>OX443561.1:28159599-32959599 GCA_949372485.1 Cheilosia soror | reverse complement strand
GGGTGCATATGCATAATCTTATCCAATTATGAGAATATTCATGCAGGGAAATACAGTGACTTACGGTGAATATTATAGAGAGAGCATGGTGAAACTAGAAAGTTTTTCGGAAGATTTATTTTAATTTATCGAACGTTTGGTGGGTTTAATGGTTACTGAGAGAAGGATATCAGGGTCGATTTTAGAAAAAACACAAATTACATAAGTACATCTTAAAGTTCTTTCCACCAGCGCCACCTCTCTATAATAACTGTCCATCAATTCTTAAACCGATTGTTTAAAAACCGATGTAGGTAGGTGTTTTAAGCGAAATCCTTAATGTAACTGCCTTAATGTGAAGTACTGTATGGATATTTTTATTTTTACTGATAGCCAGGCTGCCCTCAAAATCCCTGGAATAACAAAAAAACACCTCAAAGTACCTACGTATCGGACTGCGGACCATTTGAATATACATAGCTCTATGCTGATCAAATAGACATTCGAGGGAATTGTGAGGCCGACAAACTCATTGGTACTACCTCAACCATTCCGCCAGGGAAGAAGCCCAATTCCAATAGTCACTTGTAATTATAAATTCAAAATAATGCTGACTGCAATAAGCAAAACAAACCAAGGAAATATAGCAGCTGTCCCCCCATAACATGCTGTACCTTCAAACAAAGCTGACAAAATTTGAATCAAAGAAGATTCTGCCACCAGAGAGGTACAAGTCTTTGCGACCTGGGCTACAGGCATCTAAAGCAGTTCTGCTTCCTGTAATCGATATACACGATATCCTCCCATATACCTACACCACATCATTTTAACGATTCTAAGAATGACCAGAATATGAGTAAAAAGATGAAAGGCTATCAAATGGAAGCAATATTCGATTCTTCTCAAAAAAAAAAACCGGCCAAGTGCGAGTACACTCGCCCTCCGAAGGATCCGTTCTTGGCCAGAGTTGATGTCTTGAAAAGTCGCTTGGTTTTCGATATAATAGACCTAGGTACAAAATTAAACAGTTTTTTGTATGAAGGAAAATATTTTTTTCACCAAACTAAGAATTACTTCAAAGCCACAGTCAATTTATCACTATCATTGGTATTTGCCGTTTAACTAGAGGTTATACCGGATGTTGTGTGCAAATTTCAGCCTTCTACGTCCATTAGTTCTTGAGAAAGGCCTAGGAACAAAATTGGTTTAGTTGATTCGGACAGACATCGTATCGT
Organism: Cheilosia soror; assembly: GCA_949372485.1. NCBI lineage: Eukaryota > Metazoa > Arthropoda > Insecta > Diptera > Syrphidae > Cheilosia > Cheilosia soror. The sequence continues at coordinate 32,958,385 of OX443561.1, read as the reverse complement.
AGCGAAAACAATAAGGTTCCTCCCTATGGAAACGGAACCTTTAAAACTACCAGTTTTGGCGTTTCATAGAGAAGAAGATAATTATGGGAATATTCAATTTTCAAAACCACTGTGTCTGTATGCCATTTTATCTCGCCTACGTACTGTATACTCGTTCCTTAAGGGACGACGGTTAGTCAGTGACGTCATTAGAGTTGTCCAATTTGCAACTTAAGCCCCATACACACGGAGCAACTGGAAAAAAACTGATCAGCGATGCGAGTTGTGCAATCAAATGGGGCGACACACACGACGCTACTGGTTGAAAACTAGTTTGCGATTTCCAAAAATTTTTTTGTAACCAGCCGTCTGTTGATTTGCCTGTCGGGTTGCCCATTGATTTCAGTCAGGGCTGACTTTATGCGACTAAAGTCGCATTTTGCCCCTTTTTTTCTTTCTATCCCCAATGAGACGACTTTTCCAAAATTGTCCATATTTGCCCCTTTTCTGTATTTCGTTGATAGTTCTTCCCATTTTGGAAAAAAAAACACCCTTTTGTATGAAATACGAAATGTGACATAATAAATGCTTCACGAAACTACTTCACAATTAATTGGGATCTGAATGCGTCCTTTTTCTATCAGCCAGAGGTATCAGCTATTAGCTATTTATGTCCTATTGTCATAAGTTTAGGCATTAACAATTTAGCTATAACCATGTTCAATGCAACAATAAGATAGAACGAGATGAAAATATGCGTAAGCCACTTAACTTTAGTGAACTCCCTCGTTTTTTTTCTGACATTTGTGGGCAAATTAGTATTGCCCCTTTTTCTACGCAAATCCCCTTTTTTTTGCGACTTTTTCAAAATCTTTGAAGTCAGCACTGATTTCAGTTTCTAGTTTGTCGAAGATGAGCGAATAACAGACCAACCTGTTGCTGGTGGGGTAGGTTTTGCGTTGCCATCCGTCCGGGTTTTCCCGGACATGTACTGTTTTTCGCCTATACGGGGAACGTCCGGGATAGTTTTTCTTGATTGTCCGGGTTTTTCATTTTTTCATCGTTGAGAGAAAAGGATTTGAAATTTAAAGTTCTTGAAAGTGCCAATTTTATTCCCGCTTTTTGGGAGTGATATTGAATAATTATAACTTGTTGCTTCTGAATTCTGCAACATTATTATTGTAGTACCAACTTTGGTAATCGACAAAAGAAAGGTTCGAAAACACTGAATGAAAAATTCTAATGCGATCTTACCTATTGAAGTCGATGTAAACAGTTTAAAAATGTTAAATATTTTGCTAAATTGCTCGGCAATGAATATAGAATACCAGTCAGTTTTATACCATTCAAAAAGGAGATGGCTTTCTCCTCACCCGGCCGGCAGTGGAACGACTTTTGCTTATGTTTAAAACCTAAAATAATATTTCAAAGATGTCAAATATCCACCGAAAATATAAAATCTTGTTTGTGTCGTTTATGCGACAGGGTTTCTTTCCCTTTTTCCAATATTTTGAAAATCCGTGGATGCCAGCCAAAATTCACGTAATTTAAAGAACAATCTTTTGGTTTGTAAAATACGAAATATATTTTGTCGCCAGTAACTAACTCGGCTCCCAAACAAAATTTCCAAATCCCAGAAATTTTAATTGATTTTTTTATCTCTACCCCGGAAACTAAGGAAATTTCTCTAAATATTTTAAGATTTGTGTTTAGTGAACTTCTTTTTTCAAAACTTTCATATGTATCAGAAAATCAACCGAGAATAATTATTCAGTGCGATTGGCACACGGCCTTAAAACATGTATCCATCTGCAATGAAAACGAGAAAGTTCAAATATTTTTGTAACAAATAGTACGCACATTTTAGTCCTAGTTTTGTACTCTTTTTTAGACCCTATTTTGTCCGGGAAAGTCCGGGATTTTCATGCTCGATAACTACTTGTTTCAAAAGATTTCTGGCAACCCTAGGTAGGTTGAAAAACATGACCACACTGAACGAACTAGAGATTTTGATTGGTGAAGATGATGAGTTTCCTCGTATATGGAGTCAAGTGCAAGTTAGGCAAGTAGTCACCGCTGAGTCTGAAAGCCGAGTTGTCAACCGGTTTTTTTCAGTTTTTTCGTGTGCATTGGGCCTTACTCCTTCGTGCATCGATAAGGGCGGTATATCTGGAGCTAACTTCCGATCTAACAACAGAAATTGGTAAACGCCGATTTATAGCACAAATCCTCTAAAGAGCTATTGCAACTAAGCCTAACTGAAATAAAATTTCAAGATTTTATGGTAGTATGGTGAGTACCTTTTCAACATATGAAATTATTTCATCATCTAGAGCATACCAAATCAGCTGACTTTGACGCTATCGGCGATGTCATGCTGTTAAAGGATCGTTCTATGCCGGTTGGGCAGCATAACCAATATTTTCCCATAGAATAGTTTTAAAAGTCCGTTCCTGTAAAGTTTATCTTTCTACTGGCTCAGTTTTCCAAAAACACATTGAACTGCTTTACCCGCTGAAGATTATAACAAACTTTTTACCAACCGTGGGTGGGCCGGAGGATGTTTAAAATTTAAGTAGAAGCCTTTAAACGCAATATTAGTAGACCAAACAAAGTGAGCATTTGTTTTCGTTTTGTACCTGGCCCTCTGCATATAGGGTAACAAAATGGCCGACGCCGAATATACATGCGAAAAAAGGGAATATCAGTAATTTTCATTCAGCGGAATAGGGTCTCATCCCCCAAAGAAGAATTTATGAGACTATATAGAGAAAGAAAACATGGTTAGAACTTGGAACAACACACAAGGCATAAGGCAAGCGGCAAGCCAAGAAACTTCTAGTCTAGCACAAAATAACTAGAAAAGATTTAATAATCGGTGAACAGGCCTGGTTTTTATTAGTTCACTATATCGAGCGTCTCCTGTAATATATCCTATTCTTAAATAATAATAATAAAACTAGAGATCCCATGCAAGATGCTTCTGAATCTAGTCACCGACTTATTTGTATCGACGAACGTGATTTTAAGCTATACCTATGAAGATCACAGCTTACAGGTCATTTTATAAAAGAAAACCCATAGTTCGTGTCCAAAATGAGCTTGATCGCTTCGGTATAATAATTTGTTAATCGCTGACGCTACTTCTTGTGGTACATATTTTCCCTACTTAGTTTAAACCAATTAAATGTTTGTGATACCAATTTAAAGCTTATCATTAAGAGATGTGTCGAAAAGAATAATAATTTAAAAAAATTATTTGTAAAATAGGTAAAAATATATTTTTATACCCTCCACAGGAAGGTATATTCACTTTGCCATTACGTTTGTAACGCCAAGAAGGATTCACCGGAGACCCTATAAAGTATATATATTCTGAATCAGGATCACATCCTGAATCGATTTAGCCATGTCCGTCTGTCTGTCTGTCTGTCTGTCTGTCTGTCTGTCTGTCTGTCTGTCTGTCTGTCTGTCTGTCTGTCTGTCTGTCTGTCTGTCTGTCTGTCTGTCTGTCTGTCTGTCCGTCTGTCTGTCTGTCTGTTGAAAGCACGATAGCGTCCAAAGGAATTGACCTAGGCGAATGAAATTTTGTGAGACGACTTCTTTTTACCGTCGTCAGGTTGGTATTGAAAATGAGCTATGTCGGTCAAGTAGTTCTGGTACCTCCCATACAAAACCACTATTAGACCCACGTCTTTCTCTGTCTGTTGAAATCACGATAGCGTCCGAACGAATCGACTTAGGCAACTGAAATTTTATGAGAGGTCTTATATTTATGGCCTTCAAGTTTGTATTAAAAATGGTCCATGTCGGTCAAGCAGTTCTGTTACCTCCCATACAAAACCACTATTGAACACACGTCTCTCTCTGTCTGTTAAAGCACGATAGCGTCCAAACGGCTTAACTTAGGTGAATGAAATTTTGTGAGAGGACTTTTTTTTAACCGTCGTCGGGTTGGTATTGAAAATTGTCTATGTCGGTAAAGTAGTTTTGCTACCTACCATACAAAACTAATATTAGACACATACTAACACGCATGGCAAGCATTTTGCATGACTTTTATGCAGTGGAGGGTATCAAAGCATCGGCCAGGCCGATGATAACACTTTTACTTGTTTTATTTACAGTGGTTATAAGAAAAATATACATAGAAAAAGAATATTTCGGCTGCGCTTAGTCGAAATCTGTGTGATTGTAAACCAGAAATGAAAAGTCGCTATTACGTAGGTACTAACCGACCTTTCTGTGTATCTCATAAGTTTGCCTTAATATTGTACACGTAGACATACGGCGGTAGCGACTAGAATACTCTCCGATTGGAATGTTTTTTTTTTTGCCGTTCTCCATGTTGCGTTGCGTTTGTTTAAATGTTTAAATATATCGCCGCTGTTTAAGAAAACCGGCATAACTAAAAAAAAAAACAGGAAAGCGGCTTAAAGTTTCTGAGTTAGAAAATTTTCACAAATCAATTTTTTTGAAAGGTTTAAAATTTTTTCTTCGGAAATGTGTATTTGATTTGCATAGTTCCATATTTTATGTAATCAAAAATAATAAGGATAAGAAAAATAAATAATGTTAGACATAAAAATTTAAGGTACTTTCTGGCGACTTACAAGAGTTAAGTCACTTTTCCCGAAAAAATGCATTATATTAAGATAACCTTTTTATCATTTTAAATTAGTTCATCAAAGGAGGTTAAAAAATAATAGCGTTAAATTATTATTGCTGTTAGGAAATGAAAATGATTAAAAATCTGTTCTTTAAAAAAAGGTATTGCAAGTTTAATATTTCAGAAAAATATTTCACTTTATATTCAAAATTACCATAGCTAAAGCCGATTTTTTTTTAAAGATTTGTGAGAAAGCATTTTTAGGAAAAATGGAATAAATCATGAAAGTGTCACTTAAAAAAAAGTTTTTAAGAAAATTCGTTTTAATACGTAGGAAAAGGTGAGTACTTACTATACATATTATAAAAGTTGGCACATAACAATAAATAGCCCGTTTTTCAAGAAACTATTGTCTACTTTTTGGGGCACAACACAAATTATGCCGCTTTTTAACATAAACACAGAAATGAGGTAAATTAAAAATTGTCACATCATCCATCTGGCATTATTCTGAAGCACTTTAGTTATGCCGATTTTACAGAAGAAAAAACGAATTTTATTCTTAGTCGATTGGTATACTATCTTTTTTCTTAAACAGCGACGATATTATGCCTCGAATTTTGACCATTGGGCGAGCCTAATTCAATAAAAAAAATTCTATTAAATATCACTTCCTTCCAATAGCCCTAAGTTGTCCAGTTTTATAGAAAGCACCCCTAAGTAAAATTGAGAAAGGGTCAGACATAAAATATTCTCGCTATGAACTCTGGAAACTGTCAATTTTCGATCTTTTGATTGGTCAAAAGGGCCAACTACCGGCTGTAGGTACTATTTTTATTCCCTGGAAATTATTTTCACTGCGCGCGTGCCACCTCTCGCTAACTTCTGTCCAACATCCGCCGAGAGTACCTATAAAAGTCTAAAGAAAGCTTCACAATTCAGACCTTCAGATTCTAAATGAACTTCTATGTATCTTTCAGTGACCTCCATAGGTACTGGGGAAGACGATCAATCTTCATTTCAAAGACCAATTACGTCCAAAGACAAAGTCTGCAGCTGTCAAATTGTTCCTTAAAATTTGCTGCGAATCACTGTATGCAAAGGATCATACAATAAAATCGTATTTTTTCTCTAGCATGTCATGTTCAAATGACAAATGATGATTTAAACGACCTTATTCGTATTTATTTTCTTGTTTTCTTCCCTTTTCCTGCACATTTCCGACTCCTCTAAGGATTTACATGGCAGTAGAGAGCACAAAAAAAAATACAACAACGATTCTCTGCAAAAGACGGATTGGGTGGATTGAGACGATTTGTACTCGCAAATGAATCCTTAACTCTGTACGTGAAGGATTTAAAACAAAACCACTTAATTTCAACGACTCGAACAACATCCTTCACAGAGTTTGTTTGCAATGGATGATGATGGGGAAGCGTTGAAACGTATTCTTCACTATGCCCGCGCACCCAACAATATTGCTTCCAGTGTGCAATTGGGAAGTAAAACTCTGCGGTATGGAAAGCTATGTGCCTTTTGAAATAAATTCTTCAAGGATTTGCTTAATTTACCCTCAATTGGAGTTGGGGGGTTTTTTTTTTCTTTACCGCCCAACTCCATCCGTAAGGACTGTCTTCCTTCCGGTAAGTCAACTGTTCGTTTGAAAAGTTATCGCTTCTCTCATCGATTTAGTTTGGTTACCGGGCGTTCTTTTGTCGACTTCTTACGTTGATTCCGTAAGCGATTGACTCCGATTGGCCGTAAATGAAAGCAAGGACAGTAAAAGTACTGGCGTTGAAAATGTGACAAAAAACAAGGAGATATAGATAGTCCCTCGTGCAGTAGAAGCATTCGAGTGAATTAAAGACGATTGGCATTGGAGAAAGGATACGATAAGATAAGAAACTTGCCAGCGAAAGTTCATTTTAATTGGTCTTATTGTAAGGTAATCACCGCAAGGACATTTTTATTTAAATTACGGGTTAAATGAACCAGAAGGATAATGGTATGACAAGCGAAAGGAAAACTTTGATTCGCATTCAAATTTGTTTGGAAAAAGTTTCTCTTGCAGACGGTTTGAATAATGAGTGTCAAGGATTTTTTTTGAAATTTTTTTTAAATCTGTTATTGAGGACATTAAACGTGTGTTTTTTGTCAATCAGCGTTTGTTATTGCAATTCAAATCAGTCTGCGGCTTATGACAAATGTACTGTCTAACAAGGTGGAGGGGTTGAACAAGTCTCTTATGGCAGGAAGGAATAATAATACAGGCAAGGGAATGGAATTATGTTTTAATTTGTCCTGATGCCTCAAAGGAATATGTGTCGTCTATCAATATATTGATACGAACTTGTGCATAGTTGTGTGAATTAAGCTTGAAGTGTCTCAAGGCAAATAGTGTTTAGTTGGTCCTTGTGAATTGGGAAAGCAGATGATTTGGTTGGTGAACTGGTTTGAGGTGCACACTTAGGCCAAAATAATTCCATTGCCACTGGGAGGAAAAGGTACGTCAGACTGTCCTTTTTGTAATACCTCTTCAAGCGGTCACCCAAACCATGATTTTCTAAAAGCCGATTCATAATGTTCAATTGAAAGTCTCATGAAATTCTAAACACCTTTTGCAGGAGTACAAGACGATCATTGTTTTCGTGGCACGTTGATTAACGTTCAGTTTACAGTGCAGCTTCAGATCTAATTTTAAACCCAAGTAGCAAGTGAGCACTATTTCAGAAGAGACTCCCTTGGGTAGCAAGAAGCTTGGAGTTTTGTATTTTCTTGAGAAAAGGGCAATCGCAGTCTTGGTAGGGTGGACGCTCAGACAGCAACTGTCTGTACATTTGACCTATTTATTTAACCCAAAGTGAAGAACGTCAGAAAGAGTCTACAGGTATTTACAATAGAATTAGCGATGGCGGAAGCCCATGCATTCAATATGTTTATATCTACAGGAGGAACTTTTTTAGAACAAGATTCCAGAGTTAAATTCGATTCGTATGAAAATGGAGAATTTTCCGTTAGGACGGATACCTCGCTAGGGCCGAGAGATTCCTTCGCAGTTCCGCTTGAAAGCAAAATTTTCAAAGTCGGAGAAATTAATTATCTTTATTTCTCATAGAGAGGACCCAAACCGAGTTTGAAGTCGATCGGAATAAAAATAAAAATGTTCCCATAAAAAATGTGAACCCCCTTTTTACCCTTTTAACCCCCAGTTTCACAGTGATAGTTTAAACTACACTTTCAGTTTAAACCTCAGTTCAACAATTAAATCGATTTCAGATATTCGTTTAAACCTTGAACGGAGTTCATTCTGTAGTTCAAGTTAAACTATAATATTCTGCCGTTTAAACCTCAGGTCAGGCGATTGTCAAAAATACAAAAATTTGACGTTGTTTTGTGTGTTCTTTGAAAGCAAATACAATGAACGATTTTGAAAAAGTCGTATAAAAGCTAACTACTGTGCAATACTGCCAAATTCTATTCATACAATTTCGTTAAACTGAGTTCAATTGAAATGAAGTTCAGATTATATTGTGAAACCGGCCGAGTTGAACTTCGAATTTAAACTCACGTTCAGGTTCAGTTGAACTATAGTTTAAACTTCGAGTGTGAAACTGGGGTAAGGGTTGAATTTCCAGAATCGGAGAAATTAGTTTTCTTTACTTCTCATAGAGAGTACACAAACCGAGTTTGAAGTCAATCGGATGAAAAATATAAATTTTCCATACGAACTTTGACCCCCCTTCTTACCCCTTTAGGGGTTGAATTTCAAAATATCCTTCATTATTCCTTGTATACACCATAAAGGGAACCTCTGTGAAAAATTTCAATTTTCTGGAGCAAAAGGTTTGGGCTTAGCGTTGATGATCAGTGAGTAGTAAACTTCATTTTTATCTATACATATAATAAAACTGTAGGAATTTTCTTTGGCTGTTAAAAACTCAAAAACTACTAGACAGATTTCGATGAAACTTTTTTAAAATGTTCCTTAAGACTGTGAGACTGCTATAGGGTGCACATTAAATCGATATCTATGTCTACTAAATAAACCTGTAGGAATTTTCTCTTTCTCCTGAAAGCGTGAAACCTACTGGACAGATTTCAATGAAACACTCAAAGTTTAATCTTAAATGGACCAAATATAAGTTTGTTTGTTTGCTAAAGGCGAGCGGCGATAGTTTTCTAAATTAATTCTGATTCGCTACTAATTTTATTTTTTTTTTTATGTTGAGTTCCGAATGTTTTGTTAGATTTATATTTGAAACACCAAAGTTGACTAGAAACTTTTAAAACGATAACATATTGATTTAAACTCTGACGACACTCAATTCAATTCTTTCCACAATTTCAATTGATATGTGGGAAGAAATTGTATAGATATTTCTTTGTAAAGACTTAAATAGCATTTTTCCATTTCATTTAAAAATTTCATTATGCGTAATGTGTATGTGTAAATTTAAGGTCTCTATATTCAGAATGGTGTGATGAACGATTCACACACCATTTGTGTGAAGATATTCTTTCGATTTTTAATTTCTTTAAAATTTAATTGCCAGTAGATGATAATTAAATTGTGATGAAAATAATTTAAAAATTATATTGTGAGAAATTATTTCATTTATTTTTTCGGCGCACAAAAATAATAGCCTCTTACGCCGTCGTTTTTTAATTGTTTTTTATTTGCTTAGAAAAATATTTTTTTTTGGTATTTTAAAAATATGTGTTTGTTGTTACAAACCAAATTTAATTTCGTCATATAGGCCTGTAAAACTGTGAGTGTCTGCGAATAGATCAGCTAGTCGGAGTCGAAATCGAGTGGCTTCAGTTTTGAAATGCTTATACTCGTATATAGAAAGACAGAATTTATGTTACTTCTTAAATTGCTAAAGTCTGAGCATAGCTCAATACAAGTACCATTAGGACATGATGTCTGTAATTTTAAATTTAGTATAAGGCTTTAAAGTCAAAACAAAGAATGGATGTGCTTTAAACAAAATTGAGAACAAGGTATGTTTTTTAAATCCATGTTTAAAGATTCTGGTGTTCAAGGTGGTGATCTCATTCAAAAGGGTGGGAAATACCTAATTTCCATTAAAAATTGCATAATACAATGACAAGGGCAACCCCTGCTGGTTTGGCATTCGACTATTATGTCAACCGAATTCTAAAGACCATCTTTGATGAATTCGACCTCCATTATTGTCCTTAAGATTTAACTGAATCGTTGCTGGATTGGGTGCATAATGTCAGTCCATAACAGTGCCAAGCTGAAAATAATCACCTGAAGACAAATCGCAGTCGCAGCTCCGCAGAGTCCAAGCGACGTCTCCAAAAAGGGGGGTTTAAAATTTATTGAACTTTGGCGGCGGCAATTTTTTTCATTCGCATAACTTGTGTGGAATATAGTGTCAACCTGCTCGAAGGATATTTTCTCTGATTCCTAGGTATTAAACTCTCAATCTAATTTCTTAATTGGTTATTATGCCTTTTTAGCGCTCTGCATTGAAAACAAAGCTAATAATACTAGCAGACCCGGCGAACTTCGTTTCGCAATAATTTAACGCCTTCAGATAAACTGCGGAGTGATAATAAAACACATGAGTACCTAGTTCAAATTTATTTGAATGAAATCGAAATCAGTAGAGAGCGATGTGATAAACAATGTTGTTCGATTTGTTTTCCGGCGCAAAAACTAAGACGGTTTGCCAACACGCGAACTGGCAACGTACAGCTGACCATGCGAAAAACAGGGAAATTCAAGATTAATCCCACAGACTTCCAAAGATTGGCCTTGGGATTTATTGATTGTCATCGCAAAAGCCATTCGAACGTGCAGCTGAATCCGCTTGAAATGGAATGGAAGATTGGAATAATCGGAATTCTTGGGATAAGGACTTCCTCTCCTTTCAATTTGCCCTTGATGATCGTCGCTTGAATCACATTGTTCATCAGTTTCTTAACGGACAACCGCGTACCGTTGCACATTTTCGGATAATTCAGATTCCGCAACATGATTATGATCGATCCCACCTTCAGCTGTAAATTATGCGGTGGAGTTCCTGGGCACATCAAGCGAGTTCAAAAATTCCGTCGGATAGTTGGTCGGTTTGTCCTCGTCGGTCACGCTGTCAACGGATTGGTAGTTTTTACGAATGCAGTTCTCCAGCTATTTCTGCAATGCGACTCTCATGTTCATGGTCAATTTCAACCCCTTGACATGCCGCTACAAAGACGAAGATTTAAGGATATTCCACCTTTACATCGTCCAAAATCATCAAATTATATGCAATAAAATGCAAAATTTTGTCAAAAAAAAATTAAAATTTTTTGCGTTTTTCCGGAATTTTCGAAGTTTTCCTATTTTTCCTATAAGAATTTTCTATTGTTTCATTCGAAAAGCCATTCCGGAATAATAGCACACATACAAAAAGTAAATTTTCGATTTTTCCAATTTCCCGACTTTTCCGGAGGGTTTTCCCAAAATTTTCTTTCGTATAAACCTTCTCATGGCAAATCGGTCCATCATCGAATTTCATCTCATAGAAGATGTTGTTTGTATAGGAGGTGCAACCTAAGACGACGGTCTTCGAGATATAAATTTTTGAATTTAAATTTTTAATTTTAACATTAATTTAACCCGTATGGGGATTGCCCTTGATGATTTGGAGTCGATGGCGGAGGATCGAGAGCTATGGAGGGTCCACTTGAGCAACCTACACCCGCGACCCACTTAATGGATAAGCGGGATATTGAAAATGAATTAATGAATGAATGAATGAATGAATTTTAACAGTACATACCTAATAAATTGTGGGCGCAGTAGCGCAGTGGTTAGTGTGCTGGACTACTGTGCGAGGGATCCCAGGTTCGATCCCCGGAAAAACCCAAATTTATATCTTAAAGTTTTTTTTCTACTGCGCCACCTCTCGCGAACGTCTGACAAACATCCGAGAGTATGACTGTCATGAGAAGCTAGGCCTTGGGTGTCACCCGCCTGTTGCGCCACCTATTTATTTTTTTTTTTTACCTAATAAATTAAAAGTTGAATTGAGTTGAGATTGTTTACACTTTTTCACAATGTATTTTCAAATGCGAACGGGTTTGCAGTGCGAAGTCACTGAGTAAGAAAAAGAAAACGTTACTAGTGTATCTTAAAGGGCCATTCACATGAAAAAGAACAAACAAATTTTACTAGCTATTTCAAGAGTATAATAGGTAATTAATTATCCCATTAAAATTCAAATTGTATTAAGAAAACAAGTTTATAAACAGTTTTAATAACGAAATTTCGTTTTCCAAACTTTTTGCCGCAAACGAAAACACTCTTGATGCCGCGGATTGTCAAAGTTTGATCGCAATCCACATCAATAAGCCGCGTTCTACAATCTAGCGAATAGCACATTTCTTCGAATTTAATCTCGAATTAGAAATGCCGACCGCCCTTTTTAAAATCGAATCAAAACTCGCTAAATTTTAGGGATTTCTGTCAGCAAATTCATCCATGCCAATTGTCCTTTTTAAAATCAAATGGGACCTCGCTAAATCTTAAGGATTTCAGTCAGCAAATTATTCACCCATGCCGACCGTACTTTTTAAAATCGAATCGAAACTCGGTAAATTCTAAGAAATTCATTATGGAACCTTTGAAAATGCCGACTTGTATACATTTACAAGTTTATACCTAATGAAAATCCAAACCTAAGACCTACTTTTTAAAAATTGCCGACTCTTGAAAAGCTTGGGGGTGCGACACCCTCCCACGAGAACACTGCAACATTGCTTGTCGATTAGAAAACACCACCGAAATTATCTAGAAACCCAAGTCATGTATGATGTATCTAAATAAAACAACCATCTTCAGTTGTATCTACACGAATTTAATTATTTATAAGACTTTCACCTGGAATAGAATTATGATGCTGATCGGCTCATAAACTCAAAAATGCACATTTTTATGTGCGATGGAGACAAAGCAGATCATTTCAAATTGTTCAATTTTAGGAATAACAAAAATACACTATTCCCAGTTAGATATATGTACATAAAATTTAAGAAACCTGGGTGAATTGTTATTAAGAATTGTTACCTAGTCGTACTCGTATCTTGCCATAACAACTTTGTAAAGGTTTTTTTTTTTTTTTTTGTTTATTCATTGGAGCGCACGGAAAGTGAAATGTTTACACTTGCAAAAGTGTCTATAGTACTATGGTGTCCGTGTGTATTTCGAAATCCAATAAAGTGTTTCGAATGTTTTGTTTAATTTTTTTGGAATAGTCTGATTGAAGAATTTGGAATAATTGCTTTTTTCTGTTTACAATAATTTATGTGCTTTGATTTTATTTTTTTTTTAATTTCGTTGGTTTATAAATGAAATGGGAAATTATTTTCTGAGTAAAGATACGAGTGTAACTACGTAGGACGACTGTTAAGACGATTAAGTGGATATCATAAGTTTTCACAGCAGGGATCAATATGGTATTAAACCAAGTCGCGTAATATATCTTATGTGTATGTATGCAGACCAGCTTTCGGAAGTGTTCACTAAAATAGGGGTATGTGGGGTACATTGGATTTAGGTATATGTATACACTATAATTTAACATAACAAATTTGTTAATTAATACATATATCTTTGTGTTTTTGTTTTACATCTTAAAACTGATTTTTAGATAAACAAATATTTTTTTATTTAATTTTTACATTTTCGAACAATCGCAACAGAATAATTTAGTACATACGACATAATTATGTACCTATACATTTTCAGGAGAAGTTCAGGATCAGTGCGCATAATTGCCGAAAGTGGAATCATATACAAAAACCAAGTGCTCGCCTGGACTTAGGGTAGGACTGGGACAATGAGGGAGGATCTTCTATAGAGTTTCCCTAGTGTTTCTTGACAATGCCTTACTAGTCAGCTGCCAAACGGACAAACCAAAGAAACAGTAGCTGGCAAGTGTAACTCTTCGTTTAATTTTTTCTGTGGTGTCATTTCCCAGAGTTAATAGCGGAGCCGAAGTAGACAAAGTCCCTAACCACCTTAAAGTCGTTGCTGTCCGACTCGTCGATGTTGTGTGTCTCTTCTTGTTGACAGCATTTATTTTATTTTGCCCATATTCACCACTAAACCCATTTTGGCCGACTCTGTCCTAATACTTGCAAACGCACCAATGATAGCTCAATGCGTTCTGCCAATGATGTCAATGTGGATAGCGTATGCAAGTAGTTGTAGAGACCTTTAGAAAATTGTGCCCTGATGTTGGCTTGAGCTAAGCACAATTTTCTCAAGTATAATGTTGAAAACCACATGACTGCGCATCACCTTGTCTAAGTCATTTTTTGGCAACTAAGGTCCCAGTGAGATTGTTTTCGACCTTTATAAAGCAGCCAGCTTTTCTAAATCGTCATTCTGCAGAATCTGACAAGTTTGGCAGGGATGTCAAAACTACACATAGCTCTGTTTAGCTCGTCTCTATAAAAGATGTCATTATGTAGCCTTAAAATCGATAAATAGATGGTGAGCATCGATTTGGACTTCTTGGGTTTTTGTCAAGATCTGCCGTAGTAATGGCTGATCGGTTGTGGCCTTACCAAAACTATGTACAGATGAATGGTTTCAGGCGTTCACACGAAACAGGGTACAGCAGATATCATCTTATATGCATTGCTATAAAGAGACTGTTGCCTTTATAATTGGCGGAGTACTGCTTCTTGTGGATCGGCCAAACAATGTTGAGGCTCAATCCATCAGATATATTTTCCTCTGACCAAATTTTGGACACGAATTAGTGTATGCTCTCAAGTCTCACCCAAGCCATATCCCGCTGCCTGAAATAGCTCGGCGCAGTTAAACCATCTGGTCCAGCAGCTTTGTTGGACTTGAGCTTGTATATTGCTATCCGCATTTCAATTTAGTCAGGTGGACGGAATTAAAAATAAATAAGTGGCGCAACAGGCGGGTAGACACCCTAGGCCTAGCTTCTCGCAACCATTCGTTTTGTGTGAGTTTCTATTTTGATGACAAATGGAAGGGACCTACAATTTTATGCCGAGTCCGAACGGCTGAATTGAGAAGCTTTTTCATGACAGTCATACTCTCGGATGTTTGTCAGACGTTCGACGATGTAATTTTTGTTTTTCCGGGGATCGAACCTGGGATCCCTCGCACAGTAGTCCAGCACACTAACCACTGTGCTACTGCACCTACCAGGAACTTTCTAGGAGTCGCAATTAATTCAGGAATCACATGGCAGGAAGCATATATGCGATACCGCAAGATCGGCGTCCGCTAAGTTGAGCTACCTTTTTTTAGAGCAAAGAGGTACTTTAGCCCGAAGCAACTTCTCCTTCTCTACAAAGCACAGTTTAGACCAGGCCTGGAATATTGTTCCCATATATGGAGCTCGGCTAGAAAACATTCACTTAACCTACTTGACAGCATACAGAAGCGAGCAGTTCGACTTATTAGAGACCCTACACTCACATCGAAATCGAATCTTCAACCGTTTGTGCACAGTAGATAAGTCGCTGACCTATCCTTGTTCTATAGGTAATTCCATGGTATAGATGTTCCGAGGAACTCAAAGATATTATCCCTCGAAATGCAACTTTTGGCGCCGCACAAGACAGGCAGCTAATGCTCATGACCATACAGTACACTTGACAACCGCGTGGACATCAATTTTTCAAAACTCCTTCCGTTACAGGACAAACAAACTTTGGAACTCGCTTCCTGGAGATACATTTTCAGAAGACTGCAATTTGCAGCAATTTAAGTACAGAACTAACATACATCTGAAAGCATCTCGGGGCGCTGATGAAGCGTTATAGGTTCGACTTTCGCGGGAGAAGTATTTAAAAAATTTTTAAATACATATAAGACAATTTCGATAGAGTTAGCAAATTGATTGGCTGTGCCTACTGTCCGGTTTCAGAAAGGTAGGTATATTTACTTTGACATTACATTTGTAACAATAAGAAGGGGTTACCGGAGACCCCATGTAGTATACTAAACATAATATGGAATCCTGGTCGGGGACATGCGTTTAACATGACCAAACCACCGAAGCATGGACCGATCCGTCCGGAGAAGTAGCTACTCGATATTGAGTTCCTCACGTATTCTGATATTTCTAATGCCATCTCTACGGGTCACACGAGCAATACAACGGAGAAATCACATTTCGGCAGCTTGTATATCCGCGGTCTTATTCTTTCGGTCATTACCCAAACCTCATGAGTCATGGCCATAGGTAAGAGTTGGAACAAACACCGAATTAAAGACTGACAACTTAGCTTTGACACCAAGTTCAGTCCTCCTGAACCTCAGTTCTGGAACCTCCCATACGAAACCAATATCAGACCCATGTGTACGAAACGTACTAACTCACATGCCAAACATTTTCCATGACTTGTGAAGTTGTAATGCAGTGGAGGGTATTAAGGCATCGATCGGTCAGGCCGATAATTACACAAATATGAATTACTATGTGAGTTTGTTTTATTTTCTATAGATCATCCATTTAGAAAAGCAATGCAGTGAAACATCAGTTTAAAAACAGTCTGCACTTAATACAACTTCGGCTGACATGACATGGTCCCAACGCATTCACCTAACTTGAGTCTGATTCATGTAGCAATACTTTAGTCAACTTGAGCAATATACAATGGAGTAAACTATATAAAACATGTCTGAAAAAAAAACCAACTCATGTTGATTCACTGCCAAAAATAAAACATCTTTTAGGCATTTCCATCTAACAATTACCTGAGCACTTAAACTCAAAATTTTCATCATACTTTTCACCATGTATCTAAAAATAAAAAAAATTGTAATTAAAAAAAAACAACACACAACAACAACAGATCCCATCTCAACATAAATTGCTCTAAGGCACCTAGCACCATAGCTATACCAGCAAAGCAACCAAATTACAAACTATTTGTCTTAAGTCGTATTCCTATTCCAATGCTATCACAATACGAAATTTTCTTTGATGTAGTTTCGTTTGACACCTCATTTTCTTTAGAGTCAATTAACCTCGACGCAATATAAATAATTAGAAATTTTCTTATTCGATTTTTGTTTTGTTGTTGTTGTTGCTCTCGCTCAAAAATCATCACATTGCACTCGGCATCAGATCATAGATACCCAGGTATCTATAGAACATCAAAAGCACTTCCGTTTGATCAGAATCCATTGGAATAGTGCACCTCTATCTATCTTTTGCTATTGCTTACTTTATTTTATATATATATATCCTCGAAATAAACATCACCTTATCCATGATTCATATTTTCTTCGCACATACAGTACACCCTGTGGTATGGGCTATAAACACTTTGATTTAAGATACCCGCTCGTATAGCTCTCCATTTCTGAGCTATTCGATGATGATGAGAGGATTTGGAAACACCGCACACAGTAAGTGGCAATAAAAATAATTCCCAGTAACAATTTGCGCGCGCTTTGAAGAACTGAATACTGATCCATAAACGCGGATGGATCCGCAAAGTTCTACCCCAACACATCAATTTTGATTTGATTTAGTTTTTCAAGTATCTCATGTTGAGGTTGTTTTCGCTGCTCCCAAGGATTTATTCGCATTTACTGCACTCCTCAGCATCTAACGATTTATCTTAAGTGTAATGCTGTGTGGTACCGAGTCCGAGTCGGCTGTATGCACAGCACCGGCGAAGATTTATTGTTCTTCTCATAATGGGCTGTGTGCATTTGCTCGTGATATTTCAATTTAATTTCTGCAACATTCATCTTTGTTTTGTTTCTTTGCGCCCAAGTGGCGCGCAATGATTATCTGTAATTAATTTAGGCTAACATTCCACACAAAAAAAAAATTAAATACCACTTCTCATAGATGGGAAGTGTGTTTTAAGATTCATCGTATCGCCGCTGTAGGGTAGCTGTGAAGTACGTCAATACACTGGTGTGGGTATTGCTTTGATCTGCAGAAATGATAATGCGCGTGTTTAAACAATAAAAATTGCCTGCATTTAATTTAAAGCATTTTTGTCAAGAGTAGTCTCAGTTGTCCAATAAACGTGGATGAATGCCCATCAAGAATCGAGAGCCCTTTTAAAAAAAGTCGAGCAAGCTCCTTTATTTAAGGAACCTGTACGAACTTGTAACGAAATATCTAAGGTCCTCATATTCAAAATAATGTAAACTAGGCTCGTCTAATGATCGATATTTGAAAAACATTTTAAAGTTTCAAATTTCCATGCAGGACCGAATGCACTGTTGGCACTTCTTAGGAGACGATTTTGGATAGTCAACGCTAGGCAACTTTGAAGAACTATAGTTTGAAATTTTATTCACTGCGTCAAGTATAGGCCCAAGCTTTTAAACCAACTAATGGGGGATTTGCCAGCAGCAAGATTTACTGTTTCGAGGCCCTTCTCATCATGTGGTGTTGATTTCTGTTGGCCCATATCTACGTACTATAAAATTCGAGGCAAGGTGCCCTACAAAACATAGACGTGGCGGTTTTTGTATGCTTCGCCACAAAGGCAGTGCACTACGGTTGCCAGATTGAGCGCTTTATCGTATTTTGGGCTACCTTTTTGCTTAAAAAACGATAGAAATTTCTGTCATGAGCGCCCAACACAATTTTGGGCTATTATATCGTATTACAAATTTTGTCTTAATTTTGTTTGTTTTACTCTTTCACAAAACTAAAAAAATAAATATTTTCAAACAAATCTGCACTTTTATAACTTGGCAGCAAGTAACATCGAACAGTCGTTCAACTTGCACGCACTCTAATTTATTTTACAGGCCTTTTGATTTGACACAAGCCAAAATAATGAACATTTTTCGGCTTACGTGTTATCTAACGTAAGAACAGGTCCAATCAAGCAATTTTTACGGAGTTAAGTTTATTTGCAATCCAATTGCTAACACAAGAACCGAATTATTTTCAACGATTTTTGGGCTTCTTTCTGGGCAACGATATATTTGGGCTAGATTTTTTTAAGGTTTGGGCGCTTAAAGCAAACTAAATTGGGACAACCCTGCGACATCGAAGCTGTCATCGACCTCTCATCGGATGCGTTTCTAGCAGGGATGAAACGCATGATAGGCAGAAGAGGTCTTCCGAAGACTATTTATTGTCGGAGCTCAAACTAAGTTGCGAGAACTTCATAAGCTATTTTTTGATCCCAAAACTCAATCATGTATCAATCATTTTTGCATCGACAATAACATAAATTTAATTTCTTGTTTATTCCTCCCAGGGCGCCGCATTTCGGCGGTTAAGACAGCAAAGGGGAATCTCAACGGCAGCTTAGCCAACGCGAAATTAAACTTCGAAGCGCTATCAATAGCAACGATGGCGTCAACTCCCATTTTTGGCATCGGTGGTGGGTAGAGGAATAAGTACATCAATGAGCTTCAAGGAGTATTTTTTCCCAAGACCAAATTATTTTGAAACACTCGACGGTGAAGATTTTCGAATTTGATTATTTTTAACTTTATCCATGTTAAATTATTATCAGCAATAGAGAAACATATTTCACTTAAAAACAGAGAGTCTAGATCTGGCACCAAACATCAGCTTTCTCCAACGATGGCGTCGAATTAACGCCGTCAATTCCCATTTTTGGCATCGATGGGTAGAGGAATAGGTACATCAATGATCTTCAAGGACGCACAAAGTGGACAACCGAATCGCCAAATTTTCACATTGGATCTATGGTAATTGTGCACGATGACAATGTACCACCGCAGAAATGGTTACTCGAAGTGATTCCGGGACAAGATGGACGTATCCGACTCGCAGATGTGCAAACAACTAGGGGGGGAAATTCGACGCCCTATTCGAAAGCTTGCTCTACTTCCTGCTTGAAAGGGTTATTTCAAAGGGGTCGGAATGGAGAAAATTCTCCAAAATGTATACATAGAAAAATATATATAATATTTTGAATTGAAATTGAGAATTAATATTAAAGTAAAAAAGCTCTCCAATTATTTAAATTCGGCGCTCATCGCCATCTTTTTTTTTTTTGTTAACGAAAAACGAAACAAAGTATAAATAACGATGTTCTTCTTAGTCGAGTAACAACGATCTACGCAGTTGACAGTACATATTGTTGTTGTAACCAAGGTAATTAAAAAAAAATATTTTACATATTTTGCAAACAATTTTCGGAAATTATTATTCTTTTCGACACATCTCTGAATTATAAAATTCAATGGGGTAAGTAAAGAAATATAATTAGTTAACATTAAGTAGGGTAAATATGTACGACAAGAAATTGCGTCGACTATCAATGTAGAGATATATCAATGATAACACTTGAAGAACTGTTTGAAGCATATGAGAAGTAAGTGCACTTTATAAAGTCTCCGGAACTTGACTGACAGTAATACATATAGAGCCCTAAAAGTCCGTAATACGGCCAGACATACTTGCCGAAATATTTAACACATATCTTCAGCAAGGCACATTTTATGGGCATTTGAAGTGCCAACGAGTAGCCCTTCTATCGAAAGGAAACATAAATCGAATCGAA
Organism: Cheilosia soror; assembly: GCA_949372485.1. Classification (NCBI taxonomy): domain Eukaryota; kingdom Metazoa; phylum Arthropoda; class Insecta; order Diptera; family Syrphidae; genus Cheilosia; species Cheilosia soror. The sequence goes on along the minus strand of OX443561.1, from coordinate 32,938,269 downwards.
ATTTCTTTGTATCCTTTCCTTTAGTTTGATCAAAGCGGACTCATGCCACTCGTAAAAAAAAAAAATAAATAGGTGGCGCAACAGGCGGGTGACACCCAAGGCCTAGCTTCTCGCAACCATTCGTTTTGTGTGAGTTTCTATTTTTGGGACGAATGGAAGGGACCTACAATTTTATGCCGAGTCCGAACGGCTCAATTGAGAAGCTTTTTCATGACAGTCATACTCTCGGATGTTTGTCAGACGTTCGCGAGAGGTGGCGCAGTAGAAAAAACTTTAAGATGTAATTTGGGTTTTTCCGGGGATCGAACCTGGGATCCCTCGCACAGTAGTCCAACACACTAACCACTGCGCTACTGCGCCCACCATGCCACTCGTACGAGCTAGAAAAAGCAAGGTAGACATGACTTTGACAAGAAATGTAAAGACTATGTATACCAGACAAGAAAGACGCAGAACGGGAGCAAGAGTCTTCTCAGAATAAAAGTATTAAGCTACGATTACACGGCCACTTTTTCGAGTGATTTAAATGACGTAAAAATCCCGTCACAAAGCAGTCATTTAAATGTCGCCATTTTTGGCAGCTTTATTTAAAAGACTAGGAAAATGGCGCACCAAATGACATGAATTAAGTGCCATTTAAAGGGCGGCAAAAAATGGCCGTGTGTTCGCTCTTCAATGACGCCTACGACAATGGCATCCCAACGGAAAATTCTAAATGACTCGCAGTGTCCGTCATTTGATATTGGGACACAAATGACGATGATAGTCATTTCGTGTGATCGCCATTTTTTCAATGACGAATCGTAGCTTAAATGTGACATTTTTTCCTGACGTCACAGCGCCATTTAAATGACTCAAAAAAATGGCCGTGTAATCGTACCTTTAGCCATTCATACCAACTGGCAAATCAGTGCAGCGTTATCCCAGACGGAGATCTATGCGGTTAAGAAAGTGGCTGAAACTTACAACGATTAACTCCAATTTGGTAAACTATAAATCCATAAGTCAGTGCCTCTCGGCAAGAGCATGAAATCGCTAAAGTTCTCAAAACCCATCAGTTACAATGTGTCTTTGGATACAAGGGCAAAACTAAAGAGATTTTAGGAAATCCAAAGGACAAACCGCCCCCTTTAGAAGCTTCTGGAATTTACTCGATCAAATGCGAAGATTGTCTATTGAAATATATTGGCCAAACAAGAAGACCAATAAAAACACGCTTTGCTAAACATGTAGGCAGCGTTGCCACTGTTGGACTATTTTTTTCGCAGTAGATTCTTTAAAAAAATGCAGTCGATTGAATTTTTTTGCAGTAGATTTTTTTTTTCAAAAAAAACCAAGGTAAACTACAAAACATAACATAAACAATACAAAATTAACAAATAACAAAACAAAGTGTTATCATTGGTATTAGAACTACTTAACCGACATAGCCCATTTTCAATACCAACCTGACGACTGTAAAAATAAGTCCTCTCACAAAAAAAATGCAGTACATCTACTGATGCAGCAAAGTGGCAACGCTGCATGTAGGATATACGAGAGAGAGGAGTTTGAAAAATCATCAGCAGCCAAGCACTAGCACATGTACGAGAATGATCACCTCTTTACAAAGCTATGTAAATTTAAAAGTCGAGAAGATCGTCCACAATCCGACTTACATAGATGCCTACAAGTGTTACTATATTCAAAACAAACCAAGATTCGATGAACTCAGACCCAGTACCAATTCCATCACAAATTTTCAAAATTTCCACCCATTTTCAAACAGCAACAACTTCATTCAGTCTTTGTATCTTCGTTGCGTTTTCTGTCTTGAAAATATTTCTTTTGCTGGTAATTTTGTTGGTAAAAAATGTTATAAAATGTTAATATTCCCTTCTTTCAGTTTGTGCTGAAGATGGGTGTCAATGTCAAATACACTTGAAAAGCTTTCAGAAGACATAAATACATTGTACCTATTTTAATTCAGTGGGTCCCTAAAGGTCTATTCCAACAAGAATCATTAAGAGCAATACACCGTACAGTATACTGATGTGCTGGGTTTCTGGAAAGGTGTCAAAAGGAAAGAGGCAGTAAATAAACTGGCCAGATGCGGCTCTGAAATGGACATACTATTCGCTGAGCGTCATTGACAATGTCACACTAACTTCACTAAAGAATGTTGGAACAACACTTCCGGATGTACCATAACTCGCAGCTTGTGGCACGCAAATGGTCAAAGATCCTAACATCTTTTGATGGAAACCAATTTAGAGTACTCGTCGGGATAACGATCACTGCATCATTTGGAAACATGGCCAAAAGACTGGATACCTATTTATACAAATTACTTCTGCAGAAATTGCAAGCTTCTAGAGGAAACCGTGGAACATCTCAAGTGTCACTGCCCAGCCCTCCAAGAACCCCGCTAGTCTCGTATCGGAGCACGGTTTTTTTTTATGGCTTGGAAGATCTAGCAATGATACATCTACCAGATTTGAAAATATTGAGCAATAGGCCTGAATAGAGTAAGAGCTAGCAACGTTTTTTCTCAAGTCATTTTAGCAAGGCTGTAACTTTGTGAGCTTAGTTCGTGGTGACTACTGAACACGAAAATATTGGAATGCGATAACCTCAAATGAATGATACAAAACTTTCCTTAACCCATTAAGTACCTACCCATTGAAAATTTAGAACTTTTGTAAAAGTCTACTTTTTTGGCATCAATGGAAAGGTCATCTAAATTCCGTTTGAATGATACAAAACTTTCCTTAACCCATTAAGTACCCATTAAAAATTTATAACTTTTGTAAAAGTCTACTTTTTTGACTTCTTTCCTCGGTCTAAAAAAATTGTTTTTGATGCAAAAAGTTTCTTCAAACAGTTCTAATAGTGAATGCAAAAAAGATTTTTCAAAAATCTCTTAGCTAATATTTTTTTACGATTTTTTGAAAATTGCTAAAAATGTCTATTTTAGCCACTTTTTCCTAAAATTTTTCATACAAAATTTTTCTGAGATCATCTTATTCAAAAAATCATAAAAAATATTAGCTAAGAGATTTTTGAAAAATCTTTTTTGCATTCACTATTAGAACTGTTTGAAGAAACTTTTTGCATCAAAAACAATTTTTTTAGACCGAGGAAAAAACTCAAAAAAGTAGACTTTTACAAAAGTTCTAAATTTTCAATGGGTAGGGTAGGTACTTAATGGGTTAATAAAAGTTTTGTATCATTCAAACGGAATTTAGATGACCTTTCCATTGATACCAAAATTTACATGAAGTAAGTTCAAATTTATGAGTAGAATTAACTTTACTTTTGTCTAAATAATTATGCCGACGACTCTATGTCAAATAAACTTCAACTTTTAACTTTATCTATGCTAAGTCAATACCTTTCACCGTGGGCTTTTTACTTCGCCAGGGGTGCATTTTGTCTCCTCTCCTTTTCATTAAAATTATCAAAAATAGAACGACACAATTCGTTTAAAAATGTTTTGCGTGTGCTTAAGCTTCTAGAAAATATTGGCCACATATTCGAAGAGGAATAAAATAGAGAAATAACAGAAAGTTATTCTGTTGTGTACAGTAAATTCTGTTAGTTTTTTCTGGGCCGCCAATACATCTTTCCTTGCTCATTACAGAAAACAGACACATAAACAGATAGGTATACCGTATACGTAAATCATACGCAACACGGCTTTACCGGATTATTGACATTTTTATTGCTGGCTGGCATAGAAACTATAATATTTGTTTATGTTCTCTCTCCAAAATGGCGAATTTCTGTTGTTAAAATTGCGTTTTATTTCTATTGTAAACCTATTTCTCATTTCTGTAGTCTGTCGGAGACGATTAGAGAATATAACCGCGGCAAATGGTCCCAATTTAGTAAACAAAAAAAAAATACCTCTTTTGGATATAAAGCTTAAAAGCTTTTATAGAGTTTAACTTTCCTAGTATTTGAAAAACATTGGTTTGTTCCACTTCTTTTTAAATTGGCTTTTCCCGTTTTCTGCACATAAGCCACAAGTTGGGTGTCTTGCTTTATGGTACCTTTGGGAACAAGGACGTCTTAGAAGCAGGACCAGTATCAAGACTAGCTTATAAAGCCTCTGATATAGTCTATCAGGAACCTAGGAACAAAAATAAAATAGTTGTCGCAGCAGGAGTGTAGAAGACACCTTAGGCGTAGCTTCTCATACTGAATTGAGAACCTTTTTCAGGTCAGTTATACTCTCGGATGTTTGTCAGACGTTCGCGATAGGTGGCGCACTGGAAAAAAACTTTAAGATCTATTTTTCTGTGTTTTTCCGGGGATCGGTCCTGGGATCCCTTAAACGGTGCCATGAAATAAAGTCTTATGCAAAAATGTCCGAGTTTTGGACTTCATTTCATTTTTGAAAGTGCAATAAAGATCATGGCACCCTATGGCGCACAATAGTCCAGCACATTAGCCACCGCGCCCACCACGACACCGTATAGGAACAGAGTATTTTTGCCCAAGACCAAATTATTTTGAAAATTTTCGAATTTGATTTTTTTAACTTTATCCATGTTAAATTATCAAAAATAGGGAAACACAATTCACTTAAAAACATTTCAAGTCTGGTTAAGCCCCTAATAAACACAAGATAAACAGTGACGAAGCAAATGTATCGCAACGGTAAAAACAGCATTGAAGTTCGGTCAAACATTTAGCGACTGATAGATTTGTCTACCAGTTAGTTTATCAGAGATTTTGACGAACACACAAAAAATAGTCTTATGTATCAGATATCTATCTGAAAATTTATTCGGGGCCTTTGGAACTGGCGCTCAATCTTATCTTATGGGTGTGGCAACAAGGAAAAACCGCTAAAGTCAATTTTGATAATTTTTCAGGAGAGCACTTTTAAGATTCGACGAAAAAATTTAAATTATAAATGGCTCTGGTTAATCCGCGGAAAGTCTGATTTTGATTTTCCTGAAACTTATTATGCAATTAAAGGTAATTTAAGTCTCTTTCGTAATCTATTGATCATTCTTATTTCGAGCGTGGTAAGCAAAATAAACACTTAAGCTGTTATGGCCTAAGACCACTTTAAGGCAAACAAATCGTAAGTCAAGTTTAGCTGACTTTAACTGATATTCCTTGATATTCCGACAACCAAACTCGATTTTCGATTTTTTTTTAACTATAAAATCAAAAAAAGGGGATAAATATCACGCGGAAAATAACCAAACTCAACTTTAACTGTTATTAAAAATAGTTGGCGCAGCAGGCGTGTAGACACCCTAGGCATAGCTTTTTGCAACCATTCGTTTTTGTGTGAGTTTTTATTTTTGGAACGAATGGAAGGGACCTACAATTTTATGCCGAGTCCGAACGGCTAAATTGAGAAGCTTTTTCGGGACAGTTATACTCTCGGATGTTTGTCAGACGTTCGCGAGAGGTGGCGCAGTAGAAAAAACCTGGGACCCCTCGCACAGTAGTCCAGCACACTAACCACTGCGCTACTGCGCCTACAACTGTTAACTGTTATCACTTGTGATAAAACAAAAATGCGTTTCTCTTAAGTCGACTTAAGACTTGTTTTTTTGTAGTTAAGTTGTTTTGCCTTAACGGCGTTGTAAAAATTTGACTTTAGTTGTTTTTTTTCTAGACATTGTACCTTCAAAAGTGAAGATAAAAATCTATAAAAAAAAACGGCTTATAGATTTGGACATGCTGAATCTAATGGCATCAAAAACTCTATTGGACAATTAATATTCGGTGGCCTGCAAAGCATGAACCTATCGGAAGGTGCCATAGATTTTACAATGGCGTCGAATGTCAACTGACTAAGCAAAAGGAACTATGTGGATACTTCTAAAGAATGCGGAATATTTTCGTCATGCATGTTTTTGTTTTTGATGAACCATTCCTTAGTAATTTTTGGGCAAAGTTTATTTCATGCGCTTTTTCATGGCCGCATTTTCTCTCATTGGTCGTTTAATATGGCGCTTAGCCGCACAACTCTTAAAAGCCACTGTAACAACAAAGAACCGAGTAAGTGAGTAAGCCTTTCAAAGGCTAATACCTACTCAGTATGTCGAGGCTACTTTTTCAGAAGGTGTCGTATAGAGTGGTATAGAGGGTATAGAGACTTTGCCAACTTGGACCAGACAACGTATCACTGCCAAGCAATTTGCGCCATTTCAAGCACGCGGTAAAAGATTCGGAGAGAGACATCCTCCATCAGCTGATGGGTGTTTACCCTGAATTGGAACATTTTGGCGGTTTGCCCTGATGGCTCGCAAAATTACCAGATTTGACCGCCCGACACTTCTTACTTTGTTGGTTGAGGCCCAGGTCCACCCCGGACTGTAGCGCCATCTAAGTAAGTAAGTAGCACACTCCTTACTTGAGTAGGTACATTATTTAAATTCATGTCAATTAGTCCCAAACTCGGGCAGATCTCAAAAAAGACATCTGTCAAAAATTGCAGAAACTCCGATGTTCTAAAGAAAACCATGAAAAGAGCCCAAGTAGTAATCAACAATTTCGGCGGCCATTTAAGGGATATCATTTTCAAAACATAGTGGAAAATAACTTTCAAAGTCCAAATAAATTCATAAATTTGTTAAAGCTCTATTCGAAAGATATAGCCTACATAAATACGATCATTATCTGGCCTGCACCTTGTAGGTTTTGACAAGTATCTAACAATGGAGGACCTAAGTTCTGCTTACAAAATTTGATTTTAAAGTTGAAAAAAAATCGTAGATTTCTATAAAATTCTGCCAACGAAATTGCTTACCAACAGCGATGTTCTATTACTGCTGCTGCAATATTTTAATGACAATTATTTGACATTTTGAGTGATTTGAAAACTCGGCAGAAATTGTCCAACAGAAAATGTCAGAAACTGCACCCAAATCTTTAAAACTCTAAATGAAGTTATAGTCTTTTGGTTCGATTTACGAATACAGTAGGCCTAAGTGAAAAATTGACACAAATCTAACTGCGATTTTTCACCGTTTTGAGGCATTTGTAAGTTAGGTTAGGACTTATTGGAAATCGTCAAAAACATTCAGATTTAGGAACTTTGTTTCCATGATTTCACTTTTTTCCTTCTTGTATAGCTGCTTAAATTTCACAACTTTTAAACTTACTTTTATGTCCAACTGCTTTGGCAAACTTATCTGGAATACACTGAAAAAAACTAAACACACAAACTTTGTATCTTTCACTACAAAAATATTGTAAACTTGAACTTTTTTTTCTTTAAAACTTTTTGATAAATAAAATTTTCTATTTATTCTTTTTTTAAAACTTGATATTCACTTAAAAATGCAATTTTCCCATTAATTTTTTTTTAACTTTTATTAGAGATATAATCTAATAAAAAAAAATATAAATAGATAACCAACTGCCACACCATACACAATGTTAAAAACTATAAAACGAAGAACAGCGAGTTTGGTTTGGCTCTATTCTGCGACAGCTGCTTTTGTTGCAAACAATTGAAAATTTCTTTACGCGTCACTTCCCGTTAGACAATACACGTCCATTCGCACGAAAAAGTCTGCACCAACTGAATTCAGTCACCCACGTTATGGTGGCGGCTTAGTGGCAATGCCATAAGATTTTCACATTTTTATCCTCTGATGCCGGCCATATACTCGTACTCATGCTCGATGCAGAAGACAGACGACGAACCATCTGACAAAAACAACAACACAATGACGACGACGACGCAGCCAGCAGTTTTTCCGTTGTAAAAGGGAAAATCCACATGGGGATGATTTTCATTTTCCACTAACACCAGTTAACGCGCCACCTGACTGACACATAAATGCAGCATTCAGCCTTTTACTGCTGCTACTTTATTTCTGGTGATGGTGTACGTGTAAGTGCGGAAAACTGGCGGGAAATCTTTGTAAACATTTGTTTTGTTTTCCACGAGTTTTCCTAGCAGCAAATTTAGTTGGAGACATTTTGCAGAATGCATCGAAGTTTTGAAACCTGGGTGGGGGATAATGTTGCCAGTGGAACGTATTCGCTTGATACAAATGTTTCAGTATTGTGATTGGTCGGTTGTTGTTTTTCGAATGTTTTATAAATAAAATTAAAAATTTTCGAAATGTTTGGTTTTTCAATTTTATTTTAGAGACCATTGATGATGTTCTAGTGCTGATGGTAGTGGTGTAGTTGAAGAAAATCATTGCCGTTTGTTTATGTTGCCAGTCGACCACGTGTTGGATAACAATTTTCTGCAATGTTGACAATAAAAACGTCAACAAACGAAAAACGCATGCGTTACATTGGAATGCTAACATATTGAAGTAAACAATCTGCAAATTGGTTGAATTCAACTTTGATTCAATATACATTAATGCCTACATTACAACAAGTTGAGATATTTCTTCAACCATTTGTGAAAGTATGAAGAACTTTCGACGTTGATTTTCTGCAAGAGCTCTGGAAAATCGTAGAGATGTTTCAGTAACAAGATTTGATGTCGCATGGACAGTGTCGCAGAAGACAGCTAGAACTTTTGCCCACCGGGTCTCCCTTAATCCCACAACAAACAATCACTAGTATTAAAATGCAGAGGATCAGTGGCAACACCGATGTGTCACAGTTTGCTACACATTCTATTGGCGGCAAACCCCTCAGAATCTCTGAAAGTCTGAAAGCGCAAATTACATGGGACTTATACTAGACAAAAAACTAAATTGAACACCATAAAAAAAGCCCCAATAGCCTTTTATTCCTGTAGCAGAATGTTTAGGAAAACCTGGGAACCATCCCCCAAAATTAAGCTCTGTATGTACACGGCTATATAGTAAGACCTATACGACATCCTCGTATGGTGGCGGGCAACCAATAAGGCCACTTACCTAAAAGTGTTCACAAAGGTTAAAAGACCAACGTGAATCGGCACCACTTGAGCGATGAGGACAACTCCAAACGCAGGACTTGAGGCTATCCTCAAACTGCTCCCGCTAGACATTCATATATACAACTAACGTCTGCAATTAGTGGCATGAGAATCAGCCAATCAATAAACTGGAAAATTAACGAAATGGGTAATTCGAGGATCCTACAGAAATATTTTGGCCGTGTACCCGTCACGGACTACATCACGCCATATCTAGAGTTTACAAGACTTTTTTCGAGCGCATATCCCATCAGTAGGGAAGAATGGAAAGACGGACTCGTACGTTGTATGCAAACCATAGCCGTATTTTCTGACGGATCTAAAATGGACGCTGGGATAATGTTAGGTGTCTTCTCTGAATCCCTGGGTATATCAAAATCGATACGCCTCCCCGATCAAAGCGGCGTCTTCCAAGCAGAGTTCCTGGCAGTGGCAACTGCAGCCCGTGAGTCTGGTGGTAAGGGCAATGCCACCTGAAGGTACATATTACCTTCTTCATCGACAGCTAGGCAGCAATCAAAGCCACAACCATAACCGAAGCTTGTGAAGTGTTGTCGCGAAGAACTCAAGGCTCTTGGTACACAGCACAAGGTATTGCTCTTCTGAGTTCCGGGACATGAACTCAGTCTGCAACGAGAAAGCAGACTAATTAGGAAGAAAAGTCTCGACTACCGTTATAGAGCAAGCTGATCCCTCTCTGAACATCCCGCCTTGCACACTCAAGCTTGAAGCAGGGAAAAGAGCCACCAGAGATGCGAACGCTAGATGGGCTAACTTAAATACTTGCAATACCACAAAAACCTTATGGCCATCCTTCAATGCAACCTGAACCGAGAGTATCATACGGAAGGATAGGAAATCCCTGTCCACCCTCGTAGGAATCGTAACGGGGAACAATACTCTGCGCCCTGCGGTACAACATGAAGAAAATGCGGGCTTAATGGAAGAAGAACTTTGTAGAGGCAAAGAGGACAAAACCCACTTCCTGTTCCTATGAGCTTTTCGAGCTTTTCACCACATCAATAGACAAGATAATGAACATCTTCAAATCAATAAGTAGCAGGACAGTAAGTAATTTGATTACAAGGTTATAATGGGTAATGGACAACCTCTTTCCTCTCGCCAGCCTACATACATAACCTAACCTAACGCCGATGTGCTGAGTTTCACCTTTCACTATGCGACCACAACGAAGCCTGGTTCGGTGAGGTGTGCCGAAGCTGTCCGCGAGCTCGATAGGGCAAAAAAAGAAAGAAAGAACATCTACCTCTCATAAGGAAATAGAAAGAAGAAAGAGCACGAAAAGAGGGCGGTCTAAGCAATTGAGGGGCGGTGGCCATGGTGTAGTGGTTAGAGTCATTTCTTGTGACCCGAGCGGCGTTGGTTCGAGCCCCGGCGGGGGATAACAATACTCTGCCACCGACCATAAAGAGAAACGAATAATATCAGAGTTTCTCCACTACTACCTACACCAAAAAAGGGGTTTCTGCTTGGTAGTACAATGACCGTGATTCGTCTGAGTGCTCCAGGATTTGGAATCCCCTTTTTATTAAAAAAAAAAAAAAGCAATTGAGGAGTGCTACTGCAGAAGCAATGGTTAGGACTAAGAAGTTCTACCGGAGAGTATAAAGAGATTTAAAACGATACAAGCCCCGAACAGAAGGCTTCAAATATGAGAATGGAATTACGGTGGTAGATTCCTACTCGATGCTAACAAATTTGAAAGTTGCAGACTGCAGGTGGAAGCTGACAATCCGCTGTCAGGCAGTATAATCCGTTCAGCCTGGAGGAGATGATAGTGAACATTTTTAAGACGTAAAACAAGGGAGTATAATGATATCCAAACTTTAGTCAAACAAGGCTTCTCAAAGGGATGGAATAGAGGCCTAGTTTTTTAAAGCGCCGGGAGATGACTTTGTAAGAAGCATGCACATGCACAACTTATATCTGCAACATTTGGTCAAATAAATATACTTCCAATGCACTCCACAAGAAAGAAGATACCCTGAACAACGAAACCTACATACAGATGACTGACTTTGGATCCATTATAACATCTAAATGACTACCAAAGTACCTGCACTTCCGTTGCCCTAACCCAAAATAGTCCAACAATGAGCTTGACAAGGCCATTGATTTCCTAAAGTTGCCACTACTCACGGTTGCGGGTAATTGTCATCAAAAATTGTTCATTGGGGAAAATTTGAAGTATGGAAGTAAGAGGTACATCAAACCTTATTATCAGGCACAATAAAAAAGAACACAACATCCAGTAAAAGCTCTACATAAATTATTTTCGCTGTGTATGTCAAAGGTAGGTATATGCCATCTGCATAGTATTGAAGGACCTAAGAAGCCATGAAAAGCCTATTTGCGGCATTAAGCTAGTAGTACAGTGTTCTCGCGTGTTCTCTTTACCCAGAGCCAGATTGTGGGGTCAGTTTATGGTTCCATCTGTATTTTGTAGCGCTATCCGTTCTAGTTTGCCACAATGCTGCTGATGTTGTACTTTCTTTTTCTTTTACCCGTTTTCGGTTCGAAATTGTTATCATATTCTCCTAACGTTCTTATTGCTTAAAGTCTGTATATGCTAACAAGAACGTGCTTTCTGATTCTTTTAGTATAAGACCGTCAGGCCATACCGGCGCATTATCTATAGCTGAATCCCCCTAACATTTTAAGGGCCACTGATATTTGTCAGCATTTAGAAAAAAGCAACTTGTATCTGTATATTTTTCCAAGGGTATTGCATGTCTGTTTTTAAGCTTAACTTGCTGTTGAGCATGAATCGTAAGGAACATTACCGTCTCCTTAGAACTTACCAATATGGAAATTTGTATACATATTCCACATTCGTTCGGTTGGCTATCAAGACAGCGTATGTTTTATAGTCAGCTTGTTCTAGGCTGGGAGAGTCTATAGCCAATTTTAGAATTTATCGCGACTGCCTTATCCGTAGAGCCGGCTCTATCTCGTGGATGTGTTTGGCAATAGTAACCACATCGAAATGGTCAGCCAAGCCGATCGCCTTATTTTCATGTGGCAGTATTTAGTCTCAGAACTCGGTCTCACATTTTGTTTCATAGAGGAGGTCCAAGAACAGTACCTTGTGGTACCTCGGGGGGTAACGTTGTAGTACTTAGCCTACACCGATGGCCATCACAACCGAACAATAGTTCTTTATCAGCCGTGCGTCGCCATCTTCTCCCCAGTTTTGCTTCAGCTGCTCTATATACCACCGGTCTACCGCCTTTATGAGATCGACGATAACGCTATTTTCCAAGCTGGTGATCTGGAAAAGCTCCATTATACTCTGAGACCTTTAGTAGTCTATCATAAACGAGTAGTATAATTTTAATACGTTTTAGAACGTTTCTTATTGCATCTTAGGGATTTGGCCTATACTAAGAAGCTTCTTATTGAGACTTTTTTTATTTTTGGTAGTAAGACCAGATGTTCGAGTGTCCATGGGTTAGGGAAGACGGAAGATCCATTAATCAAGTCATATCAGTCCATCGTTGCAAGTTATTTTCAAATGGCCGCTTTGAGTACAGTATTCAGGATATGCCATCAGTTCTTGGCCCTAAGTTGTCGCCTTTCTGCCTATCTCCTTGTAGTGATAATCGATATAGGTGCGGCTTTTAACGGAACTCCACTACTGTCCTGAGCATTGTCGAGAAGATATTTATGCCGCTCTTCAGCTTTTTTATCACGATCCTCTATAACCCATCCAGAGTTATTTCAAACATAGCTTTGCTTTCTTTGATCGCCTTTTCGACATCGCGTTTTGCTAGCCTGAAGATAGCTAGCACTTCTTCAAATTTCCCTGAATCGCTGGGCCCTACGTTGGGTGGGTAAGAACTTTGAGAGAACTTTGCTTTCTAACTTTATGGTTCGAAGAGTAACAAGGTTCGCGTCTTTTACTGGCTGATCTTCTAGGAATTGCTGCTTCCGCACGATGTGGTGATTGTTTGCATGAGTCGGGGAGATAAGGTATTCGCTGCTGAACGTAAAGTCGGTATTCATCATTTCCACGAACTCGTTTTTGTCGAAATATTTGCCTATCAACTTTCTTAGTTTGGTTAGCTGTATGGACTTATTATTGTCAACTAAACAGGCTCTGTTTCTGCGTACTTTTTTTTTAAATTAGCATATTTACCAATAGAACATCGTAGAACAGGTACCTACCCCCTTTCTGATCTTGCCAACTGAAAACAAATTGTGAAATTTATCATTCTGTGCCATTAGGAACTTAGTTACATAAATGCCAAATCCACACAGGACTGCCTTACCCCAGGTGGGAAATTGCGCCTTTGCATGACACAGGAGAATATTGTGCTCAAACGCATTTACAATTCTTTAAACTTTCACCAACTAATACGAAATAATTATCCAACTTATATCAAGGACTATCAAAAAAATTTGCGCACGATTTCCTATTCCTTGCTTGTGTCGTAACCTTTAAGTTTGAATGGCATGTCATCGCCGCACCGCACCATGTCACATGCAAAAAAAGCCATCAAGTATATTTATTTTTATTTGTAGTTCCTCCCTCCACCCGCATTCGTCGCGCCATCCGAATTAAAGACGCTAATAAAGACAGACATTTGTTTTCCGATTAATTCTTGCCTCGTATATAGATTCCCTTCAAACCACAACCACAATTATGCACGCCAACCTCGCATCGTCCTGACACAATTCGCGACTGTGAATTATTTCACTTGATTTCAGGCAATTAATTTATTAGCTGTGAAAATTTCAACCTGTCCAGCGAATGCACCGTAATTATAAATTTCCTCAGCCTATATCGTTCGTTCATCCACCCAATCAGCCATCCCCATCCCCATCCCCCGCGCCATATGCTATGCATGTTGCGATTCTATTGAATTTCGATGACCCAGCCAGAATTGTGCTAGTTATGCATAATCCTCTCATTAAGGATCCCAAAAGAGGAGTGGCTGGGGGTGGCTGCTGTGCTGCGATGCACCCAGAGCACCACACCGCATAGACCGTGTGTGAGATGACATTGTCTCTATATACCGTTCCATAGTTGCTGGCTGCCGCACAATGTCTGTCAAATGCAATTAAAATTTCGGCATCTATCACGTGTCATAATTCAGAAAATTCCTTAATGAAAATTGAACTGTTTCAAGTGAGTGAGGGTGGGCGTTGGTGGGTCTGTCCTCTTTATTGGGTATTTATTGTGTCGCAATTTGACATTCGACGTGCAATTGCATTGATTTATGAGAACTCATCGAGTTCCATAAGTGATTTGTCATCCAGAGTTAAGGACTTTAAATTCAACAATTTTTAGGGAAATTTCCTAGAACTCGAGAACTTTGGTGACACTATAAATAAATAAATAAAAAAAAAACTATAAGAAATAAATAATCGTGTGATTCATGTCAACAGTTTTGGGATCTTTTATTTTTGACGACAACATAATCACAGAGGTGGCAACATTGAGTGAGTGAAGCCATAATGAGTGCTGACTGATTTGGAGCACTTCCAAAGAATGCTGCTGATGTCTGTCCCTGTCAATGGACATGTGAATGTTTGCACTTTAATTACCTAGTGTGGAAATGGTGTTTCTAGAATTTGTTTAGTTTAGAAAGAAATATAAATTAAAAGGAGACGAAATACTTCCAGGTCAAGGAGGAGGAAGGAATATCAATTACTGTCTACCAAGCTATGGACTTTCAGATTCGTCTTATGAATTTTTGAATGGCTATTAATGGATTTTGCGCAAACACACCTACTGGAACCTAAGAAAACGGGCTATCAGGGTGACCTAACATGGCTATCAAAGCTAAGATACTGTCCTTTGATTCAGCGTTTGTTGCAACTCTTGCCTGTGGTCGAGAGAAAGAGACTTGTGTAAAGACTGAAAGAGAAAAATGAAATCACGAATAGAAGCTTCCGAAGCTGGTAGTTCGTTGGGTGAATAAGTGAGATCCTCATAATGTCGATCAGCGTTACTATTCTGAATGGAAAAGTCCGTGCTTTGATCGTTGGGTCTACTAAACGGATGCATCAATCCTTATTCTGAAACATGTCTTGGAAACCCTCTTCATCCGTTTTTGATAAATTGGATGCTTCTGCACCATACTCGCAGCAGAATCTGGATGACTAGAGTCGTGTCAATAACTCGTTTGTTCTACGGGAAGAGGTCCTTAATTGTTGATGCTTTCTTAGCCCGAAGAAACTGCGATTTTCAAGCCCTTTTGAGATGGCAATTATAGAGCCAAAGTGCGGACAAAGTCTTTATCTACTTCGAAGTTATATTCATCGTGACAACACCCCAGTACCCGAAGTTAGGAGTCCACTCTCGATGGCAGCATATTATACAATACATACTTGGTTTTTATTTTTTTTTTGTTAGCAGCCGGACCCATATCCGACGCATCGGCTTAAATAATTGCAAACGCGCCACTCATAGCTCACCGTGTTCTACAGATAATGTCAATATCATTAGCATTATGTAAGACGTACTTAATAGAATGTTAAAAATGTTACTCCTGATGTTGGCCTGCGCATCATCTTGTCTTAAAACTTCGGTGGTATTCTTTAAGACTTTGACGGAACAGCAAGATTTATCCAACGAACAAGAGTTTGTCAAGAATATTCCAAAACCTGGCATGCTTATTCGAAGGCCATCTCTTTGCTTTGAAAAGCTCTGTCGACCGTTCATACAGTCGAGCTAGGTTTCATATCACTACCATCACTTCGTTTTGGTCGGATAGATAAATGTTTTCACTTTTCATTGTCTAGGTTGAACGTATTGTTCTGCCGTTTAACAGGCTACACAAGTGATGATCATCAGAATCGACTATGTAGTAACTACTAACGCATTCAAATGCTTTCTTTTAAGGTATTTTAAGTTGCTCTGTAGCGCAGTAGCGCAGTGGTTAGTGTGCTGGACTACTGTGCGAGGGGTCCCAGGTTCGATCTCTGGAGAAACACAAATTACATCTTTTTGCGGAGGTAATAATGATACCAAAACCAGGCAAGCCACCTAACGAGGTAACCCCATATCGCCCAATATCTATACTACCAATGTTGTCAAAGTTATTCGAAAAAATGCTGGTTAAACGCCTGCAAAAAATAATTGACGAAAAATCTCTAGTCCCAAATCACCAATTTGGATTTAGAAATAAGCACTCTACAATCGATCAGGTGCATAGAATCACAGATAAAATCGAAAAAGCATTCGAAGGGAAAAAAGTGTGCTCTACAATATTTTTTGATATAGCACAAGCTTTCGATAAAGTCTGACACAAAGGTTTGATACACAAACTACAAAGACAACTGCCAAAAGAATATTCGACAATTCTGGAGTCATATATATCAGATCGATTGTTCAGAAATAAACAAGAGACAGAGTACTCAACATTAAGAGAAATTAAAGCTGGTGTACCACAAGGCAGCGTGCTAGGTCCAGTTTTATACCTTCTGTGCACTAGCGATTTGCCTGAAAGTGGGGAAACCACTATATCTACTTTTGCAGATGACACAGCTGTCTTTGTTTGCTGTGTAGGTAATACTTTCAACTAAAAAAGTATAGAAATTCGGCAAACGTCGGATTTATCCTCTAAATTTTTTAAAATGAATCAAAAATAAATTGCCGATTAGTCGAACGACTAGGTGCAATCAATTCGGGATGACGAAAGTCAGTCCCCTTGGGAGGTTTTTTAGATCGGGTTAAAGTCCCTCACTATTGCAGAAGCATCCCTCGCGTAATAGCTCTGCAATGTCTTTCGATGATTTTTCCTTTCAGCGAATTCCCATTACAAAAAAAAAAATTTATTTTTTATTTATTTAAGTTGCTCTGAACATCTGCCATGGAAGTACCTGCAGAGTAGACATAGGTCAAGTGACTATTCTTCTTTGCGCCGACATTAGCAGTTGTATTGATCTTCTTAAAGTATCCATTTTGGTACTGGATATACTACTATACATAAGTGGTCCGAGTTGGCCAAGAGCAATCTTGTTGTTACTTCGGACACTTGTCGTAAAGTCTATAGAAGGATAAATATAAATATGAGGAAGGTAGGGGAACCATTTGTTGTCAATAACAAAGCTTTGTCCAGTAGCAAATTCAATATTAACCTAAGACTCCGATCTCTGATGAAGTCAAATATCTGGGAGTAATCCTCGATGGAAAACTTCTTTGGTCCAAGCATGTTGAATCAAAAACCGATAAAGCGCTGTCGACTTTCTGGCAGTGCAAAGGCGCTTTTGGGAAGACATGGGGCTTATCTCCTAAAAGGGTCCTATGGATCTATACGGCAATGGTAAGACCACTTCTCTCATATGCATCGGTTGTGTGGTGGAACAGGCTTTCGCGGAAACGTGTTATGGCCTCTTTCGCCAAACTCCCAAGAACGGTTTGCCTTGGCTGCACAGGGGCCTTCCCCAGCACTCCGGGCTCTACTCTAGATGCTTTGATGAACCTCCCCCCCCCCACCCCTTAATATTTTTATCATGGGGTGTACGCTGAAAACCATCTCCCGGTTAAAGAGAGGTGGCTTTTGGTACCACGCGCATTGGAATTTTGATGAACTTGTGCGAGAATTATCCTTTGACCCCTGTCTTATGGATATGCCGTCTGACGCAATGACACCAGAAATCCTACTGCGACAAAACTACCACGTCAACTTTCCTCAGGCAACTGAATGGCTTTTGCCAGACTCAGAGCCAGGGAAGGAATACCATCGTGTATTCACGGATGGCTCAAAAACCGGACAGGGGTCTGGTTCTGGAGTCTTCGTGGAAAGCGAGAACATTAGACTACACTACCCCTTGGGTAACAATGCGACTGTCTTCCAGGCGGAGATTTTCGCTATCCTTATATTTCTATGCGCTATATTGTGACAAACAGGTGGAGGGCTAGAAGCTTATGCGTTTGCAGTGATAGCCAAGCTGCTTTAAAAGCGCTGCTCAACCCTCTTACCTCGTCCAAGTTAGTGCTCGAACTCAAGCTTTCTCTGAACTTGGTCGGTAGGCTAAACACGGTCAAACTTGTTTGGGTCCCAGGTCACACTGGTATATCCAGGGAAACGAGATCGCTGATGAGCTGGCCAAGTTGGTTGGTTTGCTGCATCTGTGGTTAGGTCATCCATTGATACTTGGGTTTCTCGTGAACACGAGTGTCGCTGGCGTGACTATGCTTGGTGTAGACAGACCAAACGACTGCGCCCTGACATCTGCAGGGGGTCGGCGTCTTTCCTTCTGTCTCTCAGGAGAATCGACTGCAGTCTTCTTGTGGGCGTTCTTTCGGGCCACCAAGCTTTTGCCAAACACTTAAATGTGTTGGGCTTGAGCAACACCACCATCTGTCCTGCTTGTGGAGAGGATGACGATACAGCGGAGCACTTCCTCTGTAGTTGTCTTGCCTTTGCTCGCATCAGGTGGCGGATCTTTGGGGCTGACGTGGTGAGTGCCGAACATCTAAGCTCTTCATCACTGAAGCTCCTTCTCATCTTTCTTCGAAAGACGGGAAAACTAAGTACAGCAATGTAAGGTGTCTGTTTGGCAGTACAATGGACCAGTAGTTGTGTCTGAGTGCTCCATCCGACAAAGAAAAAAAAAAAAAAACCTAAGACTGTTTTCGTAGGTTTGGTAGATATATAGGCTAATTTTTGCGATTGGTATACCAAAGATTACCTGCTTTCCTATTTTGACAGAAGAAAATATCGTAATTTCATACTTAGGACCTCACAGTGGTACCTAGTCTCGAGGTAGGGTCTCCATTAGTAAGTTTTTGAGCTGTTTTTGTCCTATTGTTGTTTTGTTAAATATGTGTCGCGCGGGTAAGGCTACACCTAAATTATTGTAAGCTGTACTCATCTGAAAATATATCCCGGCTCCAGTATCCTACCTGCTTAAGATCTGTATATTTAACGTGCAGATCCGAAGTTTGCTGATGGCGTACTATTGATTTGCCTGGGTCTTTCAATAGCTCAAAGTCCATATCACAGTCACAGTCGCAGTTTTGTCTATCGAGTCGATAGGTATGTAGTTAGTAGCGGTTTCGATTCGAAGAACCCAAGAAGAAGTAAGTGCCTTTTTGTTAATGAGGAGATTTTAGCTCCGATCCGTGTAATCTTATTGGGCCTCCGCACACGAGACTAATTCTGCCGGCATAAAACCGATTTTGTAGGCGAAGGGACTGAAGTGAGGGGAAACAAACGGAATAAAATGTTCTGCCAAGTTTGGGCGGTTGACCAAGGCATAAAACTAATACATACTCAACTTTCAAAATATTTCAATTGTGAAAATAATACTACACAATGAAAAGGGGTTCATATATATAATTTTTCTGCCGGCAGAAATCATACCGTGTGCGCTCGAAGTATGGTATAAAAACGGTTTTCTGCCGGCAGAATTAATCTCGTGTGCGGAGGCCCATTGGCTCTATCGTACTTATTATGGGAAGTCGATGAAGGGTTTTTCTAAAGATCACTTTTTTTGGCCTAGCTAGTATCGAACAGTCACGAAGATAATAGTGAATAAGAGTTAATTTTACAACTATGAAGGTTGTAGGTATATGTGAATTCCATGGGTTACCAAGTCTCAATAGTCATGTTTACTTACTTACTTGGTTTCTTAGGCTGGACTACAATCAGACCGCGGTAGATCTGGGCATCAACTTCTTCTGCCTCCATTGTCCATTTTCGGAAAATTAGCGCTACTTTTGGCCCATGAAGTGTTTATCCACTGCGCATCGTCAGCTCGTATCCAACATCCTGGCTCAATATTGGAGATACTTTCACACCTTTGATTGAAATATTTCGAGCAGTTCGTATTGGAGTCCCCATTGATTGCAGCCTGAAAACTCGTCCGTTGATGTTCGAATTAATTAGAATTACCCATAATAGTCGACGTTCTAGGTACCCAGCTATCATCAACTCGCAGCCAGAGGTAAGAGTGGCAGTTGATATAGTAAGAGGCAAGGGAGAGAGCGCTTGTGTCCTCATAGAATACCGTCACTAACTAGGAGGAAGCCACAAGAGCTTGGCCAACTTTCATGAGTTCCTATAAGAACGTCACATTGATTTTTCTACAGTGCAGAGCAGAGGGTGCCACATGCATCGACTTGTAATTGTAGCGCACTTCGTGAAAATTCTTATTCTGGCACTTGTCGTATATACAACTTAATCAAGAGGACATTATAACATTCACTTAATCTCAAAGGTCTAAACTGACAAATGTGACGTAAATAAAAATAGGATGCTGTCCTGCCTCCATTTACAATTGTCATCATGCACCAACCGAAGGCAGACGTCATGCCATGCTTATTATAAAACCTAAGCCTGTCGGAGGAGCAGAAGTTTTCATAAAATACCCATCGCAGCGCCTGAAAACAAAATAAATTTATTACTCGTACGTCCTTCGAAAATAGCTAGCGCTTCGCATGATTTTTCAAAATTTCCAATTAAAAATAAACCTCACACCGTGTACCAGTTAGAAGACAAAAGATTCAAATAGCTGGTAGCACAGTGTGCACTGCAATTTATAAATCAACTCAAATAGAATTAGGACACTGATCCAACACACCCCCGTATGGTCGAGATTTCCGGTTATGTTATAGTGAGTTGAGTTTGATTTGCAGGTGCAAGACGCGTTTTTGAATCATCATCGTTTTGTTTACAGTATTCTTCGATTTTTTTTCTTAGTTTTGAACAACAAATTCTTTGGCCGAATGCCAGCGGAATTTACTCAGGTGAAAACTGAGTCCAATCAATTGAGAGGGTGGTCGCTCAACGAGATGGCAGTGCTGGCTATCTTTCCCCTTCAACAACAAGTGATGATGGAAATATGAAAAGGGAAATTGTAGACGAAAAATAAGAAAAAAATCCTAACAAGAAAATTTACATGACAGACTAGACCAATTAATCATCTGACAGCGCCATCTTGTGACCTTATGTGCTTTGGAAATGTACGAAAAAAAAAAAAAAAAAAAAAAACAATAGTGTCGAAATAAATTTCGTTAACAACTTTATTGCAAATTAATCAAATGGACTGCCAGTTGGCTGCTCTTACAAATGAGGTTCCGATTTACATTTACCGCCGATAAGGGACTAGGTACCTATAGTATGTATGTACCTTACATAGGGTGGCCCTAAATCAAAAACTCGGATTTTATTCGTTTGTTTTTACAGTCGGTAGCGTAGTATTGCTGTCAAAACTACGCCGCTTGTGTCAAAAGCAATTACTCGAACCAGTGGGGCTTAGGTTAGGTTAACCTAACCTACCTAAGTGGAGCTTGCTAGTAGCCATTTTAAAGCTTATTCTTAAATTTTTTTGTAGGGCAAGTGTAATTCCGTGAAGTCTTATACATACGATAAAGTGTTTTTTTCTGAGTGGCAGAAAGTCCCCCAAAGACGAAAGTAGTTCTGTGAACCGTAAGACCCTAAAGACATAATGTGATTTCTAGGTTTTTGAAAGCTCTATAAGTAGGAGGGCATCTTTGGCTCCGCAGTCGGAAAGCACAGCCTGCACGACAACACCTCCGGAAACGGACTCAGGCTAATCGACTTTGCGGCGGGGCGAAATGTAGTCATTGTCACCACACGATTCCCACACCTCAACATACACAAGGGGACTTGGCGGTCTCCAGATCAACAAACCGTCAACCAAATCGATCATGTTGCGATCGACGCCAGACATGCCTCCAGTATCTTGGATGTCCGAACGTTCCGAGCGGCCAACATAGACTCGGACCATTACTTGGTAGTAGCCGAAGTACGGATGCGGATATCCCATACTCCAAAACAGCGAGAGGATACTGTATAAGAAGATTTGTCGTTGCAAGGCTACTATCGCAAGAACCTTTGCCGACTAAACCTAAAAAAGGGAGGAACACCGACTTTTCAGAAGGAAAAAGAAAGGGCACGAGAAGCGAGCGGTCGAATCAATTAAGGGGCGCTACTGCAGAGGCAATGTTCGAAAGTTCTACCAAAGGGTAAAACGTTACACCCAAGGATACAAGGCCCGAACAGAAGCCTGCAGAGATGAGAATGGGAATACAGTAGTAGATTCACAGTCGGTGCTGAGGATTTGGAAAGAACACGCTCTGCAGACTGTTAAACGGCTGAGACAGCCAAAAACCCGCTTTCAGGCAGAATGATCTTTTCAGCTTGTACGATGATAGTCAAAATTTTCGTCCACCCGACCTACACGAAGTAAGGATAGCGATATACAAACTTAAGTGCAACAGCGGATAGCCTTCCGGCCGAGCTTTTCAAAGCAGCGGGAGATGGCTTGGTAAGGAGCATGCACCAACTCATCTGTAAAATATGGTCGGATGAAAGCATGCCCGACGAATGGAACCTCAGCATCGTGTGCCCCATCCACAAGAAAGGAGATTCTCTGAACTGCGCCAACTTCAGAGGAATAAGTCTCCTGAATGTCGCGTATAAGATCTTGTCGGCTGTATTGTGTGAACGCCTAAAATCTTTCGCCAACAACCTGATCGGCCCATATCAGTGTGGTTTTAGACCAGGGAAGTCAACCATCGACCAAATTTTCACACTCCGACAGATCTTGGAAAAAACCCAGGAATTTTAGAAAGCCAAATATAAAACGGCTGAGATGGCTGGGATACGTGGAGCGTATGAACAACAACGCATCAGCCCAACAAGTCTTCGAATCCACCCCTGAGGGACAACGCAGCAGAGGAAGACCCCACCTTAGGTGGCGCGCACAATTGCAGAGCGATGTCAACCAACTTGGTGTGCGTAACTGAAGGCAGCTAGCTAAGGACCGAGCTGGCTGGAGGGGCTTGTTGGTTGAGGCCGTGGTCCACCCCGGACTGTAAGCGCCACCAAAAGTAAAAGTAAAATAAGCAGTAATGCCATCTCTTTACTCGCTGACCGGAGAAAATTTTGAAATCCCATTTTACCGATTTTTGACCGAAAAGAACAAACCTCTACCTAGGCATGATGGAAGGTTTTACTTCGGACTCCGAAGAGATAAACGGGACGGGATATAGGAAGCCTTATCTGTCGCAGCTTGTATGTTAACGCATGGTAATTATTACTATCGATATAATAAAGTCAAACCGACTGAGTGAACACATATAGATTCGTATTGGTATTTCCCTTGGCTTGAATTGTACATAATATTCGAGTACATAATGTGTCGGATTCGTGTTTGGGTTCCTCTACTGAAATCAATCAATGAATACGGTTCGGTTCAGTTGGCTTGGCAGACGACAGTGAAATTAGCACACGCACACGTGAAAAATATCCGATAGAGGACACACGCATTAATTTTACGTCCTTCTGACCAAAATTTAATCGAATTAGAGAAAATTAATTTTTCATGACGGGCAAGAGAGAGAACCACTCCTGTGGAGTGATGATGATGGCGTCGAGTTCGAATCGAACAGAAATACTATAGAAGTATGCGGCCATTAAGCTAGGGGTGCGTAGTGTTATTAATGATCTACTGACATGACCAAGGGTGGCAGGGAAATTTCTTCAATCAAGTACAGTAAAAATCACCCAAGCAGAACTTGAACCAGAAGAATATTGGGCGGGCGGTAAAATTGTAACCACTTTTCAAGCAGCTAGCTTCTGGAATGAAATCACATTTTCAAATGCCAAGGAGAATTCAATGGATTTTCACCCCCTAATTGGATATTTAAATGTTTTAATTGAAAATGAATATTTTTAAATTTACTTGTGGTATAGAACAAGATTGCTCTATGGAATCTCCATGGTCTCAAAGGATTTATTTTTGCTGTATAGATATGGTTTATGTATGAAGCAGGCAAAATAGTGCTAAATGATATTTGGGCTATTTGCGAAGGACTGTAAAGGTAAATGAGAATTGAAACGTTTAAAGATAGATACATGCTTGTAAGGGGCAGGTACCCGTAATAGTTTTATTGCAAAATCACATGACTTAAGACAAATTCTGTGATTGGTGTGTTAAGCTAGTGGCCTAGAGTTTTCATATTAAATCCACAGGCAACTTATAGTATTTCAATAGTACCAAAAGGTATTGTTTTGTTAGTGTTTTTTTTTTCAAAGAACTAGGACTGGGTACTAAGAGTGACTGGTCTGAAGGACTTTGCCTCGTTGTAAGACCACGTTTGCCTCCCTCCATATATAATCGGTATATAACCTATTGCTAGGCATGCATCGTATATATACTTATATCTGAGCCTTGATGCAATTACGTCTACTCCATATTGGATAAGACCTGTAGATATATACCATTAACCGCCTCTGGTGTCACCACCTTTATAACGACGTCGTTTGTGTGTTCTAGAGTTTCCACTTACTCCCCCGCTGTATCCGATCTTGGAGACTGGGTTTCTGGAGACAATCTGTTGTAGTCTACTCTCTTCAGATGTAGATACTCTCCCTCCATGACTCCCTTTTACGTCGTCGCAGAGTAACATTCAGCTCTTTCTTCTTCGCTTTATATTCATTGCATGCTTCGGGTTCGCCCCCTTTTTAATGGCCTTCCTCATAGTCTTCTTTAGCTTTTCACGTTCCCGACACCACCAAGGCGTAGGATCTTGTTTTTCCACTGAAGTAGGTGTGCAAGTTACGCGCTACCTATCTTCAACAGCCAACTGCAAATTCTTTAGCTGTGATTCTACATGCCAAATATTTTTCGGTATTTCGAATGACATTACAATATTACATTCAGTTTTTCCTCCAACCCTTCATGGTACTTTGTCCTATCCGTGTTCTTCGGAATTTTTATGAATTTCCGATCTTTTTTTCTTTTAGATCCATAACAAACATCAAACGAAATTTCTCTGTGATCCGACAATAGGCGTTTTTCTTTTTTAGTTCAGAGCGAGCGTGAACTGTCAAAAAAAAATTTCGTGTTTCTTTTTTAGCTCAGAGACTTCAGAGCTCAGATTTGTGTTTCTTTTTTCGCTCAGAGAATGTTCAGAGCACGCTCAGAGCGCGCTCTACGAGCTCAGAATAAATTGACTGAGCACTCTGAGTAAAAAGGTGATTACAGTCACATTTGACAGAAAAAAACCCAGGATAAACAAAAGTGTGGAAATGGCGGACGAGGCTTGTGGTTCTGGAACAGAAGGTAAACGAAAATAATAAATAACAATTAATAAATATTCAGTTTATGCTTAATTATACTTTATTACAGGATTCAAATGGACGAAAAACATGGTAGTCATGCTTTTGCATTTAATTAAAGAAAATTACCAACGCCTGGAAAATGGAGTTAAAAAAACTGCATATGTGGAAATTTCAAAAGCAGTAAACAATGCTTTCGGGGTAAATTTATCCTACGAGCAAGTCGACTCCAAATGGAAGGGGCTGAAGAAAACATATAAAAAAATTAAAGAGGAGAATAAAACAACGGGCCAGTCGAGGAAAGTATGGGAGTATTATGAACTGATGGACGATATAATGTTCAGAGCCCCAGAAATTAATCCTCCAGCAGTCCTATCCACTGAGGATGTAGCCGTCGTGTCTGATTCGCCAATTGTTGTCGAATCTGATAATGAATTGGACCATTCAGGCCCAACGTTTTCCACCAACTTGCGAAAGAGAAGGCGCATACAAACCAGGGACGATCCAGCTGAAAGGCGACACAAAGAGCGGATGGAAGCCACCAATAAGTTCCTAGACTTATTTCAAAAGATGGTGGATAAAATGTGAACCATGTGATCTCGCCGGCCTTTTTTTTTAATTAGTTTAAGTTCTTGTTTTTTTTTCATTTTTTTTAATTAGTTTCATTCGTTTTTGTTTTTTTTCTTTTTCATTTTTTTTTAATTTGTTTCATTCGTTTTTGTTTTTTTTCTTTTTCATTTTTTTTTAATTTGTTTCATTCGTTTTTGTTTTTTTTCATTTTCTTTTTTTTTAATTAAGTTTGAATTGTTCTTGTTTTTTTTTCTATTTTATCCTGTAAATATTCTGTATATAATGTTACTGAAATGAAGACTGATATGTAATATTAAAATTGAAGTCATATTTTAGAGTGAAATAAAATGTATTTTTTAAAACAAAGAATTCATTAAGCTATCTCTTTTTGTATGAGCGGATTCCATATCAATGGAATCTGTATCGCGATCATCCTCAACGAATTCGTCCTCTACTACAATAAATTCATCATCTATATCATCGCTTTGTAAACATATATTATGTAAAATACATGATGCAATAATGTATTTTACAATTGAAGTGGGTTTTAGAGAATTAATGTGGAACAGTCTTCGAAATCTGCCTTTGAGCAGACCAAATGCACGCTCGATTGAAACTCTGCATTTGGAATGAATCCTGTTGAAAATTTTCTGCTCATCCCTTAAATGACCATTGTCCTTGTACGGGGTTACTAACCACTGTTTTAGGGGATAGGCTGAATCTCCCAATAAATGCTGGTTTTCACTGATATTAAAGTCGCCTAAAATTAAAGTTGGAATTTTGTAATGATCTATTGTTATTGTAAATAATTTAAATATTACCTGAAGTGATTTTATTTATTAATCCAGATCTTCTTAATAGTAGTGCATCATGGATAGACCCTACTTCGCCGGTGTAGCAGTATAAAAATTCCATTTTGTGGTTACATATGCCTTGAAGTAGGACCGAATGAAATCCTTTTCGA
The DNA here is from genome assembly GCA_949372485.1 of Cheilosia soror. NCBI lineage: Eukaryota > Metazoa > Arthropoda > Insecta > Diptera > Syrphidae > Cheilosia > Cheilosia soror. The sequence goes on along the minus strand of OX443561.1, from coordinate 32,911,781 downwards.
TTGATGTACGAGTTATGCGAAACAATTGGTGCTCGTATTGGTATATGTGACCCGTCGATAGATCCAATAATTCCTAGAGTTAATAAATTTCACACATGAATATTTATATATGTACGTATATGATTATAAACCATGTCTCTACCTCCAAAGCGAGTTTTCGTTAAATAATGCGCAGATGTTCTGGCAGCTTCTTCGGCAGTTGGCCATCGAATATATCTTTTGGATCTATTCAGTTGAATTAAGTTGTCGCAGTTGTTGGATATAATTCTCCAAACATTGGCAATACACACACCAAATCTGTCTGCAATTGATCTATAATACGCAAAATTTTTAAGTCACAGAAATAATGATGTTATTACATACAACATACCTCATACATTCTGGGTTTCCTAGATACCACAGGGTTATCATTAACTGCTTCTCTATCAGCGTCGACTTTCTGCCTGGCCCATATTTATGCTCCTCAATATCATGTAATTCAACGCACAAGGTTTCAAATACATTTGGATTGATGCGAAAATGTTGTTTAAATGTTTTATCCGAAAACCTTGGAACAACATCTTCCGCATAGTTTCTATTTTTTTCAATTTTTCTCAAACTATTTACTTCACAATATTCTTCCTCATTTTCTTCGAAGAATAAATTAAATGCTTCCTTCACAATAATTAGTTTATCCATTTTGCTTTATATTTTTGTTTGTTTTTTTGATTCACCAAAAGTACCCTGCCGAATTTGTAAATAAACTTAATGACAGATAGCCATATGACAGCTAAGTGCTCAAGTGTGTTTCATAAACAAATCAGAGCGCTCTGAGCACGCTCAGTTCAGAGCGCGCTCATAATGCTCAGGCTCTGTTCAGAGCTCAGCTCTGAACTAAAAAAGAAAAACGCCTAATGTAGCCATTAGTCGCCAATTTGGTATCTACTCTTTCACAATTATCTTGTTGCTGCACAGAGTCATATCACTCACCTCCCTTCGCCTCGCATCCACAAAGGTTGGCTCTGTTCTCCTGCTGAAGATAGCTAGATCCTTGCATGATACAAATTCGAAAAGCGCTTCTCCTCTGTATATATCGTTGGTGCGGTACCCCACACTGTATTATGTGCATTGGTATCAACCAATTATTAATAGATCCTCGTTCCTGTTCCTGAATGCATTCACCAAAGAATCTACTTCTCTTATCGGAGAAGGTTTTGGGGAATCATACGGCAGGTATGCAGATGCAAAGCTTCCCACACCTGATCCTTCTCGTACTGCTACTATAAGCTTGACTTCCGTCCCTCACCAGAATATACAGGACCTAGTTCGTTCACCGTATATAAATATTTAACATGTTGTTTTTATACTATTCAAATGTAGATTACATTTGATAAATCAAACGTGTGAAAAGCATTTGTTTTTATGTATTTTATTTTTAATAGAATTTTAGATTTTCAATAAAATCTCTAAGTGCCCTATTTCACCAACTTACAAATTGTTGTTTACAGGCATTTTTTTAACAAATTTGTGCGAAAATCGATTTTTTCTGTTTCACAAAAATTTTGTATTACAAAATTGTTTTTGTTATTTACATAGGGAAATTTGTAGAAATTTCATTATTTCCGTTTCACCAAAAGTTAATTTTCTTTGTTGCTTACATGTACAAATATGTTAAAATTCATGTTTTTTTTTCAAGTTTGTGTTTCACCAAATCAAAAAGTTTTAAAAATTTGTTCAATTACTGAAAATTTCTTACACTAGACAGATCGTGTGTCGTTTTAGTAACAATTTGTTATTTTTCAAAGGAAGGAACGTCAAAGGCATAGTAGCACCGGTAGTGATATAAGTTTGTGCTAAGTAGACGAATTATTAAAAACTACGAAATGTCAGATTCTTTTGTTTTCAATGAAAAGTTTCGGTTAAAACGTGCTAAGTCAGAGGAAATAAAGGACCATTCAGATGAGAGCGAACGAACAAATTGATGAAATGCGAACAAACCTCTTTTGATGCATTTATGAACAGGAAATTGCACATTTTGCTATAAAGGATTATTATTAATTATTATCCCATCAAAATGTATTAAGAAAACAAGTTTAAAAATAGAAAATACAACGAAATTTGGAATTCCAAATTTTTATGTCGCGAATGGAAACACCATCGGCAGCGCGAATTGTCAAAGTTTATTCGCAATCCACATTTTTAAACGGCTAGAGAAATTTCTTGTAGCAACTGAAGGCTGAAATTTGTGAACTGCCGCCACCATGAAAAGTGTTTATGTGAACGAACCGTCAAAACTCGCGAATATTCGTTCGTTTGTAGGTAGTTGGTCGCTCTCATGTGAATAGTCCTTAAGACAAATTGGACATCGGATTGCAAATCAGTGTGAAAATAAACTTTTCACTGACACCGATACTTACATGAATTTCTAACAGGTTAGAAAATGTGCCGAAAAAAAATATTTTTCTTCTCAGCCGCATATACACTATCTTCTCACAACCATTCGTTTTTTAGAGTTTTTGGGACTAATGGAAGAGACCCACAATTTTATGCCGAGTCCGAACGGCTGAATTGAGATGATTTTTCAGGACAGTTATACTCTCAGATGTTTGTCAGACGTTCGCGAGAGGTGACGCAGTAAGATGTAATTTGTGGTTTTCCGGGGATAGAACCTGGGGCTGGGACCCTTCGCACAGTAGTCCGGCACACTAACCACTGCGCCCACCATTTTTCCAAAATTTTTCTTATCGCGAATAAAACCTGTCGTCGAGCCATACATTTTGTAAAAGAAAACTAAGATAATCGTATCAGTCGTAGTTTTAATAATTTTAAGATAAAGAAGGTAGTTACGTTTTCTAACAGGTAGGGAATATAACAGTGGAATCACTTGAATTAGAATTATTAAATTCGGGATTCTTTGTCGACGCTATGTACTTTTGCCCTTCATTCTGGGAAAGTTAGCAAAGAAGAAGAACGAAGCGAAGCGTACCTGATATAATTTACCGGGTAAATTGTATAAAGAAAACTATAATCGAAATTTGCAATAGGTAAATGATTTTGTTGATTTAGGATCGTTCGAAAATTTAAGTGCGTTGCTTCTGGGTAAAAAGCAAAAGCCAGGTTATATTCCTATACCAATTTGTAAGTGATCTCATTTGAAGCGTGTTAAAGTAATTTCCTTTATAGAAAATAAAATTGAATTTTTGTACTGCCGAGAACGAAAGGAAGCTGGGAGTTTTTCTTTTTTTATTGGATACGGCAGTTTTCAATATTTATCATTGGAAAAGGATTGCACATTTGCTTTTGGAGCAACAAAACCGATAAACATGTAGTTTCTGTTAATTTTTTGATGTTATCAGTAAGATTGTTAGAAGAATTACAAAATTATGAAAAACAGTTGTTGTTTACGGTGAAACGGTTTGTTTTTCTATTTGTAAATAACAAATACAATTTCCCTTCATTTTTTTCTCTTTCTAACAAATATGTTGGAATTAAGTTTGTAGTTTGTGAAACAGAAAATCAGTTAACATATTTGAAAATGTAATCAACAAATACAAATTTGTAATTATAATTGTAAGTTGGTGAAATAGGCCACAGGTCTCTAGAACTTTGTACTTAATTTGTCTGTACCGGGTCTACCACGATGTCTCGAAAACCCATAATATCGAATACGAAAAATCTTAAAAAATTTGAGATCCAACTATCCGAAAGCTTAAAAACTTTTGATTTACCTACGATTATTTTTCAGTTCATATCAAAAAAATATGGTGTACTTTTTAAGTCAATCACACGACTACTTTTCGAAGTGACGAGAAAACGCGTTTGCAATGTTTTTATTTTAAAATGGGAGGTATCTTTGTCTAAATATGACCAAACTTTACAGAAACACCTTTGGGCTAATAAAATAGATTGCTTGAAAATTTAAGATCAATCGGCTTAGTGGTTTTCGAGTTTTGCGAACACAAGCACAGTAGTAGAAAGGCAGGGTTGGAATCTAAGACTTTTCGGACCCGATCGTTGGTGTCCATGTCCATTCGCTCTATATGTCCTATCTATCTTAGACGATATGATACGTACTTTTCTGGCCAGGACAATGTCGCCATACAGCTCACAGAGATCGCTGTTAAATCTCCTCCTCCAAAGCCCGTCAACACAAACGGGGCCGAAAATCACTCGAAGAATTTTGGGCTCGAAACGACCAAGAAGATATTCGTACTTCTTTGTTAACCTCCATGCTTCTGCACCATAGAGCAGGACTGGGATGATGAATGGGATGATGATGGGTCTTATAAAAAGTACCTATCTTTAGTGTTTTTTGACAAAGCCTTTCTAGACAGTTGCCTTCTTAGGCTAAAGAATCTGCGGTTGGCAAGTATAACTCTTCGTTTGATTCTTCTGCTATGATGTCATTGTCAGAGTTTATAGCGGAGCCAAATTAGACAAAACTTTAAGGTTGATAGGGACTCAACCTTAAAGTTTTGTAGCTGGCTATCTTGGCATTCTGTATGATTCCGATTTGAAACCATATATTTTGTTTTTTCATCAATTTATGTCATACATTATCTGCTCTGTCAGTACAATGGTTCAGAGCTATGCTAGAATCCAACAGATGACGCTCTTGTCAAGTTGTTAACAATTCTCTTTTTTATAGATAAATAAATATTACTCATATTCACAAAGTACCTATGTATGTATGTTCGTTTAATGGTAGAAAAGAAAATCACACAATCTGTGTTTGCGAATTGATCAGAATAATCAATAAATTGTATATTTTACACAACGTTTGCCTAGCCAGCTGGTTTATTTATAAAAAAAAATATTTCCATTTCAATTTTGATGCGAAATTTCTTATGACTCGTTGGGCAGTAACTCCGAACTCCGATGGAACGAAAAAGCGACGGGAAACGAAAACTGCCGTCGATTGAAAAACTAAGACCATACTGAATATTTATGCTATAACCAGCAGCCTCTGACCAAAAGTTACTATTGAAACGGTTGTAACGATGGAGAATTTAAACAGATCAGCTATCTCGGTTAAGGAAGGATAACTTGGTGAAGATCCGACAGGAACTTCGGTTCGGCAAGATGGATGTTATTACTCGAAAAACGAAATGTGTGCTCCTTTAAAGAAAAACTCCTTGATGGATTTTTGCGAGGATAGTGGAAATGGAAAGTAAAGATTCAACTGCCAGCTGTATGAGGTAAGCAAAAATTGGATTATATTGGATCAAAGAGAGAAAAATAGGTTTCTCAAGTCCCAGCCTACCTATAGGTACGAGACGACAAGAAAGACTAAAAGTCAAACACCAAGCAAATCACAGATTTTGACTGTTTCAGAAAGAGGTCATTATATCTTAGGTTAGGTTTACGGGTTGGCAGAACAGCGTATCCTGCTGTGCCACTTTTAGGTGCTTGTGGACCCATTCCATTGTGATGCCCTTTTAAGAGGGTGTTAAGTCTAAGCGTTGATGTCTCTTCTTATAGTATAATTAAGAGCTCAGTAAGTAAGTAAGTCATGCAGCGATTCGATTAACTAGATATATATGTATCTATCCTGATGGTATAATCTTTGTGCATCATGTACTAAAAGTCCCTGCAAACTGATTTGTTGGACTTGTAAATGTAGACGTAGAGTAGACACAACACCGGATTTACATTTTTTGGGCCCTAGGCCTTTACAACAAATGGTGCCCTATTTTATATTTTCTTTTATTTATTATCTGGTAAATATTATTATCTATTGATAATGAACCTTACAAACAATCAGTTTTAATCATCAACTTAAATATTTGGACGGCCACAAAGATAATTTTAAATGAAAATATTCACCATTGTGAATGCCTGGACACTAAAAATTATTTTATTAGTAGGGTAAAGGCGCACGAAATGATGTCCTACCCAAATATTACTTTTCACATTTTCCTATACACATTTTGAATATATCTACAGGGTGTTTCGAAGTTCAATCTCAATACTTTGGGAAATGATTCGTAGGTATAATATAAGAAAAATAGTTCTACAGTTAGCGCCTCTCTCCAATGTGAATATAATTTGCTAAGAATTTAAGAAAAGGCTTACTTTGGTGTAGGCACCTTGACCCAAGATAACACAAAGAGTTCAGCAGTGTACAAACTAGTGACGAATATCTCACATATTCTTCTTTACCACCAATGGATCCCCGTAAATTTGCAAACCGTTTTCGAATTCGCATAAACGCGCTATAGATGTTCGCATTTTCTTCTTTTTTTTTATTCCCTGACGATTCCTAGATTGACATTCGCACCTAAGCCAAGCATTTCACACGACATGTGTGAGGTGTCGCTTGGGATTCTCAGATGAATTCGCCGGCGAACACAATCTTCTTCCGGGGAATTCGAAGCAAACGAAATGCGAACTGTAGCATTTTTATACATATAGATAGATCTTAAAAAAATATTCAGAAATTGTGGTAGATCCAGCACATTGCGGCAGAAGTTACACACATAGGCGCATAGTCGCATAGTTTATGTATATTTATAAAAAAAAAAAAAACGAAACGAAAACTGTAAACTATGTAAAAATGTATAGGTATTATTATGAATGCCTAAGACATTAATCTTTATTTAAATATTTAAAAGAATTTGGTGAAGTTTTGTTTTAACCCTTCTGTCAATTATAGCTTTTTATACCTTCCCGTCAACCATAAGGTCTGGCCAGACCTGCACACATTTTGCATAAAAATGAAAGTAAGAAGACGGAAAATATAAAAGAACTTATTTCCTTTTTAAAACCCTCGATTTTTATAACCCACGGATTCTTCATTCGCTCTTCTATCTGCAGTGTTACCAACGACATGAAATTTCAAGAAGCTGTGGCCATTGTTTCTTAGAGAAAACTCGGTTCAAAATTCGGAAAGGTCTGGCCAGCCAGACCTTATAGTTGACGGAAGGGGTATACTCATAATCTGAAAAACGCTTCTGTTTATCAAACGAGTACATTAAAAAATTATCAAATCACAGAAAATGTTTTCGTTGACCCTATCCTGAACTTTCAAGAAGCTATTGGCATTATGTTTTAAAGAAAACTCCCATCAAAAGTCAGAAAGGGGTGGCTAGACCTCATAGTTGACCGAAGATTTAAGTGATGAAGAATAAGAAGAATGTAAATTCAATTTCAATTCTTGCGTTTGTTTTGCAGTTTTCGTGGAGCCCCATCTGTCGTGATGCCCTAGGCCTGGTCCTAGTTGGCCTAAGGGTAAATCCAAGGCTGAGACACTATAACGAAGTTAAATTAGTATGAAAGTCTTACTTTTGAAACTCATCCTTCGTAGAATCTTGTCAAGAACGAATAGAAAGAGAATAGGTCAAAGTCACTCCCTTTAGGTAGAGTCGAAACCTCGTTTGAAGCATAAGCTAAGTAGGTATCTGTTTTGGGAAACTTAAAATTGAACCCGCGCAGAATTGAGAACTTGTGCTTCTTTATTTCCTGCGGTAAAACCCATACAATGGGGTAGATGTATTCGTAAGAACTTCAAGCAGAGATATAAATATTCTACAACTACTGTCGGAAAGCAAAACAAATAAATCTTCCGTATCAATGCAATAGCAGACGCTCAATAAATATCACTGCATTCACGCTCATTATGCATTACTTATGCCCGTCAAAACCACACCCTCTACCACAGCGGATTTATGCAGTACACACAGTTCGCCCACCACCGACCGACGACGGCGCTGATAGTAAATCAGGAAAAGTTTTCTTCATCCCCATCCCCCACCCCAACCAAGTATGGAATTAAAACTGAATATGTTGGCAATTAAAACGATTTACTAGTTAGCTCCGGCAAAGCCTATTACAAGACCTACCTAGTGCTAGTACCTAACCTATACCGCATTAGAGATACCAACGAACCATAGGCTCTTCTTCTACCTTTAGTTGTTATGCCTCTCGGGCAAAGTTAAATTATTAGCCGCAGTTTTTAATTTACGATCATCCGGCACGGAATTCAAGGCGCTCTCTCACAATTCCACATTTGCTAGCCAAAATTACAAGTCAAAAAAGAAACCACTGCACCAAAAAAAAAAATAATAGAACAAAAACTTTTCGGCCCAATTTCGGAACACAACACCGCACCCTCCCAGTGGTGGCCGTATATAGTTCTTCCTCCTACCTGGCAGGTGGTAAGAAAATTCGTTTGGATTGGGCTCTGCATGTGGGCTATCATTGTAACTTTTCGGTGTTGAATAATTCTACAATTCCGGCAACTACGGTGGAATGTGCGTGACTAGGACTATTCGGCCGGTCGAGACTATCTTCTTCAACCCTATAACGGATGTCTAATTCATGTTTCTTGTTCTCTGCTACCACAAAAACACAACACGAGTCTCTGGTGGTTAAGTGGCACAGAGATGGAACTCATTTGCTTGCCTGCTGTGTAGAGTTGATGGTAGATATATCCATTATCCATGCTTATCATTGGCTTGGACGGGGGAAGGTACATATCTTATATGTTGTGCGCGTGTATCTCAAAAGCTACCCACAGCAATAAAACAGATTCGTAAATTGTCCCAAAAAGCCTGACCGTCTCTCTTACAATAGAACATGCATGGGATAGTTGATGGTCCGTGACCTCTTCTTATTAACATGTGCACCACCAACCAACAACGGCTGGCCGCAACCCATCGTATGATGCCAGCCAGCACCCCCGTATCTGTGTGTGTGGACAAATTTATAACTTTTCCTTTTACGGCTGCAATGGCACGCAATCTTCTTGGAATCACAGGGGGTTGGTGGGGGGCGAGGTGTATTGTCGTTCGCTATTCGAGGGGGCACATTATACGGTACTTAATTATTAATAGAAGGTTAAAACATTAATGTGGCCAAAGTTAATGTGGAAACTCATCGGAATGGACGGCTCAAGAAGAAGCCTCTGGAGTTGTTGATTAGCTAAGAGTTTTAGGTGTTTTGTTGTCAGTTTGTTGGCTTTTGGGGGAATTTCTTTTTTACGGCCGTACGTTGTCGAAGAGCTGACAAAACAAAGTTGAACGTGGTAATCGATCTGTTTGCGAATCGGTTTACGCTGTTGACGTGACATGTCGTAAAGTTGTTTTTTTTTTTTTTCTTCCGGGGGGAAGGGGGTGGCAGGTATCAATTGGCACCGATGATGTTTAATGCATTCGACGGTAATTTTGTCGGAATTGAACAATTTGTTTAGTTTACGAGTTAAGTATGGATAAGTGGTAAACGCCTACCAATTATCGAAATTAAATCGAAATAAAGTTGAATTTGATTTGTTTACGTGAATAGACGATTAGTTTCGAACTTTTGAGGGAGTAGTAGCGAATTTTACTGTACTTCGGGGGTATTTATTCTTCGACAAAATATTCTATTCAGCAAGACGTTCAAAGAGTCTGAATCTGAGTATGATGGAAAAAGTTGACATGATGAGACAACAATTTCTAAATCAAATTTTGTTCGATACTACACGACACACTTAGACCAAAGTCGATAGTGATACAGCAATAGGGGGGATGGAGAATTTCTTTTAAAGAGAGGTATCTCCGATCTTACTTTGCTAGGAGGTCATAATGATGGCTGAAACTGTCAACTCAGTTGGTTAAAAATGTTTGCATTTTGCATCCCCTGGTGGCAGTTTAATTTCAGGGAGGGATGGAAGGTAACCGTAGCAGTCTTCCCCCCGTTCATTTTCTTTGACAACCCGTCCACTAGACAAACACTGGTGCTCACCAGGAGAGTTTGATTGAAGCAAACCACCATTCTGCTGGGTACCGAAAAAAAGGTTAGAGTTTGTCCTACAGGGAGAGCAAAGATGAATGGTGACCGAAACAGTCCAACCCCGCTTATAGACGATCTTGAAGTCGATAAAGAGTGGTGTGTATCGATCTGGAATTCCTGCGTTTTTTCTAAGATCCGCTGGTCGATGGTTGACTTTCCTGGCCTAAAACCGCACTGATATGGGCCGATTAGGTTATTTAAGCAAGGTTTTAGGCGTTCACACAGTACAACCGGCAGGATCTTGTATACGCAACATTCAGGAGACTTATTCCTCTGTAATTGGCGCAGTTCAGAGTGTCTCTCTTCTTGTCCATTCATCGGGCATACTTTTATCTGACCAAATTTTGCAGATAAGTTGGTGCATGCTCCTTACCAAATCATCTCCCGCCGCTTTAAACAGCTCGGCCGGTAGGCCATCTGCTCCAGCCGCCTTGTTGCACTTAAGCTTGGATATCGCTACGCTATCCTTACCTCATTTTGGTCGGGTGGACGGACATTTTGGCTATCATCGTCGGGAATGAATGGATCGTTCTGACCGAAAGCGGAATTTTGGTCGTCTTCGCCGTTTAACAGTCTACAGAAGTGGTCTTTCCAAATCCTCAGCACTAACTGTGGGTCTACCACCGTGTTCCCATGCTCATCTCTGCAGGCTTCTGTTCGGGCTTGTATCCTTGGGCAGATCTCTTCACGCTCTGGCAAAACATCCGAACATTGCTCCTGCAAAAACTTCCCTCAATAGAATAACTTCCTCTCTCTTTTTCCTTCTGAGAAGTCGATGTTCCTCCCTTCTTTTTTGCCCGTAGAGCTCGCGGCCGCGGGCAGCTCTCGAAGCAGCTCTGGTTTTAGTTTGCAGCATCGACTGATAGGATGCGGTCTTGGCTGCATGTGCTATCCGGCACTCCTCATCAAACCGCTGTGGTCGCTTAGTGAAACCCAGCACTTCGGTGGTTCGGTGGGGCAGATCTGATGGCGCGTTGACAGTGTTGCCACTGCTAATGGCAGTTTGTTTTATTATATACGAGCTGTAGAGCGACATCAACTGGTTAAATAATTGCTGTCATTAAGCATCGGTCGTCAAAGGTGACTAAGGCATACAGAACGGACAAAGTCTTCAAAAATATCGTATAGGGTTGAGCTATAAGTATAGACGATTGTTGAGATCTTACTAATATCGTCACATCTGTCAGTCGAAAATATGTCCAAAATGTTTGGCAACCATTTGAAGTTACAAATTTGTCTGAAAATATTGTCATAGTCAGACTTTGAGACAAAATTGTACAACCATTTGAACAAACAATTTTGCATTGTAAGGTAGTTGGCTATTGTCCGCTCATTGTGAGAGCATTGAAAGATCTGACAATATTGTAAAATCTGACAATCGTTCGTACTTAGCTTAAGGGGTTGCCCAGATGCCCAAAGCGAGCTGCCTCTTTCTTACAAATGATATGAACTTCAATCTTGACCACCACGCTATTAATTTGATTCTACTTTTGTAGATGACTGCATTCGTATTATTAATTATTATTAGCGTACCTTGTGCAATGAAAATTATTCAATTGTAGCACGATTATGAGTGTGGGGAATTGAGAACAAGATTTACTGAAAATTAACCTAAATTATGTGTCAACAGCTGTACTGTGGCACACTGACATAATCCATGCTATCGGTGTCGCATTCGACTATCAAATATCGGGTAGACGTTTCAACTATACGGAGCCACTTCACCTCTGTAGTTAACATCTCATTAATTACAGTTGTCACCAACACCCTCCATTTCGTCTAAATCCGAAACTACACATTCGACATTCTTTTTTTATTTGAGAAAACCCGGTCCTACTGCGGGATTATATTATATGAGTGTTGTTAAACGACGACGTTTGTTTCATGTTTCACCCCTCATAATGCTCTTTATGACATTAACCTGGCAAATGTCACCGACATTAATGAGGAAATTAATTACTTTTCAAGGAAATGTAATTACAATTATTTACCAAAAGAAATAAATAGCGCAACACCACCCACTACTGTGGGTGTCCTTGTGTCCACTCATGGGTCTGGTCTCTGGTCTGGTCTGGTTGAATGTTTCCTTGGCTAAAATAATTATGATAATTAATGATACGATGTAATTAATCATAGAAATTATAGTTACACTGAATCCGATGGAAATAACTTGGCAATAATTGGCATCAGTGTGAAGTTAGCTGTGCCGAGAAGGTAAAGTGAGTATTTTTTTGCAATGGACCAGTTTAAGTGGCCAGGGCCATACACTTGTGATGATGATCTATTAGAGTGCTTTATAGTATTTGTTGAGGATATTCTAATGAAGTGGTGGATTTAGAATGAGATTATGGACTTATGTGTTATTCCTTAAGTGATGTGACAGATAGAATGCAAAATCAAACAAATCTTCGGTCGTTTGAAGCGTTTGTTTGCATAACTGCAGGGTGTACCTCCTCAGTAAATCCAAAGCGTATCTATGTCTGGGTCCCAGGTTTTGAGGCATCCTTAGTTTTAGTAGTAGGTAGTGCTCGTGGTCTTTTTGGATAGAAAATCTGGTTCTTCGACATCGGCAGCGTTTTGGAGCTCTTTCTAAATTTGCTCAAAAAAGATATGTGTCACTACCTGCCACAGCGGTGGCCATGGTGTAGTGGTTAGAGTCATTGCTTGTGACCCGAGCGGCGTTGGTTCGAGCCCCATCAGAGTTTCTCCACCACTACACCAAAAAAGGGGTTTCTGCTTGGTAATGGTAGTACAATGGACCGAGATTCGTCTGAGTGCTCCAGGATTTGGAATCCCCTTTTTTATATATAAAAAAAAAAAAAAAACCGCCACAGCAGGGAACATGCGGAATAAGCAACCAGTCAAAGGTTTGTTGTCAGCCTTCAACTATTCAGAAATGGTACAAAGCTGTTGATCCCTTTCATTACTCCCCACAAATTAAAATTCACGTCAATTAATTGGTTGTGAAAATCTAGGGTTAAGGATACTAAATCGATCTATTGCGAAAGCCGGCTTAGTAGCTGCCGCCAGAATTGATGAATATTGGGGCCCGATTTATGGTATTTTTAATCATTGTTGCTATAACTTCCGGCGATATTTCCTCGCATTCTTGACGGATATTATCTTTGACGGCTTTAAGAGTCTGAGGCTTATTAATATAGACTCGTGAGATCAAAGATCCCCACGAAACTCTGAGCTGTGTCTTGTTTGCAACCAAGTTGTCTTTTACCCACTTCAAGATTTTGTCCAGATCACCATTTAGAGAACTAATTTGTTCACATCTCTGACTGTATGATGTAGCCGCATTCACAGGTCCACTGTTCGAGATAGAGGATATAAGAGTGCTGTCATCAGCAAAGCTGTAGATATTATTATTTGTCGATCCAAGCAAATCGTTGATGTGGAGAAGAAATAGAGTTGGGGAAAGAATAGATCCTTGGGGCACTCCTGCATTTATAGCAAACGAATTAGATGATACACCATCTACCACAACTTGGATCGATCTTCCCAGAAGAAAAGTCCATCCACAGAGTTGTTGTGGTAATCCATAAGACGCCAACTTGCCTAATAGGGCTCTATGCCAGATTTGGTCAAATGCCTTTGATATGTCCAAGGCTACGGCTCTGAATTCGCCGTGTTGTTCAATTGCTTGCGTCCATAAGTGTGTTACGTAGCTTAACAGGTCTCCAGTGGAACGACGGCTCCGAAATCCGTATTGCCTGTCACTTATTAATCGGTGGCCTTCTAGATATTTGATTATTTCGACATTTATTGCCTTTTCCATTACTTTTGAGAGCATTAAAAGTAACGCTATTGGACGATAGTTTTGTGGCAGACATTTCCTCCCATTCTTTGGAATAGGTTGAATGCGAGTGGTTTTCCAGCAAGAAGGAAACGTCTTCTGGGAGTACGATATGCTAAACAGCTTACATAGTACAGGTGCAAGTTCTGAAGCACAGCTCTTGAGTACTATAGCCGGAATTCCGTCGGGCCCCGTTGCCTTATTGCAATCTAGTTCCTTAAGGATGCGCCCATCTTCAGCCAACAGCGGCGATATTCTCAGCAGAATCCGCTGCTCCGGGCCGACCTCAAGTAGGCATCTCATGTTGTCCTATACTCTTCCATGCGAACTGCTCAAAGTCGTAGTGTTTGCCCTAAAGCTATCCCTTCACATGACACGAATTATTTCATTCAGAGACATCCTGATGTCAGTATGATGGCTGGATTTGCCCTAAAGTGTTCATCGTGTATAATCGATTATCATCACGCACCTGCGACATTGAAACAGACAGACCCTCAAAAGTATATCAGTTATTCTTTGCTGACAATGGAGCCATTAGTAAGGATCAAGGAGGAAAAGTATTTCGCAATTGCGAAAAATGCAAGTATCTGAGATCTATGATCAATAGTGATTAGTGGAGCAACTATTAATGACGACATCAATCATCTCCCCCCCCATAGAGGAGATGAACTGGCAGGAAAGCTCTGCTATCCTACTTGACCAAAAAATTATCCCTAAACTGAAAGGATGGCTCTACTCCGCAATAATTGCTCGTTTGGCGCTCATACACGGTTCAATGCTGGACAATGTACAAAAAGTGTGAGAGCAAATTAATGGCAGCTGAGGTAAAGATGCTTCGCAAGACAGCAGAAGTAACAAAAAAGTAAAAAAGGGGCATGACCAGCACTTTTGGGTATTACCATATTATGGTCAAAATAGGGATCCTACGAACCCAATCAAAAAAGCAATCAACGTTCCTATATGAGCGCGGAAGGTAGGCAGGCCAAAAATCGACTGGAACTGGACCACCCAAATGCAAAAACAGCAGCATTTGATTGGCCTCATTAGTAACGAAATCATCTGACACGGGTGACCTGTAGATACTTTTTAAGGTCGAATTGGCGACAGTTTCCAATACACCATGGAAAAGGGAGCATGTCAATGATTTTTGGGTACAATGACAGGTGCATGACTGCATAATTCACAAGATGTAATTTGATGTCAATCGGTATTAACACTCTCACGAATAAAACACACCTTTTTTAAGAGTGAATTCTTATAAGTTACGTCTTCGATAGCAGATACTTTTGACAATTCAAAAAGATAAAATAAAAATTTAGATATCGTTAATGGCTTCAGTTCTACCGATTAAGCGGCGAGTGCGCTCTTTTTGCCAGTCCTGGCAAAACCTCTGCTATAACCCAAGCAGTCACATAGATGAAGAAACTACCGCAGGGTTGAATTGTATCGATTCCCGCAATGGATTTGCCATACCTATGTGATCGTACGCAAAATATGAAATTAAATTACTGTTTGTCTAAAAATATTGTCGTCTATTCTGGTGTCCCTCAAGGCAGCCACTTTGGTCCACTCCTTTTCCTGTTATTTATCAACGATCTATGTCCTTTTATTACATACTCAAAGATTTTACTATTTGCGGATGACTGTAAGCTGATCTATTCATATAGTAGCCTGCAGGGTTATATATTTTTACAGCATGACATTGACACTATGCACGAATTGTGTAAAAGGAACTATATGCAGCTTAATGTTAAGAAATGTAAAAGCATGACCTTCACGAGACGCCAAAATCCAACTGCGTCAATTTATTTTATTATTAAGGAAGCTGTTGAAAGTGTTGATTGCTTTAATGATCTTCGTGTGGTCTTTGACAGAAAGCTCAACTTCAACCTCCACTTGGATTCCATTGATAAGTTCCGGTTGGGACTTATAAAACGTTTATCAAAGGAATTTAAGGATCCCTATGTAATCAATTGGTGTCCGTCCTACGAATCTGCAATCTTAAAAATTGAAAGTATTCAAAAGCAGTTTCTTCTTTTCGCATTACGTGATTTGCCTTGGGACCCCGAAAGTCGTCTTTCTCCCGATATAAGTCGATTAAAGCTGCTGAATCTGCAAACTTTTGAAAAACGAAGAGAGATATCCAATGTTATATTCCTGGTTTGCGTTCTGACTGGTAGCGTTAACTCCACATATGTTCTCAATTTCGTAAACATCAATACCAGACCGAGGACAACAACGAACCCAATTTTTTGTATACCAAAGGACGTCTCGATGTAACTATGAGAGTAATGGCCCTATCAATAACCTGACGAGGGATTTCAATAAGTACAATTATGTGATTGATTTCAATATCTCAAAATTTAATTAAAAAAAAAAATATTGAAAGAATTGTAAAACAGCATACTCTATTTTCAAAATTAACTGTGACATTTATGTATAAAAAAAAATAAATAAATAGGTGGCGCAACAGGCGGGTGACACCCAAGGCCTAGCTTCTCGCAACCATTCGTTTTGTGTAAGTTTCTATTTTTGGGACGAATGGAAGGGACCTACAATTTTATGCCGAGTCCGAACGGCTGAATTGAGAAGCCTTTTCATGACAGTCATACTCTCGGATGTTTGTCCGACGATCGCTAGAGGTGGCGCAGTAGAAAAAAACTTTAAGATGTAATTTGTGTTTTTCCGGGGATCGAACCTGGGATCCCTCGCACAGAAGTCCAGCACACTAACCACTGCGCTACTGCGCCCTTAACATTTATGTATAGTAGTTAAAAAAAAAAAACAGAACGACACCTGATGAATGTAGTGCAAATTAGAGTTGGGCAATTTAGTTCATTTGAGTGATCGATCAATTTAGTTCAAATCACGCTACTGAACTAGTTCGCTCATTTTAGTTCAATTTAGTTCATGAGGTTGTTGGATGCAGAGTATAAAGTACCAAAAGAAACCCTGTGGTAAGAGGACGCCGACGCGATTCACATTCAAAAGCCACCTCGACAAATAATACAGAAACAAAGTTGGGTCAAGCTGCCAATGAAACCGTATTGATTTCTTGGGCACTCATTCCGTAAGTCAATAATCGCATGACGATACCGTTTCGACGATAGCCTTGCATCACGTAACATTGAAAATTGCTATCGTCTCCACTTCACACTCCACACTCCACGACATCGTTTCTACGATCCAAAATTTGCTTCTTGTAGCTCAATAATCGACAGAGCACTTTCGTCCAGACGATAGCGTTTGCACGATAGGTAATTAAATTAGGTATCGTCATGCATTTCGTCATGCATTGATTTGTTTATTTTGCAGACAAATTTAAGCTTTTTACAGGAATTTTAAAGCGAGCAATAGCATTCAGATTTTTTTACGATTTAAATTACATAATAACTCATTGTTATTTGTCACGTCGACGTCTAGTCCTTTTTTCAACCACTGTTTGTGAGCTTCTGAAAGGTACCGAAAGTTCTTAAACTTTGTGCAAAATAAACGATGGTGGTAGAGTTACGTGAAGCAAATAAAAGACGTTCTCGTGCACTTCTATCGCTTAGACGACTATCGTCTTAAATTTTACGGAATGAGTACCCTGGATGCTCGCGTATACTGGCATCTTGATGTGTGGAGTCACCAAAGCTAGAAGTCCATCGAATCGTGTTGAGTCCATTCGCAAAAAATTGTGATAAAGTTTCGTCTCCTCGGATTTGAATTTGGAGTAGAATCATTCCTGCTGACAACGGGCCACCCGCACTCCTTCGTCCAAACACTACGTCGTTTTTATGTCAATTGATCATCCTCGCAGTCTTCTAACACGTAGAGTTAAAATAGTCGCAAGTGCAATATTTTGTTCCATTATCGCCGTACTGCAAAAACCAAGGACCATACATTTTAATTTGCCTGACACTGTCTGACAACGGATAGACCAATTTTTCATATTTGAATATCTGACAGCCAACAATTTTCAACCTGACAACGTTATCAGAATGTGAACGGACAATTTTGTATTGTAAGATAGTTGGCTATAATTGTAAGCTTATTGTCAGTCATTGTCAGAGGATTGACAGATCTGACAATCGTGTGTGCTTAGCTTTAGCTTATTCCGTTTGTATGAAAAGCATTGCGCGGTACTAATTATGATTTTTAGAGTCCAAGATAAATTCTACGAAGCCAAGAAAATTTCCATATAAAATTACCTATTTTGACCGTCAAAATATAATTTAATATAGTAATTTGAAAGTTAAAAATGATTATTGGTAAAGCCAATTGAAAATAATAACCGTGAACTAAATGAACTAGTGAACTAAGTGTATGAACTTAGTTCTCTAGTTCACTATAGTGAACTAGTTCGTTCGTGAACTACACAAGCCTAGTGCAAATGCACAAAATTATACAAGAAGAAGAGAGACCAAAGCCATTTAAAAACGGTAGGCCAAGTTAAAACGTTTCCTGAACCGCCATCATATAGAACTTTCTTTACGAGTTCCCGAGACCATCCGAAAGGCCAGAGCAGCTATTAGGGAAGAGACAATTTGCAAATGGTCCACCGATCTAGACAAACATTTGAAAGAAGAAACCGCTAAGGACATCTTGGATGACTCATCTCGTATTTCAATGGCTATAAGAAACATATTGTAGCGTTGCACCTAAGACCGGCAATGTTATTATGGCCCAAAAGGATATCTATATCAAGTCAAATTTTCGAATGAAAAGGATAACTTGACTGCGTGCTTCTTGTGTTTAGTGCAAGCGGTGAAACATTGCCTCCGGTTTACATTTTTTTGTGTCAAAAAGTGTCATTCAAAGTTGTCAATAGCATATCGAAAGATTGGGTTGTAGGTCGCTCTGAAACTGGTTGGACAAGAACCGAGACGTTTTACGAATATATCGCTAACGATTTTTTTAGTTGGCCGTATGAGCACCATTTCGAAAAACCAGTTCTTCTATTTTTTTTAAATTAAATAAAATTATCTACTATGAACTGATTTACTTGCAAATACACATAAGAACTTCTTTCACTCATAAAGTTGTTCTAAAACTTTAAAGATTTCATTACTTTAGCTGAGGTATTGATGCTCAAGACATTTGAATCCCGTCTTGTTCAAGCCGGTCAGTTGAGCTGAGCCGCAATAGTTCATAGCGATTTTTGCAGTCTTCTTAAAAATGCCAAATTTGTTTATGTCCTTTATACCAATCAGTCCAATTTGGATCTAGCTTTGAGTAGAGCCTTACGTTCCCCATCACCTACTTCTATTGTTCAAAAGAAAAATAAGCAACTTTCAAACGAAATTGCGTCGCTCATCGTCATCATTCCCCCCTTTTCTAAAATTGTTTATTTATTTTAAATGAAAAAGGACAACCGCTCCAAGGATACCAACAAAAGGCATATAACAATAAACGCCTTTTGTATACTGCAATAGGTAAAGCTTAATTAAAATCGCACAACAAAAGGCGTTCTCCGATAAAACCAAAGCCAACCAGTAGATGGAATAAAAACAGAAATAAAACGAAATCTCTGGGATTCGCGATTAGATTCAAGAGCAAATCAAGGAGCAATAATTGTCTTTCCACATTTAGCTGATGAATTTCTGTTTAGAAGCGATATCAACGTAATTGCATTTCACTCCTACCTACGTCCTTTATGGACCCAAGGAGTGAATAAAAAAAAAAAAGAAGAAAAAAACTAACTAATTCAGAAAATTAAATTTCATCAAATAACAAAACTCCTCGCGCGCCACCTGTAAGCACTCATTCATTACACCCCTCTTCAGATCCCAGACGTGCTACTACTTTCAATTTACACACTCTCAACAATGGTTAAAAATTTCAACCCCAAAAACCCCCTTCCCCGTCAGCAGCAGCGAAAATGAATATGAATTCGTGGATTAAACATTTCGCCGCGGTAAATCCCATCTCATGCATAAGATACAATTTCACGCCGAAACTTGCGTCACAACCACCGACCGACGGAAGGGGGTTAACCGTATTACACCCTACTTACACCGCATCCTCG
Source organism: Cheilosia soror (assembly GCA_949372485.1). Taxonomy (NCBI): domain Eukaryota; kingdom Metazoa; phylum Arthropoda; class Insecta; order Diptera; family Syrphidae; genus Cheilosia; species Cheilosia soror. The sequence goes on along the minus strand of OX443561.1, from coordinate 32,892,219 downwards.
CCGGTGAATGTAATAAAATGAAATGCGAAATATTATTTAAGCATCTTCCACACATACACAGAAATTTTTATGGATTTAATTTGCCACCAAGAGGCGGAATTAAAAGACTTGAACAAAAATGAAAATAAAAGTCAGAGTCGTTTGGGAGGGGGACTATACCAGTTAAGGTGCTTGAACAATTTGAAAGAAGTTCCAATTCGGATTCCAATTCCATGTGGCATATTGTCTAATTCCAGGTATGCTGGTGGTTGGTGCGGGGAGAAGTGCAAATATTTTATTTTAGATAACCGATGAGGGGGGAGCCAGGCCGTATATACCTACCTACTCTCTGGTGTTATTTTAACGCGGAAAGCTATTCTCTGTATAATTCATTAGGATTAAGAGGATAATGTTGGGAAGCTATGCAGACTTACATCACTTATGCAAGTTGTGTAGGTACACGAGTGCCTGATTCGATTCGTTTTAGATTTTTGGGATAAGGCTTTTATGAGCCAGAAGATAGGTGCCCGCAGGAATTAATTACATTGCTGAAACATAATATACTTACTTACTTAGGCGGCTCTACAGTTCGGGGTGAACCGAGGCCTCAGCTAACAAGCCTCTCCGTCTCCAGTTAGCCCGATCCTTAGCTAACTGCCTCCAGTTGCGCACTCCTAGTCGATTGAGGTCGCCTTCGACTTGCGCGCGCCACTTAAGGCGAGGTCTTCCTCTACTGCGTTGTCCCTCCGGGTTAGACTCGAAGACTCTACGAGCCGGAGCATTTGCTTCCATCCGCTCCACATGTCCTAGCCATCTTAAACGACTTACTCGCAGTTTTTTGACCAGGTCGATGTCGCTGTACAGCTCGTATAGTTCGTGGTTGAATCTCCTTCTCCAAAGTCCGTCAACGCAAACGGGACCGAAAATTTTACGAAGAATCTTTCTCTCGAAACGGCCGAGGATATCTTCATCCGCTTTAGATAGAGTCCAAGCTTCAGCGCCATAAAGCAGGACTGGGATGATCAAGGTCTTATACAGAATCTCCTTAGTTGTTCGGGATAGGGCTCTGCTACTCAATTGCCTTCTTAGCCCAAAGAAACAGCGGTTGGCAAGAGTTATTCTTCGTTTAATTTCTTCTGAGATGTTGTTGTTAGAATTTATAGCAGAACCGAGGTAGATAAAGTCCCTCACCACCTCAAAGTTATAGCTGTCGATCGTGATGTTTTGTCCGATTCTACGATGTTGGGTGTCCCTTCTTGTTGACAGCATATACTTGGTTTTGCCCTCGTTGACCGCTAGACCCATTTTAGCCGCTTCCGTTTCTATACTAGCAAACGTACCAGTGACAGCCCGCTGTGTTCTACCAATTATGTCAATATCATCGGCGTATGCAAGTAATTGGACGGACTTTTGAAAGATCGTGCCTTGCGTGTTGGCCTGTGAGTTCCGGACGATTCTTTCAAGTATGATGTTGAAAAAGTCGCACGACAGCGCGTCACCTTGTCTAAATCCTCTTTTGACATCAAAGGTTTCGGTGAGGTCGTTACGGACCTTGATGCAGCAGCGAGCTTTCTCCATCGTCATCCTACACAATCGAACGAGTTTTGCAGGGATGCCAAAGCTAGACATGGCTCTGTATAGCTCGTCTCTATAGATGCTGTCGTACGCGGCTTTGAAATCGATGAAAAGATGGTGGGTATCGATTTGAACTTCTTGGGTTTTTTCCAGGATCTGCCTAAGTGTGAAAATTTGATCGACGGTGGACTTTCCTGGCCTAAAACCGCTCTGATAGGGGCCAATCAGGTTATTTATAAAGGGTTTAAGGCGTTCACACAATATGGCAGACAGGATCTTGTATGCGATGTTTAGGAGACTGATACCTCTGTAGTTGGCGCAGTTGAAGGGGTCTCCTTTCTTGTGGACCGGGCAAACGATGCTGAGATTCCATTCATCAGGCATGCATTCATCTGACCAAATTTTGGAGATGAGTTGGTGCATGCTCGTTACCAGGTCATCTCCAGCTGCTCTAAAAAGCTCGGCAGGTAGACCATCAGGCCCTGCAGCTTTGTTGTTCTTTAGCTTGGATATTGCTACCCGTATTTCGCTTTGGTCAGGTGGACGGAAGTCTTGTCTATCATCGTCTATATTGAATGGAACGTTCTGCCTAACAGCGGGATTCTGGTCTTCGTCGCCATTATAAAGTCTGCAGAAGTAATTTTTCCACATTCTCAGCACCGACTGTGATTCTACTACAAGGTTTCCTTCATTATCTCTACAGGTTTCTGTACGGGATTGTCTGCCCTGGCACGTTCTTTTTACCTTTTGGTAAAACTTTCGTACATTGTTCCTGGAGTAGCATCTCTCAATTTCATCGATCATACGTTTCTCGTGCTCTTTCTTTTTCTTTCTGAGAATCCGGTGTTCCTCTCGTCTTTTTTGCTCGTAGAGCTCGCGAGCAGCTCTAGTCCTCTTTCGCAGCGCCGCTTTATACGCTTCTTGTTTTTCTGCGTTTGCTAGTCGACATTGTTCATCATAAACATAATATCACATATAGAAATTCTTGGACTTGGTACTTGGAGATAGCGTCCAGAGAATAGGTTTACTGATGTCTTAATGAGTACCATTTAGTCGCTCACCTAAGCCCCTAGTGTAAACTATGAAAGTTTTGTCGCAAACACTTTTATGTCGTTTTCGGTTGGTCGTCCAGAACCGTCCGGAAGAACTCTCCGCGTTTCTGGATTTAAATCCAGAAGCAAATTTCTCTTCTTTTCAGTAGAAGAACTGTCAGTTGAGTGCCAATCGAACACTTTCAGAAGCATTCGGACTGCTTCCGGACGGTTCTGGACGAACCAACCGAAAACGACATTAATTTCCACAAGTGAGTTGAGCTTCTGCGCCAACTATAGAGGCACAAGTCTAGTTAACAGCGCTTAAAGGATCCTATTTGCCTTACTGAGTGGACGCCTGAAACCATTTTTCAACGAACTGATTGGACCCTCAGTGCGGTTTTAGGCCCGATCCACAACCGACCAAATATTCCCACTACGGCAGATCTTAGAGAAAACCCAAGAAGTGCAATTCGATACTGACCATCTATTTATCGTTTTTAAGGCCGCATATGACAGCATTTAAAGAGACAAGCTAGACAGAGCCATGTCCCTGCCAAACTTGTCAGATTGTGCAGAATGACGATGGAGAACGCTCGCTGCTCCATAAAGGTCGGAAACAGTCTCACCGAGACCTTTAATGTCAAAAAGGGATTTAGACAAGGTGATGCGCTGTCATGTGACTTTTTCAACATCATTCTTGAGAAAATTGTGCGAAACTCGCAAGCCAAAACCAGGGGCACAATTTTCCAAAAGTCTGTGCAACTACTTGCATACTCTGACGACATCGACATCATTGGCAGAACGCAGCGAGCTGTCACTGGTGTGTTTGCAAGTATCAGTACAGAGGCGGCAAAAATGGGTTTAGTGGTAAAGGAGGGCAAAACAAAATATATGCTGTCAACGAGAAGGGACACACAACATCGACGAATCGGACAGAACGTCACGATAGACAGCTATAACTTTGAGATAGTACGGGACTTTGTTTACCTCGGCTCCGCTATTAACTCTAAAAATGACATCACATCAGAAATCAAGCGAAGAATTACACTTGCCAACCGCTGTTACTTTGGCCTAAGAAAGGCAATTGATTAGTAAGGCCTTTTCGAGAAACACCAAGGAGACTCTATATAAGACCCTCATCATCCCAGTTCTGATGCTTTATGGCGTAGAATCATGGACGTAAACAAAGGCGGATGAAGATCTTTTTGGTCGCTTCGAACGCAAAATTCTTCGAGTGATTTTCGGTCCCGTTTGCGTTGACCGTAACGGGCTTTGGAGGAGGAGATTTAACAGCGAACTCTACGAGCTATACAGTGACATAGACCTCGTTAGAAAAGTACGCATCAGTCGTCTAAGATGGATATATGGAGCAAATGGACACCAATGCTTCGCCCCGAAGAGTCTTCAATTCCAACCCGGAGGGACAACGCAGTATAGAGGAAGACCTCGCTTTACGTGGCACGGACAAGTGGAAGTGGACCTCAACCAACTTGGAGTGCGCAACTCGAGGCGATTAGCCAAAGATCGGGCTAATTGAAAAGGCGTGGTTGAGGCTCAGGTCCACCCCGGACTGTAGCGCCATCTCTAAGTACGTAACTATGAGTTGAACTTCGATGACAAGTTTCCATTCGTTTTGTAAGGTATCTATTTAGTAGAAACTCGAAGAAAATAAATTCTTAAATCCTGGGTGGGGCATAGGGCGGCGACACATTTCTACCATTCTTCTGGGTGTGCGGCCAAATACCCCAGCTGTGACCATGTTTTACGCTGTGTCCCTGCTTCCGTTATGTGCCACAATTCTCGTCGTCGTCGACTTCCAGCACACTAACCACTGCGCTACTGCGCCCACAGCGTGATAGCGCACATTTATAACATCAACAATCTTCGGACTATCCCTTTCCTATCTATAAAGATTTATAGATTCACTCGAAGTCTACTGGTCATGGTCAAATACCTTTTCAAAGTCTACGACCAATGACCATAAGGCAGAGCTGTGACGTAAACTCGGTTGACTGTTTGAGAATTATACGCAGGGTGTTGATGTGATCGATGTGATTTTTTGCAGTTCCGAAGGTTACCTTTCTTTGGTATCTTAACAATAACCCCATCCTTGCAGTTCTTGGGGCATTTGTCGCCTTCCCATACTCATATAGTCTGTGTAATGACCGGTGGACGGCCTCGGCAGCAACTAGATGTGCTCCGCTCCACATCTCAGAATCGACTCACTGCAAAAATTGATTTTATGTGATCATGTTCTAAGCATAGGTCTGTATTAGTGGTAGCAGAATACAGGACGTTGTGTCGCAATATGCTTTCAGGAACTCGGCTAGCATCAAGGCCAGCTGGTGTTTTGACCATTAGGAGGTAGACCGCATATTTCTGATTTCTGCGGCTGTAGGTGGTACGGTGCCAATATTCCTGTAAGATTCGCCGCGTTTCTAGTTGTTGGAAGCTCATGGTCGCACTCAACTCTTCGTCTAAGTCTTCATTTAAGAGGGCTCAAAAATGGTCCCACCATCTCCGCAAGTGATCCTAAACTGTTACAGTTATAGTAAACCTCCAAAGACATTGACAATGGTTAATGTTGGTTTTTCGGCCAATGATATCTTAAAACAAAAATCCAAAAAATTTGTTTCTATAATCTCATGAAAGACCACCTAGAAGTCCATTATAAGGTATATGCATGGTGTACACTGTACAGCAACTGGCACAAAGAGCTACATAAAAGAACTGAACTTTCAACTTTTCGCACTTTGCATGACGGAAGTTGTAAGAAGCTAGCCTATAGCTTGATGGCTCAAGGCTACACATGAGTCTGCATTATATCATTCCCCTATATAATTGTTTTTCAAAGGCTCTGCCACAGAAGGAGTTATGAGATTGAAAGAATTCAACCTGTGGAAGCAGACCTATGCAGTTGCAATTTTAAGCACAGTGAAGATAATGGGTAGAAAATATAACTCCGTGAGTTTTACTGCCAAGCTCGGTAAATGGAGAATAGAGTCCAACAATAGTGGAGTCATTCCAACATTTGCTGTATCTACCCCGTCAGAGAACGACACCTACGTTAAAGGTACAACGTACAACCCTAGAATCCGAGAATAGAAGCACCGCAGAGTTAAAAGGCTTTCAGATATCGAATCACACTTTATTAGGAGCGCCAACTGGTTCCAAAACCAACAAGTAGGTTAGGTTAGGTTTACTGGTGAATCCTACTGTACCACACTTAGATACGTCCTTGTGGACCCATTATGATGCGTTTTTCGTGGGAGGTTAATCGTTGGCATGTACCTACTTGCTTGAATAACATAACACTTGGAAGTCACTACTTGCATTACTTACAATAACTTTCTGATCTTTACAGGTTTTCCAGGATATCAGGATTTCTAGACGGCCGGTCGGTGGCGTCGGGTAATCACCATGAAGCCAACCAGTAACTTGATGGATTTTTGGGTATGCTCCACATTTTTTCAGTCTCACAACAGCGGGGTTTACAGTGGACCTTTTAGGTCCCTCAGTGATGATCGTAATCTACCAACCTACGCTACGAAGCTCTTTTTGATATGGATCCTTCACATTACCGGCTTTACGTTTTTATTTCACTTCGAAAACAAAGGATTTGAAAGATTGTCAGAGCCAAATTTTTTTTAAAAAATCCACTAATTTTAAGGTCCAGTTCCAGTGTGAATAAATAATTTAATTCGAAAGACAGTTGTCAAGTGGGGAACAACAATTTCAGAAAATTGTTTAAACTCTTCAATTTTCGAAATATCCCTTGCATGGGATTTAAATGACTTTCAAAACAAATTAAAGTATCTGCTTCACCAACGACGAAGATACAGCCATTAAGCTCGAGCCACGTATTTTTTTTTTAATGACGAGCACTAGGAAAATAAACAAGAAGTGCATCACGCGGCGTAAAGAGTCATCTTCGAGGCCGCGCAACGTTATCATCACCAACAACAGCCAGCAACGAGCAGCAGCAGCAGCAGCCTAAGGACGTCGACAACTTCCTTTGTGGCCGCTGTTAACGACTTGAAAATTGCAAGAAAATTACCCTTTGGAGCAGTTTTCACAATTTTTTTTTACCCTTCACCTATTCCTCGTTTTATTATTATTGGGTGCTCCACAGGGACCCTCCTATTAGTGTGTTGCTGCTGGGGGGATAGAAATGACGGTATTAAGCAACTGTAAAAGTAGTTGCCTCGTGAAAAGTACTCTTTTAGTCGTGTGGTGGGTGCGGTAGGGGCGAACGATGGTGCGGATTGTCTCCTTGTCCAGGCGGTGGCAGTGGCAGTATGAAACATGTCTACAGTATCTCGAAACATGCAATGGCTTCCTACACGATTTCTTGTCGTCTGTCGTCCTCGCATTGTCGTCCACCTAAAAAGGGATGAATTCAATGGAGTAAGAATGTTTTTTGTCATATTGCGGTATGCATGACATTAAATCGGTCGAATGGCAATATATTCAGGAGTTTTTTTTTTTTTTTTGTTGTTGTTTTCCTTAGTGGATACGGTGCGACTATTGTCCCTGTGTATGCGGGAATAACATTTTGTTTTGCACGATAGTTATCCGGATATTTTTGCCATTCAGCACGGAATGAAATGTTGAGATGAGAGCGGCTGCGGCACAAAAAATATCGTTTGGCTTCCTTGTCGCGTGTACGAATAGTATACGCGAATAATACGCGCGCTGAATGTTTCTTTGATGTCGCCGCTATAGTGTCATCATATATATTGCAAGTATGTAATGGAATGCAATTAATTCTATACATTAAACGTTGTTTTTGCATCATTTTGCCTTGGTTGTAGTACTTTGTTAACAATTTTTGTAGAAACACATCAAATGAGGTAGGCACTGTAGTCTTTACTCGGCAGGGTTTCGAAATGTGTCCATTAACTTTAGGTTTTGAAAAAAAGAACCTAAATTCGCTAAATTGCGTTGGAGTTTCATATAGAAAAATCGGACCATAGTAGCGGTGGAGAAAAAGGCTGCAACTGCAACAAAAAAGCGAGGTAGATCAGTGGGGAAACTATATTCTAGCTTCGTGGTACCACATTCTGTCACTCCAATTTTCCAAGACCTTCTTCATGGTTTCGGGCTGTAGCTCACGGATTGATCGGATGATATTGGCCTTAAGTGCTTGAATCGCTTCCGGATTGTTGGCATAAACATCGGTCCTTCATGATTTCCCACAAAAAAGGTCCAAACGGGTCAAATCGCAGCTTCGAGGCGGCCAATATTGACATCGCCAAGACGGCTGGGAATTTGGGAATTTGGTGCGCAAAAGATTGATTGTGGGATCGCTGTAAGTTTTCTACGACATTCTATCGGGGCACAGCGAAAATGAATAACAAATAGAATTTGAAAATCCAACTAGGAAAATTGGGAGAACCATGTGAAGGCCTACCAGAGGAGTTCGACAGTGCATAGATCAGTCTTTCACCGAAGCCTATGTACCCCTAGCAAATAGAGTGAGGCAAACATCCGACAATCCGACATTATAACTGTGCTGAGGAAGCTTTTCAATGCAGTCATTCGGTTTCGACAAAAAATGGCCCGAGGAAACATTACAAAAGCTTTCCCAAAAGCGTCCCTTGGATGTCTAAAAAAAAACGTCCGAACAAGTCTTGCAAATCGTAAAAAAAACGGCCCCCAGAACTCCTCCTAAAATGCCCCGAAAAATGCCATAGTTCCTTAAAACTCTCCATAACCTAAGGTTTATAATTACTAAGAAGGCTAAGTTGACCAAATTGCTAAATTTCAGTTGGTCTATTAATGACCATTCACATGGGAGCGAACAAACGAAGTGATGAAATGCGAATAAACCACTTCTTATACATTTATAAACAGAAAATTCCACATTTTATTATTCCAGGATATCCTCCTCTTGGAATAAGGTTAAGTTCGAACGAATTTTTTATTCGCTACTTTGTGGAACGCGATTTAAATGATGTGGATTGTGAATAGACTGACAATTCGCGCCAGGGTGTTTTCGTTCGCGGCAAAAAATTTGGATTTCGAAATTTCGTTATTTAAACTGTTAATAAACTTGTTTTCTTAATAAATTTTGATGGAATAATGAATTATGCTCATCTTGGAGTAGTAAAATGTGCAATTTTCTGTTTATAAATGCATCAAAAGTGTTTTGTTCGCATTTCATCAATTCGTTCGTTCGCTCCCATGTGAATGGTCCTTTACATTCCGGGATGCATCACAGCCAAGCAAAAAGGACCTATAGCTAGATCGATCCCTAATTAGCTGACTTCAACTATGAGTAACCAAGATGGTTGAGGTCGTATTTCAATTTTGGTCGCAACCTATCGTGATCCTTCCACTGTTACGTTGTCCCTCAGGGGTTGACTTATGCTACTTGCGGATATTTTCAATAGGGTAGATCACAAGGAAAAACAAATGAGAAAGTAGTTTGACATCGGCTTTGATCCCATAAAATTTGCCGAAAGCGTTTTCGTAGACGAAAGACCTCTTAAGTATCGTACCGCTAGATTTAAGTACAGAACGTCAGTGGCAGCCGTTATTCACCAGACATTTTATTTACAGGGGATTCGATTCGAAATCCTGGAGCAGACAGAAACCGCCTACCGGATAGAACATGCATCCAAGCAGAAAAGCAAGAGAGAAAAACGGATTATAACATCTACGAACTACGAACTGAGAAGAAAAGAATAACTCTAAAGCAAGGCGCACACTTGAGTAGTGAGCAAGTGCGGCGTGGCAGAGGCGAAAAATAAAGAAAATTCCAGAATATGAGCTCACATAAAAGCTTTACTTTACTTCTGAGGGCGCTTACAGTCCGGAATGGACCACGTCCACGGTCTCAAACAACAACCTATCTCTCAAAATTATATGTATAGTACGCACATAAAGTGGGTAATAACTATACATCTTCAGGCATCGAAGGCTTAAATAGTCTCTGAGTGTTGAAATATTATTTGCAATAAAAATCGTATGTACCTACACATTTTTTATTTTTTACAAAAAGACTTAGGTACATCAGAAGCCGATCTTAAATTTTAGAATGAAAAAAACACGTTCAGTTCATGTTCATTATGTACTTTTTTTTTCAAATTTGCATAAGCATACAGAACAGATACAGTGGTTTTTTTAAAAACTAGCTGAAACCCCTCCAGCTTAGGCAGGCCTTTTGTTGCTTTTTTAATTTTTTTTTATTTTTTATTTTATTTTATTTATTTACGGGCGACAATATTTTAATTTTTTTTTATATTGGAGGTACCACGCCCCTTTGTCCAACTTTGACAAATCTTCACAAGAGCACTCTACGGCCAATACCTAAGATTATCTGTAAGTTTGAATATTTCTTATGAGCGGTGCCACGCCGCTTTGTCCAATTTTGACCAATCTTCACAGGAGCACTCGGTTTAAAATTACGGGCGACAGAGGGAAACAGTTTTTACCACTTTGTTTTATACAGTGGCCGGCATAAGTATTTTGACAAAACTAAAGTTAATTCTGCTCATAATTTGAACTTACTTCATGTAAATTTTGGCATCAATGGAAAGCTCATTTAAATTCCGTTAGAATGATACAAAACTTTCCTTAACCGATTAAGTACCCATTGAAAATTTGGAACTTTTGTAAAAGTCTAATTTTTTTAATTTTTTTTTCTCGGTTCCAAAAAAAAAATATTTTGATGCAAAAAGTTTCTTCAAACAATTCTAATAGTGACTGCAAAAAAAAATTTCAAAAATCTCTTCGCTAATATTTTTTATGATTTTTTGAATGGGATGATCTCAGAAAAATTTTGTATGAAAAGGAGTAAAAAGTGACTAAAATAGTCATTTTTAGCAATTTTTAAAAAATCATAAAAAATATTAGCGAAGAGATTTTTGATAAAATTTTTTTGCAGTCACTATTAGAATTGTTTGGAGAAACTTTTTGCATCAAAACATTTTTTTTTGATACCGAGGAAAAAAAGTCAAAAAAGTAGACCTTGACAAAAATTCTAAATTCTAAAATTTTTAAATGGGTACTTAATGGGTTAAGGAAAGTTTTGTATCATTCAAACGGAATTTAAATGACCTTTCCATTGATGCCAAAATTTACATGAAGTAAGTTCAAATTATGAGCAGAATTAACTTTAGTTTTGTCAAAATACTTATGCCGGCCACTGTATATATAGAGATAGAGAAGAGATGAGTACGTGTGTACAATTTGGTCCCCCACTATAAGTAAGTCCATGTACTTAAGTTTTTTCTTAATTTAAGATTAACGCAGCTGAAAAATTACCATTTTCTCTATAACGTGCTTAAAAGTTGCCCTTAAAAGTAGGCACCAACGCAAAATGCTCTCGAAAGAATAATCTACATTTTAAAACATTAAAACAAAATGTTTTCTGATTTTCACTTTTAAGAAATCCTAAAATATATCTACTCTCAAAAATATGAACAACTCCTTTGCTTTAAGCGTGCTGAACTTCTGAGGTCTTAACGTCTAACCAAGCTTTAGTGCCTGAATGGCGTTACAATTCTGTCAGCAATTCCTATTGATGAGCAATTATTTCAGACGTATAAAAATAATTTGCGATTTCCTGTGTTGTAATTGCAAATCGTTGCGAGAATTGACCGGATATGTCTGCCACTCCTGCAAATTTATAGAAATGAATTTTTTGCTCTCGTTTTTTTTTTTTTTGTTGTACTATACATACTTCCATTTTCCACTTTTAATTTCTTGTCTAACAGATTGCAATTTCCTGGAATTAACGAACAAACTGGGAGTGACTTTAATTTCATTTCGCCCTTCTTTGACCTGACATGGTACTGGTCAGTTTCGAGAGGGTGTTCCAGGCCAGGTCCGCACCGTAGTCGAATTGAAAGCCAGTTTATGGAGGTGGTAATGATAAAAATCACATCCACTCCCTAGTTCATTTTGACATGCGATGATGATGTGTTTGGCCCTCCTTTTAGCTAAAATGTTGCTATTTGGGTTCCTTCAACCATTCACTAAGTTTCTTTTTATTTTCTCGATGGCCATGTGAGGGTTATTTGGTGAGGACACGAGAACTATTTTTAAGGTAGGGCTTTGCTATATAAATTGTGTATCATTAAGTATTTAGTAAGACGTTAAATGGAGTAGAAAACCTTAAATTGGAATTATGTGATTAAATTATTTGCACTTAAGCTCTTGGATTAAATTGAGGAATTAGAGTGTGGAAGTTATAAATCGTCGAGTAAATGGAGTTGGGGATAATTTCTATTGAGATACCATCAGATCAAACTATAGGCAACGTGCAGAGTAGTCTTGACAACGATTCGGAATTGGCAGATGGACCATAGCAACGCGGATTAGACAAAAGAGTCAGGACCAGAACTTGGCACCAGAACTTGCGCCTATAGGTACTATCATGTTAGTTGTTCAGTATGTCATACTCCTATAGAAGACCTATCATTCTTGGTGAAAGACCGCTCCCACTCAACCGATTTCCAAAAACAGAAGAAATAAAAATGCTTGCAGCGGAACTACCGTCTAAAAGCTTTGGTATCGAAGGTAATGGAAAAGGCAAAAAAATGTCGAAATGATCAAAATGTCTAGGAGACTAGCGCAAGTGACTAGTAAACGAGCACCTGTAGAGCTATGTAAGCTATTTATAGAAGCAGACATTCGAACCAAATGGTAAATCCAGAGCCGCATCCTTGGACGCATTCGATGTGTGATGAGGGTTTCGAGAGAGCGAAAGAGTTGTTGAATGGGCGTAATGCAGTCAGCTTTTTCATCGGAGCATTTGTGGTGAAAATAGCGAAGAAAACTGGAAAAAGTCGGAAACATTTCTGCGGTGTTCGAGCGGGTCAATATAAACTCCCCTATGTGTATTTTGTCTATTACCTATAAGTTTTATGGCGCGCTTTTGAAATTTATCTAGTAGGTGTAGCTCTAGCTACTGACATTTTTGGTGCACCTGACCAGATATGGGAATTATACTAAAGCTTAGGTCAAGACCTTTTAAATTGAAGCTAAATCAAAATGAGTTAAATACTTCTTGCAACGATTTAAGACACCTAGACGTTTTTGGCGGCTTCATACATATATGTGTGGTACTCCAACGAACCAAATGCCACTTCATGGATAATGGCTGAGGATTCAAGTTTCACTTTAATAAAAGAAGGTAGCTTGTGTCTTGGAAGCGTTAAATTTCACTCTATTGGTTGCACCTGCACCCCATTTTATAATGCTGTCAAGGTAGGAATTTAATGCGTTTAGCTTAGATCGATCGGTTTGTAGCCCGTTGTGTTGAAGCTGAAATGAAAGTAAATGTGAACAAATCTGAAGTGATGGTCGTCTCAAGAACGCCTGTTCAATAAACTCTGCATGTTAGTGGATTCCCATTGAAACCGGTGGAGAAGTTTGTTCACGAGTGGTGAAAAAGGAGCAATGCTTAGTTTTCCTGTAGGATTGGTCAGGCTGGGTCAATTTTGAGACAGCTTGATCATTCTGTTATTAGGAATGAACTTGGTGTAAGTATTTAATTCGGTGTTTGTTCCAACTCATACCGATGGTCATGAGGTTTGGGTAATGATCGAACAAATAAGATCGCGGATACAAGCTGCCGAAATGAGACTTCTCCGTTGTATTGCTAGTGTGACCCGTAGAGATCGCATTAGAAATACCAGAATACGTGAGGAACTCAATGTCGAGCAGCTACTTCTTCGGACAGTGCGGTCTATGCTTAGGTGGTTTGATCATGTTAAATGCATGTCCCCAACCAGGATCCCATACGACGTGCTATGGAATCCGTACCATCCTATAGGTAGACCCACGATGAGATGGTTAGATCACGTCCATAATCTCTCCTCCACCCGTATGGGGATTGCCCTTGATGATTTAGAATCGATAGCGGAGAATCAAGAGCTATGGAGCTATGGTCCACTTGAGCAACCTACACCCGCGACCCACTTAATGGATAAGCAGACTATTTGAAAATGAATCAATGAGTGAATAGCTAAGACGTTGCCGTTCCAGTTCAACGATCGAAGTGAAGGGACGTGAATCAGGGAACAAATATGAAAAAACTCCTTCACCAGCGAAGGAGGAGTATATTGGACTAAACGTAGCAGACAAGAGACAAAACTGAGCCTTGGAGAACATCTCCATTTATATGGTGAATTAGCTGCACCCGCTGTGCACGTGCACAGAAATTGTATTCCTTAGGTCTTAGATAATACCTACGTAATGTTCTTTCGTAAAATGCGAAAAATGAGAATGAATCGATTTTCTGGAATTTTCTTTCTGCCTAAACCTGAAGTACAACAATACAGGGAGGCGCCACCCCCTTTTGTCAAATTCTATCTATCCCGGGCCAAAATTTACGCTCAATCGGTACAAAAGGTTTCGTGTGTTTGAAGCATACACAAACCAACATAACATTTTTATATTACATACGAGTACCTAGATGGAGAGTGCCACGTGTTGAGTTTTTTCCTAACCCTTCGAATAGGAATTACGAACAAACCCGCAGAAGGAAGTATCCAAGCTTCTAAACAAACCTGGAGCCATTTCATACATACAGATTACGGACCTAAAACCGTCCAGCACAACTTGAATTGGACGACGAGAAAAATAGTTTCTAATTCATTAAATAAGATACGCATTGATCGCACATATTCTCTACAAAAGATTTTGTGTGGGGGGCCAACTTTGTCAAATGCCCCGGAAATAATACAAAGGCCAACAATCTTCGTTTCACCAGAGTGGTGGAGAGATTGGTTCCATTTTTCGGTGAGTTAGGTAAGTCATCAAATCACCAGGGGACCTGCTGCTACGAAAACCGTACTGTCGGTCCTTGAGAAGTTTTCGTGATTCAAGATAGGTACATATTTCAAAAGCTGAGACGATTTATCAGCGTGTCCATGACCTTGGAAAGAATGGGCTTAAGTGTTATGCGTTGTTAGTAAGTTGGAGGGTAGTGAATTATTATTAGAAACGGGTTGGACAAATCCTGTTTTCCATCTACTCGAAAAGTGTTTAGCAGAGTGGGATAGTTGGAAAATCTTACGCAATGATTTTACCAGCTCTTCCGAATTGTGGCGGTTATACCATCTGGGCCAGCGGATTTGTTAAGATCTTTTAATACTCTTGCTACTGAGCCAGTGCGAAAATGTATTTGTGCAATGGAGTCTTCGATGCTCTCGAGCATAGGTGCAGACATGATGCAATGTGGAATATTGAAGCCAGCAGCAAATTGCTCAACCATTAGATTTGCTTTAAACTGGGTTTCCACATATCGGTTGATTGACAAAGTTTGACAGCCCTCGCGTTTATGTCATTGAACGACACCAACGTCAGTTCATTTCCACTTATGCCAATTATTGGCAAAAAATCGTTTGTCAGTTGATTGACCAACTTATGAACTACATGCCAATTAAATTTTCTGTGTCAATTATAGACAAAGTGACATTTTGTTTGACAAATCTATTCATTGACAAGAAATTTTTCGCTATTTCCACTAGCCAATTTTTTAATTGGCATAAAATTACGTCAATTTCAAATCGACAAGTGGAAACCCAGCATTATCTAAATAGCTGACAGCTGGAGACTCATTAAAAATGAGTGCAGGGCTTGACGACGTGGTTCGGAGTTCCTAATATTAACTGTCCACTGGGACAATGGAATATTTTTTGTCGTAATTTTTGGTTGTGAGCAAACCTTGCTCGTCGGATCAGGGAGTTAAACTCGTCGAAAATGTCCCCGGTTTGCTTTAAACGCCCGAAAACTCTACTCTTTCCTGGATAGGCTCCTTACAGCTTGCAGTCGCACCAAGCATTCTTCTTAAGTTTTCTTGGAAATAAAAAACCTTCTTCCCAGGCAAAAGATGTTTATCATTTCAAGGCCGGGATCTATCTCGAAGCTCTCTGATCGAGTCTGACATAGTGAGACACACAACTTTGGAAAGCTTTCCTATTATGGCTGACCAACACACGTAAAAAGATCGTGGATACAAACTGCCGCAATGAAATTACTACTTCGATAGGCCATAGATGAAGTATGAACATATATCAACTCTCAATCGTGTGCATGTAGATCCCTACGAAATTAGTTTCACAACATAGCCAATGATTCAATCTTCAAACTCGAAAAAAGCAATAATATACGAACCTAAGTTTTGGTTACATTTAGCCCCCCCAAATCAATAATCATCCCCACGGGTGCTATAGACCCTCACAGCTAGTTGTCCTGTGAAATTGAAATACAAACAAAACGTGTTCGCTCTCAATCAGCAAAACAGTGCAAAAGCGAAAATGTCCTCGAATTCATTGCCGTCTATATCCCATTGACACATGACCCCTAGCAGTATATTTTTACTTAACAACTTGTATGATTTATGGTGAAAGTTTCTCTTTTTTATTGCGAGACCTTTCATTGGCCAGCCTTTTGCGTCAATAGCTCCAGATTGCTATATGGACAATGTCAAGTGAAAGGACACACAAATTTCATACATGTCCGGCGAAATATTATAGCGCGTCGATTTATTGTTGTTACAGAGAAAGGCGACGATCTGGGTGGCGATTGTGTGCTTCGAATTGCAAACGCGCATACACAAGAGACCATCGAATTACGGTCGGTATTGAATTTGTGGAATTTTTGCACAAGGACTTGCAATAGAAAAGTATTCCACTTAAACAATTCACTGGAGTGAGGTGTCATTTGGCACAAAGGCTTTTTGATTCCATTCATTCGAAACGTATAATGATGGTGATGGCGCGGTACCTACACATGACTGCAGCACAGGATCTAAAGTGGTTTTTCAATTGACTCTCCTTTGGTGGAGTCGATTGTTGGTAATCGATGCGATGCTTTTGTTTCGCGGATTTCAAGTGAATGTGCATTTTACAAAGCAACTATTAGACCTTTCGTCAAATTTGAAATTGACCCCCAAGTCCTTGTGAAGGGTGTTGATGGTTTGCGTTTACAATTTTAAGATAGACACGTGTCTCAGATTTCTGTTTGCAAGGATTAAATTATGGCATTTTCAAGAGAGTTTTAATTGGCCTACTAATAGTTGCTGCAAATGTATTTTTATTTTGGGAATGTGTTTAGGTATATCAAAGCAGCTGCACAATTAGTTTTTTTAGGAAACACTCTACTGGAGCATTCAGACTAAACTGGTCCATTGTACTAAAAGGAAGGAAATCCATCACTGTTAACCATTTTACTTGAATTTCTTCGACTTCGAAAACCGAGAATGCACTTCAGACAGCGGGAATGCTGCAAACGTCTTAATGACCTTCGGGAGCATGCATTTGCGTCTGTCCACATCATGTAGAGCCTTGCCATATACAGTTATTGTATTCGTTAAAAACTCAGTCGTCCTGACCGTGGACATAGGAAGACCCAGCGCAGGTTCTGCTCCCATGCGTAGCAATCGCATCGGATATCTCATTTTCCGTGATCCCAGTGCGACCTGATAGGACCCAGACATGAGTCAAAAAGTTTTCTCTTGCGAAAGAAATATTTTGGAACGGGTTGCAGGGTTGAGCATGGCATTAAGCGGAGCTTGACTGTCGCTATACAGACGAAGATACTCCGACCCTGACACCTATTCCTAACAAAATATTCGACAGCCATTAGGATACCATAGACCACCATTTGAAAAACAGAGGCATGCTTGCTTAGCAATTGGGTATAGTAAAGTCTAATGTTGTCGATTTCCGTGAAGACTCTAGCACCGGACCCTTGACTACTATCTTGACTACTTGACTACTAACAGCCGAAGATTCGGCGTCATAGCATCAGACGTCAAATCAATGGAACTAGGCTCGTGGGATAAGTGACGCGCACTAATGATAAAGGTATCAAGGGCAGGTAAATCAAGCGGAGCATCTAGAACAGAACCTGACGTAATCGAGAAAACACCCGTGCAGCCAAGACAGACCGTTCTTTGGAGTTTTTTTTTGTGCAAAAGGCAATCAACAATCGACGCATAAGCTAGAAAAGGCCTTATCATAGCCGTATAGATTCAAAGGACCTTTTTATTAAATAAACGCTCCACGTTTTACCGAAAGCACCTTAGGTGGACTGCCAGAAAACTGAGAGCACCTTGGATGTCTTCGACTTGGCATGCTTTGCCCAAAGAAGTTTCTTTCGCTTCATCGGAGATGTGGGTAGTGACGCCTTTTAGCACTGGCTGAGTCAGATTTGTTAAAATCCTACGTCTCTTGAAGAAAACAACCTCATTTTTCAAAGGATTGACCGAAAGCCAATGAACTAACACCATTCATCGACCATATCTAGGGCCATCTGCACGTTAGGACAGACAGTCCTCCGCTTATGGTTGAGCGTAGACGTTTGAACCATATAGGATTATAGGATATGCAACAGTCAACAGGGAGTCAACTACCATTCACCATACCATGGGAGATAGAAACACAGAACACCATCTTGTGGGCAGGACCTAGAAGTATTATTTTCCATCGAGCGCGCATCAAAACAGTCTCACAGGATCTCCCAGGGCCCAGGCTGATATGCATGTTGCATCTCGAATAGAATGTGCAGCATCAGTGGAGACCTGCGCACTTTCATCTCGACAAGGCTTTCCAAGCTTTTCAGCAAGAATGAAGACAGACTTATAGGTTTGAATCTTATTTTCCAATTTTCTTCTATATATATAAAAATAAATTGTATTGTGTTTGTCGCCAATGTTCTCTGTAATGCGTGAACCGATTTTGATTCGGAAATTTCTAATAAAAGGTGACGTTAATACCATGGTTTGTAAGTATTTACGGTCTTTGTAGGTGTATTGGTTCATGAGTTATAGGGGCGTGGCACCTCCCATACAAAAAATGCATTCAAAATATTATATTTCAAAAACCACCGAATCGATTCAATTCAAACACACAATATTAGGTATTGGCCCAGAAGTATTCCTGTGAAGATTGGTCAAAATTGAACAAAGGGGCGTGGCACTTCCCATACAAAAAGTACATTCAAAATCTTATGTCTCGAATACCACAACATCGTTTGAATTTCAATTTACACCCATTCTTAGGTATCAGCCCAGAAGTATTCCTGTGAACATTGGTCAAAATTGCGCAAAGGGGCGTGCACCGCTTTACGTACAGTCTTAGGTATTGGGCCAGGAGTATTCCTGTGAAGATTGATCGAAATCGCGCAAAAGGGGCGTGGCACTGCCCATACGAAAAAACATTCAAAATCGTATATTTCGAAAACCACCGAAACGATTGAGCTCAAATTGACAGATAATGGTAGGTATATAAAGGGGTGTGGCGCTATTTTTCGACAGTCATGGGAGCCAAAGTTTGTAAAATTTGTAACATTGATAGCTATGCATTGTCTGATAGACAAGAATACTTCCTACGCAATACGATTCCTGGAAAAACCAAACATATGTACCACGGAGCATTGCAATAAAAACTGTTTATCACTGATTTAAATGAATTTGAAACAGATTTTTTTATTTTTCTATTTTGCACTACGAAGTGTGCAGGGGTTCGCTAGTTTTTGGTATAAAAACCACTCGAACCTTACGCCAAACTATGCGAATGTATGCCAGTGCGAGACACGCAATGAATATTTTCTGCAGAGTTTTCTGCAGCTTGCTTATACCCTGTTGCAACCAGAGCTGTGTACACTCCATCAATACCACGCTCAGTAAACTTAAAGCCATCACAAGATGCTACAGCTGAACTATCTGACGACAAGTTTTTTAAAGTTAAACATCAGCAAATAAAAATAACGCCCTACGACTTGCATTATGCTTGACCCCAACACCATGGCTACGGAGGATATAAATTACTGTATCGCATGAGTGTCTTTAAAATGTCCAACATCCTTCGTAGTCATACTTTAAAATAAAAATTCGTGCCACCGAGGAACCATAGCATGTGTTCTGACAGATATAGAGCCGTCTGGGAAGTATTAAAATACTCCACGAGACGCCAGTCCTCATCCCAAAGGGCAGTGACTCTTAATTAACCTCATTAGGATGTGTGTCAGTCGGAGCAGGAATTTATGCGAATTTTTTTCCCCCGATTTAATTTTGTCACCTAGAGGACAGGTAACCCTTTTCCACCACCAGAAATCTAACCTTACTCATTGAAATTTCATACTCTACGTGTTTTTGAACCTATGACACATAAAAGTGCACCCCAGAAGATGAAGTTAAATTTATGGTCGGAAAATATCTGGATGGAGGACATTTTTAAAAAGAAATCGAAGGAGTTTGCTTGGGAAATTTCCAAGCCATCTTTTTTTGTTTGAAAATTATCTGCATAGCAGTCCTATCGATTTACCAATGTGCACTCGCACTGTAGCTGCCAAAGAAGGATTGACATGAATCCTCTTCGGCTTTGAATTGCAAATGCACACAAACCTTTCAAGGTTCCACACAATTATACAGTCGTACTCATAATTCAATTAGTTAGCAACGGCATCAAGTTGTGGCGTAATTTTGATTGATGAACCAATTATTTAGGTAATATATCATTTGCATGCCAACTCCTGGGCCCCCGCAAAGAAGACGCATCAGTGACATTGAGAAAATCAGCGTCACATTGTGGACGCAAATCAAATTTGCCGCCATCATTGGGGTTGCACTTGTTCAGAGGTATAGGTAAGGGTGGCACTAATATAGCTGGTATACGGTATATGACCACAAGAATCGATAGGAAATGAAAACGACTTCGGATTAGAACAAGACGACAGTAATTAAGCTTTTCAAATGCGATTAGGTTGTACTTGCTCGACGGAAAATCTTTTAATTAAGTTTTCTTTATACCTATGTCTTTTGTATTATGTATATAGGAAGGGCCACTGAAGATTGAACTTTAATGAAATGCTAAGTAATAGAGATGACGGCGATTGAAGACAACGTATGTAGAACAAGTCCATCATCTGCTTTAGGCGAATGCTTTGGAAGCAAGCAGCTACTACTGAAGCCTTTCAAAAAATGCTTGACACTCTTGCCCCTTAGTGGTATTAGATACGAATTAGCAGATGAATTTCAATGGAACTATGACTTTAATCAACTTAAAGAATTACATGTGTAAAGTGCTACCATTTCATGTTTTTACTACCGCATCATATCTATCCATACAGGGTGTCCCAGTGAAGCGCTATAATACTTAAGGAAAGATTTCTGAAAATTGCGTACGGATTTTGGAAGAAGAGAAGCACCGTCAGCTCCGTATGTTCGTTATCTTGTGAAAAAAGTGAAAGAAACTGGCATCCTCATCGATAAACCAAAGCGTGAAAAGCCAAAAACAGTGCGTACGTACACCCGAGAAAATTGCCGCTGTGGCAGAAAGTGTGCGTGAAGCGCCATCAACATCAATTCACCGTCGTTCTCAACAATTGAAAATTTCGGAGACATCATTGAGACGAATTTTGCATAAAGACCTTGGTATGACGCCATACAAAGTCCAATTTGTTCAGGAGTTGAAGCCAACTGACCATCCAATGCGTTTTCGCTTCGCTAAGTGGGCCTGCCGATGATGCCGATTTTGCCAAAAAAATCATCTTTACAGATGAAGCTCATTTTGATCTTGGCGAGTATGTAAACAAGCAAAATTGTCGCATTTGGGGCACAGAAAACCCGCACGCATACATTGAAAAGCCGATATACCCAAAACGATTCACTGTTTGTTGCGGATTTTGGTCCAGAGGCATAATTGGGCCATTTTTCTTCGAAAATGAACAAGGAGTGGCCGTTACAGTCAATGGCGTTCGTTATCGGGCCATGAACGAATTTTTTGTTCACAAAAATTGAAGAGGAGGATATTGGCAACATTTGGTTTCAACAGGACGGCGCTACGTGCCACACAGCCGAAGCTACACTCGATGTTTTGCGCCCTGTTTTTGAAGATCGCATTATCAGCCGCAGAGCTGATGTCGTTTGGCCACCGCGGAGCTGCGATTTGACACCGTTGGACTATTATTTGTGGGGTGCTGTAAAAGATAAGTATTACGCCGACATGCCAGAGACAATTGACGCTTTAAAGGACAATATTCGTGAAGCCATTGGTGAAATACAGCTGCACACAATCGATAATGTGCTTAAAAATTGGACCAATCGTGTAGGCTACTGCATGGCCAGCCGAGGCAGCTATTTAAATGAAATTATTTTCCATTATTAACCGGAAGGATTGTACTTTCAAATAAAAAAAGAAATTTGAGAAAATATTCAGTGGTTTTTTTTATAGCATTTTCAAAAAAAAAAGTTATTTGGCGGACCCTTTATTATAGGTACAAAAATTGCGTTGTACAATTTAAGGCGTATTTTTTTGGGAAGTGAGTATAACAAAACCAAAAGTGTGTATAACAATTTTACATGTTAAACCAAAAGTGAGTATAAAAGTTTTGCATGTAAAAGTAAAAGTGAGATTCTCAAAAAAAATACGCCTTTAGTAGCTTGCACATACAAGTCCTAAGCACTTGGGATAGGTACATCTGTGGAGCTAGAAAAAAGTTATGGCTCCTTAAACTCAACATTTTGAAAGTTTGCTGTTTAATTTTTTTATTTAAAATGCTTTTTTCTCAAAATTTTTACTTAATAAATTTTTTATTTTTTTGTGAAATTTGTATTCTTAAGAAATTTTCTAAAAATTATGTCAAGCAACTTTTTTACGTACGATCAACAGAAGTTTTAGTAAAAGCTATGTTTTGTCAGACAAAAAGGTGTAAATGGCTGGAAGTAGGGGACATCTCTGAAATTACTCGGCCGATTTTAAAATTTCCTTCAGTCCTAAAAAAAATCCCGAAGTCATGCTCAGGATATACCTATGCATTTGTATATTTTTCTAAAGTAGGAAGAAAGGAAGAGGTTAAGATGGAGAGCTAGGGGTAATCTGTCGAATCGGTTGATTTTAAAAATCTTCCGAACCAGATCTGTATAGGTTACTTAGAGTGATAATGGGAGAAAAAACGCCCCGAAATATTCCATAGAAAAGAACCAAAAAATACCCAAACAAATTATCCAAAAAATGGGACAAAAACTATCACAAAAAACAAGCCAAATAGGCCCCGGGAAAAGTCACAAAAAATGCATCGAAAAACGACCTGAAAACCCCTCCAAAACACGCCCCAAATTACGACCAAAAAAATACCCCATAAAACGATCCGATAATACTCGCCCGAAATGCTCCAACCAAAGTATATGCCCAATATATGCACCAAAAAATCTCAGCTAAAAGCACAAAAAACAGCGCAGAAAGACGCGCCTAAAAGCATCCCGAACTATTACCCCAAAATCGCCCTGAACAATGCCCTAAAAAATGCGCCTAAAAACGCCACAAAATAAGCCAAAAAAGTTTCTAAAAAAAAAACCTCGAAATACGCGCTTAAAAACGCACTGAAAAATGGCCCAAAAAACGCGCCTACAACCACCCGAAAGACGCCACTGCCCAAAAATCGTCCGCCGCTCCCGAATTGAACCCGAAATACTCGCCGAAAAGCACACCGAAAAACGCCCCGATAAAAGAGCAAACAAAAAAACTCCCCTAAAGACGTACCAAAAGGTTATCCGAAAAAACTCACCAAAATTTGGCCCACAAAACCCGACAAAACTTCACAAAAAAAAACTCCGAAATACGTTAAAAAAAATTTCCAGAAAAAAACTCCTTGAAAAATGCCCGTAATGCGCCTCAAAATGCCCCGAAATAGGTATGCGTCGAAAATCGCCTTGAAGTACGCGCCTAACACCCACCGAAATACGGGACAACAATCGACCTGAAAACCATAAACCTAAAATGCCTAGAAACACTCCTGGAATACGCGCCTCAAAATCCGCTGTCATACAAGCCCAAAAACGCCTTAAAGTGTGCACCAAAAAACACACCATACACACACCGACAAGCGCTCCAAACAATTCCTAGAAATCCTGACGGAAAAATTTACCAAAAAACAACCGAAAACGCCCTGAAAAATGTCTAGAAACCATCCTGAAAAACCTCCTGAAATATGCACCTCAAAATGAGCCGAAATAGGCCTTCAGAACGCCCTGAAAAATGCCTTAAAAGCTCTTAAAAACTGTCAGAAATACTCCACAAAAAACGCGAGACTTAAGAAGGCATCTCAGAAGTAAAACCCTCGTTCGTAGAACCAAGGAGCTATTATAGAAGACCCTAATCATCGGTTGGCTAAGAAGTATGGACTTCAAAGCGAACGAAAATCTTTAGGGACGCTTTGCTCCTGTTTGCGTCGGTGAAGTCTAGATGATAAGATTCAACTATGAACTTTATGGACTATACATCAGTGTTGACTTGATCAAAAAGCTTAAAATACAACCTCTGAGGCGGTTTAGTCACGTGGAGTGTATGGGCAACAGTGCACCAGACCAGCGAATCTTTGAGTCCACCCTTGAGGCATAACGAAGCAGAAGTAAGCCCGACTTAGTTTGAACGAACAAGTGGAGAGCAATCTCAACCCACGTGTTGTGCTTCACTAAGGGCTGCTGTATAGCAAGCTGGCTGAATGGGCTTATTGGTTGAGGCGGTAGTCCTCCTTAAACTGTGAAAAAGTACACCAACCTATCGGTTTAATGGATTACTGGACGAAGTTGACAATAGCTGCAGTTTAAAACTCAACTACAAAAATCCCAATTGTGATGGACGGATTCGATTCTGTACGACATTTTAAAGGTCATTCTAACACCTACAGTTAAAAATTCAATAATGTCAATCTGTTTCGCAAAACTTAAGCCACATGTAGATAAGGCAATAAAAAGGACGAAACCACGGAGAGATGAATTCTTTTCTTTTGGCGGGAGATTTAATCGGAGGCAACATATTTTAATTACCACAAAATCCAGCATTAAATTCCATCCTTAATGAAAATTCAACAGCTTTCTGTTTTGAAACTCATACACACACACAGTCCTCCTTCATATCCAAACGGATTGGACGGATGCCTGTGCTATATGAAAAAGTGTTCCACCAAAGGGAGCGCTATGTATGTCTACATACTTATGGATATATCCTGAGATGCATGGAATTTTTCAAGGATATAAATTTCTAATACCAGCAAGACGAGGAGTATAACGCCATGCATATAGGACTATACGCTCATAATCACAGACTTCGGGATGGATTCGTTCACAGATCGGAAATGGGGTGAAGAAACTTTCCCTTAACTTTTTTTTATTGCTTTTTCTCTGCGGCTGGAATGTGTCTCACTAAACTGGTACGGGTGTAGAGTTGCCTGCCTGTAGACATTGGACGGTATTGAAATATTCATAAAGTAAGGATAGTCCATGTAGTTAGTCCCCTAAAATTGTGTAACCGTTTAAGGGTTAGATTACTGCATATATTCGGGAGCGATTAATGAGTAAGTATACGAGTACCATGCGGATTACGATTTAATTCATTGTGGGATTTAATTTAAAATTAAAATTAAAACTAAAACTCACAAGTGATTCAGTGTTTTATGACGAGAACAGAAATGGGAAAGATTGTGGTATTTGATCTGTCCACAGGATGGATTAGTTTTAATCCCTGTGAGTACACGTATACCCATAAACACTTGTTCAAAAATTAATACAAAATTGTAAAAAGAGCACCAGCAAATAATTGGCTAGTGGTCAAGGGTTAGGAAATAGGTTAACTTAGTGACGGATGAAGTCACCTTTTGTGTTCGCAGATGCAGACCTTTGGGATAGTTTTGAATACATTTATAGTATTTAAATCCATGATACTTACTCAATCAATTTGTTAGTTTTATTAGTATGTAGAAAAATCAGATATGATGATGATTATTTCACATCTTACACAGGACTGGGAGGAGAGATGATGTTTTGGAAACGAAGTTCCATCTCCTGGGCAGAGGGTCGGCACGCTTGCGAAAGGCTCCGGCAATTAGCTCGTCGGTGGGGGTGGTTCTTTTCTGCTGTCCATTTGGTCCACAAAATAAAAATGATCGTGCCGAAAAAAAAAATGTTTAAGATTTGCAATATCTAGTTTCGATGAAGTAGTTCCTATGAGAGACCTGTACTAATGCTGTAATATAACATAAGGTTAAATACATGTAGGTATGAGGTAAGGAAAACCGAACCCATAACAAAGCAAGGGGAAAAAAAAACGTAAACGAGACAAGGGGACACATATAACTGTCGGCTGTTATTGACAGGCGATGATCTAAGGTCATCTTTCGGCGGATCCCACCCTTATCCAATGTCCAATGGGCATTGTCACCATGGTTACCAAGTGCCGATGCATATTTGTTGGTAACCCCTAATAATCACTATTTACGCCAAAGAAATTTCTCCGATTACGATTAACCTATCACCAAAATAAACAAAAACTTATGCCATTCTTCTAATGAAACACCATCAGAAATGAAAAGGTCCACATCTAACGTTTAGTACAATAGCAAGTAAGTATATTTATAATTCAAGGAGGGTATGTTCTAAACATAGTACCTATTATATTAAGTTATAACGAAAGAACATATGTTTAAGTTGCTGAATATGACACCGAGATTTGACAAGGTAAGTTAAGTTAAAAAAACAAAGAAAAGAAACAACTTTAGGTAAAACTCTGAGCAGACATTAAAAGATTATGGTAGTATGGTAGTATCGTCAATTCAAAAAAATAAATTGTATATATATACTAATTATCGAATGAGTGGTTGCAATTGAACATTATTACAAATGTGGATATATAGAATATTATGTAGGTATATATTATAGTTTCATTCTTAACTCATTCTATGCTTTGTCGATATTTTAAAAAGATTAAAGAGCCCAAAGAAAATATAAAAGATACACACTTACGGTTTGATACGTTTGAATTGTTTGTTACTGTGTCGATGAATCCAGATGCTCCTTCGTTTTGTGCGCACAAATCGCGGATCTCTTTCTGGCTGTAGATACTCTTTTGCTGATGAAAACTAATTAATGATCTGAAAAATTAAAATTGGTTTATATGTTCTTTAAGGCTCCTACGACTACCAAACTCAAGCTACTAAGGAATTGTACAATTAAGTTTTGATACTACAAATGAAATTCAACGGATGTCATAAATACTTGCTTAATTATCTTATTGATACAATAATTTCTTTTTATTTGTTCTGGCAGGGAGTTTCACACACGTGTCGGGGTAGTTAGCACGTGGCACGTGGTTCGCTTCGGATTCCCACGTGACGTAGGCACGTGATCGTTTCGATCACACGATGGTCTTGCTGAAAGCACGTGGTGTAGAGAGAGGCTTGTCACGATGGTGAAGTCTTCGATTGAAGGGATATGTCGCTTTGGATATCTCCTTGTTCGAAGTCGATGCTGTGTTGGCGATCTTTAGTTGGTTGGAGAAATCTGCTATCTTCAGACAGAGCCGACTGAGAGCAAGTTAGATTGTGGGGTCTCAACGATGGTGTGCGTACGCGCTTTTTCCCTTTAGGAATAGGTGGCGTTGTGGTACGATGATGGAACGTGGACGGCGTCTGGGGCTTACGAGATTTCGATCCAAGGTGGCGAGATCGAGAGTGGTTTAGCGGAGTTGCACACAAGTAACGTGGGGTGCAGAAACAGGGTGGATTTTCGCAATCCGGCTGTACTTCGAGGTTTAGCCTAGAGCAGTTTTTGGTTCTCTAGTACAATTTACGGCAGGTCTTTCACTTGTAGTACGGGTGGGAGGTGGAAGATTCTCGTCGTGGAAGAGGGATCGCTGAAATAAATTTTCTACGTGCTAATCAGCATGTAATAAAATGCAATATATTTTTACCTTAACAAATTTTTGCACTGCTTTTAGGCCGCTCAATCCGTGACGGAGTTTTCTTTTTTTTAATAACTCGTCCACCCGCACAAGATTATTTTGCTGGTTTGTCTTTGCAAATATGAAATATCTCTATAATATACGATGTATTATATATGCAATATGCCCAACGCGCACACGTACATACCTACGCATATGCAGACGGAATTTTTTGTTTTTTTTTTTTTACAGGAACTTTATGAAATAAGTGTTTTTTTTTTTTTCACTTTTTAGTTGTTTTAGCACACGTTAAAAATTTTACACCACTAAGGGCCGATATTTAAAACAATTGTTGAAATACCAAAAGCTGAAGTCACGAGCACCACCACTTCGCCAAAACGTAAAAGAAAAGAGCTGGCCATTTTGTTGGC
Source organism: Cheilosia soror (assembly GCA_949372485.1). Taxonomy (NCBI): domain Eukaryota; kingdom Metazoa; phylum Arthropoda; class Insecta; order Diptera; family Syrphidae; genus Cheilosia; species Cheilosia soror. The sequence continues at coordinate 32,864,526 of OX443561.1, read as the reverse complement.
TTGGCTTTTATACCAAGGTTCGGCTTATTCGCTTTTTCCGCTGTTAAGTTGGGGGCAATTGGGGTACATGTACAGCGGTGTTTTTAAAGGTGCGTTCAGTCGTAGAATGTTTACAAAAATAAACGAAACCATAAAAACATTGAACAAGTGTTCGAAAGTTTTCAAGGTGTACGCTACAAAGGCATGTATTATGAGGTTACTCTGAATCGAAAAAGACATGAAGAACGGGAGCCTTGAAAATGTGTGTAGGTACAAACGAGTGTTTAAGAGCCACCCACGACCCTACAAGCATCATAAGCGACATGAAAACAGGGGTACGATAGACTGCACCATTATTCATAATTATCTCTAATGCCTAAGCCGTATCTACTATTAGCTCATTAACTATAAACTAGACATATCGAATCCAAAGGTTCACTCTTTTAACATACTCATTTAAACAGTTCTAATATTCACTCACATTCTCCAACTACAAAGAAGCCAATAAGCACAAAAAAAAATCTATCGTAAATTCTTTTTACAATTCCACTTACAAAAAAAAAATCTACTACATTCATTTTTCTGTCTCCACCTTAAGCAATTTTGGTACGCATTCTTTATAATGGGACTGGCCGCACTGGCATTTCTTCCTAATTCCCATAGGCTTTCCAGTTGACATTCAAAATTCCAATAGGACTTATTTGAAAAAAAAACTTATTTATTACATTTGAAAATTGTATTTGTTTGATCGGGGCGCAAGAAAATTATGTAAATTGTTTGTTTTGAATCGTGTTCGTGTTTTCCGAATTTAAATTTATATTGTTGTCGCTCGAACTTTTCAATTCGGTATTGGTATTATAGATATATTGTTCTTTAGCAGACGCGTCAGGGTTTGTTCGGTAATTAGTGTGTTAATGTTTTCGCGTAAATTTTGTTTTTCGTTTTTCTCTGCGTCGAAACTTCCGTACATACAACGGGATCTATTCGTGTAAATGATTATTTTGCGAAAACCATAAGCGTGTCCTATTTGTATGATCTAACCAGGGATTCGACTTTCAAACCAAAGTTTTGTGCTAAAATCATAAGCACGTATCTAATGTTTTGCGACTGCGTTAGTGGCAACTGAAGCGAACATAAACATCCTTCTATGGCTAGAGACGAGTGTTGGCATAGGACTAAAAATGGCAAAGACGAGACCTAATTGTGACGATCTATTGTTATCGTACCACCAAACTAACAACATGAATAGACAAGGTCAATGAGGGTTGGTTTTTTTTGTGTTTACCCTTTCTTTGGTGCAGTACTCTGCTTTTGTATTTTCTTTCCTTTCTCAGGTACATAGCAGTACGAAGGCCTATGGGACTGTCAAATGTTTTCGTTCGAGTCGAGGGCATCATAATATCATCCATACATACACCATCGGTCGCGGTATGAAATGCGTATTCAATTGTGAGTCCTACCTATAATATGTCTATTTCTAATGTTGTGTGTTGTGCACATTAGGATTTTTAATGTACAAATAATGTATTTATGTACATATAGGTATTTTGATTTCTCCGAAAGGAATAAAAGTAAATTTGCTTGACATAAGTATTCTCATGTGAACTATGCCTACGAATATGCAATTTTTAATTTCCCTGTTTGTGGACTTGATGAGAAGAATGGCATATTCGTCGGTGCTTTTGGTTTTATTTACGAGTATTCTTATGGAATATGCAAGGACAATATGATTCGATTAGCTATAGACCAAATGCATTTAACACTTAGCTCGTTTTGCGTAGGTATACTATCGAACATATTTAATATTGTTCCGGTATAATCATGACGTCACGTAGGTAATTAGTTAATGCCTCAAATCTTTGGCATGATATACCCCTAGGGTTTTGCCTTGAATAGTTTCAATGAGATAGGTAGATTTCCCGGTTTGTTTTAGAATCCTACATTTTACGAACTTTTTACTGAGTTTAGCATTGAAATGTTTTGAAGAGTTGCTCAAAACGAAATTCCTTCGGTAAACCTCCTCTCCTGGTTTGAAGACTCGGATCGAGGATCTCAAATTGTATGACTTCTCATTTCGTTTGAATGCGAGTTGTAAATTTGATTTAACTTTTTCACGGATAAGCTCTAATTTGTTTGACAGAGGCAAATATTCGATTTCACTTTCGTTAAGTGCTTGAAGTTTTCTACCTAGCTGGTACATATTCGCGTGTGTTGTCATGTGTCTACCAAAAAGTATATAGAACGGTGTCATTCCGGTGGATTGATGTACCGAGGTACATATGGCTTGTTGGATATCTTTTAAATGGTTATCCCACTCTCTCTGGTCATCTTTTAGATAAGTTCGAATTGCAGACAAGATTGATCGATTAACTCGTTCGGATGAGTTAGACTGGGGTGAATAGACAGCGTTTTTGATATGAGTTGTGCCGTACTTAGAAAGGAAATTAGCAAATTCTTGTGAGACAAATTGTTTTCCATTGTCACTGTGTAGATACTCAGGTACTCCAAACTTTTGGAAAACTTCATTTTCTAGAAAGTTGATCACCAATTTCGATGTTGCTTTTGGCATAGCTTTGAGGAAAACATATTTGGACACTTGATCTAAAACAATAAATAGGAATAGATTGCCTTTCTTCGTACGTACGTATGGTCCCATAAAATCTACATACAATTTCTGAAAAGGAAGATCAATTTGTTGATGCGTACCCATTGGTGGCCTGAGCGTAAAGTTTGGTGCCTTGTTTTGTTTACATTCCTCACAATTTCGAACAAAATCTCTGACCTGAAGAACCATGTTCGGCCAGAAGCAGGTTTGCCTAATTCTATCTAAGGTTTTGCGAATGCCTCCATGAGCACAATTGGGTGGACAGTGGTTGTTTTTTATAATTGACTGGGTCAGTTCAGTGGGTATCCACAACTTCCATTGAAATTGTGTTTGTAATTTATCGGACTCATTTGGAAAAGATCGCTTGTAGACGAGATTGTCATCGACTTTTAAATCGGGTAACCGGTCTGAGTTGTTATTAACAGTTTCGATTAGGCTCATATAGTCGGCTGATTTAAATTCGGGGGCAGTTAAGTCAGGTAATGAATTATCGTTAAGTGGCAATGATAATTCGTCTAAGTACTTGCGAGACAATACATCGGGCACTATATTTTGCACACCTTTTCTGTGTTGTATGTCGAACGTAAAATATTGCAGTTTAAGTGACCAACGAGCAAGCCTTCCGCTCAGGTCCTTGAGGCCCATAAGCCATTTGAGGCTTGCGTGGTCAGTTATTATTGTGAACGGGGTGCCTTCGATGTAAGGTCTAAATTTAATTACAGAGCGCAACGCTGCTAAGCATTCCTGTTCCGTTACTGTATAGTTTCTTTGGCAGGAGTTCATTTTTTCGGAGAAAAACGCAACCGGCTTTTCGTTACCCTCATCATCATATTGAAACAATACGCCTCCAATACCAGTGCTTGAGGCATCGCATTGAACGATGAAACGCTTTGAAAAGTCGGGGTTGCTTAGTAGTGGTGCTGAAATTAACGATATTTTTAAAGCTTCAAAGGAACTGATAGCTTCGGGAGTCATGGTAAAGGTTTTTGATTTTCTTATTGCGTCGGTCAAGGGCGAGGCAATTGCGGCGAAGTTCCTAATAAACCGACGGTACCAACCACAAAGGCCAAGGAATCTTCTCACTTGCTTAGGTGAAGTTGGTATAGGAAAATCCTTGATAGCGGATACCTTTTCAGGATTCGGTTTGATGTGGCCCTGCCCGACAATGTACCCTAGATATTGGAGTTCCTTAAAACAGAAAAAAGATTTTTCAACATTGATTGTTAATTGAGCGGATTTCAGGCATTCGGCTACTTGAGATAGAAGTGTCAGGTGTTGGTCGAAATCCGAGGAGATGATGAGGAGATCGTCAAGGTAGACAAACACGCTTTCCCTGAGTGCACTGGGGATCACCTTATCCATTAACCGACACATCCTTTGGGGTGCATTACACAATCCAAAGGGCATGACGGTGAATTGATAAAGTGGTCGTCCTGGCACAGTAAATGCGGTTTTCTCCCTTGAACTTTCCTCTAGAGGGATTTGCCAGAAGGCGTCCTTGAGGTCTACACTGCTAATGTAATGCGTTTCCCCAAGGCGGCTAAGCAAACCCTCTATATGAGGCAACGGATACGCATCTCGTTTAGTCAGAGCATTAACCTTCCTGTAGTCTAAACATAGTCGGTTTTTTCCTGGTTTCTTTATCAGAACTACTGGACTACTCCAGGCGCTCTGACTTTCTTCTATGACTCCCATAGAGAGCATACGATCCAGTTGCTCATAAATCATCTCCTGGATCACGGGCGACACAGGATAATGGCGTTGTTTCACCGGGTCCGAATCGCCGGTGTCAATCACGTGTTTTTCGATTGTTGTTTTACCCAAGCCTAGTTTTGAAAACGATGGAAATTCTGAGACAACTGCGTTCAGCTGTTGGGTTTGAATCTCGTTCAATTCATGAGAAGGAGGTGGCATCTTGGTTGCCTCCGCAGTAGGACAAGTAGCGCTGGTATCAGAATCTAACTCACTAATAATGTGGGGAGCTATCTGAAATTTCGACCAGAAGTCTATGCCTAGATAGAGGGGCAATGATAAGCTGGGTACAACATAAAAAGTCATTTCATTTGTTCGGTTTCCATGCTCTACAGTCAAATTAACGCGTCCAATTATATCCTGTCCTTTTCCGTCAGCGGTTCTAACAGTAGAGTTGTAAGGAATAATTGGAATACCTAGATCCTTCAAAAGTTGAATGCAGCCGTTACCCAAGCAGGATATAGAGGCTCCGCTATCAAGCAAGCCGGAAATCTCCTTGCATTGAATGATAACCTTTGTAAAGGGTCTCGGATCAATTTGTCCTTCAAGCATTGTTTCACTGATCAGTTTTTGGTAAGTACGTCTTTTTCTAGAACGAAGTCTAGTCTTGGTAATCTTTAAAGGTATTTTAGGATTATTATTGGGTTTTGCATTAAATATTCTTTTACGAATCTTATTGTACTCAATCAAACGTTCGCTATAAGATTTCTTGTAAAAGGGGGTTGTTTTGTTGGGTAGATTAACGTCAGTCTCAGACGGCATAAAAAAGTTGTATGGTACAGAGTTTAGTTTAGGGTCTCTTTCGGACGCAGTAGCACATGGCTTAGATAAAGTTAGGTTTTTGTTGACATTGGTTTGTATGTCATCTTCGAAAGCGGTCGAGGTGTTCGTGGAAGCGTCTTTCTTTCTTATTCCAGGTTCGTTTGAGTCGAACAACACCTCCCGGAATAGGTTTTGTTCGCGTTCAGGTTTCCCTTCGCTTGATTACATTTTGGACAATCAAGAACTGTACAGTCGTCTGTTCCACATCGATAACAGAAGAGATTTCGAACGGGGGCAGTACAATTAATAAAGATGTGACCAGCACGTTTGCAATTAAAACAAATGACACGATCAAGAGATGGCTTGTCCATGACATTCGGCGTCTTAGGACGACTAGCAAAAGAAACTGCTGCGATGTCATTAGGGGATTCGAAAAACATTTCTGTTGACTGTTCAGGTGAGATGATGTCAAGTTCATGCACATGTCTGGCATTGTGAAATCGATTTTGGGTTGAGTATCTTGACTGTAACATTTTTTCTGTGCGACGGCATTCATCACGGAACTGCTCAAACGTTTCGATATGCATCGGATAGATAAAATTCATTAGTCGAGTGTTGATGTTATTTCTTAAAATTTTAACGAGATCTAGCTCGCGAATAGGATCTCTCAACTGGCTTATGAGATGTCTTATGCTTGAGTAAAACTCATCGAAGGATTCCGTTGGCATTTGTCTTCGGTCCATGATTTGTTTAAGAATTTCGAAATCATTTTCGTAACTCTTGAAGCGCTTAAAAAGGGCTGCACGAAGCATGTGCCAATCACCTCGCGGGTTATTGCGCAAGTGTTGCCAGAACCAGTCTTCGGCTGATCCTTTTACTAAATGATGGAAATTTCTCATTACATCTTCCCATGGGCAATCGTAGTTTGATTTTAAAACTTCGACGCGGAAGACAAAGTCTTCAATTGACATTCCCTTATCGGTACCGTCAAATGTTATTCCCCAACGATCCAAATCAAATTTGCGACTGCCAGGTCTATGAACTGGCTGTTCGGAAACTTGTCTGGTTTGATGTTGCGATAAACGAGGTATGTCAAAAGGTATTGGTTCCGGTGGAACATTTATGTTTTGGTGATGTGAGCTATTGCCTGATCGTGAGTTGTTATTCGAATGGTGCGCTGAATGAAGTGTACTATTCGCAATTGCTTCATTATGATTTAAGTTCGGTGGTAATGGCTCGAAACTAAAGTTATTTTGGTTTGTCTGGGCTGGTGGATAATTTTGTTGTAAGTTATTCAATGTATGACCAACATTATCTCGAATAAGGCTAGGTAATTCTCTAAATAGTGAATTTTTCAGCTCAATTAGACTTGCTTCTACTACGCTTTTGATGTGCGAGTGCAAGTGGCTATTTGAATGTGGCTGTGGTGGTAGAGTGGGCAATGCACTTGCATTATCCTCATACGCTAAACGTCTGTTAAAAGGGTCAATGACATTAGTCATTTGATCACTTGTTGGCATCATCGGTAAGGACATAATTGGATTTGAAGTAGTAGTGGTGGTTGTTAACAAGGTAGATATCACCGTTGTAGGGACAAATGTAGGATTATCTAAACTCGCTGCATTTGCAGTTCGCAGTGTATCATTCAGGCTAATATTTCTAATATTACTTGTAGAACTATTAAGCATACTATTACTAATATTTAGAGAACGATTGGTGTTAGTTACTTGGGTTCTTTCCAGTAATGGAGGTGAATGACGAACGCGACTGTTGCTGGTATGTGCTAAAGGGAAAGGAGTATTTGGAATCGATTGTCTATTCGTGAGCGAACGGGTTTGCATGCTCCGGTTTGTATCGTGAGCTTGACTTCTGCTTTGTTTAGCTACAGTTCCCGTATTTTTGTTCGCACTCATGGTTGGTATATTATGAATAAAGTTTTTTTCAAATCAAGGATGTTTTATTTTGGGTTGGTATATGAATATATGTATCTTTTCGTCTTGTAATTATTTAATTCAGGTGTTTGCAAGAGGAAAAGATTAGGTAAGTGAAGGTAATCTTACAATAGGATAAGATTGCTTGGTATTAAGTATCTATTTAAAAAAAAATGCAGGTATATGTAGATATATTCAAAGGTATGTATCTATAATTGGTAATTCAAGGTATTAATCAGATTTCATAAGGGACTTTGGTGATATTTGGTTGTAATCGTTGAAATATATTTAGGAGTAAAAACTGGCGTAAACATTAAACACAAATGGAATAAAATGCGACAAACAGGTTAGGTCACTCATGAACAATTTGTTAATTTTTTTCAATTTAAAGGTGAGATATTTTTGGAGCATCTTTCTACTGCAACGTTCAAATAGCTATAAAGCCTTGATTGAAAGGACTCGTAGAAGAACTTATGAATCTCCAGTATCTCTTACTTTAATGTCGACACTGTAAAATAAATGAATGGCCTAGTGCAACTGACTTCTACTGACTTAAAGTCTCGATAGAACGGACTCCTAGGATTCATTATTATGAACTCACAGGTACTGACATAAGCGAATATTGAAAACAAAATCTTCGGTGTTATAAGAATGAAATATGAATTTTAAAAACCAAATATTACAAAATTATGCAGTAACTTGTAAGACTCCGCAAAAGACTTACAACAACTTTCTGAAAATAGATGTTAAATACTGCTTGTGATTAATCTGCCTTGACAACTTAAGTGAACTTAATTTGTCAGGACTGACGATTTGTTGCTGATTTGGTAGGCTGCCAATCGTAACGAAACTCATGGCGGGCCTCACGTTGTTGGGCGCCAATTTTGTAGAAAAATCAGATATGATGATGATTATTTCACATCTTACACAGGACTGGGAGGAGAGATGATGTTTTGGAAACGAAGTTCCATCTCCTGGGCAGAGGGTCGGCACGCTTGCGAAAGGCTCCGGCAATTAGCTCGTCGGTGGGGGTGGTTCTTTTCTGCTGTCCATTTGGTCCACAAAATAAAAATGATCGTGCCGAAAAAAAAAATGTTTAAGATTTGCAATATCTAGTTTCGATGAAGTAGTTCCTATGAGAGACCTGTACTAATGCTGTAATATAACATAAGGTTAAATACATGTAGGTATGAGGTAAGGAAAACCGAACCCATAACAAAGCAAGGGGAAAAAAAAACGTAAACGAGACAAGGGGACACATATAACTGTCGGCTGTTATTGACAGGCGATGATCTAAGGTCATCTTTCGGCGGATCCCACCCTTATCCAATGTCCAATGGGCATTGTCACCATGGTTACCAAGTGCCGATGCATATTTGTTGGTAACCCCTAATAATCACTATTTACGCCAAAGAAATTTCTCCGATTACGATTAACCTATCACCAAAATAAACAAAAACTTATGCCATTCTTCTAATGAAACACCATCAGAAATGAAAAGGTCCACATCTAACGTTTAGTACAATAGCAAGTAAGTATATTTATAATTCAAGGAGGGTATGTTCTAAACATAGTACCTATTATATTAAGTTATAACGAAAGAACATATGTTTAAGTTGCTGAATATGACACCGAGATTTGACAAGGTAAGTTAAGTTAAAAAAACAAAGAAAAGAAACAACTTTAGGTAAAACTCTGAGCAGACATTAAAAGATTATGGTAGTATGGTAGTATCGTCAATTCAAAAAAATAAATTGTATATATATACTAATTATCGAATGAGTGGTTGCAATTGAACATTATTACAAATGTGGATATATAGAATATTATGTAGGTATATATTATAGTTTCATTCTTAACTCATTCTATGCTTTGTCGATATTTTAAAAAGATTAAAGAGCCCAAAGAAAATATAAAAGATACACACTTACGGTTTGATACGTTTGAATTGTTTGTTACTGTGTCGATGAATCCAGATGCTCCTTCGTTTTGTGCGCACAAATCGCGGATCTCTTTCTGGCTGTAGATACTCTTTTGCTGATGAAAACTAATTAATGATCTGAAAAATTAAAATTGGTTTATATGTTCTTTAAGGCTCCTACGACTACCAAACTCAAGCTACTAAGGAATTGTACAATTAAGTTTTGATACTACAAATGAAATTCAACGGATGTCATAAATACTTGCTTAATTATCTTATTGATACAATAATTTCTTTTTATTTGTTCTGGCAGGGAGTTTCACACACGTGTCGGGGTAGTTAGCACGTGGCACGTGGTTCGCTTCGGATTCCCACGTGACGTAGGCACGTGATCGTTTCGATCACACGATGGTCTTGCTGAAAGCACGTGGTGTAGAGAGAGGCTTGTCACGATGGTGAAGTCTTCGATTGAAGGGATATGTCGCTTTGGATATCTCCTTGTTCGAAGTCGATGCTGTGTTGGCGATCTTTAGTTGGTTGGAGAAATCTGCTATCTTCAGACAGAGCCGACTGAGAGCAAGTTAGATTGTGGGGTCTCAACGATGGTGTGCGTACGCGCTTTTTCCCTTTAGGAATAGGTGGCGTTGTGGTACGATGATGGAACGTGGACGGCGTCTGGGGCTTACGAGATTTCGATCCAAGGTGGCGAGATCGAGAGTGGTTTAGCGGAGTTGCACACAAGTAACGTGGGGTGCAGAAACAGGGTGGATTTTCGCAATCCGGCTGTACTTCGAGGTTTAGCCTAGAGCAGTTTTTGGTTCTCTAGTACAATTTACGGCAGGTCTTTCACTTGTAGTACGGGTGGGAGGTGGAAGATTCTCGTCGTGGAAGAGGGATCGCTGAAATAAATTTTCTACGTGCTAATCAGCATGTAATAAAATGCAATATATTTTTACCTTAACAAATTTTTGCACTGCTTTTAGGCCGCTCAATCCGTGACGGAGTTTTCTTTTTTTTAATAACTCGTCCACCCGCACAAGATTATTTTGCTGGTTTGTCTTTGCAAATATGAAATATCTCTATAATATACGATGTATTATATATGCAATATGCCCAACGCGCACACGTACATACCTACGCATATGCAGACGGAATTTTTTGTTTTTTTTTTTTTACAGGAACTTTATGAAATAAGTGTTTTTTTTTTTTCACTTTTTAGTTGTTTTAGCACACGTTAAAAATTTTACACCACTAAGGGCCGATATTTAAAACAATTGTTGAAATACCAAAAGCTGAAGTCACGAGCACCACCACTTCGCCAAAACGTAAAAGAAAAGAGCTGGCCATTTTGTTGGCTTGGCTTTTATACCAAGGTTCGGCTTATTCGCTTTTTCCGCTGTTAAGTTGGGGGCAATTGGGGTACATGTACAGCGGTGTTTTTAAAGGTGCGTTCAGTCGTAGAATGTTTACAAAAATAAACGAAACCATAAAAACATTGAACAAGTGTTCGAAAGTTTTCAAGGTGTACGCTACAAGTACCGTAGACTAACATTCTTCTTGGCATTTATTCGCATTATCATCTCTTTCTAAACAAGCTAACAAAATTATAACAAAATCAATTGCAGTACGCTCGCAAAAATCGAAAACCAACGAACTGATTGACCTCAAATGTTCAGCGTTCAGGTCATTTTTGTTGCTGTTTTCAATTATTCCAATAGATGGGGCTGAAGACAAAAATGTCACAGATTTGAACTATATCTTGACATTTATGATAGCTTTAACATTGAAACCTTAACCTCAGTGGTTAGTGTGTTGGACTACTGTGCGAGGGGTCCCAGGTTCGATCAAATTACATCTTAAGGTTTTTTCACAGGGCCACCTCTCTTGAATGTCTGATAAACATTCGAGAGTATAACAAACTGTCCTGAAAAAGCTTTTCAATTCATCCGTTCGGACTCGGCATAAAATTGTAAGTCACTTTCATTCGTCCCAAAAATAAAATCTCACACAAACGAATGGTTGTGAGAAGGGTGTAGGGTGTCGACACGCCTCCTGTTGCGCCAACTATTTATTTTTATTTTTGTTTTTATTTATTAGACCTTAGACGTTTGTTGCATGGTTAGGTTAGGTAAGACGCAGGGTTCGATGAAGAACCATCACAAGACACGAGGCACCTTAGATTAGATTAGATGATTGATCGGGAGAGCCTTAACCGGTCCTGGCACTGCGGCCTCTCTAAAGGAGCCTATTGTGCCATCCCAGGTAGGGTCCTAGAGCCATCTTTTTACTCCGGAGACAGTCAGGAAGACAAGTATCATTCTTCTCTGGGGGTAATTCTGCAAGATTTGCCGAGGTAATCATCTCCTGCTGCTTTGTGCGGCTTCAGGGAGGATAAGGCCCATTTTATGGCATCGGTTTTGCCAGTCTCGCAGTTTTCCAGTCTTCTCTCGTCGGCAGGCAGTTCCGCTCGAGTCGCGGAGATAGGTTTGCAGTGAGAGAATCAGAAATTATTGATCCAAGAAAGTGTGTTTTAAGTAAGAGTTTAAGTGTTTCTTTCTTATTTGGTGTCTGACGGCCATTCTCATCGGTTAGTGTTCCTAATGTGACGGTTTTGTCAGAGGCAAGACACTTTGTGTAGCCGGCAGCTGTAAGGTATATCAGATATATCTTCACAGAACTGCTTGAATGATTCTTTTTTTGCCTTTTTTATTTCTTTGTTATAGTTGGTAAGAGCAGTAGAGTAGGTTTCCCAATCACCATTGTGTTTTGCTTTGTTGAAAAGTTTCCTTACTCTAGATCTGTGTTTTTCGAGATCTTTACTCCACCATACTGTTTCCCTTTTAATCTTTTTAGACTTAAGTGGGCAGTTTTCCTCGTAGGCAAAGATGATGGAGGATATATCTAACTAGTTCGGCAGAATATTCTAGTTTTTCTCTGGTGTCAATTCGAGGTAGTTTTCCGTTAAGTGAATGACTTAGGTGCTCTTTGTAGAAGGCCCAGTCGGTGTTTCTCTTTGGACGAGGCACCTTAGTTGGCCTATCATTAAGACGGTAAGACTTACGCACTCTCTCCAAATAGGGTTACCATCAGAAAAAATCGAAAAGCCTGACAGGTAGGAGAGAAAAGCCTGAATATGGAGCAAAAAGCCTGACATTGCATTTTTTTAATTTTTTTATATTTTACAGTTGCATATATTTGATTTAGAACGTCAGGTTTCTTCAAAATATAGGTAAGAACTGTACGAAAAAAAATCCGGAAGCATTTGCGCTGTCTGACAATACTGAAATATGACATCCCAGTACCGTTAAATTTTGATCACATGCTCTTATACTCATTATAAATAAATAAATAAATTATAAGTTATTTGATCTTAAAGCCGTGTGTTAATTGTGATAAATAATGTGATCTTCGAATAATTTTCTATAGTGGTGGAAGGAAAACGAATTTTTGGCTGTTAACAGTTTTTGACATTTTCTTATGCTTGAATATTCAAGAGGAAATAAAACACTGAGTTTCAATAAATTATTAATACCGTGACATTCGATAAATCTCTGTTTTAAGATTCGAGTTTGTGAACTTTTTTTTCAACACTTTATAAGTGTCAGAAAATAAGCCGAAGATAATTGATTTAGTGTGGCCTAATAAAGTGTACAAATTGTAATATCAAAAATGTTAAGCATAATCCGTTTCTTGGAGCATTAAAAAGGCCTAGTTTCTCTTTCCGGATTTTTCTTCGAACAGTCCTTAGTTATAAAATTCTTCGCAAGATTTATTTTTGAAATGTTCTTTGCTTTCACTGCGTCTATATTGAGTTTATTTCTTTATTTCGTCCATTGTGCGGTTGTAAGACAGAAAATTCTTTCTGTTATGCTTATTGCTGAGAAGAGGTTGCAAAAATCCACTTACAATTTTTTTTATTTCCCTAGGATTGGTTTTGCAATATTCAAAATATAAATTGGGAATTGATTTGAATTTCTGCATTATGTGACTGCTGTCATTTTCTTAACAGTATTGTCTCTTTTACTGAACGAATATAAATGAAACCATTCCAAATTATCTAGTTGCATTCATATTTTGATGCATTCAGCAACAATTAAAGATTTTGTTTCGGTAAAATTAAATTGATGTAAATAAATCAACAAAAAATTAAAAAGCCTGACAAAGAGTGAGGCCTGGCCTGAGCCTGACAGAGGCCTTAAAAGCCTGACGCGTCAGGCTAAATCCTGACGTCTGGTAACCCTATCTCCAAAGCATTTTATTTTCCTACAGAATTTAAATATTTTCTCTTCGTCGGCTTATGTTCTTACAGAATCTACTCAGATATCTGTGTCTGAAAGTCTTTTGGCATTATTTCTAAAAACGCAGTGACCAGACATTATTTTTCTCAAGTTTACCGACCCTGCTCAGTTTGAGAATTTCCTTAGTTCGTTTTTGGCCAAAGGGGTTTAGACACGTGGTGGCGGGTTGTATTGGCTCATCTTTGAGCTGCTTGGTCTTTTATTTTTCTTTTGATACTTTCCTTGAAGGTAGGTAGGTACTCAAGGCCTTTTGATTTTTCGTCGCTTCTGCGCCCCTTTTTTTCGTCAGCGAATTTGTTGCAGTGACCTGAGCCCAATCATAAGTTGCGACAATCCCTGAGTCCCTGACTATAATTATCGATCTCTGCTTTAAGAACAGCCTGACTATCGATATAAATAACGATACTCTTAACAGATATCGATTCTAGTTCTGCGGCTTTAAGCACAGCTGGAATCTCCGACCAGAAAGAAACTGCAACTATCCGGTAGTCATTTTTGTTCCGTCGGTCGGTAGGTATAGACGTTAACAAAGGCGGATGAAAATCTTCCTGGTCGTTTCGGAACGCAAAATTCTTAGAAGAATGGAAGAGGAGATTTAACGGCGAACTCTATGAGCTGTACAGCGACATTAATCTGGTCAGAAAAGTACATATCAGTCAACTAAGATTGTAAGGGCATATAGATCGAATGGACACCCGAACAGTCTTAGATTCCAACCCGGAGAGACAACGCAGTAAATAGAGACTGTCTTAGGTGCCGCTTATAAGTAGAAGAGGACCTCAAGTGCGCAGCTATGAAGGTGGTTAGTCAAAGATCGGACTAACTGGAGAGGCGATTTGGTTGAAACTCAGGTCCACCGCTGACTGTAGCGCCAGTAAAGCTATGATTACACTACACAGCCATTTTTTCGAGTCATTTAAATGCCGCTCTGGCGTAAAAATCCCGTAACAAAGCAGTCATTTAAATGTCGCTCTGTGTGATCGCCATTTTTGGCAGCGTCATTTAAATGACTAGGAAAATGGCGCACCAAATGACAAGAATAAAGTGCCATTTAAACGGCGGAAAAAATGGCCGTGTGATCGCTCTTCAATGACGCATCCCAACGGAAAATTCTAAATGATTAGCAGTGTTCGTCATTTGATTTTTGGACACAAATGACGATTTTTTTCAATGACGAATCGTAGCTTAAATGTCGCTCTAATGTGACATTTTTTCCTGTCGTCATTTAAATGACTCAAAAAATGGCCGTGTAATCGTAGCTTAAGTAAGTAATTTGTGGAGAGGACGACAATACAGCGGAACACTTCCTCTGTAGTAGTTGTCCCGACTTTGTTCGCATCAGGTCCAGGTGGCGGATATTTGGGGTTGACGTTGTGAGCGCCGAACATCTACGCTCTTTATCACTGAAGCTCCTTCTCATCTTCTTTGAAAGACAGGAAAACTAAGTACAGTAAAGGAAGATGTCTGTTTGGCAGTACAATGGACCAGTAGTTGTGTCTGAGTGCTCCAGCGGATAGTAGCAACTTCCCACAAAGAAGAAGAAGAAGTATGTAACTAAGCTTAATCTGTAAATCAAGCGGCAGTAAGTTGAGAAAGGTGTCCAAAGCCGATGTGGGGGTCGATCGAATTACACCCATAATGACAATATCGGTCCCTCTCTGAGCTGCTGCTCCATACGTCATTTTGGTCTGACTATTATTACATTATAGCCAGTATATCAGTACAGTCCTCAGCTGATGAAGGGCGAAGGGTGAAATTTGGTCTCGAGGGTTCCGGGGTGTCTTGTAGATTTTTCTCTGTATTACTGTTCTGGAAAAGCTTTCGCTGCAAATCTGGCGTTTGGACTCGGACTCAAATTGTAGGCCCCTTCGGCATTCGACCCAAAAATAAAAACTCGAAAGAATGGTTGTGAGAAGCGTTCCCCAAGAAGAAGGATCGTCAAATTTAGTTACATCTCTTATGTTATAACCTCTCAGCTGGCACTAATTGTTGACGAACGACACCGTGCTTCGTCTTTTACTAGAGAAGCAAAGTACAAAAAGTGGAATGGAAAATGATAGATCTGATTTTTTAATACATAGTACTAACCTCTTGTTAAGGATTATCTGTACCTACTTTCTTCAATTTTTTTACGAAACGGCAAGAAGCATATGCAAGGTCTTGGATAGAACTCAAAAGATTAAGTTAAATCAAATCGGTGTTGGAATTCTTTAAAGTAGAAATATCAGACGTTGGCATATTTTAATAACTCACCATTAAAATAAGACCACAATTTGACTTCGAATTGAAATTGAACGCTTATTTGGAATCCCCATTAGGTATCCAGAACAACGCAGTCAAGCCGACTGGCAAAGTGACAAAGAATGTCAAATGTGACAATACCCAGTAAGTCGGTTCATTTTAAATCCTGGGAAACTGTGTTTCCCATCCCCACTGGCCATGATATGAGACGTATCCATTGTCTCGCCTACCACGCTCAGCTAATCCATTGGGACGCAAACAAAATGATAAAGCAGAACAGACAGGAGTGAAACGAGAAAGAGCCACCCACCCACCTTCCTTCGTCCTTTTCTTGTGAATTTTGCAGGACGCGAATATACCAAATAAGTAACCAGGAAGGAAATAGAAAAACTATCGTACAGCTAAAGGGAATTACTGCTTCACTGACGCCACCACCCAACTGTGTGTGGTTTCAATCCCTGGGATGCATCATACGAATAACCAACCCCATACTCCGTCTCTATATGAGAACATTGAACATCATCCAGAAGGGAAAACCAGGATTCGCTTTTAACCAGATTATATCAGCTGTCAGGAGAGGCTATGAAATGCTTCTACACTTCTCATTCACTTTCTGACGATGTGCCTCACGTTCTATGTGGATATCAGGACTCTGAACAACCGACTTTGCCGTATTGTCGCTGTCGGTCGTCGTTGTCCTTACTATATGGTTGGGGGGGGGGCGGTGTTTGTGTGTCGGCGAATGTGTTAAATATGGCGGAAAATTGCATTAAACAGCTGCTTGTCACCGTTGATAAGGGAATTAAATTTTGCGGTGTCATAAAGAAGCCAACGCAAGGACTTTGCTATCGGTTGTGTTTTGTGTACTGTATATAGCGCTGCCAGACGACTACTTACTGCTAGTAGGCGAGATTGGTTCAAAGTGTCGGGGTGAAGGTCTTTCGTTTTTCCTCTGGCTCTGGGATCATGTTTATTATTGAATGGACGATGTTGACGACAGATAATATCCTTTATTTCAAGCTTTTAGGTTGTCATTTCCGTTTATTTTTGTTTTACGCTTGGATATGGATGTTGTGAAACATGAGACACCCAAGGACGTTTATGGGGTTAAAGTGCCAATTGAAAGTCCTTGCGCTTTATCCAATGGCAATTGGGTTTAATAAAGGTAATTTTGTCAGTTGATATGATTATCCAGAATAGTGGTTTCAATGGGAGTAGGTGCAACTGCTTAAGGATAACTTAATTAGCACTGAGAATTTATGTAAAAGAAAATATGGTAACCACAATACATTTCTAAGTAAGTATAACATAGGAGCTGACCGTCTTCAATTATTCGAATGCGGTAGTAGGTCTAAAACATGCTAATGCACAGGACGTGAATTGCCGAAGCTGATTGTGGCAAATGCGTCATGACAGGGGTAAACAGGGGCTGCCCTCAAGGTGGTGTTTTGTCTCTCCTTTTATGGTGCATGGTAGTAGACTCTCTGCTGACGACTCTCAATCTTCCTGGAACCTATACACAAGCCTACGCGGACGATGTCGCCGTTCTGTCTGTCGGTTCAGACCTTGGGACTGTCTGCTCTCTGGCGCAGAGATCCTTGGGTTTGATCGATGATTGGTGCACAATGAATCCTCTTAAAACTACGGTTGTTCTTTTCACGAGAAGGAGGAATATCACTGGTCTGTCTCAACTTGTGCTAAAAGGTGTCACTATTCCGATCTCTGATGAAGTCAAATATCTGGGAGTAATCCTCGATAGAAAACTTCTTTGGTCCAAGCATGTTGAATCAAAAACCGATAAAGCGCTGTCGACTTTCTGGCAGTGCAAAGGCGCTTTTGGGAAGACATGGGGCTTATCTCCTAAAAGGGTCCTATGGATCTATACGGCAATGATAAGACCACTTCTCTCATATGCATCGGTTGTGTGGTGGAACAGGCTTTCGCGGAAACTTGTTATGGCCTCTTTCGCCAAACTCCAAAGAACAGTTTGCCTTGGCTGCACAGGGGCCTTCCCCAGCACTCCGGGCTCTGCTCTAGATGCTTTGATGAACCTCCCCCCTTGATATTTTTATCATGGGGTGTACGCTGAAAACCATATCCCGGTAAAAAAGAGAGGTGGCTTTTGGTACCACGCGCATTGGAATTTTGATGAACTTGTGCGAGAATTATCCTTTGACCCCTGTCTGACGCAAAGACACCAGAAATCCTACTGCGACAAAACTACCACGTCAACTTTCCTCTGGCAACTGAATGGCTTTTGCCAGACTCGGAGCCAGGGAAGGAATGCCATCGTATATTCACGGATGGCTCTAAAACCGGACAGGGGTCTGGTTCTGGAGTCTTCGTGGAAAGCGAGAACATTAGACTACACTACCCCTTGGGTAACCATGCAACTGTCTTCCAGGCGGTTATTTTCGCTATCCTTATGGCTATGCGCTATATTGTGACAAACAGGTGGAGGGCTAGAAGCATATGCGTTTGCAGTGATAGCCAAGCTGCATTAAAAGCTCTGCTCAACCCACTTACCTTGTCCAAGTTAGTGCTCGAAATCAAGCTTTCTCTGAACTTGGTCGGTAGGCTAAACACGGTCAAACTTGTTTGGGTCCCAGGTCACACTGGTATCCAGGGAAACGAGATCGCTGATGAGCTGGCCAGGTTGGGTTCAGAAGAAGATTTCTTAGGACCTGAACCTGCGTTGGGTTTGCCTGCATCTGTGGTTAGGTCATCCATTGATACTTGGGTTTCTCGTGAACACGAGTGTCGTTGGCGTGACTGTGCTGGGTGTAGACAGACCAAACGACTGCGTTCGGACATCTGCAAGAGGTCGGCGTCTTTCCTTCTGTCTCTCAGGAGAATCGACTGCAGACTTCTTGTGGGCGTCCTTTCGGGCCACCAAGCTTTTGCCAAACACTTAAATGTGTTGGGCTTAAGCAGCACCATCATCTGTCCTGCTTGTGGAGAGGATGACGATACAGCGGAGCACTTCCTCTGTAGTTGTCCTGCCTTTGCTCGCATCAGGTGGCGGATCTTTGGGGCTGACGTGGTGAGTGCCGAACATCTAAGCTCTTCACCATTGAAGCTTCTTCTCATATCTTTCTTCGAAAGACGGGAAAACTAAGTACAGCAATGTAAGGTGTCTGTTTTTCAGTACAATGGACCTGTAGTTGTGTCTGAGTGCTCCATCGGATAGTAACAAAATCCGACAAAGAAGAAGAAGAGGTCTAAAACTCTTTTGAAAAATGATCGTTTCTAGGGTCATTGCTGATTGTAGGTAGTATGGAAATTTAAAATTGACTTAACGAAGATTTGGGTCAATAAAGACCAAGAAAAGCTTAATATCAGGAATCAATTTTTTTAGAATCTTAAAGGTTTTTTAACACTTTCAACGATGTACGAAGCTTTTTCATTTTTTTTGTAGGGTTTTCGAATAAAATTAATTGGCCATTAGATTTTAGATATGAATTGTTTGACGCACCATTTTTAAAGATTTGTTGCAAATCCCCTGCCAATTGAAATGTACCCTAAACGATTCTTTCAAAAAAAAAACCTCTCAATAATATCAAAATAGCGTTCTGATACATTTACAGATACTTTGCTTTCGAAAACCAGCAACTATTCGGTAAGAAAAACCTGACAACATGAAAACTGCATCCAAAATGAACCAATGAATGAAAAAAATGTGCCAAAAATTCATTTTTAAATACTGAAGCTGTTTCATTTATAAATCAAAGAAATTTGCTAAAGAAAACTCAAAAACGAAATTCACAAATTAAAAATTGATATTTTTTTGGAAGACAGGATTTTCTACCATTATTTGGGAAATCAGAAAATGCTGTTTGAACCTTCAGTTAATCACTCGATAACTCAACCGATTAGCGGAAAACCTTAAAAACTGCCTTAAACAAACATACTTTAGCAAAAAGCGTTTAAAATCATGTCAAAACATAAACTAACAACTCTTCTAAGAAAATACAAAGTGGTAAAATTTGATAACATTTCTCGAATCGAATTTCAACATGTTTTTAGCCCAATTTTCAACGAAACGTTTGATGGTACCTATGTATAATTTCTGATAGGTTTTTAGTTACTCAATATTTTAAAACCAATATGTACCTATTATTTTTTTTTTAACCCCTTAAAAGCAAAGTTCCCAAAAAAACATTCGCAGTTTTTGCGCGGATTTTCCACCAATTTTAAGAGCGCCGAAAAACATCCAAAAATTGTAAAAATGACGATCAATTTTCGAAAACTTTCAACAGAAGTTCTAAACTAATCAAGTTAATTTTGTTAGGGATAAAAATAATTCTTGAAGCAAGTTTTTAAAGCACTATACGACACGACTCTATTATTATTTATTATTCACCATCATTGACTTTTTCGGAATGCCCCAAAAACATCTAAGGAAAACCTCCTTTATATGTTGAATCATTTTTGACATGTTTTAGGCACGGTTTTTTTAGCGCATGTTTTATTTCTAAAACTTTGGTAAAAGAAAGCTGAATAGAATTGTTGAGTAAACGCTTGAAAATGAATTCCACTGCAATTTTAGCAATGTTGTCCATGACTTAATCCATGTCACTAAAAAACGAGCGAAGATATTTTAAGGAATTGTATTAAATCAACAAAAATGCGTCGAAAATGAATACAAAAAGAATACTTTCATTCGAAAATATTATTTTTGTAAAGTTTTTTTTTTTTACAAAAACATAGGTGTGCTGTCTGCTGTGACCCGTGCGTCGGTGAACGACTATAAGAATAAGTTGAGACTACCTTAAGATTTTAAAAAGTAGGGACTACAACCTAGGCAACGTGCGCTTAGAGTGACTGATCTATGTAGGTACTAGAAAAACTAACAAAGACCAAAATCGTTCCAAAGAAGGGTCTAAAACAAGTAAAAAATTCTCCGATGATTCACTCAAAATAGAGTGAAAAATGTTTTTTTTTGTCTTTTTGAAGTATATCTTGAGATGACCTACATACACAGATAGATTTATGAGTATAATGGCAAGTTGCGTAGTAAGGTCGAAATATAAAAGTTTGTACTCATTTTTTGTAACCCTTATAGGACGAATTTCGGAAAACGATAAATGCGACATGACATAATTTTGACTTATATATCAACATACAAAGTCTCAGGTTCATACAGCTAACGGTTCGTGATACCCCTACTCTACTCCCCGCCCCTCCCTTTACTCCTAACCACTTCTCACCCACCTTACGGCCTAAATGGGCCACACATGTATAAATCAGAAAAAGTCATAAAAATCGGAACAATCGTTCTCGACTTATAGGGGGACGAATAGACAGACGGATCGGACGTTGCATTTTATATAATAGTATGGATTTATGTCGAACAGCCCCTAAACCCCTAAAATTGCATTGAGTAATTGGCAAACAAAACTCTTTTAACTAACGTTAACAAACGTTTTTTGTGACCAAATCTATCCTGATTTGTGTTCGGCTACTTATAACTTCAAAGTCGCCTACTAGATTGAGCTCAAATCTTAAGCATTGACCCGGGAGCGTTCCCGTGAAGATTGGTCAAAATTGGACAAAGGGGCGCGGCACCACCCACACAAAAAAAAAAATAGCGTGAAACACGATGAAGTTTTAACTGGATAACCACTGGGCCGATTCTAATGATTCGAATGATTCTTTTTTATGTTGTATTTCAGGTTCACGCAGAAAGAAAATTCCAGAAAATCGATTTATTCTCATTTTTCGCATTTTACGAAAGAAAATGATTATCTAAGACGTACCTAAACAATACAATTCCTGTGGTGAACGGGCAAAGCCGAGCGGGTACATCTATATCTATCTATCTTCTATCTATCTTCTTCTTCTATATATATAAAAATTGAGCCCTAAAATTTTTACCGTATGAAAAACACGCTTAAAATGGATCCAAAAAATTTCCCTATTACCACATTAAAGATTTTTAAAAAATTACATTAACATTTTTCCTAAGACTTTACGAGCATAGTAATGGCAAACATCATCTTTAACATGAAAAATTGTGGATTGGATCACATAAAACCAAATTATACAAAAATGTTTTTATGACTATAATTCTAAGATAATGTTTCTTGAAGGTATTTTTTGCCCTTGTTAAAACACGTTATTTTGAACGCATTTTTTTAATAATTTGCTATGCTATGGTTGATGACTATTTGAATGGGTTTTCAGTGACTTAATACCTATTTGTCATTTGTGAAGACAGTAGAAATTATTTAAGAAACCTATTAAAACGTTTCAGAATTGCACTGTTTTTCTGGAAAATTCTGACTTGTTTTTAGGCAATTTTGGATATATTTTTGACAAGCTTGCAGTGACAGTGACTAAATTTATATAATAAGAAAATTAGAAAGATTTTTTGCGAAAAGTCCTAAAATTCGCTGAAGTAGGGTTTTAGGCAGCGCAAGATCCTATGATGATACCTATATTTGGTGTAACAGGCATGCAAGCACTCTAGGCCTAGGTATATCTTCTCACAACCATTCGTTTGTATGAGTTTTTATTTTTGGGACGAATTTTATGTCGATTCCAAAGGACTAAATTGAGAAGCTTTTTCAGAACAGATACTCTCAGATGTTTGTTCGACTTTCGCGAGAGGTGGCGCAGAGGAAAAAATCTGAAGAACTAATTTGTGTTTTTCCAGGGATCGAACCTGGGACCCCTCGCACAATAATCCGCCACACTAACCACTGAGCAACTTAAAACCTTGTTTAGGAAAATTAGAATGCTTAAAGAAACATGAACAGACCATGTCTGATGACATTAAGTTTTACGATGACCTTTTCAACAATTATCTACATATTCTTTAGGACATTTTGTCAAAAAAAAATAGCAAGTTGTTGGCAGATTTTTCAAAAAATGTCGACAATTATAATATTGTTAAGCACCTCTCCTGTTAAAACCTTTTGTTGAAGCGTCTCTTAGAATCACAAAAGACCAGTCAGAAATAATGACAAAAAGTTACTATACAAAATAGCTAAATTCTGTCAAGTTCATGCTTCCAATAGGTTTGTTCGACGTGGCCAGCCCTAGTGCGCCCTAGTGCGCACTGAGAAGTGTCAGTGAATTTTCGTGGCTGCCAAAAAACCCAAGGAAACCCCAGAAATTCAGCTTCATGTCGAACACAAAATGTTTACCCTGAGACCTGTCACTAAAAAAAAAAATTAATATACAGATTTAACACCAGCAATAACATTAAATTTGTTTAATTAATGATTGTAATGTTGAAAAACACATTTATTTTAACATTTACTAGTGCTGCACTAGCCAATAATTCACAAAAATTTGTTTTCACACAAATGACAGCTACGATTGACAGCCAAATCCAGCACTGAACTCTTGCCCTGAGTGAATACCTAGGGTCAGCTCAGTGCTCAACTAGGGCGCCCCAGTGCTCACCTCGAACACAGGTTTTCAGTGTCAGTGCGAACTCAGTGCTATATCGAACGCGATAGGGCTAACCCAGTGCGCACTAGTGCGCCCTAGGGTCCACGTCAAACAAACCTAATACTTCAGTTGGATTTCCTAATGAGGCTACACATCCTTGTGATAGTAATTATGACCCATTTAGAGCGTTAGTCCGTTGGAAAAGAATACGCGCCAAAGCATAAATAAAATGTAGACCACAAAGAGAGGGTTCCGGAAACAAGGATAATGATATGGAATATGTAAATAATTGTAATTTACACTTTTCGCGCACACACACAGACTGTGTGCTGTGGTGGGCTATGTTTTTTGTTGGCAATTGCCGCGACAAGAACAAAGCGTCGAACTGAGAAAAACCATGAACCGCAACACTTTAATCCTTTTCCTTGCAAAGTTTTTGCTGTGAAATTTTGCATGTTGTATATGTGCCGGAGCACCAAGGATCCTTGCGGCATGTTAGTTGCTTGTTCATTTCTATTCCTCAGTGTTCTCTCCCCGCACCAAACATCCGTCGTTCTTTTTGTTTGCAGGTTATGTTTTATTTTAAATAATTGTTGTGTACGTTGGTTTATAGAGCTCCGACTTCATTCTTCAAGGACTAAATTATGTGTCTGTCGGAATATGCGAATGAGCGTTGTTGTCTGTTCATATACAATTCTAGTACCTATAGGGAGGGGTAGCCATCATCGCTGTGTTGTTTCTGTTTTTTTTTTTTTTTTGCCTGTTGTGGTGCGGTTCCTTTTTTTAACGCCGCTTCTGTATAATGAATGCAATTTTCAAGTTTTCTGCTCTCATTATCGCCACATCAGGAAGCGAGCTCTTCGAAGCGAGAAGCGTTGCTTCCGAAGCTGGTGTTGGCACAACGAAGTGCGCCTGGCAACACCATTCACCCCTCATCAACAACGGGGAGCTGGAATGCAGTGCAACACTTTAATTTAACTGGCGGAACTGGTTCGGATAGATGTGGTATGTAATCCTTTATCCGTGTTCATTATTTTTATCTTCAAACAGAAGAAAGGAAAAGTGTAAATTATTCCGCACATCCAATCAGAGGGATTGCAATTTAGTTGGGCGGGCGTCATCATCATCATCCGCTCCGCAACAGGGATATCATGCATACTCGTATATAGTGTTAGTGAGGAGATGGAATGCAAAAAAGGATACGATATGAAGTCGTAGTTTGCATTGTTTTCGTTGAATGTGCGGTAGATAATCCTTCGTCCTTATTCTATCCATTATGCCATGTGATGAATCGTACAAATGATTGTGCATCGCATTTGGAATGGTTGTACAAGTGATTATGCAGAGTTTCTTTTCTATTTTTAAGGATGCGGTATGCATTCATTTGAATGTATGGGCTGGGCAGGGGGTAGTGGTGGTGGTGGACGTGGAAGGTCCCACCTTCCGTGTGAAATTATAATGTGTGTATGGGAGATGACATGGTTTTTGAAATGTTTTTTTAATCAATTCCCTAATATGGAAATGTGAACACTTGATCCCGGGTGTTCATCGTAACAATGAACTGCAGAGCATGTGTACGAGTGTATATCGACACGTGAGTGCATATCATTGATAATGCAGACAAACTGTTAACCGAGTTTTATGGCACAACGCTGATGAA
The DNA here is from genome assembly GCA_949372485.1 of Cheilosia soror. Taxonomy (NCBI): domain Eukaryota; kingdom Metazoa; phylum Arthropoda; class Insecta; order Diptera; family Syrphidae; genus Cheilosia; species Cheilosia soror. The sequence continues at coordinate 32,839,976 of OX443561.1, read as the reverse complement.
TTGAAATTTTAATTGGAATTTTTTTTTTTTTGTGAATTTTGTTACATTACTCTATATTGAGAGCAATATAAGGAAAGGATATATGGAATGTTAAAGATCCATCGAAAGGCTGTGGAAGATGTGTGAGGAAGAGGTGGTGCTATTAAGAAAGGTCTCATTCGATTCTCGTCGATTTGGGTAGAATATTGATCTTGGAGAATATTATGATCCATATCTCTGTGGAATCGTTGCCAGTTCATCTGATTTACATATATACACATGTCAGATCATTTGACAAACTCTTACAACAATAACGATCGCGTTTTATTCTCAACCGTATTTACATTTTTATTGAAGGCTATCAGACCCCGTACACGTTGTCCCGCAAGAACGTAGGCTTGATGATAGAAATACGATTACAACGCCACCTACCGGATCCAATTCAGAATCTAAGCCATCCGGGGTTGATTCGTCAATAAACAATTTCATCAAAATCGGTCCAGCCGTTTAGAAGGAAAAAAATAAATTTCCAGAAACCCGATTACAGTGCCACCTATCGAGTTCAATTGCGAATCCAAAGTATAGGTTCATATAAGACCCTTATTTTTGGGACGATTTGAAGGGACTTATAATTTTTTGTCGAGTTCGAAGGGCTGAATTAAGAAACATTCTTCAGGCGGCAATAATACTCTGGAAATGCAGTGGAGGAAACCTTAAATAGGGGAGAGTGGGGCTAAAAGTATCATTCTTACTGAAACATATGCATGCCCCTCCTACAGCTACAACTTTGGAAATAAGTCAGCCAAACCTTTTTAACTTTCTCGTATACGTAGTAAGAGAAAGATATTGTTCATTCATTCATTCATTAATTTTCAATTGTCCGCTTGTCCATTAAGTGGGTCGCGGGTGTAGGTTGCTCAAGTGGACCCTCCATAGCTCTCGATCCTCCGCCATCGACTCTAAATCATCAAGGGCAATCCCCATACGGGTAGAGGAGAGATTATGAATTTGATCTAACCATCTCATACTGGGTCTACCTAGGGGACGCCTGCCCGATGGTACGGATTCCATAGCACGTCGTGGAATCCTGGTCGGGGACATGCGTTTAACATGCCCAAACCACCGAAGAATGGATCGCTCCGTCCGGAGAAGTAGCTGCTCGACATTGAGATCCTCACGTTTTCTAGTATTTCTAATGCGATCTCTACGGGTCACACCAGCAATACAACGGAGAAATCCCATTTCGGCAGCTTGTATTCGCGATCTTATTCTTTCGGTCATTACCCAAACCTCATGACCATAGGTAAGAGTTGGAACAAACACTGAATTTAAGACTGACAGCTTAGCTTTCACACCAAGTTCAGTCCTTCTAATAACACAATGGCCAAGCTGTCTCCAAATTGATCCAGCCTGACCAATCCTACAGGAAAGCTCGCAGTACTGCTCCTTCTATCACTCGTGAATAAGACCCCGAGATACTTAAACTTCTCCACCTGTTTCAATGGGACTCCACTAACATGCAGAGTGCATTGAACAGGCGCTCTAGAGACGACCATCACTTCAGATTTGTTCACATTTACTTTCATCTCAGCTTCAACACAAACGGCTACAAACCGATCGAGTGCGCGCTGAAGTTCAGTCTGAGAGGACCCAAGGATGACCAAGTCATCAGCGAAGAGCAAATGACTTATCCTCAGATCTCCCAATTCGAAACGTTCTTCGCCAAGACTGCGCTGTAACATCCAGTCCATATAAGTAATGAAAAGGAGAGGCGACAAGACGCACCCCTGGGTAAAGAGATTGAATGGCTCTCAAGAGAGAACCATCAATTCCATACTGCTGTAATACACTCCAGAGTTTCCCTCGAGGGACTTGTAACAGTACAACATAATACTATGTATGTACTATTTATATTAAATGGTAACTCTTGTAGTTAGTCTATGTACTATGTTGTAAGACATACTTATTATTTAATAAAGACAGTTGATTACAATCCGTCGTATACTTCTCATCTCTCTGCTATCACATGGTGTCAGAAGTTCCGCGTTTTAATCGAAAAGTAATTAAATCGCAATAATGGCTACTAATAACACATATAACATGTATAACGAAGCCGGCGTTAATATTAAACCCCCGAAACCATTGGAAGTAAATAGTAAAAATGTTGCTCTATCATGGAAAAATTGGTTGCAACAATATAAATGGTTTGAGACCGCGTCTCAGTTAAATAAAAAATCTGCTGAAATACAAGTAGCTACTTTTATGTCTGTCCTAGGACCTGACGCAGTAGACATATACAATTCATTCACGCTTACTTCAGAAGAAAGCAAAGATTTAACAATTTTAACAGCTAAATTCGAAGAACATTTTGCCCCAAAAATAAGTATAACATTTGAGAGGTACGTTTTCAATAGAATGACCCAAAATGAGGATGAACATTTTGACGATTTCTTTACGCGAATAAAAAATCAAGCTAAAAAATGTGAGTTTGGTACGTTGTTAGACAGCTTAATACGTGATAAAATTGTGGTCAGCATCCATAGTGACGCAATTCGAGAAAAATTATTAGAAAAAGCAGAGGTATCGTTAGACGATACAGTTAAAATTTGTAGAGCAAGTGAAATAGCGGCGAGTCAACTGAAAGAACTACATAGAAACGAAGAAGCTGTAAATGCAGTAACTAAATACAGAAAAAAAAGCGAGAAAACGAGGAAGCCGATATATAACCAAGTCGATGTAAGTGAATTCGATTGTAGAAGATGTGGAACTACTCACTCACGAAAAAACTGCCCAGCATTCAACAAAATTTGCAATAAATGTGGAAAAAGAGGACACCTAGCTACGGTCTGTAAGACAAGAACAAGAAAACGCGACAGAAAAGTGCATGCAATTACAAAAGACATAACAGGCGATAGTGAAGACAGTGATGACAACAGTTTACTAGTGCTGTCAGTTGACACAAATAAAGACGACCAAAATAATTATATGGAGGAAATTATCATCGGAAACAAAAAAGTAAATGTTAAACTAGACACGGGTGCCCAGTGCAACGTTTTGCCGAAAAAAATTATCGATAAGCTTAAAAACGTTACATTAAATAAATCAAGCACAAAAAAGTTGGTTTCATTTGCAAATGATAAGATCAGTGTTCTCGGTGAAGTATTCCTATGTTGTATAGTGCGAAACACGAAACACATATTGTCTTTTAAAGTGGTCGACAAAGCCGTGAGTCCAATTTTAGGTAAAAGTGCATGCGAGAAATTAAAGTTGATATTGCGTGTAGAAGAGCTTAAAATTGATGAAAATATGTTTGAAGGGCTAGGGTGCATAAAAAAATTTGTTTACGACATAGATCTAGTAGAAAATCCAGTCTTTGAGAATTATGCCCCCAGAAAAATACCGCACGCATTACAAGACGATGTGAAAAAAGAGATCGGTAGAATGATTGAGCTGGGTGTCATAGAAAAAACAGAAGGTGCTACTCCAACAACCTCACCGATGGTAATTGTTCGCAAGAAAGGGAAAATAAGAATTTGCCTCGACCCTACGGATGTAAACAAAAACATTTTAAGAAGATTTCATCCTCTTAAATCTTACGCGTTCCGTTTGGTCTTGCTTCCGCCCCGGAAATCTACCAAAAACTTATGACTGATCTATTGGAGGGCTGTGAAAATACAGAGGTCTCAATGGACGATATTTTAATTCATGCTCCTGATGTAAAAACACTAAATTTGCATACAAAGAAAGTTCTTAAAAGACTTGAAGAAGCAGGAATAAAATTAAATAAACAAAAATGCATTTTTGCTACCACGAAAGCCCGATTCTTAGGACACATAATCACATCGGACGGAATAGCAGCAGATCCCGAAAAGATTGAATCGATAAAAAACCTAAAGCAGCCATCAAATAAAACCGAATTACAAAGATTGCTCGGTATGGCAACTTACTTGGGTAAGTTCATTAATAATTTATCCGAAATTACAGATCCGATGCGACAACTCCTTAAAAAAGACACTCAATGGCAGTGGAGTGCAAAACAAGAAGAATCCTTTAATAAGCTTAAATTATCGCTATCAAAAACACCATTATTAAAATATTATGATCCTAATCGTCCAGTGAAACTTCAAGTAGATGCCAGCCAGTCTAGTGCAGGTGCTGTATTGCTACAAGATAACCAGCCCGTTGCGTACACATCGAAAGCGTTTACAGAGACACAGAAATTAGCTCCTCAAATCGAGAAAGAAGCGCTTGCCATTAAATTCGCGTGTGAAAAGTTCCATGATCTAATTTTCGGAAAACCGCTTACCATCGAAAGCGACCATAAACCTCTGGAAACTATATTTAAAAAACCCATACATAGCGCCCCTACTCGTCTACAAAAAATTATGCTTCAAGTCCTTCAGTACCAACCAAAGGTAATTTATACAAAAGGCAAAGATATACCCGTTGCAGATACACTCAGTCGTGATTGCCACAACCAAAAAGAAAACACCGAAAAAGATGACGAGCTAGAGGTACATGAAATTTTACAACTAACAGAGATAACAAAAAAACGACTACAGGAAGCAACAAAAAACGATAAAAATCTACAAAAGGTTCTACAGTACGTTAATACTGAGTGGCCTGATACAATTCAACACATTTCTAACGAAATTAAAAATTATTGGACATTTCGAGAATCGCTCAGCAGCAAAGAAGGTTTACTCTTCAAGGGATCCAAAGTCGTCGTTCCGGATGACATGAAGAAGGAGATGATGCAAAGAGTCCACCAAGGTCATTTTGGCATAGATCGGACACTCAACAGTGCACGCGAACAACTTTTTTGGATCAAGATGACGGCCGATATCACGAGATACGTGGAATCCTGCAGTATTTGCCAAAGCCAACAACATTCTCAGCCGAAAGAGCCAATTATTATTAAAACAGTACCTGAGTTGCCCTGGGAGATAATTGCAGTAGATATATTTTATTTTAAAACTAATGAATATCTTCTCGTTGCAGATAGTTATTCCGGTTACTTTGACGTTATTGGGTTAAAGCAATCGTCCAGCGCAGAAGTCATACTCCAACTCAAAAAAATCTTCGCAGTCCATGGCATACCATTGGTCTTGGAATCGGACAATGGTCCCCAATTTTCCTCCAAAGAATTTCAATCGTTTGCCAAGAAATGGGACTTTACTCATCAGACCTCAAGCCCGAGGTACCCAAAATCCAACGGTCTTGCAGAGAGATTCGTCCAAATAGCAAAATCTTTACTAAAAAAGTGCCACAAAGACCAGTCAGACGTTTATCTTGCATTACTCAACTACCGCAACACGCCTCGAAGTAACGATTTATTATCGCCAAATCAACGTTTGATGAGTCGAAAAACCAGAACAACAATACCATCCACCAAACAATCGCTTAAACCTAACGTTGTACAAAATGTACACCACAACCTCATGGAAGCCAGGAACAGAAGCAAGTTCTATGCTGACAGAGGAAGTCGTCAAAAACAACCCTTTCAACCTGGTGAAAAAATATGTATTCAACAACCAAATCGAAACTGGATCTCTGGAACTGTTATAAAATCAGCTAACACACCACGCTCGTATATGGTACAAACCGACGATGGATCAATATACCGTAGAAACAGTAGTCACTTACAAAAGACGAGAGCCACCATCGTTCCAGAAAAAGATGTCATAGTCGACCCAACAGCTGATAAGACAACAACATCACCGAGTCCAGCAAATAATGTTGAACCAACTCCAACAAACACCTCAGAGTCTATACCTTATGTCACCAAGTTTGGAAGAACAGTAAAACCCGTTGTTAGATACAATCCACGTAACTAAACTTGATTTTTTTTTAACTATTCGTTTTAATTTTATATTTATATATATTTTATATTTTTAAATCTTATTTTCGAAGTAAATTGTAAATACCATTTATTTTTGAAGTATACAATGAAATAACAATTAAAACTTTGAAAAACAAGAACAAAATGAAGTAAATAATTAATGTTTTAGTTGAAATATAGTATTAATAATCTACGATTTAATTTGTATTATAATTACCTGTATGTACTTTGAAAACAAAGCTATAAAAAGGGAGATGTAACAGTACAACATAATACTATGTATGTACTATTTATATTAAATGGTAACTCTTGTAGTTAGTCTATGTACTATGTTGTAAGACATACTTATTATTTAATAAAGCCAGTTGATTACAATCCGTCGTATGCTTTCTCCAAATCTACGAAACAAGCGTAAACAGGTGTAGCATACTCCCATGCCTTCTCAAGTACCATTCTGAGAGTGAAAGCCGCACTGCTCATCTTCTAATCGTGCTTCGACCACAGCTCTGCAACGCGTTTCCAGCACCTTGGCAAAGACTTTTCCGGGGAGACTTAAAACTGATATACCCCTGTAATTGGAGCAATCCCTTTTATCCCCTTTCTTGAAAAGGGGCACAATCACCCCAATCTGCCAATCGCTGGGTGTTTCGCCGCATTCCCAGGCCACTTTAATGACACGAGAGAGCCATTTGACTCCCTCTTCACCTAAGGCCTTTAGCATTTCTGGCCGGATTTCATCCACTCCGGCAGATTTGCCAGCTTTTAGCGATTTGATCGCAAAAGTGACTTCCTCTACCGTGGGACTATTTTACGCCCTGCTTAAATGGATGTGTCATCCTCAATGCCCTGGATTGGATTGAGCAATTCGGAAAATTGCTCGCTCCATCTGCGCAAGATGTCCTCCTCATTAGAAAGAAGTGTACCATCTTTGTATTTGACTCCTTCGATAATGTTCCACTTCCTTCCTCTAAGACGGCGGATGGTCTGCCAGAACACCTTGCTTGCAGATCTGTGATCACGGTCGAATTTTTCACCGAACTCCTTCCAAGACTGTTCTTTAGCTGCTTTAACAGCGAATTTGCAAGTTCTTCGCGCCTCCATATACCGGTTTCGAGAAGGAGAGTCCCCCAAGTGAATCCACACCTTGAAAGCAGTGCTGACTTCAAAGATTTTGAAAAAGTCGCAAAAAAAAGGGGATTTGCGTAGAAAAAGGGGCAATACTAATTTGCCCACAAATGTCAGAAAAAAAACGAGGGAGTTCACTAAAGTTAAGTGGCTTACGCATATTTTGATCTCGTTCTATCTTATTGTTGCATTGAACATGGTTATAGCTAAATTGTTAATGCCTAAACTTATGACAATAGGACGTAAATAGCTAATAGCTGATACCTCTGGCTGATAGAAAAAGGACGCATTCAGATTCCAATTAATTGTGAAGTAGTTTCGTGAAGCATTTATTATGTCACATTTCGTATTTCATACAAAAGGGTGTTTTTTTTCCAAAATGGGAAGAACTATCCACGAAATACAGAAAAGGGGCAAATATGGACAATTTTGGAAAAGTCGTCTCATTGGGGATAGAAAGAAAAAAAGGGGCAAAATGCAACTTTAGTCGCATAAAGTCAGCCCTGCTTGAAAGCCTTCTTCTTCTCTCTGATAGCTTCTTGAACTCCTGGCGTTTTAAACCACGCAGTTCTTTTCTCACCACCAGCCGCCACACCGAGCCGCTTCACTCCGCAAACATGTCCTGCAGAGGCAATAACTGCTGTTGAAAACAACAGCCATTCTTCCTCTACATTCAATGGAACATTTGGAATTTGTTCAAACCTTTCAGATACCTGCTGTGCAAATTCCTCCCGTATCTCATCGTTCTGTAGCCCCTCCCACCGTATGCGCGTAACCATTCTTGGTTTACTCTTTGGCAGGATAGGTATTTGATCGTTGAGATACAATTTGCACAACACCAGGTGGTGATCAGTTGACAGTTCAGCCCCTCTCAACACACGAACATCACAAACCATCCTTTTAATACACGATGGTACCACAAAGAAATCTATCAGCGATTTCTGCTGAAGACTTCGACGGTACCACGTGTATTTATGGATATCTTTGTGTGGAAAGAAAGTGTTCATAATGGACATTCCATTTGAACAACAAAAGTCCAACAACTTCTCTCCGTTCGCGTTCTGATCGGGGTCACCGTGTTTCCCAATCGCGCTACCCCATGTCGAGAAATCCGCACCCACGTGAGCATTGAAATCACCCATCAGGATATAAGAATCCATATCTGCAACCTTTTCAAGGGCTGCATTAACTTCATCTAAGAAAGCTGCGTACCCCGACTCCAGATTCGGTGCATACACCTGCACTGGAGCCAGAGTTGATCTTTCAAGCTTAAGCTTTAAGATCGCAACTCTCTCTCCTAATGGTATCCACTCCAATACTCTGCCTGACAGCCTGGGACTTGTAGAGTGCCCCTATTGGTGCATAGCGCATCCACCCTCTGACCCCCATAATGGTTTGCGAGACCATTGACAGGAAGCTCGTAGCCGTTTCGGGTTAAACCCGGCCGACTGCCGAGCGTGACAAGCCGACCACCAGACGCTCGCAAACTGCCACCCTTCAGGCCTGGCTCCAAAGGGCGCCCTATTTTGACAGGCTTGGCAATATCCGAGGCTCGCTTTCGTCGTTTTGTCATCATTGGGTGTGTGCTTCGTTAGCCATGTCTAGGTGAACCTAGACATGTTGCCCGCCCCCCACCACGGGGAGGTCAGCTACATGAGGGGGCATCTATTTGTTAATTTATTTAATTGTTATTTTATTCTTTTGTTGGGAAGGTTGCCAATCATAGATCGGTTTTTCTTAGGTTTTATTTATTTAGTAAGTTTTTACTTTTATTATTATCTATTATTATTATTATTAATTTATTTATTATTGTTATTATTTTATTTATTTTTATTAAATTGTGGGTTTCCTCGTTGTTTGCCTAAAAAATTTAAAATAAATTTCTAACATTAATATACTTAGGTAATAGCTCTTAAATAATGTTTCAGTAGAAAGATATCTTAAGTTATCATATCTCTGTATTGTAAATTGTGCGATAACGAGCCTATGTAATTTGTAAACGAAATAAAATATCTATGTATATCTAAAGACTAGGAGCCCTCCGAGCTGCAACCACCTACTGAAAAGTTTCAGAACCAGCCCACATTTAGTATTTAGTATCGACGAATCGACTATAGCGTTAAAAATCTTTACCTAAGCTTAAGGTAGTTACGACCTTATATGTACAGTACATATCTCCGAAAAGCTATCCGAAAACGATATCTTATCAGAAATTTAATCAAATAGTTCATGAGAATTATTTGATAGTGGCGATGGTAACTTGTTAGTTAAGCACCATCTTGAACAAATAATGTGAATCTATGGTCTATGCAAAAATTGTTGTAAAAAATTCACTCAAATTTGCATTAACGAGTGTTTCTGAATAGAAGAATATGAAAGTATGAAAGCTAGCGAGTAGACGTCTGATCTGTTTGGCAATTTGTGACTCTTGTAATTGATCATAAAAGTGTTAATAAAAACTGTGTATACCCTTAAAAGCTGAATTTAAGAAAATCCTACAAATCTATCCCCATTTCAAAGTACCATTCAAAGTATTAACATAAAAAATCAAAAAAAAAAAAGTTGTCTTTTTTTCCATTTCCAAAAAGAAAAAATAAGGAAAACTCACTTGTGTCAAATCCCGTCTTATTGAACACGGTGTAAGCTGTGTTAACGAAGACCTCGATGACATCGCCTGTTGGTCGCAGCAAACTGGTCTTATTTTAAACCCTCTAAAATCTAAGTGCCTTGTGATATCGAAGAAAAAAGTCGACCTCTCATACTTTCCTCCTATTATCTTGCAAAACAGCCTAGTCACGTATGTCGAAACCGCAAAAAATCTCGGCATGGTGTTCAATCGCACGCTAACATGGAATAACCATATTAATGTAGTTGTGGGTAGAACATATGGTATTCTTCAATCTCTCTGGGCAACACAATCTTACACTCCCATAAGAGTACGTACGTTGCTGGCGAAAACGTTGGTTATACCCACCCTGATTTATGGTTGTGAAATATATTCACATTGTGACTCTGTAAGCAAAAGAAGGCTTAATGTAGCATTTAACAGCATAATACGCTATATTTTTGGACTACGTAGATACGACAGGGTATCCAATCTTACTAAAAGTCTGCTTAACATGACCTTTGAAAACTTTCTTAAGTATCGGGCCCTAATCTTGCTTTCAAACATCCTCTTAAACCATCAACCGCAATATTTATATGAAATGATCACCATGGCATCCTCGCAAAGATCGCGGATGCTAACTCACCCGCGACATGCCTCCCTCACATCCGAACGTCAATTTTTTGTCTATTCAATTCGTCTTTGGAATTCTCTTCCGCGTTTTATAAGAGAAGTGGACGACTTATCGAGATTGAAGAATAAAATTAAGCTTTTCTTTTCTTAGTAATGTAAAGATACCTGCTATTTAGTATAAAGCTTATGGACTTTTTCTAATTTTTTCCCTAATCGATTCTCCGTTCTATTTAGTTTATATGTATAATGTAATATGAATTACTGAAATTTTTGTCTAAAGCACTTGAAATTAATATTTTTTCATTTGTTTTTATAATAAATCTGTGAAACCCTAGCTCTCATAATGTTAAACTTTAGCAAATCACTAAATTATAAGACAGCATGTCTTAATGTGGTTTTGCATTTCTTGAATAAAATAAATAAATAAATAAAATAAATAAAAAGACTAAAAGTCCAACTATATGAGATGTAAAACAGACATCAATCAATGCGAAGCCTTAGGTCAGTCCGTGATTTGCTTTCGAAAACAAAACGAAGACAATGATTGCACAAAGTCTCCTTCTTTAGCTTAGGGCTTGCATAAAATATGACCGACTCTGACTTTGTTTACCTCTAAGAACTGCGTCACCCTCTTCTAAGACTACTATTGCACACAAAACCAATAAACATATCCAGAATTGCAAAACAGTGACATTTTTACAGAGACTACGTTGTAAATCTAGATCAATAGCAAGACAATATAAATCGCAGTTCGGTGTTACGGTTTATCTAAGTCTCTTAAGTCCCTACAATTACTATAAACCTTATCGCTATCAGCTAAAAGGTAAAAAAAATGTTTTTCAAATTACACAAATAAAATAGAAATCCGGATTTTAGAACTTGATTTATGCGTGGGAATACCTTTTTTAAAAAAAAGCTGTCGAAATATTATATTGCTGTAGTTATTTTTGGTTTATCAAAGATATAGGACTCGTCAGGGAATCTATTTGATCGGCTATAGGTAAGGTTCTTGTCGGGTATAACCACCTCTATGTCAATAATCAATTTGTACAGATAAGCTGCTCAAACGCCTATAAAGGTGGAAGCACCTCTGGTTCGAACAATTAGTTTCTTGAAGTCGATTTCACTGCAATGGGACTTAAACTTTTCTTGGCACTACTGGTCTGTGGCCTGGCCGTGGTCAGTGCAGAGTTGGAGGGGTAAGTAGAAGCAATGGATTTAAGGATGCGGTTGGACATAGAACAAGGACGGTACTGTCATATACCAAATATTTAACTGTCTTCTTTACATTTCAGTTACAAAATCTACGATGTCACCCCAACCAGTGAATTTCACCAGCATATCCTGGAGCACCTGGAAAAAATCAAAGACTATGACTTCTTCATCCGGCCCAGGGCATTGGAAGTAGCCTCTCGCGTCATGATCGCACCCAAAGACCAAGCTGACTTTGAGCAGACTCTGGCCAAGTTCTCAATGAACTTCAGTGTAGTGAATGATGATGTCTCCAAATCTGTGCAGCTGGAACGAGTTCGAAATGGTCTCCATAGGTCTCTGGAGCGCGGCATCTCATTCAGTAGCTTCCAACGATTCGACCAAATCAATGCCTACCTCGACGAATTGGCTGCCACTTATCCAAGCCGTGTGGCAGTAAAGACTGTTGGCAAATCCTACGAAGGAAGACAAATCAAGACCATCACCATCACTAATGGCGATGGAGGGCGCAACAAGAAGGTAATCTTCGTCGATGGCGGTATTCATGCTCGCGAATGGATTGCTCCAGCCGCTGCCCTCTACATCATCAATCAGTTGGTGGAGAACTTCTCACAGAACAAGGCTCTGCTAGCCAGCTACGATTGGGTTGTCCTGCCAGTTGTTAACCCCGATGGTTATGAGTACACTCACACTACCTCACGCATGTGGAGGAAGACCAGGAAGCCAGTTACCAGCTCATGCGCTGGCACCGATGCTAATAGGAACTTTGACTTCCACTGGGGTGAGGTTGGTGCCTCGAGTTTGTCTTGCGCCGATACATTCAAGGGACAGACTGCCTTCTCTGAGCCGGAGACACAAATCGTGAGGGATCAACTTTTGGGACTCAAGGGACGTGCCAAGTTCTACTTGACCATTCACTCGTATGGCAACTACTTGCTCTATCCATGGGGATGGACTTCGTAAGTTAGCCAAACAGAGGGAAGGGATGTTGCTTTACTATTTCAAATATGGACTTTGCTTGTACTTTCAGAGCTCTTCCCTCGACTGTCGCCGACTTAGATGAAGTTGCTAAAGCTGGTGCTGCTGCTATTAAAGCCGCCACTGGCACTAAATACACTGTTGGCTCGTCCACCAATGTTCTGTATGCGGCTGCCGGAGGTAGTGACGATTATGCATTTGGTGTTGCGGGAATTCCAATTTCGATCACAATGGAATTGACCGCTGGTGGTTCTGGATTCGATCCCGCTCCAGCTCAGATTCAACCTATCGTTGCTGAAACCTGGATCGGCGTTAAGGCCATGGCCGAGAAGGTCATTGCTAAGTATTAGCCGATCGATTGTAGAAGTATAGACATTCAAATATAGGCTGAACCTTGTTATTGTTGTCTTTCTCTATTGGTGTCACATTATTTCAGAACAGATTCATTAGGCTATTAGTGCTCCATGAGTGTAATGCTCCATGATGCGGACTACCCTTATCTATGTCAGCAATTCAAAGCAATTCCAAATCATGGCCCATTCACATTATTATTCCCTAGAACAATTAGTCGACTTGAATGCGGCGCGTGTTGCGCCGTCACATTCAGATTTTATATTCATTACAGAACTTGGCAAACTCATCGCCCGATTGTCTGTAGTTAAAAACCAAACAAAAAAATATTCTTAACAATTTCCACAGATATAAATATAAAACAAAACTTTTCGTCAGTTCATTGTTTTGTTGGTTACAACCGCTGCCGACAGCGGCGCAGCCAACTTTACAACGAGCATTTTTCAATAAATTGTCAAAAATTCAAAACAGCAAAACGTCCAAGTTTCCGAGCTTTGTGTGTTGTGCAACTTTCACCACCCCTTACTCCCCCACCCCCTGCACTGCTGTCTATTTGTGTCGATGGAGGTTCGGTTCGGCAGCAGGAAACTTAGCTGCCTATATTATGGAATACGAACTGCATGAGACCATAAGAGACCCAATTCGGTTGGCCGCACTCCCTTTCCTGGCCATTTCGGCATCATCACTTCCATTTGATATAACCCATTTCTCATTCATACATTTGTGTTTGTATAAATGAAAAATTGTTAGAACGAAGCCAAAGGAAAACAGGATATCCATCCAGCGTGTATATATGTATGGACAGATTCCGCAAACAATGGATGGGATAAAAGGGCTCGTAAAAAAACTAATAACAAACGGGAATACAATGCAGAAACCTCTAGCCAACACAAAGGACGAGTGGGACTTTAGAGAGTGTTACGGAAGATGTGGCTTGGTGAGATGGTTGCATATATGCAGCTCCTGGGGAGATGCTATCAAAAATCCTATCATCCTTTGAAAAAGTTTTATTCTGGTTGGTGCCGTTGGTTGAGTTTGGGGAAATGTATGAGGCGAGGCTCCTTTGGAGCTCTTACTGTTAATGAATGACGAGCAACAAGTGTATATATGCAAATAAAGGAAAAAACGAAAGATGGTGCTCTGCGAAGTCACAATGGATGATGGTTATCAATAGTGGAATAATGGAGGCGACATGAAAGAAGGTTATTGAATTTGAATGTGGGTTATAGATATCGGATGGTGGCGATAAGGTGCGGGTGTCTTGGGGCGTCGACACATCATTTTTGCACATGCAACCATTATTTTCGTAGTGGATTTTGTGACATTTTGTCCGGGGATCGAATCTGAAGCAAATATTTTTCACATTGGCCTAAATACACCTATTCTCCGTACTCAAGTATACAGTAGACAGGTATCTTTGAAACAGTCTCCCAATCCAATTCCAATCTCCTTTCATTTTCTTGTTCTATCGCATGCATTGTCAGAAATAGCCCAGTTACCACAATCAATGTCTAAAACAATATCACTCAGACACCTATAGATACTCGTACTTGTTTACAAAAGTGCTATGTACTAATGGATCCACTTCTATCTATAATAGCTGAGTGACAAAAGAAATGTGTTACGCCTAAGAACAAAGGAACTTTCCTTCTCACTCCCTGCGGAAGGACTTAATTTAATTAAATATTCAAAAATTTAGAAAGCACAAAAAGTCACTTCATCCCCTTCCTTCCCTGCAATAGTGTGTCTGTGTATCAATTGCACTCGCCCATCAACGCCCGCCGGGATAATTAAAACAATGAGCCAGCGAATTTATGTTCTTCGACCGCAAAAAGGATACCCCCACCCTTCGACGAAACAGGTCCCAATCCGCCCCCCCGGAGTCGTTTCGCATTCAGATGATATTTCGATTTGAAGTGTTTTGTAACTAGAGAGAGAGCTGAGTCTTGAGCGCCTCACTTCTCTCACCACTACACAGTACAGATGCCGGCGCATAAGAGCGAAGGATTTTTAATTAAAATTCATCTTCACTTTAATCAAATAATGGTTTCGGGCTTCGTCGAGCTTCTAATTAAGTGCGAAAAATCGCGCCAGAGTGTAAAATCAAATCGAGATTAATTGAACTTCGAGATCCGAACGGGTGTGAACGTGGAGTGGTATAGAAGGGGCTTTCGATGTCATGACTTGGTACTGGGTGGTTGAAAGGATTGTTTGTGGTTGATTAGTCGAGTGTATATCGACAGCTTATATAGGCAATAGGATCGATGGCATTTGGCTGGGATATGGATTAGCAATCGATAGGAGAGGAGTTGAAATGATTAATGAGATGACGGACTTTGCGCTGATGAACCTTTAATAGTGGAAAACATTTTCCTGAGCTGTTTACTTTTATTTTGTACTGGTCGGTTACTAGACATAACATTTACTATTTTCTCAGTTATTTCTATAGCCTTAGATATTTTGTGATTCATCCTCTATTCGATTAGGAATGTGACCCCCTGACAGACTCTGAACTGGATAGGTCACGTGCAGTAGACTGTGCAGTCATAACAGCGATTTACTTATTTACTAAGATGGTGCTACAGTGCCGGGTGGACTTGGGCCTCAACCAACACGGCTCTCCAGTTACCCCGATCTTTGCCTAACCGACTCCAGTTGCGCACTCCAACTTGGTTGAGGCCCCCTTCCACTTGTGTGCGCCACCTAAGGCGAGGTCTTGTTCTACTGCGCTGTCCCTCCGGGTTGGAATCGAAGACTCACATTTCTTATCTTCCTCAGCCTCGTACTTCTCAAAAGGTTCCTCCTCAATCTCCCAGAAACTCTTCAAAGTCGTATTGAGATCGACTTGACTAAAGAAGGTCCGAATAGTGGTTGTTTCAGTCGATGGCACCCTACCCATGACAATCCATCCGAGAAGAGTTCTCTGTGCTATGGGGCCCAAGCACTCACTGCTTCTTACAACATCTCCGAGAATGATTTCTGCATACATGTCACTTCCGAGCAACATGTCGACCTTTGCAGGAATATTGAAGGTAGGATCAGCCAACTCCAAACCCTCCAGGTAAGACCATTTATTAAAATTAGTATGATGGGCCGGAAGGAGCCCAGTCAGTGTTTTAAGCACTAAAGCTCGCATTCCACCCGCGTAGTTTGATGTCCGTGATGAAATGTGCAGATCGACGATCTTATTTGTAGTTTCACTACGGACCTCCCCCAACCCACTAATGTTGCTTAATGCCCACCTAGTCTTCAAATTCAGTCGTTGTACTGCAGCTTCCGTTATAAAAGAAGCCTCAGAACCAGTATCTACCAAGGCTCTTAATGTTAAATAACTGCCATTTCACGCTTTCACCTTTACTAAAGCTGTTGACAGTAAAACATGTGAGCTAGTGAAGGCATGGTGAACTCTAAAGCTGTTACTAGTTGACGGCACATTGTCATCAGTTCGTGTTTGAACCTCGGGCTGGTTAGGGTTGTACATTTGAACTTGGGGGACATTCGGATTGGTATTTTGGGTGGAATGGATGTGGTAGTTGTTGCTTGTTGTACGGGTTTGGCCTTGGGTTTGGTTGGTATTGTTGGGAACGAACTGAGGAGCATTTGGATTAAAAGTAACATGCTGCTCACCGTTTGTATTAAAAGCTGGTACGGGATGTAGTAAGGAGTGGTGTCGTTGATTGCAGTGGTAGCAACACTTTGAGCTTGGACATCTGCTCTTGAAATTACTGTAGGCAAGGCAGTTTTCACAAACCTTAATGTCAAAGACAACTTGTTTTCGTTGGCCTACGTCCATTTCTAAAAATCGCTTACATTCTTTCAACCGATGTTGACCCTTTTGACAAACCTTGCAGCTAAGTTGCCTTTTTTGCACTTGTCGAGAATGGTAAACTTGAGTTGCAGGTTTTGATTTTATTGCTTTTGTGGTCGATTGTTGCTCCACAGCTTCAAGCGTCCTAAAACGGCTCCATGCGTTCTGCCAAAGATGTCGATGTCATCAGCGTATGCAAGTAGTTCACAGACTTTTGGAAAATTGTGCCCCTGGTGTTATCTTTAGACTTTCGCACAATTTTCTCAAGTACGATATTGAAAAAGTCACATGCTTTCGCATCACCTTGTCTCAATACTTTTTTGACATCAAAGGTTCTTCATCGTCATTCTGCACAATCTTACAAGCTTGGCCAGGGAACTGAACTGTGGACCCTCCTCTCGATTCTCCGCCATCGACCATCATCAAGGGTAATCCGCATATGGGTAGAGGAGAGATTGATCTAACCATCTCATCCTGGGTCTACCTAGAGGACGCCTGCCTGATGTTATGGATTAGATAGCACGTCGTGGGATGCTGGTTGGAGACATGCGTTTAACATGACTGCTTGACATTGAATTCCTCACGTATTCTGGTATTTCACTGGTCACACCAGCAATACTACGGAGGAATCTCATTTCGGCAGCTTGTATTCGCGATCTTATTCTTTTGGTCATTACCCAAACCCCATGACCATAGGTAAGAGTTGGAACAAACACTGAATTTAAGACTGACAGCTTAGCTTTCACACCAAGTTCAGTCCTTCTAATAACACAATGGCCAAGCTGTCTCCAAATTGATCCAGCCTGACCAATCCTACAGGAAAGCTCAGTACTGCTCCTTCTATCACTCGTGAATAAGACCCCGAGACTCCACTGATATGCAGAGTGCGTTGAACAGGCGTTCTGGAGATGACCATCACTTCAGATTTGTTCATCTCAGCTTCAACACAAATGGCTACAAACCGATCGACTGCGCGCTGAAGTTCAGTCTGAGAGGACCCAAGGATGACCAAGTCATCAGCGAAGAGCAAATGACTTATCCTCAGATCTCCCAATTCGAAACGTTTTTCACCAAGACTGCTCTGTAACATTCAGTCCATATAAATAATGGAAAGGAGAGGCGACAAGACGCACCCCTGGCGAAGTCCAACGCCCACGGTGAAAGGTATTAATTTAACGCCGTTTACCAGAACACAGCTTTCACAGTATGTGTAAAGTGATTGAACGGCTCTCAAGAGAGAACCGTCAATTCCATACTCCTGTAGTACACTGCAGAGTTTACCTCGAGGGACTCGGCCGTAAGCTTTCTCCAAATCTACGAAGCATGCGTAAACAGGTGTAGCATACTTCCAAGCCTTCACAAGTACAATTCTGAGAGTGAATAACTGGTCGGGTGTGCTTTTGCCAGGACGAAAACCTCACTCCTAATCGTGACTTGACCACAGCTCTGCAAGGCGTTTCCAGCACCTTCGCAAACACTTTTCCGGGGAGACTTAAAAGTGATATACCCCTGTAATTGGAGCAATCCCTTTTATCCCCTTTCTTTAAAAGGGGCACAATAACCCCAATCTGCTAATCGCTGGGTGTTTCGCCGCATTCCCAGGCCACTTTAATGACACGAGAGAGCTATTTAACTCCTTCTCCACCTAAGGCCTTAAGCATTTCTGGCCGGATTTCATCCACTCCGGCAGATTTGCCAGCTTTTAGCGATTTGATCGCAAAAGTGACTTTCTCTACCGTGGGACTATTTTCCGCCCTGCTTAAGGCGATGGATCTGTCATCCTCAATGCTCTGGATTGAATTGAGCATTTATTCATTTGATTGAATGAATAAATAAATATACAGCATACGGCAGTTCACTTCATACTTTTTTGTTTCCTTCAGACAATTTCTTATGAGCCAAAGGACACTGGAACTACATACAAACTGAAATACCCTCGGAAATACCTCCAGCAATAAACCAAAGACAAGTTGTACCAGTATTAGGTTATGTGCGTGTGCCTTATTCGCTATCGACAATCAGTAGTAAGTATACATACATACAATATGTCTGCAGTTTTTTTTTTTGTTCCTTCATTATAATGGATATCCTCGGTATGCATTGCAATCAGAATGGCAACCAGAAAATTATGCACACATCCGTTTAGTATTTGCTTCAGTTAGACGTCTCTATATAAGTTCAGCGCCAGTCCCGCACTGAATGATGACACCACAAAGGACTTACAAACTTTTCGTATTCTGCAGATGGCTTTTTCTTTGCTTGTTTTCATAGTTTGCATTTGTCGTTGACGCCATTATTTATTTTGCACAAATAGTGGTTTCTTAACTGATTTTTGAAGTAGAAGGAGCTACCTACTATTAATGTACCTATGTGTGTGAAAAAGCGGGCTGCGACAGTCAGACAATGAATATTTCATTAATTTTTTTTCCACACGAGTTAGGTAGTTGTTCTGAGTTTTTTTTTAGACAGTAATGTTTTTCCTATTAGTCGTAATTTATGAACACAAAACCTGGAATTTATCGAATGGTGTTTTGCATTTACAGCAAGGATTTTTTGTGTACATAATATTTTTTGAAACAACCCTTCCAAACGCAATGAATACATACATATGTATATCAATTCAGTTAAGTTAATTAAGTTAAATGCAAGAAATAGCCATTTATGCCCAAAACACATGTGCAGAAATTCTGAACGCTTTACTGTCTCTCTTTTCCTCGTATGCATCAGTAGCTGAACTTAAAAATTCGATGCTGCCAAGTAGACATATTTAATTTAATTCACTTCGTTGCTATGCAGTAGATTTAGAAATAGAGACATGTCGCAGTGCTGCGGTGGGTGCAGAATTTACATTTGTATCACCACATAACAACATGTGTATTCTAATCTTGCTGCGCAGTGAATTCTGCACGTGTGTTTTGGGCATTAAAAGTATGAAGATCTTGAAAGTCTTTCGAATTGCGCAATAAAAAAACCTAGCATCTGATTACCTTTGGCAACCAAAAACTCAATACTTTTCCAAAAGCTAAGTTTTATGTCAAAAATAACTTCAAGATCTTTTTTGGAGCAAATAATAGACCAATATCGATTACGTAAAGGAAATTGGAGAGAGAGGTGACGATAAAAAGAAAGGCTTTGACATTTAGAGACATTGAGATGAAGGTCATTGTTATAACACCATATAGAAAGACGTTTAAGGTCTTCTTGTAGAAGAATAAAATCTTGAACTGAACGTAGGTGTCGGAAGATCTTCAAATCGTCGGCAAACATAAGACTGGGAAGTGGGAACTCAAAAACAAGTTAGGAATGTCATTAATAAAAAAAAGGAAGAGCAGAGGGCCCATATGACTACCTTGAGGTACTCCAGAGGTAACATAAATTGGTGACGAGAGCATTTCGTTTATGCGAACATACTGGGGGCTTATTCCCAAATGCGCGGCGGATCGCTTTTCATGGCGGATTGATATTTTTGTATTTCCAAAAGCTGTCAAAAGCGATAGCTATTCAGGTGACGGATTGCTGGCGGATTTATTGCTAGTCTTGTTTCGTTTTTGTTTGTCCTGTCGCACGATCGCATCCATTTGTAGCAAGGTATCATGTGTGTGTGTATATATATATTTTCACTTCAAAAAATACATTTTGGCCAAAAACTGTTCCTAACAACGTGGCTATAAACGGCATAGCCTATAGTCTCGCAGTCCTAAGGAACATTTTAAAAAAAGTTTCATCGAAATCGGTCCATTAGTTTTCGAGTTTTTAACGGCCAAAGAAAATTCCTACAGTTTTATTATATGTATTAATATTGATAAGGGACGCTTTAAATTTGTCAGCTTTTTGAATTTGAACGAAGTCTTATTAAGAAGCCAGCTCAGACTGAGAACAGCACATTTTCTTAAACTTTTACTTACCCCTAAGGTTCCGTTCCCATAGGGACAAAACGGAACCTTATTTTTTGCGACGATTAAGCCAATTTTGTACCTAGGTCTATCTCAAGAACTAATTGACGTAGAAGACTGAAATTTGCACACAACATCCGCTATAACCTCTAGTTAAACAACAAATACCAATGGTAACAATACATCATTTGGATTTGGAGTAATTATTAATTTGGCGAAAAAAATATTTTTATTTGAACAAAAAACTGTTTATTTATTGATTTACAAACAAAAAAAACGCATGCATATACGTATTCCTATTTTGTAGATCATATTCGTAGCTATATATGTGCTGAAAACTGTTTTGCCTAAAAGTTAATGTTTTACAAGATATTTACAAAATTACCATATAAAATACACTCCTTTCTCCATTCTCATTCATAAAATGCGTGTTCCTGTTCCCATAATCGTTTCCAAATTGGAATTGGAAGTTGGTTTCACGTAAAACGGCTGAAATTTAAATTGTTGCGTGACTGTTTACAGTAGATGGCATTGGGAAGCGCAGCAAATGCGACAACCATCTTTGATTTCTCCATAGACTGCTAGAGACACCTATTGGGCGTTAATGAATTTGGCAACTAAAACGGTTGAAATTCAAATTGTTGCACCAATTTTAACAATAGAATGTCACTTCAAATCGTGTGAATTTCCAAATTGATTCCAATTCCAATCCATAGCAATACTCTAACCTACGGTTTCCAGAACATCTCTTTGAAAGAGAACATGTCCTCTTTTTTGTCCGCGATCTATTTTACACTTTCTTTTTTCGATTGGATCTTTATTTTGTCCTCTTTATTTCTTGTGTCCTCTTTTTGTTCTCTTTTTTAATACCTTCAATTTCAATATAAAAACAATGTAAAAAGTGTGAAAAGAGCAGGCTTGAACACAGTTTTCTATCAATTTAAGTCCAGAGAATTGGAATGAGCCTTAATTGGAATTGGTTGTCCAGTCCATATCACTTCAAACGCAGACAAAAACGGACTCGATTCATTTTCAATTGATATCGAAATTTTTGTAATAAAAATATTCCTATTATTTTTTTTCCATATGCTATGCAGTGACCGAAATAAGCATAAAGACACGGGCGGCTCCATTGTTTGATTTGATTACACTGCGAAATGAGGAAATATTTTTTTATTCTAAAGGGGAAAAATATTTATTTTATTACATTTTATAATCAAACAAAAAACACTATGGATTGTTTTTTAGGTTAATTGTTAATGAGCTCCAAAAACATTAATTTTTCCTGCGAAATAAGTATAAAGACAGTGGGCCTTACCAATAATCATTTTTAATCTTCAGCTTAAATATTTTGACGGTCACAGTGGATAATTTTATATGGAAATTTTCGCCATTGTGACTTCGTAAAAGCATTGTATATAGACACTATAGTACTATCACTTCGCATTTATGCACTAGCGCCACCAACCACCTCTGAGACCAACTACTCACATCGTACATGGTAGTTGTATTGGATTATTTGAAACGAAATTAAAAGATGCCTTCTTCTTTTCTTATTCGTCTCATTGACAACATGCAGATGAAAGAGAAAGAACAATTAGTATTTTTGTTGTCTTTTATTCTCCAGCGATTGCATTGTAAGGAGTGGAAGAGGGTACTTTTCGCATATACGATATACCTATAGTCGTAGGTAGTTAGTGGTGGTGGTGTGTAGGTTAGGCGAAGTGTACTTTTAGCATTTATGAGAATAACAATATGAAAAGAAGGAATATGAAATGTAAGATCGCATCGATTTTTACTTTTCGCATATAGTGGTGGTGTGTGGGGAGAGTACTTTTAGCATGATGATGAGTGTGATGCTGATGATGACGATTGGAATTGATATTTAAGAGGATAACAATGTGGAAAGGAGAAATATGAAATCATAGATCGGATTTTTAACAATATGTATTTTGTATTTCTTGGATTTATGGGTAGCATTGGTGTCATGATCGTGGCAATTGAACTTAGGTGTCAAGGGTAGGTTATGATGATTTGAAAATTATTATGGGGTGGGTGAGCATGTGAGGTGCACTAGTTTTGGTTGGATCTTAGCAAATAAAATCACGTACCCAGATCGATCTAAATTTTCAATTTTCTCATATTGTATGTAGTGTTAGAATGATATTGTTTTAAGTCCAAATTTTTAGATCAATTAATTATGATGATGATAGTAGGTAAAGCTCAAAAACTGAGTCTCGCAATTATGTCTGTCTGTTTGTCTGCGTGGTGGTAGGTAGCTGTATTCTTAACGACAGGACGGATTCGTTTGTACCTCTAGTAGTTTGTTTCAAACTGTGCATAAGTATAAATGCTGACATATTGTAGGCTGACAGTTTGAGTTCATTTGTTTATTTTAATTTTAAACCCAAAATTAACTTTTTGTATTTAGATACAATTATTTTAGGAGCAGCTATACGCAGGTCGCAGTGGTACGCTGAATGCTATTGCAGCAATCATTCAACTCATCCCTAATACATTTAAAATATGGATTATTGTAGTTTGTAGAAATTGATGAATATGTATTTAGAAACTTGCAGTTCAGATTAGATTCTTGCTATGAAATTAAGTAAGCTATTGTTTGTTTTAAATAACTAAGTCATCAACGCACAGCCCAAAACGGATAATCTAAGCCCGTTTTCTAACCATTGATCAACGAACACACGAAAGTGAGGAAAAATGAAATTCAAAAAGACACATAGACGCATTAAACTAATCAGTTGGTAACGAGCGAATAGCTCACAATTATCTCCAGACCAGAAATGACAGCATCAGGCGGCTAACCCCAAATAACACAAGCAAGACCATCACGGGACTGCTAGTAATCTATTTTTGATATTTCGTTTATAACTCGAGTTTGGCTGCACCGAATTTGATGATTCTTTTTTTTCTATAAAGGAATTCTTCTGTAGCAGGTTTGTATGTAAAAAAAATTGGACAAATGGGTGTGGCACCGTCCATACAAAAATCGTGGTATATGGTATATCTCGAAAACAACAAAACCGACTGAACTCACATTTTGATAAAATCTTTGTTTTTGGTACGAAGGCTATTCTGTGAAGTTTGGTCAAAATTGGACTAAGGGATGTAAGGCTATTCTTCGACAATCACGGGAGCCAAAGTTTGTAAAATTTGTAACATTGGTATGCATTGTCCTGATAGACAAGAATCTATGCAATACGATTCATGGAAAACCCAAAAATGTGTACCATGGAGCATTACAATAAAAGCTGTTTATCACTTATTTAACTGAATTTGAAACTGATATTTTTATTTTTCTATTGTGCACTACGAAGTGCATGATAATCGAACTTAGAACTTCTTCTAAATACATAGTAGTGCCTACACTGTTAGAAAAACATACTTTTATTTAAATAGTTCCGCATAAATCCCCTGAATATGTACCTATGTACATAATATGTATCTACTCTTTAGATTTAATTCCCTGTATTTGTTTTATCGAAATGATTATGTAATATGTATTAGTGGTTATGGGAAAGGAACAATAATTGCACTATACATTACATATAAAGATAACCGCCTTTGCACGTGCCTAGGAATTGTATCTATACTATTGCACAGATATATTTTTGTCCATCAGCACAATGCATATCAATGTTCCAAATTTTAAAAACTGTTGAAGAATAGCGTTTGAAATTTTTTGTTTGTATTGTCTAATTTTCCACACTTCACAGAAATACCTACCTTTGGGTTTGGTTCGGTGGTTTTTGAGTTTTGCGATCATTAGTGGTGTACTTATACCTATTCCCATAAAAAAATGGAAATTAAGGTCTATTGCAAATTTTCGGCTTTTCATTTGGGGGTTTCCGAATTTTTTTTTGCCAAACCCTGATTCAAGACGAACAAAACAAAAAAAAAAGGATCATCCAAATCGGTCTAGCATCCATCCTTTCTCGAGTTTTGCAAACAATTGATTTTTATATAGAGAGAGATGTAGACTCCTATAATAGTTAGCTGCTCGTTTTACCGACATAAAATGCTTCTACATTATAAACCTCATAAAGTATACACATGCCTATAATATTTTAGAATCAATTAAAAAAAGAATCCCTTAAATCGATGCATATTTGACAAAAATATAGGCAAAATAGTGAGAGTCTAGCATACATTATTTTATGCCCAATCCTCAAATCTTCTGCAACGACAGAAAGGAAACCAAATTCAGTTTTTATTCAATTTGTCTTTCCCAACTGATCACCCCTTGCATCGTGCACCCCTCTCCAAACACACAAATCCTCCACCACCACCATCCTATCCTACACCACCATGCTGTTGAATTATATTTGCTCTTGCTCATATAATATTGCACCTCCTTTCCTCTATTCTCCTCTCCTATCACTAAGAAAAACCAAACCAGTTCTCTACCCTACCCTGTTACATCACATCAGAAATAATTTTATACCTACTGATGGATGGAAATGGCGATATGAATGAAGAAAGAGAAGAGGCATACCAGTTTGACTTTGTTTTTCTCTATACACATTTCCCCCAATGCTCGGAGTTGGATGGCAGTGTACAAACTAAATCAACTGAAGCGCCACCTGGATCGTCGAAGACGCGTAATTCAATGCGATGGGATGAGAGTACTATAGTGTGTATATACAATGGTAAAAGTTAGCCTGGACCCTAAAAATGATTATTAGTACCGCGGAGTAAGCATGTTAAGCATTAAAACAATGAAATTTGTAGTTTTGCCTATTAAACTGTATCTGTACTTCGTACAGCTGCCTCGGTTCTCAATAACTTCAAAAATTCTATTCGGCATAGAATTTATCAAGTTGTGCAGAACTTCATCATTGAGCTCGTTCCATGTCTGGGTTATTTGAGCTTTAAGCTCTTCCACATTACTGTACCTAATCCCTCACATCCGAATACATTTTTCTTGCCATGATCCCCCATGTTTTCGATTGGGTTAAGGTCGGGACGGGACTACATGATGGCCACGGTAAACACCTTGTTCCGCAGATTATTCTTGCCGTGTGAATGGGAGCATTATCTTACTGAAAACTAAAATGTTCTTCCGCCGGAATTTCTCCAAATTCGTTTAGGGCATATTCCAGCAATTCCCTGTATTTTATACCATTCATTCTGGGTGGTACCCACATCAAAGAGATTTTTCCATGGAATCCAAATGCACCCCAAACCATAACGCTTAATCCTCCGGAGTGCCGGCTCATTTTTACTCCTTTTTTTGTCTCGCAAATCACGCCAATAACAGCTGAAACCGTCTGGACCGTCCAAATTAAATTTTTTTTCATTAGAAAAAATTAAGGAATCCCACTCCCTGGTCCATGCCATGTGGTTTCTGGCGAACCTTAGTCTGGCCTCCTTATGATGCTGCTACAATAGCGGCTTTTTTCAGCATCTTTGTGTATCGAAGGTTGGGATTTCCCTTCAACACTTGCTCTTCTTACGCCTACTGGAAGATCCAACTTGCGCCTTATCTGACCAGGGAGCTTATACCCAAATGCGCTGTGGATCGCTTTTCATGGCGGATTGTTATTTTTGTATTTTCATAAGCTGTCAAAAGCGATAGCTATTCAGGTGACGGATTGCTGGCGGATTTATTGACAGCAATTCTCACAATAGCTATCGCTTTTGAATGGATCGACTCGCTTTTGGAAATATAAAAATACCAATCTGCCATGAAAAGCAATCGCTGCGCATTTGGGAATAAGCCCCCTGCATTCAGCTTGTTTCTTCTGGCTTCATGTATAAAAAGATTCTTTTCACGGGCGCTAAGAAGGCTTGGTCGACCGGATCTTCTAGCAGAGCCATCATTTTCACCCAAATTAACAAATTACTAGAAACGGCGGTATGGGATCATCCTATCTAGGTAGCAATTATTGACCGATTTTATAGGCTGTGTTCTTTGTGAGTTCTGATTATTGCCTTTTCTTTCGTAGTCAAATGGGATCCGCGGACTTGCTCCGGCATTGTACTACTAGTAGGTGCTTATCATTGTAACCTACTATTAATACAGTTTTACAAGTATTTTCAGATCTTTAACAATGTTTTTTATCTAACGAAAACTGTCCGGCAGTTTGGACAATTTGAATTCAAATCTAAGAAGTGGAGCCATTGAAAAGGGGTGCCTTTAAATAGGTACTATGAGAAATGTTATGAATTCATTGAAAAATTGACATTACAATAGGGGGGTTTGTTGATTGTATGTAAATGATGTCCTCTTTTTTCGTTTGAGGTATATGGACACCCTACTCTAACCCTACTCATACTCATACATCCATATTAGACTCATTCTTAAGGCGTGTTCTCTTACCTACGCTTAAATTCCTATAGTCTACTACAACCGTACCTTCCGTTCCGTACCTAATGCAAAGTATGAGGGCATGGTGACCAAGTATTCGGAACCTTCGGTGTGCTAGTGATACTCGTACTTAGCCGGTTTTTTTTTTTTATTCCACCCCATATACAAATTTTACGAAATATATCTAAATTTAGATTTTTCGAAAACGGCGATTTCACCCAAAATTGATAGTTGAGTTAATGTAATCATGTTTAACATGACTGCATACCCAGTTTTTGCTAAAAAGTCCAGCAACGGCAGTTTTGAAAATTAGCTTTTTCTCGAAAACGGTAAAAACGATTTAAAAAAAAAAAACGTATTTTTAAGGTATTACATATTGTCATTCTTAACTTGATAGCAAACTCAGTTTTTCCCTAAAAAGACTGCCTCCTTTGATATCCACCCAAATCCCTAATAATAGTACTTTAAAAAACAGCTCATATCTCAAAAACGCCATTTTCGATTATGATTAAAATGTTACTGTCAGGTAATGCTTAAGTCCATAGTAATACAATATGCTCAGTTTTCAGCTAAACAGTTATTAATAACAGTGCTTTTCGAATCCAAATTGTAACATTTGTCAGCATAATTTCATCAAAATATGTACATATTTAAGACAACATAAGCATAAAACGGTGATCATTTTATGAATATTCTCAAAAATTACTAGATACCCAAATCCCGACCATTGAGACCACTTTTTTTAAATAATCAAAAATGGGAATTTCAAATTTATCGCCTAATTGCTTCCTTCAAGTGTCAGTTCGGGGTGAAACTGTGACAACTGTTTTGCTTTTGACAGCAACGTATTGCCATGTGACAGATATTGATTAATGAAAGGAACTTTTTATTCGATTTATTATAATATTTTTTGTTTAAATATATTACTTTAATAATATGAGTATGGAATTTAATAACAAAATAAAAAAATATTGTATGGGCTAAATAAAATTTCAGTTTTAACTCGGCAAAATATTACTAACTATCCATGCCCGCGGCTCCGCCCGCCGCCGGTTTCTTTTCTTTTAAATTTATTTGGGTAATTTGGTTATGACAACTCTTTATTTTCTAAGCTCGCTCTACAAGTGAGTGGAACAGCTCTTTTTATTTATGTTATTTGCGAAGCATTTCAGAAAACAAACTTTTAAATCGTCGACTAATCATGTTAGTTCACTCAAACAGATACCTTAGGTATATAACTAGAATCTTAGTGTTACAGAAATCAATAAGCTATTCGTCACTATCCAGTATAACGAAAAAGGGGTAAAAAGTGTTTGTCACCATTTTTAGAATTAAAATTCAACATCAGTTCATCATTCGAAGTAACCATCCTACCGGCGGCGGCGCCTGGCCAGAGGTATGCAGTAAACACGAAAATTACTTCTGCTACTATTTCGAAAAAAAAAATATATAAAATTTCTCCAAGTTGACCAAACGTCTGGAAAACAGTCAACAAATCGCAAAACTATGCCATAAATCTAGTTCAATAGTACAGCCATTATAAATCAGTTTTCAAAGACATTTTATCAATTGGCCACTTACCAGCTTATCGCCGTCGGTCGTAGTAATGAAATGTGTCTTCAAGTGTCAGCCTATCTTTTAGTTGTCTGTTTGTCTAAAATCATTTACTCGACAGTCGACATAGTCATATTGAAGAAGCACTAAACCTATGTATATAGGAACGCCTAATCTTTCAATGAGAGAGCCGTTTACAAGTGCGCTCTATACAAGTGTCCACTTTGCTGGCAAGCAATGAATGAATATTAGCTGATAGGATTCTTTTCGATTCGAAAAAATGTATCTTGTTGACGCAGTTTGCTCGCATGTGGCTGAGATTAGAATCAATTTTTGCCGATAAGCTGCCCAAAAGAAAACGTCTTCGAAAGGCATATAAAGGAAGAAGCACCACCGGAGTGGACAATTAGTTTTTGTAGTCGCTTTTACTGCAATGGGACTTAAGGTATTCTTGGGACTATTAGTCTGCAGCCTGGCCGTGGTCAGTGCTGAATTGGAGGGGTGAGTAAAGCACCCACGACCTAATCTTGAAATTTTCAAAGGCCCCATTACTTAACCGGCTTCTTTAATTTCAGTTACAAAATCTATGATGTAACTTCTAGCAGTGAATTTCACCAGCAAATCTTGGAGCACCTGGAAAAAATTGACGACTACGACTTCTTCGTGCGTCCCAGGGATCTAGATGTAGCCACTCGTGTTATGATCGCACCCAAAGACCAAGCTGACTTCGAGCAGACTCTGGCCAAGTTCTCCATGAACTTCACTGTCGTGAACGAGGATGTCTCCAAATCAGTACAGCGGGAGCGTAACCAAAACGGTTTCTATCGTTCTCTGCAGCGTGGCATCTCATTCAATAGCTTTCAACGATTCGCCCAAATCAATGCCTACCTCGACGAATTGGCTGCTACCTATCCAAGCCGTGTGGCAGTAAAGACTGTTGGCAAATCCTACGAAGGAAGACAAATCAAGACCATTACCATCACCAACGGCGATGGAGGGCGCAACAAGAAGGTAATCTTCGTCGACGGCGGTATTCATGCTCGTGAATGGATTGCTCCAGCCGCTGCCCTCTACATCATCAACCAGTTGGTGGAGAACTTCTCACAGAACAAGGCTCTGCTAGCCAGCTACGATTGGGTTGTCCTGCCAATTGTTAACCCTGATGGGTATGAGTACACTCACACTACCGCACGTATGTGGAGGAAGACCAGGAAGCCAGTTACCAGCTCATGTGCTGGCACCGATGCTAATAGGAACTTTGACTTCCACTGGGGTGAGGTTGGTGCTTCGAGCATGTCTTGCTCCGATACATTCAAGGGACAGACTGCCTTCTCTGAGCCGGAGACGAAAATCGTGCGGGATCAACTTTTGGGACTGAAGGGACGTGCCAAGTTCTACTTGACCATTCACTCGTATGGCAACTACTTGCTCTATCCATGGGGATGGACTTCGTAAGTTAGCCTAACAGAGGGACGTTACTTTAGCATTTCAAATACATCTTTTGCTTGTACTTTTAGAGCTCTTCCCTCGACTGTCGCTGACTTAGATGAAGTTGCTAAAGCTGGCGCTGCAGCTATTAAAGCCGCCACTGGCACTAAATACACTGTTGGCTCGTCCACCAATGTTTTGTATGCCGCTGCCGGAGGTAGTGACGATTGGGCATTTGCTGTCGCAAAAATTCCAATTTCGATAACAATGGAACTGCCAGCCGGTGGCTCTGGATTCGATCCTTCTCCAGCTCAGATTCAGCCTTTCGTTGCCGAAACCTGGATCGGTATTAAGGCCATGGCTCAGAAGGTCATTGCCAAGTATTAGGGTATTGATGGCACTCGCCTAAATGCTCATGTATAAAAATAAAATGTTGATTACGAAGAAGTTTGGTATTCTTATCGGCGAGTCGAAGTAACGTGATATCTAGTCAATAGATAGATGATTCGACTGCCCAAAAGAGATTGCTGTCTTTTAGTTATGAGAAACAGTGCTTATCACTACTTCTTAATCCGTATAATGAGTTTCGTTAACGTCGACGATTGTGCTTAATTTTTAATTTAACAAGCTCTAGTTATTGCGAAGATTATAAAGGCTCTAAGCTTGTAAATAATCGGAAACCTATTTGTATGGATATATTTAAAGCTTAATGCGTTTCTCTAATTGTCTCAATTCAAAATTGGATAAAAAAAGAAGCAATTGTACGCCCGATATACGGATGCATCACCATGCCACAGGAATTTTGCCCGGGGTGGCTGATCTTTCTTTGGTTTCGAATAATACCTGGATGATGTAACAATGCCTATACCTACTGGGATGATCACTGGTTGTTGACGTATACTTAGATGGGTCTTTCATGACAAACGTTGTATAGGAAGTCTAGTCACAGCTAAAAACTTGGTCAACCTATAGGATCTACACTTACCTCGCAAAACGACATCAGCGTAGAAATCAAGCGAAGAATCACTCTTGCCAATCGCTGTTTCTTCGGGCTAAGAACCCATCTAGGTGGTAAAGCCCTCTAATAGAACCAAGGAATGACTTTTATCCTGCTGTATGGTATAGAAACATATACCATATGATGAAAACCTCTTGGCACGCTTTGAGAGAAAGATTCTTCGAGTGATTTTCGCTCCAATTTGTATCCAATCGACGCAGTTCGGAAGAGGAGTTTCAACGACAAACTTTAAGCCGTATAGCGACGTCGATATAATGAAATTCGCGTGAAGCGTATGGACAACAACGCACCAACTACACGACAAGTCTTTGAGTCAATCAACGAAGCAGAGGAAGACTCCGCCTCAGGTGGCGTGCAAAATTGTAGAGCGATCTCAACCAACTGGGGGGCAGCTAGCTATAGTCATCAAGCTACCTTCAGAGGATTGTTGGTGGAGGCCGTGTTCCACCCCGGACTGTGAGTGCCATTGCCATCTAAAAAAGTAAGTAATCTTTTTGGCTAGACTGGTTATGTGAAAAGTTTTCTCAGTTGACGTCTATGTCCTCAACACCGACAAAACAAGTCAAGAATTTCTCGACTTTAGTTGTCTTTTTGTGTCATGTAAAGATTTGTGCCTGGAGAATTCAGTCTTAATATTTCTATCAAAGGGCACGGTAGTGCCCCAGCCAAGTTCTATAGTAAAGGCACTTACCCTTTTTACATGAACAAACTCAGAATCAGACTGTTTTCGACCCCTCTCTAACTTCGGAACCAATTAAGCCAAAATCTACAAACTTAAAACATTTACTAAGCTCATTAAAAAGGTCCAACATCTCACCAAATTTCAACTCTATAGCATTAGTGGTTCTCAACATACAGGACTTAAAAAATCGCAAAAACCGTAACTGACTAACTCACTCACTCACTTAGATGATGATCATTAAAATTATTAAGCTCTTACGGTCATCCTAGAATCGTGAAATTTGGCAGAATGCTGGATCCTGTGGTGCATACACTGGGAAAAGTTCAAAGCTTGGAAAAGTCAAAAACTTGTGATTTTTCTTTCCGGGGGAGTGGTATACGCCTACTTTTGAAAATCGGTTATTATTTCTGTGGCAACAAGGAAAAAATGTGCACGACTGGGTCGCACGTAACTTTCTCGTTCATTGCGAATCTCGCAGAATCTTAGAGTCATTTCAGCAAATTTTACGTTTAAAATCATACCCACTCAAGGTGTAATTAATACCGTAAATACATACTACATAAACATAAACCTACGTATTAACTAGAACACTTTATTACTTTCAAATTTCACCCCGAACTGACACTTGAAGGAGGCAAGTAGGCGATGAATTTCAAATTATATTGCTATATGTACTGAAGTTTTGGACTTTACAAAAATATACCGTGTATGAATAATCGGGATTTGGGTAGTCATTTTTGAGTAATATTCATAAAACGGCAATATTAGACTTTTCTGAGAAAAACTAAGCACGTGATCATGTTTAGAATGCTTATGTTGTCTTAAATAAGTATTTTGATCAAAATCGTTAGAGCGGTTTTTTGTAAAATTATGCTGACAAATGTTACAATTTGGATTCGAAAAGCACTGTTATTAAACTGTTTAGCTGAAAACTGAGTACGACATATTCTTCAGGATATAAACATTAGCTAGCAGATATATTTTCATCCAAATCGAAAATGGCATTTTGGAGATATGAGCAGTTTTTAAAGTACCGGTTTTAGCGATTGGGAAGGACGCATTCATGGTTCAAAAAACACTGTTTTTCAACTGTTTATCTCAAAACTGAGCCAGTGGTATTACTATGGATTTAAGCATTACCTGAGAGTAACATTTTTATTATAATCGAAAATGGCGTTTTTGAGATATGAGCAGTTTTTTAAAGTACTTTTATTAGGGATTTGGGTGGATATCAAAGGACGTAGTCTTTTTAGGAAAAAACTGAGTTTGCTATCAAGTTCAGAATGACAATAGTACCTTAAAAATATTTTTTTTAAATATTTAAAAAAAAAAAATGTTTTTACCGTTTTCAAGAAAAAGCTAATTTTCAAAACTGCCGTTGCTGGACTTTTTAGCGAAAAACTGGGTATGCAGTCATGTTAAGCATGCCTACACAAACTCAAGGATCAATTTCGGTTCAAATCGTTAGAGCCGTTTTCGAAAAAATCTAAATTTAGGCATATTTCGTCATATTTTGTAAAATTTTTATATGGGAGGTACCGTTAATATTATGGCTAGCATAAACAAAAAAAACGTCCCGAGCGAGACCCACTTTTTTGAGTTCCCCTATCATCGTAATATCAGAATTGATCAAAATCTCGAGTTCGAAATTTTTTACGAAAACAATATATTATTTCTCAACATAGCGTAACGACTATACAATTATCATTGGCACCCCTACTACAACTATTGGCACTCTTTAAAATAGAAAAACATTATGTATTTAATATTATTCTATTTACATATGTTTTCAAAATGTTTTATTTAAAATTAGAAAATATAAATTAAAACATACATAAATGTTTTTCAAAGGCAAATAAAAAAAAAATATTATTTTCTTCGTTCGAAATTTAATTAATTTATATATGTAATTGAAATTTTGAAAAATTTTTTTTTTTTTTTGTCGCACGTGTTTTTACTTTCACTTATAAAACAGATATGGTATGGATAGGAATGTCTCCAAACTAAAGCCAAAGAAATTATGAGAAAAATGTGCAAATTCAAAATAAAAAATAAATTGACTTATTCGAACAAGGGGTTATTAATAAAATCACTGTTGAATGAGGGGGTGCCAATTAGTTGGGTCAAAAATTGGGGTGTCACTAATTGTAGTCGTTACGCTACTTCCAATAAGCAGGTTTTTAGAGCCGTCACTACTCTTAACCTTAACCTAGGTTGGGTCGCAGTAACCCCTGCTAGATTCTTTGAAGTAATCGTGATTCCTGTTGATATGTTCACGCGAATGGTATAGAAAATAAAACTGCTTCGAGAAGTTGAGTCCCGTTTATATAGGAAAACAAGAGTGAATTTGTAATGAGTGCATCGATTGACGTTCAGTGCAAAACGTTTTGCAAATTTAATGAAATGACATTTTACATGTCATCGCATATCGATTATCTGACAAACCGACTTAACTAACAGATTGTTAAAGCCATTTGCAAATTCCCACCAGTGACAGATCGTCACTCCTACTGCTTATGTGACTTGTGAGCAGTGTTGCCAGATTTTTGCAGTGGAAATTCCCCATTTTCGAGGAAAAAATAAGAGTTTTTCCCCATTTTGCATTTCGATTTTCCCCACTTTTTCCCCCTATTTCGGATTATTTAAAAAACTATGTTATTTAGTCTACTAATAATTTTAAATTTAAGGCATTTTGTTGTTTATTCAAGTACCTACATATTTGGAAGTATTCCAAAGAGTAAAATCCACAGTTATTTCTGTAAAAAAAAAATTCATTTTAAAGACCACTGACATAATTACCTATATAAATACGGGTTGCCAGATAAACTTTAAAAACTTTAAATGCTTGTAAATTTCATTCCAACCGGGTTGGATTTCATCATTTTTAAATTTTGATCTGGAGTATCCTGCCATCTTTCGTGTCAACCAACCCGTAAACAAATTTAATGACATTTAGGTCGAGCGAGTACTGTGAAAATTCTATCAAATCAAGATTTGGGCTTTTGATATTGATACTTAGGAACCGCCCCAGCGTGCTTGAGGCCCTACGGAAATCATGAAATTAATAATCTAATTTAAATACTTATTATTTTAAAGACCGCGGCCATTGAAGACAGCATTGTAGGTACTAACTAAATGAATTAAGGTTGTCACCAACCATATCACCGAATGGTATGTTCATTCAGACAAGTTAGTTAACATACCATATAATGTAATGTATGTCCATCGTTTGTAGGCCATAGATTTGTGATGTCGAGTTGCGTAGCCCGATTTATCTAGTCTTTTTGTTGTTTCTATTTCTACACCTTACTAAAGCATTAAAAACAATAAATTTCGCTAATCGTATAGAGACAAAAAATCAAGGTTTAGGTACACTGTTGCACAAAAACTATATAACTTTCTTCAGTAAATCTTTTCCAGCCTTTTTAATTTCCAACATAGCGATCTGATTGAACTCAAAGAAAGCTGCCGAGACTATAACTCAGTTCTAAGGTATTAAACACAATACACAACTTAATTAATTTTGTCAGAATGCATCCGATATTCCGATGGCGCATTATATTATTTGAAGGCAACATGAACAGTAGATATATATCAGCACAGAATTTGTTGTCCTTTCAAGTGGTATTTACTCGCTTTTTTTTGCGAACCATACCAAATTTGCTTGCGCGGGAGCAACCGCTGAAGCACTATCCACCTATTGAAATACATGTTCGTCCTCAGGCAAAGTTCATAATAAGAGTTGTCGTTGAAATGCGTATTTTTGTTTCTAAATGAGAGAGCATTTTATTTTAAAATTACAATAAATAATGGAAGAGTAGAATTTGGTTTTTCCCCATTTCAAGTGTGTTTTTCCCCATCTCCCCATTTGATTGAAATATCCCCAAAATGGGGAAAAATCCCCACACCTGGCATCGCTGCTTGTGAGTAGCATTAATAAATATTGTATTTTGAAATCATTTCACGGTCGCATATTTGTTCCTTTTTGCAATAATTATATCCTTGTGGGAATTAATGCAAACGTCAGTACGAACTAGTTAGAAAATGAGTCGTATACGTAGGTATAGGGTTCAGTTCGTTATTTATTTATAAAATACTTGCGGTTTTCAGCAGCATTTAAAAAAGAGAGAGGAACTCTTTATGCTGCACTGACGGTGACATTTCCCTTGAAGATTGGGCGATGATCTCCGGCAAAATAAAGACGTAATAGTCCTCTTGTTGGGAGAGTTTGAAAATAATAAGAATAGAAACGAGACGAATAAGTAAAACAATTAGAAAAACAAAGACAGGGTGAGCGGAGACTTGCAAGAACAAAGGGATGGGTAAACAAATGCACCGTTTGTCGAGTACGCGCTTCCATCATAGGGATTATTTATAGGTCAGTGTTGCAACAAAGTACCAAAAACTTCCCTCCCTGAACCTGCAGTTGTTACACCGGGGCGCTCCGCCTCCATAAAGGCGACACGAGAAATTGTGTGCCGGCCATCGCGATGCACTACAGTGTGTGTGTGACCAACAAAAAAATTATCATAATGTGAATTTTTTTTTTAACTTCCACGTATAGCTAAGTTATTTACGTAATTTTGTTTGACAATTTTTTTTTTTTGTAGTTTAATTTTTTTTTATTTTAAGCAAACATTTTACAGGGAACGAAAATTCTTGTGCTGGCGCCAGAACAACGGCGGACATAAAAAACGTCAGTAATTTTAATTTATTTTTATATTTTTGAATTTTTAAATTATAGTTTAAGATTTTATTGGTTTTCCTAATTTTTTAATAAACGTGGCACTATTTTTAATAACGTGGATTTCATATAAATTTTTGCTTGTGTTTAGCATCTATATAAGGTGATCGGCTAGGTTCTTTTCGCTTGTGGTATGTGGACATTATGGGACATGAACTAACTGACGACTTTATGTGACGAGCATCCGTTTCGCTAGTGTTGTGACTGGAGGGCTCTTTAAGGGGCTATCTCTCATAATATCGGCCAGAGACATAGCTTTTGGATATTTCATGAAGGGTGGGTTGGCCATCCCTTGCCAATAACAACCGGCGTGTTGCGAGTTTGTGGCGAACCATGGGAGAATAAGTTGCGGTTAGTATAAGTGTAGATAATGAAATCTACGTTGGATTAAAAATAATTATGTTCTCGATTTTATTTTCAGTATTTTATTTTCGATAAACGTCACGAGAATGGCGGAATTACAAAACCAACATGACGATTTCCAACATCCTTCTTCTTCATTTTCGTCGTTGCCAGACTAACAATTCCTATAAGTTATAAGAGAGAAACTGTAGAGGGCGTTCGGTAAACAAAAGAATAGCCTTACAATAGGTTAGATTTTAGTTATATTAGGTGCAGTTTAGGGAAGAGTTGTTACTTTTAGTTTGTTTAGGCTAGTTCGCGGTGTCTCTCCCGTACTTTTCCAAGATATTGGCAGAAGTCCTTGTGCATTGCATTGCAGTGGTCCATCCCTTTTGTCCATCGGAAGTCAAAGTCGAATAGCTTTCTTCTTTTTTTTTTCTCTTTATTTAATTGAATGGCATGAGATAAATGTTTGTTGAGCCGGTTGCATAAGGTGAGCGAGCAAGAACACCCCCGTTCGACGAGCTGTAGCCGAGCAACTACAAACATTCCGTGCCCTCCTCACCTGTGCCGAAGCTGCCCCTTTGGCTCGACCCTGCCTCACGCAACATATTTTATTTTCATTTTAAGTTCAGAAGACAAAATACATTTATCATTTTTTGGCGCCACAGTTATCGTTATCGTACTCGTGCCCAAACTCATCCTGCTGTAAGGCAGATTGAATGTTTTGTTCAATCATGTCAGACAAGGAGACGCCCTGTCATTTAACTATTTCAACATCATACTTGTGCGAAACTCACAAGCCAAATCCGTCAGAAAATTGCGAATCTGTCGTCTACGATAGATAGGATAATGTAGAGCGAATGTGTCATCTCGACTCCAACCCAGAAGGGAAACAAAGTAGAGGAATTAGGTGGCGCCCACAATAATATTGGAGGGGGACCATAACCAACTAGAATATTCTGGAACTGGATGCAGTTAACGAAAGACCGAGCTGACAGGAGAGGGGTATTTTTAGGGCCCAGTCCACCCCGCACTTTGGTAAGAAGATTAGTATTAGCCACCAAAGACAAAAGTCCTTCGGCATGTCGAGGACATTCAGTTTCATGTTTTTGCCCAGCAATTCGGATGATCACAAACAACGTGTGTGATTTCAGATATCGCGATAGTTTATAATTCTTGCTGAGTTGTTTATTCAAATTTCCAAAGTTCATAAAAGAGTCATAATGACACTTGAATAAACATCCTCAATGAGTGGCGCTATTCGATACGAACTTCCGGACTTGAACGGATTTTTCACTCAAAGAGGGATGTTTGAGGGATGTAACCTATATATAAGTAACAGACACATCACCACTTTAGTCGTGTGATACGAAATTAACAGGTTAAGATTTCATGATTTTAGACTTTTCTTCGGGGAGAACTTCTCTTTATATACACTGAAGTGACACACAATATTATAAAGTGACATCTAGGGCTATTTTCATAAAAAATGTTCATCACAATCCACATAGTGCACGCAATTGCAGTAAGATCCCGTAGGTTGGTATAGGAGCCTCTTGTTGTATATATTTGTCTTAATTGCTATCTTTTAGGTCCAAATATATCTTTCTATCGGTTTACCGATATGACCGTTATGACGTCTTTATTTTACCTAATATCATCGGCCAACCCTCAAGGGTAATGGTACCACCAGTGAAGCAGGCAGAATTCCTACAAAATTGGCTGGGGACCGACAGATGCCAACAGCTAAGCAGAAACTACCGTCTTCATACAACACCCCACCACCACAGTGATAAAATACAAATTTTTAATTTTACTCATAATGTTATTTTGACACTGAGATTGACAGTTCTTTCCGCTCTCTTTCTATACGCGCCTCTCTTTTTGAAATGCTGCTGGAAGTGTCATTTCGGGTAGCGGACCGACAGGTTATACAGTACAAGATCCATTATTACCGAATTTTTGTAGCCTAAAATATTTGGTGATACTTATTTTCGAATAAATAACGAAATGTATACGTATACAACTTATTTTCTAACTAGTTCGTTCTGAGCCTTGCAAAAATTCCCACAAGGATATAATTATTGCAAAGGGGAAAAAAATGCGACAGTGAAATGATTTCAAAATACAATATTTATTAAAGCTACTTACAAGCAGTAGGAGTGACGATCTGTCAGTTGTGGGAACTTGCAAATGGCCTCAACATTCCGTTAGTTAAGTCGGTTTGTCAGATAACCGATATGCGAAGACATGTAAAA
This sequence comes from Cheilosia soror, assembly GCA_949372485.1. Lineage (NCBI taxonomy): Eukaryota > Metazoa > Arthropoda > Insecta > Diptera > Syrphidae > Cheilosia > Cheilosia soror. The sequence goes on along the minus strand of OX443561.1, from coordinate 32,801,193 downwards.
TGTCATTTCATTAAATTTGCAAAACTTTTGTACTGAACATCAATCGATGTACTCATTACAAATTCACTGTATTTTTCCTATATAAACGGGACTCAACTTCTCGGAGCAGTTTTCTTTGCTATAACGTTCGCGTGAACATACCTATCAACAGGAATCACGATGACTTCAAAGAATTTACCAAGGGTTACTACTATCCGACCTACATCGGAATATTTCTTCAAGGCTAAAACCAGTGACGGCACTAAATACCTGCTCACTTTGTTTCGTATAGCGGGCATCTTATCGCCGAAAAGATTCAAAACACTCTATAACGTCTGCTCGTTTGTATGTAATTTTGCGGTAATTATTTTTTTACCACTAATGTTCTTTCTGAGCTATGTGCTGCGGTCGGAAGAATTGTCAATTCAAGAACTTTTGTCATCGCTGCAAGTTTTCTTTGAGGTTATGGCGTCTGAAATAAAATTTTTCATTATTATTTGCCAGCGAGACTTTTTTTTTGAAATTGCGGAAATTCTTGATAAGCTTGATGCTCGCATTCAAAGCTCCGAAGAGGTGCATGAAGTTGAGAAAAGCGTTCGATTTAACAATCGAATAATCATCGTGTTCACGATTGTTTACAATACGTTCGCAACGACATCATTCATTGGAGCGTTATATAAAGGACGAACACCATTTTCCTTGTATATTCCGTACTTGAATTATCGTGAATCCACATTTAACTTGGCGATGTCCGGTGCAATCGAATACTTCCTCTTTAGTGGTGTTGTCATTCATCAGTTGATCAGCGACACGTATGCCGTCATCTATGCTGGAATTGTTCAGTCACATTTGAAGATTCTTATTATGAGGGTGTCCCGGATCGGAACTGATCCAAGGTGTACACAGGAGGAAAATCTAGAGGAATTGGTTCGGTGTCTGCATGACCATAAGATCGTTATTGAGTAAATTTTACATTGCAACACTGATACTTACTTACTTACTCTTACATTCTCATTTTGGCAGGCTTTTAAACACTGTAGGCCCACTAATATCTACAACATACTTTATTCAATTTCTGGTGACAGGGGTCTCCCTGGGAGCTACGCTAATCAATATGACCGTTTCCAAGGAAAGGTCTTCATTTGTCGGATCGTTTTTTTATATCTTAAGCCTAATTATCGAAATCTTTCCAATTTGCTACATAGCAAATTGTCTTGCAGCTGAGGGTGATCGTTTAGCTGAAGCGATTTTTCATATGAATTGGATGGATCAGAGCCAGAAATTTCAGCGAATGTGTTTGTTCTTTATGCATCGGTCACAGAAGGCAATAGTCTTCTATGCGGGAAAGATGTTTCCAATCTCATTGAACACCTTCGTGTCGGTGAGTAAATAAATATTATTCAGAGAATCAATGCAATCTTCTGATGGTGTATCCTTTACTTTCAGATAATTAAGTTCACCTTTTCGGTGTATACTCTTTTGAACAACATGAACTTTGCTGAGAGATTCAATTAATACTGTAAGCTGACCACACGGCAACACCAACAACAGTCATATTTAAAAATAACCGCACTTTGTTGAATTATTTTGATTATTTATTTAAATGCAAAAATAAAGTAGGTACACATTAGTGTCGCACGAAATTTTATCGTTCGCACTTCAAGTTTGTTAAAATATGTGGTTTACAAATTTTATTAAGAAAAAGGTCGTCTTCGATAAGTTTTGGCTACAAGTACTCAGTACTCAGTTGTGTTCGATCAGATATACTCAGTATATCCATTAATGAGTAGGGACACTCTCTCTACATATGCATTTCCTACTACCACAAAGCAAAATGCAGAAAAAAACGTACAATAAGTGGAAGCAGGTCGAAAGAATACTTTTTACCTGCATACAACGACTGCTTGAGAAAAAAAGGGTACACAACACATTTTGCCTGTACCACTACATGGGGCTTGCTGCGTACGACAAACGATTGTGGGTTTTTTCATAAAGCATTTTTAAAGGCGACCTGAAGTGATGTCAGTATATTAGTATTTTCTCTCAACCATGCAGGTTGATCAGGTAACCAGCTTTGCTTTCGTAGAATTGGTAATAAAAAACAAATTTTGTAGTTTTTCCCATTGGTTATTGATTAAATGGTCTTTGTTATGGACATGAAAAAGAAATGTTTCATTCTCTATCACGAAATTCAACCCTTTTGCCTTGCTACGACTTCGTTAATTACAATATTTTACGATTTTAAGTTTTATTGCCAGCACTTTTTAGGTAATATAATTCACAGCAGATGGTCATACTAATTACTTAGGTTGGTTGTAGAGGGGATTGTTTACATTTTTTTCGCACGTATTTTTAAAGGCGACCTGGAGTCGTTCATTACCATCAATTGACGAAGTAAAGGGTGTTCAGTGTCAGTGCGTGTGGCAAACAATTAAAAATAGTGAAAATTAAAAGTTGAAGTGCAAGTTTGCATAGTTTAAGAACTTTAAATAAAATAATGGGAAAACATTATGTTAAATGTTTGGCGTGTGGGCGAGAGCAGAAAGAAAATTTTGGAGTTAAATATTTCAAAATACCGGATAATAATAATAGAAATAAAAGAAGACGGTATTAAGTTTCTTTTAACAAGAAATCTTAATCAAGATTGCTTGGAAAACACTTTTGCTATTTTACGTAACCGAGGGGGAAATAACAAGTTGCTGACTCCATTTCAATTCATCTGTTCATTTAAAAGATCTTTTTCGGCAAAGTATATGGAAGATATTACACGTGGAAACTGTGAGCCAACTGCTAACCTGGAACTTCCAGACATTGAAGTGCAGATGGAACCACAAAAACAAAATAAGGACAATTTGGTTTACGCTTTCAAAACTGAACCTGACTATAAAACTGTGGACTTTGGTATTGATAATGCATTCTACTATTTCGCAGGTTATATTTTTAAAAAATACCGCCTAAACCACAAGTGTGAGTTAAAATTAAGTCCGCAACTTAACGTTTCCTCCCTTTTTACAGATTTTAAAGAATATGAAGATGCGAAATTGACACGGCCCAATCAAGAATTTTTGGACTCGTTAGAGAATCTTGAACAAAAATTTATTTCTTGTTTTCCAAATATGTACTACCTAAATAATTTTGAGGGGAATATTTTTAACTTTTTGAAAAATGAATTTCATTACAAGTGTTGCAAAAATCAAAATAAGGAATTTCTTATCAAATTTTACGTCCGAGTACGGGTTTAGATACTTTATTCTAAAACAGTTCAATAAAAATAACAAAAAATGTACCAACAAACAAAAATATTTAAGTGTAGCACACATGTGAATATATATTAGATATAAAATGTTCAATAAGAAATATTACAAATTGATTTTGCTTTTTTTTACGTCACACCCTGTACCACATTTTGAAATAGTTCGACTACTCTTCCATCCCTCTTTTACTAGAGCACTTTTAGTGCCGTCTATTTCTCGTGTATGTGTACTGCAAATTGTAAACTGATAAGAAACACGTGGAGAGTGTCCCTACTCATTAATGGATATACTCTGTGTTCGATAACCTGGTGAACAAATCGGTGGAGCCATTTCGGAGAACTCTTCCATAGTCGTTTCCATTGAACAACCCGTGTAGACAAACACAATTTGCGAGTGTTCAACTTGTCAATCAACTGTTCACTAATACTATAGCAAAATGTCAATTCCAATACCAATTCAGTTGAAACAAAATTATAGTACAAAATTATATAACAAAGCTGGGCTCAACAGCTGTGTTCAAGGGGAAAACAAGTTAAGTGAGGATTCCGTAAAGATCATTCTAACATCGACAAGATTGTTGTTCTTCAGTCACTTTCCAAATGGAAGATTAGGCAAAATAACAAGTTTACGAGTTAATAAAGGGTGTCCCATAATTCACGCAAAATTTGAATTTATCGAAATTTTGAAATTTTGAATCGAGTTTAGTACAAATTGAGCGCTATTCGAAAGACCAACGCATTTTCATTGTTGAGCAATATTTAAAAAAAAATATGGCCAACATAGTGATTTAAAACCATCAACTGTGAAGAGAATAATTGAAAAATTCAGGGAGACTGGATCAATTAGTGATCTTAAATACTCTGGGTATCCTGTTACAAATCGGTCATCAGAAAACATCGAAGCAGTTCGCGAGAGTATTGCTGACAGTCCAGGAACATCAATTCGGCATCGTAGTCAAGAATTGGGCATTTCGAGAAGCTTCTACAGCGAGTTTTCAATTCAATTCAATTCATCTTTATTGAGTCTAAATTTGTTAACATTTTTTTCTTTTTTTTTAATTCAGAAATTAATGATAAATTAATAAAAAGTTTAAAAATAGCTGACTGTTAGTAAATATGCCTTGCCGGAAAGTTTATTTTTACAAAATAACATTTAGGTGTTTTTTTTCTTTAAACGAAAGACAAATTGTATTCTAACTAACAATTTAAAATGAAAGGTAACTGCTTGCTCCCGGCAAAAGAATTCAACAGAGCTCAAAGGCGGAATAATAAATACTTAAAACTAGGGACAAACACTTACACATAGTCACAAAATTATGATTAGATTAATTATGTGAAGCGATTATTGGATGACATAAGTTGTATGTGAACTGTGAGACCTAATTATGCATTAGTTAAAAATTAAGTTTACATTGGTACCTACTTAGTTAATAGGGAGCAAGTATGACATTTTGGTAGCAATGGGCAAATAGTTAACGAACAAAGGTTACATGGTGTTCTTCAGTCTTTTGTAAATTAACTTAAATTATAGTTATAAATAATGAATAATAGTTATCGAAATGTGTTTCCGCGATACGCTTCACAAAAGTTCTGACTAGGTTGACTAAAAAAAAGTTAGCATTTAAATGTTCAATGCTGAGACATTTTTAAATATGGTAAGCAAATAATAGAGAGTAAGTAGACCTATCCTCGGTAGTTAGTGGCGTGGGCCTTTACATAAAAGGGTATTCTCAAATCCGTGGTGGATGCGCTCAGCAAAGGCTGAGATGCCTCATGTAAGATGTTAATTGGAGAAAGATAATAGTTATCGATTAGAGAGCCAGCGATATTAGCTCTGTAAATTTCGCGGATATGTGAATTTTCATTGAATTCTAAACGACTCAAGTGTCTCCGCGCAATACCTAACAGATACGTGGTGAGGGGAGTAACTCCAGCATTACCATAAATAGCCGAATTATGGAACCACTTTTTATTAGGCCTTCTAAATTTCCCAACACAACGTGTTAATATCTTTCTTTCAAAAATTTCCCATAATTTATTTTCAAGCCCTAGGTGTTGTAGAAGTTAGTAATGGAATTACTTCCTTGATTTTTTTAAGAGCAGCATGTGGTCTTTCATCGCTGCTAAGGATTATAGTATCGTCCGCATATAAGATTGCCCCAGTATCCGAGGTGGTGAGACCCTCTAAAAGAAGTCCATAGTGAAAAGATTAAATAGCCGAGGCCCTAGGATAGATCCCTGAGGAATACCCGATAGTGCTGGCACTACGTCCGAAAAATATTCGCCAACTTGAATTTTAAGCGTTCTGTTAGACAGGAAACTATCAATTAGTCTGATTATCCAAGATGGACAATTAAAGGTTATTAGTTTATAAATAAGTCCTTTGTGCCAAACACTATCAAATGCCTTTTCTAGATCAATATCCAGGGCCACGGTGCAGTTCTAGTTCCTTAGATTGTGAATAATCTTATTAGACAGAGTTAAATTAGCATGTAACGACGAATGTTGCTTTTGAAAACCAAACTGACTTTCCTATACCAAATCAGTATCCTCAAACAAAAGTGTAAGTTTTTCATCAATGACTCTTTCAAAAAGCTTGCCAATATTTGAAAGCAAGGAGATTGGTCGAAAATCTTTAAGTTCCTTTGAATTGCTTTTTTTAGGAATTGGGAGTAATTTAGCCTCCTTCCAAGATGAAGGGAAATAGCCAATGTTAATGCAATGGTTAAATAAGATTTGAAGCTTCTGATCTAAGATTTGATCAGATAAAACTAGAGATCTCATCAAAACCCGTCGATTTTTTATTATTAATGTTAGATCTGAACCTATTCAGCTCAGAAGAGTTCCTTATAAAAAGATCGCTGGGTGGTAGAGGGCAGAAAACATAGGAGACTCAACTAAAGGGCTACGGCTAAGTCGCAGGAAAGTGCTCAACAATTGAGTGTATAAGCCTGTTAATTTCGGAATTAAACGAAGGGTTCTTCAATGGGTAAACTTCTGTATAGAAACGACGAAAACCATCCAATTTAGCAGAAGTGTCATTTAATACTTGGCCATTAAATTGATATTAGTGGCGTAAAGTTTTCTGCCTGTAATTTCATCGATTTCTTTAAATGCTTGTTCTCCACAAGCATTTAAGGCCTTATTTGCTTCAGTCTAGAACGAAAGGCTGAGGCAGCATCAAGACAAAGTGTACGTCTTGATGCTGACTCAGCCTTTTATAATTTTGCTGAGACACTCTATCCTACTTTTCATTTCTTGATATTCGAAGTTGATTATATTATGATGGAAGATTCGCTTGAACCTCTTAAGCCATAAGCTCCGGATTTTAATAAACCTTAAAGTATCTTTTGAAATATTCTGGTACTTAAAGTTCTGAGTTGTTACAAGCCTTGAATTATCTTGAATGCAGGTACGAATGCTAGAGGAGAGCCCATCTACAAGAGCGTCTACTTCGCTGGAAGAACTGTTCCGGTCACACGGATTCTACAGCGAATTCTCACAAAAGACTTCATCCTTGCAAAGTTCAATTGACTCAAGAACTGAAGGCTGCTGACCAATGGATTTTGGAACAACAACAAGTGGATGCTGATTTTTCGAACAAAATCATCCTCAGTGATGAAGGTTATTTTCATTTGGATGGCTTCGTTAATCGTCAAAATTGTCGCATTTGGGGTTCAGAAAACCCACAAGTAATTGTTGAGTTGAGAAACAAATGCATCCACAACGCGTGACTGTTAGAGCGTGACTGTTTTGGGCTGGAGGCATTATCCTACCATTCATCTTCGAAAATGCGCTGGTTATGCAATAACAATTAATGGTGTTCGTTATCTTGACAAATTTTTTCAGTTCTTCGTAATTGCCAGGAGAAGGTTTTCGGGGAATTGGAAAAACCGAAAATTGATTTTTTGTATGGAATTTTGTGTGCAATTTTTCCGGAATGGCTTTTGAGTGGAAAAATAGCAAATTCTGGAAAAACGCGAAAAATTTTAATTTTATTTTTTTTGACGAAATTTTGCATTTTATCCCATGATTTGATGATTTTGGACGATGTAAGTTGGAATATTCGTTGTGACGCTTGGAGAATTTCGGATAATTGTGAAATTCATTGTGATAAAAGACAATTTGCGTGTATTTTGGATGGAGAAGTTGACGAGATAAATAATAGATAGCGCTGTGCTGCGATCAATGCCACAGCTCGATAGATGGCGTTATACCTTGACTTAGGCTGTGCGCAATTTGACAGGTGTCCTTTTCGCATAGTCATTTTCTATTGAGCAAATGTGCCATTTACTATCTATGTTTTATTATCACTCTGGAGTTTATCTGAAGGCGTTAAATTTGGGCGAGACGAAGTTCGCCGGGTCCGCTAGTTAGATATAAAATGACTCACTTACATAAATCTTATGCAAGGCTGATGGTATGCTGCATTGGGTATATTTTTATCCTCCCTACTCACTCAATGGAGTGACTCAACCCAACTGTTGATTCACAAACAAAAAACACGCAAGCATATATATTCCTATTTTGTAGATCATATTTGTAGCTATATGTGCTGAAGACTGTTTTGCCGAAAAGTTATTTTACAAGATATTTACAAAATTACCATATAAAATACACTCCTTTATCCATTCTCATTCATTCATAATGCGTGTACTTGTTCCCTTAATCGTTTCCAAATTGGAATTGGAAGTTGGTTACACGTAAAAAGGTTGAAATTCAAATTGTTGCGCCAATTTTAACAATATATGTCACTTCGAATAAGTGTAAAGTTGATTCCATTTCCAATCCATAGACATAATCTAACTCAACTCATACTTATACATCCATATTAGAAATATGCGCAATGGCGTACTTATATGCTTTTCAAGTAGTTCATTGTTTGATCTTGGGAAATTACAGCCGTCATTTCTTATTTACCCTTTAATCTTATGACTTAGCTACTGATGGAAAAATATGTGCCTGTTTACAGGTAGTAAAAGTTTCCGGGTACAAAATTTCCAGCTGTTAAAATTTACAAATACTGAAAATGGAAATGGCGTTATCCTAGCGATCGCCAGTGTATAGGTATAGAGCTAAAATATGGATCGGCCAGTACAAAAAATTGCGGTTTCTGCAAAATTGTTGACTTAAACTGCCTCTTTTATAATATCTACTCGCGCACAAAATTTACTATTAAAAGCAGATAAAATAAAAATAAAATTCAAACTAAATTAAATAACTAAGCCACGTGGCAGCTCAAAAAAAAATTCACAAAATTTTGATGATACTGTTTTCATTGGTCACACTGTAGTGGCGATGGCAGGCACACAATTTCTCGTGTCGCCTTTATGGAGACGAAGCGCTCCGGTGTAACAGGTGTAACAATAACAACTTCCCTGGGCGGTGTAGGGTCAGGGAGGGAATCTAAAATTTTAATATGGAAGAAGTTAACAACCAACCTTGAAACAATATTAACGGAATTGCCTACCTCTGCAATGTCTCTTCCAGCTTCCACTTTCAATTTCTATCGATTTTCATTTCACCTGCACCATGAAAATTGACGTATTTTGATATTTGCTAAAAAAAAAAAAAAAAACTTCTCAACCTAAGGCAAAACGTTGTATTTAAAATTATAGAATAGAAGAAAAGCATAAATTAATAAATATATAAATTTTTTTTAAAGCAAATAAACAAAAAATAGTAGTTATTTACTTCGTTGCAAATTTATTTATTTATTTTAAATTAAATAATTAAATAAATACGTAGTATTTTTTAAAGGAAACAAAGAAAAGTAAGCTTTTTAAAATTATTTTATTAATTGCAAAATTTAATAAATTAATGAAAGTAAAATAGATATGTATTTTTTTTTTAAAGGCAAACTAAATTTAATGATCAGCAATAGCTAAGTATGAATATCATTTAAGAGTTAGATCTTTTTGTTCTGAACAAACCTCGCTCTGTTAATCCGATGCTCACGCGCGCTTATTGGCAGTGTCAATAATTGTAGCTACATAGAATGTATTTATTGGCACCCCTGCCAATAATTGAACCCTAGTTTTTGCTGGAGTAAATTATTAGCACCCCTTTTATTAATAAACCAATAACTTTTTTAATAAGATGTATTTACAAACGAATTATTTAATCCATTATTACGTAAATAAAAAAAGTTTCCATTAAAAAATATAAAAGGAAGTAGTGAAAAACCAACTGGAAAGGTATTCATTTCAAACTATAGGTAAAGACACAGACAAATGAGAAAAATGTGCGAATTCAAAATAAAAAATAAATTAACTTATTCGATCAAAGGGCTATTGAGAAAATCACTACTGAATGAGGGGGTGCCAATAGTTGGGTCAAAAATTAGGGGTGCCTTGCCTAGTAGTCATTACGCTTATTATTGCAAAAGGGGGAAAAATAGGCGACCGTGAAATGATTTCAAAATATGTACAATATTTATTAATGCTACTCACAAGTCATATAAGCAGTAGGAGTGACGATCTGTCACTGGTGGGAAATTGCAAATGGCTTTAACAATCTGTTAGTTAAGTCGGTTTGTCAGATAATCGATATGCGATGACATGTAAAATGTCATTTCATAAAATTTGCAAAACGTTTGCACTGAACATCAATCGAAACACTCATTACAAATTCACTGTATTTTTCCTATATAAACGGGACTCAACTTCTCGAAGCAGTTTTCTTTTCTATACCATTCGCGTAAACATATCAACAGGACTACAGGAATCACGATGACTTCAGAGAATCTACCAACGGTTACTGCGACCCAACCTACATCGGAATATTTCCTCAGTGTTAAGAGTAGTGACGGCACTAAAAACCTGCTCTCTATGTTTCGTATAGCGGGCATCTTAGCGCCGAAAAGATTCAAAACACTCTATACCATCTACTCGTTTGTATGTAATTTCGCCGTAATTATTTTTTTACCACTTATGTTCATTCTGACCTATGTACTGCGGTGGCGAGAATTGTCCATTGAAGAACTTCTCTCATCGCTGCAAGTTTTCTTTGAGGTTATGGCGTCTGAATCTAAATTTGTCATTATGATTTGCCAGCGACACTTTTTTTTTGAAATTGCGGAAATCCTTGATAAGCTTGATGCTCGCATCCAAAGCTCCGAAGAGGTACATGAAGTTGAGAAAAGCGTTCGATTTAACAATCGAATGTTCAGTGCGTTCAATATTACTTACAATGCGTTCTGGGCGACATCATTCATAGGGGCGATGTACATGGGACGGACACCATTATCCTTGTATATTCCGTACATGAATTATCGTGAATCTACATTTAATTTGGCGATGTCCGGTGCAATTGAATACTTCCTCTTTGGTGGTGTTATCATTCATCAGTTGATCAGCGACACGTATGCCGTCATCTATGCTGGAATTGTGCAGTCACATTTGAAGATTCTTATTATGAGGGTGTCTCGGATCGGAACTGATCCAAAGTGTACACAGGACGACAATCTAGAGGAATTGGTTCGGTGTCTGCGTGACCATAAGATCGTTATTGAGTAAATTTTACATAGCAACACTTATAGGGTGGTTTACTCTTATACATTCTCATTTTTGCAGGCTTTTAAATACTATAGGACCACTAATATCGACAACATACTTTATTCAATTTCTGGTGACAGGGGTCTCCCTGGGAGCTACGCTAATCAATATGACCGTTTCCAAGGAAAGGTCTTCACTTGTCGGATCGTTTTTTTACATCTTAAGTCTAATTATCGAAATCTTTCCAATTTGCTACATTGCAAATTGTCTTGCAGCTGAGGGTGATCGTTTAGCTGAAGCGATTTTTCATATGAATTGGATGGATCAGAGCCAGAAATTTCAGCGAATGTGTTTGTTCTTCATGCACCGGGCACAGGAGGCAATAGTCTTCTATGCCGGAAAGATGTTTCCAATTTCATTGAACACCTTCGTGTCGGTGAGTAAATAAATATTATTCCGAGAATCAATGGTCTGATGGTGTATCCGTTACTTTCAGATAATTAAGTTCACCTTTTCGGTGTATACTCTTTTGAACAACATGAACTTTGCTGAGAGATTTAATTAAGTACTGTAAGCTGACCGCCAACAACAGTCATATTTAAAAATACATAACTGCATACTGCACTTTGTTGAATTATTTTGATAATTTATTTCAATGCAAAAATAAAATAGGTACACCGAACATACATCAGTGTCGCACGAAATTTTATCGTTCACCCTTCAAGTTTGTTAAAATATGAGGTTTACAAATTTCATTAAGAAAAAGGTCGTCTTCGATAAGTTAGCATTTTTGGCGACAAGCTCAGTACTCAGTTGTGTTGGATAACCTCGAATAATGTTGAACAAATCGGTGGAGTCGTTTCGGAGAACTTTTCCATAGTCGTTTCCATTGAACAACCCGTATACACAAACACAGTTTGAGAGTGTTCAAGATGTCAATCGGATGTTCACTATGCCATACAGCCAGGGAAACAAAAACAATTCATTTACTGCATGATTCACATCCTAATCGTGTATCATCGAGCGTTTTTGCGATCAGAATTGGCCATTCAGATCTTGCAATTTATTGGACTTTTTGCTTTAGGGTTTTTTTTTGTAACTAAATGGTCTATGCAAAAGAGCACATGACAAGCCATTGCACTTGATATGCTGGCGGCAAGGCTCGGTCTAACTCGCCAAAAATCTCATTCTCAAGATTATAACCTAAGAAATTGTCAAGAAAATTCAAAATGGTCGTACTTTGTATTTCGCTTCCTTCGTATAAGTCTCTTGCTGATATTCCTCACACCCAGTCAAATCCTTGCCTTTTGCCTTATCATATTATGTATGATCGCATTGCTTGAACATACCCTTGTAATGATTCAAAAAGGGCGTATCCAGTGTTAAAGTCTTAATCAGTCGATTGCAGTGAAGCAATAGTCGCATGCAAACTTTCTATGATTTCGTTCCACAATATTGTCATTATTTCCGTTTCCAATTTACTCATCTTTAAAAATAGTTCGTAACCCTGTTTCACCTTATTGGAAATGCCGTCCACAATTTTCTTGATAGTAGTAAAACCTCATAAAAGCGCCTTCGTAGCATATAGTTTTTTTTTAAATATGAACTTTCGACGTATCTACTTGCTTTCGTAAGACGACCCCAACGATAAAAAATCTAAGAATATTTATGCTTCTGTACAGCCGTCTGCAACTTAGCAGACCAAATTGAATGAGTGTGCAAGACACGGAATGAAATCTGCATATTTACATATTTATTTTCTTTATACCTGTTTGTAAGCCACATTTACTACTAATATCTATCATACCTCTGCCCACGACCGACTAACTAACAGTGCCTCAAGCATTTTTTGGATGATTACCTAGACAAAGGTCACTTTAGTGATAAAGATTAGTGCTATAGTCAATATAACCCTTTTCAAATTACCAATTGCTATTACCACTAGCACAATGAAAATATTAGAGAATTCGCTTGATCTGATAGTTTTGCAATATTGCCAAATTGCGTGTAGTGATGTGGAAAATATAATTTGTAGTGTGACCAGCGCTTCAATCTAAATGGACACTTTTTTACGGTCAGAAAGAATTGGTCCATGGGGCCCCCAAATGCGAGGGGCCCGTAGCATTTGCTACTCTTACTACATGGCATTGCTAATCCGCCACTGTTGCCGCCATATACAGTAGTGCGTCGGCATAATTATTTACACAAAAGTAAAGTTAATTCTACTCATAAATTTGAACTTACTTTATGTAAATTTTGGCATCAATGGAAAAGTCATTTAAATTCCGTTTGAAAGATACAAAACTTTCCTTAACCCATTGAAAATTTCGTACTTTTGTAAAAGTCTACTTTTTTGACTTTTGACTTTTGACTTTTTTGATGCAAAAAGTTTCTTCAAATAATTCTAATAGTGACTGCAAGAAAATGTTTTTAAAAATCTCTTCGTTAATATTTTTTATGATTTTTTTGAAAATTGCTAAAAATGACTATTTTAGCCACTTTTTCCTCCTTTTCATACAAAATTTTTCTGAGATCATCCTATTCAAAAAATCATAAAAAATATTAGCGAAGAGATTTTTGAAAACATTTTTTTGCAGTCACTATTTGAAAGAATTAAATTAATTAAAATTTATTAATTTAATTCTTTCTAAGATTCACTAAGAAATATATTATTTGGAACGGACAGATAACAATGTGGACAGAAAAATACGACACGAGATTCCTACACAAACCTATGGGTACTTACGGGATTTGGGTGCACTCAAACCTGTAATATTGTATATTGAGACAAGTTCTCATTAAAGAATAGACTAAAATCAAACGACTAAAATGGTGTACCGCAAATAAGCGTTATTGGTCCACTATTGTGTGTGTTACTTAGGTGACATCCCTCAAACAGAAGATAGTATTGTACCAAATTTCTTCATGACGCTAATGTAGGTAGGTATGTACTAGTATTGTACGTTTTTTGTTCAATAAAAAAAACGGAGTTTTAAAAAGTGTGAGACCAATAAACTGGATGCCTTCGACAGGCATAAGTCATATAAATGGTGTTTTTTTCTTAGAGCTATAAAACTATAAGTTGGCAACACTATTTTAACTGCCGGCCCATTTTGTCACCTGTCAAGTGATTTATTTTTAATTTGGTTTGGCATTTCAACTTGAATAGACTGACGCCTGAACAACGCTTCCAAATTGTGTAATTTTTTTTTGAAAATCATGGTTCTGTTCGAACGTATCGCGCACTACGTCCATTTTACGGTCAACATAATCGTCTCACTTTTGATTGAATGGATACGTCAATAAACAAAACTGCCATATTTGGAGTGATGACAATACTCAAGTGTATGTTAAGACACCGTTACATCCACAAAAACTAACTGTTTGGTGTGTTTTATGGGTTGGTGGAATAATTGGTCTAAACGATGGTTTAAAAACGATGCTGGCCAGAACGTTACAGTCAATATGCATGTTTTTTTGAAACCTCGCCAGCCAGCCGTTCATTTGTACAGTTGCCAGCACAATTGCCAGCAAGATGAAGCCAGCCGAATGAATTAAAGCAATAAGCCTAAAAGCATACCAGCATTTCATATAAAATTATGCATTTGGTAGAAATATTAGATAAATTCTGACATTTTTCTCTGGAATGTTGTGTGCATGAGATAAGAACGCCATTATGATTTAGGCAAATTGTACGGAAATTCTAAGCCACTTGTTGCTTTCAGCCACACCTGTTGGTTCATTGTGAATTGAATTTAGCCAGCTGCCAGCCAGCAGCTCTCCGGCTGGGGAGAAAACCAAGAGTTGTTGCCAGCAGGTTGTTGTTTTAAATAGCATGTGAAATTTGCCTCAACTGCCAACTACTGGCAACTACTGGCTGGCGAGGTTTCATAAAAACACAACTAATGGTGACCGCTATAGAGCCATGATTACTGATTTTTTCGTTCATCAATTGAACAACCATATGATGTGCAGGAGCTGTGGTTTCAACAAGACGGCGCAACATGTCACACATCAGCTTGTGCCACAATTTGATTTATTGAAGGAAACGTTTGGTAACCGAATAATTTCACGCTGCGGACCCCTGAATTGGCCTCCAAGATCGTGCGATTTAACTTCGCTTAACTATTTTCTGTGGGGATACATTAAGTCGCTAGTCTGAAATGAAGATGCGCTTTATCTGAAAAAATCAGCATCTGCTTTCGCTTATTGCTTATCGTTTAGCACTCGGTGCATTTTCAGTTGCTGACATTTTTTTCGAATGGAGACCCCAGGCTTTGGGAGCACACGTCCGGCAATGGCTGCAATATTTTTCGTTGAGCACACAGGACGATTGCGGTAATTATGTTCGTTTATCAATCAGCAAACTTTCGTACACCAGCTGCAGTTTGTGTATTATTTCGACCGCAATTTCTGTTCAAAATTCGCAATATTTCGGCAATATGTCTTTGGAAGTTGTAATTTTGTATTTTTTTCCAAAACGTTGTTCAATCCGTCAATTTCGCGAAATAAAATAGGTATGTATATGTACTGTCAATTTTGTAAACGCCTATCACATTACCTGTCACATTATTTGTGACTGAGGCGATATTCTTTTGGGCTATTTTCGTGAGAAGTATACAAAATTTAACCCTTTGGTTACTAATACTACTCAACTCATACCAGTGCTAGCAATAGGTCTCCCAAAGCAACATTAACTTATGCCGTGCATTCGCGATAGCGCAAACCGCCAATCGATTTGGTCTTCGAAGTTCTACTTGTTTTAATTAGTTTTAAAATAAGGTCTCACAATTTGAGTCTGCCTATCTTACCACATGCAGCGATCACTTTTAATGGAGCTTTGTCCTCCTAAAAGACAATGAAACTTAAAGGTTACATCGGAAATGTAAATCCACAAAGCAGACAGTACTACTTTGAAGCACAGACCGAGCACACAATGTATTACCTTCAGCTCGCTATTCTGGTCGCCCTTCTTGGGCATAGTGTGAACTCCGAAGACGACAACTATAGCTTTTACCACGGGTAGATATTCATTTTTTTTTTTTCATGAGATACGTTTATATCTACTCCCCCTTTAGGTACAAAATAATTCAAGTGATTCCTCAAAACCAGCTACAGAGCTTAGCACTGCATGCCTTTCAAAATCTGCAAAACAAAATTCCCCCCCTTGACTTCCTCAGCTCTACAAAGCTGCTGAATGTCCCAATACTGATACTGGTGCCACCAAAGTCAGAAAAAGAACTTCAAAATCTACTCAGTACCATTAAATTACCACGCACAGTTATCAATGATAATTTGCCGCAGTCAGTTCAAGCCGAACGATCAGAAAACCTAATGCGTCGAACTGCCAATCGGCTGGACTTTGAGTCGTACCTAAGATTCCAGGACATCAACGACTACCTATCGGAGTTATCGAAAATGTATCCCGAACGTGCGTCTCTGATAAAAGTTGGTAAATCCTTCGAAGGACGTCAGATGCAAGCCCTAAAAATCACCGACATCAGCGATTCCCGGTCGAATAAAAAACTAATCTTCGTTGATGCTGGCATTCATGCCAGAGAATGGATAGCACCGGCAACAGCTCTCTTTGCGATTCATCAACTAGTCGAGAACTTCGATGACAATAAAGAATTGCTGAAGGACTACGATTGGATAATTCTTCCCGTTGTCAACCCCGATGGATATGAATACTCCCACACCAAGGAGAGATTTTGGCGCAAGACGAGACAACCGAACACATTCGCTTGCATTGGAACTGACGCAAATCGAAATTTTGATTTTCATTGGGGTGAGACGGGCGCCTCAAGCTATGCCTGCTCAGAGACTTTTCGCGGACCTAAGGCGTTTTCGGAACCAGAAACTGAAGCTTTGCGTAAAATTCTGCAATCTTTCGAGGGTAATTGCAAGATGTACTTGAGCTTGCATTCGTATGGAAAATATTTGCTCTATCCCTGGGGTTATGACTCGTGAGTTGTGTATATAATTGTGAAAATATTTACAACACTGATTGGGACTTTTTTACAGAACTCTACCATCGACCTGGACGGATTTGGATGAAGTGGCTATGGCTGGAGCAAACGCGATTCGGAGTGCTACTGGAACCAACTACACTGTGGGTAGTGCAACAAATGTTTTGTATGCCGCTGCTGGCGCCAGCGATGATTATGCATTTGGGGCGGCAAACATTCCCATTTCGATAACAATGGAGTTGCCAGGTGGTGGTCGTGGTGGATTCGATCCCCCGCCGAGCAAGATTAAACCGTTCGTTGAAGAAGCGTGGATTGGTATCAAGGCAATGGCAGAGACAGTGACGAAAAAGTACTGATGATATTACGTATCTACTATCTAGTATCTGCTTTGTTGATTGGAATAAATTATTTCATTGTGTTTTCATGCAAAAGGTTTAGAGACGGTTTTTTTCAAATGTTAGATTAAGAATGCGGTAGCTATGCAGAAATTATGCAATAGTCCAATTGCGAGAAAGATTTCAGACCAATCAGACTGACCTTCTTTGTTTTGAAGACCCTTGAACGAGTCCTAGACAACCATCTGCGTGGTGCAATAGAACCAACACTCTCAAAATCACAGCACGCATAAAGATCGACAGAGACTGCTCTCCATAGAGTGGCGAGCCAACAATTAAAAACTCGATACACTATAAAAAAAATACACCTAAGCGACCTTTCTACATATAGAAGGGACCTTCAACAAGTTACATACTGAAGCGATTCTAGAATCATCTTAGTCTTTGGATTGTTTTTATGCTCAACACCAGGATCATTCAGACAACGCTAGGAAATAGTAACCAAATCCACCAACAGAGTCACACCCCAAGGAGATGTTATTTCACCACTGCTATAACTCATAGTAATGAACATAATACTTAGAATTAGAGAAAGTATTAAGGTAGTCGAATATGCGGACGACATGATGATACGGCTCCCTGAAATTACGCCAAAAAAAAATAAAATTGAAAAAGAGCCCAAAAACCTCCATACAAATGTGCGGCATTTTTTCCTATGAAAAATCCCAAATATTTTGACACAAATGCCGCTAATTTTGCCATTTTTTCCAAAACTCTTTTGGTTATTTTTTCCATTTAAGAAAATTGCGAAAACGCCAAAAAAAGGGTTTTAGAAAAAACACAAGAAAACTTTTTGGTATTTTTTCCAAATTTAAAAAGAAAAAACGCCGAAAAATTTGTTGTTTTGTTTTTAATAGAAAAGAAAAAAAGCGCCAGAAATTGAGGAATGTTAGCACCTGGGCCAGATAGTGTGGTCTCGGTGTAAACCCGAGCAAACCCGACCAGTGCTAGGTATTTAGGCACTCCTGGATCCTGGATCCCAAGCTCATCTGGAAACTCAACATCGAACAACGTGTAAGGAAAGCGTGGATAACTTTCTATGCCTGCAGTAGAACATTCGGCAAAAGGTGGGGCCTGCAACCAAAACTGACGCTTTGGATGTACACAGCCGTAGTAAGACCAATCCTTACAACAGAGCCCAAAGAACGGCATGCATAGGCACCTCAGGCGCTCTGCGGTCAACGGTCACAGCACACACAGCGCGATTAGACTCATCGAGTCGGGGTGCTGGTATGCGAGACCCTATGTACATAGCAACATTCTGCTATCTCTATCAAGAGAAGTAGTACCACCCTCAACGGATTACATCACCCCCAAAATGCTTTTTACTAAACACTTTGAAGTAAATCCCCTTCAAGATGAGAGTGGTAAGACGGACGGGTGAACAGGGACTCGAATCTAACAGTATACATGGACCAGACGGTTCAAAAATGGACTGCAGAGTAGGTGCGGGTATATTTTGTGAGTCTTTGAGCATTTCAAAATCCTTAAGGCTTCCGGATACAGCTACTGTGTTTCAGGACGAAAAACTTGCTATCCGTGAGGCCTTCCGCCTAATCAAACTACACACGAACACAGTTCCGAGGCAAAAGATAGACATATTCAATGTAAGTCAAGCTGCGATGAAGGCTATCGCCTCAGTCAATATAACCTCAAAATTAGTTTTAGAATGTCGAGAGGAGCTGGCCTCGCTGGATTAGTTCAGGATTACATTGATCTGGGTTCCAGGTCATAGCAAAGTTTATGGAAACGAAGAGGCTAAAGAGCTGGCCAGGCACTGTTCCGTAAAGGTCGGAAACAATATCACACCGAGACCTTTGATATCAAAAAATTGTGCGCAACTCGCAAGCCAACACCAGGGGAACAATTTTCCAAAAGAGTAGGTATATGCTATGTAAACTTGCATACGCGGATGACATTGACATCATTGGCAGAACACAGCGAGCTGTCACTGGTGTGTTTGCAAGTATCAGTACGGAGGCGGTAAAAATGTGTTTAGTGGTGAATGAGGGAAAAACAAAATATATGCTGTCAACAAGAAGGGACACACAACATCGACGAATCGGACAGAACGTCACGATAGACAGCTATAACTTTGAGGTAGTTCGGAACTTTGTCTACCTCGGCTCCGCTATTAACTCTGAAAATGAGATCACATCAGAAATCAAGCAGACCACTTGTCACTTGTCACTTGTCACTTGTCACTTGTCACTTGTCAACCGCTGCGCTGTTACTTTGGCCTAAGTAAAAACTTGTCGAGAAACACCAAGGAGACTATATATAATACCCTCATTACCTATATTATAGGCCTGCTCAATGGCGTATATGCATGGCGGATAAAGATCTTCTAGGTCGTTTCGAACGCAAAATTCTTCGAGTGATTTGATCCCGTTTGCGTTGACGGGCTTTCGAGGAGGAGATTTAACAGCGAACTCTACGAGCTGTACAGCGACATCGACCTGGTCAAAAAAGTACGTATTAGTCGACTAAAATGGACGAATGGATACAAACGCTCCAGCCCAAAAAGTTTTTAATTCTAACCCGGAGGGGCAACGCTGTAGAGGAAGACCTCGCCTTAGGTTGGGCGCACAAAGTGGAAGGGGACCTCAACCAACTTGGAGCGCTTACTGGAGAGCCGTGTTGGATGAAGCCCAGGTCCACCCCGGACTGTAGCGCCATCTAAGTAAGTAAGTAACTATAAGCTTTCAAATGTATCTAAGCTGATTTATTATCTTTCCATGCTATCCCCGGCTGGAGTTAGGATGTCGACTTGCCATAGTATATTAAGGGACAACTGGTCGACCAAAAAACTAGATAATAATACTCTCGCCAAACATCTTACGCCAAAACTTTGTAAACTTTCAGCTTTTAATATACAGCATTTAATATACTCGTATAAACCACATTATTAATAAGTGAAGGTTGTCAACGAAGTGTCGATTTATTTCCAAGATAATGTCTTGCGATTAGATAGAGCTATGAGAAGCTATACCCCACGGAAGCAAATTATGTAATTTCTGATCGGTTGTAGTCAAAACCATCTACCACACCACGTAAATAAAACCCTTTACCGAGTATGACGATACTTTTATTTTGCACTCACACTCTAGTACTTCTTAATAACAGTCGCTGCCATAGCTCTGATACCGAGCCAGGTCTCCTTAACATAGGGATCAATGCTGGTTGGTGGTGGATCGAAGCCTGTCGAACCACCAGCTGGCAGTTCCATGGTCATAGAAATTGGAATATGTGCGGCACCAAACGCAAAGTCATCACTAGCACCCGCAGCTTCGTAGAGGACATTTGTAGAAGAGCCCACCGAGTACACCGTGCCAGTTGCATCGAAAATTGCATTATAACCGGCCATAGCCACTTCATCCAAATCTTCCCAAGTGTCAGGTAGATCTCTGAAAAATATAATTAAATTCTACGTATACTCGACTCAAAGTCACATTTGTTTCTTAACTTACGGCGTCCATCCCCATGGGTAGAGTAGGTACTTGCCATACGAATGTATGGTCAAATAGAACTTACAACGGTCCGAAATCGAGTACAACAAGTCCCTTACAACCTGAGTTTCTGGCTCAGAGAATGGTTCCGGGCCGGCAAAGGTGTCTGAGCATGAATTGCTCGACGCACCTTTCTCCATCCAATGGAAGTCGAAATTACGATTCGGGTCACTTCCGTAACAAGTGCGACCTAACGATCCATTGTGTGGGGTCCTTGTTTTGCGCCACATGCGATTCAAAGTAGACGTCTGCGTGTACTCATAACCATCGGGATTCACAACTGGCAGGATTACCCAATCATAGTCGACCAACAGCTCCTTATTCGCCTCGTAGTTTTCGACGAGCTGCTCGATCACGTAAAGCACTGCGGCCGGTGAGATCCATTCACGGGCATGGAAGCCTCCATCAATGAAGATGATTTTCTTGTTTTGTCTTCCATCACCATTGGTCACGGTGATGGTCTTCATCAAACGCCGTTCGTAAGTCTTGCCGACAACTCTGACAAATACTCGACTGGGATAGGTGCTTGCCAGGTATTCGATGTACTCGTTGATCTCATTGTGAGTGTAGTACCGTTCGGTACTAAGCTTTGGTGAGTTCGATCGTGGGCGCTTGTTCTTAAGAAATTGGTCTTCGATTGTGCGCGCAACATTGCCATTGATTAACTTGGGTTGCATACTATTTTCGGAGAGGATTCGTAGGAACTCCTCTTGCTTCACTGGCGATACCATTACCCTTGAGGGTTGCCCGATGATCTTCGGCAAAATGAAGAAGTCATAGTCCTCTTGTTGGGAGAGCTTGAAAAGAAGTTCACCTTGTTCCTTGTTTATGGCTGTCACATCGTAGATTTTGAAACTAAAACAAAAGTTGGTTGGTTGGAAAAGTGAATGGCTGGGAACTTGCCGACTTACCCCTCATAGCCTAAGCCAAGGACACTAGTCACACACAATAAAACCAAGCCGAGATGGAACATTTTCAGTCTGCTCGCCTTGCAACTATCAATCAGAATGAAACCCAACTTCAATTCAGGAGCCGTTGAAGACGGGTGAAGGCAGTCTATCTAATCACGAAAAGATTGTGCAATCTAGGCGATACTATCAGTTGTGTTTTCGTGTTGTATAGGTACTTAATTTCTAGACCCGATAAGGGGAAGTGTAAGAGTATTTGGGTTGTCCCAAAGACTGCTACCGATTAGACGGATGTTTTATTGGTAAATCGGTTTATGATCCCTCTATAAAACTGAAGTAATACGAATAGGTATACCGACTTGAATGGATTTTCCAAATCTTACAGATTAAAGTCGATTTCATGTCACATGTGCTATTTCATAGGAAAGGGGCATTTAGTTATGTGTGTAGCTTTTCACTCACGTTATCTTAAAATTGTGCATGATCACGTTATTTTCTCAGCCTAATTAGGGATAGATAGAACCGAAAACACCGAAAAGGAAGAAGAGTACAAAATAGATAAATTAAAACCCAGTTTAAGGTCTTTACGGTACACATAAACATTAACCTTACTAACTCACTTATAGGTACTTAAATGATGATGACTGTCCGGGATGGGCCTGGGCCTCAACCAATACGCCTCTTCAGTTACCCCGATCTTTGGCTAACCCCTCCAGTTGTGCAATAGAAGTTAGTTAAGGACCATTTCCACTTGTGCGCGCGACTGATACGTACCTGTCTGACCCGGTCGATGTTGCTGTACAACTAGCAGAGTTCGCTCTTAAATCTTCTCCTCCAAAACTCGCCAACGCAAACGAAAATCACTCGAAGAATTTTGTCTTCGAAACGACCAAGAAGATATATTCATCCACCATTCTAACGACCATGCTTTTGCGCCATAGAGCAGGACTGGGATGATGAGCGTCTTATATAGAGTTTCCTTAGTGTTTCAAGGCCTTACTACTTTTGTAGTCAATTGCCTTCTTCCTTAGGCCAAAGAATCTGCGGTTGCCAAAGTGTAACTCTTCGATTGATTTCTGCTATGATGTCATTGTCAGAATTTATAGTTAAGTCGAAGTAGACAATGTCCCTAAGCAAAATACGCGTCAGTCAATATACGCTCCAAAGTACGCATCAATATAGCGTCAAAGTACTCGTTAAAATCCGCGTCCATATACGTGCCAAAATACGCATGAAAATACGCGTCAATAAACGCCCAAAAAAAATACGCTCCAAAATACGATCTGGGCTGTGGGAGCGGAACACGAAGGCCTACCTCTGGTCGAATACATAGCTAATGGTAATAATAAGAAAATTGGTGTAAAAATTTCTTTTCTGATAAACCATGCAAAACCCGCCAAAGAAACCTTAAGAATCCAATGACAAAAAATGTCAATAGTGCCAGAATTTCTGTGATGAACTGACGAGTACAAAAGAAACCACGAGACTTAAATCACGAGGTAAATCTTAAACCATGGACTTAAATGTCACCCTACGGCCTTGCTTTGGGACAGCCAAAAAGCTCTTCATTGATCGGAGTCCGCAAGTATTTCCGATACATTCCCAAAAGTGTCGCCGATTAAAAAACACATGGACAACTTTAATGTTTGAATTCCAAATTGTCTTGCTTAATACTTATTGATAACAGCTACACCCATCGCCCTGATACCAATCCATGTCTCCTTGACATACGGATCAATGCTCGATGGTGGTGGATCAAAGCCGGTCAAACCACCAGCTGGCAGTTCCATGGTAATAGAAATTGGAATATTCGTTGCACCAAACGCGTAATCATCACTCGCGCCTGCAGCTGCATAGAGGACATTTGTGACAGATCCAACCGTATACACAGTACCAGTTGCATTGTAGATTGCATTATATCCAGCCATTGCCACTTCATCCAGGTCTCGCCAGGTATCGGGTAGATCTCTGAAAAACACTCCAAATATCATATGAATTCGATAAGAAATCATGTCCAACATACGAAGTCCATCCCCATGGGTAGATTAGATACTTTCCAAAAGAATGGATTGTCAGATAGAATTTACAACGATCCTTCACCGAGTACAACAAATCCCTGACCACCTGAGTTTCTGCTTCCGAAAACGGCGCCGGTCCGGCAAATGTATCTGAGCAAGCATTGCTGGATGCACCTTCTTCCAACCAATGAAAGTCAAAGTTACGATTTGGATCGGTACCATAACAAGTTCGACCCAACACACCCTTGTGTGGGGTTCTTGTCTTGCGCCACATCCGATTCAAAGTAGACGCCTGGGTGTGCTCATAACCGTCGGCATTCACAACTGGCAGAATGATCCAATCATAATCGGCCAGCAGCTCTTTGTTCTCCTCGTAATGTTCGACGAGCTGCTCGATCGCATAAAGCACTGCGGCTGGTGAGATCCATTCACGGGCATGGAAGCCCCCATCAACGAAGATCACTTTTTTATTTGTTCTTCCGTCTCCGTTGGTAATGGTTATAGTTTTCATCAAGCGGCGCTCGTATGTCTTGCCGACAACTCTGACAAATACTCGACTGGGATACGATCTTGCTAGGTGTTCGATGTATTTGTTGATCTCTTCGTGGGTGTAGTATCGTTCGGTACTGAGCTTTGGTGAGTTTGATTGTGGGCGCTTGTTTTCAAGAAATTGTTCCTCAATTGTGTGAGCAACATTGGCATTGACTAACCTATGTTTCATGCCATTTTCGACGAGGATGCGGAGGAACTCCTCCTGCTTCACTGGCGTTACCATTACCCTTGAGGGTTGCCCGATGATCTTCGGCAAAATAAAGAAGTCATAGTCCGCTTGTTGGGAGAGCTTGAAAAGAAGTTCACCTTGTTCCTTGTTTATGGCTGTCACATCGTAGATTTTGAAACTTAAAGAAAAGTTCATATGAAAACGAGAGGTTTGGGAATTTGCCCACTTACCCCTCATATCCCAGCCCAAGGACACTGGTCACACACAATAATACTAAACCGAAACGCAACATTCGTTTGACCGTTAGTGTCGAGGTTGCAAATCAAAATGGATCTTTATTCTAATGAATGCCTTGAGTTATTTTTGAGCTGCATAGCTAAATATTTTTGATGCGATAAGAGAACTACCCTCGAAATACGAATACGTAGATCCCTTCTAAAACAGTCGGTATCTGCATGAAATGATTTACGGAGCTGCAATAAAATTAAAATGATTTATAGGGCTGTTTAAAATCTAGCTCTATATATCGGATCAGATAGCTTTGCGTGTTTATTTACCGGGGAAGATTGATCTTGAAAGGTTGTGGTAAATCTATACATATAATAAAACTATAGGAATTTTCTTTGGCCGTTAAAAACTCGAAAACTACTGGACAGATTGCGATAAAACTTTTTTTTAAATGTTCCTTAGGACTGTGAGACTGCTATAGGCTACGCCGTTTTTAGCCACGTCCTTAGGAACAGTTTTAAATGGACCAAATATAATTTTGTTTGTTTGCTAAAGGCGAGCGGCGCAAGGCGAGCACGAGTCAGCTAGTAGTTAATAATACTGTAACAGAAGTGACGTTCAAAGAAAAAAGGCTGTTGGAATGCCGGAATCGAGGAACTTTGTCATGGCCCTTATGAACTTGCCTGGACAAATCTCACAAGTTTTGAAGAAGATTGGAATAGATTATTCCAACAAAGTTAAGTCTTCGAGTTTAGAGCTGCTTCAGTTTTATTCTTCTTACTACTGATCCTTCGGACTAACACCAGCGTATAAGTTACGAACGGTACTAGGAGTTTTTGGCAAAATAAAGAAGTCATAGTCCTCTTTTTGAGAGAGTTTAAAAAGGCATTTACTTTGTTCTATCGTTGTAAAAATGTAATGGCTAGGAACTTGTCGACATATCTCTGATATCCTAAACCAAAATCTCTGAAAACATACAATAAAACTAAATCAAAGCGAAGCGTTTTAAATCTACTCGCGATGCAACTATCAATGATGCCAATAAGTGACAGTGTCTACGAGTTGTTGTTAATGTTGTTCTCTTAAACAATAATTCATAGACTAAAGCCGAAGACATGTGTAGTGGAGGCATTTTATCTAATCATAAAAAGATTGTACAATCTAGATGAACGAGTAACTATCAGTTGTGTTTTTATGCTTTAGTTATGCATAATTATTTTTCAATGTTTCTTCAGTTCGATAAGAGAAAGTTGAAAATTATAGTTTGCTAAAGTCCAAATTAATATTATTGATTTTTTTTTTCGAGACAACGTGCAATCTTATAGATAATTATTAGATAGCTGTTTGATTGAAAAAGCGCACAAGTCCAACGACAGAAATTTTATATTATGATGGGAGTTTGTTTTTAAATTGGGAACACTGTTTTTAACAACATTCATTCAATTTGATAATCGATAGATTATTTCTATTCAGTAATCAGTATGCTTTGGCACTTTGGTATGATGAGTAGAGCTTCTCTAGAAGATCGCTTGAAAATTGTAAAAATTTATTTCGAAAATCGTGGGTCAATTTGGGGAAACTGATGCAGAATGCTGCACTCAACATAACCATTTATTCGAGTCAGTTATTCAAAATATTAGGCGTGTTTTTTTTTTTTTTTTTGCAATCCTATAAAGGCTTAGCAAGTTTTCCATACGAATCGTTAGCCCGGATAATCATCGGGGCTTATGCTTTAGCCCAGATAAAAACTCTTTAAATGTTATCGAAAGTGCTATCGAAAGTGGTTACGATTATGTCATAAATGACGTTAATTTGACAACCAAAATTATTAGGGGAGACTGGGGCACCTTTAATCGTGAGGCACATTTGAACATTGCTAATAAGACAACATTTAAAAAATATTTAAGAGTACATATTAAACAAAATTTAAACTTGGTAGGTAGGTAACATTGGGAAGAGTAAAGAATCAGTCACATGGGAGTGAACGAACGAATTTATAAAATGCGAACAATCAACTTTTTATGCATTTATAAACAGAAAATTGCACATTTTATTACTCCAAGAGGGGGATAATTAATTATCCTACCAAAAAGTCTTAAGAAAACAAGTTTAGAAACAGTTTTGTGATGTGCTTTTTACCTCAGTCGGGGTATACTCGTCGGGTCCAGGGTTGCCCCCAAAGAAACACGAACTTTGAAATCTAATTTACACCTTTTTATTACAAGTATTTGTGATACTTAGGTCCAGTTTCAAATGTTCCGGATAAAGTTTCGGATAGTTAGCCGACACATAACGCCTTCCACCAGATAAAAGTAGCTGATATTTTTTTTTTCTGTTTCATCGTCAAAGTCTCTGATAAACTATCCGGTAGAAAAATTTATCAGGCACTAATTGTTTGACAGGAATGGAAATGATGTTTTTTATCGTTTATCACATTTTTAAGTGAATTGTGTTGTTCTAGTTTGTTTAATTTAGCATGGATAAATTCATTCATTTACTCATTTTCGATACCCCGCTTATCCCTTAAGTGGGTGGCGGGTTGCACAAGTCCAAGTGCACCGTCCATAGTCTCGATTCTAGGCCATCGACTGTAAATCATAAAGGGCAATCCCCATACGGGTAGGGGAGATATTATGGACTTGGTCTAACCATCTCATCCTGGGTCTACCTAGAGGACGGCTGCCCGTTTGTACGGATTCCATAGCACGTCGCGTCGTAAGATCATGGTTGGGGACATGCGCTTTAAAATGACTCATCCACCGCTGCGTCCGGAGCAGTAGCTGCTCGACATTGAGTCCCTCACGTATTCTGGTGTTTCCACCATCTCTACGGCGGGTCACACCAGTAATACAACTGAGGAATCTCATTTCGGCAGCTTGTATCCGCGA
The DNA here is from genome assembly GCA_949372485.1 of Cheilosia soror. Lineage (NCBI taxonomy): Eukaryota > Metazoa > Arthropoda > Insecta > Diptera > Syrphidae > Cheilosia > Cheilosia soror. Next base: position 32,773,829 of record OX443561.1, on the reverse strand, counting down.
TCTTATTCTTTCGGTCATTACCCAAATAGGTAAGAGTTGGAACAAACTCCGAATTAACGACTGACAACTTGACAATTTAGCTTTGACACCAAGTTCAGTCCTCTTATAATAACAGAATAACCGGGCTGTTTCAAAATTGACCAACCTGACCAATCCTACAGATAAACTTAGCATTGCTCTTGGTCCTTCCATCACTCGTGAGTATATATTAAACAGGCATTCTGGACACGACCATCACTTGAGATTTGTTTACGTTTACTTTCATCTCAGCTTCCACATAAGCGACTACAAACGGATAGAGTGCGCATTGAATTTCCGTCTAAGAGGACCAAAGGATGACCAAGTCATCAGCGAAGAGCAAGCGACTTATCCTCGGATGTTCCAATTCGAAACGTTCTTCGCCAAGACTGCGCTGTAACATGCAGTCCATATAAGTAATGAAAAGGAGAGGAGGAGACAAAATGCACCCCTGGCAAAGTCCAACGCCCACGGTGAAAGGTATTGACTGGGCATGGATATAGTTAAACAAAATAGTGAAAATTCAGAAATCTTCATCGTCGAGGGTTTCTAAAAATAATTTGAAATACTCTGTTCCTACGGGGCCCTGTAATATGGTTGTAATATTCATCTAATTCGACATTTAAGAATTTAAATAAATGCATGATATAACACTTCTGACTGCTGTCTACACCCGTCAACGAAAGAATGCTCTGAAACTATATTTTTTCCAGCCACATCAAATAAATATTTTGTTTAAATCTTCCGGATAGAGGCTTTAACAGCCGGTTGAACTGGCTGATAAACTATCCGAGACTTTATCTGTCAGCTATTACTATCCGAAACCTTTGAAACCGAAATATTACGTTTATCTGACATATAATGATATAAATTCCGGATAGTCTAACTACGTTTCTGACTACGAGGGACAGGATGTGGCAGATTGGAGCAATCTCACAATTCACGTCCACAGGTTAGGAACAGGGTTGTCAAGTTTTAAAAACCGGAATCGCCAAACGTAAAATATAAAACGCCAAAATATCACCAAATTTCAAAATGTTCTACTTTCCACATTCTAAAACCATAAAAATCAAATGAACTCGTAATTTTTACATAAAAAAACTTAATGCAAATTCCCCAAGGTCCTGGAACTCTGGCTGACCGAAGGCATTTGTCATTTTGTACACCTTGTTTCAAAAATTCAAAACGTCTTCTTCGGGTAGGTAAACTTTCTAGATAAAATTCATATGAACAATTGACAGAAATAAATTTTTACCACTGAGCCTCAGTAAGTTGTTGGCTTTTGGATGGAATCGAGCTTATACAAGCAGACTTTTAAACCAGGGTCGCAGTTGGCTTAAACAAACGCCTGGAGAACAATATCCCAAAGAAACAAAAGGTGTGTTGCAGTCAGGCAAAATCTAAAAATATCGCTTTTTTAGGGTGCGTCGCCAAACCGATTTTCGTGTCGCCAAATGAAATTTCAAATCGCCACATCTGACAACCCTGGTTAGGAAGTGGCAGATTGGAGCAAGCTCACAATTCACGTCCACAGGAGATACAAAGGCAGTTTCTGCAAGCAGAACGTCCGCCTACCAAAAATTTAGAGAATAGTGCAAGTCTCTAGAGAACAGGATCAGCGCTTGACGTATTGCACCAATTACTGAAGGAACTGCTCTCCCGAATTCATTTTGCTCCCAGGTACGTATGTTGGTTTCTTAATGCGGGTGATCGCGTGACGGTCGAATGCTGGCTTCTCAATGCGGTCGGTGGCGGGATGTTTTGGTGGCGTGGTGTAGAGCACCCAAGGGTGGCAATCGGTGGCACGTACCGGGTGGTACTAGTTGTAGTGGTGGTTTTAGTAACGGGTCGTTACAGTTTAAATAACGAAATTTTGAATTCCAAACTTTTTGCAGCGAACAAAAACGCCCTTGGCGCGAATTGTCAAAGCTTATTCGCAGTCCACATCATTTAATTGGCATTCCCAAACTAAACTAAACATTTGTTCGAGCTTAACCTTGATTCGCGAACTGTTGCGACCTAGAAAAGTGTTCATGTGAACGGACTGTCAAAACTTGCGAATATTCGTTCGTCGTAGGTAAATAGTTTGTCGCTCTCCTGTGAATGGTCCTCTAAGAGTGTAAACATTTTGTGGCGAGTTTTTCTGTTTTGTTTAAAATATATCTTTAAGGCACTACTTCATTTGAAACCACATTTTTTTGTCGCTTAACCTATTGGGGCAGGTTTGAATAAAACACAACGCTACATGTTTGAACAAGTGGTCTTAAAGTGGCATTGAAATTAAAGCAATTATTGAGAGTGTATAAAGTTTATAAATAAGGCTGTAAATCTCTTAGATGACAATATATGTAGAGACAGCGGAGACGAAGAGGTCCATGAGGACACACCTATCACTTTCTTTGTCTCTGCCCGATTATCTATCAACAGAAAACTTCGAACTTATTACTTCCATGAATTACAAAAGCTTTCTGATGTCTTAGTGTCTGATCTTTATAGGCTGGATGGTGTCGGATAACCACGAGAAGAAGAACATGAAGCCTAACCAACTCTTACACTGTAACTAAATTTGCTATTTCCCTTCCACCTTTCACGCAACCGTTAGGATCCCATGTTTACAGGTGCATGAAGTCAGTTCGGCCAGCAAAAGTGGAAGGGTATCCAGGTTCCGACAGCCAAGCTGGTAGCTTCAGCTCAAACATGCCAAAGTTAAAAAGCTTCAAATGATAAAAATGAGGCCTTCTTGTCTCTAAAAAAAAAAAAATAAATAAATAGGTGGCGCAACAGGCGGGTGACACCCAAGGCCTAGCTTCTCGCAACCATTCGTTTTGTGTGAGTTTCTATTTTTGGGACGAATGGAAGGGCCCTACAATTTTATGCCGAGTCCGAACGGCTGAATTGAGAAGCTTTTTCATGACAGGCATACTCTCGGATGTTTGTCAGACGTTCGCGAGAGGTGGCGCAGTAGAAAAAAAATCTTGTCTCTACAGATTTATTTTCAGTGGTGGGGAGAGCGATCGATGGTTGTGCTCCCTCAGGATACCCACCTTCTGCACCATACCAATACCCCAAATGGATCCGATGTGGTATAGCATGACTACCAGGTCCATATATATTAATGGCAGCCCCTATCAATCTTATGTCTGCATTGTCATTCTTTAGGCTTTGGTCTCACAAAATCCTTGCCACATCCACTAAATTCTTAATGCTTTAAAAATACCATATTTATAAAATTGAACTAACAAAAACATTTATTGTCGGATAAAAAATAAAAAAAAAGTAATTATGTAAACGCACAAGTATAAACAAACAAAAATTAATTATAGCAAGTGAATTATAAAATGATAGTACAAATTAATACCGAAATTTAAAACTCGAATATACGAAACGATAATTGAAAATAATTAAAATAATAAAATTGGGTCGAACCAAAATTAAATGTATCATGAGAAATAGAAATATCACTTACCAATTTATATAACTTAAATCAACACAGAAACTTAAATCAACACAGAAACTTCCAGCGGTGAAGAGGATGATGTGCACAATAACCGCTGCCCGTGGTGAATTTTGAATTTTATTGATTTGTTTAAAGCCTATATTTTAATATAGATGTAAAATGCATTTAAAAGTTGGCCGACCTTACAGGAATGTATGTAAATAATTTTAGGATACTTTCTATTAATTAATCTATGGAATAATATCAAACAACTTATATTTCTTAAATTGGCTCCCATGACGTTAGTGGTAACCTTCAATCCTTTAACAAATTGGTTACTTGGAATATGCTATCCTGTTCTGTTTTGTTCATGTTCTTATTCCATGCCGTGAGATAGAAAAAAAATGTATCTTCCTTGATTATGAAGCTTTGATTTCATAAAATTTGATGATGTAGAAGACTTCCGGATTTTGCAGTAGGTTTATACTCTTAAGATGGTATCGGTAATTATTGAAATGTTCAGGTTGTTATATTATAACAGGAATCTTCGGCAAAAAAAAAAAATTTTTTGTTTAAAGTTATTCAAAACATTTTATATTCTCGAGAACAATCCTTACTTGCTTAATTATTTTCAGGATTTTAATTATTGTTATGAGGAATCATATATTTGTAGCTCAAAGCTTTCGGCAGGAATAAAAATAATTTTTTTTTTACACACAATTTGTTTTTATTTTCTCTAAATTTTATTTTGCTAACTAATTTTTATACAGTATAATTTTGAAAAGTTGTGAAATATTTCGGAATGATTTAAATGCCTGAAATTATCATTAAACCTATGCCGTTCCCTACAACACCAACTGTTAGCCCCCATAAATGACAGCACAATAACTCCAAAAGGACCTAAGTGTGGTAGGTACTGTAGAGTTCACCCTGCTCTATACCTTCCCTTAAACCTTACTTAACCTAACTTACCAAGTAAATTAAACAAATGAATAAACAAAATAAATTTCGTTCCTAAAGCTACGATTACACGGCCATTTTTTCGAGTCATTTAAATGGCACTCTGGCGTAAAAATCCCGTCACAAAGCAGTCATTTAAATGTCGCTCTGTGTGATCGCCATTTTTGGCAGCGTCATTTAAATGAGTAGGAAAATGGCGCACCAAATGACATGAATTAAGTGCCATTTAAATGGCGGAAAAAAATGGCCGTGTGATCGCTCTTCAATGACGCATCCCAACGGAAAATTCTAAGTGACTCGCAGTGTCCGTCATTTGATTTTGGGACACAAATGACGATGATAGTCATTTCGTGTGATCGCCATTTAATGTCGAATCGTAGATTAAATGTCGCTCTAATGCGACATTTTTTCCTGACGTCACAGCGCCATTTCAATGACTCAAAAAAATGGACGTGTAATCGTAGCCAGGGTTGTCAGATGGCAATTTGAAATTTAATTTGGCGACACGAAAATCGGTTTGGCGACATGCCCCAAAAAAGGCGATATTTTTAGATTTTGGCGATTTAAATTTGTTTACCCAAAATCCTCATATTTTATTTTTTTATAATTTTCACCCAAGCCTTACATCTGTAATGACTGTGAAGAAATATTAAAATTAGTAACGAATGCAGACAACTTTGAAGCTTGGAAGGATATTGATTTAGGGTCGGATTTTAAAAGAATGGCGATAGAAATAGTGTTAGCACATAGCATGTGAATTAAGTTAAGAAGCAAGTTAACGATTAAATTTTTGCTTTACTAAAATAAATGCGAAAAAGATTGTCTAACTGCAACAGACTTTTTGTTTCTTTGGGCGATTTTTAAGCTTGATTCGACCCAAAATTTAACAACTTAGACTTACTGAGGCTCAGTCGGAAAAAATAATTGCTGTCAATTGGTCAAATGAATTTTATCTAGAAAATGTACACGAAGAAACGTTTTGAAGTTTTGGAACAAGGTGTAAAAAAATGCCAAATGCCTTAGGACAGCCAGTGTTACGGGAGCTTGGGGAATTTGCTTTAAGTTTTTTTTTATGCAAAAATTACGAGTTGCGCGAATTCATTTGATTTTTATGGTTTTTGAATTTGGAGTGAAAAATTTTGAAATTTGGCGATTTTTTGGCGTTTTATATGTTACTTTTGGCGATTCCGGTTTTTAAAACCTGACAACCCTGATCGTAGCTTTAGTCGAATGGCGTTAATGTTCGTTGAGAACATGATTTCACATAATGGACTGAGACATCCATGACATGGTTTATGTTCTGTGGGGATGCATAAGTTAGCTTACGCCGATAAACCACGTGCGTTGAAAACGCTTGTTTAGTGGCCCACCCTAAAGTCCGCATTCTAGATAAAATAATAACTCCCCATTTAAGTACAATAATTTATTTTCTCATCATGATCACTCTTTTTTTAACATTTAAACAAATTCACTAAGTTAGTTTGTAATTAGCGTTAAACTTAACAATTATTCTAAAATAAACTAATATGTCGAATGAACTCTACGAATCCGGCAAATGTCTCTTTACACACATGCAGAATCTCTGAAGCAGGTACATCGAAGCCATTTCCGGGCAATTCCAATGTATACGAGAGTGGAATACCCAGCGCTCCGTATGCAAAATCATCTAATCCACCAGAAGCCTCGTACAGGATATTCGAGGATGTGCCAATGCTGTATACCGTCCCACGGTATTTAGCTATTTGTGTTGCGGCCCGATGAGCAACCGAATGCAGAAGATTTCTTGTTGGTGGATATGCCCTAGAAGTGACAAGTTAATTACGATCTACAACTTTGTTTCTATTTCCCCCAAAACTTACTTTGTGAAGCCGTATGGATAGAAAAGGAATTTTCCAAACGAATGCACATCCAGCACTAACTTGGCCCGTAAACGATTTCTCTCCAAGAAACGTCGAACAGCTTGTGTTTCTGGCTCTGAATGCGGTTGTACACCGGAGTATACCTCAGAACAATGCTGCAAGAAAAAAAAAATGGTTGTAAAATATAAAGAATGGAATTTTTTTTTAAATGAATTCTCACATTCTGACTAGAGCCCTTGTAGTTCCAATAATGACCAAAGTTACGATTGATGTCAACACCAACACATGAACGACCAGGGAAGCGATGTCGGTTCTTTCTCCAAAAGCGGTCCTAAAGGAAAATTTCAACTTAGAGGCACTTAAAGTTTGTCTTAAGGTCAACTTACACCTGTGTGTGTATACTCGTAGCCATCAGGATTCACCAAAGGAACAATATAGATTTCAGTGTCGTGCAAAATTCGACGGAAGGCATTGATGTTGGCAAGAATTTCGGCGGCAAAATATAATACAGTCGGTGGGGTTATCCATTCTCTGCCGTGAGTTCCACCCTGAATATAGGCCAGTTTTCTGTCGCGTCTTGAATTCAGCGATATCGATAGGCCTGCAATGATGCGTCCTTCAACTGACCGGCCTAAGGCCTCGAATTTTGTGTACTGTGGATAGCGCAGCGACAAGGCGTTCATATATTGGATGATCTGTAAATAAATGGTTATTTTGAAAACTGGTAGTTGGTATGGCTCTAAGTTATATACATGTTTAAAGTGCGCTATGCAACATAACTGCTATCTTATCTACCGGGTGTGTTAAGCGCGTTACTAAGAATGCATCAACTCGTTGAAGTCGTAAAAGACACAGACTTACTTTGCCAAAATTAAAAAAAAATTGGTCAAATATGTATAGGCGGTTATTCAGCAATTTTTATGTAGAAGAAATCACTTGTCAGCCTGTTGTACACCTTTTCTGACATGGAGCATTGAAAGATATCCAACAGATTAGATGGCATGTGTGGTCATCTACGCACAGGCACGTAGCCAGGGGGGGGGCTTGAGGGGCTGAAGCCCCCCCCCGAAAGTCTAGACAAAAAACTAAAATTTTCTAAAGCCGAATTTAAGACTATCATTTCAGTTTCAATTTTAGTTGAGTTATCAATTAAGCTTGTTACAGCCGATTTCTTCACAAAGTACTAGCGCTAGTACCGGTATTAGACCAAAAGTTGATACTCAAATACCTAGGTATCAGGTCATTTCTTCACGAAGTACTAAGCTGAATTTGGTCTAACGTCGTTAGTACCTGAATTAGATCGATTTCATTGCTTTCGCTCTTGCCTATTTTTGTCAAAAAGTAAATACATCGTAGGTTTAAGTCTAAGTTGATTAGAAAATGGATTTCATTTTCGATAGGGATAATTGGTTCAATAATTTCGATGACGACATTGAGAATGTGAATGGTGAAGAAGGGGTGGCAACTCGTTGATCTGAGCGGCGCATCTATCATATTATGCTACAATGGAATACAGTAAATACTTAGAACGATGTGGATTTTTTCGGCGATTTCAGTTGTCTAGAGTAACGTTTTTTTACGTTCGAACGTGGACGAATTGCAGTACGGTTAACATATTTTATTTACATATATTTATATTCAGTTTTAGTCGGTAATCGTTTTTATTCACGATTTTACCAGTAATCGTTAGATATTGCCTGAGCAGCAATTGCTGATCAGATCCCTCTACGATTCATGACAAGTGGATCGATTCGATGTAAATAGTGGTTGCCGACGTCATTTGCGTACCAGCCGCTAGTGTATGTCGCACACTGCCAAAAGTATGATGTATGACACGCCATTTGGACAAATTTATTTAGGTTGCACTGATTGTCTCCAGGAACAATCAGTGCAACCTACCGCACTCATGTTAAATTGCAAACACCGAATTGGTTAATTCAGTTCCATAATGTGCAATAATAGAAAAAAACAACCAATCATATACGCTATCATATGCTATCCAATACTGGATACCCCTAAACACACACTATTTTACAACAGGAAAGCAACAAAAATATTAAAAGAAATACTTGCTCTTATGAATAAAAATCAGTCATCCTGCAAAATGTTTGACGTCCAATGAGCATAAAAATGTCACCGTTATGACATTTCAGTCAAAAATGGGTACTAGACCAGTTTTTAGACGTATTAGTCGTAGTACGGTTGATAAATTTAGCTCCGGTACTAGCAATGTGAAGAAATACACAAGTACTAAGTTCTCGTTAGTACCGAGTATCAGAGCTAGTACCAGGTCTAGCTAGACCGGGTACTAGTACTCATGTGAAGAAATCAGCCGTTAAACCGATGACTAAATGCAAAAATGAAAGCGTTTAACTAAAACTAAAACTGAGACTAAAACTGATGGAATTCCCATAAGTTTTCAGAAGTTTTAGTAGAAAGCTCAACTGAATACTAGACTGATGTCTAAATACACTGCAGAACATCAGTTCAACTGAAAGCTTAACTGATAGCTCAACTGAAACTAAAACTGAAATGATTGTCAAAATAGGGCTGTAAGCCCTAAATTCAAATCTATAAAAATAAGACTATCCCGGTAGGTATACAGTATTCAAACGCTAGGAATGTACACTGTGCATTGTGCAAGCCATATCTCAACACTTTGGCAGCGCCAGCCAGCGGTCCAAAAAAGTAATTTCCTATTAAGCCTCATTACATGCGAAAATCTGTTCAGTTTAACGCTGCCCTTATCAATTTTCCTTAGATTTCGTTTCTGCAATCGACCGCACAAAAGAAGTTCTGAATTCTCTTAAGAACATCAGAGAAAATACCGAAAATTTTTTTAGAGAGACTTTTCAATCCGCATCCCAACTTGTAGAGGACTTATTTGAAGTTAAATTAAGAGCTCCAAGAACTTCATTGCGCGTTCCAATCCAGAAACCTTTCTACTGAAGCCTATTTTGAAGTGTCTACACATACGATATACTGATTCCTTGCATTACATAGACTCGTTAATACAAAATCTTACGGACAGATTCATGGTCAACGTTGACGTTCTACCATCGTTTCAAGCTCTTCTCCCAGGTTTTGCTGCAGTTGAGCGAGTGAACGAAATGGATAAGCTAACAGGCTAACACGTTACTTTGATAATGCAATTTCGTTGTCAGCTGTGAAAGCTGAATATATTCTTTGGTGCGATCCTTCTACCGAAGTTTTGAAATTGCTTGATATATGTGACAAGACTTACTTTAGAGGTATAAATTTCTTGCTTACGGTTTTAGCAACGCTTCCAGTGACCACAGATAGTGTTACAAAAACCCTTTCAGCTATGAAAAGGATTAAAACAATGTCCCGAAGCGTTATAGAGAATGCAAGGTTAAGCTCATTTGCTATGATATCTGTTCATTCGGATATTATTGTGGATCTAAATAAGGTGATTGATCTCATGTTAAAAAAAAATCAAGAAGTCTTCTGCTTCAAAAAATGTGTGTAAAATAATTATTCAAGTACCTATGTTCGTTTAAGTACATACGATTTAAAAACTAATACGAATCAATGAATTGGAATATTCTTAGTTTTTTGCTTTATAAGATTTGGATCAAGCCCCCCCCGAACCAAAATCCTGGCTACGGCCCTGTCTACGCACCAGCCCGATGAGATTGTGAGTTCACCCCTGAGTTCAAAACTCAGCAGGTTGCTCTAAGATGGCGCGAGAGAAACCCTAACTAACTTCGTGCGCTTAATTAAAAGAAGTTAGCTTAGAGAAGAGGCTCACTGGAGGGTATTGTTTTTTTTTAAACCGTGGTTTATTCTGATGGACACTAAGCGCTTTCAAAAGCAAGTAAGTAAAGTAGTTCTGCAACAACCAACGAACGAGTTTGGCAGGGATACCAAGACTATCGCTATATACGCTATAAAAGACAACTTTAATAGTGATAAAGGGGAGCTTGCAAATCGCTGGTCTTTTTCCAATATCTATACTGTAGATGAATATTTTTTGTTCGGCTGTAGTTTTTTCAGGCATAAAACTGCACTGAAAAAGGACTAAGTTTTTTATGATCGTCTATAAGCGTTGAATATTATTGCAGATAAATATGTATCTGAAAAAACGGCTAAAGCCTATATAGTTACAATAATTTAATTGATCTTCTTTTTGAGGGCGCGGGCATTCCAATAATCGGGCATACCTAAACTTATAGAAATGGTAGTTCATGCTCCCGAACAAATCGTTTCTTCTAGCCTTAAAAAGTTCGACGACCAAGCCGTTACCTCCTGAAGCTTTAAATTAGATTATGGCTAACCTTGCTTGATTTCGATTAGACTGATGAGACTTTTGTTTACCATTGCCAATGCCAATATTAAATGGCTCATATTGCCTGACGTTGGAATCTTGGTCGCCATAACGATTTAGCAGTCAGTCTGCAGTTATATTGTGGTCCTATGAAATTCTCAGCATCAACTGCGGCTTTATTCACTTGTTTGATTGGAACTTTGTAGACTCGAAATATTATTTTTACCTTTTGTGAAAACTTTCGAACACCACAAGTGTGGGGCAATGTCCGTCTATCGATTCAGTGTTACTTTTTGTATTCCTAGTTTTTTGTGAACATTTTTTTTATCTGTCTAATCTGCCCGTATATGTCATAAGTAGTCATTCTCTGAACACTGGGCCTGGCTTGCAGCATTGCAAGATATGTATCTCTTGCATGGTTGTTTTTACTCGTCGGCCGGCGTTCGCCTGTTAAAATCTAGCACATCAGTGGGGTCAATGATAGCCTTTCTATTGAACTGCAGGAGAAGCTGAACCTCTACTTGAGATGTTTAAAAAATTGTGGTCGGCAAAGGTTTGGTTCGATCACAGTGGTTGGGCGGCGAAATTGTTCACAGTACGTCCAGTTCTAGTCGGGTGCAGGATTACTCTTGCTGCTATCAGGTACTAGCCCAAGTCGATGTTTAAGCTTCAAAGTGTGGATGACGTTTAGAGAACTGCCTTGAGTGTCGATTGAACTGAAATACGAATTATAGGCTACCTTTTGGATATTATAAAGAGGCATTTGCTACGACGAAGGCGACGTTTTGTCTCAAAGTCAAGCTGATTAGACTTTGTCAGTCGCCAAAAATTGTATTAAGCTGTAGATATCGTTGTGCGTGCAGTAGTTAGTGTGCTGGACTACTGTGCGAGGGATCCCAGGTTCGATCCCCCGAAAAACACAAAAATTACATCTTAAGGGTTTTTTCTAAAGCGCCACTTCTCGCGAACTTTTAACAAACATCCGAAAGTATGACTGTCCTGAAAAAGCTTCTCAATTCAGCCGTTCGGACTTGGCATAAATTGTAGGTCCCTCCCATTCGTCCCAAAAATAGATACTCACACAAACAATTGGTTATGAGAAGCTAGGCCTAGGGTGTCTACCGCCTGTAGCGCCATCTATTTATTTTATTTATTATGTATATCGTCGTTATAGGTAAAGATAACATATCTTCCACTTTGGCATAGAAATCGTCGAGTACGGTTATGGTATTTGAGACACTTCTTATAGGTCCCCTTTAATAGTTCCTCAAAGCGGAACTGCCCTCCCAATCCTTGATCAAAAAATATACATTATGAGGCGTATTTTTTGGGAATTTATAGCTAGCTCACTTTTACTTTTACATGCAAAACTTTTATACTCACTTTTGGTTTTGTTATACTCACTTCCCAAAAAAATACGCCTATGCCAATAGGAGGGCTGACGAACTGGCAAGAAAAGGTTCTGCAATCGACCTAAACCAGGCACTTTAGTCGATCAAACCACTGATCTGCAGTCTCAGAGTGGAATACAAGATCCGAATGAAAGCCAATTCCAGGTGGAAAACACTAACCACCTGTGACAGCATCTCACTTTCTCTGTCACAGCCCAAGTCTCTGTCACTTGAGGAACACAACACTTGAAAGTTGAAAGTTACACTTATCACGGAAGATGTGGCCAGAGTACAACAAAAGCAGGACCAACAAACTTTAGCGATATGACAGAATATCGCTGTGCAAGTTGGTTGGCGCCCTCACCGGTTACAACCTTCTAAGAAGCCTTACAATTAAACTAATTCTCAAGAATGACGACATGTGTAGAGGCTGCGGTGATGAAGAAGCCCACGAGGACACACCTCACTTTCTCTGTCACCACCCAAATCTCTGTCACTTGAGGAACAGAACTTTTGAAAGTTACTACTTCCAGGAAATTCAAGAACTCTCTAATGTCTCAATATCTAATCTTTATAGGTTTTTGAGGACAACGAGATGGCTGGACAAGGTTGAGTAATCACGGGAAGGGAGAAATAAATCCAATACAACACGGTTAACCCCAAGGAAGGGTATCACAATGGGTCCATGTGGACCTGAGTGGGGTGAAGAAGAGACAACTCAGCTTCACAAACCCGTGACCTAACCTAACAGAGGATAGTTGTGTCAATCATTGAAAAAGGCTTACACCATAAAGAATTCACTCTGGCAGCATTTTTGGACATTGAAGGAGCATTTAATAATGTTAAGACAGTGGCCATAAAAACAGCGCTCGAAGACCTGGGAGTGAAACAAGAGATTACAAATTGGATTTACGAAATGCTTAACAGCAGAGTAATTAACTCAGAAATCGGTGAGAGCAACATAAGGAGAATAGTGACCAGGGGTACTCCACAAGGGGGCGTCATATCTCCTCTCCTGTGGCTCCTAGTGGTCAATACGATCCTTACGGCTCTAAAGATAAAAGGGACAAAAATTGTAGCATACGCAGACGACATTGTAATCCTAATAAGTGGAAAGTTATTAGCGAACTCATGGAAGCGGCTCTAAAGGAATTATCCTCGTCGGCAGGACCAAACGGCCTCGGAGTAAATCCAAGCAAAACCGAAACTGTCCTATTCACTAGGAGAAGAAAAATCGAGAAATTCGATCTGCCGAAGTTGAACGGAATTCGTCTGAAACTTTCCTCAGAAGCTAAGTATCTGTGTATCATCCTGGACTCTAAACTTACCTGGAAACGCAACACAGAAGAAAGGGCAAAGAAAGCACTATGTGCCTTCTACGCATGCAAGAAACCTTTGGTAAACGCTGGGGTATGCGCCCTTATATAATCCATTGGATGTATACGGGAATTATAAGACCCATACTTACTTATAGGTCCATTGTATGGTGGAAGGCACTAGAAAAGGTAACCTATCTCAATAACCTATCCAAGGTACAGAGATTGGCATGCATCGGAATAACGGGAGCAATGAGATCAACACCTCAAGCCGGGCTGGAGATGATTCTAAATCTTCCACCCCTAAGTGAATACATTTGCAGCATGGCAGCCGCAAGGGAGCCCTCCGCCTAAAGGAGGCAAAAACCTGGAAGCACAGCTCCTATGGGTACGGTTCCATAATTCAAAAATACTTGAGTAGTGATCTGGCTAGAAAAACGGACTACATGATTCCGTACCAGAGCTTCAACAAAAAATACTCTACCTACATACCCCAAAGATAGGATTGGATCACTAACACGCACGCAAGCGTACAAGAAATACACATCTACAAAAATGGAAGTAGGCAAAGGTGCCGGAGTATTCTGCGAGTCCCTAGGTATAAGTGACTCGTACAAACTCCCAGATGAATGTAGTGTCTTCCAAGCTGAAATAGTCGCCATCGACAAGGCAGCAAGTACCATATCTACAAAGAATCTCGACCCTCCCAAGATTACAATCTGCGTAGACAGTCAGGCGGCCATTAAAGCACTAGACAGCGCAACTATCAAAGCAAAGACAGTTAATGACTGTCAAAGAGCCCTAAACAAAATAGGCGAGAAACACATGGTCACGCTTTGCTGGGTTCCCGGACATAGTGACATTGATGTAAATGAAAAAGCAGACGAGCTAGCAAGAACTGGGTCGGAGCTTGATGCAGTAAATATCATTGCATCAATAAACATCCCAATTAGTGTAGCAAAAAGAAATATTGACCAAAAATCAAGGGAAAAAATGAACACCACCTGGTCTAACAGACACGACTGTGTTACATCCCGTAGCCTTTGGCCAATAATTGACGAAAAAAGAACAAGGTGTATTCTGAAAATGAATATACGAGATATTCGAATCTTAACAGGTGTACTGACAGGCCACTGTACCATTGGTACCATGGCCACAAGACTGGGCATTAACTCACCAGACTACTGCAGGAGCTGTCAAGATAGAGAAGAAACGGAGACCATCAAGCACCTGCTCTGCGAATGCCCAAACCTCCAAACCAGTCGACTCCGATACATGGGAGACAGACTTTTCGGAGACCTAGAGGACATAGTGCAGGTACCACTGACGAATACAATCAGGTTTGTTAAAAGTACGGGATGGTTTACTTAGTAGTCCAACTCCGCCAAGGAACAACTCCAAGAAACCAGGTAAAGTGTTTATGCATGTTTTTTGTGTTGTCCAATAAAATGAACATTTTTATCCACGACCAAAAACCAAGGGATCACAATGGACCAAAAGGCCCCCGTGGTAGCACAGCACTCTTAAAGCTGTGCACTTCCCTCATACCTAACCTAACCTAACATAGGATAATGGTGGCAACTTTTGCGTCAATGACGGCAATCGTTCGCTTAAATATCTGAACATCAATAGCAGTTTGCCTATAAGTCTTCTTTCAATGATAAATCCGCATTTAAATAGTCGCTGCTTCTGTTCCCGGTAGCAAATTCCGTTGTAGATTGCAATTGTTTATATTCCATTAGATGTAAGTTTTGTAGACAAGACGTCGCTTATTAAGAATTTTCATATTCCATGTACAATCCCAATGCCATTGCTCTTATTTCGTTTACCTCAACCCAATTAGAGAGTTCGTATAGCTTTCTGTGCAATATTTCCTCATTCATCAAGCCTTGCGAGGTCTAAAATGGCATCAAATAAGGATTTATTTAAAAGATTCCAACTACAGTACCTCCCAAACAAAGCCCAAACATTGCACTCCTAAACTGCACTATTGCGAAAGTGTTCCTTAACTAACCTCGATTTCATTTAAAAAACTGTAAATATATCAGTAAATACTATCCATCCAATATTTTAACATTTTATCCATGAAATGACGTTACCACTCTTTTCCACCTAAATCTTTATAATCATAAAGAAAAAAAATTGTTTTTCTCAAAAAAAAAAGTTACGTATACGCCCCCGTGTGCCAGTTTTGATAATAATCCTTTCACCCAACTTACCGCAGAATATCTGGGAAAATGCCGATAAAATCCAGTTGTTTGTCTTGTTTTCCTATTCAATGGACACAAATCACCATCTTCACATACATCTGTATCGAATTCATCCAGAGGTCTTATGAAAAAAAAAATATTTGATAAATTAAAAAAAAATAATCCCAACGACAACAAATATTATGGTTCTACATACATCTCATCATTCAACTGAGTGGCTACGTATGGTGTACCCAACGAATCCAGTTGTGACTCCAATATCGGTTGCATAAATGGTGAAACCGAAACAATTGACATATTTCTGGTTAAAAGCCAAAAATCCAGATTGGTATCATTTGTCTGTAAATCGACCATATATCGGAATACATCTTCGCTGTCATGTGTGATTGTGAACTTTTTATATCTGTGAAAAGAGAAGATTAATTTATTGTACCAATTTTTTTTTTTTAGGGCTTTAAATATTTAAAAAAGTCTTTCGAAAAATATTCCTACCAAATGTTGTTGCCCTTCGAAACGAAGGGTTTTCAATGAGACATGCCAGCTGACATAACCAAGTTCTCACTGCATTGAAAATAAATATGAATAAACCTTGTAACACAACAACTGTCATTAGTATACAGTAATTTAATAATTTTTGATTATACAAATTCTCGTGGCAGATTTTAATTAGCGTCAAGCTACAAATTTATTTGGCTAAGAGCAGGTATCTCGTTGCGGCAATTAAAATATATATTTAATTGATGAATTTATATTTTTTCAAAGAATATTAACAAACTTATGATATAAATAAAAATTTTTTGCCGTCTTCTTTTCTTTTTTAACCAGGTTTGTCAATTTTATTCACATGTGCATATTAATTCTGATTATTACCGTATAAAACTATGAAAAAAAGTGGCAAAACTCGTTGCGGCAAATTTATCAAAAAGGCGTGTGGCTAAATGGAAGTAGGTAGCTTTGCATTAGAAAAGGTGACCCTGTAATGCCTGCTGGTAGTAGTTCTGCATTTCAACGAAATAAATTGTTGTTGCAACAGGTTTGTATAGGCAAAACTCGGCCTAGCTTCCCAGAACCATTCATTTGGGTGCATTTTTGTTGTATGACTCAGCATACATTGACTGAATTGAGACGCTTTCTCAGGACGTTTACATCCTCGGATATTTGTCACACGTTCGCACTTTTGCAGTGGAAAAAACCTCAACTTATAATGTATGATTCACTGGAGCACTTTACCTACTAACTGCTAAAATAGACAAAAATATTTTGTAAAGTACTACCGCGAGCCACTGCTGCTAACTCTGAGGTACAGTTCTGCGCTGAAATTATATGAAAACCCTACAAAAAAGCGCTAGATTTCGAAAACTTGCGCTAGATTTTTGTTTTGCTAAAATAGATAAATAGATTTTTATTTCGTCATAAAATTACAAAGGAGCGCCATCAGATTTTTGAAGGGAGTTCACTTAAATGCGTTAAAGGCTCATAAGGGCCCTACACACGTTTAATGTTACTTGACAAGTATCATTCACGATTTTTTTCAGCAAGTAATATTAATGATAAATCGCCTACAAACGTGTCAATGAATACTGACAATGTTTTCGCCAGAATTATATTCAGTCGTTTCAGATGTGTCAATGAGGATGGATAAAGGATAATAATTTGCATCTGCTTGCAGCCAATTCATTTTGTAACTACTGGCAGAACTTTAGAATCGTTGTTCTATTGTTCCAGAGGCCTGTCGTGCAATTATCGATCATTTGTGAAAATTAGACATCTTTTCACCAAGATTACCATTTAAAAAATAACAACATTGACAAGTAACATTGAGGAAAACCAAATCAGTTTTGGTTTTCATCAATGTATCAACATTGAACGTGTCTAGGGCCCTATAAACTGCGTAAACTGCAGAAATTTACCACCTCGTAAATCAACTGTCAGATTTTGTATGGAGAATAGTTTACGTAGACCTCATAATTTTCCACGACGATTTAGGCTCGGAAATCAACTACGGAAAGTTACGCAAATAAAAAATGTCAAACTTTGACAGACAGTCGTATGAGTTGTTTGTTTGATTCCAGATATACAGTCGATTTATGCGATTTACGCAATGACATTTGGGAGCTGTATTAATTTATCAGGTTTTGTGAATACCGCGTTTTCCATTCCTCCGGGTATTCTTTTTCGCCTATGCGGGGAACGTCCGGGATAGTTTTTCTCGATAGTCCATGATTTTGATTCCTCACCGCCAAGAGGAATTTTGGTGGAGTTTTTGAATCGTAACTTGTTGCTTCTGAATTCTGCAACATAATTACTGCAATACACACTTTGGTAATCGACAAAAGAAAGGTTAGAAAACACTGAATGAAAAAATCCTATTGAAGTCGATGTAATCACTTTAAAAATAAAAAAAGTAAAAGTGTTATCATCGGCCTGGCCGATGCTTTGATACCCTCCACTGAATAAAAGTCCTGCAAAATGTTTGCCACGCGAGTTAGTATGTGTCTAACATTAGTTTTGTATGGGAGGTAGCAGAACTACTTTACCGACATAGACAATTTTCAATACCAACCTGACGACGGTTAAAAAAAGTCCTTTCATAAAATTTCATTCACCTAAGTCGATTCGTTTGGACGCTAAGGTGTTTTCAACAGGCAGAGAGATACATGAGTCGAATATTGGCTTTGTATGGGAGGTAGCAGAACTACTTGACCGACATGGATCATTTTTAATACCAACCTGACAACCGTAAAAATAAGACCTGTCACTCAATTTCAGTCGCCTAGGTCGATTCGTTTGGACGCTATCGTGATTTCAACAGGCGGAGAGACACATGGGTCTACTAATGGTTTTGTATGGGAGGTACCAGAACTACTTGACCGACATAGCCCATTTTCAATACCAACCTGACGACGGTAAAAAGAAGTCCTCTCACCAAATTTCAATCGCCCAGGTCAATTCGTTTGGACGCTATCGTGCTTTCAACAGACAGACAGACAGACAGACAGACGGACAGACAGACAGACAGACAGACAGACAGACAGACAGACAGACAGACAGACAGACAGACAGACAGACAGACAGACAGACAGACGGACATGGCTAAATCGATTCAGAATATGATCCTGATTCAGAATATATATACTTTATAGGGTCTCCGGTGAATCCTTCTTGGCGTTACAAACGTAATGGCAAAGTGAATATACCTTCCTGTGGAGGGTATAAAAATCGAATACCAGTCACTTTTATACCATTCAAAAAGGAGATGGCTTTCTCTTCACCGGCAGTGGAACGAGTCGCGAACCTCTTGAGTTTTGTGAATTCTGGCCTTGTCCATGACCAAAAATCCATCTTTCAGAGAAGCGTTGTCCACCTTCTCAATTTTGGAAGTGATCTTAGGGATTTTACCGCTAGACTTATTTATTAAGAAAAAAGCGGCCCTAATGGCCTAACAGCACTTCGTCTGCACAGAGGCGCGAAATGACACAATATGGGTTTGTTATACCATCTATGGACACAGAAAGATCTTAGAGCTTGCCAAAAACGAGATTAGGGAACTAAACATGCCTATGGATGGTACAACAAAGGTGCGTATTATATGGAAAGGAATCACAAAACTCGTATTGAGAATGGATTACGTCCAGAAAAGAGGAATGGTGAAATCGTGATTTTTACAGATGAATCCAAGATGGATGGTTGAGCGGGGCCGGAATCTTTTCAGATTTGGAACATTATTGCTTTGCTGCATGCGTTGGATTACTTGCTTGAGAGTCAGATAGAAGGAAGAAATATCCTAATAGCACTGGACAACCAGGCGGTGATTAGATGCATGGAGCGGACAACTATCACAACATCACTGGCACTGGATGTGTATTCAAGCTCAATAAGTGTTCATCTAAAAATCAGGTAACACTGACTTGGGTGGGTATGAGGACACATAGCGATCGACGGCAACGAAAAGGCGGACTCCCTTGCAAAACAGGGGTCAACTGAAAAGTTGCTGGGACCAGAACCATTCTCTTTAATTGGTAGAGAAATGGTAGAACAGCTGATTCACAAATGGATCACGCCAGAACATCTGAAAAGGTGGTCAACCGTGGAACAATGTAGACAAGCTAAAATGGCAATACAATGGCCGACCTGCTACACTCAGAGAAAGGTTCTAAGCTTGTGTCGGGGAACATTGAAATGGGTGGTGGCGTTAACTACAGGTCATGGTAATTTCGGGTATCATTTAAGGAAGATGCGAGAGGATGATACTTGAAAGCTATTTTTGGAGGAATCTGAGACAGCGGCAGATATATTGTGTCAATGTATAGCTTTGGCTGGCAGAAGAATGAGGATCTTGAGAAAGCATTGGGTCGAGACCCATTGGATGAAACAGATGCTAGCGTTAACACTAGGAATCGAATTCAAGAAAGAACTCTGGAGAAGTCTTTTGTCATCCGGTTTGCCAACCAGTACTCTCGCATTTCGAAGTCTTCCTTCATATTTGGTTCATATAAATCTGCGAGATAATACCCTGGCGAAATTTCGTCTTGCATAATGTGATTCTTGACTAAATAAATTCTAAGTCATAATTTTAAAAGAGCAACTAATTCTCCGGACTGAAGCATGGTGGTTTATGGTCATATTAAATACACATCCCTCCCATACTCCACTTAATCGGGCAGGCGTCCTTTATTTAAGCCCAGAATGAGATGGTGAGATTAAGTCTTATATCATACCTTAGAAGACCTATAGGGATTGATATTGATGATTTAGGTTCAGTATCGGAAGATCCATAGTTACAGAGAGTCAACATAAGCGTTTTGTCCCCCCCCCCCCCAAGCCTTGCAATAGATAAGCGAGTTAGTTTTCTCTTGAAGTGATACTGTTCTTATTTTTCCAGAGAGTAGGTATAGGTAGTTATGTCTAAGTACAGTTTTTTAATCGAAGTATATTTTAAACCTCTACGTTAAGTTAAATACGGTCTTTATGGACATTGTGCAATTTATATGATTTTACTTGATGGCAAGTATATTTTTGATAAAAATTTTATGGAAAAAACCTAAATGGTGGGTCTGACTATTCCATCCATTTCTTTTTTTAAAGACTAGGCAGCTAAACTTCTAGTTTGACTAGCTAAGTTTACCAATTGCTTTGCTAAAATGTTTTTTTTATTGCTTTCATTTATCACTACTTTACTACAAATCGTAAACAAATTCCACAGCCAAAATCCTGTCGAAGCATTTCGGAGAAAATTTGTATGTAGCTGTCAAAAATATCAGTCAAAAACGCACTTTATCGCACTGAAACGCAAAATGCTAGTATGCGTTACATATTTGTTGGAACGGAGTTCCGAAAAGCTGTTCGAAAGAATACCTCGAAGCATAAATTCTCCGATTAAAATCAAACGGGAGAATTTTCCGTTCCGACGAATACCTCGGAAGGGCAGAATATAACGATTATAATAATCGCAAGTAAGGTGCGACTCAGTCGTGCATATTAGAAAATGTTACCAGAATTCGTAAAATAAAAATGTATTTGGCATTCAACATTTTTATTAGTGCCAGGTAATTTATTTTCGGAGTAGGTAGGTTGTAGGTACATGGTGTATGGATATGGATAACTAAAATCCTTTAAAGTTCTTTCTTTGATCAAAGAAGGGATTTCAGTCTTATAATTCGCAATTTTTTTGTACATTCGGTAGAGCTATCGAGAAAGGCCCTATCTCATCAGTTCGACAGCAGAAGGCTACTTTATTTCTATAAACGTCTGAGTGCATTGCTACTTTTAGCATAAGCATAGTTAAAATGTCAAAAGTCCGAAATGTCTGTTTATTTTTGTATCTATACGAGTTCCTATATCAATAAATTTATTTATGTGAATGATTCTATGAATTTATACCGCTCATTCGTTCACTATCAATGAGAATATTTTTATAGATCTAAAGCGAGTAATAGAAAGAAGATTCACCTAAATACGATTAGGTTGGCAGAAGATACACATATATAGAGTGAGTTTCCCATAAGACTTGAAAGGAATAAATTAGTTTTAAATTACGTCGCAGGGGTTTGAAGTCTGTTACTTAAACAAATCGATCTAAGAAATGGTATAATAGTCATGCTCTAAGATGGCTTATCTAATGTTATGCATACCGCACCTAGTTAAATAAGTTTAAGTAGTAAATTATAGACTGTCAGTTGAAACTTCAGTGTCAGCACTGACTGGTCCTAGTTTATAAGTTTTTCGCTTTAATTTTATAAGTGAAATCTAAATCACTTGACAGACAGTGTTCAAAACCATAAAATGGCAAAGAACGGATTATGTTAAATAGACAATTTGAACTATTAAATTGCTTTGAACTTTAAACTTGTCTTGGATTTCTAAGGAATTGCCAAAGGTATGGTATTTATGGCTTAACATTAATTGAATAGAGACAGAGTTATCTATAGTCAGCTTTCATACAGTTTTTGGTAGCGTTTTCGTATCCCATTGCCTAATGTTGGCGAGCTTATCTGGGATGCGGATTTCCATAAGACGTTCATTAATCTGACAAAAACTGAGATCTTCCCTGGGTACAATAAACCTACATATCAATAGTTGCTGTCTATATCTATACATCGTATTCGATGTCACAATTTTGCATAATGCTTTTTGTGCGGTTTATTTCATTACACATCCTGGATGGATGTTATGCCTGCAAATCGGCTTCATGTGGTCCGATCAGGGTATGAAGTTTCAATGTGCAGATCCGAAGGTTCGCAGTTTTTTTTATAAATGCTAATCTTACCGTAACCATGCAATTTATTCAAAATCCAAGTTAAATTATCAAATTCTTTATGGCTTAATATAGCCTTCATTAAGTAGTCCTGATGTCATTCAATTTTTGTTCATCTGTTTTTAAATTTTATTCGTCAATTGATTATGAATAAAAATTAGATAAATAACACTTAATATGCATAGTAGATACTTCACACCGGCGAAAGGAATAAAAAAAGTGAATGCATTTCAACGGATTTTCTAATTCACAAAATTCCAAAAAGTAAAAAAAAAATAATTGGGAATGCTGAATCTTGAATAGCCAAATTTATTTATGACTCGGTAAGAGTGATACAGATATTGAAAGTTTGATCTAGAAATTAATTCACGCAATTCGTGAAATATTGTATCTCATGGTCAGTGATTGTGACTTAAATATATCATTACAACAGAGACACACAATTATGAGAAAGCCGGGCGATTTTAGCATACGAATGGATAAAAATGCTTTGGCGAAAAAAAATTCTTAAAGTGATGGAGAATGTTTATTAATTTCTCATAACAAAAGTTAAATTATACAACAGACTGGTCTACCTATTTGGGTAAAGGTTATGTATAAATAAATCATTGAAAATAATATTATATTCGCGAAGTTTTGTTAATAACAATAATAAAATTGAATAGAAATAGAACTGAACATCTGTAAGCAAATTCACTATTATAGACGTTATAGATACTAGGAATTTAAAAAAATAACAAAAATCCATACATAGATATTTACACATATAATAAAACTGTAACAATTTTCGTTGTCAGGTAAAAACTCGAAAACTACTGGACAGATTTCAATGAAACTTTTTTAAAAATGTTCCTTAAGACTGTGAGACTGCTATAGGCTATGTCGTTTATAACCAGTTTTTAGCCAAAATGTATTTTTTGAAGTGAAAATATATACATACACATATACCTTGCTACAAATGGATGTTTATACTTTTGCGATCGTGCGACAGGACAAACAAAAACAAAACAACACTAGCATACGTATACCTCTCATTCGAAAAGGGTTGATTTGTTTTCACCTGAGTGCTATGGTCAGTTGTATGAAGGTATGTATATTATGATCGTATGTCCGATGCAGGATGGGGATGGGGTGCGTGCTGCAGTATGGCTTGGGGTATATTAATAATCTTCATTTTCATAAGAGAAAAGACGTATAATACAAAACAGGTTTCATTCTGATATGTGGTATGGTAACAGTGTAGTTTTGAGGTAGATAGTTGATTGAAAGAGCATAGAAGGAGGGAAATAAAGGAAAGGAAATGCAGTATTACAAATAAGTAGCAAGATCTAGGAGAGAGAGGAATTTTCTCTTGCGCCTCAAAACGCGAAAACTACTGAACAGATTTCAATGAAAAATTTGAAATGAACCAAATATAATTTTGTGTGAGTGGGCAAGGCGAGCACGGGTCCAGCTAGTGTATAATAAAACTGTATGAATTTTCTTTGTTACCTTAAAGCGCGAAAACTACTGGGAGATGGTTTTAGGCTATCCCATTTATTGATTTAGATTTAGATTCAGATTTATTTAGATCTACGATAAATTCAATCTACAGATCAAGAAAAAAATGAAAAATATATTCATTCATTCATTCATTCATTTTCAATGGTCCGCTTGTCCATTAAGTGGGTCGCGGGTGTAGGTTGCTCAAGTGGACCCTCCATAGCTCTCGATCCTCCGCCATCGACTCTAAATCATCATGAAAAATATATATATTACAATAATATTATCTTAATGCTAACAATGCTAGTTCCTTAAATCTAGTTCTGGGTAATACAATATCAAGTTGATCATATACAGCATTAAATAGTCTACAGCAAAATGTAACAGGCTCATTAGCCCCGTACAAAGTGAAGTGATGAACTTCCAATAACAGTGGTCGGCCCTAAGAACCCTTTGGGGGGCATAAATACAAACTAAGGAAAGTAAATTAGCACAATCAATGGAAGAACAGAGTAAATTTCTGACGAACATAGTACAATACATTTTACGATGAACTTCGAGGGTATCAAGACCCAACAGCAAACATTTAGAGCTGTAAGAATGGTGGACATTGTCGTTCAGAAAAAAACGACGCAATGCAAAGCGCAAAAAGTTTTTTTGAACATTTTCTATTCTTTTAATATTTTTCAAAGAGAACGGGTTCCAGACAACACTACTCCAGACATGTTGGAACCATACTTATATAAATGGCCTTAAGTGTATAGGGATCCTTAAAATGCTTCGAATTTCTTTTTAGAAATCCAAGAGCGGAGTTAGCTTTAGACATTAATTTGTTAACATGGAGATCAAAAGTGAGTTTACAATCAAAAACAACACCAAGATCTTTAAACTCTGTTACAATATTAATTACTTTTTCTCCCAGACGATAATCGGGTGTTGGAGAATTTTGCATTCTATTAAACGATATAGTGGCACATTTGTCGATATTAAGATGCAGATCGTTCAGTTTGCACCATTCAAAAAAAATTATCCAAATCTCTCTGGAATAGAAGATAGTCATTAAAGTTTCATATGGTCGTAAACAATTTTATATCATCCGCATACAAAAGACAGTGACAAAAAATTAAAATTTTTGGTAAATCATTGATAAAAATGAGAAAAAGGATCGGTCCAAGATGACTCCCCTCCGGAACACCAGACACAGCATTAACAGCTTCAGAAAATAAATTTCCGATACAGACGAACTGTTTTCTACCAAAAAGATAGGATTTAAACCAAGAAAGTAATGAACCGAAAAATCCGTAACACTCAACCTATTTTAGAAGGATATGCAAGTTGATTCTACTAAAGACTTTCACGAAATCGGTATAAACTATGTGCACTTGCTTATGATTTTCAATAGAAGTTAAGCAATAGTTGGTAAACTGCACTAGGTTGGAGCAAGTCGACCGACCCTTTCAAAATCCATGCTGAGAATCGCTTATAAAGCTACTTAAAATGCATATCATCCTTTCCCTCACTAGACGGTCCAGAAGTTTAGGTATAATACACAGTTTAGAGACAGGTCTGTAATTTGAAATTTGGTCTTTTTAACCACTCTTAAAAATTGGAATTATAATCGAATATTTCCATTCATCAATGAATGTCCCACTATTCAATGACTGATTGAAAATAGTGAGGAGGGGGAAGATGAGAGAATCGGCACAAGATTTTAAAACAATAGGGTAATAACCCAAGAAATCTGGTTTTTTACTAACCTTCAGATCACGTAATGCCGATAATATTTCCGATCTAATAAGTACCAGAGAGCTTGAGGTAGTAAAAGCATACAGGTAAACGAAAAAGTCATCATTAAAAGAAGTGAGGCTGGAAGAATCATAAATATATACTTTGTCACATCTTTTGGCAACATTTTTGACAAAAGTGCTTTTTTTCTGACTTCACTACTTTTATCTATCATTTTCTGAAATAATTCTTTATCAAAACAAAAAAAAACTTTAGGGAAACAATGCTTTCTTAAAAATTGTAAGCCATCAAGCTCTGATTCATCCAGAGGCTCTTAGCGAAAGACCAACATCTAACATGATCAAAATACATTTATTTTATCAAATCGAAAAATATCAGCAACGATTGATCAATAAACCTAGTAATTTCCGGTTCCGGTTTTTAGTATGTGTAAGAGCGGGTACAGCTAGTACAGTTATAAAGACCTACCACAAAGTTTTCAAAGCTTAACATCTACAGATCAACCTATCTCTTTCTGCGGCTCAAATCGATATTTTGCTAGTCGCTGCTAGAATCGCATCCAATACCCTAAATGTATAGACCTTTCAAAAGGGCAAACGTTAACTAAGACCATTTTCTTAACGAAAATGGTCTGCGAACTTAAAAGAAGAAAGTCAACAATGAAGGCGGTAGCACAGCTAGTCTGGACTGGACATGGCCATGAGTCTACAAATATTACCTTAGTGAGACATTCTTTACTGTGGATTCACCCAACACAAATAACAACACCAGAAGAAGGAGACAGAAAATGTGAATAAGAAAATAATGTATCATATAGAAGGAGAAGTATCGCCCAGAAGAAAGAACAGGACCTCATAAGACTTCACGAAACCCGAAGCTCCCAATTTTTTTTCATCGACTTTAATGCCTCATATGAAAGCAATCATCGCTAAGAGCTCTACTTCGAGATGGTCGAATTTTGTAACTCTACAAAACTTATCACTATGAGTCGCATGATGCTGGCAAACATGTGCAATGTGAAATTTAGAAGTAACTCTTCCAATTTATTCGAAGCATGCAGCGAATTTCCGCATAAGCTGTCATGACACTTCTTAATCTCGTTCTGGAGTCGATACTACGAAGCTCTGATATCAACCAGGTATCAACAGGGAAGGTACTATACTCAACAGATCTTTCCAGTTAAATCATTGATTACTCTCAGCACTCAGCATGCCACGATAGACGCTTTTATGCCTACTAAAAAAACAGTTAAAATTGGTTGGCCTTGAAAACAATCAGACATCTATCTGTCCACCGGCTATATATTGGCAACATCGAGCGAATGAGCAATGATGCTCCAGATAAGCGATGATCTTCGAATTCTAGAAGGAAGATCGAATCTCCGTTTCAAAGACCCAGACACCACGAATGTTAGAGACCTTGGTCTGAATGGTAGTAAAGCTCTCTCGACGAAGTCTTAAATTTGCACAATTAGTAGCTTGGCTCATCAGGGGCAGTGCCCATACTCAGCCAGGTTAAAAACTCATACAACGCCAGTTCAAAGCGAATAGAACAAATAATAGTCAAAACCTACTATGAAACTCCATGAAATGATGGCTTCTGAAAGTTCCGCGGTAGGCGTAAACAGGTATTTTCTGGATATGTGGCAATGGACTATAGAATCGATAATATACTTTCTACTAATAGATGTAGAGTTGATGCCTGTTTCTACCTACAAAATTCTCCTCTTCCAATTCCATATCGGTCTTTTATGCCCAAGTTGTCACTACATTTCTATGACCTTGAACCAATGATCATTTCAAATAAGACACAATCTGTAACAGACACAGAGACGCCATAGCCATACGAAGACTATAATTGATGACTTGAATGAATTAATGAAAACGTGATAAACCCTTCTTAACAATCACTCATGAAATTAGATATTCCAGGAATATCGTCATTAGAGACGTGCATCTCATATAAACAAAAACCCTCTACGTCGTCAACTACTGACAATAGATACAAAGTACATTCATCCAAAAATTGCCACACGCCCGATTATTTAATAATCCACAGCTACCGCTCAGTTCCGCCTCTCACTAACCAGTATGCAAACCACAAAATGACCTTCACACTGTATCACTAGCTAACACAAAGATCACCCCTAAAGATGTAATCAATGAATTCAAACAAATTTACCGCTACCGACTAATGGTTACTTAATAATCGATCTGTCAAAATTTCCAATTGATCACCCTCGAGTGCAAGTTGCATTAATAAAACTGTCAAACTTACCCCTCGTATCCTTCAATCATGCCATACGCCAGCGTGGTGCACAGCACCAACCCGATACAAAATCTCATCCACATGTTTGCCGTGTATCCAAAGTTATATATACACGTTCTAACAATTAAACAAGTTGGTCACACAACAAAACCGATTAAAATGACAATACACAGATTAGTGGTATCACGATTCTCAACACATTAGATACTTTTTGCGCGGTTTAATTCGATTTGTACGGAGCAACTGCACTTGGCGCGGAAGTCCAAGCTTTAAGCAAGCCGATTTATAGGTATCGGGACAAACTCCAAATTAGAGTCAAATATTCGTCCGTATCGCTTTCGATTTCATCGCAGACTGATCGAATCCAAACTTTGGTTTCGGAAGGTGATTCGATTATAAATTCAATTAGAAAAGTGAGTGTCAAGGTCAATGGCTGACTGAAGCCATATCTATCTGAATAGAGTTTGGTTTGCTTCTCTTTTTTACTCGTTGATCTTCGGTTGGTCATCGGCAGCACTATCATTACCCATCATCACCTTTGAGATTGTTTACTGATGAAGTATCTCTGTCTTTTGACTTTAATGGGTTACCCACGGATTTGCATATTAAGTATCACAGCGGTAGGCAAGGGCTACGAGTCGATTTAATTGGTACGCGGTTCTTGTTCTTGCCAGCTCGCGCGCACGAATTTTATTATATTATGACATTCGAACGAATTGGCTGTTAGATCATATATGGCCCAAAGGCGCGACTTGGTGACAGTGAGTGACAAAGAGTGATCGGTTAATAGGAAGCGAATCTAAAAAAAAAAATATATCTACTGAACAACTTTTAGTTCGCTCGCTTGTTTTTTGTATCTAATTCTCGATTTGCCGACGGGGACAAATTGTTCGTGGTAAAATGGCCAAATGTTAATGATGGGTGAAGAGATGAAGAGCCCGCAGACCATCTGTCAGTCTGCGAATTCGGGAATATTTAAACTGAGCTTCTCTGAAACGTTGACGTATTTGAAGCTAAGTACCCGCCTAATTGTGTGAGACGCTTATTGGTTTCTGATTAGCACTGCTTCTATTTATTTACCCAAGCAATGGCTTCGTCAGATTCAATCAGATTTAATTCTTGTGAAGCAACACGAGTGAGGTTAGAAGTAGGTAAATATGTTTTTAATCCATTTGCAAAAATACGTTGGCGTTTGTTTATTTGCATAAGCTGAAATTGATCCGTGAGATAAGGCAATAATAATACAGACGGATATGGGGCATTTGGGGTCGGAGCTGGTTTTGGTGTTTGCTATATCTATATAGAATGGGATGCTGCAATATTTAGGAGATCCGTGAATTTTCTGTGGGTTACGTTTGGTTTGGTGGACATTAGCCGATACATTCGGAGTAGATCATTTTTACTTAAACCAAATCAGGTGTATTGTCAGAGTCCAGTATGGTCAATGCTCTTGGAACTGTTTTGGATAAATTTCCGGATTTCGCTGATATCCATATAGGCAATTGGGAATATCTCGCAAGTTCCTCGAAGAAGTACTCTTTAAGAGTTTGGTTTCTTATCGACGAGGGTGCCGGCTAGATATATAGTTTTGTATAGTAGTAAGTGGAAATGGAATTCCTCCTTCTCCTCCTCCTCATTCATGCGATAATAATCATTTGCAATGCCTTCTTGCAGCATATTTTCCTTACTACACGGTGACCTGTTATTACCTAAACAAGAGTTCAGATGGGCTCCCGGAAATTACGGCAGAATTTTTTGTGGAAAAAATGCCAGAAAATGTTTTTCTTTCGAATGTGTACAAAATATCAGAATGTTGTTTGGAAAATATGCCAGAAATTAGGAAATTATGTCAGACAGATGTGGAAAAAGCACCAAAAAGTAAAATGGAAATTAAGCCATTCTGGGCTAATTTATCAACTAATTTTAGAAAAAAAAGGTCAGAAAATATTATTTATTTGAAAACTATCGAAGTTCACATGCAAGAAACCTCGCACCGACTCCATATCCCATAGTGACTCCAAGCAGGGGGGTTTCAGGGGGGCAGCATGCCTTCCCATATAAGTATATTCTACTGTTTATGCATTGGGGATATAATATCTATATATAGAAAAATGGTGTCAAAAATGTATATTAATTCATCAATTGAGAACGACTGGACCGATTTGGCTCAAATTCGGGAAATTGGAAAAATCTAAAATTTAGTTTTTGTATTGAATTTGTATACTATTGTTCCGGAATGGCTTTTCGAATGGAAAACTAGAAAATTCTTAGTGGAAATGTAGAAAAACTTGGAAAATTCTGGAGAAACGCGAAAAATTTTAATTTTTTGACGAAATTTTGCATTTTACCGCATAATTTGATGATTTTGGACGATGTAAAGGTGGAAAATTCTTAAATCTTCGTCTTTGTGGCGGCATGTCAAGGGGTTGAAATTGACTACGAATTGAATTGGCGTTCGGCAATGGCCAAATTGCCGTCAATGTTTCGACTGGATTGATATCGTTCCCGGCAAATTTTTGCGAGTTCACATCGTCGAAAAAGGAATTCATCACCAAAATGTTCCCCGGCATTGCACAAAATTACAAAAGTCTGGACTGGCTTAGGTAGTGAACGGGCAATACTTGCAGCGAAGAATTTAAGGATGTCGATAAATTGAATTTCATTATTCAAAGTCAAATAGCTGGAGAACTGCATTCGTAAAAACTACAAATCCGTTGAGAGCGTGACCGACGAGGATGAAGCGACCAACTATCCGACGGAATTTTTGAACTCGCTTGATGTGCCAGGAACTCCACCGCATAATTTTCAGCTGAAAGTGGGATCGATCATAATAATCATGTTGCGAAATATAATCATGTTCGGAACTGCAACCTTTTTGTTTCTTTTAGAAAATATGGTTTCTGGCATTTTTTTAAAACATGTTCTCTCTGGCTCCAGAAAACTATTTGGGAAAAAGACCTGAAATTTCGGAAAGATAACCAGAAAATGTTGGCTTTTCTTCCTAGAAAAACAGGCCATATTTTGTAAAGAAAATTTTCAGTCATTTTTTCCGGTAATTTCCGGGAGCAGTTCCGATGTGTGATCTGCTGACATTAAGCAAGCTCTTTGTCCTGCTTTATCTAATTATCTGTGGCCATGTCTATTTCGCATGATTTCAAACCATCTTTTAATAGCCTGTTGCAGTGCAAATGAATAGACTTTATATCTTGCCATTTCTATTGGCCTACCTTTAGCAGTCAAGAGTTCTACTTTTATGCCGTCACTGTCTAGTTCCTTTGCTCTACAACATGTCTTTATATGGCTAGGAAATTAACACAGCTTTACCGTGCATTATTATTCGCGATCTTATTTATAGACGTACGACAGCTTATGGCCAATTTAGATCTTCTTATTTGTTGTTGTTCGAGTGTTTTTATTACGGCTGCCTGACTGTAAATGAAGATAACGATGTCTGATTGCGATATCGATCTCACCTTCACCAAATCACCAAATCCACACTGTCAAAGATTTGAATTTAAAAAAATCCCACCTTGTCGGCGGCGGCGTGTCAATAGTCGTAGACCCGTCTGTTTATATTTTTAGTGCGTTTTGTCAATTTCATTGCTTATTATGGATACTATGGAGAAGTGGAGATACACCTATACTCAATATTGATGTCCAGAGCCGTAGTTCCATATAGTCTGCAGGCTCCGTTTTGATATATAAAAATGTTTTCAATGAATCCGTCAATCACAGTGCCAATTTTGCTGCAATCTTCCTATGTGAACCATGGTTTCTAGTTTCTAGTGCTGTGGTTGGATTGATTCTCAGGACCTCAGTCAAACAAACACATGTCGTTCTTGGGATTTTATTAAGCAGAGAGAGGTAGCTTATTTTGTATAATGATGCATGACGACCAGACGACTCCGTATCTGAGTATTGGCCTAACTGCAGCCGTACAACCAGCGCATTACTATTGGACTGATGCCCATTTGGGGCTAAAAATCCCTTTGCAAGCGTGGAGTGCAAATGATGCTTAAGATTCCATTCATCTGACTATAGAAATAACTTTACTTAGTTATCTTAAGATTCTATAGAAAACTCGGTGGATGAGCAATCAGGCCCAGCCGGCATGTTGATCTTTAGCTTTTTTTACGGGTTCTCCTTGTTCTTCCTGTCTTTTTTACTCATAGAGCTGTCTAGCAGCTCTTCTTTGCTGTGAAGCTTCCTTCTTTATGGGATGTGTTTGCTAGTCGACGTTTTTCGTCCCATCAGGTTTTTGTTTTTATTGATTGTCATATTAAGGCGAACATTCGCCCAACAGCAAGGTCAATTACCAAAGTCCATTAGCAGCCATGGTGTCATGTAGTTGATGGACAGATGATCCAACGAAAGATGTTCTCCTTTCCTATTCTGGAACTTAAGTCGCCCAATATAATTTTACCGTCATATTTCGGACATTGCTTTGTGGGTGTGGTCGAGTAGATCATAAAATCGTATGTTGTTCACTTCCAGAAATCGCTGTTCATAGTACCTATAGAAATCACCGCAACCGCTTTCGGTCTGGATCAGTTCCATATATTATACTCTTCGGATGAAAAGCCGAGTTATTGGCACCAACAAGCCACTTGGGGATATGAGGTCTGCCGTTAAGAGTACATACGAGACCAATTCTTATTCAACACTCTGACTTAGTACTGAAGATCCTTATAGAACTAGAATCCGAATAATGTCAATGCAGCTCCTATAGTGATT
Organism: Cheilosia soror; assembly: GCA_949372485.1. NCBI lineage: Eukaryota > Metazoa > Arthropoda > Insecta > Diptera > Syrphidae > Cheilosia > Cheilosia soror. Next base: position 32,741,367 of record OX443561.1, on the reverse strand, counting down.
AACTGATTAGATTGGACGTCACCTTTCGGGGGAAATTCCCAGAAACAAAATCGGTTCACGCATTACAAAGAACAGTAATTATTAACATAAGTAAGCAGTTTGTAAGCATAAACATTATTTCTAGACAGATAAATAAAACAGAGAGAAACTCATAATAAAAATGGCGCCCAACCGGAGGCCGTGAGTCATTTGGATGAAACATAAGCGAATAGAAATTCCTTAAGACATATTTTGGGGGGGCTAGATGTCACCCAAAAAAACAGAAAATACTTCTAGGGAACCCTTCTCTATCCGAGATATGTTTAGATATATATTTGTCCGACATTAGGCTTTAGGTGAAATCGATTGATAAGAGTGCTAATTGGTTAATTGCTGGAATCGGAGGACAAGTATAGTGAATTAATTCGGCTAGACTGGAACTGTTGATTCCATATGTATAAAGAGTCTGTCCTGTCTGTAAGAACATCATAATCCCAACCAACAAAAGATATTTAAGTGGTACCAGATGGTGGGGATTTTACCTTTCCAAGGAAATGAGCTACAAGCGAAAAAAATTTAAAACTTTTGCAAGTTCTAAAACACTATTTATTTTTCTTAAAATAAGGTTGTCTCCATTTTTTTAATCTCAATTTAAAAAAAAAATTGTCTGTTGTTTAAATTATGTAGATGCTACCTTAGAACACTATGTGTAATAGGAAAGGGAAATATTTGTAAAAACGTTTACGTGCTTTTTTGGTCACAATATATCACGAGCTTATAATCCTTTTAACCAGTTTTTCTATCAATTTTAATATTTTATGATTTCTTTTAATAAAATTTTGTGTGGAAATTTAGCAGATATTTTTTGAGAAATTGTATTAGGAAAGGGAAAATTTCAGCTCTTAATGTGGGAATTTTTGTATTAGAACACTGGGATCACATGGTCTGTTTCATTTCGACGACTTCTATTATTTTAAGCTAAAGTTAGATATTACAGATACCTAGAGGATTGGGTTGCCTCTTATATATTTCTCAAATTATTTCATCGAAAGACACCCCTTTGAGTAAATTTGTGTCATTTTTCACTGCAAAAATGCTTTAATATTCAGTTGCTTTTACTCTATTTTCCATTGTACTTACATTGGCACTTCTCTTACATACCGCATATATGTAGCTATGTACTTACTACAATTATTGCAAAAAACACCACACAGAATACAGTCGTATCGTGGGTAAAAGCTCTCGATATTATCTGCTTCTGACACGAATATATAGTATACGCACGTCAATTGAATCCAACAACAAAAGCTAATAAATAAGAATCATCCTGTTGTGATGTCTAATTACTATCATGCAGCAGAGGACGAAATTCAGGATGTATCCTCAGAGCCAGAAACATCCCTCTTATTGTCGATGTCGTAACAGATGATAGCCACACGAGACTAAGCTAAACTAAGCACAGAGTGGTAAAACTGTCATCCTTACAACGATTTTGGCAAGCACTCGTTATTTGACAGAACATAAACCCTCCGATTTGATACTTCACAGTGAACAGTTTTCGTTGTGATTTGATGAAGTTCAATGTGCTGAATGAGCGGTGTATCTATGCCATGAGCTAGCACAGCATTTCACTTGTCCTTATGGCAGAGCCATTAATTGGCTTCGAGCTGTCAGATGCAGAGAGCGTGTTCATCTTTAAATCGAGCTGCTGCTGTGTTTGGTGTTGTCGGTATTTGACACTGAACTTGTGTACAGTTCATTGCAGTTTTTTTTGTTATGCCAACTAAATATAATCCGGAACTTGATATATGTAAATCATTTCATTAACTATTTTATTAAAGCGAAAAATACTCACAGAGCATTTAACCCAAAGAAGATTGCCATCGAAGCATTAAAATGTTTGAAGGGGATATGAATAGACCACAATTACGGTACCTACTGCTTGTGCGGTGCGGCGGACTACGAGTTACACATCGCTTTTGGGCGAATATCATATTCTCAAGTGTGTGCTTGAGTTAATAACTATTCAGTTACGCTTTTAATGGAATGTAAACGTTTCCGCATTTCTAATTCGAGTGGGATGAAACGGAAGTTGAAATGCTTTCGAGATCATTCTCGATGAAATAAAGACTTAACGTATCAAATTGGAATGTTGAATGAAAAAAAAAAAACTGCAAATTGTTAAATAATTGAACTTCCAGTAGAAAATAAAAATAATAATACAAAACAGTTTAAAAGACGACAAAATAAATCGAACCGGCGGACCAGCTTTCCGGCGACAATTTTTCGAAAAATTGTAAGGTTAGGGTGAAAGTTGTATATACAAAAGATGTAGATCTTTTTAAGATGCACAGTTTAACCAGAAATCGCGAAAAACCATTGTCAACCCACAAAAATGCACTACATTCCACTCCGGATAGCTGCTGTCGGTTCGATTTTTTGATAATAATCTTATCCTTATTGGTATCTGAACATGAAATCGTAGGTACACTAAACTGGCAACGTGCAGCCAGACAACTAGCATACGAACGAGTATTTGGATGTGGGTTTGTCATACGCGGCAGACTAAGGTAAAAAGTCTCGAGCTATCGTCACGTGAATGACTTATGAGTATCCGCATCAAAGCTAAGCTCACGAACATCAGCCCCATAAGCGCTCGTACAGCCACTGAAAAGAAAAGGACCCCGCTACCAAAGAAAGTGTCTATAAGAGCCCATCGAAAAAAAATTCGAGCAATACCATAAAATCGAGGTTAAAATATTGCTGGAAGTTTGAACGGTGGAATAGACAAGGTGCAAGGAGAACATATTTGGTCGTACAGTTGGCAAGTCTGGCAATAGAAATCCATTTCCTAATCCGTATCTCAATATTCATAAGGCATTCAGTGACAACACTGCCAACAGTAGCAAACGCATCAAAACAAGAGGCGTATAGAGCGGCCGTGCGAAAGAGCTGCTCCCGAGCTCTATACGAGCAAAAAATACGGGTGAAACATCGGATCCTCAGGATGAAAAAGAAAGAGCACGAGAAGCATAAGGTTGAAGAAATTGTGAGATCTTACCAAAAGATAAAAACAACGCCCCAGGGCAAAAAATTTCGTATACAGAATCCTGTAGAGATACCCAGAGAGACCTTGTATTAGAATCACAGTTGGTGCTGAGAATGTGGAAAACTATTTTTACAGACTATAATTGTTGACGAAGACCAGAATCCCGCTGTTAGACTCATGTCTCACAGGCCAAACACAAGGCACGATCTTTCAAAAGTTTGTCCAATTACTTGCATACGCATTACTTGCATTACAGTAAGCTGTCACTAGTACGTTTCCTAGTACAGAAACGAAGACGGCTAAAATGGGTCTAGCGGCCAAAGACAGCAAAACCAAGTTATACTGTTATCAAGAAGGGACACCTAACATCGACGGATCGGACAAAACCTTACAATTGACAGCTATAACTTTGAGGTAGTGAAAGACTTTGTATATGTAGGAGAAGCTCGGCTATTCTATCAGCTCTGATAACAATGTCTCAAAAGAAGTTAAACGATGGATAACACTTGCCAACCTCTGTTTCTTTGAGCTGAGAAGCAATTGCGTAATATAGACCCTATTCCGAAGAACTATAAGGAGATTCTACTCGTATATAAGAACTTTATTATCCCAGTCCTGCTTTATGACGCTGAAGCCTGTACTCTATCTATCTCTAGGATGAAGCTATCCTCGGTCGCTGCGAGAGAAAGATTATTTGTTCAGTGACATCGACCCGTGGTATGATGATGAATGCGTGTACAGGAAAAAGGTGACAGAAGATGCACACAAGAAAGCGCTGCAGCGCAAAACAAGGGCAGCGAGAGAAGAGTATCGAGCCAGGAGAAGGGAGGAAAAGAAGATCCTGCGTAGAAAGAAGAGGGCTTACGCAGCTTCCCAGCTCAAGGAGATCGAAGAGTCGCGCGATCGTAATAACATCCGGAGGTTTTATAAAAAAGCTAGTCACCGAAGCGCAGGGAATAGTAGATGTGTTTAAGCAGCATTTCCAGCAGCTGCTTATTGGGCATCATGTAGAGAGAGTGATAGGGCAAGAAGAGAACCCACGTCCAGTCAATGAAGAACTAGTTCCACCACCTAATATAGAAGAAGTTGGCTTAGCTATAAAAAAAGCTTAAGAACAACAAGGCCGCAGGCTCTGATGGTCTACCAGCGGAGCTCTTTAAATACGGTGGTGATGTTTTGGTAGGGAGCATGCACCGAATCATCAACCAAGTATGGGTGGAAGAAAACATGCCCGATGACTGGACTATCAGCTCCATATGCCCCATCTTCAAAAAAGGCGATCCTATGTCTTGCAAGAACTATCGAGGCATATCCCTGCTAAATGTCGCATACAAGATCCTATCCAACGTACTGTGTGAACGTCTAAAACCGTTCTGCAACACACTAATCGGCACGTACCAGTGTGGCTTCCGGCCCGGCAGATCAACTATAGACCAAATTTTCACACTGAGGCAAATCTTGGAAAAGACCAACGAATTTCAAGTCGAAACTCACCACCTATTCATCGACTTCAAAGCCGCGTATGATAGCATACATCGTCAGGAGCTCTATATGGCGATGGCCGAATTCGGAATCCCGGCAAAACTGATTCAGCTGTGTCGCACGACGCTGGAAAACACGCGCTGCAACGTGCAGTTTGGAAGCAGCTCTTCCGAACTATTTCAAACATGCACCGGATTTCGGCAAGGAGACGCTCTATCATGCGACTTCTTCAATCTCGTACTGGAGCAGATAGTGCGCAGGGCAGGTGTCAACACGGAAGGCACTATCTTCAACAGGTCCATCCAGCTGCTTGGCTATGCGGACGATATTGACATCATCGGTCGCTCCCAGCGTGCCGTGATAGAAGCGTTCACGGCGATTGAAGAACAGGCGAAATCCGTTGGACTTGTAGTAAATGAGGACAAGACTGAGTACATGCTATCAACAAACAAACAAGCATCTGTCCACCGCCTAGGACAAAACGTCACTATTGATAGCAACAATTTCGAGGTAGTTAAGGAGTTCACCTACCTCGGAGTAAACGTAAACTCCACGAATGACACCCTAGTGGAGATCCGGCGAAGAATTACCCTAGGAAACCGTTGCTACTTCGGTTTGGCAAAACAACTGGGTTCAAAACTCCTAACTCGAAGGACGAAATGTGTGCTCTACAAAACCCTTATCCTGCCAGTTCTGCTTTATGGCGCCGAGTGCTGGACGATAAGCAAGAAGGGAGAGCTGATACTGGGCTCCTTCGAAAGAAAAATACTTCGGCGGATTTTTGGTCCTGTGTGCGAGGAGGGCGAATGGAGGAGAAGATACAACCGCGAACTCTATGAGCTGTACCAAGATGTAGATGTAGTCCAAAAAGCCAAAACACGTCGACTACATTGGCTCGGCCACATCGAGCGAATGGACAATAATGCTCCAGCCAAGAGGGTCTTCGAATCCCAGCCCCCAGGTTCGAGAAGACAAGGAAGACCGAACCTCCGTTTCAAAGACCAAGCCATCGCGGATGCCAGAGCGCTTGGTCTGGACAATTGGAAGCAGCGTGCCCGGGATCGTAGAGGATGGAAGGCTGCAGTGTCTCAGGCAGAGACTCTTCACGGGTCGGGAGCCCGATGAACAAAACAAACAACATCGACCTAGTCAAAAATTGTACATCAGTTCTTTAAAATGGCTGGGACATGCAGCAAAGAGACAGCGCACTAGAGGAAAAACTCGCCTTACATAGGTGGCGCGCACAAGTTGAAGGGGACCTCAAACAGCTTCGAGTACGCAACTGAAAATAGTTAGCCAAAGACTGTGCTAACTGGAGAAGCTAAAGCCTTGGTTCACTTCGAACTGTAGGGCCGCTTACGCCTAGTAAGAAAGTTTTTGAAAGAAAATGGAAAAATAATGAAATATTGGGAAAAACACAAATTTTCAAAATCAATGCGTGGGTAGAAGAAAGGTTCTTAAAAAATATTTTTTTTGCTTTTTAGAATCCCTTGGGTCAAACTTTTCCAATTCAAAATTTTTTGTTCATACATCGATGACCCTAATATGCATATCTTTAAAGTCTTTGGACTAGTTGTTCAGCTAATCACCAATAAATTTGTTCAATATTTGACAGATCATAGGAGACGTTATTATATTCCTTCTATTACTAGGCCAAGGGGACTTTACTAAATGTGATACAGTCCTATGTGGATCAGGGACTTTCCCATCGCTGATATTTGCGTTCTTCAATTTGATTCAGGTGCCCTTTCCCTGGTGAACGCCACCTATGGCGAGGTCTTTTGCTTTATCCCGCCGGGTTCAAATTGATGACTTTTTGGACCGGATCGTTGGTGTCCTTTTGATATATATGTGACCGTAGAAGACCGAATTTTAAATTTTGTACCCAAAAGTAATATATCTTCATACGGCCGCACTTTCTTCTCAAAGTCAAGCTGTTGCAAACGCCCTTAGCCCATGCATTCAGCACTTGATGATGACAGCAAAGGGCTTCTCGATAGGTTAAGGAATACACCATCGGCAACCATTATGGCAGTTTGTTGCGATTGCAACCTTTCAACATTAAATCTCCTCACAGTTTCTTCTCTGCCGCGGACCTGATGCCTGAGATATTCGCATTCGTAGCTTAGCTACAATAAGGTTCCAGTCAATGTTGGCCGCTATTTAAGTTCGGTCATCTATAGTGCTGGATAATTGCATTACGTCGATCGTAACATGATCAAGTAAGCTGACGGTTTTATGATCTGCTGAAAGCCATGTTTCTTTATGAGTATTAATGTGAGAAAACCAGGTACTAGCTACAGTAACGTTAGGGCCGCTGCAAAATCAATTAGCCCTAGTCTGTTTCCAGACGTGTTATCATAGGATATGCTTTCCTATGATACTACCGAAAATAAATGCCCTCCTTGTCGTTCACCAAGGTCGATTTTAGCATAATGTCAGACTTAGGACATTGATCATACAACATTGGTGGAGGGGCTCGTAGAAACGTTTTTGGTAGCATGATATTTGTCTGGCGGCGGCGTGAGCTTATAAGGCTTATATTGACAAATTTAATTTTCATAAGACGTGTTTACTAATGTGTCGATAGATCAAAACTTCTAGTATAAGTCTACAAGACTTTAGCCCGGGTAGCCTTATCGCACTTCGTGAATAGCATCTACATCTGTTTTGCAGCGGTTGAGGGTTTCTCTTTCCGTATGGCCTATTCAGAGTCCGAACATTCAACGTTTAGATCCAACTGTCATTATTTGTCCTTTATTTTTAGTTTTGCAGGTCGTCAATGGTATTCCCTGAAGCTCTTGGCTGCTTGTATTTTTTTTCGTGGTTGGAAAAATGGATGGCAAGTTCTTGGTAAACCCTAGGGCAGAGCGGGGCAGATATTATGGTGTTAATGACCTACTTTTTGGATGTGAAAGCTGCCGTTGGCACATAAAGGGCCCAATGGCCACCAACACTTCACCAGCACATTCTCACTGAAACTCTAAATATGTTAGAGTAGCTCACGTATCAAGTATCCGCCATCTTGACTGTTGTCCACATCGTCGAATCAATTTAGTAAATTACGTCAAATACTGAGGGGCTTATGTTTGACTCATTCAGCTAGACAATTCATCATCTTGGTTTTTGTAATCAACTCACTTAAAGTTTATTAGGTCGACACTACATTGGATGGACAAGAAAGTATAGGCCCGGTTGCTACCCCAATTTAATGGGCCTTACCAATAATAATTTTTAATCTTCAACTTAAATATTTTGACGGTCACAATGGATAATTTTATATGGAAATTTTCGCCATTGTGACTCCGTACAACTTAGCCTGGACACTAAAAATTATTATTAGTACCGCGGAATGTGTACAATTGCAGCAAATGTCGCATAAACATAAATAGAAAAGTGTTAATTTTGAAGAAGTATCAAACCTTGAGATGATAGGTATTTGAAAGTCTTATTCAAGTCGGCTACAGCTTAGTCAGGAAATAGTCAGAATCAATCAATCTCCACCATAAAAAAAAAAACCTAATATGTAGATATACCCCCATCAATAGAACCAATTCTTGACCAATCTAATCTCAACTAGACAAAACCCGCTTAATTGGAATAATATCAGAATACCACACAAGCTCTTCTCTTCTCGTGGCAAGTTGATAACTCGAATGTGATTCACAGCGCATAGAAATAAAAACAAAAATTAGCACTGCGATAATTCGTAATAACATCTGCGCGTCTGAAATCGTTTTTGTTTTTTTATAATTTATACTAATCCGCCATCCTCATGGACATTAAAAGTTTTCTTTTTTTTTTATTGACTATCAATTCGTAATTTCATCACGCGCGAACCACTAATGGCTCATTAAAGTGGATCAAGATTATAAACTAAATCACCGAAAACCGAAATTACACACAACTACTTGAATATGGGATAGAAACGAGCTCATTCATCATTATTTGTAAGGTGTATGGAAAATTTTCAATATTCATAAATTCAGTATTGTTGTCCATTGTTTAGGTCGTAGTTTTCCCAAAAGTACCATGCATAATCGGAGAACTAATATTTTTTTTCTGAATAATTACTTGGATGCATTAATTAAGTCGCGCACATACATAGTTCACTCGGCGGAGGTTATTCTTCAGTTAGAGGTCAGCTATATATCACATTCACAAATCTCTGATTAATACGTCTTTTCAATTGTTTAATCTGCAGGGCACTTCAGCGGAACACCGCGGCGAAGTGAAGGCAGTCTCATAATTTTTATCGAACGTTCACCCTTCCTGAATCGAGCGATGATTTATTGCAAAGCTCTAGGGGCATCACATCTGTTAAGCAATTTGTAAATTTGATAATCGTCAGCTTTCGTTCAGTTAACATGACTTGGGATAATAAAAAAAAAAGATACTAGGTACAGTCGGCTAAACTTGTTCGACTAGAATAGAAAACACCCAATCGTGCACCCACCATATTTTTGATAAGACCTTGACCATGGAACTAAACAATGCCAACATCGAATTTCTGTCGTGTCTTCATCTATTTTTGTCTAGGAAAATGCTAATTAATAAAAATTATAAAGACAAACATTTCAAATTTAGAGTGGCAACGACGCGCAATTTTTGATCGAATTTTTAGTTTGCCATCAAATTGAACTAGCTATTTAATGTGGAAGCGGGTTTCGAGTTCATTTGGTCTATACCTACTCGGAATCTCAATGGAATGGGGTTATATTTTTGTTTATAGATAAACATTAAAAATATGTACATGCATGCGAAAGACAATCAATTTTATCGGCGTAAATACCCGGCGGCTAAGCGAGATACTTATACATACTGGAAATCTACACCTGCTATTGTGTTCGGTGGTCTGACCCTGTTTTTGAGATACATTTGGTATTATTGATTGATTGTCATATTTTTTGTATTTTCGTTGATCTATTATTGTGACAGTTTAATTTAGTTTGTGTGATTGGCAATTGTGACTGATCTTTATCAAAAGTTGCCACTGTAAGTTAAAAGTCGTTAGCCTTTATACATGAGGACAGTAATTTAATTATGGAGTTAGAGACCCGCCTTCGAATAGCTTTTAATATGTATTTACGTTTTACGAATGACTTTTAGAGCGAATTCTATTTCGTCCATTTTGTGAATTCTTTAATCTCCGTTTTGAGAATTTAAGCTGTGCTTATCATGAAAATTGTTACAGTTAAAGTAAGATGATTCGTTGTTTCATTGTGAATATAAATAAAAGATCGCCTAATGTTAGCTTTATAAATAGACAAACATGAACATGGCGATACAATGAGTTGCAATTTAAATTTGGCGCCATTTAATGGTACAGGGATGCCAACGCAAAAAAAACGATAACAATGCGACAACTGACAGTTTGGGGTTAGTAAAAATGGAGCGCTATACGAAAAAACAACACATTTTCATTTTTGAGCAATATTTTAAAAATAATAAAAGGTTTGTCAGCTACAGTCCACAATTTTCGAACAAAATCCTCTTTAGCGATGAAACTCATTTTCATCTTGATGTCATTAATCATCAAAATTGTTGCATTTGGGGTTAAAAAAAACCCACGAGTATTTTTTGAGAAACAAATGCATCCACTCCGCGTGACTGTTTGGTTCTAATCACAAACCAGAGAGAATAGACCACCAGCTTCGGCCAAAAATGAGAGATCCATAGAGCCAGTTTCAAAAAGTTACTGCGTGGTTAAGTATGGGTGCAATGTTAAAGTAAACGGAGGGTGGATTTGGTCACGCATACACTGGCACATAGTAACATTTACCGTTATTCGGTGGTAACTTGGAAAAAATTCAAATAATTCAAATAAATTAGCTGTTATCGGGACGTGTTAAGCAAATTGTGTGTTCGGTGTGGTGAATTTATTACCAACTTATATTTCATTAAAAGCATACAAATTTAAATGGGTAATTACCAACTGTAATAATGTAGGTAATTCCTTTGACATTATTACGAAAAAATAAAATTTGTTAAAGCTGCAAAACTAAAATTCATGACACGGACAAAATCCTCAAACATGACTTTTTTTTAGTTTTGCTAATATAAATTTATATCTTTTTCTACATACACTTTAACGAAAATTTTTTTTGTTTTTTAATTGCTTATTTTTTTAAAGAGTTTCGAAATAAATAATATAAAAAAGCAGAAAGAAAACTGTCTTTTTAGGTTTAATATATGTTAATTGTGTTATTTCATCTACAAGGGGGATGTAGTGAAATTATTTTAAACAATAAATAAATTGTTCATCGGAATTTGAGCAAATTTTGCGTTCTAAAAACGAAATTCTAAATTTTTCCAGGAAATATTTTCAATGCAATTAATTAAAAAAATTATTTTTTTTTTAAATTTTCTATATGTTTTCGTATATGTATTCAAATTTTTTGTTATTCAACTAACCAATTTTGAATCACACAAAACTTGTTAGTTGAATAACATTGAAGTGTTATGAATGAAGTTGCACAATAACTAAACGCCAAAATGAGAATTCAAATATTTTGTAAAAATGCGAAAATTCTATTTATTAAATAATTGCATTTTTATAATTAAAATATAATTTCATTTTCAAAAAACAAAAGAATAAGAATAAAAGTATACGGACTGAAATATAAACGAAAAATGTGATAATGTGACAAAACAAAACAAATTGATTACCTATTTAAAATTATTTTTGACTGTCGGCGATTGTTTTGAAATGTAATTTCATTCATTACGTTAATAGAAACAATTTCTGGTATTAAGTTGTTTCATAGTATCTTCCCTCTAAATTCGCAGACCATTTTTCTCTCGACAATCGACATTCGCACATTTTCCTTGAGATTTTGTCGACACACGATTTCAGAATTACATCCTCAACTAATAAATATCGCCAAAAAACACAAACGAAAACAAGCAATCTAAATGTAGTAACAAAAATGTCTTTACCTACTTTATTCCAAGAACGAATATCTCGCATTTTATTTCTTCATTCTAGTTGTAGCCTGAAAAGTCCATAACCATTGATTTTGCTTGTTTTCTTCTTTTTTTGTGAACTTACTTTAAAATTCAAAACACATATTTTAATATCTTCAGTATAAATTGAGTTCAACTATAAAGTGCAAGTGCTCCAAAAAAGCAAAGAAAATTTTCAGTTGTGTTTTGCGTACTATAATACCTAGCCAAAAAGTTGCCTTAAATATTATGTGGATAAAATAACAAACATTCAAAAATAACCCATTTTGGAACGCATCACATCAGCTGATCGAAACTCACCATCCATCAAATAATTGTACTGTCAAAAGTGTCATCGCTAATTCGCGTTCATTTTCTCGTTTTCATGTGTCGTAATTGTAATCTATTTAATTCTAAAATACAAATTAACTTAAAATGTTGCTTCCTACATACAGATTTGTTTGGTGAGTGGTGACACGTTCTGCTTCTCACCGATTTTTTGATTATCTGGAACGAGCGGTATTCGGTTTGACACGAGAGTGCATGGCTATACCTCCTCCACTAGTAAAATCCTAGTTTTGCTTTTAAAAAGTCTCTCGGAGGGACTCGGAAGCTTGTTGGAAGCTGGTGGCGCCTTCTTAAGTACATTAACGATTGCTGATGTTTTACCATTATGTGGATCTCGGGGAAATATGTAGTGTGTGCGTGTAATCTTGGAGATTCCCTTGTCTACTCGAAGAAATATGGTGTGCGTGAGTTCACTCAAAGTATTCTTACCATTAATATATCTGTGCAATCTTCATATTTCTGTATTTTCTTCATAGCCTGACATTATATCCACACGCTATATGCGCAATGCATTGGGTGTCATAAGTCTGATCGGTGTCCACAAACCAGAACTGAGCAATGTCGCCTTGTCTGTGATAGTTTTTGAAGCAGGGACATTTTTTCCATCACTTCTGTCGGAATCACTATCAGCGACAACTACGACCCAGTGGTTGGTAAACTCGCCGAAGCATAGACACCTCATAATAAGCTTTCAACGCATGTATGTAAAGGCAAACTTAACTTGGTTGGTCGAAGAGACGCTTATCTGCATTAAGCTACCGGAGCGCCGTCAACTAACCGTCTAAACGCTTTACATTATCTGTTCTGTAATCAGTAGGAATCCGGACGGAACTAAGATTCCAACAGGCTTTACATTTGGATGACATTTACGACCTCATGTATTGCAAGTAAGATGTCATTTTCAATGTATGTACCTTATTGGTTTCTTTTGTTTATCTGATGGTATATTTTCAGGATAATAAAAAGCTCAAAACAAAAGATATTTGTCTCAATTATAGTAGTGGCGTATGCACCAACAAAACGGCAGTTGAACTGGAGCTGCTGTGAACAATGTTATTTATGGTGGGGACTATCACCACACGGGGATGCAAATTCGGATATTCATAACGAAAGTCATGGCAGAGTTTTCTAGAAAAGACAAAAGTGGCAATACATATCTAAATTTGGTATCAACGCTCTATTGTTAGTTACCATGTTTTTATAAAATAAACTAAAGAATCTAGTTATGCTTTCACGCTTATAATAATGACAAGAAGTTAAATATTACTTGTTTATGTAACAGGTAACCAGTAATTTTGTGTGAATATACGAACATTGAAATTACTTGTGTGTTGTGTTTGAAATGAAATTGCGATCTCTTACTTTAGGCGCCTGAGTCTGAGCATACATCTGGTAAAATGCTGGACATTTGCACGGATGCGATTGCAGGTACATACGGTACATACTGCTTCTTGTAGCTCGCTGTGTTTTCACAACATCCGTTAACCCGTTGCCGGTAATGTTCATGCCTATTGAAAGGATTTTATGACCCTCTAATTAGGGTCATAAACTGGTATTATTACCAGGTTAATTATACATATTAATTATTAATAGGTGTAAAAGAACCTATTCCAATCGTTGATCAATGGCTTTCCAATCGCGAAACGAACAAATAATCTTTTGGCTAAGGCTGCAGTTATAGCTATCAGAAAAGTGCATCCGTAAAAACACGCAACAGAACAAAACTGAAACATTTAACCATAGCATATCATAGGAATTCGTGAAACTGGTTGAGAAGTTGAAAAATAAATTGCTTAATTTTTTTTGACGAATTAGTTTTATATTATAATTCAAAAGCAACTATTTAAGACCAAGATTGAGTTCAAAAAAGAACTATCGCTGTACTCCAACTAAAGACCGTCGCTGGCGAGGACATCAATTGGGAGATGAATCACGACGAACTGCTAAATCTCTACAACCGAATAAAAACACAGAAGCTCAACTCTTGTTTGCTTTTTATTTATCTTCCCATTCCTACCCTCTCCATCATGCATTCATAGAAAATAATTAATTTAAATCGCATCAATATATATGACTAATTTCGCCTAATCTCATCGAATTGTTAATTTTTGTTCTGTTTATGTAATAACATTACGAAGCTTAAAATAATATTTAATTCATGTTCCTCTTTGTTTTTGTTAACCAAAATGTATGCATTCTGTTTATCAGCGGTTATGTTACGATTAGTGGCTTAGTAAAAACAATTTAATAAATGTATCGTGTGTGTAATGCGATGTAACGCTCTCACTGTAGTATCTGTAGTTGTATATATAAATTTGTTTCCTTGGCGTATAAATAAGAATTATTATATACAAAATATTAATGATATTAAGATAAAAATAATAAATGTAATCAGATAATTTGTTGTTTTAGTTGCAGCTGCATATTAGTTGCATCGTTTGCCGTTTAGGTCTCCAAATGCTTGTAGATGGTGTAACATAGGTCATCACTTGCGTCCAGTCGGGCCGCTCTGTTTGACACAATACCTATGTCGTCGATGTTCTGAAATGGAAGAGAAAACGGAAAACGTTACTTAAAAATTGAATATTGGTTGGGGCGATTGTAAAATGTGTCTTACTTCCGATGCAATAACAGTCTACCTAGACTACAATTGCTAAATTTATAAATTCGAATGTTGATGATGTAGAAAAAAGCAACTCTCTTAATGCTTCGTCGAAATTGATTCCTCAGGAGGATGTCGTCAGTAGTTAAAATGGAATGGCGGAATATCTGTCTTACCTATATCTGGCGTTTATGTTAAATGCCCTAACCAGCCACTGATTTTGTTGCAAATGCCACTGGTATGCATTCATATTCATGACAGTATCAGCATCGAATGAATGACTTACCAAAGTTGTTGGAATTCTCACCGATTCCGCCGCTGCAAAGGCCATCGAAAAGTTGCGCCTCTTGTTCGCCTGACTCAACATATCGTAGGGAATTTTATCCGGCAAGTAGGAATGCAAAATCGCACAAAACGCCAACCCATCATTCCACGACGAGCTAAAGTTCGTTATATGTATCAATATTTCTATAGCCAATCGTCTTGTTTTAACACCACATTGCAGTTATCAATTTTAATTAAATTGAACTTAAAAAAATATTCTTTAGAGACTACGTCTCTCTTTATTGAAGTCGCTTAATACTATGAGATACATTTTTGTTCTGTGGGTTATTTATAAGGAAGAAATGCATGGGTTGCATTTCTTAGCTATCATATCTGTTGGGAGGAATTATCTTTATGCCGCGGCATATTACAGTTTGATATCTTCTACTGAAATAACATTTGTGGCATCTTAGCTTATCTGTTGTATATGTGGGAGGAATTATCTGTATGCCGTAGCATATTGCAATTCGATATCTCGTGCTGAAATAACATTGGTTGTATCTTAACTTATCTGTTGTGTATGTGAGAGGAATGCCGTAGCATTTTACAATGTGCTGACTTAACATTAGTTGTATCTTAACTCTCCCCTCTTTAAATATCTACGTCTCGTAGATCACTTGTTTTTATTTTCTTGTTTTTTTTTTAAAATTTTGCATTTATTGGATTGAGATCATCGAGTCTCCTGTCTTCTAACATTGTAGTATTTAATGTGGTTAATGGTATTATATTGACATTATTTGGGGTTTTTACATTTTTCTTTTGTTTACAATAGTATATAATAATAATTATACTTATGACAATTATTACAAGAATGATTATATCTGATAATATTGATACTTTAACATTTGTATCAAATTCTTTAATTTTTTCTATGTTTCCTTGATGGAGACTATGTATATATTCTAAATTTAGTCTTATATTTTTTCTAGTAACATTATTTTGAAGGATAGGGGGTAAGGGTTGATATATTAATGTTTCTTTGCTGGAAAACTTTTGGCCATTTATTTCAATTGTTTCATTCGTAAATTGTATGACGAAGCTACCTTTTAGGTGTTGGCTTGTTTTTTCATGTATGAGAGTACCGTTTAGGTTTGTTACATAAATGGTATTATCATTTATGTTTTCGATAATTGGAAGATAATTGTATTCATAATCGCATTTCGCATTTTGGCCTTTTATTAGTTGAGTAATACAATGTGTATTAGAAATTGGTTTTAGTTGATGATTTCGACAGATTAATATAAAGTTTATGGAATCGCATTTATTTATTATGCCAAATTGTTGGTACTGATTTACTAATAATGCTTCATATTCCAAATGTACCTGTTGTGAATTTGTTACGGTAGAACGAATAAGAATATGATTATATTCATTATTACTAGTTTTGGGTAGCGAAATTATGTATAATAAAATAGAGTCTTTGCGTATAACAGTGGGTTCGGCGTATTCCAATGCCTCAATTTCGTTGGTGTAGGGTAGGGTTTCTATTTGAGAGATTGCAAGATTGATTTCGGTGCGATCTAAAAGATTTGTGTTTATTATTCCTTTTTTTGCTAATTGGGAAGCTAGTACAATTTCATTTATTTCATCTTTAATTATTGTTAGTTTATTAAAGAGCATTTGCTCGAATTGTTCGTTTGTTTGCATGTCTAATTTTGAGAGGATGTGGTTATAGCTTGTGATAAGGTTATTTGCTGTGTCAATAATTTTACTATTTATTTTATATTGTTTATTGTTATTTTCAACAATTCTGTTTTGGCTTGCTAGAATTTGATCCCAGTCGGTTGCATCTGGATTTCCTGCAATCCATTTCCATGCAGATCCGATCCAGTTTATTGATCTTCGTGGCCTTGGAGATCTGTTTAATTGATGTAGTAAGTTGTCTATTCGGTGTAAAAGATGAATTAATTGGGGTTTCAGTATGCTTGATATGTTTATTTGGTGGCGTATGTCTAATGATATTTCGTTAACAAGTATTTCATATTTTGTTATATTTATTATATGAACTATTTTGAAGGTTCCGTCTATTATTTTTCCTTCTCCTTGTTTTATAGTCACTATAGGGCTATGGTATTCATACACGCTTAGTGTGGCGAGCGCAAGGCTCAAAATTGACCTGAAATTGGAGAAGATTGATTTATGTTACTCTTGTATATTTTTTATGTGGGATTTATGAATTCGTTTCCCGCTTGTAGTTGTGATTGTAACTTTATTGTCTTTTGCAACTATTTCTTTATTAAAGGGTGGCTTATTTTTTCCGTCTCTTCTTTTATTTGATGCGTAAATAACTTGACCTTCTTTGTAGGCTTGTGGTTTATTTCTTTTGTAATTTTCCAGGTTAATTTTCTTTTTCTGGTTTCTCTTAATCAATTCAGTCAAATCTTCGTTTACTTTATTTTGGAAATCTATTAAATTTTGATAGTTTATTTTCTGTATTCTGCCAAAGAAAATATCGCTCGGTTTTTTCTTTGTTACGGAGTGTATGCTATTGTTATAACGATCTACTGATATAAGGATTATTTCTTTTAAGGAAAGGTCGGTGTATTCTTTTTGCAGACATCTCATTAGTTCTAGTATGGTAGAATGGACTCTTTCAACTGTTCCATTCACTTCGCTTTTATTTGGAGGAGTGAGATATAGTTCTATTCCAATTGCTTTTATGTAATTGGAAATAATTGGACTGATGAAACTGGATTCATTATCGGAAACTAATATTCTAGGCACAGTAAAATAGTGCAATATTTTTATTATTTTCTTCCTGAGATATAATGCAGATTTTTCTTTTATGTGGAAGAATTTAGTAAATTTTGAAAATTTGTCAACGCATGTTATAAATTTTTCATGGTTTATTTCCATGATGTCTATATGAAGTATTTCGGATGGGTATTTGGGAATAGGGGTTTCTTGAAGATAAGGTTTATGAGGATGCCTATCATATTTGCTACTGTTACAAATTTCGCAATTTTTTGAATATTTCTTAATGAGTTTAGTCATTTGTGGAAAATAGTATTTTTCTAAGATTTGTTCTTTATTTTCTAGATGGTTTCTGTGAGCTCTTTTATGTTCTTTTTGAATAATGATGCATTTATTATCTTCGTTAGCTATATCTTCTACTACTCTTTGTGTTATTCGGATTCTGAATTTACTGAAATGCTCCCTGTATACATCTTGAAGTAACTGAATAAAATGTTCTGGAATTTTGATTCCATTTATAAGATTGGGGTTTAATTTTTCTTTTAATACCTGAATAAGTTTTTCTTTGTTAATATCCTGTATTCCAATATATTGTCGATAATAACCTGTATGAGGTTCCTCAAAAGCACTTGTTTCTCGTTGGCTGATAATGAGTTGATTTCTGAATACGTTTATTGGTGCTTCAACGTGTGGGATAAGGTCTGTACTGTCTTCTTCTGCGCTATGCATGGTTTCTGATGAGTTAGAGGTTAAGGTATTTATTTCAGTTTTTAATCTAGATAATGCATCTGCTACTACATTTGTTCTTCCAGGTTTATAAATAAGCTCGCAATTATATTCTTCGATTCTAGCTTTCCATCTTTTTAATTTTGAATTTGTGTTTCTATTGCTTAATGCATAGGTTAGTGGTTTTTTCTTGCTCCATACAAATAGTTTCTTAAATTGTCTAGTGACCAAACTATTGCCAACATTTCCTTTTCGTTAGTGGCATAATTTTCTTCAGTTTTATTTAGTGATCTGGATATATATGTTATTGGTTTATCTTTGCCTATCTCTCCTTGTGAAAGTACTGCACCTAATGCTTGGTTAGAAGCATCTGTGGTTAATATAAAAGGTCTGCTAAAGTCGGGAAATATCAAAATTTCTGAAGATATAAGTAATTCTTTTAAATTATTAAACGCCTGAAGTTCTTTATTGGTTATTTTGATTGGTATATTTCGGGACTGATTTGCTTTCGCTTTTGAGTTTTCTCCTCTTGTCAGATTAGTCAGTGGTTTTGCAATTTTCGCAAAATCTTTTATAAAACGTCTGTAATATGAAGTTAGTCCAAGGAAGCTTTTTAATTCTTTCAAGTTTGTAGGTGGACTAATTGTTTTTATTGCCTGCACCTTCTTTGGGTCAGGTTTAATACCATCGCTGGATATCAGGTATCCTAGAAATTCTGTTTCTTCCTTCATAAACTCAGTTTTATCTATGTTTATTCTTAGATTGGCTTTCTCCAATTTATTAAATATTGCCTCAATATTGTTTAAGTGTTCTTGCACCGTTTTTCCGAAAATTATTATGTCATCTATGTAAACATAACAAATTTTACCAATGTATTCTTGTAATACATCATCTATCATTCGTTGGAATATTCCTGGAGCATTTTTTAACCCAAATGGTAGTCGTGTAAACTCATATTTTCCATTCATAGTGGAAAAGGCTGTTTTTGGTATGTGAGATTCCTTCATCTTAATTTGATGGAATCCAGACGTTAAGTCAATGGTCGTGAAATATTTGGAGTTACCCAAGCTAGCTAATGTATTTGAAATGTCTGGTATTGGATAAGTGTCTGATATTGTAATAGCATTAAGTTTTCGATAGTCTATTACTATCCTATGTTTGCGTGTGCCTGAGGCATCTGTTTTCTTTGGGACAACCCACATAGGTGAGTTGTATGGGCTTTTTGATGGTCGTATGATTCCATCGGCTAAGAGTTTTGTGATTTGAGTTTGAACTTCATCTCTCATACTAAAAGGGTAAGGATAGGATTTAGTATATACTGGCTCATCTGTTGATGTGTTAATTTCTGCTTTTATAGTGGTGCCTATTGTCTCATTATCGTTTATTGGTCCGAAAATCTTTTTGTATTTATTGATTACTTTCCTAATCTGTTCTTTTGTCTCGTAATTTAGATGGTCGTCTCTAATTTCCATATTATTGACCTGTTTTGATGCCTTTCCTTTTAAAGGAATTTTTTTGTCTGTAAATCCAAATGTTAGAATATTGTTTTTTCTATCTATAACGGCTTCTAATTCTTTTAGTGTGTCATCACCGATAATTCCATCAAAGGATGTAAGGTTGGGTAAAATAAAAAAGTCAATTGTGTCATTATTGCCTATGCATTTAAAGAATTTAGCACTAAATTTTTTGTTGATGGGGATTTCTCCTCCAGCGGATTGGATTTTAAAGGGGGTTTGGACTGGTTTTGGATTTGTTGCAATTTCTGATTTAATAAAATTTTTGTTAGCTCCGGTATCAATTAAAAATTTCAATATCTTACCGTCGCGGGTTATATATTCTATGTAAGGTATGCTAGAGAGGCTTCTGTCGTAAAATTTGCCTGTGAAGGTTCTTCTGTGTTTTCTTGATAATCGTTATTGTGGTCGTCATATTCTTGCGTATATTCATCGAAATACTCTTCTTCTTCTGTTTCGATATTGTACATTTTTTGATACTTTTGTTGGGTGTGTCCTGGATTGTGTTGCATATTTTGCTTAAATGCTGGGTTACTATCTTGTTGTTGATAGCGCTGTTGATTATAGTTTTGTTTTTGATAAAACTGTGGATTGTAATTTGGGCGGTTCATATAGTTGGCATGTCTTGATTGGATGGATTGGTCGGTTTCCATCGGAATTGGAGGCTTTGGTTGCGTTGGCCTTGGTGGTGGAGGATAGTTAATTTGTCGAGGGGGATATTGATTCCTCTGGTATTGGTGAATATTATATGCCAAATTTCTCTGTTGTACAGGAAGTGGCTTAGTTGCTTGCATTTGTTTTCCTTTATATGGATTATATATTTGGTTTATGGGGGTAGTTATTTGATTAGAGAAATCTTTTTTATGTAAAGAAATATTTCTATAATTTAGGTTTTGAACTTCGAGACATGTTGCGTATGCCTCTGGGAGAGTCTGGGGTTTTTGGATTATTAGAATCCTTGAGAGTTCATCATTTAGTCCTCGTATGAAGACATCGAGAGCTCTGTTTCGATAGCTTTCAACTAATGCGGTTATAGTTTCTACAGAATAATCTTCTGTTTTTATTTTATTAATTAGGAGTGAGAACTGATGGTTGACACTTGCGTAAAACTCATCAATTGATGAATTTCTTTGTACCATTGAATTTAGTTGGTGTTCTAATGTTCGGATATCTCTTTTATCTGCATAATGCAGTGAGAGACACTTTTTTATAGCATTCCAATCTTCATTGAAGATGTTGTAGGAAATGAGAGCTGTATCTGCATGTCCCCGAATCTTTTGCCTGATACTTTGTAGAATGGCCCTATATAGAGGTTTGGACTTAACTATGTCATAGTCCCTTAGTATGGTTTCAACTGTATGAATCCATGAAATGTATTCTACAGGGTTTCCATCGAAAACCTGTAGCTCCTTAACGCAATCGGGAAGCTTGGCGATATCTTTAAGATCGTCTTCTGTTCGAGGGACTGGTAAACCAGTTTCAACTACCGATTCTGGGGCTGATAGCTTATTTTCCCAAAATGAAATTCTTTGGTCTAACTTTTTTATGTAATCTATTTGAGCATTTACTGCTCCAGTTAGGTTAAGTACTGTGGCTTTAAGTTCTTCCATTTTGTATATATATGTGTGGAAATAGGGAATTAAGGTAGATAAGGATAATGTCAATTACTAAAAATTTATTTAGGGATCTTGTAGAATATGTTTAAATAGATTTGTATAATATTTGGAAAACTTATTTCTTAATAATTGTTTATATTGTGTATGTATGTGTATGTAGGAATCTTATAGATAGGTATATTTAAATATATTGTATATATATATTGGTCAATTCTTGTATTGTATTTTAGTTATATCTGTTATTTAGTTTTTTTGTATGTATTCAATTATATTTCATTTAGATATATAGGTAAGGTAGGTATAGTACTTTTATTTAATAATTTTTTATTTATTATTTTTTTTTTTTTTAAATATTTTTAAGAAAAAACTTTAGTTTCTTACGTAAAAACGCCAATCCTCATATTTAACTTTCTCGTTTTGATGAGCTGCGGGGCAACGCAGGAGATTGAGACCCTTCTGGTGTTCTAGTCTGATGAGTGCGCTTAGTCCGGGTTAATGGGCACACTTGGACCGGCAGTGTATTTTTCGGCAATTTTTCTCGAGCAGTTCGAAGTTTTCCTCTTTGGATAACGGCGTTGAATTTGCCCGCTTCCTACTAATGGTTCTGGCTGCTACACAAATATTTTGTCGAATTTCACACTTTTTAAGCTAAATTCTTTTCAACAGTAACCCCTTACCTCTGGTGGGGGGAAGCTACTGAGAATTTATTATCACTTAACCGGTCCCTGCTCGGGCGCCAGTTATCAATTTTAATTAAATTGAACTTAAAAAAATATTCTTTAGAGACTACGTCTCTCTTTATTGAAGTCGCTTAATACTATGAGATACATTTTTGTTCTGTGGGTTATTTATAAGGAAGAAATGCATGGGTTGCATTTCTTAGCTATCATATCTGTTGGGAGGAATTATCTTTATGCCGCGGCATATTACAGTTTGATATCTTCTACTGAAATAACATTTGTGGCATCTTAGCTTATCTGTTGTATATGTGGGAGGAATTATCTGTATGCCGTAGCATATTGCAATTCGATATCTCGTGCTGAAATAACATTGGTTGTATCTTAACTTATCTGTTGTGTATGTGAGAGGAATGCCGTAGCATTTTACAATGTGCTGACTTAACATTAGTTGTATCTTAACTTTGCCGCTGCGCAACAACGATGACTGAGACATTGTTTATGCTATTGAAATGCATACTACTGGGCACAATAGTTGGCTGCTGTTGTTCCCGCAATTGTCCTTTGGTACTGTTGTTCGTCCTTGTCGCTGTCGTGGTGTTTGTTGTAGTTGGCGTGGGAGTTGTGCTGGTCGTATTCAAACCAGGCGTTGTGGGAATACGGATCTGGAATGTTAGGGTTTGTCACGTGGGCGAGATCGGAGTTCGCACTGTTTAGACTCGATGTGGAGCTGTAGCGCGACTCTTATTCTTCGGATTTGGTCTACAAGGAAGGCTAAATGTTAGAACAGCAAAATACAACAAAAAGACAGCTAAACTCACTTGTTTGTTATTCTCGATAGTCTCTATTAGTGTCTTCACCGACAACCGCGAGTCCTGTTTCGGACAACGCAATTTTATTGCTTCGCGATGCCATCTCCTGCTGCATGGTCGTCAAATGGGACTGTTATGTCGTGTCTGTGGATGAAATTTCTGCAACAAAGAACAAATTTTATTCTACACCAGCACTTTCTATGAACTGCAATTTCACTCAACCTGCTGCTCCAACATGCGAATCTTCTCCCGTTGCTTCTTGCTTTGCACTGAACTTGCAACTCGACTATGGTGTCCTGCAGCTGCTGATAGTCCGCACTTAGGTTCTCGTCATTTTCGCTATAATTTTTCACGATTTATGAAGCACTTTCACAATTTAAAATAACTTTTGCGCAAAATACGCAACTGTTTGCACAAAAAAAATATTTTTATTTCAGCTGAACTGTCAACGAAAAGAAATTCAACACGGCATTATGACAGCTTGATGACAATTCAATTATTTCACCTCCCGCCATTTAGAATTTATTTTTTTTGCTTATTCACACGTATTCACAGATAGAAAAAGAGGCGGAGCTAATTATTTCAAAACTGGCTCTATGGATCTCTCATTTTTGGCCGAAGCTGGTGGTCTATTCTCTCTGGTTTGTGGTTCTAATTTTGGACCGAAGGCATTATCGGACCATTCTTCTTCGAGAATGCGGCTGGTCAGGCAGTAACAATTGATAGTGTTCGTTATCGTGACATGATAACCCAGTTTTTAGTGCCTAAATTACAAGATATGGATGTGACCAATGTGACCAGCATGTGTTTTCAACAAGGCGGTACCACATGTCATAAAACCAGAGGAACAATTCAATTAATGCATGAGTATCATTTCCTAATTGTTTAATCAGCCGTTTTTGCGATCAGAATTGGCCATTTAGATCTTGCGATTTAACGCCATTGGACTTGGGGTTTTCTTGAAGTCAAAGATCTATGCAAACAAGCCCACGACCACCAACGCCTTGGAAGAAGAAATTGGGAGGTTTATTAATGAAATTCAGTCACATTTATGCGAAACGGTCGTAGAAAATTTCAATAAGAGAGTACATTCCATACATAACCCCAAACTGTATAATCTATAATTCAATAAATAAATGTAAGCTTTCTAATTAAAAATCTGTATTTTCTATCAAAATTATACATTTCGCATGAGTTGTGGGACACCCTTTATAACTAGGTAAATATTCAATTCAACACTCACTCAAGTTCTCAGTGGCCGCTTGTTAACGGTGTTTTTTTTTTTTAGAAGTCTGTTTTTCGAGCTGGCAATACTTTTTCTAGACGATTTGACAGCTGAGTTCAGATCGAGCTCAATTCGACCCAGTTGCCCGTTAACAATAATTATATTGCTATTAAAGTGTTTATGCAAGATGGTTGGATGTGTATAAATATGGTTGATTAGCATCACCTTGGCAGTAGTGTCCAATTGTTTGGAACTGTCTCATAACTAAATATGAATAATTGTACTTATTTTATCTACCCTGGTAGTGGTCTTCTTCATCCGAACTCGACTTCCTAAACTTATAAGCACGAGTGTTTAACAGAAAGAAAATAGCGACACTAATGGTCAGTCAGATTTAACTAATGTCGATTTCCATTGGGCAAAAAAAAGCACTTTTTTTAAGATTCAGAGCTGTTTTTCTTCTCTAGAAATCAGCTGTCTGTCAAAATCAATTTCCATTGGGAAAAAAAAGCGCTTTTTTAATGTCGATTTCCATTGGTCTTTTACCGTTTTGCTCTCAGATCTCAGATTTTTCCTGCCCAATGGAACATGAAATGAGATCAATTTTGTTTGCATTTGTGTTGGTGTGTGATCACTTTTGCGAATCTCGATTCGAGAGAGAGATTCGCACATACTTTCACCAATACCAAAACAAGTGACTCTTGTCAAACTTTGAGGTTAGTTATTGTTAGGGGAGACTGGGGCACATTTGAACTTGAGACACATTTGCACATTGCTAATAAAACAACATTTTAAAAATATTTCAAAGTACATACTTATAAACCAACATTTAAACTTGGTAATACCGTGTTCTTTAGTCGTCAATGACTTTCGGATGTCTTTGCAGTCGTGTCGCCTGGAAGTAGACGCATGAGGAGGTTTTATGCTTAAATTGCATATTTTAATTGTTCTATTTGTAAGAGTGTACACATTTTATAGTGAGCTTTTCTTTTTGTGTAAAATATATTTTTAAGGCACAACTGCATTTGAAAACGTATAAAGGTACGTTTTTTGACAAATATGAAAAATATAAATATTTTCGCACATTTTTCTGTCGCTTGACTTATTGGGACAGGTTTAAAGAAAACAGCCGGGGCACATTTGTATAAGGGGTCTGTAAGTGGCATTGAACTAAAAGCTAAGCTACCACCACCAAATAACGCTCCGGGAACATCGAGGACAGCTGCGGTGATAATTTTTGTCTTAGTTTTTTCAAAATTTCTGTTGGGTTAATAAAATAACTCATTTTTGTTTTTATAAAGTTTCTTCAGTCTGTAAAATATTTCAAAATTTAAGTTTGCTTTTGCTAAGTCGTTTTTGTTTTCTTTATTAAAAAAATAAAGTTAATTTATTTTATTAAAAAAATACAAACCATGTAGTAACTTATTAGCTGCTAAAAGCAATTACAAATACTGCCGTTCAAAAGTGGCCCCCGTATGGGGGAGGGTACCTTTGAACATAAGGACCTACTTCGTTTTTAAATAGAAATAAATTATACGCCCTTACTAAATTTACGTAGTTATTAGTCCAAATCAAAGTTTATTTGCATTTCTTAAAGTGAGAATACTTTACAGTTTAATAATTTAAACAAATATGATTTTATGAGACCTCAAAGCAAAACGGGTTCAAATGTGCCCCAGTCTCCCCTACCTATTGTGGAATAAATTTGAAAATTGAAGATGGATATTAATGTATACGAATGGATCGTCGTATGGGGTTGTTTTCATGGGAAAGGACGAAGTTCTAGTTCAAAACAAAACAAGTAAGTAGTTATTGTACAAGCACAAGTAAAAAACTAACAATTAACAATTCAATTTTATAAACACAAATTGGAATTTAAAAACAGCTTGACAGTCAGCTGTCACACACCAACACAATTGCAAAAAAAATTGATCTCATTTCATGTTCTATTGGGCAGGAAAAATCTGAGATCTGAGAGCAAAACGGTAAAAGCCCTAACTTAATGAGTCTAAGAAGTCTAATATGAGCCCCTCAAAAAAAGAGAATTTATGGCGGATGAATATATAAGAAATTGAATCAACGGTGGCGTCAAGTGTCAATTTGGCAAATATCTTACGTAAGCTAAGACATTTGAAGCTTATGTCAGTGAGGATTATCCAGGACTGGTCAGGGTGATGAAAAAGTGATGACCCGTTTATGGGTTTCTCCACCACTACACAAAAAAGGGTTCTGCTTGGTAGTACAATGGACCGGGATTGGTCTGAGTGCTCTAGGATTTGGAATTCCGTTTTAATAAAAAAAAAATTAAAAATCCTTAACGTTACATAAAGATCCTGCCTTTCGTTCTATGCAAACACCTGGAACGACCTAATTGGGCCCTACAAATACGGTTTGGAGGGAACTTATTCCCGCATTTATTTGATTCCAACCCCGAGTTACAACGCAATAGAGAAAGGCCTTAACTCAAGAGAAAAATCAACCAACTTAATAAGTGTAACTAGAGACAGCAAGTTATGACTGAGCTGACTTTAGGTTTCTGTTAGTTGATACCATTGTCCATGTCCACCTCCAGCCTAGATTAGAAAGCTAATTTTGCTCAAGAAGTCCAGATCAATATTTCCTGTCTATTTATCGATTTTAAGACCGCGACAACATTTTTATAGAGACGAGATATATAATACAGTGCCACGTCTAGTCTTGGAATCTGTATCAATCTCTTCAGGTTTTACAGAATGACGATTAAAAAATAATGCTCCCTGCTTCATTAAGGTCGGAAACAGTCTCAAAAATTTTTTTTCAGAAATATGAAAACAATGATCGTTTCGATCTGGCCCTGACCTCAACGCCACCGATATAATTTAAATTTGTTTGCACTATTGGTCTTCTCGAGTATCTATATCGTAATCGTAACCAGTGTTCCCGCTTTCAATACAGTTTTTTTTCATATAGGTAGGTACCTTTTTGTCTGGCTTTTGATGGGCTAAAAAAAGTCTATTGGTAGGTCGATATAATACCTATTGCCGATTGACATATTACAACGAACCAGAAAAAATAACCGATAATCGTAATTCTCCAATTCATGGATAATCCAATTGATTCCATATATTAAGGTAGATGATGGAAGGTTGCGAACCTCCGATACATCGCTCAATCCAACTTTGCATGCAAACGAATGCGATTCCTTACCCACAAAAATTCTCAGAATGAATTATCTCTTATCAGTATCGGCTAATCTCACATCAACTACCTATTTCGAATTTGGAAAAAACAGAAAAAAAAATTACTTCCCAAATGGCACGAGTTGAATTAACGACTTTCGAAACGAGTTACAACCCACAATAGCATTTAAGGCACAAATGGAAATCAAGCCCAGCAAAAAAAAAAAAAAAATCATAATTGCATCCCTGATGGCGACTGGTACCAAGGATTCCTCAATTATACTTTATTACTAAACGGTTAGTTGCTTTTGGCAAAATATAGAAAACTTTATCCTTGTTACGGTAGGTCCTAGCCAAATACATTGTGCGGAAGAACTGAATCACAATTCACAATCACAAATGAAGGGCGCGGTAAAGACATTACAAACTCCCCCTCGTTCTTTAATTCATTATTATGTTCTTTGGTAATTCGCAAATATATTTATATCCTCTTGGCTGTGGTAAATGTGTATCACTGTAGTATGTATACTCCGGTGCTTATGATTGCGTGTTTTGGTTTTCTATTAGGCTATTTTCGTAGTTTTTTTTTTTTTTGTGAACTAAATAGTGGAGACACGAACACACGATATCAACAGTTGAAAACGAATGCAAAGACAATTTTTACCATGGTTAGCATAAGTGCAGTGAGTCAAATATATATTTTATTGCAAACGGTTTTATTTTTTATTTTTTTTATTTTTTTATACCCGGTACCAAACTGTGGTGAGGGTATATTCACTTTGACATTCCATTTGTAACGCACATAAGGAGGCGTTGTAGGTATGACAAACTATTACATATTATTGATCAGCATCACTTTCTTAGTCGATCTAGCGATGTCCGTCTGTCTGTCCTCACTATTACGGCCGTAATTTAAGAGCTATCGACTTGAAATTTAGTACGTAAGCTTTTATCGAAGATGAGCAAGATCGGATGAAAACTACTACTACCTCCCATACAAAAATATCGGATTTATATAGCTTTTTGATGTTAAAAACTAAATTTAAATAGCTAAAGTAATAAAAACTACCCATACCTCCCATACAAATATATAATTTTTTAATACCTACTAAAATATTTTTTACAATAATATAGTACCGGGTATTTGAGCTTCGGCATAGTCGAAGATAATATTGTCTTACTGGTTTTTCAATGAAAAGTATTTTGAATACTGAAAGAAAAGGTTTTGAAATTTCTAATGAGTTGGGTACAATTAATCGAAAATCGAGCTACAATTTTGCTTCCGGTTTGACACTACAAATGATACGCCATCTGTCATCTGACTAGTTATTGGCTTTTTATTTACTAAACGTCATATTTCTCCTATAGGTAGTCCAGTAGAAATAGGCATAAAAATAAGAAAAAAAATAATTCGTTACAGCACTCTGACAGCGGAATATTGTAGAACAAGCTCTTGTAAAACAGGACAAAAAAAATCAAACCGACAGCAGCTATCCGGAGTGCAATAGGGTGCATTTTTAGGGGTTGACAATGGTTTTTCGCGATTTCTGGCTAAACTGTGCATCCTATCGAAAAAAGTTCAATGTAAAAGTTGTAGAAAATAAATAATTTTATATTATCATTTTTACCTTAACCTCAAAATTGTTCGAAAAAATTGAATAAAACCGGTTTTTCGGTTTTCAATTCTTTTCTTTGACAGCAAAATGTCCTTTTTCAGACGGAAATATTAAGAGGTTGTTGTTAAATTTAATTTTTAAACAAAAAAAAGCGATATTTTTAACTCCTCTTAAAACTACACCTCCTACGCAGTTATGCTTTGGCTCACTTACTCGTTCTTATGTCTACTTTCGATAAATGGTAGAGAAAATGTATAGGTACTGTAATGGAAAAAATGAAAAATCTAAAAAAATCGTTTTTTTTTTCGTATTAATTTTAATATATCATTTATTTAATTAACAAAAAAAATAAGTCCTATAGTGTGCCAATTTGAAAAAAGTATGAATTAAATCCCTCTTCATGAATTCTCTAATCTTGCTCTCTTTACAGAGTTTTGGAAATTATATTCGTCCGATGCAACAGAACTGAACGATTCTTCAGTGTTTTCGACAGTTTCATTCATTTCATTTCTTCCGAGTCATTTTCGTATATAAAAATTTGTGGAAGCTCAGCATTTGAGCAATTTTCTGAATTAAAACAATTTAAGCACAAGTTGGCAGCTCGTAGGGGACCAATTGACATCGCCAAGACGGCTGGCTGAT
This sequence comes from Cheilosia soror, assembly GCA_949372485.1. Classification (NCBI taxonomy): domain Eukaryota; kingdom Metazoa; phylum Arthropoda; class Insecta; order Diptera; family Syrphidae; genus Cheilosia; species Cheilosia soror. The sequence goes on along the minus strand of OX443561.1, from coordinate 32,711,958 downwards.
AACACGATTTGGGAATTTGGTGCACAAAAGATCGATTGTGGCATGGGCTGTCTTGGCATGGCAAATCCAAGTCTTTAATTTCAGTAAAAAAAAAAAGTTAGTTAATATGGTTCCGTAACGTCCACCGTTAACCGAAACGTTCTTCCGACTTCCGAGCCTTATTTTTCAAAGAAAAATGGTCCAATGATGCCATCACTCCACAATCCTCACCAAACTGTCACTCTCTGTGGATGCAATGAGTGTTATAAAATGTCCACTAGCATACCAGTCTCATGAACTTTTTGCACAAACTTGAGTACAGTACGGTGTAGGGTAGGTGCTTCATTTCGGCCAAAACTTCTTTTCAAAAAACGCACTGATTGGGCTACACTGCACTCGCACTTTGGAAATAAGTTTTCAATATTTCTCAACGTTGTTCAAGCGTAAAGCGACTCTTTTCGTTCCGCGGAGGTAAGACTTTTTGTCAAGATTTCGAGCGTGAAACAGCTGTCAGTGTCAAAATAAACTATGATTTAAAAAGAAACCACTAGATGGTCCACTCTCTAGTGTCTAGTTGGATCAAATTATCTCACTAAAAAATAAGCAAAACATTCAGTTCTTTTACAGAACAGTGTAAATATCAGGAAAACTAATGCATTGACCGTGTTCTCTTAACTTGTAGCTGAGTGGCACGGAAAACGCATGTCGAAGTCGATGTTTGAAATAAAATTTGACAGCGACAAACAATTTGTTCGTATGAGCGGTGCCACGCCCCTTTGACCAATCTTCACAGGAGCACTCTACCGATAATATCTAAGTTTATCTGTAAGTTTGAGCTCAATCGATTCGGTGGTTTTCGAAATATACGATTTTGAATGTTTTGCTCTTATGGGCCCCTTTGTCCGATTTTGAATTTGTCGCCCGATCACCGTAATTACCGACATTAAAAAAAAAGATCCACCAAATTGGCTGAAAATTACGGGCAACAGAGGGTGATTGTGAACCAGGATCAGATTCTGAATTGATTTAGCCATGTCCACATACCAGAGAGGCCATTTCCGTCTGTCTGTCTGTCTATCTATCTGTTTGTCTGTTGAAAATATGATAGCGTCCAATCCAAACGAATCGACCTAGAGGCGAATGAAATTTTATGAGAGAACTTCTTTTTACTGTCGTCGTCAGGTTGGTATTGAAAATGGACTATGTCGGTCAAGTAATTCTGGTACGTCCCATTCGAAACCACTATTAGACCCATGTGTTGTGTAGGTATTAGCTCAGTGGGGGGTATCAAAGCATCATAATGAGACCACTTATACTAAGGTATTAAATCAATCATCTATTTCTATTACATACCAAATTCAGTACAGCTTGCAATACAAATTTAACTCACTGTTCCCAGTCTGCCAGCCAACAAAAAAAAACGAATTTGTGTAGTACACCTCCCCCATAAGGAATTTATGCTAACTAGTTGAACTTCACCCAACACAGTCAAAACCCTCGAATTTATTCCTCCCCCAGGATTCATGTCAATGTAAAGAAAAAAATGAGAAAACATATTCGCACACCCATTCAAAGAAGAGTAAACTACGAACAACTACAACAACTAACCACCCGACAAAGACCCTTGACAAAGTTGATTCCTTTCTGCGGCCAACGACTTCCACCAGGCAAATCCTTCCTTAGTCATCGTAGTCTACATTTAGAGTTTGTCAAACAAAAATCGTGTCGTTTTGTTTTCATTTCAAAATTTTATTGTGAGTGCAGTAAAGGATAACAAAAATCTACACCCAGCCTAGCGCATAGTCCCAATGCAAAATGGAAAGCTAACGATGAGATTTAAAAAACCCGATGTAACATCTAAATACCTTCGGCATAATGAGATCAACGACTATTTGGACTACCTGCGTTCACGTTATGGCGAGGTCGTCAAAGTGTACACCATTGGACGTTCGTATGAAGGACGACAAGTAAAGGCCATCCAAATTGATTGGCACAAACGTGCACGTCAACCTTTAGCGAATGGAAGCGCTCCAAGGGATGTGGTTTTCATTGAGGCTGGCACTCATGCCAGGGAATGGATGACAATTGCAGTTGCTCTAAAGTGTATCCAGCAATTAACAGAGAAACATGCACGGCACCAAGGAATTCTGGAGAAACTACGATTCTTCATTGTGCCGCTTACGAATCCCGATGGATATGAGTACACCCACAATAAGGTAGAGGATTGTACCTTTCACATAATATAAGAAAGAGGTTTTTTTTACTATACGTTTTTTGGGGTCGTGAATTTCTTTATAGAATCCCATGTGGAGAAAGAACCGTCGACCACACAGCAGTTTGAAATGTATCGGTACGGATTGTAATCGGAACTATGATTTCCATTGGGAGAAAGGTTCTACGAAAGCCAATCGGAGCACATACAAGGGAGAAAAGCCGTTTTCCGAACCGGAGACGTGCGCCCTACGGAATGTCATGGAGAAGCTGCGACCACATTTGTTACTCTTTTTATCGTTGCACTCGTATGGACAGGCCATCATGTATCCTTGGGGATATACCAAGTTTGTGACTTACTTTATATTCTATTGCACTAGTAGTTTATTTGTGGGTTTTGTGTGTGTGTGTTATGTGTATGTGGGGTAAATTTTAACTTAAGCGGGAAGAAAATTACAAAAAAAGTAAAGGACTGGATGGAACACCCTGTATACTCTCCTTGCAATTGCTCACATGTCTCGAGAGTGGAAAGATAAAATAATGTTCTGAGTCTGACTTTGAGCTGGGCCTGGGCCACACATGCCCTTCCCATGACATGAAAGTCGTGGCGGGTAGATTTTTAGGTTGAGAGAAGAGGGGTAGATAACATCGAAAATCCCTTCTCTTTTCTACTCACTTAAAATCGATATATCTAGCCGCCCGACACGACTTTCATGGGAAGGCATGTGTGGCCCAGCACATTGGTATTTTTGCACGTTATTTTTGAGCAACCCTTCTCCTTTCCCTGCGACTTCTTCTACCTATATTCAGTGTCGTAGCCAAAATTTTGTTTCGGGATGCGGGCTTGCTTCCAAATCTTACGAGGAATTCTAAAGTAAGTCTTGTCACAAACGTCAAGCAATTTCAAAACTTCGGTGGAAGGATCACTCGCCGATCAGCTTTCACAGCTGATAACCAAATTGCATTATCAAACATGTGAGCTTTTCGCCACTTCGTTCACAATGTAATCAGGACATTAAGGCGGGTAAAAACTCTTATAAGAGTTAGCTAAGACCAAGAAAGTAGGTAATATTTTCAATTTTGTGAAATCCGACAGAATCAAAAATAAATTGCTGATTATAGTTTAACGACTAGGTGCGATTATTGGAAGGATAGTAACACCATGCTTTCCTCGGGGTTTTTAGTGGGTAAGCCAACCGCTAGTCCCACACTCTCGCCCACACAAAGCTCGCATGCGATATCTTTTAACCAGTGTTGGGACTTGAGAGCAGGCAAAAGGTGGTATATTGGGAAACCAAAAAGTGGTAGAAAGTGGTAGATTTTTAAAACATACCATAAGACTGGAAAAGTCTAAATAACGCCTTTTCTTCTGCTAACAGCGAAGCTAACCCTACTGGATTTTCATTAGGTATAGGTTTTCAGACTTGTAAATACATACAAGTCGGCATTTTTAAAGGTTCCATCTTTCGGAAATGCCAATTTGTATTTGTTTATCTTTATGTACCTTCTCCGAGTTTCGATTTTAAAAAGGACGATCGGCATCGGTGAATATGCCGACTGAACTCCTTAAAATTTACTGAGTCTCGATTGAATTTTAAAAAGGCCGGGTGGGGTCGTCAGGAAATCTTAGGTATTAGCTCGGGATAGTTCCTGCGAGTATTGGTCAAAATTGGACAAAGGGACCTGGCGCCTCCCATACAAAACACATCTTTTATGGGATCGAACTCAATGAAGTTATAACTCGATAACCGCTGGGCCGATTTTCATTTTTTCTATACAGTCGGCAAGTTCCTAAAATAAGTCGGCTCGAACCCTCGCTACACCCACTCGTTCCCATCACTGCTTTTAACGATTTTACATCCAGCTACACGCAAAAAAAAAATTCGTTCACTCGCTCAACTGCAGCAAAACCTGGGAGAAGAGCTCTTCGTTGTCCGTAAGATTTTGTATAAACGAATCTATGCAAGAAATCAGTAAAGACTAAAGACACTCTAAAATAGGCTTCAGTAGAAGAGGTTTCTAGATTGGAATGCGTTGTTTGTTTCAGTAAAGTTGTTGGAGCTCTGGAACAAAGAGAAACTAAAACTTATTTGGCAGAAAGGTGCATTCATCTTATATATAAAACAAAGTGGAAAAAAAATTTTACCCTCTGTCGCCCGTAATTTTTAACTGATTTTGTTGATTTTTTTTTAAATGTCGGTAGCTTCGGTGATTGGGTGATAGGCTAAACAAATTCAAAATCGGACAAAGGGGCGTGGCACCGCCCATACAAAAAAAACATTCAAAATCGTATATTTCGAAAACCACCGAATAGATTAAGATCAAACTTACAGGTAATCTTGCGTATTGGCCGGGGAGTGCTCCTGTGAAGATTTTTCAAAATTGGATAAAGGGGCGTGGCACCTCCAATACAAAAAATTAAAACATTGTCGAAATAAATAGAATAAAATAAACAATAAAAAAAATTAAAAAAGCAACAAAAGGCCTGGCGAAGCTGGCGGGGGTTCAGCTAGTACACTATAAAACAAACATAATTTAAAACTTGATGATAGACTTATAACGGTAGTTTTACTCATTTTTTTCCTACACCGTTCAAAAATGTATGCATTTTTGTGGTTCACTTGAAAAGACGCACCTTTTTGAACCTCTGTCGTGGATTTATTTTAAGATGATAATGCCGGATTTGAATATCATCGAAAATGTTGAATACGTCAAGTACCTATAATGAATTAGGACAACGATATTCGAATTCGAGTATTATCTGCTCTAAACCAAGCCATCAAAATAGCAGCTAAATTATTTGGCCAATTTATATACGGATCATATCCATATCCAAACAACCGAATCTGCAAAGTTTTAGAGGAGAAAGATTAGTGTGTTGAAAAAAGTTTTTTTTAAATCTAAAATATTACAATTACCTTTAATTTAACTAATGTTAACACAACGAACCACATAGAACTATAGGTACCGCCGACTTCCGTGCACCTACCCGATTCTCCCCGGAATTAATTCCCCTGTCTGATGTGAACATGTGTGAAATGTCAAAATCAATGGCGGCAATGATTTTCCATGCTATACCATGGGCCTAGGAATTTTCATGCTATACCATGTGCCTAGGAATTTTCATGCGTTAGCGCCATTAACGCACGCATACTTGAAATTATGCAGCACCAATTCATGAAAAATCCTGGGCCCGCAGGCAGCTTGTAGGCAAAGTCCGTTATGTGGGAGGAGTCAAGGGTCTAGTTCTATGTGGTTTGTGGTTAATACCCTATTCACACCAAGCCGAAAACCGAGTTTTCGCCAAAAAAGTTTAGAAAACTCGTAGATGCATTCACACCGAACACCAACTCGTTTTCGTTTGACGTTTCAATTAGCTGTGAAACTAGCTATGAAATGTTTGTGGCGACTAGAATTTTATTTTAGTTACTAAACTTCGCTTGTATTGACATAATATAAGAACAGAATTATTTACTTACTTACTTAGATGGCGCTACAGTCCGGGGTGGACCTGGGCCTCAACCAACACGCCTCTCCAGTTAGCACGATCTTTGGCTAACTGCCTCCAGTTGCGCACTCCAAGTTGGTTGAGGTCCCCTTCCACTTGTGCGCGCCACCTAAGGCGTTGTCCCTCCGGGTTGGAATCGAAGACTCTTCGGGCCGGACCGTTGGTGTCCATTCGCTCTACATGTCCTAGCCATCTTAGTCGACTGATACGTACTTTTCTGACCAAGTCGATGTCGCTGTACAGCTCGTAGAGTTCGCTGTTAAATCTTCTCCTCCAAAGCCCGTCAACGCAAACGGGACCGAAAATCACTCGAAGAATTTTGCGTTCGAAGCGCCCAAGGAGATCTTCATCCGCTTTTGACAACGTCCATGATTCTGCGCCATAAAGCAGGACTGAAATGATGAGGGTCTTATATAGAGTCTCCTTGGTGTTTCTCGACAAGGCCTTACTAATCAATTGCCTTCTTAGGCCAAAGTAACAGCGGTTGGCAAGTGTAATTCTTCGCTTGATTTCTGATGTGATGTCATTTTCAGAATTAATAGCGGAGCCGAGGTAGACAAAGTCCCGAACTACATCAAAGTTATAGCTGTCTATCGTGACGTTCTGTCCGATTCGTCGATGTTGTGTGTCCCTTCTTGTTGACAGCATATATTTCGTTTTGCCCTCATTCACCACTAAACCCATTTTTGCCGCCTCTGTACTGATACTTGCAAACGCACCAGTGACAGCTCGCTGTGTTCTGCCAATGATGTCGATGTCGTCAGCGTATGCAAGTAGTTGCACAGACTTTTGGAAAATTGTGCCCCTGGTGTTGGCTTGCGAGTTTCGCACAATTTTCTCAAGAATGATGTTGAAAAAGTCACATGACAGCGCATCACCTTGTCTAAATCCTTTTTTGACATCAAAGGTCTCGGTGAGATTGTTTCCGACCTTTACGGAGCAGCGAGCGTTCTCCATCGTCATTCTGCACAACCTGACAAGTTTGGCAGGGATGCCAAAACTAGACATGGCTCTGTATAGCTCGTCTCTATAAATGCTGTCATATGCGGCTTTAAAATCGATAAATAGGTGATGAGTATCGATTTAGACTTCTTGGGTTTTCTCCAGGATCTGCCGTAGTGTGAATATTTGGTCGGTTGTGGACTTACCGGGCCTAAAACCGCACTGATAGGGTCCAATCAGTTCGTTGACAAATGGTTGCAGGCGTTCACACAGTACGGAAGACAGGATTTTGTAAGCGATGTTAAGGAGACTGATGCCTCTATAGTTGGCGCAGTTTAGAGGGTCTCCTTTCTTATGGATCGGGCAAACAATGCTGAGGCTCCATTCTTCAGGCATACTTTCCTCTGACCAAATTTTAGAAACGAGTTGGTGTATGCTCTCTACCAAGTCATCCCCTGCTGCCTTAAAAAGCTCGGCCGATAAACCGTCCGGTCCTGCAGCTTTGTTGGACTTCAGCTTGGATATTGCTATCCTTACCTCATTTTGGTCAGGTGGACGGAAGTCTTGGCTTTCATCGCCCAGGTTGAATGGTTCATTCTGCCTGACAGCGGAATTTGTGTCGTCTTCGCCGTTTAGCAGTCTGCAGAAATGGGTTTTCCATGTCCTCAGCACCGACTGTGACTCTACTACAAGGTTTCCTTGTTCGTCTCTACAGGTCTCTGTTCGGGCCTTGTTCCCGTGACACGTTCTTTTTACCTTTTGGTAAAACTTCCGAACATTGTTCCTGGAGTAACACCTCTCTATTTCCTCGATCGCGCGCTTCTCATGCTCTTTCTTTTTCCTCCGGAGAAGCCGGTGTTCTTCCCTCCTTTTTTGCTCGTAGAGCTCACGTGCTGCTCTCGTCCTTCTCTGCAGCGCCGCTTTGTAGGCCAGTTGCTTTGCTGCATGTGCTTGCCGGCACTCTTCATCAAACCAGGGGTTTCGCGGTGGTGGTCGGGTGAAACCTAGCACATCAGTCGCGGCTTTTCTGATGGCTTCTTGGCATCGATGCCACTGGTCTTCAGCACTTGATGCTGGCTGCACAGGACTTCTCGAGAGGTTGAGGGAGACGCGATCGGCAAAAGTTCTGGCGGTTTGTTGCGTTTGTAGCCGTTCAACGTTGAATCTTCTCACAGTATTTCCTCGTTGTTGTGGTGTCTGGGATATCCGCATACGTACCTTGGCTACAACAAGGTAGTGATCCGAGTCTATGTTGGCCGCTCGGAAAGTTCGGACATCTAGAATACTGGAGGAGTGCCTTGCGTCGATCGCAACATGGTCAATTTGATTGACCGTTTGATGGTCAGGTGACCGCCATGTTCCTTTGTGAATGTTGAGGTGTGGAAACCGTGTGCTTGCTATAATAGCATTACGTCCCGCAGCAAAGTCAATTAGCCTAAGTCCGTTTCCAGACGTGGTGTCGTGTAGGCTGTGCTTTCCGATTGTGCTACCAAAGATGTCCTCCTTTCCTATTTTGGCGTTAAAATCACCTAAGACGATTTTAACGTCGTATTTAGGACATTGCTCATATGTTTTGTCGAGGAGCTCATAGAAACATTCTTTGGTAACATCGTCCTTATCTTCTGTGGGGGCGTGAGCGCATATCAGGCTGATGTTGGCGAATTTAGCCTTGATGCGGATAGTTGTAAGGCGCTCACTAACGTGTCGAAAGCTCAAGACTTCTTGCCTAAGTCTGCCGCTTACAACGAATCCGCATCCGAATAGACGCTGCTTCTGTTCTCTGTAGCAATCACCGTAATAGATGTCACAGTTTTTCATCCTTCTTTTGCCGGGCCCATCCCACCGCACTTCCTGGATGGCGGTGATATCTGCCTTGTAGCAGTCTAGGGCCTCCGCTAATTGTTCGGCTGCACGCGGTCTGTTCAGGGTTCGAACATTCCACGTGCAGATCCGAAAGTCATTGTCCTTTTTTCGTTTTGCAGGGTCGTCAACAGTAAATCCATCCATATCCGAGGCTTTTGGTTGCTTCGTAACTGGTGGTGTTTTCCGTGGTTGGGTAGTTAACCCCACGCACAACCCCCAACCTGGAGGGCCAGGCCCTTTCTGTGACCCCTTGGACGAAAGGGGCCGGATATTCCGGAGTCAGTAACCCGCTTCGGGGATTTGAGTGCTGCCGTTGACCCATTAAGGGCTCTTCCGCCACCATCTCTATTTCAACACCCTGACTAGTATTGAAAAATCCTTAATGACCTCAGCTCCAAATATGTCGAAGTAGCTCATTAAAGTATCTGCCATGCCAACTGTTGACGTCACCGTTGATTCAATCGCGTGAATTCTTCCGCCGCACGTCCTCTTTCTGAGGGGCTCATGTTAGACTTCTGAGACTCGAGCAGACAGTCAGTTCCGACAGAGCATTATAGTGTTGCTATTTTCTTCGTGTTCAACACTCGCGCTTATAAGTTTAGCAAGTCAAGCCTGGATGGGCGAGACCAGTACCCGGTGGTTACCACGCGGAGGTAAAATAAGCACAATTGATGTGTATGAAAAAGTTGCAACAGCTGGGCACCGCCAAGTTGATGCCAATCAGCGCCTACCCGATTCATACACACCCAACCACCAACAGAATTATTTAAGCTACTTGATAATCGTTAACTTATGGTTAAATGCATCAAATAATTAACATAAGCAACATTCAAAATCAAAACATCTGAAAATACCACTTCGTTGTGGCAGGTAGTTTGCTCCACAAACCAGTAAGAATAGACCGTCGACTCCTCCCACATAACGGACTTTGCCTACAAGCTGCCGCCGAGACCAGGATTTTTCATGTATTGGTGCTGTACAAAATCAAAGGGGCGCCATTAACGCACTCATACTTGAAAAATCCTGGTCGCATGGTATTGCATAGAAAAACATTGCCGCCATTAATTTTGACATTTACACGTATTCACAGACAGGGAAATTCTTTCCGGGGGAATCGGGTAGGTGTACGGGAAGTCGGCGGTCTATTCTTAAGGCCCCGACCCATAGAATCCGTCACATCCGTTGCGACAATGTTTTCGACTGACAGGTTGATAGAATACACAGTAGCTTATGGAACGTGACCCAAGCAACGAACGTGCCGGATGCGACGGATAAAGTAGGTTTACTTTCTACTTTTCTGTCCGTCGAACCGTTGACAGTTGGCAGAGCGTGAGAGTAAGCATTTTCATTGGTGGAAATATAAGATAATGAGAGAAACTGTCTCTCATATATCATCGGCTGTCAACGTATGCGACGAATTCTATGGGACTGTTCGTTCCGTCGAATACGCCAATCCGTCGACGCAACGGATGCGACGGATTCTATGGGTCGGGGCCTTTACTGGTTTGTGGTTTGCTCTTTATGGTGCAAGCAAACAGCAAAGATAACAAAAAAACTCTCTCACTCTCACTCTCACTCAGTCTCTCACATCCTGTCAGCAGTTTTGCTGAGCTCGCTGAATGTTGCAAAAGGTGTGTCTGCTTCAACAACCCAACGATCGTACTCGTTTTCGTGGCGTTTTCATGGAAAACGACCTCAAACAACTCGTTTTGAAAACTGCAATATGTATGGGAAAACTTCTGTTTTCGAGGAAGTTTTCGGCTGTTTTCGCGAAAACCCAGTTTTCGGCTTGGTGTGAATAGGGTATAACCTTAACACAAACAAAGAATATTAATTAGAATGTGTGTTTTTTTTTCGTTAGTGTTCTTTTCAAGTGGCGCAAAGTTTGGACTCTCACTTTTTGCGGGTTTTTAGTTAATAGGTAGGTACTTTAGGCTTTCACATTAAATCTTCCTTCTGATTACATAACAACAATTCAATGAATTTATATTTAAAAAAAAATCTTCAGCATGCTTGGTTTGGGAGCAGTGGACGATAGAAAACAGAAGCACGGGCTGTCCAATTCAAGTGGCGAGGAGTGTAAATTTGTACTTTGTTCTGCTTGCACGTTAAAAGTCCTAGGAAAATCTATCTTTTGATATCTTCTTTTTTGTTTTTTTTTTTATATATAATTGACACGCGCTAAAGAGTTTATGACTACTCTTATGGTGAAGTGTGATGTACACAGCGCGGGCCTTAAGATAAATGGGAAAGCACATTGGCTTTAAATGACTGTAAATTATACTTAGTATTCGGAGGAAGAAAAACTACTTTAACATTTTCATCAATATCGTCAAGAGAGTGAGGATGGCCTAGAGCATTGTCAAGAACTAAAAGAACCCTTTCTGAGAGATTATTTTTAGAGCAGTATTGGATTTCCAAAACCAAATCACCGGAATGCTATTTTTGTCTATGTTTCTTAAAGCCCTTGGATTCAGAGAATTGTATATTAAGACAGGCTTCAGTTGAAAGTCGCCGAAAGCATTTCCACCTAGTAGAAGTGTCAACCTATCTTTTGCCGTCTTATACCCAGGAACTGTATGTAGGTACTTGCATCTTTCGAAACAAAAGTTCGTGTTGGCAATCGTTTCCAGAAAACTCCTGTTTCGTCCACATTAAAGACTTGTCTGGGACTATATTTGCCCTATATTGTCAATATTTTTTATACTACCTAATTAAAATAAATTATACACGTAACTTACCAGATAATCTTCTATACCTATATATAAAAATTGAGCCTTAAAATGTTTGTCGCCGATTCACGCTTTAACGCATTTACCGTTCTTAACCAAACTTTCGCACATCTTTGGTATTGGTCCATACATGAATCCTGTGAAGTTTGGTCAAAAATGGACAAAGGGGCGTGGTACCGCCCATACAAAAAACATTCAAAATCGTATATCTCGAAAACCACCAAATCGATTGAGCTCAAACTTACGGAAGATCTTAGTGATTGTCCCTGGAGTGGTCCTGTGAATTTCGGTCAAAACTGGACAAAGGGCGTGGCACCGCCCATATAAAAAAAAAAACATTCAAAATCTTATACATATCTCGAAAACCACCAAATTGATTGACCTCAAACTTACAGATAATCTTAATTATTGGCCCTAGAGTGCTCCTGTGAAGATTGGTCAAATTTGGTCAAAGGGGAGCGGCACTTCACATACAAAAAAATATTCAAAATCTTATACCTCCTATACAAAAAACATCTTCTATGGAGTGAAACTCGATGACGTTATATCTCCATAACCGCTGCTGGTCCGATTTTCATTTTTCTTTTTTTTGTTTTGTTCGTATTGCTGTGTTTCAAGTTTAGGCAGAAAGAAAATTCCACCAAGTCGATTTATTATCATTTCTCGCATTTTACGAAAGAACATTATTACCTAAGACCTAAGCAATACAATTCCTGTGCACGGCAAAGCCGGGCGGGTACAGCTTTTCGATAGTCTTGGAATTGGAATCCAAAGTTTTTAAAATTTGTAACATCGATATAAATGATGAAAGTCAATAATATTGTCTAGGCAATACAATTTCTGAAACAAAAAAAAAACAACAAATGTTGTGTAAGAACTATAGAGCATTACAATAAAAACAGTTCTTCTATTTAACTATTTTGCACTACGAAGTGTGCACGGGCTACGCTAGTTACTTATAAAACTGGAAAATATTTTTGTACTATGAATGAATTGCAAGCAGCAGAGGGGTACCGAAAATCCCTTTGCAATTTTCTACTGACTTAAAAGCTGGGTAGATAGACTGGGTAAAAACTTTTCTTAGCAGAGCATGTAGTCCCTATTCTAAAATTATTCCCTAATGAAATTAAACATTAAGGAGATTCAATGACCTGCTAAACCCATACTATTCATACTAGACTTTCAAACCTTCATAGTGTTAATAACCTTCACGATACCTATCACATTATCCATAGTCTGCAGTCATCATTAACTTCAATCCGATAATTTTCGAGTGCATTATATTTTTGTATAAAGCAAATTTCATTATTAACTATTTATTATATGTATTTAAAAAAAAAAAGTCAATTTATTTAAAAACAACAAAAACTATTTTTATTTTGTACTCTCAACAGGGAGCTGCCAATCTCATGGCGAGAACACCAACAACTGGCCGAATGTGCCAAGAAGGCAATTAAAAAAGTGTCAGGCCGAGTATATCGATGTGGCAGCATATCCGGAATCAGAAAACGTACATATTCGGGTTCGGTTGTTGACTATGCCTTTGGCATTGTTAAGGTGCCGTTTGCTCTGGTCGTAGAGCTACCATCAAATGAGTTGGGCTTTCAACCATCTCCTCTACATATTCGACCCATTGGGCATGAAAGTTGGATTGGAATAAGAGCGATGTGCCAGAAAGCATTAGATTTGTCGGCAGTGGTAGCCGCTTTGGGGAATCCCAGTAATGATACTGCGTAAATTGTAAACTTGAATTATTTTGAAATAAGAAAATGTAAATGAACAAACACTAAAAAGAATAGCCTCGAAGGATATGAGGATCATTGCTATAAACATTTATTTGAGTTATTGGTGGTGATTGTTTGTACTAGTACTAGTAGTGTTTATTATAATATATACCAATTCTATGCAGAGGCCGAATAAATGTAAATCCTTTTGTGCCACGAATGATTTAGAAGATCGTTTTTTTTGTAGGCTATATAAGTCCTGTTCCTTTACTTTAATTAATCGTTGATCGACAACTACTGTCGATCGATCGAGAACTGTGATTGTCGATTGCGATCGATATTTATCGATTTGACAGTCGCTTGTTGTCAATTACAAATGTCTGATCGATGCTTTCTCTTGGAAGTGAACAAACTTTGTGCGTACGAATAACTAAAATCAATCGACGCAATTGGCAATTGTCGTGATAATCGCTGATCGACAATCACAGGGCCTCAATGTCGTTCCTCAACTCGAAAAATTCGTAAAAGAGAGCGGCTTCCTTTTGACTATTATGTTCGCCTCAAAATTTGAACCATATTGTTACATTTTTATGTCAGGTCAATCAATACTCGTGAAAAACTAGGACTAGCGCCCAAAAATTTCTCGTTAAATTAAACGTAAACCCTAATGCACCATGAGAGGACAAGCATCCGGATGTGAGATACCCTCGGAGATACCCGAATAAAGCCGCCTTGTTTGGTGCCCTCTCCAGAAAGCGTGTCCTCTTAGTTAACCTTTTAATTTCTTAGTTCTTTTCGTACCAAGACTCTCCGCTCTGCTCCAGGTTGAAGGGTTATCTCTTTTCACATAAATACATCACGGAATTATATGAATTTGTAGAACTATATACAAAACAACAGATTCAGTCAAGTTTATTCCCAGATCGTAGGTACAATCATTTCGATCCTAATAATCGTACTCTTCTTCCTCCTTCACCTGTATATAGCTCCTTTTCCGCGCATTGTCCCAACATTTTTCAATAACATATGGTGAGCAAGGGCGGCAATACTCGGCCACCGAACATAAAAAGAATCGAATTACATCAGAGTTGCACACTGGTATAACACCCTTTTTCTCTTTTCTTGTTGTCTAAAACGCTATAGTTTTCAGTTCGGCATTCAAAAGCTGAAGCACTATCAAACACTTGAAAAAGACAGGCCCCTATTATAAGTGTCGATAGTTAATCGTTGATCGACAACTGTCGATCGATCGAGAACTGTATTTGTCGATTTGACAGTCGCTTGTAGTCGATTACAAATGTCTTGTCGATGCTTTCTCTTGGAAGTGAACAAATTTTGTGCGCTTCGAATAGCTATGTAAAATCCATCGAGGCAATCGACAATTGTCGTGATGATCGCTGATCGACAATCACAATAAGGGCCACAGGTCTCTTTCTAAATGATTTAATTTGTATGCTTGGAGTGAAGAGAATTTAATTTGACTCTCATCGTCATCATAATCGCCAGAAATTTACCTCCGATATTAAGCTCCTCTTCCGCAGCGTGTACAAGTTAATCTAGTGATGTCTCCTTTGTGGTAGATACACCCGCATCTGCATTAGGATCTAGTTTATTTCTTCCCTATTCTCAGCCAATTTCCCAATCGATCAACTAACTGGATCTCTCGATACTACCTTCTAAAGTCTGCCGCAGTCATAAACACTCCAAGTCTCTGCATGACTATCTTTCCTGTCGTCTACTATACCAAAAGAACTGCCTTGAGTTTAAATAGTCATTCCATCGAGAATTGTGTCTATGTGAAGTCCAGACCTAACTTCCTTAGAATTTGCAGCCCGTCTATACAAAAAGTTGAATATAACCTTAAAAATCAACCCCCAAACAAATGAATCAGGATACATTTTTAGAATATAATTAAGAAAAAGTTTAACATGGTACATACAAATGCTTTCTTCTTCTCTATAAAATTTTAAATGTTCTTTACAGAAATGATGCACGTGTTGTGTATCCTTGTCCAGCTAGAGTCTAACGGAATTTATTCGTTTCTTTTGTATTGGATTTATTTTAGAATGAGTTCTATGGACTTTTACAGAAACAAGTAAAATGATGCAAATGAGATGTGAAGGTTAAATTAATTTAAAAAAAATATTAAATTAAATTAAAGGTGGATGTAAATTCTTCATAACAAGGTGGATGCCACGGCACTATTGGATTCCGTCTGGCAAACGGGGAGCTGCATACTTTTGTTTTAGTTTTTCGTACACCTTTCGATCCTGCAGAGAGAAGGAAAACATCAGTGATTTAGAGAGAAAGGAAACACACAAGAGTAGGTGGTACCTGAGCATTGACGGACGGTCGCAGGAGTTGTATTGCTTGGTCGAAATGACTGGCCTTTACGCAGAGATCATTCAACTGAATGTCTGGGTTATTTGTTGCGTCCTTGAGAGCTAACATAGCAGCTTGCCGTACAAGCCCACCCAAATCGGCGCCTGTATATCCTTCTGTTCGGTTAGCCAAGTCTGTAAAGTCTACATCATCGGCTAGAACGGGCTTCTTGCGATTCTACAGAGAAAATGATTTTAGAACATTCAAATAGCAACTGCATACCCAGCGGGAAGCTACCTTTGTGAGAGCGATGAGGATTTCTTCACGGTCCTTCAGTTCTGGCAGTCCTACATAGAGAATTGTGTCCAAACGACCGGGACGCAGTATAGCGGGATCAATGATGTCAGGCCTATTGGTGGCAGCCAATATGTATACGCCCTGTCTGTCTTCGACACCGTCCATTTCTGTGAGCAGCTGGTTGACAATGCGTGTTCCTGATCCACTGTCGTTGTTGTCCGATCGTTTCGGACACAGAGAGTCGAATTCATCAAAGAATATAACGCATGGTGCAGAGTTCCTTGCGCGCTGAAAGCACGCCCTTACCGCACGCTCACTCTCGCCGACATACTGCAAAAAGGAAACCGCTGCTGTAGGAGGGATTCAAGAGGATACACTCGAGTGTCAACTTACCATATTCATCATTTCGGGTCCCTTAACTGATATGAAATTGATTCCAGCTTCATTGGCAATCGCCTTAGCGAGCAGTGTCTTACCACAGCCAGGTGGGCCACACAGCAAAACACCCGATGGCGCAGTGAGTCCCAACTTGGCCATCTTCTCGGGAAACTTGACTGGGGCCAAGACGGCCAGTTTCAACTCCTCTCGGATATCTTGCAGGGATCCCACATCGTCCCATGTAACGTCTGGAATTGTAATGAATCCTTCTCGTTTGGCTGATGGCTGTACAACCTTGACCGCGTCCTTAAAGTCTTCCAGAGTTATGCAGAAGTCTGTTATATCTGCAACATCGATAGCCGCATTGTCAAGCATGTTGATCATCTCGAAAAGTGTCGGTTCGGGTACTGAATGAGGATCAGAATCCAGCTTCCGCTCGGGTAACTCATCGACATCGATAGGCTCCTCGTTGGGAACTGGCTCTGCCTCGGTAGCCACTGCAGAAGTGCCCACTTCAACATCCATCTTCTCTGGTTCGTCTGTGGTGCCATTTGCCCCAGAATTTTCAGATGCATCGTCATCTTTTGCTGTTGGAACCGCAGGCGTCGTTGTAGTTGGCTCTGACTCCCCATCCCCATCCGCATCATCTTTCTCTGCGGACTGTGATACACCCTCAGAGGGTGTTTCTGTTGTGGCGGGCGATTCTGATTTTGATTTCTCAGCCTCTTTCGCGTCATCGCTGGAAATGGAAGCCTTTTGTTTGCTTGCTGTAGCATCGGTTTCCTCAGTTTGACCTTCGTCGACCAGATCAACGATTGTAATGTTCCTCTGCGATTTCAGTTGCATTTCCTTCATTTGTTGAGTACACCTAAAACGAACAACAACAACTTTAGGTAGTCCTACGAAAATGCAAACGATTGTGTAACTTACTTCCTCTTGACAGCGATTGTCGCAGCAGAAGACACCAACGCCAACATATCCGCGCCCACATAGCCCGGTGTCAGCTCGGCTATTTTGTCGAAATCCATCTTCGGATGAACTGACAGGCCATCGCAAATGATTGTCAGTATTTCACGGCGGTCCTTGCGATTTGGAATGCCGATGGCAATTTCATGATCGAACCTTCCGACACGACGTAAAGCCGGATCGAGTACATCAGGACGAGTTGTGGCTCCAATCACCAGCACGGCCTGGCCTCGCTCGCTCAATTTTAGATTGTCCAGGCTGCTGATCAACTGCGACACGATGCGACGCTCCATATCACGTTGGGCATTTGAGCGATTTGTTGAAATTGCGTCGATTTCATCGATAAACAAAACGCATGGTGAACAGGCGATAGTCTGTTCAAATACATCACGGATTCTCTCCTCGGATTCGCCGGAAATGCCAGCAATCAACTCTGTGGCTGCAACTTCGATCATATTTAGTCCCAATTGCTGGAGCAAAAAAATGGTTAGTTAATGAGAAATGCAAGCAAAGAGGATGGTTTTAAGGATGGTGATGCCGGGTGGAAGATGTAGTAGATAATAAGAACAAGAGAGTAGAGCGTCATCGGAAATGATGATGATGGGTGGGTGCCCAAATCGGAGGACAGCTTGATGGTCAAAAAAATCGTTCTCTACCGTGCGTCGGTCGGTAGATAAAGCAGATGAAGGTATACTGGGGAAAAGGTGGCGAGACAAAATAATGCGCATTATTACACCTCGACGTTAGAAATGCTTTTATATGCAACATCCCTATGATTACTGTGGCCTAACACATCGATTAGGTAGGCTGCCAAAGATGAAAGAACGACCAAGACAGAGGCTTCAAAATACACGTCCATATGCGACTCCGGTCTGGAAGGGGCCTTTACAATGAAAGAAACAAGGATGCTCCCTTCAGTAAGCGGTTTCGAAACAATTTCGGACGAAGCAAGCTTACTGGGGTCAATAATGCATCGCGATAGATCGACCGACAAGTGCCTGTTGAATAAGTGTACAAAATCAGCATTTAGACCTGTAACTTTCTGTAACAGAAATATGTAACGCCTATACTCAGCCAGGATGGCTCGCAATGGAGCACGAAATACTTCAATACAGGTTCTCCGGCGAAGAGGAACAAACCTGCGAAACCCTTAACGTCGTATAAGCAATTTTTTTGTGAATATACGGGTTTATCTCATTAATGGAGAGACCGAGCAAAATAGAAGAAGACTGCTGAACAGTAATGGCAGTAGGTACTTTCAAAAACACGACGTATTGCAGTTGGACAGACTCAGATTCAGATTCTGGTTTTACGATAGGACAAAACATAAACACTTACTCCTGCGATAGCATGCGCTAGCAGCGTCTTTCCACATCCCGATGGACCGTGCAGCAGCAGTCCTCTAGGCGGCATCAGTCCCAGCATAAAGTAAATGTCTGGTTGCTTGATATGCATTAGTATCTCGCATAGTTTCTTAAGAACATTTTCCATGCCTCCGACATCCTGAAAGTTCTGTCTCGGCTTAGTGGGGCGCACCTCTTTCTTGTACTTGCGTGGGCGCAACATTGATAGGAATCCTCCAGCATCCCCCCCAGAAGCAGTTTCATTGGCATTTGCATTGACCACCTTCATTGGCGCTATTGCAGCTAGCTCAACTTTGTCTGTCTGTGGATTTGAATTCTCACTCTTTGACGGCGACTGGGATCGTCCTCGTTTGCGCTTCTTAAACGAAGTTGGTGTAGCTGCACGTTTTACTGGTCCCGAGTCACTAGGTGTTGATTGTCCGTCGGATGAAATAATCTTCCTCATGGTCACCTCTCCAAATTTGACAACATTTTCAGACTGATGTTCGGCTGGCACCAACGTACACGACTTACCCTTCGACTTACCATTGGTCGCCTTGTCATCGTCGGAACTCTCATCGCTGCTAATGTCAATCAGTTCATTGTTGGCACTTGTGGTCTTCGACGATGATTTTTTGGAATAAAGATTGGTGAGCATGTTATTCATTGAATTTGCAGCTACTGCAGGAGTATCCTAAGTAAACGACAAACACAACAACACAATCATACTAGCAAATCAGTGATGCTAGTTACTTTGAAAACTTACATCCATAACCTCTAGATCCGAGCCAGAGTCTGGGCTTGGGGGATTGATGTCCAGACCGTAACTTTGTGATACCACTTTGTAGGCTGAAAGTACGCAACCGTTTAAACATCAAGTGACAATAAATTTATAAATATGCGACTTACCCTGTTCGACTAATGATCGAAATGGAGCGATTTTGCGTCTACTGTATTCTGGGTAGCGTTCTTGCAACGCCTTAGACATCACACCTACATCGAGGTACGTCTGGTGTACGTTTTCTTCCAAATACTAGAAAACAAATGTTATTTACACATTGTATTATTCTAAGGAAGAAGCGCGGTCGACTAAATGAGAACAATAAACTTCCCTCGGACGCGAGAATCGAGAAGCCAACTGGCGCGACATAACCTAGCAATTCAGTGGTTTTACCTGTTTTACGCGATTTATGATAAGTGGATCATAGAGAATCGGTTTTGTCTTCTTCATTTTGTTTTATGTTTACGGAGGCTCGTTTTTCTACAAAATTTGTATGGATTCCGCAAAGTTTATTAGGGAATTTTCGAGCAAACAGAGATTCCACAGCAAACCACAAACCGAGTACATTCGCAAATGTCGGGATTATCAATGGCCGCGTTCAATGCGCTTTTGCCTAGCTAGTCAACAGCCTCTGATTGGTCGATTTGACTGCAAATTTAGGCAAATTTCGTGAGGTCGGTCAGCTGTGGTGACTGGAAAGTTAGGCAAGAATTTCTGCCTGAGTTCTTAGTGGGTTTGAGAAATGTCATAAACAGCTGATTGAAATCGAAGAATTTTTCACTCCATTGTTGAACTTTGCTGAGATTTGTATGTGGTTTTATTATTATAGTTGGAAAAAAAATAAATAAAAATGAAGTTTCAAGCTACAATTGATGGTGTTTTGTATGACATCGATGATACAAAGGAAACTTACGACAATTTGACTACGGATAATAAAATCAACACGTTCACAAGTGTGATAATAATTAAATAAAATGTGTCTTTTAGATGGGGTTTATACCCGACTGCTTTTAGAAAAGAATCAATAGAATCATTCATTTTAAACTTCAATAATTTTATATTATTCTTTAGTAGGTAGCCAATGTGTTGATCAGTTGATGTCAAAACAGCAAGTGAATGCTCAATTCTTAACACATGTAAGGCATTTGACATTTAGCTTAGGTACTAGGCAATTTTCCGTTCAATGATAAACTGTCACCTAAATATTTAGGTACCTAAGCCGAGGGGCAAGTAATCGGTGTATTCAAGGAACTTTTCTGTGTGTATTCATGGTGAATCACAGTGTATTCAAACGTATTCACATGTATTCATATGTATTTACGTGTATTCACGCGTATTCACGGGTATTCACGCGTATTCAAGCGTATTCAGAAGGTATTCAAGTGAATTCACGCGTATTCACATGTATTCTCGCGTATTCACCTGTATTCAATGTGTATTTTTTGTGTAGTCACGTATTCACACATTCATTTTAATTGCTCTTTATTAAGATTGCAATGACGTCAGAACTATGCGTTCGTATTATTATTGCACTTGCCTTGACGCAATATGCTCGTCGTTGTTGTTTCCTTGTACATGGTGTCCCAGTTAAGCAATATAATGAATCTTTAAGCCAAGATTCCTGAAGTTCCGCCAAAAAAAATTGTGTAAGGGGGGCTTACTCACCATATTTCTCGTTATAGCCCATCAAAGCGGGTGACCTCTAATTCGGAGGGGTAACCACTTTAAACGCTATAACTTCTAAACTATTATTTGGGTAGCTACAACAAGTAAAAGTTTCATCATCGGCCTGGCCGATGCTTTGATACTCTCCATTGGATATCTACAAGTCATGGAAAATGTTATGCATGTGAGTTAGTACCTATACGTACGCAACAAATGTGTCTAATACTGGTTTTCTATGGGAGGTACGAGGTACAACAACTTCTCGACCAATATAGACCGCTTTCAATACCAAGCTGACGATGGTAAAAAGAAGTACTCTTACAAAATTCTAATTGCCTAGGTCGATTCGTCAGACAGACAGGCGGAAATGCTAAATCGATTCAGAATGTGATCCTGATTCAGAATATATATATTCTTTTGGGATATCCTGTGAATATACCTTAATGGTTTTGTGCATTTCGAAAAGACAATTGAGGTAGCGCATACTAAATTGTCTTATGCACTCTGGGTACATCTGTGAAGCTACAAAAAAGTTATGGCTTCTTAAACTCAAAATTATGAAAGTTTGTTCTTTAATTAGTACCTATACCCTCCGAAGGAAAGTATACTTACTTTGTCATTACATTTGTAATACCAAGAAAATGTCACCGGAGACCCATAAAGCTCCTCTAAAGGGAACGACATTCAGACGCAGTGGCGGCAGAAATTGAGGATGGGATTTTGCGTGCTATGGAAGTTCAGCCTTTTCAGGTAATAGATTAAACCCTATCCTTTTAACACCGGTACAGGTTTTGATACCAGGAGATGCGCAAAAAAGAGTGGCATTTTGCAAGTGGCTACTGCGCAAACAGACAGAAGGCGGGCTATTTCTCAAGAACGCTCTGTGGACTGACGAAGCGCAATTTACAAGAGATGGGTTTACAAACCACCACATTCCTCAACCATACTTTTAACGAACGGTAAACTAGTCGATTTGGCTTGGGCATCAACCCTTAGCCAACCAGACCCCCTACCTAACACCCAAGGATTTTTTCTTCTAGGGTGATATGAAAGAAAAACATTTTTTTTTTAGACTAGAAATGTCGAGTTCCTTTCTGATCATTTTTGTCTGGCAAAAAATGGCTTTTACTACAACTTCTGTTGATCGTACGTAAAAAATTTACTCAGCATAATTTTTAGGAAATTTCATCAGGATACAAATTTCATAAAAAAGATAAAAATGTATAAAGTAAACATTTTGATAAAAAACATTTTAAGTAAAAAAATCAAACAAAAAATTTTCATAATTTTTAGTTTAAGGATGACTCCTATTTTGCAGCTTCACAAATGTACTCGAACTTTCTTTTCAAAATGTACAAAACAATGTTTCTATCTATAATAGTAGTTTAAAGTGGTTGCAGCTATAATGGGAAATAAGGTTGTAATAGACCCCCCTGACATAAAATTTTTTATTCGAGGGACCTTCAGGAATTTCCCCTTAAGGCTGGGTGCTCGAGGGTATATGATTTTTCGCCCCGATGGGGCTTGCAGGGCTTAAGAGATAATTGATTGCAGTAAACGGCTTTCGACAGTAAATAAATAGACGCTGTTAGTGACCGTCTTAGAATTTTTATTTTTTGACTTTTATGTACCATAAAGTCCCAAAAACGTCATTTTTTTGGTGTTTTTTTTTCGCCCCGGTGGGGCAATATCTAAATGGAACTTTTTTATTTTTTTTATGATTTTATTTTATAGTTAATGGGTTAAATTAGTTAGTGACCGTCTTCGAATTTTGATTTTTTGAGTTTAACTATTATAATCTGCAAATTAAGGTGACCAAAAGGAAACAGTGTTTGTAGAGCAACCAGAACTTATTTTTGTCAGCTTTTCAAAACAGAATAACATTCAAACATTTATGTATCCGTTCATTGAATACAAATTAAAGATTTGGTTCATAAAATAGTTAAAATTGCATTTTGAAAAGTTAACAATTTAACAGCAGTTTCATTTTTGTTTCAGAACTCACGCTCACATATGCAATGTAGTTCACAAAATATCCGACACAGCGCTAATCGTTTTCTCTATAATTTTGCTCTCTCGCGAGAGTCTGTAATTTGCAGATAGTTGTTTTGCCGCATTCGTTGCCACTTGGGATATGGAGAAAACAAGTTTGGATCCTTTTTTTGGTTTTCTGATAGATACATACTAATTACTCAATAATATTATTGTTGTTGTTTGAAGTCAATCGAGCATTGTGACTGTGAGGCATAGAGGCAGATTGGATAAATATCATCGGAGACGTTACCTACAAAACGGTACACGTACACGTACGTAACATAATTATGAATATGATAGGGAAATCAAATCAAAATGAAAAATTATATTGAGAGCGGAATATTTTTAAGGGATGATGAATGATGATTGATATGGATTGAGGGCTTGAGAAGATTTGAGAATATGTATGGGAGTGGGAGATGGGAGGTGAATGATGATTTTTTTTATTATGAGTTGAGTTCAAATCAAACTACCTAAATGCAATTTTGGGTCATCGTAAATAAAATACCTACTGTATGAGGAAAGGGGTTGATTGCTTTGCTGTTCCCTATTTTCGGCCGAACTTTTCAAAATAGATTAGTGGTTGTGTGTTTTAATATTTTGAAAATTATTGTGTGTAGTATAAGTATATATACACAACATCCGCTTTTATTGGTGATAGGTATTGAAATGGTCATCTTTTCATAAATCATAATGATTGGTCAATGTTTTGCATGACCAGTCAAGTGAGTCAGACGTATTGTGTTAAGATCGCAGTTCGTATATGATTGCAAGGGCGCTTGGCGAGTTCGCGCAGTGCACATTAAATTTAGTTATTAATACATACACAATATCTATCTACGTACTAGCATGGCAGTCACACCCGTCTTCGTTCATGTTATTTTTATACCCTCCACAGGAAGGTACATTATCACTTTGTCATTACATTTGTAACGCCGAGAAGGATTCACCGGATACCCTATAAAGTATATATTATTCTGAATCAGGATCACATTCTGAATCGATTTAGCCATGTCCGTCTGTCTGTCTGTTGAAAACACAATAGCGTCCAAACGAATCGACATAGGCGAATGAAATTTTGTGAGAAGACTTCTTTTTACTGTCGTCAGGTTGGTATTGAAAATGGGCTATGTCGGTCAAGTAGTTCTGGTACCTCCCATAAAAAACCAATATTAGACACATGCGTGTACAATTGTACATATACAGTACATACAGTGGAGGGTATCAAAGCATCGGCCAGGCCGATGATAACACTTTTACTTGTTTTTTTTTCCGCATGATGCTGCCGTATATCTACAAAATTGATCTCATTATAGTCATATCCTCGGTCATATCTCTGTAGAGTGAAGATAATTACAATAAGTAATTTTTCTCTTCTAAAGGGTGGAGGGGGATAATTAAAAAAAAAATGCCAAAAAAGCCAAAAACTATTATTATTTTTTTTTTCAAACACTATTTGGGAGTAGTACATATAGGACATACATATGTACATATATCCATCCATCAATCGAATGGAAAATATGAATTTTCCTATATAAACTTTGATGAAACTTGAGTTTGGCTCTTACCATTTGGGCTAGGCGTCCCCAATCAGTCAGGACAAACTTTTTATTAAATTAGATAATCCATACCTACATCCATAAATGGTGCGAGCAGGGCTGCAGCCGTTTGTTTTTGGATAGGATTTATATTCTATATAAATATATAATATGTATACTAAAAAGGAACCCAAACCCACAAAACAAAGCAATAATTACAAACTAGCCCTAACAGGTTTTTATAAACAGCCAGCATAGAATATCAAAAAATAAAAGCCAAGGTCAGGATTCAGGAATGAAAATTTGTATAATATGGATTTTGGATATTCATATTATTGCTATGTACCTATTTCGATTTGTGCTTACGAATGCGATTGTACGTCGCTATGATGAAAGCCATATTCATAAGTGTGCGTTAGGAAATTCTATTTCACACACTTTTGGCTTCAGTGTATTAGATAAACAACGTTTGCAGCAACAGGAGCAACAGCAACAGCAAGCACAGCTTGTCCCTTTCCCTTCCCTTTGGTTGTTTTGATTTATTTTGTTGTGCAGACAATTTTGTATTATTTTTATTAATTGAGCTGAGCGAGTCTGCACTCTGCAGTCACAATTGTAATCTTGGTAAGGGAGGGTGCGCTCGGCTATTTTTAATTCTGTGCACTAATACATGTAAACACGTTTACTTGAGCACAGAGTTCGTAGCTGAGGGAGACCCACCCTTAAAGGATTATACTGCTTAACTGGGACACCCATCGATGAATTAGGCAGCATGGTGTAATGATTACTGATTTTCAATTCCGATCTCAAAGATGTTTACCTATTTGATCCATGCATTTGATATTACTAAATTACTAATCAAAATACAAATTGTAATCAATATAATTTGAATCACTTTGAACTTAAATAATTGTTCTGTATGGCTACGCCGACCATCCGTCCTTTATTTAAAAGGATAGTCCTTTCTTTTTTGTCCTGAAATTTTACGAAATGTCAACATTTGCCAATAGGAAGTAGAAGAACTTGAGAGGGTCTTATTTCATGAAACACCAGATTGGTCTAGTGTTGAAAAAAGTCTATCAATTATTTATTAAAAAACCGACTTATTTTTAAATGGCGTGTAACTTTTAGATGAAATATGAAAAACACAAACTTTTTTAACGGGGACGGTGGCGAAGCCACGGATAAACGCAAATTTTCTGTATAAAGATATGTTAGTGATATTAAATTAAGAGTCGGATTCATAATTTTTTTACGGACATGCACCTAAAAAACACATGCCGCCGCGCCGTCAGATACAAATTTCCATAGTAACGTAAACAAAACAGCGACATTTTATCGAAAAAGGTTCGTTTGCATTATAATATATATGTACATATTATGTACCTATACCTATAGTAACCTAAAATAAAAAAAACGACATTGATCGCCTTTCTGTCATATTTTGTCAAATATTCGTACCTATTTAGACACCCAAGTTCGTTTAAAGCAATAATTATAAAAAAAATGCTTTTAAATAACATTTTCGGGAAAGCTAAAAATACTAAAGCTAAAGCGAAAGATTTCAATACAAGTGTATTCAAATTTTGTCCATTTGTATTCAAATGTATTCGTATGTATTCAAGTGTAGTCACGTGTATTCACGCGTTTTCACGCGTATTCACAAGGTATTCAAGTGTATTCACGCGTATTCATATGTATTCACACGTATTCACAAGTATTCATCATGTAATCACGCATTGAATACAGTATTCCGTGTATTTTTGTGTATTCTGTAGTCTAGGTCAACGCAAAAATATTGATTACTTGCCCCTCGACCTAAGCACATTGAACGCGGCCATTTATGCGAAACGTAACGTAGTATTTAAATGTGAGAGAGGAGAGCATTGGACAAACTATACAACTATACTTTTCTTTTTCCAACGGGAATACAGAGCGATATGGCGAATTAACGATTGGAAGCATGGAAGGTGGTAATTATTTGTTGATGGCTGTACTTCTTAGGGCCAGTACACACTACCTTCTGACGATAGATCAACAAGAAATATTAAGACCAACTGAAGCGTTTATGCCGAGGCGAGACAGAGGAAAATGTAAATTTTTACCGGAAATTAAATCCGGTACGCTTCGTTCAGTAATCCATTTTTTAACACCCTAGCCACTGAACCTCTGCCCTAACGCTGCCGTATGGGTACTGCGAAGTGCACCTGTTGTGGCTACGTTCTCTGTACCCTCGCTAGCTTACCGACTATAGTTTTCTTGCTTCGTCCCAAAAATAAAAACTCCCACAAACTAATGATTGTGATAAGCTATGCCTAGGGCATTGACATAGTATACATGCATGGGAAAATGAAGCAAACATAAGCACTACACTAGCTCTTTTGGTTCAGTGCGACGAAAGTATGAAACTTCTGCGCGCCATTGCTATTTTGTACATAGAATACGGTGTCACCCATCGTAGAAATATTGCAACTGCGTAAAATTACGACTTATTCAAATTATTTCGAACGTTCTAGCCGATTTTCTTCGGCGCTGGTAAAAACGAAAGTCACATTTAATTAAAACTTAAACGAGATCTTTTTTTCAATTCGAAAGATACGTTGTTCTTATGGGCTAGGTACTTCAAAAACAGAGAGAGAGACAGAAAAACAAGACGTTAATACGTCAATATGACATTTTGTGTCAGCCTTTTTAACGATTCGAGCGCTGCCTCTGGCAGTTTATGTAACTCCGATGAATGTTGCAATCTCGCTATAATGGATGGCACACTCATCACTCAAACCAAATCGCGTTCGATGACATTTGAGTGTTTTCGTTTCTCTCCGCCGTGAACCAAAAGAGCTAGTGCTTATGTTTGCTTCACCGAAAAATTGGCTGCTAGCAGTCCATGTATAGTATGTTAAAGGCTTATTTTTTATTTATTTTTTACACAAGTAAAACAATTTAAAACAATTAGTCACTGTCACTTTTTCGTTTCTGCTGGTCTGCCCCACATTCTGCTCGCTGCACGCTCTATCCCCGTTTCGTTTCTTGTCGCATTATGTTCATGTCTTTAAAGGAATTTCACTTCAATAAAAAGTGGCAGCTATTTCTTCAATGCTCGTGGTTTGGTGATAATTTTTATTTATGAAACATTATTTAAAAGTTCGCATCATTTATCTTTGATCTCGTGCACGGAAACGCGTGTGTGCTGCGGGAAATTTGTCGCATACCTACAACTCGAGTTTGTGCCACTAGTCGTGCTGATGTAGCTATCCCTTTAATAAATGTAGTTAACTTTTGCGGCGAGTTCGTTCATATGGTAGTAAGTTGAACGTGCCCATGGCTTGTCTCTTTGGCTGGAATATTTTTCTACTGACGTTTCTGTCACTTTTGACGCTTCACAAACAAAAGTTGAAAAGTTATATTTTTGTTGCTTCCTTTCAAACAAGCTCTAGACAATCTTTAATTTCTTTTATTAAATTCTAATAATGGGAGGTTGCCGCTGTACTTTTCGTTCATGCACAGTCAATACATTAAAATTTCCTGGAATGCACTTTTTCCACTATCCAATTAAGAATAAAGACCGCTTAGCGCTATGGGTAGGGTATGCAAATTATCCAGAAATTAACCAGCTCGCGTATGGCCAAGCGAAAAACAAAGTCGTCTGTGCTCTGCATTTTCGTGATGAATGTTTTATGAACTACAAAAAAGATCGTCTCATCCCCCATGCAATACCCACGCTGAGTCGTCTTAAAAACGGCCTTGTACTGGACCACTCCGCAAAAGGTATACCAGAACCTGAACAACTTCCATTGCCTGTACAAAAACATCTTATCCCGCCAAAAGGATATGTTCCTTTAGGACTTCCTGAACAAAGTTTAATTGATGCTGGTGTGGAAATGCTTGAAGAGGGAAACAATAGACCGCTTAAGCGCCTTCGAGTCACAAAATTGTCGGTGGCACCAACGATTCTCAACAAAGGCGTTCATTCCGCATCAGATTCTTCAAATAATGGTTACTTCAATGAAGAAGACATTCCTTCGATCACGCTGAGTAACGAACCATTCGAGGAAGAAGAGGAAGAGGAAGAAGAAGAAGAATATGGCATTGTTCTGCAAAGCAACGGCGATCTAACCAGCGAGACTCTGACCAGCACTGCTGATGTCGATGAAATGATGGACTTAAATGATATTGAGTTGCTACCTGCGCCCAAGGAGCACTGCATTGAGGTTGAGAGTGAAAATATCAGCAGAACTGTATACGAACAAACAGTGGAAACTTTTGAACGAGAACTGATCGAACTAAAGGAAGCATGCGAAAAAAAAGAGCTTGAAGCTGAGGCAAGAGTGGCACAATTAGAAATGGAACTTGCAGCGGCAAAAGAAGCAAATCAACTGGCAACATCTAAAGCCGAAGTCGCTGAATCTTCGGCAAAAGATTTGCAGGAAAAAATTGAAGCTTGTCTCGCGAAGAATCGTCAACTTTCCGAGGCCGCCGTGATGGCACAAGAAAAACCTACCACCACATCAAACACTGGTCCTATGACAAAAGCACAACTGTTCAATGGAATAAAGAAATACCTAAGCGCGTCAATGACTGCACTTGTACGCATGGAAGTCTTTGGTGGCTCCGAGAGGCAGTGGAAACCCGACGAAAAGCAAGCGTCCGTCGAGTTGTTGCGATTGGGAGACAAGGTTTATGAATACTTTAGTGACGAGTGGCGGTTTCGCCTGCCGCCAAAGAAACTTGTCCGCACTTGGACAAATGAGGTGACCGTCGAAGACGATGATGATTTATAAGAATTAGTCGGATATTAGGTTTAGACTAGGTTTATGATATTGCCTGTTCATCGTATTGAAATTTACAACAATAAACGTAAACGACATTTTAACTCTGCTTGCATTTTTATTTAAAAAAAAGTTGTCACAAACAAACTATAGCATTAATTCCTACAGTCAAACTTTAGACGAACCTTCAGGATGACAAGTTTCTTTGTTACAAAGTTTAAAGATTTATTTCGCTATAGGGAAACTTTTGCTTTCAGCAACTGCGATTTTTTTAGAACTAATTTCTAATTTCTTTTTTTAAAAAGATTAATTTTTTAAAATTTTAAAGCCGATGCACAACTAGAATTTTTAACAGAAGCGGATGGGAGAACTCTTGTAAGATGGACATCGGTACATACGCTGGTATATTCAGCGAATCTATGGATCTACACAAATCATTCAGATTGTCTTTCAGGCAGAGATAACACTGGCGTTACACAAGCGGCGAAGAACTTGAAGAGACGCTAATATGACGATAAAAATATTCGGGCGGGGCATACTGTGCATAATGACTATTAACTGTAGGGACGTCGGGGATATAGATACTGTGCGCCAGCTACTTTGCGAATACGTAGCCCTTAAAAACATTAAATCGAGGGCCATCAGTATCTACTTCTTTGAAGAACGTGGACCTTCAATAATTCCTCAGGATCATAATCAAATCTTATTAGTTACAACAATAAACAAAAATAAATAAATTTTCAATTTTTGTAAACTAAATTTCTTTGCCCCAGCAAAAATGAGATTTTGGGTAAATCTCATTCCCGTTGGCGTTTGCAGCTTACGACTCAAGTGTCGTGTCGTTGTAAAAACGATAGCTATTCAGATTTTTTCGAACTTTTGTTAATGATTTTGCTTGTTTTTCTGTGTTCACTGGAATTTCAAAAAGTTTTTCTCAAAAATG
This sequence comes from Cheilosia soror, assembly GCA_949372485.1. Taxonomy (NCBI): domain Eukaryota; kingdom Metazoa; phylum Arthropoda; class Insecta; order Diptera; family Syrphidae; genus Cheilosia; species Cheilosia soror. The sequence goes on along the minus strand of OX443561.1, from coordinate 32,681,963 downwards.
TTACAAACACTTTTAAAATTAATGAAATATGGCGTTTAGGACAAACGCCAACGGGAATAGGGGTGATAGAATTGCGACAACTTGGATTGCGCAATCCCTGACTGTAGAATAAGTAAGTAAGAAAGATCATTTGAGAGTTGTATGTGGGACCCAAAAGCGTTGCAAGTTTTCCACCTTATCATGCTGTTGATATCCCTATTATTTATAATACAGTGTGGCGCACGAATCGTGCTACAAAAACAAAACGTAATAACTTTTTTTCTGTGTGAGTAATTAGGGTTTTTTTTTTATTATTTGGCACGTTACTATTTAGATTTATTAAAATGAATGCTTGGGATACCGAAAAGAGAATTTGGATAGTGCAGCGGTACCATGCTTTGCAGTCCTTCATTTCCGTCCAAAGGGAATTTAGGCGCGAGTTTGGCGGCACTCGCTCGAGTAGATGGACCATTATGAGGCGGTTAAAAATGTTTGCCGAATGTGAAAGCATCGCACGAAGACCATACCATCGCTATCCCTATGTTCGGCTTCAAGACACAATCGCGGCTGTAGCATCGTCAATTTAGGCAAATTCAAGCGTTTCGACTCGAAACTTATCGGCGCAAATTGGAATTAGCAGACGGTCGTTACAACGGATAATTCATGATGACTTAAACTTGTTTCGGTACAAAGTTTGTCAAAAAATGATTGCCCCCATGGTCACCTGACCTGACTGCACCAGACTTTTTTTTTATAGGGTTATGTCAAGCAAGAGGTGTACAAAACGAAACCAAGGAATTTGACTGCATTGAAGCAGTCCATTCCAAAAATAATTGAGGCGATCCCGACTTCAACCCTTCAGGCCGCAATGAATAATTTTCTGATCGGGAGGTGTCCATCAATTGTGATTGTCGATTAGTCGCTTGTAGTCGATTAAAAAAATGTCTGATCGATGCTTTCTTTTAGAAGTAAAAAAATGTTGTGCGTACGAATAACTAAAATCAATCGACACAATCGACAATAACAATAAGGGCCTGTCAGTAATTAAAAAAAAAAAGTTATTTGAATTTCTTATTGTAGAATAATTGTAATAATAGAATAATATGTACTTGGGAGCCATTTTGACATAATCGACATTAAGCTTCGAAAACGTTGAATTTGACACCATGAGCAACATGTCTCTTTCTGAATAGGTAAGTGTTTTTTTGAAATCGACAATTTTTTCCGTTTTTAAAGTAGTGATCAACTATATTGTAACGAGAAAAGGTAACCAATCGTTAAGTTATTGAGTAGCTTGTGCGGAACACCGCTTGGAACTCATTTAGCAATTTGTTTTCTTCTATCCACACTTATTGCATCACCTTTTTTGTGTAATAGAAATATCAACGAATTCTTGAAACTTTGAGATACTTCATCTGTGTGCAGGTTTTTTAAAAACAATAGCAGCTAATTGATCTAAAAATATTTCGGGGGCGTTTTTAAAAAAATCATACGAAACTCCGTCATCTTCTGGTTATCATTTTTTGATGTCCAAGACCAAGCGTATCTCTTCTGAGGTGATGTTTGGTATTCATTTCTACTTAAGCCACAATCACATTCAGGAAAATGTTGAAAAATTATACAAAGTTACAAAATAATTTTACTTCTCCTTTCATCACATAAACTACTTTCTATAATTCCGTTTAATTTTTGGCAAAATACTTTTTTTAAAAGCTAAATGTGCTCTGAGCTTTCACATTGTGTAAGCTCCAAAAACCAATGCACATTAAAAATGGTTTTCATAATCTCCTAGCAGATAGCTCTGCAAGTCAACTATATACTTGATATTTTGTGAAGACGAACTACATACCAAATTATTCTACGTATTTGGTGATTGCTTCAAATGAAGAAGTCCTACTCTGTCAATATCACACTCCAAAGGTAGTTCTAGATATACCGGCATTCGGCACTTAACAAATTAATTTAATTGCAGAGTTCCACTAATATTTAAGGAGTGAAAGGAAGAAAGGAAAAATGGTGTTACATTGAAGAATTATTGAAGACCTGCATGTATATATTCCGAGGAAATGACGCTGAAGAGCCCATAGCTTCTCTGGAATATATATGCCCTTTAGAGGACCTAGAACTTACAAGTTACATTCTTACACATGTTGAAATTGGATAATTCACATCCGAGGCTTTGGCGACTTCTGGCAGCAGCAGCGTTGCATGCACATAGCCGAAAGTGCATTCGTTCGATGTGCAAATTGTCCTGGTATTCAACTGATTACAAGCGGTTGAGAAATATTCCATCGGATACGTTACAAAAAGCAGAAGTCGCCGCATTCTGTGGAGAGTTTGAGAAGGCAGACCAGTTGTACGTGATTGCAGAAATGATAGCCTCCGTTAGTGAGTTAGATAAATATTCAAAAGCATTGTCTGTTCTGAAGCTTATTTGAAACTAGCCGACTACAAATCCACTGTAGACATTAACCCCTATTCCCGTTGGCGTTTGTCATAAACGACTCGTATTTCACTTCATTTTTTAGTCGATTTTTGTAAGATTTTTTAAACAAATGAATTGAAATAATGGTGAACACATATAAAACAAAACAAAACTGTTAACAAAAGTTAAAACAAAAATCTGCACATCGTTTTACAACGACACGAAACATGAGTCGTATACGACAAACGCCAACGGGAATAGGGGTGATTATGTGTAAACCTACGTCAATGGGGCCGAGCAGTTGACTTTGCTCAGCAGTAGAAAATTTCATAAATCGCAGTTATTTTACCAAAACACGCTGCTCAACTGTTGCAGGAAGTGTGTCTGCCAGAAGCTGTTGAACTTTAGAAAAAAAGCTGGACGCTACTTAGATGCCGCTCACCTTCTGACCAAACTAGCCGAGCGTGAAGTTAACAAGAAGGCGAAACTGTTGAGTTGAGAATATACTTCTTAATTCTATGTCCTTGCAGGACAAAACATTTTAGAAAAAAAATTTTAAAGTATGTATTCCAACAAAATCATTTGACACTTATGAAAAATAAGCGAACAAATTTTATGCGTACGAATAGACTTAAGTCTTCCCCTGCAGCTTTCCTTTTAATGTTCTTTTAGGTTATATTATGCCCACACACTCCAGAAAAAAAAATCACAATGGCAAACTTTTTGTTTGAATAACATTTATTTACGTTTTGTTATTACCTTATATATTTATGATAATAATCATAATAGTAATGAGTTGTTGTATTTTTCTTATGTAGTTGCATAGGATATATTCAATATTTTTTTTTTTTTCATTAATAAATATGCAATCAATTGGATTATATTCTTTACAAAATATGTAGAATGCATTTGTTTCATATATATTTTTTTTTCTAATATCTAAATCAAAGATTCAATCACAAACAAATTATAAAAATCACTTTTCTACGAAAGTGATTGGTTAAAAGAGAACAAAATCAATTTTACAACAAATTTACAGACTTTACACTGTCTGACTATAAATAATAATAATTATGTAATAATAATAAAGTCGTTATAATAATAAATGAGCAATCATAATATAAATTGATTTAATTCATTAATAAAATACTCAACTAACCTATCCTACTACATCGTTCTTGTATATTTCTATTCATTTATATATATATTTATATGTGTGTGATTGAGATTATGTACTCTTAGTCTATGCTGTTACTATTTGTTAAAGATAGTTTTACTTCTTGTTCTTCATTATGTAAGTGTGTATAATTAAAATTGAATTAGTTTACTATTATTTCACAGAGTGACTAGTTTTTATGGTCTACAATAGGATCATTTCTTTTATAATTTTTGCTTGTTACTTAGCTTTTGGTTTGTTAGACGATTTTTGTTTTTATAGCGAATTTCTAATTGAGAAAGGAAGGTAATTTTGTTTTTTTTATGTGTGCTTATCAGTCATTCTAGAAATAAATCTTTATGTAGTATTTTTCTATTCTTTTTCTTATTCAGGTAACGCTTTTTTTTAAATTTTCTTTTCTATTAATTCTGTTTTGATTTCGAGATGGGTTCATACAGTAAAATAATCACGTTCGGTTGGTGTTGCGTATTCAGAGTGGTAAGCGATGAGATTGCATTTTTAATCTTCTCCAAAGAACAATTAGATTCTTTATTTATGGATGGCTAAAAATAATTTAATCTGGTTGGTTGGTTTGAGTGGCTTTCTGCCAACTGTTTGAGACCACAACTGATCAGATCAGTGGATACGAGTAGAAAGAAGAGGAACAGAGTTTAAGCTCGAAAGACTCTGGAGTTTTAGGAGATTAATGGTGTTACTGAATTTGGCGCCATTATAATAGAACGCCTATCCCGGCCACCCACATAGAAAGTGGAATACTGTTTCACTCTAAGTTGCATCTGCGGCATTGGATGTAGTTGGGGATGCTGTACTGATTGCAGTTAGTCCAACGATGTCCATGATCGGAATCGCAAACTTTTAGTTTTCATTCGCGTTTTAAAGCAATCATAAAGTAGTTTCGATAGGATAAGTAGATTTACCTGCGACAGACACTAGGGTAAACATTTTAACTCGCTGTCAAATTAAGTTGTACTAAGTGACTTGACTTTTGAGTAAGGGATTACAGGTTCAAGCATGTAAAGAAAGTTTCTCAACTCAGTCATTCAGTTCGCCAAATAAAGAAACTCTTTTGCAATTTTCAAATTAAACTGTTTATATTTATGTCATTTATATAAATGACGAGTTTGGCAAGAGCTATAGCCAGCATGCCACTTCTCTGGTTTTTACTTTTTATTTCAAAAGGTGTTAGACACCGAGCTAGTCGACCACATAAATCGAACTGTGAAAAATGTTGTCACTTCGGAAGTGGAAGGTATTGTAAGTAGATTGGGCACGTTTGAGTGAAATCTAAAAGAACGCTTCCAAATCCCAGAAAACAAACAAATCTGATTTTTTTTCAAAAATGGTCATTTCCGGGATTTGTTTCTCAGCCATCTTCAAAATGATGTGTTTGCATTTGAGGGCTTCTGTGAATTTGGGCTTTATATAAAGCGAAAAGTTAGAGCTGTTGTTTTTTTTTTATATAAGAAGGAAATTAAGTAGTAAAGACTTGTCAAAAAACAATAATAGGACCCATATTAACTCAATCCTGCCTATAGCGCAAAAGCATGCATATAAGCGAAGGTGAATGAAAAGATGCTTGGTCATGTTAAAGGCAAAATTCTTCAAATGATTATCGGTGGCGGCGGTTGCTTTGAAGTAGGAGACACTACTAGCCGTACAGTGAACTCTAAGAGCAGTACCTATAGCATACGGGAAACGGGAGACGTAGACATCAACCCCCAGACCTGAATAGTTTCAATAAAAAAAAGGGAGGTGCAACGCAGTGGATTAAGACCAAGACCTCAGCCAACGACCTCATACAGTGTAGAAGCAATTGTAACTTTTCATTACAGTCGATTTCGGGTGCAATAACACAGCCGTATGCAGAATTACAAAATAGTAATAGAGGTGGTTTGACTGTCCCGGAGGTACAACACTGTAGAGAAAGACGTGGACGGGAGCGCACTAGAAGGGAACCTCACCCGAATTGGAATACGCAACTGGAAGCTAAGGATCGGGCTAACTGTAGAGTCTTAAGCCTCGTTTCACCCCGAACTCTTGAGTTGCCTAAGTAAGTAAGACTGATTGTGGATGGATTAAGACGTGCAGTGAATAGCGAAGGCCATTTCCTTAGCACTTCATTATTATCAAAGAAGCATTCTTCGGTTGATTAAACCCATCCAAGTTGTCCATTAATTTTTTTTTTTTTTAAGTTTTGAAGTTTTGAAGCTGTCCATTGAGGGTTATTCTGCGCCACCTCTCGCGAACGTCTGACAAACATGCGGGAGTATGACTGTCCTAAAAAAGCTTCTCAATTCAGGCGTTCGGACTCGGCGTAGGTCCCTTCCATTCGTCCAAAAAATAGAAACTCACGCAAACGAATGGTTGCGAGAAGCTAGGCCTAGGGTGTCTACCGTCTGTTGCGCCACCTATTTATTTACATATTTTTATTGAGGTAATAATAAAAAAGCAGAGTTTTTCTAGACCTAGTAGGCCCACGAGTTGGTAAATCAGTAGGAAGGATGAATGAAAGGTACTGGTGCATATTGGGTCTTAGGTTAGGTTAGGTTAGGTTTACGGGTTGGTGAAGCTGAGTAACCTCTTCTCCACCCCACTCAGGTCATCGTGGACCCATTGTGATACCCTTCGATGGGCTTAGCCGTGTTGTATTGGCTTTATTTCATCTTTCCCGTGGTTACTCGACTTTGTCCAGCCATCTTTTTGTCCTCAAAAACATGTAAAGATTGGGTCTTAACAATGGAACGTTGTAATGAGGGAATAGAGTGCCTCGTTTAGGAAATGCGTATTTAAAGTAGATTAGATGGCGGGAGATCGAAAGTTATGGAAGGTCCACTTTAGCAACCTACAACACCAGCGACCCACTTAATGGATAAGCGGGTCATTGAAAATGAATCATGAAATGAATGAATATTTAAGGTACAACTTTTTTAGAACTTAGAATCCTTGCAGTTGTGTTTTGTTACTGTTGTGTGATGATGAAACAATTACAATGATGGTGAAAATCAAATAAAAACGCAGCTTGCCACTCGAGCACCACAATGAATGCACAACCTACACACATGAACGCCACCAATAAACCGGATTTTTCAAACAATTTTCAGCCAAATACCAAATGAAAAATCTTTGTCGTTCCCTTAAAAAAAAAAAGAATATTATTGCACAAATTAAAAAAGACTGTTATCTCTAACCATAAATCGAATTTAAGCCCTCCTTCATTTGATCTTCTTGCAAGCCAATGGCATAATTTACTAGACAAAATTTAATTTAAACAAAAGTCTTGTCAGCTCTATTTCTATTAGCACATCAATTTCCATGCAGTGTGCATTATTATGTATTAGTAGAATTAAAAAAAACATCAGATGTGAGAATTAATTTAAAAATTTAGCAACTTTTCCCCACTATACACAACCAATTTGTTTTATGACCTCACCGCTAAGCTATGTCCTTCTTGTTTTATGCGCGCTCTCTGCTTAAGCAAAAAAACGAATAAAATTTGGAAATCGATTGATATCGTTTTATCACCTCTTCTAACAACAATAACATTAACAGCACAAAGCAGCACGAAATATATGTTTACGAATTGCGTTTTTAGCGCTTTTGAGTAAAAGCGACCAAGTCACTGACAGATAAGCGCGACTATGAACCTACTTTCTCACCTGCAAGTGATCCTCGTCATCACTGGGCTCCTCTTTCAACGGCAGTGAGTCAATTTGCTTAGCCGAGGTGACTTTTTTATTCCTCTGCCATGTGAATACGCGAGCCATTTGAAGGAATTTCTTGCGTGACACCTTACCCATATGTTTGAGGCGTTCTTTAAACGCGGCATCGTCCTCGCCGCGCGCTTTGTCTTGTTGTTCCTTTTCCAACGCCGTCATAAACTCTTGATTCCAGCGTAGTTCGTTCATAAACTCTTCATTCTGCAGCATCAGAGCGAACTGTTCGTCGGGTAGATCGAACTCACCAGCTGGGCGGTCGGCAGACTGGATTCGTAGAAATCCAGGTGGCAGGGGGCTCAACAAAGGTGGATTCCATCTTCGCTGACCGTTGCGTTTCGATGGGGTACCACTGCTAGTCCCATGCGTTGTGGCCGTTTGTTGTCGCATATTGGCGGCGATTTTCTGCTTTGGGGAAGCGCCCGTATTGACCAATAGCGACTGCGGTGGCGGCGGTAGATTCAGCAATGGAGGCTCACCATCTGATGTGTCGATCAGCTGGACACTGTCGACGACCGGTTTTGGCGGACTGCGTACTGGAGTGCCCGTACTAGAGGTCTTGTCCAGTTCATTGCGAAGTTTCTCATTCTAGGGAAGGATATTGATTGAATGGAGAAAAAAAACGTTCTTTTCTGTTGCATATTTACCACTCCTACCTGGTTATCCGTGCTCATGGCCAGTAGTTGATCGATTGTTGCATCGACAGCACCCTGATTGGCACGGAGCACCGCCTCGATTACATCTCGATCCATATCGGGGAACATTGTCTTGAAGTCGGACATCGCTTGGGCGAATTCCAGCTGCATCGTAGATGCCATTGCAATATATTCTTTGGAAGTTAACTTATATGTAGAAAATAAGAATTCAGTATCGTCGACGTTGTGAAGTTTTTCACGTTCGACTTCTGATGAGTTTCTGTAGAGATTCTTCGGTTTTTGTTTGCTTTTGTGATACCCCGAATCAGATAATTAACATCGCCAGCGATAGATTAGCGTTAAAGTCATTTTGTTTGTTTTATTTTTGTGCTGTTGTTGATTATCATGGAAATGTAAATAATTTACTTTTTCTTGTTTTTTTTTTTTCTTCTGTTCTGCTGCTGCTGCTGTCGTAGTCGTTTTCTTATCGGAAATTTTATTTACAGCTTCAACAGTAGAAGAGAGCGAGCCCGGAGAATACGTAGAGAGAAAATAAAAAAAAATTGGTTTTGGTTGTGTGGAAATGCGACAGACAAATGTTTTTAGCCGGCTGTGTGAGGGAGTGAAAGGGAGCAGTAGAGCACTAAAATGAGGTGAAATGTCAATGTCAGAATTTGATGAAACATAGAATGACATTGCATATTTTCGATGTCTTACATGTTGAACTATAGATGGCGTGCAAAAGTTAAACCGGAAATTCCGCCGGAAGTCAGTCACAGGAAATTCATTATTTTAGTATATGGATCAAATTAGTAGACGTTTTTTTTTTGTTTTCTCTTTCGGTTTTTGATAAAGAAAGTGTTATTGTCTTTGAAATCATCTTCGTCTTCGACAGCAAATTTCGTGAATACGATTCACGCTGGTTTTAAGAGTAGTTAGAGTCTCTTTTATAGATACGGTTATTATTTGCGATTAGGTATGAGATTGTGATGGCCGCATCCACCATATAGTTTAGATAAGTACCCATTTTTATACTTATTATTTGACTTATGACTTGTATACATTGGATTATTATCTACATGCTTACCACATTTCTTATAATGGTACCTACACCGTAGTCAATTATAATGTCCATTTCCAATAACGCATGCCTTATTGCAGCGCAACTTTGTTTGCACTTCGTTTAGGACTGCGGGAAGGGAACGGGAACCCTTATGTCAGAGGTGGGGGTTAAGAAAACTCGACCAGACACAGAGATGGAAGTCCTGTAGAGACCGATACCCAAATTATTTTGAGCAGCAAATGAATAATGCTGTAGTGCAAGAGCCTTAAAAGTGACTGTATTAATCCATCCATAGTTGCATTGGTACTATATTCTAGAATTAGCATTATGATGGAGGTGGAGGTGAAAGTGACTGTCATCAGCTTGTGAGAAGTCAACCAGCTCTTTAAGCAAGTATAATTCCTTAAGATATCAAGGCAGAATCTTCTTCGTCTTCATCCCTACATCACTTACAGGTGTGTCGCTGGTGCAAACAAGTGTACAGGTGCATCACACTCTCAAATATTTTTATTTGCAAATACGAATTCATAAATATTTGGTATGAAATAAAAGTACCTAGGTTACAGAAAAATTAATTTAAAGATTTAGGCCGATTTTCACTGACCTTGTGATTGATTAAGGGTTTTGTATACCTATTCACCAAAGGTTAATGATTATTAATCTTTAAGGCCCAGTACTTACTAATAGGTATTACTTTTTAGTATTCAAGCAACTTTTAAGGTGAAGGTTAAAAATGATTATGTATGTTATTATGTCACTGGACCGACTTCATTCAATTGGTGTATCAACAAAGGAATGCCTTGAAATTAATCCTTAAGGCGTCATGACTACCCATCACATCTGTGGCCTATTTAAAGCGTTTTGCTCAGCTGCCATGGAATTTTATTCTTATTTTTTTCTTAAATCACCACCACCACCACCACCAATTTTCATTATATATTTAAATCATCTGTTTACCGGTTACAACGTCCAGTTCAACTTGTTAAACCAACAAGTTAACGTACTTGGTAACTGCTTAAAAATACACCGCCCTCGTGTTTTCACTTTTATAAATCACCTTAGGCATCGCGCTTTAGAAATCTCCCCACCATCAGATCTATAGGCAACAGCATTCAATCTGGCTAAACAAATCCATCGAATGAATATGAAATTAGTATCTATTTAAATCGACTTTTTCGTTAAACCACAGAAAAAAATTAATAATTTCGCCATTTTCCTTTTAATGTAAAACATCGCCTTGAGGTCATAGTCACTTGGCGCGCATTTATAGCAATCAACAATATTTTCTTAAGTTTTATTTTTATCTTATCTGCAGTAAGTAAGGAAGATACTTTAATAGCACACAGCAAGTTTACAATAAATTTTCTTTGGTTAGGTTTTTTTTAATTTTTTGTTTTTTTTTTTTTTTTGTTGTTAAAACACAAAATACATCTACATTATCTACACAATAAATATAATATAGTATATAAAAAAAAGAATAAATAAAAAAATAAAACATTTACATGTATGAATACTTTTTGTTGAATCGATTATATCGAAATCTATTATTTTTCTCTAATTTATCGATAATAACTAGGATAAGTTATGAAATAAGAAATACTTTAGGTTTGTTTTCGGTTCTGTTTCTTTTTTTAAATTCAAAATGATATTTTATCGGCTTATCCAGGTTTTGTTGTATAAATTTAAATTTGTTCAATCGACTCCTTTTTCATCTTAAAGAGGCAGCAAGATATTTTGAAGATATAACTTAGGTATATGAAATGTAGAAATCCGAATATGATGTAGGGTATAATTTAGATTCATGTACATTATAGTTGAAAGCGGATTTTTGTTAAAGGAACATACGGAGATTAATTTAATATCGCACAAATCTGGCGTTCCTTTTGCGTCCCATATTGCAGATTTTAAAATGACATGGGGACATATCTGCAAAAGAAAACAAACAAGTCAAAATAGTGTTATTTTATGCAAGTAAAGCTAAAGCTAAAGCTACTATCACATTATGTCAAAAATTGTGTCAATTTTTAACACGCTAATGTCAATATGACGTACGATTTTGTTCTTAAGGTGTGTATGTAGACAAAATCTGACATATCATTTTGACTTCGGCATGTCAAAAATTGTTTCAATTTATAACATAGGTAAATGTTAAATTGTGAACCAAAAATGGGGGGGATATTTAAATAGAAGAAGCATACAGCCGCAAATTTCGATTTAGATTTGTTTTAGCCTCAGGTCCAAACGAAGGGGTTTTCCTACAAATCTCTTTCATCCATACTTATTCAATATACGACAAAATCAGTCTACATTATATTTATTATTAATGTTCCTTGAGGGGAGATAAATTAGTTACTGGGGCGCTTCTCGTCCTTAAAAAAAAACACGTGATGGCAGTAGTATCAAATAAATTGTTTATGTAAGAGTGGGTTTGCTGTGAGTGTATATTTAATGGTATGGGTCTTATTCCCCAACACAATAATAAAAATCGTAATTTTGCCAATGGGTATAGAAATTCCCCAAAATGCTTGCTGATAGGTGTTAGTTCAGCACGTATTATAATGTACCTACCTACTAATTGTCCTCTGGAAATATGTCCTCATGGGAGCGTTCTGAAGTTTACATTTTTTCCTGTAGCTACTTGGAAAAGTGATGACCTCGCGGTTGTTAATTGTACTGATAGGTGATGTGTGTTTATTGTCTGTCTTGTTGTGTGCGCATCATATGACGCATTTCGAGAAATAATTTTGTTAAGTTTAGCTGAACATTTTGCCATGGTAATACCTACCTACAGAATAGAGGCACAGGTCAGAAACCAGTCTCCTGTTGTCTGTTCGCCAGCAGTCCTGTCAATATTCCTGAATTTACTGTGATTCTAAGAAGGGTCTTAGATTCATTCGGATGGGCGGGTTAATTTATAGTAGGGTCTATGCCAGATCCGATCAAAAGCCTTTGAAGGGTACGGTGGCCATGGCGCTGGAGTGGGTTATGTTGTTCAATAGATATCGTGTAGATACATGGCTTTGAAATCGACATTACCTATTAATAGTTTATTAATTGCTGGCCTTCTAGAGATTTTGAATACGGCTGGAATTCCGTTGTGTCTCAGTGCCTTTTAACAATTCAGCTCATGAAGGATGAGTTGAATAATTGTACATGGTCAAAATGGTACATCCGTCATCGATGATTATGTATTTATTTGGAAAATAAATAAATAAAGGCTGTTTTTTTAGAGGTTTTGTTTAAAAAACTGGCAGCAGTGTTTCTACGTATTGTAAATTTGACAGTTAAAAGTTGATTTGTGGTTAGTATAAGTTTTGCTATTTTACGATCAATAGATTAGCGCCAGAACAACGCGTGCAAATTGTGCAAACTTATTTTGAAATCCATGGTTTAGTTTGCCAAACTTATCGTACGCTACGTCCATTTTATGGTCGACATAATCGTCCATTTCAGCAAGTTATTTGGAAGACGATAAATCGTTTTCGCACCACGTATACTCTGGATATGTAAACAACCTGTGAACTGGCCTCCACGATTCTGTAATCTCACACCTTTAGATTACTTTCTTTGGGGTTATGTGAAGTCACTAGCGATTTCTTTTCCTTCACTAAAGGTGGAAGGAAGAGCAACTGAAGGTACTGCACTGCATATCATTCGCCAGAAGGAACCATTGCTGCTTCTGCAGTTTAGTTGTACAGTTTTGCGTTCAGATGGTTTTGATGTGACCGCCATTTTCTTGAATGCCTTGTTTTTCGCTACGGTTGGTTGGTATAATTCTTTCTTTAAGCAGGGTTTTTTCGAACCTGAATGGAATGAGGAATAAAAAATTGCATGCGCAGAAAAATAATTCCAAATTCGATGATGAATGGCTGCTTCTTAGGGGGCGCCGGGACGGTACAGAAATTATAGAAAGTATACCAGAGAATGATCCGAGTTCCTTAAGAGAGCTGAGACTATCGATGTTGGTGTACTCAGTTGACATTTAGTCACTTGCGCGGTTCCTAGGCCACGAACGTTTCAAAAGTCAATTGTTAGTTTGGTTCTTTGGTCTCCGTGTTTTTTTAGAATCTTTTTAAATCTGATAGAGGAATAGAGGTATCGTTGCTAGATCTTCCAAGCCATCGAAGAACCGTGCTCCCATACAAGAGGAGCGGCGTTCTTGGAAAGCTGGGCACTGGAACAGGTGATGGTCATCAAATTCTATTTCCTTTTCGTCTCTGCAACTTCTGCAGAAGTAATTTGTAAAGATAGTGTCCTGTTATTACCCAGAGCACTCGGATTTGGTTTCATTTCAGAGTCGCATCTGGCCAGTTTATCTGCTGCCTCGTTCCCTTCAATACCAACAATTCCAGGAACCCAGCACATCATTACTGTGAGATGCTCTCAATGACGAGAGGCACTGGAGTTTACCAGTTTGGAGTTAATCGCTTTAAGTGCTGCTTTTCTGTAAACGCAAAAGGTGATTTCCATTGCTGGTAGTTCCCTCGCTACGACAGTTTAAGCTGCTTTCTTAGCCGCGTAGATCTCTGCCTGGAAGACGCTTCACTGATCTGCCAGTCGGTATGAATGGCTGGTATTTAGTTCTTTTGAGAAGACTCCTGCTCCCGTTCCATTCTCCGTCTTCGAACCATCTGTAAAGATGGGTATACCCTTTATGACAGTACTCGGGGATAGCCTTCCTGTCCAGTATACAGACTGTAAATTTCTTGTCAAAGCCATACCTCGGTTTCTTATAGACTGTGAGTGGCATGAGTCCGCTCTGATTAAAGATGTGAAGTTTGCGTGAGTGACCGAATGATTCGGTCTCCATGATTTTGTAGGTGTCTTGCTTGTTGTTTAGTACCTATCGTCTGTAGGTGATAATTCGCATGTTGAACACCCTGAGATAGTCTCCTGCGGAGATATTAATTATTGGTGGCTAATTTTACTATCGGAATTCTTTATCTCTGAAAGTGATGACTTCATGACTTTTCTGTCAATCCTGTGTCGCATAACAGACACTCCCAAATTCCGAAACGTAGTCATGACTACTTCCAGCAGCGTATAGCATAATCTGTTTGAATTTCAACGGACGTGCGATGAGAGGACAAATAGGTCTCTGTTCACATTTAAAATAAAAATTTACCTACAAATTGAAGGTACACGTACATTTCTAAATTTAGCGGGTAATTTACGCTACAGAAATAACAAGCTCCTAACCTAATATGGCCGCGTTCCACATAATATCCCAGCGGAACAAAAATGACAATCTGTTTGGGTTAACTTTTCTTTTCATTCCAAAAATTAACTTTATTTCCACTTCAAAAATATTACTTTATTCCGAATTTTATTCGAAGAAATTTGTTCACTTTTTAATCGACTTTCATCGACAACCTAGGTAACGGGATATTCACCCCTATTCCCGTTGGCGTTTGTCGTAAACGCCTAATATTTCATTCAGGTTTTAAGTCAGTGTTTATAACTTTTTTGAGACAAACGATTTGAAATTATAGTGAACACATAGAAAAAAAGCAAAATCGTTGACAAGAGTTCGAAAAAAAAAATTGAACATCGCTTAACAACGACGCGAAACATGAGGCGTATACGACAAACGCCAACGGGAATAAGGGTAATTATTTGTGCTAGAGTAGAGAAGTTTGACATGCTGCTAGTCCTCTAGCAGTCCATCCATGAAACGCGTCCATTTATTGAATGAACGAATAAATGAAAATCGATAAAAAGTAATAAAATTTGATTAAAAAGTAGCAATGGAGTCCATGAATAAAATTCGGACTGAATTGAGTTATAACTTCAAACTATAAATTCGTTTCGGTAGATATTCGTCAGGAAAGTCAGCAAAGAAAAAGAAGAATCTTCTACAAGAATATTACTAATGAATTATTGATTGGGAAGCCAGGAGTAGTAACGATTGGGTTTTGCCCTGCCAACTTCTGTTAAGAAGTCATTGTCAAATTTTAGTAACATTTGGTTCACATTTTAAAAAAATTTCTCAAAATCTCTTAATTTAAGTTTGCTTAACTAAAAAAACAATTGCAGAATGTAATAAAATGAAATACGAAAATAAAAATAACACTTACAAAGCCTTCTTCCAGCTGAATATTTATATTTTTGGTAAACAAAACGCATTCCAATCCATAAACAAAAGTAAATGAAAAAGAAAATAGAAAAAAAAAGAAAATTCCAAAAATTAGAACTAAATAAAAAGGATTGAAAGGATTTGCTTTATTTCATTTACTTACAATGAATATTCTTCTTTTTGCCATGATCCTTTAGTTGATTTTTAATTGGAGGATTTTTCTTCAAAGGTAATGGTGTGGGTATAACTTCTGGAATTACAACCTTTTCGTATTTGTCTTCAACATTTGTGCCAATTTCATCATCAAAATCATTTGGTGGTAATAGTTCTCTTAAAAACGGCCAATTCGACAAAAATGTTGGATTATTTTCAGGATATTTTTTCTAATAAAAAAAAAGCAGTTAAAAAATGTCTTCTGTATAATTTTAATTAGGTACACTTACCATGTCACTGTACATAATATCGTTCATTGTTTCTGTCTCATCTAGTATATATTGTGGTATATCCATACCACCGTAATACGCTCCATATTCTGATCTAGCGGTAATACCACGACTCAGCATTAACGTCAGAAATATGCCAATGGCCAAATGATTTACTGGGAGCGTCATTGTCATTTTTGTTTTTGTTTGTTCTTTTTGTGTTGCCTTCTGTAAGGATATAAGAAATACACACATGAATAAGTGGTTTGTATGTTCCTACTACGTACTGACTTGCAAACACATTTCTAAGGATGCTTTCAGTAAATTTCTATTTAATTGACATTTGACCATTCAATGGATAACAACAGTTTAAACTTATATCTGATTGGATTTCGATTTTCCTTTTTAAATAACAATGCGGTTGGATATTTTTATGTTTGGCGGATAGAAAAAAACAAATCGTGGTTGAAGTCATACGGCGAATTTTAATAACTTATTTGAATGGGGAATGTTACTCCGTCGTTACTTTGAGCGTATTTCTGACACATGTTTTGAAAGTTTATAAATGTATTTTTACTTTTCTCTTTGAAAGATTTTGGTAACTACCTACATACCTATACCTCTACTTAACTTGGGTACCTAGATATTATTTTTATTGTTAATATGTGGTCAAAACTTTTCCATAAGAGCGGTTGTGATTGACAGTCTGGACCCCATTTTAAATACATACTTCTTATCTTGAAGTAGGTATTAAAAAAATGTTTAAAAAGTCGAAATTTACCAAATTAAACTAGAACCACAATTGATTCAATTATAATTATCATCGAATGTACCTACCTACTCAATGGTGATATAAATAAATCAACAGAATTGCTGACGTAATATCAACGAACTATTTGTAGGACGAATAATTATTTATATTGACGCATGATTTCTTTTTTTTTTTTTTCAAACATTTTATACCTTGACTTGACATTCTTATTTTTCTGATAACAATCAAAATTATATATATCTAGGTATGTTGACGATTAGTTGTTCTTTTTGGCTAAATAATTATCATCGGATAATTTTCTGACACTGTCGTGGTGGAGAACGAATATTCAGCTGTCAAAAAAATTATCCTGCTGCGGGAGCAATATAATAAGGGTATTCACTTGATAATGATAAATTTATGCAGCTCGTAAATGTATAAATTCTGGGGTGCTTTCGAAAATGCGTAAATCGACCGTAAATCTGGAATGAAGTAAACAATTCATACGACTGTCTGTCAAAGTTTGACATTTGTGATTTGCGTAACTTTCTGCGGTTGATATTCGAGCCTAAATCGTCGCGGAAAATTATGAGGTCTGACTATTCTCCATACAAAATCTACGAGGTGGTAAATTTCTGCAGTTTACGCAGTTTATGAGGCTTTTACGCGTTTATAAGTGAAAAGCTACCATTAATAAATTATCCTTATGACGTGACTGAAACAATCAACTCAAATTGATTACATTATTTGGATTAGTAGGAGGATCGTGGTGGAGGTAGATAACTGATACTGTTCGCATCTTCCGATGACGGCTTGTCTTCCAGAATACAAAGCAGTGTACCGACTCGAAAAAGAGCGGAACTGTTGAAAATTCCGCAGAACTAAATGAGGACAGTGAAGAAACCACATCTAAAATACCTACCAACTTAACTGTCGAACTGCCATGGATTGGACAAACATGGACAAACTTGTACAAGAAGTCTTAAACTATCGGCACATGGGCATAACGACAGCACATTATTGAATGTCTTATGGCAATCCGTATCATGGGTGCAAATTGGAAGCCAGGCACGCCTATACAGTATTCTGGCAGTCCAAATCTTGTTGCAGACTTATAACGTCTATGTGACTAGTGCCCTGAGGGCAATTCCAACCGCAGCACTGGAAACCATGCTTCACATTCTGCCCTTGGACATAAGGGCGGCAAAATCGGCATTGCGTCTGAGAAAATCATTGCAATGAAGGAGGATTAATGATACAGATACAGTGCATGCCAATATTCTAAAAACTAATAATGTTAAAACAGAAGTTACAGACTACATAACCACGGTCCTGGACTTCAATATTAAATACAAGACCAGTATGTGTCTCCGACCGGCAGCAATGGGAAGAGAATACGGTTCCTAGACGATAATACGCTGGAAACATAGATACCCAGATGGGTCTAAGAGTAGGAGCCGGGATTTTCTCAGTTCCATTCTCCCTAAACCAGTCTTTTAAGACTACCAAATAACTTTAGTTTCGTTCAGGCAAAAGCAGCTGAACTGCTGAAGGTGAGATCGATTTCGAATTCAGACATCGTCATCTACACCGACAGTCAATGTCAAACTCTCGAATCACCAATATTAAAATCCAAATTGGTCATGGACTGCCGCAAATCTTTAAATGAGATCTCGGGTATGTGCTGTGCACGTTAACGCTGTGCTGGGTCCCTGGTCATAGAGATATATACCAGGTAACTGTAAAGCAGACGAACTAGCAAGGAATGGCACGAAAATGGAACTCTCTACTGGTAAAGCCCCATGTGCCAATTGAAACTGTAAGATACAACATCTCCACACTACTACTGCAACAGGCTAACAAGAGATGGCGGTATCTTGACACCTGTAACCATGCAAAACAGACCTGGCCACTGATAAATCGGCGCAGGACAAAGATCCTGTTAAACGTCAGTAGAACACTTATCGGAACTCTTG
The DNA here is from genome assembly GCA_949372485.1 of Cheilosia soror. Taxonomy (NCBI): domain Eukaryota; kingdom Metazoa; phylum Arthropoda; class Insecta; order Diptera; family Syrphidae; genus Cheilosia; species Cheilosia soror. The sequence goes on along the minus strand of OX443561.1, from coordinate 32,663,746 downwards.
TACTGTATACTGTGTACTAGGAAGACATAGAACAAAACTTGGAGTTACCACTAATGAGTTTTGTCGCAGTTACATGGATGAGGAGGAGGAGGAAACACCCTTCCACCTACTATGAAACTGCCAGGCGCTATATTCTCGATTAGAAAGCAAACTCTAGGAGATTACTTCTTCTTATGATATTGCCTAAATGGATATCAGCAATATACGGAAATTTCTCCAAAATTCGAAATGGTTCTAAGAGTAGCGGAAATAACCGACTCTGTTTGTAGTATCACAATGGACCTGATCTGATCTAAGTGAATTACTCCGTATATAATGAATAATTGCCACCTAACCTAACCTGTACGGAAGTTTCGACAAATAGTAAAGAAAACCTGTCAGCGCAGGGGGGGATTCAACGACAAACTATATTTCAACTCGCTGCACATCGACATCGAAAAATTGTCCATCAGTATTCTAAAATGGCTAGGACTAGGACATTATTATGTAGAGTGGATGGACTGAAATAATAGGCATGTTTTTTTGAAACCTCGCCAGCCAGCCGTTAATTTGGACAATTGCCAGCAAGATGAAGCCAGCCAGCCGAGTTTTAGTATAAAATTATACATTTGGTAGAAATATTTGAAAATTTCTGACATTTTTTTCTGGAATGTTGTGTGCATGAGATAAGAACGCCATTATGATTTAAGCAAATTGTACGGAAATTCTAAGTCACTTGTTGCCTTCAGCGCCACCTGTTTGTTCATTGTGAATTATATTTAGCCAACTGCCAGCCAGCAGCTCTCCGACTGGGGACAAAATCAAGAGTTGTTGCCAGCAGTTGCCAGCAGATTGTTGTTTTAATTAGCATATGAAATGTGCCTCAACTGACAACTACTGGCAACCACTGGCTAGGAAGGTTTCATAAAAACGCGACTAATGTTCCAACTTGCAAAGTCTTCGAGCTCAACCTCACCTTTAGTGGCGCGCACAAGTAGAAGGGGACCTCACCTTAATCGACTTTTAGTGCACAACGGGAGGGCGGCGTTTACCTAAGGACCGCGCTAACTGAAAAGGTTTGTTCGTCGAGGCCTCGGTTCACTCCGAACTGAATAGCCCCCGAGGTATTGTGTAAGCAACAGCACAGTGCGTAAATAGTTCATTTTATAAATTTCCAAACAAACTTGAAAATATTTTCCTAACCTTGCTGTGATTTTCCACCCTCTAGACGTCAACAGTCTAAGTCTACAGTTTAACAAAATACCTTATCTATCGTTGCGTTGCATCTAAGTGAAGATGCATCATACTAGATCTAGACTAGATGCAACTAGACAAACAAGTGCGAAAGTTTCGCCTGGATGACTTCATATTCATTAGAAAAATCGTGTTTTTTCTACAGTACCTACAGTGACAAGGAGATTTTCCACTGTCAACAAGTAGGTAATGTTTTTTTTTTTACAATTTCACTGAACTGAAATTTCATTGCACATTTTGTAGAGTCATTTGCTATGACCCAATTTTGTAGCAATAAATAAAAATGTTCTTATCATAACCGGTAATGACAACGTTATAATATTTCGAACCGGAAACCCCATCATATGAATTTAAACCTTTTAACGACGCAATTTCTGTTATCTTGACGTCCACTATTTTACAAATCTATGCGATAGGAATTAAAATTTTTTTTTGTATGTACCAAAACCGAGTTCTAATAAATCGGTTTCAATAAATATTGTTTTGTTAAAATTTAAAAACAAAAGACGTTATGACTCCGAAATAATATGGTCACGTTGAGAGGTGTCACGCAGGATATTCAACAAGACGCTTCTAAGAAATGTTGTACCTTTACCACAAAAAGAACCAAATATATGAAAAAGAAAAAAAGAAAACCATTTCCATTCGAAAGTTTTTACTTGACCTTAAGGGGCTTCTCACACTTTCTTCACTTGAGTTCAAAGTGTTACGTGGTAAAAAGGGTTGGAATATAAAAGTGTTTTATTTGTCCCTTTTAAATGGAAAAAAATAATTATTCAAAGTTAAATATTTCAATATTCATTCATGCTCTTGAATACTTAAAAATGGCATTACGTATTGAATCAGAACGACCAAAAGGATAATTCAAAGTCAGATGTGCTGATACTTTTCAATGACCAATTAATCATATCGCGACAGGATACGGGCGACATTATTTGTAATTGACTTCATACTCCTTGAGTTATATTTTTATGACAATTAATATTCAATGGTAATTTTTATTGGCAATCTCTTGAGACCGATAACTTATTGAACTTCTTATTGGGATTTATTTTTATGATTGATAAGTTAAATGGGAATGAGAATACATATGGCTCGTAATTCATAGATTCATGGATTGCATTATAGATGGAAGATGGCTACTCTGCTGGGAGCTAGGGGGCCGGGTTTATAATCTTTATTATTAGTTTTTTTTTTTTGCTTCTTCGCAAGTTTAATACATTTTTAATTGTAGATTAGCAAAATGGTAATTTGTTTCTTTGATGAATGGAATGACATTTGAGTGACGTATTTGACCCACGAAGTAATTAATAACATACTTTGGGAATCTTTTTTGGGGATGGTCAGGTGATCTTTGCGATAGTCTCAAATGGAATATTATGTTTACAGATTTATTTTCGAAAAAAAGCTACGATGTTGGATTTATATTAGAAGGAGGCAAAAATGTCATTAACACATTTCAAGGTTTTTTTTAGAAAATTGCTAGCTATATCTTGAATTTGCGAAACCGCAGGTATTTGTTTAAAACTAGGTTTAGGTACCCATACGAGTACATGTTATGATTATGATAATATGGGCTTGGGTATCACATACCGAATAAGAAATATAAATGGGAAAATGTGGGGCCCTAATTTTGCGCCACTTAAATAGAACATGCATTTGGTTATCTTTGGCACGTGGACTCATATTTTTCTTTGATTGAATTTTTTTGTTAATTTCGACTATTTAGTTAAACAAAAAAATAAAATGGGTGGAGAAAAAGCCTTAACCGAGGCGGAAAAAGGATAAATCAAAGCTTAAAGGACCCTAGCCTATTTATTACCAAATTGGCTAAGAAAATCGAGAGAAGCCGACAGGTTATATCCATATTTTTAAGTAATAAGTCTAACTATGGAAAAAAACATGAATTGACGCATACACTACACATCAGTGGGCTTACTAATGCGAAAAGGTGACTTATGTGTGGAATCAAAGCAAGTTTTACAACTATGCGTCGTATTATTTCGAATCCCAAGGTTATAAAAAGACAAAAAATTAAGAAGAAGTCACCCCTTAGAGCGGTGCGAAAAGCGCAACGCCTCCGTTTTTGTCGGGCACGTGTGGCTTGGACTTCGCAGTGGCACCGTGTGGTCTTCTCCGACGAAAACAAATTAATTTGGAAGGCCCCGATGGCTATATCTACTATTTCTATAACCTCCGACTGCATACCCGGTGTGCTGATATGGGGGCCCTTTAGTATTATGGCACCTGCAAATTACAATTTTTATTAAACACATAATGAATGCGTTGTCTTACAATTACAATGGCATATTGAAACAGGTCTTTCTTTACTTTCATAACCTCTGACTTGGACTTATCAACATGATAATAAGCCAATACATATCTACAGTCCGGGTTGTTAAAACGTGGAGCTATTAAGCTGACCGGCCTACTTACCGGACTTAAATATCATCTAAAAAGTTTGGGGATGATTGACACGTCAACGTTATGGATCGGGACAACAATATTCGACTGTATCTATCCTAGCCCAAACCATCGAATTAGAAGGAAGAGAATGGCTCCTCAGTTCTAAGAGGGAGAAACATGGACATCTCAGAAGGAAATGAGAAGCGGGCGATAGCGATTATAGTGACATATAGAGAGATGGTACTTCAAAAAAGAGGAGAAAAGAAAGGAGTAGGTAATGTTGAGTTTTCCTATACTATTGGTCAGGCTGGATCAATTTTGAGACAGCTTGGGTCATTCTGTTATTAGGAGGACTGAACTTGGTGTCAAAGCTAAGTTGTCAGTCCTTTAATTCGGCGTTTATTGTTTGTTCCAACTCTTACCTATGAGGTTTGGGTAATGACCAAACGAATAACATCGCGGATACAAGCTGCCGAAGTGAGATTCCTCCGTTGTATTGTTGGTGTGACCCGTGGATATCGTATTAGGAACACCAGAACTCAATGTCGAGCAGTTACTTCTGCGTGCGGATCAGTCAATGCTTCGGTAGTTTGGTCGTCCTCTAGGTAGTCCCAGGGTGAGATGGTTAGATCAAGTTTATAATCTCTCCTCTACCCGTATCAATCCCCATACGGGATTAATGATTTACATATAGAGACGATGGCGGAGAGTCGAGAGCTATATAGATGGTGCACATGAGCAACCTACACTCGTTACGATGACCGGCTTATCCATTAAGTGGGTCATAATGCATAAGCGGACTATCGAAAATAAATGAATGAATAAAAGGGTAAAAAGAACAGGGCTATAGGACCCCATCAAAGACCTGTAGAAATGAGCAAGGAAACCTCGTATAGTAGAGTTAGAGTTACTGTATGTAACAGTTCGTGTTAAGGATATTAGAATACCACTTCTGAAGAATGTTAAACGGCGAAAACGATTGAAATTCCGCTGTCAGATTGAACGAACAATTTAATCAATACAATGAAAGCCAAGATTTCTGTCAATATCTAAAAAATCAGACATGGCCAAAAAGCCTAAACGTAGTTCCGCAAAATAAGAATTGGATGTATAATAAGGGACGTATTTTGGCAAAATGATAAGGAACGCGCATTTATAAGTACTAATTAAATAAGTAACATTAGAATTAATACGTTAATTACACAAAATAAATGTTAGGCATTAGGATATTTCATTAAAAATGCACTTGTAAGCTTCTGACAATATTCAAATCACCTGTCCTCATTGAACCATAGTGCTACAAGTGTTTCCTGACACTTGTCGTGTTCTGTTACAGAAAGGGGGAAATTATATAATTTCCCACTTGTCATCTTTCATCGCGACAAGTGTTCAAGTGTTCACGGACTTGTGGTTTTGTGTTACACAGTTTTTGACAAGTTGTTGAAATTCACTTGTCCTACAACTACTTGTCGCGTTGTGTTACAGGCCCCAGGCATTGCTGTTGACAGAGCCATCTCTAACATCGCCTTAAGGTAAGGGACTTTGTCTACCTGTGGGGTAGACTCTGTTAATAACATCTCATAGAAGAAATTAAACGAAAAATAATTTCGGCTGAATGCCATTTCTGAGAACGCAATTGAGTAGATAGCAGAAGCCCTATCCCGAATAACTAAGGAGATTCTATAAAAGACAAAAGTTACACAATCGGTCGACAGTTTGGTTTAGGTTCTTTTCATTATTTTTAATCTCTCCTTATCTATACTTGTTTTAATAGACATATCTTTAAGAAAGAAATTGTCTATATAATTTGCGCATCAGTCTTCTGAGATGGCTAAAACATGTAAAGCGGATAGACATAAATGTTGCGGCCCGTTGAGTCTTCGAGTCTAAGCCGGGGGGACCAACGCAACGCAGTATAAAGAGACCTTAAAGTAGAAGCGCATTCCGACCGAATTGCGGCGCGCTACAGAAAACAGAGGATTGTTATTTGAGGCCTCGACGCCGAATTATAAAACCGCCTAAATAACTAGCTAAGTATACTCATTAAGAAATTACAACGTCTATTAGTACCGTGCAATAATTTTTCATAAACTTAAGAAAAGAATAATTTCTTGATCTCAAGAAGTTCAAATTCCATCTTCATTGCCAATGTCAACCACTTTATTTTGTTTGCTCTGGAGCTTGGCACTTTCACGATTTGAATTTTAAAGGTACCTACATATTCCCAAAGAAGGCTTACCTACCTAATTCCAATAATTTTTCTAAAAGTTCGCGATGTTGAGAAGATATAAAAGGTTGTTAACCCCGCTGCAACTTTGCAGCCTTTACTGGGTCGTAAAATATTTTTATTCACCTGTCTGTACTCATGGCCATGACAAATCTTCAGCACAAAAATGAAGCTACATCGTTTGTGAATAGATTTTTTGTCCCAGTTTTCTACTTTCAAATTAAAACTCATGTACAGTACAATAAATAAGTCAGCCCTTAAGGAGCTTGAGGTTAATTTGCAAACGTTAATTTTACGATGTCTTCACATGGTTGGTTGTAAGTGTCAATTAATGTACACATTATGTAGTAAGTATATGTGAATATGCAACATAATTTCCAATGGAATATTCCTTCACTTAAGAAAATTTTACTTTTCGGTGCCTAAAACACACTCCCAACTATATAGTGACTCAAAAGTGGGGATAATGAATCAACTGACCCATTCATTGTTGGATACCTAACATTTATGCAATTACGTTAATTGATAAATTTTAAAACGAAACTTTTTTTTTGTCTCCTTGTTTGTTTATACACTACACCAAACCATCAACAATTTTGAAGGCCACTTCCAGGACGATACATATTTTGCTAAAATAAGAACTAAGTAATTGCATATGAGAAATGCCCCCGTCACACTTCGAACCAATTAAAAGGCTTTTTAAAATATCATAAGTCAGAAATCACTTGACTTGCCTTTTGGTCATTTAAACGCGATGTTGTCAGTTACAATAATTGATTTATCACTACTTGCTAACAAAAAGTGTTAGGTACCTACCTAAGAACGTTTCACTTTTAACCGACGGCAATGAGCACGAAACGAAAAAAAAATATTTCACTGATCACTTCTGTACTAAAACGTTAGTCCTTGTTATCCGTCAAGAGGTAAACTTATGAATGAAACCGTCAGTACTTGGTCACTCGGCTTTTATACGCAACAGGTGGTGTGTCCTTACTTGAATGAAACGAAATCCAATGGGTGGTAGACGGTTCGACTTCGACTATTTTGCGTAGGACAAAATAATGCTATACCTTGAGTGTATAGTATAGGTCATCAAAGCACAGGCGCGCGAAAGTATATTTTTCAAAACGTATTCAAAACTTTAATTATTCAAATAAAAATGTAATCGCTTGTAACCGATAACTGTGGGTAAATCACAAAGACTCGAGTGTGTGTATCCCTATCGAGACTGGGGGTAGGTGCTTACAATGCGACTGATTCACGATGACTGTATCGGTCGACGGCCGGCACGGTCTTCTTTATAGTAAAAAAAAACTGTTTGAATGATGTTAGTCCCGTGAACGCGCGGAGCTGTATGATGTGATAATGTGATGTGTGCTAGGCGGCCCACCTCTTCATTATATGGACAGGCAGTGGTGGCAAGCGTGGTTATTGAGCTGATAACGACCTTTTCAAAGTGATTCGAAAGAAACGGATGCTTTTGAGAGTTCGAATAGTTTATTCTGTTAAAAGTTGAGATTGTGGTGCACGGAATGGTGAAAGCACATTTTGGAAATTTGTTTGAATTTTGCGTAGGTATTAAAAGTTTTATGGGATTTGGTTGCCACTTTATGAATATTAATCCCCTCAATTGGAGTTAAACCAAAGGACTCAAACAGTAAGACTAGGGCGATACATTTCCTAGTCAGACGTGAGTCAGACTCTATTTCAAAATCAGCATCCATTGAATGTTTAAGTTATTTTATATAATACTAGCTGGACCCGTGCTCGCCTTGTCCGCTCGCACAAAATTATATTTGGTTCATTTAAAATTACACTTTTGAGTGTTTCATTGAAATCTGTCCAGTAGTTTTCGCGCTTTTAGGAGAAAAAGAAAATTCCTCCCTCTCCTAGATCTTGCTACTTATTTGTAATACTGAATTTCCTTTCGTTTGTTTCCCTCTTCCTATATGGAATCCAAGGAACTACCTACCCCAAACCTACCCTGTTACCATACCACATATCGAATGAAATTCTGAAATAAAACCTGTTACATACAATCATAATATACATACCTACATAATATACAACTGACCATAGCACTCACTGCGAAAACAAATCACCCTTATCGAATGTGTAGTATACGTATGCTAGTCTTGTTTTGTTTTTGTTTGACGATCGCAAAAGTACAAACATCCATTCGTAGCAAGGTATATGTGTATGTATATATTTTCACTTCAAAAAATGCATACGTCATATCAGAATGAAATTCCTACTGCGTTGTGTGGCGATATCGATAATGGATGTAATGCATTGGATATTATAATGTGCACCCTCTGCATCGCCCTCCCTCTCATTGATCTTGCTACTTGTTTAATATACTGCATTTCCTTTCCTTTCCTTTGCTTCCCTCTTCCTATAGAATCCAAACAACTAACTACCCCAACCCAACACAATTACCATACCACATATCGAATGAAATTCTGAAATGAAACCTGTTTTGTATTATACGTCTCTTCTCTTATGAAGATTATTAATATACCCCATGCCATTCTGCAGCACGCACCCTCACCCCATCCCCATCCTTCATCGGACATACAATCATAATATACATACCTACATAATATACAACTGACCATAGCACTCACTGCGAAAACAAATCAACCCTTATCGAATGTGTTTGTTTGACGATCGCAAAAGAGTTTTTAACGGCTAAAGAAAATTCCTACAGTTTTATTTTATGTATAGATATAGATTTCACAAACTGGCTGGACAGAAGTAAGTCACTCATACACAGTAGGTACCTATCTGTTCAAGAAAAATTGCTTTCGATGTGCGACAACAACCCCAAAGTAGAACTATGGAATCCAAACAACTACCCCAACCCTACCCTGTTACGTCATATCAGAATAAAGTTCCTACTGCGTTGCGTGGCGATATGCGATAATGGATGTAATGCATTGGATATATAATGTGCACCCTCTGCATCGCCCTCCCTCTCATTGATCTTGCTACTTGTTTAATATACTGCATTTCCTTTCCTTTGCTTCCCTCTTCCTATAGAATCCAAACAACTAACTACCCCAACCCAACACAATTACCATACCACATATCGAATGAAATTCTGAAATGAAACCTGTTTTGTATTATACGTCTCTTCTCTTATGAAGATTATTAATATACCCCATGCCATTCTGCAGCACGCACGACTCACCCCATCCCCATCCTTAATCGGACATACAATCATAATATACATACCTACATAATATACAACTGACCATAGCACTCACTGCGAAAACAAATCAACCCTTATCGAATGTGTTTGTTTGGCGATCGCAAAAGTATGTATAAACATCCATTCGTAGCAAGGTATATGTGTATGTATATATTTTCACTTCAAAAAATACATTTTGGCTAAAAACTGTTCCTAAGGACGTGGCTATAAACGACATAGCCTATAGCAGTCTCACAGTCTTAAGGAACATTTAAAAAAAGTTTCATCGAAATCTGTCCAGTAGTTTTCGAGTTTTTAGCTGACAAAGAAAATGCCTACAGTTTTATTATATGTAAGGATTCGTTTAAATATTTTCCGTAAATTAAGTTAAGTGTTCGGTTAAGTTTTACGATCTCACAATAGCGATTTTTTCCATATAAAACTATGTATTGTGACCTAACAAACTTAAATAAAAAAAAATTTATAGGTGGCTGTCATGACTGTTGAAGAATAGAGTTTGAAATGTATTTTTTGAGAGGTGTTTTGTCCAATACCGCCAGGTTTTGTAAAATGCCTCAATCAGACAATGTGCATTGTGCAGATATAGTGATTTAAATAACTTTGTTGTCAGGGTGGTGCCATAGCCCGTTCAATCCCACCCACACCTCGCGCGGTTGTTTGTTTGGACAATGCACATCAATGTCTAGAATTTTACAACTTTAGCTCCCATGGCTGTCGAGAAATAGCATTTAAAATGTATATTTTTTTTATACAGTATGTACCACACCACTTTGTCAAATTTTGATCAAACCTTTGGGCCAATAACAAATATTTCCTTAAGACTTGAGTCCAATCAGTTCGGTAGTTTTCTAGATATACCTACTATTTTTTGTTTTTTTTTTTTCGTATGGGAGATGCCACGCCCTTTTGTCCAATTAGCATTAAATGTGAATCTAAACCATCCTTGGACCCACCCAAACACACTCACAAAATTTGATCAAAATCGGTTCAGCCGTTTAGAAGGAGTTCGATTACAACACGCGTATACAGAAAAATTATAATAAAGATAAAGATTGTAAGACTTAAAGACAGCTAAAATGCAAATGGGACTTATGTCGTTTTCGGTTGGTCGTCCAGAACCGTCCGGAAGCAATCCGAACTTTTCAGAAAGCGTTCGATTGGCATGGCACTCAACTGACAGTTCTTCTACTGAAAAGAAGAGAAATTTGCTTCTGAATTTGAATTCAGAATCGCGGAGAGTTCTTTCGGACGGTTCTGGACGACCAACCGAAAACGACATTAATCAATTTAACCATTAACTTAAATAATTTGTAGGTCACAAATCACAATAGATAATTTTATATGAAAAATCTCCTCTAATGAGTTCATCACCATATGACCCTCCGTTTTCAAACTTTTCCATTTGTCAATAGAGGTAACGAGTTTTGGTATATACTATTAGTGGCCTATTTCACCAACTTACAAAAATGTATTTACAAGTATTTTTTGACAATTTTGTTAGAAAAAGAGAAAAATTCTGTTTCACCACAAATATTTTTAAAGCAAATTTGTAATTTTTCTACAGATTTTGTGGAAAAATACTTGTAAATATAAATTTGTAAGTTGGTGAAATAGGCCACATATCGTAGACCCCAAATAATTGAAAAGACTGGAAACCTATAATGTACAATAACGTCTGACGTGGGCCCTAAAGAGCACTAAGTGCGCTCAATCGTTTTCATTTTGCATAATGTGGCTCCAGGCTAACTTTTACGAAATCACAATGGCGAAAATTTCCATATAAAATTATCCACTGTGACCGTCAAAATATTTAAGCTGAAGATTACAAATAATTACATATTGTGAAAAAGTGTATACGATGTGGTCATGGGATCGATGGGCGCCCGAGTTGTAGATTTTCCTGTCAATCGTAACTGTCATTTATGTAAGTGAAATGACAAGTGTTAAATGCCTACATTTTTTAAGTGACAGATCTCAGGGTTAGGTTCGACATTAAGCTTCATTTTTCCGGTTTTCTTGGGGTTTTCAGTGCGCCTTAGGGCTGACCACGTTGAACAAATTTATAGCTTTAATAATAATTGAACGGTTTGGCAATCAATGGCCGCATTCTATTGATGGCTAGAAAAAAAAAAAAAATATAAAAAAACTGACGTTTCAGCCCCGATAAAAACTGTGCAACCAAACTATCATTGGTCGAGTTCAATACGCTTTTGCCTAGCTAGTCAACAGTCTCTGATTGGTCGATTTGACTGCAAATCTAGGAAAGTTTCGTGTGCTATAATAAAACACCTAATGTAAAATATTCTTTTTGGGAATTTTTGCAATCTAGCCCAAAATTAACTAACCCCCAGTTTCACAGTGGGAGTTTAAACTACACTTTTAGTTTAATAATAATAATAATAATAATAGTTCAACAATTAATTCGGTCTCTCGGTTTCGTTTAAACCTTGAACAGAGTTCATTCTGTAGTTTAAGTTAAACTTCAGTATCCTGCCGTTTAAACCTCAGATTAGGCGATTGCCAAAAACACAAATATTTGACGTTGTTTTGTGTGTTCTTTGAAAGAAAATACAAGGAACGATTTTGTAAAAGTCATATAAAAGCTAAGTACTGTACAACCGGACGAGTTGAACTTCAAATTTAAACTCACGTTCAGGTTCAGTTGAACTATAGTTTAAACTTCCAGTGTGAAACTGGGGGTTAATAACTAAAAACATTAACGAAACTGCCAAAACAAATCAAACCAAAAGCCTAAATTAATATAATAACGAAGAAGTAAAAGTCGAAGTGCAAAAGTTAAGTTTGAATTGGAAGTAAGTTAACTAAAATGGGAATTCAAACTTCAATGTAATTAAAACACCTTGCATTTGATTATTTATATTATAGTGTAGTGTAAATTATAGCGGCATGAAAGAATACATGATGACACAAAATAAATTTGTTGATACTCATGAAGATGAAATAATAAAAATTCAAACTGGTTCTAATGTCACTATGCCGCTGGGGCTAGACAAACCACATATTATGTAGAACTAGACCGGCGACTTCCGTGCTCCTACCCGATTCTCCACGGAATTAATTCCACTTTCTGTGAATACGTGTAAAATGTCAAAATCAATGGCGGCAGTGATTTCCTATGGGCCTAGGATTTTTCAAGTATGCGTGCGTTAATGGCGCTTCTTTGATTTTGTACAGCACAAATACATGAAAAATCCTGAGCCCGCAGGCAGCTTGTAGGCTAAGTCCGTTATGTGGGAGGAGTCGACGGTCTAGTTCTATGTAGTTTGTGCTAGAGATCTAGCACATAATCAGGGATATCTGGTTAAGAATGAAATGAGCGAACACGAAAGAATGGAATGTGTCACTACTGTTGGTTTAGGCGGTGTATTTCAGTTGACAGTGTAGGAGAATTCTAGTAGGTTCATCAGGGCTGCATTCCAGGTTTGACTATTTTAACTACAGCGTTGACAAGCTGTGACAGTTCAAAGGAGGGGAAGTTAACTAAATTAACCAGAGGCAAAAGTGTGGTTCATTTCGTTCATACTACAACATGTCATTAGTAACAATAGCTGTCCCAAATTCCAATAAGTAACTAAATAAACAATCGCTGTTAATTTAGTTAAAATAGTCAAACCTGGAATGCAGCCCAGTTATAAACTACAATAAAAGTCACTTTCGGTGCTTAAATTATATGCCTACAAATGATGGACAAAAGTGAAACTTTAATTCATTTCAAGCTGCTTGAAATGGTACAATAACCTTATTACGGGCCCGGCATACAAATTCAATGAGCCTTACTAATAATAATCATTCCTATCCTAACCTTCAGCTTATGTTTGTTGTAGGTCACAATGAATAAATCTATATGGAAAAATCGCTACTGTGACATCGTAAAACCTAACCTGGACACTAAATATAACTTTTATTCCTTGGTGTATTTCCTTAAATTTTTAATTATAATACGGTCCATCGGATAATTTTTTTTACTTAGGTATTCAATAACGATGAAATTTAGCTTAATATTTCATCAGCCACTTGGCAATTTGGAAAATTTTGAATAATACTTAACCATAAGTCAGTCAAAATGCAAAAATCGTATAATACCTACCTACATTTGGAAGTGTGGCAAAAAAAAATGTTCAAACTCATCATGATCTTTCACACAACCTTTGAAAATATTTAATGAGGTCTTGAACTCCAAAATTTGACGATAAGGCGGGCTAGACATTTTTATTAAATTAGCTAGCTATCAATAAGAGTGGAATGTTAAAAAATTGTGTATTTTTAAAATCTATATAAAATGGCATTTCTAAATATTGAAGTGTCTGTACAGTTGAATGACTTTAACTGCCTTATAAGCCTTGACATAGGTGTTAAGTATAAATGTAGGTATATTCTAATTTTGCGTAGATAAATATATAATTTTAGTTTGAATTGACGAATGTACAAGTAAGAATTATTTAGCAAATTGTAAATTATTAGATACATACTGACAAAATTGTATACCTACATTTTTCTGTCCCACAAGTTATCAGTACAAATTTGTTAGAAAATTCTCGACAATTCTTATGAACTTAAGAAATGAAAATTTGACAATTGTCGGTTATTTTCCGACAGATGCTACAGTTGATGAACCCAAGTCCTACTTCAATTAGGTACATGCAAACTTTCCTAAATAACTAACATATGTAAGTTTTTACAAATCATTGATTGCTAAGTATGTATATGTAACCGAACTAGAACCAATTACATACTCTATTTTTGGTGTTATCAGTGAATGAATAAAATGAATAATTATAAAGAATGAATTACTAAAATAGCGCTCCGCAATGTTTGAGTTTAATTGCTTTTGATCGATGGTGATTGGGTTACGGTAAGGCCAACTCAACATTTTAAGGAGGCTCACTACCCCAGTAAATTAAATAGGTACCTACCTACATATAAAACAATTTTTTAGGGATATTGCTATCAGTATAATTTACCAAAATTCCTTATCGGTACGCGGGGATTTCTCTAAAATAAAATTCTTTCCATGCATAGCATGCGCTATATGTATGACAGTAGGTATGGCCAATGAGGTTCATTTTCAAGGATGTAGTATAATGAGACTATCTAGAGTTACTATCTCAAAAGAAATCTTCACCACAAGGACGGAGAACGAAATTGACGAATTTTATTACGGGCATTCACATAAGCAATATAATGTAGTTCGTATCTTGACCCAATGACATAGAGCCTAGACAAAAAAACGCCAAGTTCAATAGTCCGCCGGAATTTCATCATTTTATTATTTTTTTTTTAAATCACGTTCCATAATTTTATTCGCTCAGGCTACTTAATTTTTGTACTTACTATTTATACGTTCTTATCACCAAAATGGTTTTTTAATTCACGTGTAGGTGGTATCGGTATACCAGACTTGTATTGCTGATTAGTGATTAAAAAAAAATAAAATAAAAAGAGTTTTACTTGGCGAAAAAAAGTTTATTTTTGACCGTATGCAAATTAAAATTCATAATTCGAAGTGCGGTTGGTGTAAGCTTAGAAAAATGTTGCATCATAAATTAAGGCCGATGTATACCTACCTACCTTAAGTTAAAATAACTTTGAATGCGATTTTCGAATTTATTAAAACAGGGTAGTGTTGCCTTAAATAATTTAAAGAAAGTAGTTATCGAGCATGAAAATACCGGACTTACCCGGACAAAATAAGATCTAAAAAATAGTCCAAAACTAGGACCAAATGCGCGTACTATTGCGGTAGGCACTTCATGTTTCATTTGCCGTAAATAATTATTTTCGGTTGATTTTCTGACACATATGAAAATGTTGAAGAAAAAAGTTGACTAAACTCAAATCTTTAAATAGAGATACTATTTCCTCAGATACTCCATATTTTTCCAACTTTCAATTAAGGTGGGAAAGGGGAAGAGATAAACAAAATATTTTTTTGGGATTTTAGAAATTTTGCTTGGGTTTTTGTTTGAGTTATTGGCGAAAAAATAAATTTCGTATTTTACAAACAAAAAGATTGCCGTATTAAACAACCCAAAACAAAAAAAATAAAATTTTCGGTAGATTTTTAACGTCTTCGAAATATTATTTTAGGGTTTCAAACATGACAAAAATCGTTCCAATACCGAAAGCCATTACATTATTCAATGGTATAAAAGTTCCTGGTATTCTATATCCATTGTCGAGCAATACAGCAAAATATGTTATACCTACTTTTAAAGTGATTACATCGACTTCAATAGGTAAGATCGCATTAGATAGGTATTGAGTAGGTACTGTGGTTGACAATCAACACTAGTACTTTTTTTCATTCAGTGTTTTCGAACCTTTCTTTTGTCGTTTACCAAAATTGGTATTACAATAATACTATGTTTCGAGTTTCCATTATCGTGACGATTAAAAATGGAAAAACCCGTTCAATCTAGACGTTTCCAGTAATGCAGGAGCAGGACATGTAAGTCATGAATATACTACTTCCTATAGGTAAGAATAGGGTGACACTGAACATATTGGTGTTCTTCTTATTTTCGTTAAGTCCCAATAAAACACGTCGATCGTTGGTATAAAACATACTTGAGCACTTCGCTGTCATAATGATTAATAATAATCATATCCAGCAAGTCAGGCGATTCACTTTTCGATTTCAGTGAACTAAACCTATCTATAAACATAGGTAGCTACTCGATATCCCCAATCCCTGATCACATTTTTAAATGAAATCCTCTCTCGGGCGTTTTCAATAATTTATCAAGCTGCTTCTGTGAATGAAAAGATACATTTTCTAAATTGAATCGAGCACCGCTAAGTGATTATCCTTGAAATCGAAAGACAAGTCAGTGCGGGAAGGGGAACCATTACAATTCACTAATATTATTGCTTTATTCCCAATTCACACTTGGGTCTTACTAATAATCACTTTTAACCTTCAGCTTAAGATTATTGTAGGTCACAATAGATCATTTTATATGGAAAAAATCGCTAAAAATTTTAAAATTATTTTAAATAGCGCCCATTATCTTATCTGAGGAAAGTCTGGTTCCGTAACGTTACGAATTTAAGGAAACCGTCCATTCCTTGTAGGTACTTCTAGTTTTATGTTTGATTGTCTCATTATCAAAGCGGGTTGAAACTCAAGCGGCTTAAAGTGAAGTTTACAAAATTTCAGATTTGCCTTGCTAATAAACCAGCTGTTTTAACCTTCACGTTTCACCTTACATTATCTTGTAGGTTACAATAGATAGGTATTTTTCTACGGAAAATTTTACCATTGTGAGTTCGTGGTTCAGGCGCAGTGCCCTATTTCATAAAATTTGACAATTGCGACAGGAGACATAGACAGGTGACAATTTGTAAAACAACTGGACAATTGTCGATTTTCTGTTTCAATAAATAATAATGTTATTGGATTAGTGATTTAAAATTTAAATTTTATTAAAATACACACGACAAATTGGTCAAAATATGAATAGCTAGCTTTGACAAAATTGTAAGGACAAATTTGTCCAAATATGACAATAACATTTTATTTGTCGCTGCATTAAACTGACAATTACGTCACCTATCAATATTTTATGAAATGAAAATTTGTTAGATATGTGCGACAAATTTGTAGAACTTCCAACACTGTCAATGTATATATGAAATAGGCCCCGGGTATACTCTATTGTAGCGCCACTTAAGTAGATAAGAGTTTTCAAAAATTAAACCAGACTTTTTCAATATAGCGTATAAAGACCAATACTCGCCATTAGCCCAGAGACAATTTCCGAAACGGATGTTCTATCAGTCATAAAGTGTCGACCTTTATTTTTAATAAAATTAGGAATTAAAAAAAATCCAATTATGTATTAATAAAATAATTTTAAAGCGCAGTTAAATGCTTGCAAATGGTTAATTAGAGGGCAAGGATTATCGCACAAGCATAAATGTACTAAGGAGGCTATTTCTTACACGCGTACATCATCAGATTATAAATGTATAATCATTGCGAAATTTTATTTTTTTTTTCATTTTATAGATAAAGTTCAATTTTTTTTTATTGAAAAAATCCATATTATTCGAAATCATGTCTGGTGGACGTGACAGTTGAAACATCTATAATATATGAGTACCTATACAATCTTGAGGTTAATTAAATTTAAATGCAATTTATTTTCAAATCTTCGACATTTGATTGTCCTACATATTGGTTTTGGCAAATCGCTGTCTATTCTATCTATCTATATCGCTCGTTAGCATGCCTCCATAGGCAGGACTCAGAAAACTTGAGGAAGGATATTTATTTTCTAATTTACAGAAGGAAAATCGGGTAGACACGTACCTACTAAATCTGGAGAGTCCATTAATTATCTGGTTTGTGATTATTAAAAACCTTAAAACTTAAACCTCTGAGAACCTTTAACCTTTGCCTTAAAAAGCGAAATCTTGCGTTGTATAAATTATTCACATTTCACTAAAATTTCATCACTTCTTATAAACCACAGTGACGTGTTGGGCGTTCCGAAAAAATGACAAATTGCGTGCAATAATGTGATCATAAAAGCGTTACTATCTATCTATATATTACTGTACTATATGGTCTATATCTGTTTTATATCTGAACCACTTGACATCATTTAATCAAAATATATGGAAATGCCTAAATCCTACTCTAAACATAACTACTACGAGCTACCGTGCTCCTACTATACGCCCATGACACATTAATTACAATAATGTCAAATTAGTTAAACGAACACCTTATCAGTCAAAACATAGTCGCAATTGCCTGACACTTATTAAAACCACCCAAAAGATTATCAGTTGGTGGTTCTAGTTCGAATACACCACTCTACACAGTTGATAAGAAAGCCAAGCCTCCAAAAGTGGAGTCATTATTATACTGTATGAGTACCATACCTATTAATTATTGTTATTATTTAAATCCAGATGCGATTTCTACTAAACTTGGATTGAACTCAGATCTCAAATCTCAGTGTCTGAAACGCCTTCGAGTACTAGTTCCGCGGTGAACGCAAAGTCCAAATGTCGACATGATATAGAGATGTTGAAACACGCCCATTTTGTTTCATTATTTATAGTTGATCTTAATAAAAATTCTTCTTGCACTTAAATTTTATCAGCACAGTGTGTTGCGTTGATTTCGTAACTTTATGGGTCAAGTGTGCTCTGACCATTAACAGAATGATTGCGAATCAATTTAGGACCCGTCAACGCCTTCTTCAATAAATTAATGAATGAAATGGTTTGTGTTGCAATTTCGTTGCTTCGATTGCAATGCAATACGCAAATGCAACAGTCTTGTTGGGAGGCGCATTTAATTGAATACGTGGCTTCATTGCGCCAATTTGAGGGTTTGAGCACATCGCACATGTAGATATGAGAGTAATTAATTTATATTCTATGGCTGTCATCTGACAAATGCCAAGGAGAATGCTTGTGTGGTATGTGCAGTTTTTTTTTTTTTTAATCATATGCCATTGATTTCTTGATGTAATTTTAATTAATAATATTGTAAATTGATGAGGCAGTTGCTGCCAAATGGGACTAGACATTGTGGCAATTTGAATATAACAGTTTTGCTCTTAATTTTGATTGTTAAAAATTATACCTATTTCGGAATCCAAAAGATTGAATACACAATTTCTGTACCAGTGATAACCCCTATGATGTTGATACTGTGCCTTACCTATAATAATTTTTAACATTCAAACCTAAATAGTTTGACGGTCATAATTGATAATTTTACGATTATTATGATGTTCGCCATTGTGACTTCATAGAATGTAACCTAGACACTAAAAATGATCATTATTACCACGGTAGAGTTATAGACGTAAACGTGTCAATGAAACTGACGGACAGTGGTTCTGGCCCTACTCAAAGCTGCGAAACTACTGGATCAATATACAGCCTAAAGGCGCTAAAGTTTTACATCAAATCTGAACGCCCTGGGGCGCTATGACACACATATTTGTTATTGTTATTCCTTTTTTGTGTCATAAGGCCCTCGGGCGCTATGACACATCGAGAGTGGGCGATATGACACTTTTAAAAGTATCATAGCGCCCGAGGGCCTTATGACACAAAAATGTGTGTCATAGCGCCCCAGGGCGTTATGACACGCGACCTAACAAAAGGGCCGATGTCCTGGCCAAAAACTGAGCAGAGCTCCCTGTAGGAAAATGAAGTGTTTGGGCGAATTGGTTTAGGTCAGGGGTTCACAATCTTTTTCATACTGTGAGTGTGACTCCCTAGAGAGGTTGAAATATTTTTGGGACGCCCTTCTAAAATCACAGCAGATATTTATGTTTATGAAGCTGATCTTACTGAATAGCCACTAAATTGTTTTTCAATAAAGACGGGTCGACGTTGAAATATCGTCGTCCCATATTTATGGTAATTTTGATTGTTAACATACTCGCATTAATCTAAAAATGCGCCTAGTGTGTATTGGATTTCACTTCGAACTTGCTCTTGGTATTCGTAAAGAGAAACGGAGTCTTACTGCTGTAAAAAAATAAAACTTGTGACGCCATTGGGATAGGGCCAGGATGCCCCAGTGCGTTCCGACGCACAGTTAGGGAACCCCTTTTTTAGGTTTTTTTACCGTGAAGGTTCCCCAGGGATGCCTAGTCGATTGTGATAAACTTACACCCTACACAAGCTAACCTAACCTAATCTAAGGCCCAATGTTTTATTTTTATATTTTGCAATATATAATGTAGATTTAAAAAAAAAGAGAAAATTTCAAGCAAAGCTTAAAAAAAAAGAAAAAAAGTTGAACAAATCTATTCTAAGGGATGATCGAATTTTCGAAAGTAATGTACGGAAAACCTCTAGTTTCTTTAATATTCTTAAAAAGGACTATGCTTAGCGGTTACCTCGAGGTAACCAATAAGTCCAGAGTCTAGTCCTTAGTCATCTGCCTCCAGGGCTCCAGGCGCGCACTACAAGTTGTGGTGCTTCTTTACTTATGTGCCATTCATCTCACGTGAGGCTTTCCTCTTTTGCATCCAACCTCTGATGAATCGAAGTCTGTGTACTGTACTTGTACATGATCTTTGCCATTTTAAAGCTCCAACGCTCGATGTTTGTGTACAGCTCATATGATTAATCGTAGAATCGTCTTAATTAACGCAAATGGGACGGAATATTTTACGAAGGTTTTTCTTCCCGAAACGGTCAGGTAGATATAATCTTAATATGTTTTTGAAAGATTCGGCTTTACACCCGTATAGAAGAACTCCCATCTAGTTGTTGTGGAGATAGCTCTTCTGTATATGATGACACGGATCTGATTTGTCTACGTGTGAACATTTGATCGACGCTGGACCTTTCTGGTCTAAGTACGCACTGATAGAAAAAAGTCAGGTTATACCAAGCTCAGATAGATGTCAGATAGAATTTTGTATGCGACCTCTTATAACTCTAAAAAGCTTGGCCTGAATGACGGTTTAGGGCCCAACAGCCATGTCGGCCTTTAGCTGCTTTGATATTGAAATTCCCGCTTAATTTTGATCAGGTGGATTGGATAGTGGATGGAAGTCTTTCATCGTCTAAAATGAGTGGTTCATTCTGCCTAATAGCACTTTCTAATCAGAAGGTTCCGGACATCTAGAATACTCTGTATACATGCCTAATAACTATCGCCCACAATGTAGCCAATTTCGTCGATTTGATTGATTGTCAGTCTGCTGATCCGGAGATTGCAATAAGCCCATAATGATTATTGAGATGTGGGACCATATGCATTGCTATAGCTTCATTCTGCCTCCGGCAAATCGAAGTCCATTACCAGGGCCAACATTGACAGGTGACAATTCTGTAAATTTGTCGCACCTGTCTGATTAATTCTCATTTCATAAAAAGGTTGACAGGCGAGGCGACATGATTGCCAGTTAAATACAATGACATATTTGTCGTGACTGTTTTGTCATTGTCATATTGGCATTAGAACCAGATTGAGTTTTTATTACCTGTTTTATATTTACTATCACGAGCATCAAAAATGTATTTTATGCCTTTATGCCGCATATTTATTAGTATGTAAGTACAATATAACTTAATAGACCAATAGAATGTAGATTAATTACATAGAAGCTTAAATTCCCATTTTACATACGTTATTTTCAATTTAGCTTCCACTTTTGATAGATTTGTTTTGACGGTTCGTTAAATTTTTATTAATCTAGCAATTAATTTTGCGCTAGATTGAAAAGTTGTTATCATTTGATACCCTCCACTACATACAAGCCATGCAAAATGCTTTCCGTGTGAGTTAGTATGTAACCGCATAGATCTAATATTGGTTTTGTATGGGAGGCACCAGAACTACCTACTTGACCGACAGAGCCAATTCTCAAAACCAACCTGACGACGCGACGGTAAAAGAAGTCCTCTCACACATTTTCATTCGCCTTTGTCGATTCGTTTAGACGCTATCGTGTTTTCACCAGACAGACAGACGGACGGATTCAGATTTATTGGGTCTATACGGTGACTTCTTCTTGGCGTTACAAATGTAATGGCAAAGAGAATATACTTTCCTACAACGTTGCCCACGAAAATAAAACTTTTTATGCATTTATAAACAGAAAATTGGACATTTTATTATTCCAAGAGGAGGATATTAATTATCCCATCAAAATGTATTAAGAAAACAAGTTATAAACAGTTTATATAAGGAGATTTCGAATTCCAAACTTTTTGCCGCGAACACACCCTAGTCGCAAATTGTCAAAGTTTATTCGCAATCCACATCATTTAATTCGGGTTGCACAAACTAGCGAATAAAACATTCGTTCGAACTTAACCTCAAACTAGACGGGTAGAAACCGACGGCCAAAATTCGCGAATTGCCGCGATCAAGAAAAGTGTTCATGTGAACGGACTGTTAAAACTTGCGAATAATTTTTGCGTTCCACCGTGTCACAAATAAATTTGCGTGTTCAAAAAGCACGATCGTGCCACTTCGGCAACGTTGCGGTTTCCTATGCAGGGTATAAAAAACTTGGATTTAGTTGTGTTTGTGTACCATATTTATTATTGAATTAATTGAAAAGTGTGCCAGTTAGTCACGAGACATTTAATGAAAAAAAAAAAAAATAAAATAAAATAATTAAATAAAAAACAACTGCAATGTTCTTTTTCTAGCTTTTTTTGTCAGCAAATTCTCAGATAAGACTGTCTACGTTTTCTGTAATTTGATTTTCAATTGACAGTGAGGCCAAAGTCCGTTTTATCAACTTTGTTTTAGAAAAAATGCACTTGCCACGATCACTGGTACTGTTAACAGAATACGGAGAATCGAAAGTGATTCGATTTCAGCCAACTGACATTCTAATTTTCGATTTCGATAGAGATGTGTATTTTGTTCATTTCACCCGCATTCTCTGTCTTCGAGATAATTTTGGAGACCTGCAATTTTATCGCACAACAAATCTCCGTCAATATTAGATTTAAAGTTGATCGTTAACAAGAAATTCCACGCTTCAGAGAAATCTTGCATCTGTTGAAATCTTTCCTACATTTATATAAGTAGGGTGTCCAAAAAGCATTAAAAAATCGAATTCGAAAATTTTTTTTGATCAGTTATTGGTTCATCAACAGCCTCTTCACCAGGTGCGTCTTAATCGCGCTACTGGTATGAAAAATGCTCACTTAAGAAAAATAATTATTGGGATGGGACTTCTACCAAATAAAACATCACAACCGCTCCGGAAGTGCTAGCCATTTTTCTAAGCTCATTCACTCTACAGGGACTTCTCTGATCACAAAACTTTTTAAACTACATAGACTAAATGGGCTATATGATGGTCGCTTTGTGCGCCTCTCTTTCGCCCTACATAACTTAGGGAGGAATACGAAAATATAAGCAACACAATAACAGGCCGTGGTAGATAAATAATGTTGAGTAGGTACCTACTCCTACTCACTCCTTCAAGTTCATAAAATGTAATACTGAATTTAGTTATTGCCCGCGTTCCATTGTTGAATGGACGGCACTGATCGTCGAATATTTTCTACAAAATTGTCGGATTTTTTATAAAACAAAAATCTGACAATTGTGACGTTACAATTTTGACAATTTTTATGAAATAGGGCCAAGAGTTGGTATTGTGCAAACTCTACTTAGGTAATCAAAATGTCCTTCTTTCAGTGATGTTGGGTGATGATAGTGATTTCAGCTATGATGCTAATTGTCATGATCATGAGACATTCACTGTCGAGCAAAAGAAGTGATTTCTTACCTATACGCTTGCAGCATATTGACGAATAGACATTCCAAAAAGCGAGATCTCGCTTCTCATATTTAATTGCAAATTACCTTGGATAGCAGCTGTTTTAGGTCATTAATTTAGTTCCATGTGCCAGGAAAAAATCAAAGATTTTAAATTCATATAATAAGTACATAATAGAACGCAAAATTAGTAGCAGACATTATTAATTTTTTTTTAGTTTTACAAAAAGTGCAAAAAAGGCGATCACATATTTTATCTCATGCACCAATTGTTTTGAGGAATCAAATCTTTACATCAACATTTGGTGCGATAATTAAGTTAAATTTCAGTTTTACGCAAAGTGGATTTTAGTTGTGTACAAGAATTTAGTAGCTTAACCCCATTTCACCTAGTTATAAGGCAGATGAGAATATTTTTAGTTAGTTTTTGCTTATTTGGAATACTATTCCGTCTGTGTTTTTGGTTTGCCACAATTAAAGGATGTGACCAACTCGCATAGTGTGAGATAATAAACCGCCCGATGTAAGGTGGTCAATATAATTTATATATGTTGAACCGTCTATAAAAAAAACTCTGCGAATTAAATGTCAGTAAAAATAGGCAGTAGAAACTATATTTCATTTATTTCGACCTAAACCCTACGAAATTGGAGGAGAAACAATTTTACAACCCAGAGGAAAATTGCAAAAGCCTTTTAACTTTTAAGCATACTATAGAACATAAACTAAAAAGTTTTTTATTGAAGCTCTAGGGACAGCTTTAGGGATTGGTTGGTGTGACATAACACATTAAAATGGTATAGAATTGTAACAAATAGAGATAGAGAAATTGTCTAATGAGCTTTCTTAAGCTTTTAATATGAGTACCACATACCGGAACCGGAAAGTGAATGTTGGAATACCTATTCATATTCACCCTAATTCTAAGATTCGAATCGAATCGAAAGTCGTTCGATTTTAGCCAACAACTGACATTCCAACTTTCGGTTTCGATTGAGATTCGTATTTTGTTCATTCATCCCCAGCCCCACATTCTCATTTACGATATATTGCATCGAGTTGAATGTCAAATTTTATTCGATCGAAAATGTGTGGACGAAAGCTCTATTTAAAAATGTAATGTCGGAGCTACGAAAGAAGAAAGCTACCTACCTACTTGTAGTGTCGATGTGAGTGAATTTAGAATTGATCTCGAGAAGAAGAGAAATCCTCTTCTTAGAATCATTATTAATAATAGCAAAAAAACTACGCCACAATACGTTATCATACATTTAGTTGTTGACTATCTGTCAAATTTTACAAAAATTAAGAATCATGTACATACCTTACTTACTTACTTAGATGGCGCTACAGTCCGGGGTGGACCTGGGCCTCAACCAACACGCCTCTCCAGTTAGCACGATCTTTGGCTAACTGCCTCCAGTTGCGCACTCCAAGTTGGTTGAGGTCCCCTTCCACTTGTGCGCGCCACCTAAGGCGAGGTCTTCCTCTACTGCGTTGTCCCTCCGGGTTGGAATCGAAGACTCTTCGGGCCGGAGCGTTGGTGTCCATTCGCTCTACATATCCTAGCCATCTTAGTCGACTGATACGCACTTTTCTGACCAGGTCGATGTCGCTGTACAGCTCGTAGAGTTCGCTGGTAAATCTCCTCCTCCAAAGCCCGTCAACGCAAACGGGACCGAAAATCACTCGAAGAATTTTGCGTTCGAAGCGCCCAAGGAGATCTTCATCCGCTTTTGTCAACGTCCATGATTCTGCGCCATAAAGCAGGACTGGGATGATGAGGGTCTTATATAGAGTCTCCTTGGTGTTTCTCGACAAGGCCTTACTAATCAATTGCCTTCTTAGGCCAAAGTAACAGCGGTTGGCAAGTGTAATTCTTCGCTTGATTTATGATGTGATGTCATTTTCAGAGTTAATAGCGGAGCCGAGGTAGACAAAGTCCCGAACTACCTCAAAGTTATAGCTGTCTATCGTGACGTTCTGTCCAATTCGTCGATGTTGTGTGTCCCTTCTCGTTGACAGCATATATTTTGTTTTGCCCTCATTCACCACTAAACCCATTTTTGCCGCCTCTGTACTGATACTTGCAAACGCACCAGTGACAGCTCGCTGTGTTCTGCCAATGATGTCGATGTCGTCAGCGTATGCAAGTAGTTGCACAGACTTTTGGAAAATTGTGCCCCTGGTGTTGGCTTGCGAGTTTCGCACAATTTTCTCAAGAATGGTGTTGAAAAAGTCACATGACAGCGCATCACCTTGTCTAAATCCTTTTTTGACATCAAAGGTCTCGGTGAGACTGTTTCCGACCTTTACGGAGCAGCGAGCGTTCTCCATCGTCATTCTGCACAATCTGACAAGTTTGGCAGGGATGCCAAAACTAGACATGGCTCTGTATAGCTCGTCTCTATAAATGCTGTCATATGCGGCTTTAAAATCGATAAATAGGTGATGAGTATCGATTTGGACTTCTTGGGTTTTCTCCAGGATCTGCCGTAGTGTAAATATTTGGTCGGTTGTGGACTTACCGGGCCTAAAACCGCACTGATAGGGTTCAATCAGTTCGTTGACAAATGGTTTCAGGCGTTCACACAGTACGGAAGACAGGATTTTGTAAGCGATGTTAAGGAGACTGATGCCTCTATAGTTGGCGCAGTTTAGAGGGTCTCCTTTCTTATGGATCGGGCAAACAATGCTGAGGCTCCATTCTTCAGGCATACTTTCCTCTGACCAAATTTTAGAAACGAGTTGGTGTATGCTCTCTACCAAGTCATCCCCCGCTGCCTTAAAAAGCTCGGCCGATAAACCGTCCGGTCCTGCAGCTTTGTTGGACTTCAGCTTGGATATTGCTATCCTTACCTCATTTTGGTCAGGTGGACGGAAGTCTTGGCTTTCATCGCCCAGGTCGAATGGTTCATTCTGCCTGACAGCGGAATTTGTGTCGTCTTCGCCGTTTAACAGTCTGCAGAAATGGTTTTTCCATGTCCTCAGCACCGACTGTGACTCTACTACAAGGTTTCCTTGTTCGTCTCTACAGGTCTCTGTTCGGGCCTTGTTCCCGTGACACGTTCTTTTTACCTTTTGGTAAAACTTCCGAACATTGTTCCTGGACTAACACCTCTCTATTTCCTCGATCGCGCGCTTCTCATGCTCTTTCTTTTTCCTCCGGAGAAGCCGGTGTTCTTCCCTCCTTTTTTGCTCGTAGAGCTCACGAGCTGCTCTCGTCCTTCTCTGTAGCGCCGCTTTGTAGGCCAGTTGCTTTGCTGCATGTGCTTGCCGGCACTCTTCATCAAACCAAGGGTTTCGTGGTCGGGTGAAACCTAACACATCAGTCGCGGCTTTTCTGATGGCTTCTTGGCATCGATGCCACTGGTCTTCAGCACTTGATGCTGGCTGCACATGTACATGCACATGTATGCACACATGTACATACCTACCTTACCTATATCTATACTTAATAAGTATCTGGTACATATGACTCAACGAAACTTATTTTAAATGAACAGTTGTCGTAATTTCTTCTACCAGAATAGAGGAACTACCATTCGCGAAAATTATCTATCAATTACCTTTTTGTGCGCGTGATGTTGGTAAATCAATAGTTTTGTGTGTATCGAATTTTGACAGAGCGATAAAACACGGTAAAAGCGTTTTAGTCGTGGACTACTGAACCAGAATGGAATTCCACTGTCTCAGATCCGAACTTGGATTTCAACAAACTGCATTTTACGTATCCTATATCAATAAGTGAATCAGACCTCAGGTATTTTAGAACGGCTATTCAAACTTCAAGGAAGAAATCGTAATTATAAAACCAACGAGTATTTATAGGTTTTATAGTTTGGATTTCATTTCAGGATGTTTTGCTTTAAATAAAAACGCAGTTTTACACGTGTCCTATATAAAATGTCAAACACGCGAACGACTGAATAGAGGAATGCCTACATAATATTATTATTGTGATTCAAAATAATTAATCACTATTATATGTTGGTATGTATAATCATATTTGGAAGGTAGGTAGAGCAATCTCTTTTAATTGTACCCCCTAACGAATATTTTTTCATGTAGACAGTAACCCAACGCGCTATTATTTATTTGACTTGGCACCACTTTCGATATTGAATACTTCAGTATTCAGTGAACTAGCCCTATTCACGGTAGACAACTCAAAGTAATGGCCGTCATTTGTTGACATTTAATTTTGCAAACTTGTTTTTTAACCGAAAAAGAGACAGTTCCTTGTTGTTTTTCATATTCTTTTAAATCTATAAATACTTTTTTAAATATTCCAAGTGAAAAACGAATCGAGTATCTACTAAATCGCCTGCCCTTCAACAAAATATCAATTTAAACCCATCCTTCGTCGTAATGACAACCTATGTGACAGATGGCGAAGGTAACCAAACTAAATTCAGATATTTTGCCGCAAAAATTATTTTCTCATTTTATGTGCGCGCAAAGGTCATGAATCTTTCATTGAACTCAAGGCGAGCAACATAATATATAACGCAAAGCTACCTATTTGTTTTCTAGGGAAATTTATTCCTGCCACACAACGACCGGATGGCACATGGCGGAAAGCGCGCCGCGTCAAAGAGGGTTACGTCCCACAGGAGGAAGTACCACTTTACGAGAGCAAGGGCAAACAGTTTGCCAATCGAAAATCCGATCGACCAGTTGGAATGCCTCCAGCTGTTGCATCGTCTGGTAAGAAGGAGAAAGCGAAGAAAAAGAGTAAAACCAATCCAGGCCCTGGAATCATTGTCTTGCCAAAGAACACTTCTAGTAGCACCACCAACTCTTTGCCGACCACTACGACGAACTCCAATGAGAGCAATAACAAAAAATCATCTGTAAGTACAAATGCACCAACTGCAGGCGCAGCACCTACTGCCTCTGTTGAGCTGGAACCAGTTGAGGCAATCACCAAAGATCTCAACAGCTTGGACTTTGACAATCCCGAGCTGGAAGTCAGCAAAAAGCTGAAGAAATTAAAAAAGAAAATCCGTGAAATCGAAGCCATTGAGGCCAAATTAAAGACCGGCGACCTAAAGAAGCCCGAAAAGGATCAACTGGATAAGGTCAAGAGAAAAAAGGAATACCTCAAGGAGTTAAAAGAGCTCGAGGAGCAACAAGATGCGACGAACTGAACTGGTGATGGTGCTTGTCAAACTGCCGCCTGCCCGCCAGCCATTCATTCTACAAAGCACGGTTCTGTGTCTCTCCCATCAACATGGGAGAACATACACCTTCTCCTCAACCAACTCCACTACCAATCAGTCATAGTTTTGCCTTTTACACTACAAATTCTCTCTTCCTCTATTGTGACTCTTATTGTAATTTAGTTTCTTCTAACGCTAGGAATCGATTGATCTCCTTACAACTTGCAGCCAACCAAGGCTGCGAAACAGTCAATTATGTTGCTTAATTCAGGTTTAATTTGGGATCCACTCTGCCGCCCACGCCCACGTGAGTTCGTAGAACTCATTTGGCGGCTAGAAGTATTGTTTTTGCATGTGGCATAGCATAAGGCAATAAACAATGAACAACGTAGTAGCTTTTCTAGTGATATAAGATTGTAGTTGAACCTTTTCCAATTTTTTTAGAATTTGTTATTTTATTTTGAATATTTTACCAAGTCAAGTTTAAATCTTACTATTTTTAAGGGTAACTAATTATATTTTGTTTGTTTTTAGATTTAATATTCATCAATGGTAGTGATTCAATCAGAGATTAAGCCAGAGGAAATTTATTTAAGTAAAAACAAACAAGAAAAACAAAGGATATTTTTATGTAGAAAGAATTTTTGTAGACTTTTAAGAAAAGAACAACAAAAATGAAAAACAAATTAATGTTAGTAATAAATATTAAATTGTGTGTACCTTTGTTGTAAAATTGTGTGTGTCTTTTTTAAGTGTCAGTTGCGCTAGCTCTTAGTCGGTATTCTGGAACCTGCACCTGCATTGCATTGCAGCCTACAGACTGTTGAATGAGCTTTGTTCTAGAACCACGATGGATAAGTCAGTTTGTTTGTCATGGCGAATATAAGCGAGTCACTTTTCCTATCAACCTACTACTTAGTCGCAAAAATGAGCACTTAAAAGTGAACGATCGCACTAAGCGTTTCGATAGCTATAGCGCTTATGAAATCATTGAACTATGTAGCATGGGATTGGGAGAGTTTGGGTGTGAAATATAAATGGGATTGAGATAGGAACACACTTAATAGCGATTTGAAAGGCTTTATAAGTGTCATGCTCATGGGCTGGCAGGAAAGGAGAACGTATAGCATTGCAACAGCGCATTACGATGCTGGCAGATACGTGTTAGTTTAGCACTTGTATTTTTATAAATTGCAGTAAGCTTTGGCTGTCCCCTAACCATTGGAGTTATTGAAAAGTAATTTCCTCGTGATTGTGCAATAGTTATCTGTCTTGTTGGCTTTTTGAACAATAAACTCGTCAAGTTCCTCGGAGTACATATAGTAATTATTATATGCATGAGATTAGCCTTCCTCGAGTCAGCTAGCGGTTGCTTTGATGTTAGTGGAGAACCTCCTAATGCTCGTCGCTGTATGCTGTCAAGTAAAACTAGTATCAGACGATATGTTGAATCAGCAAACGTTTGCTGAAAATTGTGTTTCAATCACAACAAATCGCGGATACTTGATGACAGAATTTTTTTTTATACGATATGTTTGTGATTGGAACACAATTTTCAGCAAACGTTTGCTGATTCAACACGATTCAACATATCGTCTGATACCAGTTTAAGTTGAGGAATATTTTGGGACCGACCGAACTCTCTAATGGGGACAGTTAGTTGATTACCGTTTTAGTAGCAAACAAGAAAAGTTGATTATTTTCGCCGAAAGTGATGTATTATATATTGCCTTCTTGTTTTTAAATTTCGTACCCTGTTTCCAGCTCAGTACTACTGTATGTGCTATGACGTGATATAGGAGAGTACTCTACATCAGATATTCGTCTGCTAATTTTCGAGGAAAGAAATTGTTTGATTGCCACATTTTTCAAATACAACTACTGATTTGAACTAAAAGGCCTTTTTGCCCGATCCAAAAAAAGGAAACTCTATAAACTGCGCTAAATATGGTGGCATCAATACCCTTAACATCGCTTACTAGATCCTGTCTGCCGTACTGCGTGAACGCACTGATTGGACCCTATCAGCGTGGTTTCAGGCCCGGTAAGTCCACACTACGGCAGATACTGGAGAAAACTCAAGTAGTCCAAATCGATACCCACCACCTGTTTATCAATTTTAAGGCCGAATATGAGAGCATTTAAAGAGACTAATTATATAGAGCCTGGTCTAGTTTTGGTATCACTGCCAAACTCATGAGATTTTACAGAATGTAAAGGTCGGAAACAATCTCACCGAGACCTTTGATGTCAAAAAAGGATTTCGACAAGGTGATGCGCTGTCATGTGACTTTTTCAACATCATTCTTGAGAAAATTGTGCAAAACTCGCAAGCCAATACCAGGGACACAATTTTCCAAAAGTCTGTGTAACTACTTGCATACCTGACGACATCGACATCATTGGCAGAACACAGCGAGCTGTCACTGGTGCGTTTGCAAGTATCAGTACAGAGGCGGCACAAATGGGTTTAGTGGTGAATGAGGGCAAAACAAAATATATACTATCAACTAAAAGGGACACACAACATCGACGAATCGGACAGAACGTCACGATAGACAGCTATAACTTTGAGGTAGGTCGGGACTTTGTCTACCTTGGCTTTGCTATTAACTCTGCAAATGACATCACATCATAAATCAAGCGAAGAATTACACTTGCCACCCGCTGTTACTTCGGCCTAAGAAGGATATTGATTAGTAAGGCCTTGTCGACAAAAAAGACAAAAAAAGCTACCTCTCTCTACTTAATAGAATCCAAAAAGTGACATGTGTCTGTGTGACTAGTGCCCTACGAACAACTCCAACTACAGCACTGGAGTTATTTTCGGTCCCGTTTGCGTTGACCGAGGAGATTCAACAGCGACCTATACGAGCTGTACAGCGACATCGACCTGGTCAGAAAAGTACGTATCACTCAACTAAGATGGCTAGGACATGTAGAGCGAACAATGCAGCAGAGGAAAAACGTCGCCTTAGGTGGCGCGCTCAAGTTGAAGGGGACCTCAACCAACTTGGAGTGCGCAACTGGAGGCCGTTAGCCAAGGACTAACTGCAGAGGCGTGTTGGCTGAGGCACAGGTCCACCTCGGACTGTAGCGCCTTCTAAGTAAGTAAGTGATAAAAATCTCAGAGTATATCTGTCCTGACAAGCTTCTTGAACCGTGGGTTTTGATTTTAGATCATTTCCATTAATCCCAAAAGTAAACTTACATTCGATTGGTTGTAAAAAAATCTTTACCCATCCACCAAGGTTAACATAATCACCCCTATTCCCCTTGGCGTTGTTGTTATTTCACATCGTTTTTTAGTCGGTGTTCTTAACTTTTTTTGAGACTGAGATTGAGTAATAAAATTGTTAACTAAGGTTAAAAAAAATCTGAACATTGTTTTACAACGAGTCAACGCCACGAACAATGAGTCGCATACGACAAACGCCAACGGGAATAGGGGTGAATATTTATTTTTTCAACATCCCACGTTGTGCATGTCACATTTGTCCACTGTCCCATTATGAGCTTAAACTTTATTTTCTGTCCTTTATATGTTCTAAGCTATCATACTCATAACATACGCGTATGTGACACTTCCTACTGCTGTCGTCAATCCATGGACCCGTCCAAAAATGTCGTTCAAAGATTTGCACATATTGCACTGGCTGATCAGTATTTCTAAAAAAAGAAAAAAGCGTTTCCAAAGCGAGCAACCCTACAAATAAAAATTCAATAAAAATTCTATAAGTACGTAAATATACCTACATACGTCCAGCCGTTAAAGCCATACCCTTCGAGAATCAAGATCCTAAACATTTCTATCATGTGCCTTGAAATGTTGGCGTCATTAATCCGTTCTACAGCTTTGTGCGGGGAAACTACGTCGGTCAGCGGCAGAAACATTTCTTAATCATCATCATCAGTTGTACGTTGTACCTGGTTAACGTTTGAAATATTCCCTTAAAAAAATGTTAAAGCTTACTAAGAGCACTTGCCAAATTGATAGTCATTGGAAAAGTATAGTTGCCAACGCCATAACTATGCGGATTGGCAAAGACATACCCATAGATTGCATATGGTGTCCGTACTTTCTATACAGCTCAATAGTTTCCTTGATGCCATCTACGAACAGCAAGAGTCAGTGAACATTTTCTGCAACTTTTGATAGATAGCTATCTCGAGAAAAAATCAGATTACCCATACTTCTGCCGCAGACTCTCTGATAGTGTATGCTTAAACTCCTCAGATGGTTCATGGTTAATAGAAGAGCAAACTTGGTGTCAATTCAAACCAGCGATCGTTGAGTTCTTCAATCGGATCTACCTACTTCTTTTTCATTTTTATCTAACAAGGATGCGGCATTGAAAGCGACTTGACTTCTTCAATTGTAAACGATGTCATCGGATACAGGGAATTTCAGCGGTAGCGCCTTTTGCTTTTTTTTTTAATAAGAGTTCGAGGCTCCTCTGTAATGAACGCATCGGCTACGTTCACAGATTCTATAACCGACCCGAACATATTAAATGAGTTTTCACAAATTGTTAAATTTGATTTGGCCTCGACTTCAGTGATGCGTTTCGCCCCGATGTGGTGGGTGGGCTCATCAGTAGACGACCACCACATCTGATCTAGACGCACTGTTTGCTCGATTTTCACCGAGACTAATGATTTTTAAAGGCTTTTACTTAACTTCGTGAAAAATTTGTTGTGTCAAAATCTTGCAAGTCAAATTTGAACCAGTTTCTCTGAACTTAGAACATTGAAATTTTCCATGCTTGTTGGGTTGTGAAGACAATGCAATATTTAGAAAGAATTTTTGGATTTTGACTTCCCCTGCCCCTTTAAGGGAGGCTTTTTCATAACGCATGATCCATTAGCCGTATTAACTTGAAACTTTATATGTCAATAGATAAGTCCAAACTATTACATAACTAATTGATACTTTGTACCGATTCGTCCTATAAGGGTTGAAAAAAGGGGGTGCAAACTTTTCTATTTCGACCTTACTACGCTCAACTTGCCATTATACTCATAAATATGTGTAGGTCAACTCAAAAAATCCTTTTAGTTGTTAGGCAATACTTTACCGAGTATTTTGAGCTAACATTCATCTTTCTAGTCCATCCAGAGGACAAGATATAATAAATTGAAAATAGATCTTATTCGGCTAAAAGCGAAAAAAATTGCTATCTCGATTGCAGTTGTGCTTAGGAAGGGTAGTTTTATTTGCGTTCTAAAAATAGAATTGTCACTGTGGCGGGCATTCAGAATATATGCTCATATCATGTATGGCGTGGTTGAATTTGATGTATGGAATATGGATATGGATAAAACAAACTATGTACATATGTACGTATATAGGAGTTTGTGATGCGTAAATATGTAGGTATGCACATGCACAATCGTACATACTTATATTTGAGATCTGCAGCTATGGACAGTGTATAGGTAGGTACGCGTAGTAATATCAATCAAACCATACCTGTCGCGAATTTTCATTTATGAGGAATACATACCTATTGTGTCCATTGACTTAGGACTTCAAAATTTTGCATGCTGATGTTTCAGTTTTGATGACAATACAATAAACTGATAGTAAAAAAAAGCTTTTGTAAGTATGTACCTATGTAGGTAGATTATAGGTATTAAACTGCACTAAAAAGCAAAAAATAAAATAATAGTTTAAAAAACTAAAAAACGCTTTTAGAAGTAGGTACCTACTGCACTAAAAGCAAAAAAATAAAAATTAACCAATCTATTTTTAAGGTTTATCCTGGAAGGGGCTTAGTGTAAGCCATTTTTGTAGTTATGTATTGTATTATTTGAGTGTAAACTACACAAACATGGCTTACTCTAAGCCCCTTCCAGGATAAACCTTCAAAATAGATTGGTTAATTTTTATTTTTTTGCTTTTAGTGCAGTAGGTACCTACTTCTAAAAGCGTTTTTTAGTTTTTTAAACTATTATTTTATTCAATCAACAAGTGACTGTGAATCATACCTCACGACGAATCTTTGTTTCAAAGACATATCGCCAAGAGGATTTGCTTTGTGAGTTTTCGTTGAAAGTAAGAAAATGTTTAACCGATCGATTCTGCAAACAGGTCTTTAGTTCCTCTTCAATATGTGGACAGCTTAAGTGATGTGTTAGAGTTTGCAGCTTTTTCTTGGGACGCTTTTGCATACTTGAAGGATTTAATGGCGTTCCACTTATAGGTGCAGCTGCGGAGATCAAGCTTTCGACTTCTTTTCTCATCATTTGAAAGTGCACTGATACTCCTCCTGCTGATGATCCTGTTAGAAGAATCTTTTCCAGGTTGCCTCTTAATTGGCGAATATTCTTCCTTATCCAGCGAAGAGCTAAAAGCTGATCTTTTAGTCCCAAATTCCGGTGAATAATGTTATCGCTAGTGGTGAGGTATTTAAATGATCCCAAGCGGTAGTTCAGTGTAACCACTATCATATTTCTCGTTGGCATTAGGGTTTGTGGTGGGTAAAATCCCGAGGAGCCACACATAAAACCTCCTCCATAAATAAATACAAAGACCGGTAAGAGATGTACATCGTTAGCTACCTTCGGTACAAACACGTTCAAATAAAGGCTGTCTTCTTGTCCTTTATCCGTTTGGGTAATTTTTTCAATTTAAACACAGCATATAGCGGTTCTCCGGTGGCATTCCTAATGATTTTCCAAGATCGTTCGTATGGAGTCAGGGCCGGACCAACCATATGTGCAAGATGTGCAAATGCACAGGGCGCCAAGTTCTGGGGGCGCATTGCAAGATAAAATTAATTTTTCTTAAGCCTACTGTCCACGTAGCTGCGCTTCATACGCACGATTTTCGTCTTGCAGATTGCATATAAACAAACGAAGCTCTGTCCACGGAGCGGCAAAGTCGCATGTGCGACTAAGAAATGAAGCGCAGCTACGCGGACAGTAACAGTAAGCCTAAGAAAAATTAATTTTATCGTGCGCGAACAAAAACTGTCATTTGCGTTTTAAACAAAAAGCTTGTTCAAAAAATTTCAAAATAACAACATCCACCACACCTGTGCTCAATTATTTCTTGCACATTAACTCACATTACTTGCAATGTTGCAACTTCAGAGAGAATCTAACTCAAAATATCGCAAAATAAAAAATCCCACTAAACCTATACAAGTTCATTTCTTACCTACCTTATCTCAAAATATTCCACCCAGTTCGTGTAAATATATTTCTTGCACATCCACTTACATTTTACAAAAAAACCTAGTTCAAAAATCTCAAAACAAAAAAAGTTCCACCCCGTATGTGCAGGTTTTATTTCTTGCACAGTCACTCGCAAAATTTTCATAGGAAAATATTTCAAACAAAAAAATTCATTCTAGGGAATTGTTTGTGTAGAACGTGCAAGTTTTTGATTCTGCACATATGGATGGGATTTCTCATCTACGAAAAAGAGTAACAAATTTCTCTTACTTACAAGTAGCTTTGCATAATGCATATGAATTATGAAAATATAGTATTCTCTTCTCTTCCACTTCAGACTCTCAGCAGCGTTGCCATTTTGACTGATCTGACTGGATTAATATGCGTTTAGCTGGAACATTTTAAAATCCAGGCAGCTTTTTTTTTAGCTAGATACGAATTTTGTTTGACTGTTTTTAAATGTTTCGTGTAATTTCTTTTCTATAAGTATACATTTTTAAATTAAAAGTGGCAATAGAAAAAAAATAAAAAGAAGACCAAATATTGCTTGAATCTAATTTTTTTAAAGTTCATTTATGAGTTAATACATTTTGTATACTCACTTTCATTACATTTGTAACGTCAGGAAGGAGTCACCGGATTTGATCAGTATCAAATTCCGAATAGATACTGCCATGTCCGTCTGTCTCTCTTTCTGTTGAAAACAAGATTGCGTCCAAACAAATCGACGTAGGCGAATTTAATTTTGTGAGATGTCTTATTTTTACGGTCGTCAGGTTGGTATTGAAAATGCTCAATATCGGTAAAGTAGTTTGGTTACCTCCCACTCCCATACAAAGCCAACATTAGATACCTCAATAAAAAAACTAATTGTAAGTCTACTTCCTGAGTGATGTGAAAAAGACTTATGTATGCATGTGTGCATATAAGAAAAAAGGGCGCTTTTTGTAAATCTTGCACAGGGCGCTAGTTTGGCTGGGGCCGGGCCTGTATGGAGTGGATGACTCAAAACGTGTCGGTGGTTCCGCGTATGGGATATTCGTGAAGGAGAAGTAGTCTTTTAGCCCTGCACCTTGTATTCTGCCATTTGGAAGTTCGACTATAAATGGCGCAGCAAATGAAAACGCACACCGTAAAGGTGCCAGTACACGATATGTAGCACGCCTCATATATATGTAGCACTGACGTCATTTTGACGTGCTACATATCGTGTACTAGCACCTTAAGGAGAAACACCCACTCGAAGGAAATACATCCGTATTGTTATAAGTTTAGAAGAATTTTAAGGGCAAAAATAAAAACCGGCAGCGGTAAAAGAGCCCTATTCGCTCTTTAATCCATCTAATTGCTAGCAGACGGATAGTGGACTTGTTCGTTTGATAACTTTTATTATTTATAAGTACATCTTATATCCATATTAGCTATCCACTCTTTATCATTAAACGCACGGCAGCACTGCGTCCAAACTGTACTAAACATGGTTGTAAATCAGTCATATTCCATCAGCTGACACTATCATGCTAAGAGCATGTTATGTGCTTCCGCTTGCGATTCTTAGATTCTCTCTGAAATTCTCTTTCAGCTTTTAAATTTCTCGCGTCCAATCGAACTTTTTGTTGGTATACGTGTATTTGAAATTATGTGGATAGGTTAGCTCTGTGTGTGAGTAAGTTAACCACTCTCTATACGCCGAATTTGGTGAATTAAGTTATCCGCTCGTTAAACATGTCAGTGAAAGCTAAGATATGTTTATTAATAAGAATTACGAATTATCAGATGTGATAAAGCTAATTCACCGCTATTCGGTATTTATTAATACGGGGGCGATTCTTTAAATACATCTTTGGCCATCAGGTTACGTACACAGAAACTCTGTCACCTGATTTGTAACTGGTTTCTTTGATATTTATCGCTCCAATCTAACTAGTAATATTTTGGTCAACTTTAACACATTTAAATCGCAATGACCTGGTCATGACAATCAGTAGACGATCAATGCCTTTGTGTGAGGTTGTTTTTGATTTTGTATGTCTGTATTAAAATGTATAATTACTAAAATTCAAAATAAACAACTAATAATCCGGACTCATGTATAACTTTTTGGAACTCAGTTTGACATGCCGCTGGCCATATAGTAGTCAATGGATGGTGTTTGGATTGATGCATGCTGTTAAATAAAATAGTGATTGCTTAGAAATGATTTTTAGTACCTATACACGCTACGCTATTTGATGAACAAATTTGACTACCGGGCGCCTAATATCTATGACAGTAGTGGCCATATTTCCACAACCTATTTAAGTATATAACCGACATCTTATGAAAGAGCGTTATTTTCTACATATAAAGTATGAATCTAGGTAATATAAGATTAAACTGAATCCCAAGTATGGTCATAAGACAATTTTAGACAACTATCACTTTTAAAATAGGACCACGCGGGCATGACAGTCTTAGCTTAGCATTAACATTACAATAGGTACTGTTGCTGGGCATTGTCGGAAATACAAAGGCAATACGAGCCATGATGCGGTCATTGTCTATTGGGACTCCAAAACCAACTTGACACATGGGGGTGGGTATATAAAGGATTTAAGCCTTGTCACGGTATTGTTTTGTCAAGTGCAAACCTTGGTCCAACAATCGATTACTACGTCATATCTTAAACACTGCAGAATTTGCAGTTTTAGGTGCGTCAACCTTCCGTATGGCTGTTTTGCCGAAGATAGATCAGTCTTACGTGTATCAAACAGCAATATATTGGGAGAGTCGAAAGCGAGTTGGATGTACATTTACATAATGAATCCTGCTAACTACTAAACACAAATTGTAAGTAAGAAAAATTGATCAGGGTACTCTGTATCTATTGTATTTATTTTCGATCTTCGATTATTTGCTCCGAACTATCATACATATAACAGACATTTGTCGGACATTGCTTTCTGTTGCAATCATCCCATGGACCCATGCAATAATTTCGTTCAAGGATCTGCAAGTAATCCATTGGCCGATCAGTGTTATTATTCATAGGCACAGCAATATTTCCAAATCGAGGAGCACTGCAAAAAAAAAGTATTGAGTATTAAATAAAAGCTTCTCCCACAGCCAACGTCAGTCGTACCCTTCAAGGACAAAAGTTTCGAACATTTCTATTATTAGTTTCGAAATCCTATAATCGTTAGGTCGTTTTACAAATGGCGACAAAATTTCCAGCGGCAAAACTATTTGTAAATCATCGCCATGAGTTGCACCTGTAAGGGTAGTTTAAAAAAAAGTGCTCCATGACCTTACACTAAACACAAACTTTACCAAACTGATACTCCATGTCTTTGGCAAGGAAGTTGCCAATGCCATAGCTGTGTGGATTGCCATAGACATAACCATAGATCGAACGGTGGCCGAATCTTCTATACAGGTCAATGGTTTCCTTGATGCCATTTAGATATAGCACGTCAGAGAACATTTTTTGCAACTGCCGGTAGCTATCTTGGGAGAATCGA
This sequence comes from Cheilosia soror, assembly GCA_949372485.1. Taxonomy (NCBI): domain Eukaryota; kingdom Metazoa; phylum Arthropoda; class Insecta; order Diptera; family Syrphidae; genus Cheilosia; species Cheilosia soror. The sequence goes on along the minus strand of OX443561.1, from coordinate 32,624,562 downwards.
AGCTCACCCATATACTTCTGCTTGAGACTCTCCGATAATGTCTGTTTAATCTGCTCAGATGGTTCATCGTAATAGAAGAGCAAACTTGGTGCCAACTCAAACCAACGATCGTTGAGCATTTCAATCAGTTGTACTCCTTTTTCGTCTCTATCTAGCAAAGAGGCGGCATTGAAAGCACCTTCTTCAGTTGTGCACGATACCATCCAGGGAATGCTAGATGTTATGCCCTTTTCCATGAGCTTCCGAGGGTCATCGGTGATGAAGGGGTCAGGTGTATCCATAGGTTCGATAACCGGTCCAAACAAAGTGAATGGGTTGTCGTTGAACGTTTGCATTTTCGAAACCGCTGCGTGAAAGACTTCAACCGTTTGATTCTGCAAGCATGCCTTCAGGTCTTCTCCAATATGTGGACAGTTTAAGAGATCTGCTAGAGTTTCGAGTTGTTTTTTGGGTCTCTTCTGTATAACCCATGGATTTAGTGCCGTTCCACTTATAGAAGCAGCTGCCGAGATCAAGTTTTCGACTTCTTTTCTCATAATATGCAAGTGCACCGATGATCCGCCTGCTGATTCTCCCGTTAGTAAAATCTTGGCTGGATCTCCACCGAATGCAGGAATATTTTTTTTTACCCAGCGAAGAGCTAAAAGCTGATCTTTTAGCCCTAAATTCCCGCGAATAATATCGTCTGCGGTGCCAAGGAATCCAAACGGCCCCAAACGGTAGTTCATTGTTACCACTATCATACTCCTCTGCGCCATTATGATTTCCGGTGAATAAGACCCCGCGGAGGAAAACATAAAAGCTCCGCCATGAATGAACACAAAGACCGGTAAAGGGTGCACAGTTTTAGCTGTTTTTGGAACAAACACGTTTAGGTAGAGGCAGTCTTCTTGTCCGTCTGAAGCGTTGGTATATATTCCAAATTGAACACAACTCAGTGGTTCTGTGGTTGCATTTAAAATGCCCGTCCAATTGCGTTCGTATGGCGTGGATGGCTCAAAACGTATCGGTGGTTCAGCATATGGGATATTCGTGAAGGAGTAGTAGTCTTTTAGCGTTGCACCTTGTATTCTGCCATTTGGAAGATCGACATTAAATGGCGCAGCAAATGAAACGCACACCGTCAAGAGAAAGCACAGTCGAAGGAAATACATCCCAATTGTTATAAGTTTAAAAGAATTTTAAGTGCAAACATGAACGCCGATTCTTTAAATACATCTTCGGCCAGGCTTTCATTTATACATTAAGAACTGTGCTATCTGTTTTAATGTAACTGGTTTCTTTAATATTCATCGGTCCATAATTTAACTAGTAATATTTTGGTCAACTTCTAACACATATAAATCGCAATGACCTGGTCATGACAATCAATAAAAGATCAATGGCTTGTATCAATGGTGACAGGTTGTGTTTTGATTTTGTATATGCCTGTTTTAAAATGCAACTACTAAAATTTAAAATAAACAACTAATATTCCGGTCCGGACTCTATTCAACTTCTATTAAGCCAAATCAGATTTAAATCTGAACCAGTTCGTCTTGTGCCAAAATAAATACAAACCACGAAACAATTGTAAAAAAAACATACAAACACAATGTAATATGAAAACAATAAACAAAAATAAATCCATGTTTGTGTCCAACGCACTGAACGGTCCTCTCTACTTCGTCCGGTATACCAAGGTGTCTTAAAATCAAATTCCTTTTCCCATGCCATTGCACTGAAAATAATATTTCCTGTAAAATTTAAAACAAAAAATAGTTTGCTAATTGAAATATATATATATATGTAGTGGGGAAAGGACCAAAACAGTGTATTTATGCCTAGAAGTAGCCAACACTTCTTAAGTCGATGGTTCTAACCAGATTATGTACCTACCTACAGTTTTCGAATATGCCAAGATGATGATTGTGTGGTCAGCCTAAATGTAGGCAATAGTTTCTGTCGACGATCGATGGATCGAGAGCATTGACATACTATATACATGGGACTGCTAGTGAAATGTCAGTTTCATATACAAACCTGCCAGGAAAAATGAAGCAAACATTACACCGCGTCTCCACGAGCAATACTTCATAGCATGCCATCTGTCATTTCTCATAGAAAGAAATAACGATAGCATGCAATAAAATGTAGCGTGGGCATTTCATATCTTACTATTTCCATAGCCATCACACGAAAACACATGCGTCACAACAAAAAAGTACACCCCATAGAATACTATCGATAGCAAGCTATGAGCTGAGCAATAGATGGAATACCATTTTTCATACTATATGGCAAGCTATGAAATATTGCTCGTCGAGACGCGGTGTTAAGCACCTCCCTTTTGGTTCAGTGGGGCGAAAGTATGAAACCTGTGCGCGCCATTGCTATTTTGTACATAGAACACAGTGCCATCCATTGTAGAAACATTGCAACTGCACCTCTCCAGTTATCGCTGTACAGTTCGTAGAGTTCGCTCTCGCTGTTAAATCTCCTCCAAAGCCCGTCAACACAAACTGGACCGAAAATCACTCGAAGCATTTTGCGTTCGAAGCGACCAAAGAGTTCCTCATCCGCCTTTGATAACGTCCATGATTCTGCGCCATAAGGCAGGACTGGGATGATGGGGGTCTTATTATAGAGTCTCCTTGGCGTTTCTCGACAAGGTCTTACTAATCAATTGCCTTCTTAGGCCAAAGTAACAGCGGTTGGCAAGTGTAATTCTTCGCTTGATTTCTAATGTGATTTCATTTTCAGAGTTAATAGCGGAGCCGAGGTAGACAAAGTCCCGAGCCCGAGCTACGTTCTGTCCGATTTGTCGATGTTGTGTGCCTCTTCTTGTTGACAACATATATTTTGTTTTGCCCTCATTCACCACTAAAAAAACAATTTTTGCCGCCTCTGTACCTACTGATACTTGCAAACCCACAAGTGACAGCTTACCTGTGTTCTTCCAATGATTTCGATGTGCAAGTGGTTGCACAGACTTTTGGAAAATTGTGCCTCTGGTGTTGGCTTGCGAGTTTTGCACAATTTTCTCAAGAATGATGTTGAAAAAGTCACATGACAGCGCATCATCTTGTCTAAATCCCTTTTTAACATCAAACGCCTCGGTGATATTGTTGCCGACTATTACGGAGCAGCGAGCGTTCTCCATCGTCCTTCTGCACAATCTGAAAAGTTTGGCAGGGATGCCAAAACTAGACATGGCTCTGGCTCGTCTCTATAAATCCTGTCATATGCGGCTTTAAAATCGATAAATAGATGGTGGGTTTTCTTCATCAGGATCTGCCGTAGTGTGAATATTTGGTCGGTTGTGGACTTACCGGGCCTAACACCGCACTGAAATGGTCCAATCAGTTGGTTGACAAAATGGTTTCAAGGGTTCACATAGTAGGGCAGACAGCAAGGTATATAGAATATTCTATATAGAATATTCTATATACCTTGGGCAGACAGGATCTTGTAAGCGATGTTAAGGAGACTGATGATTGGCGCAGTTTAGAGGGACTCCTTTCTTATGGATCGGGCAAAGGCTCCATTCATCAGGCATACTTTCCTCTGACCATATTTTAGAAACGAGTTGGTGTATGCTCTCTACAACCGTCCGGTCATGCAGCTTTGTTGGACTTCAGCTTGGATGTTGATATCCTTACCTCAATTTGGTCTTGGCTTTCATCGCCCAGGTTGAATTGTTCACTCTGCCTGACAGCGAAATTTGTGTCGTCTTCGCCGGTCTGCAGGAATGGTTTTTTCATGTCCTCAGCACCGACTGTGACTTCACTACAAGGGTTCCTTGTTCGTCTCTACAGGTCTCTGTTCGGGCCTTGTTCCCATGACACGTTCTTTTTACCTTTTGGTAAAACTTCCGAACATTGTTCCTGGAGTAGATTGTAGATTGTAGATTGTAGGGGGAGGAGGTATATTAAGTCCCAGATCACTGCGGCCACAAGTGGGGCTATTGTTATGTCCTCCGTTTATAGCTCATCCATGATGCCGCAGTTTGCAATAAAGGAGGCTAGCTCTTTGGGTGTGCTGGCAGGTATGTCCGCTACTTCGAGGTAGAATTTACCTATAGATAATGCTGACGTGTTTTGGTTAAAAAGTTGCAGTCATGTAGTATGTGTTCCTCTGTTTCTGCGTCCTCGTTGCATAGTATGCAAGTGTTGTCTTGTGCTATGCCCATTGTCATCAGGTGTTTTTTGACTCTACAGTGCCCTGTGAAAAAGCCTGTGACCAATCAAATCTGACTTCTGCTCTCGTCCCTCTCTGCAGCGCCGCTTTGTAGGCCAGTTACTTTGCTGCATTTGTGCTTGTCGGCACTCTTCATCAAACGAAAGTTCGGACATCTAGAATACTGGAGGAGTGCCTTGCATCGATCGTAACATGGACAATTTGATTGACGGTTTGTTGATCTGGTGACCGCCATGTTCCTTCGTGAATGTTTAGGTGAGGAAACTGTGTGCTAACTATAGTAGCATTACGTCCCGCAGCAAAGTCAATTACCCTAAATCCGTTTCCAGACGTTGTGTCGTGTACGCTGTGCTTTCCGATTGTGCTACCAAAGAAGCCCTCCTTTCCTATTTTGACGTTAAAATCATCTAAGACGATTTTAATGTCGTACTTAGGACATTACTCATATGTTTTGTCGAGGAGCTCATAGACACATTCTTTGGTAGTATTGTTTTTATCTTCTGTGGGGGCGTGAGCGCATATCAGGCTGATGTTGGCAAATTTAGCCTTGATGCGAATAGTTGTAAGGCGTTCACTAACGTGTCAAAAGCTCAAGACTTCTTGCCTAAGTCTGCCGCTTACAACGAATCTGCATCCTGTTATGTCTTTCAGTATAACTTTATGAAAAAACACTGAAGTTATAACTTCATAATAATTCACTTTATTAAAGAACGCTTATATCTAAGTATGGATATGTAGTTTTAAATATATGGTTTACAGTATGTCTCTAGCGTATTATATAGTATACGGTATTGAACAATCTTACGATTGTCGATGGGTAATTATCCGTTCTGTGCAGTGGTCAAAAGCGAAGTGTCGCGTGTTACACAGAAAGCTATTGTCTTCAAGACAATTACAAAAAGAACCCGTTGTTGATTGTTCGTAATGAAGATGCTGTGATCTTTACTTCGCAATTGCACTTGCATATTAAGATGTATACATACATGACACTCTCCACCACTTTAATTAGATAACTGCCCATCGACTATAGAAGATAACTTATTGCTTAAACTATTCAATTATTCATATATCTTCACATACTACAGAATGGGTTATCTACAATAACTTATTTCTATATTTCAATGTAACTTTACGTTTGCCTTTCCTTAAGGCTATTGGTAATGATATATCATGAAGGTGTTCCTTCTTATATTCTTCATCTTCATCAACAATTTCATCTGTAATAGTGTGTCTATTAAGAATATCTTCTCCTTCATTTATCGCGTCACAGCTCCATTTAAATGGCCGTGTAATCGTAGCTTAAGAATTTGATTTACTTTTATAACTTCCGCATGTTGTTTCCAATTTGAAAATACTCGATCTCGTTGAGCTGTCTTCGTTTCTACGCATCAGGAACTCTGCTCGATACTTTTGCCTTGTTTTAAGCTTCAGTATTCCAGTAAACATATTCAACATCCTGAAATATACTCTTTTTCCTAGGTGTACTATTGTTGTGTCCAATAAGAAATGAGTGGACTTGCGTATGATACTTATTAGTTATTACTTATTTATTTAACAAGACAAAAGGTATTAACAAAAAGATCAATCCAAAATTTTACCTACATGTGTTGTCAGCTTGTAACTAGAAAAAGGAATGAGGTTAAAACTAATGGCGCCGATCTGCCATAACCAGTACACTACAGACAAAAGATTTTATTTGCGTTGTCAACAACTATTATGGCTTACGGTAGTTTTTATTACCTTTTTGATGATGTAGCGATACTGGGGTACTAGGGAGGGGACTACTGGATTTTTGCCGTCTATGGTAGGTGAATGCACTCAGGATGTACAGTGAGCGTCAAAATTGATTAAACACCAACGCTCTTTTAAATCTTCTTTAGAGTCTTGAAAAGATAACGAAATAAGAATGACATGAAATGTCAATGAAACATCATTAGTGTGAGTCAAAAGTGAGTGAACACCAATGCGGTTTTCAGTTGCCTTTTTTTTTTAAATATTTATAAAGTAGGTATGTCTTGCGGTCGACAGGAAATATGTTTAATTATTGTTATTTCGTAATCAAAATTTTTACAGATTGTTGGTTTTTTGGACCTGTTTCCAGACCCTAAAGAAAACTCAAAGAAGCATCGGTGTTTACTCACTTTTGATGCTCACTGTAGCTCTTTCAAGTGCACACTTCACAGAAACAGCTTTTTCAAGTATAGTGTGCAATTTTACAAACCTGCAATAAGAACTGGTTTTAAGTGTAGGTATGCCAGGTCGAGTGATCTAAAAAAAAGTTAACAGTCTCCTTTAAAACAAAACAAACCTGGTCAAAAATACATTGATCCATATATTCAGAGAGTTCGATGTAAATTATTGTCATTGAGCTCTTTGAATTAAAAAAAAAAATACAAAACATACTTTGCTGACGAAACCAGTTACAGCCGATAACACAGTTTATAAAAACAACAATAACAACCTGCAAAAGGAGTAAGTATTTAAAGAATCAGCTTTTGATCGTGTAAAGTCAATATCCCGGCAGAATCGTCTCAGTCAAGATGAGTTATCACAAAACGTGCTTACTCTTAACGCTGTGTGTTTCATTTGCTGCATCTCTTATTGTCGAACTTGAAAATGGCAGAATACAAGGTGCAACACTAGAAGACTACTACTCCTTCACGAATATCCCATACGCGGAACCACCGATACGTTTTGAGCCATCTACGCCATACGAACGCAATTGGACGGGCATTTTAAATGCCACCACGGAACGACGGAGTTGTATTCAATTTGGAAAAAGGACCAACGCTTCAGACGGACAAGAAGACTGCCTCTACCTAAACGTGTTTGTTCCAAAAACAGCTAAAACTGTGCACCCCTTACCGGTTTTTGTGTTCATTCATGGCGGAGCTTTTATGTTTGCCTCCGCGGGGCTTTATTCACCGGAAATCATAATGGCGCAGAGGAGTATGATAGTGGTGACAATGAACTACCGCTTGGGGCCGTTTGGATTCCTTAGTACTGGAGATGATATTATTCCCGGGAATTTAGGGCTAAAAGATCAGCTTTTAGCTCTTCGCTGGGTAAAGAAAAATATTCCTGCATTCGGTGGAGATCCAGCCAAGATTCTACTAACGGGAGAATCAGCAGGCGGAGCATCGGTGCACCTGCATATTATGAGTAAAGAAGCTGAAAACTTGATCTCGGCAGCTGCATCTATAAGTGGAACGGCACTAAATCCATGGGTTATACAGAAGAGACCCAAAGAAAAACTCGAAACTCTAGCAGATCTCTTAAACTGTCCACATATTGGAGAAGACCTGAAGGCATGCTTGCAGAATCAAACGGTTGAAGTCTTTCACGCAGCGGTTTCGAAAATGCAAACTTTCACCGACAACCCATTCAATTTGTTTGGACCGGTTATCGAACCTATGGATACACCTGACCCCTTCATCACCGATGACCCTCGGAAACTCATGGAAAAGGGCGAAACATCTAGCATTCCCTGGATGGTATCGTTCACAACTGAAGAAGGTGCTTTCAATGCCGCCTCTTTGCTAGATAGAGACGAAAATGGAGTACAACTGATTGAAATGCTCAACAATCGTTGGTTTGAGTTGGCACCAAGTTTGCTCTTCTATTACGATGAACCATCTGAGCAGATTAAACAGACATTATCTGAGAGTCTCAAGCAGAAGTATATGGGTGAGCTTCGATTCTCACTAGACAGCTACCGGAAGTTGCAAAAAATGTTCACTGACGTGCTATTTCTAAATGGCATCAAGGAAACCATTGACCTGCATAGAAGATTCGGCCACCGTTCGATCTATGGTTATGTTTATAGCAATCCACATAGCTATGGCGTTGGCAACTTCCTTGCCAAAGACTTGGAGTATCAATTTGGTAAAGATTATGTGTTTAGTGTAAAGCACTTTTTTTAAAACCACCCTTATAGGTGCAGCTCATGGCGATGATTTACAATTGGTTTTGCCGCTAACTATCTCGTCGCCATTTGTAAAACGACCTAACGATGATGGTATTTCGAAACTAATGATAGAAATGTTCGAAACTTTTGTCCTCGAAGGGTATGACCGACGTTGGCTGTGGGAGAAGCTTTTATTTAATACTCAATATATTTTTTTTTTTTTTTGCAGTGCTCCTCGATTTGGAAATATTGCTGTGCCTATGAATAATAACACTGATCGGCCAATGGATTACTTGCAGATCCTTGAACGAAATTATTGCATGGGTCCATGGAATGATTACGATAGTAGGCAATCCCAGACAAATGTCTGTTATATGTATGACAGTTCGGAACAAATAATGGAAGATCGAAAATAAATGCAATAGATACAGAGCACCATGATCAATGTTTTCTCAATCGATACAATATGTGTTTAGTATAATAATAGTTAACTGGATATTAATATATGTACCTAGTAGAATGTTTTCAACAATATTCTGTGTATTGATGTTCGTTAGTAATACCTGAGTCCTTTGTATACTTCTCTCTTCTAGTTCTGAACTAGAAACGTCCTTCATGCATGAGTCGGATATTGGTCATTGAATTCTTTCTTCCCGTAGCCATGAAAGACCTTTTCACCACAATCTCATTTACCTTTAAAAGAGATGGTAGAACACGGAAGTCCGCTACAAACACGGACCACCTTTTGGACAGTGCAGAAAGCCGCAATGTAATTTACAATTAACGAGTTTGTCCATGCATAAACTTTAATGTCTTTCACCTGACAGATAACTTCAGTTTGGTAATGACAATGAGGCAAACTAAAAGAATAGCTCCACAGAGCTCGAGCCGAGGGAGGGATAGTACTTTTATAGAAGCAACCCTCGTTTTGGCTGCTACTAATGAAACGTTCAACAATCCGTCCATGAATGTACTGTGGCAATATACGATAGCAGAATATGCATCCAGTGATGTGTCACAAAATTCTTGTAGTTCGGTGATGAGTTTGTTGTTCCACAATATCCAAAGATCCTTATAGATTCCAATTCCAGTAAATGAACTTCGCTGCGAAATAATCTCCATCGATCGGCAATATATTTAGGCATATTTTCATCCCACTTTATCTCCTTACTCCATAAGTCTTGAAAAATTATTTTAATGCCAACAATAACTGGAGCTAGAAATTCCATGGAGTCAAAAATGCGCGAAGACTTCTGTAGTAGATATTATGTGACGTTTGGTGTAGACAATAGATCTACATATTTAAATTCACATTAACAGTGGAGAATTCTTCGTATACTCCATGGTAAAAGGTTCACGTTGTTTTACTGGAAATGAGATAAGTAAAGGCCAGCAATTGGTCCATTACCGTAAATTGAAACCGGCTGGATTTGAGTAGATTTACGATTTCTGACTAGAGCGAAATGACATATTCAATGGAATCAGCGCCCGTCATGACATCGTCCATATAAAAGTTATCAAGCATCAGCACATCCGAAGCGCGGGGTTAAGTTTGCCGCAGGTCAATAGCTAATTAGTTCGAACAGTCAAAAATTAAGCGAATTGCGTGCCACCATAAGTAACGGTCAAGAGACGGTAATGTTTCACCCCATGGTCTGTTGATTTTTTCCACAGGATTCTTTGGAAGTTAGTGTGCTTATTCGATACTCGTATCTGGCGAAACATTTTCTCTATGTACCCAGATATGGTATACAGAGGTGACGAAGAAATCGTGTCCTGAGATAATTTTTCTAAAACATGGCCAATCTTTATATTTAACGGAAAATGGGCGATTTTAGGGGCAGACATTGAAATACATTGGGTAGAGCTCATATTTTCGAGTAAGGGGACTAGCTGACTAGCCAACATATCGACAGGCGATTGAGTAATAGAGGGTTTTTCAGATTCTTTCTTATCACGAATTACTCTACTTTATTATTAGGGTAGATATGGATTGAGCCAATAAATACTTGGTCTCGCACTCAGCAAACTCGGAGTCTGGATTCACGAAATCCTCTTCATCCGCGTGCTTTAAAAGCTGTTTTAGCAGGAGCCGAATTCAGTCCAATCTTTCTCCAATTTATGCCACCGTATTTTGAGAAGTTCTAAAGACACGCGTTCGTCTAATTAATTGATTAATAGGTGGCGCAACAGGCGGGTGGCACCCAAGGCCTAGCTTCTCACAACCATTCGTTTTGTGTGGGTTTCTATTTTTGGGACGAATGGAAGGGACCTACAACTTTATGCCGAGTCCGAACGGCTCAACGGCACGCGTTCGTCTACGCGTTCTGCAAATGATACCACGCGACACCTTTTTACGTGATTGGCATCAACCTGGCGGTTCCAGCTGTTGTAACTTTTCGTACATATTATCAATTGTGCTTTATTTACCTCCCAGTGGTAACCACCGGGTACTGGTATGCCTATCCGAGCGTGACTTGCTTATAATGACTGACTGAATGAGTCTCAGAGGTCTTACATGAGCCCCTGAGAAAGAGGACATACAGCGGATAAATCCACATGATTGAATCAACGGTCGAGATGGCAGTCGAGATGGCAGATACCTTGCGTGAGCTACTCTGACATATTTGGACATATAAGAATTTTTCAGCACTAGTCAGGGTGCTAAAATAGAGAATGTGGCGGATGAACACTTTATGGGCCAACGGCAGCACTCATATCCCCGAAGTGGGTTACTGACAACGGAGTATCCGACCCGCTGTCCTAGGGTCTATTTTAGGGCCTGGTGCGTGGGGCTAACTACCCAACCACGGAAAAAATCGTATGTTACGAAGCAACCAAAAGCCTCGGATAGGGATGGATTTACTGTTGACGGCCGGACAATGACTTTTGGACTTTCAGACCGCGTGCAGCCGAACAATTAGCGGAGGCCCTAGCCCTAGACTGCTACAATGCAGATATCACCGCCATCCAGGAAGTGCGTTCGGATGGGCCCGGCAAAAGAAGGATGAAAAACTGTGACATCTATACATCTGTGATTGCTACAGAGAACAAAAGCAGTGTCTATTTGGATGTGTCATGTATGTATACATCTTAATATGCAAGTGCAATTGCGAAGTAAAGATCACAGCATCTTCATTACGAACAATCAACAACGGGTTCTTTTTGTAATTGTCTTGAAGACAATAGCTTTCTGTGTAACACGCGACACTTCGCTTTTGACCACTGCACAGAACGGATAATTACCCATCGACAATCGTAAGATTGTTCAATACCGTATACTATATAATACGCTAGAGACATACTGTAAACCATATATTTAAAACTACATATCCATACTTAGATATAAGCGTTCTTTAATAAAGTGAATTATTATGAAGTTATAACTTCAGTGTTTTTTCATAAAGTTATACTGAAAGACATAACATTTTTGGCGACGAGGGAAAAGTGCAAAAGTTTTTCAATTGAAAAGGGTTAGTGTATTCACACGTGCAAAAATGAAACTAATTGGAAATGTGGAACCATACGAACGTGGAGATAGTTTTAGAGATTACGAAAATCGCTTAAATAATTTTTTCGCTCTAAACAGTATTAAGGAAAGTGACAAAAATTCCCTTTTTATTGGTATCATGGGAAAATCATTATATGAACTACTCGCAAAGATTACATATCCCGTTTCTCCTTGTGCAAAGTCATACGCGGAAAATATCGCGCTGTTAAAAAGTCAATTTGCACCAAAACCTAATAAACGTTCGGAGAGGTTTAAGTTCCACAATGTAGTGCAACAGCATGGCGAGTCGATTGGGGAATATATTTTAAGGCTCAAAGCAGCAGCGCAAGATTGCTGTTTTGGTGATTTTATGGATTCTACCGCTACCACCATCACTGACACCACCTCTCAAGAAACACCACCTGCCTCCACAGCCGATTCCAAAATTGTAATATATAAACTGAAAATTTTAGATGAGCAGCTTTCTGATCGGTTTATTGTTGGATTAAAGCATGAAAAAATTCAACAAGCATTGCTCGAGAACGATAATTTAACGTTCGAACAATATTGTGAAAAAGCCCTCACAATCGAGTCATCAGAAAAAGCATCCTGTTCCGTACAAGTGTCAAGATCCACCAACGCCGTGTACACATCGAGCAAGTCCAATATGGGTCAGTCCAGGAATCAAAAGCAAGTGAAGTCAAGCACGTCGTCGTTCAGTCCTAAGTCAAATGGGAATTATCAACAAAATCGTCCGCATTCAAAGTCAAACAGAGGTCAAAAGTGTCACCGCTGTGGAAGACCTCATCACGAAAATTGTCCTGCTATCAATTGGCAATGTTTCATTTGTAACCGGAAGGGGCATATATCCACAATGTGTTCCAATAAGAATCAGTCGGGAGTACACATCATCAGCAGTTGGAGTGCTTCAAATAAGCCAGAAATTTGTGAAGTCGTCGTAAATAACTCAAAGATGCTAATGGAGATCGATACTGGAGCTACAGCATCTTTAATGTCCGAGGATCAGTATAAGTTATGTTTTTCAAAATGTAAATTAGTTAAGAATAACTCAAATTTAGTTTCAGTTACAGGTAGTGAATTAGATGAGCTTGGTACGATGAACTGTGAAGTGAGTTTTGCCGGTAAATTGTTTAATTTTACAATTGTTGTGGTTAAAGGCAATAGACCAAGAATTAGTTTAATGGGTCGGCCATGGATTGATGCAATTTTTCCTAACTGGAGAGAACAATTTAGCGTGGCGTTGCAAGTTTCCAGTATAACAAACAGTGACGATATTGTAAGTCAAATTAAAACTAAGTTTCCAAATATTGTAGAGTCAAAACTAAATACTCCTATTGTCGGATTTGAAGCAGATATTGTTTTGAAACAAGATGTTGTGCCTATCTTTCACGCTGCATATAGTGTTCCGTTTAAATTACGAGATAAAGTGGACAAAGAGCTAAGTCGTTTGGTTGACGAAGGCATTTTAGAACCAGTAAGTGTAAGCCGTTGGGCAAGTCCCATTGTCATAGTGCCAAAAAAAGACGACACAATTAGAATTTGCGTAGACTGCAAAGTTACTATCAATAAGTGCATTGAAACGATGTATTATCCGTTACCAAAGATTCAGGAGATGTTTGCGCAAATTTCCGAGTGTAAATATTTTTGTGTTGTTGACCTCAAAGGCGCCTATATGCAATTGTCAGTAAATGAAGCATCCAAAAAGCTTCTTGTCATTAACACATTTAAAGGACTTTTTGTCTTTAATCGTTTGGTGTTTGGGGTGAGTAGCGCTCCTGGCATTTTTCAGTCCTTCATGGACAGAATATTGTTAGGTATGAAAAAAGTTCTATGTTACATCGACGATATATTGATAGGAGGTGCCACCTACATTGAATGTAAACAAACACTTTTCGAAGTTTTGGCACGCCTTTCAGAATACAATGTTCGTATCAACGTGCAGAAATGCAAGTTTCTACTGCAATCTGTCGACTTTCTTGGTCATACCTTGTCAGGTGCGGGTTTGGGACCTAATAAGGAGAAGGTACGAGCCATCATAGAAGCTCCACCCCCAGAAAATTTACAGCAACTGGAATCATTCCTTGGGTTGCTAAATTTTTACCACCAATTCTTACCTAACCTTGCTACGAATTGTTATCCATTAAATCGGCTCAAAAGGAAGGGTGAACAGTTTGTTTGGACAGCTGATTGTGATACGGCTTTTAAGAAATGTAAACAATTGTTATTAGATGGTAGTTTGTTAGAGCTATACGATCCAGAGAAGGAGATCATTGTTTCAACAGACGCTAGCCCAGTGGGAGTAGGTGCGATTTTGTCTCATTTAGTCCATGGAGCTGAAAAACCAGTTTTTTATGCATCGTGCACTCTCAACTCAGCAGAGCGGAATTACTCTCAATTGCACAGAGAGGGATTAGCTGTCATTTTTGCGATAAACAAATTCCACTCGTTTATTTATGGTCATCAGTTCACTCTATGCACAGACAATATGGCAATTAAAGAGATTTTTAATCCCAGGAAGAGTAATTCGGCTGTAGCATTTGCGCGACTTCAGCGATGGTCAATAACATTATCACAGTATCAGTATAAAGTTATTTACAAACGAAACTCAAATATGTGTCATGTGGATTTTTTATCACGCCATCCGATTGATGCTGAATCCGGAGTTGAACATATTCCAATAAATTTCTTTGGTTCAGATCAATTAATAGATTTCGATTTAGTAAAATCGGAGACTAAAAAAGATAAGTTGTTGTTGTCGATTTTCAATTTTCTCTGTAGAGGATGGCCCAAGTCCATAGATGCTGAGACGCGTCCATATTTTCTTAACCGCAATTCTTTATGTACCGAAGATGATTGTGTTTTTTATCATCACCGTCTCGTAATTCCGGAGAGCTTGCAATTATCTCTGTTAAAGATATTACACGAGGGTCATAAAGGAATGGTACGGATGAAAATGCTTGCGAGGTCATACGTATGGTGGATAGGCATCGATAGTTCTATAGAGAACTTTGTTAAAAGTTGTCATATTTGTGAAACAACACAAAGGGTGCCAAAAGAAATATGCGATAGTAAATGGCCAGCAGTTCAGCAAGCATTTGATCGGATCCATCTCGATTTCTTTCATTTTTCTGGAAAAACATGTCTAATAATGGTTGATGCATTTAGCAAATATTTCGTGGTTAAAGTAATGCAGTCCACAAATTTAACAGCCTTATTAGAGAAATTGAAAGATATCTTTGTAATTTTTGGTTACCCTAAATGTATTGTAACCGATAACGGTCCACCGTTTAGTGCACATCTTTTCAAACAATATTGCTTGACAAAAAAAATTGACTATAAGCCAACACCACCCTATCATAGCCAAAGTAATGGTTTGGCAGAACGCGGAGTTCAAACAGCAACGTCAGGAAAAAATGTCGATTCGTCATTGAAAAAATGGCGAACACACAACCATTTTTTTCCGCCATTTAAATGGCACTTAATTTATGTCATTTGGTGCGCCATTTTCCTAGTCATTTAAATGACGCTGCCAAAACTGGCGATCACACGGAGCGACATTTAAATGACTGCTTTGTGACGGGATTTTTACGTCAGAGCGCCATTTAAATGACTCGAAAAAATGCCCGTGTAATCGTAGCTTTATGCCAGCACGAAAGGTCCTCCAAAAAGACTAGTCATCAAAGAGCAGCATATAGAAGATGTATGTACTTAAAGTAGCCTTTAGCAGCTGCTAAATGGGCTTTTTTGAAGGAATAGTGAATGGACTTTAGTCAAAGAAGATTATGGTTATGGGTTAGCTAAGAGCAAATTATCTGGTGTACTACAGGGAAGTCATCTAGGACGTTTGATCTTTATTTTGACAATAAACGATGTAATACGCACTATTTTACACCCTGAACTAGTGATTTATGCAGATGATTGAGATTCTCAAAGGAAATATCTAGCACTGCTGTCTCCTTTGCAATATACAAGCGGACCTCAACCACTTCTACACTTGGTGTCAACAAAATCGTTTAGAGCTTAACGAAAGGAGAAGTCTTCCATAACAGGAGAACTGCCTTAGGTTAGGTTAGGTTTACGGGTTGACCAGAGCAGGGTATATCCTGCTGCATCACACTTAGGTGCTAGTGGACCCATTGTGATGTCCTTTTAAATGGGGGTTAACCGTAGATGTTGGGATTGGTAGCCTCATGTGCCTGATACTGATATCCTCAAAAACCTGCAAAGATCATAAAGTGAGACATCAGAAAGTTCTTGTATAGGTCATGGAAGTAATAACTTCCATGTGTTCTGATCCTCAAGTGACAGAGACTCGGGCAGTGACAGAGGAAATGAGATGTGTCCTCATGGACCTCTTCGTCTCCGCAGCCTCTACTTATATCGTCATCTTTGAGATTTAAGCTAGTATTAGACGATATGTTGAATCAGCATACGTATGCTGAAAATTGTGTTCCAATCACAACTTATCGTACATACTATGATGACAGAAATTTTTTTTTACACGATGTGTTGTGATTGGAACACAATTTTCAGCATACGTATGCTGATTCAACATATCGTCTAATACTAGCTTTAGTTTCATTGTATATGGTTTCGTAGGAAGTTATGACCCGTTAGGGTAGAGCCGTTAGACAATTGGCTAAGTAGGGCTCTATGCCAGAGTCAGACCCGATCAAAAGTCTTCGAGATGTCCAAGGCTACGACTCTGGATCCATCATGCTGTTCGATTGGTTGCGTCAATAGGTGAGTTATATTGCTCAGTATATCTCCAGTAGAAAACTCCCAACGGTGAAATTTTCCATACAAAATTAGCCATTGTGACCTACAAAATATAATATAGAAGGTTAAAAATGATTTTTAGTAAGTCCCGATGATTTTCTCTTTTAGGGGTTAACTTATTTGCATTCAAATCGTCTGTTCATTATGATCCGTATTGATTTCTTTACCTTTAGTAAGGAAGCTCGAAGGATTCGACGGATATCGATAGATATCCTTGTTTTCATTTAGCAATCTACACCATGTAACCAAGCTCGTAAGTGAAGACGTGGGCCTTCAAAGATAAAAATTTTGAAGAAAACAACGTTCCACTAAAATAGTTAACTATCTGTATCTCAATTTTATTTTTTCGCTAATAACACGCATATTTCCTATTAATGTATATCCATTGGATTCGTTTCAAATATGATTTATAACCCACCCTTCCGGGTGTATCTACAGCGATTGATTACAAGTCCCTTTGCTTTGAATCGTCACATCTGAAATGTAAAATATGAGATGAAATACTTTTTATCAATTTGGAATCCTAAAAAAAAGTCTCATTCCGCACTGATGAAACTGGCGAACTTTCCTTGTTGCTTGTCGGTCGGCATAGGTATCTTTAATAACAATAGTCGACTAAAGTACTCAGATTAACTTGTCCATGTCCATGTCCAACTGCTGGCCAAGTAATAACCATATGAGATGCAAGACAGCTGCAATTTGTCTCAGATGCCGCGAGAAGCATTACAGCGCAATTTATAATGTGCACTTGAAAAACTGAAAATCCCATTGTTAACAAACCAACCGACGACGACCGACGACGCGACGTGACGAACGTGAAATGTATCTCGCACACGAATTTAGTATCTTTAATGGCAATTACGCTTTCACTCAATTATTGTTAAGTTCTTTTTTGTTTGGTGTGCGCTTTGAGGGGCAATTCATCTCGCCGGTTGTTGTTAAGTGATCTTGAGCGGTAAGTAAATTAGTCATTCTCTTATTACAACCAACACCGGTGGCAATACGGACATAACACTTGACTGCTTGTCCGTGCGTTAAAGTGCAACAAAAACTTTATTATGCTAATTCACTTGCCTTGCCACAACTTGAAAATTACACCAGCCTTTGTGACGGTGATAGGAATGGTACTGAAGGAGCGGGTGGTACTGGGGTATAGGTACTCACCGATATGTAAACATGATGCATAGCATTCCATCTGAGCCTCACTGGTGTACATAAATCCATCAGAGCCGCATACGACTTCTTCATCTTCGTCTTGTACGTTGGAGCATATCCGTTCGCAGTACTCTTCGGTGTCTTTTTGTTCTATGCTGGGATTTGAGGCGGTTTCAGTGGGGCTAACCTTGACACGACCATAAATATCCTGCTGGGAGAGAAGAACGAGAAATGTTTTGACTTTGTTCTTTAATTCGTTTTTGTTGTTGTTGTTGTGGACTTATTCGACGAGAAGAATTTAATTTTAAAGGTACGTAAGTATAGTAGGTAAATTATGTTGACGCACTTATCTGTATCTGTATCTATAGGTGAGACTGGGGGGACTGGGGAACAGTTTGAAGGCATATCGTTGACTTGAATTTTAAAAGGATCAAAATTCGTGGGAGGTGATGCTGTAAATTGGGAGAGAATGGAAGAAAAACATGGGGACGGGATTACGAATTTATCAGTATTTGGAAGTTTGTGTTTTTGTCAGCAACTGAGAGTAGATATACTAAGATGGCTTAGAAGAAGACCTATCGAGCTAAAGTAGGTATAACAAAAGCTTACACTTAAGAAGGAAGAACTGAGCTATTTCAAAAATATGTTCATCACTTTTTAATCGCGAAAATTTCCATAAAGAATTAACTTCTGTGACTGTCAAAATATTTAAGTTGAAGGTTAAACAAGTAAAAGTGTTCTCATCGGCGTAGCCGGATGCTTTGGTTGGTACCCTCCACTGTATGTGTTCAAGTACGCACGCATGTGTCTAATATTGGTTTTGTATGGGAGGTGCCAGAACTGTTAGACAATTTTTAATACCAACCTGACGAAGGTAAAAAGAAGTCCTCTCATTCACCTAAGCCGATTCGTTTGCACGCTAAGGTGTTTTCAACAGAGAGATATACATGGGTCGAATATTGGCTTGTATGGGACGTAAGAGAACTACTTGACCGACATAGACCATTTTTAATGCCAACCTGACGACTTTAAAAATAAGACTTCTCACAAAATTTCAGTTGCCTAGGTCGATTCGTTTGGACGTTATCGTAATTTCAACAGACAGGCAGACGGGCATGGCTAAATCGATTCAAAATAAATATACTTTTTTAGGGTCTCCGGTGAGTCAATTGTTAAGACTTAAGACCATTGAATAACTACAAATAGAAGTGGACACATCTCATTTTGAAGCGACATACGGACCTTCATTGCGGCGGAAATTTGTATTAAGCTAGTGTATGCATTTACCACCTTTTTCTAGGTTCGTGCATTAAATAAAAATAATTTCCCAAAATATTCCAATGTTTATTTTTCTTGTGAATACCACCCCCTTCTTCATTTCTTATTCGTCTTATTGACAACATGCAGATGAAAGAGATTGCACCGATTGCATAATAATGGTTGTGGAGCAGAAGTGGAATATGCAAAGGAAAATTAAATCAATGATCGGGTACTTTTCGCAAATATGTATAGGAAGTTAGCGGTGGTGTGTATGGTGGGGGAGGGGTAATTTTAGCATGAGGAGACGAGTGTGATGTGCATTGGGATAACAATGTGGAAAGGAGAAATAATATGAAATCACAGATCAGATTCTTTACAGTACATATTTTGTATTTCTTCGATTTATGGGCGGCAGCGGTGGCATGGTGGTGGCTTTGAACTTAGGTGTCAAGGCAGGTTTTGATGATTTGAAAGTTATGGGGTGGGTAAGCATGTAAAGTTCATGGTAAGTGTACTAGTAGGGAAGCTTGATTGAATTTTAGGAAATAAAATCACGTAGGTACCTAGATCGATCCCATTTTTCAGTTTTCTCATCATGTAGGAAGTATTCTGGTTGATCACAGAATCCGTCGTATTCGGAATTTAATTCGTAGCAAAAATTTCCACCACAACGGAATCTGTGATAGTTCTTTCGGGGTTTGTATAGCAAAATTCCGAATACGACGGATTCTGTGATCAGCAAGATATTGTTTTAAATCCAAATTTAGATCTATTAATTGTGATATTAAGAGGATTGTAGAGATCAAAAAGTGAGTCTCGCAATTCTGTCTGTCTGTCTGCATGGTGGTAGGTACTTATCTGCACTCTAAACGACAGGGCGGATTCGTTTGTACCTATAGTAGGTAGTTTGCTTCAAACTGTGAATAAGTAGGTATGCGATTTGTGGGCTGACAGTTCGAGTTCATTTGTTTATTTTAATTTTAAACCCAAAATTAACCTTTTGTATTTAAATATGTACAATTATTTTAGGAGCATCTGTATGCAGATCAGTGCTACGCTGAATGCTATTGCAGCAATCAACCAACTCATCCCGATAAATTTCAAATCTGGATTATAGTATGTAGGAATATTAAGAATATTTGCAGTTTACATTAGATTCTTGCTACGAAATTATGTTATAGTACTTTTACACCTCGTCTGAATTCAACATTACAGCATACAAAATTTCGAAATCCAATTCAAAATCAAACTTGGCACCTTAAGGAACGCCGTCCTTTTCTTAATTCATACTTCTATTTATAGTTCCGTATAAATCCCGTGAATATGTATGTATCTATCTAATATGTAGTTACAAATTCCGGTATTTTCGGGACCAGAAAACAGGCGGTCCACAAATCGCAGGATTGGATTGGCTAGTAGTGACAATGAAATTGTCAGGTTGCTAACGATCGTCGGAACAAGTCTGAACACACAATTTTTATTATTGTCAGACAATTAGGACATTGTAAGACTCATCAGAAATTGTCAGATGTCGTTGTTTATGGAAGCTGACATTAGCTTACAATTTTTTCATTGACAGACAGTTTAACCTATGTTATAGACGCGAAATCGAAGTTTACTTTTATACACAATGGAAAATAATTTAATCGATGCAAACAACTGTGCATTGGAAAAGTCGCCAGCATTAAAAAAGACTAAAAAAAAAATGTATGGTCTGAAGTTTGTGATATAATTCTTGTTTTCTGTGTGTTTTTTTTTTAAAACTAGGCAGTCGACGACACTTCCTTTTTATTAGATATTCATATTGGCGAAGGGGATAGGTATACCGTCAACATGAACATGCCGTGATCATCAAATAGTTTTGAGTACATCCGCAAAAAATTGCGATAGAGTTCTGGCTCCTCAGGTCGCAATTCGACGAGTAATTTGGAGTAGAATCCCTTCTGCTGACGACGCGACGGGCTATCGAATCCTTTGTATAAACACGACGTCGTTTTTAAGGAAATTCATCTTCCTCGTTGTCTTCCAACATGTAGGCAGTTAAAATAGTTGCGAGTGCAATATTTTAATTCATTATCCTTATTACAAAAAAAAACCACAAGACTTTGAATTTATCTGCCAATGTCTGACAACAGATCGACCAATGTTTCATATTCAAATATCTGCCGAGTGCCGACCGTGTGAACACACAATTTTCAACCTTACAACGTTGTCAGAAAAGTAATTGTAAGACCATTGTAAGACATGCATCTGACAATGAAATTGTAAGACTTTGAGACAAAATCTTACAACCGTTTGAAACGCACAATTTTGTATTGTATGTAAGGTAGTTGGCTGTTGTAAGCTCATTGTCTGTCATTGTCAGGGGTCAGATCATGTAAAATAAAAACGACTGAACGATATCGTTTTCACGCATGCTGTCTCTATCATATCTGTGGCAATAAACAGAGACTGCTATTGTCGAAACGATGTCGTTCGATCGTTTTCATTTTACGTGATCTGGCCCCAGAGCATTGACAGATCTGACAATATTGTAAGATCTTACAATCATGTGTACTTAGCTTTACACACTTTACAGTGACATTTGACAGGATAAACAAAATAGGTATGTATAGTTAAGTGGTGGACGAGTGTTGTTGTTCTGGCACAGTAGGTAAACCAAATTAATAAATAATAACAATTAATATCTAAAAAAATATGACAGATATGTGCTCAAGTGTGTTTCAGTTCAGATGTTCAAAATTTTCGAGCTTTGTTCAGAGCTCAGATAAACCTAAAAACAAAAACGCCATGTATAGGCATAGCTAAGCTACTTTACCCCGTCGGCTTTGCTCGTGCCTAGGAATTGTATTGCCCAGATACATTTTTGTCTATCAGCCCAATGCATGTTCCATATTTTAAAAAGTGCTTGAGTTTTTTTTACCTTTGGGCCATTAACAAACATTTTTTTTTTAATTTGAGCTTAATCGGGTAGGTGATTTTCGTGATACCAATGTAGGTATGAGATTCCTATGGTTTTTATTCAGTCCGATTGTTCAATTTTGACCAATCTTCACAGGAGCAATATCGGTCCAATACCTAAGATTGCCTGGAAATTGGAACTCAATCGATTTGGTAGTTTGCGGGATATAATATTTTTGAATTACATAATTAGAAAAAGAATCAATAAAATCTATGCATATTTAACAAAAATATAGGCAAAATAGTGAGACTCTAACATAGAACATTTATGCACAATCTTAAAATCTTGTGTACCTATATAGTCAGCAAGAAAGCCAAAATCATTTTTATTCAATTTATCCTTCCCAACTCACCCCTTGCATCACCCTCCCTCTCCTAAAGTCATAAATCCTACACATTGCTTTTGTTATTGATACTTGTTTGTAATATTGCATCTCCTTTACTGTCTTCCAAACCGAACTAGTTCCCTACCCTGTTACGTCATATCAGAAACAATTTTATACTGATGGATGAGGATGGGGAATGAAGAAAGAGAAAAGGCAAACCAGTTTGTTTTTGTTTTTTCTTTGGTTTTCTCTATATACATTTCGACAGCAAAGCTAAGCATGAAATATCCTACCTCAGACTGGTTTACAACAAAAAATGACCCATCCAGCATTCCTTAGAGGGATATTTTTGTTGGGATTTTGTTTATCCAATCTTCAATCCCAGATATGCCCAGATCCATTTCACAAACCAGCACAAACGATCGCAGCGACGTATGGACCGCGTAGCGGATGATTGCATCGGTGCCGATTCTATTTGTAGTTATTCAATGCTTAAGACCCTTTGTGATTTGCAAACAAAACACAGTCCATGCAGAGTTATCGTAGAAAAGATATTCCAATTTTAATTAAAGGTGCACTTGACATTTCCAAGAACGGGTTTTCGTAATCGAATCTTATATTCCGGAGAATCCACCTATTGTAAAGGATATACCGAACAATTTGCAGTCACTTTTATTATAAGTTATAAGTCTATGTATCCTGTTTTCGACAAGAAGGAAGTGTGATATTTCATAGAAAATCTGTGAGACATACCGACGTTCGAACGTTCCTGAATCCTGATGAGTTAAATTATTCCCATAGGGGCATTTACTGACGAAGACTCTTTGCTCTTCGACCATATGCACGACTTTGTCGTGTCCAGCGAGATAGATAGATAGTGCGTAGAAAGGTAGATGGCACAGAAAATGCACCGAAAATCCGCTTTCAGAAATAGTTCTCGCATGGGCATGAAGCAGTGTTGGTAGGTACCTATGTCATTGGGATGAAATTGTACGGACATTTTTTTACCCTTAGCATTATTGTAAACATTCCCATAATTTTCCCACCCACAAAAATAAAAGAAGCACATTTTTTTTAAATAGCTTTCACTTGAGAAAGCAATATTTTGAACCCAAGGAGGAGCCTTCAGCAATAATCATAATTCATCTAGGTATACAAAAAAAAAAAAAAAAAAAAAAGATTCTCAAATAAGTTTGCGAAGCGTTCTTTAACGTATATTGGTTCCTGTTTAAGTTGATAAAATTTCTCATGGAATAGCTAGCACTGCAACTCGTAGACCAAGTTTTCTTGAAAGGAACCTTTCATTCATTCATTCATTTTCAATGGTCCGCTTGTCCATTAAGTGGGTCGCGGAAGGAACCTTATAAATTTAACTTAAATCGGTAAACTTTAAAAAGATGTGATGGAAAATTTCATTAAAACCTAAAGTGTTGCGAAAACAGTTGTCATCTAGACTGTACAGAAATACTTTAATGGCAGACAAAGATGGTGTCCAATATTAAAATCAAAATGTGCCATAAAATGTATGTCGGTTGATCGGATGTATTAATGTGCGTTATATGCAAAGCAGCGAAGTGATATGAAAGTGATTTAACGCTAACTGAAGTGGCAAACAACGTACGGTGGCACAGATTCATCAGTTTTTGAAATGTCGTCCTATTTTGAATTCTTGGTCATTTCGCATGGTTTTAGTTTCCCGGGTAGAGAAAAACACGCAGTTGCAATGCCCAAAACCACTTCGGCACAACCCGCTTGCCACCCGAAAATTAATAACTTTTTCGAGATAACTGACGCACCGGACTCTGGCATCAATAACACATCGACCAAGCACCGCTTTGATACGCGTGCCCTTATTTGTTTACATAGACTCTAGCGATTGCTCCTGTCAATTGGTCACCACGTGACTTGCACAACACTGCAGTGCGCACTTAGCTTAAAAAAATTATATTTTCGTGAAAATAACTTGGAGGACGACTTTACCTAAGGCGCGTGAGTAAAATAACCGTCTTTTAGTTATTATTAAAAAAAATACAGAAAAACAATTTTATTGAAGAAACGTTTATTGACTGACAAAAAGATACGAGTTACACGACTGCAATTGCGATACTACCCCACATTTCTTGTAGTTCGCCTCTATTTGATACAATTTCTGATTTTAATCGGCAGACGCAATGTCAGCGATTCTACTGGCACAGATATTTTTCTGTGAAATTAACAAATATAATATTACAATACAATGTACTTAATTTCCAAGAAATGAGGAAATGCATTTTAACTTAGTGTTATTGACCGGATGAAGTCGTCGTATTTATCGGCTTGTGCAGGCACTGGTGCTGACGTAGGCACATACGTGACTCGTGAGCTTAGCACCCCAAAGTCTAAGAACTATGTTTTTGGAGTTCTGGATAGCTGGACAAGAGTTCTCGAGTTCCTGTTAAACATTTTAAACAGTTCTGTTCATTAAGTTTTTTTTTAATCGTGAACTTAGCACCCCATTTGAAAAAATTTTGAATTTTTCTCTTTTTCCTGTATAGAATCAACATAGTTCTGGAGTTCCTGATAGTTTAAAAAAAAAACCCAAATTAAAGGAAAAAATGTTTTCCCCAAAATATGCCAGCTTGATAAAAGTAAATTTTTTTTACAAAATTTATGCACTCCACCAAGATTTCTAGAGTTCCCTTAACAAGGATTTTTTTCGGAACAAAAACAAAAAAGTTATGGAACTGAAAATTGCCAAGAATTGCGAAAATTTTTTTTCGGATTTCCGAAGAGTTCGGATTAGAGTTCTGGAAAGTTCTCAAGAAACTAAAAAAGAATCATTACAATCATTCGGCACTCCGAAAAAAAATGTTTGCAATTCTTGACAATTTTCAGTTCCATAACTTTTTTGTTTTTGTTTCGAAAAAAATTATTGTTTAGGGAACTCCAGAACTCTTGGTGTAGTGCATAAATTTTGTAAAAAAAAAATTGACTTTTATGAAAATGGGGTGCTGGCATTATTTTGTAAACATTTTTGTTCCTCTAATTTGTTTTTGTTTTTTTTTTTTTAACTATCAGGAACTATGTTGAAAGAAAAGAAAAATTCAAAATTTTTGCAAATGAGGTGCATCGTGAACTTAGCACCCCACATTAAAACAAAAATACTAAATCAACAGAACTGTTGAAATTTTTTATCAGAAACTCGAAAACTCTTGTCCAGCTATCCAGAACTCTAAAAAAATATATACTTTTTAAACTTTGAGGTGCTAAGTTCAGGCACCCCTTTACCGAATGCACTGAAAATATACAGTGAGCGTCAGAAGTGAGTGAACACCGAAGCTCTTTTAAGTTTTCTTTAATGGCTTGAAACATGTCTAAAAACCAACAATCTGTAAAAAGTTTGATAACAAAATAACAATAACAAAACATATTTCATTTTGACAGCATAAAATACTTTATCGAGTACTTTATAGATATGTTATGTAGGTATTAAAAAAAATATTATACGCCAAAGAAAAAATGAAAGCAAGATTTTATGCCCGTTACCGGTTGACATGTATCTACATAATTCAATCATTTCGATAAAACTTTATTTAAAATGTTTCGTAAAACTCTCAAAAAAGTTATAGCTATAGCCTATAGGTTATGTCGTCCGTTACCTACTTTTTGGATCGTTTCTGAACAAAATGATTTTTGTTGTTTTAATTAATTAATACATAAACAAATATGCTTCAGGGTTCAATATTTTGAGCTGAGCTTCGGCTCAAAATCTTGCATGAGCAAATTAAGTTTATTTCGTCAAAATAACATACGGGTAAATTCGCTTAAGCAGGCTGTAAGTTTCTGGAAAAGATGGGAAAGTTGCAGGATTCAAATTTGTTTAGATCCTCCATAATCTACCTACCTATCTAATATCACAAATGATATCGAATGTTCGACCTTTTGATCGAAAACAACTTCCTATAGTTGAATTATTCATTAGTTTTCAATGTCCTGCGCTTATATATTAAAAGGGTATGGATCGATCTTCCACAGAAGGCTTTGAATCATCAACGGAAATTCCCGTACAAGTAGAACAGTGATTGTGGACTTGACCTAAGCATATCTTCCATAGCCTACCTATACTCTAGAGGACATGTAAGGCACATGTGATTAGCCAGTGATTCCATGGTATGTGCGTTTTGAAATCCGATTTGGGCACATGCGTTTATCGTGACCACCAAGGAGTAAACCGATAAAAATGGAAACTCAAATTTACACCTGCATTAGTTGCTGGAACACAATGAGACTAACTTAGTAGGTGCTACTGCTATGTGCTAATGCCTAAGCTTAAATAAAACAACATACAGTGTGGGCCATCTAGTGGTTTATTTTTTAAATCATATACGTTATTTTGACACTGACAGCTGTTTCCCGCTCGAAATCTTGACAGAAAGTCAGTATCATACGCATACCTCCGCGGAAGGAAATGAGTCGCTTTACGTTTGCACAATGTTGGGAAATATTGAAAACTTATTTCCAAAGTAAGTGCCGTGTAGCTCAAACCAAACAGCGCGTTTTTTGAAAAGAGGTTTTGGCCGAAATGAAGCACCCACTGCGCCTTTTCTTCGATAATGAGGCTGGGAACAACGTTTCGGTCAATGGTAGGCGGGCGCTACAGAGCCATGTTAACAGACTTTTTTTTTACTGAAATTGAAGACATGGATTTGGACACCAAATTATTCAAATCGTGTTATCAGCCGTCTTGGCAATGTCAATTGGCCGCCTCAGAGCTGCGATTTGATCCCTTTAAATTTTTTTTGTGGGAAACCGTGAAGGGCCGATGTTATGCCAACAATCTGGAAACGATTCAAGCACTTAAGGCCAATATCATCCAAGCAATCCGTGAACCGTGAGCTACAGCCCGAAACGATGAACAAGGTCTTGGAAAATTGGAATGACAGAATTTGCTACTGCGATGGCAGCCATTTGAACGACACGTTGTGTTCCATAATTAATGGAATTGCTTGCTCTTACTAATAAAGCCATAATACATGGAAAAATTTAATTTTATTCATTTTATTGCATTTTTAAAAAAGAAACTTGTATTTGGTCCACCCTTTATAAAGTGCACCTCCTTGTGTCGCCTCAATTTAAAAAAAACTTTTAACCAAGGGAAACATCCAAAAAGAAACATTTATTTTATTTTTAAATAGGAATATTGGTCGCATTCAAAAATCTAGTCATCTTCAGTCGGCTTGAATTGCCTGGATTTATCCTACACATAAAAACTAGATTGCTAGGGAACGTCACTTCTCCAACGTCAGTCACGCAATTGAAATGTCAAGATAGTACTTAGTGCAGAAATTCTTGACTATAGATTCGTCGGCTACTCCTCCATAAAGGTCAATTGAAAAAACTGATCGCGTTATCAATCGAGGCCAATAAAAACTAACGTTGTTTTCGAATGCTTCTGAAACCGTTCGATTGGCACTCAACTCAACTGACAGCTCTTTTCCTGAAAATAAGAGAAATTTGCTTCTGAATTTGAATTCATGAATTCAGAATCGCGGAGAGTTTTTCCGGACAGTTCTGGACGACCAACCGAAAACGACAGAGCTTTGAATTGTTTTACTTTGAAGTAAAATTGATGCACTGACAGATATTTTGTCAATTCAGTGCCATATATTTTGACAGCTTGTAGGTACTACCGCTGCAGATAAATGGTCAAGCATGATGGAATTGTGTGGGCTTAAGCTAGTGTTACAAATAATAATCGAACATCTACTAAATCTATTAAAGTTCAGCCAAACGTGTGTCAGTAGGTAATCTAATTATGGCGACGACACGCTATTCCAATGTAGGTAATCATATAATAATCATAGCATATAATCCTATTATGGTTCTACCTCAACACATCGCAACGTAATGTTGCCTGTCAACTCTATTTAGACTGCTAGATTAATATAGATTTAACTCGAAATAGCTGCTAAATTTAAATGAACAACACCATCTGTGATGAGTCTGTGAAAACGGTTCGAATGGGAAAACTCTCCACAGATGGCGCTCATTCAAAGACATGGAAATATTCAAATTGAATTGAATTAGTTTACTATTTTTAGCATTTGAAAGTTGTCCCACTGTAATATAATGTTGACTGACGGCACTTAAACAAAATATGGACGAAATCCTTTCTCATTAAACACAAGATCTAATGTTACTATGAGCACATCTAATATACGCTACACAGAACGACAACTAATGAACTAACAAGTGAGATACATTCGAGTTACAGTCAGCAATATGAGCCAGTCATTAGTCTTGTTTCAACTGTTATTCGTGCTGAATTAAATTGTCTGGAAATATCTTCATACTTCTGCTTCTCTCGCACCCAAACACTGGTCGTCGTGGTCGTTAACAATCGAAAGTTCTTGTTTCTTCCATTTGATGCTCTTTAATTGTGCTTTAATGTGCGGTTTGCAATGACTGGGTAAGTGGGACAACGAACCTCGCAACGAACGCGTCTCAGAATGAGTCGATTCGAAAACGCAGGTTTGCCCTACACCATGACAGTGGTAATAATTGGGTTCACATCACTTTTTATATACACTTACCGATGACGCCTGCATCATCTCGTCATCGTCCTCTTCATGAATGGGTGTTGAATTTACATAGCGACGATCCGCTTGTGATTGCTGATGCTGTTGCTGCTGATGCTGTTTTTGCTGTTGGTGCTCTTTTTGCTGCTGCTGCTGCTTTAATTGCTGCTGGTACTGCTTTTCTCCTCCGTAGCGCGATATTGAATCCATTGGATTCGATGTGTACGACACGTGAATGGCATCGCGTTCAGTGAACTCAACCCTCTCTGGGTCAGGGACACGCTCCTTCACCATTGGCCGGAGACCACTCGAGAAAGTCGCAATGCTCTTGTGCTGTTGATGACTGCTTTCCGGATAGGACGAGGTCGGAACAATGTGATGCACATTTTTAATGCCATCCGAGTTCACGACAAAGACATTGCTGTCCGCCTGGTAGCTTCCCAAATTCGATTGAGCTGGATGCCGACTGGGGTATGTGGATGTTGGGGAAACGGTGTTGGTGTTGCTGCCAGTCTGATGAGCCTGCGATTGCGATGACGACGAGGAAGCTGATACCCGTAGCGGTGCGTTCACTGTGAATGCCGCATTGAGGCCGCCTGAGCCTGATTCAGAGTTCCGTTGCTGTATTTGCTGCTGCTGCTGGAAAGTGCTGAGAGCTGCAGATTGTGTCTGCTGCTGGCGCTGCTGCTGTTGCTTGGCCTGATCCAATTTCCGGTAATCCGGTTCAATTTTTGGGAGAAAATACTCGCTGGAGCTCATGAAGTTCAGGTACTGTTTGGCCTCCTTCATGGCATTCTCACCTATATTCGGATGGGGAAAGGCGCTATCCAGTTCGTTTTCGTTCTCCTCATATACGGAGTACATGTGAGGTGAATCCAATGCAGGACGGTTCGGCTGGGCTTTATATTGACGTTGAACGTCAACCGTATCGTCTAATTGCTTTTGGGGATGCGATTGTTGAGATGGTGCTATGCCGATCAAAGGAGCTGCTGTGGGATGACGAACGATCACCTCGCCGTTGTAGATAGGAGACGGCTTAAAATTCGGCCCTTGCTGATGGGGAAGGGCGTTCGCATTCGGCGCAACTGGTCCCTGACCAGGTCCTGGGCGGTAGTAATTCACTGGAGCACCTTTCTGAACATAGGGGCCCTTATCCACGGGGAAGCGGGAATTCTTGACAGCTTGGAAATTATTGTACTGCGGCGGAGGTCCATTGGGACGGAGAAATACTCCCGGCGGTGGTGGACCAGGTGGCCCTTGGTGCACCCTGCGGCGTATATACGACATTTGTGGCTGCGGTGGAGGCCTACCAAACGGTGGTCTGCCATACGGACCCGGACCTGGCCCAGGACCGATCCTTTGGGGGAAATGATCACTTCGCGCTGATATCTGCGGCGGCGGCGGTCTACGCAGATGTGGGTTCTGGTCGAGGTATACTCTCACAACGCGCGGAATGTCCATCTGCCGTGCACCGCGACTGGTTGCAGTGGCATTTTGTTCACAGTTAGCCACTCTAGAGTAGGTCACCAGCGTCAGTAGCACTAGAACACACGATAGTCTCGACATGATTCCCGACTCAATGACACTATATCGACACAAATGTTAAAAATAAGTTAAAAATAAATTAAATAAATTAAATAAATAAGACAGAGAGGCTCTCGCTGTTGCACTTTCTTTCGCGCACTTAGCACCGTTCGACTCGGAGTTTATGTACTATATGATGGGGTCTATGGCAAGAGTGTATCTTCTTCGAGCACAGTTCGATTTAAACTGATGGCCAAGTGCTTAACTTGCATCTGGAAGATACTTTAATTTTGTTTGCCTTCCTTGGCTAGTCCGAATGCGACATAGTGAAGAGCTGTATGGTGGTGGTGGCTGTGTGCCGCAGAGCAGAGCTTCTGGTGGAAGCAACTTTCTTTTCATTTTCTTGCTGGCTGGTTGGTACGATACGGCTGGCACGACGGGAAACCAGAACCAGAAGAGAAGGAAACCAGCCAATGTATATTCGGTTAGATCAATCAGCAACAGTAACGGTAGAATTTTTGTGCGCCAAAGATACATTTTTTTTGTCTTTCTTTAGATAGGCATTCTTGGTAGACTTCTGCCGAAGAAGTGAGTTTGGTTTTGATTTTGATGCTGCGGTACTCTGGAGATGCTGTTGCAGAGATGTGCTGCATGATCATTGATTGGGTTTGTTTTTGTAGTGCAAAAAAAAAAAAAAACAGAAATTATTACGACCCATCAGGTGACGAGGCAGATGGCGATTATGATGCGGTGATGCTGGGTTTTGGGCGACTTAATTTCTGGACTCGTATTGCAGAAACATTTTAGTTTTTTTCTTTTGGTGCTCTTTTATGCTCGACTGAGTATGACCTGGATTTGTGTGTATTTTTCTCTGTTTACTTCCTTCTTCTGGTGGAATTTTTGACAAATAATGTTTTTAATAGGTACCTATACGTGCATTTGTCAGATCATCGATAACATCGATACGGTTGGTAGGCGAGAGGGCTTTACACATATCGGGATGAGCTGTGAATACAAAAAAACAATAAAAAAAAATAAATAAATAAATAGGTGGCGCAACAGACGGGTAGACACCCTAGGCCTAGTTTCTCGCAACCATTCGTTTTGTGTGAGTTTCTATTTTTGGGACGAATGGAAGGGACCTACAATTTTATGCCGAGTCCGAACGGCTGAATTGAGAAGCTTTTTCATGGCAGTCATACTCTCGGCTGTTTGTCAGACGTTTGCGAGAGGTGGCGTAGTAGAAAAAAAACTTTAAGATGTGTTTTTCCGGGGATCGAACCTGGGATCCCTCGCACAATAGTCCAGCACACTAACCACTGCGCTACTGCGCCCACAAAACAAATGGCTGAATAATTGAAAAGCTTCTTCAGGATGGTTACACTCTCGAAATGCTTGTCACTGTCAGACAATCGCTAGAGGTGGCACAAGTGGAAAATTCTTGCGTTTAACCGGGGTAGAACCTAAAGGACCATTCACATGGGAGCGAACGAACGAATTGATGAAATGCGAACAAACCACTTTTTATGCACTTATAAGCAGAAAATTGCACATTTTACTACTCCAAGATGAGGATAATTAATTATTTCATTAAAATTTATCAAGAAAACAAGTTAATTAACAGTTTAAATAACGAAATTTCGAAATCCAAATTTGTTGCCTCGAACGAAAACACCCTGGTTCGAATTGTCAGTCTATTCACAATCCACATCATTTAAATCGCGTTCCACAAAGTAGCGAATAAAAAATTCGTTCGAACTTAACCTTATTCCAAGAGAAGGATATCTTTGAATAATAAAATGTGGAATTTTCTGTTTATAAATGCATAAAAAGTGGTTTATTCGCATTTCATCAATTCGTTCGTTCGCTCCCATGTGAATGGTCCTTAAGTCCTCATTAGTCCCTTTGTAATTCAACAAATAGCAAATATGTACTCGTGGGTAGAAGATATTAATGCTTTATAAAGTGTGTACCTATGCAGTATAATTGCGATTATCATTCCACAGGCAAAACAAAACTTAATTTTCGAGTGGCAAGCGGGTGGTGATGACTCGATTTTTAGAGGCATATCGCATATACCATGTAAGGGCAAACGACGACGTTGATATTGGGATTACAACTGCGTATATTTGTTTACCCGGAAACTAAAAACATACGAGACCACCAAGGTCAAGGATGACATTTTTAAAACGTTGTTTGCCACTCCGGTATGCGCGGTAAATCCCCACTCCCATGCCATCTGACACTTGGTCACCACGCCATTGCCACGCCACTTGCTCACCACTTTAATGCGCGCCTTAGCTTAGAATTTGCAAAAGGTGTATATCAGCTTACATATTTGAATCTTTAATTAAGGATGGTGAACAAATCATTTACTAACTAAAACTGACTAAACTTACTTTAAACAAAAGATTTTTAACTTTTAATAATAAAGTTCAATAACATAAATTTGTACATTTTTTTTTTATATGTGTAGATACACTTGCTCCCGGCATACAATCTCAACATTGCTCTTTGAGGCATTCTTTACTTATGTCTAGACCTTAAAACTAAAACTATAACTAAGAAGGTAATCCTATTATAAAAGATATCATTGTAAAAGTATGAATAGAACTACATATACATATGTACATCGGGAGCATAAGTTATAAAAATTCTTAAGGGTAAATATAAGTCTTATATCTTCCAAAGAAAATTTACAAACTTATGCATATTAAACAAAGGTTTACACATTTTTTTAGCTTTTGTTTTTAAATCAATATCATCCCCGAAAGTTTAGCAAGGATGCTTTTTCATAAAGTGGTACGGGAATGATCATGAAGCAGATTCAATGGGGATAAATAATAGTTGTCATTTAAACTTTGGCTAATATTAGAAACAATTAAAGATCTAAGATGTGGAGATGGTGAAAAAAACGCAGATGCCGGATCAGAGGCGAGGTACACTGAGACGACCCTCATGTGTTTGAGCGAGTGAATTTCAATACGAATTTCTATACAAAAATACTATCGCAACTTATCTTGGCTTAAGAGAATAAAATGAGCTTGTGGGCAAGTACCTAACGATTAATCTGAACAAGTTGTGAGATTCTTATTTTGTTAATTTCCCTGCTCAGTGATCTAAAAAGATCTATTGTATGATAGAGGGGTAAAGTTAATCTCAGCAATTGTTGACCATTGACCTTTCTAGTGAAGGCCAATATATTCTTGGCAGAGCAGAGTTCCTTAGCTCTACTGATAAACGTATCTCTCTGTTAATGGTGCATTTTCTTAACCAACGAAGTGCCGGGTAATCACAGAGAATATGTTCAGAAGATTCTTCATCCTTAAGACAGAACCTGCATTCTGTCCGGATTCGGATGATATCTCAAGCCACAATGGCCTGTAAGAAAACCCACTAGCTCTCTAATACTTTCCTTATTAAGATTAAGGATTTCCTTGTAGGAATAGGGCTTATAATTACCCTTTTGGCTTGTCTCAAAACCGGCCCTAAATTAGCCCTAAAGCAGTAGCCCAAACGCGGATTCAGATCTATCCCTATCTATTTGGTCCGCCGATTCGTTGCCTGGCAATATCTTGATGGCCAGGTACCAAGTTTGATCCTTTTGTGCTTAGATAGGGCCTGCATTGCATCGTAGCAGCACTTTACTGTTTTCCATAGTATTGGACGATAGGACTTGTAAGTAAAAATATTTGTATTTTGGCGCCTTTTCGGAGTTTAAAATGGAGCAGATCTCAATGGCATGGACTTCTGTTTGATAAATCGTTGGACACAGGCGCAGTAGCGCAGTGGTTAGTCTGCTGAACTACTGTGCAAGGGGTTCCATGTTCGATCCCCGGAACAGAAATTACATTCTACGGTTTTTTTTACAGCGCCACCTATCGCGAACGTCTGACAAACATCCGAGAGTATAACTGTCTTGAAAAAGCTTCTCAATTCAGCAGTTCGGACTTGGCATAAAATTGTAGGTCCCTTCCATTCCCCCCAAAATTTAAAACTCACACAAACGAACGGTTGTGAGAAGCTAGGCATAGGGTGTCTACACGCCTGTTGCGCCAACTATTTATTTATTTTTTACATACCATAGGAATCGAGACGTTGGTGTTGGGTCCAAAGACACCATCAACAACTCCAGATTCCATTTTCGATCCGTCGGTGTAACAAACCATACCTTTTGGGTTCAGCGTCGGAACACCGTTGGCCCATTTGGTACGGACCCAGTATTTCTACATCAAATAATTTCTCAAAACTGTATACCCTAACCATAATGTCGGGGATGAAAGAGAAAATGTCCATGTTTGGGATTGAGGTACGTATGTTCAGGTGCCCCCCATCGCCAGCTGATTTAAACTTGTTGTGGGACTTAGGGCCGTTTTCTGAAACGACTGATAACGATTAAAGTTCTATACTTAAATTTGTATGGGGTACTTTTTGTATAACATAAACTCTTACATAAAACTCTTACATAAGAGTTTATGTAGAACTTAACTCTCTATGAGTCGTATCAGCAAACGGACCTTAGTACATCTTGCCTCTTAGCCCGATTTTCAAAAACATAAAGATTACGAATCAACCTACTAGTACAAGCTGTTTGTATTCATTGGAATTACAATATTATTTCCAACTGTTTTTGTGTACCTTACCTATTCAGAGTTGGGCATAACAAGACCTTTCAAAGAACCTATCATTACTCTATTCATACCAACATCTTTAGAATGTGAAATGCGCCAACAAAACAAATAATAAAACTTATACCACCGGTTAACATCTCCGAAAACATTCAACTCTTTGGCGAAACTTTCCGTTTCATTCAATGTTCCAAATTATTACAATTAAAGCATTATCGGCATTGTAATTATTTTTAGGAGAAATTGTCATTTTTTTTTATTGTCAAACAATTGCAACTTTTCTTTCCCATGTGAAATATAAAGAGCAAAAAATAAATAAACCCTAACAAGCATAACTGTTGAGTTCACTAATTTCGCTTTCATTAATTTAATTGCCTACTAAACCCAAAAAAAAAAAAATGAAAACGAATAAAAACCTCAACAAAATGTAAAGTTATGACCACTTTGCCATAATGACCAAAACTTGATATGCGACAATGACTCTTGTTGTTTGTTGGGCGGTCATCGTCATTCTTTAATTCTTTCTTTAGGTATACCTATACCTACTATATGTATTTAGTCACAGGTCAAGAGTTCAGTTTACACTTTCGTAACTTTATTTTTAAAACTACCTATACATAATCGTATGCAGATACTGACAAAAAAAATTTTCATTTTCACTTCATTGATAGAGTGATAGGCTCTGTTTATAATCCAATTGATTTAACGAACTTGCGGATATTGGGCTAAATATGTTGGTTATTGTTGGAAAATATTAGAAATTACTAAAGAAGTTCATCGGTCTTTGGAGATACGCGATTTTTCAGAACAGAATGACCTTTTGGAAGACTGGAAGAAAAAAAAATAACAAAAATAAAACGTTTCCCCGACCTAGAAATTTGAATTTATTCAAATGAATTCAAGAAATTTCAGTCTTTTACAAATTTATAACAATAAACAGACAGATTTAACGGAAATTCAAATGCGCTATATGGTCGGTGACAATGTCGCATAAATATCGCTTGAATCATGCCTACCCAGCAAGCTAGTGAAAGTTAGCCAAGAGAGATGAATTCTAGAAAGAAAAACTTTTTTTTTTTCGTTTTTGTTTAATACGAAACTCGAATAGATTTCAGATAAGGCTGCTGCTTTTCGGAATGGAATTTCCAAAAGTAGTCAATTAAAAGTAATTATTTATCCATTCTAATAGATGAGCACGATTTAGCTAAGAAATGAAAACAGGTACTGGTACATATCTAAAACAATACAAAGAGCGGACGTACTGATCGGCCGACAACAAGAAGAAGATTTCAATCTCATTCAATGAATAATAATAATCGGTGCAATAATTTCACTTTCTTTCTTTCAATCTTTGTTCTGGGGTCTGTGCTCACCGAAATGAGGAAGGAAGCTGGGGACTGGTTTTGACGTGTGCCTGTATCTGTATTTCAGCATAGGCATCTATTGTGACAGTAAAGATTGCTGGCATTGTTGAAATATTTTCTTTCTTCTTAAATCACACATACAACGTTTACACCTGGAATGGAATTTAATGGTATGCAAACGTTTAAATATGTGCTTTAAAAGGTGCAGTAGCTCAGTTGTTTGTGCGTACGTAGGAGTCCATTCACGTTGAAAATGTCGTAAAGTTCTATCGTGAAAGGCGGCCGTTCATGTAGAGACAGTTGAATTTCAGCGGATCGATCACGAGCTAGGTTAGGGTTAGGTTAGAAGGGCAGTTTGCAGTATATGCAATTTTCACCCAGAAGTCATTTAGGCCCATTGTGATTAGGATTACCCTTTTGTAGTACATGATAGGACATGCATCTAACAAAAGCATTCGGATCTGTTGATGATTCTTTTTAAATCTGATAAAGGTATCGTTGCTAAATCGTCGTAAAAAAGTGTTCTCTCTTACAAGAGTAGCGGCGTTCTTGAAGAGCTGGGCAGTGATGCAGGAGATGTTCCACGGATTCTATTTCCTCTTCATCTCTGCAACTTATGTAGAAGTCATTTGTGATGTTACCAAATCCAAATCCAAATTTGAGGGAGCTTTGACATTCTGTTATCAGGAGGACTGAACTTGGTGTCAAAGCTAAGTTGTCAGTCTTTAATTCGGTGTTTGTTCCAACTCTTACCTATGGTCATGAGGTTTGGGTAATGACCGAAAGAATAAGAAGAATAAGATCGCGGATACAAGCTGCCGAAATGATATTTCTCCGTGGTATTGCTGGTGTGACCCGTAGAGATCGCATTAGAAATACCAGAATACGTAAGGAACTCAATGTCGAGCAGCTACTTCTCCGGACGGAGCGGTCCATGCTTCGGTGGCTTGGTCATGTTAAACGTATGTCCCCGACCAGGATCCCACGCCGCGCTATGGAATCCGTACCATCGGGCAGGCGTCCTCTAGGTAGACCCAGGATGAGATGGTTAGATCAAATTCATAATCTCTCCTCTACCCGTATGGGGATTGCCCTTGATGATTTGGAGTCGATGGCGGAGGATCGAGAGCTATTGAGGGTCCACTTAAGTAACCTACACCCGCGACCCACTTAATGGATAAGCGGGCCATTGAAAATGTATGTGTATGTAGTACCAAATCCGGTTATTATCCCGACTAGCACTCGGATTTGGTTTCTATCAAAAGATGTTAGGATCTTTGATCTTTTTGGGTCGATTACGGGCCACAAGCTACGAGTTGTAGTACAACCGGGAGTGCTGTTCCATCGTTCTTTAGCCAAGTTTAATGTAACATTGTCAATGAAGCCCTTAGCTGCATTGAAAGCTGGTAATACTTCTCTGTCAGCTTATAGTACGTCCATTTCATAGCCTTATCTGGCTAGTCTATCTGCTGCCTCGTTCTTTTCTACACTAACATATCCATCAGGTACCCAGTACAGCATTACTGTGTGATGGTTGAATGCTCTCAATGCCGAGAGGCACTGACTTACTTATTTGGAGTTTACCGCATTGGAGTTAATCGCCTTAAGTGCTGCTTGGCTGAAAACTAATGAAGATACTCGTGCTATTAAGGAAGAGGAAAAAAAACGAATTCAAGCGGAATAATTTATTACTAAGGTTGGAATAAAAGTTGACGTGGTAAAACAAGGAACTGCAACAACGAATGACGGTAATACTTCACGGAGATTTTTTGCCAAGCCGAATCTGGCTGCAGAGATCATTAAAATAAAAATAAAATTGATAACGAGACTCGCTGTCATTTGTAGCACCCTTTCAATTGATGCTCAAAAGGCTTAAGGCTTATTTTGAAGAGACAGCTAAACTGGCATTATCATTATACCCTTGGTATCATATGCCCGCTACGGTTCATAAAATTTTATTGCACGGGGCAGAAGTAATAGAAAACGCAGCCTTGCCAGTTGGATCACTTTCAGAAGAGGCACAGGCAGGGCCGTAGCCAGGATTTTGGTTCGGGGGGGGCTTGCTTCCAAGTCTTACGTAACAAAAAACTAATTATATTCCAATTCATTGATTTCTATTAGTCACATTTTTTCAAAGCAGAAAACGTCTTGATTTTATTTTTGATATGAGATCAATCCTTATCTGGATTCACAATAATATCCGAATGAACAGATATCAAAGAAAGTGAACTTAACCTTGCATTTTCAATAACGCTTCGGGACATTGTTTCAATCTTTTTCATAGCTAATAAAAAATAAATAGGTGGCGCTACAGGCGGTAGACACCGTAGGCCCAGCTTCATAGCTGAAAGGGTTCTTTCAAAACTAGCTGTGGTCACTGGAAGCGTTGCTAAAACCGTAAGCAAGAAATTTATGAGTCTAAGGTACCTAAGTCTTGTCACATAATCAGCAATTTCAAAACTTCGGTAGAAGGGTCACTCGACGATTTTTTTTTCGCACCAAAGGATGTACACAGCTTTCACAGCTGATAACGAAATTGCATTATCAGAGTAAAGTGTTAACTTTTTCAACTTTTCGCTCAGGCTAAACTGCAGCAAAACCTGGGAGAAGAGCTTGAAACTATCGATGGTAGGACGTCTTCGTTGACCATGAATCTGTCCGTAAGATTTTGTATTAACGAATCTATGCAAGAAATCAGTATCGGCACTCTAAAATAGGCTTCAGAAGGAGAGGTTTCTGGATTGGAACGCGTTGTTTGTTTCAATGAAGTTCTTTAAATATGTAAGTCATCGGCAAGTTAGGATGCGGATTGAAAAGCCTCTCTGAAAAAATCTTCGGCATTTTCTCTGATGTCCTTAAGAGAATTCAGAACTTCTTTTGTGCGGTCGATTGCAGAAACGAAATCTAAGGAATTGTTCTGTAGCTAAACTGAAAAGTTTTTCGTATACAATGAGGCTTACTAGGCAATCGCTTTTTTGGACCGCTGCCAAAAGTGTTGATACTTTCGAAGACATCACCCACGTTCTGCTAGTTATTTTTTCAATACTTATTGAGATGCATTTGAAGTGCTCTACAAAGGAATTAATACTGTCATGCCTTTTAATGAATTTTGTTTCACAAAGGCGCAGAAGTCGAGTTTTTCGGCTCTCTGGTGCGTGTTTTTTTATGACAGTTTTGAAAGTTACTTAATATGCATTTGAAAGGTTGCGGAAGAAATCAGCTATTTCACTAACTACACTAAGGCAATTGCGAATTGCAGGAGTTGACATGGCAGAGCCAGGTTAAAACTATGGCTTGCACAGTGTACATACCTAGCGTTTGAATACTGTATACCTACGGGGATAGTCTCCTTATTTTTATAGATTTGAATTTATATTAAGCCCCATTACGGTCATTTCAGTTTCAGTTGCAAACAAGACACAGCTCACAACATTTTCTAGGAAAAATGCTTCAACAGTTCCTCAGATCCAAATAGATGACCATTCAATCCATCCCAAGGACTCAATGCACATTTTAGGATTCACAGTTAATTCAGGAATCACATGGCAGGATCACAATCCTATATTGCACGATCGGCGTCTGCTAAGTTGAGCTACCTATTTAGAACAAAGAGGTACTTTAGCCCCAAGCAACTTCTACTACTGTACAAAGCACAGGTTAGACCAGGCCCGGAATATTGCTACCATATATGGAGCTCGGCCCCAAAACATTCATACTTAACCTACTTGACAGCATACAGAGACCAGCAGTTCGACTTATTGGGGACCCTTCACTCACATCGAATCTACAACCCTTGGTGCACAGAAGACAAGTCGCTGACCTCTGCTTGTTATATAGGTAGATGTACTTCCATGGTAGATGTTCCGAGGAACTCAAAGACATTGTCCCTCGAAATGCAACTTTTGGGCGCCCCACAAGACAGGCTGCTAATGCTCATGAGCATACAGTATACTTGACAACCGCGAGGGCATACACTTTCCAAAACTCCTTTTGTTACAGGACAAGCAAAATTTGGAACTAACAGACATCTGCAAGCATCTCGGGGCGCTGTGGAAGCGTTATAGGTCTGCCTTTCCCGGAAACAGTATTAAAAAAAAAAAAGTTGAGCTATCAGTTACAAAATTTTAGTTTTTGTCTTTTGTTAAAGATTTTCGGGGGGGGCTTCAGCCCCTCAAGCCCCCCCTGGCTACGTGCCTGGGCCAGGAAAGCAGAAATAAAGGCTACAAGTACTAATAGGACCTACCACTCTAGGAAATGTTCCCGGATATCAACGAATGCGGATATTTTTCACATGATCATGATATCATCCGATTCATTTATTACCCAATGAAGACCTGAACAAAAAAAATCATCTTCCTTTTGAGTGAAGAAGCTCTTGAAATAGTTAGGTAATTTATAATTTATACTTATTTATTTATTTGTTTTATATTTTTGATATATGCTTGTATTATTATGTAAAAATAAAAAAAAATATAGCAAAAAAAAATGTTTGTTGTTACAAGACTATAAATCCTATAATTCCAAAAAAATTCAATAACTTGTCTTTAGTTAAATTTTTTTTAACCAAATTTTTTAAAAATATGTGTTTGCTCGATCCAATTAGACGTGCAAAATTTCATTACTACGTTTATTAGTTCAGATTTTATAGATTTTTTTCCGCTCCCCCATACAAAGGGCACCACTGTGCGCCTGCCTGATGTTACGGATTAGCATTAGATAGCACGTGATCCTGGTTGGGGACGTGCGTCCATACTCCTGTAATACACTGCAGAGTTTACCTCGAGAGACTCGGTCGTATACTTTCTCCAAATCTATGAAGCATGCGCGTAAACAGGTGTAGCATACTCCCAACTCAACCCGTCTTAAATACCATTCTGAGAGTGAATAACTTGTCGTTTGTGCTTATGCCCGGGCGAAAACCGCACTGCACTACTCATCCTTTAATCGTGACTCGACCACAGCTCTGCAACGCGTTTTTCTTACTTTTCCGGGGAAACTTAAAAGTGCTATACCCTGGCAATTAGAGTAATCCCTTTTATTCCCTTTCTTGAAAAGAGGCACAATTTTATTTCTTGTTAATGTAAATGCAGGAAGGCCAGCCTCCACTGTTCGTCGATCTGCACATCGTACGAAGGACGTCGACGAAGATGAGACCAAAGAAAGATACCAAGTGCAGACTGAAAAAGAACTAAACGAAGCGTATGTCTAATCTCACAATCTATTTCGTAATAATTCATTACTCCTTGGGGATGATCAGGGTTGTCAGGTTTTAAAAACCGGAATCGCCAAACGTAAAATATAAAACGCCAAAAAATCGCCAAATTTCAAAATTTTCCACTCTCCAAATTCAAAAACCATAAAAATCAAATGAATCCATGCAACTCGTAATTTTTAAGTAAACAAATCTTAATGCAAATACCCCAAGCTCCTGAAACTCTGGCTGTCCTATTGTCATTTTGTACACCTTGGTCCAAAACTTCAAAACGTCTTCTTTGGGTACACTTTCTAGATAGATAAAATTCATTTGACCAATTGACAGAAATTAATTTTTCCCACTGAGCTTCAGTAAGTTATAAGCTTTTGCGTGGAATCAAGCTTACAAAGATACATTTAAAACAGGGTCGCAGTTGGCTTAAGCAAACGCCTGGCTTAAAATATCCCAAAGATACAAACGGTGTGTTGCAGTCAGACAATCTTTTTCGCATTTCTCTTAGTAAAACAAAAATTAAATGGTTTGCTTGCTCCTTAACTTCATTCACATGCTCTGTGCTAGCACTGTTTTCTATCGCGATTCTTTCAAATTCCGACCCTAAATCAATATCTTTAAAGTTGTCTTCATTCTTTCATTCTAATTTTAACATTTCGTCACAGTCGTCACAGATGTAAGGTTTGAGTGAAAATTATAAAAAAAGAAAAAATATGAGGATTTTGGTAAAAAAAATTTAAACCGACAAGGGCTAAAAATATCGCCAAACCGATTTTCGTGTCGCCAAATGAAATTTCAAATCGCCTGTTTGGCAATAAATCGCCACATCTGACAATCCTGGGGATGATCACAAGTTGGATCTAGATGAATTAGCCCCGGCCCTGATCGATTGACTTGAAGCCTCCTAGCTTCATATTTTTGGATCTTAATTTTAAAGCCAAGCCAAGACTACAAAGGAAGTTTATAGCCTAAATATACAATGAGAAGGTTGCTCAAGATGTATCACTTAAACCATTTCTAATTGTAATTTAAGCGATTATTAGCTCTTTGACCGACGTGCCACTAGAACTGCTCAAGAAACTCTCACGCCACAGTATACCTAATAATATACCTGGGTATCCAGGGAAACGAGATCTCTGATGAGCTTGCCAGGGTGGGTTCAGAAGAAGATTTCTTAGGACCTGAACCTGCGTTGGGTCTGCTTGAATCCGTGGTTAGGTCATCCTTTGATACTTGGGTTTCTCGTGAACACAAGTGTCGGTGGCGTGACTGTGCTGGGTGTAAGACAGACAAAACGACTGCGTCCGGACATCTGCAAAAGGTCGGCGTCTTTCCTTCTGTCTCTCAGGAGAATCGACTGCAGACTGCTTGTGGGCGTCCTTTCGGGCCACCAAGCTTTTGCCAACCACTTAAATGTATTGGGCTTGAGCGATACCACCATCTGTCCTGCTTGTCGGGAGGACGACGATACAGCGGAGCACTTCCTCTGTAGTTGTCCTGCCTTTGCTCGCATCAGGTGGCGGATCTTTGGGGCTGACGTGGTGAGTGCCGAACACCTAAGCTCTTCATCACTGAAGCTCCTTCTCATCTTTCTTCGAAAGACGGGAAAACTAAGTACAGCAATGTAAGGTGTCTGTTTGGCAGTACAATGGACCAGTAGTTGTGTCTGAGTGCTCCATCGGATAGTAACAACCTCCGACAGGAATACCTAATTTTATAAGGAACATCGAATGGAAGCTAATGGACTTAAATATTCGACGGGAAGAATTTGTTTGCTTCTAGAAAGTTGCAAACCAATTTCCAGGTCTTTCGGACGTGTTTTGGAATAGCTATATGTGTGACAATTAACCACCTTAACTCGAAGAGCACAATGGCTTAGTGACGCCATTACTCGTAAATGTTGCCAATATTGTCTATATTGTAGATGACGAGCTGCCAAGAAATAATTGGTCAAAAGCAGTTGCAGTTAGCACTACCATGGCAAAACTTATGTTAATTTCACAAATCTATAGTTGTCCACACAGGCTTTTCTTAACATCTGCTTATATAATACACGCAAAGCTTAAAATATAGTTAGCCTCCCTAAAGCCTTTTGTCTGTTGTAATACGTTAGGGGTACTTGCACAGAACCTAAAAATCCGTATACGTATGGTATACCTTAAAGCCATTCGTTCACTTTTGTGTCCTAAGCTCAATGCCAAAGTTTTATCTGAGTCTCGTCCGGCAATTATTATGACTATGAGTCGATTTGATTGTGTTGTTCACAATATCCTTTATACATAACTTATAATATTTCCCTCTTTTTTGAAAATCCTTTCATTTCAGCAACCGATGCCACCTTAATTTTTCTGTTCCCACCAGTTTCTGCTATCTGTCCCGTCATCGTCATAGTCGGCATC
Organism: Cheilosia soror; assembly: GCA_949372485.1. Lineage (NCBI taxonomy): Eukaryota > Metazoa > Arthropoda > Insecta > Diptera > Syrphidae > Cheilosia > Cheilosia soror. The sequence continues at coordinate 32,580,806 of OX443561.1, read as the reverse complement.
ATATTCAAGTAAGTATAGACCTGCCATAGGTTTGGTTCAGTTAGGTTAGACGGACAGTTTGCAATAGGATCAGGATTACCTTTTTTATAGTAAGCATACATGACGGGAAACTGTAAAAACTATTGATGAATCTTCTTAAATCTGATATAGAGATATCGTTGGTAGATCTTCCAAGCCGTCAAAGAACCGTATAACAAGAGTAGCGGTGTTCTTGGAGGGTTGGGAAGTGACACGGAATATATTCTATTTGTTTTTCATCCCTGCAGTTTCTGCAGAATTCATTTGTAAAGATACCCAGTCTTTTGTTGGCCATGTTTTCAATGATGCAGTGTCAGTTTATTACCCCAACGAGCACTCGGATTTGGTTTTTAGTATCAATTGCGCGGGCCACAAGCTCCGAGTTATGGTACGTCCGGAAGTGTTTTTTCCATCTAAGTAGAGAAAACTGAAGAATTGCCGGACTTAATTTAAACATCTCCAATGATGGCTACTTGATGGTATGTACCAGTACCTACCCTACGTCTTGGTACTCCAGTTGTGTAATGTTACCAGCAACCCACCTCTCACGTACCTCTCCAGATACCTAATCAAATTAATTGAACTATCCCCATTGGTACTTGAAGTGAATTTTATTATTGCGATAGCTGTCCCACTAACCGATGTAACCTGGCTTTGTTTACGAAGACTCATATGACCCACAAAGGGCTAATTTCGATCACTTCTTGCTTGTCGATTAAAGGACCAATTGGTCACATGAACTCAACACGGAAACTCAATATACATAATATCCATTCCGTACTTGTAGTACATCCAACCTAAAGTTAACTGACCCCAATTCAAATGATTGTGGTCGCTCCTCCACAAAACAACAATATTGCCAATTAATCGTTCAATACGTTTTATTACAAAGCACCCCATGCATGACTTCCTATTCAGTCAATCGATTTCACCATTTAAATACCAGTAATGCTACAGAATTTTATTTCCTTTACGGTTTCCTATGCCCCAGCTTCCTGTCAATAAGACGAAAACTGCTACAAAGAATCACACATGCTGCCACTGTGCTCCGTTCGACAAAGGAGGCAACTGACAACAATGCAATCAACTTTAAATCGTAACATTACTTGAATTCATTCATTTCCAGGGCAGTCAATTTTCTTTGTATCCTTTTACCAGGGAAACAGTCCAATAAGTGCTACTGGCCATCGATTTCTACTCCATTCTTTAAAATTCTCTTAGTTCTCAGAAAGACCTATTAAATATTTGTATATAAGTTCCCTATCCTGATGCCGGACGTGGATACCCGGCAACAGCAAACATCAAAGTTTTAAAAAAGGATGAAAAAAAAAAACAAAACACAAAAACTATTGTACCCGACACAATAGCTATGTAAGCCATTTAAACGGTTACCCGTTGCCAATGGACATATGGTATACACCCACGCGCCATATGTCGAAGCTCTAAAAATATTAAGGACTCACATTGACGCTATTGACTCGTTCGAGTGAGTGAATTCCTTTCGATTGCCTTTGTCCGATGAAACTGCACTTGTCTCTCGAATTGAGATCTTAGGGACACTGTGGTTTCTAAAAGAACAAGGAAGAAAATTCCCATCTACCTGATGGTCAACGTACGATGTCCTTGGATGGTTTACTTACAAAGGTCGTAATGCTGAACATTCCACGCAGTCTTTGTCCTAGTCCTCATGTTTTCTGCACACAGATATCGCCTTTCCATGGACATGGCGAATAATTGGTCGTTGAAATTTCGAATCAATTTGAGGCTATGCAGTCCCATCATGTAGTCGGCACTGTTGACACCAACTTCACTTTGGAGTTTTAAAAGTTTTGTCATGTCATCTCCGTTCGGTTGTTTTTTTTTTTATGGGAAAACAAAATCGTTTTCCGGTGGAAAGTACCTGTGCAAACAAATTCAAAGTGTAAACTAAACAGCATTAGATTCCAGATGGCATTCGAATTGGAAACATTGTAAGCAACTTCTCAAGTACTACCATCAGCTATAAGCAGTTCAGGCCTTCAGGGAGCTGGAGAAGTTGGAATTTGTTTAGATGGATGGTGGTGTGCGGACTGTTGTACAAAAAGATAGGGAGCACCTCACTTTCTGAGTGTTTGCTTTGAAATTCCTCAAAACAATTTGCATATAAATATTTTTTTGAGAGAATTACATTAACAACAACTCATAGACCCTGTCATTTGGTAGGAATGATAGCTATTTCGAACTACACCACTAATTCATCATCAGACTTCTTTTAAGTGATTGTTTGAATAGTATTTATAATTCTGACAGTCAATTCTCCGTATATATCCACTTGGGAAGTCATTTCTGTTTTCCCCTGTCAAACAATCACCTGTGCTTTGTAGAGAAAGAGAAGTTGCTTGGGGCTAAAGTACCTCTTTGATCTAAATAGGTACCTCAACTTAGCATACGCCGATCTTGCGATATAGGATATGTGGTCCTGCCATGTGATTCCTGAATTCACTGGTGCCCATGGTGAAGTGGTAAGAGTTTGCCTATCACCAAAGCAGCGCATGCTCATACCGTGCGTCGGGGGACAGTTAGGCTAATGCCAAACGAGCTCTAAAATGGTCGCGCGTGTGGTGGGAGTGTGTCAAAAGGAGCTCGTGTGTCATTAGCCTAATAATCTCCAAAAAAAAAATAGTTTGCGCAGCAGGTCCGTATCTGTATGGACACTCTACGCCTAGCTTCTCACAACCATTCCTTTATGAGCCACTGCTTCCAAAAAAAGAAGGTATCTATTACAACCGATCCTTCAATTGCGCACTCCAAGTTGGTTAAGGTTTTGTGAGCGCCACTTAAGGCGAGGTCTTCCAAATTCCACTATTTCGTTGTCCCTCTTGTTTGGTATGAAAATCCTTCTGGTCGGCTCCCTAGTTCTATATGCCCTTGCCATGACCAAGGCATCCGCCCTCGCTGACGTCCATGCTTCTGAATAGATATTTTGTTGATGACGCCATAACTTAAAAACGGTTGGACCTAATTTTTCCAAATATTTTCAATAGTTTAAGGGAGTTTTGACGAAGAAAAACATTGGAAAAGTTTGCTGGGTAATCGAAAAAATGGGCGTGGCATCTCCCATACAAAAAGAAGCATTCAAAATCTTATTATATTAAAAACCACCAAATAGATTGAGGCAGTCAGTCAGACAGTCTTAGGTATTGATCATGTGAAAATTGGTCAAAATTGAAGAAAGGGGTGCAAACGGTATTCTTCCACAGTCTTGGTAGCCAAAGTTTGTAAAATTCGGAATGTTCTTATGCATATCCTAATAGACCAGAATATATTTAGGCAATACAATTCCTGGGCACGATCAAGGCCGAGCAGGTACAGCAAGTAACTAGTTACAGTATATAGCAAAAGTCGAGGTAGACAAAGCACCTTACTCAAAGTTATATCTGCTTATTATGACATTCCGTCCCTATTCGTCGATATTGTGTTTCCCTTCTTGTTGACAACATATAATTGGTTTTACCTTTGTATACTTGTTGATTATACCTATAGATACTAATAAAATTATTGCTGCTTCTATCCTTGTACAAGGTGGGCCAACAGAGATTACCCTATTGGAAGATGCTCTTATTTTTGCAAATAGCCGCCCATGTCAAATCTGTTTTGACATTTGTGGACTAGACAGATGTAGAATACATGTGAACAAGCCATGGAGCGATACACTCCCCAAGAACGCGAAATAATCGTGTCTATTTTTTTGCGTAACAATTCGTCTGTAGTGTTGGTGAAGAGCGAATTCCGTCGCCGATTCCCCGGCCGTCCGACACTGCGCCGTTTGGCCACCAACATTGAAGAGTATAGGACCACACGAGACGTTGCCAAGAGTGGCCGGCTCTGGAGCGCCCGTTGTGCCGAGAATATCACCGCTGTTGCCGAGGATGTCAAGCTGTCGCCGGGAACATCGACCAGACGCCGTGCCTCGCAATTAGCCATCAGCCTTTCGTCCCTAAGGCGAATTTTGGTCAAAGACTTGCGCATATTCCCGTACAAAGTCGAGTCCGTGCATCAGCTGCTGCCTGTCGACCGCCAAACGCGTGTAACTTACGCCTAAGCCATCCTCAATGTCTAGGACGAAGTAGACGATTTTTCGACCAAAATCATAATGAGCGATGAGGCTCATTTTCACCTCAGCGGGTACGTGAACAAGCAAAACTATCGCACTATCAGACACCGAAAATCCACGAGTAATGCACGAGGAGCCATTACACCCGCTCAAAGTTACTGCATGGTGCGCTGTTCACGCTGGAGGAGTCATCGGGTCATTTTTTTTTTTTCGAGAACGCCGCTGGTCAAACGACAACAGTGGACGATGCGCGCTAGTTTTTTCTGACGCAATTGGACGAATTAGGACTGGAGGATATGTGGTTCTAACAGAACGGAGCAACGGCACACACTGCGCGAGCCACAACCGATATTCTGAAAGCGGCGTTCCCGGGTCGCATCATCTCTCGTTTTGGCGATTTGCACTGGCCCGCAAGATGGCCCGATTTACACATTCCAGACCTATTTTTGTGGGGTTTTTTGAAGTCCCGTGTTTACGTGAACAAGCCTGAAACCCTAGATGCCCTCAAGGACAACATTCGACACGAGTGCGAGAATCTGTCTCCCGAAGTTCTCGCTGAAGTGATGAAAAATGTCATAAAACCCGTATGGCAATCAATTGTGACGGCGCCCATTTAGCCGATATCATCTTCTCGACTTGACCAATAAAATTCTAAAGGTTCAAATAAACATAATAAAAAAACAGAATCGAATATTTTCATTTAGAAAAAAATGAGAGCCAAACAACATATGATCTCAATATCTTCTTGCGTACCTATGCAAATACAGACTTGTGTAAAATAGCGTCTCTGGTGTTGGAGCTTGTCATTTTCGCATAATTTTTTCAAGTTTGAAACTGAAGAACTTACATGACAGGGACAGCGTGTCAACTTGTCTAAATCCTTTTTTGTTATTAAAAGTCTGCAGAAGCTGACGAGTTTGCCGGGGATGCCAAAACTATAGGTACATGGCTTTATGTATTTCGTCTCAATAAATGCTGTCATTATGTGGCCTTAAAATTGATTAGCAAATGATGGATAGGGATATAGATCTGGACTTTTTATGGGTTTTCTCCAGCATCTGCCTTAGTATGAATATTGTTGGTCTATTGTAGACTGCGCCTTAAGCCGAACTTTCAGGAGCCAATCGGTTTGTTGACAAATACATTCGGAAGTTCACACAGTACTGCAGAATTCATCTTATAGGCGATTTTAAGGCTATGCATCCATACTTGGCACAGTTTAGTGCTTCATTTCTTGTGAACAAGGAATGCCCTTAGACTCCCTTCTTCAAGCATAGGTACTTTCTTCTGATCAAATCTTGGATATGAGCTGGTGTAGGTATGCTCTTCAGCAAATTGCCTTCCACTGCCTTAAATAGTTTACCCTCGGCTTTACAACAAGTTACAGAGGCAATAAGTGCTACAGAAATGAAACTGAAGCATCTGAAACACAACAGTTTGACATAAAAGTTTGACAAAAAAACCAATTAATGTATCGCTATCATTTGTATTTGTCGTTTAACTAGAGGTTATACTTATACCTGATATTGTGATAGAACTAGGAACAAAATTGGCTTAGTTTATTCGGACAGACATCGTAGCGAAAACAATAAGGTTCCTCCCTACGAAAACGGAACCTTAAAAATGGTTAGACAGCTGTTTCAGCTATGTATGAAAAGACTGTATGTTTCTGTTAGATGTCACAAGTATACCTAATGTATTCATTTCGATTTCCGGTTGAATTCTATTCCGGAAACAGAAATGTATTCCCGCAACCAATATTCTAATGATGGATGGCAACTTTTAATATTTTTAAAGCATTCAAATGGCTTTAAAAGTTGTAGATACAATCTTGATAGTCTGCTTTCAGTGATGATGAAAAAATAAGGAAATAAATTGCAATTACATTAATATGATGGGGATTCATTGCCACAGTTACAACTGTTCTGAATAACCCATTAAGTTAATTCAGTTTAAAGATGGGTCAAATGTCGAATGCCCCTTTTTCCATATACATATGTATCTACATCTAATTGGCTACAATCTGCAAAAGTAGTCCCCATTATAATGTGTGTCAACAGCACCCATACACATATAAGATATCTTTTCTGACAATAATTGCCTGTCCTTTGCGATAACGTTTAACAGTCACAACAAGCAATAAAAATCACAATCCAAACAAGTGCCTGACGATAATCACTTCTAAACAATGTCCTGCTGTGCAAATAAGAAAACAAAAAATATGTATATTTTTCAAACTCCTACAGAAGAACAATGAAGAAGAACTGTGTCCTGATTAATGGGCCTTAATACTATAACGATCCAGAAAAGCACTTCCAATCAAACATCCAGATGAACAACAATACACTTTTACGCAAATTTGTTTATTTTCCTATTTTGTAGTCCACTTCAACCACCAAGGACACTCTCTCTAAATGTTTCTATTGACTGGTGGTTGGTGCCTCCACCGCTGTGCAAAAAGGAGTTTTTCCTCAATATCGTCTTTCTATTATTATCATTCGTTCTCCACGCTGCGATAGTGACCTTCCCCTCCACATTGGTCCTGGATGGCAAGGCGGATGGCCATTTGGAAAGACTGCGGGGAACATGATGCTCCATTTAATTTTATTTACTTTACAGACAACAACGACAACCAGACCCTGGAGAATGAGTTTTCTTAGCACAAAATGTGCTCGAATAAAACAAAATGGAAATCAATAAACCAACAAAGGACATTTGCGTGTCACGATTTGCTTTTGCTACCGCTTAGAGTAGGTACTACTTCCGCATGCCAATTTGGGGAGTGTTCATAATACCAAATGGAACCATTACAGTGGGGAGGGATACGAGGGAATATCCTTAAATAGAAAAATACTTTTTATATTATTAGTTTAGCCTAGAAGGTCGAATGATTATTTTGGTAATTTTTTTTTTCTAAATTACCGAATAAATAATAATAAAACAACCAAATTGGTCACTAGAAATTGGTCAACATAAATCTCTTCTTCGTATAGGTAGTCCCCTTGCAGTCGTTTATCAACTATGTATGGATTTTTTCCCCGAACAAAAAACCGAAATACGAATAAAATTCTGTGTTGCTTTGATCAATGGTTATAAGGTGACATAAAAAATATTCATATATCCTTGAAAGGAGTTCAACACTTTGCCCCCTTATCTATTGGTAAGGTAAGATTTATTTCTTTTTCTTTTTTTTTATCTATTTGATGAAAAATATTGCGAGATCCAATATTGACAAAGTTTTCGTAAAAAAGACAAATGTATCGAATATATTGGATATAACATTAGAGATGAACTTTTGCATTGATTTTGATTTTTACATCAAGTACATTACCTATGGATGTTATGATTCAGGAGAGGAAGAAAATATATCGAGAATATTTTCAAGTATATAGTTTAGTATCTCTGTAAAGTGCGGAAAGAGTTTTTGCCCTATTGTGTATGCGAGCTCCTTAAATAAATTTAAATAAACTATCTATGTAATTCATATGATAAGGCAGGCTTAGGGTTTCTATATGGATCTGTTGCGCCAACTTGCACAAGTGATTAATTTGGCGCAGTAAAATAATAACTGATTGATACTTGTAGAAGGACATAACACATAAGTTGTGATCCGATGTTCTTTGGCTGTAATTTATGAATAAAAAATGTTGGCACTGCTTTTGGATTATTTTTCTTTTTTCATGTCTTAAATTTGTGATGTGCTTTTTCTGAGGCCGAGGTTTCGCTCGCCGGATCCAGGATTTGCCCAAAGAAACACCAAACTTTGGCGTATAAACGTATAAACTACTGTCCTATGATCAGTGCTGACTTCAAAGATTTTGAAAAAGTCGCAAAAAAAGGGGATTTGCGTAGAAAAAGGTGCAATACTAATTTGCCCACAAATGTCAGAAAAAAACGAGGGAGTTCACTAAAGTTAAGTGGCTTACGCATATTTTCATCTCGTTTTATCTTATTGTTGCATTGAACATGGTTATAGCTAAATTGTTAATGCCTAAACTTATGACAATAGGACATAAATAGCTAATAGCTGATACCTCTGGCTGATAGAAAAAGGACGCATTCAGATCCCAATTAATTGTGAAGTAGTTTCGTGAAGCATTTATTATGTCACATTTCGTATTTCATACAAAAGGGTGTTTGTTTTTTCCAAAATGGGAAGAACTATCAACGAAATACAGAAAAGGGGCAAATATGGACAATTTTGGAAAAGTCGTCTCATTGGGGATAGAAAGAAAAAAAGGGGCAAAATGCAACTTTAGTCGCATAAAGTCAGCCCTGCCTATGATTAGCTTAACAATGGTTAAATTCCTAAGTTGAGTATACGCTATACAAATACAATAAAGCGGCCCAACGAGAAGCGTGGCTCCGTATTACAAAAAGCAGCCCACTGATATGCGGCCCAACGAAAAGCGTGGCTCCGATCTGCGGCCCAGCCACATGCGTGGCTCAGATATGCGGCCCAGCGACAAGCGTGGCTCCGATTTGCAGCCCAGCGACAAGAGTAGCTCCGATCTGCGGCCCAGTAACAAGCGTGGCTCCGATCCTAAGCAGGACAGCCAAAGACACTGCTGATTTAAGGCCTGCTTCCCAAAGGAAACTTAGCCACGAAAAATTCACAAGACTGACCGAAGTCAATTTCTTTGTGGGAGCCTTATCTGGTACACTAGATTGGTACAAAACAACAAGTAGACAAGTCTTCCCGAATGGCAATTTCATTCGGGTACTCATGCTATTTCCTCCAATTACTCAGTGTGACTTATAAGTGACGAATGAAAATTTCTTGTCACAAACATTGGTTGGTTGGACGGTCTATGAAATTTGTGCAATAGCAGCGGGTGGTGTGTCTGCGGTTGCCTGTGTACAGTACTGGCTATACAAAGTGTTTACAGTGGGGGCCATAAAAGTAAGTAGTCGCCCGATTTATACGCCGTTGCTCCATATCCTGTTGGAAAGACAGCAGTCGTTCGACCCAGAGTGTTTTCAAAAAATTAACACCCGACGACGCGACGCATGCCTATTGCGTAAACAGCACACAATGCAGTAACTTTGAGCGAGTGTAATGAATGACTCTTCGATGGTTATACGCTAATTTTCGGTGCGGTTATTTTGCTTATTCACACATCCACAGAGATGGAAATGGGCATCGTCGATCATGATCGTTTTCAATGAAAAGCTGTCTCACTGCGAGGTTTAAAACGCCCGGAGTTCAAGAAGCCATCAGAGAGAAGAAGAAGGATTTTTAGGAGTGGATTCACTTGGGAAACTCACCTTCTCGAAACTGATATATTTTAAAGCGCGAAGAACTTGAAAATTGGCTGTTAAAGCAGGCAAAGAACAATCTTGGAAGGAATTCGGGGAGTAATTAAACAGTGACCACAAATCTGCAAGCAAGGTGTCCTGGCAGACTATCCGCCGTCTTAGAGGAAAAAAGTGGTAAAATATTAGTTAAGGAGTCAAATCCAAAGATGGTATACACTTCTTTTCAATGAGGAGGACATTTTGCGCAGATTGCGCGAGCACTTTTCTGAATAGCTCAATCCGATCCATCGCCTTAAGCAGGGCGAAAAATAGTCCCACAGTAGAGGAAGAAATCAACTTTTGCGATCAAATCGCTAAAACCTAGCAAATCTGAAGAAATGGATGAAATCAGGCCAGAAATGCTTAAGGCCTTAGGTGAAGAGGGAGTTAAATGGGTCTCTCGTGCGTCATTAAAGTGGCCTGGCAGATTGGGGTGATTGTGCCCCTTTTAAAGAAAGGGGACAAAATGGATTGTCGATTGGTCGATTGACGATTAGACGATGAGCAGTGCGGTTTTCGTCCAGGCCAGAAGCACAACCGACCAGTTATTCACTCTCAGAATGGTACTTGAGAAGGCTTGGGAGTATGCTACAGCTACACCTGCTTACGCATGCTTCGTAGATTTGGAGAAAGCATACGATCGAATCCCTCGAAGTAAACTCTGGAGTGTATTACAGGAGTATGGAGTAGACGGTTCTCTCTTGAGAGCCATTCAATCTCTTTACACAAACTGTTAAAGCTTGTGGTTCGGGTAAAGGGCGTTAAATCAATACGAGGTGCTAGTATTGTCTCCTCTCCTTTTCATTACTTATATGGACTGGATATTACAGCGCAGTCTTGGCGAAGAATGTTTCGATCCTTGGTCATCCTTGGGTCATCTCAGACTGAACTTTAACGCGCACTTGATCGGTTTGTAGCCGTTTGTATTGAAGTGATGAAAATAAACGTGAACAAATCTGAAGTGATGGTCGTCTCCAGAACGCCTGTTTAATGCACTCTGCATGTTAGTGGAGTCCCATTGAAACAGGTGGAGAAGTTTTAGTATCTCGGGGTCTTATTCACGAGTGATGGAAGGAGCAATGGCGAGTTTTCCTGTATAGGATTGGTCAGGCTAGATCAATTTTGAAACAGCTTGGACATTCTATTATTAGGAGGACTAAACTTGGTGTCAAAGCTAAGTTGTCAGTCCTTTAATTTGGTGTTTGTTGTTTGTTCCAACTCTTATCTATGGTTATAATGTTTGTGTAATGGCCGAAAGAATAAGATCGCCGACACAAGCTGCCGAAATGAGATTCCACCGCGTTGTATTGCTGGTGTGTCCCGTAGAGATCGCATTATAGAAATACCAGAATACGCGAGTAACTCAATGTCGAGCAGCTACTTCTCCAAGTAGATCGGTGAATCCTTCGGTGGTTTGGTCATGTTAAACGCAGGGTCCCATGACGTGCTATCGAATCCGTACCATCAGGCTGCAGTGTCCTCTAGGTAGACTTGTAAGCTAAAGGGGGTATAGGGATGGAGTGAAATATCCTATTTGGTAGCAGCATCGGCACGCTTGCGGTTGCACGGCGTTAACTCGTAGGTGGGGCGGGATCTTGCTGCTATGTACCCTATGCTTACTAAAATTATCGTGCCGAAAATGAAATAAAAAGAAGGAAGAAAACTGAAATTGTGACATAAGGTCAAGTTATCACTGCTAAACTGGCAGTAATACTATTGTATGATGATAAGGTGGGTATTATGAACGTTCTTATAACTTTGGGGTGTCTTAGGTGTTGTGACACTTGGGGGAACCCTCCCCTTGCGACTGACAGTAGCCATCGCACCGTGACTATTCCTTCCTCAATCTCTATTGGAATAGTCCCTAACTCGAGATCACGAACACTTCTCTCAGCGACTCATCTCAACGACAAAAAAAAATATTTACCACATACTCATGTTTACCAAAGAGAAAACAGAATTGTTTAACATATCAATGATGAGAGCATCAAATTTTTATTATTGGTAAAAATCTAAATTATATGCTAAGCACGTGTGCATCAAATAAAGAGAAAAAATATTCTCTTAAAACTATTTTATTTGTTTTTGTAGGACGTAAATTCATAGTATGTATAGTATAGTTCAAGTTTATATGACGAATTAATATTGATAATATCTAATCAAGATAAATGGCTGATTTGGATGTCGATAAGGTCGATCGATAAATTAACTCAACACTATAGGTATATTCACTATCAGTTTAGATTTTACAATTTTAAATATATGTAATTAGGTATTAAGATATTTAAATTTATGTAGGTATCAAAGTAATTTTAAGTAGGTATAGTTAAGCCATAGAAAATAAGTAAATTGGCAATGTACTCACGTTTTGTATATGCTGATTCTGGAGCGATGAAATTTGTGCACAAAGTTCCGCTGATGAATTTAAGTACCTTTTGTTAGAATTTAAAGCACTAGTATTTTCAATGGCTATGTTTTTAAGAATTATATGTAAGTTTAGGTTTAAAGTAAATAAGTTAAGTTTAAGTATGTATATAAGCAAGCAAGAAAATATTAAATTAAGTTTTTATGTGACTATGAATTCACTGTGAATGATTAATTAATGTAAGGTAATCGTTGATTTTGATTGGGATGAATGTTTGTTGTATGACTGGAACTGGTATTGATGTTTTAGGGATCTGATTGATCCAACGGGATGCATGTGCTTGATGATATGATGTTGTTGGATGTTTTCTTGTGGTATGAATGATGGGTTTTTTTGTTTAAATTATTAGATCTAGGTAAAATTGGTGTGTTCTTGATAGTTTTAGAGTTAATTTTTGTTGTTTTTTTTGTGACACTTTTATAACACTTTCAATTTTGTTAATTTATGCGGACTGCTTTTGGCGTGGGTGACTACTATGTACCTGTGATGGTTGGAGTGGTGGTGTACGGAACAGGCGGGTTGGAGGACTTGTAGACTTCTTTTGCGGGGGCTAGTTTGCGTCCATGTGGTGTGGTATTACCTGAGTGCGAATCACTGTGAGAGTCACTCTCGTGTGTTTTGTCGCAAAACGGGGTGATACCTAATCAAATGACTTTAGCGGAGCACTGGGACACCAGATGTTCGGTCTCAGCTAAAGTCAATGCGCAATGCCTGTTTAAATTGGCTGATTGAAACATATTGTAAAAAAAAATTGGCTGCGGGCTTACCTTTGTGGATTTCTAATAAATTTTCCACAAGATTTTAGGATGCGCGTGGTTGGCTTAAAGCAAACTAAATTCGCGCCGCGTGTGAAGGATTTTTATTGAAGATTCCTCTGTGGTGGTTACCGCACTTTTGCTTACTTTTTCCAGCACTCAAGATTCTATGCAATAAAAAAAATTACACGCTTAAAATTGGGACGATTCGAAGGGAATCAATTAAAAATCGCAAATGCAAAAAATCTTAACCTCACCGGAGGAAACTTACATCGCGCCATGCAGTGGTCCAGTCCACGAGCAAAGTGTTTTACAGAAAAGGAAGACAGATAGATAGGCACAGGCTTAAATAACTTTCATTTTCGAAAGAAAGTGACAAATGTGGCGTTCGATTTCGAAAATATCCACACAAATTGGTATAATTCGCCATGAGCAGCGTTCAAATGCCTCTATCCGGTTTTTGTCTTGGGTGGATAGATCGACGGTTGAGTTTGAAAAAGGATACATTCGTGGTGAATTTAAATTCTCAAAATTTATATATGTATATTTTGTTCTTAATTTTGTATGAATATGCCACAGACTCAGTATGAGATGGTTATATCTAGTCCGTAATCCCATTTGAGGATAGCCCTTGATGATTTAGAGTCGATGGCGGAGAATCTAGAGGAGGGTCCACTTGAGCAACTTACACCCGCTACCCACTTAATGTATTTGCGGGTCATTAAAAGTAAATGAATGTATAAATGATAAATGAATGTATGAATGAAGATGTCTTCCTCATGGTCGAGATTCAGAATGGCTTTGCCTAGGTTACACGCACTTGGCGGTCAAAAACTTCAAGCTAATGCACTGTCTGCTCTTTGTAAGAGAACATCTTAAAGTCTTTCACCAATATTCTCTGTAAAGACCGATATTGATGCCCAATGGCATGCCACGTGCGTTGTCTTGTTGATACTCCGAAGTCCTCTCCTCTGCGAAATTTTTAGCTACAGCTGCGATATTCTCAGCAGAACGACTTCTAGGCGAGCGGTTAAACCTTATAGAGTTTGCCCAGTTAGAGTCGGACGACCGGGAAATCTGCGCCGAACCTCACGTTGTGCAAACACAACCGACGAATTAATCCGCCTAAAAATCGAAACAATAATTCCGCGGTGTTTTATCATGGTAGAATATGCTGGCCTAAACTGGCCTTAAGCAACTTATTTTCTCCTATGTAGGTACTGATTAAGTTGGCTGTGATATGCTGCATTTAGAAAATAAATACCCTATAATTTCATTGATCTGTACCTAGTCTTTTTTATGGATAGGAAAAATCAGCGAGTCCTTAAATTAAATTCCTTAAATGCGGGGCTAATCCTGTCTCTAAGATGGTGTTGAAAGAAAAGAGATTAACCTAAGGTGCAGCTCATTGATTTGATACCATGCTTGTAAAATTCATCGTCCGAACCTCCAGCTTTACCATCCTTCAAGAATAAATAGATCAACTGTTAAAACCGTCTTGTGATATATATTCGCGTATAAATTTCAACCACTTAAAAATATTTGCGAAGTTGGCTTCTGTCTGGACAAACATCCTGTATAAAATTTTGATTACCTACATAATTCTGTCTTGTGAAGGAATAGGCTGCCAGGCTGGTAAATAATGTTGTTAACATTTTACGACGAGGCTAAATTTTCCAAGTTAACGTATTTTCCTGTGCATGAAACATTTTATGGTGTTTTTTTTTGGCCAAAATGTAGTTAATGCCTTCGAGTTGAAAAGAAGATAATAATCGTACACTTGAAGTGGTTTATAAGTTGGCAGGGCAGGGCGTAAATTTAATGATGAATTTAAATGTATGTCAAATAAGTCTACTGATCCCACGGTTGTCATTAGGGCTTACAAATTCCAACAATCGAAAGTGTTTTGACCGGGATTCTATCGAATATTATACGAACTTTCGCTGACTATCTTCAAGTGATAGTTCAACTAGCTCGTTTAGAATTTAATGCGAAACTCGTGACATGTGATGAAGTATAATCTTCACACGTATGGCATGAATGCAGTATAAAAATATGGACCAACCCAGAGGCCAGCAATGCCATCCATAACGATGCAACTTTCATCAAGGAAGGCAGATGTTACGTGCTTTAAGTTGGCAGAATGTGATGATGGCGTGTAAATGTCAAACCATTTGAACTTTAAAATTGACAATCATTACAACGGTTACATGCTGCGTGCACGGACACTCAAAATTTGTTACATTTAATGTAAAGAAAGTACGGCATAAATAAAAAGGTCGTCAAAATACACCTCATGTTTATATTTCTAAACCTGAATTGAATATAGAAAGAGAGAAACCCGACAGATATGCTAAAATAAATATCCTGCACCCCTTTTTGATCCCACAGTATGGAATGGAATGAACTTCACATTCCCACACACATTTGCGGGCAATGATCCCCATGTGAGAGCCGCATGCAGCCGAATGGCATCCCGACGACGACGACGATCTGCTTCAATGGCATCGTCTGTACAAATTATTGGCATCTATTTTGTATTTGACCCCTGGCGTGGCCCCTAAGACCGGCGACAATAGTCTGTGTGGTATGCATAGGCGCACCAACGAAATTGAAGAGATGAACTTTCTTTTCCAACCGAAAACATTACCGCTTGCACGTTCTCAAGGTAGACGGCTATTAGCCTCTGGCTAAGTGGATATATGGCTGCAACTGTCCTGGTCAATATATCCAAAATGAATACCAGAAAGCCAGATGCAACTGAGACAATGAACTGTGCGCGCCATATAGTCGGCTTAGGTAATTTACGCATCAGCTTGCACGTACCACATCTGCTACGAGCCATGACACCATACCACACCACAAAAGCAACAAGACAAGGTGTTAGATGATTAATCAGTGCTTCAAGATAACACGCAAAGATTTGGTGAACATTTTGTTGTTTTTTTTTTTCGGGAGATTTTCTCCGGATCCCCCCGCGCGCCAACAGGGGTGAAAGTGAAAAATTACCGCGGCTGCAATAATTGGAAATGCAGGCAAGTAGATTTGCAGCAGCTTAATCAATTTACCTTATGGTGGGGCGGGCGGTAGGGGTGCATGCATTGCATAGTCAGGGTTCTTTAGTGTGAGTTCAACAGTGCGCGATTAGAAGATGTGAAAAGTCATACCCATGAGGGTAAAATTATACAGTGCGCACAAACTGTGAAGCTGAGGCTGACTGAGGCAGTTCAAGAAGGTGGAAAATCAACGTGGTAATTAAAAGAAAACGTACGGTTTGACATGAGCCAGTTACCAAGGAAATCAGTGTTTGTGATGTGCAGTTAATGAGTTCTCGAAAATTGAATTTAATTTCCTGCCATATAGAATAGGTGTACATTATTTTTCTGTCATTCACACAGTGAGTACCTATTTAAGGATTGGTGGTATTTGTAACTACAGCTCTTTTAGGTTCCGTAGGCAGCCCGACCAGAAAGTACACCAAACATTTGACTGGAGTATTGGTAGGTTGTAGGTTCTAGGATGTAGGAGTTAACTGCAGTATGTAGGTAGTTTAATTGTCGATGGTGGAGTATTTATTGACAAAAGACTTATTTTTTACACCAGAATTTTTTGAGAGCTTATGATTGTATGGTTCTGGAAAAAATAGAGTCTGATGAACCCTTTATATTTGAAGGTGTATTCCATGTTGAGGACACTAACGCCTCTTTATGTAGTTGGCAGGATCACTTATTTTTTGAGGACTGGACAATCAATGCTGATAACCCTTTATTGCTTACACTGTCATCCGATCGAATTTTATATCCCGCCGGCAGCTCCCGTAGCTTTCTTCGATTCCAGTTTAGAGATTGATACCCTTAGGTTAGGTTTTTGGGTTGGCGGGGAGTTCTCCATGCCACACTCGGGTCAAAACTGACCTATTGTGAAGCCCGTAGGGGGAAGAGGTTGTCCCTTACCCATTATAACCCTATATTCAAATTACTTGCTGTGCTGTTACATACAAACCATCCTGTTGATTTGAGGAACTTCATTATCTTCTCTATTGATGTTCTGCAAAGCTCGTCTAGGTCGGTGTGACTCCCAAGGAATTTATACCTAATGTGTTGGAGACCTGCACAGTGACAGAGGAAGTGGGTAATGTCCTCAGGAGGTCCCTCATTACGGCAGCCTCTATAAAGTTTTTCTTCCGTAAAGCCCATTTTCTTCATGGTACCCCCTCATGATTCCTACGAGGGTGGACAGGGATTTCCTATCCTTCCGTATTATACTCTCGGTTCTGTTTTCATTAAAGGACGGCCATACCATTCTTGTGGTATTACAATTATTTAAGGTGGCCCATCTAGCGTTTGGGATGTTCACGGAGGGATCAGCTTGTTCTAAATCAGCTGTCGAACTTTGTCTTGCTAATTTATCTGCTTTCTCATTGCCAGGAATGCCTTCATGTCCCGGAAACCAGCAGAGCGATACCTTATGTGCTGTGTACCAAGAGCGTTGCGAGTTCTTCGCAACAGCACTTCAATAGCTTCGATTTTATTTCTGGTGCAGCTATAGCATTTATTGGCTGGCTGTCAATAAAAAAGGTAATACCTCTAAGTGGAATTTAAAGTTGTCTGGCCACTGGACAGAGAAGAAAGATGTGTTATAGCTCAAAATAGTGCCTGAAATATTGCCTAAGAATTCCATTATTGTCACATATTGAAGGCCACAGGGTCTCAAGGCTTTGTGGCCTGAGAGAAGTCAAAAAAAATCTATAGAATTGTTAAAACTCAACAGATCTAAGCTATGGTGATCGGGATACCCTCAAAGCACTACATTCTTAGGAAGAACGCCAGGAAATTAGGTTTAACCAAAATACGGACGCGTGCAGGTATTCCGAGGACCTCCATTTCGCAAAGGATATGAGGTACTCATCGTCTATGTGAATGTCAAGATATTGCTTAAAATAGAAGGAAATACATTGTAAGGTAGCCACTTCTTCGGCAATTTGTGGAATAAATTTGAAACCATTTTTAGATTCTGTAGGGAAATTCGGTGTTTGGGTGATTTGGTTAGGCTTGACCGTAATGGTTCCCCAGGGATGACAATGCGTTCAAGAACGTGCTTAGTCTACTGTGATGAACTCACACTCTATATTACCTAACTTAACCTAACCTAATTTAATCTAACCTATTGCTTCAGCGAAGCTTTTAGGTCTAGTGTAGCTTTGGTTGGACTGTGGCCTTTAGATTAATTTTGATTTGTCTTCATACAAATTCAAGGAAAATATCTTTTCATATCAATTTTCAGCTGTTTGAGGTTGAATTTTTAAAAATCCCTAACGAACTTCTATGGGCAAATTTTAAGCTTAAAAGTTCAAGGATGGACTGGGGCGTTCCGTCTAAATTCTCGACTTATTTGTTTTATATGTACATACGATATATGTACGAGTAAATTTAAGATACGCAACATGCTGTTCACAAGACAAAACATTGGCAAAACATTTTACAACTGTTGAGTATACTTTCGGCTCTACAGGCCCCTGGAATATCCCTATCACTGGCTGCCGGGATATTAAGATAGATATTAAAATCCTCAAGCCGAAGTTTGCGATTTTGCGATATAAACTAAACATTTTTAAGGTAGTCTTAACACTTACATAACACTAATAAATAAGTGCGTTGTTGGAATAATTGTGCTGTGCACCCCTTCTCCCAGGCTCGTGTTTCTATGGGAAGACACCGGATCCAACGAGTTTACCTCAGTTTTAGAGAAAAAAAAAACACATCACGATTCAAAATAACTCTTTTTACATAAAGATCTGATTTGCACATTTTCCGTTTACTGTATTTCAAGGAAGCGCAGAATTTTCGAAACAAATATTTGCCAGATGAGGGTGAGCCACATATACCTAGAAAAAACATGGCATCTATTTTGTAATACCTTCACGAAAATTTCAATTTATTTACAGTTACAGTCCACGCCGCTCAATTATGATCACATATATGGTAACTGAATAAAATGATAACAATAATTAATGATAACAACAGGCGATGTCTCCAATTTTGCCAGTAAAGTGTAGAAGGAGAAGGAGTTTTTATTTTAAAGGCATATACTCGTCTCTTGTACGACTGGAGCTCTTATAAAGCCATTAAATTAAGGAGATTAAATATTGTTGGGTCTTACAAAGCCAACTCTTCTGAGGATAACCGAAATAAGTTTAAATGAGCCGAAAATTACTCCAATGCCTTTATCAAGCATATGTAAAGCTATTATATAACCAAAATCTGAGGTAAAAATTGGTACATACAACTTTTTGTCATTTGTTAAAAATGTTAAGAATTCGGTCTCATCGTCGAAACCTAAGCTCTTCTAAAATTACAATCCAGCTGTCAGTTTTTTAGACAAGGCTAATCTGCACGGTATACATGTTTCGCAGCCAGATCGATGCTCCCAGATTGTGCTCTGTCAGCACCTGTACCTACTAGAGATCGTCGAATTTTTAAATACAAATACAAAATACATTTTCGAACTCGTACAGACGCGACAGTTTTTATGATCTCTACATAAATAAATTCGGTGGTCCCAGACTGCATCTCCTTCATCATTCTTTCACTCTGGCTAACCACTCTACCATTTTATTTTTCTGGACTCTTTCTGAGAAGGTGAACAACAGCATTTGACCAGCCCGTCCCTAAAAAAGTGGAATCTTCTTCTCCCAGCAATTACGTCCATTCTTTCTATAAGGTCATGGAAACGATGATAAATCGTCTACCTATGAAATATCTTGAATCACGGAATTTCCTTAATGACAGGCAGTACAGTTTTCGTGGCAGCAGATCCACTGGTAATTTGATGACTTAACTCACTCAGAAGTGAAACCAATCTTTCCATCACTCCGGTAAAGCTAAGACTATTTTGCGCTTGATATTTCAAAGGCTTTTGACAGAGTTTGGCATTAAGCTATTGTGTCAAAAATGCGTGCGTCTTATTCAATGAATTAAAAACTACCTACCTTTCTCGTCGTTCAATTCGAGTTGTTTTAGATGGCTTCAAGTCTCCGACTCTCTTTATCATTTTCATGAATAACCTCTGTCTGCAACTGCAACTTCTAATTCAATCCATTCTTCGTTAATTACAGCGCCCATAGCGTGGAAAGGCCACATATATGTTAGCATTATAAAATGGAGTTCAGCCAATAGATTGGACTTTAATGCTTCAAAAAGGCAATGTTGTCTGCTGTCTTCATGAAAAACGCTTGCATTATCGAAACCGAATCCCATTCTCGGTATGTCTTCATGACAACCTTCACTAAAATGACCATATACATGAAGTCGGCAACAACGCTGAACCCCCGACAGGTTCGCCAGGCCTTGTTTTGCTTTTTTTATTTTATTTTATTTATTTACGGGCGACAATGTTTTAATTTTTTTTGTATTGGAGGTGCCACGCCCCTTTGTCCAACTTTGACCAATCTTCACAGGAGCACTCCACGGCAGCTACCTAAGAATATCTGTAAGTTTGAACTCAATCAATTTGGTGGTTTTCGAGATATACGACTTTGAATATTTTTTATGAACGGTGGCACGCCCATTTGTCTGATTTTGACAGGAACACTCCACGATGAATACCCTTGATTATCTGTAAGTTTGATCCCAAAATATACGATTTTGAATGTTTTTTTTTTGTATGGGAGGTGCCACGCCCCTTTGTCCGATTTTGAATTTGTTTAGCCTATCGCCCGATCACCGTAATTACCAACATTTAAAAAAAAAATTAACAAAATTGGTTGAAAATAACGCGCGACAGAGGGAAACAGTTTTTTCCACTTTGTTTTATATACATATATAGAGAAGAAGAGATAATAAATAAATATAATAATATTTTTGTCAAGATGTTTTTGAAAATTCAAACCTTTTTCGTTTCCTTACCCTAATATCCTAAATATCCTCCCTTATTTGCCCGAACTTTCGCAATTCTTCGTGTCATTAAATTGATCACTTTTTGACATGTTGTCAAAGCTATAGCATAACTACCACTCTTTTAGTACAGCTTCCTACAATAGGTCCCTGTTGTTAAAAAAAAAAACTGACACCTTAATCACCGCATCAACTCATTCCACAAGATCTCAATTGGATTGAGATTCTTGGACTGATTGGGCTATGCGATTAGATACACTTCCTGATTCCGAAACGAATTTTCTTACTAAGCCCGATGTATGTTTCATGTCATTGTCCTGCTGACAGTGCCATCTTCAGCATATGGAAGTATCATATCCTACAATAAATCGCTGTACTCAAATCAGGTCATGGTGTTATTGATTCGAAATATGGGACCAATACCTTCGCAAGAACAAATTAATTTTAGTTTCACCACTCTAAAAGACGTTACACCATTTTTTTACTCCTTCAAGTCCGTTCCAATGTTTGTGGCTTAAAGCTAATTCTTTTAGAAACTTTAAGTTCTTGCCTCTCATAAGGCAACTTTCCTAGCAATTATTCTGGGAATTATTAAGAGCCTTTGACGAACTGTGCGCGCGCTCACTTTATTTCCGATTTGTGCGAAAATCGTCCTCGAAGACTCAAAAGGGTCGGATTTTGAACAAAATCACAAAATATTAGCTAAAAGTAGGTACTTGATATGATTAAAAATAAACTCACTTTGAAACAACTAGTACTAGGTATTACCCCCAGTTTCACACTGGAAGTTTAAACTATACTTCAACTGAACCTGAACGTGAGTTTAAATTTGAAGTTCAACTCGTCCGGTTTGACAATATAAGGCATGTTTTTTTTTTGAAACCTCGCCAGCCAGCCGTTCATTTGGACAGTTGCCAGCACAATTGTCAGCAAGATGAAGCCAGCCGAATGAAATTAGGCAATACGCCTAAAAGCGCACCAGCATTTCGTATAAAATTATGCATTTGGTAGAAATATTAGATAAATTGTGACATTTTTCTCTGGAATGTTGTGTGCATGAGATAAGAACGCAATTATAATTCAAGCAAATTGCACGGAAATTCTAAGCCACTTGTTGCTTTCGGCGCCACCTGTTTGTTCACTGTGAATTGAATTTAGCCAGCTGCCAGCCAGCAGCTTTCCGGCTGGGGAGAAAATCAAGAGTTGTTGCCAGCAGTTGTCAGCAGGTTGTTGTTTTAATTAACATGTGAAATGTGCCTCAACTGCCAACTACTGGCAATTACTGGCTGGCGAGGTTTCATAAAAACACAACTATAATCAGAACTTCAATTCAATTGAACTGAGTTTAACGAAATTTTATGAATGGAATTTGGCAGTATTGTAGGTACAGTATTTAGGTTTTATACGACTTTTTGAAAATCGTTCCTTGTACCTATTTCCTTTGAAAGAACACACAAAACAACGTCAAATATTTGTGTTTTTGGCAATCGCCTGATCTGAGGTTTAAACGGCAGAATACTGTAGTTTAACTTAAACTACCGAATGAACTCTGTTTAAGGTTCAAACGAAACTGTGAAACCGAAAAACTAACTTGAATTGTCGGTATGTCACTTCCTGACAAATGTATTTTTTTTTTCTTAAGGGATTCGGACTGGGTGCTCTATGTTAGGGCAAGCGAAATGTCAAACTGGGGACTTACTCCCAAATGCGCGGCGGATTGGAATTTTTATAATTCCAAAAGCGATTCGATCCATTCAAAAGCGATATCTATTTTGAGAATTGCTGGCAATAAATCCGCCAGCAATCCGTCACCTGAATAGCTATAGCTTTTGACAGCTTTTGGAAATACAAAAATATCAATCCGCCATGAAAAGCGATCCGCCGCGCATTTGGGAATAAGCGCTCTAAATGCTCTCCGATGACTCAATAGAAATGTCAAAACTGAGTTCTCTAGACAAAATAAATGTCAACTTAGTAGTGAACCGAGAAATTCTTGACTTGAATTGTCGGTGTTGCCGACATAAACGTCAACTGAGAAAACTGTGCACTTGATAAGTATAGTCATAGCACAGTGAAAACTCAACAGCATGAAGATAGAGAGCTGTCAGACTTACTAAACTAGATTGTTGAACCCCATCAATTGCTCATAGCTACTTATTTCTTTGACCAGCTATAGGTATAATTATTTTTTGGTAATATTATATGAATGATAATATTAAGCGTGAATCTGTTAAGCGGCGTCTACTGTATTTGTAATGGGCAGGTATAAGTTCCTCCTTTACATATTCACCATGAATACCAAACAAAATACTAAAAAATATGATTCTTGGAAATAAGATTTCCCAAAAATTATATTTCCCTCGTTGTTTAAAATTCCTTTTACGTTCCCACAGTTTTACATTCTAACATCAAACCAGCAGCAGAAAATATTTCCAATTGCTTTGTGTACGCATTTCGAATGGCTGAGAACATTGCTGTGGATGCGATTACACTTCTCCTTTCAATGGATCCGTTAGTAGATGTGTCGAGTGTTTGACATCGCACAGAAAACACACTCTGCATCATAATTTTCTGACATTTACTGTGCAGGCGTTTACAAATCTCTGCCATATAATATTGAATACAGTAACTTATGGCAGCTGATTCAGCAGATGTCAATACAACCCCTGGCTACTCAATTTCTCGTTAAAGGATGCTCGTATAGCTGTTGTATGCCATATAGGCGGTTGTAACCTTGCACGTTATATTTTTCTAGGAAAAACGGTCTGAACTTGATGATGACTTTGAATGAGTTTTGGCTACTCATTCCAGTTCTAAGGACAGTTCATATAGGTACTCCTCCTGGCTTTTAGAAATGCGAATCGTGCCATTTTCAGCACGTAACCTTCACCTGACCCAAATTTTCGATCAAAAAGTTAGTAAAGTCATTTGACTGTGTCCTAATTCGATGGAACAATATACTACCCTTTCGACCTTAATTTCCAATTTCCGAATGATTGCATCTTCGTCCTTCTCAGTATACATATTCCAAACCCCCGATGGCGACTCATTTATTCAATTGAAAAAAGGTCACTCATTTGCCCAGTAAAAAACCGGATGATGGAATTACACCGAATTAAGTCAAAAACCATCACTTAATTCGCGTGAACTTAGAAGTAGGTATCTATGTACCTATACAAAATCAGAGACTAGAAGTCTGTTTGGGTTGGGAATTAAATTAACCACGTGTTATGGGATCAAAAAGGAATCGTTGGCCTTTCCCGCGTAAAAGGCGGCAAATGTGAGCGCATGCTCGAAAAATTTCCCTCTTCCATTGAACTGTTATACGGCAATATTGTTGCGCAACATGTTGTGAAAAGATGCTTACGATGCAAACGAAAAACAAAATCAAATTGCCACTTTTAATTTTGAAACATTTCTCAGGTGTGTGGGTAGTAATCCTCAAGACATTACCACAATATTCAACTAACTAAGACCTTAAGTAGGACTAATTATAGAATGATTATTTATGAGTCCTGAGAAAATTAGCAGGATCTTTTATTCCCTCGGGAGCGAATTTTAAATTTTATAATTTCTTTCGTATACTTTATCATGGCCAAGTACCTACATTTTTATTGTTTCTTAACGAAGTTGAAAAAATGTGTAAATTAGCCGGGCAAATAGATGTGTATTTTTTTATTTATTTTTTATATTTTTTGTATGCTGCTTTCTGCAGTTTTCTGGAGTATATTTGATATTTTAAATACATATATTGAAAACGCTTTCGACAGTCTTTAGTACATCGGTAGTGGACTCAGATCTACCGTATTTACCTTTCGGTGGTGAATGAACTTCCTCTTAATCAATTAAGAAGGTCATGTAAGATTCAGTAAACCACTGCAAGTATGTGTGGGTGTTGTATAATTAAACTGGAGCATTATAGACAGAAGAAGAGAAAACTCTTAAAAGTTCAAAAGTACATATGCCATGAAAGAGATTGGGGCACTAAAAAGTTGTAAACATATTGATGTCCATCGATTTTGGTCAAAGAGATAGCTCAGTAGAGTGAGGTGATTCAAATTTCTTTGAAGGTCACCCATCATGAAATTGGAAAAAATGTCCACGTACATTAAAACACCTCCAAGGAATTGCATTTCGTTCTGGTTAAGCTCATCGGATCCCATACACGTTAAGCCCGGACGGAACTTAAATTGTTGGAGATGGAGTGTGATGCAAGGTCATTTATAGTGTTTGTACAATTTTTGAAGAAATCTGACATAAGGTAGCTTAGCTACTAGTTGACAAAAAGTGACACGAATGGCCTGAGTACCTAAAGCGCATATCTGGATGCAGACCAACCGTGCACGAATACTTGCGTTGAGCAAAAAATATGATATGCAAAGTTGTCTTCTACGATTACGGTGATTTCTAGTTTGTGAAAGTCGGAATTGCGGGTAGAAACTGATGTCTGATATTCCCGAGCTGAACAAACTGTCAAATATTACGAATTTCGTTCGTATTTAGATAGTTGGTGTGGTGGCTCTCATGTGAATGGTCCTTTTGGCATGGCGCTAGTCCACCTAGACCATCTAGCGGTCAATGTAGAACGCAGCCAATGAGAGCGGTTAATGAGGCAATGCTTCTGTGGATTCCATTAGGATATTTTTACGAATGGATTCTGTAATAGGTTTGACTGAAAAAAAGATGGAGTCAGTTGTCAGATTATCGATCATCTGTCCGAATGTTACAGAATATATATCTTGCCCATTCCACACAAGCACACCTTCCGACGAATAATTTGATCTTTAGGAACTTGATTTGACGGATCCGTCGAAACGAGGTGTAAATCTTCTCTGCAATAAAAGTCCATTTAAATTTGAATAAAAAAAAACGATTTTTTAATGAATTCAAAGCGGAATCATCCCACCCCAACGAGACCTCCAAATGGCCCAAAAAATGTCCATTTAAGCCTAAATGCGTTTTTTTTTTTTTTAGAAAGCAATCCATCGATATTTTACCACCTTAACCGCTCATTATCACAACGCCCCAGTCCCTTTACCCTTTTGTATATTAATCCTTTCAAAGCCTAATAATTGTAAATTGATCTAATTGAAATTGCTATTAAAATGCCTCGCGCCATTTAACCTACAACCATAAACTTTCCTCATGGAAGGAGTACCTACCTATCCTCCTTCTAAATATGATTCCACTTGAATTCATTCCAAAAATAATTTACATAATATAGAGATAAATTTCCTGCCATTTTCATTACAACTATTAAGACAACTTTCAAATATTTCTCATTTATTACGTTACGACCTACACAACCCATAGGCTTCCCCGGGCAATGCTCGAGCTCGCGTAATACCCTCCGCGCGCCGTTAACAATAACTGAGGTAATTTTTCTTCGTCCAACTTGTGCTATTCGCCCCTGAACTTTAATTTTACTCGTACAATACAAAACTCAATAGCGCCGTCTTGGATTTATGTGAGTTAACTTTACCATTGCGCCAGAGGGGATGAGCACTCAAGGTGAAAAAAAAAAAATCCCCACGTAGTCGTAATCCTTACACCGCCGCCGTCAATGACGACAGAAGCGATGAAGTACTTTCGGCCTTGAAACCATAACACTCGTTCACCTTCACAGATCTCTCAAGAGCGAAAGGACGACAGCATCCCTACAGTCTTTGTGGTCAAATGAATAATAAATGAAACAATGAATAATGAATCGTACATAATAGAGCAATATCCAGGAGGAAATTTAAATAATGATACCTTTGTAGAAAGCTCTAGCCACCGGCTCTCACCGGCCGGGACCGACGAAGAGGCACGTCGTTTTGAAAAGTGCGGAAATCCACGGGTTGCCTTGCGTGTTAACGTATACCCCTTGCGGCTACAAAAGTCATAACTTTCATTTAAGTGGTATATGTTCTCATGATGCTATACAAGGGGAAGAGTAACGTTTCGTAGACGCAGGTGGATTTATTGCTTCACAATCGAGATCTATTATTGCGGCTCATGAACTTGACTGCGTCTCATAAGTTATAGCTATGCACGTGAGGCAGTACTGAATGCTGAGTTAAACGAGATTAATTTTTTTTATTAAATTAGCCAGCATTGCTAGGAAACGTTTACTTTGCTTTGAACTTTGGGCGGAGTACGAGTACCTATAGGCTTTCGATGTGTTCCACGAATTTTGGCTATATAAAGGAAGCAAATATACCTTTTCCGAAATCATTGCGGAATTTTTATCGCAATTTCAAGGGAAAACATCTGTATAGTTGTATCGTGCCAAAAGGTGTGGATAGCACTTTGAAAATGAGGCCCGATGAAATGGATGGAGATCAAATTACACTAAAATAGATATCTAACCTGTTTTAATGGAATTTGATCTCCCTCTCATCGAACTAAGGTTAAGTAATGAAGGTGTATGTTGGGTATCTAATAAAAATTTATCAAAATCTGTTTGGTCTTTGGCCGTGCTATGGTTGTAAGAAGGTAGTCCTTTTGATAGATATGTACTGTATTGTATATGCACTGAGAGAATGTTGGGTTGGGTTTGGGTTGTGATTGCGCGGAATGTTCTGGTGCTTGCCAATTTGGTTCATTGTGATACTAACTGAGAAAAAATATGAAAATTAAATGTACGTCGGTTCAATATTTAGGGGTGAAGAGCTACATTTTGTGTATTTTCCTAGTGGCTTTTACTTAGTCCCACAAGATCAAGTATTGGTTTTGTGAAGAGTTTCGAATTTGCCTATTCTGACTGTATGTATCCAAATAGAGCTCAAAGGTTTGCATTTAAAGAAAAGGACATAATTTTTTAATTTGCAATTTTATGGCTTTAAACTCACCTACAAACATTAAATGTTCCTTATCCCGAAAATGGATATAACGATTTTTATAGAAATGGAATATTTGCATTTCTTAGAAAGTGGGGTGTCCAGTTATTGGAACTATGTACGATCTGGTCAATAGACAAGGTGACATATACCTTAACCTTACGTGTGTTAATCTGACATAAATTGGAGCAAGGGTCAGTGAGGTTGTTTCTATACTTGTCAATATACTTTTATTGGCCAAAGTCAGCTACGTATCCCCGAGGTTGTCACTGTGACATCCCAGGGAACTGTGCAGCAGATGAATTAGCAAGGCGAGGCTCTTCTGGCATGGATATTATAAGTCTGCACAACATGTATGCACCACTTTCCTATGCTAAACAAATAATTCACTTGGACGCAGCAAGCAGAGCAGGGTTCATATGGAAACATCTAGGATACTGCGATACTGCTAGATTCACCTGGCCAGCTCTAAATACAAAAATATTCAAGGAGATTCTTCGACTCAAAAGATCCAGCATCTCAAAAGTCGTAAATGTCATCTCCGGGCACTGCATATTAGGCAGATACGCGTAAAGGCTCGGTCTGCCATACAATGACTTCTGCAGAAGCTGCAGAGATGAAGAGGAGGACGAGTTTGTCACTCACTTTTTGTGCAGCTGCCCTGTCCTGGCCAAACTAAGAAATGCCAACTTAGGAAACTATTTTCTCAACCATCTCAGCGATCTAGCTAATACCAGCGCCGCTAACATTCTTAGCTTTATAAACGGTAGCAAATGGTTTACATGAGTACTGAGTACTGAGCTCCCCAAATCCCAGTGGTATGCACAATAGGCCGACAAGCGGTCTAAGCGTTTCACTCACCGAGAGCCCCGACGCAAGCTTAGGCAGCCACTTGGACTCTGGTCTACTCGACCGAAAATGAAGCGGGTATAGCAATAGGTGACTAAATTCAAGTCCAACAATACTGCAGGAACAGACGCCTTGCCAATCAAGCTGTTTAAGGCAGCGGACGCGAGTGGGTGGGTAGCATATAATATCATATCATCTCCAAGATTTAGTTGGAAGAAAGTATGCTCTATGAATGTTTATCTCTGCATCGATTGTCCGGTCCACAAGAGAGGAGACCTTTTAAACTGCGTCGAGTATGGTGTCATAAATCGCCTTAACGTCGGCTATAAAATGCTTTCTGCCATTATGCGTGGAAGGCTGAAAGTATTTGTCAACGAACAGGTTGGCTTCTACCATTGCGGTTTTAGGTCCAGTAAATCCACAACCGACCAACTGCCACTGCGGCAGATCCTGGAGAAAACCCAAGAAGTCCAGATCGATATATACCAACTTTTTATCGATTTTATTGTTGTATATGACAGCATTAAATTGAGACGAATTATTTATAGACTATATAGAGCCATATGGTAGCTTTGACATCCCTGGAAAACTCATCAGGTTGTGCAGAAATTGAGATTATTTGCTATTCCAATAGGTTCGGAAACAATCGCACCGAGACCTTTGATGTCAGAATAGGATTTAGACAAGGTGAAGTCAAGCGAAAAACTACGCCTGCCAATCGCTGTTTCTTTGGCCTTGTCAAGAAATACTAAGCAAGACCCTTATTATCTCAGTCCTGCTACATGCTGCAGAAGTTTGGACATTAGGGAATGTGAATGAAGATGTCATTCTCTTTAGTCTTTTTATATAAGGAGTTTTAACAGGGAATTCTACGAGCTTTACAGAGACATCGGCCTATTCCAAAAAGTGCGTCTCCGCGTTCCGGCTCGAGAAGTCTTCGACTGGGGACAATGCAGTAGAGAAATACCTTGCATTTGGTGGCGCAAATAAGTGGTAGGGGACTTTAACCAACTTGGAGTGCACAATTGGAGAAAGTTAGCCAAAGACCAAGCTAACAAAAGAGGCGTATTCGTTGAGGCCCAGGTCCATCCCGGACTGTAGCGTCATTAATCAGGTTTTATTTGTTAAATACCGTAGGCACTTATAGATTATCATTTCATGAGGTTATGGTTGTTTCTTATATTTGCTTTAGAGGCTTTCAATATGTCTGTCCCCATACAACTTTGAATCAGCACAATGGATCTTCCTTGATATCGGAAAAGTGCATTCGAAGAAATTCTATTTGATGTTCTAATTAAAGGGTTTAGCTAAGGGCTATGCTCTTCCGGTTATAATTCGTATGCCTCTTGCCCAACCTAATATAGCTTAAAGCATCACAGACCAACACCTATCTTTTAATCATATCTGTCATTTTTACATGACGAAAAAAGGTCTTAAACTTCAACAGATTAACATTTCCTAATAGACTTATACATCTATATCATTTTGTTCATCATCCCATTGGAGATTGTGACCTCATCGGCGCCTTATGGTTGGTGAACAATTTCAAAATTACAAAAAACCCCATCCTTTTGATGGATATAGAATAGCAATTGTCAACTAAGGATAATTATATGCAGGATATGATGGATTGGTATACATCACCATTTTTAGCCGGTAGACCATCACTTTTGACAACAATTTGATGTATGCGACGACAGTACATGCGCCAGCCTTGGGTGTGTCCTCTGCATGACTACAAAATCCTCTCATTGACCATTAAATGTCCATTAAAGGATACCGAAAATAATCCTCCGCATAGAATGCACCCAACCACAGCATGCTGGAGGATGTCCTGTCCAGTGAGTACCTCTACTACACCCAAAACTCAGCTATTGCTATGACTGTCTATAAAAATCCATTTTCACTGATTAATGACTTTTGCTCCCGATTCCCCTTTTCCATTAAATCCGTTTTACTCCAGCACTCATTCATCCTTTTGACATCTACGAAGCGTAAACAACTGGGCGCCTTGTGTGTAGAGCATTAATGTCCTCGTTTGTCGGTCTTTGGAATTATTTTCGAAAAAAAAGGAGCAACGACGAGGAAGGAAAACTCTGCATTCCCCAAGAAGTACGACAATGTCATAAAAACGAAAAGATTTATCCGGATTTTCTCGAGATATCTGCGCTATAGATGTAATTAAGTGCGGACATAAATCTGTATTGGACCAATCCTGATGTATACTCCTGCCTTTCGCTCTGAGTAGCCCACTCGAAGGACTGTAATTGGGTTGTACCTACTTTAAACCGGATCTGATCTTCCATCCGTTGGGTGGCTTTAAGTATGTCAACTACAGATGTTCACCGGGCAATATGCAAATAAAAATGTCCTTGGTTGTTCATTATAAGGATTTGAAGTGTGAGCGATGAGACTTAAGGTGATACCTTTTAACAAAAGGTTATCATCCAACCAGAGCCTTTTTTGTTTTGCCTACGTCTCAGTGGTGACAACTACGATGAAGAAGGAAAACTAATTTGTAGTGATAGTAAATTAATTTTCTCCCAAGGACACTTCACATATTACTATATGCGGAGAAGGGTGGGTGGCTACGGCCCACAGTAATGGGTATTTAAGGGTGTAGGTGGGTAGTAAATAATTGAATTGGATGATGAATGAGATTCGTTGTTGAGTAAGTTCTTCCTTCCCTTGGGGTAGGTACATTCTTGGGAATTTTCGACACACATTCAATTGCTTATACGCATAAAAAGATGGGATACGTAACGTATATATGTATTTATGGGATGGGGAAGGAATTGCGTCGCACTTGGGACCTAATTGGATTTTTGGGATGATGCCTCTTTTATGAGGAATTTATGGAGTTACAATATATAGGTCATAACTGACAAAAGGAGATTGCTATTTAATGCGGAAATGATTCTTTGAATTGTGGGAAGAGATATATTAAAGTGGTCGCTCTGAAATGTTTTCGGTTCGCATTCACTTCACTTCTCGAGTAGATCTTTTTTATTGTTTAGTCATAGACAAGACTCACCGACGATAGGGTACGAGATGGATTCTGGGCGCGTTCAAATAGTTTCCACATTGACAAATGACATAATAAGAGTCGACAACTTCGCGTTGGTTACAATACTAATGCTAGCTCTCGTGGTTCAGAGCGGAATACATTGGAAACTTTCACTTGGCAAATTCATTCACTTCCAATAGGTGTCTCTAGCATTCTATGGAGAAATCCAAGATGGTTGTCATTTTAATTCACTTATTTTTCACTTGGAACCACGAGCGCTAGTTATGTTGATGTCATTTGCTGGGCAGAACTGACATGGAACTGACATTTCATTGGCAGTCCATTATATAGTATGTCAATTGGTTTTCGGTATTTAAAGTCGGCGGTCAAGTTTATCTAAACGCCTTGTTTATCATCATCCACCAATATATCATGGGGTAGGTGGGTGGGTGATTGGATAATATTTGTAACGAAAATGTTACTCTCAAAGCAAAAGTGTTTTACATAGCAAAAGCTTACTTACTTAGTTAAGGTGGTGCTACATGCGCCACCTGAGTCGCGGTCTCCTTCTTCTGACTAGGTTGTCGCTGTACGTTTGTCGTTGTATCTCTATTCTTCATTAGCCAAAAATTATTCAAAGAATTTTCCCCTAAAATCAACCAAGAGTCACCTCATTCGCTTTTGATAGAGTCCATGCCTCTGCACCATAGAGAGGACTGCGATGATTAGGATCTAATAAAGGGTCACGTTAGTTATTCGAGATAGGGCTTTGCTACTCAGTTGCTTTCTTAGCCCAACGAAATGCTGATTGGCAAGATTTATTCTTCGTTTAATCTCAGCGCTGGCGCTGGTGTCACTGGCTGAGTTTCTATCATAGCGGAGCCTATATAGGTAGACCAAATGCTTAACCACCTCAAAGTGATATCTGTCAGTAGTGACATTTTGTCCGAGACATCGGCGTTGGATGTACTTCTTGATGACTGCATTTATACTTTGTCTTGCTCTCATTGAACCCATCTTCGCCGCCAATACTCATGAAAGTGCCAGTGACATCCCGCTGCGTTCTGCCGATTATATCGATGTCGTCGATGTAGGCGAGCAGAAGGAGGGACTTTTAAAATATAGTGCCTCCTGCCTCCTCTGGTGTTAGCGTTTGCGTCTTGCACTATTTTTTTTAAGAACGATGTTGAAGAAGAGCTCATCCTTTTTTGACATCGAAGGTCTCGGTGAGTTCTTTGTACCGACCTTGATGGAGCAGCGTGCATTCTCCATTGTCATCTTGCACAAATGGACGAGTTTGACAGGGTTGCCAAAACTAGACATTGCTCTGTATAGCTCTATAAAATACTGTCGTTGGCGCCCTTAAAATCGATGAAAATGTGGTGGGTATCGATTTGAACTTCCTGGGTTTTCTCCAAGATCTCCCGCAGTGGGAAAATTTGATCGATTGTGGACTTTCCTGTCCTGAAGCCACACTGATTGGGACTAATCAGGTTTTTGACGAAAGTCTTTATACATTCACACAATACGGCAGATAAGATCTTGTAGGCGATGTTAAGAAGACTATTACCTCTGTAGTTGGCGCAAGTCAGAGTGTCTCCTTTCTTGAGCAAAAGCTATTCCATACAATTGTGGTTTCATCATTTTGGATCAACTATGAGGATCTAAGCGGAAAAAAAATTTTACCAAAATAAGAGAATCTTTTGAGGGCTTCTGACAAACTCAGTCAGCCCCAACTACAGCTTGAAAAGTCGAAAGTCTGGTGAACTGCTTAATCTACTGTTGAACAAAAAATGGCAAATCTGCAAACTTTAAACCATGAAAAGCTGCAATACAACATAGCCTGATTGCAGCCGCACTACAAATGACTTCTGAAATCACTCTGTCACTGCTAGAGATAATCGTGAAGAGTTCCCTTTACAACTGTTACATTAGTTTGATAGTATTATATAGATCGCTATATGTTCTAAATACTTTAGGAGTGTTATAGGCGAGCAAATATCCGATTTCGATAAAGATATTAGGAAGTTGCGAACGCATCACAATAGGAACTTAAATTAGTTCAAAGATTAGGGAGAAAGACTTTTACTTAAATTAACAAGGGATCTTATAACAGTCCAAGTGCGTGACATTGACAATCACTTCAAGTTATTCAAAACTAAGCCAAGAAACGATAAGGAAACTCTTCAGTTGTCATCGGAGTATACACACATGATGAACTGCACTAGTTCATTTTGATCAAAATATTTTTCACGAGTAATGTTCTATCCTGCGATGATGAACTTTACAAGCTGTGCAGTAACATTGATCTGGTCGTAAATAGGAGCGATATTAACCAACTTCAAACATTGTATGGGAATGCTGAGCATCAGCCATCAGGCGAACTCTGTGCCAAATGAGGTACATAGAAAATAACGTAGTTGCGATTGGAGAGCTTCCGAAAAATCAAATGGCTTATAGCTGATAACTATATGTATTGAGGAAGAAACTCTGGATGTACACGGCTATAATAAAACTTTTATTGACCTATGACAGTCTCTTATGTTGGCTGGCAACCAATAAAGCCACATACATAAAGGCCATTACGCAAGTTCAAAGGCTACCGTGTATCGGCACCACCAGTGCGATGAGAACAACTCCAACCGCAGGACTTGAGGCTATTCTCAATCTGCTTCTGCTAGACATCTTTATGCAATCATCAACCGCCATTAGTGATATGAGAATCAGTCAATCGATAACCTAGAAACTTAACGAAACAGCTCATTCGACGAATCGGTTCTCAAGGTAATTGGTACACAGAACAAGGTATCGCTCTGCTTGGTTCCGGGATATGAAGGTATTTCAGGCAATGAGAAAGCAGACGAATTAGCAATACAAAGTTCGACAACTGTATCCCGCCTTGCTACACTCAAGCTTGAAGCAGGGAGAAATAACACAAGAGAGGCAAACGCTACAGATGGGGCGCCTTAGATACTTGGGTGCCATGAAATAAAGTCTTATGCGGCCCATCTGTAGCTGAAACTCGTTTTGGATTTTATTGCAAAGTGCGAACCGCGTACCGTTGCATAATTTCGGATGATTCAGATTCCGCAAGATGATTATGATCGATCCCACCTTCAGCTGTAAATTATGCGGTGGAGTACCTGGCACATCAAGCGAGTTCAAAAATTCCGTCGGATAAATTGATCGCTTCATCCTCGTCGGGCACGCTCTCAACGGATTTGTAGTTTTTACGAATGCAGTTCTCCAGCGATTTGACTTTGAATACTGAAATTCAAGCTATCGACGTCCGTATTCTTCTTTTTATAATTTCGTGCAATGCCCGGAAACACTTTGGTAATGAGTTTCTCCTTCGACGATGTGAACTCGCAAAAATTTGCCGGGAACGATATCAATCCAATCGAAACATTAACGGGAATTTGGCCATTGCCAAGCGCCAGCAGTTGTCCCGAGAATTCAGGAGCAGATGTTCTCTCATATTCGTAGTCAATTTCAACCCCTTGAAATGCCGCCACAAAGACGAAGATTTAAGTATTTCCCACCTTTACATCGTCCAAAATCATCAAATTATGCGATAAAATGAAAAATTTCGTCAAAAAATTCAAATTTTTCGCGTTTCTCCGGAATTTTCCAAGTTTTCCTAATTTTCCACTAAGAATTTTCTATTTTTCCATTCGAAAAGCCATTCCGGAACAATATAGCACACAAAATTTTATACAAAAAATAAATTTTTCATTTTTCCAATTTCTCGACTTTTCTGGGGCCAGATCGCGTAAAATAAAAACGATCGAACGACATCGTTTTCACTAAAGCTGTCTCTATCATATCTGTGACAATAGATAGAGACTGCTAGTATCAAAACGACGTGATCTGGGCCCTGGAGGGTTTTCCCAAATTTTTCTTTCAGAAGAACATTCTCCAAGCAATTACGAACAACTGAAACCAAATCCATGCAGACGTTCTCAATTGATGAATGACTTTACATTTTTGCCACCATTATAAAACTAATAATTAAAAATTTTAATGTGTTAACAAATTTGTGTTAATAAAATAGATTTTCAATATAGATGTTAATTTTACGATAAAGATAAAAAAATGAATCAATAGTGTACCTTGAATTTTGTTGAAGTCCGTGCGCACGAATTCTTGAAGTTAAAAAGCTTGTTAGGATTAAAAATAATTAAATAATAAATACAGAACAAAAAATTAAACTTAACAACAACACAAACTTAAATAAAAATAACAATAATAATAAACAAAAGAAAAAACTTAAACTCTGCAGCAATTTAAGCCAATAGTTAAGGATAAATCGTGGAGGATGTTTGTTCCTTTAATTTTCTTTGAAGGGGTTATAATTTTTTTTTTTTTTATAATGTTTTTAAATTGAATGATTGAATGACAAATAATTTTATTTTTTACTTTCAAAACAAAAACTAACTGAAATAATTTTAGCAACACTATAATTTCCAAAGGACAAAACGGACAGACGGAAAACCAGAAACAAGTCTATCGTTACATGGGTCAGTACCTACGGGGTACAAATTCTACAAAAACCTATTTTGATTATTTTTAAATCCATACGTATACATTTATTAGATGCTCATCAAATCATCATAACATTCATTTATTACTACCATTATTTATTTACAATACTGGGCTGGGCATATGCACTACACAGTACCAAGTTCTAGTATAGACCACAATTTCCATCCAATTTCCAAGTAGGTATGCAATGCACTTACCTAATCAATAAATTAATTAACTTGAACATATTGCATCGCTCCAATACAAGACAAACCATTACCCAAATGTATGCAACTGTATTTCATCTAATTTCATGGTGCGATGGATATTGATTATGCACTGCGCCACAAAAGCTGCAATGGCAAGCCATCCTCTTACACACAGCATCCCAATTGAGTCAACAGACCGTTGCTATAACCCTCTGTAGAGCGACTAAAGGACGCTAGCATATAACAGCCTTTCAAATACTTTCTGCCTGTTAATGAGTCTTTAATGTTAATGCGCAATTTTACGCTAAGTGGTTGATTAACTTTTCGATCATTATGGGAGATTGTTTGTCCGCAGATACATTTCGTATCTCTTGGTTGTAGAATCATCGCAATTTCTACCTCGAGCAATTTAATTTCAATTAAATCGCAGGAGAACAAAGGAAGACAAATGAATTGTACTTATTTTGGAATTTAAGGAAATTGAAATCCTTCATTTAGAAAGGGCCATCAGCCGTTGGCACAGCCAACTTGAGGTAAACAACAACAAAGCAACAACAAAATGAAAAAAATTACGTATACGCCTACGAATGATAACTCGAGTACCTACCTAATTTAGGGGTGAATTTCTTAAAACAACAGGTGTATTATATTGCACCTTATTTGTAACGATAACACGATTTTTTTAATTAACAAAAACAACACAAATGGGCTTCGACATAATTTACCTTTCCCTGCTGAATTGCTGATTGCATATTGTGATTGAGGGTAGAATTTTTGTTTTAATGTTGCACAAACTGAAGTGGAATTTATTTAATTTTTAAATTATTCAATGCAAATTTATCGGCTAGTACCAAATTTAGGCATTACATTTAGAAATATGTCTGGGACTGGCCCACACCTAAAATACATAGGTATACTACAAATGATGCGTCAAACTTACTTGAGAGAAGATTTCACTCAAACAAACTACCCTTTTCCTCAAGGACTACTTTGGTGGATGCAAAACGTTTAACGACCATCAATCGACTCATTATTTGCGGGCTCCAGACTCGTGAAAAGACTCTACGTGTGTTAAACTACAAATATTAATCACTGCTATTTATTGTTATTCTTATATCTTTAATATAACACTGTCTCGATCGCGAACTCGGGAAGATGCCCTTATGGGTGAAATGCATAAAGAGAACTGAACTCAATATCATTGCCCCATCCACCGAGCTGCGATATGCAGTCCTACACTAACACTAGCTAATAGGCAGGAGGGATTTCCCTGTCTATATTCATTGAATTGGTATTTGTACAATGCCGCTTTACACGTGAGACACTGACGCCTTCACACTGCTTTCAGTTGTCCAGACCAATCACTCTGGCATTGGTCTTTCAAACAGAGCTTCGTTCTTTCTTGTATTATTGAGCCTGGGGCTGAAATTCAAATATCCTCTTAGCTGAATCATTATTGACCATTCGCTCGATATGGAATATAGCCGAGCCAATATACAGTCGACGTATTTTAGCTTGGTACAGCTCATGGAGTTCGCGGTTGTATCTTCCGCTTCATTCGTCCTCCTCGTACACAGAGACAGATCCATTCCACACATTAACTACAGATTTTTAACTTTCTCGTATACGTAGTAAAAGAACGATTTTTCGTACAAAATTTCGAACTCGAGATTTTGATCGATTCTGATATTGATATTACGATAAAGTGGGTCTCGCAATTCCGTCCGTCCGCATATCTGTCTGTCCCATAGCTCTAATATCGAATCGCTTGGACGGATTTGTTTTAAAATTGGTATTTAGAGTTTGTGGGCTCCCCAGCTAGGAGGCGCTTTTTTGTTTTATTCTAGCCCTAATATTAACGATACTTCCCAGAACTGTAAGTTTAGATGTGAATTTGAGAATGGAGAAAAAGAGAGTGATTTTATGGCGCGAATGTGTGAAATGAAGAGCTTTTTGTTTTGTTGGGATGCTGTATCACCCCTGTTGCTATCCTAAGATTAATGAAAGCATGCTTAACATGACTGCATACCTAGTTTTTCGCTAAAAAGTTCAACAACGGCAATTTTGAAAATTGGCTCAACTAAGATCTGATATTTAACTTATCGTTTCTCAGTTTCTGCTTCTGAAAGAAGTAGAAAGATAAATTAATTATAAGTCAAAATACTCGGGGAAGAATTGCATATAAACAGTTAAACGCTTTTTTGTATTGATGGAGATTTATGAATATATATGGGTATGTATATCATTTCGCTTAAAAAAATACATTTTGGCT
The DNA here is from genome assembly GCA_949372485.1 of Cheilosia soror. NCBI lineage: Eukaryota > Metazoa > Arthropoda > Insecta > Diptera > Syrphidae > Cheilosia > Cheilosia soror. Next base: position 32,542,643 of record OX443561.1, on the reverse strand, counting down.
AAAAACATAGCCTATAGCAGTCTCACAGTCTTAAGGAACATTTAAAAATAAGTTTCATCGAAATCTTTCCAGTAGTTTTCGAGTTTTTAACAGCCAACGAAAATTCCTTCAGTTTTATTATATATATAGACTAGCAATGCCCGCGGCTCCGCCCGCGCGCCGGTTTCATTTCTTTTAAATAAAACTAAATTTACTTGACTTATCATTGTACCTGTACGTTTGTTTATATTTTTTCCCTTTTTGTAAGCTTACAAAATATGTTAGCGCAATGTTTTTTTGTAAACTATACACGTTATTTTTTTTTAGTGGGAGCAAGTATAAACAAATTACCACTGCAGCTCATACCCGACCATGCAACATATAGCTGTCCATGTGAAAAACATGGCTGTCGGAGGTAAACTCCGGCAATGACCGAGTAGTTTCAAAGATAACCCCTATACCTCCATTTCCTCTTTCTCCACCTTTCCCTAAGTACCTAACTTATACTGGATACGAAAAATGTAGCCAGTACAATGCTGAACGAATTTTTCAAAATCGGTCAAATAGTTCCAGAGTTAGTTCCTCCCACCGCTTTACCTATCCCTCCCCCGACCCAACATATTCCTTACGTAACCTGTACTGATGCGAACGGTGACACCATGACAGCGGTAAACGAATTTTTAAAACCGGCCTAGTAGTTCGAAAGATACCCTTTACCTTCCCCCTTTATTTTTACTCCGCTACAACTACACTATATGACTGAATGCAAAATTTCAAAGTCATACGTCAATGGACATAATGCTTCACATAAATTAAAACTTGAAAATCAAGTACGATTTGATTATTTATACTTAGCGATCATAATCGTTACACTTTCCATGGTTGCAAATCTCAAATATGTTATGTAGATATGTACAATTTTGCATATCTATATTGAAAAACGATGAATGAGGTCATAATTTTGACTTATCTATCAACATACAAACTTTTAAGTTCATACGGCTAACGGTTCGTGAGACCCCTCTTATTCCCCGCGACCCCTTTACTCCTCAGAAATTTTCACCCACCCTATGAACTAAGTTGGCCACACATCTATAAATCAGAAAGAAAAATCATGAAAATCGGACGAATGGTTCTCGAGTTATGAAAAAACATACAGACGGACGTTACATTTTATAATACACTGTGGTAGAAATGATAACACTAGCCTGTCTAGCCGGTATTTTTAATCGCACCAGGGCTTTTACTGTGGTCGCCTAGTAAAAACCCAGGGCATCGGTGCGGCGCCATGTTGTTTCTGCTTCCACTGATCATCTCTACTAAATGCTGGTGATTTTTTGTTTAATTGGCTCAAGAAAAACGTGGACAGTTAAATTTCTGCCGGTTTGTTGGGACTACAGCCTTGCGACGTCAAATATTTTTAAAGCATCCGTTGGGTGTTGTTGCCAATGGATATCCGTAGCCGTACTTTATCTACTGTGAGGTGCTGTTCTGTCCAGCATACATTATTAAAATAATGACAATCACAACGATTGTGAATGCTTTTGGCATACATCAGTCAGGAACAAAGTATGCAACTCTCTATAGTAAACCCGTTATAAGGTATACTCTTAGGCGGAGCTATTATAAACAGATTTGCCCATTGCTCATTGTACCTAAGACAAATGGTACAAACGTACAACCTTATCTATATGTAGCTACTTCGTAGCTTCTCACAATTCGTTTTGTGTGGGTTTTTATTTTTAGGACGAATGGAAGGGACCTACGATTTAGGTAATGCCAATTTCGAACGGTTAAAAATTTAGCAAAATTCACAAAGTATAATATGTAACGAAATGAAAATGAATATGAAACTTCCTCATCCCACAATGTTTAGTAACAATGTTTCTTTTAAATGATTGCACATCCCCTATATCCATCCACCTTCTACAATATAAAACTTCTTTACCTCCTCAAGCAACCCCTAAATAGTTGCGGTCACTCGCACACTCCATTTTTAGATCAAATTCAATGGATATCATAACTCAGCTCCTAGCAATCCTAATAAATAGCTTCCAGCTATTATAACATGTTATGTCATTCAATGTCGATCGAATTCCGTTGGGATTTTATGACTAGACCACTCACAAAATCCTACGCTATACGTTTACATCTATATTTTACACCTATGAGGACTCTTATCATGTATGTTTCTATACATATGTATATGAAGATTTTAATTTTCCACCTCGGTGAATATTCTTCTCTGACGCCATTTGAACCGATACTCTATTCGATTGGCATTGGTTTGGGATGGCGGGCGCCAAAATGGCAAAATGTGTACTTCGCAGAATGAATCTGTATTTTAACGAAATTGTAGGCATCCCCTCATCATCAACGTCATCGTCCTTCAGTACTTCTATCTTTCATGTTCCTAAAAAAAAAAAGAAAAAAAACTGATGAAGTCAATTTTATTTTTAAGGCATCCTGGGATGTAATCGTTTATTTACTTTATAGTATACCGTATATACGTCTGGGGCAATGTATCCTTTTCAAAGTATCATTAATGAGAAGTTTACGATTTCTTAAGAACCAATCGACTGTCGAAATGTTGATTTCGAGTATCGTTTTCAAGTAGGTAACTTAGCTATACCATTTCAAAGGAAAAAAATACATCTCCTATCCTAACGGTCGGAGGAATATTTTTATGACAAAAGAAACAGGATATTCTTGTCACTACTTTATTGTTTTTTTTTTTTTTTCTGGAAAGTAGGTTATCACGAAGTTCGTATATCGTGGGCACTTAAAAAATTTTCATTACCGATTTTATTAAGAAGATTTTCAAGATTAATGGAAAAACTTTTTGTTCCTTTTTTTGTTTTTTAAACTGAAAAACATAAAGTTATGTGAACTGATAATTTAAGTAAATGATGTGACCAATATTATGAGCCTTAAATTTTTAGCACCAGTGCATAAAAACAGCTCAATCAAGAATGACGAAGAATATGCAAATGGTTTTTTAAATCATCGGAAGCCTTGAGGTCGTCATAAAATAAAAAGAAAAAGGATAAAGTGAATAGTATAGTAACTCATCAGTTCTTTCAGCGTTTATAGACTATTGGCAATATTGCTTCTTCTCGTTTTATTACTTGCGAACGTGTCTCTCTCTCTAGCAACTCGGTGCATTCCTCGTCAAGATCGATAGATGTTTTAAGAAATGTCCCCTGTCCAGTGTTATTAAGCCATTGAACATTTTTCTTTCGGTGGAATTTTGTGGAAAAATGGAGGACAACTAAATTATTGAGAAATTTTATCACCAAATTTTATTACCAAAAGCAGTGTTAATTTTTACCTTCAAACGCGGAACTTTCGGACTCCGTCAGAGGGGTCCCTGATCTGTACCAGCCCTCCTTCTTACTAACGGACTGTCAGAGAACACCAGCGGGGGGTTGGACTGTTACGGTCACCCCTCGCCTTTTCACCGAAGACAAATCGCGACATCTACTGTTGATGCCATGCAGCAGGATGGAGTTTAAATCAAGCTTTTCTGCTCAGTACCAGTCTCTGTCATGTGGACTGATTGTCAAAGGAAGATAAAAGGGAGGCAGACTGCTACGGTTGCCCACATCCTTTTTCCAACAGACAATTAATCCACTGACTTTTTTGGTCAAGCAGCCAAGCAGACTGGTTGAATCAGCCACCTCTGCTACGCACCAGTCTCCCTCCCTAGTGATGGCCGCGTCAGAGGCAATAGGCAAGGGACAGACTGTTACGGTCGCCCTCCACCTTGACCTGAAGACTAAGCCGCAACCAGGTGAAGAAACTTATAAAAGTTTACCTCTCAGGTAGGAAATTGCAACAGAATTCCTAAGGCACAAATAACTGTTTAGGCCACTTCCTCCCCCCTCTCTTGTGGTATCGAAATGGACCAAAATTATGGTCTAACCTTACCTAAAAGCAGTGTTCATATGTCGTGGGAAATTCAGCTTTTCATGAACATTTCGTGATCCAATGCTATTTCGTGGGAAATTTGATCAACATAAAGAAGAACCAATATTCACATAAATTTTAACCCCAGATTCTAGATAAATACACAGTTTACCAAAATTGTCTGTTTTTAGCATTTAAATAATAAGAACAGAAATCGTGTTTGTGTCAAAATTCTTTCTTCATTATAATATAAAATAATAAAAAAACGCTTTTATAAGTAGGTACTGCACTAAAAGCAAAAAAATAAAAATTAACCGATCTATTTTGAAGGTTTATTCTGGAAGCTTAGTATAAGCTCTCTGGATGGACTAGAAAAATTTATGTTAGCTCAAAATACTCGGTGAAGTATTGCCTAACAATTAAAAGGACTTTTTGAGTTGACCTACATATTTATGTTTATGAGTATAATGACAAGTTGAGCGTAGTAAGGTCTAAATAGAAAAGTTTTCACCCCCTTTTTTCAACCGTTAAAGGACGAATCGGTACAAAGTATCAATTAGGTTTTTATTACTTTTGACATATAAAGTTTCCAGTTAATACGGCTAATAGATCATGCGTTATGAAAAAGCCCCTCTTAAATGGGCAGGGGTCAGGGGAAGTCAAAATCCAAAAAGGCTTTCTAAATATTGCATTGTATTCGCAACCCAACCAGCATAGAAAATTTCAAAGTTCTAAGTTTAGAGAAAGTGGTTCAAATTTGACTTGCAAGATTTTGACACAACAAATTTTTCACGAAGTTAAGTAAAAGCCTTTAAAAAATACTCATATGTCTCGCACATTATATTTTAAACGCAATTGTGGTCATATGGCCTTTTCGGTAAATTTGACAAAGCCCATGTCTGTCTCCGGTCGATCATTGGTCCATTTCTAAAAATTAATATATATTTTAAATATTTGTAGACCGTAATGGAGAAAGATCAAAATACTACTGTAGACTCCTGTTTTAAAATCTGTCCTTCTCCAGTGGAATTAAAAACAAGTAAAAGTGTTATCATCGGCTTGACCGATGCTTTGATCCCCTCCACTGCATAAAAGTTATGCAAAATGTTTGCCATGCGAGATAGGATGTACTATACACGCATGTGTTTAATATTGGTTTTGAATGGAAGGTACCAGAACTACTTGACCGACATAGCCTATTTTTAATACCAACCTGACGACGGTAAAAATAAGTCCTCTCTCAGTTGCCTAAGTCGATTTGTTTGGACGCTATCGTGTTTTCAGCAGACAGACAGACAGACAGACGGACATGGCTAAATCGATTCAGAATGTGATCCTAATTCAGAATATATTATACTTTATAGGGTCTCTGGTGTCTTCTTCTTGGCGTTACAAATGTAATGACAAAGTGAATATACCTTCCTGTGTTATTGCCGATATACGGTCACAAATGTTGGAAAAGTCAACGAAAATTGAACCTCCAGATTAGACTACCGTGGCGGTCATATGCCAGAAATCATATTTAAATTATAATGCCAGAAGATTATCTTTCGAATAAAGTAAATTTCATGTTAATTTTAAAAAATTTATTTTTCTTATACCATTTTAAAGTTCTATACCTCTAAAAAAAACACCATTTAGTAAGTCTTCCATAATATGATGAAATTCACTGAATTCGTTTCTCTTTAAATTATATTTCGCGCTTCTATTCTGTTCAACGATAGTGACGACGACGCCGCAGCCTCCTAGTTAGAAGAAAATATCTTCAAGATCGATTATAATTTTAAAAGCCGACCCGATTTCTTGTCGGAGTCATTTACCCTACTTAAAGTATACCAAATCTATTTTTCTTTTTATCAAATTGAAGCTTACCACTCATAGATGTGTTAAGAAGAATAATTGTTTGAAAAAAGTATTTGCAATGGTAGCTGTGCCTGCCCGGCTCTGCCCGTGCACGGAAATTGTATTACATAGATAATAATGTTCTTTCGTAAGATTGTCTGTAAATTTGAGCTCAATCAGTTCGGCGGTTTTTAAGATATAAAATTTTGATTGTTTTTTTTTTGTATGGGCGGTGCCACGCCCCTTAGTCAAATTTTGACCGTACTAACTCAGAAACCTTCGTGGGCTCATGCACAACCACTTTGCTAAAGATCATCACATGATCAAATGCATAGTTTACAATTCTATAAAGGACATACAGACAGACAAACATTCATTTTTATTATAGATTTCAAAACTCAAAATCTGACAGTAAACCCAAGCAGAAGGGTTGGTTGCATGAGGGCAGCATGCCCCCCATACGTTTCGGGTCTTATTTCATTTCTTATTTTGAGGTCTTATTTCATTATGAAATTTTCATTAGGTAATAAGGCCCCCAAAAAGGAAATAACATCCCAAAATTTATTTTATTTAGATTAGGCCATAGATAGGAGGACTTTTAAAAAATTTTGGAAGCTCGTGGGCTTTATTGCTCTCAATATTGTAGATAATAAAGCCCGCGGGTCTTAATTCACACTTGTCGTGGGCGTTAAAGCATTTTGGAAAGTGAATTTACGCCCATGGGCGTTATTTCACTGGGCGTTATTGCCACCCCCTAACCTATCTCCCCGACTCGAGCGGATCTACCTGCCGAAGAGACAGGACTGGAAAATTGCGAGTGAAATTTGCAAACCTAATGCCATAAATTGGGCCAAATTGAAGAATGATTTTCTTGTTTTATGGTCAATGATAAAGTTGTTTTAAAAAATTACAGAAATCATAGCAAAGTGTCAGTGAAAAAAGGGGAATATAAATTGTCGAGGGAAAAATCATCTTAAGTATATACAATAACACTGGAGGTGCCAGCGGCTTATTCACACTCGTACATGGCAAATAGCAAAGAAGACAATTTTTTTTTATTCTGCTTTCGATTTATTCAACTAATTCGTCATCACTGTTTCGTGTGTATCGCATCATAATCCTAAATGTAGCTATAACTCAACTCAAGGTATATTGAAAGATATTCTCCACACCTGGCTAAAACTAGTTGGCAATATGCTGCATTTATGACTCAGTAATGGAGGTTAACGATTTGCGTGAACAGTCTAGAAAAACACAGATCGTAGCATACTTTAATGGATTCCCCAGAAAACATCACTTGATTAAATATTTTCTCCGAACAAAGCAAACAGTCATCTTTTGTCTAACATTTCACCAGAAGGTGTTTTTAAATAAATTATTCACCTTTTGGTTATTCCAGTTAATTTTTTTCGGAAAAAATGCATACTTTTCATTTTTATTTAGATCATACCATGAGTCATGGTATAATTTCATTAAAATGTTTAAAATTAGTCATCATCATCACTATCAGAAGGCTTTCGATAAGATGGCTCGATTGAACTCAATTCAAATGATACGGTGTCGGCAACAGAACCATCCAGAACTAGAACCAGAACAATGATAATAAAAAACTAAATAGGTGAAACTATTTGTCCGTAAAATGTCAGACGCCACTCAGTAATAACTCTGACATTTATTTAGTCCATGCCGAGTAAAACTACCGAAAACAAGGTCGACCCGCTATCGGAGAATGAGAAATGTTGTTGCCCAACCACATCGTCGGGTGTATTCACCTTACCCTATCGACGAAAACAAAAAAATAAAAACCCGCCACCAAAACATAAATAATAAACAAAAACATTGTAAAAATATATTATGCAATATCAGTTGCTTGTATGTGTTTGTTGACAAGAAGTGCGTACGTGCCGTAACTCAAATCAAACTTATTTACTATTCTGTATTTGTATCTTATGTACTCGTAGATACGTCTTCTAGGTACCTAAATCATTAACAAATCCAACTGACGACGACGCGACGCACGGGGGGAGCAGTACCTACAACATACGTTCCTATTTTACATGTACGACATCGTCTTGATGCTTGGTACACTCGACTTCTCTGCTGATTCTTGTGTAAACATTCGACAAACCAAAGTATCTCGAGGCAGATTGGCGCCTCGCCAAAAGTGCGGACAAAAAGCAATCCGCATGTTCGAAGAATTCTAGTGTTTTGTATGCAAAGTTCCTTTGCCAAATTCGAACGTGTAGCGTTTAGGTTTCATTTTCTCGGATGGCGCGTGAGCATCCAAGTATTTAATTTTCTCATGAATTAGGTCACAACTAAGGACTAACACCCTCTGTTTGGACCAAGGTTAGATGTACCTTGTACCCATCTACCAACGACCAAGTGCAAATTGCGTGTTTACATCTGGGACAGAAATACCGATTAATTAAGCCAACATGGATGGTGGTGATAAATCTTGAACAAGGGATATTGATTTCCTGTTAACAAAGGGAGAGAAAAATTAGTGCATATACTCTGTAGACTGTAGAGTGTGATGGTGTTCAAGGATTTCTTCGATCGCTATTGTTTGTCAACACCTGCTGTGCGGAAGGGGCCTTCCTGGTCATTTTTTTCGTAGTTGATTTTTATTATTTAACAGTACAAACAGTACAACAGTACACCACTGGGTACACCGTTAAGGATTTTAAGGGAAACATTAAAGTGGGGTTTTGTTGAATTAGGTAGAGATTATGTGCTTTAGATGAAAGATGTCTATTGGCTATGGCTGGATGAAAATAAAACGGAGGTAGGTTGATTTGTTTTTTTAGAAGACATGGTTCTAGGTGGAGGATACATGTAGATCCTTAAATGGGTGTATACGAGTATTTACTTAACTTAGGTATATTTTTTCGGGCATATAATATTACAATAGGTACCCAACACAGATAATTATTAAATCGATTTAGCATTTTATCCTGATTCACGTTTTCTCCGGGGACGTTTTTTCCTTTTTGACGTTACAAATGAAATGTGAATATCCCTTCTTCTGGGGGTTAAAATAAAAAAAAATAAATAGGTGGCGCAACAGTCGGGGAGACAAACAAGGCCTAGCTTCTCGCAACCATTCCATTTTGTGTGAGTTTCTATTTTTGGGACGAACGGCTGAATTGAGAAGCCTTTTCATGACAGTCATATACTCTCGGATGTTTGTCAGACGTTCGCGAAAGGTGCCGCAGTAGTAAAAACTTTAAGATGTAATTTGTGTTTTTCCGGGGATCGAACCTGGGATCCCTCGCACAGTAGTCCAGCACACTAACCACTGCGCTACTGCGCCCACATGTGTCAAAGTTGGTATGGGAACATTCTGGCTGAATAATATTTTTTCTACGGACTTACAATGTTTTGATATAATTGTAAAATTTTCCACGATAGACTTTTTTGGTTTTAAAGTGCACAAAAACGAAAAACACCTTAAGCAACTATTGAAAAGAGTTTCGATTATGGTTGAAGGAAGTCAAGTCTTCACTCTCTCCAAAATATCACTTTAATGGTTCAATAGAACTTGTTGCACAAATCTAGATATACACATAATACAATTTTTTTTAAGCGTAAAATTCAGTACCTAACATTTTTTACATAATTTCGCTGTAATTCAACATAATTCGCTAGATGCAAAAAAAATGTAATACCTAATAATAATTCATATACCGAGCGAGTAGCACAGTGAGCGTCAAAAGTGAGTGAAAACAAAAGGTGCTTTGATTTTTGTCTTTGGAGTTTGGAAACAAATTAATTTTCTTGAATATAATTTAAGTATGTATAAAGTAGGGGGAAAGCGGGAGACTTGAGCCACTTTTTGTTAAATCGTTCGTAAATTTTTTTTTATTAATCGCAGCCACCTATTAAATGTATTTATTTCTAGCTACATTAATCTATTTTAAGAAAAGTCCCATCAACTTAAAATAAGCACCACAGATTTTTGGCAAATGCCAAATATTTGTAAACAGATTTTCGTTTATTTGAAAACACAAATTTTTTCCTCCACCAAACAAAGTTAACGAACGATTTAGTATTCCTTTTGTATGCAAGTAGCGCGCCACTTTCTGCATCACATACATTTGAATTCATTGGATTTGAATGGAATTTAAGCGAGTTATTGAGAGTACGTTTTGTTATTGTTATTTCGTTATTAAACAATTTACAGATTGCTGGGTTTTAAAAACTTTTTCAAGACCCTTAGGAAATTTTAAACGAACTGGTGTTTCCTAACTTTTCACGCTCACTGTATATTTTCATCAAGTTCCTGTCATTATCAGGGAGACAAAAAAAAATGTGCACGACTGGGTCGCACGTAACTTTCTCGTTTATTGCGAATCTCGCAGAATGTCAGAGTCATTTTAGAAAAATTTTACGTTTAAAATCATACCCACTCAAGGTGTAATTAATACCGTAAATACATACTACATAAACATAAACCTACGTATTAACTAGAACACTTTATTAAATTCAAATTTCACCACCAACTGACACATAAAAGGGGCAAGTAGGCGATGAATTTCAAATTATATTGCTATGTACTGAAGTTTTGGACTTTACAAAAATTACCGTGTGTGAATACAGATCGGGATTTAGGTAGTCATTTTTGAGAAATATTCATAAAACGGCAATATTAGACTTTTCTGAGAAAATCTAAGTACGTGATCATGTTAAGAATGCCTATGTTGTCTTAAATATGTATTTTGATCAAAATCGTTAGATCGGTTTTTTGTAAAATTATGCTGACAAATGTTACAATTTGGATTCGAAAAGCACTGTTATTAAACTGTTTAGCTGAAAACTGAGTACGACATATTCTTCAAGATATAAACATTACCTAGCAGATATATTTTCATCCAAATCGAAAATGGCGTTTTCGAGATATGAGCAGTTTTTAAAGTACCGGTTTTAGCGATTGGGAAGGACGCATTCATGGTTCAAAAAACACTGTTTTTCAACTGTTTAGCTCAAAACTGAGCCAGTGGTATTACTATGTATTTAAGCATTACCTGAAAGTAACATTTTTATTATAATCGAAAATGGCGTTTTTGAGATATGAGCCGTTTTTTAAAGTACATACTATTATTAGGGATTTGGGTGGATATAAAAGGACGCAGTCTTTTTAAGGAAAAGCTGAGTTTGCTATTAAGTTAAGAATGACAATAGTACCTTAAAAAAACATTTTTTTAAATTGTTTTTACTGTTTTCGAAAAAAAGCCAATTTAAAAAACTGCCGTTGCTGGACTCTTTATTGAAAAACTGGGTATGCAGTCATGTTAAGCATGCTTACATTAACTCAACTATCAATTTTGGTTCAAATCGTTAGAGCCGTTTTCGAAAAAATCTAAATTCAGGCATATTTCGTCATATTTCGTAAAATTTTTATATGGGAGGTACCGTTAATATTAGGGCTAGCTTAAGAAGAAGAATAACAAGCCTACAAACTCTAAATACGAAGTTTGAAGCAAATCCGTCCAAGCGTTTAGATTCCCCAGGGGTGGGACAGACAGACATTCGGACGGACAGAATTGCGAGACACACTTTTTTGAATTCCCCTATCATCGTAATATCAGAATTGATCAAAATCTCGAGTTCGAAATTTTGTACGAAAACAATATCTTTCTCTTAGATACTACGTATACGAGAAAGTTAATTAAGAAATATTTTTATACCTAATCCAAAACGTTATAGCGTTTAAAAGAAAACTACAATAAAAACTCCAAAATTTGTTGCCGGTCCACTCTGCTTGATCTTCCATCTTCAGCAATAGTCTACGAATTAGAGCATGTTTCGTACAAAACTTTTAACTGTGGTGGTACGACATTCAAAATGATATGATTTTCGGACCATGACCTACATTGATAAATTTCGCACGAGTGTATACCACCACCGGTGAGAATAATTAAAATTAGCGAAATAGAACAAATTTTACGTCAGTGGCTTCGTGTGAACATCATCACGTACGCGTGGTCGAGGAAGCTATTTGCCAAAACATTTGCTTCTTTTCATCGATATGTTTGAAATTGTTTATTTACGCGGAAGTGGCCTTCAACGAATTTTTTTTGTTTCGTCCATTTGTACGTAGGTGTACGATAAGATAGACACAACGATTTGGTGATACTGCTGGTAGACTCTGTGAAAAAATGTGTTCAAGGCTAGTAGACAGTGTTGATAACGTCTAATGTTTGATCAAATTATAATTTATTCGTATACGATCGCAGAATATTGGTGGCGACGAACTTCTGGAAATTCAACGAACCTTTAGTTTGTGCGATATAGTTTATTACATAATCACAACAACAATCAATATAAGAGCGTTAATGAATTGAATTAGAAAAAAAAACAAGGCCAAAGTGATAATTTGGGTAGAGTGGCTTTATCTATTTTAGTAGGGCTTTTTAGATGTGGGAGTCTTCGTTTTCGTTTTTTTTGCTTTCATGTAATTTTAAAAACGAAATATAAAAATACTTTCAGGTACACTCAGAGGAAAAACGAGCTAAAATCAAGAATATCAGTGTCAGATCAAGCTCGTTCGTTGACGAAAGTATGGTAATCTCGGAAAATCTTATTTCAAGTACGAAAATCTTATTTTGAGCTCGTTTTTTCAAGACCAAAAAATCTAACTTCAATCCTGTTTCGGGATTGATTTAAGCTCGAAAATTCTTAAATCAAGACCAAAAAGTCTTACTTCAATCCTGTTTCCATTTTTAAAAGAAAAGAAACAATTTCTTATTTAATATACCATTTATTTCAAACATAACTTATAAACTATTTACATTGTATATACGAATTATTTTAATTATTCCCTAAATAAACGCTGTTCTCTTACATAGGTTTTTTGATTATTAAGGGGATATAAATGTAGGGGTGGACTTGTGAAATCAGATATTTTTTTTATTCTAAAATTGTTTTTTAATGCACCAATTTCAAAAGACTGAAAATGGCAGTCGAACCCATTAACGTGTATTGGTTGACAAATAACATAAATATTTTCGTTTTCAATTAGAAATTCATTAATTTTATATAATTCAAAACCATTTATATCGCTATTATTATTATTATTATTATTATTATTAAATGCTAGGTAATAGTTACTTTTATAATGTCTTCCTTTAAAAATAATTTCATTGGATACTTCGACGTTTTCAAAATTAATATCATAAGTATTATTTACATGACAAAAGTATTTTTCTGTGGTTACATTTTTAGTTCTTTTACTTTAAAAATTGGCTCAAAAGAGTTTTCATGATCAAGAAAAAATTTAGAGAATTTGATTCCAGCCTTAATAGCTAAGGAAAATGGAGGATTAACCCTCGATGTTATGTTATGCAAATATGTTTTTGCCTCTTTATGTTTAGCCTCGAAACGCATGCTCCAAAGATATTTCAAAGGTCCACATTTTCTTATAGCAGCATTTTCCTGTGAGCTTATTTCGCGAATTTGATACCTTTCAGTATCGTTAATGAAACTTAGATTGGATGCGCCAGCATCCCCAACCAAAAAATGCAGTTCATTTTCCTCATTTACCTGATTAATATCAATATTTTCCATGATATACTATTGTTCACTAAAATCAATTTTAAATCACTAAAGACTGACGCGACGAAAACCGGACACGACGCGAAGGCGAAACCGTCGTAAATAAAAGTTTTGCAAACTGTGAAAATTACTCCAAAATAATTTCAACTACATTGCTTCTTCAACGTTTGCGAAGAGGAAGATGAAAACGAAAGAAGTTACGTGAAGTAAATTTTCGCTTTCACGTGATTTCTTTAGTTTTTTTTTTTTTTAAAAAAGGAGACCGCTTTTCGTTTCGTTTTATACAGAATCGAGTGATCCAAAAATATTGAGGGGAAGCTACGCGCCAATGGACTTTATATCTCATTTTCTAGTGTCGGTAAAAATTTAAATTTAAAAATTCTACGAAATATATGAAGAACAGAGATTGGTTGTTATGAAAGCTATACAATGGTGGCTACAAAGGTTAAAACTCTTGCCTGCGAAGTAAGAATTCACCGTTGTTACTCTAGGGCTCCCTGAAATTACGCCAAAAGAAATTACGCCAAAAAAATAAAATGGAAAAAAAGCCCAAAAACCTCCATACAAATTTGTGGCATTTTTTCCTAGGAAAAATCGCCCAAATATTTTGACACAAGTGCCGCTAATTTTGGCATTTTTTCCAAAACTCTTTTGGGCTTTTTTCCATTTAAGAAAATTGAGAAAACGCCAAAAAAACATTTTTGGAAAAAACACCAAAAAACTTTTTGGTATTTTTTCCAAAATTGAAAAGGAAAAAACGCCCAAAAAGTTTTTGTTTTTTTTAATAGAAAAGAAAAAAGCGCCAAAAGGTTGCATTCTTTGACTCCCTCTATGTATGGTTGTTTTTTCGCAAAATAACATAACATTACATGCTTTTACCTAGTTTCAAGAGCATTTTTGAAGCACGTGTGATCACGCGTTATCAGTACAAAAGTGAAGATTTTTCGGATGATAATGACGATGACGAAGTAGGAAACCAGACGAAAAGCGCAGAGTTGGAAACCGTTGTTTTATGTGTAGTTTGTCAAGTGCTACACCCAAACATTATAATGTTGCCATGCAAACATATAAAGGTATGTTCAGAGTGCAACATCAAATTACAAGCCCAGTCAGTGGCTGATGGAGAAGACAATTATAAATGTCCGTGCTGTCGGGAAATTGTCGCCGATACTCTTCAGGTGTACGTCTAATACAGTGATATGTACATATAAATTACATTCATGACTCTAAATAAAAAAAAGTTATTATAATTGGTTTGTTTTAAATGTGTTAGCTGGCTAAACTCTGAAATATAAATGAAATATAAATTGTCCAAAAAAGGGGCGCGACCGCGCGTTGCCCGCGACTACGCGTTGCCCGCGACTACGCGTTGCCCGCGACCGCGCGTTGACCGCGCTAGCGCGCTGTCCGCGACCGCGCGCCGGCCGGTTGGCGGCTACGCGAGCGGCGCGACGGGCCGCGCGCGCTCCCGCCCCACCCCCCCCTCCCGCATCATTAGTTTTATCTCTAAACAACTCTATCGGAGCGGGTAATTTATTCTACAACGAATTTTGGAGCTAATTTCCATATTAAATTTGGAAATTATCTAAGCCAAAAAAAAAATTGTGTTTTGGTTTTATTTCCAAACTAAACTTGGAAATTATGCCAAAAAAAAAACTTTTTGTGGCGTAATTTCCATTTTACTTTTTGGCTATTTTTCCAAAAATATGGCGTAATTTCCTGGCATTCTGGTGAATTTTCGTTTTCATTTTTTGGCGTTTTTGCCAAAACCATTACGCCGCAATTATTTTGGTCTTTTTTCCAAAACACTTTTTGGCGTAATTTCTTTTGGCGTAATTTCAGGGAGCCTACTCTAGATTTTACAGATCAGAAAAATCAGTTCAGATTCTTACTTTCGTAGATGCTATAGTTTTATATTTTCGTGTTCCACTATAAAAATATACACACTACGAAAGTGAGTGTGAAGACGAAGGTTCGACAAAGTCGTTCAAAGGGAACCACGGATACCACGATTAGAGCTTCAGATAACATCAGTCATCAGTGTTAAAAGTCTAAAAGTCAAATAAACCGGCCTCGATTTGCCACACATAAGTTCCCCGCCGCATAATGCTTCTTGTGATCTGACTCTAGGACATTGCTCTCATGGCTTTGAATGTATCCGAGTGATTTAGGCCGTCAAATCGAAAACAAATAAAGACTGAAGATAATCAAAAGTGTATTTTAAATGTACCTCACTTCTTCGACAAAGTCCATGTGATTGGTCAATGATGTTAGGCACAGTTTAGTTGTCAGATATAAGTACCTAAGGTAATTGAAAGCTAGGCTCGAACAAGTGCCAAAGCTTTCTCAAAACAGTCCCCTTTAGGTATAAGTCATTATGAAAACTAAAGCAGTTTTTTGATGAAATGGATATTCTGAAGATGCAGGAAGAGCAGAATGCACTGATGCAAAACTTCAATTACGATGACCTACATTACCGAAATTTTATAGTCTGACAGGTCATTTATTAGGACAAGCTTTTGAGGAACGAAACGGGTACTTCGAAAAGAAATAAAAACGGCTTAAATATGGGACGTATGCCAGACTTGGGATGGAAGTTTAACCCGCACCTGCAGTCTCACATATAGCTGGGGTGTATGATAGAGGTTTATACGATCTATAAAAACCGTTTTACACCAAACTCTTTCCCATAGAAGGACAAAAGTGCAGACTCTGCGCAACGCACTTATTTAAGTGGATTATATTATAAAATCAAGGCCACTTGAATCAAGAAGAAGATGACACGCTTACACCAAAGCAGCTACTCGGCACATCCAATGGCTCAAAACACCCTTGCGACCTGAATATGGGTAACCAGTAAGAATAGACCGTCGACTCCTCCCACATAACGGACTTTGCCTACAAGCTGCCGGCGGACCCAGGATTTTTCATGTATTGGTTCTGTACAAAATCAAAGGAGCGCCATTAACGCACGCATACTTGAAAAATCCTAGGCTCATGGTATAGCATGGAAAATCATTGTCGCCATTAATTTTGACATTTACGCACGTATTCACAGACAGGGTAATTTTTTCCGGGGAGAATCGGGTAGGTGCTCGGGAAGGCGGCGGTTTAGTTCTTACTGGTTTGTGGTTGCTAACATCTTCTGGAAAAGATGGGTAAAGGCTTCTAGGCTGCGATTCCGGTGCCAGCGAATGTAAGCGAATATCACTCACGCTAGTTCGCAAAGTTCGCTTCATTCAAAAGTACGGATTTCCTATGAAGTGCGCGATTTTTATTCGCCAAGTTCGCGCGAGTAAAATTCGCTTTCACCAGAACCGCAGCCTTATGCTAAAGATAAATGAATGGTCAAAATGATTTAAAAATGTAAGGCCGCTTGCTAAAGGAGATTTAGTAGTAATTGTCAACAAAAGCTTCCCTAAAAATTGCTGGCGGAAAGGTGTTATTGTCGGCGGGCATAAGCCACTCTTTTATGACCGCAAAGTGCTACTGTGTAAATCTTTGGTGGAATCTTTGATCCGTCAGAACCAAAATTAAAGGCTTTTATCATGTTCACTGTGGTCGAAATATTAGAGCCATCTAATCGCGGACTTCCTAAAAAATATCCTTTTATTTGTTTGGAGCCTAACAAAGATAAGTGTCTCAGAAACGACAAGATAGTTTTCTTGGACAGTCAGCTCTTAGATACCTATGTGCCTCGAATAGCTGTTATACGACAAATGAAAAAAGAATTTTTTGTGTCTTATCTGACAGTTAACCTATTGGTAAAAAATCGGGCCTTAATTGGTTATATTTTTATAATTCTTAAGCTGTGGCTTTTTTTTTTTGCTGTGGCTTTAAAATTTTATTTAAACGTGAAATTTTTGGCAGATCAAGGAGGGTACTCGAAGTAGGTACGTATAACGTTTTCGGAAGTTGGCATTAAGAACAATTGGGATTCTTGTGCTACAGGCAATCCAAAAGACTGACTCCATTCAATTGATTTCTTTATTTTTAAAGCCCTATCCGCCAATCGTAGCTAAGGTGAAGAAACCTTTGCCCAACGTGCAAGCTCATTAAATTTTGAAAAACTACCCAAACTAACAAAGTGAAAAACTAACTGGAACAATTTTAGAACTTATATAGATGTCACAGTGAAATAATTTAAAATAATGTACTGGTACTGGTCTTGTGGAAACGCCTTTACAACGGTAGGTACCTTGGTATACCCATTCTGTGCATATTGCCTCCTAGGGGAATAATTTGAATTCGAAATCGGAAATAGAGAAATATCATAGGTACATATCAAATAAGCTCCAACAAAGAGATACATTACATTTTAGTAATATCTTTTGTTCAGTAAAATCAATTGGGATCCGCGTTATACACAGAAATCTGTTTTCGTATTGGCATTGTGGGCCGCAGGCCCTTTAGCGAGTAGGTATAATTCTAAATAATTAAAAAGCTCTTAAACTGTAGAAGGCAGTCATCTGGTTACTGATTGTGGACTACTGCTTGCTTACTGCAATCTCAGGAGTTCACATGAGTTCACATTCATTGAAGAGCAACAAAGAGTATCTCCGGCGTGCATCTATATATAGATATCACAATTCGCAGTACCTATGCATATATTGATATACGTAACTAGGAAGATGTGTACAATACCTAAGTAGTGCGTCAATTTGAATACCAGGCATTATCTGCAGTTCATTGATATAATAATTATTGTAATTGTTTTGTCCTATAAGCTTCATCGAAAAGACGTCACGTAATTCATTTATCCAGTCCAGCGTCTGGCAACGTATCAAAGAAATAAGGTCCATATGTTGCTTATTTCAAGATAGAGTTCTCCGGAGAACCTATTTTTGGTTGGTGAAATTTTACATGGCTTCGAAATACTGCAATTTCGTTTATTAAGCAAACCGACTGACAAATGTACAAGTTGACCTGCGATATCTGGTGGCGAAGAAAAGAACCTTATCAGACATCAGGAATCTGTCATCGGTAAGCGGTATCTACGTATATTTTTGTAGAAGTAATTTATTTATTTTATAAATGAAAAACTATTTTAATCGATGTAAATGCCTAAATTTAAAATTCAAGTAAATGTCTAAAATGTCTTTTTTGATGAAAAAAAATCCCCAATCCATAAAATACATTTAAATCGTTTAAAAGTTGAATGAAAAATTGTTTTGGTTTATTTTGTTGATTAGACTCTCTTTTAACTGTTTAAAGTTCTTTAAATTATTGTTAATATTCCATTTATTGTGCAGCATTATCCCAAATACCAATGCTACCGTCGTAAGAAAAAACGTCGCATCTCCATTCTAGTAGTTTTGAGATAAATGCAATTTACTGTTTTGGTTTTCGCGCCTTAAAATTAAATGGTTTTTAAAATTAAAAAAAAAAAAACGATTTCTTAATAAATAAAATTATGTAATTTTATAGTGCCCATAAGTTTCAGTAATTTTGGCGATTACTTTGAGTAAATGGACCTGCGACTTTTTTTCTTAGTATAGGCAGAAAAAAAAATAGCTTGAAGCTTTAACAAAACTGAGTTTTTGCAATAAGTTGATATCTAAACTTTTTTAATGTTTTAGAAAAATAAATTATTTCATTGAGTTAGATTAGGTTAGGCTAGGTTAGGTGGACTTCCTAAAAGCACGCACTTTTTTACATTATCAAAACCATTTTTTTTAAATACATTTAAAGATGATGATATTTTGAAATTGGCATCCTGGTTTGAGAAAAACTATATACTGGGAAGACATAAACCGATGTTTTGGTCTGTTTTTGAAAGTTCAAAAACAAGAACAGAAGTGTTTCCGAGGACCCAAAACAGCGTTGAGGCATGGCATCGCCGATTAAAAGTCTTGGTTGGGAGGAAAAAGCCGGGCCTGTATAAACTTATCAGCGACCTGAAAAAGGAGCTAATTTTTACTAAAGCACAGGTGGAAAGGGTTAGGAATGGGGAGCACATTAAAAAAAAAACAAAAAAACAATACTTAAAAACAAGAGAATTTGACGTATTATGCGAAAGAGGCCCGATTTAAGCAACGTTGCTTATTTAAGGCGAATAGCAAAAAGTTTGCTTTTGTTTTAAATAATTCTGTTATGCTAATTTGTTATTTTTATGTTTATTGTTTATTAAATTTCTTTGAAGTATTAAGTTTACTGTTATGTTTTTGTTAAATTATGTTCCTAAATGATTTCCAATTTTTGTTTTTTTTCCAATAAATTTAAAAAGTTATATTACAGCTTGCTTTTTCTTATGCAAACACTTTTTCAAAAAATAGAATTGGGTATAAGCAGCTATTCGGAAAACATAATTTTGCACATACAGTATTTTGAATATACATCATTTTGGATATACAGCATTTTGGATACACAGCATTTTGGATATACAGCATTTTGAAATACAGAATTCTGAAATACAGAATTTTGTTCATACAGTATTTTCAAAAAAAAAAAAAATACAGAATTTTGTCGATACAGTATTTTGAAATCCAGAATTATGGCCCATTCCCTGACCGTAACAGCCTGCCCCTGCCTACTGCCATTCGCAAGGAGAGAGGGTGAATGAAACAATCCTCTTTGCCGCTTGACACCGAAAGGCTTTGGGACGGATTGTATTCCAGAAAAAGACGAAGTATACATGTAGCAGTCTGCCCACGTTAATTTCCTTTGACAAACCCGTCCACAAGAGAGAAACTGGTGCGCGAGCAGAAAAGCTTGATTGAAGCAATCCACCCCACTGCTTGGTACCGAAAAATGGATCGCGGTTTGTCATCGGGGAAAAAGACGGACGGTCTAACCCCCGCCTATATTTGTCTCAAGATGAAGCTGGCAGTTAGTCTTCGGGGAAGGCGAAGAGGTGACCGAAGCAGTCTCAACCTGCGTTAGTAGCCTCTGACAGTCCACTTCTAAGGAGGGTGGCTGGGTACAGCTCAAAGAAGGGTATTTGGAGAAGTCTGCTCTACAGTTTGTCGTCGAAAGAGTGGCAGTTTATCTTGGGAAAAAGATGGAGGGTAACCGTCAGTCGGTTTTTACGTAAATCTGAAACGTTCCTACATTCACTCTAGGTAAAACGAGGGTAATAAGTTGCTCTTACCATTCACTTCAAAGATTTTGTCAAACTACAAATTTCACGCAGAAGCGCAGTACAAAATCTCTTTAAAAAATAGTGAAATCTTGTTCAAACGCTCGTTCAAACGTGCCTGTTCCTACACAACTCTTGCACATGACAGCTAAGTAGCAAAAAAGGCGCATTTAGCCAACAAACATCGTATGACACTAAGCTAAAAAGCCACATAAGCAGAAAATTTAAGCAAATAATGGGCCTTTTAAACATAGTAAATGGCAGATACTTACTTATCGGGCTCCCGACCCGTGAAGAGTCTCTGCCTGAGACACAGCGGCCTTCCATCCTCTACGATCCCGGACACGCTGCTTCCAGTTGTCGAGACCAAGCGCTCTGGCATCCGCGATGGCTTGGTCTTTAAAACAAAGGTTCGATCTGGCTTGTCTTCTCGAACCTGGGGGCTTGGACTCGAAGATCCTCTTAGCTGGAGCATTATTGTCCATTCGCTCCATGTGGCTGAGCCAATGTAGTCGACGTGTTTTGGCTTTTTGGACTACATTCACATCTTGGTACAGCTCATTGAGTTCGTGGTTGTATCTTCTCCTCCATTCGCCCTCTTTGCACACAGGACCAAAAATCCGCCGAAGTATTTTTCTCTAGAAGGAGCACAGTATCAGCTCTCCCTTATTGCTAATCGTTTAACACTCGGCGCCAATGAAGCAGAACTGGCAGGATAAGGGTTTTGTAGAGCACACATTTCGTCCTTCGAGTCAGGAGTTTTAAACGCAGTTGCTTTGCCAAACCGAAGTAGCAACGATTTCCTATGGTAATTCTTCGCCGGATCTCCACTAGGGTGTCAGTGTTATTCGTGGAGTTCATGTTTACTCCGAGGTAGGTGAACTCCTTAAATACCTCGAAATTGATACTATCAATAGTGACGTTTTGTCGTAGGCGGTAGACAGATGCTTGTTTGTTTGTTTACTTCAAGAGTAAATGGCAGATAAGCCTTTATTTCTTAGCAATAGAGCTAAGCATGGTAGATGTGCGCATTTACATCGCTGATTTTGAGCCATTTGCTGTTGGATATGTGCCCTTTAAGCTTCGCACAAAAAAATCTCGGCGAACTAGCAACCATAAGTCCAAATTGATTCCTCAAATGAATTACCACCGATGTATTTAGAGAATGAGTTGCTTTACCATTCTTTGGTAATACATAGATCTATACAAATATGCGTGACATAAAGTACCAACCTATGGCTTAGGAAATTGCGATTCGTTGACAGCAGAAACCCTACACCCGTCTATCGCGGTGTACGACTCTCAAATGAAACTTCCATAGCCCTAGATCTTCTGCCAATTGCCTACTGTATGCTATCTTTTCATAATATAATTCGCCAGCTCCAAGACTTGCTCTACTAAAACAGCTGATGAAAACCAGCATCCCAATTGTGAAATACAATACTGCTCCATATCAAAAGGTATATCTACGGCTACGGCATAGGCCGGTAGTTATAGGAGAAAATCAATTTGTTCCTATACTTTGTTTACTTTCTATTCCTAACTATAATTAGGTATCTACACTAACCAAGTCAAACAAATTGTTTTTGTTTGCTTTCTCGTTAGCACTTCTATTTAATTGTTTATGACCTCGTTAGGCCATTCAATAAATTAAAAAAAAAAAAAAGTTCTAGCACTTTCGATAAGGGTCTTCGATTCATTCGAATCGTTAGATGCGACATTCTGAGTTCTGACTCACGATAAATTCCACGATAACCCAAAAGCCATTTCGTATAATTTCCATTTTTACTGATAACGAAAGCAATAACAAAACAGCACAAAGTCGCCTTGAAAACAAAAAAACGCCGCCGGTAAGATCAGGTTTAATTATTTACAAATATTTGATTATGTAGGTATCTACCTACGTTGCAGTATAATACGTATTTGTTTTTATTAAAATTGCTGCACGTGCAAATTATTTTAACAGCAAACAGTGCAAGCCAAGCCTTGTTTTTGCGTCTTAAATTAATAATTCAAGTTCCGCTATTACGCGACACCTAACCTATCAGTATTGATACAGCCCTTGAGTTGAGGTTGAGGTTATAAATTCGCTGTAATAAGCAAATACGTTGTTTATTGTTTTTACAAAAAATAATTTACTACATAGGTACCTTTGTATGAAAATTCCAAGAACATCACACCGCAATCAGTTAAAACGCACCCAACCACCCCAGACGAGGGGTTGTTATACTGACCCATCTAACTCGCGAAAGAAGAGATGAAAGTGAAATTAAAATAGATATTAGGTAGGTCCTATCCTACGAGAGGAAAAAAAATCAATACAGCGGATGGAGGACAAGGAAAATCAAAATTCCCATTACAGATTCTGAGTCCTTGGCACTGGCACAAGAATATAGAGAGACTAGACGAGTACTTACGTGTATATAGCCTACGTGCCCATCATTTTATCATTTTAGCCGAATGACATAGGCTGAGTGTTTGGCATCGCACCCCCAGCCCCAGCTTCCATATCGAACACGTAATACCGCAACAACATTTTGTTTATAAACAATACAATTTTACATCACACAAAAATTTTATTTATTTAATTTTTTTTTATCTCGTCATAAGATGCTAAACAAATCATTTTCGTTTTCTTTTGTTTGAGAATAAATTTATCAGAGACTCAGACTACTAAGCTGAGCCAGGTATTCTTTACATAGATATATACTCGTATAAATGTAGGTAGACACAATGGTCGGGCCGGTAAGAGAGATAATATTCCATAATAGTTAGCAGCATCTTTACAGTTGCCGCTACCGCCACCACAGCAAGCAAAGCAATATGTAACCGTGAACAATTTGGCGAGACACTTGACGCAGGTTTGCGGATTCGTGGCCAGTTGAATAGAGCACATTTCAGAAATAATAATGTTGGATAGAGGTGGCTTAGTTTTAGACATTGCGACAGGTGTAGAATATTATTGTCTAAAATTTGCCGCTAATACTTTTTTTTTATAGATCTGCAACTATAAAGATAATGTCAGACGATATGGAAGAAAACCCTGCACAGAATGGTATACGAGTTCTATTCACTTTGTTGTTGCATTAGTAATGCCAATATCTATATACAGGATGTCCCAGTTAAGCGGTATAAGTATAATCCTTTTTTTCAGGGAAACGAGATTACTGATGGGCTTGCCAGATTGGGTTCAGAAGAAGATTTCTTAGGACCTGAACCTGCGTTCGGTTTGCCTGCATCTGTGGTTAGGTCACCCATTGATACTTGGGTTTCTCGTGAACACGAGTGTCGTTGGCGTGACTGTGCTGGGTGTAGACAGACCAAACGACTGCGTCCGGACATCTGCAAGAGGTCGGCGTCTTTACTTCTGTCTCTCAGGAGAATCAGAAGACTTTTTGTGGGCGTCCTTTCGGGCCACCAAGCTTTTGCCAAACACTTAAATGTGTTGGGCTTGAGCAACACCACCATCTGTCCTGCTTGTGGAGAGGATGACGATACAGCGGAGCACTTCCTCTGTAGTTGTCCTGCCTTTGCTCGGATCAGGTGGCGGATCTTTGGGGCTGACGTGGTGAGTGCTGAACATCTAAGCTCTTCATCACTGAAGCTCCTTCTCATCTTTCTTCGAAAGACGGGAAAACTAAGTACAGCAATGTAAGGTGTCTGTTTGGCAGTACAATGGACCAGTAACTTTTTTGTAGCTGAACAGATATACCCGAAGTGCTTAAGACTTGTATATGCGCTACTAAATTGTCTTTTCAAAAGAAAACTATTTTTGTACCTATTATAGTTCAGAAGTTATAGCGTTTTAAGTAGGTAGATAGTAACACATAAAAATTACAGCTCACCTACTTTGAAGCGTTATAACGGGAAATATGCTAAGATGAATAGACCCCCTGCCATGCAATTTTTTGTTCGGCGGAACTTCAGGAATCTTATCCCTTAAAGGATTATACCGATTAACTGGGACACCCTGTTTTTTTCGCAATTAGGATCAAATTCTGAATTGATTTAGTCATGTCTGTCTGTCTGCCCGTTTGTCTGTTTATTGAAAATACTAGCGTCCAAACGAATCGACCTAGGCGAATGACATTTTATGAGAGGACTTCATTTTACCGTCGCAGTCGTCAGGTTAGTATTGAAAATGGGCTATATCGGTCGAGCATTTCGCACCTTGTGCGAATTTTCTGATATATTTCCGGATATTTGCACCGGTGCACCGCGGCGGTGGGCGCAGTAGCGCAGTGAAAAAAATAGAAAACTCACACAAACGAATGGTTGCGAGAAGCTAGGCCTAGGGTGTCTTCCGCCTGTTGCGCCATCTATTTATTTTTTTGTTTTTTTATTTTTATTCGCACCGGTGCGAATTTCGGGTAAACCGGTACTAAATTAGCGAAAACTTGTAAAACATGATCAAGGATATCATTGAATTTATTGGAGCTTGAGAGTACACCAAACATAGAAAATGGCGAGGAAAATGGACTGATAAAAAATTTCATTAGCCATCTACAGTACAGTAATGCATAGGTATTGCTAGTTGTTGCGCAAACACGCGCAGTATGTTTTTTGCTTTTCGATTATCTACTATAAACGTCCAGCTATTCAGTGTTTTTTACCTGGTACCTAATGGTATTCTGCGGTATAATAAACTAAATCTCAACTTGCAATTTGGCAACTATAATTTCTTTCACTTTAAATTACTTACAGATTCAACAGGGTGATGTTGACTCACAATTTTATTAAATTATACGAAATTAACGTAACGTAATGCCAATAAACCGAACAAAATAATAAAATAAAATTGCAAACAATAGAGATCGCAGATCTTATGCACTTGTCACGAGAGATGCGACGGATTTGCATTTTTTGCTTGTGCATTTGTCCAAAGGAGTCAGCGGTCATTTTTCGGACGAATTCGGTTGCTTGCACGTGTTTTTTTTTATTTTTTTTTTTGAGGAATTATAGAAGGAGTATTTTCTTATCAGAATATCCGCTTTTTGCAACCATATTAAACATTTCGAAAATTGGATTTTGCTCACCTAGATTGCTAAAATTGCACACTGTGCGGCTCTGCGAAATAAAGCTAAAAAAATAATGAAAAGTATATACACCATCTCTTGTGACTCGAGACAAAAAATGCGTATTACTTAATGCAGGGCACGAGTACGATATCTTAGGCGCCAAAAATTATTGATAACGCTATTTTGTAGAGGGGTTACATACAAGCATGGGGGGTCTATCTCGCTTC
Organism: Cheilosia soror; assembly: GCA_949372485.1. Classification (NCBI taxonomy): domain Eukaryota; kingdom Metazoa; phylum Arthropoda; class Insecta; order Diptera; family Syrphidae; genus Cheilosia; species Cheilosia soror. The sequence goes on along the minus strand of OX443561.1, from coordinate 32,517,033 downwards.
GTTTAGGCGGGAGGGGTATTTTAAGAAAAATAATACTTAAAATGAAAAAAAAAGATATAAAAAACTATGGCAACACTTACAACAAAGAATGTTGGCATTTTTGAAAGCCAGGAATATTTTCTTTCATATTATTTTTAAATCAAGTTATTACCTACTGTTAATAGTTTTTGAAAAAAATACTTACAAACTTGAAATTTAAAAAAAAAAAATTTTAAAAAACAAGTTTTATGCTGATTTTTTCAATATTGAGAAAATAGATACTTAATTTGTTAGTAGATTTTATAGTCCAAATCAATTCTTAATCGAATACTGAAAACCAGATTGTTTAATGTCATCTAGTTTTTAAGAAAATGGAAAATTTCTTGGACAACAGCACCTACTGCGCGCGAATTGATACATTTTCACTTTGAAGTGTGTATGGGGGGCATGCTGCCCCCTGCAACCCCCCTGCTTGGGGTCACTGTTGGATCTTGGGGTGGGTGCGAGTTTGAATATATGCAATCTTTATTTAAATTAAATTAGTAATTCTTTAGCAATAGTCTAAATAAAAATAAATAAATAGGTGACGCAACAGGCGGGTAGACACCCAAGGCCTAGCTTTTTGCAACCATTCATTTTGTGTGAGTTTCTATTTTTGGGACGAATGGAAGGGACCTACAATTTTTATTCCGAGTCCGAACGGCTAAATTGAGAAGCTTTTTCATGACAGTCATACTCTCGGATGTTTGTCAGACGTTCGCGAGAGGTGGCGCAGTAGAAAAAACTTAAAAAAAAAAAGTCCAGCACACTAACCACTGCGCTACTGCGCCTACAGTCTAGCAACAGTCTATGGCCTAAAATTTCACATTATAGACAAAATGTTGCTGATTTGCATTATAGACAAATCAGAACCGATTCCTGGCTTTAAAAATGCTATAACACTTTTTTGTAAGTGTTGACATTTGTCTTTTTTGTTTTATTTTCATTTTAAGTATTTTTTTTTTTTTAATTACCCCTCCCGCCTAAACGAAGCGAGATAGACCCCCCTTCCATAGTAAAAAATGCTTGTATTTAACCCCTCTACAAAATACCGTTATCAATGTTTGGCGCCTAAGTTAACGTACTCTCCCCTAATGCAGCATTACATAAAAACAAAAAAAAATTCCCAAATTAAAGTAATAAACAATTACTCTTCTTGGGTACCTAATAATAATAATAAACCACTTGTAACGGAACCCTGGTGAAACGTCAAGAAAATATTTTTTTTTTGAAACACTTCAGTATTAAATTTAAATCGGGGTTAGTGCTGGTTGGAAACGGAGTATTAAAATAGGTATCCTGTGACAAACTTCAAATTGGGCAATTTGGTATACCTATGTAATGTACATACTTAGTGGCATAGTGGAATCGTAGGCGTAGGTACCTACTTATTTTCCACACTATTCCCAACATCTTTTAACACCCGAAAATTGTCACTTAATCGAATATGTAGGTAGGTATTTACATAATGGCCACTGCTCTCACCAATGTACCTACCTAGAGAGATAACAGTTTTTAATTTCGCTATGCGTTCATGTTTTTTTGACATTCATAACAAGAGGGTCAGGGTACCTATTCACTTATAAACGCGTAAAAGCCTCATAAACTGCGTAAACTGCAGAAATTTACCACCTCGTAAATGAACTGTCAGATTTTGTATGGAGAATAGTTTACGCAGACCTCATGATTTTTCACAAATGTCAAACTTTAACAGACAGTCGTATGAATTGTTTGTTCGATTCCAGATTTACGCGATTTACGCAATGATATTTCCGAGGGGTGTTCACTTAAGGCACCTCAGAAATTTATACATTTACGAGCTGCATAAATTTATCAGGTTAAGTGAATACCCTAAATGTAGTTATTCACATAGGCATGAACATTGAGAGCGAGCGTCAGATGAGTAGGTGCACAGAAACTGGCAGTCTGCTATAAATAGCCAATGACCTTAGTGACCCACTTCCTCCAACATACCAACCTAACTATTTACCCACTCACGGTGAATCAAAAGCAGAGCAAACCATAATAGTTAATAGATAAAGGTATACATATAATTGCATACATAAACAGTTATAAGCCAATTTGATTTCCAGCAGATCACCTTGCATTGATTTCGAAAATAAAACTCGAAAATAAAAGTCAATGGAAATTTCCGTGGTGTGCTATGAATATTACCCCTCGATCAGACACACTACAAGCTTCATGTTTATGTGTCTCTCACTGTGCACCATGCTTACACTCCACCGCTTTTAAACAGCACACCCCTTCAGCATCCATTCCCAGTTTGTCATATACGCTATAAATATACCTCTAGTGAAAACTGCGCAGTAAACAATCCGAGCCAGTTGTTGTTTTTTTTCATTTCTTCTTCATCATTTCTGTATACATACAATACAGCCAAAGGCAAACACACATTTATTTTGCCGGCATTTATACACTTATAAAAGCAGACCGCAATTGTTCCCCAGCTCATTTCATATTTCACATTCGTTAAAGAAAGTTCATTCGAACACGACGTGAAAAAGGAAAGGAAGTGCATTTTTTTTTTGTCAAACGCTCTTTACATAAGCTAAAGTTAAGCAGTGAAAAGTAACTGTATTGTTTCAAATTAAACGAAAAAAAAAAATAAAACCGGAATAAAGATCGTGTGATAAATTTCTCTGTGATTGCGAAACGCACAGAAAAACTCAAAAAAATTGTGATAAATTCAATTCTGTTTGAAATTGAAGCCAACCAAACCACTTCACCACCAAAGCCCAATAGCATCATGTCCGAGGCCTACTTTGATGAGTACGACCACTACAACTTTGACCATGACAAGCATATATTTTCGGGACACAGCGGCAAGCAGCGCTCCAAGAAGGAGGCCAACGCTCACACCAATCACCATGATCCCTGTGGACATTCCAGAAAACTTCTCACCAAGCTGATGAACACCAATAACAACAAGAAGGGAAAGAACTGAATTCGCGCGCGACCTCCCCGTCCCTGATTGAGGTTGTTGGGCACTGCTGGAGCAGAGGGCCCCACCCACATTTCCTATTAATTTAATTACAACTCATATTAACCTCAACTAATCCTTTCATCTACGCATCTACCTATTACTCGTTACAAACGGTTTCCCTGTGTCGAAGAAGACGGACTCTAATTCCAAGGATTGGGATTTTTATTCGAATTTTTCAAGGGAAAATTGGAATTTTATATTTCTTCTCTCGATTCTTGAGTTTATATAATTTTTTTTCATAAATTAGACTTGTAAGATTTTTTTTCTTTCGTTGTAAGAGAGGAGACTTGATGAAGATACGTTTTTGTTTCTGAAAGAAATGAACAAAAATAAAATGAATTTCGTTTTTGTAAAACTAAAATGCAAGTTGAAGATTTTTATTTAATCGCACACATCAATTTTTCATCTGCGCATACACATACCTAACCCATGGGAAGAAATTTTCTTCATTCGTTTTGTTACAGTTTTGAACGGGGCATCGATTTAACAGAGCAATACACAATGGTACGAAACGGGAGGAGTGCGGGAACAGGAACCAGAAAATGGAGGCCGAAGCTCTTAAGAAGCAAGAACAAAGCGTTTGTTGGATTATGTATGTGCAACAAAAGTGCAGCAAGGCCCAAGAATAGGAGGTACACGTACATGGGCGATAGATAAGTGCACAGTGTTCGTGACTGAATGGATCGGGCTCCCTTGTATGGTAGGTATGTACTATATTCATTTACAATACATGTACATATTCATATTTTATATTCTGTTCTGTTGTGCAAGGTTATTTTAGGCAAAAGCTAATTCAAAACATAAAACGTAATTTAATTACATACCTACATACGAGTAAGTATATAGGCACGTAATCTACCTCTACACTATTTATCTGGCAATAACACTTCCTTAATTTAGAATTTTTTATTTCTTTGTTTTCGTTTTGTTCGTTCGCTTTGCATCGACATTCGGCATTTGGCACAGATGTTTTTTGTTTGTTGTTTTCCCCATTCCCCCATACCATAGCAAAGAGGAATGTGTACGCGACACAAACACAACTCTACCGAGATTATAAATATAGGTGCGTGGCATTGCCAGCTACGTTGAACGTTGAATGTTGTTTCAAAATGTTACCTTCGCTCAATGTTGCCAGATTTTTTTTTCAAAAAACTGTGAATTCCCAAAGAAAAAACTGTATTTCCAAGCAAAAAACTGTAACCTACGAAAACGAAAATTTTTTTTCTAAATTAGGGTTTTTTTTTTTAATTTTATTAAACATAAATGACAAGTAAATTGCCGTATCGAAGCAGCAACTGCAATGTAATTACAGGGATACCGTGAGATTTTTTTAAAGCTGGAAAAAATTAAACTTTTATTGTAATTAAAAAAAAAACCGAAAACATTTTAATTTATTCTTTCAAATCTGAAATTTAAAAAAACTGTAATTTGTACTAGGAGGTAATTTTAAAAACTGTAAGCTTGTCTAAAAAACTGTAATTTACAGTTAAAACTGTGAATATGGCAACGCTGCGCTTCGCTTCGCCTTTTGCGAAGCTGACTACCTACTATTCCTAGCTACCTAATACCCCGTCTCCACGAGCAATATTTCATAGCTTGCCATATAGTATGCTATGAAAATTGCTCGTGGAGACCACAAATAGTATTCTATGAAAAATGGTATGCCATCTATTGCTCAGCTCATAGCTTGCTATCGATAGTATGCTATGGGGTGTACTTTTTTGTTGTGACGCATGTGTTTTCGTGTGATGGCTATGGAAATAGTATGATATGAAATGCCCACCATACATTTTATTGCATACTATCGTTATTTCTTTCTATCAGAAATGACAGATGGCAAGCTATGAAATATTGCTCGTGGAGACACGGTGTAATGCCCAGTTGCACAGTACAGAGTTCAGTGTAACTAAAGTTTGAGTAGAGACGAACAGATAAATGTTACTCATGCATATTTTGCGTTTCACAGTCGATTCACAAAACTCAGCTCAAATGGTACAAAAAACTTGGCAGCACTTAGAAAAATTGTTGTTTTGCAATATTTTATTATTTATTCGATTTTCCAAATGGTTTGTTAGTGACGAAAAATCCCTAACTTTAGCAAGAAAAATAATTATTTTGTTTAGGTACCTAATTGAATTTGTAAAGCGAAAAAAAAAACCAAATGAACTTGTCAGCTAACACTTGACAGCTAAATAGCTTGCCACCTGTCTCGTGTGACACTTAAGTGTCCGATATTCGACGCTTAAGTTTTATAATCAAAAATGGGGCTATGAAACAGAAATCGAATCTTGATTTGACAAATCACGCGCATTTTTATTGGTTCGGTTATTTATTATCATACTTGACGCACAAACCACAGACTCTCTAGATGACGCGTCTTATGAAGATTATGCAAACTGCCTAGACAACGATATGCAAATTTACTTGAGGAGATTATGTGAGTTTGGGCATAAGTACCTACGCTGCTCGAGCTTAAATTTAGCTCCCATGCAAAATTCGCGAAAAGATCAAATCAAGCTTTGCTGAATTATTTATTACTACGCTAAATTTTAGTATGGAAAATGCAAAACGCATTTTCGTAAACCTAATTGTTTACATTAACAATAGATTTGAATATTTACACTAATAAAATAGTCGATTTCATTATTATTCTAAACAAGCAAACAAAAAAACATTTATCAAGTTTCTTTTATTTCGAAGCGATGTAAAATTTCAACAGGAACATTTTTAACAAGGCAAAAGAAATAAGCACTGGGCGAAAACGTACTAGGTATTTTTTAAGGCTCACTTTACACGATACGATAATACAAGGCTTTTGCCTAGCTAGTCAACCAGCTCTGATTGGTCGATTTTCCGGCAAATCTAGGCAAGTTTCGAATGTTAGGCAAGATTTTCTGCCAAAGTTCTATGATAAACTGTCATCTGAATATTAAGGTGCCTAAGCACATTGAACGCGGCCATTATGTCGGTATGTATTACTTCTCTTGTCAAAAATCACAAATCCTATACTAATGCTGTTTTCATCTTTTTTTGGAGAATGAAAGCGAGTTTGTTTTAATACCTACTTAACAAAACTTGTATGCTGTTAATATTAACTACATTTTTTTATTGTTAAATATTTCATTATCAAACTTTTTGCAAATGGTTAGTTTTTTAGACCTGTTTGGATACCTTAAAGAAAACTCAAAAGAGCATCGGTGTTCACTCACTTTTGTCACTCACGGTACATTATATCTAATGGCATAATGACACATATTTTGGCATAATAATGGCGGCTAATAAAATAAAATAAATAGATGGCGCAACAGGCGGAAGATACCCGAGCTTCTCACAACCATCCGTTTGTGTGAGTTTTATTTTTAGGACGAATAACAGGGACCTACAATTTTATGCCAAGTCCGAACAGCTGAATTGAGAATCATTTTCAGGACAATGGTACTCTCAGGTGTTTGTCAGACGTTCGCGAGAGGTGGCGCAGTAAAGAAAACCTTAAGATGTAATTTGTGTTTTCCTGGGAATCGAACGATACACTAATCATTGCGCTACTGCGTCCACGGCGGCTATGTCATTTAAAATGTTATGAACATTTTGTAACCATATTTTCGTCTTTTCGTGTAAGCAATGAATATAAAAAAAAACGATATGAACTGTCAATTGATTTAAAAGTCATATCTATACAAAAGCAATTAACATTGGTTTGTTCATCTCTGATTAAATTTAGTTAACGTTTATTCCAGATGGATCACCATAGAATCAGTTTGTTCAGGAAAATTTGAACCAGAGAATGCATGTTACGTTAAGTTAAGTTAACGCGAGAAATCGATAACCAGCTAATTTTGGTCTGTCAAGGATCATTCACATGAGAGCGACCAACTATCTACGAACAAACAAATATTCGAAAGTTTTGACATTCCTTCCGTTCACATGAACACTTTTCTAGGTCGCGGCAGTTCGGGAAACAGGAATTTCAGCCTTCAGTTTCTACCAGCAATTTCTAATTTGAGGTTAAGTTCGAACGAATGTTTTATTAGCTAGTTTGTTGAATGCGTTTTAATTAATAGGTATATAAACTTTGACAATTCGCAGCAATTGTCTTTTCGTTCGCGGCAAAAAGTTTGGAATTCGAAATTTTGTTGTTTAAACTGTTTTTAAATTTGTTTTCTTAATATATTCCGATGGGATAAATAATTATCCTCGGTAAAATTTGCAATTTTCTGTTCAGAATTGCATCAAAAGCGTTTTGTTCGCATTTCACTAATTCGTTCGTTCGCTCTCATGTGAACTATTGTCCTTTATATTTTAGATTATTTTTTGTTCATGCTTTGACAGCTGTCAACAATACAAAAATAAACGCAGAATAGAGTGATTTGCTTCGTATCCACTTTGTCTACGCATTTTAAACTGACAGATGAATACGATGCACGCAGTGTGGAAACAAAAATTTAATGCATTTCTGCGGCTGTGACACATTTGCCCTGAAAACACTCATAGCTCTTCAGTTGGGATCCCTATGTTATCCCATTTTCCAAAATCTCTTATTGGACATAATCTTCGACTTTTTTTCTCTTTTTCCAAAATCTTTCGAAACGAAATCCCCTATGTCAAAATCTCCCACCCACATACACAATTACTTATTAAATCTCTCATTAAAATCCCCTGTTCGTAAAATTTAGAAATTATCCGCTTTTTCTTCTTGTAGGTAACTTTAATTTAACTTCACCCAGAATCAACATGCACGTGGTGATTCCATTTTCTAAAATCGTAATTTAAAAAACAGGTAGCTAATTTTGGCGGCAAAATTAAGCAAACAACATAATATCAACTTTGCATAAATACCGAACATTGCACTTACTCCAAATCCAACAATGACCTCACGCAGGGGGTTGCAAGGGGGGAGGGGGGGGGCAGCACGTACCCCATATGTATCTCACCTTTTAACAAAGTTTTTAGATTTGATGTTATTAATAATCCTGTCGCGGCGAATCAATGAATAAAACCAAAACTAAAAATGGGCGATTTTGCCCCGTGTTGATTTTCTCTCAGGGTCTTTTGGAGTAAGGGATTTCAGCACAGGAAATTTTGGTAAAGCGTTTGGAAAAGGAGATTTCATCACCAGCCCCTTCTGTTAAATTAAAAAAAAAAACCTAGGTATATAATTCAATAAAGTATTAAAATTAAATTAAATTTTTACTGCTCTTTATCCGACCACTTGTTGTTAACTAGCTAATTTAACTTAACTGGTGCGTCTATTCAAGTGAACCAAAAAAATGCATACGTTTTTGCATGGTATAGGAAAAAATGAGTAAAACTACCGTTATGGGTCCATCATCAAGTTTGAAATTATGTTTGTTTTATAGTTTATGAATGTACATTTCTGCCAAATAATTTTTTTTCTTTGTTCCATGTAGGTAAAAAAACAAGAAGTAAAACGTAACTCTTGTGCATCTAAACAAGTGAACCGCACTGTATACCTATCTATGTAATTATTATGTCAGAAATTAATCCGAAAATTTGTTAGCGCTCTTGACCATTATTTATGAAAAACTGAGAATACTAAACTACGCAATGTCAAGTTAACGCGTAGCGCGTGGTCATTATTATGACGTATAGTTATAGAGGGTATATGCTTTGTGGTTATGGACATTATTATGGGCTTCTTTCGCTCACGACTCACGTCTGTGTGGTTCTCTTCTTTCTATATGCCTTGTATACTGTTCGTTTAAATACTGCTTGGGTATTAAAAATTAAATAGGTTAGTTATTTTAATTAATTGCGAACCTAGAACTAACCGCTTGCCACCACTGTCTATATGCAAAGCAATTCACCACAAAACACTATTCTAGTTCAATGGGATTATTTATTTACATTTGAATACCTACCTAAGTCCTAACGTCTTTCAGATTCATAGGTAAAAAAGCAACGTACTGGTGGTTTGCCTTTGGTGGAGAAGGGTAGGTACGAGTGCGAGCAAAATGCATGTATGTACATATCTCTAATACAACATTAGGTATTAAACGTAGAGTCGCTTTAACCTTTTTTTACTTGGCTTGTTATAGAGTGCATGGAGTTTTGCTGTGGGAGGGGTGGGGTGGGTAAGGTATACATACCTATAAATAGATAAAGTTAACTGCCTTGCTAACCACATGATTTGCGGTCTGGCCTATCGTCTGGGTCGTGGTGGTCATGTACTCGTATGTCGCAAGTATTTTTTATTTTTATAGAAATTAATTAACTTGAAAGGTCGGTAACCGAGCTTTTAGAAAGGTTCAAGATCGTCTTTTGTTTGTACTTTCACCCAACCTGCGGTGTCATTATATTCCGAATGTGGTTTAACCACCATGTGGCAGATTAAAGTCACATGATTGGAGTAATAAACAAAGCACAGCTCACAATCTTATAAAATAAACTTTCCAATCACCGATATAAATATGGATACGATACCTACCTACCTATACCTTTGAGTTTATATAGAGTTATGTGTACCTAAATATAGAAGTATTATGTGACTCTGTTGACCACCCGTTTTAATGTAATGCTTTTCAAATTGGAGATTAAACATCTAAAAATATGCAAGGATTTTTACAGTGCATGAAAATTCTATTGAACATCTAGGCGCAGGTGTTAAAAAATATTGCATGACCTTACACAAGTAGGTCATTATCATTAGCATTACGAATTGGGTGACCAAGTTCAAAGTCAGATATTAGCATAGTTTGCACTGTGCAGCCATTGTGCAAAGATACCGGGTGCAAGGACAAACTATCGGACAGTTACATTATGCATGGTTATAAATAATAGCACGAACGATGTGAACACGTAAACTTATGGAATTCGTTTTTTTGTACTAGAACATTGATTGGCGTGCTATTCGATCTGGGCAGGATATGCAAATTAGGTGGATGGATTTTTTATGTAGGTATGTACTTTTGTAGTAGATAATGTTGTGCAGTAGAGTGTGAGGAGAGGTCAACTCTTCAATGGGTAGAGCGTAGGTACAAAACTGGAATTTAATCATGACTAGGCCGTTTGCGAAGCGTGCTAAAATGGGTAATCATTTCTAACAACATGGTTGACACTAAAACGTAATAAATGAGAAAGTGGAAAATGTAGAAAATCAAAGTTATAGTGATTGGACAGAAATAGCTATTATCCATCTATCTGGCTAATAAAGTTATACATGGACTCAATCAACTGCAGAATCACTACTACAGCATCTAATGAATACCCACTTTCCAAGGTGTAGATAACAGTAGGTACAGTGTGTTATAATTCCCAACACTCGCAATTTAGTGCTAGGGACGCCAAAGCGGGAAATCGAGGAAGCTATACATTTATTAACTTGAGCAAAAAAAAAAATCGGCAAAAACGAACGGAACAAAATGTTAAAAATGTTAGGTTTTCATTAGGTATAGGTTTTCAAACTTGTAAATGTATACAAGTCGGCATTTTCTAAGGCTCCACCTTTCGGAATGCCGATTTATATTTGTTTATCTTTATTGACCTTATCCGAGTTTCGATTTTAAAAAAGGACGGTACCATCGGGTAGGCGTCCTCTAGGTAGACCAAGGATGAGATGGTTAGATCAAGTCCATAATCTCTCCAATACCCGTATGGGGATTGCCCGTGATGATTTAGAGTCGATGGCGGAGGATCGAGAGCTATGGAGGGTCCACTTGAGCAACCTACACCCGCGACCCACTTAATGGACAAGCGGACCATTGAAAATGATGATGTTGATGATGAAAAAGGACGGTCGGCCGGCATCGGTGAATTAGCTGATTGAACACCTTAAAATTTGAAAACGCATGGATTAAATTGGATACTTCCTTCTGCACCTCAGCGGGTTTTTTCGTAACGGCAGAGCGAAGGCTTAGGAAAAAAGAAATGTCGGAAAATTCTCAACAGGTGGCTCACAATTCGATATCTCGAAGACGACCGACTCGATTGAGCTCAAATTTGCAGGTGGGCTTAGGTATAGGCTAAGGAGTTAAGATTGGTCAAAATTGGACAAAGGGACGTGGCACATCTTATACAAAAAACATCTGCTATGTGATGAAACTCGATGACGTTATAACTCAATAACCGCTGGACCAATTTTCATGATTTCTATTCAGTCGGCAAGTTCCTAAAATATGTCGGCATTTTTGAATAAAAGCCAAAGGAAGATCGATAGAGTGTATATCCTCTAGATATATAAAAATGAGTTTAAAATATGTTTGTCCGTTTATAATTCGAGTTTGGCTACACCGAATGTGATGATTCTTTTTGTTCTGGAAAGGCAAGAAATTGGACAGAGGGGCATGGCACCGCCCATAAAAAAGTGGTATATATCTGGAAAACTACAAAACCGATTGGGCTCAAATTTTGAGAAAATCATTGTTGCTATTCTGTGAAGTTTGGTCAAAATTGGACAAAAGGGGGTGGCACTGCCCATACAAAAAAAAAACATTCAAAATCGTGACCATGAGTGTTGTCCACTAGCATAGTCTCACGAACTTTTGGCACAAACTTGTGTACAGCATGACCGCGCATTTCGGCCAACATTTTTTTTCCAAAAAATTTGAGCTACACAGCACAGCAATCACTTTGGAAATACGTTTTTAATATTTTAGAGCGTTAAGCGTGGGCGCAGTAGCGCAGTGGTTGGTTAGTGTGCTGGACTGCTGTGCATGCGAGGGGCCCAGGTGTTCGAACCTCTATAAAAACACAAATTACATCTTAAGATTTTTTCTACTGCACTTCCTTTCGCGAACGTCAAACATCTGGGAGTATGACAGTCCTGAAAAGCTTCTCGTTTCAGCCATTCGACTCGGCATAAAATTGTACGCCCCTTCCATTGTCGTCCCAAAAATAGAAACTCACACAAACGAATGGTTACCAGAAGCTAGGCCTGGGGTGTCTTGTTTACCCTCCTGTTGTTCCAATTATTTATTTTATTTTTTATTTATTTGTTCAAGCGTAAGCATCATTTCGTTCCGCGGAGATATGATACTGATTTTCTGTCAAGATTTCGATCAGGAAACACGTATCGAAAGAACCTATGATAATATAAAGAAACCACTAAATGGCCGACCCAGCATGTTAGCGTTAGGGCATTATGAATGAAAGTACCTATGAAGAAAAAAAAAATTGTGGAGGATTTAATTTCATTATAAACTTTTAGTGGAAACTTCGTTATTTGGAGGAGAAAAATCTCCCCATTTAAATTTAAGATGGTGCTCCACCACTACCGCAAAATAAAGTCAAAATGTTGGGCTTAGACAAATCGATTAGGAGAAGCAAATAACAACTAGTATAGGTACCTAAAAGAACATACCCATGACGTATAATCATGTCAGATGAATTCTATTTTCGGTTTGCGAATTTTGTTGGTATTTTTCAATGTTCCTTCTTTTTAAAGCTCAGGTAAAAAAAATATAAATTTATTTTAAAGCCTTTTATATGTCATCTGCCATAGAAAAATATGAACCCTCGATTAAGAGCAATCAAAAAGGATTTATGGTAAGTGGGTGCTTATTTTTATTCTCATTTAAATTTCTCCCTTCTGCTCACACATGTCAAATGAGAGAATGTCGGGTACATTATTATGACAGAGGTAATATGAGGGACTGTGCTTGATATACGTTTACGTATTTATTTTGACAAAAAAAAAAAACGCTTGTCGCTTTATGCTGCTTCTTTGTTGATTGAAAGGATTTGAAATCAATTTTGAATGGGTACACAAAGTGAGAAGAAAATAAAAATAAATTTTTGTAAAGGGTTGTTCAAAAATGGGTTTAGCTGAGATTTGAATATCAATATTTGAATGTTGGTTAGCATTTTATAAAGTTACGCCTCGATGTGCAAAAATGTAAAACCAAGTTAGGGGTTGCTGTAAAATTTGTCTTTTATAAAAATGTAAATCAAATTAAAAATTCAATGCCATCATCTGTAGGCTCCATTTTGTCAAGATACAAATGGGGATGTTTGGCATACCTACATCAGGTCACAATGGTCACAATGTTACCTAGCTCGGTGCTCGATAACAAATATGTCCTTTCGGACTTTTCCCAAGCTAAGTGGAGATGGGGTAGGACCAAGAAACTAGATGGTAGAATTCAGAATAAAATAAACTCCAATTGGTATTTTCTAAACGTTAAAAAAACAAGTAAAATTGTTATCATCGGCCTGGCCGATGCATTGATACCCTCCACTGTACAGGTACACGCCATGTGTCTAATATTCGTTTAGTATGGGAGGTACCAGAACTACTTGACCGATGTAGACAATTTTTAATACCAACCTGACAACGGTAAAAAGAAAATTTTCATTCGCTTAAGTCGATTCGTTTGGACGCTACTAACTACAGACAGAGAGATACATGGGTCGAATAATGGATTTGTATGGGAGGTAACAAAACTACTTGACCGACGTGGACCATTTTTAATACCAACCTGACGACTGTAAAAATAAGACCTCTCACAAAATTTTAGTCCCCTAAGTCGATTCGTTTGGACGCTATTGTGCTTTCAACAGACAGAGAGATGTATGGGTCAAATATTGCCTTTGTATGGGAGGTACCAGAACTACTTGACCGACAGACAGACAGACAGACTGACGGACATGGCTAAATCGATTCAGAATGTGATCCTGATTCAGAATATATATACTTTATAGGATCTCCGGTGAATCCTTCTTGGCGTTACAAACGTAATGACAAAGTGAATATCCTGTGGAGGGTTGTTGAAAGTTATTAATCTATTTGAAAAATTGAAGTCTGGCAATAATGGCTCCCATTTATATACATTGTACTAAAACCATATGAATTTCTCTAATATAGATAGTTTCTCTTTATACTTCATAGAAGTCGGTCGGTCTTTTTCTTTAAAGTTAACAGGTTATGGGCCCAGACCACGTTAGAAAATAAATTCGATAAGGTTATATAAAGGTCACCTTGGTCAAATCGTTTTTTTCTGGTAAACGCGTTTTTGGGAAACCTATTGCTATATCCAAAAATTTTGTTCTTTAAGAAAAGAGAAAATGGAGAGCGAACTCTTTAAAGTGGAAAAATTGCAAAATTCCGAGCAGTACTCAGTGTGGAAGTTCCAAGTAACGATTTTGTTAAATGCATCAGGGCTTTTAGGACATGTGGATGGACCAATCCCATTCCCAATTAAAGCACAGAATGAAGAACAAGCAGTGTTCAATGTACGTTTAGCTGATTGGATGAGATCGGATAGCAAGGCTCAAAGAATAATTGCAACAAGCATTGGTTCAACCCCACTTCGGCATATTGTCAATTGCACAATTGCAGAAGAGATGTGGATGAAGTTGAGGGCGGTATATGAACAAACATCAAAGGCGAATGTTCATATGCTGCTACAACGTTTCTATAGTTTCAATAAGGATCCAGATGATGACGTTGCAACACACATCTCCAAATTGCAGAACATAGTTCGGCAGCTAAGAGATGTTGGAGAGACAGTTTCAGAGAGTATGGTAATTACAAAAATATTAATGACTCCTCCAGACAACTTCAAACATTTTTTTTGTGCGTGGGAGTCCTCAGTCAAAAAAGAGGACTCCCACGCACAAAAAAAATGTTTGAAGTTTGAAGTTTGAAGAAAAAAAAAGGTTGGTGATGGAAGAGACTCGAATGTTATCTCATTCTCCTAGTACATCTACTTTCACAACAGCACTACTGGCCAAGCAAAGAGGGAGAAAACAGCAAGAAAAAAATTCTAAGCCTGGCAAGTGTTTTGCATGCAATGAGTTCGGGCATTGGAAAAGAGAATGTCCGAAGAAGATTGCTGAGCGAAAAAAGGCTGGAGGTAGAGGTGAAGCATCAAAGGGGAACGCATTGACTTGCAGACGCAACTCTTTGACAACCGATGATCGAGCACAGGCTGGAAGTGGGAGTGATCAGCTAAGAGGAAATGTACATAATCAATTGTGGACTGGAAGTAGAAGTGAAGTACCAAGGGGTAACGCACTCATTAGCAATTGTCTAAAAATTGATGATCAAATGAAGGCTGGAATTGTCGGCGATCTGCAAAAGGGGGATGCGGATGATCGGATGAGGACTGGAACTAGAAGTGAGGAACAGAGGGCAGGAAAACTCACAGCAAGCGCGCTGATGGTTAATGATGATCGAGAAATTAATAATCGATGGTACTTAGACTCAGGAGCAAGCGATCATATGACCTATAAAAAGGAATGGTTGATAAACTATCGAAGTTTTTCAGATCCAATTGGAATAAGAATTGGAGGTGGAGAATATATATCGACGATGGATTGGTTGCTGCGCGAGAAAAGAAGGATGCTATGAACCTGGTGAAATTTTTGAAGAAGCATTTCGAGATTACATTATTAGATGCGGAGATGTTTTTGGGATTGGAGTTAACGAAGAGATCTGATGGTACGATTTTCGTCAATCAGGCACGATACGCGGAGTGTGTTCTGAAAAGATTCAACATGGATTCGTGTAAACCAGTGTCAACTCCAGCTGAAACTTATTCGCTTGAAGAATCTGTGTCTTCAAAATGCGTGAAATTTCCCTACAGAGAGGCTGTGGGATGTCTCATGTACCTGGAAGTTGCTACTCGTCCAGACATAGCATTTGCAGTGGGAGTTGTTTCTCGGTATCTGGAGGCACCAACTCAGGCGAATATTAATGCAGTCAAATGTATTCTGAAGTACATCAGCGGGACCAGGACAATGGGTATAGTTTTTGAAAAATGTAATAAATTTTCTTTGGTTTGTTTCAGTGACGCTGATTATGCCGGCGATCCTGAAACTAGACGTTCGACCACGGGCTTTATTTTTACCATTGGAAATGGACCAGTCTCTTGGTCATCACAAAGACAAAAGTGTGTGTCTTTATCCACGACTTGTTAAAAACCCCGAATTTCATAAACGAACAAAACACATAGATGTTCGTTACCATTTTATTCGAGAACGTTATGATAGAGGCGATTTTAAAATTAATTATGTTCCATCTGAATTACAAAAAGCTGACATATTCACCAAAGCATTAAGTAAAGATAAATTTGAGAATTTACGTTTTTTAATTGGAGTTACTAGTAAATAAAGTAATGCTTATTATGTTTTCATTAAATTTATTCAAAAGTGGGAGTGTTGAAAGTTATTAATCTATATGAAAAATTGAAGTCTGGCAATAATGGCTCCCACTTATATACATTGTACTAAAACCATATGAATTTCTCTAATATAGATAGTTTCTCTTTATACTTCATAGAAGTCGGTCGGTCTTTTTCTTTAAAGTTAACAAGGGTATTAAAAGGGGATTGCTGCTTCAAAAAAAAAAAAGGAAACCACGACTTTGACAGTGAAAATATCAAGAAAGAATACTACATAATATATATTAAAGAAACCCGAAAGAAAATCTCACCAAAATATCCATCGATCATCTTCTACATGGTGCGGTATCGTTTACGTCCAGGTAGACACGCCGGCCGGCCGTTCAAAGTCCAGCGACGATGTAACAACCCTCCTTTTCAGCCGATACTCGGACTAATCAACTTCCGACAGATTATTATTATTCGACGTGTTGACGATAAAAAACCGGCCAATTGCGAGTATCACTCGGGCACTGAAGATTCCGTACTTGGGCAGAGTTGGTGTCTTGAAAATAAGTCGGTTGTTCTTTGATTTGATAGACTTGGCTAAAAAATTAAACAGTTTTTTGTATAAATGAGAATATTTTTTTCTAATTACATAGATCTTAATTACTCCAAAACCAGTCAATGTACCTATGACTATCATTGGTATTTGTCGTTAAACTAGAGGTTATACCTGGTGTGCAAGCAAATGTCAGCCTTCTTCGTGAATTTTTTCTTGAGATAGACCTATTGTAGCGAAAACAATAAGGTTCCGTTTTGTCCGTATGGGAACGGCAAAGGAACCTTAAAAAGGACTGAATCTAAATGATTTACATAGTTTGAATACAAAATAGTTAAATTTAAATATATTTTTCTTTATTCTGAAATCAGATCAACTACCTACACCTACATACCAATTATTGTAAGCTTATTTAATGCTGATTGCATAGGTCCACTAAAACATGTAGGTATGTAAGCTTTTAAAATGTGTACCAATTTTCCATTTATTTACGACTATAAGCTTAACATCTGAAATTATTAATTGCGGAAAAATTGCACGCATAAACTATAATCGGATTACCATGCAATCGGTGTAACTAATTTCTGAATTAGTGAAAAAATTGCAGCTGATTGCGAGAATTATTTTGTGTTGGTATTTGCTCAAAGCAAATTATTATAGTTTTCCCGAAATGAAAATTGAAAGTCTCATTAATTACCAAAAACCAAATCCATATTTATTATATAATTGAATACGATACGAAACAGAATGGACCCGATTAGTCCATGAATTTATTTGGTATGCAATCACGGCATAGGGATGGGAATATAAAATCAATTTGCATAATTGTACATTGTACAATGTAGAAATTATTTTTAATGTCCAGGTTAAACGTTACAAGCTCACGATGGCGGAGTTTTCCATGTAAAATTGTCTATTGTGAGCTATTTATACTACTAATGATATAATTTTAGAGATGACATTTTATTGAAATAAAACATTCTACAAACGCGACAAAGTACTTGAAAGAGTGCACTTAACTTAAAACATTTTTAAGACAATTTTCTTTTTGATTAATTTTTAAAATAAATTCTCTTTTCTCACCGAAAGTTTCTTATACAATCTTGTTGGTTTTTTTTTTCAGAAGGACCCTTCTATTAAACCTACAGTAAAACTTTTAATTAACTGACGCCTTATGCACGGCTTTATTGCTAATAAACTTGCGGATTCTGTTTTGCAGTTAACAAGGATACTTTTCAGAGAAAAACTAAATATTTCTTTAGCCCAAACAAAACCTCGAAGATAGGTACATATCTGCATTGAGGATATAATTGCGTCCGTCTAGATACAATGACTTTTTTTTCCTGTATATTCCCGAAGAAAACTTCTACCTATTGTTACGAAGTTACTGAAGCAAATAAAGCTGCTTGGTGCATTTGGAAAAGAAGGCGAGAATTGCAAACAAAGTTTGTTGCCTTTGAACTGCTTGCAAAGTCTATTAGGCTGAAGTTTTGTTTAAAAGTGAAAAAAGAGCAGAAGACTCGGATGCGGTAGATATACTGTACATCATTTGCAAAATCATATAGATGGAAGAATAGCATCACCGATGTTTGTACCATTCAAATGAATGGCATTGTCTTTATAACTGTCATAGTTGATTTTAGCGGTAAAAAAGGCAAGGACATTAAAAGCACTGCATACACAACACAACGACTGGAAAGGCACTATAATGGTAGGGTTGGATTTTGACTTTTTAAAACTGAAAATAATTGACGTATTTTTCTGCCAATTAAAAAATTGACAAAAGGAAATAGCGAACAATTGCCTGTCATTGAACTGACTAACAGCGCTGAATTGTTTGACAATGTCAGTTTTGTCTTTAATTATTGAAAGTGAAAATTAATTGGCACAATGTTTAATTGTTTGTCAATGAAGAGAAGCATTTTTATATATTTTTTTTTTGATGACTGATGGTTTCAGTTTCATCCTTTGCAAAAAAAATCAAAGTCAGTTATATTTATTTCATACACACAAGAAGCGACAGCGATTCATTTCTTTTTAAAAATTCTTCATTTGATTTTAAAAAAAAAAAACGTTACATATTTGTTTTATTTACCTACATTATGTATTTCTATTTATTTACGTGACGCCACAATTCGCATTTGACAATGAGATGACAATTTCAAATTGGCAGCGCAAGTGGAAATAGCTTTTAGTGAATTGAAAAACAGACTTGTCAAAATTGCATTGTCAATGAACTGGGAAACGATTTTTTGCCAATAATTGACATATAAGTGGAAATGAACTGACAGTGTCAATGACATAAATGAGAGCTGTCAAACCTTGTCAATCAAATGGTATTTGTGAAAACCCACCTTAAGACTAATTGAATTTGCAGTAGGTATTTAGTTATTGTATGGTTTTCTTACTTCAAAATTTATAAAGAAACATGACTGTCACGAAAGCAAAAAGTCGTCAAATAAATTGATTATAAGATGAAGCCAGCCGAATGAATTTGGGCAATAAGCCTAAAATCATACCAGCATTTTGTATAAAAATATGCATTTGGTAGAAATATTAGATAAATTCTGACATTTTCCTATGGAATGTTGTGTGCATGAGATAAGAACGCCATTATGATTTAAGCAAATCGTACGGAAATTCTAAGCCACTTGTTGCTTTCAGCGCCACCTGTTTGTTCATTGTGAATTGAATTTAGCCAGCCAGCAGCTCTCCGGCTGGGGAGAAAATCAAGAGTTGTTGCCAGCAGGTTGTTGTTTTAATTAGCACTTGAAATGTGCCTCAACTGCCAACTACTGGCAACTACTGGCTGGCGAGCTTTCATAAAAACACAACTAATATTATTTTATACTTTGAATTGAATTAGAGGTCTCACATCAAAGCAACTAAACATCACTCGAACGAAAAATGTTGCTGATTGCTTATTGCTTGTGGCCTCAATCTGAGAGCGGATTTAAGCTACGATTACACGGCCATTTTTTTGAGTCATTTAAATGGCGCTGTGACGTCAGGAAAACATGTCGCATTAGAGCGACATTTAAGCGACGATTCGTCATTGAAAAAATGGCGATCACACGAAATGACTATCATCGTCATTTGTGTCCCAAAATCAAATGACGGACACTGCGAGTCATTTAGAATTTTCCGTTGAGACAAAAGCCAACAAATTTAGTCATTTGTCCTAGGCGTCATTGAAGAGCGATCACACGGCCATTTTTTTCCGCCATTTAAATGGCACTTAATTGATGTCATTTGTTGCGCCATTTTCCTAGTTATTTAAATGACGCTGCCAAAAATGGCGATCACACAGAGCGGCATTTAAATGACTGCTTTGTGACGGGATTTTTACTTCAGAGAAAAAATGGCCGTGTAATCGTAGCTTAAGTCCACCGAAGAAACAGAGAAGTGCTACTTTGGGAACAATGGTCGAAAGTTGACAAGAACATATCAAGGCAGCAGCCGCCACAATCTTTTTATTGATTTTAAGAACGAGTATGAGAAGGGATCCCTACGTTATCCCCTTTTCCAAAATCCCTTTTTGGACATAGCCTTTTAATTTTATATCCTCCACAGGAAGGTATATTCACTTTGTCATTACATCATTAACCCATAATGTATATATATTCTGAATCAAGATCAAATTCTGAATCGATTTAGCCATGTCTGTCTGTCTCTCTGTTGAAAACACGATAGCGTCCAAACGAATCCACTAAGGTGAATGAAATTTTGTGGGAAATTCTATGCGAACATAGAGCTAAACATGTTAATGTCTAGTCTTGGAATTCATTCTAAATTCGTCTGTGCAAATTGAAGATGGAGAATGCTAGCTGCTCTATAATACATCACTCAGGTATTTTAAGACAGAAAAGAACTTAGACTAGTGTATAGTTATGTGACTTACTTGATATGTATCTTCTACCATACCTACTTGAGAAAATTGTGCGTAATTCGAAAGCCAAGGCCAAAACCAGGGGCACTGTATTTCAAAACTCTATGCTATAGATACGCGTCTACAGTAAAAGCTACAATAAAGCTGTTACGCAGACTCCATTTATGCTTAAAAACGTTCCACTAGAGCTCCAAAATCGTCGAAAATACACGTCAAAATTACAACATTTCTCGGGATGTTTTTTCTGATTAGTCTTTGTAACACTTTTTAGGGATTGTAATCCTTTTTGGAATCTAGACGTTTTTTTGTAAAAAAAAAAAAATAGACTGAGTGAAGACGTGGGTTTACTGCTGGTTGCTAGAAAACGCTATTTATATTGACATCGTTGCAAGAACTCAGTGAACAGTAACTGGCTCGTTAGCAAATAGTGGCAAAACTACACTAGACAGCAAATAAACCGGGCCACCTGCTACTTCCGAACTCTGGTTCGATTTTCTTTAAAAGTATGAAACATACAACTCAAAAAGTGGTGCCTAGAGAAAGTGCGTTTCATACTGATTAAATGGAATGGAAACTCATTGGGATTATTAAATTTACTAGGCTCGCCCAGTGGTCGAAATTCGCCCACCATACATAAGCACAAAGAAACGCAACGTGCAAAAAATTAGTACATATGTGCCTCAACTACATACATAAGCTTTCTGCTTCACACAGAGAAAGAACTTCGACTGAGCGAAGGGGAAATATTAATTTTCTTTGTATGCGCAGCGAAGAATGTTGTTGTTGTAACCAATGTTATTTAAGAACACTAATTTACCTATTTTGCAAATACTTTTTCCAAATAATTATTCTTCTTAACACATCTATGAGTGGTAAGCTTCAATTTGGTAAAAAGAAAAATAGATTTGGTATACTTTAAGTAGGGTAAATGACTCCGAAGCGAAATCGGGTCGGCTTTTAATATTATAATAGATTTAGTGTTTATTTAAGATTATACAAAAAAGAGTCATTCTCCAGTTGTGTTAATTTAATTAATCAAGTAATCAGACGCAGACCACATGGTCTGCGAGTATTTCAGTAATGTAGCGATGAGAAGTTAATCCACGTGTACGTTCGATGAAAACTAAAGCTGTATGTGCGGTTAAGGAGATGCCGCCCCAGACAATTACAGATCCTCCTCCATAAGCAACAGTTTCCACGATGCAACATTGAGAATAATGTTCACCAACGCGACGATATACTCTCTGACGTCGATCCCTTCCACCATGTATTCTCATTCTGGTCTCATCAGTAAAGAGTACTTTACTCCACTGCTCTAAAGTCCAATCCATATGCTCTCGAGCAAATTCAAGCCGTGCTCGACGCACGGTGCGCTACCGTTAATGCCGGCCCTGTTGCAGCTCTCTTTGGAGTCAGGTTCTGTTCAGAAAGCGCCTCCTTCTGACGGTATCTGAACTTATGAACACTTGGTGTTCGTCACGCAGACTTTGTTGCACTTGAACTGCATTGAGGCGGACGTTGATTTCGCAGATCGCATACCGATCATCTGCTGCTGATGTAACCCTAGGTCTGCCCGCAACTGGACTTCGGTCGATCGAATGCTCCAGTCGTATCTCCTGTAAACTCGTTGCATCGAAAATCTGCTAATTTGAAGTCTTCGAGCGACCTCACGTTCCGCAAAGCCTGCTTGAAGTAGCGCTACAGATGCTTCCTGAGGTGTCGTATCTTTACTTAAGAAAAAAAAAATCCCAAAAATACACGCGGCTGCTGTGCAAACGATGGACAAAAAAAAAAAAAGAGATTATAGACACTGACTAAAAATCTAATCAAAACAGAGTAAATCGTTAGCATTGTGTTTGTTGCTTGTTTACAATAGTTGTGTTTTTATGAAAGCTCGCCAGCCAGTAGTTGCCAGTAGTTGCCAGTAGTTGGCAGTTGAGGCACATTTCAAGTGCTAATTAAAACAACAACCTGCTGGCAACAACTCTTGATTTTCTCCCCAGCCGGAGAGCTGCTGGCTGGCAGCTGGCTAAATTCAATTCATAATGAACAAACAGGTGGCGCTGAAAGGAACAAGTGGCTTAGAATTTCCGTACAATTTGCTTAAATCATAATGGCGTTCTTATCTCATGCACATAACATTCCAGAGAAAATTGTCAGAATTTATCAAATATCTCTACCAAATGCATAATTTTATACGAAATGCTAGTATGCTTTTAGGCTTATTGCCTAAATTCATTCGGCTGGCTTCATCTTGCTGGCAATTGTGCTGGCAACTGTCCAAATGAAGGGATGGCTGGAGAGGTTTCAAAAAAACAAGCATAGATAATGTTGGCCTTGTTATGAACAGCAAATTTGTCGAGTTATCTTTATGGAAGAGAATTTAAGTATCGCTTGTATTCACATTTATTCGGTCGAAATAAGGGCATAAAATAATGGTTCATGGTTTAATAATGTTGAGACATTTGTTGAAGGAGAGGTACAAATAACGATGTATTTACTTATTTTGCCTGTTGTGATGTGAGCTATGGAAATGACGACAACAGCATGCATGACTGTTTTGACCAATGAAGAAGAAATATCGGATTTTAAGTACTATTGCTTACTGCCTTATGCTTAGAGTATCTTTCGGTATACCTTTTAAATTTAAGATACCAATTATTACATATTATATAGATTCAAACGGATAAGAACCATTCAAAAAATATAGTCAAAGTCAAAGAAGGACAAAAGCCAATTGAAATGTTTATTTCGAAATTCTAGAAGCGTGATTCTGTTTTCAGCTAACACAATAATAATCCCCACGAAAAAGCACTCATGTAGTCATGACATGGCACATTGTGCCAATTAAATAGGAAATTTATATTATGTTGTTTGTCTACCGACTGTTTCCTGGATACTGAAGTATTACATCGAAAGGAACTATAAAAAGAAATAAAACAGCGCTGTCAAATTAGATGTCGCTGATGGATAGAAGTGTTTTAGAATTCAAAACAAATATTTTCAGGACTGTGTGCCGTTAAAAGAAAATGTAATCAGTTGAAGAGAAATTTAAATAAAGATTGAGTTCAAATAAATTTCAGTTTTTATTCGCTATTCCATTGAATTCTGGTAATGTCATGGCACACAAAAGAAAGAGATAAGGTAAGACATGTGCAATATAATATTACCTTCTATTCCGTGTATATTGACCCCGAAATATCCATAGGGCCACGTAAGAAGGAAGAAAATATTAAATCGTCCACTCCAGACCAGGGCCGGATCCAGAAATTCTGTTTGGGTATGGTCACCGTTGGCGTTAGGTGTTATCGCCCAAGGTCATAACGCTCAAATTGAAAAATGCCATAACGCCCAAAAAACACCACATCGCTCAAAATTTAAAGGAATAAAGCGTCGCAAAGCCCAAATAGAATGACATATCGCACAAAGTAACGTATACATACATTGCAGGGGGGTGACCTAACGCCGTCACTGTTGGCCAAGGCCAGCTAAGCAATAGAACATATTTTTAAAAATAGATACCTATACACAAAACTTGCATATCTATAAGCAATGAACCTTATGTCTAGTCTTAATAAAATAAATCGGTTAAAAACATTTCCCTTCGAGTTTCACAAATTCTTTGTACATGTGCTCCTCACAGCTCTTCCTTGCAGCCTTTGTGTCTTTTTTCTCTGAAGCATTGGCAAAAGCTATAACTTTTTTCATAGTTGCTGAAGCATTCCGACAAAACGTCACTTTTGAAGACTTTGCCAAGGAGTTGCTTAGAGCATGGTGTTGTTGCATGGACAACGTTTAGCGTGAGTAGCTTTTTTGCAGAGTTCATATGGACTGCACCTGTGCCGCTTTGTGTCAGAAGCCATCACAGAACAGTTGTCAGTACCAATCCCCACCCACTATGCTAAATCAATGTCGAACTCGTAGAAAAGATCTTCTACTATCCGTGATTATGCAACACCAGTCAACCGACGCGATGAGACGCTCTTTCATCATGTCTTCACATTGACGGCCAATTCTAGCTACCCTAGGGCTATCATAGGGGTGTCGCAAGACGGTATGTACACTGTACAGTACACGACGTTCCATTAACTTTCAGCTCGATTTGAAAATAAAGTCGGATCGGGTCGATGGTCGATGCTGACTATTGTCTGCAGTGCAGAAGAAGTCGGCATTTTGTAGACTTCAATTTGGCAAATTTTGCGTCGGAACTTGGGCCTATATCTGTTCAAGATCCAACTGACCCAGGAGCTTAAAGTTAATGATATTGACCATAGAATAATCATCTTTGGCGACGAGGCGAATTTTTGGATGAATTGTTATGTTAACAAGCCAAATTGCCGACATGGGATGACGCCACACCCACCCGAGGTGACAATGCATCCATAAAAGCATCCATTGGCTCCGTACTTTTTCTTGAATATAACGTTGCTAAGGATATGGGGGTATATGACATGTGATTCCGTGGCTACGTGTCACACAGCAGACGCGACCATGATCATTCTGCATGAACGATTTGAGGGCAGCTATATGGTTATCTCTAGCAATGGTGACGCGAATTGGCCACTATCATACCCCTGGATCCGCCAATGCTCCAGACGAGTGATTTCCAACGGTAAACATTTCAAGATGATGGTCGAAACGACATCTTCGGGTGATAGTCGACTTAAACTCCTTTAAACACGATAAGCCCACTTTGCGTCAACCCTTGACAAACAAGGACGTAAAACTTGATATATGCTGGAATTGCTCATTGAACTTGATCATTAATTTGTACTTGGGAAAAATGGGACTGTCAGTGCATGGTAGGTATGCACTGACAGTCCCATTTTATTGTAGATAATTTTAGAAAGATTGAAGAAATGACTGATTGCTGGGAGAATACAATCTCGGTATACCATTGTGTCATAAAAAACAAAAAAAAAATATTTAAATAGTAACCACAATAATACGTGAGGAATTCAATGTCAAGCAGCTAGTTCTCCGGACGGAGGCGTCCTCTAGGTATACCCATCAGGATGAGATGATTAGATCAAGTCCATAATCTCTCCTCTACCCGTATGGGGTGGGGATTGCCCTTGATGATTTACAGTCGATGGCGTTGAATCGAGAGCTATGGAGGGTCCACTTGAGCAACCTACACCCGCGACCCACTTAATGGATAAGCGGGGCATTTGAAAATGAATGAATGAATTTGTTTCCATCCGCTCAACATGTCCTAGCCATCTTAAACGACTTACTCGCAGTTTTTTGACCAGGTCGATGTCGCTGTACAGCTCGTATAGTTCGTCGTTGAATCTCCTTCTCCACAGCCCGTCAACGCAAACGGGACCGAACATTTTACGAAGAATCTTTCTCTCGAAGCGGCCGAGGATATCTTCATCCGCTTTAGATAGAGTCCAAGCTTCAGCGCCATAAAGCAGGCCTGGAATGATTAAGGTCTTATACAGAATCTCCTTAGTTGCTCGAGATAGGGCTCTACTACTCAATTGCCTTCTTAGCCCAAAGAAACAGCGGTTGGCAAGAGTTATTCTTCGTTTAAGTTCTTCTGAGATATTGTTGTCAGAATGTATAGTAGAGCCGAGGTAGACAAAGTCCCTCACTACTTCAAAGTTATAGCTGTCGATCGTGACGTTTTGTCCGATTCTACGATGTTGGGTGTATCCCTTCTTGTTGACAGCATGTACTTGGTTTTGCCCTCGTTGACCGCTAGACCCATTTTAGCCGCTTCCGTTTCTATACTAGCAAACGCAACAGCTCGCTGTGTTCTACCAATTATGTCAATATCATCGGGATATGCAAGTAATTGGACGGACTTTTGAAAGATCGTGCCTTGCGTGTTGGCCTGTGAGTTCTGGACGATTCTTTCAAGTATGATGTTGAAAAAGTCGCACGACAGCGCGTCACCTTGTCTAAATCCTCTTTTGAGATCAAAGGTTTCGGTGAGGTCGTTAACGAACTTGAGGCAGCAGCGAGCTCTCTCCATCGTCATCCTACACAATCGAACGAGTTTCGCAGGGATGCCAAAGCTAGACATGGCTCTGTATAGCTCGTCTCTATAGATGCTGTCGTACGCGGCTTTGAAATCAATGAAAAGATGGTGGGTATCGATTTGAACTTCTTGGTTTTTTTCCAGGATCTGCCTAAGTGTGAAAATTTGATCGACGGTGGACTTTCCTGCCCTAAAACCGCACTGATAGGAGCCAAAAAGGTTATTCACAAAGGTTTTAAGGCGTTCACACAGTATGGCAGACAGGATCTTGTATGCGATGTTAAGGAGACTGATACCTCTGTAGTTGGCGCAGTTGAATGGGTCTCCTTTCTTGTGGACCGGGCAAACGATGCTGAGATTCCATTCGTCAGGCATACATTCATCTGACCAAATTTTGGAGATGAGTTGGTGCATGCTCGTTACCAGGTCATCTCCAGCTGCTCTAAAAAGCTCGGCAGGTAGACCATCAGGCCCTGCGGCTTTGTTGTTCTTTAGCTTGGATATTGCTACCCGTACTTCGCTTTGGTCAGGTGGTCGGAAGTTTTGTCTATCATCGCCTATATTGAGCGGTACGTTCTGCCTAACAGCGGGGTTCTCGTCTTCGTGGCCATTATAGAGTCTGTAGAAGTAATTTTTCTATATTCTCAGCACCGACTGTGATTCTGCCACAATGTTTCCCTCAATATCTCTACAGGATTTTCTGCCCTGGCACGTTCTCTTTACCTTTTGGTAAGACTTCCGTACATTGTTCCTGGAGTAGCATCTCTCAAGTTCTTCGATCATATACTTCTCGTGCTCTTTCTTTTTCTTTCTGAGGATCCGATGTTCCTCCCGTCTCTTTTGCTCGTAGAGCTCGCGAGCAGCTCTAGTCCTTTTTGGCAACGCCGCTTTATGCGCTTCTTGTTCTGCTTCGACATTGTTCATCAAACCAGGGGTTTCGTGGTGGTGGTTGTGTGAAACCCAGCACATCAGTCGCGGCAAACAAACTTTATATACCTAAACAAAATTCAAGAAAGAAAGACTGTCCTCCGAGGAACTAAAATTGAATTATTTTAAGCAATCCTTGAAGGGAGGAAAGCAAGGAGCATCAACGATTCTCGTTTAAATTGAGGAGCAGGAAGCAGCCCATCGATTACGCGCAGCGGACTAGTCGTGTGTGGTTCTCCATTTAAATACAAAAATGTTAATGAGTTCAATCTCCGTTTCAAGTAGTTCCAAGCCATGGTACGTCTAAAATCAGTGTGTTTTGGAACTCTCTTGCTGAAAAGTTGGCATTTGCGAGTATCGATGTCAGACCTGATTTGGCAATGATCTGATGCAAATTATTGGTGGTTATTGCAAAAATTATGCAAACTATGCTGAAAATGTATAATAAAAGTATCTAAAGTTGAAGCTCTATTCTTTATCCGAAAAGTTAAAATCGTTCCGTAATATACCTACTCCAACGGTATAGTCGAGTAGATTGGGCCCATTATGTTGAGCACGTTTATGCTATTTAAACTGTCAATCCATCCTTTTTTACGGAGTAGCATCACTCACCAGTCATCGTCCCCCTATATCCACTTGTAATATATCACTTAACGTACATTTTTCTACGAAGCTTTACGCTGTAAATATTGGCTCGGAATATTGCTCCAATTAGCTACGCGAGCCGATATAATCTTAAATTTAAAGCCCGGACGTGATTTCGATTATCACATACAAGGTGTTTCTGGCAAGCAGTGGTTCATCCCTTGCCAAATTCTCGGCATTGATATTCCTGTCATCATTTGTCCATTTCTATTAGCAGTTCAGCAAAGTGGTAGGTAGGTTAGGTAAATACCTTTTCCAATAAATCCTATAAAAGAGCCATACATCAGGCAGCGACATGTTTACTTCCTGCCAGTTTGCCATTAAGGCGGCCTTTTCTCCGGAACCATTAAGTCGAACGGTCATAAATCGCACAACCGTAGGTACTCCTGATAAATTTGTTGTAAAAAGAAGACCCTGTTCGGCTGTACTGCGTATGTGGCTCTAATCAGTAACCTAACATTTTACACCGATGGGCGATGCTTTTACCCCAAATTGAGATGGTGCCTTACCATCATTAACACATCGTATAATTTCAGTTGATTAATGGATTGAGCCACTTTCTGGAGGTTTAATGATAAGCCAGTCCCTAAGTCAGCTAATTTAATCGCTGCACAGTGTGGTATAACCAAGAGAGGGGCGGCCATGCTATTTAGCAAACTTATACTAGAACTAGTTTTCTTGATTTTATTTATTCATCGTTAAGCACTCACTTTGCCGTTCAATACGATAAGTCAATACGTATCTTCGTATACCCGACGCATCGTGTATCCCTATATGGATATAAGATGAAATAGATACGAAAATCCGTTGAATACAAACGACACGTCTGTTGAATAATTTATGAAGCCATCGTTTGTGTCCTCAAAGATGAACGCATCTGCAAATTGTCAAACTTGTAAAGTGTTCTCGACAAGTTAAATAAAAAGGCACCACCACCATGTTGTGTGTTGCCGTACCGCAGTAATGATGTGGAAATAAACGACAAAAGCTCCTAAATTGAATGACGTTTATAATTGGAAAGGTGTTGTATGCAAATTTGTAGTTTGTTTTTTTTTTTACTTCAAATACACATTTATTTGCATGGGGTTGAGGCTCTTCAGTTAATGACAAAACTTTCGAGCAATTTGTTCAGATTAATTGAGATAGTTTTCAAAAGACAAAGAACCTTAACTCATGCAAATTTGTTTAAGGGATGTGTGGCAGGCACCCAAATGTCATCATTCAAAAGAGATGACGAGAAGGTAGTCATTAATCTTAGTATGGAATGCTATGTCACGGAGTTACTGAACTGCAAAAATGTCAGATGAAATAGCTACACGTCAATTTAAGTGATAAATAGTAGTGTTTGAACTACCATAAATGTCTAGCATTTGAACTGAGTGGTTTGGGCCGGATTTTTAAACATGGTCTTTTCATTAACTACTTATTTGCTACTTTGCCCTGTGTTAGTATGTTGTGGGAAATTTACCTTTTGAGAATTTTAATATTAAGGCCATTCGCAGACGGCTCGTATGTCAGGGTAGCGTTTGTCATGCGATGTTAAAGAGGCCTTCGATATGTTGTCGCACACGAAGAAACATCAACCAGATGACCGACCACGCAATTGGGCATCACCAGACAAGACAGACCCTACAGGGAATTTTAGTGAAAGACTTACACATGTTCATGTGTGAATTACTGTCAAGCCATTCTCAATCTCAACAACGAAGAGGACGATTTTGTGTCGAAAATCTTCATGGGCGACGAGGCGCATTTCCTGGTAAGCGCGTTACGTCAATAAGCAAAATCTTCGTTTCTGGGGTACTGAAAATCCGAGTGTTCCATTACATCCACTCAAAGCCACTGTGTGGTGCGGCGTTCACGCGGGTGGTGGAGTGATTGGTCGTATTTTTTTTTGAAGACGCCATTGGCAGTACGGTCACTGTGACTGGCGAATGCTACAGGGACAGGGCCATGATAAACTACTTCTTACTACCAGAATTGGATGAGCGGGGATTGGTGAATATGTGGCTTCAACAAGACGATGAAACCGCACACACAGCACATAGGGTTGCCAGAAATGTTTCTCAACAAATTGGGAGGTTTCAGAAAAAGTATCGGGCGATTGAGAAAAAATCGGGAGAATTAGAAAAACCTTATTACTTCATAGTACAAAACAAAATTTATAGTTTTCTTTCAGGGCTTTATAAAAAAAAAGAAGATAAAAATATTAATGAGTATAATTATATGTATTTGTAAGCCCTTTGGTTTTAAGAAACAAATTCTTGACAAGAAAAATTAAAGTTCACTTTTGTAAAAGTGAAAAGGGTCATACAAATTGTTGTTTTCCTCTAAAAGACTTCCAGTCTGCTACTTCGAATTTTATTTACATCATCTTATAAAGAATCAAGATCACAAGATATGTGAAAGAGTTTCACATTTTTTTTACATTTTCGAATAAAAAGCATGTTGAAAATTCTTTAACTCGAAAATATAGAGCTGTTTGAAACCACTTCTTTTAAAATCCTATTTTTTTTTAAATAGTCTAAAGTATTTTTATATTATGTAGTACATTTAAGAATTCGGGCCTACGCACACGAGACTAATTCTGCCATCATAAAACCGATTTTGTTGGCGAGGGGACTAAAGTGAGGGGAAACAAACGGAATAAAATGTTCTGCCGAGTTTGAGCGGTTGAACAAGGCATAAAACTAATACATACTCAACTTTCAGAATGTTTTAATTGTGAAAATAATACTACACAATGAAAAGGGGTTCATATATTTAATTTTTCTGCCGGCTGAAATCATCTCGTGTGCGCTCGAAGTATGGTATAAAAACGGGTTTCTGCCGGCAGAATTAATCTCGTGTGCGGAGGCCCAAATTATTGGTTGACAAACTTGTTTTTTTTTTGGGCACTCATGAGTTTTTGCTCAAAAAAAATTGTCCTCAATTCTACATTCTATGTCAGTCTTTTAAGTCTGATAAAATAACTATTTTCTAAAGTTAAAACCGATATTTTTAATATATTAATGTAGGAACCTAATGACTTAAGAAGTACAAAAATATTCCAGATTTTGCGCCAGTTGTTTGGCAATTGTTTTCACCTAGGTCTTTAACATAAGACCGAAGCGCTGGCCAAATAACAATCAGCCTATCAAGAGCATTGCCAAGTGACAGTCAACGTGTTGAACCATGCTGAAGTATTTTCATATATGTACTCCATTTCAAACTTCTCGAACTCATTTTGAGAGCTTGTATTCTTTTAGTGCTGTTTGGCTCTAAGGTGTGTGAAAATCGATTTACTGATTTCATAATCGGGCGAAACGCATTTTTGAGGCCAACTCAACAACACCCAATAAATTTGTGTCATATACACTCATACACTCCGCCAATTTATTCATTTCATAAATGTGTTTATGATTTGAAAATAGTTTGATTCCATAAATAATCGAAGCATTATCCGAAAGAGATACAATTAACAATTTTGAGATTATTATTTCCTACAATTTTCTATTCGGGAACTGTCAATGTCACTGTGGCAGTTAAAAAACAAAAAGAGTTATGCCAAATCTATCGTATAGTTACAATAAGCGCTGATTACATTTCTTCGTAATAAAACTTTTTCTTAACTGTTCGTAGTTTAGTTTTTAAAGAACATTAAAATGAAATATTGGAAATTTGGGAGATTTTATAGAATTTTCGGAAGACCGGGACCTGGGAGATTAGTGAAAAACCCGGGGAACTCCAAGAATATCGAGAGCACTGGCAACCCTAAGCACGAGCCACAATGGATATTGTGAAGGAAGCGTTTCCTGTTTTGGCGATTTGGCCTGGCCAGCATGATCGCCCGGTTCTTTCTTTGGGGCTACTTAAAGTCGCAGGTTTATGCCAACAAGTCGCAGACAATCGCAATGATTAAGGAGAATGTTCGACAGGAATGCGAACAGTTATCACTGGAAATCTTGCGGAAAGTCATGAAAAATGCGATAAAACGGGTGCAAATGTGTGTATCAACACTGGCGGCAGCCACTTGACGGATATCATATTTCCACTTAACAGAAAAAATTGTAAAGATCCAAATAAAGATTTCCATCCCTCAAAATCATTTTTTTTTATTTAGTATACAAGTAATTTAAAAACAAAATTGGATCGGCGCCATCTTTTATTTAAAGGGAGAACCACACACGACTATCGTCAGCCAGTTGCTTATCATTGTGTACGATTCGCTTGGAGTTTGCTTACTTTTTTTAATATGATAAATGTCAGACGAAATTAGAAAATTCATTGAATTGATAGAAAACTGTGAATGTTTGTACAAAAATAACATTTAAGGCTATTTAAATAAAAATATTACTGGAAGGGTTTGCACCGGAATAGCTCAGAAGAAGAATTGGTCAGGTAAGTTTGTCCCTAAGTAGGTACCTACCTACACATATTTTGAGGATTTAAAATTGCCGTGTGTGCGGTTCAATAGCCGTATCATTAGCCCCGGTGCACACTTACGTCTTGTACTCTACTCACAAATAAATTGAGTGGTACACGATGACGCTGCGGCGAGCCTATGCATTTTTGTTTTGTTGTACCGATGGATGTGGTAATCTTCTAAAGATGCGGTAGCTCGCGCTACCAACATGCACGATTCGCCTGACGTACTAATCCACACCCTATGTCCTTCAACCACTCTCCCCGCGGGACTACCGTTAGGTAATACTTCGCGCGGCTGGTTAGCAACTCATGCTAAATGCTCTGGGTCCGTCATCTCGGCTCTTCTTTGTCTGTAAAGTCTTTTTAATTCTTCGTGTATAAAGGAGCCTATGCATATCCTTACTTAACGTTGAAAGTACATTAGTATACATATCTCTACCGGAGTATGTATTTCAAACATGGACTCATACGACTTTTTAAATCTAGTTCTGAAACAAATAAAGCTCAGGGCATTATGAACACCGGAAGGCATAACTTTCATAAGTCCCTTTGTGATATCATGTACCTACCTATACATGGGGTTGCTGACGATATCGACATTGCCGGCAAAGTTAGTTGGTCTCTAGAACGAGGGACAAGGCAATTTGTGACGCGATCGGTAGTTACGAAGTTTAGTTTCCGAATGACGTGCAAGATTTCGAAATCCTTTACTACGCAGCTACCCTTCCAATTCTGCTTTATTGCACCGAGTTCTAGGAGATAAGCAAAGAGGAAGAAGTGATACTGAAAAATACCAAAACCAAAATAGTTTAGTACGGTACGGTACCATGAAAAGTTGTATCTTAAATTCAGAAGTATATACCTACTCCGTCATAATCTTGTTCTGATTCCTAACCACATGACTAGATAAATCGTTACTTGATTTACAACCCAGTTATAGGATGGGACTGGGACTGCTCTCCATGACAAACCCTCTGTTACTTATCTAAAGTTGATCTTGAGAGCTCCGCAATTTATTTTCCCAAGCGCAATTTCTCCAAAAAAACTGTCTATCATCATCAGGCTACCTCATCTCTTTAAGAACTTTCAAGCGACAGACATGGAAAATCATTCAAGTGTAACCAGTTTTTGAATTTCGGCTAATCAAAAGAAATCCTCATATCTTTGCGCAAATGTTGCGTTATCAGTTGTTTCTCATTCAAAGCCCTCGACCATAAAAAATAACGAACAATGTTCAAAAGCCAACAACCCTATACCTACCACAAAAAAAAAAGAAAAAGAAAATCAAGACCTCAAGTAAAAAGTAAATTCAAGGACACACCATAAATGTCGTATATACAATTCGTGTAGCATGCAAGGAAACAAATGGAATATCCTGTCCCATGCAAGCATGTTGTTAAAATGTTTCTCCGTTACGGATGGCTTCTCTCAAGGGACACAAGCAAACTACCGGTGTAACAATATTCGGCTGTTTTTCAATTCAATTTACTTTAATAGGCTTTCGTATTTGTGTACAAGTTTGAAGCGAAATATATTTTTTTGCTTCTTTTTTTTTTTGGGCCATTTCCGATTCGAACTATATACACATTCACCTTAAACCAATTCCGCTTCAAGGGAAGGCTAAGAGCTTCAGAAAATATCATCATAAACATGTTCCGTACCGTTGAGCTTGAAGGAACAAAAACATCATCCTCCCTATATGCATCCTTTTAAATGGCATCACTTTAAAAGAAACTTTTTCACTCAACACAAGGACACACGCAGAGCTACTTATTTATGGAAAGTTTATAAAAGTTCAACGACTCAGTATGGGCTACATATTTCTTATAGAAATAATTTTCTGTCAGTGTATCCAGATCAAGAAGATTATCTTATTAGACAACTGGACAAAGGGTATCCAATAAGAAACTACCTCATGAGAAAGCAAAAAAAGGACCAAGTTGTTCAGTGCTAAAATTATTATAAAAAAAACCGTATGAAAACGAAAAGGTTAGGCAGCTTAATTTCATAAACGGATTATAATAATATCTAGTTCTGTTGAAGTTTTTAAAAGTTCTTAAAACTCATTTTGAAAGTAACGAGTTTGGATGAGCTAAAAGGATAACGAGTCTACGATGGGTATGATGTTACCCATACCCGTCATATGATGGTTTCTTAAGTAATTGGAATTAAAATCAACTGTAAACTTTTGAATTTTGAAATTGGAATGGCGCAAGCAGAAATTTATTAGGATGCCATTGATTCGGTAACACTATCTTGCATTTCTTGGATTGTGGTCTGCGGATAGAACTTTTGGTTATCAATAGAGAAACGTGACTGTAATAAAGAAAGAGAAATTTTGTTTTAGGGCAACTTTTGAGATAATAGTTAGCCATAGAGATGAAAAATTATTGAAGAACTATGCCGCACCTGCTAAAAGTTGATAACGAGTTGAGAGAATATAGAATTTTCAAATTTTTTTGTAAATGAATGGAAAAAGCAGTTTCTAGATATCTATAAAGAGGGTCATTTCAGTCTTAATAGAGGAACTTTATGTTCACCTATTGATTATTGCCTGATATGTGGGTAGTAGGAGAAAGTTCAATTGGTTTGACTTGGTTAGATTTTAAGTCGAAGGAGCCTTGATGGGGCTATGGCACTACAGCTTCCTTAAAATAAGCCTATTGTGCCTTCCTGTGAGGTTCCAGAGGCATCTTTTTGCTACGGAGACCGTCAGGTAGACAAGGATCATCTCTGGTGGTATTATATATAATTATTATACCTGTCAGATTAAAAATTACTTTTGTCTTAATTAATGAGAGAGTACGATTTTTTGGAGGATAATTTTAGGAAGAATTGTCTTATGCTGTTCTTTACCCAGGTGTTTTAAGCCAGACTTCTTTGGATTCAATTTAAGCCAAGCTCTTCCTGAAATATTTTTTACTGACACCACAGAAGGATTAATGTCGGATAAGTGGCATTTACGCACCGACTTTAGCTAGTGAGTCACCTTTTTCTGTTGCCAGCAAAGCCCCAATATTTTTTACTAACACCACCGAATTGTTCAGGTCCGATAAATGGCATTTTCACGCCAACTTTAGTGAGTCACCTTTTTCGTTGCCACCTGCGAGCTAGAATCCAGTAAAAAATGACAACATTTTTTCTTTGCATCAAGTTCGTAGATGTCCATGTATTTTTCCAGGACCAGCTTCAATGTTCTGACAGATGAGTCAAGAGCTTTGAGAGTGGCATGGCTGTCTGAAAATAAATAAATATAAATATAAATTTACCACGAACCTAAATTTATTCCAGCGCAATGGCTACTGAGCAGTTCGCTTGAGGCGATTCCGCATAAATGCCAGATCCAAGCCCCAATTACTCCATCTTACAGCTGCATATGTACGAGACTAGGTCAACTCGTGATGGATTGGGTTTGTATTTTTCTCATGTTGTCTTGAAACTTTGCCCCAAACTAAGAATGAAAAATAACCCCAAAATTGGGGCTGTTTTTCATAATGAAAAATGCACCCAATTTCAAAATGGAAATAAGGCCCCAAATCTGACAGTAAACCCAAGCAGGGGAGTTGCATACGTTTTCGTATGAAAATGAAAATGAAAAAAGGCCTCAAAATATGAATTATCACACCAATTCGCAGAATTATACGCAATTTTCTGTTGTTGTTGCCTTTCATGTAAATTTGTGGGGTAATTTTTATACCCTCCACAGGAAGGTATATTCACTTTGCCATTACGTTTGTAACGCCAAGAAGGATTCACCGGAGACCCTATAAAGTATATATATTCTGAATCAGGATCACATTCTGAATCGATTTAGCCATGTCCGTCTGTCTGTCTGTCTGTCTGTCTGTCTGTCTGTCCGTCTGTCTGTCTGTCTGTTGAAAGCACGATAGCGTCCAAAGGAATTGACCTAGGTGAATGAAATTTTGTGAGACGACTTCTTTTTACAGTCGTCAGGTTGGTATTGAAAATGGGCTATGTCGGTCAAGTAGTTCTGGTACCTCCCATACAAAACCACTGTTACACCCATGTCTCTCTGTCTGTTGAAATCACGATAACGTCCGAACGAATCGACTTAGGCAACTGAAATTTTATGAGAGGTCTTATATTTATGGCCTTCAAGTTTGTATTAAAAATGGTCCATGTCGGTCAAGTAGTTCTGTTACCTCCCATACAAAGCCAATATTTGACCCATATATCTCTGTCTGTTGAAAGCACGATAGCGTCCAAACGAATCGACATAGGTGAATGACATTTTGTGAGAAGACTTTTTTTAACCGTCGTCAGGTTGGTATTGAAAATTGTCTATGTCGGTAAAGTAGTTCTGCTACCTACCATACAAAACTAATATTAGACACATACTAACTCGCATGGCAAACATTTTGCATGACCTTTATGCAGTGGAGGGTATATCAAAGCATCGGCCAGGCCGATGATAACACTTTTACTTGTTCATTTTCAGTTTGGGGCTATTTTTCATTGGGGTCGAATTTCATGTAGCCGAATGCGTCTTCAGACTCCGTAGCATCAAGCAAAGACGACTTCCGTGGTAAGAACAGATGTAACTGTTCAAATGGAAAAAATGGTGAATACTTAGTCTTGCCTCCAGTTTAGTAGTAGTCGGCCTGGAACGTAGAGAGCCCGTTTTGCAAGCCTTGCTCTCCAATTCTGACCACAAACTCTAATCCAATGGATTCAAATCAGTGTTGCCAGAAGGTTATGATGGAATATCCCAGTTCAACCGTTAAAAAATCCCTTTTCGATGGACTTTATCCCTTTTTGTTAGAATACTAGAATACCCCGTCCCGCCGCTAACAAAAAAACAAAAAACGTATTCGTATGTTGTTAGTATTTTACGCGTTTCTGGTACCAAAACGGAGTGCATGCGAAAAGCTAAGCGAAAGCTAAAGCTAAGGCTTGACAGTTCAAAGCTAATATACTACGCCCATACATTTTAATTGCACTGGCCATAGTAGATTCGATGGTAAGATACTTGCTAAGCGAAACATAGCGCTAAAAGCGAATAAACTGTTCTGCTCAGTTTCTTAGCAAGAAATTCAAGCTAAAACTAAGCTGGGTACATAATCGAATACTTTTAATGATATTCAAAAGTATTTAGTAATTTTTAATTTTAATTTTAATTTATTTAGTCGGAATGTTTTTGGATGTCTTCGTAAGTCTTTGTAAAGATGCTAAAATTCGTCACATTTATTGCTTAATTTTTAGAACGGAATGTCCTTTTGCAACAATGAATGGCTGAAAAATAAATTATTTAATGCAAAGTACTCTTCTTCTGACGAATCCATTTCCATGCATAATTTAAGGATTTTGTTTATTGTGATGGACTTCCGAAGCGTTAATGTTAGCGTTTATTGTGGATACCATTCTCTTTGCTTATAGCTTAGAATCTTTAGCATTAGCTTTCGCCCCGCTTCTCGCGTTCACTCTATCCGTAGCCTTAACCTTAGGGTTCGGTTCACTTTCGTTTGAAAATCGTTATTATATGAAATTTGTTATTATGAAAAGAAAATCCCTTTAATGGCTAAAATGTCCCTTTATCCCTCGGACATATTAAAATTCGCAGAAAATCCCTCAAAATGGGATAAATCCCTCAAAATGGCATCACTGATTCAAATCCTTACTTCCTTGCCTTTCCCGATGGCCAATCCTGG
Source organism: Cheilosia soror (assembly GCA_949372485.1). Classification (NCBI taxonomy): domain Eukaryota; kingdom Metazoa; phylum Arthropoda; class Insecta; order Diptera; family Syrphidae; genus Cheilosia; species Cheilosia soror. The sequence continues at coordinate 32,478,865 of OX443561.1, read as the reverse complement.
CTATAAAAGCAGGTATATTGACTCTTAGCCAATCCTGTGTGGTTTTGGCTTTATGCGCCGGAGCAGAGTCATATTGAAAGACCCATCTTTCTTCATTAAATAGAGACTTTGTTAGCGTATTTTCAACACCCTCTAGCACATATTCCTGGTAAACTTTTGCACCTGTTCTTACAACTTTTTCACAGAAATGGAGATATGTGACACCTTGGTGAGAGACCCCCCACAGCAGTGCACAGCAGCGATTTTTTTTTCAAACTTTTGTTGAGCATATTTAAAAAAGTGTTGAAAAGAACTGTTTATTTAAAAAAAAAAATGGGTTCCAGAAAGTCTTTGACAGCGACAAAAAGAGGAAAAAATAGATGCTTTCAAGGAGTTAGGACTCTCAGGCCGAGAAATTGCGAAAAGGCTAAATAGTAGTAAGACTGTTGTAAACAATTATCTTGCAGATCCACAAAACTATGGGAAAAATCAAAAAGGACGCACAGCAGAAGCGACAACATTGCGAGAAATGCGGTTAATTCTACGGATTGCCTCGAATTTTACTCTATCAGGAACTAAAATAAGGGCCAACAGTGGAGTATCAGCAAGCAACGGTCCGAAGGATAATACGAAAAAGTGGTACTATACAGAGAAGAAAACTTAAAAAGAAACCTGTTTTGAGGCAAGTACACAAGGAGCTAGGAGCATCGAATGAATTTTGCAAGAGAACATGTCGCTTGGAGCAATGAATGGAAACGCGTTGTCTTTTTGAAATTCAATGATTTAAGAAAGGAGGAGCTTATTTTGGCAAAACATCACAGCCGTACAAGGGTATGGGGAGCTATTTCCTACTATGGCACAATCGAGTTGGAGTTTTTGTCCACAACAATGAACGGAAACAACTACAAATGTTTGCTGGAACGGTAATTTCCAAAAGAAGAACATTTTCGTACCCCCGCCTTGGATATTCCAACAAGAATATGCCCCTATCCACACTTCCAGGGTTGTTAGAAATTGGATTCAATCAGAAGACGTGGAACTTTTGCAATGGCTGCCCTATTCACCGGACTTAAACATAATCGAAAATGTTTGGGCATGATTATCTCGAAAAGTGTATGAAGGCGGCAGACAAATTGAAGACAATGACACTTTGGTCGAAGCTATTCGTGATGCCTGGGCCCAAATTTATCTAAATTATTAAAAAAAAACTCTATGATTCTATTCCAAACTGTCTTATAGAGGTCATATCGAAAAATGGCGGACATAGGTACTCATTATTATTAATGTTGAAATACATAATAAATAAATGTTTTAGAACTATAAAATGTAACTAAAGGGTCCGCCAAATAACTTATTTTTTTTTGAAAATGCTATAAAAAAAAACTAATGAATATTTTCTCAAATTTCTTTTTTTATTTAAAAGTACAATCCTTCCGGTTAATAATGGAGAATAATTTCATTCAAATGGCTGCCTCGGCTGACCATGGAGTAGCCTACACGATCGGTCCAATTTTTAAGCACATTTTCGATTGTGTGCAGCTGTATTTCACCAATGGCTTCACGAATATTGTCCTTTAAAGCGTCAATTGTCTCTGGCATGTCGGCGTAACACTTATCTTTTACGGCACCCCACAAATAATAGTCCAACGGTGTCAAATCGCAGCTCCGCGGTGGCCAAACGACATCAGCTCTGCGGCTGATAATGCGATCTTCAAAAACAGGGCGCAAAACATCGAGTGTAGTTTCGGCTGTGTGGCACGTAGCGCCGTCCTGTTGAAACCAAATGTTGCCAATATCCCACTCTTCAATTTTTGTGAACAAAAATTCTTTCAACATGGCCCGATAACGATCGCCATTGACTGTATCGGCCACTCCTTGCTCATTTTCGAAGAATAATGGCCCAATTATGCCTCTGGACCAAAATCCGCACCAAATAGTTTTTTCTCGGGTGTACGCACTGTTTTTGGCTTTTCACGCTTTGGTTTATCGATGAGGATGCCAGTTTCTTTCACTTTTTTCACAAGATAACGAACATACGGAGCTGACGGTGCTTCTCTTCTTCCAAAATCCGTACGCAATTTTCGCACACATTCTGCAACATTACCATGATTTTCAAAGTAATGTCGCAATATTTCCCAGCGTTGTTCAAGCGTATACACAACCATATTCGTTCAGCGGAAGGATAAAACTAATTATCTGTCAAATCAGACATGAGCTACGTGTTATCATTCGCGAAATAAGCACTAGTTGAAAAAAAAGAACTTTAGATGGCGGACCCTTTACTTACTAACTTATCGGGGTCCCGACCCGTGAAGATTCTCTGTCTGAGACACTACAGCCTTCAATCCTCCACGATCCCGGGCACGCTGCTTCCAGTTGTCGAGACCAAGCGCTCTGGCATCCGCGATGACTTGGTCTTTGAAACGGAGGTTCGGTCTTCCTTGTCTTCTCGAACCTGGGGGCTGGGATTCGAAGATCCTCTTAGCTGGACGTGTTTTGGCTTTTTTGACTACAACCACATCTTGGTACAGCTCATAGAGTTCGCGGTTGTATCTTCTCCCCCGTTCGCCCTCCTCGGACACAGGAATAAAAATCCGCTGAAGTATTTTTCTTTCGAAGGAGCCCAGAGCCCAGTTTCAGCTTTCCCTCCTTGCATTATCGTCCAGCACTCGGAGCCATAAAGCAGAACTGGCAGGGATAAGGGTTTTGTAGAGTACACATTTCGTCCTTCGAGTTAGGAGCATTGAACTCAGCTGTTTTGCCAAACCGAAGTAGCAACGGTTTCCTATGGTAATTCTTCACCGGATCTCCACTAGGGTATCATTGGTGGAGTTCATGTTTACTCCAAGGTAGGTGAACTCCTTAACTAACTCGAAATTGTTGCTATCATTAGTGACGTTTTATCTTACCGCCTACAGATTCTTGTTTGTTTGTTGAAAGCATGTACTTAGTCTTGTCCTCATTTACTTCAAGGCCAACGGATATCGCCAGTTCTTCAATCGCCGTGAACGCTTCCATCACGGCACGCTGGGAGCGACCGATGATGTCAATATCGTACGCGTAGCCCAGCAGCTGGACGGATCTGTTGAAGATAGTGCCTTCCGGGTTGACACCTGCCCTACTGTCTGCTCCAGTACCAGATTGAAGAAGGCGCGTCTCCGGTGCAAGTTTGAAATAGATCGGAGAGCTGCTTTCAAATTGCACGTTGCAGCGCGTGTTTTCCTTCTCTCTCCTTTTTGGGAATACGACTACATAAAATAGCAGCCCCTTATAAATACTTTCCGCCGGAAATACCTTTTTTTGTTTTAGTAAATTTTACTTTCTTAGAAAATGAACTATGTATTATTCAAGAAGCTTCAGCAGCACATTTGTATGGATTGATAAATTAACTACCCATGTTTCACGTCGCTCGTAAAAGTCAGAACAAAAAAAAAAAACTGTCAAATTGACATATGGGAATAAAACTGCGTCAATCCCTAATTTAAATGTATCCGCCAATCGTTCAACCTATTCCTATAGGTAGGCACTACAACCAATCATCTCAGTCGAAAATTTTTTTTAATCCTTCGGTTGAGTTGGCCTATCTTGGAAACAGAAAGGCAAAGCCGAAAAAAAAAAACAAAAAAACAATCCAACCCTCCGTCAGAGAGTAACTTCAATTTTGTAGATATCTAAAATCCCAATTCCCATTTAATCATCGCAAAAGGAAACCCTATGCAACCTAACCTTCTTTTCGAAAAAAAATACAGTCTACTTGGAAGAGTTCGGAAACCCAATATGATCAAAAGGAGCACTAGTGAAATCCGACTTACTGCAGTGGGTGTTAAATCGAGTGTTCAAACGTTTAATTTAATTACTTATACAACACTCCCTAAAGGTGGTAGGTATGGTGGGAAGGGAGGGGAAGGGAGGTATTCCCTATGTGTAGGTTAAACGTCTTCTCGTTTGCTTTTTTTTTCTTCTCTCTCTCATATTTTCCTTGCCAGAACTTTTTTAATTATTGAATTTCCATCCGCGGATAAGGTGGAATGAAATGCTAAAAGTTAGCAACCCTCTATTCATTTACACACGTTCAGAGTTTCAAGGACGTCACCTACGAGCTACATTTTGTTTTGTTTTATTTTCCAATCAATTGTGCACATAAAATCCAGTATCGCAACAGATTATTTCGATGGTACAGCGATTTATTGTTGAATACAAATATTTATTCCGCTATCTCTGTTCGAGGGGGTGGGGCGGCGTGTGAAAGTTATGGCCTTAAAACGATCCGTTTATTACGCTGCCGTTGCGTCCTTTCCCAAACTCATATAAATAGACGGGATGCAGTAAAAATAATCTAAAACTGTGGCTGGTATTTTAGCTAAATGCAATCTGCCACATGGATATATTGAATTTGTATCGACATTTCCAATGTATCGAGTATTTTAGACTTAAATGCCATTCAGTGGATCCAGAAACCAGTGAATGGGATGATTGCATAAAACTTGTAATTTGCTCTTTAAAATGAATGAACGGATAGGCAGTAGTAGAATACTCGTAAACATTTATTCGTTTCTGAAATCAGGGATATGTCCAATAGATTGACATTTTTCAATATATTTTGATTTGTGGAAATGCAACTATTTTCTGTGGTAGGTATGGATTTCCATTTGTTCCAAAAATAAACCATTTTGTTATCGATATCGCAGGAATTCTATTAAGGACGAGCAATAAATAGTCCATGACAGAAACAACCACTTGGATAAGTTAAAACAACGACCGATACTCTTCCTTCAAATGGTACATCCAGATACTTGATTATTTTTGACCTGTAAAATGGTTTAGATTGTGGGTGGTCATTATTATGACCATAATGATAATGAGGATGGCAGCAATTTAACAACAATTCTTAGAACTGAAACTAGTTTACATTACAAAAATATATCCAGTTAGTTGTTTACTTTGATGGAAACTTCCTCAGGATTGTTTGCTCAATCCTCAAAAAGGAGACCCTCAAAACTGCGTTAACTACAGAGGTAGCAGTCTTGTTAACATCGCCTACAAATATTATTATCTGCCATGTTGTGTGAACGCCTGATTTCTTTCTTTAACAGCCTGATTGGTTCCTATCAGTGTAGCTTCAGGCCAGGAAAGTCCACCAGGAAGCCCAGGAAGCTCAAATCGATATCCACAACCTTTTCATCGATTTTAAGACCACCTATATGACGAGGTGTACAGAGCAATGTCTAGTTTTGGTATCCCTGCAAAACTCGTAGGGGGAGATATGGAGAACGCTCCATCAAAGTCGCTAAAGAACTCACAGAGACATTCAAAATAAAAAAAGAATTTAGACAAGGCGATGCGCTGTCATGTGACTTCTTCAACATCGTTATTGAAAGCAAAGTATAAAATTCGAACGCTAATAACGGAGGAACTACCTTTAAAAAGTCCGTCCATCTACTCGCCTACATCACCGACGAAATCGACATAATCGGTAGAACGCAGCGTGATGTCACTGGTGCGTTCGTGAGTATTGAGACGGAGGCGGCGAAGATGTTGTCATCAAGAAAGGACACCCAACACCGATCGACGTCTCTGTAGACAGATATAGCTTTAAGGCGGTTAAGGATTTTGTGTACCTTATACCTACGCTCCGCTATGAAAACAGGCAATGACACCAGAGCTGAGATTAAACGACGAATAACTCGAGCTAAGCGCTGTCTGTTTGGGCTAAAGCTACGATTACATGGACATTCTTTTGAGTCATTTAAATGGCGCTGTGACGTTAAGAATTTTCCATGCCATTTAAATGACGGGCGAAAAAATGGCGATCACGTGGCAATGACTTGCCTCATCGAAATGGCAAATGTCACCTTTCCTATTATTTCGATTTCCCGTCATTCATCTGTTTTGCGATCAGACGGTAGTAATGTCCTATGAGAAAGATATAGTGTTTTTCTCTCGGCGAAGACGCATACGTCTTGTTGACCTTGGCCTGAAGACTAAGCCGCAACCAGGTGATGTAAACTTATATAAGATTTGACTGCCTCAGTCACCACCAAAAACCTCTCAACGAGGTAGGACACAATTCGCAAGCAGCAATAGAATTCCCAAGGTAATGCCCGGCATGGCAAGAATTTCGAGCCTTGCCATTTTTTGGAGGCTGCCATTTAAATGACGCAACAGGCAAAAAAAGCGATCACACGGCCATTTTCCTAGTCATTTAAATGACGCCGAAAATATTATCCCAAAAATGGCGATCACGCAGAACGACATTTAAATGGCAGCTTTGTGACACAATTTTTACGTCAGAGCGCCATTTAAATGACTCGAAAAAATGGTCGTGTAATCGTAGGTTAAGAAAGCAACTGAGTATAGTAAAGCCCTCTTTCGAACAACTAAAGTGACAATTTACAAGACCCTAATCGCACTAGTTCTCATCCATAGCACAGAGGCATGGACTCTATTAAAACAAGCGGATTAGGTTACCCTTGGCTGAATCGAGAGGAAAATTCTTCGAGTCATTTTCGTTCCCGTCTACATAGATGGTAAATGGAGGAGGTGACACAACGACGAACTGTAGAGCGACATCGACTTCCCCCGAAAAGTGAAGGTCCGATGACTGAGGTGGCTGGGTCATGGGCGCGAATTCTCCAACCCAAAAGATCTTCGAATCCAAACCCGAGAGACGGCGCAGTACAAGTGGAAGGGGGCGCACGCAAGTGGAAGGGGGCCCTAACGAACTTAACGTGCGCAACTGGAGACAGCTGGCTCAAGATCGTGCTGGCTGGAGACGCTTGTTGGTTGAGGCCCAGGTCCACCTTAATTTATTTCTTATATATAATTCTTCTGTACGTGTGTTGTAATCGAACTCCTCCTAAACGGCTGGACCGATTTTGATGAAATTTTGTGTGTGTGTTTTATTGGGTCCAATGGTTTAGATTCACATTTGGTGAAAATTGGACTAAAGGGCGTGGTACCTCCCATAGTAAAAAAAAATACACAAAAAAATCATCTATCTAGAAAACTACCAAAATGATTGAATTCACATTTTAAGAAAATATTTGTTATTGGCCCAAAGGTGTTTCTGTAAAAGTTTGATCAAAATTGGACAAAGGAGCGGTGGTACCTCCGTATAAAAAAATTTACATTTTAAATGTTATTTCTCGACACCCATGGGAGCTAAGTTGTAAAATTGGGTGCAGGGAAATAAGTCCCAGGAAACTTAGTTCCCATGAAAGGTGGGAAATAAATTCCGAAAACTCTGAGTGGTTTTATTTCCCTTTCGAAATACCCAATTTTGTAAATGGAAATCTGACTTTAAGCCCAAGCAGGGGGGTTGCAGGGGGCAGCATGCCCCCATACATATTAAACTGTTAAATTTGTATTAAGTTCCCATAAGAAAGTCCACTTCACGAAAGTGATTTTTTTTTCCCTAGGTGGCGTTTGCCCGGTCCACAAGAAAGGAGACCCATTCAACTGCGCCAACTACGGAGGTATCAGTCCCCTAAACATCGCATACAAGATCTTGTCTGCCATATGATGTGAACGCCTTAAACCCTTTATAAATAACCTGATTGGCCCCTATCAGAGCGGTTTTAGGCCAGGAAAGTCCACCGTCGATCAAATTTGCACACTTAGGCAGATCCTGGAAAAAACCCAAGAAGTTCAAATCAATACCCACCATCTTTTCATCGATTTCAAAGCCGCGTACAACAGCATCTATAGAGACGAGCTATACAGAGCCATGTCTAGCTTTGGCATCCCTGCAAAACTCGTTCGATTGTGTAGGATGACGATGGAGAAAGCTCGCTGCTGCATCAAGGTCGGTAACGACCTCACCGAAACCTTTGATGTCAAAAGAGGATTTAGACAAGGTGACGCGCTGTCGTGCGACTTTTTCAACATCATACTTGAAAGAATCGTCCGGAACTCACAGGCCAACACGCAAGGCACGATCTTTCAAAAGTCCGTCCAATTACTTGCATACGCCGATGATATTGACATAATTGGTAGAACACAGCGAGCTGTCACTGGTACATTTGCTAGTATAGAAACGGAAGCGGCTAAAATGGGTCTAGCGGTCAACGAGGGCAAAACCAAGTATATGCTGTCAAGAAGGGACACCCAACATCGTAGAATCAGACAAAACATCACGATCGACAGCTATAACTTTGAGGTAGTGAGGGACTTTGTCTACCTCGGCTCTGCTATAAATTCTGACAACAATATCTCAGAAGAACTTAAAAGAAGAATAACTCTTGCCAACCGCTGTTTCTTTGGGCTAAGAAGGCAATTGAGTAGTAGAGCCCTATCCCGAGTAACTGGAGATTCTGTATAAGACCTTAATCATTCCAGTCCTGCTTTATGGCGCAGAAGCTTGGACTCTATCTAAAGCGGATGAAGATATCCTCGGCCGCTTCGAGAGAAAGATTCTTCGTAAAATGTTCGGTTCTGTTTGCGTTGACGGGCTTTGGAGAAGGAGATTCAAAGACAAACTGTTGAACTGTCGAACTCAAAAAACTGCGAGTAAGCCGCTTAAGATGGCTAGGACATGTAGAGCGGATGGAAACAAATGCTCCGGCCCATAGAGTCTTCGAGTCTAACCCGGAGGGACAACGCAGGTAGAGGAAGACTTCGCCTTAAGAGGAGCGCGCTAGTCGAAGGCGACCTAAATCGACTAGGAGTACGCAACTGGGGGCTAACTGGAGAGTCTTGTTAGCTGAGGCCTTGGTTCACCCCGAACTGTAGAGCCGCCTAAGTAAGTAAGTAAGTGGGAAATAAGTCTCTCAGTGGACTTAGTTCCCGGGGACTTATTTCCCTGCACCGTAAAATTGTAGACAGTGATGTGTATTATCCAAGCAAACATCAAACAACCGCGCGAAGTGTGAATGGGATTGGAAAACGGCCATGGCACCACCCTTACAAACTTATTTAAATCACTGTATCTGAACATTGCCTCTGATTGAAGCATTTTAAAAAAACCTGACGAGGTTGGACAAAAGGGCGGGACACCTCTCATAACAAACAAGTACTACAAACTTTCAAACGCTATTCGCTATGGGAAACAATATATCTATAGACAATACAACTCGTGGATACACGTCTGAGGAAATTTCGGTCGAATACGGAGAACAGAATCAGTCCGGAGTTCCGGTCACATCGTTTAAGTAAAACGGCCGCAGAACAATTGACGGAAGGGGCGTGGCACCTTCTATTTAACGAGTATAATAACGGCAACCGGCGTTACCGAAATTTTTCTCGCAATAAAACCGACATTACGTCTCGAATGAAGAATCCATACATATTGCAGACTTTTGGCTATTGCATTCGGACATATAGATTGGTTTCTACAATATGGAGACACGGTTAAGTTGTTAAATGAAATGTAAGCTCATAACTGACTATGTTCTGCAGTTTAGCAGTCGAACTTTGTTAGGTAGCTATTTCCCTATCCTTATTTTTGAGAAACTAAGTCCACTTCCCAAAAGTTGGTATATTCCCTATTAGGTTAGCTTAGTGGTTTGTCAAGAAAGTTACTTAATATTAAGTATGAAATTTACCAACTATCTGTCGCCCTGAACACTAAAGTCCGGGGCAGTGGTGCAGCCTGGAATAGTGCAGAGGTATAGACGTTATTGCTCATCAATGAAATCCCACTAAAAAAAGAATCATGTCATGGATGATGGATCTAATCCTCTTTTCAACAGCTTTGTACAGAATGCCCTTTTCGCCATGACCCAATAAACCTATTAATTTTATTTCCTTGGTGACTACAATTTCATAAAAATGTCTCATATTTTTTATTAAGGATTCGTGAACGTAATTGTAAAAAGAAATCTTTCATAACATTGGCAAGCAATAATCCGTTCACTGAAGCGAAATAATCCTATTCGAAAGGGTAGGTACTGTTATTACATCAGTATAGTGAAAAAAAAAAAGAGAAATCACGTCCATGGTTTAAATGTTCTCTTTGAGAAAAAATGGCGAGCCAGTGTAACTTGGTCGCTTGCCAATTTGCTAATTAATTGAAACTTTTTGATTTAGGTTATCTGATGGAATTAATTAGGTAATAATGTAAATTAGAATGAATTTCGAAATGGAAGGGGGTGGGATAAACAGAATTTTTGTTATAATTAACTATCGAACGCCCTTGCATGCTTCGGAGTGTAAAATATAAAAATAAATTTCAAATTCATTTAAATCAGTGATAAACATTTTCTATTGGAATGCTCTGTGGTACCTACACAACATTTTTTGGCTTTTCCAGGATTCGTATTGCCTAGATCAGGGGTTCCCAATCTTTTTCATACTGCGACGCCCTGGAGAGGTTGAAATATTTTTGCGAAGCCCTTCTAAAAGCACAGATATGGGAAGCTGATCTTACTGAAGATTTACTAAAGGTTTGTTTTTTTTTTAATAAGGACTGGTAGACGTTGAAATATCGTCTTCCCATATTTATGGCAATTTTGCTTATTCACATACCCGCATTCATCTAAAAATGCGCCTTATAGCTAAAGATACAATTTCAACTAAAATTGAGGTCCTCTTCCAAACACTCCGAAGCCATGTCAGCGAACAAACGGCTTTATATATGTTCATTAACTTTGAGCTCTTGGATTAGTTGGATTTTGTACTGGCGTAAGTCTAAGACCCGATGCATAATTCGCCAAGTTGGAATCTGCAAAAGGCCGATTTCTTATGCACATCGAATTGACTGCCTCGAGTTCTCCTGTATACTTTCATGGACCACGGCAATACTCCCGACGAATCTTGCTGGCAACGATCCATACCAATTGAAAACCCTTATTAATATTTTGGGCCAGGCAAATGTATGAGTGACAGCCACGAAGCAAGTCTGACCGGAAATACGTTAAGCACAAACGCGCTTAATCTTCGACTATTGGATTTCCTTTTCCTTTGTTCGGAGTCTTACATCAGTGAAAAAATAAAACTTGCGACGCCCTTAGAATAGCGCCGCGACGCCCTGGGGCGTTAGGGAACTCCTGGCCTAGATTATATTTTTGTCTATCAAGACAATGCACATCAGTGTTACAAATTTTCCTAACTTTAGCTCCCATGGCGGTTCTCGAGATATAAGATTTTTAAAGTAGTTTTTGTATTGGCGGTGTCATGCTCCTTTGTCAAATTTTGACCAATCGATCGATAGCGATCTCGCGAACCCACAGACTAGATTTCGTACAAAAAGGCCCTAAAGTTTAATAGAACCAACATTAGGAATGGGCAACGAAATTTTCTTAGAACCTTCTGTGGAACAATAGAAGAGGTCTCTGAGGCATCTAGGCTTAGAAAAATGTTCGCACTCATTTGTAATATATGTTACATCCTATTTTATGCATGTATCCGATACATAATGGCTCGTGGACCGCAATTCTAGTACAGAATCTTCACTCGATTACAGCTTCCCAAATAGCTGCAATGTCGAGTCCGACCTCGACGATCGGTGTCAAGGTGCTCTTCTCATCTTATTATACAAAAGGTAACAATTACATATTTAGGCAATAAATCACTTAAATAAAGTGTGGGTTGGGTGTGAACCAAAAAAAATGTATCTTGTATACATCCATAGTCGATCATCCTCCTCTGAATGATATCAGTCTAACAGAGCTAAATATTTGGGTCTTATCGTGGATAGAAAGCTTAGTAGGAAACTTAACATCCAAGAAAAAGTCAAGAAAGATATACGGTGGCACTTTTGTCTTGGAAAAATCCTATTGGAAATAAATGGGACCTACAGGTCCATTAGACCGATACTTACTTACGGGTTAATTTAATTGTCTGATGGACAGCTTTGGAGAAAGCTAAAAATCACAAGCTGCAGCGGACAGCTTTTATTTGCATAAGCAGTGCACTGCGCACAACTCCCTCTGTGGCACTGAACATAATGTTTCATCGTAATAGATATATTTAGCAAACAAATGGCAGCGAGTTAAGCACGTTCCCATTTTTTTTAAATACTTCTCCCGGGAAAGGCCTATAACGCTTCAACAGCGCCCCGAGACGCTTGCAGATGTATGTTAGTTCTGCTCTTAAATTGCTGCAAATTGTAGTCTTCTGAAAATATGTATATCCCCAGGAAGCGAGTTCCAAAGTTTGCTTGTCCTGTAACAGAATGAGTTTTGGAAAATTGATGTCCTCGCGGTTGTCAGGTATAGTGTATGGTCATGAGCATTAGCTGCCTGTCTTGTGAGACGCCCAAAAGTTGCATTTCGAGGGATAATGTCTTTGAGTTCCTTGGAACATCTACCCCATCCCATCCTTAAATTTTGACATGAACTTTTTCGTCACTATCCCCTCCAGAACAACCTGGAATTGGAATGAGAATATTTCAGAAGATGAATCAAATCAATTGGTGGGGGTGTTTTCTCCGAAAGTCTCTTAAGCCCTCCTTCCATCTATCAAACTACTGTAGCGTGTTCCATTCAGAAATCATGGCGATACAGGAAATGTTATCTTAATAATGGACCTAATGCTGGTCTAAGTGTATTGATGCCATTTCATATCTGGCAGCCACTTACAACCAAGTCGAAATCAAAATTTAATAAGCAACTTTAAGCCGTTCCTATTTTGACCTTATCTTTCCTTAGTTAAATAGTTTCATGGATTTGGTTCCAAAGTCATGGATGGACGCCAAATGTGGTTGCTATACCCAAGGCAGGCAACAGGTCGCATGTTAACTGCAGAAAACTTACATCCAATGTTAGTCCTCAGTTCTCCTAAAAATCCTAGTAAAATTGATAGAATTGAGAATTACAAACAAAGCGTACACGTATTTAAGATATTCTCTAAAATCGGTATTAAGATAGACAATATTTTTGTTTGGATGCATGATGATACAACAAAGAAAGATTTTGTCTATAGACAACGATGAGTCGATTAAGCTATGACCTTTGGACAGAGATTTTTTTCAAGTGAACTCCCTTTCATAGTGAATTTAATGGATGAGTTTTTTGTTTTTACTACCTGGTAATCCATATAATCCCCGTGAATCCTTGATGGGCATCAACATTTAATGGATTCATTGCAGTATGTGCCTGTTGACTAATAAAAAAAAAATAATCTGCCTCTGATTTCTTTTTGTCGACATGTTATTACCCCGATGGAAATAAATAAGCCGATTAACTGGCAAATTATTCTCTACATATTTCTGGATGCTTTTAGCTTTTGCATTTACCTTGTTTGGGTGTTCTTCTCAAGATTTTTTATTAGCCAACCCAATGAGTCTGGTTGTTGTAATTTAATCACGTAATTCCACCAGACCACTCCACAATAAACTGCAAAAAAAAATTGTTGAGACAATTAAAATACATAGTAGGTATATACAATATCTATATCGGGTATAATTATAGATAAAGTACCCACTTCTGGAGATATTCATTCTCTTCTTGATTGCAAATCCTTTGAAGCACCTTTGGAGATGTTCTGGCTAAAGTGTATGGAGTTATGTTTTCCTATACCACTCTGACAACACCCTACTTCCTTTCGAATGGTTTCGTCAAATATTCCGCATTTTTTGTATTGTCCTATAATAGATATTGTTTTTATTATCCCCAATTTGGGGAAGTAAAATGAGAGCGTTGTCTCTTAACGCCTAATACGGCCTTTAGGTATCCCGTATCAATCTGATTTCACACTTCTTAAAACACCTGCTTTACCAATCAAAACCTTAAAACAGGTGAATACCTTCAGATAAACATCATAACCCTTCGACCATTGTTCTCTGCTCAATAAAAAGAAAATCCTTTTGGTGTGTATGGACAATTCCCCGAATGTATCTGAAATATTGAGTGTTCGCTTCTTCATAAATTATTCATCTCAACATGTGTGTGGGATGTCAATTGATTGTCAAGGATATACGACCGATACACAGTATTGTGGAATAAAATCCAATTCACAATCACCTTTGTGGTGGGTGTATGCTTACACAACAATTCTTTAGCGATAATTTATTCAGCGTTAGTCTATAAAAAGAAAAAGATTTACCACTGAATCCAACCACATTTCGAAGAAAGTCCAACTTAAATGCCCTCGAGGTTTCTCGAAAGAAATCAAATACTTTCTTTGTAAAAAAAAGGAGTCATATTGTTATTCCAGTCAGCTCAGACATTTGTGACGTCATGTCCCTACCTAGAGGGACTAATGAATATAAGTTTATATACGTATATGTGACTTGGATCTGATTTTCTGTCTGACGCCTATCGCGAATAAAATTTCCCCCGGAATGTTTCCCATACAGCAATTTGATTTACATTGCTGACAAGGGAACCATTTCCATCGGAATTTATTCACGATACCCCTGTATATCTCTTATGAGCTGACGAAAGGTTAAGATAAGGTGGAAGTGACTGTCAGCATAAGCCGTGACAGATATACCAAAATAATGTTTATTGAGATATTTTGATTTGCTTAATTTTTTTTTGTATTTTTTACAATTTGTATCTGCTATCAAATAAGGATGCGTTAGGGTTAGATACAAGTGGCTTTTAGTAAGAGCACTAATGCTATGTTATTGCTTATTTTTGTTTCTTTTGTCCTTTGGATAAATTTTGTTTAGTTTTTCAATTAAAAATGCTCAAAAAAAAGGAACACCATTTCCCTAAAAAAACAAATACAATCGGGCAAATCACGAAAAGAAGTGGCAAATAAATTTCAAATTTCTGAAAGCACATTGTAAAATAATTAAGAACTCCGATGAAATTAAAAAACAAAAATTTATTTGCAAACATTTGGACAAAAAAAGGTATAGAAAACCAAAACATGAACTTTTAAATAAAAGTATGACCAAATGGTTTGAACAAATGTCAGAGAAAAGTGCTAAAGTGACAGGACCTGTATTATTAGAAAAAGCTCAACAATTTGCGAACCAACTGGATATCCCTGATTTTGAGGCTGGATTCATCGATGGAAGAAAAACGAGAACATTCATTTTAAAAAGCGTCACGGTGAATCTTGTTTTGCTAATTTCAATGAGTTTGTTATTCCAATTTCTTCTTCAATCTCTTGGAAAGATATGCACTTGAAGATGTGTTCAATGCAGATGAGACTGATTTGCTTTATAAAGCGCTGCCCGATGGAACGTATATTTCAGGAAACCAAACTTGATGTTAGGTTAGGTTAGAGTGGCAGGCCGCAACAAGTGCAGCCTCACGTAGGCCAGAGGAGGCCCATTGTGATACCCCAGGATCTAATGATCTTACAATTACCCATTGATACAAGAGGAGTTGAGAATGAACCGTTGGAGGCAACTTTGTACAGAACCAATACATGAAAAATCCTGGCCCGCCGGCAGCTTGTAGGCAAAGTCCGTTATGTGGGTGGAGTCGACTGTCTATTCTTACTGGTTTGTGCTGCTAGTGCTATGATGACGACTTACTCGACTTACAGATGAATGTGACTCAGAGACAAGAACACAAAATTCGTGTCATCAAAGATGAGCTACATACTTCTCCGTCAAAATATATCCCGTATCAAGCTAAAAAGTCTGCAGGACACTGTGGCTTAGTGGTAAGTGTGTTGGACTACTGTGCGAGGAATGTCCCAGGTTCGGTCCCCGGAAAAACACAAATTACATCTTAGGGTTTTTACAACCCCCACTCTCACGAACGTCTGACAAACATCCGAGAGTATAGCTATCCTGAAAAAGCTTCTTTCAGACTCGGCATCAAATTGCAGGTCCCTTCCAAAAATAAAAACTCACACAAACGAATGGTTGTGAGAAGTTAGGTTTAGGGTGCCTCGTGCCTATACGGTCCATTTGCGCCAACTATTTATTTATTTTAAATGAAAAAGTCATAACAACACGACCAAATCCTTTTTGTCATTCCACAAAACCCATTTAATCCACCCCATCGGTCAACCGCACATTCATCGCATAATCTACACTCCCTTATCGAAGCAATTAATGGGAAAAATCGTCTCGCATCCTTTCCTTAAAGATATCACCTCCAGCTAATCATGAAACAAATTAAATCCATCCCCGATATCCATCTACAAGGCGAGCTACAACCACCATTATAGCCATTGATTGCGACTGCACATGCACGCTTAATGAATTTTTGTAACGATTACACTTTCCGATTGCATGAGCATGAGCACTACTAAATGACACTTGCACCCAACTTCTGCCCCCCAAACCATCTCGCTTGTATCATTTTTGTTTACCAAACAAACACACAAAAGATTCTTTCTTCCAGGACTCCAACAAGTCACGTGTTGTTCCACAAATATAAATACATTCCACAGCCATGTGGGAAATTTCCCTCAACTGAAGAAAAAAAAAAAAAAAAACAGTAAAACTGTTATACACTCTGTCGTATACGCAACATTTTTCTTTGTGCGGTTGCTCGTCTTCACTTCACTGAAGATTCACTGAACCTGATGTTTTGTAATGAAAGGACTTGAATGAAAGTCCTCTTACATCGGTTACGTTAGTCCACAAGAATATTTCAACGCGAACGAGTGTGTTTATCTCGGTGTCCGGGTTCGGAAGCAGATCGTTGCGAGAATACGTTACAATTTTTACTCCTTCGCTGAATAGTAAACACAATTATTGTGCATAATTAAAACAAAAAAAATTATAATACCCAGAATGCATGAATGGAAGTAGAAATTGATTCAATTTGTGCGGTATCCTTTCTATTTCTGCAACAATGTGGAAAATAATTACTACCCTAGTGGATTATGAATAGCAGCATCCTGCGAGTGGTGTTAAAGTTACTTGTGAGCATTTGGTCGTTTCTTTTCTGTGTTGCTGTGTTTGGGGGAAAGTTGTGCAATTAAGTGCTTCTATTACATGTGCTTAAGTGGCACAATTTGCATAATCACTTGAGATAGGATACCGTGGGAATGGGAAGTATCCACAGAGTTTAAGAGTGTTAGAAAAGAAGATAAATCTTAAATGGATAAAATCAGTGCGGTTGGTTTATCGCGAAGTATTTGCTTCTTTGGAAATATTACATTTTAGAGAGTGTCAAGTCAGCTTTAAAAATCAGCTCCAGAACTACATATAAGGTATGAATGATTTTTTTTTTCTTTATCAAATTTTAATTGAGGTTAGTTATGACTAGTGTTATTGATTACTGCTCAATGCTCATGTGAAGAACAATTTTTTTTTTAATTTTTTAAGCTCTAAAGTGTCAACTAATCAACTGTTATTTGCAGAGATTTTTTGGTTGTTATTGCATTCTAATAAATCAATGTCAACTGAGGAAATATGCCCTTCACCTTGATAGGTAGACTGACGTCTGTAATCTGTATATAAAAAAATAAGTTGTATTGTCTTTGTCGCCAATGTTCTCTGTAATGCGTGAACCGATTTTTATTCTGGAAATTTTCCGTGAATGGTGACGTTAATACCATGGTTTATAAGTGTATACGGTCTTTGTAGGTGTATTCGTTCATGAGTTATAGGGGCGCGGCACCTTCCATACAATGAAATGCATTCAAAATATTATATCTCGAAAACCACCAAATCAATTGAGTTTAAATTTATAAACAATCTTAGGTAGGTATTGGCACGGGAGTATTTCTGTGAAGAATGGTCAAAATTGGACAAAGGGGCGTGGCAGCCCATACAAAAAATATATTCAAAATCTTAAATCTCGAAAAATACCGAATCGATTGAGTTCAAATTTACATACACTCTTAGGGATTGGCCTAGGAGTATCCCTGTGAAGATTGGTAAAAATTGCATAAAGGGGCGTGGCACCACAAAAAAAAAACATTAAAAATATTTCGAAAACCACCGAATCGATTGAGTTCCTGTGAAGATGGATCAAAAATATACGAATTGGGTGAGGACAATCATGGGATCTAAAGTTAGGAAAATTTGTAACATTGATGTGCATTTGTCCTGATAGACAAGAATATTATCCAGGCAATACGAATCCTGAAAAAAAAACAAAATTGTATGTACCACAGAGCATTACAATAGAAACTGTTTATCACTGAGTTAAATGAATTTAAAATTGATTTTTATATTTTTCTATTTTGCACTACGAAGGGTGGTTCGCTAGTATTCTAATTTCATCCAGACTCTCTTTTTGTTTCCAATTATTGATTCTTATCGATTTTCCTAAAATTGCATAGATTATTGAGAGACATTCAAAATTTTAGGATCAACCTGGAACTTAATGGTGAATAACAGAATTTTCTGTTTAAGATTTGTTTCGTAAATTAAAGCGGATTTTACATCAAAATTTGGACACAGTGACAAAGTGGATAGTGTGCTAGACTACTGAACGAGACGTCTCAGGTTCGATAAAAAAAAAAAAACAAAAAACAAATTACGGCTTATATTTTACTATCCTGAGTAAGCTTCCATTTTTCGCATTTAGCCAAATTAGATGTGTTTAAAATTTAATAAAGCTCACCCTCTGAACGGATGGGAGGGAGTTCATTTGGAGAACTTCAAACGTTATTGGATTGTCCTAAGTAAATAGATTTATTATGCCAAGTTGAATGTATTAAGTTCAAAATAGAACAGCTTGCGCACCCCTATAAGAGTGGAACTTATGGAATGAGAAAAAATGTGCACGACTGGGTCGCACGTAGCTTTCTCGTTTATTGCGAAACTCGCAGAATCTCAGAGTCATTTCAGTAGATTTTACGTTTAAAATCATAGGCACTCAAGATATACTCAGATAACTGAGCACTTGTTAATTAACAACGTAATACGTACTACATAAACATACGTATTAACTTCAACATTTACTTTTAAATTATAGAAAATGTTTCCGTCAGAGGACATAGTTCCTGGAACTATACATTCATTTCATTTTTTTGAAAGCTTGTAGATGCGCCCCACCGCTGAAAAGGTGTTCATGATATAACTTTGTGTTCTTTCTATACGTACTATGTATTATTATCCCATTACCATATTGACCCCATCTATCCTTCGTTTCGTAGTACCTTTGATGTCAAAAAAGGATTTAGACACGGTGATGCGCTGTCATGTGACTTTTTCAACATCATTCTTGAGAAAATTGTGCGAAACTCGCAAGCCAACACCAGGGGCACAATTTTCCAAAAGTCTGTGCAACTACTTGCATACAGTGACGTCATCGACATCATTGGCAGAACACAGCGAGCTGTCACTGGTGCGTTTGCAAGTATCAGTACAGAGGCGGCAAAAATGGGCTTAGTGGTGTATGAGGGCAAAACGAAATATATGCTGTCAACAAGAAGGGACACACAACATCGACGAATCGGACAGAACGTCACGATAGACAGCTATAACTTTGAGGTAGTTCGGGACTTTGTCTACCTCGGCTCCGCTATTAATTCTGAAAATGACATCACATCAGAAATCTAGCGAATAATTACACTTGCCAACCGCTGTTACTTTGGAGGAGGAGATTTAATAGCGAACTCTACGAGCTGTACATCGACATCGACCTGGTCAGAAAAGTACGTATCAGTCGACTAAGATGGCTGTGATATGTAGAGCGAATGAACACCAACGCTCCGGCCCGAAGAGTCTTCGATTCCAACCCGGAGGGACAACGCAGTAAAGGAAGACCTCGTCTTAGGTGGCGCGCACAAGTGGAAGGGCACTTCAACCAACTTAGAGTGCGCAACTGAAGGCAGTTAGCCAAAGATCGTGCTAACTGGAGAGGCGTGTTGGTTGAAGCCCAGGTCCACCCCGGACTGTAGTGCCATCTAAGTAAGTAAGTAAGTAATACATAAATAAAACTTAATAGCTACTCGGTGTATTTTTAACAAAACCTGTTCATCAGGTTTTTTTCCTTACTTAGTAAGAATGGAAAAGACTATAAAAACGTGAGTTGTGGGGATAAATACTTTCTCAGAAAAAGAAATTTACGAAAAAGTCAATGAACGCTTTTGTAGTACCTAATTTATGAAAAATGACAGTTGAAAATGACAGAATTTTTGAAAAGTCATCGCTGGGGGTCCAGACATCAAAAAAGTCGCCCATCGGTAACGCTGCTCATAGGGGAGTGTTTCCAAACCCAAAAAAAATTAATTCTTTTGGTCGGACATACTGAAGTAAAAGTCAATTTTCAAGCTCATTTCATCTCCATTAATATACTGTCGTCTTTTTTTTTAAGTACTTTTTCACATTTAGTTGCCTGCCTATCCTTGAATTAAATTCTAAGAAAATCAATTCCCAATGGAATGCATTGTTTCCTTTTTGTTGTTAAGAAGTGAATAGGAGTGATTTATATTGACAAAACAACCTTCCTAACAAAATATCTTTAAAATGCGAAAGAGTCTTGAAATACTTAGAAGAGGTGCATACAAAAGAACACTCTGTAGCAGTATGAGTAGCCCTTTGTTGGAACATCGGTTTGATTGAGTCATCAATTGGAATTCCAAAGAATGGATCGTATTTTGCTGCCTACCTATCTATAAATAAAATATATGTATATGATGTATGTACATACGTACTTATACATCGTTTATTTATAAACCTTTGAGAGCACAAAGAAATGTAGTCCTTCTCACGACCTTTGTAATAGTTATATCTACACACACCATCTACAAAGCAATAGGCTTTCATAAAATGTACCTACCTATGTGACGAAATGTATCTGTTTGCTTTAAAATAATTGTTAGTAAAAAACACACGATGTAGACTACGTAATGTTTAGGACTACGTTTCGAAAGCCTTTAGGTCATTTTAAAAATTCAGAACTTTTTCAGTGTAGGATAATACAATAAGTTTCTTCAGTATCTATCACTGTCTTTATAGACAGAAACAATCGGGAAGAAACGGATTGTCAATTAAACGTAGCCTGAATAGCCCAAAGTTGGGTTGAATTCATGTGTCCCACCATTTCCATCCGTGACAGCGAACTTCTCTTCTTAGGAGACCCTTCAAACTGTTGATGCCCATACAGTGAACTTTCTGCTTGCAACTAGCGAGTACACATAAATCCCTGGAGGCTGTAAATCGGATATAAGAGGTTTTTTTTTGGAAATCCATTATGGACCGAGCAAGTAGCTATTTGTAAATCTTCCTTTGATGACTGCTACCATATAACCATATAGAGCTTTTGCTTGATTGTACTGTAGTAGCTGTTGGATTTATTGAGCTTTGTGTGGATGTTCCCAATCAGAGTTACATTTTTTTTTCAACTAACAAAATTCTGCTATCAACATTTCCAACGAGATGAGTGCGGGGATCCAACATAATAGAGAATCCCTGGTATAAATGGCCTTAGGTTAGGAAAGCTTAGAGTAGAGAGTCGCTTAACACAAAGCGGCCCTTTACAAACTACAAACCCTGTGGACTCTTTGTGATGACCACTCGTTTTGCGGGAGTTTGTATTTAGGACAAATGAATGGGACATACATACGGAGTGTATTGCAGGCAAAGCTCCATGTCATTAAGGAATTCGCAAACCTTATCTACAGTTCAATTATGAGAGGCGCTAGTAGTAGTGATACACACTACTAGAGTAGTGATATACACTACTATATTCAAGGACAGTCAATCAGCTATAAAAGCCCTCAACTCACCCATTATTGACCCCAAATCATATTAATGCTGGTAGAAACAAAACCAGTATAACGGTGCGTTCCCAGCCATTAGGTGAGTGAACGAAATGAAAAAGCTGATGAACTGACCAAAAGAGGCTTAAAAACCCCCAGTATATGAAGTCAATCCTCAATCTTTCTGTCCAATCTCCAAATCAGCTGTAAATTTGGCTATAACAAGTTGGGAACACATTAATAAGTGAATTTCATATTGGAAAAACATCTCAAGTCTTAGAAAGACCAAGAAAGCTATTTAGGTTTTTAAAAATTATGCCAAAAAGGTGTCTAATTTACGCAGGTACGATATCAAAGATTTAGTAGACTACCTAATGATAGACATGAGCGTACGCTCTTGACTCGGCCTTCTGTCTGCAAGACGCCCTTTAGTAGGTATCCAAAAAAAAATTTTTAAATGAAAAATATATAAAAAAACAGACTTGAAACCGTCCTAAACAACTTGTTTCTAATCCATTATAATTTTTTTTTAAATACTTCTCCCGGGAAAGGCAAACCTATAACGCTTCATCAGCGCCCCGAGATGCTTGCAGATGTATGTTAGTTCTGCACTTAAATTGCTGCAAATTGTAGCCTTCTGGAAATATATCCCCAGGAAGCGAGTTCCAAAGTTTGCTTGTCCTGTAACAGAAGGAGTTTTGGAAAGATGATGTCCTCGCGGTTGTCAAGTTTACTGTATGGTCATGAGCATTAGCAGCATGTCTTGTGGGGCGCCTAAAAGTTGCATTTCGAGGGATAATGTCCTTGAGTTCCTCGGAACATCTACCATGGAAGTACCTATAGAACAAGCAAAGGTCAACAACGGTTGCAGATTCGATGTGAGTGTAGGGTCTCCAATAAGTCGAATTGCTCGTGTCTGTATGCTGTCAACTAGCTTGCGTGAATGTTTTCGGGCCGAGTTCCATATATGGGAACAATATCCCAGTAGGCCTGGTCTAACCTCTGCTTTGTAGAGTAGAAGAAGTTTCTTGGGACTAAAGTACCTATTTGCTCTTAATAGGTAGCTCAACTTAGCGGACGCCAATCTTGCGATATAGGATATGTGGTGCTGCCATGTGATTCCTGAATTGACTGTGACTCCAAAAAGGTGCATTGAGTCCTTGGGATTGATTGGATGGTCATCCATTTGGATCTGATGAACTGTTGATGCATTTTTCCTAGAAAATGTTCTGAGCTGTGTCTTGTTTGCATTAAATACAACCAAGTTGTCTTTTCCCCACTTCAAGATTTTATCCAGATCACCATTTAGAGAACTAATTTGTTCACATCTCTGACTGTGTGATGTAGCCGCATTCACAGGCCCACTGTTCGAGATAGAGGATATAAGAGTGCTGTCATCAGCAAAGCTGTAGATATTATTATTTGTCGATCCAAGCAAATCGTTGATGTGGAGAAGAAATAGATTTGGGGAAAGAATAGATCCTTGGGGAACTCGCATTTATAGCAAACGAATTAAATGATACACCATCTACCACAACTTGGAATGATCTTCCCAGAAGAAAATTTTGCATCCATCCGCAGAGTTGTTGTGGTAATCCATAAGACACCAACTTGCCTAATAGGGCTCTATGCCAAAATCGGTCAAATGCCTTTGATATGTCCATGTCCAAGGCTACGGCTCTGGATTCGCCGTGTTGTTCAATTGCTTGCGTCCATAAGTGCGTTACGTAGCTTAACAGGTCTCCAGTAGAACGACGGCTCCGAAATCCGTATTGCCTGTCACTAATTAATCGGTGGCCTTCTAGATATTTGATTATTTCGACATTTATTGCCTCTTCCATTACTTTTGTGAGCATTGAAAGTAACGCTATTGGACGATAGTTTTGTGGCAGACATTTCCTCCCTTTCTTTGGAATAGGTTGAATGCGAGCGGTTTTCCAGCAAGAAGGAAACGTCTTCTGGGAGTACGACATGCTAAACAGCTTACATAGTATTTTCTTCTTCCGTTAAGCCCATTTTCTTCATATGGTTCCTGTTTTGATACAGCTGTGCCATACTTCTTATCTTGTCAATTCGTTTGCTTTCTCATTGGAATGTCTTCATATCCCGGAATCCAGCAGAGCGATAACTTGTGCTGTGTAGTGTACCAAGAGCCTTGAGTTCTTCGCGACAGCACTTCACAAGCTTCGATTTAATTTCTGGTGCAGTTATGGCTTCTATTGCAGCCTGGCTGTCGATAAAGAAGGTAAACGTCCAGGTGGTATTGCCCATACCACAGACTCGCGGGCTGCTGTTGTCACCACCAGGACCTCTGCTTGGAAGACGCTGCTATGGTTGGGGAGGTGTATCGATTTTGATATACCCAGCGTTTCAGAGAAGACACCTTACCCTACCCCATCAGTGTCCATTTTAGAACCGCCTGTAAATACTGCTCTGGTTTGCATATTAGATACGAGTCCGTCTCTCTATTCTTCCCTGCTCGGATAGGCGCTCGAGAAAGGCTTTGTATACTCTAGATAAGGCGTGATGTAGTCTGTGATAGGTAATACACGACCAAAATATTTTTGTAGGATCATCGAATGGCCCTTTTCATTCAATTTCCAGTTTACTGATGGGCTGAATTTTCATGCACTAATTGCTGCCGGTAGTTTTATGTGAATGTCTAGCGGAAGCAGGTTGCGGATAGCCTCAAGTCCTATGGTTGGAGTTTTCCTCATTGCACTACTGATGCTGAGGCACGCTAGTCATTGAACGTTTGTTAACGGTTTTATGTAAGTGGCTTTATTGGTTGCCTGCCACCATACGAGACTGCCGTAGGTCAGTAAAGTTCTTAATATAGCCGTGTACCTGTAAATCCAGAGCTTAATCTTGGAAGATGGTCCCCAGGAATAAAAGACTATTGTGGAATTTTTGATTCTTTCATTGTTTCAATTTCCAGTTTAGTTTTTTGTCTAGTATAAGTCCGATGCCTTTACACCAAAACATTTACATAAATAAACTACAAAAGAAGGAAAGAGACTTTGGAAATTACATTTAATAACGCTGTTTGTGACTATTTCCCCTTTACCGTTTACCCATTGCCAAAGAGAAACAATATTTGAGACAAATACATTCCAAAATAAATAAAACACATTTCCACAGATAGAATCGTTTTTTGTTGAAATTGCCAGTTAGTAAAAAAAACAAATGTATTAAGCCAGCTCTTTACAGCGTTAAAATTAATTTTATTTAACAAAGTTTATGTAATTAAAATGGCACTGCTTGTCTAAATCTTTGTCTAAAACTCTTAAATCAAAGTCCTATCCTCCGAAGCAAACTCGTTTGCGTTTCCCAAATGTAAACACATTTCCTTAACCTTAACAATATTCTCAGTTAGCGTAGTCACGTTTTATTAATTAAAAATCAGAAAATGCCTTCCCTTCTGCAATCGGGTTATCCTCAAGCCAAGTGACATAAAGCCCAATCATCATCATCTATAGCTTGGGAATGTTAAAAGTTTTCCCAACCACAAAGCCTTAGAGCGAACTACTGTAACTTCATTACAAAAAAACATACATATACACAAACTAACAAATTAGTTCATTAAAAATAATTGCAACAGGACGCCTCAGAGTACTTGCAAGGAAATTTGTCTCTGTGTACGAAATAAATATATATTTTACCTCTCGTGTCATCCAAGAGTCACTATCTAGCATGCCCGTAAGGGAATTAACATCCATAGAAAACACCCTCGTTCAAGGTTTCAAAGCAACACGTGTATGCACCTTCAATAACTTTTCGTCGTATCTTTTTAAGGGTTCCATTCCCATGCTCTTGTCTCTCTATTCCTCAGGGCTATGTTATGTGTAGTTGCAGTCGTGGTGGTATTCCAATTTAATACAATCTACCTTTTGGATACATTTTGTGGTGAAAAACAAACGCCTCAGCTAGACGAGCAACTCTTGGGGTCGTCTCAAGATATATTGGTATAAGGACTCAATCGAAATGGATCCACCCTACGGATGCTGGCCGTTTGACCTTTCTATTGTACCTCCCAATGGATTTGAATAAATATAAAGCAGAACCTGTTCCATTTTTATAGTGTTCTTGTTGTCCAACATGTGCACATAATGTCATGAGAATGACATACCTGCTCCAGCGTTGATCCTTTTAAACTGCCATCGAAAGTCGGTAAGTCGGAAAGTCGCCCAAAACGAACAGCAAAAATATTATCGATGCATGCTTTGCTGTGTCAGATGTGGGGCGTCATGTTCCTGGGAGATAAATAGATAGTGTTGTAGGTTTAGTTTTTCTTTTGTGTGCGTTATGCATGGTAGCGACCACTTTATCCCATGGAAAGTGCAAAGGCAAACATGTCCAACTAATAAATACACGGCTATAAGTATAGACCTGCTCACGTCACGAGTCCTGGGAAATAATTGATTCTGCTATCGACAGCAGTAGAGCTTGGGGGTGTTTTTGATTTTTTTTTTCTTTTTATTGTTTGGTTATAAGTTAATTGAATTACGCTGCTCCTTTTGAGGGGATGAGCTGAGGAAAAGTTTTGTTCGTGATAAACTATAAGCCAGACAATAGAAAAATTAAATTAATTGAGTGAAGTCAAACAACGAGTTGAGCTAGGTACTCTGCTTTTGTCCGTTTTGGCTTTTGGTAATTGCACTTGCCTATTATAGGAGATGTGCGTTATCATTATAAGTCGTTTCTTCGCCTACGGAATATTAATGCAGATGATTTATGGGGCTGTAGGTACCAAAGTTACAACAGAATATGAGAACAATGCTGTGCTATTGAAGCAGATTTTCAGAGAGTTAAGCCAGCCCAAGTACTTGTTCAAGTGGAATTTTATTGAGATCAATCATATTTATTTAAGAATGAGTAGACCTTTTATGAGTTTGGTACTTTTGTTTATGTCCTGATGTTGTAAATGTTGTATTGTGCAGAGAGATGATGACCATAGACAGTGTGAAACAACCTTGATGGCATTTGTTTCGTTGCTATGAAAAAAGTAGTCCTTCAACTTGAAAAGTTGGATTTTTTGATTTGATTTTGCTTCAGTGGCCTGGAAAATTATTTCAAAGCAAATTACCTGCGCTGTCTACATTTAAGAATTTCACTTATAAAACACTACCGGACCCGGCGAACTTCATTAACGACTTTAGATAAACTTCAGTGATAATAAAACACAAATTTCAATGTGATTTATTTGAATGGAATCAAAATCAGTAGGTAGAGAGGGCACTAACGATAACTACGGCGCCAAAATTTGATAACGGTATTTTGTAGAGGGGTTAAATACAAGCATTTTTTGCTATGGGAGATGAAGGGTCTTACGTACAATTTGAAATTTAAGGAAAAAAATTCATAAAAAAAAAAAATGTTTAGGCTGATTTGTTCAATAGTGAAATAATATATATTTAATTTAATTAAATTTAATCGAACACTGAAAACCGGATTGATTTATGTTCCCTAATTTTTGAGAAAATTGAAAATTACTTTCATATGTCGCTCCGCGTAGAGTCCAAATTGTTACCCTTGCGCCTTGAAATGAGCATGGGGGGCATGCTGTTATAAAACTATAAAATATTTTGCGGATTTGCATTATACACAATTCAGAACAATCTGGCTTTAAAAAAGTGCCAAAGTAAGTGTTGCCATTGTTTTTTTTTTAATGTTTTGTGTTCATTTTAAGTATTATTTTTTTTAAATTACCCCTCCCGCCTAACCGGAGCGAGATAGACCCCCCCCCCCCACCAGCTATCACAGTTTTTTCAATCACAAAGCATTTAATTATTTTTATCATTTCAGTCTCAAAAATATCACTCATTTCATTGTTAAAATTAACTACTGTACTAAGTCTATTTATTGCACTACTTCTCACAGCCTGGTTAAAACGGAATTTGTTATATTTAAAGTATTTGACTACTTTACTACTATCACAGATTGAATTTTCATTGATTTGTATGGTAATTATCATTGTCTCATGGTCGCTAATTTTCAGATCTTTTTGCACTTTTACTTCACATTTGCTAATATTTGTAACTACATGGTCTAATAATGATATTCTGCCCGGTGTTATTCTCGTAGGGGATGTTACAAGTTGTTTACACATACTCTCACTATAAAGACACTCAAGTTCTGTTTTATATATACTATTCATCATCCAATCTATATTGAAATCCCCTAATAATATTAGGTCTTTTATCTCTTTCATGTCCTCCATTAACTCATTTATATATACACAAAACTCTCTCAAAGATGAACTGGGTGATCTATATATTGCAAGAAACCTTATTGGCTTATTCCTTAGTTGTACTTCAATAACCAACATCCATATGCTCATACCGATCTGAATTTTCTTTTTAAGCTCGTATTCTAAATTTCTTTTAGGTAAATAACTACTTCCCCGGTGCCTGTAGATGTAGTTTCACACGGTATAATTTTATAATTATTTATATTCACTTCTGATTCACGACCTTTCGGCAAATGGGTCTCGTGGGGTCGTTTGCACATTTAATCACTATTGCTCCATTATCCCTTTTAGATACACTGCTAACCTGAAGCTTTAAATCAACTGGGTTAATATTTTCTTTTATTTCGGCTTTAGTTATTTCACTCTTTTGTTTATTATCATTTGGTTTTATTATAATTGGTGGCACATTATTTTGTGCAATTTCTGCGTATGATTTGTTTTTATTTACATTTTTCATTACGTTGTTTGTCTCTTTTCCACTAAATTGTTTAACACATTTCAAAATTTGTTTCATTTCCTCTTCTTCTGATTTTGATTTACTAATTCTAACACATTACCGATTTTTTGCTTTATAACTTTTATATATGTTTGACATTCATCGCACATATACATCACATTTTTTAGTTTTAGCACCTTGTTTTCATATTCTCCTATACCAGTGCATTTTTTACAAAACAGTTTTGTGCAGAAAGCCGAATATGTTGTTCCAACCTCACCTCTCGCGAGGGGGTTCGCACATTCAGCACAATTTGGCACTGTATTCAGCGTTGCCGCAAAAAAATGTTCTTAGGTGCCATTGACGGTAACCAAAGGTGCCAACTGGGTGCCACCAGCCCTTCAACGGCAGAGAGATATTTAAAAACACCAGAAACACATAATTTCGCATTAGTATCATTACGATTATTTGTGTATGAATTCGTACACACACACACGATTATGTATGTTTCACTACTTGAAAAAAAAACATATACATATAAAAAACAACGATATTTACGAAAACGCGACCCGAAGCATGAAGCCGCATTTTGGCTTGCACCATATGAAAGCATTGGTTCTAATCTATCTGTCAACGCACGCACGCAGCAAAGCTGCATTGTGAGTTGGCTAAAAGAGTTGGGAGCCGCTGACTGAAGCGTTGATATCTTACCTCGTTTTCGAGAATGCTATAGATTTCATAAACAAGAGCTGCGTTCTATGTTTTTAAAAATGATTCAGTTCAGTGAATATGAAATAAGTGTTCGCAGATGAAAGAGAAAATGACTTGCGTTCTCAATCAATTTTAAACATTTTAAGAAATGCTTTTTTTTAAATATTATGTATTAAAATGTATCAAGCTCATAAGGTGCCAAATGAGAACTGAAGGTGCCAATCGGACTGTAGGGTGCCAAAATGGCATAATTGTGCCACTTCGGCAACTCTGACTGTATTCATCGACATAATACACTCTCACTTTACTCAATTATTTGGTATTGGTATTGGTTTGGTATGGTCTCTATCCACTCATTAACGGCAATGCTGCCGTTATTAAATTACCTAAATTAAATATTATTGCAATTTAATTTTAGCACTGGTTAGTAAAAAAAATATTGAGATCAGTCATTTAATACGGCTGTCTCTATCAATTAAACACCCGTCTACACCTCGCTCGCGGTTTGTTTTTGTTTTTTTTTTTTACGTTTTTACTCGCTTGAACTTTGTAACACGTCTTCACAACTCGAAAGTTCACTCAATAGTAATAGTAAGAAATGCTTGTATTTTACTCCTCTACATAAATCCGTCATTAGTTTTCATCGCCAACATTATTGTACTCACCCCAATTTTGTTCCTTAAATTGCAACTTTGAAATTGTTTTTTTCAAAAACTATTAACACAAATAACTATAATTAAAAATAATATGAAAGAACACATTCCGGGCTTTCAAAAATGATATAGCATTTTATTATAAGTGTTGTCATTGTTTTTTAATGTTTTATTTTCATTTTAAGTATCATTTTCTTTAAATTACCCCTCCCGCCTAACCGGAGCGAGATAGCCCCCCTCCCATAGTAAAAAGTGCTTGTATTTAACGCCTCTACAAAATACCGTTATCAATTTTTGGCGCCGTAGTTATCGTACTCTCCCCCTCATCTGTTATTCCCAAGTCTGGCTATCGAAGCATTGTGCTTTGGTTTATATTGGAAATTAAGGTCCTGACCCTTTTGACCATTGTTGTTCTATTGTTTCTTAGGCAAGTTTGATGTGACTCCATCAATAAACATAACTGCATTGAATGTTGGTCTGAAAGCTGACATTATGTCAAATTCAGAGCTGCATTTGACCAGCTTATCTACTATCTGGCTATCTTTTACTACGACTCGTATTAAAGAACGCAACAAAGCAGTACTGTCTGATGAATTAAAACACTCGGCGCGGTTCAAACGGTTCAAATGCTGCTTAACTCTCCAACAAACAAAATTAGGACGGTTTGACCTGCTTCCTCCAGCGTTGTTCCGGAGAAATTTCGGAGTTGAGCCATTCCCCGAGTCATTTCATACTGTTGTTAATTTATTGTGATTTAAAATTTAAATTTTTGCTTTGTGTGGATGTTTTCTGGAAGGAAAAATCATCGAAAGACATTGCAGAGCAGAGGGATACTTCTGCACCAGTGAGGGAATTTAAACCGATCTAAAAAAAAATCCTAATGGGACTGACTTTCGTCATTCCGAATTGCATTGCAGTTCGACTAGTATTTGTTTAATATTTAATTTTAATATTTTTTTAATAATAATTTATTTTTAATTCATTTAAAAAAAATTAGAACATTGCTACCCGCCTTAATCTCCCGATTACATAGTCAGTATTTAAAAGTTCTGTTACTTCTAATATGGTTTTCCATTGGGACAAAAAATTAATCTTTTTTTTATCTAGATCAATTTTTGCAGATCTCGATATTTTTGCTGATTTACACATTTTCTCACTAATACCAATATACTTTGCACATCTGTTTTACGTCATTTAGAATTTCTTTTCAAAACAAAATTAAGAAAAGCCTCTTGAAAAGCAATAAGGTATTCAGAGCAAAAACGTAAATAATGGACATGGACTTAATTTTAGAGCAATTGCTATCATCTTCTTCTTCTTCGTCATCTGTGGATTTCGGTTTTTCAACGATATCATTATTCATATTAAGTTCGTATGTTTCCATCGGCCAACGAAAACAATTTGCATAGCTGAGGAACTGTCAAATAGCGTACTTATACAAAAATATATATTATAGAAAAAGCAGTCCAAATATTAACATTGAATATACAAAAAGCTGCGTGGGCTGCAACTCCTCAAACAACAAATAAGATCAAACAAAACTCTTATCCTCGCGAAATATGTGAAATTATTACGGAAAAGAGGAAAGCTAGAAAACGCTGGCAACAGACAAGGGCGCCACGCGACAAGAGTACACTGAACAACTTAAATAACAAGCTTAGAAAGTCCATTAGAGAATTCAAAAACGAATCTTTAAAAACTTACCTTACTAGCCTTACAAATGATGCTAGTACTGACTACTCGCTCTGGAAGGCAACAAATAGGATGAACAGACCAATAGCTCATATTCCCCCAGTAAAAACTAGAGAAGGTAACTGGGCGAAAAGCAACCAAGAAAAGGCAAACACTTTTGCGGAGTATCTTGAAGACGTATTTAAACCTTATGAAGATAAAGGTTATCAAGGACTCGAAATAAGGTGCGAAGAAGATAGACCTATACGGTCGGTAACAGCTAAAGAACTTGCCAAAGAAATTAAAGAAGGCATAAATACAATAAAAGCCCCAGGGTATGATTTGATTACAGGAGAAATTTTGAAACAATTTCCACGAAAATGTCTGAAAAAACTAGCGCAGATTATAAATGCTGCATTTAAGTTGAGATATGTTCCAAGCATGTGGAAAGTTGCTGAGGTAATAATGATACCAAAACCAGGCAAGCCACCTAACGAGGTAACCTCATATCGCCCAATATCTATACTACCAATGTTGTCAAAGTTATTCGAAAAAATGCTGGTTAAACGCCTGCAAAAAATAATTGACGAAAAATCTCTAGTCCCAAATCACCAATTTGGATTTAGAAATAAGCACTCTACAATCGATCAGGTACATAGAACCACAGATAAAATCGAAAAAGCATTCGAAGAGAAAAAAGTGTGCTCTACAATATTTCTTGATATAGCACAAGCTTTCGATAAAGTCTGGCACAAAGGTCTGATCCACAAACTACAAAGGCAACTGCCAAAGCAATATTCGAAAATTTTGGAGTCATATATATAAGATCGATTCTTCAGAATAAAACAAGAGACAGAGTACTCAACATTAAGAGAAAATAAAGCTGGAGTACCACAATTGAGCGTGCTAGGTCCAGTTTTATACCTTCTATTCACTAGCGATTTGCCTGAAAGTGGGGAAACCACTATAGCTACTTTTGCAGATGACACAGCTGTCCTTGCTGTGGGATCAACTGTCGAAGTAGCAACAAAAAAGCTTCAAAGGGCAATAGACAATATTTCTGATTGGACAAAAAAATGGCAGATTAGATTAAATGACCTTAAGTCAGTCCATATTAATTTTACGTATAAAAACGTACCATATATTCCAGTATACATAAACAACAATGTAGTGGAATACTCAAATACAGCCAAATATCTAGGCATGACTCTAGATGCTAAACTGCGTTGGAAAGCGCATGTAAAGAAAAAAAGAGACGAGTTGAACATGCGATACAGTAAAATGTATTGGCTTATTGGGAGATATTCATCTCTGTCAAATTATAATAAGTTATTGCTATACAAGCAAGTCCTAAAACCAGTATGGACCTACGGGATCCAGTTGTGGGCATGTACATGCCAAACAAATTTGCTAAAAATTCAGGTTTTCCAAAATAAAGTACTAAGGAACATAGTCAATGCACCTTGGTACACACGCAACGCTGATCTACACAGAGATCTTAACATTGAAATGGTTGAGGAAGAAGTTAAAAAAGTTGCCCGAAGGCATAGAAGTAGACTTCTTAACAATGTTAACATAGAAATAATAGAACTTTTAAATACTGACAATGTAATCAGGACATTAAGGCGGGTAAAACCTCTTGATCTTAGCTAAGACCAAGAAAGTAGGTAATACTTTCAACTTAAAAAGTAAAGAAATTCGGCAAACGTCGGATTTATCGTCTAATTTTTTCAAAATGAATCAAAAATAAATTGCCGATTAGTCGAACGACTAGGTGCAATCAATTCGGGATGACAAAAGTCAGTCCCCTTGGGAGTTTTTTTAGATCGGGTTAAAGTCCCTCACTATTGCAGAAGCATCCCTCGCGTAATAGCTTTGCAATGTCTTTCGATGATTTTTCCTTCCAGCGAATTCCCATTACAAAAAAAAAAAAAAAAAATACATTTTTACAAAATTAGATCAATCTGCTTTCATGTTCCATTCGCCACGAAAAATCTGAGATCTGAAATAAAAATCGGATGTGCCCAATGGAAAATCACATAAGTTATTTATGGTTAAGAAGTCTACCTCTGTGCCCGTAGAAATGTTTCCCTTGTCAGCAATGTAAACCAGTTTGCTGAATAGGAAACATTCCGGAGGAAATATTATTCCCACTTGCTGAATCGTTTCAGCCAGCTATTGTTTTGTGACGGCGTTCAGTCGAGTACCTACATTTTAATTTAAACAAATTTTGCTTTAAGTCTTAAGACAAATGTAAGCCATTTCTCTTTGGCTCGGACTGCAGGCTGTGCTTTTCGACTATAGAGCCGAAGATGCCCTCCTTTCCGATCATGGCCTTAAAGTCACCAAGAACAATCTTTAGCATCGTACTTTGGACACTTGTCGTACGTCTTCTCAGAAGATCGTAGAACGCGATACTGGAGGTGCGATATATTGTGTGTTTTTCCATCGTTCTTTAGCCAAGTTAAATGTAACATTGTCAATGACGCCCTTAGTTGCGTTGAAAGCTGGAATACATTGTCTGTCAGCTTATAGTACGTCCATTTCAGATACGTACCTGGCCAGTTTATCTGCTGCCTCGTTCCCTTCGGCACCACCATGTCCAGGAACACAGCACAGCATTACTGTGTGATGATTTAATGCTCTTAATGCTAATCCTTGACTTCCTTCAACTTATAGCTGTTGTCTATGTCGTGTGTGTCTCTTTTGGTTGACAGAATTGACTTTTTTAATCTCTCATTTATAACTAAGCCCATATTCTTTTTCCCGTTTATTTCCCAATATTGCCAAATGCACCAGCAACAGCCTGTTGTGTTCTGACATGTCATCGACTTATGGGAGTAGCTCCACAAACTTTTGGAATACATATTATGCACCCGGTGGTTGGGTTTCGAGTTTTGCACAATTTTCGGAACTATTATGTTAAACAATGGGTCATGACAGCCCATCAACAAGCAGCGAACTTTTCCCATTGTCATTCTGCATAACCTTATAAGTTTTGCTTATGAACGTGTATCACAAGACTTCTTGCCTAAATCCTTCCGCTTATATTTATAAAATTTTGCTGTCGGTGGCATATTGGGGGATATTTTTCTTTTGACATTACCACTTGTCATTATTATAGGTACCCTCCACAGGAAGGTATAGGTATTCATTTTGTCATTACATTTGTAATGCCAAGAAGGACTTATCTCGTAGAGAGGTTTTTGGTGGTGACTGAGGCAGTCAGAACTTATGTATCTTTATATTTCTTACATCTTTACATCTCCGACTTAGTCTTTTCGTCAAGGTGGAGGGCGACCGTAAGAGTCTGCCTCCTGTTATTGCCTACCGGAAAAAGGGAGGTCCCGATTTGTTTTCGGTGAAAAAGGCGAAGGGTGACCGAAACAGTCTAGTCCGCCGTACGTTGCCCCTGACGGGGTCCTCGAATTGTCGAGACTATTGTCTCGGCCAGGCCGATGATAACACTTTTTTCGTTATTTTGTTTGCTAAACTCCCATGTAGCTGCAATATTACTTAGCATTCGATCGATGAATTTCGCAAGTTGTCCAGTCAATCTAAATCTGGGTCTCCAAAGCTTGTTAGTTTTTAAATGTTTAAATCCTAATATCGTAGAAATTAAACACCCGGAAGTCTAATACAGGCAAACATCCTCAAGGATAACCGTACATTAAACATTTACCTTCCTACGAAACGTTCTGCAGGAAAGACCTATGCAAACAGTGTGTCCTTTTAATATTTTCCTTTGAAGTGGACAACAAAATGTACAGCTTCCGCAAATATACCCATATTATGCTGCAACTCGTTTAAAATGTTTACCTAAGTGATTATTCCAATGCAAATGTTTTGTCCGCTTAGATTATCGTGATCCACTTAAAATTAAGAAAATAAAAATAAAATTATTCTCGTCACGATTTCATGAAAAGATGTCACTTTGGTAGCTGAATGGAAAAATTTGTTGCTAGCACGGAATCCGTATTATCCTTAGGTAAAGTAGTTGCTTTGCATATAACTTGGTCAAGGTCACTCATAGATGATTTTTTATCTGCACCTTTAAGCGACTTGTCAGTAGGCACAAGGTTTAACTGGAGAAGTAAGACGATTATGCAATATTCTTCGCTTTTTATGAAAGTTCCATGAAGTAAATTGACAATTTTATTCCTATAGAGATTTAGTTATGATTGTCCTTTTTTTGAAGAGCGATATGTACTTGACACTGTCAAAGGAAAAATTTAACAAAATTCTATTCATTCATTTAATGCTCCTCTTATCCATTACAAGGGTCAGTGTGCTGAAGTATGGAACCTCCACAGCTATCGACCTTCCACTACCGACTCAAAGTCATCAAGTACAATGCCCAAACGAGTAGGGTAGAGATTTCGGACTTGATCCAACCATTTCATCCTTGGTCTAGAATAGATCCCCGCCTGATGGAAAGGATTCCTTAGCTCGTCTTGAAATCCTAGTTGAAAACATGCATTTAACTTGACCAAACTGTTCCAACTTGAACTGTTTCAAACAGGTGTTCATTTGCATTTATCCCAGCTGTAACCAAAGCTTTCGATTGCGAGCTAAAGTTCAGAAGAGGGCTCAAGGATGACGAAATCATCAGCCTTATTCTTAGGTTTTTCAATTCAAAACGTTCTTCGAAAAGGCTGAGCCGCATTCTCATGTCATTCTGATACGACGGGCCATTTAACTCACTCTCTCTCTCTCTTCACATACGACCATTTTCTGGCATTTCAGAAATATTTCCGAATTTTTAGCAATTTGATTTTAAAAGTCATTTACCCACCGTAGGACTATGGCCCCGTTCAATGTGCTTAGGCACCTAAATATTTAGGTGACAGTTTATCATAGAATTAGGCAGACACCAAATTTGCAGTCAAATCGACCAATCAGAGGCTGTTGACCAGCTAGGCAAAAGCGTATTGAACGCGGCCTATCCGTATCCTTAGGCCTGCTCAAAGCGATGTAAATGTTATTTTCAATGGCATTTTCTGGATTGGGAAACTCAGGTAATAGCTCCCTCCATCTGCGGTCGCAGAAGATGCTATTCTTATTCGAAAGAAGTACAAGCTTTGGTTTGATTCGATTCTTCCAATAATATTCTACTTCCTTTCCCTAAAACGACGGATGGTCGTCTATAAAACTATGCAATGCAGATCTGTGATCAAGTCTAAGTATCTTCGAACTTCTTCAAATATTGTTATTTGGCTACATAAGTAGTCAAATTATTCACACATCCAGATTTATCGGAATCCTTTATGTAAATCCACAGCTTGATAGCCGTCTTCTCTCTGATAACATTTTGAGTTCCTGAAGTTTTATTCCAAGCCATTTTTTTCCACCATCAGCCGCCACATGCAGTCAAACAATCTATTCCAGAGTCAATTGAACTCAAAGTTACACAATTGATTTTTCTTATGAAGTGAAAAGCAACTGCATAAAAGGACATTTTCAAAATCCTAGAAAACTAATAAAATTTTGATAAATTCGTCCTTCGAGAGATGAACTTGACTTTACATTCATTCATTCATTTTCAATGGTCCGCTTGTGAGTGTCCATTATGTGAGTCGCGGGTGTAGGTTGCTTAAGTGGATCCTGCATAGCTCTCGATCATCAAGGGCAATCCCCATAAGGGTAGAGTAGAGATTATGAACTTGGTCTAACCATCTCGTCTTGGGTCTACCTAGAAGATGCATGCCCGATGGTACGAATTCCATAGCACGTCATGGAATCCTGGTCAGGGACATGCGTTTAACATGACCAAACTACCGAAACATGGACCGATCCATCCGGAGAAGTAGCTGCTCGACATTGAGTTCCTCACGTATTCTGGTGTTTCTAATGCGATTTCTATGGGTCACACCATCAGCAATACAAAGGAGGAATCTCATTTCGTCAGCTTGTATCCGCGATCTTATTCGTTCGGTCATTACCCAAACCTAATGACCATCGGAAAGAGTTGGAACAAACACCGAATTAAAGACTGAAAACTTAGCTTTGACACCAAGTTTAGTCCTCCTAATAACAGAATGACCAAGCTGTTTCAAAATTGACCCAGCCTGACCAATCATACAGGAAAACTTAGCATCGCTCCTTCCATCACTCGCAAATAAGACCCCGAGATACTTAAACTTCTCCACCTGTTTCAATGGGACTCCACTAACATGCAGAGTGCATTGAACAGGCGTTCTGGAGACGACCATCCCTTCAGATTTGTTCACGTTTACCTTCATCTCAGCTTCAACACAAACGGCTACAAACCGATCGAGTGCGCGCTGAAGTTCAGTCTCAGAGGACCCAAGGATGACCAAGTTATCAGCGAAGAACAGAAGACTTATCCTCAGATCTCCCAATTCGAAACGTTCTTCGCCAAGACTGCGATGAAACATCCAGTCCATAAAAGTAATAAATAGGAGAGGAGACAAGACGCACCCCTGACGAACTCCAACGCCCACGGTGAAAGGTATTGATTTAACGCCGTTTACCCGAACACAGGGGGCTTATTCCCAAATGCGCGGTGGATCGCTTTTCATGGCGGATTGATATTTTTGTATTTCCAAAAGCTGTCAAAAGCGATAGCTATTCAGGTGACGGATTGCTGGCGGATTTATTGCCAGCAATCCTAACAGTAGCTATTGCTTTTGAATGGATCGAATCGCTTTTGGAAATATAAAAAATACCAATCCGCCATGAAAAACGATCCGCCGCGCATTTGGGAATAAGCCCCGAGCTTTTACAGTTTGTGTAAAGAGATTGAATGGCTCTCAAAAGAGAACTGTCAACTCCATACTCCTGTAATACACTCCAGAATTTACCTCTAGGGACTCGGTCGTATGCTTTCTCCAAATCTACAAAGCATTCGTAAACAGGTGTAGGATACTCCCAAGCCTTCTCTGAGAGTGAATAACTGGTCGGTTGTGCTTCTGCCGAGACGAAAACCGTACTGCTCATCTCCTAATCATGATTCGACCACAGATCTGCAAAGCGTTTCCATCAGCACCTTGGCAGAGACTTTTCGGGGACTTTTAAAAGTGATATACCCCTTGGAGCAATCCCTTTTATCCCCTTTCTTGAAAAGGGGAACAATCGCACCCCAATCTGCCAATCGCTGGGAGTTTCGCCGCATTTCCAGGCCATTTTAATGACACGAGAGAGCCATTTAATCCCTCTTCACCTAAGGCCTCAAGCATTTCTGATCTGATTTCATCCATGTCTTCAAATTTGCCAGCTTTTAGCGATTTGATCGCAAAAGTGACTTCCTCTACCGTGGGACTATTTTTCGCCCTGCTTAAGGCGATAGATCGGATTGAGCAATTCAGAAAAGTGCTCGCTCGATCTGGACAAGATGTCCTCCTCATTGGATTTGACTCCTTCAATAATATTCCACTTCCTCCCTCTAAGACGGCAGATGGTCTGCCAAAACACATTGCTTGCAGATCTGTGATCAAGGTCTAATTTCTCGCCGAACTCCTTCCAAGATTGTTCTTTAGCTGCTTTAACAGCCAATTTGCAAGTTCTTCGCGCCGCAATGTACTGGTTTCAAGAAGGTGAGTATCCCAAATGAATCCACACCTTGAAAGTCTTCTTTTTCTCTCTAATGGCTTCTTGAATTCCACTTAACTTCACTTCACTTCATTTAACTTGTTATTGCTTTTATGAATCTAAATCAATATTTTTCAACAGATTTTAATGTAGGTATAGGTACCTAATCATGTTAAAGTCTTAAGGTACAAATGGAGAATTTAATGATCTAGAAGACAAAGTTTCAAGTAATCCTTCTCTGATTTTATTTTCTGACATTATTCTTTGATCTTAATTTTTGTTTACTTCATATACCTCTATATCGAATATTTTTGCGCGCCGGCTGAGTCGCATTGATTTTATGTCAGTCTTGTAAATAGGACTTATGTCAACCTTCTTTATGTTTATTTTTTACAGAAATCGGATTTTGATTTTCAATCGGGGGTGAACTGTTTTTTTGTTTGCTTGCTATTTTCTTCATTTCCCTGTTGCGTGTCTCAGGTTTATCTCTTTGAAGCATAAATAGGTAATTTTATTTCATGTTAACAGTCAGTGTAGATTTCGTAGATATCAAGATTCAGGAGGTGATAAGACTCAATTATATCGTCTTTTCAAAGAATCTCCTGATAATCAGCTGGATTCAATTTCGTTTGCCAATTGATAGATAGCATTACAGAAATCATGATTGTATTGATTTTACTCCTGGGATAGTTTTTGTTTTATTATTAACAGTAGATAGCTACTGCGTGTGCTTGGTTTTTATGTACTAAGCAAAAGTGCGCCACGCCATACTATTCTGAAACTTTAAGAATATTAAGACAGTAGCTCTTCGGGCGTTGAACAGAAGAAGAATGACTGTGCAAAACTGTTCGTAGTCACTGTTCATTTAAATGCTTATAGAAGGACTAACAAAAGTTTGCTTAGTTGGTGTCAATGTAGTAGATATTTATAGGTTACTAGCGGACTCGCCCCAATTTAACGCCTTCAGATAAACTCCAGAGTGATAAAAAAACACAGATAGTTCAAATTTCAATGTGATTTATTTGAATGGAATCGAGATCAGTAAGGAGTGATATGATAAACTATGTTTTTCGATGGTTAGACAACACGCGAACACGCGAACAGGCAACGTACAGCTGACCGTGAGAAGAACAGGGAAATTCGAGATTAATCCCACAGATTTCCAACGATTGGACTTGAGATTTATTGATTGTCATCGCAAAATCCAATCGAACAGGGAACTGAATCCGCTTGAAATGGAATAGAAGATCAGTTGGAATAATCGGAATTCGTGGGATAAGGACTTCCTCTCGTTTGAATTTGCCCTTGATGATATTTCGCTTGAATCACATTGTTCATCAGTTTCTTGACGGACAACCGCGTACCGTTGCTCAATTTCGGATGATTCAGATTCCGCAACATAATTATGATCGATCCCACCTTCAGGAGTTCTTGGTACATCAAGCGAGTTCAAAAATTCCGTCGGATAGTTGGTCGCTTTATCCTCGTCCGTCACGCTGTCAACGGATTTGTACTAATGCAGTTCTCCAGCCTATTGACTTTGACTATTGAAATTCAAATATTGGCCGTTCACTAATCCACTCGAAATTTTTATAATTTTGTACAATGCCGGGGAACACTTTGGTAATGAGTTCCTCCTTCGACGATGTGAACTCGCAAAAATTTGCTGGGAACTATATCAATTCAGTCGAAACATCAACGGGAATTTGACCATGGAATTCGAGAATTCAGCAGCAGGTGGATCGTTCTGCAATGCGACTGTCATGTTCGTGGTTAATTTTAACTTATTGCAATGCCGCCACAAAGACGACGCGACGATTTTAGGCATACATTAAGATCATCGGCAGTATTTGATTTCGGGATGACGGGAAGCGTTTGACGAAAATCTTCGGAGAGCAATATCATAGCCCCACCAAATCGTCTCGAATCACCTCATAAATCCTTCATCGTTCAGTCAACTGCCTCCAAAGATCGTTTATGCGCCATCGTGCATTCATCGCAATTGATGATTTTGCATCCTCACATCAATTTCGCTGTCGCTGAATTCTTGGTCATTGTGCAAGTTGGCTTGTCAACCGTGAGAAGATTCATCGGCAGCTTCAAAGCGGAAAGTGCAGTTCGACCGCCTTCCAAGAATGTGGCAGCAATGCCTGAGAATGCAACAGTTAACGCAATTTGGGATCTTGACTGAATTGTTGCCTGAATCAAAGAAAATGCAAAATTTCGTAGAAAAATAAATTCAAATTTTTTGCATATATTTCCGAAATTTTCGGAGTTTTCCACTAAGAATTTTCTATTTTTTCATTCGAAAAGGCATTCCGGAACATTGCACATAAAATTCAATACAATTTCCCGACTTTTCCGGACGTTTTTCGTAAAATTTTCTTTCAGAAGAACATTCTCCTGGCAATTACGAAGAACTGAAAAAAAGTTGAGCCAAATCGGTCCAGTTGTTCTCAATTTTCAATTTGTCCAATTTCCTGACTTTTCCTTATGGTTTCTCCAAAACGTTCTTTCAGAAGAACATTCTCCTGGCAATTACGAACAACTGAAAAAATATGTCAACCAAATCGGTCTATCCGTTCTCAATTGATGAATTACTATGCATTTTTTACACCATTTTTAGATAATCTAACTAATTTATTTCGGAACAATAGGCAAAAATGGAGACCAGAAGGAGAAAAATTAGTGACATAAGTTCGGTTGAAGTTCCACCGTCAACATAGAAATAAATTCGTTTTGCCATTCTCTTCGGATTTTGACGTCAACTCACGCCAGTCAAAATTCTCCCCGAATGCCAAAAATCCATACGGAATAAATGCGCCATCTCTTCTTACTATGTATTTAAAGTGGTTTTGAAAATTCCAGACCAGCCATTTTTCTGTGGAGGGCGAATCTAGTGATGGTCGGCCGAAATACACGACCGACCAACGATACAAATGTCGCTCTAGTGAAGGCTAAAATTGACAAAGATGTCACGATGACACAGGAGATGATAACGAATAAACTGAGCTTGAATGCCATGGATGTGGCACGAATTTAAAAAAATATCCCCTGTAATATTCGAAGAAGTTAGCCGAAATACACGACCGACCAACGATACAAATGTCGCTCTAGTGAAGGCTAAAATTGACAAAGATGTCACGATGACACAGGAGATGATAACAAATAAACTGAGCTTGAATGCCATGGATGTGGCACGAATTTAAAAAAATATCCCCTGTAATATTCGAATTTTGAATGGAGATCAAAAACAGGCTC
Source organism: Cheilosia soror (assembly GCA_949372485.1). Taxonomy (NCBI): domain Eukaryota; kingdom Metazoa; phylum Arthropoda; class Insecta; order Diptera; family Syrphidae; genus Cheilosia; species Cheilosia soror. The sequence continues at coordinate 32,436,897 of OX443561.1, read as the reverse complement.
GTGTTAATTTTCTCAATATTTCCTGGACAAGTTTGAAAATAGAGAGTCAAGTTGCTTCAGTAAGATCGTTACAGGTGATGAATCTTGGTTTTACAAGTACGACAGCAGTCCATGGAATGGAGCCCAGATTGTGCCAAGGTGGCCCTTATTCCGAATGCAACTATTTATACAATGGATATGGACATAACTTAGTAAAATAAATATTTGGTCAGACAAAAATGGTCCAAAAATTAAATTACCTACTTCTTCGTAGGTGAAAATATTGTTTAACATAATTATTGAAAAATTTGTCAAAGATAAATATTAAATAAATCTTTTTTTTTTTTAATTTAGGCAAAAGTTTCAATAGGAACGTAATTTTTTCATAGTTTTCGACTTTAAGGAAAAATAACATTTTTGTGGCTTCATGAAGTTACAAAAAGTTTTTAACATTTCAATGTGGTAGTGAATTGTTTTTAAAATATTTACAAAACTGTTTTTAAAGCTTTAATAAAAGGTTTTTCAACTGGAACGGATCGATGTTGGCAACCTATGGCGGCCATGTTGTTTGCTTCTGTCTTATCTCGTGTTTATTATTATTCAGTCACTGCTGCCAAATCACCATGGCAAGTCATACGATTAAGCAGCACTTATTATCAAAATGAGTGTTCGTCAATGCAAACGTTGCTCCCGTGAGTTGCGGCCTACGGCACACGCGAGTTAGATATGACACCACCCCCAAAGAAGAGATGGACCGTTCAACACATGGCAGGAACCCAATGTTTATAAATAGGTTGCCTGCATGTTGAATCAGAAAAACCACCGAAGGACACACATGGTCAGCAGATAAGGGAAAGGACGTACCCAGATTCAAGCTGATGGTAGAAAGACTGGAGACGATTAGTGCAGGAGTTCCCTAACTGAGGCTATCCTAGGGGCGTCGCAAGACGATACGCACAGGTCGCCTGTACACGACGTTCCATCAGCTTGAGCTCGATTTGAAAAAAAATGTCGGGTCGGGTTCGTTCGATGTTGGCCATTGTGTTTTACCGTGCTCAAGAAGTATAAGAATTTTGCAGACTTCAACTTGGCGAATTTTGCGTCGAGACTTGAGCCTATACCCGTTCAAGTTCCAACTGAACCGGGAGCTCAAAGTTAATGGTAATGCAATGACCATAGAAAAATCATCTTTAGCGACGGGCCGCATTTTTGGATTAATGCCCAAATTGCCATATATGGGATGACGTCAACCAACACGAGGTAGCAATGCATCCATAAAAAGCTATTTGGTGCGCATTTTAGAACGGCGGTGGCGTCATTGCTCCATACTTTTTTATGACGTTGGTAAGGCCAATAACATCAACGGCGAGTACTACAGAACGATGCTGCTAACATGTGGTTCCAGCAAGAGGTGGCTATGTGTCACTCAGCTGCAGGGTATGGTTATCTGATCTCTATTAGAGGTGGCGTGAATTGGCCACCAAGATCGTGCGACTTAAACTCGCAAAATTTTTCTTGTGGCGTTGCCTGAAGTCGCAGCTCAATGCGAATAAACCGCAATCGACCGATGTCCTTAAACCCAACATAACCAATGCCATCGCTCAAATAAAGCCGGGTCAACGTGAGAAGCTGCGGCGGACATTTGGGTCTGGTGTTATATTTCTAATGGCATACCTACATGGGATGCGTTAATACCATGCACACTTACTTACTTACTTTTGGTGGCGCTTACAGTCCGGGGTGGACCACGGCCTCAACCAACAAGCCCCTCCAGCCAGCTCGGTCCCTCGCTAGCTGCCTCCAGTTACGCACACCAAGTTGGTTGAGGTCGTTCTCCAATTGTGCGCGCCACCTAAGGTGGGGTCTTCCTCTGCTGCGTTGTCCCTCAGGGGTGGATTCGAAGACTCGTCGGGCTGGTGCGTTGTTGTCCATACGCTCCACGTGTCCCAGCCATCTCAGCCGTTGTATTTTCAGCTTTTTGACCAGGTCAACGTCGCTGTATAGCCCGTATAGTTCGTTATTGAATCTTCTTCTCCACACTCCATTGTCACAAACTGGACCGAATATCACTCGAAGAATTTTTCTCTCAAAGCATCCCAGAAGGTTTTCATCCGCTTTTGACAGGGTCCATGCTTCTGCACCATACAGCAGAACCGGGATGATTAAGGTCTTATATAATATCTCCTTGGTTCTATGAGAGAGGGCTTTACTACTTAGATGCCTTCTTAGCCCGAAGAAACAGCGATTGGCAAGAGTGATTCTTCGCTTGATCTCTGCGCCGATGTCATTTTGCGAAGTGATAGTGGAGCCCAGGTAGACAAAGTCTTTAACTACTTCGAAGTTGTATCTGTCCATCGTGACGTTTTGTCCGAGTCGCCGATGTTGAGAGTCCCTTCTCGTTGACAGCATATTCTTCGTTTTGTCCTCATTAACAGCCAGACCCATCTTCGCCGCCTCCGTTTCGATGCTTGCAAATGCGCCACTGACAGCTCGCCGCGTTCTCCCAATGATGTCAATATCATCAGCATAGGCAAGTAGTTGAACGGACTTTTGAAAAATTGTACCTCTGGTGTTGGCTTGTGAGTTTCGTACAATTGCTTCAAGAACGATGTTAAAGAGAGTACATGATAGCGCATCGCCTTGTCTCAAACCTTTTTCGACATCAAATGGATCGGTGGTGTTCTTGCCGACTTTAACGGAGCAGCGAGATTTCTCCATGGTCATCCTGCACAGACGGACGAGCTTTGCGGGGATGCCAAAACTTGACATGGCTTTGTATAATTCGTCCCTATATACGCTATCATAGGCGACTTTAAAGTCGATAAATAGATGGTGTGTATCGATCTGAAATTCCTGGGTTTTTTCCAAGATCTGTCGGAGTGTGAAAATTTGGTCGATGGTTGACTTCCCTGGTCTAAAACCACACTGATATGGGCCGATCAGGTTGTTGGCGAAAGGTTTTAGGCGTTCACACAATACAGCCGACAAGATCTTATACGCGACATTCAGGAGACTTATTCCTCTGTAGTTGGCGCAGTTCAGAGTATCTCCTTTCTTGTGGATGGGGCACACGATGCTGAGGTTCCATTCGTCGGGCATGCTTTCATCCGACCATATTTTACAGATGAGCTGGTGCATGCTCCTTACCAAGCTATCTCCCGCTGCTTTGAAAAGCTCGGCCGGGAGGCCATCCGCTCCAGCAGCTTTGTTGCACTTAAGTTTGGATATCGCTATGCTCACTTCGTGTAGGTCGGGTGGACGGAAATTTTGGCTATCATCGCCCAAACTGAACAGATCATTCTGCCTGACAGCGGGTTGTTGGCTGTCTCCGCCGTTTAACAGTCTGCAGAAGTGTTCTTTCCAAATCCTCAGCACCGACTGTGAATCTACTACTGTATTCCCATGCTCATCTCTGCAGGCTTCTGTTCGGGCCTTGTATCCTTGGGTGGAACGTTTTACCCTTTGGTAGAACTTTCGAACATTGCCTCTGCAGTAGCGTCCCTCAATTGATTCGACCGCTCGCTTCTCGTGCTCTTTCTTTTTCCTTCTGAGAAGTCGGTGTTCCTCCCTTCTTTTTTGCCCGTAGAGCTCACGGGCAGCTCTCTCAGCCGCTCTGGTTCTTGTCTGCAGCATTAATTGATAGGCCTCGTTCTTGGCTGCATGTGCCTGGCGGCATTCCTCATCGAACCAGGGGTTTCGTTGTGGTCGCCTAGTGAAACCCAGCACTTCGGTAGCGGCACTCCTGATGGCACGCTGGCAGTGTTGCCACTGGTCCTCTGTACTTGATGTTGGTGACGCTGAGGATGGGCTTGCTGAGAGGTTTAGTGAGACGCGGTCGGCAAAGGTTTTGGCGGCCTCTTGCGATAGTAGCCTTGCAACGTCAAATCTTCTTACAGTATCCTCTCGCTGTTGTGGAGTATTGGATATCCGCATCCGTACTTTGGCTACTACCAAGTAATGGTCCGAGTCTATGTTGGCCGCTCGAAACGTTCGGACATCCAAGATACTGGAGGCATGTCTGGCGTCGATCGCAACATGATCAATTTGGTTGACGGTTTGTTGATCTGGAGACCGCCAAGTCCCCTTGTGTATGTTGAGGTGTGGGAAACGTGTGCTGGCAATGATGACATTTCGCCCCGCCGCAAAGTCGATTAACCTGAGTCCGTTTCCGGAGGTGTTGTCGTGCAGGCTGTGCTTTCCGACTGCAGAGCCAAAGATGCCCTCCTTTCCGATTTTGGCGGGCATCTTTGGCTCTGCAGTCAGCTTGTTTTATTCCATTTCAATGTCGACCAATCCTCATTGAAAACCCCTTTAGTCAATCTTCAGTAAGCTCAGCTTATATTCACATATCTGTGCTTTTTTCCGTTGTGACCGTCGCAAATAGTAATAACCTGTATAGGGTAGGAAGTCGCAGGATGGAAAAGTTTGGGAACCTCTGCATTAGTGCAGAGTCAAGTATATTGATAGTACGTCAATAAATTGTATTTAAAGAAAAAAATAATAATTTAAAAGATTTTTATATTTTTGAATAAATATATAAAAAAACTAAAATTCGCGTGACCACTCAAAGTTGACTCTCCAACATTTGTTGGGCAAATTCGAGACAACCGAAAGGTCCGTTAAGGAGAATCCAAGGCAGTCAATTCCTCATAGCGCATAACTTGGCGAATTTTATTCGTAAATTGGCACATTGGGCCTACACCCATCCAAGTTCCAACCGACCCAGGAGCGCACAGTTAATGATCGTAGACAACGCCGAATTTTCGCTTACCGGACTTCGGAGCATTTGGAAAAGGACCCCAGTTTTTCCGAAGAAAAAAACATTCTTAACGACGAGGCCTATTTTTGGATTAACAAGGCCAACAAAAATTGACTGTTTGAAATTTTAGACCGGAGTCGCCGGTCCGTAGATTTTTTTTTTTTGAAAATTACGTTCGTAAAGCCTTGACACCATCAACGGCGAGCGCTATACAGAACGATGCTAAGCGATTTCTTTTGGACACGTGGTTTAAACAGGAACCATACAGCAGACGCCACGATGGACATTCATGAACGATTTGAGGATATAGTTATCCATCGCCAGACGTGACTTGAATTTTTCACCAAAATCGTGCGATTTGACCACGTTAGACCTTTCTTTTTGGGGTTTCCTGAAATCGCAGGTCTATGCCATAACAAACGGATGCCTTTAAAGCCAACATAACCAATGTCATTGTCATTCAAATTTGAACCACTCGGAAGTACAAATATATATTCATCATTGAGCATAAGCATTTCAATATTGCTTTTCACAGGAAATGTCAACATAATTTATCTATCATCATTTGTTTGCTATTTCGTCCTGTGCAAAAATACAATATTGATTGATTGATCTACAAATACAACTCACTTCTTGGACAATAATCGTAAATCATTCTCATAATGACCAGTGTAAGCAATTTGATGGATTCTGTCTGGCATGCCCAAATGCGGCGTTCCTAGAGGCGCCTAAACAAAATTATTATATCTCCATGCAAATTACATACACCCAATAAATCTCTCTTAAATTCAGGGAACACTTAACCCCAGTGACACAGTTTCAATATCGTAATACAATCAAACGCTAAGCATACATCCACAGCGAGAAAGTTAAAGTTGATTTCATTATACAAAAAAGGGACATACCGTCTAAAATCAAAAGGACATGACATTTTTCCTGAAATTTTAATTTCGGATTTAATAGCTTTAGTAGGTATACTGTGTGAATTTTTTTTTCCTCTGTCAACACGACAGCAACACAAAAGTGGTCATTGACAGCAAAACTTTCGTTATTAAAATTGCCCAAATATCGTGCCTGAAAGCTATTCAAAAAGAAACAGGACAATTTGTGCGTCAACATTTTGCTTGTCACGCAATATTGCCAAAACTTTGCTGTCATTAATTTCCGAAAAATGACAGATTTGATTGCTTTTTTTTATGGCATTTTCAGTTGAAGGGTGGACACATGCTATCCCTAAAAGGGCGGAACAAATTCTAAAATATTATTACACTAAAAGGGTAATTTTTGACGGCTTAAAGTTAAGATAAAAAATAAATTTGAGTGTTGACAGAGTACTGCTGTTTTATGGGCGCACATATTTTAAATAAAATTTTTCAAATATTCATGGTGTCTCGCACATTACATTTATTTTTGCCACCAATCGCGGCTCACTGCATGAAATGTACGGATGAATATTATTTTAATTAGCATAAATTAATTGAAACCGATTACGAGTGCAGTAACAACTCAATTTTATTCTGAATTACTTTCTCGTATAAGCCACGGCCAATTAGCTTGTAAAGTTAATGATTTATTGGCTTAATATTATTTTTTTAATTATTTATAAATGGGGTATCTGGTAAACCAATCAATATTTAAATTTAATCTTTGATATCGAATTTTAATCGCAGCACGTTCGGGTTTTCAGATTAATCTGTATTATACAATTACTACCCCTTATTTGAATTGAACTTTCCAAGTAATTTTTTTTTCTAATCAAATCCTAACATACGATTTAAAATAATAACAGGATGCATGTTAAAAATGTCATTATTTGTGTACTCGCACATGATGCAAATATACGCAAGTCTCCGTGCGTGGGCACCATTGACAGGCTACACTGGAAACACAACAGGGACCCAACGAAAAAAATCAATCATCCAACATTCCAACTCATCAGTCTGCACGTATAGGGAGGAATAGGCACTTCTCCTCCCACGCGAGTGCGCTACCTCATTCTATTATCAAATCCTGGAAAATTTAAATGAGAAAATACGTTCTCACACCTCCACACGCTCGCCCACGCGCAAGTGTTGCGAACTATGCATATGGCAGCGTTGCTATATAAATTTTGTATTTTTTTTCCATTGAACATTAAAGTTGGCAACAATTTACAAATCAATTTTTTACTTTCACATTTTCATTTGATTACAGTTAGCCTAAGGACACGTGAGACACCAGGGCCCCCGAAATGCTGCGGTGCGATTCTGTAAGGTGAAAATGTTCAATTATTTTGTTTCCCCGATCGTCTTGCTTCATGTAACTCCAAAAACCTTCCATTGATTACTATTTCTAGCAATTAAGGTATCAAAAGATAAAAACATATCTGGAGCACTAAGGGTTGGCATTGTTAAAAAGTTGTGTTACTTCATATGTGTGGAAAGACTGCACAATTATATTAAAACAAGTCTAAAAGGTCAAACGTCTGGAAACGGACTTAGGCTAATTGACTTTTCTGCGGGACGTAATGCTACTATAGCAAGCACACGGTTTCCACACCTCAACATTCACAAAGGAACATGGCGGTCACCAGACCATAAAACGGTCAATCAAATTGACCATGTTGCGATCGACACAAGGCACTCCTCCAGTATTCTAGATGTCCGAACTTTCCGAGCGGCCAACATAGACTCGGATCACTACCTTGGCCAAGGTACGTATGCGGATATCCCAGACACCACAACAACGAGGAAATACTGTGAGAAGATTCAACGTTGAACGGCTACAAACGCAACAAACCGCCAGAACTTTTGCCGATCGCGTCTCCCTCAACGTCTCGAGAAGTCCTGTGCAGCCATCATCAAGTGCTGAAGACCAGTGGCATCGATGCCAAGAAGCCATCAGAAAAGCCGCAACTGATGTGCTGGGTTTCACCCGACCACCACCGCGAAACCTCTGGTTTTATGAAGAGTGCCGGGAAGCACATGCAGAAAAGCAACTGGCCTACAAAGCGGCGCTGCAGAGAAGGACGAGAGCAGCTCGTGAGCTCTACGAGCAAAAAAGGAGGGAAGAACACCGGCTTCTCCGGAGGAAAAAGAAAGAGCATGAGAAGCGCGCGATCGAGGACATAGAGAGGTGTTACTCCAGGAACAATGTTCGGAAGTTTTACCAAAAGGTAAAAAGAACGTGTCTCGGGAACAAGACCCGAACAGAGACCTCTAGAGACGAACAAGGAAACCATGTAGTAGAGTCACAGTCGGTGCTGAGGACATGGAAAAACCATTCCTGCAGACTGTTAAACGGCGAAAATGACACAAATTCCGCTGTCAGTCAGAATGAACCATTAAACCTGGGCGATGAAAGCCAAGACTTCCGTCCACCTGACCAAAATGAGGTAAGGATAGCAATATCCAAGCTGAAGTCCAAAAAAGCTGCAGGACCGGACGGTTTATCGGCCGAGCTTTTTATGGCAGCAGGGGATGATTTGGTAGAGAGCATACACCAACTCGTTTCTAAAATTTGGTCAGAGGAAAGTATGCCTGAAGAATGGAGCCTCAGCATTGTTTGCCCGATCCATAAGAAAGGAGACCCTCTAAACTGCGCCATAGAGGCATCAGTCTCCTTAACATCGCTTACAAAATTCTGTCTGCCGTACTGTGTGAACGCCTAAAACTATTTGTCAACGAACTGATTGAACCCTATCAGTGCGGTTTTAGGCCCGGTAAGTCCACAACCGACCAAATATTCACACTACGGCAGATCCTGGAGAAAACCCAAGAAGTCCAAATCGATACTCATCAGTCATCACCTATTTATCGATTTTAAAGCCGCATATGACAGCATTTATAGAGACGAGCTATACAAAGCCATGTCTAGTTTTGGCATCCGCTCGCTGCTCTGTAAAAGTCGGAAACAATCTCTCCGATACCTTTGATATCAAAAAAGGATTTAGACAAGGTGATGCGCTGTCATGTGACTTTTTCAACATCATTCTTGAGAAAATTGTGCGAAACCCGCAAGTCAACACCAGGGGCACAATTTTCCAAAAGTCCGTGCAACTACTTGCATACGCTGACGACATCGACATCATTGGCAGAACACAGCGAGCTGTCACTGGCCCGTTTGCAAGTACCAGTACAGAGGCGGACATTGGTCCGTTTAAGCCACAGGATGTGCGGTTGATTAGAAAATAGAAGAGTGGCAACGTAGACTACGAGAGTTAGTGTTAAAGCAAAAAGAGTTGTAAAGACACATGCAATCAAGGGAGCCTGAGAAAATGAAAAGAATGTCTGCACTGAAGCGTCCCTGCGTTCCTCAAGGGCATTTAGGTTAATAAGTTTGAGACGATGGCAATAAGGAGGTAAGATTAGGCGATCATTCCAAGAAAGACAAAGAAGGACAAAATGAAGAAAACGACGTTGGATGCTCTCGATTGTGGAAACATGAACTTGTTGAAAGGGATACACCACGCTTGGCTAGCGTAAACACACATAGGGGTCGCAGAATTCTTTGGACCATCTTTTAACGAAGCCAAGGGATGAGTTTGCTTTGGTAATTATCTCATCAATATGCGAACGGAAATTAAGCTCCCTGTCGCATAATATGCCATGGTCACGAATGTATTGTGCGAGACACATAGGTTGGTCGTGGAGAAGGTAAACTCGGGGTGGAGAAGGTGATAGATAGGTGATTTGGAGCATTTAAAAAAAATCAGTTTTTAGTGAGTTAATCATCGGGTCGTACGGAAGAAAATTTAAATGTGACCGTCCCGTCAATTGCGGCCTGTACTGTACGTGGAACATCTTTGTGTTTAAAAAAGCTTGTGTCCCACTGTCCACACCCCATGCATTCTAATATCAGCCCCCAAATTCTTCATGCCCAAGGTCTCCTGAGTGGCCCCATGAATTAGAAAGCAGTTTTTGGGACACTGTGGACCCTCATAGTCCCCACCAGAAGCCTTTGCACACAACCAGAGTAACCGTTTACAATATCTGCAATTCATATCATCGGTCCATCATCAAATGACCCTGCATTTTTTCTAGAGTTAACCGATTTTCCTAAAAACCAGGCCCAAACAATTAAAAAAAAAAATAATTTCTAAAAGAATTCGTTACCAAGCTGCAAATGTCATCATCTAAAAATGAATTCCTAAAAATAACCACACAATGCGGTTTATCACAGATTAACCACGCAAGCCTCATAGTTTACGAAAATGCTTACCTCACTCTGAAGAAGCTTGAACTTAGATCTCTGTTTACCCCAAGAGCTCGCTCTAGTTGTGGTGAGAACGGGTAATTTTCTTTGAACTAACATTAGTGTGTATAATTATGTCTTCAAAAATAGAAACAGACAAAAAGATTAATGACAAGACACTGGATTGTGAAACAGCACAGCTGCTTCCTTTTCAGTATACACATAAATGAATTATTTACAAGGAACTAAGAAAGTAAGAAACCACCCACCCTATGGCGGGGGTAATTAAATACACATCCACTAGAAGACTCTTTACAATGTTAATGCAGCCGCAATTAGAGTTAGAGAACTATCTTTTTGTAACAATCCCATGCATAAAGGTCGCTTCCTTTTGTAAGAGGAATCGTGGACATGAATGAATAGACGTGATAATCAGATCTAGTGGCACCAGAAAATGTAATTTGACATTGACACCCCCATCAGGGAGGAATGAATTCCAAAGTGCATCACATCACATTCCTTTGCGCGTGTGAGGGCATTGAATACATTTAATTGGAGCTATCGCATTGGGATATAGCACTGGAAAATGTCACTCATTTTATTAGAAAGGATATCTATATCTGATACCATCAAGTATGTGAAACAATGTGTAATAGAAGTATTCAGACGAGTATTGTAAGTCTCACACGTTTTCAATAAGAGGACAAGTAAAAGGACTTTCTTTTAGTCAACCATCATAAATGAGATGTTATTATAATGTCTGTCAGCTATGAGCTGGGCATGGGCATATGTTTATGACACTCACGTGATTTGGAGGTAACGTCGCGGTGGAGCATTAAAAAAAGAAACTTTATTTTCCACGGACAATTTTTACAATTGATACGAAAATATTTATTAAACTAGACTAAAGTCTAGGCTAAAGTGAGGGGAGAACGATTTATTCTGAATTCTGGAATAAAAAAATGATTTCATTTGGTATGTGGGTTTCGTTGTTCGCTATCTAATTTCCGTTTGTAGACGCTGGCGCTGTTATTTCCGAGAAATGTTACACAGAGGTACATTTACCTCTGCTCATGTTGCTGACATCGTTGGTTGTTGGCCTGGTATGTTCCCAGCGGCTCGTGTTACTGACGTTGCAGATTGTTTGGCTGGTACGTTACCAGCAGGTCGTATTGCTGTGGCTGTTTCCGACGTAACCCGCGTGACTAACTTGTTGAACTCGCCGACAGAACCCAAAAATGTACGAATGACGCCAATTTCAGTTTTCAATTTAATTTATGAAGAGCCAATATCCCAGCTACTTATGATAATAACTAGCTTTTTCCCGCGGCTTCGCTCGTGCAGTCCTCAGGATTTGGTACACAGATATTCCTTCACAGTCAGTTAGTTCCCTCTTTTATATTTATATATCGTGCAGAAAACCTACCTAAGAAGTTAGTATCTCTGAAAAATGTGTTTATTGCCCTATTGGAGAAAACAGTTCAAAGATTATATGATCAATATTTTTGTTAGTGAAGCGCTGGCATCTCAACGCAGATCATACTATAGCAGATTGAATCACAATCCTATAGATATAAAACATATTTCTTTGCTGGCAAATGCAGCGATATGATAAGCACCATCTTTAGAATAGGGGGAGCTTTTACCCCTTCATTAGATATATTCCACACCTTCCAGATCTTATTACACTCTGGCAACCAGAAAGATGCACACCTTTCTAGCAGTATGACCCCATTCATACAGAATTCCGCTTGAATATCTTTGGAGTACGTACGCTGGAGTTAGATGGAAGCGATAAGTATATCAACTGCGATTTTGAGACGCATAACAAAGTTTAAAATTGATACGACGAACGGTTCGTGACTTAAGAAAAGGGCCTCCTTAAAAGAAGCCATCGCTAATAACTTGGGCTCCAAGCAAAATTTTCAAAGTCCGAAAAATTAATTATCTTTTTTCCTTCTAATAGTGTACACAAACTAAGTTTGAAGTCGATCGGATGAAAAATAAGCTTTGACCCCCCTCTTACCCCTTTAGGGGTAGAGTTTCCAAAATCGAAGGAAACATTTTCTTTATTTCTCATAGAGAATATACAAACCGAGTTTGAAGTCAATCGGATGAAAAATAAAATTTCCCCATATAAATTTTGGCCCCCCTTTTACTCCTTAAGGGGTCTTGTCTTGCTTGTATACATCATAAAAAAAACCTCTGTGCAAAATTTCAGCTTTCTAGAGCAAACTTCTTACGTAGATGAAGTGAAGATAGTCATATCAAAGTTACCTCCCACAAAGCTACTGCAACAAAATGGCCTAACCGCCGATCTGTTTAAAGCGGCAAGTGATGGTCTATCATGAGGCTGGCTAAATCGCCGATAAGGGTCACTAGATCCGTTTTAAATTAAATTGAATAAATTAATCACAAAGTAAGTAAGTAAATTAATCACAATTCCTTATAACCAAAACAAAAAAAATTATAAGTACTGAGACTTCTTACTTTTCCTGGCGATATTTTCGGCACTTTCCTATATTCCATTTATTATATAAGGACACTTTCACAAACTAATTTACTACTTCTATAAAATGTAATAACGTCGCCTTAGAAAAATATTTCACCTGTTCTCCCAAACACCAGCATCATGTCCAATTTACGTTTAAGCCTTTCATCCGACATATTGACAGTATTACGAAAATATTTCGCCTGGTAAAGTAGGTACTAACTTTACCACCAAAATTGTATGCTCTTAATAATTCATGAACTTGGCTACTTCAAAACTTTTCCCAACATTCAGAAGAAAGAAACCCTACCCCATACACCAGCAGCTGATGCACTCAGAAGTTTGTTTGAAATATTATTAATCAGAGTTTGAATTACTTACGAAATGTTTCTCCAAGGAACGGAAGGAAATCGAATAGCTATATCCTTACATATAATAAAACTGTAGGCATTTTCTTTGTCAGCTAAAAACTCGAAAACTACTGGACAGATTTCGATGAAACTTTTTTTAAATGTTCCTTAAGACTGTGAGACTGCTATAGGCTATGTCGTTTATAGCCACGTCCTTAGGAACAGTTTTTAGCCAAAATGTATTTTTTGAAGTGAAAATATATACATACACATATACCTTGCTACGAATGATGTTTATTCTTTTGCGATCGTCAAACAACCACATTCGATAAGGGTTGATTTGTTTTCGCAGTGAGTGCTATGGTCAGTTGTATATTATGTAGGTATGTATATTATGATTGTATGTCCGATGAATGATGGGGATGGGGTGAGTCGTGCGTGCTGCAGAATGGCATGGGGTATATTAATAATCTTCATAAGAGAAGAGACGTATATTACAAAACAGGTTTCATTTCAGAATTTCATTCGATATGTGGTATGGTAATTAAGTTGGGTTGGGGTAGGTAGTTGTTTGGATTCTATAGGAAGAGGGAAGCAAAGGAAAGGAAAGGAAATGCAGTAGGTATATTAAACAATTAGCAAGATCAATGAGAGGGAGGGCGATGCAGAGGGTGCACATTATATATCCAATGCATTACATCCATTATCGCATATCGCCACGCAACGCAGTAGGAATTTTATTCTGATACTAGCTGGACCCGTGCTCGCCTTGCCCGCTCGCACAAAATTATATTTGGTTCATTTAAAATTACACTTTTGAGTGTTTCATCGAAATCTGTCCAGTAGTTTTCGCGCTTTTAGGAGAAAAAGAAAATTCCTCCCTCTCCTAGATCTTGCTACTTATTTGTAATACTGAATTTTCTTTCGTTTGTTTCCCTCTTCCTATATGGAATCCAAGGAACTACCTACCCCAAACCTACCCTGTTACCATACCACATATCGAATGAAATTCTGAAATAAAACCTGTTTTGTATTATACGTCTCTTTTCTTATGAAGATTATTAATATACCCCATGCAACTGCATTTTCTTTCCTTTCCTTTACTTCCCTCTTCCTATAGAATCCAAACAACTACCTACCCCAACCCAACACAGTTAATATACCACATATCGAATGAAATTCTGAAATGAAACCTGTTTTGTATTATACGTCTCTTCTCTTATGAAGATTATTAATATACCCCATGCCATTCTGCAGCACGCACGACTCACCCCATCCCCATCCCATAATATACATACCTACATAATATACAACTGACCATAGCACTCACTGCGAAAACAAATCAACCCTTATCGAATGTGTAGTATACGTATGCTAGTCTTGTTTTGTTTTTGTTTGACGATCGCAAAAGTACAAACATCCATTCGTAGCAAGGTATATGTGTATGTATATATTTTCACTTCAAAAAATGCATACGTCATATCAGAATGAAATTCCTACTGCGTTGTGTGGCGATATCGATAATGGATGTAATGTATTGGATATATGCACCCTCTGCATCGCCCTCCCTCGCCGTACTCTTGCTACTTGTTTGTAATACTGCATTTTCTTTCCTATGGAATTCAAACAACTACCCTAACCCTACCCTGTTACGGCAAAACAACCAAAATAAATTCAGTCACCTAAACTAATAACAATATACATACATATTTGAATACATTTATGTGTCTCACTTGTTTTGTTTTGTTCACACACAAACAATATAATCAAAATCAGTCAAAACGTTTAGATGAAAAAAAATAGAAAACTTCCTGGAACCCAATTGCAGCGCCACCTATCGGGTCCAATTGTGAATCTAAACCATCCAGGGACCCACTCAAACACAACAAAATTTCAGCAAAATCGGTTTTTTATCTCGCGAAGGAAAAGTCTGAACTATTTTTTTTTTTAAATCAGAGCTTAATTTTTTCGGACTTACCTTGCTGATGAAGTTTAAATTCAGAAATCAATAGGTATCTATGTATTCAATTTCACTTCTAAAATCAATAACAATTCAAGTATGTATCTAACAATCGGCTTTCGTCTTTACTATGATTATATATGTATATTTCACAAACTGGCTGGACAGAAGTAAGTCACTCATACACAGTACCTATCTGTTCAAGAAAAATTGCTTTCGATGTGCGACAACAACCCCAAAGTAGAACTATGGAATCCAAACAACTACCCCAACCCTACCCTGTTACGTCATATCAGAATAAAATTCCTACTGCGTTGGGTGGCGATATGCGATAATGGATGTAATGCATTGGATATATAATGTGCACCCTCTGCATCGCCCTCCCTCTCATTGATCTTGCTACTTGTTTAATATACTGCATTTCCTTTCCTTTCCTTTGCTTCCCTCTTCCTATAGAATCCAAACAACTAACTACCCCAACCCAACACAATTACCATACCACATATCGAATGAAATTCTGAAATGAAACCTGTTTTGTATTATACGTCTCTTCTCTTATGAAGATTATTAATATACCCCATGCCATTCTGCAGCACGCACGATTCACCCCATCCCCATCCTTCATCGGACATACAATCATAATATACATACCTACATAATATACAACTGACCATAGCACTCACTGCGACAACAAATCAACCCTTATCGAATGTGGTTGTTTGACGATCGCAAAAGTATAAACATCCATTCGTAGCAAGGTATATGTGTATGTATATATTTTCACTTAAAAAAATACATTTTGGCTAAAAACTATTCCTAAGGACGTGGCTATAAACGACATAGCCTATAGCAGTCTCACAGTCTTAAGGAACATTTAAAAAAAGTTTCATCGAAATCTGTCCAGTAGTTTTCGAGTTTTTAGCTGACAAAGAAAATGCCTACAGTTTTATTATATGTAAGGATGACGTAACAGGGTAGGGTTGGGGTAGTTGTTTGGATTCCATAGTTCTACTTTGGGGTTGTTGTCGCACATCGAAAGCAATTTTTCTTGAACAGATAGGTACTGTATGAGTGACTTACTTCTGTCCAGCCAGTTTGTGAAATATACATATACGAGCGGGCAAGGCGAGCACGGGTCCAGCTAGTATTTTATATAATTCTTCTGTCCGTGTTTGTTACCGTACTCCTCCTAAACGGCTGGACCGATTTTAGTGAAATTTTGTGTCTGTGTTTGAATGGGTCTTGGGATGGTTTATATTCACAATTGGACCCGGTAGGTGGCGCTGCGATCCGATTCATCAAAATAATAAACACTCAACAATAAAAAAAAATTTAAAAAGCTGAAATAAGCTCATGAATAAAATTTCAAATAATATACACCCAACAAAAAAAAGTCATAAATAAAATGTCAAATAAAAAATGTACGAGCAGGCAAAACAACGTTTGACGGGTCCGCTAGTAAAATATAAAATATTTGAAAGTATTAACGGAACAGTATTTGAAGTGTTTTTATTTTAGGAGTCTCCTTTTTTTAAGAGTGAGTGTTCGCTTCAAAGAAAATTAAAGAAACTATTGCGAGTTTGTTCCCCTAGTATCGGGATTAAGGATCATCTATCAGCGGTTCTCAAACATATTAAGCTGTGGAACCCTAAAGAAGGCCCAAATATATTTCGGAACCCCAACTCTTATGCCGATTTCGATAGGCAAAAAAAATCACTTTTTCTTGCCCCAGATCACTTTTTGCGTTCGTTTGGTACAAAAAAAGCTATCTTTTCGGATTCGAGATCACTTTTGCGAATCTAGATTTTTTTTCTCAGAGTTGCTCGAGATTTACCAACAAACTTATGATTTGATATTTGGAGTTTGTTTGTTTACGATTTACGAAAAGTCTTTGGCCGAAAAAGTTAGAGTTCATGAAACTGTTTCATTGTTTGATTTATAATTTTTTAAAAATGTACTTCTATCTCTGAAAGCTGTATTCGCACATCTGGGACAGCGCCCAATCTCGATCTGTATTTAATCTTTGCATAAGTATACGCTGAAAAGCCTGCTTCACACTTAATATAGACTGTTTGGCAAGTTCGGGGTATTCACTCCTAATGCCAACCCAAAAAAATGATATAGATCAATGATATAGAATTAAATACATTTTTTGATGAAGAAGAACTCTGCAGATCTATAAGACACTCGTTTTCCGGATGCTTACGGTGATATTATTCACTCAATTTAATCCTGATTAAAGTTTACACCCGGGTTTAAGTGAGTTTAACCCGTGTATGTATTAATATTATTGTATCGCGACACAAGTCCACTCATTTCACTTTGGACACAACGATTAGTGATATGGACCAAATGTGGATGTATATTTTCATTCTTTGTGAGACATTATGCAGAAACTTTACAAAAGCTGTGCATGAAATGTTTGCGCAAAAATTTTTGTAATTGCATTTTACAAAAATTATTTTTGTGTTTTCTTATTTTTAATTCAAGAAATTCGCGGAACCCTGAGAACAGTTTAAGAACCGACGATCTATACGATACCTTATTTGTGCTGTTGAGGTGTAAATAGCTTAGCGAGCAGTATGACACTCGAATTTAGGTAGCTACTTGTGATTCACGGACATAATTTCTGTTTTAAAATTTAGTAATTGGACATAATGTCAGTGGACATTAATTATTTCCTTTTCAAACGGACCTAATGTCCATGAACATTTTGTCTGTTTGTAAGCAAGTCATAATGTCCATCAATGCTCGGTGGAATTCATTCAACAAACATAATAAGCGCGGGAGATTTCACTGACGATTGATCAGATATTTTACATTACCTCAAAGAAAAATAGTCTAAGGTCGTCGAATAATATTCCTACCAACTATAAATAAACTGCTAGGAAGCTCACTGCGGACACTTAACTTGTGGGCAAAACATTGTGGCCTTGAGGTGAACCCCCAGAAGACCGAACTTGTGCTGTTTACAAACAGAAGAAGCATACCGCACTTTGAACCACCAGTTATTGAGGGTATAGAGAGCGAGAAATATCTGGGAATAATTCTCGACAGAAAACTTAATTGGAAACTGAATGTCAATGAACGATTAAAAAGACGGCGAATGCATTTTATGCATGCAACCGTATCTTCGGCAGAAATTGGGGACCTAACCCGTAGATAATTCTGTGGATGTAAACGGCAATCATCCGCCCAATACTCACATATGGCAACATAGTTTGGTGGCAAGCCACAAACAAAGTAACTGTCATGTAGGAACAACTAGTGCGTTGAGAACAACACCGACTGCTGGGTTGGTAACGCTTCTTAACCTGCTAGTTCAATCAATCTCGAATAATGAGATAAAATCCAAAGCAGTTCGGCGCTGTCGCGAAGAGCTCAAGGCTCTTGGCTCGCAGCATAATACGAATCTCTGCTGGGTTCCTGGACACAGGGACATAACCGGCAATGAGAGGCCTGACGGACTGGCAAGAAAAGGTTCTGCAATGGACCTAGACCAGGCACTTCAGTCGATCAAACCACAAATCTGGAGTCTCAGAGAGCGAGTGGAATACAAGATCCGAATGAAAGCCAATATCAAGTGGAAAACACTAACCACCTGTGACATATCACGGAAGATGTGGCCAGAGTACAACAAAAGCAGGACCAACAAACTTCTGCGATACGACAGAATATCGCTGTCTAAGATTGTTGGCCCCCTTACTGGTCACAACCTTCTAAGAAGCCACACAAAGAAACTAAATCTTAAGAATGATGACATTTGTTGAGGCTGCGGTGATGAAGAAGCCCTCGAGGACACCCCTCACTTTCTCTGTCACTGCCCAAGTCTCTGTCACTTGAGGAATAGAACACTTGGAAGTTACTATTTCCAGGATATCCAAGAACTTTCTAACGTCTCAATATATAACCTTTACAGGTTTCTGAGGACAACGAGATGGCTGGACAAAGTCGACAAAGTCTAACCCCATCGAAGGGTATCACAATGGGTCCACGAGGACCTAAGTGGGGTGAAGAGGAGGCTACTCAGCTTCACCAACAAGTTAAGCGGCCCATAGACACTACACTTGTGTCTACACCGGTGTCGGTGTACGGAAATGTGTGCTGTGTGTGGGCTGGTGCGCACACCGATTTTGGTGTCAGACACGGAGCGAGTAAAATCAAAAGTTTTTGATTTTTGGTGTCGGTGTCTCGATCGGTGTTATGTGTATGGCTGAATGCCACACCGGTGTCAATACAACGGTGCAGACACAAGTGTAATGTCTATGGGCCGCTTTAACCTAACCCAACTTAACCTAAGGTCGTCGAATCGCATGATTTTTGCGGCAATTTAGCGTCGGCCCCTTATGATATTATGCAACCCGCAGTCTTATGGTACGATTACAAAATGTCACCAGTTGTGTCATTCCATGATATATACTATGACGCAACACGTCTAAATTTGTGCTAAAGTAGTCATTCTGTATAATAACTTGTCATGCGGCATGTCACACTGCGTACCACGATTTGTCACTACATTAATGCTTCTACAAAATTACTGATTTGTATCACTTTGTGATCGCCTTACTAACATTGAACGAATTTTTGACAGAATATCAAAGATTGACAATATTGCATTTTACGAGTTAGAGTGCACAATTTTTTACAGTGTAATGCATGTCGCGATAAACCGATTTTAAATAAAAACCAACAGCAATAAAAACTTAAGAGTCATACCATTTTTATTACATATCTTATTTGCAAGGGAAGTCCAGGGCCCATTTTCAGAAAAATTAATAAGTGCGACAAGTAACAGGTGACAATTTGTAAACAACTGATAAATGGAAAAATGTTAATTTCATAAAAAAATTACCATGAAAATGAATTGTCACAAAATTTTACAAGACCAATATCACTTAAAATCAACTTTTTCACTTATTAGAATCTTTCCACTTCTTTTCTATCACTTCCGATACTTTTCGAACTTCACTATACACGGTTTAAAGTTAACTGCACTCTCGTCCGATTTCGCAACCCTTTTTATACTCCAGCTAAAGCTTCTCGAATATTCCAATAGAATATTCTCGTACTCTAACCGGAACAATCGAGAATGTTCTGCTTCGTTCTATTCACCATTCGATGAGTTTCGAAGTTTTCGAAGTTCCGTTGAATAAGTTCATCCACTCTCCATTAGATGTCGCTGCGATCAATAAGTAGTACTTTTCAATCCACACTACATATAAAAATATACCATGGTTCAGAAGTCTATACGGTTTTTGTAGGTGTTTTGGTTCATGTGTTATAGGGGCGTGGCACCTCCTATACAATAAATGCATTCAAAATTTTCTATCTCGAAATCCACCAAATCAATTGAGTTTAAATTTATAAACAATCTTATGTAGGTATTCGCACGGGAGTATTTCTGTGAGGTCAAAATTGGACAAAGGGGCGTGGCACCGCCCATACAAAAAGAAAACATTCAAAATCGTATATTTCGAAAACTACCGAATCGATGACAATGTTCGAGTTTCTACTCTAAAAGTCAAACAACACCCTGTAAGTGATTTCTCCATCTCCTTATGTGAACCACTCGAAACAAACGTTCTCATCTCATTGATTGAAAGAGCAAGGATTACTTTCATGCTCAATATTTACTCATATCCAAGGCAGATATTTGCTCCATCTCCAACTATATCCAACCGTGATACCTACCATCCTCTTGAGTGGCTATACCCTCAGACAAGTTGATAGGTGGTTGCTTATACAAATACCCCACAGTTTGCACCCCATGGGTTGGGTATTGGGTATCCTATCGTGAAACTACAAATTTAAATTTATTCACGGTACCTACAAATTTGTTGGCTATTTATCGTAAGAGTAAGTTTGTGTAAATATTATTACAATATGAATGCGGGAGGATGAAAGGGAATTCCAGTTGGGCGTGTGGATTGCAGGCATTCTATTGAGTGGTTTCCTTTCTATACCACCCCGATTGTAAGGTTGTCAAATCGATATCATGGTAGGCATATCGAAACTTTTAATGACGCCTTTACTTCCTTCTGCAAAGGTGCCAATTTGTCTTTCTTTGATATTTGTTTGGTAGGGGAATCCTTTTTCAAATTTATTGGGTGCGTGTCGTTAAGACTGATTTATGCATATGTGTGGAATGTTTCTTCCCTGATTGGTAGTCAGGGTCCCAAATATAGACTGCAAAGAGAAAATTCAATTAAATTGACATCCTGAAATTGTGAAAACACATTTCCTGCATATGGGTGCCCCATTAATTCTGTTTTGAGAAACAAAAGGCAACCTCTTAGCTAGCATGAGGGAGCAAGAAAGTAATTGCCAAGAAATCGCGTGATTGTAAATAAATGTAATTTGTCCTCGAATGAAATTATATTGTTGGCTTAGATTGAATTGAGCGACGTGTCATTGGTAACATGGCAATTACACGCCAACGGCTGATTCAACATTATTTAATCATCAAAGTCAAAAGTTGGGGGAATTTTGATTGATAGAGTTTTAGCCTGACGAAAGTTATATCAACTTAATTTGAAGACATAATCTCTGTGATGGTGCGCGGGTATAGGTATGAAATAAATTAATATTTACTTTATTGAGAGTAGGAATTTCACTATTGAGGCTTAGGAGTTAAATTGAATCCAAAAATGTAGTCATAATTTTAATTACATCGACTTAACAGCTGGCTTACAAGTTTCACGTTAAATGAGGTTTTATATAGATGGATGAATGTAGGAGGAAGAGGTTGGGAGTCTTACAGTTCATATTCTTTGGAATGGGAGCCAATATGAGTTTAAAGTTAACAAATTTGAATGGATAAATCCTTTGGTCGTATTCGATTTTGTTGCATAACATAAATTGTTTCCGGGGGAAATGATGGCAAGGGAAACATTCGTTTTTAGGGATAAATTGACAACGTACTTTAGGAAGTACCTACTTCTTTGTATTTTATGTATTCGGCTATTATAGGTATACTCCGCAAATTATGCTACAAATAATCCCTTTCATGGGATTTGACGCACACTGAGTTCATTAGGTGAAAATTCGACTAGTGATTGTGTTAGATTTTTGGAACTTACTACACGAAGCTGTAATTGGATAATTGCATGCAAAGCTTAATTGGAATAAATCATGTTGGCAATAATGAGAAGATAGGTTTTTTTTTTTTGTAATGGGAATTCGGCGGAAGGAAAAATCATCGAAAGACATTGCAGAGCTATTACGCGAGGGATGCTTCTGCAATAGTGAGGGACTTTAACCCGATCTAAAAAAAAACTCCCAAGGGTACTGACTTTCGTCATCCCGAATTGATTGCAGTCGTTCGACTAATCGGGAATTAATTTTTGATTCATTTAAAAAAAATTCGAGGATAAATCCGACGTTTGCCGGAATTCTATCTACTACTCTTTTAATTGAAAATATTACCTACTTTCTTGGTGTTAGCTAAGATCAAGAGGTTTTACCCGCCTTAATGTCCTGATTACATTGTCAGTATTTAAAAGTTCTGTTATTTCTATGTTAACATGGTTAAGAAGTCTACTTCTATGCCTTCGGGCAACTTTTTTAACTTCTTCCTCAACCATTTCAATGTTAAGATCTCTATGTAGATCAGCGTTGCGTATGTACCAAGGTGCATTGACTATGTTCCTTAATACTTTATTTTGGAAAACTTGCATTTTTTGCAAATTTGTTTGGCATGTACAATATGCCCACTGGGATCCTGTAGGTCCATACTGGTTTTAGAACTTGCTGGTATAGCAATAACTTATTGTAATTTGACAGAGATAAATATCTCCCAATAAGCCAAAACATTTTACTGTATCGCATGTTCAACTCGTGCGCTTTCCAACGCAGTTTAGCATCTAGAGTCATGCCTAGATATTTGGCTGTATTTGAGTATTCCACTACATTGTTGTTAATGTATACTGGAATATATGGTACGTTTTTTTACGTAAAATTAATATGGACTGACTTCAGGTCATTTAATCTAATCTGCCATTTTTTTGTCCAATCAGAAATATTGTCTATTGCCCTTTGAAGCTTTTTTGTGCTACTTCGACAGTTGATCCCACAGCAAGGACAGCTGTGTCATCTGCAAAAGTAGCTATAGTGGTTTCCCCACTTTCAGGCAAATCGCTAGTGAATAGAAGGTATAAAACTGGACCTAGCACGCTCAATTGTGGTACACCAGCTTTATTTTCTCTTAATGTTGAGTACTCTGTCTCTTGTTTTATTCTGAAGAATCGATCTTATATATATGACTCCAGAATTGTCGAATATTGCTTTGGCAGTTGCCTTTGTAGTTTGTGGATCAGACCTTTGTGCCAGACTTTATCGAAAGCTTGTGCTATATCAAGAAATATTGTAGAGCACACTTTTTTCTCTTCGAATGCTTTTTCGATTTTATCGATTGTGGAGTGCTTATTTCTAAATCCAAATTGATGATTTGGGACTAGAGATTTTTCGTCAATTATTTTTTGCAGGCGTTTAACCAGCATTTTTTCGAATAACTTTGACAACATTGGTGGTATAGATATTGGGCGATATGAGGCTACCTCGTTAGGTGGCTTGCCTGGTTTTGGTATCATTATTACCTCCGCGACTTTCCACATGCTTGGAACATATCTCAACTTAAATGCAGCATTTATAATCTGCGCTAGTTTTTTTAGACATTTTCGTGGAAATTGTTTCAAAATTTCTCCTGTAATCAAATCATATCCTGGGGCCTTTTTTATATTTATGCCTTCTTTAATTTCTTTGGCAAGTTTTTTAACTGTTACCGACCGTATAGGTCTATCTTCTTCGCACCTTAATTCGAGTCCTTGATAACCTTTATCTTCATAAGGTTTAAATACGTCTTTAAGATACTCTGCAAAAGTGTTTGCCTGTTCTTGGTTGCTTTTCCCCCAGTTACCTTCTCTAGTTTTTACTGGGGGAATATGAGCTATATTGGCCTGTTCAATGTTCATCCTATTTGTTGCCTTCCAGAGCGAGTAGTCAGTACTAGCATCATTTGTAAGGCTGGTAAGGTAAGTTTTTAAAGATTCGTTTTTGAATTCTCTAATAGATTTTCCAAGCTTGTTATTCAAGTTGTTTAGTGACTGTGACTGTGTGGGTTTTTAACGAACACAATTGTGTTTAGCAAACTCTGTTCAGGATGTGAACAGCAGACTAAACGCATAATCCAGTCAGCAAGATGTGTGCGGCATTCCTGCTGTCTCTCAGCATTGTATTTGGGAAGAGACTGAATTGATAACTTAGGCGTTCCTACGAGACAATTTGCTTTTGCTAACCTTCTTAGTGTACTCGGCTTAAGTGATACCACTGCCTGCGACGCTTGAGAAGAGGCGACGATCAGGTGGCAGATGTTTGGCGCTGATGTGTTGAGTGCTGATGATACTATCCCACTATGAGCTCCTCATCGTTGAAGTGCTTTCTCGGCTTTCTTCAAAAGTCGAAAAATTTCCAGTAAAATTTGTACTACTACTGGACGTTTTTTCTGGTAGTGCAGCTGCATCCGAGTATTTCCTAACCCGACAAACATAAAAAAAAGTGAGTGAGTGCGAGCAAAAGGTTTTTGTCACACCTGTCGAAAGCAATAGAACCATGTCACTATATCACTGCGGCCTGGGACTTTTGTGCTTTCCTCAATTTAGAGCTTCCTCATGAATTAGTGATAGATCCTGGCAAATCTTTGAGTGAGCTAGCATTTCGAATATAGCTACCTAAGGTAGAATTTACCTAAATGACGATGGATAGGACAGTTATAATGACGCAAAATGTGTTTTTCTGATTCTTAGTCCTTTTTATCGTGCTGGAATACAACAAGCTATGAGAACGTGAAGCACTTCTGTTACACTATCTTTCCGTTTCTTCCTATCTTGTGCTTAAGGCTGCACGCTGTGCTTCTGCAATACCTATAGTCCTATACCCGCCAGAACTGCAGAAAATATAGGCTAAAGCTTAAAATACTTCTCTTTCTAGGCACCAGGCACCACTTAGGGGTATCTCTATCCATAACACCTTAGGCTGAGAATACACCGGATACGGATCATAAAAAAACACCATTTTATCGTGAATAAAGCGCAATCGTAAAGTAAAATTTTCGACAACTTTATCGAGCAACAGGGCCCGTATATTAGCAATAACACGGCGAATGTTGACTTCCAAATCGTTCAAAGTCTATGGTTTATTGGCATAGACTAGTGACTACATATACCCCAAAGAAAGTAATAATTTGGTGTGACACCACAGGGTCGCGTAGGCCAGTTCACAGTTTCCCGCAGTAAATTGTTGGTGTCGCGTGCCGTGTGACATGTTGCGCCATCTTGTTGAATCCAAAGCTCTGTCATACGTCAATGTCATTCAACTGAGGAAGCTTTTAA
This sequence comes from Cheilosia soror, assembly GCA_949372485.1. Taxonomy (NCBI): domain Eukaryota; kingdom Metazoa; phylum Arthropoda; class Insecta; order Diptera; family Syrphidae; genus Cheilosia; species Cheilosia soror. The sequence continues at coordinate 32,411,801 of OX443561.1, read as the reverse complement.
GCTAAGATCTTTCAGTAAAATCGTCCACAAAGTGGATTATGGCAATAACTTTTTCTGTTCGTTTGTCGTCTTTGGGGATGCGTATTATCCACTAGAGTGTACTGTACGGGGTGCGAAAACGATTCATCGTGTTACGAAACACTTGCTCAGATGGACGATTATGGCGACCGTAAAATATACGTAGCGTACGATAAGTTTCAGAAACCGAACCATGGTTTTCAAAATAAGTTTTCACAATTTGGAATTTGCACGCGTTGTTCTGGCCTTAATCTATTTATCGTAAAATGACAAAATGTAATAACCACAAATCAATATTTAATTAGTAAATTGGCAATCTGTAGAAACAGTGTTGCCAGTTTAAAAACCAAACCTCTAAAAAAAATACCCTTTTTACAAATAGGTACAGTGAGCGTCAAAAGTGAATGAACACCACCTGGTCTTTTGAGTTTTCTTTAGGGGCTTGAAACAGGTCTGTAAAAATAACAATCTGGAAAAAGTTTGTTAACATAATAACAATAACAATAATAACAGAATTCAAAAACTATTCAAACAATCACTTAAAGGAGTCTGATGATGAATTAGTGGTGTAGTTCGAAATACCTATCATTCCTACCAAAGTGACTGTGTCTACGAGTTGTTGTTAATGTAATTCTCTCAAAACAATAATTCAGAGACTGGAATAACAAAACATATTTCATCTCGACAGCAAAAAATACTTTATAGATATTTAAAAAAACTGTTTTCTAAAACTCCAAATATAAATATAAACAGCAATAGTGTTTACTTACTTTTGACGCTCACTATGCTCGTATATGCTATAGAAGGCGAAACGAAACATTATTTTTAACCTTTAACTTAAATATTGTGACGATCACAATAGATTTAGATTTTATATGGACATTTTCGTTATTGTGACTTTGTAAGTGTTAGCTTGGGCACTAAATTGTGATACCTGGTACAGCCACAACGTCACTGTCTATCATTATTGCACACTCGCTAATGTCACAGCACTCACTAGATTTATGTCAAAAAATCGAAAAAGAAAAATATGTTTCGTTGTCGACATCGTAGATATTTTTCTTAATTTTTCAGAAATATTTTCAGCCTTAACTACTGACGTCATTCTAAAATGAACGAATTTTTTTGAACACCCATTTCTTTTTTTCTTATTTTCAGAAGTTGCACGCACATCTATCCAAAAGACAGGTAAGCCGCATTTATACTCTTCAATATCCGTATTCGTATTAGACTTAAAAATAAATATCTCTCTGTCTTCCTTTTAAGCCATTTATAGATAACTTCATTAGGTACCAATTAGGTATCCAATTTTCATGATTTGGCTTTCAGTTTGGGAAAATATTCCCTGCCCAGTTTTAGTAAATATTTTGTTAGGGTGCGTGAATAGAATGAATTTTTTATTATATTTTTTACACAATTACAATTAAATTGGCTACGGCCAAGCTTGTTTGAAATAATTCCGAATAGATGCACAAGTCCTCACCCCATTTTATTAACTTTCGCTGAACCCTTTCTTCCGCCTAATACTAATTAATTCCATTAATCAGTTTTTACCTATCTACCCCATTTTATCAGGACCAAAAAAAAAAAAAGGCCTCGAGGTAGGTAATCGCAATTAACCTTTTTCTTCAACCTTATGCCATTAAATTTCAACACTTCATGAAATTTTTGTTTTGCAAATCATTTCGGAGACTAGAAAATTCTAAAAAAAAAAAAGTCAAATCCCTGAGTTGCTTCCTAATTGAATCAAATACTCATCTAAGGATAAAACAGAATCAACAACTTTTATGTCTGTTTTCTTGCTGATTAAATAAACAATCATATTGCCTTTGGCGAATGATTTTGATTGTGCGGCTTAACTCTTGAAAATTTGAAGCCTTTCCTTCCTTCCTCCGACAGAATAACTTTCGTTTCTAAAAAACAATGTCGCTGTGTTGGTTGGTATCTGTACTTTCATTCTTTCATACATCAACAACAGGTCTTCTTTGAAAATTCATTCAATTATGATTTCAAATAAAAGGACACTGAACCGACACACACATAGCTAAGCTATCGCACGCACATTCCATCAGCATCAATTATGCCCCTATCTCCAAGAGTTTCAAATAATTTCATCTCATTGTTGCTTTACTAATGATTAAAATGAATTATTATAGCACATAGAATAATATGATGGAAAATTTCCCAACGGAATTTCAGAAATATAAAATTGAATATTACGGAAGTTGTCGTTGAATGAACACAAATTGCCAGCCAAATTGTTTTCTCAGAATGAAAATATGGTCATTCATTATGTTTTATTATTTTATTTTCTTGTTGTTTTTAGTGATGGTGTCTTGTGAATTTTTTTTTAGGGTGTAGCTAGTTAGTAGCAAAATGATGTCTTGTACAACATTTGAACAGAGAAGTAAATCTTATGTAAATCGGATCGCAGCGCCACCTACCGGGTTCAATTGTGAATCTAAACCATCCTTGGACCCACTCAAACACACGCACAAAATTTCATCTTCCTATACTGTGAAACATATACAACCAGAAAGATCGTGAGGATGTGTTCCACTTTTTATCATTATGAGCCCATTCTTGCAGAATTCCGCTTGAGTATCCTTGGGGTTCGTAGGCTGGAGTTACATGAAGCGATAAGCATATTCAATGGCGGCAGAGGGGACGTACTGCAAAATTTCAAATTGATACGACGAACGGTTTTGAGAGTTAAGAAAAGGGCCAAAATCGGAGAAATTAGTTTTATTTATTTGTCATAAAGAGTACATAGCCTGAGTTTCAAACTCGCTCGGATCAAAAATAAAAATGTTCCCATACAAAGGTTAACCCCCCTTTTACCCCTTTAGGGGTTATTTCGAAATATCCTTCTATAAGCTACGACTAAACGGCCATTTTTTTGAGTCATTTAAATGGCGCTGTGACGTCAGGAAAAATTTCGCATTATAGCGACATTTAAGCTACGTCATTGAAAAAATGGCGATCACACGAAATGACTATCATCGTCATTTGTGTCCCAAAATCAAATGACGGACACTGCGAGTCATTTAGAATTTTCCGTTGGGATGCCATTTAGTCATTTGTCCTAGGCGTCATTGAAGAGCGATCACACGGCCATTTTTTTCCGCCATTTAAATGGCACTTAATTCATGTCATTTGGTGCGCCATTTTCCTAGTCATTTAAATGACGCTGCCAAAAATGGCGATCATACAGAGCGACATTTAAATGATGCTTTGTGATGGGATTTTTACGTCAGAGCGCCATTTAAATGACTCGAAAAAATGGCCGTGTAATCGTAGCTTTATTCTTTGTATACATCATAAAGGGAACCTCTGTGAAAAATGTCCGCTTTATAGTTCAAAGGGTTTGGGCTGGGCGTTGATCAGTGGGTCGTAAATTCGATGAAAAATGGACCACGTATGGGATAGCTTTTGAAACATTTTTTTTTATGGGAGCGGATGGCCCCGTCCTCTTGCTCTATTTTGAAGATTGCAAATATTACGGTATGACTGTAAAGCAACGGTTCCCAATCTTTTTTTGGTCGTGGACCACTTTTCAGGATAGAAAGTTCGTTGTCCGTACGGGGTACGGAGCACCAAGTGCTCCGCGGAGCACGCTTTAGGACTCTGGAAACTCGGCTGTAAAGGATATTCCGGACATTGGTGCGGCAAACGTACCAGATAGCAAGTGGGTTATCTATGTATGAATTTCGATTACCTACTCATGTCACGAATGGAAATATTTCGTGACGTGCTGATACATCATCATGCCCGAATTTGTCATAATGTGGTAACTGAGTTGTATGATCCATGTCACGATTGACAATTATTTCATGACCAAATGACTGTGTTTGGCATGATTTTTTTTTTTGATACCATATATCGGAGATTGACCACGCGTCACACTGATTTTATACATCGTATTGCATGTCGCGATTGACACGTATTTTCTCTTTTTGTTCGTGTGAATCGTAATTAAAAGGTAATAAAATCGTATCATTCTCATTCTGACCAAGCGAGGTAGGATCATCTGAGGATTCTTGTTAAATTTAACGTAGTCACTAGAAATATCATTATGTGAGAGCGCCATCTACAAACTAAAAGTATTAAGTATTACTTGTAGCCAACTTAAGAAAAAGAAATAATGGTAGGTACAAAGAGGGAAGGCGGCCATTTTGGGTGTGGCATTCTAAAGAAAAGATAAGACGAGTAAAGGCGAAAATAAAAATCAGTTCAGGGATAGATTTTTTAAATGTGCTTAATTTTTAATCGAACGATTTTTGCTCGGAAAAGCTGGGTTCAATGTTCAGACATTTCTGTAACGCACATCGGGGTCTTGCGTTGCTGTGCGATCAAGTTCGTTTTTCAGTTATAATTTTGACAGCCCCATATGAATTTTTTTTTTGTTATCCTCTGAAAATTGTTTGCGGAATTTGCTTACGATTTGCTGTGAAGTGCTAAAAAAATGTAGGTAAGCAATAAAAAAAATAAAACAGAACCACCACCAATAAATTCCAGCTTCTGACAGGATAACCCCGATGAAGCAGGAAACTGCATGATGTGAAATCAATTGTCGTTAAATTTGAGGTGTTCTTTCCGAAGACGGACATCTCGAATGTAATTTAAAGATTAAAAAGTACAATCGTGTCATCGTGTCATGCTGTGTAATCGCCTCTCATGCGTAGGTCACTCGCCTTTATCATTCAGTCCGTTGACTGCATACATGTACGACACACGTAGATCGAGCAATTTCACACTATACGATCGGGTGTCATGATTGACACATATAACGACCGCATGAGTCAATATTTGACACGTTTTGTGAAATGTGTAATCGTAGCTGTATGCTATAATTTTTTTGTGTAGATATTTCCTTCTTGCGCAGCAGATGCGGTTATAAATTTATGAAGTCAAATACGATTGTATGCCTTTGGTTGAGACATTTTATTCCTTCCTGTCCTTCCATCAGGAAAACATATTTAAAAGGAAAATAAACTTTTTAATAAACAAATCCGTCATCATTTTCATGGTTGCAAATATTTTGTAAAGCTTCATTGGTTATGTGCTTCAATCAAAAAGAATAACGCTTATACTTAACTTTTGTCAATTTTTGTTCTTTAATTCGTTTTATATGCAAGGGTAAGGGTATGCCGCAAACTCGTCTGTTTTTTTGGGAAGAAAAAAGTTTTATTTTGCTATCATCAGCGTGACAAAGTTTAAACGAAGCTATTCGCAAGGGCTTTCTGTTGGAATCATTTATTGTGTGCACGTTTTCAAAAAAACAACTTTTGTTATGTAGGTAATTCATTTTTAAGACTTGTTTGAGGTACTCATACTCATTCACAAAATACTACCCTTTCTATCTGAAAGTTAAATTAGGTACTTAAAACATGATTTACGGAAATCTTTGCTATTCTGAGCTAATTAGTCTTTTGAAAATATTAATTTCAATTATAATTTGTGCCAAATGGAAGTAGGTATGTATGTAAGTAAAAGTGGCGGTTCACCTTGAACCAAATTAACACTAGGATGCGCCGTTTTGTTACCACGACTCGTGTGACATATACATTGTGATGATTGTTAAGGATGTGGTCCGGTCGGTGCCTATAATCAACCTGTAGAATTGAGAAAATGGATAAGATCCTGTATTCCTTTGCTCGAGATGTAGACCGCGTCGATGGCTTTGATGACGGCTTGGCTATTTCTAAGGATAGCAATGCTTTGTTTATGCGTTGTGTCACGTCTGGAAAATGCTGGCAAAATCCGGTAAGCGGACTGAAATTGATATTTGCGATGGATGATGATCATGAGTAGTTACTATACCTACGAAATAAATAGTCACCTCCTTTAGGCCATATTTTTATATTTTGGTTGAAAATACTTTTTCCATTACAGCCCCAAATCAAAAGGTAGAGAAATATTTTTACGAAAATGTTTATCCAAATGTAAACAAAAAATTAGAGGTACTACTGTGCATTTGCAACAAACTCCGTCCGTGTAGCATATAGTCAAATACAGGGTTTTTCAATAAAAGCGCTACAAACGTTTTTTTAAATAAAACAAAAACGGTTTTGGATATCAATGAAATACTTTATTCCTGTGAAAGTACGTTCGATGCCATGATGTATGGAACTCGATTTCTTTTGCATGGTCACCACGGGCACGCTTGCAGAAGTCCAGACGCTGAACCCAATTTTCGACGGTTTTCAAGCATAAATCGGCCGATACTGCTGCAATTTCACGTTCGATATTCGTACGAAGTTCATCAATCATCGCTGGCTTGTTGGCATAGATCATAGACTTGACGTAGCCCCACAGGAAATAGTCTAACGGCGTCAAATCGCACGACCGAGGCGGCCAAGCGACTGGACCATTTCGTGAGATAACACGTTCTCCAAACTTGGTTTCCAATAAATTGATCGTGACATTCGCTATGTGGCTTGTGGCGCCGTCCTGTTGGAACCACATGTCCTCCAAGTCCATATCATCCAATTGGGGCCAAAAATATTCGGTTATCATTGTACGGTAGCCATTCCCATTCACAGTAACGTGCCGGTCTTGATCATCACGGAAGAAGTATACGGCCCAATGACGCCGGCGGCCCATAAACCACACCAAACCGTAATTTTTTCGGGATGCAATGATGACTCATGGAGTACGTGTGGATTGGTGCCTGACCAATACCGCATATTTTGTTTATTGACGAAGCCATTCAGCCAGAAATGAGCCTCATTGCTGAAGATGATTTTTCGATGAAAATCCGAATCATTTCAAGTTGTTGCTCAGCCCAATTCACGAACATACGATGCTTCTGGTGGTGAAGCGGCTTCAGTTTTTGCGTCAATTTAATCTTGTAAGGATGTAGGCCAAGATCTTTTCGCAAAATTCGCCACAACGACGTCACAGAGATGCTTGAGAACGACGTGTGAGAGATACATTTGGGCTTTCTTCAAATGAAGCCTCAGCGGCAGCAATATTCTCGACACTACGGGCACTTCATTGTCTCACTGGCACGGGACCATTTTGTACTGTGCCTGTGGATTCAAATTTTTCCACTAGACGCTCAATTGTTGATCTGCTAGGATGATTATGACGTAAATTGGACGTAGCGCTCTTAACGTAAAGGCCACTGGCACTGACTCCGAATTTTGGTAGCAAACTTTAATAATTTCGACTCGTTGTTGGCTCGTATATCTTTCCATCATGAAATGGCGAACCTACCTTACTGAAGAGAAATGTCAAAAGGGCGGCAAGAAATTCGGCGTCGTTTGCTGTCCCTGTGCTCTACTTTTGTACCGTCCCTGTTGAAAAACCCGTTACATAGTTAGTTCATTGGGAGGTCTTATCTGAAGATGAAACAATTGGAAAAACGTTCGTCAATTAATTAGTAGGTCAGTGATGTGCGTGTCTTCTTGAAATGATACATTTTTGTTTTTAATTTATACTGAATTTAAATTATCCACATTTCAATGAGAGTGGTTTCATTTTTACTTACTTTACGTTACATTTTTTTTTGAGTTCAAACTGAACCGTAATGTGATAATTGTTGATGAGATTAAAAAAATATAAACTATAGCTAGCTAATTGGCACTTTCACTTCGTTGACCCTCCGGGTTGGAATTAAAGACGCTCCATTGGTGTCCATTCGCTCTGCATGTCCTAGCCCTGGTCCTGCGTCATAGAGCAGGACAGGGATGATGAGGGTCTTATATAGAGTTTCCTTAGTGTGTCTTGACAAGGCCTTACTAATCAGTTGCCTTCTTATGCCAAAGAAACAGCCGTTGATAAGTGTAACTCTTCGTTTGATTTCTACTGTAGCGTTATTATCAGAGTTTATAGCGGAGCCGAGGTATAGACAAAATCCCTAGCCACCTCAAAGTTCTAGCTGTCAATCGTGACATTCTGTCCGATTCGTCGATGTTGTGTGGCCTTTCTGGTTGAAAGCAAGTATTTTGTTGTGCCCTGTTTTGACCTGGAACCTCTTTTCATTCCAGAGTTTTCTGTTCGAAATGCATTGGTTCCCAGTGCTTCTAACGACTGAAATCGAACATCTAGGAATGATAGGAAGTCCGTTAATGAAGGTTGACTGAGGGTACTGGGAACTCTGGTGGTCAGCTATCCCCTTCGCTCCAAATTTCTCTAATGAAAAGGGTAGTTATCTTTGGCTTGGTTCGGAACCTCTTTTGATTGCTAAGTTTGTATTCTTTCTAAAAAGCTCCTTAGCCCTGATGGGGGGTAGCAAATTGAAAGTCTGACTTCTGAACGTAAAGTAATTTATTTCTATATTCTTATGGCTATTTATAGCTTAAATTTTTTATTGATTCTTAGAGTATACAGACGGCCACAGCTTTGCTGGCAAGGACGTTCTCTTTTATTGAAATTTTCTATGACCCTTTCGCATAAAGGTGGCTGAATTGCATTAATACACCTCCCAATTTCCTCTTTCAAGGCATTGGTGGTCGTGGGCTTGTTTGCATAGACCATTGACTTCAAAACACCATAAATAAAAAAGTCCAAGGGGGTTAAATCGCAAGACCTGGGCGGACAATTCTGACTGAAAAACGGCCGATTAATAATTGTTTCTCTGGCTGTGTAGTGTGTAGCATGTGGCACCGTCTTGTTGAAACCACATATTGGACACATCTATATCTTGTAGTTTAGGCACTAAATTGTTACTGCCTGACCAGCTGCATTTATGAAGAAGAATGGTCCTATAGTGCCTCCAGCCCAAAATCCGTACCAAACAGTCACGCGTTGTTGATGCATTTGTTTCTCAACAATTACTCATAGGTTTTCTACACCCCAAATGCGACAATTTTGACGATTAACGAAGCAATCAAGATGAAAATGAGCTTCATCACTGAAGATGATTTTGTTAAACTTTCGTTATTTTTAAAATATTGCTAAACAATGCAAATGAGTGGTTCTTTCGTATAGCGCTCCATTTTTACTAATTACAAGTTTGACAGGAATGCCAAAACTAGACGTGGCTCTGTCTGTATAGCTTTCCTGGATATTGTTATGCTCACCTAATTTTGGTCAGGTGGACGGACCTCTTGGCTTTCATCGTCTAGGTAAATGGTTCATTCTGTCTGATAGCGGAATGTGTGTGGTCTTTAGATATTTTTTCCATGTCCTGAACACCGACTGTGACTCTACAGGTCTTGTTTCCGTGACACTTTTTTTTTATTTGATAGCTGAAAGATTTACCGAATGATAAGCCAAAGAGATGACAATTAGTAATCGCTCTTGGTTGGACTTGGATGGTTCTCTATTTGTCTCGAATAAGAAATCACGCAGAAATATTTTGCTGCGGTATTGAAGTAAGAAACCACTTTCGCTCTATCTAAAATGTAAGGGAGGTAATATGACAACAGGATGTTATTTTATTGGCCAACTACGTGGTGACGTATTTTTTTATGTTACACAATTTCAAGGTTGCGTGATGTCCCATTTTTGCTGTGCATATCCTCAATAATTGTCATGCTGTGGAATCGAAGCCCCCTGTATCAAATTTTCTTCTTCAAATCTTCTTCATTCTGAATTTGTTATCGATCGTTTTAAACAACCTATAGGGAATGCCTTCCCCCCACTTGCTTCTAACATAAAGTGCATAAAGTTTGTCGCTTCCGTTCGATAGAAAAAATGTTTAACTATCTCAAAACATTCTTCTTGTCATTTATTTCTTTTTTTTTTATGTAAGTGTTCTGCCCACACCTTTTTTTCTTCTCTTTAAAATAAATGTTCAAGTTGTGTCAAGTTGTGTGCTACGCTGATACCCCGCAGTTGGCATACTGTGGTATGAATATACACAGAGGACTCAGAGGAGGGAAATGTTGTTATGGAAATATCACCCTAAAGGCAGAGTTTTCATTTCCTTAGCAGAGGGTTGGCAGGCTCACTTGCTTCGGCTCGCGGAAAATATATCGTCGATGGGGTGGGTGATGTTTTTTCTCCTCATCCATATGGTCCACAAAATAAATTATTATTCCTGGCAAAAAATAAAAAAGTTTTCTGAAATGTCTATTGTAGGGAAATTGTTCATATGAATTGAGGAAAACCCCTCTAAATCAAACAATTAGTGGTGCCAACTGCCAGTAGGAATTATTAAGGAGGTAGCCGAAACCACTGTAGGGTATCAGCTACCCCTAGTGGTATGATGATGAATACGTATACCTATACCGGAAAAAGGATAAAAAAAGATGCGCCTATGAAAACGGAGCAGCACAAAATAAGCGCAACGGAGGAATAAGATAAAAACTGTTCGCTGCATATATCCCCATAATTTAGCAATCCCCGAGGTGGATAAAATGCGACACCTGAAGCCACCTTATCTAAAAGGGGTTGATGGGGTTAGTACACATTTCTTTTCTGATAATATCGATACCTATATCTAGTTCCGGTGTTTTTTCTGTTGTTAAGTATATATATTTTTTTTTTATAATAGACACGCACTAAAGAGATTATGACTACTCTTTTAGGGTGAACTACACAGCGCGGACGTTAGGGAAATGAGGATAGATGTGATAGGAGAAACCGATGCACATTGGTTTTAAATGTCTGTACATTGTAACAAGGAGGAAAAACAGAGTTTGGTAAAGCATTCCACATTCGTGATGTACGGCTTATGAATGAATCTCTATATTTGATAGTACGTCCGAAGATAAGCTGAATGGTAAACTGATGAGCATTCCTAGCATGACGAGTATTGCGGTTGAATTGCTGAAGGGGTGGAATGCAGCTGGCAATTTCGTTTGAGCACTGTTTGTTAAAAAAGCGATAAAACAGCGAAAGGCACCTAACATTTCTGCGATGTTCAAGCGAATTAATAGAGTTCGCGATATTTATGTCACCGATAAGTTTAACGCACGATTTTGGATCCTATCCAGTAGGCGCAATATGGTTTTGGGCGCACCAGACCAGATGTGAGAATTGTACTCAAGTTTTGGGCGAATGAACGCCTTGTATATTGTAGCCAGATCAGAAGGGGTAAAATATTTCTTGCACCGCTTGAGAAAACCTAGTCATTTCGCAGCATTCTTGGCGACTTCGTGTATATGGTCATTCCAACGAAAGTTGTCATGGACGCACATACCGAGAATGGAAAGTTTTTCGGTTTCGGTGATGCAAGTGCTTTTGAAGCATTAAATTCCACTCTATTGGCTGAACCCCATTTTAAAATGCTGTCAAGCTCGGAATTCAATGAGCTTAACATACGTTGCCGTTCCAGTTCTACGGCCGAAGAGCAGGGACGTGAGTCTTGGAAAGAATACGAGAAGCTAAAAGTGCTGTCATCAGCGAAGGAATGAATTGGATTAGAAGTCGCAGATAAGAGATCATTTATAAAAATGAGGAAGAGAGTCGGAGACAGAACGGAGCCTTGGGGAACACCAGCATTTATATGGTGAGTTTCAGACTTGCAGACTTACTTACTATGCCAGACTACCTACCCGGTAGCACATAATATTACAAACATGAACAAGACTGGGCTCACCTTTCTTTATACGAATCTTTCGCGATATTGATAAATTGTTCACAGCCTATGCAAAATTTCAAATCGATTTTAAAAACATAATAAAATCTTTACAGAATGCGCACCATCACAATATTTTTAATGGCGAAGTTTATACCTACCAACAACCATCTTCCATTGGCAATATGCCGTCTTTTATAATACGTAGGTAACCACTGAAAGTGACTTGATGGCAATTGAAATTCCCCTGTGAAGTGCGTGGCAATTGAATGCAGTTGCTACGCTTTTCCAGTGTCACTGTGAACGAAAAATGATTTTTTTTTACAAATAAGTTCGTTTAACAGAACCTATAAACTTAAAAAAAAAGGTCCCTTTATCGACAGCTGAGCATCTGTTTGTGTGATGTTATTTTCTTCTTTTTAAAAATAAATCATGATAACATTTTATCTATTCAGAAACATTCTTCTCACCAAGTGAAGTGAACCCTTCTTTTCAACGTTTCAAAGCAAGCGAAAGGACAATTCCCTGCAAGCATTCAATTTCAACGAGCCCTACGATTGAATAAAATAAAAGTGTAAATACTTTGTGAATGCCAGCAATGACATTCATCGCAGACGATGATGGAATGAAGGAACATTTTTCGATTAAAATAAATTCGAAAAAAAAAAATAGATTTGAAATATCTACCCATTCAATATGGAGGATCCATATTTATCGCCAATACGAGGTGGTATTTACTCCACTCGCTTCTTGGCTGCGAAATTTTCTCAAATAAACGTCTGCTTACACAAACTAGTAAAAAATTTAAATGCAACGATGGCAGGTGACATATTTGTATCTGTTTATCAAAAGATTGTTAAAAAAGTGTTGAGATTCACTTTGGTTTGCATTTTCCTTTTTATGTCTCGTCGTGTGTGTTTTTGTTTTAGAACATAATCTATGCAAGGGTAGAGCAGTGCTGATGGTAGATTTGCGGAAAGGATTTGCCTGGATGCTCACTGATTTAGGGAGCTATGATTGTGGTTAATTTTTAGACTAAGCATTCAGGGAGCAGATAGTTTCGCAGATATTTAAGCAACTGTAAGTAATTTATTAGAAACTCCTTTGAAATTCAAACTGAGCACTGTGAGCACAATTTGCTTCCGCTACTTTATAATTATTTGTAATTCCTCTTAGGGCCATTTGTTGTGTTTGATCGAATTAAAATATTTTTTTTAAATATAAGGCGTTTTTTTTTTTTTTTGCAATCCTATATAGGCTTAGATAAACACACAAAAAAAAAAACGCCTTACTGTGACTGGCAACATTAGGTATAGGGCCTTACAGGTATTAAGGGCCAGCCGTAAAATCGCACGACCTTTACATAATCCATTTCGCAAATATTTGTTAACATGCAAGCCAGGTATAGCTTCGTTGAATAGGGAAATCCCTCCTGCTTAAAAGTAGTAGTAGAATTAGTGTAGGCTGCACAATGCAGCTCGTCAAGTAAGTCAGACGTACTGAGTTAAGATCGCAGTACGTATCTGACTGTAAGGGCGCTAGTCGATTTTAAGTATTTAAGTCATTTTAAGTATTTAAGTTATTATATTGATCTCAATAAAACTAAGGGTGTAAGCAATGTATGTGTGTATCCCGATCTTTTTGAAAACATGTGAAATTGTGACTATCGCCATGGACTGTAACGCGAATTTCGATTTTCGACGCCGCTGCCTTTTTTTCTGACATAAAATTTGGCTAATTTGGTTGGTGCAAGAGGCGTTTAGGCACCCTAGGCCTAGCTTCTGACAACCACTCGTTTGTGTGAATTTTTCATTTTTATGCCGAGTCCGAACGGTAGAATTAAGAAGCTTTTTTAGGACAGTTATACTCTGGGACTGGGATGTTTGTCAGATGTTCGCGAGAGGTCGTACAGTGGAAAAACCCTTAAGATGTAGGTAATTTGTGTTTTTCCGGGGATCGAACCCCTAAAGCAGTACTCCAAAATCTTACTTTTATGCGAGAAACAGATTACCACAGCACCAGCAACAGCAACTTTAACAGCAGCAGCAACTTCAACAGCAGAAGTCGCATGAAATACATTGGAAACATCGACAGCAACTTTGTCAAGGGAGGAAAAAAAATTTTGTTTTGAGTTGATTGCAACACAGCATTACCAGATTACCTTTTATATCTTCCAAAATAAATGGTAAAAGCGAAAAAATGATATTAGGTACATGACAACCTGTAAAATGTTAGAGCAAATCACGTACTTAGTATCAGTAGGTATGTACCAGTATAGGTACTTGGTGGTAGCTAAAGTATAAAATTCGAAAAACATATCTGATGTAATTTTCGACTGTGTTTTTTAGATGTTTGCTGCCCAATCAAACATCAAATCATAATTTGTATGTACTTTTGTTTTAATAGCTTGTCAAACATTAATTTTAACACAACTCGCGACGATTGAATCAGATAGCTCGTTTCCACATTGCAAATAGTAAAACTAGAACTCAAAATCACGTCCCACCGATAGTAAATAATTTGACGCCTGCAGATCACAAAATAGAATTGATTTCTTTTGCCAATCGAAAATGAAAGGCAATCTAAATCAAAAGAAAATTAAAATAGTATTTTCTAAATAATTTCCTATTCCTAGACTGCTGAAACTTTATTTGTATATATCTGGTAATGATGCTGCACCTTCAGTATGTCAGCATTCGAAAGTTGAGAGAACTGAAAAAGTCACCGTGGTGTTGGTAGCATTTGCACAGCAACATTGAATTTAGGACTTAGCTCTAACGTCGATGTCGATGTTGCTGTGGTAATGTAACTTCAGCCATTAAAAATCAGGGGCTCTAAAAAGTACGCTGTGGCTGTCAAAGTTGCTGTTGCTGTTTCTCGCATTAAAAATAAATTTTCATTAATTCCTTATTTAACTTACACACTAGACAAAAATGGATATCTAAATCTAATTTATATCTAACATTTAACTTATTCCTGCTTGGTCTTAGCGAGCACTGTAAACTATATTTTTGAAGAAACTATTTTTTTAGGCTCGTACACTAGTGCACAAACTCACGTTGTTCCTGTTGAGCAACGTAGTTTCAATTAAAATTCAAGATTTCTTTGTTGGACGCGTTGCGGGCCCCGTACACGGCCTAGTTTATCAACTCACACAACTGTTGAATGACCCCGTACACCTAGGTTGACCAACTTATTCAATTGTTGAATGACCTCGTACATCTAGTTGATCAACTTGCCTGATTTTAGCAAAAAAAAAAGTCGCTCAAGTTGGACAACAGCGTTTTCGTTGTGGTTGCTCAAAGAGTTGAAGAACGCGTTGATACCCCCGTACATTTAACCAAGCATCACTTGTTGGGCAACACGTTGAACGCACTTGATATAGCTGACAGCTTCTCACACCCTCATGAAATATTTCGAGTTTCGCTTTCGACATCAGTTTGGTAGTGATCTTCCTAGCACTATTTATTTGTGCGCGCAGATGTTTTATTGCTGGTGTTTCCGCAATGACTGAGTTGCAATTTAATGGTAAACCGTACACAGTGCATAAACAGATGTCAGTTGATTGATTCCATTCCAATGGCTCAACTAGCACAGGCCCACAAATTTCGTCGCACCCAACACAAGTCGAGTCAACAACAAATTTAAGAATTTGAGGAACGGGTTGGACAGATAATGTGCAGCACATTATTGTAAAATTGTTTCTCAACGCGTTGCACAAGCATGTTTAAGGCCCTAGTTATAGCTATCATTGAAATGCATCATTGGAACAAATCAGTGGAATGGTGGTTTCATTTTTTTGAAAAGTCGGTTATAGCAATCATTGAAAAATTTCTGTCAGTGAAAGAACCTGTCAGTGACTTTTCAACGAACGAGTCTAGGCTTTGAGGTGAGAGTTGATCATTGAAAGCAAAACTGACAGCTGAGAATAGGAAGAGAATCGAACATATCAGTGAAACGATTGGGTTTCAAATTGGAGAAACGAGAATCAGCTGATCATTGAAATCGATTTCGATCAGTGAAATAATAAAATTGAATTTAAAGAAGGGTTTTAGACAGAATTAAGTAATTTCTTTCGTAAAAAAATTCCACAATTGTTTACCTTTATGTTGATACCAACTAAAGCCAATATTGTTTGATTAATCGTCTTAAAATCGGCAAACAAAATTTTCAATGATGCATTTCAATGATAGCTATAACTAGGGCCTAACGACCAACAAGAGCTCGTACACTACCCGCACACTTCTTTAGCAAAGCGGTCCAATCAGATCAAAAGCGTTGGTTGGATAAAATTGAGAGCATGCATCGTACATTAGAGTTTAATGCATTGAATTCGAAATTGATGTATTGGGCACTAAGTGGACGAGCAGCATTATAGCTATTTCCTTTCGGCCTTAAATCTATATCTATTTTTGTATTTGCGTTGCTTTTCATTTCTAAGAAACTTACTAAAACTTGGACTTTTTATTATTGGGTTTTTCTTAAAACTGTACTTAAAACTATCTAAGCTACTTAACCTTAATTAAATATAATCAGGGTAATAGGCAATTTCTCGATTGGTTACCATCCTGATTGCTTCGATGGAGCTCTAGCAGTCGCCAACTATTTGCTCACGCGCTGCCGGGTCTAGAGCGAGGCCTAAGCATCGTAGCCACTCATTCATGTTGGCGAACCCGGTGCTTCCCAAAGACCATTTAAACTATACCTAACTAACTTAAAACTGTGGAGGAATGTTACCTAGGTAACGCACAGGCCATGGATAGCGTGTCTGCAGTCTGCCTTCACATCTTTGTCAAGCCACCAAAACTAGGTGTACTGCTTTCCGGTATCGATACTATTCCTATCTGCAATTGAGGTTGGTCTAAATTTTTGAGGCTTCTCTTTATAATGGTAATAAAGTGTCCGGTGGAAACGTTTCGGAAACAGCATCGCATGAATGGCATGTAGACCAAAGCGTAGGTACTGTCCACTCGTAAGAGACACTACTACAATCATCTCCTCTACCTTGCTTGATTTACACATTTCAGATAAGAGGAAACACCAAAAACCTCTGAATGCGTACATAAGGAACTCAATGTCGAGCAACTATACAATCTACGGATCGAGCGCTGCTTTGGTCATGTTACACGCATGTCCCCAATCAGGATCCCAAGACGTGCTATGGAATCCAGGATGAGATATGGTTAGTCTATAATTTTGCATCTACCCGTATGGAAATTTCCCTTCTTGATTGAGGGACAACGGCAGATAATCGAGAGCTGTTAATGGATAAGTGTCAGCGTTAAGCATTGAAAAACGTTATCAGATTCATCGTTCGGTTCAATTCGGTCCATATAGGATGTTAGACAAAA
Organism: Cheilosia soror; assembly: GCA_949372485.1. Lineage (NCBI taxonomy): Eukaryota > Metazoa > Arthropoda > Insecta > Diptera > Syrphidae > Cheilosia > Cheilosia soror. The sequence goes on along the minus strand of OX443561.1, from coordinate 32,394,959 downwards.
GTTCTCAAAGCCATTCGTTTGCGTAACTTTGGTTGATATAAATTCCAAAGGAATATTAATTTGTATGGGATTTGCAAGGGATTCTTACGAAACCTAACAGGTTTCCTTTCAACACTTTCAATCACTTTGGTAAATGGTATGTAATGAATACTGACTGAATGAAACTTGTAGTATTTCTGACTACAATTTGACTGACTGGCCATTTAATTTTATTTCCATTGAAAATATAAATTGAAAAAGGACAAGATTTTCGTAACTTTACATTTTCTATAGAATTTATACTACATAATTCAATAGTGAGTTGTCTATGCGATGTTGAAGACTTTGCCGATGTAATATAGATGCAAACATGATAATGATATTTAATATTGACATAAAATGCAAATCTCAAGGGTTAGGATGGCTTTCTATGGTGTACGGTTCGAAGGATAACTCTGAAATTTTTGTGTATATGTGGTCGATGTAGTAGTACTCCATTTTGCTTGCTATAATAATTAAGGCCCTATTCCAAGATTTTGAGTCAGTGTCAGATTTCCTAGAAAGTTGCAATTTTCATCTTATTCGTTATTTTTAGGAATTTAGGTTTTTCCCCCATTAAAAAGAAGATTTCCAGTTAGGATGATAAGCTACCCATGATCTAGAAACAAATATTTCTTTACATGGAACAGTCTTCTTGAACTGCGTATGAGTATCTAACTCAGAGTATATCCATTATAATGAGTAGGGACACTCTCGACAATTTCCTTATCAGCAAGTATTACTGTGTCACACAGACATGAGAAATAGACGGATATATAAAGTGGGTAGTGAGAGGGAGAGAAAAGAGGAGGAATATTTTTTCGGAAAATGGCACAGGGTGCTCCGTTAAAAAAAGGGAAATTTTTAACTTGTCATACATTTTTATTAAATACAAAATTATAATTACATGTGTGTTACGCTAAGATATTTATACTTGTTGTTGGTTTTTTTTGATTATTCTATTACATTTTTTGATAAAGTCATGCTCTCAAACACGTGCCTACATATCATTTTATAAGAAATTATTTGTTTTGATTTTTACAGCCAGTAATCAATCACATTTATTCCTTTATATGTAGGTAATACATTTTCATTTAAAAACATTTTTTGAAATGAAAACCCGCGACCCACTTAATGGACAAGCGGACCATTGAAAATGAATGAATGAATTTTTTTATTTTGCTATAAACTTTCTACTGCATCTAAAAATTCTTTAGGCGAACGTGTTAAATGCGCACTTCAAATGCGCTAAAAAATCTGTAAATATGGAGGAAACACTATGTTGCTGACTTAGTTCCAACTCACACTTGCGTTTTTGACGTTTTTTTTATATAGCATGCAAAATAATTTCACTACCGAAATCAGCAGTTTTATACCTAATCAGATTCTGTTTTGAAATCGTTTATTGCAACGCTGGAAAGCTCTAAATTTGCCGTTGGCTCGCAACTATTTTCTCCATGTAGCTACTTTGCTGAAAAAGATCTTTTAAATTCACAAATGTATTGAAATGGAGTCAGCAACTTATTATTTCTTCCTCGGTTGCATTAAAATGGTAATTAAGTCAATTGAAATACCAATAAGACTATTTATATTCTGCTGCCATTCTTTTGGTTATATTGGCAGACTTATCGAAAAAAGCAATACTTAAAAAATGCATTTCATAAGGAATTTATTTGCTCTTTATTTTCCAAAAATGGTCTTCTGAATTTGTTGGGGCCTTTAAATTTATATGAATTAAAGATTAATATAACTTAGGCCACTTTTCGACCACAAGCAATACTATTCATTTTAAAACCAAAAGGCATAGATATGCATTTTAAATGCGTTCAAGCAAAATAAACAGCGTAAAAAAATTGTAATGGAAAATTACACCTCCATAAAAGGAGTCAGAAAAGGGATAGTTTCAGGAGTTATCACTAAAAAACCAATAAAGTTAAACTTTTAATCCCCTCCATTATCGGCACATAAAAATATTTTACACCTGCATTTTCTTTTTGTTCCCGACCGTGCATGCTAAACACTTCAAAATATGTTTTCCCATTTCCTATTTAAATTTCTATTTAATCCAAAAACAATTGCACTGTAGTTTGTTCTCACCGAAAACTATCACGGGTCACCCTGTATTGTGTTTATTTCCCTTCTTTCGCACAACTGATAAGCATTCGAGTTTACCGCCTTTAAAAATGCATTATAAAAAAACCTACCCCATTGTCACTGCAGAACCAGTGTGACCAGTTATTATAAAAACTAGCAATTATGGAATGAAATCATTTGTATTGCTACTGCGCCCAATATCGAATTGCATTATTTTTAGCGAAGTCAGAACAGAGAAGAAACATTTATTTTCATATTTTAGATTGAAATATTAATGGTAAGAGTTCAGAATTAGTTGTAATTCCTGGAAAAAATAATCATAAAAACGAAGCATAAAACCATTTTCCAAAAAGCAAAGCAGGTCACACTGCATAAAGTGAATAGGTACACACATCTATATCCGAGTTTACCGCCTTTAAAAATGCATTATGAAAAAACCCACAATCGTTCGTCGTACACAGCAAGCCGTATGTAGTGGTACAGGTAAAATGTGTTGTTTACCCTTTTCTTCTCAGGCATTCGTCGTATTCAGGTAAAAAGTATTCTTTCGACCTGCTTCCACTTATTGCACGATTTTTTCTGCGTTTTGCTTTGTGGTAGTATGAAATGCATATGTAGAGAGAGTGTCCCTACTCATTAATGGATATACTCTGATCTAACCCTCCGTGCTACTTTCTTTATTAAGTAAGTTGATGTCAGTGCAGAAGTAAAATTCAATGCGTTAGCCACCACGTAAATACGGCTAGTATCTTCTATGTATAAGAGTGGTCCCTTATTAGCGGGCCAGCATTTAAAATGTGTATCGATGAAGAAGACTTCCGCTCAATAGTAGTATGAGTCTTGATACTGTGTTGGAGGACTAAAGGCAAGGAGAAAGCGGATGAACATAAATTTAAGGGTTCAGCAAATGACTTGAAGGAATACCCGAAGTAGACCTCGCAGAAAGTGACGCAAAAGTCATCCCTCTATCCAAAGATGCCATCATTTTTTAAAATGGCGGCAAATATCAATTCTACATTGACAATTATTGTGAAGATAACTGATCAAAAGACATGAATCTCTATTTATATTCCTAAAGAACGTGGAATAATTCTTTCGATTTTTTTTGCAATTTCCCGCTAATCCGATACCAACTGGGCCGTTTAGATGCTCGCTTATAGAAGAGCATGGTACAAAACGAGATGCTACCAGGTCTGGCCGGCCGCGAAGCAGCCGAAAATATCGCAGCTGAGGCTGAAGATTTCGCAGGGGACCCCGGAGTAACGACCAGACGACGTGCCACCCAATTGGACATCAATCAAGTAATCTTTACAAAGAATTATAGTGAAAGACTAAGAATATTTCCTTACAAATTGCAGACAGTGCTGTTAGCTGTTGAGCCACAACTGAAATTCTGAGTACTGTATTTCCGGGTCACCTTATCTCGCCTGATTTAACCATCCCAGACTTCCTTTTGCGTGGTTTTTCGAAATCATGAGTCTATGTCAACAATCTTCAGACTCTTGAAACCCTAAAAGAGAATATCCGTCAAGAATGCGAGGACTTATCGCCGAACGTTCTGGCAAGAGTGATGGAAAATGCCATAAATCGGGCCCGAATATGGTTATCTATTCTGGCTTATAGCCAATATCATTTTCTCGACTTAATGGAAAAAAATGTAAGACATCAAATAAACATAATCCAAAAGCAGAAACAAAGTTTCATTTAGAAAAAAAAAAATACAGCCAAAGAACATCGTTTGACAATCTTTTGCCACCTTGTATATTTGAAAACGGCAGGCCCAATTAGATACGAGTGCTAAACGGTGTGAACGCGGTAATTTTGATACTTTCTTATGTACCATTCCCCTCGTATTTACCATGCTAGTTACCACATTTGAGCCAAACAATTTTTGAAACGAAGATGGGTACCTCTACTGAAAACTGACATCGAGTTTAAATGGCCTTGTATACGTCAAAGTAAGTTAGAAAGAAATAAACTGTCAGCTTTCGTCATAGCGGCAAGATGACTGCGAGTTGGGGGTCTCAGTTTTGGCAATTTGTTTCATTACCGTTCATAACATTCTAAAAACTCCTTGAGACTTGAGACTTGAGACTTCAAAGCTACGTTCTCTGACAGCTGGATCTATGCATTTTAGGACCGAGTAACTGGAGTCTGGGTGCCTTCTGTGGGTCAGTTTGATACTCTGAACTGAAGTTGAACAAATTTTGGTAACTTCTGGTTACCTAGTACCATTGAGTTTATATACATAGAGGAATCAAGAATGTTTCAATTTTACCTCACAAGATGTCGCCTGCATGTCCAATTGCGAAAAAACACTCAAAGTGGACAAAACGCTCAAGTAGAAAAAGGGAATATAGGAAAGGGAGAAATTTAAATGTACTCAATCTTTTTGTCTTTTTATCCTCTTTATTTAATATGAAGAAGTGTGACAACTGACAAGAAGTAGCCTCACATCAAATATACAACCACCCCTATCGCGAATAATATTTCCCCCGGAATGTTTCCCATTCAGCAATTTGATTTACATTGCTGACAAGGGAAAAAATTCCATCGAAATTTATTCGCGATACCCCTAAATATTAGGCAATTTTACATTTGTATTGAAAAAGAATCGTAAGTTCTTTAATATACCTACTTTGGTATTTGCAATGATATTTCCTTTGGGGTCGTTGTAATAATTTTATTTTGATTTGGTGTGGTGTGTTTAAGGAAATATACATTGATTAGATTAGATTAATAAAATCGCGAGAGTCTTTATCGGCCCAGGCACTGCGGGCTCCCTAGAGGAGCCTATTGTGCCTTCCCTGGTGGGGTTTTAGAGCCATTTTTTGACTCCGGAGACAGTCAGGAAGATAAGAATCTTCTCTGGAGGTAGGTCAGTAAGTTTTGCTGTAGTGACGATTTCTTCGCCAATGACTTTCTTTCTGAGACGGAAGAGAGCCGGACATGCCATGAGAATGTGAAGAGAGGATTCTTTACTCTCAAGGCACAGTCTACATGTGGGGTCCGGTAAGACTCCAATTCGGTGAAGGTGTTTTTTCATAATAATAATTCCTGTCAGGATTCTTAGGTTGTTTTTGTCCAGATTAGTAAAAATATAGGATTTTCTGGGGGAGAGTTTTGGGAAAGCTGTTTGGTGCAGTTCTGCCCAGGTGTACTAAGCCAATGTATTCCCTGAAGCATCCCTTACTGACACCACAGAAAGGCTCAGGTCTGACAAGTTGCGCCGACTTTAGCCAGTGAGTCAGCTGTTTCGTTTCCAATAAAGCCCCTGTGGGCTGGAATCCAGTGTATCTAGTGACTAGGTTTTTCTTTGCAAGTTGATGACCAAAACCAGGTTCGATTTTATAACAGATGAGTCCAGAGCTTTAAGAACAGCCTGGTTGTCTGAGAAGATAAATAAGGTTTTACCACGTGTATTAGAATTTGAATTTGTTCTAGCGCAGTAGTTAATGGCATATCTTATATACATAAGACCATCCCATAATTAAAATTCATGTTGTCTTTAAAGTAAGCATTAAGAACAAATTTAAATAGGTAGATCTAGATACAAATTTATTAAATGCAAAGTACCTATGTATGTATCTACCATATTCAAATATTGAGGCATATTGGTTAACATTGTTTAAACTGTTTCTAAGATGACCTTTAATTTTCTTTTCAGCCAAGTCAGTCACTGTATCTATTTTAAGTTTTTTTGGGGATCTATAAATAATGTTCCTGATGTTTACTCTCTTTGGAGAACTGGTGCTTGGAACCAATGGAATATTATTTCGGCGTCTTTAGAGAACTTTTTAAAAGAATTATTCTTCGACATATTGCAATAAACTTTTATCTCTGGACCTGGAGGGGGGCGATTCCCTTCAAGGGACATGTGGTTGTCAACTATAAATGGAGATAGGGAATTAACAGATTCATTAACAGAAGAAAATGATGGAACATTTTCTTCTATAAAGGATTCTGTTAATACCGGCGAGCAGGATGTGTTTATATAATTTTGTTTTACACTTTTTTTCCTTTCATATGTTTGTCTTGTCACATTTATAGATTTTTTTAAAAGTTATTTTCAAATATCGTCCATACGATAGCCATTGCAGGAACTAGATCCAGAAAGGGGAAGGGGATAGGAATTTGGTAGCAAACACTTTTTTGTGCCTTTTACAAAAATGTTTGATGCTGAAAAATGTTTTTCGCAAAATTTAACTACACCTTTACCATTGTGCAGTTAAACATTTCCAGAATGCTTTATCCAAACAAATCTGCCACTACTAAAGGGCAATCCAAAAAAAGATTTAGAGCACCCTGGCGTATAATTAAAACAGTTCCAGTAAGAACAGAACTCATTTTTAAATTAATCAAATGCCCCAATTTTTATTCCTATTCCTATTCCTATTAAAAAGAAAAAAATCTACATGCACATACGTCTTAACGCTCCAAGGCCAATTTGCGTACTGAAAACTGAATGAGTGAATGACCAAAGCAAACATCAAAATAGAAATACAGGAAAAAATTCCACTCCATGAAAGAAAAGATATCCACTTGCACATCCATATGTACATCCATATGCAAAACCAGTTCTAGATCCAACCCCAACGCATACCTATTCATCCCCCATCATCACCGCGTACTAAAAAAAATGGGTTTGAGTCTGGTTATAAAACATAAACATAAAACAAAACGAAAAAAAATGATACCTACTCAATCGACAGATGACTGTATCTGTCCCACCCACAGTGCACAGTCCTTCTTTGTTCTTCTTCTTCTGTGTTGAGTTGTATTTTTGCTTTCATAATTCTTCACTCAAGATTAAGTCCGTAAAAAAAAGAAAAAGCTTAAACGATTGCAACACTCCACGCGAGGTAAATTTGAAACTTACTTTTAAAAATGATGATTCCTCTATGTATAAATACTCAATGCTAGTACGTAGCTGCTGTATCAGAATGCTTCAAGTAAAATTTTTGAATTCCATTTGCCATGGAAATTGCAACGTGCTGAAGATTTCCCAACGATTAATCACTTTGGTAAGGAATGCGTGACCTAAATTGGCGAATGGTTGCCTTATGACTGTAATGAATGTACACCTACAACACCTCCTCACAATTCAATCATATACCGCTGTCTAAAGATATTTTCACCGCTTTGCCATTTAATTCATAAATTAAAATGGATGATGTAGGATGGGGATAATCCACCTACGGACAGAACAAAATTAAATACTAACGTAGCCGGAAAAAATCCTTCCACATCCATTTTAATTACAAATAAAGTCCGCAACCGAGACACGTACTCGTAGATTATTAGGATTCATATAAGTTTACTATTTTCTTTATATAAATCCTGATACATATAACGGAACGGCCGCCCTGTCTTCAACAACTCCTTCGCATATCCTTTAGCTGCGTGTAAACGGAAAAGCTCACTATACCAACATCAATCCCAATTACAAAGCCCATAATCACTCAGAAAATTCTTCATCTTCATAAGATAGAAAATAAATTCTTGTATAGTCGCTTCCATGCAATCATATCATCTGGCTGACCGTTGTTGGTGGGTTGGATATTAAATTCAACTTTTCTTCGGTTTGCCAGAGCTGTCCGAATAATCAGAAACATAATAATCACCATAGAGCCCACAGCTTATCTCTCTTTCGCTATCTAGTCGTCACACTAGCCGGCCTACACCTACACACATGGGTGACTGGTATGGTAGTCAAGTGGTCACCCTACTTATACAACAAGTGGACCACTATCGGACTCATTTAATTAGAGGTTACATTTTGAATGTGTATACCACCAACACCGAGACCGAGACTCTCGATTTAGAATGGTTCACTGGGTGGAGGGTGGTTATTGTGTAACCCTGGATGTTGCTAGTTACCATCCAATTTAATATTATAACAAGGACTTACAGCTCCCATTACGGGCATTCGAAATAGATTCCATGACATGTCTAATTGATGGATAAGGATAGCATGGAGTTTGCTGTAGAGAAAGCGTAGTGCAGATCCTTTTTATTGTCGTTAGGTTTATGATAATCACTTGCATAGAGAATTTGCTATATTAATTAGGATATTACTTGGAAAGGCTTTAGGTAATAAAACAAAAGTTTAATAGTTGTAAACTACTTTCCATAATATTTTTTATATAAAAGGAGTTCATGCAACTTTTGCCGTTAAAAGGAAAATGCAATTTAAAAAAAAACACCCTCGCAAAAAAAAATGCTTTCAATAGTTTTTTAGTACAATTTTGTTGGAAAAGTTAAAAGCATTTCAAATCTCTGAAAAGTTGTTAATAGCTGGGTGTATAACTGAAAATTGACGAACCAACCCCTTTAAAAAGGTCGTTAATGGCAGCGGTCAAGCGGTGTTTTGTCAATAACAGCTGCTTAGGTATTTGCGGATTGCAGGTCTCAAATACTAAACCAGGCCATTGCGCATTAACTCCTAATGGTCAACGACAGTGCTTAGATCCCGGGTTACTGGTATATATAAAAGAGCATAGTTCTGAAACAACTATAAACGTAGGTAACCGACGTATTATTTGATGTTAATCCTTGCGAAATGAAATAAGGACAACGACCTCTAGATCCACGTGTGAATTTTTTATATACCTACTGAGCAGACCATATGCAGCCAAACAACTATGAGTCGGATATAACTGCCATGCAGAAATTACGTTGAACTGTATGAACAACTGTGGTATCATTTATTACGACACGTTAGTGAACGTCTTCTGACAAACCGCATCAAGACTAAAGTCGCCAATATTAGCCTCCCGCTCCCACAGACAGAGCATCTTTGCTACGGTCCGTAAAATTCCTACAGCTCAGTCGTCGGTACCTTCACTCACGTCAATATTAATAAAGAAACATGGCTGTCACCGGATCAAAAAATTATCAGTCAACAATTTATGATCCAGTATTTTAGAGGATAAGACTTCTGCTGACTTTTGAACGGCGAAAACGACCCAAATTCCACTGTCAAGCAGAATGAACTATTCAATCTGGACAAAGGAAGCCAAGATATCCGTCTACCCGAACAAAGTGAAGTGGGGATAGCAATATCTATAAGCTCAAGCCCAACAAGGTTGCTAGATCAGATTGCATGCCAGCCGAACTATCATATCCCTCAAGTGAGTTCATGTTAATGGGCCTCCGCACACGAGATTAATTCTGCCGGCAGAAAACCGTTTTATACCATACTTCAATCGCAAACGGGATGACTTCTGCCGGCAGAAAAAATATATATATGAACCCCTTTTCATTGTGTGTAGTATTATTTTTACAATTGAAATATTTTGAAAGTTGTGTATGTATTAGTTTTATGCTTTGTTCAACCGCTCAAACTCGGCAGAACATTTTATTCCGTTTATTTCCCCTCACTTCAGTCACCTCGCCTACAAAATCGGTTTTATGCCGGCAGAATTAGTCTCGTGTGCGGAGGCCCAATGAGATTTAGGCGATCTGAGTATGGAGACAACTTAAATGGATCATTCCAAGACAGACCTCGAAGAGCAAATCGAAGGAAACGACTTTGGATGTTAGAGGTAGAGCCGGGAAGGGGATTTGTTGCTCTTGCGCGAAACGGTAATAGTTTGGCATTTGGGAATGTTCAGCTCTAAGCAGTTTTTAAGGCACCAGGTTGAAAACCGATCAAAGTCTTGTTGAAGGAGAGAGGAGTCTTGAGGTGAAGAAATGTGTTTGAAGAATTTGGTATCGTCGGCGTATAGAGAGAGGGAGAAGTGTTTAATGACATTTTCAAGATCGTTTATAGTAAGGATGAAGAGAAGGGGACCCAAATGACTGCCTTGCGGAACACCAGAGGTTGCCAAGAAAGGGGCCGACAGGACGGACCTGAAGCGAACGCTATAAAACCGGTTTTCAAGGTAAGAAGATATCCATTTTAACAATATGCGTTCAAACCCAAGAGCAGATAATTTAAAGTGAATTAAGTGATGAGATATCTTGTCAAAGGCCTTACTAAAGTCAGTTGCAATAATGTCAACTTCGTTGCCGTTCTCTAATGCTGACAGGGCCAATGACACGAATTCGACAAGATTTGTAGTGGTTGATCTACCTTTCAGAAAGCCATAATGTTAGGGGAAATAAGAGACTTGCATCGAAAGCTTAATGCTGGGTATATGTGAGAGTTTGGCAATAGGACGATAATTAGTGACTTCACATTTTAATCCTTTTTTGTGAATAGGGGTTATGAAAGTGGTCTTCCAAATCTGGGGAAATATTACTTGGGAAAGAGATAGACGAAAGAGGTAGGAAAGAGTGACCGACAGTTGGAAGACCACTTTTTAAGAAAAATTGCGGGGAGACCATCTGGGCCGGGTGAGAATTCATCATTTAGCTTTTGTAACTTATTTTCGATGAAATTATGATCAATAGTTTGAGAGAGAAAGGGATGTCGGAATAAATGGAATCTTAGCATTCTTTGGCCGGTCAACAAGAGAAGAGATCCTCTAAACTGCGCCAACTATAGAGGTATCAGTAGTATCCTTAACATTGCAAACAAGATAATCACCCTTATTCCCGTTGGTGTTTGTCGTTCACGACTCATTTGTCGTGTCGTTATAAAAACGATATTCAGATTTTTTTTCGAACTTTTGTTAACGATTTTGCTTCTTTTTCTATGTGTTCACTGTATTTTCAAATCGCTTGATCAAAAAAGTTACAAACATTGATTTAAAACCGAAATGAAATATTAGGCGTTTACGACAAACGCCAACGGGAATAGGGGTGAATGTCTGCCACACTGTGAACGTTAAAAAAAATGTCATGAAACTAGTTGATACCTAGATATAGGTACCAGTGCGATTTTTTAGGCCCGTAAAGTCTACAACCGATCAAATATTCATATCACTTAAAATCCCAGTGAAACACCAAGAAGTCAATGACCGATATCCACCACCTGTTCATCGATTTTAAGTCCGCATATGGCAGCATTTATGAAGACAATCTATACAGAGCCACTTCTTTGTCAAACTGTGCAGAATTATGATGAAGAACGCTCGCTGCTCCATAAATTTCGGAAAAAATCCCAAAAATCTTGACATTTGATGTCAAAAAAGGATTTAGACAAGGTGATGCGCTGTCATGCGACTTTTTCAACATCATACTTGAGAAAATTGTGAGAAACTTGAAAGCCAGCACAATTTTCCAAAAGTCTGTGCAACTATACTTGCATACGCTGACGACATTGACATAATTGACAGAAAGCTTTCACTGGTGCGCTTGCCAGTATCAGTACGGCGGCGCCAAAAATGGGTTTAGTTGTGAGTGAGGGCAAAACAAAATACTTGCTGTCGACAAATGTCACGATTGACCAGCTACAACTTTGAGGTGGTTAGGGACTTTGTCTATACCTCGGTTCCGCTATAAACTCTAATAATGACGCAACAGCAGAAATCAAACGAAGAGTTGCACTTTGCTAACCCCTGTTTATTTGGTCTATGAAGGCGACTGACAAGTAAGGCCTTGCCAGGAAACCCTAAGGAGACTCTATACAAAAACCTCATCATCCCTGTCCTGGGGACGAATCGTCTCATCCGCAAACGAGCAATACGTGCGGGAATTTGTTTTTGTTTCGAGAGTAAAATCGGTTGATTCCGTGAACGTATAGTCTGTTCACGGATGCGGCGATTCGGCCCCTGCTCTATGACGCAGAGCCGTGGCTAGGACATGCAGAACGAATGGACACCAACGGAGCGTCTTCAATTGCAACCCCGAGGGTCAACGAGGTGGATGAAGACCTCGCCTTAGGTGTCGTGCACAAGTGGAAGGGGACCTCAACAAACTTGGAGTGCGCAACGGCAGGCGGTTAGCCAAAGATCGGGCGAATTGGCCAGGCGTATTGGTTGAGTCCCATCAGGTCCACTCCGGACTGTAGTATGATCTAAGTATGTAAGTCATATACCTGCTTGTGCTTGCTAATTCCTTCTGCGTTCAAGGTGTTTGTGTAATTATGACTGCCTCGCCCTGTCGCCTGATAAGTTTCACTTCACTCATCTTCATTCGACATTGGCATTCTAGTTGGAGGAATCTACTTCTGGGTGATGTTTCCGTTCATCGCTCCAATTCCAGGAATATTTCGTAAGCCATAAAGCTCGCGCTACTATTCCTTTCCTACCCATCTACCAACAATAGACAATTTTCACTCCTGAAATGTTCGGCTCTTGTGTGTTCGGCAGACATGAGATGCTAATTTCATAAATATGGCTGAATTTCATTGATGCAGCTCTGGATTTGCTCCTTCAAGGGATGTTTGGTTTTGGACTTGTTCGTATAAAACTTTCGCCAAAGTTCAACTGTGTTAACTCGTCTAATTTGAGCCGACAATTCTTGTCCAACAATGCCTCCAGCACATCCTAAAATCTGCACCAAACATCAACACGTTGTGAAAGCATTTTTTCTCAACAATCTTTCTTTGATTTTTGAAACCCATATTAATTTTTTTTTTTATGGATTAACATCAGAAAAACAAGAACATCATCTCAGAAGATTAAAATCGCAAACTGTAGCTCTCAAAAATTAATTAATTTTAAAATATATGGTGGTGTTAAACGCATGTCACCACCCAGGATCCTACGACGTGCTGTAAAATTCATACCATCAGGCAGGCGACCCAGGTAAGATAAAGTTCATAATCTCTCCTCTACCCGTATGGGGATTGCTCTTAATGGTTTAGACTTTAGAGTCGATGGAGGAGAATCCACTTGAGCAACGTACACCCGCGACCCACTTAAAAGATAAACGGACCATTGAAAATGAATGAATGAATGAATTGAAATATGTATTGCTCAAAAATTAAAATGCATTATTCTGTCGTACAGTGCTCTATTTTAAATCAGCTGTCACGCTGTAATTCTTTTTTTTCCATTGGCAACACTTTACTGAACAAATGGCGCAAAATTCAGATGTTGTGTGAATCTATCAGCTCCTCTTTCAATTCGGCAAAGAGTGGGTAGATACCTAAAAATTTTCCCGAAAGTTGTCCACCTATGCTCAGGAATTGCTTAAAATTTTACATTTTTAGCTCCCAAATTTTTCAAGAAAAAGCACTTAAAATGTTCTTTTGTAGAAACGTTTTTTTCGACATTATTGCCAAAAACTCTCTTTATCCATCCTGAAGGTCCATCCTAAATATTGATGATGGAGTTTTTGAAATCGGATGAGTAGTTTTGGAGATCCAAACTTACAAACTTCACTTTTTCATAATTTTAGTGTAGATGCTAGTGGGAGGAAAGCTCCTTAAGTCTATAAGGTATGAAAACAAGAGACAGACATCCCTTTTAAAATTGCTCCATTATTAAAGCAACAGAAATGAAATACAATATTTAAACTGTTTTTCCATTGACCTTGGGCCGATGTCTCATCTCGTCCTATCCTAAGACACCGCTGTTTGCTATCTCCCAGCATTGCTATGATTTATATACCATAATCCAAACGAAATTGAATGTAATTCATTCAGCAAATCACTTTGAGGAGCATCAAAGCGGAAGATACTTGGAAAATTGCTCAGACGATAAAAATAATCGCATTTGAGTATTGCTTGTGAAATGTTTACATCACTCACATAATGCACGACAATTATTGTTGTTTATTAAATTTGTTCGACTTTGTCCGGTATTACCGGCGCTGGTCCACTATGAAGGCCAAGGGAAATCCACTTCGAGCCGCATTAAAAATCGTAATATCCTCCCCCAGCTTACACCAGACGACCGGGTACAAGTGAATGGAAGGAAATAAAATCAAGTTCATAGCACAAACTTAAGGACAACTCAATATCCTCGAGGAATATGAGGTCGGTTTGAGGTTGACAATGAAATCACCCCACCATGACGTGGATTCTATTTCGACTTAAATGGCAAAAGGAATTAAACGGAGCAACGGCGAGAACAATGAGCCATAATGAGAAATCATTATACACCCTATTAAATGTATCTGCGAATCCTTTTGGCAGGATTAGAGCAACAAACAGAATGTGAAGCTGCTCAAATTTATTAAACTGCCGAACATTTTTCGTTGGAATAACGAGCCAAATTCTCTGCAGTGAAATCTCAACCGAAATGATCTGCTAAATGTTTACAAACGACAAACAGGGGCGAAGAACGTTAAACTTATCTTGATGTGCACTCAATTGGTGTAATCTCTAGCGCGCATCAGAAAAAATCTCTGTAGCACTCACAAGGTGAGTGCTGACGTCAAACGAGCCTTCAAGATAATGCTCGTCTGCGGTAAGTAGAAGAAAATATTTGCACAACACTATGGTCATTGTTCAGAGTGGAATTTTGCAGATACTCGTGATCTATCCAGTTTTTGCTTTTTGTTTGCGAATTTTGGTTCAAGAGCTGGCATTTCTTGACTGATTTGAATGTTCCTGAAATATATTTTGGGGTTGATGCTAGCAATATACCAAGGGTTTTGGTTAAGGGACGTCAAACACACCTAAAAGGTTATACGTCGGGAATTTGTTTCTGTCCACCACTTGGGAAAGCTGCGACAGTGCATTCGGACCCATAACTGTCATTAAGTCGTTCAGCTAAGCCACAATTCTTAACACACTATGACTAACACTGCTGGATAGTTTCAACTCTGCAGGGAAAATAAAATTCCCGAGAATTGATACAAAAATGTCCCAATCTTTTTACTAATGTAAAACCTATGTAGCGTGAAAAATAGTTTAATTCAAATATAACAAACCACATAAAACTAGACCGCCGACTTCCGTGCACCTACGTTCATTCTCCCCGTAATGAATTCTCCTCTCTGTGAAGTATATTAAAACCCGTTGTCGATAATTTTGAATTTGAATACTGACACCCAATCGAAATTTTTTATCATACAATTTTCTTTTTAACAATCGCTGATCGGCTGAGCACCTCAAAGTGATCTCGAGAGTCGAGACTTGGTAATATTAAGCTTACCCATTAAGTGGGTCTCGGGTTCGAGTATATATTGCTCAATTGGACTTTCCGTAAGTCTTTAGTCTATATAACTATTTTTTTATTTTAATTATTTCTTAAAGGTTGGTAAACGTCAAAGGCTGCACATGAAAACGGAGACAAGGTTTACTGAGGCTTACCCTCAAGAGATACTCAGATATCTAAAAAAATTTGTTTTCTCTAAAGCTTAGTACGCTGGTAAATGTTAGTTTCCATAAAGAATTATTTCCAATGTTATAGGTAAGCTAAAACACCCTAGCCCAGAGGTACACGCAGCTCTACCCTTCGGTATTGCTGCATACAAAGTCGTATTGAATTTTTCTCGTATAGAAATACACTAGCTGGACCCGTGTTCGCCTTGCCCGCTCGCACAAAATTATATTTGGTTCATTTAAAATTACACTTTGAGTGTTTCATTGAAATCTGTCCAGTAGTTTTCGCGCTTTTAGGAGAAAAAGAAAATTCCTCCTTCTCCTGTCTTGCTACTTATTTGTAATACTGCATTTGCCCTCTTCCTATGGAATCCAAACAACTACCTAACTGTTCCTAAGGACGTGGCTATAAACGACATAGCCTATAGCAGTCTCACAGTCTTAAGGAACATTTTAAAAAAAGTTTCATCGAAATCTGTCCAGTAGTTTTCGAGTTTTTAACGGCCAAAAAAAATCCTACAGTTTTATTATATGTATAGATCAAGAACTAACAAATCTATGTTAAAAAAAACGAGCAGCCCTATTAAAATACCCTCTTTATCCAAGTCTGCTAGATTTCTCCTCGTCAACATTGATTCTAAACTTAAATGGAACTGTAATATCGAAGATAGGATCAATAATGCAAGAAGCTGTCTACAGAATCAACAGTAGTTGCAGTATTTTTTAAGCAGACAAGTCTGCTTTAACCAATAACCCAAGGAGCTAAGGAGACGAAAAGACGCAACTTTTTATATAAAACATCGCCATGCCTATACTCTGATAGTAAGGCGGCCGTAGAGCCGATGAGGACAGTTGAACAAAAATCAAGGGCTGTAGGATACACTTGGCTTAATTATCATTTACCGAAGCTGTGACTTTTTGCTATAGGCACAGGAGCTATAGATATTTCGGAAAACGAGAAAGCGGATGAGCTTACCGAAAAAAAATGATCAACGATGCATGTGTCTGTAAGAAATCTGCTTAGTACTCCTGCATAGAGGATCGATAGCTCCATGCTAAACTAGTAGTTTGGTGGCTGGTTCTCGGAAAAGCCTACAACATAACCAAGCTCAACAAAGTCCAAAGAACGGCGTGCATAAGCACCACGTCCACAGGCGTCAACGCCGTCAGACGCCCTCACAGTCCTTCTGCATTTTTTGCCTTTAGAAGTTCATATCACAAACATTACAATGCATAGCGCGATCAGACTCAGAGAGTCGGGATGCTGGTATGCGAGACTCCACGGACATAGTAATATTCTGCTTTCTCTCTCAAGAGAGCTAGTACGACCCTCAACAGATTACATTACCCCTAGAATGGTTTTTAACAAACACTTTAAAGTAGAATTCCCTTCAAGATTCGACTGGCAGGAAGGATGGGTGAGCAATGACTCGAAATTAACAATCTACACGGACGGTTCAAAAATAGACTGTAGAGTAGGTGTATTTTCGGATTCTCTGAACATCTCAAAATCCTTCAGGCTCTCGGACACAGCCAGTGTGTTCCAGGCGGAAATATTTGCTATCCGTAAAGCCTGTCGCCTAATCAAACTACACACGAACAAAGTTACGAGGCAAAATATTGACATATTCGTTGACAGTCAACCTGCGATCAAGGCTATCGCCTCAGTCAATATAATCTCAAAATTATTATTAGAATGTCGAGAGGAGCTGGCCTCGCTTGATCAGTTCATGGTTACCCTGATCTGGGTTCCAGGCCACAGCAACGTTTATGGAAACGAATACGCCGACGAGCTGGCCAGGCCAGGCAAGGTTCAATCCTTCTCTACTCAATGGCGGCATCTGCCCACATTCCAATAAGAGCAGTCAAAGCAAAAATTTCCTCAGAATCCCTTTCGAAAGCCAATCTCAGATGGAGGAAGCTAACAAATTGCATCATATCGAGGAGGATGAGGCCAAATTACAGCAGGGAAAAAACAACCCCCCTAATGAGTAAAACACGTAAAGATATAGCCAGAATAACAGCGATTACCACAGGCCACAGGGGACCATGCAGTGAGATTAGATACCACAAAATATACACTGTCGTAATTGTAACGACGCAATCAAAAAAGAAAACCTCACTCACTACCTATGCGCTTGTCCGGCACTAGCTAGTACTAGACAGCGAACTCAGCGTAAACCCTTCTTCGCATCCCTCCAGGAAGTCTCGATGAATAGCATCAAAGAACTTATAACCTTTTTGAATTCCACATGCTGGATTTAAGCCACCTTTTGACATACTTACAACAACCCGGTCAAATGATTATGTGGTAACAAAACGACACATAGGTTTTTTTTTATCTCAAACCGCCACTCCTACCCACCTACCTAGACTAGACTCGATACTTGCAGGCATACCTTTGGCCTATGGTAAGGTCATAAAAAAAAAATAGGTGGCGCAATAGGCGTGTAGACACCCTAGGCCTAGCTTCTCGCAACCATTCGTTTGTGTGAGTTTCTATTTTTGGGACGAATGGAAGGGCGCTACAATTTTATGCCGACTCCGAACGGCTGAATTGATAAGCTTTTTCATGACAGTCATACTCTCGGATGTTTGTCAGACGTTCGCGAGAGGTGGCGCAGTAGAAAAAATCTTAAGATGTAATTTGTGTTTTTCCGGGGATCGAACCTGGGATCCCTCGCACAGTAGTCCAGCACACTAACCACTGCGCTACTGCGCCCAGTAAGGTCATAATTTTTAATAATTTACTATTGGATTTAACTGTAAGGATAAGTGCCTACAGACTTGAGTGGACTGCTGGCCACACTGCGCAATGATTACTGCAAAAGTAAAGATATATCAGTGTGGATAACACCAAGATTGAGCTTAGCATACAAAATTTGCACTGGCCATGGTCAATGACATAAGCAATTGCTGCCACTTCATGCAGTGACAAGTACGTTCATTTACAGTAGTCTACAAAGGGTTGGTAGTCAACTAGAGAATTCCTTAATTTAGCAGAGCGTCCATCACAAACTCCCCTGTAGGTACTTGGTTGAGAGTTTCAAATCTAATTAATGCACTTTCAGCCCCGAGATAATGACACGAGAGAGCTAAGTATCGTAATACCTGATCAGCCTCGGGCCTGGGATCTGTCATTTTTAGTGACCTGTTTGCGATTGAACGATTTAGGGCAATTCTCGCTCGATCTTCCTAAGATTTTCTCTCAGTATTAGAAATAAAAATACGCTTACACAAAATAAGAAACTTTTGGCCAAAATAGGCAAAGCCATTGAAAAAATATCCTCAGTCCAATTAAATGCATTGGCATTAGGTATCTACTTGAATTCACAAATAAAAATTCCATAGAACACTTAAAGCACATAAATCAGGACAAGTGATTTATTTTTATGGAAATTCCTCTTCAATTCTAAATCGCAAAAAAAAGGTCCTTCTGTGAAAGTTTCACAAAACCACAATTGGTCTCAAATTGAACATTTTTTTGAATTAAAACATTTATTGCCCTCAAGAGGCATGTAACTTTGGTAAGAAATTATATACTTCTGTGCACATACGGTTACCCTATGAAGCAATTTTATCCTCAGCCATGAACATCAGCCTTGAAAGGGATAAGCGAAATGTATAACATCTTTGGAAATAAAGAAAAGTTTTAATTTCATTTATATTTCATTCTTTCTGAGCACGAGTAAAAATTCAGCGCAAAACAGCGCCAATGCAATGTAGCAAGTGTACTTTATAATATTTTCATTTAGATGCGTCAAGACGCAGACAAATCGAGAAACTTTGGCCGGTGAAGTGAGTCTGAGTAGAGTACCTACCGACAATTTTTCGAGTACATAAAAATGGTCGTTAAGATAAGCTAAGCTATAGTAATTTATTATGATACACGTGCAATGAGCTCATTGACAGATATTAGTACAGACTAAGCAAAAATGGTATCAAAAGTATCTCGTGATACCCTCTACGAGGCGGTCAATGCCACCCCCGAAAACTCCCTGAAGAAGAAGTGTGGTTTCTTGGGCACGGTTGAACTCCAAATTGGAGTCAAATCGAAGCACATTCCCCGCTTAATGATGATGTGCATCCTTGGCGACCAGGAGCATTGTGACGAAGCTAGAGCACAGAACATCGAGAGCATGGATGCTGAAACTTTGAAGAAGCTGAACAAGAACAAAAAACTCGTCAAGAAGCTAGCCAAGTCTTATGACGCCTCTTGGTCTCTGAATCATTGATCAAGCAGATCCCACGTTCGTTGGATCCTGGTTTGTACAAGGTTGGCAAGTTCCCTGATTTCCATTCCCATCAGGAGTCGATGACTGTCAAAATTGATGAGGTTAAGGCTACCAACAAGTTCCAAATGAAGAAGGTGTTGTGTCTCTCCGTCGCTACTGATCACGCTGACATGAAGCCCGATGAGTTGGAGCAGAACATTCATTTGTCCATCAATTTTTTGGTGTCATTATTGCAGAAGCACTGGCATCAAGTCAGCTCTGCGAAATAAGGCCCCAATGAAAAAGGCCCCATAAAATTACACAGGAAACAACAACAATTTTTAAAAAAATTTTGGGTGTTATTTCCTTTTTTGGGGCCTTATTTCCTAATGAAAATTTCATAATGAAATAATACCCCAAAAAAGGAAATGAAATAAAACCTCAAACGAAAAACGAAAACCCCCTACTTGGGATTACTGTCAGATTTGGGGCGTTATTTAAACCCCCCGCCTATCCCCCTAACGGAGTCTGAAAGTTCTACGTGTGAAGGTAAAATTGACTGACGTGTTCAGCTCTTTCCGTTGGCGGTTTAGTCTACAGATACAGACAAAAAATTGGTGAGTTGTGTTATATTTCAGTGAAGCCAATTCGACATTATAACGGACTGTCAGAGGCTACCAGCGGGGGATTAGACTGTTTCGGTCACCCTTTGTCGGGAAGAGCTGACCAAGTCAGTCAATTTCACCTTCACACGTAGAACTTTCAGACCCCGTCAGGGTGGATTGGCGGGGGGTTAGACTGTTTCGGTCACCCTACGTTGATTCCTCCTGACGCAGTCTTTCTTATCTGATCTGTACCAGCCACCCTCCTTACTAACGGACTGTCGGAGGCTACAAACGGGGGGGAGACTGTCTCGGTAACCCTCTATCAGTTTCTGAAGACTAACCGCCAACGGGAAGAGCTGGCCAAGTCAGTCAATTTTTCATCTTCACACTTGCTTTCTAACCGCCAACAGAAGAAGCTGACTACACCAATCAACCTCATCTCGACAATTCTAGGACCCCGTCAGAGGCAACAGATGGACTGTAACGGTCACCCCTCGCCTCTTCACCGAAGACATATCGCGAAATCTACTGTCGGTACCATGCAGCAGGTTGGAGTCTAAATCAACCTTTTCTGCTCAGTACCAGTGTCTGTCATGTGGAGTGATTGTCAAAGGAAAATAAACGGGAGGCAGAGTGCTACATTTGCCGCCATCCTTTCTCCAACAGACAATCCATTCAATGACTTTTGGTCAAGCAGCAAAGCAGACTGGTTGAATCAGCTACCTCTGCTACGCACCAGTCTCCCTCCCTGGTGATGGCCAAACATCCCCCCCCCCCCACCTCCCCTCCTGTGATATCACAATGGACCAAACTAAGGTCTAAGTGTGTCCCCTTTGGGACAGCCACCTTACCTAACCTAACCTAACCTAACCTGGGGCCTTATTTCATTTTCTCTTTTGGGACCTGATTTCCTGCAGGTCATCAAGTCGTTGATGGGAACGGCACAGCGTCTTTATTCTGTGTTTCACTTATGTTGGTAGAGTTTGTAAGAATTACAAAATAAAGTCAAGGGTAACGGATTCACACACGTGACAAGGAGGAGGCAGATATTGTTATGGAAACTTCACCCTAAAAGTTAGGTTTTAATTTCTTTATAGCAAAGGGTTTGACACGTTTGCATTGGCTCACGACAATCAACTCATCGATGGGGTTGCGTTTTTTTTTTCTTCGTTCACAAAATGTATTTTTTATTTATATTTTTATTCATGACGAAGGACAAAAATGGTTTTGAAAATTTCAAGCATATGTATCGAATTCGTTCATATAAGATGAATTAAAAAACTGAATCAATGAATTTTTGTTTTTAATTCATTGACGGAAGAAAGAGAGAAGAATTCTACATGTATCCACAAACATTTTTGTATAAATGTATTTGCCTCACTCGGGTATTGCTTTTCCTTAGAAAAGGGGAAATGGTAACAAACGAAGATATTAAATAGAATTTCCAAAGTCTCTTTCTTTCTTCTCTGGGTTGCTATATAAAAGTTTATGCGTAACGCGTTGATGTCAAAATAGTAAAAAAGAATTTACAGTACATTGAACATCTATCATCAATAAAGTAAAGTTAAATGTTTTATATTTAGCAGGCAAATACTTATTTTGTTCATTACATATATCTGAGCATTATTGTCATAATGAGGAATTTGTTCTAATATTGCAAAATCCAAGACACGCTCTTCCGAAAACGATCCCGCCATATGGAATTGTCATAAAGTAGTTGTCCAATTTAATTATCGCGAGACAATAGTGTACATAAAATTAAAATGTCCCGCAATGGCAGCACCCTTTTATTTGCAACATTTCACATCTTCATCAGATATCAAGAAAACAGTATCAAGATCAAGAATAAAAGCATCATCAAGGCAATAATGATAAGCCCCAAGACAACAGAGTAAGCCGCATCAAGACAGATCAATCTTCAAGAGGACCGTAATCACTTGCAATTTGAAAGTGACTCATTGGATAAATTCCACAACCCAGTATACGGTTCGCTCGCGGAAGGAAAAACATCAGCAGTACAGTAAATTATAATCGCATAAGCCAGTATTTATTTTGTATGTAATTTATATTTGTATTAATAGAACGCGTTCTTTAAAGTCAATAGTGGTATTTTTATTAAGATGTCTAAAGAAGACAATTATCAAAATTCAACAATCTAGCATAAACACAGACACATCTAATTGATTTGTGCGCTCCAAACAGAGGAGCAAGTCGTACCTGCCTTCAACTTAAAGTCCACAAGAGATTAGACAAAAAAATAAATAAGTTAAAATTTTATGTTTTCTTTTTGTGCAAAAAAAAAAAACGTTATCTTCATAAAACTTTAACCGAAAAAAAAAGATAGTAAATTATTTTGCGGCTAAGCCACTATTTGGAAAAGAAGTATTCTTAAATTTTAATCCTGTCTTGACATACCTACTTAAATAAATATATGTTCAGTTACCTACACTATAGTTGTGTGCCGGACTGCGTTTAGTCCAACGACATTTCTAAGATATTACTTTTTTTTTAAGCCAAAAGCGCATGATTTTGTCCTGGACACTACCTATGCGGAATTACGCTCGCTCATCTAACGCGTACGTAAATCTACCTCGCGAAACTTGGCAAATTCACGGCGAAACCGCTGTAACCTCATGCACGGAAACAAGTTTGGACCTACCAAAATCCGGTCACAAGAATACATTGTTCTTTTTATTTTGATCTTCTGCCGGTGTGGTGGAACTGTCGAGCCATCCGTTTTCTGCTCTGTCATCCAATAAAGTATTTTTGTATTATTTAGACAGCTGAAAAACCATAATAAAAATAAATATTAAAATAAGGTGAGACGTCAAACGTTTCCCAAAACCAGTGCCTAGTGCATTTATATTTTGTTCGCATCTCATAAACTGAGTATATGTTTTAGTTAGGACGAGCAGCAGCTATATTTACTGCTGGGTGGTATCACGGATAGCGTCGCACGCCCGCTTGAAGATCGCCTCGTGAACAACCACGTGCCATCCAAATCCACCATCGGCAGGAAAAGCTACTGTGTCACTAAACACCGAACGACATAGTTAGCAATCCATCATCAGAAAAGCACCATACAATCATTGGAATTGGCAGACTCTTATGGTATCAGACAACTATCGATTCCCTCGTGAGCTGCAAGCGATTCTATCCATTCGGTGATCCCAAAAAGTGAAATCATCGTCTGGCCAACCTGCATAAGCCATCGGTTATCAGCCCAGCAAGATGAGTTTGTGATTAGATCCTCCGCGAACACCAACACGCGATCAGGATGGTCTCACCCCTGCGACTTCAAGCCATATCGAACGTTGCGAGGGGAGTGGATAGTTATCATCATCAGCCACTGATTCAGAGAGCCATATATCAATCCGTGCCATTAATAACATCGAAACAATCCGCAGTCGTTCGACCAACAGATCTCATCAGTCTGGTTACCAGCAGCACCAACAACAACACCATCATCCACCCATCAAAATTAACATTATCAGCCGCACGACTCATCCATCATAGCTTATCACAACCGCATTCAATAATCCAGCGGAGTGTAAGCCATCGCAACCTCTAACAAGTGCCGTAAAATGGTAGCAAGGTGATCGAGCTATATTGTTCTCACATTAATATCAGCTATACCAACAACAACAATCTATACACCACCGAACTTCACTTCACCATCATAAACATCGACATCATCTTGATATTGAGAGTAGGTAGTACACTCGCGGTTGAAGAAAAGGACCTAAAAGTTAAGTGTTTAAAATGTGATACAAATACAATGTAAAGATCGTTCATATGCATAAATTTATTAATCTTTTTCTAATCGCGTTTAGAAAGAAGGCCGACCAATATGTGCACAACATCTTGGGAGATTACCGTCAACAAGTAAAATATAAAACAATTAAGCCCATGGTAAGTTTAATAATTATACCTTTTGTTTGCAAGTTGTTTGGTGTCTATGACATTTGAACGAACTAGGCGTACACATTTGTTCCTTTTTTTCTCAATTCTCTTTTGAGTCATATTAATGGTCCATAGATAGTTAGTGGTATACTCAAATTAAAATTATTTTTGTTAGTTGCGAGAGAAGTGTACAAATTAGAGTTGGGCAATTTAGTTCATTTGAGTGATCGATCAATTTAGTTCAAATCACGCTAATGAACTAGTTCGTTCGTTTTAGTTCAGTTTAGCTCAAAATAGTCAAATTCACAGAAATTACATGTCGTACAACTCACAATTTTGTCTGACAATATTGTCAGAAAAGTCATTGTACAACCCTCCATTTGACTATGAAATTATCATCAGGTCGCTGACCATTGTCTGAAGATGTCTGAAACACAATTTTTATCATTGCAGATAGTTAGGACATTGTCTGACTCATTAGAAATTGTTAGATGTCGTTGTTTGTGGAAGCTAACAATTGCTTACAATTTCTTCATTGTCAGACAATATAACCAGTGGTTTAGGAGCGAAATCGAAGTTTGCTTTTAACCGATGGACTATAATTCAGAAGATATTGATACGAACAACAGTGCAAATTTTAAATTTGCAATTGGAATTGGAAAAGTCGAAAAAAACTATCGTACACAATGAAAGTACAGAGTGAATGGGTTTGTTGGATACGCAGAGTATAAACTACCCAAAGAATCCCTGAGGTAAGAGGTTGCCGACGCGATCCACATTCAAAAGCCGCCTCGACAAATACAGAAAACAAGTTGGGTCAAGCTGCCAATGAAACCGTATCGATCTCCTGGATGCTCCTGCGCATATTGGTGTCTTGATGTGTGGAGTCACCAAAGCTAGAATTCCATCGAATTGTGTTGAGTCCATGTCCATCAGCAAACAATTGCGATAAAGTTACGGCTTCTCAGCTTAGAATTTGGATTAGAATCCTCCCCTGGCAACGAACCACCCTATCCTTTGTCTAAACACTATGTCGTTTTTGTGTCAAATTATCATCCTCGAGTCTTCCAACACGTAAAGTTAAAATAATCGCAAGTGCAATATTTTGTTCCATTATCCGTACTGCGAAAATTGGGGAACAAAAAGTTTAATTTGTCTGACAACAAATAGACCAATTTTTCATATTCATCTGACAACCACGTGAACACCCAATTTTTAACCTGACAACGTTATCAGAAAAGTCATTTGGAACAAAATCTTACAATCGTGTAAACGGACAATTTTGTATTCTAAGATAGGTGGCTATTGTAAGCTCATTGCCAGTCATTGTCAAAGGATTGACAGATCTGACAATCGTGTATACTTAGCTTTAGTTTATTCAGTTTGTATCAGAATCATTGCGCGGTACTAATAATCATTTTTAGTGACCAAGCTAAACTTTACGAAGTTACGAAAATTTCCATATAAAACTACCTATTGTGATCGTCAAAATATAATTTAATATAATAATTTTAAGGTTAGAAATGATTATTGGTAAGGCCCATTGAAAATAATAACCGCGAACTAAATGAACTAGTGAACTAAGTGTGTGAACTTTGTTCAATAGTTTACTATAGTGAACTAGTTCGTTCGCGAACTACACAAGCCTAGTACAAATAAGAACTAGACATTGAGTACGCAAAGCATTTTTAACTTTCTCGTATACGTAGTAAAGAGAAAGATATTGTTTTCGTACAAATTTCGAACTCGAGATTTTGATCAATTCTGACATTACGATGATAGGGGAACTCAAAAAAGTGGGTCTCGCAATTCTGTCCGTCCGTATGTCTGTATGTCCCACCCCTGGGAAATCTAAACGCTTGGACGGATTTGCTTCAAACTTTGTATTTAGAGTTTTTGGGCTTCCCGCTAGTAACGTCTTTTTTTTATGCTAGCCCTAATATTAACGGTACCTCCCATATAAAAATTTTACGAAATATTACGAAATATGTCTAAATTTAGATTTTTTCGAAAACGGCTCTAACGATTTGAACCAAAATTGATCTTTAGGTTAATGTAGGCATGCTTCACATGACTGCATACCCAGTTTTTCGCTAAAAAGTCCAGCAACGGCAGTTTTGAAAATTGGCTTTATCTCGAAAACGGTGAAAACGATTTAAAAAAAAAATATTTTCAAGGTACAATTGTCATTCTTAACTTGATAGTAAAACTCATTTTTTCTCCAAAAAGACTGCTTCCTTTGATATCCACCCAAATCCCTAATAATTGTACTTTAAAAAACTGTTCATATCTCTAAAACGCCATTTTCGATTATGATCAAAATGTTACTGTCAGGAGTGTCAGGTAATGCTTAAATCCATAGTAATACCACTGGCTCAGTTTTGAGCTCAACAGTTGAAAAACAGTGTTTTTTGAACCATGAATGCGTCCTTCCCAATCGCTAAAACCGGTACTTTAAAAACTGCTCATATCTCGAAA
Organism: Cheilosia soror; assembly: GCA_949372485.1. NCBI lineage: Eukaryota > Metazoa > Arthropoda > Insecta > Diptera > Syrphidae > Cheilosia > Cheilosia soror. Next base: position 32,368,542 of record OX443561.1, on the reverse strand, counting down.
ACGCCATTTTCGATTTGGATGAAAATATATCTGCTAGGTAATGTTTATATCTTGAAGAATATGTCGTACTCAGTTTTCAGCTAAACAGTTTAATAACAGTGCTTTTCGAATCCAAATTGTAACATTTGTCAGCATAATTTTACAAAAAACCGCTCTAACGATTTTGATCAAAATACATATTCAAGACAACATAAGCATTCTAAACATGATCATGTACTTAGATTTTCTCAGAAAACCGTTTAGCCGTTTTTTGAAAATTTATCAAAATGACTACCTACCCAAATCCCGATCTGTTGTCAACGGTATATTTTTGTAAAGGCCAAAACTTCAGTGGCATGGCAATATAATTCGAAATTCATATTATTAATTACACCTTGAGTGGGCTGGGTATAAATTTAAACGTAAAATTTGCTGAAATGACTCTGAGTTTCTGCGAGATTCGCTGTAAACGAGAAAGTTACGTGTGACCCAGTCGTGCACATTTTTTTTTTGTCTCAAGCTCAGTTTATTTTCTGAGCGATCATTTTTCTTTTTTTGTCGGTTATGATTGCGCAAATATGATATCAGTGCGATTACTTTGATTAATTTGTAGGGCGTCATAATAGTGCATACAATGATGGCCATAATTATTTTGACAAAACTAAATTTAATTCTACTCATAATTTGAACTTATTTCATGTAAATTTTGGCATCAATGGAAAGGTCATTCAAAGTCCGTTTGAATGATACAAAACTTTCCTTAAGTACCCATTTAAAATTTCGAATTTTTGTAAAAGTCTACTTTTTTGACTTTTTTCCTCGGTCAAAAAAAGTAATGTTTTGATGCAAAAAGTTTCTTCAAACAATTCTCACAGTGACTGCAAAACATTTTTTTTTTTTCAAATATATCTTCGCTAATATTTTTTATGATTTTTTGAAAATTGCTAAAAATGACTATTTTAGCCAATTTTTTCTCCTTTTCATACAAAATTTTTCTGAGATCATCCCATTCAAAAAATCATAAAAAATATTAGCGAAGAGATTTTTGAAATTTTTTTTTTGCAGTCGCTATTAGAATTGTAGGAAGATACTTTTTGAGCTTAAGAGGACCGGATTAAAGTTCGATAATCGATATAACTGCACAGCAGGCACGAAGCGTCCATGTATGGAAGGGAAGCAGTGCTTCCGTAAGAATTTAAAAAACAAATTTCATAACAAAAAATTTATTTATTCGAAATTATGTACAAAGAAAAAATCGTTTTAATAAATCATATAAATAAAACACTTTTCTCCCCTAAATATACTCGAAAGCGGTGTTGAAAATGAAGAAGATTGGGATACTGAAGCTACTGTTTTATGGAAAGGGGTGATATATTGTTTCACTGATAAGAAATTTATTGTTCTTCTCTATTTTTTCAGTTAGTTTTTTCCACAGCGTGCCATTTTATTTAAAATTATTCAATCAAAATCCAGCAATGTTCAATAGTGTCTAAATCAGGTTAATAAATTCAAAAACAGTATTTCTAATCTATTTGAATCAACAAATTTCGATTCTTTTTGGACAAAATTGAATGAAAACGAGAAAATTTGGACAATTTCTATAGCAATAGGAGTTATAAAATCAACCTTTCAACAAAGGAACAATTTTAATATCTTTTAACAACAGCTGTCAACCAAGTCATCAACGAAATTGATATTCGCTTTATTTCCCTGTCATGTTTTAAATTTTTTTAACTTTCGGATACAGCATTGTATGAACATTTTAAAACCAATTTTTCTGTTAACTTGCTCAATAATTTCCCGGGATATTTTGACATTCCAGCGTTCAAAACAGAACAAAAGCTGATTTTCGATGACGAGAATTTTACGTTAAAAACTGATCTTAAGAAATTTAAGATTTTGGATGAAAGTTTTACTGAATTAAGCTTTATAAACTATTCTAGACTTTTCCCGTGACAAAAGCATCTATAGAGAGATCATGTTCGTGCCTTAAAAGAATAAACAAATTACTTACGAAATAAATGTGGACAGAAAGGTTGTCAAATTTATCCCTTATGCCAATTGAGAAACCATTGTTAAAAGAAATACAAGCCAAAGGGAAATTTTATGACAAAATCATAGATAATTTTGCTTCAAAAGAAAGAAAAATATATTATTATTTATTTAAATGAATTCTATATATTTTTTTTTTTTTAAGTACAATTAATATAAAACGATCTCGAACCAAAGGATTATTATGACTAGATCATAGATAATTTTGCTTAAAACAAAATTTGTAGATATTTAATGTACAAGACAAAATATATTATATATATATTATATTGTTTTTAATGAATTTTAAAAGTATTTTTCTACCCGGTACCACACTGTGGTGAGGGTATATTCACTTTGACATTCCATTTGTAACGCACATAAGGAAGCGTTGTAGGTATGCCAAGCTACATATATTATTGATCAGCATCACTTTCTTAGTCGATCTAACGATGTCCGTCTGTCTGTCCGCACGATTACGGTCGTATTTTAAGAGCTATCGACTTGAAATTTGGTACGTAATCTTTTATCCACCAAACTGAGGCTAAGTTCGAACATGAGCAAGATCGGATGAAAACTACTACTACCTCCCATACAAAAATATCGGATTTAAATGTTAAAGCCCAGTATCCTGCTCACGCTAAATTTTATCTTCCATACAGAAATGTCTACAGAGATAAAATTTAGCGAGGCAGTTTAGCAAAGCAGTATCCTGTTCCGCACGCTAAGTTCTTACTTTTATATAGATGGGACACACTCAATGTCAGTCCGGTATAACAATATTGAGTGTTATACGTACTACGTACAATTTTGTTATACTCGGCCAAGAAAATGTCTCCACTGATTTAGCTCGCGAAAGAATTGCCTGGTACATTAAATCGGCGATAAATTTTGACATTTTCGAAACAAAACAATTTTTTAATTGAATATTTCGTGGAATACTTGATAATCGATGTAAGTCAGTAGGAAAAAAGTGAAAAAATAACAAAAATCAAAATACATGTGGCAAACAAATTTGGGTGTGTGTCCTATCTATATCCTGTACAACGAATTTAGCGAGCATTTATCTGTGCTGTGGAGATAAAAGAGCTCGCTAAAATTAAGCGCGAGCAAGATACTAGGCTTATTAAAATTTTTACTGATTTTTTTTTTTAATTTTTTATTTGTTGAATTTTTATGATTTTTGGATAATATGTATAAATTAAGATAACGTCTGTCAATCAGTTTGTTTAAATAAATTTCTTATTATTAGATAATGTACACATCGAGTTTGGTCACTTTTCTTTTAGGCTGAAAGGATCTCAGCATGAATTCTGAGTAAACTTGGTTGTGTTAGCGGGGAAGTGAGAGCATTCGGGGTGTGTGGGTGAGTGCATCTTTATAGATTGCTCACGCGTACATTAATGGTCATCGCAAGTAAATGAGTCAGCAAAAAAGGCCTGACGAAGCCGGTAGGGCTCAGCTAGTATATATATATATATATAAAACACAACTACAGATACCCCACGTTCAAGATGGCTGGTCTCTACAGTTAACTAAATATTAAATATTCTAGCAGATTTATCGGTTTGCAAAAACACTACTTAGTGGACACAATAATTACACTAAAGCAAATAAAAGCTCAACTATAGTCATAATCTTAATGAATTTATTTTGTTTATTTTGCCATCTTATTTGCTTAGGTCCTAATTCACGCCACACTCCTGCTCACCTAACCAAACCCAATATAAACACGAACTTATCCAAAACCCCATAAAAGATACGAAGAAAAAACATTTTGCTATTTCTATTTGCATAATTATGTTCACATAGATCTCAAGTCTATTCTTAGCGGTCCATTAACTATGAGAACTCTTTTAATCCCTCCCCTGTGGCATGTTAAATTACCCATAAAGTTGGGCATCTCAATCTCAACCCAAGGTCAAACATGGCACTTCTCCTTCAGCTCTGTTACGCAGCTTAATTCCATGTTTTCAGCCAAACGATAGGTCCAATTCCAATTGCTTTACAATGCTCCTCATTTCATATGCAAACAAAAAGACTGTTTCCTACCGTTAGTGTCTCCGAATAACCATAATCACAAATAATAATATTTATCTTTTCTACTTTGCAGGCAGATAAGAAGAGATAAGATTGCGCTTTCATCAGGAAGACACCGCACACTATACACTACCACAAGCGACAACAAAAATATCTATTTGCCAAAACTGACATGCGTTCTTCATCTTTCTGTCAAAGTGAACCTTTTCCGCATCTTCCCCACACAGAACACAACAATAATAATTCATCCCGTCGTCGTCCGCTGAGAGATACTTTCATTTGTAGCTCGCATCCATATCGCAAAGTGATAAGCGCGGTCTCATAATCAAGTCAGATGACATGAAAATCGTATCTCTGTAACTTTGTCTGCTTAGATCCGTACGAATGGTCGGTCGCCGGTGTATTACACGCTTCCGTTAGTAAATTTAAAGATAATCCTGCTCGCGGCATCATTCTGCTTAACTTGGTCACTATACAAACCGGAAGTGGATAGGATACTCGTGTATAACAAGTGGTTGCCGGTATAACAACAAGTGGTTTCGTAATATTTTGTATTATGTATTTCTAGTTGAGTGCTTCCTTGCAAGTTAATAATGCATACAGTGTTTTGATTATAAATAAATTTCCAAACAAAATGAAAAGGAATTAAACCGCTTCCCTGATAATAGTGCTTCCTGTTATACTAAAATGATCGACTCGGCCTTAATGCACGCTACTAATCTCACTAATTCAAATGTAACAAACTTTACGGACATATTGCAAAATGCAACGACGGCAGCATCTGTTGTTGATCTGGTCGGCACGGAGTGGCTATCGACAACATTGGCCTCGAATTTCTCTCTAGAATCGGCGATATTTACGTCGATGTTGGGCAACAAGACAACCCTGCAGGACTATGATGAGTATGGGTCGGGCTTTGGAAGAGATTACAACGATGGCTACGATAAATGCGACCCCCGAGCGAAGTATTTCAATTGTACAAGAGATGAATATTTGCAGTACGCTAGAGGACCACAACAGTTGCCTTTGGTGCAAACATTGCTGGTAAGTTTTATTTTTGAAAGTGTTGCCTTTTAGTTTTGGCTAAAAGGATATTATTGAAATGGAAATAGAATTATTATTTTTTTTAATATTTTGTACATTTTTTATCTATCTCGAACTAACAATTTAAACTGCAATTGATTGCGAAATGATTAGATCGATATTCATATTTTGTCCGTTCCTCCCTTCGTTGGTAGGTTCCATTCACATTTTGACCAACATAAAACGTATCTTCACATTCGGTCATATTTTTAATTTTTAGCAGACATGCCTTTAAGGTTCGCATCAACCTTTCTAAGGTGACTTTTGACTTTGCGATTCCTCTGTGGTCTTAGTGGAGTGTCCCCAAACCCTAGCTGTGTGGACGTGACTACTTTGGAACACTAGAAAAGATACTTATAGATAGTCTCCTACGATATTGGGGCAATAAATTATATTTGACCACTGCTGACAACTTATTCGGCCAACCCATTAGGATTTATTTTAATCTGGATCCTTTTGGGAAAATATATTTACATATATAGAAGGGTCCTTAACTATCGAAGAAAAAACTCCCTCCATTTTGTGACACGCAAATTTAAAGTTTTGTCGACATTTCCGTGCTGCTTTGTAGGAAAGTGAAGATACCTACTGTAGTATTAAGTAAAATTGAAAAAAATATACAACCACAACTATTTGTTTATGTGAGTTTATTATTTTTTGGGACGAATGCAAGGGACCTACAATTTTACGCCTAGTCCCAACAGCTAAAATGAGATGTAATTTGGATTTTTCCGGGAATCAAATCCGGGAGCCATAATTTTTCCAGCACACTAACCACTGAGCCACTTTGCCCAAAAGGTAGCGTATTATGGAATTTGGGAAACATAGGAAAAAAAATGGTATAGGTAGGGAAATGAAGTCGGGTTTCCTACAGCCTTTGGTCTTTGATGATTTAAAGGCGATGGCGGAGAATCGGGATTTATGGAGAGTCCACTTGAGTAACCTACAACGGCAACTCATTTAATAGATAAGGGGGTCAGTGAAAATGAATGACAAAACCCACGGAACTAATTTCGTAAATCTCATCAGCCGAAGGAAGAGGCGTCAAGCTTGCGTAGCTTCTCGTAAATCAGCAGCCAATAAATTTGAAAAACTGACTCGTCGTTGATTGAATGCTAACGATGATTGTAGTTGTACTGGTTGATGTTGCAACTCCTATTGGCGATAAATAGTCATCCAGGTTGCAAATCCAAGGAGGAAATTGATTCCATGCATTCGATTTGCATTTGACTATCAATTGTGCGAAGGGACAACTAAATTAATCAGATATCAACTGAATCAAATGGGGAATTGAGAGAGCAGGTCGTATGGAGACTACACCGTGTTTATCACGGAGTACTTTTGTTTCCACCGCTAAACTATTAAGTAAATAGTTGTTGTGAGTTGTGACCCATATCACGCTAAAACCAAACAGTCAGCCCAAATACTCGAAATATTGGTCCGTGTCTTTGCACATTGTCCCAAATGACAATTCTTAGCTCTGTGGAAGTCAATCAATGTGCTTTCACCTATCGTCGCCATTAAGAACACCAACTATCTATTTGCGGCTACAAGCAAATCTCAGTTAGAACATAATTGGTCAGAGTTTCTTACTAGGGCTGTTTCTAGCATCATGTGCTTGCGGTGTCGCCTTGAAAATTGCAAGTTCGCAAAAATCGAAATCGAATACAAATGTGGGAGGGGTATTCAAGGGAATTACTTAAAGGGGTTCTGTAAAAAATTCAATACCACCAAGCTTCGGTCTCCAGATGACTCTTTTATTTGGGGACATTACCAATAATGGTCATTTAAGACTTTTTAAGAAATAATCCCAAGGATTTCTTGGCTAGTCTAAATTACTGGAAACTTCCCAAGCGCCACTGATGCATGGCTTTATGGCGGTTATTTGTCTGTTTATCAGACAAACCAGAGAGGCCATAACTGCATCTAAAAAAAACCGGAAAAAGAGAATGAAGCCTTGTCGATCATATACGGTGGTAAATAGTTTTACCAGTACCTCGATGGCTGAAAATGTTGTCACTGACCATCAGCCTCTGGTCGAGATTTTTATTTCCAGCAAGAATCTACCGCGTAATGACGACTCAAAGCCTCCAACGCCGGTGGGCCGGGGACATAAGTCCCGAATTCTTTTTTCGATTGGTCTTATGTTGCTGGGCATTTTTAGAATGCTGAAATTTTGCAAAGCATTTTCGAATATTTCGAAATTCAACTCCTAAAGGAAAAAAGTGGGGTCAAAGTTTGTATGGAAACATTTTTATTTTTCATCCGATTGACTTCAAACTGAGTTTGTGTACTCTCTATGACAAATAAGGAAAACTGATTTATCCGATTTTGGAAATTCAACACCTGAAGGGATAAAATGAGGTCAAAGTTTGATATAGGGAAATTTTTATTTTTCTTCATTGGTGATAGCCCCTTTTAAGTGTGCCCTTTTCTTAACCCCCCACGAACCATTCGTCGTATAAATTTGAAACTTTATAATGCGTCCCAACCTCTGTCACCGTTAAATATGCTTATCGTTTCATCTTACTCCAGCTTACGTACTCAAAAGATATTGAAGCGCAATTTTGTAAGAATGGGGTGATAGTGATACTGCTAGAAAGTGGTACTCATCCCCACAATTTTTCTGGTTGGATATGTTTCACAGTATAGGAAGATCTGAGCGGAGTGGAATATAAGAATTTGCAGGCTAAGAAATATGTTTTGTCCCGTAGATATTGGCTCAGTCTGCTATGATCTACGTTGAGATGCCAGCGCTTTATACTTACAAACTGATCATATACCTACCTACTCTCTGACCTGTTTTCTCCAATATGGTGTTTTTCAGAGATACTAACTACCCCTTATGTACCTACTTTCATAGGTATGTTATGTTTTCTGCGCGATATTATTCAGTGAGAGTCAAAAGTGAGTGAACACTGAACACTAATGATGTTTTCATTTATTTCTAGAGTTTGAAAACTATTTTTTTGAAGTAGGTTAGGTTAGGTTAAAAAGGGGTATAAGATGTCTCATACAACACTAGGCACCATAAGGGCCCATCGCGATCTCTAGGGGGAGCCAATTGCAGTGACCTACAATGGAAAAACACCTAAACACTTGCCCTTGAGAAAGCCCCAATTTCCCTGCAAAAACCAAGTAGTCCCTTGAAGTTGGTATTGTCTATCTCCCCTAAATGTTGGAAGAAGTACCTGCCCAAAAATTTTCTTCTACTGCGACATATTGCCTCACATTCGCACAGTATATGTGTTATGTCCTCTTCGGCTTGCAGGTCATTGCAGAATCTGCAAGTGTCCGAGTCTGCTAGCCCTAGTATTTTGGCATGTTTTCTAAGAAGACAGTGCCTTGATAATATGCCGATCAGTGTCCTAAGCTGTTCCCTGCCTAGTTTGAGGATTTCCCTAGATCTTTTACGGTCGTATTGCGGCCAAAGTGCCTTAGATACTTCGTGACCGGTGAGTACCTCCCACCTTTTTTTTAAGTAGGTACCTATAAAGTATTTTATCCCGTCAAAATTATTATTTATTTCGTTATCAGACTTTTAACAGATTGCTGGTTTTTAAGAACTTTTTCGAGACCCTAAAGAAAAGTTTGAAGACCGTTGGTGAATACACACTTTTGACGCTCACTGTAAATATAAAAGAGGAAATTCGATTGCTACGCGAGGAAAGCGGCGGGCAAAAGCTAGTTTTTTCATAATTGTAAGTAGGTAACTATCTACCGACTACGATATCATTCACGAACCTCAATTGCACATTTTGTACTTAGCTAAGCATGCTTACCATGTGGCTGAGTTGTTAATGTGCCGGACTACTGTGTGAGGAGTCACAGGTTCGATTCCTGGAAAAATACAAATTACATCCTATGATTGTTTCCACTGCTCCACCTCCCGCGGACATCTGACAAACATCACAGAGCACACCTGTACTATAAAAACTTCTCAATACGAAATTGTAGGTTCCAAATAGAATACCGATTGACGTGAAATCTGATGGTCAGAATTTGTTGAAACTTTTTACAAACTGATTGTTAAGACTCCGAGGAGACTTTAGGGTATGTCGCTCACTGTCACAAATACTTTTTGGTTTGTTGGAAAAAACTTACATGTGGACTTTAGTACCATAGATATTCATGTACTTTCATTTTGAATAGACAGATTGTATAGGAAAACTGTAAATCGAAACTAACCCACAACTTTGTGAGTTTGAGAAAAAATGAACTGTAGATACTATTAAGGTGCTAGTACACGGCATGTAGCAAGCCATATACGTGTGTAGCTCTGACGTCAACACAGAGTGCACAAAGAGAGCTTGTACACGGCATGTACCCATTGGAACCATTAGCTGACGTAAAAATGACGTCAGTACTACATACGTATGCAGCAGTATGTATGCTTGCTACATGCCGTCTACTAGCACCTTTACGTCTCATATTCAATCGATTTAGAGATATAATATGCACGATAGTGGTCGATGCGATCATAATCACTTTCAAGATAATCTAGTGAACACAATTTTTTTTACTCGGCTAATAACAATTATGTGCTGAATAAACCCACTTTCAATATAATGAACAAAAATATTTTTTTTTATATCTGCAATATGTTGCCAACAATTTGATGCAATCTTATCTGTTTGATTGCTTGGCTACAATCCAAATAAATCTGCCATTGAACATTTGCTGGAAATAAAAATTTGAGAGCATATTTCCAGTGACTCGACGAGTACTTCCATTTTCAGCAATTGATTTATGACAAAAGAACTCACCGGAAGCACTCAACAAGACCATTTATTTTTGCAGAAGTCTAGCAAATATTTGCGTTACCATAAAGTGATTAAACCAATGGTAGGTAAACATTAAACCACAAGTCGGCATTATTTCTGCCCACCAGCTCAACAAAAGTTTACTTAGCGTCGTAATGGAATTGATTCGGTCTTCGAGTGCCCAGAAAGTATAGGTAGACACTGTCGATCCATTGTGTCTCAGTCCAATAAATCAGTAATTTCATCTTTTACTGCCATCGAAGTATCTGGAGGAGCCGGTGTGGCGCCCATAAAAAGAACCGATTCCTCTTAGTTTCATTTAATAGCAGTACGAGTAATTGCAGTGATTAACAGGAAAATTGCTCATCTCGAGGAGACTTTACGTCTCTGAGAAGTGAACAAAAACTAGATATAGGTATTAGGTACCTTTAAATAAGTGGAGTATAGCAGGATGAAGATGGGTCATGGAAACATCACCTACATGGTAGTTTAATCCTTAGGGTTTTTCGTAGTAGTTACATAGTTTGCTTGCAGTTTAATTTTCAATTATCTGCAACAGAACTATGCCGAGTTGGTAACTTCGAATACAGCAATTCGAAATAAATGGACAACTAGTCGGATAAAGCTTATTTGTTACTTGTACCTGCAGGATGTATTTCCAAGAACACCACAACGAATGTATTTGCAAATTGGTGTTTCTAAAGGAAACTTTCCCATTACTCGCAAAAGATAGATTAGGTGCACAAAAAGGAACTACCGTAGTGCCCTTGTGAAAGGGATTTTTAATAAAGACCTTCTTTCAAGGGGCGTAGCCATTTTCTGAATGAAAGTTTCATATCCATGGGAGGTTTGGTCTTTGATTGTGGGTTTTCTTTCGTATGCAGTTTCATTTGGTCCGGCTTTAACTGTTTGATGTGCAAATTCAAAGGTAGCAAACTCCTCTTGGGGAATAATTTTGCTTGTGGCCCAGTGAAACGTTTTCAATGGTTGGGGCAATTTTCAATAAATTTCTCTGAAGAACTTTAATGTGTGCTGATGCCAGAAAGAGGAGCACTTATGCCCCGATTCCATTTTTAGATATTCGAATCGAGTTGACTAAATTGAGATGAGACAACTAAAATTGCTCAAGTAAATTAAAATTTACTTTTACGTTGTGAGCCATATGCGAATTGAGCATCACTCTGTTTCTAGAAACAAGTGATAATTGTTTTCACATATCACTTCAAAACTGCGTTTGGGGTGAAGTGACTTTTTGGAAAGTTAAGGTTGGTTTCCGCATGTCGGTTGATTGACAAAGTTTGACAGCCCTCGCATTTATGTCATTGAACGACACCAACGTCAGTTCATTTCCACTTATGCCAATTATTGGCAAAAAATCGTTTGTCAGTTGATTGACCAACTTATGAATTCGATGCCAATTAAATTTTCTCTGTCAATTATAGACAAAGCGACATTTTGTTTGACAATTCAGCTATTTCCATTTGTCAAGTGGTTTCTTTGTCAGTTATTGATAAACGCTGTTGGTCAATTTATTGACAAACGATTTTTTTGTTATTTCCACTTGGCAATTTTTTTAATGGCATAAAAATGCGTCAATTGTCAATTTCAAATCGACAAATGGAAACCTAGCATTAGCTAACTGCATACAACTCATCACCCTATCGAAAGATGCTATAATTTTTTGAAAATGGTGACAAATGTCAGTTTGACACTAATGAAGTAAACAGAATAAATGTTCTGATTTTTTTGCCGAGTAATTCGTCGGTGGTGTTTGGCGCAGGGTGAATTTCGGATCAGATTTTCCGGTCGTCCGAAACCAATTGGGCCGCCGTTCTGCTGTGAATATCGCAGAAGACCCCGGAGTATCGATCAGACGACGTGCCACATAAAAGGGCATCAATCTGCGGTCTTTAAGAAGAGTTTTGGCAAAAAACTGCGAGATATTCCCTTGCAAAGTGTAGAAAGTGGACACTGCTTGATCAGCAACCGATATTCTGAGGGCTGAATTTCCGGGTCTATCCATTCCAAAAAAAATGTTATCTAATAATTTCCGGGTCTAAACTCTCGTTTCTGCAAGCAAGATTGCCTGATTTAACTATTCCAGGCTTCTTTTTGTAGGTTTTTTTTTTTTCAAGTCACGAGTCTATGTCAACAAGCTTTAGACTCTTCAAGATCTCAAAGAGAATATCCGTCAAAATTGCTACTACCTATCGCCGGATGTTCTGGCATCAAAAATGGTGGAAAATGCCATAAATCGGGCCCGAAAGCTCATGAATTCTGGCGGCGGGTACTTAGCCAATATCATTTTTTTGACTTTATGAACAAATATTTAAGACATCAGATAAACATAATCCAAAAGTTGTTCCTTAATAAACAAATTTCAGTCAAAGAATATCGAGTGACAACTTTAGCACATCCTCATTGGCCCTCAAAACAAGTCAGAAATTAAAATGTATTATTTCTTCCTTCGAAAGTTATGTAAACAGCATCGACAGACACACAAATGATTCACTCCTTCACAAACACTTTTTGTGTCAACGCATGTTAAAAACATTAAGGGAAGAGAATGTTCATCAAAGTACTTCCAGATCGAATAACGCCTCTTGGACCTCAGTGGTCAGTGCTACTTCAGTCACAGCAATCAACTTCTTGTAAACAGGGAAAATTTTATTTACATCTCCATACCACTCTCCATTATCGAAACGATTGTGGACAGCTGGCCTGGGGGAAGTAATTATATCATATCCTCCATAAAATGACAGCAATTCATCTGCAGTTGAAAATTATATTGACAAGCATTTTCTTTATATTTTCACAGCAGCATCTCATTAATATCTCGGGAGCGAGTATTTTTTTTTATGGGAAAACTCACACTCAAAAATTGGTCCATTTATTATACTCCCGGAAATATCACATGTCCGCATAGGCAAGGCACCCTAGGCCTAGCTTTTCACAACTATTCCTTTCTGTGCTTTTTTTTACTTTTTGAGATGAAAAGAAGATACCTTAAATTTTATGGCGAGTCCGAACGGCTGACACATCGCGATATGCCGCTTTATACGTGGTAACATTTTCAGCTTTTTAAGGAAGATTTTAGTATCTAAGAGCTTACCTATGATTTTTTTTTTTTAAAAAGGCATTCCAAATCCTGGAGCACTCAGACGAATCTCGGTCCATTTTACTACCAAGCAGAAACCCCCTTTTTGGTGTAGTGGTGGAGAAACTCTGATATTATTCGTTTCTCTTTATGGTCGGTGGCAGAGTATTGCTGTCCCCCGCCGGGGCTCGAACCAACGCCGCTCGGGTCACAAGCAATGACTCTAACCACTACACCATGGCCACCGCCGCTTACCTATGTTACTGCTGATGTCGTATTAGCGACCCAGTGACCAGGGTGATAAGAACAATGGCAAGATAGGTATAGTGACATAGGAAGTCCTCTGTGGAAGCCAGCGCCCTCCCTAGTAACTTGGCAGATTGCCGTGTCTCATAAACATTACTTTGGCTTGCAAAAACTTTGGACAGATTGCTATGGACTTCTTATATAAGCCGTGGTATAATAATTTGGACTGACTGCGCATAGCAAATTGTGTTCTTATAAATCCCAGTCATCAAACAAATTCTACAACCAAGACTGAAACTAATAGTTTCTGGTTCTTAAAGAACATTTTTCGAGCAAGGTCATTAGGGATCTCCTATGATTTTAGCGTCTTCTCGAACTCAGACAAGACTAAGTGCATTTAGTCATCTGACAGATTCCAGGAAGTTCTTGAGTTGACGCATTGACGTACATGTTGTTAAGAAATTGTAAAAGGCCTTGAGCTCCGGTTCCCCACATGAAACGATTCTGGTTCTTTCTACATGCAAAAATAATAGCTCTTTGTCCATAGATGCCTATTTTTTAAAGCTCTTTTTTTTTAAATGAGCTTGCCAGTTATTTTTTTTTTAATGGTATGTAGGTACATTAAAAATTGCTAATTTGACTTTATAATCTAAATGAAATATGCTGGCTCAAAAAAGAGTCCAAATGGGTAAAATGTTTTTTTTGTAATAATTCATTCATTATCTCACTGATTCATCAACGCTCAGCCCAAATCCTTTGCCATAGAAAGCTGAAATTGCACAGAGGTTCATTTTGTAATGTGTACAAAATATAAGGAATAAAGAAGGATATTTCGAAACTGAACATCTAATGAGGTAAAAGGGGATCAATGTTTGTATGGGGACATATTTTTTTCATCCGATCGAGTTTAAACTCGGTTTGTTGACTTTACATAAAAAATAAAGAAAAATAATTTCTCCGACTTTGGACATTTTACTTCGGTACCGAGTTATTAGCGATGACCCCTCTTAAGGGGGCCTAACTTCATTTAACTTGCTAAAATGATCTAAGGCAAAACAAAAACAGCTTGAAACCATTTTAGGCTAGTATTTATATAAATTGTGAGTGTTGTGTCCTAGATTCATACAACTTTATTATGCATCGTTGTTTTGTTTGCATGAATCTCAAGAGTTCCTTAAGATCCACATTCTCCAGATATTCTAGTTCATTGAAGAACAAGCTATTAAAAATCCTCTCTTTACTGTTTTTAAGGGCTACTCATTCGCAAAGCAGGTGGCGAACAGATTCTAAAGGGTGATTTTTTAAGCGTTTGGTTTTATAAATTAAAAAAAAAAAAGTTTTTATTAGGGTCGATTAATCAGTTCTTACTATTCACTTTTTGAATAATATTCCGTGTAAATGTTGACCGCGACTACGTTTCAGAATGTCCTTTTTCCAGCATATCGACTGGTATCTCACCAATAACACGAATTATGCTGTCTTCCAAGGTGGCAGTAGTTAATGCCTTAACCGTATAGACGTATTGTCTTCAGATATCCGTACAAAAAATAGTCCAGCGGCGTCAAATCTTATGATTCTGGCAACCAATTCACAGGTCCAAAACGTGGGATGAAATTAAATTACTGAAATTTGTGCGAAATTTCGTCACAATGGCTTGAATAGCCTGCTCAGTAGGATGACTATGACAACCATAAAATAGACGAAGTGCTCTAAACACATTTTTACTGAGCACGATTTTTGGTAATAAAATTAATTAGTATCCAGAATGACCCAGAAAAATATTCGCATACTATCCTTGAAGCTCAGTTTGATCATGAATTTGGATCTCTTTTCACTCACCTCTGGCTATAATTTGTTAGAATGTCTGCAGGTTTTGACTTTGGTCCAGCGTAGGTTTGTTCTACTCCAAGATTCAATGTCGATCTTCTTTGCAAGCGTGCTCTTACAGATTTTACGGCCATTGATACGCGCCTTTTCGACCCGTTCCTTGCCAGCTCATCCGCCTGTTCATTACCCAGAATATCCATGTGCACCGTGTTGGCTTGTGATAATTCTTCCAGCTATTTCTAGCAATGACTTACTGCCCTCGACTTCACCACGACTGACTCCATTGTTTTTATGGAAGGCTATATTATAGCACCATCGTTTTCTTCAAAAAAATACACCCTCGCTTAGCAAAGCCAATGCATGAAGGTACGCTTGAGTTGGTTGTCCTCAATCTTTCAGACTAGCGGGCTTGGATGGCTAGATATACATATATCGGAGCATTCTCTGGAAAAGTGTATCCATGTACTTTTTCTAGTGGTGTTATGTTGGGTTTTTCGTACAGTCTTGATCTTCTACATCAGGTTATTTCGGGTTGGATCGTAAATGGAGTCGTGTACCTGTACAGACAGATCCATGAGCTTTTCCGCTTAAAAATAGCCAGCTTCTGCACGTATGTTTTTAGAAATGGTGTACAAAACGGGGCAGCCATTTCTATACGTAAGCAGTTTAGGTTTTTACTGAGTCTGTTCTGCTTTTCGATCAGAGGGTAGAATGGGTGAAACGCGGATGTAACCTCTGCAAGCAAATCGTTCAGGCATGGATTGATTTCACGGTTTACTCCAAGATATTTAATTTCGTTTATTAGTGCTTATACGTCAGGTAGTGTCATCGTCACTTTTCGACACTACTTCCTCTGATGAGTCTTCTGATGCAGATTAGATCGGATTTGGGCATGTTCATCCGAATGCCCCATTTTTCGTAGTACTCGAAAAGCTTCCTAACGTATGCTTCAACTATTCGTTCTGCTATGACTGGGGACATTGAGCTACTATATATGGCGGAGTAGTCGGCGAATAGGCAGCTGTTGGGAGTATCCTTGAGTTGAAGCTGGTCAGATGTAAATATTTTAAAAAGCAGCTACGCCAGGGTCAACATATAGTAAAGAAAGCTACAACAAATTATGTTAATGACAGGTATAGGGAACTTAGGTGTGTAAGTTTATGAATAAGTCCTTGAAACCACATCTAGAAAGCATGCAACTATAACTTGGTTTTTGTTGATAGCCTTAATGACATTATGGTACACTCAAAAAAAACGAGCTAAAATCAAAATATCAGTGTCATTTCAAGCCTGTTCGTTGACGAAAGTATGGTAATCTCGGAAAATCTTATTCCAAGTACAAAAATCTTATTTTGAGCTCATTTTTTAAGACCAAACAATTTTCCTTTCAAATTTTTAGTAAGCTTAAAAATCTTAATTCAATCATGTTTCCGGATTATTTTAAGAATGTTCGTTCTTATTTTAAGAATACAAAGGCTACGTTTTGGACCATTGTTAACTTAAATGAAGCTCGAAAATTTGTAAAACAAGATAAAAAAAAATAATATGTAATCTTTTAAGTTTGTTGCGGCTTATTACAAGAACAATGTGTGTCATATTAAGATTTAGCACGTAAGAATAAAAAAATGTAAAATCAAATCCGATCATACTAGATTTTAGCTTGCGATTTTTCTCTGAGTGTATAGAACTTCTTTAAGGGGTGTCCGTAAATGTATAGTGTTGAGTTGGTTGAAAACATCTTCCACTCTCGGTAGGATAAGTTCCTCGAGCAAATCGAGTAGAGTAATAAAGATATGCATTTTAGATGCAGTTGCGATAATATGACGATCGGTTTCCCCTGTCTCCTAAAGAAGAGAAGTGCTTTTACATAAGTTCTCGCTATGCATGAGTATACAAATTTATGTATAGAAAAAATCGGACAGTATCTTAAACCATTTCATCAACTCAGTTCGCCATATCGTAGCGTTTTCAAAACCAATGCCCAAGTTTAACCCATAGGTTAGGTTAGGTAAGAGGGGCAGTTGGCTATAATAGCAATTTTCACCCGGAAGCCATTAAGGCCCATTGTGATTTGATTACCCTTATGTAATACATGATAACACATGCATCTAACAAAACCATTCGGCTCTGTTGATAAATCTTTTTAATCTTTTTAACCGTGCTCCCATACAAGAGTAGCGGCGTTCTTGGAGGGCTAGGCAATGACACAGGAGATGTTCCACAGATTCTATTTCCTCTTCATCTCTGCAACTTCTACAGAAATCGTTTGTGGAGTCTTTTGGCCATGTTCCCAATTATACAGTGTCCGGTTATTACCCCGACTAGCACTCGGATTTGGTTTCTATCAAAAGATGTTAGGATCTTTGACCTTTTAGTGTCGATTGCGGGCCACAAGCTACGAATTATAGTACAACCGGGAATGTTGTTCCATCGTTCCTTAGCCAAGCTTAATGTGGCATTATCATAATGAACCCCTTAGCTGCGTTGAAAGCTGGTAATACTTCTCTGTCAGCTAATAGTACGTCCATTTCAGAGCCGCGTCTGGGCAGTTTATCTGCTGCCTCATTCCCTTCTACACCAACGTGTCCAGGAACCCAGGGGGTCTAGCACGTAAATTGATACAATCGAGTTCAGTCGAAACAATCGAGCTGTGGCAGCACCTAATTTGTCTCAATCGATTATTCTCAATTGATTATCCTCGATTGAGACAAATTAGGAGCTGCCAGAGCTCGATTGTATCGACTGAACTCGATTGTATCGACTGAACTCGATTGTATCAAGTTACGTGCTAGACCCTCAGCACAGCATTACTGTGTGATGGTTGGATGCTCTCAGTGCTGAAAGGCACTGGCTTACTGATTTGGAGTTTACCAGATTGAAGTAATCGCTTTAAGTGATGCTTGGCTGTCCACGCAGAAGGTAATTTCAATTGTTGGTAGTTCCCTCGCTAAGACAGTTTGCGCAGCTTTCTTAACCGCGTAGATCTCCGCCTGAAAAACGCTACAATGGTCTGCCAGTCGGTATGATTGGCTATACCTTTTATGACAGTGCTCGGGGATAGCCAACCCTTCCTGTCTGGTATACAGACCGTGAAATTCTTGTCAAAGTCATACCTCGGCTTCTTGTAGTCTGTGAGTAGCAGGAGGTCTCTCTGATGTGAGAGAAGATGTGAATTATGCGTGAGTGACCGAATGACTCGGGCTTCCAAATTTAGTTCTCTTGTAGTCTGAGAGCACCTTTGGCTGCCACGTTCTTAGAGCTCGATGAGTTGTAGGTTCAACAACGTTTCTAGACCCATTTGTGGTGTAGATTTTAGTGAACCCGTTATACCTAATCTATGCAAGCAATTCTGTGTACCTTGTTCAGGTTCTTGAGGTAGGATTTGGTGTTAACAGCCTCCCACCATACAACCGAGCCATTGGTCAGAATTGGTCTTACAATCGCGTTATACATCCAGTGCACTATGTTCGGTTGTAAGCCCCATTTCTTCCCGAAAGCCTTTGTGCAAGCGTAGAAAGCATTTAGTCCTTTCTTCATTCTTTCCTCCGTATTCCGTTTCCAGTTTAATTTGGAGTTAAACACGATACCCAAGTATTTGGCAACTTAACCCATAATGACCAACCAATGGCACCATTTGGTCATCTTAAATTTGAATTCCAACAGCCTTTCCATTCCCACTCCTTCCTATTACAAAGAAAACTCGTCTCACACGTGCTACTACGATCTACTTTATATTCGTCAATGGTTTTGGAATTTCTCATGATTTGCACGCGTGCAATGTCCATCGACACGTGATCCGTTTCTTGCCATTACCTATACCTCATTCTGTATTAAATGGGTTCTCTCCGCTGCTGGCACGTAGGTTTAGTATCTCCAGCAATTTAATATTGTGACATTTCACAAGGCTTTAAGATCGATTTCAAGACAAATTCTTGGCAGTTGGGAAGCCTTATATTCCTGAGCTAATTTCACTATATTTGGTAAGGACTATAGCAGAGGTATACCCTTGACAATGGGTATTATTTTCATATTTCTTCACGCATAAACACCCAACAGCCTCTTTGCATCCCCCAGAACGTAGTATCATATCAGAAGGTCAAAATGGGTAACGAAATTTTGATTAATTTGATATCGGTACTAAGATAGATAGATAGATAGATAATTGATTTATTATTTCTTTTCTTGTTTATGTTACAAAGTTAATTTCACAAAAAATCGATAAGCATGGCATTGCCGTCTGCCTGATTGACATTTTTAAACGTTTAATAACAAATGTGCTTTCTAAAATTCAAAGTTGAATGTAAAAAAATCTAAAGTAATATTTGCTTTGTTTATGATCTTGTCAACTTAAAAGTTTTCATTCATGATTCTATCTCGGTAGATTATTGCTGATCTATAATAATAAAAAAGTTGTTCAATATCACTTTCGCAGTTAAGGAGCGCTAGAACTTCTTCTTTGGATTTAGTATTGCTACCTAAAAAGTGTCTTCGTGTTTCTTTAAAAATCGGACATCTCCCAATGAAATGGATAACATCTTCCCTCTCTGATAGGTTACAAAGGCTGCAGTAGATTGGTAGGTCGGGGCGATGCGGGATATAGTTTAGCCGTATAAGTTCTCCTCTCATTTTAAATAAAGCCGATATTATTTCTTTACTGTTGCTGTTCTTGAAGTAATTCTTATCACACAAATTATGATTTAAAATGCTATATGTAGATCTGTGTACTGACGATGTAGCCATATTTAGACAATCTTTTCTGTACTGTTCATCCACTTTCGCAATGATCTTATAGAGTACATCCTTGGAGTATCTTCCTTTTCCATCTATAAAGTTGAATTCTATTCCGCCATACGTTGCAAGCTCCTCTAATTTCCTATACCACAGTGTTTTCATTTCAATTGTCCTCATTGCAATGATTTTGGGAAGTCTGGTATCTGGCATATCTAGAACTCTAATGAGGTAATCAGTATGCAGTTTTAATGTTTTTATGAATAGTGGTGATAATCCCGTTTCAATGTTTATCATATAATTTGGCGTTGTACCTGGTAAACTGAAATTTCTTTTGATGAAATACCTTAGCAGTTTCTCCACTGTTTCGTACTGGTTGTATCCCCAAGATTGTGCTGCATACATCATTATTGATTCAGCTACGACTTGAAAGATTTTGTATTTCACGTAATGGTCGATGAGATTATTCGAAAAACATCTCTTCCAGGTTGCTCCTATGGCACTTTTTGCTTTTATTAGTCTGTCTGTTAGGTGAGGTTCCATATTGAGATTACAAGTTATAATCACTCCCAGATACTTGTATTGTTTCACAGTTTCGATGGGCTGTCCATTGAAATGCCATCTTTCGTTTCTACATAATCTGCCACCAGATCTCTTTTTAAAAACCATTATTTTTGATTTTTCGAGGTTTACCGTAAGGTTCCACAATTGGCAATACGAATAAAGACGGTTAATCATACGTTGTAAGGATTCTGGTGAATATGCAAGGATTACCACATCATCTGCAAACAACAGGGCCTTTATCAAGACTCCAGCAATTTCTATTCCGCCCGGGAGGAAGTCTACAAGGTCGTCTATGTAAATGGCAAAGAGATTCGGGCTAAGTGCACATCCTTGCCTTACTCCTGATATAGATTCGAACCACTCCGAAGTCTCGATTCCACTCCATACTGCAGATTGGTATTTGTCATAGATGTTTTCGATAATCTTTCCAAACCTGTGACTTATTCCGGCGTTGTATAGCTTACAAATTAGAGATCTTCGATCGATGTTGTCGAAGGCTGCCTTGAAATCAACAAAAAAAGCAAATAATTTCTTATCTTGCTCTATGAAAGACCCAGCAATGTTTTGCAGTACGAAGATATTATCTATGGTTGAACATCCCTTCCGAAATCCTGCTTGGTACTCTTTGATCAGTTTGTTGTTATCAATCCAATCTGACATACGATTATTTAAAAGTTTTGTAAATAATTTGTAGGATGAGTTCAGAAAGGATATTCCTCTGTAATTTTTTGGATCTGTTATATCGCCTTTTTTATGGATAGGGAATATAATCGCTTCCTTAAACTGTTGCGGTACATGGCCCGTTTCTAGTATTTGGTTAAATACCGTGGTTATTTTGTCGACGAAGTTGTTAGTCGCATATTTAAGGAATTCCATGGGAATCCCATCAGCACCTGGTGCCTTTCCATCCTTGAGTGTTGTTAACACTTTGTAAACTTCGTCCTGAGTTATAGGCTCATCTAATATTTCATTGGTAATGAAAGGTTTTGCGTATTGCAGCGGAGGAGTATTTGTTGCTGGGTTCAAAAGGTTTCGGAAATGGTTCATGAGCCTATTTGCATTTAATTGTACTATCGGTACTATCGGTTTCAATAGTCATCCATCACACTCATAAAATGTATTCATCTTGCCCATACTTTAGAATTAATATACTCCAAGCTGAAAGACATTGCCAATTGGCAAAGCAATTGGAGTAAATATTGGCAAAGCATTAAACATGTACAAACATCACCCACCAGCGGTTGTAAGATTGAAATATCAAAAATATAAATAAATTTTCGAACGCAGCGTCAATTTTAAATCCCATTAACTAAAAATTCCTTGGGGGGCGTCTGTGACAATCTGGAATCGGGAAATTCAATTAAGAGCAAAAAAGTAAATAAATTGATTAGCAATTTAAATTTACCAAAGAACTTGGCTGAATTCGATTACCAAACAATTTAAATTTTTGATCTAAAGATATATTACATTTTCAGAACAAAGTGTAATCGAGAACGGTAACGACCCAATCATGTAGGTTATATCGGATTTTGAGAGATGAATGATTCCACAAAATCCGAAAATACAATCAAAGTGAATAGGCGAGCCCTCATAGTCTTGCATACTCTGGAATGAGAACAAAATGTTACGTATACGCCCCAGTGCGTTTCAGACCAGTATCATTGAGGAGAATTATTATTTTTGCATGCACCCACATCTACATACTACTGATTGTGAATTTCTGATCAAAGTGATGCCTATCGATGATAATAAAATTCAAGCTTCAATTTATCGAATGCAACCAGTTCAATTAGCACACGAATTCGCTTTGAATATTTCATTCACACTGCTGATACCATTTCAAGGAGATTTATTTCTGCGAATTAAAATCCAAAAAGAGAAGTGAAACGTTTTAAATCACTCGACTTTCTTATTCTTCACATTCCGTTTGGATTGACAAAGAGCACCATTATCAATAAAATATTATCATCATTTCGAAACGTTTAGAAGCTCATTGGGTTTCGTCGACTGTGAGTGTTTTGGTGGAGCGGCTAAAGAACGATTTTTGGAATCGATTCAGAAGGTTGTGTTCAGACTAAAAGGAAAATCTAATGACACAAAGTGAAGATAAACAACATCGATTCAATCAATATATATAAATTTGCTTGGAATTTATTTATTATCGTTGAGCGGTTGCTCTTCATGAAATTTATTCCACTTTTGATGTAAAGGTTTAAATAAAAAATTAAAATTTCACTTACTAGCTATTCAAGTGCAAGTCTGTCACAAACATTTTCCAATTGTATTCCATTTGTTGATATTTTAACGCAGCCAAAGTGTTAAGTATGTCTTTCTGTAGGCCAAAGAAGTCTAAATTTGGATCAATTTATGATGTCATGTCCTTCGTAGGGTTAGATGTGAAGCATAGGTAGACAGAGGACCCTGGTCTGTACTAACAATCACTCTTAACCTTCAGCATAAATATTTTTTAGGTCAAAATGTATACTTCTACATGGAAAAATGTCGGCCCTACGAGTATGAACTAAGTCCCACATGGAAATGACTTCCACTAGCCAAAATTAACGAAGTCCCACCAAATATGCAGTGGGATTTAGTTCATAAGCTTGGGAGATAGTTCCATGTGGGACTTAATTTTGGAGAGGGCAATACCCCAATTTATTTGGCTTAATACAATCTAAAACTAACATTTGTACTTAAAGTAAAAACTTAAAACTAAAGCTACGATTACACGGCAATTTGTTCGAGTCATTAAAATAGCGCTCTGACGTATAAATCTCGTCACTAAGCAGTCATTTAAATGTCGTTCTGTGTGATCGCCATTTTTGGGATAACATTTTCGGCGTCATTTAAATGACTAGGAAAATATCGGACCAAATGACATGTATTAGTGCCATTTAAATGGCGGAAAAAAATGGCCGTGTGATCGCTCTTCAATGGCGCCTAGGACAAATGACTAAACTTTTTGGCAGTTGCGCCATTTAAATGGCAGCCTCCAAAAAATGGCAACGCTCGAAATTCTTGCCATGCCATTTTTCTACGCAAATGACGAAGCATTTAATCCGATATCTGTGCTTTCAGTTTGATTTTTGTCTCGTGGCGAAAGGACGACGTTTTAGATTAGATTAGATTAGAAATTAAGTCGGGAGAGCCTTCATTGGGCTCTGGCAATGCGGTCTCTCTAAAGGGGCCTATTGTGGCCTGTGGGTCCTAGAGCAATTTTTTTTACTCCGGAGACGGTCAGGAAGACGAGTATATGTATTTTTTCTGGGGGTATTCCAACTAGATCAAGTCGCGATGGAGTAGGTTTGTATTTTTCCCAGTCTTACCTTGGAGGGATGATGATAGAGAAGTTTTTATGGAATTCATATTAGATTAGGCAAATGTGACCTGCATGGTAGGAATGGGGGTCGATGATTTTCGAATGCAATAGAGATCCCTTGATTACTCAGGGATTTTAGTAGGTCGTCAATGACTAGGAACCACAAGAGAGGCGAGAGGACGCCACCTTGTTGAAACCCTCTTGTTGTTAACGCCGAAAGTTCCACACCATCAATGCGGGTCTGAATTTCTCTTTCATTGAGCATTGCCATAGTACATCTTCCTATTATAGGAAAATCAAAGGCAGTGTAGTTGAAAGATCCTTCAATATCCAAGAAAGCAACGAGACAGCGAAGCAAAGAAATAAAAGAATGCAAGGCATAAAAATAGTTAATGGCAAATTAAGCTGCATAGGTACCTAACAAAAAAGTAATCAAGGGCACGATTGGATCGTGCGTACTTGCACATATATGTAGATAATAATATTGGTAGTAAAATGTGAATTAGATTAGGTTAGGTGGCTGTCCCAAAGGGGACACACTTAGACCAAAATTATTTGGTCCATTCTGATACCATAAATGACTCGCAGTTGATTTTGGGGTACAAATGACGATGATAGTCATTTCGTCGTTTTTCCAATGGCGAATCGTAGCTTAAATGTCGCTATATTGCGCCATTTTTTCCTGACGTCACAGTGCCATTTAAATGACTCAAAAAAATGGCCGTGTAATCGTAGCTTAAGACATAAAGTTACTCAAAGATAATAAGAATGGTGAAGGAGATGGAGCTTAAGGCGGGCGATGCTGCAGTCGAAATTGAAAATTGAAAGGTTAGAGTTAACCTTTCGCAGCATACGGCTTATTGGTTCGTTGGAGTCATTTGAGGTATACGATTTACGGTGGGTAAAAGAGATGAGGGCAGTGAAAATTACGGGATTTTTTGTTAAAGAAATTAGATTTTAAAATAGACGCCCAATCGACGGAGCCCGATATGAGGCGATAGATGAAAAGAATGTGGGTAGCATCCCTACGTTTCTCAAGGGTATCCAGGTTAATGGGCCTCCGCACACGAGACTAATTCTGCCGGCATAAAATCGATTTAGTAGGCGAGGGGACTGAAGTCAGGGGAAAAACGGAATAAAATGTTCTGCCGAGTTTGAGTGGTTGAGCAAGGCATAAAACAAATACATACACAACTTTCAAAATATTTCAATTGTGAAAATAATACTATACAATGAAAAGGGGTTCATATATATAATTTTTCTGCCGGTAAAAATCGTCCCGTGTGCGCTCGAAGTATGGTATAAAAACGGTTTTCTGCCGGCAGAATTAATCTCGTGTGCGGAGGCCGAATGAGATTAAGGCAAGGTAAAGGGATCAAGGCAGACCTCGAAAAGCAAATCCAAGCAAGCGATGTTGGACGTTCTCAATTATGAGCACATGAACTTGATGGACGGAAGACCATGCTTGACTACCGTACTCAAGGAGGGGTCGAACAAAGGTGATATAGAGGGATATGATCACGTAAGGGTTGGGGAATTCTTTAGACCATCATCGTTTAATAAAGCCGAGTAATGAGATAGCCTTACAAATTATTTCTTCAATATGCGAACGAAAATGTAGCTCCCTGTCGTACAACACTGAAGGAGAGAGATTGGTTTACCTAGAAGAAAGTAATATCGGAGAGGGGACTTGTTGGGCTTGCGCGATAGGGTAGTAGAATGGCATTTGGTGATGTAGAGCTCTAAGCATTTTTTGGAGTACCCAGGTCGACTAACTATCAAGGTCCTGTTGAATGAGCCAAGAGTCTTGAGGTGAAAAAAATGAAACTATGAGGTTACCAAACGTTTCCTTCAATAAATCAATTGTGGCACGAGCTGTGTGATATGTTGCGCCGTCTTGTTGAAACCACAGCTCATGCACATCATGGTTATTCAATTGATGAACGAAAAAGTCAGTAATCATGGCTCTATAGCGGTCACCATTGACTGTAACGTTCTGGCCAGAATCGGTTTTAAAGAAGTACGGAACAATTATTGCACTTACCCATAAAGCACACCAAACAGTCAGTTTTTGTGGATGTAAAGGTGTCTCAACATACATTTGAGGATCACTCCAAATACGGCAGTTTTATTTATTGACGTAGCCATTCAACCAAAAGTGAGACGATTATGTTGACCGTAAAATGGACGTGGTGCGCGATACGTATTTCGAACAGAACGCTTATTTTCAAAATAAATTTTCACAATTTGGAAGCGTTGTTTAGGCGTCAGTCTATTCATGTCGAAATGCCAAATCAAACTAAAAATAAATCACTTGACAGCTGACAAAATGGCCGCCAATTAAAATAGTCTTGCCAACTTAAAGTTCTATACCTCTAAAAAATAAAACACCCTTTACATACTTTACATTTTTGTCAGGAAGGGCTCAGCACTCCACGCCTCGCTCTCAACAAAAGTCCACATTCCGCTAGGAGCGGTTAAGGGACAAATACATTCACATTTTCTGCAGAAAGCCAATCTCCGATGGTCGGGATTGGCAAACTGCGTTATTTCAAGGAAGATATGGCCTACCTACAACCAAAACAGAACAAATAACCTACTAAACAGAACCCGCCCAGATATCGCCAGAATCACGGCAATAATCACGGGGCATTGGCCAATTGGAGACCCATACAACCCTCATTGCCACAGTTGCGGTAATATAAATCAAAAAAAAAAACTCTCTCACTTCCTCTGTAAATGTCCAGCTCTAGCGAGAGCTAGACTGCGCGCACTGAACTGAACTTCGACGACCTTAGCGATATCTCGGGCAAAGGGATACAGGATCTCATCCGTTTTCTCAATTCCACAGGTTGGCTATAGGCACCAACCGGACCACATTTTAACAATCACCACAAAATAGGTCACACGAGGTGTGGTAACAAAACTGCACACCCTAGTGCTAATTTGGTTCAAATGCATGAACCACCACTTCTACCTACCTCCCATTTTTTTACATCAACTTCTAATTCTGCCTTCGCCTTCTAATGCTTAAAATGAATTTCACTGTTCACATGTTCGCTACTCGAATAATTGTCGTTAAAGAAAACCCCTCAACCTCAACGAACCCTTTCAGTTTGTTTGTTTTTAGTTAATTCCCATCATCATCGTCAAGGACGTCTATAAAACAAGTGTACTTTTAACATAAGCAAAATGGCGCCACCTATGCACTTGATGGACTCTTAATGACGTTTAAAAGCAAAACCATCACAAAAATTTGTTTGCTAAGTACTTTTTTGTTACTGCACAGACAGCACATCATTAAATTTTTATGACGCCTCCAAACGAAGTGCTTACATCATTTTTTTTTTACTAACCCAAATAAAAGCAAGGGCTATATGTAACTTTTAGTCATCGCATGTTGTCATCACGGTTATCATTATCACCATATTCATTGTCATCTTTCACAATAATCCCCTCAGATCCAAACCACATAATGTGATGTATAATATGTATTTTAATAAAATTGATTTATTGTTTAATTTTTATTTTGACTGATGTACTGGTGTATAAGGCATCATCAATATCACCCGCCGGATAGGCCTAGCTTTACGAAGGTCGTTAAAAATTCGATGACACTGTTTTTATGACAAAACAATAGTCACGTTTAGACCATTTTTTATGACTTTGGTTGCTAAAAGGAATCATGTCCCTCTGCACAAAGAAGGGATTGTCATCTGCTATTGCTAAAGGAAAAGCCCAAAAGTTTCTATATAAATCCCAATCGCTCTAAATTAGGATCGAAAGTGGAGCTTCCTGCTGTTGGAATGAGTTGCCGTTTTATATCCGAGAATTGTTGGTCTATTAGGAGCCATATTCGTTGATGTTAGTTCGAGAGTTATATCCTTTACAAATAATTTGCAATTACATACAACATTGTATTTCCCATAATGTTCGTAGTCGTTTATGAAATGCGTGTGTGAGTGAATTCCCTTCGAAGATACATTTAATGAACGAAGCGTGTGTTTATAGGAGACATGCGAGGCAGTCAAGGACATGCTTCGATCTAATGGTTTCCTCCACGCGCCGGCAAAAATTGTTAATACCCCTTCCGGAGCAAAAGCAGGAATACTAGGATTAGACTTGGGGGCTTCAAGAGTAATTCCCCACGGGTTTTAGATACTATCGAATCAAATGTCTAAGAGTGTTCTTCGAAAATATACTTAGTTAATGTGCAGGGAAATCACAGAACCGAAACGATTGGTATGAGCTATTAGGTTTTCGATGTTCGAGTTTAGAAGTGACAAACAAGCGCAGGAAAAGAATCTGTTAATTGACATTAGGACACGCAGCGGTGGAAGTATGTATGTATTTAGTAAGAGAACTATAATAGTCCTCGTTTGCTTTTGGAGAATGACGAAGTGTACATAAAGTTTAGTAAATCGTCAGATAGGCAAAATGGTCACACTTTAAAGTGGTTACAGTGCTTTCTTCGGTGCTCCGACATAAGGCCATGCGACATAAGGCCATATTGGAACGTATGGCCTTATGTCACTTTGCAAAAGCGTCATAAGACCATATTTCTTTGCGACATAGGGCCATATTTCCATCATGCCCTAAGGGTAGCGTTGCCATCCGTCCGGGTTTTCCCGGCGGCCATATGAACTGGAACTGGCTCCCACTAGCCAAAACGAAGAAAGTCCCAACAAATTTGGGATTTAGTTCATATGAACTAAATCCCATGATTTTTAGGAACTAAGAATGAACAAAGACGCAATATAAGCAACAATTAAAACCCAATAGTGGGATTTTGTTCTCTTTGAAGTAAGTCCGAAATGAACTTACTCCCAACCTCCAAATTCAACAGTGACCCCAAGCAGGGGGGTTGCACATATACCACTATGCCTACGGAAATTGATCTCCCATTAGGCACAGTGGAAAATGTATGCAACCCCCTGCTTGGGGTCACTGTTGGATTTCGATTAAGTGCGAGGTTGGGTGTATGTATGATTTATTTTTCTTCAAAAAAAGTTAAATGAACTAACTCCCACTTCTCTCAAATTGGGACTTAATTCATTGGGAATTTGTTTACAATGAACTACGAATTACCTCCCAAACATATGAACTAAATCTCACTACATATTTGGTGGGACTTAGTTCATTTGGCTAGTGGGAGTTAGTTCTAGTTGGGACTTAGTTCGTAGGCCAGCGCCTATCCCGGACGTTCCCCGAGTCCGGGATAGTTTTTCTATATCTATTGTACGGGTTTTCCATTTTTTCATCGTCAAGAGAAAATGAAATTCGAAATTAACAGAGCTTGAAAGAGTAAATTTTATTCCCGCTTTTTGGTAGTGATTTTGAATCTTAACTTGTTGCCTATGAATGCTGCAATATATTGTTGTAATACCAACTTTGATGTTGTGGATTAAAGCAATGCTAATGTACAGGACGTTGATTGCCGAAGCGGATTGTGGCAAATGCATTATGACAGGGGTAAATAGGGGCTGCTGCCCTCAAGGTGGTGTTCTGTCTCCGCTTTTATGGTGCATGGTATAGTAGACTCTCTGCTGACGACTCTCAATCTTCCTGGAACCTACACACAATCATACGGACGATGTCGCCGTTCTGTCTGTCGGTTCAGACCTAAGGATAAGGACTGTCTACTCTCTGGCGCAGAGATCCTTGGGCTTGATCGATGATTGGTGCACAATAAATGGGCTTTCAGTGAATCCTCTTAAAAATACTGTTGTTCTCTTCACGAGAAGGGGGAATGTCATTGGTCTGACTCAACTTGTGCTAAAAGGTGTCACTATTTCGATCTCTGACGAAGTCAAATATCTGGGAGTAATCCTAGATAGAAAACTTCTTTAGTCCAAGCATGTTGCATCAAAAACCGATAAAGCGCTGTCGACTTTCTGGCAGTGCAAAGGCGCTTTTGGGAAGACATGGGACTTATCTCCTAAAAGGGTCCTTTGGATCTATACGGCAATGGTAAGACCACTTCTCTCATATGCATCGGTTGTGTGGTGGAACAGGCTTTCGCGGAAACGTGTTATGGCCAATTTTGGCCAAACTCCAAAGAACGGTTTGCCTTGGCTGCACAGGGGCCTTCCCCAGCACTCCGTGCTCTGCTCTAGATGCTTTGATGAACCTCCCCCCCCCCCCTTGATATTTTTATCATGGGGTGTACGCTGAAAACCATCTCCCGGTTAAAGTGAGGTGGTTTTTGGTACCATGCGCATTGGAATTTTGATGAACTTGTGCGAGAATTATCCTTTGACTATAACAAAAATGTTTTTTTAATACTCTTGTAAGTTTAATACTATTTTTTTAAAACAAAGGTCTCCTCCGTGCTGTTGTAAAATCAAAAGAGCAATCATTCACGTAAACAACAACAAAAAAAAAAGGGAATAAAATGTCAATCGAGACATAGATTCATGACACTGTAAAAAAGCATGCACTGTCACATATGGAATGTTGTCAATCTCTGATATGCAGCCACAAAAACGCAGCCGTTCAGTCATAGCAGTATTGCCAAGGCGATAAAAAATAATTCCAATCAGCCCTCTATACCCTCACTCGCCCTCAGAAAATAAAATCTATCGAAGAATATTTTTCTTTCGAACGATTCCAGTGTATAAGTTCTCCAAACTTATTTATTGCCCAGCACTATAAAGTAGAACTGATATGAAGATTCAGTACAGTATGCTTTTCGTCCTTAGTCACCTTGAAGCCACTTCATTTGTCAAATGGACCTACCAATTCATCACCGGATCTCCTCTCCAAAAACAAAAAAAAAATCTTATTTATCGAGGGGATTTGCACTTCGAGGTAGATGAACTCCTTAACCTCAAAATTACAGCTAACAAAGTGACGTTCTGTCCTAAGCTGTGGACAGATGTACGTTCCTTATTTGATGAAATATATTGTTGATCTTATCGGCACAATAAACACAAATTTCAATCACAATAAATTACAACCTTCTTGTCGTTTATTTTATTGACCTCTGTTTAGGTGACGGTACTCAATCTCAGTAACACAATAAGAATGTGAGGAATTGGGATAGGATTGGAAATAAAAAGGTTTACATTATGAGTGGACACAAGTGGGTAGGATATTTTGTCAACGCTGGCGATGAATTGGTATATTGTATAGGGGATGAGTAGGGTTTCATTAGGTGCACAAACAAGGTTTGATTTGAAATTCGTTGGGATAGTAGCTTTTAGAGAAAAGTTATAGTCCTGTTAGTGGATAGCAGGGAATTAAGTTTGTTTGTTGCACAGGTGAAACGGGGCAAGAATACCATTGAATTGAGTTATAGGGCCGACCGACAGCCCTGTTGCGTCATCTTCATCTGTGCCGCAACTTCTCTTGAGGTTCGAACCTGATCCCTGTCAACATTTCTTTCATTATCCTGGCTCTAGTACATCCTTTAGCTTTTTCAAGTACCTAAACACTTTGATCATCATACCAAGAGCTCTTTCTCTGTGTTAGCTACTAAGATACTATCGGTTACTTGGTTATTGATGCCTATTATAGACCCATTCGCATAACGCATTCAATGTCATTGAATATAGATTTGCGGAACTGGGTTGCTGTCAATGCCAATGCAATGAGTTGAGTTGCCAATGCTATGTCACTTTGGTTTGTCAGCTGTCACTTCAGCTCTTCGTAGTATTTCAAGTCTTTTCAGTACTTTCTGTACGCTCGCTTTAAAGGAACATGTCTCAAACCTGTCTTATTCTTCCTCCTTCAACGCCCATTGAGTAATTCGTATATATTCTTCTTCTTTTGGGCATTCGTGGCAGAAAGACAAGCTATCATGCCCAAGTTTGTGGAGATATTTTCCATAACAGCAGTGCCCTTCAAGAACTACGTAAGGTGGTAGTTGCAGTTAGAGCAAGTTTTCTTTGGGGGAATCAGTCTGTGGGTCCTTCTGCCTAATGAAGTGTTATCCCACCTGACTTCCCACAGTGCTATGGAGATTGCCCTTTCTTCTTCTCTTAGGTTTCTGGTGAAGATTGTATTTTGGCAAAATAAACATATTATTGCCAAGTGGACATTTTTTGTCGTCTGTAATTTGTGAATAACACTTTTGTAACGAGTCCATATAGCTCAAAGCTTTGTGTTCCATTTTGAAAGGATTTTTACTTACAGAGCCAAATGGAATTGTAAATCCAATACTCGTTAAAGTCCTCCATATAGCGAGTAAGTTATTTTCGGTGGGACCATGCCCGACACTCCTGTAGCTAGACAAAATTTCCATTCAGCTGTAAATTGTCAAAGAACATTTTTTAACTGGCATTTCACACCAGGCATAGGAAGAAAAAAAATTATTTCAGCTTATCTCTATCGAAAGGGAGTTTTTCATTCTATCCTATATTAGGGCTTCCGAAGTTTGAAACACTGTAAGTGACAAATAATGATTCAAGATAAAGCTGTCAATAACTACAATAAGGCTTATAGAATAATTGACAGTATTATAACCATGTCTTGTTCAAAGTCTTAGTCAGAGATTTAGTGTTCTTAAGTCAATTGTAACTTGAAAAGGTACATCATACCAACTGATGAAGTAAGTTCTGGGCCAGAATTCGAACTGTCTTCAATTAAGGAATCTACTCTCTAGGTTTCGGACAGGGACCCGAACCCGAACCCGATTCTCGGGGATTCTACGGCTACGGTATAGGCTTCGAATTTCTTGTAAAAAGTCAGTAAGCTATGTATATGTATACATTTCTTACTGCCAACGAAGATGGGTTGGTTATGGGTTGGTTATGGGTTACGCGTTTAAGAAAAACCGTTATAATTTAATGCCATAACTTGGCTCTTCGAATCCACACCCGAGGGACGGCGCAGTAGAGGAAGACCGCGACTCAGGTGGCGCACGCGAGTGGAAAGTGACCTTAACCAGCTTAGCTTGCGAAACTGGAGACAGCTGGCCAAGATGATTGGTGGTTGAGGCCCAGGTCCACACCGGACTGTAGCGCCACCTTAAGGAAGGAAGGAACTTGGCTTCAGTGATTTTTCATTTCGCCTACTTATTCCAGACGTCAATTTTTTTTTAGCGAGTCTCCTATACGTTGTCGCGTGTCGAATATTTTTGACCTGGAACCTCTTTTGATTCCAGAGTTGGTTCCTTATTAAATGCTCCTTACCTCTGGTGGGGGGTAGCAAATTAAAAGATTGACTTCTGAACGTAAAGTGATTTATTTCTGTATTCTTATGGCTATTTATACTCTATTTTATAAACTAAAATGATATGTCAGCATTAAATTCTATGGGAATAATTTTGTAATGTGATCGAGCACCTGTACAATGTGCAGTGCATGAGTTTTGATGGGAATGGGAATGGGATACCTGAGAATGCTGATAAGAAGTTGTTCATGGTGATATATTATGGGAATGTGAAATCTTGTTAGGTATAGGGTGGTCGATGTTGGGAGTAGGGTGATCAAAATAATAACAATAATAATGTTTTTGATGAATTCTAAACATTCTCCCCGGCTTTGAGATCTCTGAGCTCAAATCCTATGTCGCTTGGTGATGGTGTAGTCTTCTTATGTCTTCGTTTCAGTAGAACTATGATGATCAGGAACAGAACGAGAAACAGTGATGAATAACCGACAAAGTATTGATGAGCATCATGGTGAGAAATGGAGTTTGGCAATGTTTGCTGGGTTTTTTGATAGGATATTTCTTTCCTTAGTAGTGCTAAGTCATCGTCTCCCTGAATGACCATTTCGTGGTTGTCCCAAATCGCTTCTTGAAGTGGTACCGATTTGGATTGTCTTATCAGTTGGCTTAGGTTGAGTGTTGGCATAAAGGAAACCGCAGCCTTTGACGTGTAGAAATGATGTGCATTTATTGTCATGGTTGATTGTTTTATGACACAGTTTGGAGCCAGCTTCAAAAGTCCTATTCCTTGTAGTTCGACAGTTGACATAGTAGATCCACATAGTATCGTCAGTACTTCTTCTTCTTGAACGGCAAATATCCAGTGATTGGGATTGTGAAGTTGGATCCATATTTTTCCAGGATTGATGGATTTTAGTACACAATATGATGATAACTGTTTTTTATGGTTAAGCATATAAATTTCGCATTGGTTCTCGATGGAGTGTGTGTTAAAAATTGGATGTCGCTGCTTGCAGAGATATTGTCTGTCATCGATGTTTATGCAGCTCTGGTATTCAGTTTGTGATAATGCAAAATGTTGATCTCTATATGGAGTTATAGCCAGAAACGAGGTTGATGGTTGGAGGAAGATGAAGGAATTATTTTGCTGAACTGGCAGTGGTATAAGTTTATATAGTTGAAATATCTGAGTGTTTAATAATGGCAATTTGACGTGGAACAAAATTGCTGTTGATGTTACTCGTGCCTTAACTCTTAGAAGTTCGTAGAGTTTGGGAAGGTTGTATTCGTTGCATCCAGGCAGTGTTAATGTTGTTGGTATTATTTTCCGAATTTTGTCCAGTTCTGTTACAAGTTGCCTTGGTGAAAGAAGCAGAGGGTTTATTCTTCCTTGATGTGTGTCTGATATTATCTCTAGAATTGCTAGTTGAGTTCGTTGAAAACGGTCCATTATTTGAGTCACAAAGATGGTGACATGATTAAAAACTTCAGCTCTTTGTAATGTTTGGTTAAATTTGACCATTGAATCATGCACTGTTGTTAGTTGCTGTTTGACAATACTAAATTGCTCTTTTATGGAAGATAACGATTTATTCAGAATATTGGTTGTGGATTCAATAATTGATGTTTGATTTTTACTTAAGTCCAGGAGGTGTTTTTCATTATTGTATGCCATTTGAATATTGTCTTCTATATATTGGGCATATTCTTGGTCAAGAATTCCGAATAATTTGTTCGCGACTGTGCCAATAAAATCAAATGGAGACCTTTGCCTTCTTAAGGCTATACCATTTCGGTGATTTAGAATTTCATTCAGATTTTCTGATTCCACCAGGCGCATTTCAAGGAGACTAATGACTGGATTACAAAAGTTATTTGGATGATGAGGCTGTAGCTCCATACATTTTTCTTTCAGTCGAACTATACTTTTTTGAAGTTCTTGGAACTCGTGCCAATAACCGGACATGTTGAAGTATATAAAAAGATTCCATTCGTCAGTGATTAGTTTCGCTTCGCCAATGTCTTCAAAGTATAATCCTGGGTTATCCTCAAAGTGCTGAATTTCTACTGTATTTGGTTTTGTGGTTTGCCCCAAAGCAGTGCCAAGTAGAAATAAACCCATCAGCAGAGTTTTGATTGGATTTACTTTTACTTTTCGGTTTGTCACAGGAGGGGATTCTGGATTTCCTCGCTTGCGATTAGGTTTGTCAATTGATTCTTGTTGCCTCTGTATTGGTAGAAAACGTCCTTTTAGTGGGTGTGTGACCCTTTTTCCCTTTTGTAAGCCGTGAGATTGGTTTGAATCTTCAGTCCTTGTTGTACGTTGAACAGCAGTCGGCAGTGGTTTGCTAGAGGATTCAACTGGTTTGTTTGGTTGAACTTCGGTGGGAAGCGGGCATACTTTAGCGATAGATCGTCTAATTTCCCCTGTAGCTGTTTTAATGTCAACGACTCGTGCCAACCTGTCTTCACCAGGGATAGTTCTTAAAACTCGTCCCATCATCCATTTAAGTGGAGGTAGATTATCTTCCTTTATGAGAACTAGTGTTCCTGGTTGGACATCTTCTTGGGGATGTTTCCACTTATGCCTTTGTTGAATCTCTTGCAGGTATTCATTAGTCCACCTGCGCCAGAATTCGCGATGCATTGATGTTACTAGATTCCATCTAGCAATATGAGTAAGTTGGGATTTTTTGAATTCTGAATCAACCATGGCAGTCAGTGGTGCTCCAATCAGAAAATGTCCCGGGGTGATGGCTTCAAGATCATTAGGATCGGATGACATAGGTGTTAATGGTCTAGAGTTTAGAACCGCTTCTATCTGAGCAAGTGCTGTTGTTAATTCTTCTTGTGTCAGGGATGCACTCGAAAATATCCGCTTCATGTGGTATTTAGCTGACTTAACAGCTGCCTCCCATAAGCCTCCGAAGTGAGGCGAGCGTGGGGGAATAGGTTTCCAATCGATGTTTCTTCCGGCGCAATACGTCTGGATAGATGTCTGGCCTTCTTCCGTGAAAACTTTCGAGTATAGCTCGTTGAGTTCATTTCGAGCTCCCATGAAGTTCGTCGCATTGTCCGAAAATATTTTTGCTGGGCACCCTCGTCTTGCCACAAAACGTTTTAACGCTCCCAGAAATGCTTGAGTTGTTAGGTCTGTAACAAGTTCAAGATGTATGGCTTTTGTGGAGAAACATATAAAGACTGCTACATATGCCTTAGTCGATTGTTTACCCCGGATTCGATAGTGAATTTGTACTGGCCCCAAAAAGTCTACACCAACATTTATAAACGGTCTTGTAGGTTGTACACGTTCTGGTGGTAAATTCCCCATTATTTGTTGAATGCTTTTTGGTTTTGCCTTAAAGCATCTGACGCAGCTGTTTACTATTGTTTGGGATAGCCGTTTACCTCGCAGAATCCAGTAATTTTGCCTTAAAATTGCCAGTAAGGCTTGGGGTCCGGCATGCTTGTTTTCGTTGTGCACCTCAGTCACCAGCAATCGCGTAAAGACATGTGAATTTGGAAGGATCATCTGGTGCTTTGCCTCGTATGGTAGTTTAGAGGCTTCTAATCGTCCTCCGACTCTAATCACATTTCTATCATCAAGAAATGGTGTGAGTGAATTTAAATGGCTGCTTTGAAGAACACAACCAGATTTAGTTAGGGATGCTAAATCTTCTGGAAAAGCGGTTTCTTGAACATGTCTTACGATAGTTGTTGTTGCTGCTTTAAGTTCCAGTGGAGATAGCCCCTTCTCTAGAAGTCCGTAATTTTTTGCTCTTTTAAGATTACTGATGAATCGTATAACATATGCCGTGACCCGTTGTAGAAGCTTAAACGAGTTTTTATGATTGATTCGTTTAAGAAAATGATCCTGGGATACGGCTAGTAGTATGGTTTTAATAACTTTTATTTCTGGGACTTCCTCTTGATGTTCCCTTAATGGTTGGTTTGGCCATTCTGATTGTGGTTTCCTTAGGAATTCTGGGCCTTGAAACCAAACTTTTGAGTTTAACAACTGCTGTGGGAATACTCCTCGGGATAGTAGATCGGCTGGATTCAGTTCTGATTGAATGAACTTCCACTGTGATTTTGATGTTTCGTCCTGGATTAATGTAATGCGATTGGCTACAAAGGTTTTAAGTGGCGACTTTGTATGTATCCAGGCCAATACAATTTGTGAGTCTGTCCAGTACGTTATTTGTGTGACTTTTATGCATAGGCTTTCCTTTACCAGTTTTACTAATTGTACCATGAGTTTGGCAGCACAGAGTTCTAGACGGGGAATGGTTTGCTGTTTAATTGGTGCGACTCGAGTTTTGGCACACACCAAGTGAACGTTGACTTCTCCCTTTTTATTAGTTGACTTTAAATATACCACGGCACCATAGGCTCGTTCTGAGGCGTCTGAGAAGGCATGAAGCTCGATGTTGGTTGCATCTTTCATTATCATGTGGCAAGGAATTTTAAGATTGTTTAACTTCTCAAGGTCTTTTCGGAAAGCTGCCCATTTCGTATTCATGTTCATAGGTAATGCTGCGTCCCAATCCAGTTTTAAAGCCCATAGTTCTTGGATGAATATTTTAGCCAAAACTATTACGGGACTAACAATTCCCAGTGGATCGAAAATGTGGGCAGTATCTGATAATATGCTTCGTTTAGTTACCTTTTTTGTTTCATTCCAATTTGTTTTTAAAAGAAATTGGTCTGATGCTGGTAGCCAAGTCAACCCCAATGTCTTGATGGATCCTTCATCGTGATCGTGAAGAACAGTTTCAGTTTCACAATCTTGTTTTGGTATTCCCTCGAGAAGAGCTGGTGCATTGGCGCACCATTTTCGTAGTTGAAACATCCCTTGACCCAGAAGGTTTTTCAGCTCTGATTGCATTTGTAAAGCGTTCTTGAGACTGTTGCTACCTGTTAGTATATCATCCATGTAGATATCGTGAAGAATGATGGTAGCTCCTAGTGAATTCTGGTTGTCTGCTCTTTTCGCTAAATCGTGAAGACATCTGATAGCAAGGTAAGGTGCAGGTTTTGTACCATAAGTCACGGTGTTCAGTTGATATGTTTTCAGCGGTTCGGTGATAGATTCTCGCCATACGATGCGCTGGAACCGTTTACTATACTCATCCACCTGTATCTGACGATACATCTTGGAGATATCAGCCGTGAACACGTACTTGTGAGTCCGGAAGCGTAGTAAAATTGAAAATAAATCATTTTGTAGGGCTGGTCCGGTGTGCAGAATGTCGTTGAGTGATATATTTGAGGATGTCTTTGATGATGCATCAAATACCACCCGTAGTTTTGTTGAAGAACTTTCTGGGCGCAGAACACAATGATGAGGAAGAAAATATTGTGGTTCCTTGGAGGAGATTGAATTGTATTTGATTTCTTCCATGTGATTTAAGGCAATGTAATCCCGCATGAAGTCAATGTATTGCCTCTGAATTTCTGGGTTCCTCTGAAGCTTCTTTTCCAGGTTGAGGAATCTTCGAACAGCTATTTCTCTTGATTCTCCCAGACTTGTTGGGTCATTCGAAAACGGTAGAGCTACGACTTACCGTCCAAATTGAGACCTTGAGGTAGTTTTTACATAAATGTCCTCACACTGTTGTTCTTCTTTAGTTAAAGGTTTGGAACTTTTTTGGGATGGGGAAGCTAGATTTTCTTCTAAGTTCCAAAACCGTTCAACCAAATTATCCAAGTGGTTAGAGGAAGTATCTACTCCAATTCCGCAAAATAGTGAAGAGGAAGTTCCAATGATAGTTTTTCCAATCACGACCCATCCGAGTAAGGTATTTTGTAAAGTAGGCCCAGTTTGATTTATCTTAATTTGGCCTACCGAAAGTAGTTCGGGATATAGCTCGGCTCCAATAAGAACATCGATCTCTTGAGGTTGATTAAAACCCTTATCTGCTAACTGGATATTCTCGGGCATTTCCCATTGGCTGGTATCGATGAGCTGATTGGGTTGCGGCGTTGTTATTTTATCAAGTACAAAAGCTTGAACCTGTGTTTTATAGCCAGTTACTTGAGATTGTAGACAAATATTGACCCTTTTGCTTATTTTAAGTGGCCTGTTGCCCATTCCTGAGATTTCAAAGGGTTCATACTGCGTAATGAGCTGCAGTTTTTTAGCTAGTTTCTCGGTTATGAAACTCATTTGAGAGCCAGAATCCAGTAATGCTCTTGCCGGAATGGCGACATTAGTCCGATTTAGTATGTTTATCATAGCTGTTCCTAATAGCACATATTTTGATGCCTTAGGACTCCGGGTGATAGCTGAGAGGCTAGTCCTATTATCTATTCCAGGAGCTTGTTGACTTTGATCCCTTGCTATGACATGAAGCAGGGTATGATGATACTTGTTGCATTTGGTGCAATGTGTTGCTCTGCATGTTGAAGCTTGATGTCCGAAACGTAAGCAATTAGTGCATCGATTAAGCGATTTCACCTTCTGTAGTCGCTCTTGTGGTGTGAGCTCAAGAAACTTTGTGCATAAGAAAATTGCATGTTTCTGTTGTCCACAAATGAGGCATCTGCTGGTTTCCTTTGTGGATGTAAGAGCTACCTTTGTCTTTTTGTTTGAGTCCTCTGTTCGGAATGCTTTGGTTCCCAGTGCTTCTAATGACTGAAATCGAACCTCTAGAAAGGATAGGAAGTCCGCTAATGAAGGTAAGGCCTTTGGTTGTTTAAGTGATTGTTCCCAAAGTGTCAGTGTACTCCTATCTAATTTTTTGAGCAGAATACTCAGTAGAAGAGGGTCCCAATTGTTAGTGTCAATTTTTAGACCTTTTAAGCTAAGCAGGCACTCCTGTGTCGTGTCGTGCATTATTTTGATTGCATTGGAACCTTCATTCTGGATTGCAGGTTGGTTAAGTAACTTATTCACCTGCGCAGTTACTAATAGTCGTGGGTTGTCATACCGATCGGTAATTACTTGCCATGCTGCATTATAGTTGGTATCAGACGTAGTAAAATGTCTGATGAGCTTTTCTGCCTCGCCTGTTAATGTTGTTTTCAGGTAAAAAAGTTTTTGGCAGTTGGCTATGTCTTGTTTATGTACCAGTTCTGTAAACAGATCACTATATTGCTTCCATTGAATGTAGTTTCCATCAAATTTAGGCAATGTAATATTCGGCAGATTTAAAGTTGCCTTCGGTAAGTTAACAGAACTTGGTGTGGTAATTGGACGGGATAATGGTGGAACATGGGCTGATGATTCTTGTAGTCTGGTCGTAACCTCAATAATCCAATTCTGAACTTTATCTTCTAGTTGAAAGTATTCCGCCGCGTTGTATCCCTGCCCGCTTGGGTCTTCGCACAGCTCGTTAATTAGTCGATGAGTTTCTTCTAACTCAATCCAATATTTCTGAAGCGTGTTTAACTTCACGCTACAGAATGTCGAGCTCCAGGTGTCTGCTTTGACGGTTTCCAGACTTAACAACAATCGCTGTACTGAATTTGCGGTTGTGTTTTGTCTTCGAATGACTCTAACAAGTTCTCCAGCAGGGTTGACTGAGGATACTGGGAACCTTTTGGTGTGGTGGTCTTCAGCTATTCCCTTTGTTCCAATTCCCCCTAATGGAAGGGTAGGCATCTTCGGCTTGGTTCCCGTGTCTGGATACGTAAACCCACCGATTGCTCCCATTGGGTCTTCTTGGCGTTCTTCGTCGTCGATAGGCAGGATTGAGTCCAAAGTGAGTTTTATGTCAGCGCAAACTCTCTTTATGGTTTCATACGTATTTGCTTGTACGTATGGAGTGTCTACCTTCACGACATTCTTGATTTTTTCGTGATTCCTATGGAACTCCAACCATAATGCTTCCAGAACATCGCCTTTTTTCTTCTTATAGGCGGCAGTTTTGCGGTCGGGGCCATCCTTGCCTATATTAGTTTTCAGCCTTTGAAGCTCCTCTGTGATGGCCTTCTGTCGGGCCACGATTCTGAAGACTTCCATCTCGTCCATTGTGGAAAGGTGTCTTCAGTCTATGGATACTTTAGTGACTTTTTCCTTTATCTTCTTTGCGGAGAGTTGGAAGTATGTCACTATTACTATTGTGATGAGACGGTGGAAGCGAATCCACGCTTAATATCCCTCGTAGAAATAATTAATGCTGCGACAGTGTAAGGCCCTGCCGACTCCTCGCCAATGTTTGCCCTGGCGAACGCAATTGATTAACGACTGGTATATGATTTGCCCCTTACCTCTGGTGGGGGGAAGCAAATCAAGATCACGTCGGGGTCACCAATGTTTTGACCTGGAACCTCTTTTGATTCCAGAGTTGGTTCCTTATTAAATGCTCCTTACCTCTGGTGGGGGGTAGCAAATTAAAAGATTGACTTCTGAACGTAAAGTGATTTATTTCTGTATTCTTATGGCTATTTATACTCTATTTTATAAACTAAAATGATATGTCAGCATTAAATTCTATGGGAATAATTTTGTAATGTGATCGAGCACCTGTACAATGTGCAGTGCATGAGTTTTGATGGGAATGGGAATGGGATACCTGAGAATGCTGATAAGAAGTTGTTCATGGTGATATATTATGGGAATGTGAAATCTTGTTAGGTATAGGGTGGTCGATGTTGGGAGTAGGGTGATCAAAATAATAACAATAATAATATTTTTGATGAATTCTAAACAGCTTTGGTCTTATTATCATTGATCTTTAGACCCCATATTTTGCAGTAGGTTTGCTGTCTATTCAATTAAAGCTGAAGAGAAAAGGGGTTGACAGCAATAGGTTATCAGCCAAGTTATCAGAGGAGATCCTCGAGAGGTGTGTCGGCTTAAATAAATCCTCGAGTAAAATATCAAAAATCCCATCAATAAAAAAAGGAAAAAGTATTGGACTAAGGATGGAAACCTGTGGAACACCAGCCGTCGTTTCTAACCACTCTGACATCAATACTCCATTCCAAACCGCTGTACATCAATTAGTTAGGTTAGGTTAGGTTGGTGGGCTGGCGGGGAGTAGGTACTCCGTGCCACACTCAAGTCAATATTGATCCCATAGGGAAAAGAGGTTGTCCCTTATCCATTATAAACCTGTCTTTAAGTACATGAATCAGTTACTTACGGTGCTATTATATACAAATCATCCTGAGAATTTGATGAATTTCATTATCTTGTCTAGATATTGATGTGCCGGAAAGCTCCTTTAGGTCGTGGAAGAAGTGACTCCCTCCGAAACTGTACCTGATGTGTTGGAGATCTGGGGCCACATCACGTAAAATGAAGCGGATCGAACGACATCGTTTCGACAATAGCAGTCTCTGTTTATTGGGCCTCCGCACACGAGACTAATTCTGCCGGCATAAAACCGATTTAGTAGGCGAGGGGACTGAAGTGAGGGGAAAAAACGGAATAAAATGTTCTGCCGAGTTTGAGTGGTTGAACAAGACATAAAACTAATACATACACAACTTTAAAAATATAACAGCGGTTGGCAAGTGTGATTATTCGCTTGATTTCTGACGTGATATCATTTTCAGAATTAATAGCGGAGCCGAGGTAGACAAAGTCCCGAACTACCTTAAAGTTATAGCTGTCTATCGTGACGTTCTGTCCGATTCGTCGATGTTGTGTGTCCCTTCTTGTTGACCGCATATATTTTGTTTTGCCTTCATTCACCACTAAGCCCATTTTTGTCGCCTCTGTACTGATACTTGCAAACGCACCGGTGACAGCTCGCTGTGTTCTGCCAATGATGTCGATGACGTCAGCGTATGCAAGTAGTTGCACAGACTTTTGAAAAATTGTGCCCCTGGTGTTGGCTTGCGAGTTTCGCACAATTTTCTCAAGAATGATGTTGAAAAAGTCACATGACAGCGCATCACCTTGTCTAAATCCTTTTTTGACATCAAAGGTCTCGGTGAGATTGTTTCCGACCTTTACGAAGCAGCGAGCGTTCTCCATTCTGCATTCTCTCGTCATTCTGCACAATCTGACAAGTTTGGCAGGGATGCCGTTTAGCAGTCCTCAGCACCGACTGTGACTCCACTACAAGGTTTCCTTGTTCGTCTCTACAGGTCTCTGTTCGGGCCTTGTTCCCGTAACAGGTTCTTTTTACCTTTTGGTAAAACTTCCGAACATTGTTCCTGGAATAACACCTCTCTATTTCCTCGAACGCGCGCTTCTTATGCTCTTTCTTTTTCCTCCGGAGAAGCCGGTGTGCTTTCCTCCTTTTTTGCTCGTAGAGCTCACGAGCTGATAGAGACAGCAATCGTGAAAACGATATCGTTTAATCGTTTTTAATTTAAGCGATCTAAAAATTCCTGGGCAGTGACATAGGAAGTGGGTTCCATCCACAAGAACTCCCTCATCACCGCAGCCTCTAAAATCCTCTTCCTCCGTCAGGCCCATTTTCTTCATTTAGTACTGTAGAGTATTCTGATCCGTTGATTTTCTATCCTTCCCGATTATCGGTCCAGTTTTCATAAATAGACACCCATATAGCGTTCTTATGGTACAACAAGTTTCTAGTGTGTTCCATCTAGGGTTCGCCTCTCTTGTGGATTTTCTTCCTTCTTCAGGCTTGACTGTTCAAGGTGGAATATTCACAGATTTTGAAAAAGTTGT
Source organism: Cheilosia soror (assembly GCA_949372485.1). NCBI lineage: Eukaryota > Metazoa > Arthropoda > Insecta > Diptera > Syrphidae > Cheilosia > Cheilosia soror. The sequence goes on along the minus strand of OX443561.1, from coordinate 32,325,157 downwards.
CAAATTTTATCTTGCCAATTCGTCTGCTTTCTCATTGCCCGGAGCACCTGCAGTCCTGGAACCCATCAGCCGAGCGATACCTTATACTGTGTGCCAAGAACCTTAAGTTCTTCGCGAAAGAATTTCACAAACTTCGATTTTATTTCTGGTACAGTTAAAGACTTTAATTTGTGCCTGGCTGTCTATAAAGAAGGTAATACCTTCAGGCGTTAATACCCTCATCACAGACTCACGGGCTGCTACGACCTCTGCTTAAAAGACACTAATATGATCGGGGAGGGGTGCACATTTGTGATATACCCAACGATTCGGAGAAGACACCTGACCCTACAATAGTGTCCATTTTTGATCCGCCTGTAAATACATACATAAAAATTGTGACATCAAAATCTGAATATCCCTTGACGGACATTTATTGGGAGATTTTGAGTGCTGAATATCAGGGGCTTCTTTCTTAATGTCGTTTTAATATACTCTCCGTAGTCTATATTGAAGCTATCCTCTGACCCGAAGTTCCTGTGGAGACCGTCTGAAGATTATCACATTAAGCAGAGTTCCTTGAAGAACGCTGTGACACTGAGGACACTACTCACTTATTGCTCTCACGTTCCGGTTTTCATTGCGGTTTTTTTTTCAATTGTATGTCGTCTAGAACTCTCGCTCTTGTGCTATTTGTGCCTTCATCAAGTAGATATTAACCACCGGCAGAAATCATCTCGTGTGCGGAGGCCCATTAAATCTAATATTCGTCTTAAGGTACGATTCACAGTCATGATTGAAAATTCATAAGTCTCGGTGATAATCGAGCAAACAGTGCGTCTAAATCAGATGTGGTAGTCGTCTACTGATGAACCCACCCGCACCGCATCGGGGCGAAAAGCATTTTCATTACAAATTTAAAAATTTGTGATGAAAATTGTTGTAGTTTTTAGCATTCAATACTTTCCTGATATACTGTAAATAAAGCTCAAATTCATACCTATCCCTAAGACCATTATAGAGCTGGCCAAAAATTTGAACAAGATTAATTATCCAATTAGTGTCATCACATGCACACGTGATCTGCTACTATACATAAAAGCCATAAATTGCTATTCAAACATACACACTTCGACAAACATCATAAAGGCATAAAATGTAGTTAGACAGGGACTACTGCCTACTGCCTACTGCCTACTGCCGAACACAGCCAGCTTCACTCCACTGTTTGGCCTCCGAAATGTAATAAATCGAGTAGGCCGTATGAAAATATTTACGCCTCTATCTAATCCCTAAACAAATTGCAGATCCCTCTGCACAGAGAGAGAGATACATTCAATGGAACCAAATACACGCAGTAGATAAATCAACACGACCGACCGACGACGACAAGGGAAGCAGTTATTTGGTTTGTTGGAGTTGTGTCAACACAGTCGCTTATCTTTCATCTGCATTGTTAAAAAATATTGCTGCGATATGTCTTATATAGAATGAAAAAAAAACAAAATTATTTTCCATGGTCCTACCATCCGGAGTCAATTAGCCGTATTAATCTCTGCGACACAAAGTGATTTGTTTTGACGCTGCGTGTTTTGGTTTATTATGAATTAAGCAGGTATGTTCAGTTTCCATATATCTATATTATACTAGAATGAATGTGATAAGGTGTTAATACGAATTTTCCAAAAAAATCACTCACTCTACCATAGCAACGATATGCTCTAAGCTACCACACCCACTTGGCACTTGTGTTCGTCGGTCCCAGTCGTCAATGGAGTCTCTGACCGAGGACGCCGGATGACACAACGTAGGTGCAGATTCTGAGAAATCAGGGATACCTACATAATACCCAAGTACAAAATCCCCAAATAAAAAAACCCCCAAAATGTTAATTCGAAATATTTAAAGAAATTTTCGAATACCTAACCTTGCGCCTACTCCAAATCCAACAGTGACCCCAAGCAGGGGAGTTGCAGGGGGGCAGCATGCCCTCCCATACCTATTTTACAGTTAATGCATTGTGAATACACTCGAAATCTATTTGGGTATTTTGGATTTGGGGATTTTGGGTTTGGGGGATATTGACTTGGGGATTTCAGTTTGGGGATTTTAATTTGGGAGTTTTCGTACCCAACACGAGAAATCATTCTGCCTAGTAATCTCATGAGAGACAGCATTGCCTGTAATCCCAGTGTCACCTGGGAGCCGGACAAGAGTCAAAGAGTTGATATTGTTGCATTCGAAATCTATTTGGAAACAGATTACAGGATTAAGCACTCTCGGATGATTGTCAGATATTCGCGAGAGGTGGCCTAGGGGGAAAAACCTCAAGATGTAATTTGTGTTTTCCAGGGCTCAAATCTCAAATCCACACTCAGCCACTGGGATTCGACAAACCAACAAAAAATCTATCCATTTTCTTTTCGACTGCAGTCCAAGCACAATATCCAAACATCTGATTGACTCGACTCGGGGAAACTTTTCAATTCCAAGCACCGATGAGATTTTGACTATAAGAGCCAAAATAGCAAAGAAGGAAGAACGCCTCGTTCTCAATACTCAATCAACAAACTGACGGCTCAAACGCTGACTGAATATAGATCGCTTTCTGTGGCGAAGGGTTAGAAGATAAAGTCGGCATAAGGTACTCCAACCGGAACCGACCAACTTCTGAGACCCGACGCTGTCTTCTATTCTATGGACTGAAATTGTGATAAACGAAGGGCTTGTGGTACCATATCCGGCACTTAACGAAGAAGCGTGTTCTCATAGATGTTCTTCATAGATGTAGTGTGAGCAAGACTTCATATGACGCAGCCATGTATACCTACAATATAACGGAGAGCAGGCACGTAGCCAGGGGGGGGCTTGAGGGGCTGAAGCCCCCCCCGAAAGTCTAGACAAAAAACTAAAATTTTCTAAAGCCGAATTTAAGACTATCGTTTCAGTTTCAGTTTTAGTTGAGTTATCAGTTAAGCTTGTTACAGCCGATTTCTTCACCAAGTACTAGCGCTAGTACCGGTATTAGACCAAAAGTTGATACTCAAATACCTAGGTATCAGGTCATTTCGTCACGAAGTACTAAGATGAATTTGGTACCAAGTATTAATTAGTACTCGGTATGAGCTTGACCCTCAAAATCGGCAGTCTAACGTCGTTAGTACCTGAATTAGATCGATTTCATTGCTTTCGCTCTTGCCTATTTTTGTCAAAAAGTAAATACATCGTAGGTTTAAGTCTAATGAAGTTGATTAGAAAATGGATTTCGACATTGAGAATGAGAATGGTGAAGAAGGGGTGGCAACTCGTTGATCTGAGCGGTGCATCTACCATATTATGCTACAATGGAAAACAGTAAATACTAAGAACGATGTGGATTTTTTTGGCGATTTCAGTTGTCCAGAGTAACGTTTTTTACGTTCGAACGTGGACGAATTGCAGTACGGTTAACATATTTTATATACTTTCAGTTTTAGTCGGTAATCGTTTTTATTCACGATTTTACCAGTAATCGTTAGATATTGCCTGAGCAGCAATTGCTGATCAGATCACTCTACGATTCATGACAAGTGGATCGATTCGATGTATAGTGGTTGCCGACGTCATTTGCGTAGCAGCCGCTAGTGTATGTCGCACACTGCCAAAAGTATGATGTATGGCCTAGACACGCCATTTGGACAAATGTATTCAAATGTCAGCAACATTGGAAGAACAGGAGGTGGCCGCTGCTGCATTTTATCGCTTTGCATAGTCTCCACGAACAATCAGTGCAACCTACCGCACTCGCATGTTAAATTGCAAACACCGAATTGGTTAGTTCAGTTCCATAATGTGCAATAATAAAAAAAAAAAAAAAAAAAACCAATCATATACGCTATCATATGCTATCCAATGCTGGATACCCCTAAACACACACTATTTTACAGCAGGAAAGCAACAAAAATGTTAAAAAAAATACTTTGTCTTATGAATAAAAATCAGTCATCCTGTAAAATGATTGACGCCCAATGATCATAAAAATGTCACCGTTATGACATTTCAGTCAAAAATGGGTACTAGACCAGTTTTTAGACGTATTAGTCGTAGTACGGTTGATAAATTTAGCTCCGGTACTAGCAATGTGAAGAAATACACAAGTACTAAGTTCTCGTTAGTACCGAGTATCAGAAGAAATCGGCCGTTAAACTGATGACTAAATGCAAAAATGAAAGCGTTTAACTAAAACATAAGTTTAACATAAGTTTTCAGAAGTTTTAGTAGATAAATCTTCTAACCTTCGGCTAATCACGAGTAAATTGAAAGCTCAACTGAATACTAGACTGATGTCTGTTTAACTGAAAGGTTAACTGATAGCTCAACTAAAACTGAAACTGAAATGATTGTCACCTGGTTCTGCCAAGTCAACTCCTGCAATTCGCACTTGCCTTTGTGCAGTTTGGCGTATTTTTTGGGGAAGTGAGTATAACAAAACCAAAAGAGAGTAGAAAAGTTTTGCATGGAAAAGTAAAAGTGACCTAGCTTTAGATTCTAAAAAAAATACGCCTGTTAGTGAAATTTCTTCCGCAACTGCTCAAATGAATTATATTATAACTTTCAAAAATGTCATTACAAAGCACGCACCAGAGAGCTAAAAAACTCGACTTCTACGCCTTTGTGAAACAAGATTCATTGAAAATACATCTCTTGAAGAAATAACGAGCAGAACGATGTCTTCGAAAGCATCAACACTTTTGGCAGCGCCAGCGGTCCAAAAAGGTAATTTCCTAGTAAGCCTCATTACATGCGAAAATCTGTTCAGTTTAACGCTGCCCTTATCAATTTTCCTTAGATTTCGTTTCTGCAATCGACCGCACAAAAGAAGTTCTGAATTCTCTTAAGAACATCAGAGAAAATACCGAAGATTTTTTCAGAGAGACTTTTCAATCCGCATCCCAACTTGCAGAGGACTTATTTGAAGTTAAATTAAGAGCTCCAAGAACTTCATTGCGCGTTCCAATCCAGAAACCTTTCTACTGAAGCCTATTTGCTGGTTTTGCTGCAGTTGAGCGAGTGAACGAAATGGAAAAGCTAACAGGCTAACCCGTTACTTTGATAATGCAATTTCGTTGTCAGCTGTGAAAGCTGAATATACATTCTTTGGTGCGAAAAAAAAATCGTCGAGTGATACTTCTACCGAAGTTTTGAAATTGCTTGATATATGTGACAAGACTTACTTTAGAGGTATAAATTTCTTGCTTACAGTTTTAGCAACGCTTCCAGTGACCACAGCTAGCTAGTGTTGAAAAAACCCTTTTAGCTATGAAAAGGATTAAAACAATGTCCCGAAGTGTTATAGAGAATGCAAGGTTAAGGTAACTTTGCTATGATATCTGTTCATTCGGATATTATTGTGGATCTAAATAAGGCGAGGGGCAAGTAATCGGTGTATTCAAGGAACTTTTCTGTGCGTATTCATGGTGAATCACAGTGTATTCAAACGTATTCACATGTATTCATATGTATTTACGTGTATTCACGCGTATTCACGGGTATTCACGCGTATTCAAGCGTATTCAGAAGGTATTCAAGTGAATTCACGCGTATTCACATGTATTCTCGCGTATTCACCTGTATTCAATGTGTATTTTTTGTGTAGTCACGTATTCACACATTCATTTTAATTGCTCTTTATTACGATTGCAATGACGTCAGAATTGTGCATTCGTATTATTATTGCACTTGCCTTGACGCAATATGCTCGTCGTTGTTGTTTCCTTGTACATGGTGTTCCAGTTAAGCAATATAATGAATCTTTAAGCCAAGATTCCTGAAGTTCCGCCAAAAAAAATTGTGTAAGGGGGGCTTACTCACCATATTTCTCGTTATAGCCCATCAAAGTGGGTGACCTCTAATTCGGAGGTGTAACCACTTTAAACGCTATAACTTCTAAACTATTATTTGGGTAGGTACAACAAGTAAAACTTTCATCATCGGCCTGGCCGATGCTTTGATACTCTCCATTGGATATCTACAAGTCATGGAAAATGTTATGCATGTGAGTTAGTACGTACGCAACAAATGTGTCTAATACAGGTTTTCTATGGGAGGTACGAGGTACAACAACTTCTGGACCAATATAGCCCGCTTTCAATACCAAGCTGACGATGGTAAAAATAAGTATTCTTACAATATTCTAATTGCCTAGGTCGATTCGTTTGGACGCTATCGTGTTTTCAACAGACAGAACGACAGACGTGGTTAAATCAGAATTTGATCCTGATTCAGAATATATATATTCTTTTGGGATATCCGGTGAATATACCTTAATGGTTTTGTACATTTCGAAAAGACAATTGAGGTAGCGCATACTAAATTGTCTTATGCACTTTGGGTCCATCTGTGAAGCTACAAAAAAGTTATGGCTTCTTAAACTCAAAATTATGAAAGTTTGTTATTTAATTAGTACATATACCCTCCGCAGGAAAGTATACTTACTTTGTCACTACATTTGTAATGCCAAGAAAATGTCACCGGAGACCCCATAAAGCTCCTCTAAAGGGAACGACATTCAGACGCAGTGGCGGCAGAGGGTGGAATTTTGCGTGCTATGGAAGTTCAGCCTTTTCAGGTAATAGATTAAACCCTATTCTTTTAACACCGGTACAGGGTTTGCTACCAGGAGATGCGCAAAAAAGATTGGAATTTTGCAAGTGGTTACTGCGCAAACTGACAGAAGGCGGGCAATTTCTCAAGAACACTCTGTGGACTGACGAAGCGCAATTTACAAGAGATGGGATTACAAACCACCACATTCCTCAACCATACTTTTAACCGATTTGGCTTGGGCATCAACCCTTAGCCAACCAGACCCCCTGACCTAACACCCAAGGATTTTTTCTTTTAGGGTGATATGAAAGAACAATTTTGTTTGGACTAGAAATGTCGAGTTTCTGTCTGATCATTTTTGTCTGACAAAAAATGGCTTTTACTACAACTTCTGTTGATCGTACGTAAAAAAGTTACTCAGCATAATTTTTAGGAAATTTCTTCAGGATACAAATTTCATAAAAAAGATAAAAATGTATAAAGTAAACATTTTGATAAAAAACATTTTAAGTAAAAAAATCAAACAAAAAATTTTCATAATTTTTAGTTTAAGGATGACTCCTTTTTTGCAGCTACACAAATGTACTCGAACTTTCTTTTCAAAATGTACAAAACAATGTTTCTATCTATAATAGTAGTTTAAAGTGGTTGCAGCTATAATGGGAAATAAGGTTGTAATAGACCCCCCTGACATACAATTTTTTATTCGAGGGACCTTCAGGAAATTCCCCTTAAAGGATTATACTGCTTAACTGGGACACCCATCGATGAATTAGGCAGCATGGTGTAATGATTACTGTTTTTCAATTCCGATCTCAAAGATGTTTACCTATTTGATCCATGCATTTGATATTACTAAATTACTAATCAAAATACAAATTGTAATCAATATAATTTGAATCATTTTAAACTTAAATAATTGTTCTGTATGGCTACGCCGACCATCCGTCCTTTATTTAAAAGGATAGTCCTTTCTTTTTTGTCCTGAAATTTTACGAAATGTCAACATTTGCCAATAGAATTTTACATTTTTGGAAGTAGAAGAACTTGAGAGGGTCTTATTTCATGAAACACCAGATTGGTCTAGTATTGAAAAAAGTCTATCAATTATTTATTAAAAAACCGACTTATTTTTAAATGGCGTGTAACTTTTAGATGAAATATGAAAAACACGAACTTTTTTAACGGGGACGGTGGCGAAGCCACGGATAAACGCAAATTTTCTGTATAAAGATATGTTAGTGATATTAAATTAAGAATCGTATTCATAATTTTTTTACGGACATGCACCTAAAAAAACACATGCCGCCGCGCCGTCAGATACAAATTTCCATAGTAACGTAAACAAAACAGCGACATTTTATCTAAAAAGGTTCGTTTGCATTATAATATATATGTACATATTATGTACCTATAGTAACCTAAAATAAAAAAAACGACATTGATCGCCTTTCTGTCATATTTTGTCAAATATTCGTACCTATTTAGACACCCAAGTTCGTTTAAAGCAATAATTATAAAAAAATGCTTTTAAATAACATTTTCGGGAAAGCTAAACATACTAAAGCTAAAGCGAAAGATTTCAATACAAGTGTATTCAAATTTTGTCCATTTGTATTCAAATGTATTCGTATGTATTCAAGTGTAGTCACGTGTATTCACGCGTATTCACGCGTATTCACAAGGTATTCAAGTGTATTCACGCGTATTCATATGTATTCACACGTATTCACGAGTATTCATCATGTAATCACGCATTGAATACAGTATTCCGTGTATTTTTGTGTATTCTGTAGTCTAGGTCAACGCAAAAATATTGATTACTTGCCCCTCGAAATAAGGTGATTGATCTCATGTTAAAAAAAAATCAAGATCCCAACTAACATTTCAGCTTCGATAAGCTTCAATAGAGGATTACATTTAGTTTCCAAAAGAATCCTATAAAACTTCGGTAAGGTCCGAAAGGCGAACACTTATCGAAAGCATTTTATCTATAAAGCCTCTAAAACTATTCCTATTAGGACTCTAATAGCTCAATATTTCATTTCTAAGACTTCTAAGTATCAGAAGTATCTTACTCATCATTATGCGCTACCTGTAATATGCATTTTACAAACTTAAAACTTAACCAGTTCAAACTTTTCTCTATTATCAAAACAAGCTTTGTTAAGAGTTCCATTCGCATTACATATTTACCTTCGGAAGCATTACATATTTATCTTCGGACCTTTAACCAAACTGAAGAAATGTTTGCCTACGATGTTTTGTCTTCTGCTTCAAAAAATGTGTGTAAAATTATTATTTAAGTACATATGTTCGTTTAAGTACATACGATTTAAAAACTAATACGAATCAATGAATTGGAATATTCTTAGTTTTTTGCTTCATAAGATTTGGATCAAGCCCCCCCGAACCAAAATCCTGGCTACGGCCCTGACGGAGAGACTATGTTTTTTTTAAAATACTTCGGCGAACCTATAACGCTTCATCAGCACCCCGAGATGCTTGCAGATGTATGTTAGTTCTGCACTTAAATTGCTGCAAATTGTAGTCTTCTGGAAATAATATCCCCTGGAAGAGAGTTCCAAAGTTTGTAACAGATCTCAACATTAAAGAAAGAACCAAAAAAGGGCGATGATAGCATTCTATGCCTGTAATAGAATATTCGGAAGAACATGGGGTCCTAGCCCTAAAATATTCATGTGGCTTTACATGGCGGTTGTAAGACCGATACTAACATATGATAGTTTATTCTGGTGGCAAGCGCTGTCAAAGGCTAACAATCTTAGAACCAGGGCAAAGATTCAAAGAATGGCCTGCATCGGCACCACGGGGGCAATGAGAACCAGCCCCACGGCAGGGCTAGAGGCCATACTCAATCTTAAACCCCTAGACCTCTTTGTACAGGAATCAGCTGCAAATAGTGGCCTCCGGTTAAGCCAGACCAAAAACTGGAAACACAGCCTGACGGGTTATGCACAAATTCTAAACAAATACACGGGGAGTATGCACGGACTACACTACTCCCCGGCTAAATTTTACACGGCCATTTACCACGTGTTTTCCCAGCAGGGACGATTGGTATGAATATCAACCAGCATCCATTGGGTCAACCATACCTATATACACGGTTGGGTCAAAGATGGAAATTGGCGTTTGGCGCGGGTTTCTATTCGAAACGTCTCGGACTATCCAGTTCAATCAGGTTTCCTGATCACAGCACCGTATTCCAAGCTGTGGTACTGGCAGTGACAACAGCTGCTAAACAGGTTGCAATGATGGCAATACCTCATACGAATATTACCTTTTTCATAGACTGTCAAGCGGCAATAAAGGCGATCCTTGCCGTTGAGTTAAAATCAAAGCTTGTAAGTCGCTGTCGCGAGAAGCTACGGGTTCTTGGCGCGCAGCACAACGTAAGACTATGCTGTGTTTCCGGGCACAGAGGTGTGCCTTCAAATGAAAAAGCAGATGAGCTGGCAAGAAAACGGCCCTCCCTTGAACTAAACCAGGCTGACACCACAGTAATGATTCCCCCCTGTAATCTCAGACAGAAGATTGGGAACAAAATACTAATGGCAACAAACGAAAGATGGAACAGGCTCGACTTCTGTGGCATAACCAGCAAAATGTGGCCAATCTACAACAAACAGAAAACTGAAAAATCTTACAATTGAACAAGAAATCATTGTCCTCGATTGTAAATATACCAAGAAAATGGGAATTAGTACAGATGACCTGTGCAGAGGATGCGGCGATGAGGAGGTGCATGAGGACACCCCACACTTCCTTTGTCACTGCCCTGCGCTCTGTCACATAAGAAACAAAATCCTTGGCAGTTACTTCTTCCAGGATTTAGAAGAACTTTCAGACAGGTCCAATAACGACCCACTTAAATTTGTAAATAAAACGGGTTCGTTTACCAATCCGTAGGTTTTTTATAGGTTTCCAGATTATGGGGGTTATAAACCCCTAGGGCATCACAACGGATCTATATTGATCTAAGTGTGGCACGTACAAGTTTCTCTTGTCCTGCCTACCCACTAACCTAACCTAACCATGTAACAGAAGGAGTTTAGGAAAATTGATGTATTCGCGGTTGTCAAGTATAGTGTATGGTATTGGCTGTGGCCATGGTGTAGTGGTTAGAGTCATTGCTTGTGACCCGAGCGGCGTTGGTTCGAGCCCCGCCGGGGGACAGCAATACTCTGCCACCGACCATAAAGAGAAACGAATAATAGCAGAATTTCTCCACCACTACACCAAAAAAGGAGGTTTCTGCTTGGTAGTACAATGGACCGAGATTCGTCTGAGTGCTCCAGGATTTGCAATCCCCTTTTATAAAAAAAAATAAAAAAATGGTCATGAGCATTAGCTCGCAGCCACATATACCATACAAAGCACAGCCCACATAAAGTGAATGTGCAGCATTTGTTCGTATTTTACAAACTAGAATCTGTTTTGAATTGAATGTAGCTCAGCCCCTGGATGGATCAGTAAGATGAATGATAGCTCCAAATACTCTGTGAAGTTTTGTCTAGAAACGATTTCAAGCTTTTTAAGGTTGTGTTCCGATAGGGACAAAACGAAACCTTATTGTTCTCGCTATGATGTCTGTCTATCCGTACCCACTAAGCCAATTTTGTTCCAAAATCTATTTCAAGAACTAATTGACGTAGAAGGCTGAATTTTTCACGCAAGATCCGGTATAACTTCTAGTTAAACGACAAGAACCAATGATACCCACACTTTGACTGGTTTGGTTTTGGAGTAATTAAAAATTTAGTGGCAAAAAAAACAATCAATTTTCTTCATACAAAAAACTACTTTATTTTGTATCTAGGTCTATCATATCAAAGAACAACCTACACACTTACTTTTTCAAGACGCTAACTCTGGCCAAGTACGGAAGGTTCGGTGCGTGAGTGATAATCTCACCTAGCCGTTTCTTTGTATTGGTGGAGATGTAGATTTATAAAAATGTTATGGCAAGTTGAATGGAGTAAACTAAGAAAAAAAAAAGTTTCCACACTCCTTCTCCAACCTTAGAAGGCGATTTTTTTAAAATCCCTTCTTAGTGAACGTCTTGAGTTTCAGCGAAATACCATGAATAACCTGAAGCTTCTAGGTCTAGCCATTTAGGATGGACTGTGTTTATTACAGATGAGTAGATGAGATATTCGTATTCTGGATTAGGGCAATGCTGGTGAGTATGACTTTGTAGATGCGGACTGCGGCCATCATATTAGGACAGGGGTGAACAGAGGCTATCAACATGGTGGTGTTCTGTCTCTCCTTTTATAAAAGCATACATACCCTAAATGGCTCAAACTTCTACTCTAATGCATACGTGGATAATATTACCATACTTTCAGATCATGTCTGTGCTAACGTGCAGATGGCCTTACATATGGCCGATGAATGCTGCAATAGGAATGGACTTTCGATCAATCCTCTAAAAACTGAGTTTGGTCTCTTCACAAGATGGAGGTATATGACCGGTGTGACTCAGCCAGTGTTAAAAGGCGTCGAGATCTAAATCTCCGATGAAAAGGAATATCTGGGAATGATCCTGGATAAGAAACTTCTTTGAGCAAAGCATGTCAAGTCGAAGTTAGTAAAGCCACTCTCAGTTTTCTGATAGCAGTATAAGGATGCTTGCGGTAATACATGGGACTATGATAAGGCCTTTCCTAACCCTTTCGTTGGTGTTTTTGTGGAAAAGACTTTCGCGAAAATTTGTAACTGCCATCTCCAAAAAACTCCAAAGAACGGAGTTCTGTCTTGGCTGCACGGGTGCTTTCCCGCGTACGCCAGACTCTGCGCTAAATGCTCTGCATGATTTACCTCCTCCTGATACCTTTGTCATGGGTTCTGTGTAGACCGGTGTTCGACACCAAATAGATGTGTTCAGCTACTCATCTCAGAATCGACTGCACAAACCAGTGAGAATAGACCGTCGACTCCTCCCACATAACGGACTTTGCCTACAAGCTACCGGCGGGCCCAGGATTTTTCATGTATTGGTGCTGTACAAAATCAAAGGAGCGCCATTAACGCACGCATACTTGAAAAATCCTAGGCCCATGGTATAGCATGAAAAATCATTGCCGCCATTAATTTTGACATTTACACGTATTCACAGACAGGGTAATTTTTCCGGGGGGAATCGGGTAGGTGTACGGGAAGTCGGCGGTCTATTCTTGCTGGTTTGTGATCGACTGACTGAAGAAATGCGGAACAAGCTCTTATATAGAGAAACAACAGATGTTCCTCTCTGGCACATAATTGACTTGAGTGGTCATGTTCTAAGCATAGGTCACCACAGGTTCTATTATCAAAGCAATCTACCGTTTTTGTATCATTCACACTAGAGTTTCGATGACCTTACGAGACACTTATCCTACGACCCTTTTTTTTTCTTCTTCGTCTGGGCATTCGGGACAGAAAGGCGAGCTATCGTGACCAATTCTGTGAAGGCCTATTGCCGTGTTATCCCAACTGGCTTTCCATAGTGCCATCGATGTTTTCCTCTCTTCTACTTTGACCCTTCGTCACCCTTCGTCCTCGGTCAGGGGCCTCCATTGACAACTGGGTCTTTAATCAATACAATTGTCTATGTCGGGCTCTGCAGGATGTGGACAGACTAAACGCATTCTCCCGGAAGTCAGTAAGAAGTCTGATGCGGCATTTCTGCTATCTCACAGAAGAAAAGACTGTAAATAACTTTGTGGCGGTTTTTTATGGTACACTTGGGATACCTCCGCCTATGCGACGCGGATTTCTTTTTTTGTACAAATTCAAAGGAAGAAAGCTCTGCGTCCCCTGTACAACCCTTTAGACATGAAATATTTCGACACTTACTGCCATACGGCGGAAATTGGTCTTTAAACCTATATGAAGAACCCTTATCGTCCTTAAGGAACAAAAATCTTTGGTAGAGGCTTATCTTCATTTAAGACGACAAGTGAACATTTATATTTTTTTTTATTTCTGGGAAACCTACTTAGTCGTTCTTAGAAACGTAGCATTTATCTCTAGTGAACAAATTACAGCTGTGACAAGGCCACGCGCCTGTAGGATACCAATGAAATCAGAATAGCCCAAAATTTGTTCTTCTCAAAACTCATTTTCCATTTAAGTACATTAAAACTACATCTAGAGGGTAATCCTTTTTTTAATAATATTGAAATGCCTTTGACGAATTCTTCCAATTAAATTCAATTGCATCAATCAAATCCTTTAATGTCAAATTCATCTCATAATAAATCACAATCATGAGACGAAAGCGCTACTTAAGTCGCAATTTCCAATATTGGATGTTGAGATTAAATTTATTGTTTCCAATTTTAATTAAGGCAAGTACCACTACATGATATGAAATTAATTTCTTTTCCAATAAAATGGATAACTATAAAATTTTAAATTAAAAATGCAAATATTGCCATTTATCCTCATTTGTATGAACTTCAATTTTTATTATCGCCCTTCATGTAAAATTGCTTGCAGATTTATTTCCAGTTAGCATATTCAATGCATTAATTGTTAACAGATGCAGCAACACTGATGAACCATTACGGTAGATGAAAGTAAATTGAATTACTTTAGAAACTGTAGGGGAATTGGTCATTAAATAAATGAATATATTTTTATCGGGAAATTTATTGGACGGAATTTAAAATCTATGAATATATTATTATATTTTTAAGGAGCTACGAAAATGTGTTAATAATATTTGTAGGTAGGTAGGTATTTATCGGCTTATATCTGCCTCGATTCTATGCTCCATTTTATCCTGCAAAAACTCTACAATCACTTACTAAATAATACTTACTAATATTTCAAGGTGCAAAGTCCTCCTAAAAATGATTCATTTAAACCAGAGTTGTAAAAGAATTCAATCTTTTTGGATTGCATTCATTGAAATCACAAGAAAAACTTCTTAATATTGACTTAAATCATATGACTTCAATGTCATACTTCAACTTCAAAATATTAAAGCACCATTCATTTTGAAGTCAGTGATTGAGAATTCATTTTGTTAAAGTCAAAGATTGCATTGAGTTGAATTCAGTTGAATACAATCTTCTGTGATTGCTGTTAAGTCATTGAAGTCTTTTTTAAGTCATTTTGAAGTCATTGAAGTATTTTTAAAGTCATTGAAGTAATTTTGAAATCTTTTTGATTCAATTGACTTGATTTGAAATAAAGCTACGATTACACGGCCATTTTTTCGAGTCATTTAAATGTCTCTCTGTGTGATCGCCATTTTTGGCAACGTCATTTCAATGACTCGGGAAATGGCGCACCAAATGACATGAATTAAGTGTCATCTAAATAGCGGAAAAAATGGGCGTGTAATCGCTCTTCAATGACGCCTAGGAGAAATGACTAAACTTTTTGCATGGCAACGGAAAATTCAAAATGACTCGCAGTGTCCGTCATTTGATTTTGGGACACAAATGACGATGATAGTCATTTCGTGTGATCGCCATTTTTTCAATGACGAATCGTAGCTTAAATGTCGCTCTAATGCGACATTTTTTCCTGACGTCACAGCGCCATTTAAATGACTCAAAAAAATTGCCGTGTAATCGTAGCTTAACGCTTTAAATAAGTTTATTATACTTTCTTTTTTTCAAAAATTTGAGTATCACATAATAAAACAAAATGAAACTATTTAATTTCAAATAAACAAAATAAATATTTTTTTTCATAATATCTAAACTAGCGGACCTGGCGAACTTCGTCTCGCCCCAATTTAACGCTTTCAGATAAACTCCAGAGTGATCATAAAACTCAGATAGAATAGCACATTTGCGCAATAGAAAATGACAATGTGAAAAATATATCTGTCAAATTGCGCACAGCCTAAGTCAACGTATTACGCCATCTATCGGGTTGTGGCATTGATCGCAGCACAACGCCATCTATTATTTATCGCATGCAAATTGTCTTTTATAACAATGAATTTCACAATTTTCCGAAATTTTCCACCTTTACATCGTCCAAAATCATCAAAAATCATGCGATAAAATGTAAAATTTCGTCAAATTTTAGCGTTTTTCCGGAATTTTCAATTTTTCCATTCGAAAATCCGATTCGGAACAATTGCACATAAAATTCCATACAAAAAATCTATTATCGATTTTTCCAATTTCCCGACTTTTCTGGAGGGTTTTCCCAAAATGTTCTTTCGGAAGAACCTTCTCCTGGCAATTACGAACAACTGAAAAAATTTGTTAGCCAAATCGGCCCAGCCGTTCTCAATTAATGAATTACTATACATTTTTCATACCATTTTTATATATCCATATCTATCCACTCCATATTATACAGGGTGCCCCAGTTAAGCGGTATAATCCTTTAAGGGAAGATTCCTGAAGTTCTGCTGAACAAACAATTTTGTCTATTTTCATCATACTTCCCGTTGTAGCCCATCAAAGTAGGTGACCTCTAAGTTGGAGGTGTTACCCCTTAAAGCGGTATAACTTCTAATTTTTAAAATTTTTATTTTTTTTTACGAACTTTTTATCCCTGAGAAATTTTCCAAAAATTATGTTAAGCAACATTTTTACCTACGATCAACAGAAGTTGTTTGTAAGACGAAAATAGTCAAAAAAGACTCGATTTTTTTTTAAATAAGGTTTTCCTTAGCACGCCAGAATAAAAGATCCATGGGTGTTAAGGTCAGGAGATCTGGGTGGCGAAAATTGGGGCCATATCGACCAGTCGACAGTTCGTGACAAGGTGCCGGGAGAGGGGTAAGGGTGCCGCAGCGTCTCACATAAAATGGCATTTGTCAGAAAAAAAATTTGGAAACGTCGGCAAAAATCGGAAAAAACGTCTGAAATTTAATAGAAATCGTCTGAAAATAAATAGAAATCATCAGAAAATCAGATATTTGAAACGTCTGAAAACAAAAATAGTAATCGTCTGAAAAAGATGTTCCTTTTACCAAAAATGAAGTAGAAAGAAATAATAAGTCCATAATACAAAAAAAAAATCAGATGACTTTTAAGAATCTGCGTTGTGGTCTTTAATTCTTTAAAATAAATGTTTTCCGATGATTTTTATATTTTTCAGACGATTAGGTAATATTTGTTTTCAGACGAAAATGTTTTAACCGTTTACAAAAAGACATCGCGATAAAATATTTTGTAAGCTTAAAAAAGAGGAAAAAATATAAACAAACGTACAATGATAACTCAAATAAATTTCAATTTTAATGTAGATATAACACATTGACAACAAATTATTCCGGGTCGCTTTTAATGTATCCCAGATCGCTGCGAAATTTAAACAAAATAATGTAGGTAAGCAAAATTATTCAACAGATATAACTTACTGTCGGACATTCATTATATCATAAATTCATTATCTTTATATTCTTCAAATATAAGACCAATTCGTTCGCATTCTGAAGTTAAACGGCCACATGTAGTTAATTGTAAAGCAATTAATCGGTTCACATAAACTTATAATAAACTTATTTAAAGCTTTAATACATGATTTTTATTTCAAATCAATTCAGTTGAATCCAAACGATTTCAAAATGACTTCAAAATGACTTCAATCATTTCGTGACTTTAATGACTTCAAAAAGACTTCATTGACTTCACAGCAATCACAGAAGATTGCAATCAACTGCATTCAACTGAATGCAATCTTTGACTTCAACAAAATGAATTCTCAATCACTGAGTTAAAAATGAATGGCGATTTCATATTTTGAAGTTGAAATCTTTAAGTGAATTCATGAGTTAAGCATTTTTAAAGATAAATCAAATGAATTAAATTCTTAAATGATTTAATTCCTTTACAACTCTGATTTAAACTAAATGAATATTCAAAATAGTACGTATACGCCCCCATCCCAACCACGTCATTTATTTTAAATTTATCTAGTAGTTCCAGTTAAATATTAATCAGCTTAGTCAATAATTTATCAAAATCCCTACGATTTATGTAGATGAATAAATTAGAGTAAATTTAATTCCTACAATTTTTCTTTAAATACCGACTTACATAACATAATTCAATCAGATTCGCTTTAATAGGCGGAAATGAATTTGAATATTCTGTTTTGACACAAAATGCAAAGTTGAAGTATTTACCTGAGAGTTTTCCATCTCAATTTTATCATATTCTTTGAAATTACATTTATATTAAGAGTAAATGTCGCATAAATTACAAAGTACCGATTGCCCTTTGAGGCTTAATGATTTATCTGCTTACTTAAATATAGCTCTTATTTGTGTTTACTCTTCAGCGCTTTGAAGGAGTCATTTTCGCATTAAATCAAAAGTTATACGCCAAATTTATGCATAGATACTATGGGAAAAAGATTTATTTTGTTTCGGGGGTTTGTTTCGGGGGATTTACATTCAACTTCTCGAGAAGTCATTTATTTCAAAAAAGGTTTGCAAAATGGAAGAAACTGAAGTCGCTCATTTCAAATTTGAAGTAAAGTTATTTGTGTCTTTCTTTGAAGTCACATTTACATATTTAAACAACGAAAAGTATGAAATTTGATCAAACTTTATAAATTCATGATATCAGAATAACATAAAATTTGATGAAAAAATATTTTTTAGGACACGAGTATTTTATTAGATTTTTTTTACATCTTGTGAATCATCGCAAAATATAATACGACTGTAATAATTTAATCAAAATATTGTTAATGATTCAGTAGCAGGAAAATAAGTGAATGGTGAATCAAAGGTAACATGGATGCAATTTTATCTTTTCACACAAATCTTAACTGAACAATAAAATGTTAGCCTGATTACTGAGTTCTTAATTCTAATTTATGAGCATTAACTGAAGCAATAAAGGTGCCGTCACACCATGCAAACAAAGTGCTTGCTGCAAGCGACTTTCTCCGTACATGCAAGTAAACTTGCTGCAAGTGCTTTTTTCAAGTAACTGGACGGGTGTGGTATTTGCCCATATACGATCACACAGTCTTTGACGATAATAAACACAAATTTGTATCTCTATCTCTCTTGGTTGGTTTGGTCAAAATTGTTCCCTTCAAGCATACCGTCATTTGTACAAGGGATTCTGTAATTTTGCTTTGTTTTGCTTGTTATTGCCTAACGCCCACTTAAGCGGCTGGGCGGATTTTTTCAAACCTCGTGTTTGCGTGTTATTTACTAAGGTAGCGTTACAGTCTATGACTCTCGTGTTAGCTCGATCTGTGGCCAATGGTTTATAGTTGCGCACTCCAAATTGGTTGAGGTTCCATTCCACTTTTGATGGCACCTAAGGTCAGTGCTGCCAGATATTTTCACCAGAAATCTTAATTACTATCTTTAAAAATCGTGGAAATACGATTTTGTTGGAAATAAAAAAAAAAACACAGAAGAACCTTATTATACCACAATTTATTACAACATAAATTAGTTTGGATAACATAAACATTTTTCGAAACACAAAATTTGTAATTTATTAAATAAGAAAAAACTTATATGTTAACATGTTTTTACTACTACTACATGTTTTTATTACCGTTTTATTTAGGTTAACCACCGAAAATATACGCTTTACAGTAGGAGATGAATTAGGGAGTGATAAGAACTCAAACATACATTTTTTCATTAACGGAAATGCTAAACTTTCATTACCATGCTTTGTTTGTAAAACGCTTTTCCAAAAAACTGTTACATCTATTGAAGGTCGAGGTTCAGAAAAAATATTTTCAAAATTCTGGTTTCTTATCTCACGAAATTCAGCATCGGTGTCTTGATAATTTTAATTTAGAATTAAATTTGGAAAACTTTTGAATAATAGATAAAAAGAATCATTTATTTTTAATTATATTAGTGGACTTAGAAGGGTTAAACTTTGAAGCATTTGGTTCTTGAAATCAAATCTTTTTAAGATTTGATGGACAAGTTCTATATAGAAACCCAAGCAAGTCTGTTTGAATGCTTCAACATATTTTATGTAGATTCAAAGAATTCAATTGGTCTTGAACTTCTACACCGAGATACAATTTGTCAAAAGAAACAATATTCGAAGGCAATCTAAATTCATCATTAAGGTATTTTATGTTTACCACCTTTAAAATATCGGGTTTAAGAAAAAAAATCTAAATTTGTAAAAACTAATTTCTGCACTTCTTCCTTCATTTTATGTATTTGGGCTGCTCGTTCACCTTAACATTTTTAGAAGATATTTGGAAAATTGCAAATGAATTTTTGTATTCGATAAATTTGAAAAATCTTGGAATTTTATGCTTTTTTAGCTTAAAAATCGTGGAATAACTTTTAAGCACTAAAATCGTAAAAATACGATAAATCGTGGAATCTGGCACCGCTGCCTAAGGTCTTTCTCTATTGCATTGTTTCCCTCGGTTAAAGTTCAAGACTTTTCGAGCCGGAGGCGGTAATGTCCATTCGCGCATTGCTTCCTCCCCTATGTTAAAGCCGAGGACTTTTCAAGCCGGAGGCTCTCGTGTCTGTTCGCTATTACAAACACAACATACATGTCGCAATCATATTATTAGACGGCAGATTAGCACTTTTCTTACCAGTTCACTATCGTTAGTATAGCTCTTAGAGTTTTCTGTTAAATCTCATTCTAAAATCCCGTGGGCGCAGTAGCGCAGTGGTTAGTGTGTTGGACTACTGTGCGAGGGATCCCAGGTTCGATCCCCGGAAAAACCCAAATTACATCTTAAAGTTTTTTCTACTGCGCCACCTCTCGCGAACGTCTGACAAACATCCGAGAGTATGACTGTCATGAAAAAGCTTCTCAATTGAGCCGTTCGGACTCGGCATAAAATTGTAGGTCCCTTCCATTCGTCCCAAAAATAGAAACTCACACAAAACGAATGGTTGTGAGAAGCTAGGCCTTGGGTGTCACCCGCTTGTTGCGCCACCTATTTATTTATTTTTTTAAATCTCGTCAACGCAAGCAGGACTGAAAATCACTCGAAGAATTTTAGGTTCTTAAGTAGCAAAGATCTAATGTCCAAGCTTCTTCACCGTATAGAATGACTGGGATAATGAGGATCTTATGTAGAGTCATACTAATCAATTGTTTCTGTGGCTCTACTATGTCTTATTCATTCATTTATTCATTTATTCATTTTCAGTGGGTCGCGGGTGTAGGTTGTAGGTTGCACTATGCTGCCTTATGCGGCCCTAAAACCGATAAACAAATTGGATGTATGATCGAATAGCTACGATTAAAGTGTCATTGTCCTCAAATTGTTTGCCGCCTCCATACACTTTACGAGATGACCAAACCATGCCCAAACATTTTCGATTATTATTTCGGTGAATAGAGCGGCCATGACAGAAGTTCCACGTCTTCTAATTGAATCCAACTTCTAAAAATCCTGAAAGTGTGGATAGGGGCATTGTCTTGTTGGATTATCCAAGGCAGGGATCCGAATATATTTTTCACTTTTGGAAATGACCGTTCATGGAAATAAAATTTTAATTATAGGGGCCGTCAAGGTTACAAAAAAATGACAAGGCGTTTCCATTCATTGCTCCAAACGACATATATGTTCTCTTGCAAAATTCATTCGATGCTCCTTGTGTTCTTTCCTCAAAACAGGTTTCTTTTTGAGTTTTCTTCTCTGTATATAACCACTTTTTCGTATTATCCTTCGGACCGTTGCTATCCTGGCTGATAATCCACTTTAGTCGCTGGTAGAGTAGAATATAAAGCAAGCCGTAGAATTAACCGCTTTTCTCGCAATGTTGTCGCTTCTGCGGGGCGTCATTTTTTATTTTTCCATAGTTCTGTGGATCGGCAAGATAACTGTTTACAACAGTCTTACTTCTATTTAGCCTCCTTGCAATTTCTAAGCCTGAGAGGCATAACTCCTTGAAGGCATCTATTTTTCCTCTTTCTGTCGCTGTCAAAATTTTTCCGAAACCCATTTTTTGAACTAAATGAAAACAGTTCTTTTCAACGTTTTTTTTAAATACTCTTAACAAAACTTTGAAAAAAATCGCAGCTGTGTACTGCTGCAACGAAATATTCGCAATGGCCTTATCCAAGTGGCGGATCATTTTATTTCATTTTTTGATTTTGGGAAATTTCCGCCCTAGTTTTTTATTTACCCTTTAATTTTATGACTAGCTACGATTACACGGCCATTTTCCTAGTCAATTAAATGACGCTGCCAAAAATGGCGATCACACAGAGCGACATTTAAATGACTGCTTTGTGACGGGATTTTTACGTCAGAGCGCCATATAAATGACTAGAAAAAATGGCCATGTAATCGTAGCTGTTTTTATTTACCATTTAATTTTATGACTAACTGTTGGGAAAATATGTACCTGTTCACAGGTATAGTAAAAGTTTCCGGGTAAAACATTTTCAACAGGTATAAAGAGTGAAAATCGATTGCAAAATGTATGGCCTCATCCTAGTGATCGCCAGTGTATGTACATTAAAAAAAAATCAGAATCAAAAAAATGTCTGAAAATATTTGCATCGCTGTCTTAGCTTAAATAAATTGCAGAACGTCTTCCCCTCCAAAAAAAAAAAAAAACTAAAATAAATGAGGTCGTATCTACACCCAGAACACACATAGCTATCTGTTGCGTAGACAAATCTAGACGGGCTTATCTGTTATCAAATATTTCCTTTATTAGTACAACAAGCAAAAATTGTTTTTATTTACGAGGTGATGCGGGTGGCTAATGAGATAAAATTAATCTTTCTGTATAGTAATAGTATCTTGTATCCACTCGAATGGACATGAGTGGAGTTTGTCGATTTTGTTTTTATTGTTTTGTTGTCGTCGGGACGACAGATTTATGTATAATATGATTAGGTGACAGCATGTATAGATTAATCATCTGGGGAGTTGAACGCAATTCAGATATAGATATAGATATAGATATAGATATTCTCGGTGTGGGTTTTCCTTCGAATTAATTGGAACGTCTTTTGAGCAGATAGAGCAACAAGCGAACTGCCTTTAGGTAGGTACTCAAAAAAAAGCAGTTCCTTTGATCCCGATGGGACTTTGGGATAGTCACTTGTATTTTAAAGTCGTTTAGTAGCGAGACTTCACCAAAATAATTCGTTTGCATAAGAAAGTTAATAACACAGATCTATTTATTCGAAGTAAGCAAAGTGAATGTCGTGAAAAGTTTCATAAAACCAGTGGTAACCCCCAAGGCTGTTCTAGAAACTACTCACGTTCTTCACCACATTTGCAAATGAATGGTAATCCTCAATACAATCCGACAATCTGACAATCTGAAAACCAGCCATAACTACTCATATCAATGAATAGACATCTTGAAAAGCCCTCCCGTTATATTTAAAATTAAAACGCAATTCCTCGATTTAAAAGCCACACAGAATACGAAAGCGAACCTCACTAAGTGCCTCCATAAAAACACACCACTACGATAATACTTTCTTAAAATTTACAAGGTAACACAGTTCTTGGCAGTTTCACAGATTAGCCAAAAAGTCGGATCCTTCCATCCATCTTTGCCGACAAGCCACAACAATATGAATCCCTTTCATAAGCCACACAAGTAAGGCAGAAGAAAAACACAAGAACTATGACGACGAAGAAAACTACTTTCTTCCGGTGTTGCATTGTGGTAATGGTGGTGGCAGGAAAAGCCTTATTTTATACTCTTACCCCAGTACCCACCCCGTAAGGCATCATAAAATAACAACAACAATAGCAAATACAATTCAAGCATAATGGAAATGAGAAAGCGTTTTCTGTGTTGTAAGCTTAAGACTCACGAAACCGTGACAGGGACAATATTCGCCGTCGTCGTAGATGTCCTTGAAAGATGTGACTATGTCAGAGAACAATGGAATTTCAATTGTCTAACAATGTAACTATCTATGTAGAACAGTGGGCACATCTAGTGAATAAAAGAATGCGGGAAACGAACAAGGACCAACATGAAAATATTCCTTTTAGCCAAGTATATCGAGTTTTTCATTGGCACACATTCTGTCATACTCGTATGCAATAAATTACATCCTGTTTCCGATATATTTTTTTTTTTGTCTTATGTTTTTAAATTTTCCATTCCATACCCTATGAGGAGATAGAACTTCTCTACTCTTCCACAGCTCACATGTAATGTACTGAATTTTTTTTGTTTTTTATTCTATTCTAGGTCACAATCATATTTGGCGGAATCTTCATCACTGGTGTCCTAGGGAATGTGCTTGTTTGCGTGGTTATTGTTCGTCATTCCACCATGCATACGGCAACAAATTATTATTTATTTAGTTTAGCTGTGTCAGATCTCATGCTCCTGCTATTGGGTGAGTTACTTTCTATAGAAAATATTTATGTACTCTTCCTTTCCTTTGTCCTGGGAATATGTGCACAATTTAGTGAAACGGACGCGGAATTAACATTTTTTGACAATCTCTGAAAATATGGTAAACAAAAGGACTATAAATATATTTTTATTTTTTTTTTTTTGATGAATGTACATTTTTATGGGTCCAAGAATCTCAAGATGTATACCTAGTATAGTACTTGACCTGGAAATGAAAGTTTAGGTGATTGAAAAATAGTGTTTAGTATATAAATAATGATTCCTTTAAAAAAAAATCATTTTAAAACCCTTAAATGCATAGTGGCCCATATCTGGCACAAACCGGTTTCTTGCCGATATATTGGCATACAAACAAAAAAATTGATGTAAGCCCATCGAGTACCACATATGGCACATTCAATTAATACAGTGATGCTATTTTTATTTTGGTCCCGTTGTTAGAATATTCAAATGAAAACACCTTTGCGTAAGGGTGATATCAGGGGTCGAATCGTCTCATCCGCAAACGAGCAATACGTTCCGGAATTTGTTTTTGTTTCGAGTGTAAAATCGGTTGATTCCGTGAACGTATAGCTCGTTCACGGACAGAGTATATCCATTAATGAGTAGGGACACTCTCCACGTGTTTCTTATCAGTTTACAATTTGCAGTACACATACACGAGAAATAGACGGCACTAAAAGTGCTCTAGTAAAAGAGGGATGGAAGAGTAGTCGAACTATTTCAAAATGTGGTACAGAGTGTGACGTAAAAAAAAGAAAATCAATTTGTAATATTTCTTATTGAACATTTTATATCTAATATATATTCACATGTGTGCTACACTTAAATATTTTTGTTTGTTGGTACATTTTTTGTTATTTTTATTGAACTGTTTTAGAATAAAGTAAACCCGTACTCGGACATAAAATTTGATAAGAAATTCCTTATTTTGATTTTTGCAACAGTTGTAATGAAATTCATTTTTCAAAAGTTAAAAATATTCCCCTCAAAATTATTTAGGTAGTACATATTTGGAAAACAAGAAATAAATTTTTGTTCAAGATTCTCTAACGAGTCTAAAAATTCTTGATTGGGCCGTGTCAATTTCGCATCTTCATATTCTTTAAAATCTGTAAAAAGGGAGGAAACGTTAAGTTGCGGACTCAATTTTAACTCACACTTGTGGTTTAGGCGGTATTTTTTTAAAATATAACCTGCGAAATAGTAGAATGCATTATCAATACCAAAGTCCACAGTTTTATAGTCAGGTTCAGTTTTGAAAGCGTAAACCAAATTGTCCTTATTTTGTTTTTGTGGTTCCATCTGCACTTCAATGTCTGGAAGTTCCAGGTTAGCAGTTGGCTCACAGTTTCCACGTGTAATATCTTCCATATACTTTGCCGAAAAAGATCTTTTAAATGAACAGATTTATATTCATTCTTCCCCGATCTATAACTTATATTGCTTACCTCTCACTATTATCCGGTATTTTGAAATATTTAACTCCAAAATTTTCTTTCTGCTCTCGCCCACACGCCAAACATTTAACATAATGTTTTCCCATTATTTTATTTAAACTTCTTAAACTATGCAAACTTGCATGAACACCCTTTACTTCGTCAATTGATGGTAATGAACGACTGATAACAATCCAACTCCAGGTCGCCTTTAAAAATACGTGCGAAAAAAATGTAAACAATCCCCTCTACAACCAACCTAAGTAATTAGTATGACCATCTGCTGTGAATTATATTACCTAAAAAGTGCTGGCAATAAAACTTAAAATCGTAAAATATGGTAATTAACGAAGTCGTAGCAAGGCAAAAGGGTTGAATTTCGTGATAGAGAATGAAACATTTCTTTTTCATGTCCATAACAAAGACCATTTAATCAATAACCAATGGGAAAAACTACAAAATTTGTTTTTTTATTAGCAATTCTACGAAAGCAAAGCTGGTTACCTGATCAACCTGAATGGTTGAGAGAAAATACTAATCTACTGACATCACTTCAGGTCGCCTTTAAAAATGCTTTATGAAAAAACCCACAATCGTTTGTCGTACGCAGCAAGCCCCATGTAGTGGTACAGGCAAAATGTGTTGTGTACCCTTTTTTTCTCAAGCAGTCGTTGTATGCAGGTAAAAAGTATTCTTTCGACCTGCTTCCACTTATTGTAAGATTTTTTCTGCATTTTGCTTTGTGGTAGTAGGAAATGCATATGTAGAGAGAGTGTCCCTACTCATTATGGATATACTCTGTTCACGGATGCGGCGATTCGGCCCCAGGTTCAGTCTGTCAGTAGAAATCGATTCAATGAAGTACATCGTGTGCATACAATATTATAGTTTGGTGAATTTAAAAATTGTTTTTAACAAAAATAAAACTGTATAAATCAGTAAAAAGAATAAAATATTCCACAGTAAGTTTGCAATTAGTTATAATGAGAACAAAATTGTTTGTTATATGGCACACCATGCAATAATGTATACTACAATTTGATTTTAGATGTTCGGTGTTTGTAAGGCTTCTGGAAGTAGGAAAACCGTGTTTGAGGAAGAAGTTCTGCAAATTTTAGCAGCCACCACTAGGTGGCAGTGAAGACGACCTTGAAAGCGATGAGTGTGAAGAAGATGAGCCTTTGGAAAGTGCGGCCGATGTTTTTAATGAGGAGTTGCTAGGGGCACTTCTGGGAGATGAAGATTTTGTGGAAATAGAATGCCCTTTATTGGAAAATGATCCAAATGCTGCTCCATCCAATGCATCTGATAAAAATGAAAGTGAAAACTACGAATTGGATAAAAAAACACTTCGTTGGAAAAAGAAAAACATAAGTATTCCTGCTGAACAGTTAAAATTTAATGGCTCAACTGAATTACCATCTTCAGTAACAAATCTTGAGACCGTACCTACGAGTTTTTTAGATATTTTATGGACGACAATGCAATATCCAAAATTGTGGAGAAGAAACAAATCTATACGCACAATCCAAAAATATAGGTGATTCATTCTCCGTTACGAAATATGATATCTTAAAATATCTCGAAATTCTTATCCTATCATCAGTCGGTAAGTTTTCGAACATAAGACTTTATTGGGACACAGACATTGGAATAGAATTAGTTAAAAACACAATGAGTGTAAATCATTTTGAAAAACTTCGATCTGTACTGCATTTCAATGATAATTCAAAGATGATAATAACAGACAAAACTGCACCTCAATTCGACAAACTCTTCAAAATTCACCCAATTGTTGAAAGTTTCAGAACATCTTTCTATTGACGAACAAATTTGTGCAACGAAGGTCAAACACCATTTGAAACAGTACTTGCCGCTTAAGCCCCATAAATGGGGCTACAAGTTTTTTGTATTATGTGGGGTTTCTGGCTTTGCATATAATTTTGAAATTTATACTGGACTCGAAAATAATAATGCGGAACGTTTATCATTCAAAGAGCCAGACTTGGGAGCAAGTAGTAATGTTGTTGTGCGATTATGCCGAGAAGTCCCGCACGGTGAGGCGAAACCGAATACCAAATTGCAAACTCCCGAATGATGCAGAAATGAAAAAAATAGCTAGGGGTGCATCTGTTGAATACGTGGCCGATTTCCAAGGTGTCGACATATCACATTTAATTTGGAAAGACAACAAGAGTGTCAACATGTTAACGACCTTTGTGGGTTCTGAACCGGAGACAGTTATAAACGGAAAGCAAAAAAAGTATTTCAATAAAGTGTCCAGCTGCCATAAAGGAGTATAATCGGCATATGGGAGGAGTCGATTTAATGGACAGTTACATTGGAAGATCTAAAATTTCAATGAAATCAACAAAATGGTACATGTGTCTTTTTCATCACAATGCTTGGCTTATGTAAGAAAAAGCTAGCAGTCAGAAAAAAATGCACATGGACAGATTCCGAATTGAATTATGTAATATAGGAACGAGCTGCTTCCCAACAAAACGTGAAAGCCTTCAGGAAGTCCATCTGTTGCAGTTTTACACGCTGCAAAGAAAAGACAAGGACCTGCTACTTCCATACCAAGTAAGGATGTAAGACATGACGGAATCAATCATATGCCCATTTGGAATACTGTTAGACAAAGATGTAAATTTCCTAGTTGCACGTCAAAAACTTTTATAAGCTGCCGTAAATGTGGGGTCGCTCTTTGTCTAAATAAAGATAAAAATTGTTTTCAAAATTTCCACGCAAATTAATTAAATCGAAAAAGCTTAAAAAAACGTTATCTATTGACAATTAAATCACTAAAGTCATGCTTCTGAATTAGGTACATATTATTATTATTTTTTTATAATATTTAAAACATTTTCTTGTACCTAATTTGATTAAATGTAAATGAATTATTATTTTTAAAGCAATCTAAAATATGTATATGAATTATTTATTTATTTATTTATATTTTTTATTTTCCCTTTTCCATTGAATATATCACTCATTATTGTTATTTGTTTTGTTTTTAAAAATATGCAAAACTACTTCTTGTCCCTAATGTATTTGTAATTTTTGTAAAAATCCTAAATTTTTGTATGAATTATTTATTTATTTATATTGTTTTTATTTTTCGTTTTCATTATGAAATAAATCGATGTTCAAAATAAATATATTTTTAACTTATTTGAGTTGTTATGTTTATTGTTAAATGCAATATAAAATAAAATTTCGAAATTTAAATTTGAAATATATTTTATTAATTTCAAATGTGCTTAATGCATGGCGTGCCATGAATGGCACAATCACATTTTAACACTTTTTCATTATTTAAAATAATTTTTGTCAAAAATTATTAAAAACAGAATGTTTACGAGTCGTTTGTTACCAAGAAATATTTTTTTTTTCAATTTTTGAAAAATCATGCATTTAAGGGTTAAAAATCGACTGTTCATTTTGTGAGTTTATATGGTCTTCCTGTACCGCACTGTTGCTTCGGGTTAAACTTGCAGAATTTGCGGTCCGAAAACGATTGATAAGCGTTTTTTGTGACAAGATCGATGTCACTGTACCTACAATACAGCTCGTATAGTTCGTTTGTTGCGTTAAAATTTACGCACAAAACCTTTGGTCTTTCCATTCCTTATGTTCCTGAACCATTTCCACTTTTTGGCCTTTTGAACCATTTTCTCCCGCTGTCTTCCGGGCGCTTCCCTTTCGCTCCTGGAGAATGACAAAAGTAGCTTTTCTTAGAGCCCAGACGGACGGTCGAGAATCTCTCAATTGATAAAAATAAGGGACAGGTGATCCCCACAGACATCAAAATTATCGTCGAAAGAATTCTACCCTTTTACTGAGGCGTTTAAACCCAAAAAGGACGTCTGTCCTTGTCGAATCAAAATAAGCAGTTATCGAAAGGCCCCGTGCCCATCCTAAATAAATATGGCAAAACAAGCCATCACTAACAGAAAATAATATTGTAAACGATAATTTCCAACTACATACCTGGGTTCAGTTAGCTTACCCTTTCTCTGCACGAAAGGTCACTCGACATTAGTATACAATAAATCAATAGGTAGCGCAACAGGCGGGTGACACCCAAGGCATAGCTTTTCGCAACCATTCGTTTTTTGTGAGTTTCTATTTTTTTTGGGACGAATGGAAGGGACCTACAATTTTATGCCGAGTCCGAACGGCTGAATTGATACGCTTTTTCATGACAGTCATACTCTCGGATGTTTGTCAGACGTTCGCGAGAGGTGGCGCAGTAGAAAAAATTTTAAGATGTAATTTCTGTTTTTCCGGGGATCGAACAGTAGTCCAGCACACTAACCACTGCGGTACTGCGCCCACCTCGACGGCGTGGTGGTAGCGAGTTATTTATCCTTCCACTCCTAGTTGTTGTTTTTGAAAGATAATCCTATTTAAGTCTGGTCTGGGTTGGCAAAAGGCGAACCTAAGCAACCACTAAGATTTATAATCGAACAGTGCAAGATCGCTATTGTGAATACTGCTGGAATAAATGTATCACCGAAGGAGAAGTTGTCAAAACTCTAGACGTGATTCCCTTTGCTTTGACAACGACGACGACGGCAGCTGGGGCGAATTCAACACTAAATCCAGAAAGACTCCCACCACCAAAAATGACAGGGCGGCAAGGACGTCATATTTTAATTAATAAACACAAAAAACGCACATCGAAAAATCGAACAGCGAAAACCTAAAATAAGTGTATTAAAACAAAAGATTTCTAATGAATAAATTCTACGATTTCGGCCTTGAACGAAAAAAAGATGGCCGAATTCGCCCCATGTATGAAAGGCTGCATGTGATGTGTTTGCGGGTGTATGTGGAAGATCTATCAGCGCGGCGAACGTCACTTTTTGGTTACCCGCCTGAGAGACAGGACGTATAGAGAAAAAGTTGGAAAAAGGAGCAAATAAGACAAGTTGTGTCTAGAGGAAAAAAAAGGAAGTTAAGACGAGAAAAATCCACAGGACGAAATTATCATTATCCAGTAGTTGTAGCGGGGAGCTTTTGGTCACCCCCATCCGCCAGGTCAGAGGACGTAGTTTTTCCTAGGAAAGGAAGGACAGAGAAAAAAATAAAACATATAAGTTGGGTGTTTTCAGTATAGTAGATAATTGTTATCGTTGGAATTTTGCTTTGTGAAAAATAGTCGACTGAGATTTCGTTCCTTTCTTTTATAGTAGCAATTAACGGCTACTCTGTATTTTCGCAACCCGTTGTGTCTTTTGTGACCGTTGTCCCGCGAACCGTATGGTAATCGGAAGTTATCCGTTGGCCTAAAACCGCAAAGTTAAATAATTTTCTTTTTCATAAATTCGTTTTTACATTACCTACCTTGAGAGTTTGCTTGTTAATTGCACTCTTTGTACCCTTTGCGATCTTACCTACTCGTTCTTGTTTCGAACAGAGAGGATATACTAAGTCGCGTCAACGTTTTATAAAGGCTCTTATTAGTATTGCTCTACTACTCGATTGCCTTTTCAGCCAAAAGAAAAAGCAATTGCCAAGAGTCAATCAGTGTTTTATCTCCACTGAAACGACGTTATCAGAATTTTTAGCAGAATCGAGCTGTCGATTGTGACGTTTTTTCCAATTTGTTTGGCAGAGACGTCAAAATTCAACATAGATACGGACTTCAAATCGATAAATACCTATTTGGTGGATTTCGATCTGAACTTCTTGGGTTTTCTCATTAGGATCTCCAATCTGTATGAATATTTGATTGGTTTTGGACTTACCGAGCCTAAAACCGCACTAGTAGGGACCAATCAGTTCGTGGACAATTTTTTTCAAACCTTCACACAGTATTGCAAACAGGATGCGATCTTTTTTTTGGACCGAACAAACTCATGTTCCATTCATCGGGCATACTTTCTTGCGACCAAATTTTGGAGATGAATATTTTTAAATCAAGTCGTCTCCCGTTGCCTTAAATACATAGCTTGGCCAACAGGCCGTGTGGTCTATCAGTCTATAAGCTTAGATATTGCTTTCCACACATCATTTTGGTCGGGTGGACGGAAGTCTTGACTTTCATGGTTCGTTCTGCCAGACAGCAACATTTGGGTCGTATTCGCCGTTTAAAAATCTGTATAACAATTTTTTCTGTATCCTCACACGATATTATACTACAAGGTTTCCTAACTTATTTGTACATGTCTCTATTTGGGACTGTAGTCTTGACACGTTCCTTTTATATCCATTGGTAAAAGTTTCGTACATTGCGATTGCCTCTGTTTTCGTATTGCAAAGCTTTTGGCTTTTCTACCTGAGAAGCCGATGTTCTTCCCTCGTCTTTTGCCCATAGAGTTCACGCGTCGCTCTTGTCATTCCTCTGCAGTGTCGCTTCGTACGTGGGTTGGTTTGTGGAGTGAGACATTGAGACATTCGTACTTTGGCTAAAACGAGTTAATACTGTAGATAGAAGTTGCCGGCTTAAAAATTTCGGACATTTATAAAATATTGATCACTTTGCCCGACAATATACGATATGATCTGCTGAAAGCCATATTTCTTTATGAATATTCAGGTTACAAAACCGTGTATTAAAGCTTTGCCCGCTGCAAAAGTCAACTAACTCAAGTCCGTTCCCAGATATGATGTTACGAAGGCTCCTTCACGAATCATGCCCAATATAGGAGGCCCCAGCTTGAAGGCTATGCGAGTTATTTTTCGTTCTTCCAATTAAGAGGCATGAGGGCAAGACAAAGTATATGCTGTCATCGAGAAAGGACACCCAACACCGACGGCTTGGACAGAATGTCACTATAGACAGATATAACTTTGAGGTGGATCTTCGAATCCACACCCGAGGGACGGCGCAGTAGAGGAAGACCGCGACTCAGGTGGCGCACGCAAATGGAAGGGGACCTTAACCAACTTAGCGTGCGAAACTGGAGGCAGCTGGCCAAAGATCGTGGCTGGAGACGCTTGTTGGTTGAGGCCCAGGTCCACCCCGGACTGTAGCGCCACCTTAAGTAAGTAAGTAAGTAATTAAGAGGCATGCATTTAATTTTAAGGAACTAAGCAGAAGGTATTTCCACCCGATATACGTTTCTCTTTAACCCGCAAACTCAAATGTCCTTAAATGACTTTTATCTCCCCCAATCCTATTTCAATTAGCAAATGTTTCAACAAATTACCGGAACATTAATTGCTTTCAATTAAATTTAATTTTTGATTCAAATTGCATCCATTAAAATGATTGCCATTGATAATAAAACATTACAGCGGGCGATAAAAAAAATATTAACTGTCAACTTTATAGCGAATTTTAATATTCATATCTGACGATTCCTGCGGGCAATACACAAAATAATATGACCCGCAATATACCTACCCCAACTTTATTGGCATTCCCTTTGTGACTACGGGAAACGATATTCCAGGTGATAAAAATGTGAAATCTAAATTGCTACCGACCGACCGACCGACAAGTGCTAATAAATTCACCAAATCCTGCGAAAATAAAAAGCACATTAAACAGTATCAATTATTTGCAGAGGACTGTTTAATAAATCGTCAGATGGTTAACCCAATTCCACCATTAAAGTTCTAAAGGCTAAACGGAATTCGTATCCATCTGTCATATTGATTCAGTAGTATAAATTGAGAACACCTACAGTCGATTTGAATGGGCAGATATTAATATTATTGTCGAAAGCTGCTGGGGATGTTTTATAATAAATACCTCTGCCCGTGGGTGGCAGAGTGAAATCCAATATCGCACAAGACTGAAGCAAACTGAAGGTGTGCATTGACCTGTAGGTAATCGATAAAAAAGATATATCAATCAATCACAGCGGTTTACAAATTGATATTTTTAGTAAGTCCATACTTCGCAATAATGTCTGTAGTCCCACACGTAACTATGACAAAGTTTCAATTTTGGACAAGGCTATTAATATCTCGGAATAAGTGAAGGCCGTCCAAGAGGTAGAAAGTGAAATGGAATGGGCCCGAGTCTGACAAAAAATAGAATAAGGAACAGTAAGCTAAGCAGCCTTACTCGGATGTGCATTTTTCATACGCGGCAATCAAAAGTATTTAGCTATCGGCAAGTTCTTGGACGTTCTACAACAATCCGCCAACATTAGCCCTATATGCGCTCATGCCTGCACAGAAGAAAAGAATAACTCTATCAAAGACAGTTGTTCCTATTCCTACGAGCTCATCGAATCGGCCTTTCTACGAGCAGGTTACACATGAAAAAATGTGCACGACTGGGTCGCACGAAACTTTCTCTTTTATTGCGAATCTCGCAGAATTTCAGATTTATCTTTCTCTTACTACGTATGCGAGAAAGTTAAAAACGGAAGCAGTACTTTTTATGAGCAGGGAAATTTGGGAAACGATAACATTTAGCGTGGGACAGGACGAAGTAGTTTCTCAACAATTGATATGCAGTACTTATAGGAGTAATTATTAACGCTCGCGTAAACTTAAAATACCGGGTTGGTGATGAAATACCTCTTATCAAAATACCTTTTCTCACAATACCTTTTCCTAAATTACCTTTTGGGCGAAATACCTTTCGCACAATACCTTTTTGGAAATGTGAATTTGTCAACATATGTGGGGGGGGCATGCTGCCCCCCTGCAACCCCCTGCTTGGGGTCACTGCAGGATTTGGAGTAAGTGCAAGGTTGGGTATGTGCAAAGTTTATTTTATGTTATTTGCTTAATTTTAACACCAAAACTACACCGTCGTCGTAGTTGTTCTGGAAATCTGAAAATACCTTTTCCCAACAGGAACGTATTCTAACAAAAGGGATTTAAAAAGAAGGTATTTTGTTCCATAGGTGTTTTCACCAAAAAAAATGATGTCCAAAGGTCAGCCCATCAAAAAAAGGTACATATTTTGTCCAAAAGGTATTTTGAAAAACAATTTTTTAAACAAAAAACGTCTTCTTTTGACGTCAAAGCAGAAGACGTCTTGTTTTTTTCCTAATGAACAGATATTATAGCATATCAAGTGAGCTTAATCTTGTATTCCCCATAACGCTTCGGGACACGGTTTTAATACTTTCAATAGTTGAAAAAAGTAAGAAGTAAGCAAGAAGTTTATAGCTCTAAAGTAAGTCTTACGTTCTGCTCGTTATTTCTTCAAGACTTATCGAGATTGATGGATTAAATGATTGCATGGCGAAACAATTTTCTTCCAAACCCAGTTTTTGACGGGTCATGGCTGTTACAGAGAATATCTCTCGAAAGGCTGACATGAAACCATCGCAAACTGTCAATATTTTGAAACCCAAACCGTGTCGGAAAATGTGAAAAACTTGCTCTTTAATTGCAAACGATACGAAATCGAGAGGACTGCCTTATGGGACCAATTTGGGAAATGGCCCACTCCCTATAGCATCGTGAAGAAGATGATGCAGAAAGACGAAAATTTGTTAGCAACGTGGCCGTGCGAATATTCAGTTTCAATAATATAGTAGAGCAAGCTATTAAGGCCCCGCAATTCAATATAATGCCTTGAGGTTATTTCTCGCAGAACAAATATACTGTCTGTCTAGGAAAGCGAGGTGGTTTTAGACGACAAGAATAATATGCACTACAATTGAATGCGTAGGGGCAGGGCATTGCTGCCTACTGGTAGGTTAAATAGGTTAAAATCATACCGGGCAATTTTAACGCCATAATAGGAAAGAAAAACATATTTGAAAGGACAGTTGTCAAGCAAAGGCTAAATGAAACCACGTCTGATAATTCCCACGCAGGGACATCATCTCCTCAAGAAGAAAAACAAAGAGTATGATAATCCTGCTATCGGAAAATTTATAACTCAGGAAAGTTTTCCCAAAAACTAAAAAAAACGGCAGAAAATCCGGTACAGAGAATTGAAGAAACCCTTGTAGTAGCAACACAGTCAGTGATGGGAATGTGGACGAGTTAATTATTCCTCATTCTCTATAATGGCGACGAAGATCACCAAACACCCGCTGTGAGGCAGAATGAACCATTCAATATAGACGACGATGGACAAAACCTTTTGTCAACCTATAATAAAAACGAAGTAGCAAGGATAGAAATATCCAAGATAGAGTTTAATAAAGCAGCTGAGCCTATCAGTTTACTAGCCGAACTTTTTAAACCAGCTGGAGCCCTGGAGCTGATATGGAAGTACCAACTTATTTTCAAGATTTGGTCAGATAAATGCATGCCTGATGATGAATGGAATCTCAAGATCGTTTGCCTGGATCCCCTTCAGCTTCACCAACTACAGCCTCCCTTAATACTGATACAAGATGCATTCTGCAATTTTGCGTGAACGCCTTATGCCTTTCATATAACCCCATTGACTCCAATCTGTGCGGTTTTAGAGGAAAGTCCACGTAGGAGCATTTAGTGCCGCGTTCGCAGCAGGATCTGCAAATTCGTTGCCCTTGATTCCTACATGGCCTGGAGTCCAGATTAACTTTATTTTTGTTTCGCTTTTGCTAGAATATCACGAATTTTGACTACAATGTCTGTATCATTTCTTGGATTAACAATGGCTTGTAGTACTGATAAGCTATCAGAGCAAATGGCCCATTTCCCTTTTCTTAAGGAACTGATCTTCAAATATGGCTAATGCTGCCATTGTGTAGATGGAGGCGATATTTTAAACGATGCCTTGCTTGGTAATAGAGCCGTCTTAGGCTACAACTGCAAAGGCATTGTTGTGTTCGGTTCTTGAGCCGTCTGTGTCGATAAAGTTAAATCCTTTGGTTTTCAAACTGCACATGATTTCCGAAAACCGTGCTCTAACCGTGCCTATGGCAGCATCAATAGAAAAGAGCTATACGTCTAATTTTGGCATCCTTGTAAATCTCGTTGATTTGTGTAGAATGATGATGGAGACTGTAGCATCGGTAACGATGTGACTTTGTCTATCTCGGCTCTATTATTTATTTATTTCAACAGAAATTAAATGAATTATAACTCTCGCTAACTCAGGCTCCTTTGGCCTCAGAAATATAGCCCTATTCCGAACGACTCTATAGCTAAGTGATGCGGTACCCCTCAATAATTCAAAGTGTTAATCAATTTTTGTAGCTGCTTTCAAAATGATGCCAAAAATCTATTTCAATAACACCTGGCTGGAATGGCTTACCTACCCCAAATGGCAGGAGTTTAGGTAGCTTTTTATTAGCATAGCATCGGTCCAGTCATTCAGCGAACTGGTTATTGATTTGGTATTATGTGGAATATTTTTTACCGCTCCAGGGATACATATATTCAATGTTTAAAGGACTTTCAGAGTTTTATAAATTTTACGACTCTTTCACCTCTGTCTGTGCCTGTCGTTTGATGTGGGACTTCATATTTTATGGTACATATTACCCTTCCATCGCTGGTTATATTAGTGAAAAGTTCTTTATTGAGTCTTACCATACGGGTTTGAATGACGCCTTTACTTTTCAGGGCTTATAACCCTGCGGGATGCTTGGTAAGTATATTATGCGACATGTTTCTTAAAAATAACAACAACAACAAAAATACGAGTATTACTCTCCATACCAGCAGCGTAACGTCTAAATCATTTTTATCGCAACTAATGGCATAAAAAAAAAATATTCAAAGAAGTTTCGAGAGTAAACTTTGGAATCAAGTTTGCTTATACGTGGTATGCTGACTTACCCACATACAACCTCAGGGGTATGTGAATAAATAAAGAAATATGTGATGTTGCTGTCATGTCAACGAGAGGGTGTGTTCACATGAAGGGTGAGTTTCAAATACAATTTCATTGGTGAAAGTCACAATACTTCTTGTGGGTGCTACAGTCGACGTTGCAACAGACATTCTATTGCCAATTTGTACAACAAACCTAACCACACTTAATCATCCTCACTTTGTTGAAAGTACTTTTCTCCAGTTGGGTTAATGGTCGGTCTATAGTTGGCCCATTGAAATAAATCATTCACTTTCAGACTGTTTGTAATTACATCAATTAATGTGCAGGGGTTAACGACTGACCTTCTCTTCATCATACTCATTATTGGTGGACCTGCAATAGCTGCTGTACTCAATAGAGGAATTTTATGCTAATGGTATCTAATTACAGCTGAGTATGCTACTTGGTCTGAAAGTTCAAAATTATTGTCCCTAATCTATGCAAAGCTCTTAATTTTTTTTTATATGCAAATTGATTGATCGCAATAGCAGCCATAAGTAACTCTTAATGGATTTCCTGTGTATAGTTATTTTGGCCTTTTTGTTTTGTTGTCATAGATTACAAGTGATTAGGGAGTAATTGGGAATATTTAATTATTTGGGTTACAGGCGCACCGATGATGAATCAAATTCTAACGCAGTCCACATGGCAATCCTACATGAATTAAGAAAAAATTATTTACTCGGAATACTCCTAATATATAGACAAATGTCTACGGTCTACCGTACGATATAACTTTCGACACACAATTAAGGTTACATAACATACCGCAAACCGTACCCACACCGTCTAAACTAGAAACAGCCAGGGCAGGGCACAGTGTATATGAAGACAATGAAAAAGCAGACGAATTAGAAAGAAAAGTATCCGCATCTGACCAATTTGCGGGTTAACTAAGCTCCTTTTCTTTAGGGATACCAAAGGAAACAGTTCCCACAATTTAAAAAAGAAACAACTACTAAAGGGTCCGCCATCTAACGTTTTTTTTCAACTAGTGCTTATTTCGCGAATGGTAACACTTAGCTCATGTCTGATTTGACAGATAATTAGTTTTATCCTTCCGCTGAACGAATATGGTTGTGTATACGCTTGAACAACGCTGGGAAATATTGCGGCATTACTTTGAAAATCATGGTAATGTTGCAGAATGTGTGCGAAAATTGCGTACGGATTTTGGAAGAAGAGACGCACCGTCAGCTCCGTATGTTCGTTATCTTGTAAAAAAAGTGAAAGAAACTGGCATCCTCATCGATAAACCAAAGCGTGAAAAGCCAAAAACAGTGCGTACACCCGAGAAATTTGCTGCTGTGGCAGAAAGTGTGCGTGAAGCGCCATCAACATCAATTCACCGTCGTTCTCAACAATTGAACATTTCGGAGACATCATTGAGACGAATTTTGCATAAAGACCTTGGTATATGACGCCATACAAAGTCCAATTGGTTCAGGAGTTGAAGCCAACTGACTATCCAATGCGTTTTCGCTACGCTAAGTGGGCCTGCGATCGACTTAGAGAAGATGCCGATTTTGCCAAAAAATATCATCTTTTCAGATGAAGCTCATTTTGATCTTGGCGGGTATGTAAACAAGCAAAATTGTCGCACTTGGGGCACAGAAA
Organism: Cheilosia soror; assembly: GCA_949372485.1. Lineage (NCBI taxonomy): Eukaryota > Metazoa > Arthropoda > Insecta > Diptera > Syrphidae > Cheilosia > Cheilosia soror. The sequence goes on along the minus strand of OX443561.1, from coordinate 32,286,546 downwards.
ACCCGCACGCATACATTGAAAAGCCGATATACCCAAAACGAGTCACTGTTTGGTGCAGATTTTGGTCCAGAGGCATAATTGGGCCATTTTTCTTCGAAAATGAGCAAGGAGTGGCCGTTACAGTCAATGGCGATCGTTATCGGGCCATGTTGAACGAATTTTTGTACACAAAAATTGAAGAGGAGGATATTGGCAACATTTGGTTTCAACAGGACGGCGCTACGTTCCACACAGCCGAAGCTACACTCGATGTTTTGCGCCCTGTTTTTGAAGATCGCATTATCAGCCGCAGAGCTGATTTCGTTTGGCCACCGCGGAGCTGCGATTTGACACCGTTGGACTATTATTTGTGGGGTGCCGTAAAAGATAAGTGTTACGTAGACATGCCAGAGACAAATGACGCTTTAAAGGACAATATTCGTGAAGCCATTGGTGAAATACAGCTGCACACAATCGATAATGTGCTTAAAAATTGGACCGATCGTGTAGGCTACTGCATGGCCAGCCGAGGCAGCCATTTGAATGAAATTATTTTCCATTATTAACCGGAAGGATTGTACTTTCAAATAAAAAAAGAAATTTGAGAAAATATTCAGTAGTTTTTTTTATAGCATTTTCAAACAAAAAAAGTTATTTGGCGGACCCTTTATACAGAGTCTCTTTGGTGTTTCTCGACAACGCCTTACTAATCAATTGCCTTCTTAGACTGAAGTGACAGCAGTTGGCAATGGCAAGTGTAATTCTTCGCGTGATTTCTGATGATGATGATGTCCTTTTCAGAGTAAATAGCGGAGCCGAAGTAGACAAAGTCCCAAACTACCTTAAAATTGTACGTGCCCATCGTGTCGTTCTGTAAAGTTTCGTTGATGTTGTGAGTCCCTTCTTGTTGACAGCATATATTTTGCTTTGCCCTCATTCATCACTAAGCCCATTTTTGCCGCCTCTGTACTGATACTTTCAAACGCACCAGTGACAGCTCGCTGTAGTCTGTCAATGATATCGATGTCCTCAGAGTCTTTGCAAGTAGTTGCACAGACTTTTCGAAAATTGTGCCCCTGGTTTTGGCTTGCGAGTTTCGCACAATTTTTCTCAAGAATGATGTTGAAAAAGTCACATGACAGCACATCACCTTGTCTAAATCAAAGGTCTCAGCAGTTATCAAACCTTAAGCTGCGATTACACGGCCATTTTTTCGAGTCACGTAAAAATTGTGTCACAAAGCAGTCATTTAAATGTCGTTCTGTGTGATCGCCATGTTTGGGAAAACATTTTCGGAAAACATTTAGTCATTTAAATGACTAGGAAAATGTCGGACCAAATGGACATTATTGCCATTTAAATGGCGGGAAAAAATGGCCGTGTGATCGCTCTTCAATGACGCCTAGGACGAATGACTAAACTTTTTGGCTGTTGCGTCATTTAAATGGCATCCCAACTGAAAATTCTAAATGACTCGCAGTGTCTGTCATTTGATTTTGGGACACAAATGCCGATGATAGTCATTTCGTGTGATCGCCATTTTGTCCAATTACGAATCGTAGCTTAAATGTCGCTCTACTGCGACATTTTTTCCTGACGTCACAGCCAAAAATGCTCAGAGCATTATGCGCGCAGAGCCAAGTCAGATTATGTTGGGTACCCGGACACTGTGATATTGAGGATAACGAAAGGGCTGATGTTCTGGCCAAAAGCATGCTAAGAGATTAGGTTTAACAGATACGGACACATGCCGGTACTGTCGCAGAGGGTATAACTCATCTCCTCTTTGAATGTCAAGGTATTGCTCGGTATACAGGAGGAAATACCTTGGAAGGTACTTCTTCTACAATTTGGAGGAGGTTGGTCTCGTAAACAAAATTGAAACAATTTTCAGGTTTTGCAGGGAAATGAATTGTTTGGGCGAAGTGGTTTAGGCCTTTCACCAAAATTCTCGCTGTTAAGAAGACCGCCGATTAATGCCCAATTGTGTGGCACGTCGTTTCTGGTGGATACTCCCGGGCTCTTTCTCTTTGCGACATTTTACAGCATTAGCGAAAAATTACAGCATGTTTCGATATATTAGCCCATAGTGGCGTGCATTGAAAAGCATTATTGCTTATCAGAAAAAAATATGGTGGTGACTTTTTAAAACCATAATTTGACAAGAATCTGATTTAGAAAAATGAATATGTTATCCGGCCTCGTGCGATTTGACATCTCTGTATTTTATCCTCTGAGGCTCCATGGAATCATAGATTGACGCAGATGTTGATAGACCAATGCGGCTTGGGAACTATAGGATCAGCGTCGACCACAGGGCCGAATTAATTTCCAAATCTTGGAGCTGATTTTTCGAATTAAAGAACATCTTGATTGTCATTTATGTTAGGTTAGGTTCGGAAGGTTGTATAGGGTTATGAATTCATCACAATAAAATCTTTTAAACCTTGATGGTCAAAACCAAAACCAATAGACCTCAGATACTTTGTCAGTTTTGTTAAACAACTATTTCTAAACTATTATAAGTAAGTAGGTACCTTCCGACGTGTTTTCTTCTGTTTCGAGCTTGGCATTCACAGAGAAGAAGGTTAATATACTTGCACCTTGCCATTTAACATTTTGTCTTACATGTATATAACAATTTCAATTCCTATAAAGTCCTACAAAGGCACCCTTTGCCTACCGCCAACTACCGTCGTAATTTAACCCGAATGTAGGTCTACATGGTGGTCTAAAGCTTCTACTATAATTACTACACCTTTGTGATTCAAAAAAAAATTCAGCACCCAAATTGGATAAAGTTTAAGCATACTAAAAATACAGTTCTACGACAACGCCATTCTGATCCTGAGTATAGAGGTAGAGGTAGTATTTTATTTTGCCATTAAAAATAACTTCACTTTTATTCAAATTGCGTATATTCCCTGAGAATCCTCCATCAGCCACAACCTATAATCCCTATCCCAATATCGTGCAATTTGGCATCCACTTGTAATTCCGCACAAACCAATTGCCGAACCGCATTAAGTTCATTGGATATTTTGTATTTTCTCTTTCCAGGACTGCCCTATGAAATAAGTTTCTACTGGCATCAGTATCCCTACAAATTGGGACTGCCATTCTGTAAAATACGAGCCCTCATATCCGAAGCGTAAGTCTGTACATAAACACACACCATAACCAAATACTAACCCTCAAATTGCATTCCAATATAAACAGATCGACATATGTGTCCGTCCTAACAATAGTGGCATTCTCAATGGAACGCTTTCTGGCCATCTGTCATCCGCTGCACCTCTACACGATGAGTGGATTCAAGAGAGCCATTCGCATCATAGCCGCACTGTGGATAATAAGTTTCATCAGCGCAGTGCCCTTTTTCCACCTGACGAAAATTGATTATGTGAAATACCCGCCAGGTAGGTGACTCGTATCGGTAGGTGCAGCCTAATCATTATTTCCATTCCTAGATAACAGCACGATAGAGAAATCATCATTCTGTGGAATGCTTGACAATCCAGAGGGATTTCCATTGTGGGAGCTGTCCTTCTGTTTGTTTTTCGTTATCCCTATGGTCCTTATTATGATATTGTACGGTCGCATGGGAATGCAGATACGATCACGAACCACACAACAACTCGGTAGGTTATATACGCGTGCCTGCGGTTTGATTTTACTATTCATTTTATCTTGGGATATATTTTCATGTACCTATATTTGCTGTATGCTCAGGAGTTCAACAGGGATCAATGCATAAGGAGTCCAGACATCAGCAGTCGCGGAAGGCTGTGATACGAATGTTAGGTATGTTCAATATAAATGATTGGTTGGTTGATTTCATTGTGGCTTGCAGCATCCGAAAGGTCTCGGGTGACTTTATACAATGCTGCATGTCGTTGCCTAGTGAATGCATTTGCAATTGAATTGAACCACAATAGGGATTCCTCAAACACAGCATGTTGCAAAATTACAATGGATTAATCAAGTGTATGTACATAGATTCTGGCGGAACGTGCGGTGATTCGGTAAGACTTAAAGATGCTGATAGTCTGGCTTTGGGGAAATGCGGATGTTGGAGTTCTTATTGTTTAGGGATTCACTTCGCAGTGATGACGATTTTAATAAATAGACTTCCTTATGTGGTTTAAAGTTGACTGAAATCTGAAATTCATCTTTATGCAGATCTTTTGTTTCAGTGGGGTCTGAATTTACCAATGGCATTGACTCGAATGGAATTCGTCGGATGTATCAGGATTCAGGACTGTGTTAATGATACCTTTATTCCCACTACTAAGCAGTAAAACGTAGTTAGGCGAGTGTTTATCGGGAATTTCTACCTTTAGGGAAAACACCAACACACAAATCCAAGCACTTTGCTATATGGGATCTACTTTAAGGAAGTGTTTGGAAATAATGTGTAGTAAACTGCTGGCAACCATATTTCTAGTTTTTAGGTTCAGTCATAGCTGGCCTTCAAAAATAGTAATAATTTTAACATTAATCAATAATAGCTATTCTATATAGCTTTACAAAAAAAACGATTATCGGGGGTTTGATCTTTCTTCTTAAAAGCTTGGCAGCACTCATATTACAAAAATTCCTAAAACTCACAAAATAAAAACATAAGCAAACAAAAATATTCTGAAAAGCCACAAAGAAAAACAAATCCATAAACACTTATACGCCAATCAAATTAATTTAGATAGATAGATATTTTATTTCGTATATACAATTTACAATGGTAGTTGGTAACCGCACATTTTACAATACAATAATTTGATAATTATCTTTCTATTGGGATATGGTTTTATTTATTATGACAATTTAGATAACAGGAAAATCCAGTTTTGAGGAAAATACGAAAAAAAAAACCTCAATTCAAACAACAAAAAAAAAAGAAAAAGGTAAAAAAGATTAGAGTTGACTAGATTAAGCTAAAACTAAATATATAAATAACTAAATAAATTAATAAATAAATATATAAATAAATAAATAAATAAATAAATAAATAAATAAATAAATAAATAAATAAATAAATAAATAAATAAATAAATAAATAAATAAATAAATAAATAAATAAATAAATAAATAAATAAATAAATAAATAAATAAATAAATAAATAAATAAATAAATAAATAAATAAATAAATAAATAAATAAATAAATAAATAAATAAATAAATAAATAAATAAATAAATAAATAAATACATAAATAAATAAATAAATACATAAATACATAAGTAAATAAATAAATAATACAAAAAAATTAAACACTGAAAAAACATCAAACCGTGTACATTGTAAACTAATAAATAAGAAACATAACTAAAAAAAAAGTATATATATATATAATAACAAGTACAAATGAACATTAACATTAAGCATTTAATTGGTTAACAAGGGGATTGTCGGCAAAACTACATCTTGTCAGGAATGTGCCTTTTAGCTTCCGAATCCTTGTAACGAAAGATGGACCTATCTCATGCACTTTGCGATGGTCTGCACTCCCACTCCTCTAAAAGAATACAGGAATTCATGTAGAAGTAAGTGGGTCATAAGAAAGGTTGTCCTGGTGGTGTAGTGCGAGTAGGCATGCTTGCACAAGCGCGACTATAGCTCGACGGAGGCGTGGGATCTTTGCACTTCCTACCGGACGATCGTTAACCTTAATTTACATGCCAAAATATTTTAAATAGAATTAGGAGCTCAAAACGATACTAACTCGAGCAAAACAAACAAAAAAAAACCGAATTTATGACCGTAATGTAAAAGAATTTAGAAAGAAACCTTAACTAGAAGGAAAAAAAAAAAAAACGAACGTTGGGAAACCTGAGAAGGAATTGGCTTCCCTAGCGTAGCCCTCCCTCGAACTACCATCTTCTTAAAAGTAGGTAGAACCTTGGCTAACGCGCCGCTAAGTCTTGCGATAGCCCCTAACGCAAACTCAAGAAAACCTCTAGGGCTCACTTAAGTCATCACCGATGTACATAACCTTCCCCTTTCACTCCCCTATAGCACAACAAAAAAAATATTCACTGAAGATGCATGATGTAATATTCAGCCCAAGATGAAATGAAAGTATTTAAAAGGGTTCATTTCAGATGTAAAAGTTATTATTTATTTCACAAACATCAGTTAATAAAAATAAAAAAGAAGGATCAAAAATAAATAAATAAAAATGTGTAGGTGTTCAAAAACTTGCTAACACATACTGTTTAATCAAACGACTTAAAATCAAAATTTATCGACCCTGCTGGAATTCCTCGATGAATTATGTAGGTATTACGTTTTTCTTTATGAAATTAAATTGCTCTCAACTATTATAAAAAAATTCATTATATATCGCATTAAGATAACAGATAATTATTGGTGTGATTTCAATATCTGATCAACACATTAAACTTCAATGATCGTCTTCATATTCAATCGATTCGTTGTAAATTAATTTATATGAAGTTATGTGCTTTAAACAAAAAAATTCATTAAAAGTTTGGTTTGCATACTTTTGGGTGCAAACAACATTTTAACTTGCATATAAATGCACTTTACGTTATAGTTACGTTAACTAAAAAAAATCAAAAATATACTCTACATATACTTATGCAAATCAATATGTGAATGTATGGATAACTCAATAGATCGTTCAATAGAAAAAAAATTGTTTAGCCTCACCGATACTCATGTACATACTTTGCGTACACTTACAAACGATTGATGACGTTGCCTGGATGACTCTCCCATGGATGTTGTGCACAGCATTCATAAAAGGTGATGACGATTATCTAAATTGATTAAAAATTATGGATTTGCCTATCGAACGAACTTTACACCTTTATATTCTATGATACTTAATTTTTTTTTTGTTTTTCACACGCACATTTACACGTCGACACTTTGCCTGCACTATTTCGAGAGCAAATAATTAAAAAAAAAACACAAGAAATTAGGTAATCGAAGATGTAAGGTTCTTGTTGGGTCAGGCAGCTACCTGCTCCTGCTGTTTGTGAAGCCGATGTCTGATGTTTGTGGGGGGGTTGGGCGGCTAATATTTGGACGCTGGACGGTTTTTCGTCCACCGCTCTCGCAGACCCAGGTCACACAATAGCACTTGTGGGTGGCCGCGAGTGGCTGATCGTAGACTGCTGAGTCGATTGCTCAGCTTAAACCTTTCGCTTCAGAAATTTGCGGAACACTATCTGTACGGGTTTTTGGCAGTGTCTCAGATGGAAGTCAAACACTGATGATGCTTTGGGAGCACTGAGGGGTGCGGGAGCGTTGACTAGCGTCTACCACGTTGCTGGTGTAGCGTGTAGGTACTGTCGCCGGTCCAAGCTGATTAAAGCGGTGCACTTTCTGCACTCAATATGGTTGTTGTTGGTAGTGGCTGGTGTGGTCGAAAATATGGGCTATTCTACCGCACTCGAGCAGCGCAACGATTGAGTTGATTTTATATGGCACAGAAGGATATGGCGGAATCTATGGTTCGTAGCTTTTGGCACCTTTCTTCGATGGGGACGGTGTTTTTGGCGTTTCGTTTCCCTCGCCTAGGTGGATTTTTTTTATATGTGGATTTTGGCGTATTTTCTTTGTGGATCGACAGCGTTTGTTCACTATGCAAACAATTGCTGACGATGCGACGGGTTAAGAACTGGAGTTGTGATGGCTGGTGAAAGGTTTCGGTTCTCTTTGCTATGTAGATGAACCAGAAGCAAACCTTCGGAGCACCTGCGGGAATCGGTGGGTATTGAATTTTATTTTTGTTAAGCAAGCTTAATTTTATGTTTTCACCTTGCCGATCCACAGTAGGTACTTATTTGCAAACAAATAATAATTTTTTGGTTTTTTTTTCATCGACGTCTAAATAATTAGGAAGCCAATACTTTGGCACAAACGAACCACTGCCTTCGGTGTCACAATGAAAAAGAAAGTGTGACTTTTCTACAAAGACGACGACTGCCATATTTGACGAAAAGATATCGAAAAGGGTGTCGTTTTCGCCAAATACTTCACCGAAAAGTCTACAGCGGTTTTCTATTAGAATTCCGTATAAGTTTGAAATACACTGCCCAAAATTTCAAACAGGGTGTTCAAAAGAAATATTAGGGCAACAATCACGAGCATAGAAAGGAGATTATTATTATTTTTTTTTTTTTTTTTTTTTGTAAATAGTCCCCCACATCCTATAAGCAATGTCTCCATGGTAAATTGAGCATCATTTTTAGCATTTTATTTTGCGTAACTAGAAACTTTTTAATATGACAGGCAGCAGAGTCACCCCAATCAAATTAATTTATAAACATGGAAAATGCTGGGAAAAATAAAAATTCAGCAATTTATGGGCAAATTTTTGCCAAAAAGCTTTGATTTATTTTTTTTTAAATGAATTTTGTGATGTCAGATACTCGATAGAATTTTTCGATAACATTTAAGGCAATGATAGTTTTTCTGCACACTGCACAGTTTTTATCGGGGCTAAGGAATAAGCCCTAATAATTATCCGGGCTAACAAAATCTATATAGAATTAAATTTGTATGCAATTTTTTTCTAAGCCTAGGTATATGAAATAGCCAAAAAAACGCACCTTATGTTTACTTTAAGTTTAAAGTCAAATTTAGATTTGGGTATTCATAATTATTCATAATAAAATGGTATCATTAAATTATATTTTTAAAAAAATGTACCATTTAAAAAAATGCATAATTCAAAGTTAATGTGAAATCTAATGAAGTTCGAAGATAATTCATACTCGTATTTCACTTCCCCGGCTCTCCCATCACGGGTGAGCTTCATAAACACATGACGGATGACTTACCCACACTAGAAACTTAAACAGAATAAAAAGAACTTTTTACTCTGGATAAAGTGAAATAGGCTAGGTACAGGCGGAACCTTTCAAGCTCTTATTCAAAAGGGCTATAGGACCCACCATGATTGCCATATTTAAGTTCAGTTTCAACTGGTTCTATATACCACAAACCTGGAGAAAGATTGACGTGGTATTTATCAACAAACTATGGAAATCAAGCGAACTACCTTAATCATAACGTCCCATTAACTAGACATCGTTTTTCGTGTAAAGAATGAAAGACGTATATATTAGAGAATGGTTAAATGGAAGCACACCTCTACATCTACACACCTGTCAATTTGCCTATCGAAAAGGTAAATCTACTTCTTCTACTAACCATTACATATTAAATAAAATGTGCATGCACTATGCTCCTTTCTTGGCATCGAGGGTGCTTCAAACAATACTGAATATGGTTCCCCATATCAAATGTTTCGACTCAAGGAGGCATTGATTATCCTACAATCGAATGGATCAAGGCGATGCTTGAAAGCCGGAAAATAATTGCTTCGTCAGCACTGACTTAAGTATCAGTAACGGTAGTAAAGGGCTACCCACTGGGAGGAGTAGTCTCACCGCTAAATAACTCCTGCTTCAATATAGTTGGATACGCGGTGATGACACACCTAGTATGCCAAACGTTCTTAAGATACTGCTGGACAGGTATGGAAAGGAAAGTCTCTCTATAAAATCTAGCAAGTATGTCATAGTTCCATTCATATGGAGAAGAAATTTAAACCTAAATCAAATTCCAATAAACGATAAAGTCGTTGAGTAATGAGTACTCCGGCACATGAGTATTCCAAGCACATCACTTCGTCAGTGTGCGAAGGAATAAAAGAAATTTGAATTTTAAAAATAGATTTCAATATGCACTTAGGAATCGAGGTCTCCAGACCATATTCAGCCCGGTAATGTCGTTATATACCTACTCATGGTAAAACCTTAATTGGCCCACCCTGACTAATAATGACAGTTTTACCACTTGCTTAGGTGTCATGCGATAATTCCTGCAAACCGAATACAAAGTAGAACCAAACAATAAAGTAATGTCATCTGCAAACCGTTAATACCCCCCCATTCTCAAAAATATTAAACGCCTCGTACTATGCTACTTCCACATACACACACATGTTTTCCTCCCCCCCACCATTTCGATGATGTTGTTCAATGTTCATATTAAATATTAATAACAATTCACCACCGACCCGATCGGTATAACTCGAGGGATAAAGAGTTTGAAAACTTTTTCGCTCCAGCACTCGCGAAAATCTCGAAATTAATTACAACGCGCGTTGAAACAATTCCGCCCGAGTAAACCCAAATATAGGAATTTCCATTTTCTGCTCGCGGCACATGTTTAACCGCACTTAAGGATCGTCCTGAAATTATTTAAAGCTTCTAACCTAACCTTGGGGGTAAGATAAAAAAACAAAATAAAGTAGCAAAGTGAAATGAAAAAAAAAAAAATATATTGGAATTAATTTCGAATCGAAATCCTTCCACCACCACCAACAACCGCACCATTTCAACAGCCATAACAATAACGGCTGGTGGTGATGGCCGTCTACCCCCAGTCACCGCACGTCTGATGAGAAACATCAGGAATTCAAGATGATAATGATTTCCTTATCAATACAAAGTCATTACCCAAAGGCGAATACGTGATAGTTCGCCATTGGAAGCCTTACTCGCAAATGCATTTCACATAGATAACGACACGAAAGCCCCCGCAGATTCTATCTATCTTATCGGTATTTTTTTTTTTTTCTCATCCCTAAATAGCTGCTGTTGTCATCACATTTTTCGTTTGTTGGGCACCGTTCCATGCTCAACGCTTGCTCTATTTATACGGTCAGGATTGGTATCTCTTTCAGGATGCCAACGAATGGCTGTTCTTCTTTGGTGGATTCAGTTATTATGTTTCATGGTAAGTTTGGCATCACCCACTGTGGAAACGAGGTGTGAAAAGGACGAAGTATGAAATCTATAGCTTTGCCTAGCCAAAGGCGCAATTGATTGTCTTGTCTGGTCCATTTGGCACAAGAGGAATGTCGGCAAAATCAGTGAGCTAGGAAATATCAACCCCAACAAAGAGAGGGGGGGTTGTTTTTTGTCCAAGTCCTTTTTTCATTAGTTTCTTCCTTTTTCTTTCTTTTTCTTACAGCACGGTAAATCCGATACTATATAATGTTATGTCCCATCGATATCGTGTGGCCTTCAAGGAGACACTTTGCGGCAAACGAAGAAGTTTTTACAACAACAATGGTTTCGCCCGGGATCAGTCCAGTTTTCGGGAGACAACAATAGCATCGACCGCCGGCGGAACCTATGACCGAGTACATTCCGTAAGTACAGTTGAATTTTATTACCCAGAAAGTAATTAAAATTATATTTCATCAATTCGTCTATACCTTTACACTCGGGGATCTTCCAAAATGGGTATCTCATTATAGACGCACTCTCATGCATTAACTATATACGGCTGTGGTGCGCGGTCCGGAAATGCAATCTTACTTCCGAACTACCTCACGTAGGCAAGTGGTTTCCTTGATGCTTCAAGTATCTACACTTACACACTTGAGAACTATCGAAAGTTCAAATATTCTCGTGTCGATTATTTCTTAATTTTTGTGGTTAGAGAGTGGCACCATGTTGCCTACATTGCATTTGTATTGATGGCAGTCCTGAGAGTTGAAATTTCCTTCACGAACTACCCTATACCAACAAGGGACCAATTAAATGACGACTGAGGCGGTTGCCGTGAATAATTTACTTTTGTACCTTCCACTGCGAAGTGTAGCACATGTTAGCGAGCTAATTGTATTAAATAAAGATAATTTTTATTGAAGCACATATACAACTAGGGGTAGCTATGCCTGAAATTAGATTCCAATTATCTCAACGAATGGGCTTAAAGACTTGTGGAAGGACAGAATATTTTATCTTGTCTTTTGTCTACCATTAGTTGATAGAATCTGCTTTAATCGGGAGGTTATTGACACTGATTTCAGGACAGAGAACATCGAAAATGTTTGTAAGGACATTCTAGGGGGATGTAAAGAAGCCAGCAGGCCACTATGCGACTTTCACGGGGAGGTATTGTAGAGAAGGGGACGTCATATACCATTTCTCTGGCCCTTAGTGGCTATTAAGGGAACAAAGATGTACGAAACTTTTACTATTCAGGGAAATGCAACTATCTTATGGCAGAGGGGATGCAGAGAACCCGAAGAAGTCAGGAATTTGGTGGAAATGATAAAGTTAACATCGTTTTCAAAAACAGAGAAGAAGTTGGATAGTTGAACAAAAATCAGATAAGCCCCTTTCCTAAGTGGCCAGATGGAGACCAGTATAACCTTGGTATTACGGTTGGAGTATTTAGCTGCCTTTGTTTCGAGCCTTAGGGGAGCATAAAGCTGTTAGTTATTGTATTTCTTCCAGAAAAATCACATTTGAAATAGTGGCACAGATGAATCCAAGATGGGTGGGAAGCAGCGGCAGGTAGAAGAACTAAAACTAACCCGTCACGAAAGCTTGCGGAAAAATAGTTCTAAATAACAGAAGTTCTAATGGAGGGAAGAAATATCCTTATACTGAAAAATCAGGCAGTAGTTAGACGCATGGAATAGACATAAAATATTGGAACATCATTGACACTGGAATATGTAGGTACTGAAGCTCAATAAGTAAGCTTAAGTAACACTGCCTTAGGTACGAGACACATATAGGGATCTAAGGCAAGGAAAAAGCGGACTCAATTCAAAAACAGGGGTTAATTGGATTCCAACCGAACACCTGAGCAAGAGTAGACAAACCGTAGGTGGTTAAAAATGTAGACCAATTAATAAATCTACAAGGCAATAAAGTAACCGACCTACTTCGCTAAAAGAAGAGTTCTAAGCATGAGTCAATAAACATTGGAGTGGTAGCGATATCTACAGGACAAGGTGTTTTCGGGTATCATTGAAGGAAGATGGGAGCCATTGAAGTTAAGACTGCGGTACAAGTACTTTGTGGGTCAATGTCCGACACTAGATGGGATCAGAAGATTAACGATGTCGGAACATCGTCAAGAGAATAATTATGGAGAAATGTAGAGACTTGTCTTGACATCAAGAAGAGACAAGCTCTCTCTCAAAACTTGCTTTAACAATTATCCGAAAGCCATAGAGGTTAGGTATTTTATCTTAAGCGTGTACATTATGTGCGTTTCCATTCAAAGAAGTTGTCAACAATATTGGAACCAGCGCAATTTTAAGAGGCTTGGAAGAGCTTACCAAAATAAAAGTCTTTATTACTGGATTGGACTCATCTGCTAGGCTCACGCCAAATTAAGGGACGTAAGTTTCAGACGACACGTCAGGAATACTGCAAGCTGCCGTTTTCTCCCCGCTTATTAGACTCCTATTAGTTTTTGAACATTGGAAGCACTGAAACGGGAATGCTACGTTGTGAGCACTCACACCGACGATGAGGTGTTTCTACTTCTAGGAAAATTCCTGTAAGTGATCAGCTAGCTGCTCATCTATGCACTACTCTTAGTAGTGTAGTAGTACCTAGTAGTAGGGGGAAATTAAAATTACTGGGGTTAACCTGTCGAACATTTCTAGCTCTTACTATCGTCAAGGAACTAGACGATAAAGGGCTTTATAGGAAGCTTTGTTTAGATCAAAATCAACGGAGTTGCTAACTTTACACCGAATGAAAGCATGAATTAGATGGTCAGTGGGTCATAATATGAGGCAATTTGAGGGATTAGTAGTAATTGCAGTGGACTTTAACGCCAAGGCCCCAATCCATATCCATATTCATACTACTTTATAAAATGCAACGTCCGTCTGTTCGTCTTTCCATAACTCGAGAACCTCTCGTCTGATTTTCCTGATTTCATTCTGTATAGATGTGTGGACAAATTAGGCCGTAAATTGGGTGAGAATTGGTAAGGACTGAAGTGGTCGCGGGGAGTAGGGGGGTCTTACGAGCCGTTAGCCGTATGAACTTGAAAGTTTGTATATTCATAGATGAGTCGAAATTATTGCTTGCCTCATTCATCGTTTTTCAAAATTCGTGCTATAAGGGTTGGAAAAAGGGGATGCACACTTTTCTGTTTCGATCTTACTTCGCTTAACTTGCCATTATACACATAAGTCTATGTAGATCAACTCAAGATATGGTCTTTATTTTTAGCCAATACTTCGCCGAGTATTTTGAGCTAACATTCATCTTTCTGGTCTATACAGAGGGTGGATCGGATCAGTACAGGTTGCGTTTGGCGTTTGATGGTAGAGGGGTTAAGGGGTGGGTGGGGCGAACCCTGGAACTATTTAAGAATTCTTTCAAAATTGTATTGGTTACATCCTCCGGATTAGTACAGGTTACTTAGGATGGGATGAGGGGTAAATCTCTGGAACTATTCGGCCATTACCGGTGTTGACCTCCGACAGCTATGTTTTATACATGGAGTAGGTACTTGCGCCCACTAAAAAAACAACACGTATATAGTTTGCTAAAAGGCATTGCGATAAATAATTGTGTAAGGTTTAAAAAGCTCAAATAAATTTTAAATTTATTTAAAAAAAAATTAAACTGGCGGGCGGAGCCGCGGGCATGGCTAGTAATTAATATCACAGACTCAAGAGGAAAGACTTAGGAATTCAAATAATGAGATAAATCGAGGATAGTAATATTTAAAAGAATAAATCGCCACAGGATGCGATACCGCTCAAACGCCATAAGCTGCTTAAAGCAGTGAAATAGGAACTGTATATAGGATAGCCATAGCCTACAATAATATATACCAAAGTTTGGTCCGAAGAAAGTTGCCAGATAAATAAAACTGAAACCTCTGTATCATTTACCCGATCTTCAGGAAAATTTAAATCTAAACTGCACCACCGAGTGCATACAGGATTTTTTCCGAAGTACCTGTAACCAAAATAAAGTATTTAAACGGTGAGTGCACAACCGACCAAACATTTACAACTGTCACAAGAGGACTTTTAAAATATTTTATAGTCGCAAAAATTAGCTTCGAGTTTGTCAATGATAGCTGTCAACAAGAAAGTGTAAACTTCGTCAACGAATCGGACCAAATTTCAGCTAAAGCCTTGAGATACCTAGTTAGTTACAAACTTTATCTATATACCTCGGGTTTCCTATAGACACAACTGACAACGCCATGACATCGGCAATTAAGGGGACAAATACACTTGCACATTGCATTCATCACTTCGACCATATGCCAGTGAAGTATGTACAATTATTGCGACGCCCTTCTAAAAGCACACAACGGAACAAAGCACAGATATGTGAATATAAACTGAGCTTACTGAAGATTCACTAAAGGGGTTTTTAATGTGGATTGGTCAACATTAGAATGGAATAAAACAAAGCTGTGTGCAAGGTATTAACGAATCCCATGTATGCCATTATTGTATGGAAAATAACACCAGGCCCGAATGTCCGCCGCAGCTTCTTAAGTTGTCACGGATCCGAGTGGTCCAATCTGCCGCATAGATCCGGCTTAATTTGAGCGATGGCATTAGTTATGTTGGGTTTAAGGACATCGGTCGATTGCGGTTTATTCGCATTAAGCTGCGACTTCAGGTAACGCCACAAGAAAAATTTAGCGAGGTTAAATCGCATGATCTTGGTGACCAATTCACGTCACCTCTGATAGAGATGAGATAACCATACCCTGCAGTTGAGTGCCACATAACCACCTCTTGCTGGAATCACATGTTAGCAGCATCGTTCTGTAGTATACTCGCCGTTGATGGTATTGGCCTTACCAACGTTATGGAAAAGTACGGAGCAATGACGCCACCACCAGTCTAAAATGCGCACCAAACAGCTTTTTATGGATGAATTGCCACCTCGTGTTGGTTGGCGCCATCCCATATATGGCAATTTGGCCATTCATCCAAAAATGCGGCCCTTCGGTTAAGATGATTTTTCTATGGTCATTACATTATCATTAACTTTGAGCTCCTGGGTCAGTTGGATCTTGAACGGGTATAGGCCCAAGTCTCGACGCAAAATTCGCCAAGTTGAAGTCTGCAAAATTCTTATACTTCTTGTGCACGGCAAAACACAATGGCCAACATCGAACGAACCCGACCCGACATTTTTTTTTTCAGATCGAGCTCAAGCTGATGTAACGTCGTGTGCAGGCGACCTATGCGTATCGTCTTGCGATAAGCTCTAAAAACGTTGATGACAACCTTTCAATCGGTTTAAAAAACAAGAAGTTTCATTGTTGAGATAGGTTATCTCTGCCAAACTGCGAGTAACTCCACGACCTACGAAAAATTCTTCCCGTGATTTTAGGTCCCGTTTACGTTGGCGGAATTTGAAAAAGGAGAAGGAACATTTTTCTTACTGTGAAAGAATTGAATTGAATAAAAATTGAGATTTAACAACTTTACGAGCTGTACAGCTACCCGGCCAGAAAATTAAGCATCAGTCATCTAAGACGGTTAGGATATGGAAAGTCAATGGACACCAGTGCTTCAGATCGCAGATTCTTCCCAATGACTTGTAAATACCGGACGATGCTGAAAATTGTGTTTGCATCTGTAATCTATGTTCATTTAAAAATTGGTCAGTTGATTTTTTTGATTTTGAAAAATCATTCGATAGACAACCAAGAGATTTGATATATGGGCAGTGCTAATACACCGAAGATGCCCTGCCAGAGTCACCGAAGAGTTTCCAGTTAAAGTCGGGGTGCACCAGGGAAGCATCTTAAGTCCTTTGCTATTTATTGCAGTCCTATCTGCTTGAAGGAAAAGTGATGGACCCCAAAGTTGATTAGTTATTCTTTTCTGACGATGGAGCCATCATACGTAAGGATCAAACGTCCCTACAACAAGCACTTGATGTATGGTTATGGGTGGATGTTTTGGAGGGAAATGGGAATTGAATTGATAAAAAAAAAAACAAGTGCCTACTCTGTTTGCCCATTCTCTGATCCACTTCGACCTAGTCCAGACATTTATTTGAATGGAAAAGTGATTCGCAAGTGCGAAAACTTCAAGTATCTAGGATCAAAGCTGAATTTAGTTAAGCAACTTCTGATGAAGACATCAATCTAGGCATAGGGAGTAAGTGGCAGGAAAACTCTGATATCTCCTGTAACCGAAAAATACCTACCACATAAGCTGCAAGAACAGCTCTACACCGCAGGCGCTCACATACGGTTCCCTATACAGGACAATGTAAACAAAGTATGAGACCAAATTAACGACAGCTGAAATGAATATGCTTCGCATAGAAGCGGGAGTAGCAAAGCCTAATATAATTAGAAGTTCTAAGATCCGGGTAAGCCTCCACTTCAAAGAACTCGCCTCGACAAAAATTGGAGAACGACCGGCTCAGTTTGTATTGCCATGTTCAAAGGAGGGATCTTACGAAACGAACCCTGGAAATCAACGCAGGTTCCTATACAAGCACGGAAGAGAGGCAGGCCAAAAAAAACGTCTGAATCAGACAAATGCAAAAACAGCAGCATTTGATTAGCCTCAGTGACAAACTGATCCGAAACCGGAAGTTCTGTAGATACTTTTTAAGGTCGAATCGGCGAACCGCACAAGTCGACTAGTAGGAACTCAGTAAAGGGATGGCTATGATTAATATAGTCCTGATCATAACCTCGCCGAATTAAAAGGAAGAAGAAGTAACAGTAGGCAGTTCGAATTTATGCATTTCTTTTCACAACTGGGTAAATTACTTATTTTTGCGAAAAGTTCCCCAAGACAGCCTTATTCATCATACTGTCGAACTTTGTAAAAGGTTTCATCTTTCATTGCCATTAAAATGCAACTACACCAGCCACACATGCCATTACTAATTTTGCAGTAGCTCTTGTGACATAATTCGACTTTTAGTGTTGAGTTCAGAAATCACTGGCCCAATCATATAAATTGATTCACTCCAGCTGAACTTTATCGTGCAAAATTTTCTATATCCCCAGCTCGTTACATGTAACGACTTGGGCAAACTTTTAAGTAGACTTTTGGTTATTCACCCGTAATTGAAATGACAGTTTCAGTTACATGAAACGAGTGGGAATTGTGGCAAAAATAATATTTTAAGCAAATTTAAATAATTTCCATCTCGAGTGTAGATAAATTCCTTTAAAATCCTCTTGGTCTCGTTTCAGGTAAGGGTTCGATCCCTTCGTAATGTTCATCATATTAAGGGCAGAGATTCAATAAAGTCGACCAACAGTATATGGACGAAGAAGTCAGACTATAATAAGTCACCACTAAATGTAAGTATGAAAAAAGGATTTTTTTTTTCAGATGACACTAAGGGAGTATTATCCTTTGTTAATTAAAAATTCCAAAGGATTTTATGCAAAGCAGAGAGGAGAAGAAAATATCTCCTTTTTTAAGATTCGTGAAGATATTATCCTGTTGGAAAGTTCATACCTTAAAATAATTGAGTTATCCTTTCCTTTTTGAGTCATCGTAAATTATAATGAGAATAGAGGAGCTCAGCTCGAGGGATGTTTTATAAAGAAGGACAGAATTTATTTTGGTGTTGTCGAATTTTCAGGCTAAAAATTAGGATAAAAATTAAATTATGGAAAATGTTTAATAAGGCAATTAGGTAAGAGTGATGTTATTCTCGCACAACACTTTGACAGGCAGTCACAATAATGATGGATGGATTATTCGGCATGCATATTGCTTTTGTTGGAGAGAAATTAATTTGATGGAAATTCCAGTTGCTTTAGGACTGTGTAAATCTGTTGTAATGACAATGAGTAGTCTGAACATGAATTTGTTAAAAATTTGCCATTTGACGACGACAACAGGGAGTTGCTGCTCTATAGGGAGTTCAATTAAATACTGGCGACTTAGGTATTTATAATTCTTCAAAATAGATGCAACCTAATTATTGAATCGGCGAAGACAACTCACAAATTCTGCACAACTAGAGCCACCAAATATCCCGAGGGTGCAAACATCGATGGCAGAAGTGAAATTTCGGCCTCGAATAATTCAACGCATCCTTAAGGAACTAGATTGCAATAAGGCAACGGGACCCGACGGAATTCCGGCTATAGTACTCAAGAGCTGTGCTCCAGAACTTGCACCTGTACTATATAAGCTGTTTAGCATGTCGTACTCCCAGAAGACGGTTCCTTCTTGCTGAAAACCGCTCGCGTTCAACCTATTCCAAAGAAAGGGAGGAAATATCTGCCACAAAACTATCGTCCAATAGCGTTACTTTCAATGCTCTCAAAAGTAATGGAAAAGGCAATAAATGACGAATTAATCAAATATCTAGAAGGCCACCGATTAATAAGTGACAGGCAATACGGATTTCGGATACGGTCGTTCCACTGCAGACCTGTTAAGCTACGTAACGCACTTATGACGGAAGCAATGGAACAACACGGCGAATACAGAGCCGTTGCCGTAGCCTTGGACATATCAAAGGCATTTGACCGAGTCTAGCATAGAGCCCTATTAGGCAAGTTGGCGTCTTATGGATTACCACAACAACTCTGCGGATGGATGCAAAATTTTCTTCTGGAAAGATCGATCCAAGTTGTGGTAGATGGTGTATCATCTAATTCGTTTGCTATAAATGCAGGAGTGCCCCAAGGATCTATTCTTTCCCCAACTCTATTTCTTCTCCACATCAACGATTTGCTTGGATCGACAAATAATAATATCTACAGCTTTGCTGATGACAGCACTCTTTTATCCTCTATCTCGAACAGTGGGCCTGTGAATGCGGCTACATCACACAGTCAGAGATGTGAACAAATTAGTTCTCTAAATGGTGATCTGGACAAAATCCTGAAGTGGGGAAAAGACAACTCGGTTGTATTTAATGCAAACAAGACACAGCTCACAGCATTTTCCAGGAAAAATGCATCAACAATTCCTCAGATCGAAATGGATGACCATCCAATCCATCCCACGGACTCAATGCACCTTTTTGGAGTCACTGTCAATTCAGGAATCACATGGCAGGACCACATACCTATATCGCAAGATCGGCGTCCGCTAAGTTGAGCTACCTATTTAGAGCAAAAAGGTACTTTAGCCCCAAGCAACTTCTCCTTCTCTACAAAGCACAGGTTAGACCAGGCCTGGAATATTGCTCCCATATATGGAGCTCGGCCCCAAAGCATTCACTTAACCTACTTGACAGCATACAGAGACGAGCAATTCGACTTATTGGAGACCCTACACTCACATCGAATCTACAACCGTTGTTGCACAGAAGACAAGTTGCTGACCTTTGCTTGTTCTATAGGTACTTCCATGGTAGATGTTCCCAGGAACTCAAAGACATTATCCCTCGAAATGCAACTTTTGGGCGCCCACAAAGACAGGCTGCTAATGCTCATGACCATAAAGTGTATTTGACAACCGCGAGGATATCAATTTTTCAAAACTCCTTCTGTTACTGGATAAGCAAACTTTGGAACTCGCTTCCTGGAGATATATTTCCAGAAGAATACAATTTGCAGCATCTCGGGGCGCTGGCTGTTGAAGCGTTATAGGTTCCACATCTACTTACCTATTTTATTAAATTGAAACGTATAGCAATGCCCTCAGGATAACAGCAAAACTCAAGTAACAACACAAAAATTCCTAAAGTCGCCTTTAGAATTTAGCAAATCGGAGTTCTTTTACTTTGTCGAGTTTGGCATTAAATTTGTTGGCAGCTTAAATGCGCTAAATTAATGGGAGTGATTATTTTTCTAGGACTAACCACGATTATAGTCTTCTGAAATGAAACTGCAGTAAGCCCCAATTTGCCTATTTAATGGCTGATACCATAAATAAAAAGCAAAACCATCCCCTTTCGACTGTAATTTTAAAACTATCTTTTATTTAACAGAATGAACCATTTAAAAATGTTTTAATTTTGTTTTTAATTTTCAGAACGAAAAAGAGGACCAAAACAATCACAGCACTAACCTAGTTGTTGTCGTGGATAAAAACATTAATGGACGTCCGAAAATCTACACCGAAAACGATGTCCAAGAGAATCTGATAAAGAACAACGAAACGTGCATTTAACATGCTCTGCAATCGTCCTCCTCATATAATGTGACCAGAAGCGGACGAGGTAGCAAAAAAGTGTTACATGTTCACTACTCACAGGATACTCGTCCATAGTTTGAGTATGCGAACATACAACTCTTTATTTTTCTGTACATACTTTTCTAATATATAATAATATCTACATAAAGTATATAGTGTCAAAATGTATTTGTACTTTTTGGACTGCTTTTGTTACGTGTTCTATAATATAATTATGTAATGTAAACTATTGTATAATTTTAAACAAAATGAAAGATATATAAGCTTAAGCTTAGTTATATAAGTTTCTAAAAGTTGTGATTATGATGTGATCTTTTCTGCTATGGAGAATCACGTAAAGAAATGATATTTATAATTATTATGACTATTAAACAATTATTTTAATTAAAATGTTTTGCTTAAGCAAGATGGTTGGATTTGCTTTTATTGTTGGCCAAAAATCTGCAAATCATACACAATGGTCTCTTATTGTGTTTTGGAGTTATGATGTTTCGCGTGTAAGGTGGACATAAATCAGATCTACGTTTCGTGTTAGAAAGTATTATGTAAGAGTTACAGTTCTAGCACTTTGACTTCAAAAGTCAACTATAGCCCAGTACCGGTAGGTGAAGTTTGAGGTGAACTTGGATGCCGAAAGGGCAGCCGCATCAGAATGTAAATTAATGTCACATTTTTAAAATTTAAGGGCGCATTTAATTAATTAAAAATCTGACTGAAACTCATCAGCTAATAACAAAAAAAAACAAAACAACAAAGTAACTTATGGAACACAACTGAACCGCACGAGAGTTTTCTGTTAATTGCAAGTTTTGTTGTTTGGAATAGGTAAGTACAAGCGTTCGGACTTTAATCCTTATCCTATGCCCGAAGCAACAGACGGATAGACACCCTAGGTCTAGCTTCTCGCAGCCATTCGTTTGTCCGAGTTTCTATTTTTGGGACAAATGGAAGGGACCTACAACAAAACACAACCGAACCGTTTGATGTCAGAAAAGGTCTTAGACAAGGTGACGCGCTGTCATGTGATTTCTTTAACATCATACTTGAAAGAATTGTACGAAACTCACAAGCCAACCCCGGAGGTACAATCTTTCAAAAGTCTGTGAAAATACTCGCATACGCCGATGACATTGACATAATTGGTAAAACTCGGCGAGCTGTCAGTGGTGCATTTGTGAGTATTGAGTCAGAAGCGGCAAAAATGTGACTAGCGGTGAATGAAGGCAAAACGAAATATATGCTGTCCACAAGAAAGGACATTCAACATCGGCGCCTTGGACAGAACGTGACAATGGACAGCTATAATTTTGAGGTAGTGAAAGACTTTGTCTACCTAGGCTATGCAGTCAACTCCAGCAATGACATCAGCGCTGAGATCAACCGAAGAATTACTCTTGCCAATCGCTGTTTCTACGGGCTTAGAAGGCAATTGAGTAGCGACTAGCGAAGCCCTCTCCCGAGCAACTAAGCTGATGTTGTATAAGACCCTTATCATCCCCGCCCTGCTATATGGCGCAGAAGCATGGACTCTATCAAGGGCGGATGAAAACACACTTAGCTGCTTTGAGCGAAAAGTTCTCCGTGTGATCTTGGGTCTAGTTTGTATCTCAGGAGTCTGGAGGAGAAGGTGCAATGAAGAACTGTACGGCCTGTACAGCGATATAGACTCAGTCAAGCGGATTAGAATTAATCGACTAAGATGGCTGGGACATATGGAGCGTATGGACATCAATGCTCCGGCCCGGAGAATCTTCAACTCTACTCCAGAGGGACAACGAGGTAGAGGTCGACCTTACCTAAGGTGGCGCGCGCAGTTGGAAGGGGACCTCAACCAACATGACGTGCGCAACTGGAGGCAGCTAGCGTTGGATCGAGCTGGCTGGAGAGGCATGCTGGTTGAGGGCCAGGTCCGCCCCGGACTGAAGCGCCATCAAAAGTAAGGTAAGTAAGTAAGGAAGGGACCTACAATTTTATGCCGAGTCCGAACAGGTGAATTGAGAAGCTTTTTCCGAACAGTTATACTCTCGGATGTTTGTCAGACGTTCGCGAGAGGTGGCGCAGTATAAAAATCTTTAAAATGTAATTAATGTTTTTTCCTGGATCAAACCTGGGATCCCTCGCACAGTAGCCCAACACACTAACTACTGCGCTACTGCGCCCACATCATACCTAGTTAAAAAGCTAATAAAACACGGGTTTACACTAACTATCCCGTAAGGTGTAAAAATTTAAAACGGATTGGTTAAATATATTTTCGTTGTACTATTATTTTCTTGCATTGTGATTAAAAACTAACCCGTATTCAACACTTCAAAATGATAAGTTAATTGACATAATATTACACATACTCGGTGAAGTACTGACAAACAATTAAGAGCATTGTCTTGAATTGACAGACATAGATTTATGAGTATAATGGTAAGTTATGCGTAGTAACGTCGAAATTGAATAGTTTGAAAAACGATGAATGAACTACGTAATAATTTTGACTAATATATCGACATACAAACTTTCAAGTTCATAGAGCTTACGGTTCGTGAGACCCCCCTAAATCCCCGCGACCCCTTTACTCCTGAGCAATTCTAACGCACCCTATGGCCTAAGTTGGCCACACATCTATAAGTCAGGAAAAATATCAGGAAAATCGGGCGAATAGTTCTCGAGGTATGGAGAAACGAACAGACGGACGTTGCATTTTATATATATGTAGTAGTATGAATAGAGAGATGGATGGATGGAAGGATGGAAGTGGTTCACAGGTGTAGGTTGCTTAAGTGAACGCTCCATAGGTCTCGATTCTTCGCTTTATACTATACAAGTAGAAGAGATATTATGGACTTGATCTAATCATTTCATCCTGGGTCCACCTGGAGGACGCCTGCCTGATGGAACGGATTCCATGACACGTTTTGGGATTCTGATTGGCGACATGGGTATAACGACATGCTGCTCGACATTGAGTTCCTCAGATATTCAGGTGGATCTGTTGCGATCTCTACACGGGTGGTGTGACCAGCAATACAACGGAGACATATCCATTTCGGAAGCATGTATCCGCGATCTTATTATTTCGGTCATTACCCAAACCTCATAACCATAGATAAGAGTTGAAACAAACACCGAATAAAAGACTCACAACTTAGCTTTTACACCAAACTTAGTCCTCCTAATAACAGGATGACCAAGCTGTCCAAAAATTGACCCAGCCTGACCATTGACCAATCCTACAGGCAAACTCAGCATTGCTCCTTTCATCACTCGTAAATAAGATACTTAAACTTCTCCACTTGATTCAATGGGACTCCGCTAACATGCAGAGTGCATTGAACAGCGGCGTTCTGGAGACGACCATCACTTCAGATTATTTACTTTTACTTTCATCTCCACTTCAACACAAACGGCTACAAATCGATCGAGTGCGCTTAAAAGTTCAGTCTGACAGAATTCAAGGATGACGAAGTCGGTGCGAAGAGCAATGACTTATCCTCAATCTCCCAATTCGAAATGTTCCTCGCTAAGACTACGCTGTAATATCCAGTCCCTATAAGCAATGAAAACGACAGGAGAAAAAACGCTCCCCTGGCGAATTCCAATGCCCACGGGGAAAAGTATAAATTTATCGCCGGTGGTTTAACCGAGCACAGCTTGTCCAGTTTGTGTTGAGATATTAAATGACACTCAAGAGAGAACCGTCAATTCCATTCTCCTCAACTCCTGAAGTCATGTAGTCCATTCCAGAATTTACATCGAGGACTCAGTCGTATGTTTTCTCCAAATCTTTAAAGCATTCGGAAATATGTGTAGGCTACGGCTCTATGCAATAGCTCCTAACGTATTAACTTCTAATGAAATTGTTCCCAATGAAAAAAATCCTAACAATAAACGCAATAATTCCTAATTTTTAAAATGAAATAAGTCCTAACCCCAGATGAAATATCTTCTAACCTAAACATGAAATAAATCCTAACATTTAGGAGTTCTTTCATAATGAAACAATTCCTAGCTGTAAAAAATGAAAAAAGTCCTAAAGGGCAAAATATTTATTTAATTTAGCGTCAGGTTTAATTATAAACTTGGATGTTGTCAACTACATACTACGGATCTGCATACTACAGGGCATCTAATTAATTCGTCCTCATCCGAACGTAACTTATCGAAGCATTCGGTACCGAGTTTAAGATGTTTACAAGGCAAAAAAAGAGTGTTTGGTCGTGTAACGCAGCAGATGATGCACAAGTACTCATCAGCATCAAAAGTATTCACACTTTCTTTAATAGTTGTATACGTCGTCGGTCTTATCGGAGTGAATGGTAACAAGGGCAAAGAAAGCAATTTATGATAAGCCTGAGAGTCCGACTTACAAAAAATAAAATGCTGTTTGAAAAACAAAAAACTTAAGAAATATGATTTTAGGAAAATGAAATAACTCCTAGCAACATTGAGGGCCAGTTTCAAATGTTCCGGATAAAGTTTCGGATAGTTAGCCGACACATTACGCTTTCCACCAGATAAAAGTAGCTGATATTTTTTTTCTGTTTCATCGTCAAAGTCTCTGATAAACTATCCGGTAGAAAAATTTATCAGGCACTAATTGTTTGACAGGAATGGAAATGATGTTTTTTATCGTTTATCACATTTTTAAGTGAATTGTGTTGTTCTAGTTTTTTTAAATTAAATTTTTTAATTAAATTGGATAAATTCATTCATTCACTCATTTTCGATACCCCGCTTATGCCTTAAGTGGGTCGCGGGTGTAGGTTGCGCAAATCCAAGTGCACCGTCCATAGTCTCGATTCTACGCCATCGACTGTAAATCATAAAGGGCAATCCCCATACGGGTAGGGGAGATATTATGGACTTGATCTAACCATCTCATCCTGGGTCTACCTAGGACACCTTCTCGATTGTATGGATTTCATAGCCCGTCGTAAAATCATGGTTGGGGACATGCGTTTTAAAATTACTTATCCACCGCTGCGTCCGGAGCAGTAGCTGCTCGACATTGAGTCCCTTCCACCATCTCTACGGGTCACACCAGCAATACAAATGAGGAATCTCATTTCGGCAGCTTGTATCCGGGATCTTATTTTTTGGTCATTACCCAAATAGGTAAGAGTTGCAACAAACTCCGAATTAACGACTGACAACTTGACAATTTAGCTTTGACACCAAGTTCAGCCTCCTTATAATAACAGAATAACCGAGCTGTTTCAAAATTAACCAACCTGACCAATCCTACAGATAAACTAAGCATTGCTCTTGGTCCTTCCATCACTCGTGAGTATACATTAAACAGGCGTTCTGGAGACGACCATTACTTGAGATTTGTTTACGTTTACTTTCATCTCAGCTTCCACATAAGCGACTACAAACGGATAGAGTGCGCATTGAAATTTCGTCTAAGAGGACCAAAGGATGACCAAGTCATCAGCAAAGAGCAAACGACTTATCCTCGGATGTTCCAATTCGAAACGTTCTTCGCCAAGACTGCGCTGTAACATCGAGTCCATATAAGTAATGAAAAAAAGGAGAGGAGACAAAATGCACCCCTGGCAAAGTCCAACGCCCACGGTGAAAGGTATTGACTGGGCATGGATATGGTTAAACAAAATAGTGAAAATTCAGAAATCTTCATCGTCGAGGGTTTCTAAAAATAATTTGAAATACTCTGTTCCTACGGGGCACTGTAATATGGTTGTAATATTCATCTAATTCGACATTTAAGAATTCAAATAAATGCATGATATAACACTTCTGACTGCTGTCTACACCCGTCAACGAAATAATGCTCTGAAACTATATTTTTTCCAGCCACATCAAATAAATATTTTGTTTAAATCTTTCGGATAGAGGCTTTAACAGCCGGTTGAACTGGCTGATAGACTATCCGAGACTTTATCTGTCAGCTATTACTATCCGAAACCTTTGAAACCGAAATATTACGTTTATCTGACATATAAATTCCGGATAGGCTATCCGAGACTTTAGCAGCTAGTCTTGAAACTGGCCCTGAGTGTAATAGCTCCTAATTAGGTTTTATTTCATTCTCATGATTTTAGGATTTATTTCATGATGAAATAATTCCTAACATTAAAACATGCAATAAGTCCTAACTTTGATGTAAATACCTCTAATATTTAGGAGTTCTTTCATATGTAATAACTCCTAACTTTGTATGTAAAATTTTAGGTTTTATTTCATTTATTTTGTTAGGAGTAAATACGTTAGGAGTAATTGCATAGAGCCGTAGGCTACTCCCAAGAATACTCAAGTACCATTCAGAGATCGAATTCATTTAATTTATATTTAGAGAAAATATTTAAATACAAAACATCTTTTCATACATTGTTCTCTGATCGACGCCAAGGAGTCACCCCTAACCCCAAGCAGAGGAAAATGTGTACCCATCCATCCTTAGTAAAAAAATTTATTTTCGTTCAAATAAAAACGGATTTGAATTTGATGTAGCTCACCTTCTGAATGGAGCAGAGAGCTGAATGATAGTTTAAAATACTCGGGGGAAAATTGCTCAAAACCAGTTTTAGGAATTTTTGTATTTATTGAGAATTGTGAATGTAATGACATACACACATACATTTTCAATGGCCCGCTTATCCATTAAGTGGGTCGCGGGTGTAGGTTACCTAAGTGGACCCTCCATAGCTCTCGATCCTCCGCCATCGACTCCAAATCCTCAAGGGCAATCCCCATACGGGTAGAGGAGAGATTATGAATTTGATCTAACCATCTCATCCTGGGTCTACCTAGGGGACGCCTGCCCGATGGTACGGATTCCATAGCGCGTCGTGGGATCCTGGTCGGGGACATACGTTTAACATGACCAAACCACCGAAGCATGGACCGCTCCGTCCGGAGAAGTAGCTGCTCGACATTGAGTTCCTCACGTATTCTGGTATTTCTAATGCGATCTCTACGGGTCACACCAGCAATACTACGGAGAAATCTCATTTCGGCAGCTTGTATCCGCGATCTTATTCTTTCAGTCATTACCCAAACCTCATGACCATAGGTAAGAGTTAGAACAAACACCGAATTAAAGACTGACAACTTAGCTTTGACACCAAGTTCAGTCCTCCTGATAACAGAATGACCAAGCTGTCTCAAAATCGATCCAGCCTGACCAATCCTACAAAAAAACTCGGCATTGCTCCTTCCATCACTAGTGAATAAGACCCCGAGATACTTAAACTTCTCCACCTGTTTCAATGGGACTCCACTAACATGCAGAGTGCATGGAACAGGCGTTCTAGAGACGACCATCACTTCAGATTTGTTCACATTTACCTTCATCTCAGCTTCAACACAAACGGCTACAAACCGATCGAGTGCGCGCTGAAGTTCAGTCTGAATGTAATGACAATAGTAGGAATTAAATAATATGCTTGAACCATATATTGACACTGTGTTTACATGTTTCTACTAACGAGTCCACCCACCACATATCGGGGGGAAACGCATTCTGAAGCTTGGTATATTCTCTTAAATACAAAAAAAACTACCTTACAAATGACTAGATATGCCTACTACCTTATGCAACGCTAGATCCAACCGATAAATTGAAATTTTGGTAACTCATTGTTTGGAAAAACATCAGACCACTTAAAGCGCGATTAAATTAGGTGATGGTCCTATTTGCAGATTCCGTCCGTCCGCCGATAAGCAGGTTTTACTGTAACTTGACAACCAAAACAATCTAACCAATTTTACCTATACAAATTTGTGGAACGTGTTTCTCATTATTCACCACAAAATTGTACCGTAAATCTGTTTTGCATAAATTTCTTAAACATCATTTATTTATTTAAATTTTTTTTAATTGCCTGAAATAAATTCCATTAACATAAATAAATCGAGCCATACGGCACAGCAGCGTTAAGCTGCTCTCCGTATAGGCAAAATGTTTCATGTAAATATTTTTAAGGTAAATCCTCTTGTGTTCATTAATTATCCATTTATGACAGCAACGAATATCCCACATGAAGTCTGCCACCATTCACCATGCTCACCTGTTGTAATATTCGCGAAAATGTGAAAGGTGACGGAATCAGCAGCATTATTTTATGATAGACGTTTCCCGACAAAGGCATCATAAATTTTTATTAATTTCCCGAGGAATTCTATGATCGCTCCTTGGAGAAATCTATGGCATCCGAAGGTCGGCTATAAACATTAAATCTCGTTTATTTCTGAAGTAATTTTTACTGATTTTACTGGGAGGTGTGTATGACTTTAACGTCTACAGAATTTCTAAATTGTTCCAGCCACCAGATGTGGATCAATATCATTGATCCTAATCAAATTTATATCCTATACCTACCAAGAGTGAGCGAAGGTGAAACAATAGACGCCAGCTATGAAATCATTTGCTTTAGAAATACCTACTTATCAGCTCTTTAACGATGTCATCATTTTAAAATCATAATTCGTTGGGCATTAATGTCGCCTATGGTGGAAATAAAACCATTAGACCTTTCTAGATTGTTCGGTGATAAATACCTTTACGACTTCGACAATCGGGCGGAACATGTTTACTGCAAGGATTTGGAGCGAATCAAGATGGAATTATAGTGTCCTTATGATTTATGCAATAGCTTTTTTATGTCACACCTTCTCACTTGACAGTGTTACGTGAAGTTTGTCAACACTTTAATTTTATTGTGTCAAAAGAAAGAACTAGAAAGCTGTTTTTTTTTGACTAAGTATCTTATTCATAATTTCGCCGAGCCTGTCTATTTATATTTCACGGGTTTAATTTATCACCCCTGCGGACTTCGGAGTGAGTTGTTGGTACAATTAAATAAGAAATTATCGATTTTCAGCAGGATATGAGTGAATAATGTAAATTGTGTCGAATAGATGTCAATATAAGAATTTATGTTCCTACATACTAAACAGCAATTTGATGAATAACAGCTAGTTTCCATAAATCGAGTGAATTCGTTTTCAGTGTTCTACATTTCAAGCGATTCGGAAACTCCGATATTTTTTCGAAATCACAATTATTTCACTTTGTCTCAATTTCGAAAATTGTAAAATCGAAATCGAATATGTATAATGAAATGTAGAACACAAAAATTCATTTCCGATTTCATTTCGAGTGAAAGTGAAATGTGGAACCTAGCAGTAAGTGTTAAGCTACGATTACACGGCCATTTTTTCGAGTCTTTAAATGGCGCTCTGACGTAAAAATCCCATCACAATGCAGTCATTTAAATGTCGCTCTGTGTGATCGCCATTTTTGGCAGCGTCATTTAAATGACTAGGAAAATGGCGCACCAAATGACATGAATTAAGTGCCATTTAAATGGCGGAAAAATGGCCGTGTGATCACTCTTCAATGACGCCTAGGACAATGACATCCCAACGGAAAATTCTAAATGACTCGCAGTGCCCGTCATTTGATTTTGGGACACAAATGACGATGATAGTCATTTCGTGTGATCGCGCCATTACCTTAGCCATTTTTTCAATGACGAAGCTAAAATGTCGCTCTAATGCGACATTTTTTCCTGACGTCACAGCGCTATTTAAATGACTCCAAAAAATGGCCGTGTAATCGTAGCTTTAGTAAAAAAAAAAAATTAGTTGGCGCAACAGGCCTAGCTTCTCACAACTATTCGTTTGTATGAGTTTTTATTTTTGAAACGAATGGAAGGGACCTACAATTTTATGCCGAGCGGCTGAATTGAGACTGTTTTTTCAGGACAATAATACTCTCAGATGTTTGTCAGACGTTCGCGAGAGGTGGCGTAGTGGAAAAAACCTTAAGATGTATTTTTGTGTTTTTTCGGGGATCGAACATGGGACCTCTTGCACAGTAGTTCAGCCCACTAACTACTGTGCCACTGCGCCCATAAGTGTTGGTATCGTACGGTAAAATTCGCTGTCCGATGTAGACAAATTGGACTTCAGACTAACGTAACGACTTAAGCTTCAAGGTTATATTGGAAAATTTAGGGGAGGGCCGCTAATACTAAACTGGGAGACAAAGTCGGTCCATCACGAATGCGTTGCCATTTTGACTGCTTTCCAGTCAAATCTGACTGGATTGATCTGAATATAGCTGGAAGATTTTTTAAAATCCAGCCGGCTGGTTTTTTAGCTGGATACGAATTTTCTTTGACTGTTTTGAAATGTTTCGTGTAATATCACTTTTCTATCAACATACATTTTTTAATTCAAAGTGGAAATAGAAAAAAATAAAAAAAAAACGAACAAATATTGCTTAAGGCGGCTCTCAGATTGAGGAAACAAGCAATAAGCAACTAAGCAACTAGCAACTGTCAATAAGCAATACGCAACTTTATTTTAGCCTATTCTCACATCGAAGCAACAGTATTGCCTGAAATTTCTAACTAACATGTCATCCGACGACTCCGATGATTCGATTTTTTTAATGTGGTTCCATTTAAGAAAAAAAAAAGACAAAAGAAAAGGAAATATTGGGTGCACCCTGCATTTACTAATTTAATAAATCATGGACGAAATATTTGCGCTAAGGAACTCAGATCACATCCCACCCAATTTCAAAACTGTTATCGAATGAGCCCCGAAACGTAGTATGCGCAAATGTGTCAATAATGACAAATATTGCTACTAGGAAGCAATATTATGTTGCTTTTCAACATGCGCTGTGTATCGCTAGCGATAATTATTGTAGCAACCAGCAACATTTTTCGTTCGAGCGATATTGAGTTGCTTTGATGTGAAACCTCTAATTTAATTCTATGTAAAATAACTGTGAGCGATAATATTGCGTGTTACCTATTGCTAGTTGCTTATTGAATGTTGCCTCAATGTGAGAGCCGACTAAATTTCACTTTTTGTGTTGCTTTGAGCTTGGAAGCATATACCACTCATAGAATGAACCAATTTATGCGTTTGCATTTGCACAAGTACTTGCCTTTGCCAACTTACAAACAAATATTTAAAACTGAAAATTTATCAGTTGTATGAGGTTCAACTTTCCTATACCGGCCGAAGTAACAAAATAATTGGTTGGTACTAATTATTATGTACTTACAGAAGCAGCAATAAAATATTCGACATTATGAATTCAGATGCAAATGATGAGGGGACAATTAAAGCGCTCAGAGAGATTGCTATATAAAGTTCATTTATAAGTTAATACATTTTGTATACCCTCCAAATGAAGGAATATTTAGTTTATTATTACGTTTGTAACTTCAAGAAAGAGTCACCGGATTTGACCAGGATCAAGTTCTGAATCGATTCAGCCATGTCCGTCTGCCTGTCTGTCTCTCTGTTGAAAACACGATATAGCGTCAAAAGGAAATGAATCGACCGAATGAATGAATGAAATTCTGTCAGAGGACTTCTTTCTACAGTTCAGGTTGGTATTGAAAATATGGGCTATATCGGTCAAGTAGTTCTGGTTCTGGTACCCCTCACACCAAACCAACATTAGACCAATGCCAACTCCTCATATGGCTAACTTTTTGCATGGCTTGTATAAATGTATAATGTATGCAGTGGAGGGTATCAAAAGCAACGGCCAGACCATTGATAACACGTTTACTTGTATTTTTATTTTTTTTATACTTTTATGACTGGATTTTTAGCTAAATTTTTGTTTGAATTTCTTTGGCTGTTTTTTTGACTGGATTTTAGATTTTTGACTGTTTTTTTTCCAGTCAAATCTGACTGGAAGGCGGATTTCAAAACGGCAACCCTATATCACGATCACACTGAAGAACAAATCAAAGGTTAAACTTAGTTTCCTTACAGAATATAATGGCTACAATAGATCAGGTGAACTTTCTAGAGTCTTGTGCTATAAAATAAAATTTAACGATTCTTTGACCTAATGCATACATACAGTCCGTAGGTATGCCCCAATGTTAGTTGAAAATTTCTTGAGTCTGTGTTACCCGTAATGTTCTGTAGTGTACCTTCTTCCCCAGACTTCAGCGACACAAAAGTGACCAAAAATCATATTGAACTTTTCGCTCAAGACAACTGACTGGATTTTCATTCGACTTTGGCAGGATTCATATGCGATTAGGACATCGCGTGTCGCCCCCGTCCGCAACGTCTGTATTGCAACTTAATGGCGGAAACAGCGATTGGCAAGAACAATTCTTCGATTTATCTCAACGTTGCAAACAAAACCTTTCACTGCCTCAAAGAGGTTCAATGTCCTTTTTTGTGGACAGCATTTTTTCTTTAATTTGCCTTCATTCAGCTTGTTTCTGTCAGTCATATCAAACGCAACCTCAAAATCGATGAATTAATGTGGTTTGCGTCGATTTAGAACCGATACGGGTATAGAGTGCATTTTAGGACAATGATGGATGATGGACTCGCGCTAAAACCCACTGATAAAATGTAGTCAGGTGGGTAAATATTGGTTTTGGTTGGTGGGTTTAACAAGGTGCACTCATACCACATAAGATCCATTGTATTGAAAAGGATAGGTGGGTCACACTGCCGGCATACTTGCCTTATGGGTTGCTTCTTTTTGAAAACCTGATGAAACATAGAATAGATGGCTTCTCGATAGAAAAACTGCCGCTATCACGGGACTTATTAAGGTAATGAGCGAACGGCTGTCCACAAAAGATCTGGCAGTATTTTGTGATTGCAGCCTTTTAAAGTCAAAAGTCCTTACAGTATTCTCTTGTTGCTGGACTGTTCGTCATAACCGCAAGCGATCCTTGGCCGCTACTATAGATGATTGTCCAATCCGATTTTGGCAACTTGAAATGTGCCAAAGTGTAGATAAAAGACTGAATTGCCATATGAACGATCTGGTTCTTCATATTTTGATCTGTGGACAGCCATTTTGCGTCACATAGGTCGACATACAGCAAACGATGTTTTGCACAGTCGCGAAGTCAGTTAGCGTTGGTATTTCTTTAGTACTCTGCATTTGTAGCCAAGAAAATGAGAGGGATGCGCTGACAAAGAACTGCATGAGGATACTCCACACTTTCTTTGCCACTGCCCAGTACTTGTGAAAACTTTACGATATGCCCGTAATCGACCTAATTCAATGAGTCTTCGGACCTATCTTCTTTTGAAATTACCTACTAAGTGTACTCAGTACGTATGGACAAAAAAATGCAGCCTTCGGGTTAATCCCTAGAAAAGTGAGATTGCCCGTTTACAAACAATAATACTACAATTTGAGCCACCAACTCTTGAGGGAACACCCGTAAGAGAATGATCAGATTGAAGAAATCAGCTAAATAAATCAGCTTCGAAATAGATGCAACCTAATTATTGAATCGGCGAAGACAACTTACAGCGAAAGAGTCACTAACAAAGTAATTGGATGTCCTAACGGCTCACGCGCATTCAGGTCCATGGCAAAGATAATCAGTTCTAACTTTAGTTGCTCTTCCTTTCCACCTCCAGTAAAAGAAGATGGCACGCTGGCAACAACTCCTAAAGAAAAGCAGACCTTTTCGCTAGCATGTTTTCACTGAACTCCACCCTAAATTCTGCACAACTAGAGCCACCAAATATCCCGAGGGGGTGCAGACATCGATGGCAGAAGTTTAATTTCGGCCTCGAATAATTCAACGCATCCTTAAGGAACTAGTTTGCAATAAGGCAACGGGACCCGATGGAATTCCGGCTATAGTACTCAAGAGCTGTGCTCCAGAACTTGCACCTGTACTATATAAGCTGTTTAGCATGTCGTACTCCCAGAAGACGTTTCCTTCTTGCTGGAAAACCGCTCGCGTTCAACCTATTCCAAAGAAAGGGAGGAAATGTCTGCCACAAAACTATCGTCCAATAGCGTTACTTTCAATGCTCTCAAAAGTAATGGAAAAGGCAATAAATGTCGAATTAATCAAATATCTAGAAGGCCACCGATTAATAAGTGACAGGCAATACGGATTTCGAAGCCGTCGTTCCACTGGAGACCTGTTAAGCTACGTAACGCACTTATGATGGACGCAAGCAATTGAACAACACGGCGAATCCAGAGCCGTAGCCTTGGACATATCAAAGGCATTTGACCGAGTCTGGCATAGAGCCCTATTAGGCAAGTTGTCGTCTTATGGATTACCACAACAACTCTGCGGATGGATGCAAAATTTTCTTCTGGGAAGATCGATCCAAGTTGTTGAAGATGGCGTATCATCTAATTCGTTTGCTATAAATGCAGGAGTGCCCCAAGGATCTATTCTTTCCCCAACTCTATTTCTTCTCCACGTCAACGATTTGCTTGGATCGACGAATAATAATATCTACAGCTTTGCTGATGACAGCACTCTTTTATCCTCTATCTCGAACAGTGGGCCTGTGAATGCGGCTACATCACACAGTCAGAGATGTGAACAAATTAGTTCTCTAAATGGTGATCTGGACAAAATCTTGAAGTGGGGAAAAGACAACTTGGTTGTATTTAATGCAAACAAGACACAGCTCAGAACATTTTCTAGGAAAAATCCATCATCAGTTCTTCAGATCCAAATGGATGACCATCCGATCCATCCCAAGGACTCAATGCACCTTTTAGGAGTCACAGTCAATTCAGGAATCACATGGCAGCACCACATATCCTATATCGCAAGATCGGCATCCGCTAAGTTGAGCTAACTATTTAGAGCAAAAAGGTATTTTAGCCCCAAGCAACTTCTTCTACTCTACAAAGCACAGGTTAGACCAAAACATTCATGCAACCTAGTTGACAGCATACAGACACGAGCAATTCGACTTATTGGAGACCCTACACTCACATCGAATCGGCAACCGTTGTTGAACAGAAGACAAGTCGCTGACCTTTGCTGGTTCTATAGGTACTTCCAAGGTAGATGTTCCGAGGAACTCAAGGACATTATCCCTCGAAATGCAACTTTTGGGCGCCCCACAAGACAGGCTGCTAATGCTCACGACCATACAGTACACTTGACAACCGCGAGGACATCATTTTTCCAAAACTCCTTCTGTTACAGGACAAGCAAACTTTGGAACTCGCTTCCTGGGGATATATTTAAAGAAGACTACAATTTGCAGCAATTTAAGTGCAGAACTAACATACATCTGCAAGCATCTCGGGGCGCTGACGAAGCGTTATAGGTTTGCCTTTCCCGGGAGAAGTATTTAAAAAAAAAAAAAAAAAAACAGAGAAGATCTACGACAACTATGCAGCTTGTGTAACTTAGCAGAAAGTGAGGGTACACATCATTTCATTGGCAGGTGTCCAATATTGAAAGAAACGAGAAGAAATATCTTGGGAAGCGATATCCTATCAGAGAATCAAGTCATGACACTCCTCAATGATGTAATGTTCCTAGATTATTCAAATATTGTAAAATCGCACTACAATATCGGGCAAGAATATTATCAGGCAACTTTTGATAAATTCATTTTATTTTGATACACGATACTTTTCCATGCAAACTTATTTATTTTGTAAACTTTATTTTGTAACAAATTTTAAAGTAAAGTACACAAATAAATTTAATCTAATCTAAAAAAATCCAAAAATCTAAGAGTCGAAAAGAAAAGAATTTATTATAGTAGTCATCAGCGTGACCGTTGTGCGACTAAAGTTGCAATTTGGCACTTTTTTTACCACCTTGGCACAATGATACCACTTTTCTATTTAATGATTTTGGCCCTTTTTCACAATTTGGAACAACAAAAATATTAAATTGTCAAACTTTTAAGAAAATTCAATGCGCTGAAGTGGCTCAATTGATACACATCACACCAAAAACATAAATGTATAAAAACACCCAAAGAGTGTAACTAGTCAGCCACGAAAAGTAATGAGATCTAAATGTACGCCAAGTTCTTAGTTTAAGAGGTTAAATGTAAAAAAAATGGAATCTAGCAGGATCTAGCATTCTGCCAAATTTCACGTTACTAGGGTGTCTGGAAGAGCTTCATAATTTTGATGATCATCATCTAAGTGAGTGAGTTAGCCTGTGAGTGAGTGAGTCAGTCAGTTACGGTTTTTGCGATTTTTGACGTCCTGTATGTTGAAAACCACTAATGCTATAGAGATGAAATTTGGTGAGGTGGATCTTTTTATTATGAGCTTGGTAAATATTTCAAGTTTGAAGTTTTTTTGTTAATTGGTTCCGAAGTCAGAGGGAGGTCGAAAACAGCCTGAGTTTGTTCCTGTAAGAAGGGTAAGTGCCTTTACTAGAGAACTTGGAAGGGGCACTACCGTGACTTTTGATCTGTCGAAGTTGATTCCTTTAACGAGCAATGCGCCGCCTTCAATTTCAGAATCGGGGCCAGAGCGGTTGGAGAATGATTCAGAAGATTTTAGATTAGAACCTGCACCGCTTAATGAATTGATTTGTTATGTTATTGAATTGATTTTACGTTTAATGTTTTCTTTATGGTATGTTTTATTCGACAGAATTGTTATAGTTTTAAAAATAGAATATTACCAGTACAATATCTTGTTTGTTTGTTATGTTTACTTTTGTTTTGAAGTTATTACTTTAAATGGCACTTTTTTTTCTCAGTGGCTCTTTTTCTTGCGACTTTTCTAAATTTATCAACGGTAACGCTGGTAGTCATAACTCTTAACACTGTGTGCAGTGGCTCAGTGGTTAGTGTAGTGGACCACTGTGCGAGGGGTCGCAGGCTCGATCTCTGGAAAAACATAAATTTCATCTTAAAGTTTTTCCCACTGCGCCACCTCTCGCGAATGTCTGACATACATCCGAGAGTATAACTGTTCGGAAAAAGCTTCTCAATTCAGCCGTTCGAACTGGGCAGAAAAATGTAGGTCCCTTCCACTCGTCCCAAAAAAAATTAAAACTCACACAAACAAATGGTTGTGAGAAGCTTGGTCTAGAGGGTCTATAATTTCCTAAGAAACCATACAATGAAACTACATCTCAAAGATGACGATCTATGTAGACGAAGAGGTCCATGAGGACACACCTCACTTCCTCTGTCACTGCCTGTCATGTTTCTGCTTATGTTATGAATTTTGTAAAAACAAGAATAAAAGAAAAATTAAATGCCAACAAAAAAATTCTCTGAAGATACTTGGTCCTGTGGATAGTATCGACTTCATGTTAATTAATGAGATGCCTAGGTACCTACAAACTGCAATTTTACTTTTCAGTTCAACTTTTAAGTAATAATGCATTCACATGTGTAAGCATACCGCACCAACTACTGAAAGATTTTTTTTTGTCATGTGGTTGCACTAACAAGGTTAGTTCTACATGTATGGTCCTTTTTCTGTTTGGAAGTAGCGCAACCACATTTCCCTCGGCGAAAATTTAATATATTAGGAAATAGTTTAATGGTCGCACGTCGCGTCAGTTTGAAATCTGTACACATACACACAAGTGCACTTCCAGCGAGTAAAATAAGTTTTAAATTGTGCGATTCACTAGAGCAGAAAATGTTGTAAATATGATTAGTGTTGCTCAAATGTTGTATAGTTGTAGTTGAAGTTGTGCTGTGCAACCCCGTAATGATGTTAGCGCAAGGATGGCATTTTATCATATTTTGTTATAGATAGGTACCTATGGGTGGGTATTCATTTGATGGATACGTGACGATGACGATACGTGACATCTGACATCGTTGAAGAGGAGCACATGTGAAATGCTATGCTATTTTGTGAAGTGTACCTGCTTAAAATTTTATGACGAGAATTTAAAAGGTGAGCGAAAAAAACGTTCCCTTTAAAAACATATTACATCAACAGCAACAGATGTATCCGAACCCGAATGATGGGGGTCAACCGAAGAGAGTGAGCTCAAATTTGTCGTAAAATAGTTCACCCTGCTTGTGGGTGGCCTTGGGGCCAATGTGTGGCCAACCGTCATACGGTATAGACATGAAAAGTTACATGGCCAGACGAGCGAATAATTTTGCTGAATGCCACATTCTCACATGAGATACATAATTCAGAGGATAGACTTTTAAGGCAGGAAAATAAATTGTTTTGCGAGCAGAAAGTGTAAAATGTTTGCACATCTTTTCTTTTATGGAATTTTGAGTAGATAGGCTGATTCCAAAATAGTTCATACAGTGACACTTTTATTAAGGTACATTTTTTTTACGAATGCTTTGATTTTGTTCATAATAAGGATGATGAAGGTCAAACTTGCGGAAATATGGTTTCAGAGAAAAATGTCGGTCTGTGGGTTTTATTTAGAACTGATTTTGGAATGAATAAAATATAACCATAGAGAAAGCCTAAGTCCCTAAGCCCGTATATATGTACACTTAACTGTAGCCTAAAGGACTAAGTGGATTTGCAGACAACTTCGTTTCTGACTGTCTTGCGATTTTACACTAAAGGAGCAAGTCAGATTTTCAGACAATCTTTGATATTGACTCGAGAGGGGTTTGTGAAGTTTGGTCAGAATTGGACAAACAGGCGTGGCACTTCCCGTACAAAATCAAAATTTGCAAACGCCATTTCTCAACACTTATGAGAGAATATATTTGTAAAATTTGGAGCATTTATGTGCATTGTATAATTGCTACGCACTCTGGCAAAGGGTCCGCCATCTAACGTTTTTTTTTTTTCAACTATTGCTTATTTCGCGAATGGTAACACTTAGCTCATGTCTGATTTGACAGATAATTAGTTTTATCCTTCCGCTGAACGAATATGGTTGTGTATACGCTTGAACAACGCTGGGAAATATTGCGACATTACTTTGAAAATCATGGTAATGTTGCAGAATGTGTGCGAAAATTGCGTACGGATTTTGGAAGAAGAGAAGCACCGTCAGCTCCGTATGTTCGTTATCTTGTGAAAAAAGTGAAAGAAACTGGCATCCTCATCGATAAACCAAAGCGTGAAAAGCCAAAAACAGTGCGTACGCCCGAAAAATTTGCTGCTGTGGCAGAAAGTGTGCGTGAAGCGCCATCAACATCAATTCACCGTCGTTCTCAACAATTGAACATTTCGGAGACATCATTGAGACGAATTTTGCATAAAGACCTTGGTATATGACGCCATACAAAGTCCAATTGGTTCAGGAGTTGAAGCCAACTGACTATCCAATGCGTTTTCGCTTCGCTAAGTGGGCCTGCGATCGACTTAGAGAAGATGCCGATTTTGCCAAAAAAATCATCTTTTCAGATGAAGCTCATTTTGATCTTGGCGGGTATGTAAACAAGCAAAATTGTCGCACTTGGGGCACAGAAAACCCGCACGCATACATTGAAAAGCCGATATACCCAAAACGAGTCACTGTTTGGTGCAGATTTTGGTCCAGAGGCATAATTGGGCCATTTTTCTTCGAAAATGAGCAAGGAGTGGCCGTTACAGTCAATGGCGATCGTTATCGGGCCATGTTGAACGAATTTTTGTACACAAAAATTGAAGAGGAGGATATTGGCAACATTTGGTTTCAACAGGACGGCGCTACGTGCCATACCGCCGAAGCTACACTCGAGGTTTTGCGCCCTGTTTTTGAAGATCGCATTATTAGCCGCAGAGCTGATATCGTTTGGCCACCGCGGAGCTGCGATTTGACACCGTTGGACTATTTTTTGTGGGGTGCCGTAAAAGATAAGTGTTACGCCGACATGCCAGAGACAATTGACGCTTTAAAGGACAATATTCGTGAGGCCATTGGTGAAATACAGCTGCACACAATCGATAATGTGCTTAAAAATTGGACCGATCGTGTTGCGGAGTCTTAATAACTTCTAATTGTAAACACTGCTGTGTGAACGCACTCTTTTCAAGTGTCACTGAAAGATTATAGTTCAGTGCAAAAGTGATCACTGAACTCTTGGCACTGCCATCTTGTTCTTTACACAAAAGTGTAAGTTTTTTAAAAATCTCTTTAAATCCTTTTGTATATGTACTTATGTTATATTTAGGAAATAAAAACTCCTTCACCTACTATTTTGGGAAGCAAAGGTGTTTTTATTTGGCCGCCTCCTCAAAGTCATCGAGAAGCAACATATCGTGTAGGCTACTGCATGGCCAGCCGAGGCAGCCATTTGAATGAAATTATTTTCCATTATTAACCGGAAGGATTGTACTTTCAAATAAATAAAGAAATTTGTTTCAATAGTCAATAGTTTTTTTTATAGCATTTTCAAAAAAAAAAAAGTTATTTGGCGGACCCTTTATAAAAGAGGAGACTAACTGACTATGAGAGAATCTCTGCGTACAATAGTGTACCAAATTCTGAGGACCAAAATAAAATAAGGCGCTATTGCTCAGCAACTTCTATCGAATCTTAAGAATATCAGAAGTGGCATCACTTGTCTAGCGACAAAACAAATTTGGCCTAAGCTGAATTTGAAACGCTCTAAACAATAGATCTCTATCAAACAAATTGCACATCGGCACTACAATAGGTGTCATTACTGGGCACTGCCTGATAGGTAAACATGCCGCAAGGCTAGGCCTTTTCGCAAACGACTTTTGCAGAAGCTGTATGGATGAGGAAGAGGAGGAAACTATCCATCACGTTCTTTGTTCCTGCCAAGCTCTCTCCCGCAGAAGGAAGCTTCACTTAGGAGCTTTCCATTACAACGACTTGGGCGACCTGACAAACACAGATCTCAGAAGCCTCTTACGCTTTATAAAGATCTCAAAATGGTTCAACTAGTAGGGAGATCTTATATGATCCTTTTTTTCGTGGTATCACAATGCTGGTCTAAGTGGAACACCTCAGGGGGGAGTCCTTTCACCTCTCCTTTGGGTGCTTGTTATGGACGACATTTTAAAGAAACTGAGCTCCATGGGAATAAGTGCCACAGCATAGAAGGGCCGGTTTAAGGGTAGTGAAGGGATTACATGAGAACACAAGCGTTCTCACTCTAGCCTCTCACTATCAACTCCTACTCTCACCTCCACCTTGGTGACTGGTGGGTGCCTAGTACCTCGACTAGGGTCAAAACAGGGCCTGGTCCTCCAGGTTGGGGGTTGTGCCGTCGGGGTAACTTTCCGACCATGGAAAAACCATATAGTTATGAGAGAGACGCAACCAGCCTCGGATAACGGAACTCCTCAAATGGCAACCAGACCCGGAACGTCAATGGACTATGATTTAAGAGTATGTACCTGGAATGTAAGAACACTCTACACCCCAGGTGCCACTCAAAAATTTGAGTCTGTCCTCATGATAGGATCAGGCATGATGAAAAGAAAAGATTGCGACATTTATTACAGCTGCAACAAAAGACTGCATGTATTAGGATGCGGATTCGTCGTGGGAAATCGGCTTAGGACAAAAGTTATTGACTTCAAGCCGATAATTGATCGAATTTCTGTGATCCGCATCAAAGCTACTTTCCAAAACATAAGCCTAATGTGTGCACACGCCCCTACCGACGAGGCTGAAGATCCCATCAAGGAGGAGTTTTATGACCGCCTGGATGGCGCCTACGGTTCCTGTCCGGAGTATGATGTAAAAGTTGTACTCGGGGATTTCAATGC
This sequence comes from Cheilosia soror, assembly GCA_949372485.1. Classification (NCBI taxonomy): domain Eukaryota; kingdom Metazoa; phylum Arthropoda; class Insecta; order Diptera; family Syrphidae; genus Cheilosia; species Cheilosia soror. The sequence continues at coordinate 32,244,241 of OX443561.1, read as the reverse complement.
TAAAGTCGGAAGGGAAAACATCTTTGGCGGGTTAGTTGGTAAGCACAGAATCCACGAAACGACAACAGACAACGGCTACCGACTAATCAATTTTGCAGCAGCTCGTAATACGGTTACAAGTAGCACTAGGTTTCCAAGGCTAAGGATCCACACAGCAACCTGGCACTCTCCAGACGGTCGAACCGCCAACCAAATCGACCATGTGCTAATCGATGCGAGGCACGCATCCAACATCCTCGACGTGCACACATTCCGAGGGGCAAACGTGGACTCTGACCATTTTCTTGTCGCGGCTAAATTCAGAGCTCGACTGTCCAACGAGAAGAAGCTGCGAACGGCCCAAAAGAAGTAATTCGAAGACGAAATTCGTCGCTCCCAGCGTGCCGTGATAGAAGCGTTCACGGCGATTTAAGAACAGGCGAAATCAGTTGGCCTTGAAGTAAATGAGGACAAACTATCAACAAACAAACAAGCATCTGTCTACCGCATAGGACAAAACGTCACTATTGATAGCAACAATTTCGAGGTAGTTAAGGAGTTCACCTACCTCGGAGTAAACGTAAACTCCACGAATGACACCCTAGTGGAGATCCGGCGAAGAATTCCCCTAGGAAACCGTTGCTACTTCGGTTTGCCAAAACAATTGGGTTCAAAACTCCTAACTCGAAGGACAAAATGTGTGCTCTACAAAACCCTTATCCTGCCAGTTCTGCTTTATGGCGCCGAGTGCTGGACGATAAGCAAGAAGGGAGAGCTGATACTGGGCTCCTTCGAAAGAAAAATACTTCGGCGGATTTTTGGAGGAGAAGATACAACCGCGAACTCTATGAGCTGTACCAAGATGTGGATGTAGTCCAAAAAGCCAAAACACGTCGACTACATTGGCTCGGCCACATCGAGCGAATGGACAATAATTCTCCAGCCAAGAGGATCTTCGAATCCCAGCCCCCACGTTCGAGAAGACAAGGAAGACCGAACCTCCGTTTTCAAGTAGGACCGCCAACTTCCAGGAAATACCTTTAATATTATAAATACTACGGCGTGACATTCCAGAATAAAAACAATCTTATTCACCATAACTTTGGAAAATCTGATTCCATATAAATTTTAATTTGGAATAATATTTTGCCTTCAAAAATCGACTAGGCTTCAAAAAGAAGCACCCAACTTTCTGCACATCTAGTCATTTTATTTGTCAATTCAACTTCCTTGGGGAACATTTCATAATAATGAGGAAGGGACCAGAATCCTTAAAGCATCCATTGAAAGAATTTTTTTCTTTGTTTTTTTATGAAACTTTTTAAATTAATCTCCGGCATTACGTTGGATTTTATTTATATTTACAATTCCCTTTATTGTTCACGTGCATATACAAAATAAATTTAATGAATGTTTTCCAGAACTGGCTTTCAACAAATTGAATAATAATACGAACACGTCGCTATGGAATTGTTTCATAATAAAAGGACGTTGATGTTTAATGGGGAATTCCGGTTAAGTTTATTTGGGTGTATAGCATATTTATTACATTTTAGTTGGAAGTAAACTCCAAGTGCTTTAAAAGTTGTTGTTTATCTGATCGAATGCATAGACCTTACTATACGTGTAGCTGTAGCTGATAACGCATCTATTTAGGTGTACAAAGAATTCTGTGAAACTTAAGAATAAAGTCAGTAATTTTCAAGAAATTGTGTCACAGATGATCAGGGTCAGTTGCACCTATTGACCAAACTTGGTAATTATAGGTATGCCACTGTGAGAATGTACCTGTCCAGTAAGTACTACCGGACACCTCTAAAAGTATCTTATGACCAGTGAAAGCTTGATTTCGGTGTTGGATTATCCCAATTGTAACTAAAGTTATGCCTTCATACATGTTAAACTTTAGATATTAAAAATTTATTTATAATTCATTTTGCTTATGGTTGCACATGCACAGCAACCAAATCAATTTAAGGAGAATTCATTAAATGAGCGGCATATCCCCCATAGGGTCATGGACGATGAGGCTATTCCCATATTACCACAACGGATAAGTATGGCTTTTGTTTAAGCGTAGAATTATTGAGAATTTTAAAATTTATAGAATTATGGACCACATGAGATATTTATACATCGAATACTTGAAAAAATGGAGCGAGCATGTTGTGTATTTCTAAAGAAAATTAATAAATTCCGATATTTAATATACATAACATAGGATATAGGTATTCAATGAATTTTAATGAACACGATTTCAGTTTCTTGGAGTTAAAAAAAAAATATTTCTGCTGCTGTGAATAATTAAACTGGTTGAGCTTTTCAATGAATAGCTACATAATAATCAAAAAATTTGGCTAATTAGATAGAATATCGGCAGCAATTCTATCAATCAATTTTGGACAATAATCTCATAATAGTTGATAAGAGCACTGTGTTACTAGACTAGTTTCTGCTTAAGAACGAAAACGCTTCTTAAAAACGAAAACGCGAAAACAAAAACCGTTTTAATTTTTAACTTTTTCGTATTTTTCGTATACGTATCTAGTAAAGCGGCCCATAGACACTACACTTGTGTCTGAACCGGTGTACTGACACCGGTATGGCATTACGCCATACATATCACACCAATCGAGACACCGAGACCAAAAATCAAAAACTTTTGATTTTTACTCACTACGTGTCTGACACCAAAATCGGTGTGCGCACCAGCTACACACACTTATACTTACTTACTGAAACACAGCAGCCTTCCATCCTCTACGATCCCGGGCACACTGCTTCCAGTGTTGTCGAGACCAAGCGCTCTGGCATCTGCGATGGCTTGGTCTTTGAAACGGAGGTCCTGACGCTGTATTCTATCATACGCGGCTTTGAAGTCGATGAATAGGTGATGAGTTTCGACTTGAAATTCGTTGGTCTTTTCCAGGATTTGCCTCAGTGTGAAAATTTGGACTATAGTCGATCTGCCGGGCCGGAAGCCACACTGGTACGTGCCGATTAGTGTGTTGCAGAACGGTTTTAGACGTTCACACAGTACGTTGGATAGGATCTTGTATGCGACATTAAGCAGGGATATGCCTCGATAGTTCTTGCAAGACATAGGATCGCCTTTTTTGTAGATGGGGCATATGGAGCTGATAGTCCAGTCATCGGGCATGTTTTCTTCCACCCATACTTGGTTGATGATTCCGTGCATGCTCCCTACCAAAACATCACCACCGTATTTAAAGAGCTCCGCTGGTAGACCATCAGAGCCTGCGGCCTTGTTGTTCTTAAGCTTTTTTATAGCTAAGCCAACTTCTTCTATACTAGGTGGTGGAACTAGTTCTTCATTGACTGGACGTGGGTTCTCTTCTTGCCCTATCACTCTCTCTACATGATGCCCATTAAGCAGCTTCTGGAAATGCTGCTTAAACACATCTACTATTCCCTGCGCTTCGGTGACTAAGTTTCCTTCGCTATCTCGAAGAGCCTGCGTCCAGCTAAGCCAGTTGCTTAGCTTTTTTATAAAACCTCCGGATGTTATTACGATCGCGCGACTCTTCGATCTCCTTGAGCTGGGAAGCTGCGTAAGTCCTCTTTTTTCTACGCAGGATCTTCTTTTCCTCCCTTCTCCTGGCTCGATACTCTTCTCTCGCTGCCCTTGTTTTGCGCTGCAGCGCTTTCTTGTGTGCATCTTCTGTCACCTTTTTCCTGTACACGCATACATCATCATACCACGGGTTCTTTCTCTGGGGTGGCTGGTACCCTACGGTGGTTTCGGCTACCTCCTTGATGATGTCGCGATACTGGCACCACTTATTGTTAACGTTTGTGGTAGGTGAGTGCACAGGGGAGAGTTTCATACTCAGGCGATCGCTGTAGGCTCTGGCTACTCCAGGTGTGCTAAGGCGTCCAACGTCGAATTTCTTCTCCTGGGCGGTTCGCAGCTTCTTCTCGTTGGACAGTCGAGCTCTGAATTTAGCCGCGACAAGGAAATGGTCAGAGTAGACGTTTGCCCCTCGGAATGTGTGCACGTCGAGGTTGTTGGATGCGTGCCTTGCATCGATTAGCACATGGTCGATTTGGTTGGCGGTTAGACCATCTGGAGAGCGCCAGGTTGCTGTGTGGATCCTTAGCCTTGGAAAGCTAGTGCTACTTGTAACCGTATTACGAGCTGCTGCAAAATCGTTGTCTGTTGTCGTTTCATAGATTCTGTGCTTATGCTTACGAACTAACCCGCCAAAGATATTTCTTTTCCGACTTTAGCATTGAAATCCCCGAGTACAACTTTTACATCATACTCCGGACAGGCTCCGTAGGCTCCATCCAGGCGGTCATAAAACTCCTCCTTGATGGGATCTTCAGCCTCGTCTCGTCGGTAGGGGCGTGTGCACATATTAGGTTTATGTTTTGGAAAGTAGCTTTGATGCGGATCACAGAAAGGCGATCACTTATCGACTTGAAGTTAATAACTTTTGTCCTAAGCCGATTTCCCACGACGAATCCGCATCCTAATACATGCAATATTTTGTTGCAGCTGTAATAAATGTCGCAATTTTTTGTCTTCATCTTACCTGATCCTATCCATCGTATCTCCTGAATAGCGGTTATATTTGCCTTATACTGCGTGAGGACAGGCTCAAGTTTTTTAGTAGCATCTGGGGTATAGAGCGTTCGTACATTCCAGGTACATACTCTTTAATCATAGTCGATTGACGTTCCGGGTCTTGTTGCCATTTGAGGAGTTTCATTATCCGAGGCTGGTTGTATCTCTCTCATAACTAGTCATGTTTTCCGTGGAGGGCCACGCCCTTGATTTGACCCTAGGACTGTGGGCCGAAAAATCCGATGTCAGTAACCCATTTTGGGATATGAGCTCGTTCGCCACCGACTCTTTTCCAACACCCTGGCTCAGTGTTGGAAATCCCTATAGACCTGTTGTTCAAATATGTCGAAGCAGCTCATATAGGGGTTACACTTAGTAGTTCGACCTGACTGGGACTAGGGAATTCCTCCGCTAAAAGTAAGGGCCTTAGTGCGAGGACACTGCTCCCCCCTCTGTCGTCCGCTGCCACCAACGACCTTCCACAGAGGTTGGTTACTCCAACTCCAGTCTAGGAACTAGGCACCCACCAGTCACCAACGTGGAGGCGAGGGTAGGAGTTGATAGTGAGAGGCTAGAGTCACTACCCTTACACCAGCGTTTTCGAGATATGACGCAATCAAAAAACACTGTTTGATTGCATTGCAATTTGTTTAGCTCAAAACTGAGCAAAAGGTATTACTCTGGATTTAAGCATTACCTAACACTTACATTTTTATCATAATCGAAAATGGTGTTTTTGAGATATGAGCAATTTTTTATTATTAGAGATTTGGGTGGATTTGGATGGATATCATTTGGGTGGATTTCAAATCGTTCTTACCGTTTTCGAGAAATTTTCAAAAATGCCGTTGCTGGACTTTTTGACGAAAAACTGGGTATGAAGTCATGTTAAGCATGCCTATATTAACTCAACTATTATTTTAGTTCAAATCATTTGAGCCATTTTCGAAAAATTCTAAATTGTTTAAAATTTTGTAAAATTGTTATATGGGAAGTACCTACCGTTAATATTTGGGCCAGCATAAAAAAAAGCGACTCCTAATGTTCTCTGTAGCGCGTGAGCCTATAAGTGTATACGGCCTTTGTAGGTTTATTGGTTCATGAGTTATAGGGGCGTGGCATCTCCCATACAAAAATGCATTAAAAATCTTAGATCTCGAAAACCAGGGAATCAAATTGAGTTCAAATTTACATACATTCTTAGGTATTGGCCCAGACGTATTCCTGTGAAGATTGGTCAAATTTGGACAAAGGGGCACAGCAGATAGGAACTTATATGCAATGTTGAGGGCACTAATGCCTCTATAGTTGGCGCTATTAAGGGGGTCTCCTTTCTTGTTACCTCAGCACCAGTAGCGGCAATTTGACTATGCCATTTCGATACGATAATCTTCAATCAATTTTAGCATGTTGGTATTAAATGCTAGAGCTGCACATAAGCACATGTACCCTTCAGAAATACACTGTAGGCTTTTGGGTACATTATTTTTTCCCAGAATAGGTACATACCTACATTCCGTTTGCCTCAATGTGTATTCAAATTAATAACCGTGCCCAATTTCAATTCACCCCTTCTATGGAATGCAAGCATGAATTCCAAATGGACTTCCTGGTATATGTTCTCCCCATTTGATTCCTCATCAATAATCCTTGGTTCCTTGCTCCTCCTGCTCTGACTGCTTATACTCTTACTCGCGATAATCTCAGAATAAAAACACAGTGATATAACATTTAACATTGAAACTGCTGTGTCTTTAGTTTCCGTCTCAGAACGCCTGTAGTGCGGCAAGGACACACACCACAACACCCACATTAAATTGTCATAAAGTGGAAATCTACTACACCATCATATCAGCTCAGCAGGCATCTTCGAAGTCGGACCGATGCGATGTGTGTATTTTATGAATAATAAATCTAAGTCGGCAATAATCTACCAAAGATGCTTACCACAATCGTATACCGAAGGCCAAAAGCCGCCTTAAGTTAATGTCTTCTAAGAAAATCGCAGACAATTCCTCAAATCTGGAAGGAAAAAAAAAACAAAGACAATCATTTAAATAGCAAAAGTTGCCGCTTCAGGACAACGGCTTTCGATACGAGATGCTCTATACATAAATCAAAACCAAGGCAATGAATTTATTCTCAATTTCCGTTTGTCGTATATACATAAACGAAGGTTTGCTGGTTGACCGATTATCCTGGGCACGCACGGTATCCTCCTAATCCTCTCAGATGTTGATTCATTGTTGCGTATTTTGATGTTGGGTGTGGTTAGAGCTCTAAGAAGTATTATGGCCATTGATAAGAAATCCGTTCTTGAAGAGCTAAGTGGATCGTGTTTCGATTGACAGATGTTCAAAGAGAATAAATTTGATAAGATTTAAGGAATGCTAGACGAATTTGGTGGGGGAGGTGGAGGTCCCTTAAAATATATTATATTCAAAATAAATCTGATGTATAGTCGAACTTTCTGACAAATTGTACTCGCAGACGTTTCGAATACTATCCTTATTGACCAATAACCATTCAGTTGGCAGTTGTATTCATTTAGTGAAGCAGCAATTTATTCTGGTTAGGGAAATTGAAAGAAGGCTTATATAGCCAGAGGTGCAAATAAGCTAACCAAAGAATCGGTCAGCTTTCAAATGAAAGTAAAAGTACACAAAGTCACAAGCAACATGTTCGCTCAGTGCGAACTCAGCATACGCTTTGACAGAGTTGTGTTTTTGATGGACTTTAAAATCGAGGTTACCTTTAGGTACAGTCGTCCGTTTCCGCTCTGTTGAAATTATCAGTCTTGGTACTACAAAGTCAATGTTGTTTTAGGTCCAACAAGCCACAAACAGCCTCGGGTTAGATTAAGTTTACCATTGACGACCAATGCAAAGCAAATTCGGTTTAGAACATGGGCCCATACCCTGTATTTCGCTTCGAAAATAAGTCATCCGGAAATGGAAAATTAATGCTCCCTAACTCGAAAATCTCATGAATTCCAAATGGACTTCCTGTGTAGGGAGAGAACCCTTCGATTCCCCATCGGTCGCAAATAGAAAGGTTCTACTTAGGACAACAAAAAAATGCATGTACTTAAGGTAACAAGTCAGTCAGGGGCGTAGCGAGAGGGGGGGTGTGTGTGTGTGTGGGGGGGGGGGGTGCGCCACCCCCACGTTTTTCAAAAGTCGGCAAATCAGCTACATTTATAAACTTGAGCAACTTAAAAAAAATCGGGCAATTTTCAAAAATTGGCTCAATTAAGAAGTGAGTTTGAATTTTCATATAGGTGCTAGCGAACCCCTGCACACTTCGTAGTGCAAAATATAAAAATAAAAAAATGTGTTTTTATTGTAATGCTCCGTGGTACACATTTTTTGTTTTTCCAAGAATCGTATTACGTCGAAAGAATTCTTGTCAGGACAATCCATAGCTATCAATGTTACACATTTTACTAACTTTGGCTCCCATGACTGTCGAAAAATAGCGCCACACCCCTTTATTAACCTAAAATTATCTGTCAATTTGAGCTCAATCGATTCGGTGGTTTTCGAAATATACGATTTTGAATGTCTTTTTGTATGGGCAGTGCCACGCCCCTTTGTTAAATTTTGACCAATTTTCACAGGAGCACTCCAGGGCCAATGACTAAGATTATCTATAAGTTTAAGTTCAATCGATTGGGTAGTTTTCGGGATATACGATTTTGAATGTTCTTTGTATGGGAGGTGCCACGCCCTTTTGTCCAACTTTGACCAATCTTCACAGGAATACTCCTGGGTCAATACCTAAGACTGTGTGTAAATTTGAACTCAATCGATTCAGTGGTTTTTGAGGAATAAGATTTTGAATGCATTTTTTGTATGGGAGCTGCCACGCCCCTATAACTCATGAACCAATACACCTACAAAGACCATATGAACTTACAAACCATGGTATCAACGTCACCTTTCATGGGAAATTTCCAGAATCAAAATCGGTTCACGCATTACAGAGAACATTATCGACAAACACAATTGACCATGATTTTTATATATGTAGATAAGTTTTCAAACTTGTAAATGTATACAAGTCGGCATTTTCAAAGGAAGTGCAACTTTATATTTGTTTCTTTTTATGTACCTTCGCCGAGTTTCGATTTTAAAAAGGACGGTCGGCATCGGTTAATTTGCCGACTGAACACCTTCAAATTTAGCGAGTTTCATTCCGATTTTCGAAAGGACGAAAACACCTTAAAATTTAGCGAGTTTCGATTCGATTTTTCAAATGATGGCCAGCATCGTTGAACTTGCTGGCTTAACACTTTATTATTTAATCAATTCGATTTTAAAAAGGCGACGGTCGGCATTTCTAATTTGAGGTTAAATTTTAACGAATGTTTTATTCGCTAGTTTGTGAAACGCGAATAAACTTTCGTTGCGTTCGCGGAAAAAAGTTTGGAAAATTAAATTTCGTTATTGAAACTGTTTTTAAACTTTTTTTTATTACATTTTGAATTTTGATAGGATAATAATTAATTAAAAGAACAAAGGGCCATTTAAATGAGAGCAAACTAACGAATTGATAAAATGCGTACAAAATTTTTTTAAGCATTTATTGAACATTGCACATTTTATTAGATATTTCATGAGTAGGGTAATTAATTATCCCATCAAAATGCATTAAGAAAAAAAGTTTATCAACAGTTTAAATATCTAACGAAATTTCGATTGTTAAAGTTTATTCGCAATCCACAGGATCAAATCGCGTTCCACAAACTAGCGAATAAAACATTCGTTTGAATCGAGTCTCAAATTAGAAATTGCTGATAAAAACTGATGGCTGAAGTTCGCGAACTGTCAAAACTCATGAATATTCGTTCGTTCGTAGAAAGTTGGTCGCTTTCATGTAAATTATAGTCCTTAAGATACCATAGTAACCTTTTTTTTCTCACTCAGTGACTTCGCACTGCAAACCCGGTCACCTTTGAAAATACATTATGAAAAAATTTAAACAATCTCAACATAATTCAACTTTTAATTACTTTTAAAATTAAAAATTTAAATTCAAAATCTTATATCTCGAATGCCACCGACTCGACTCAAATTTGCAGATGGTCTTAGGTATTGGCCCATGAGTGTTCCTGTTAAGATTGGTCGCAAAGGGTCGTGGCACCTCCCATACCAAAAACATTTTCTATGGGGTGAAAGTCATTGACGTTACTTATAACTCCGTAACCGCTTTGCCGATTTTAGTCATTTCTATACAGTCGGAAAGGTCCTCAACTAAGTCGGCATTTTAATGAAAGTCACACCCCCTCGAACCCTCGCTACGCCCCTGAAGTCAGTAAATAGAAAAGGAAATACAGTAGACGCTCGGTATAGTGAACCTCTGTATAGTGAACCACTACAATTTTACACAGACTACTCTAAATAGTGAACTATGAAAATCTCGATATAGTGAACTCAGCTTTTTTTCGCATAACTCAACGAAAAATGTTCCAGTTTTGCAAAGCGCCTGGATGTCAATTATTTACAGTTCATATGTGTGTTTTTTTTTTTTAATATTTATTGAAGGTTAGGTTAGGTGGTTGTCCCAAAAACAGGACACAGGAAGGGACCAGAACATTACAGGTGGGAACTTTATTGCTACATACCAATTTCTTTTAAGGAGAGGTATCTTCGTGCATTTTACTGTGCTAGGAGGTCATAATGATGGCTGAAGCAGTCAACTCAGTTGGTTAAAAATGTTTGCATTTAGCATCATCTGGTGGCGGTTTGTCTTCGGGTATGGACGGAGAGTAACCGCAGCAGTTTTCCCCCTGTCTATTGCCTCTGACAGTCAAAAGTCAACCACTGAGAGAGAGATATTGATGCATGGCAGAAATCGGTTGATCCAACGACCCAACGATCCGTTCTTCTGCTTGACCAAAAGTCAGTGGAAGGTAAGTATGGAGGGTAACCGCAGCACTCTGCCTCCTTTTATTTCCTTTGACAACCCGTCCACGAGACAAAGACTGGTGCTGACCGGAAGAGCTTGATTGATGTAAACAATCGTACTGCATGGTACAGAAAAAAGGTTTAAAGTTTCTCCTTCAGGGAGGGCAAAGACGAAGGGTGACCGAAACAGTTTAACCCACGACTATTGCCTCTGACGAGATGTTTAGAGTATCGAAATGAAGTTACTGATGTAGTCAGCTCCTACGGGTGACGGTTAGTCTTCGACGACGGCGAAGAAGAAACAAATGAAGGTGACAAATTATTTTTTAAAAATTTAATTATAAAAAAAATGATAATTTCTTCAAAAAAATATCTTCATCTTTGTGTTTTTTAAAGATTGATACATTTTTTTTTAATAAAAACTTAGGTACATATATGTTTATTTATATCAAATTAGGCTTACTTGAACATTTAAAAACTCCCGCTCGAAATAGTGAACAAATTCGATATAGTGAACAGGCCTAGTTTTTATTAGTTCACTATATCGAGCGTCTACTGTAGTTGGAGTATAAGTTAATAGCAACGACCTACGCCAGTATTTACAAACAACCGGATGGAGTCAATAGCAACGACCTACGCCAGTACATGTTCAAGTATTTAAATTGCACTTCTTGCATAAAAGGTAATTGCACTTTGGCATTAAATAATAAAAGTGCAATTACATCAATAATTGAATCAGCAACATAATATTGGTTTCCGTTCTGCCGGAAATGCTAAGTAAACAAAAATGTATTTAGTTAAGTTTTATTAAGTCGAATTGTATTTGGATATCAGGGAAATAAATAGATTGGAATTAACAGCCGACACGATCGGACAACCATATTTTTTATTTTATACACCCTAGGCCTAGCTTCTCACAACCATTCGTTTGTGTGACTTTTTTTTTTTGGGACGAATGGAAGGCACCTAATTTTTCTACATAGTTCGAACGGCTGAATTGAGAAGCTTTTTCAGTACAGTTATAATCTACGATGTTTGTCAGACATTCGCGAGAGGTGGCGCAGTATAGAAAAATGTATCGCACATAACTTTCTCGTTTATTGCAAATCTCGCAGAATCTCAGAGTCATTTCCCACTCAAGGTGTAGATAATAAATATACACCCCGAACTGACACTTAAAGAAGACAAGTAGGCAATGAATTTCGAATTATATTGCCACTAAAGTGTTGGCCTTTACAAAAATATACTGTGTGTGTGAATACAGATCGGGATTTGGGTAGTCATTCATAAAACGGCTATATTTGAGTTTTCTGAGAAAAACTAAACTAAGTACGTCATCATGTTTAGAATGCTAATACATTATGTATATTGGTCAACATTGTTAGAACATTTTTTTGTAAAAATGCTGACAAATGTTACAGTTTTTGGATTCGTAAAGCACTGTTACTAAACTGTTTAGCTGAAAACTGTGTACGATGTATTCTTCAGGATATAAACATTACCTAGCAGTTACATTTTCATCCAATTCGAAAATAGCGTTTTCGAGATATGAGCTGTTTTTGAAGTAGGTACCATTCGATCGGGGTGGAAATCGAAGGACGCATTCATGGTTCAAAAAATACTGTTTTGCAACTGTTTAGCTCAAAACTGAGCAACAGGTATTACTATGGATCTAAGCATTACCTGCCAGTTACATTTTTATCATAATCGAAAATGATGTTTTTGAGATATGAGCAGTTTTTTTTTAAAGTATGTACTATTATTAGCGATTTGGGTGGATATCAAAGGACACAATCTTTCTAGAGAAAAACTGAGCTTTCCATCAAGTTAAGAATGACGATAGAATCTTAAAAATACGTTTTTGTTAAAATCGTACCGTTTTCGAGGAAAGAGCCAATTTTCAAAACTGCCGTTGCTGGACTTTTTAGCAGAAAACTGGGTATGCAGTCATGTTAAGCATGCCTACATTAACTCAATTATCAATTGTTAGAGCCGTTTTCGAAAAATTCTAAATTTAGACATATTTCGCAATATTTCGTAAAATTTTTACATGGGAAGTACCGTTAATATTAGGGCTAGCATAAAAAAAAAACGCCTCCTAGCGGGAAGCCCACAAACGAAGTTTGAAACAAATCCGTCCAAGCTTTTAGATTTCCCAGCTATGTGATAGACAGACAGAATTGCGAGATCCACTTTTTTGAGTTCCCCTATCATCGTAATATCAGAATTGATCAAAATCTCGAGATCGAAATTTTGTACGAAAACAATATCTTTTTCTTACGTATACGAAAAAGTTAAAAAATTACAGGACCGAGGTAACATAGAAAGGACTGTCCTTTTAAATAAAGGACGGATGGTCAGCATAGGTGTACGACATGCGACATGCCAAAATGTTGACCAATTTTCACAGGAACACTCCCGGGCCAGTACCCAAGGTGTTTTTGAATAGTTTAGTTCAATCGTTTGGGAGGTTTTTGTGATATAAGATTTTTAAAGTTTTTCTTTGTTTTGTCCCCTTTTTTATTTTGTTTACCCGGGCAACTTTTCCAATTTGTTTCCCTCATTCAAGCCGTTACCAAGATTGAAAAAAAAAAATCACCAGCTCGGTCCAGCCCTTCTCAAGTGATACGATGACCAACGAACATCATTTCATAGAAGATATTAGAGATGTAGCGGATAGTAATTTAGCCGGATACCGGATACCGGATATTCGGTATGTAATAAGGCCGAATAGCCGGATATTCGGCGGCCGGGTATCTGGTTGAAGAAATGCATACTGCGACGCATACATTCATGTTTTATTCAGCAAAAAACAACTCGAACATCTTCACGAGCAGATTTCCATAAAATGGCCATTATAGCATGCTATGAAAAATGACAAATGCGGCAGGCTATGAAAAGTTGCTGGTGGAAACGCGGTGTTAACTGGGATGTGCAGTAGATGAATGAACTGAAATGTGCAGTGAACAAATTTACTGGTAAAACGTAGTCTCGGAAATTCAGTGAGCGTGATCCGAACAGTTTTGCGAACGCTTTTTGTTGTATTTTACTACTAAAAGGACTATCCGGCAACTAGCCGGATACCAAGAGTCTATTCGGCAATGTGCCGGATATCAGAAAAGGAGCTGGATAGGCCGGATAACAGATACTAACCGGATATCCGTTACATCTCTAGAAGATATCCGACCAATAGTTGATGATTCTAAGATAGCATGTTTTACAAGATTAAATACGACGGTGACTGCTTTCTATAATTGTTCCATTTAAGGAAGTGGCGGAAAGAAAAATACAGCTCTCGAGATATCTATCATTAGCACTGGAAAGTATTTTTTAGTCCGCCTTGGCGCCTTCCACTACAACTTGATATATCAATGACCTACATCTACCAAGCATTTCAATTGAAAATTTAACGACACGATTTTTCCATCGCAATTGAACATGTGAACGCAATCTAAAAAAAAAGAAAAAGAAAAAAAACTCCCTCTTAACGTGTCATTTAGCCCTGTATAGGCCGCCGTTATCGTCATTACCCACAGTTGTCGTCGTTGTTCAAGGACAAAATTGACATTTTCATAAGATTTCATGAAATCTTCCCCCAGACGCCCATACACATCGACTCGAATCTGTCAAGAGTCATCTGCGAAATATCAAGAGGGATGTTTTGGTACGAGTATATGCCATCACTTATCCTTCAGCTGGGGGAGTAATTTATTCGGTTGCGCCCGCAATGTCACAAATTTTCACGCGTCTATTTTTCTGTCTCGTTGCCTGCCTAAGAATTACCGACAGATGTGACATGATTTCCTAAATCAGATGTAAAATTATGTTATCACGAACGCAAGCGAGATATTAATAGTACGCGCGGGAATTCGCAGATGAACATTGATTTTGGGGAGCGTAGTGGATTCATTCTTACATTTTTATTCAATTTGTTTGCGTGACTTTAGCTTACACATGGAGAACGCCCACAAGTGCTCGTAAAACCAACCGTTGGTTAGTATGAACGTCTGCCACTTAAACTTTGCACCAAGTTCATAGCATGTACTCGATTATGAGTACCATTAACCCAGTCGGATAATTAAGGGTTAGTCCTTTCATCTGAGTCAATTGTTTGTTTTATGGGTACCAGCGTCGAAAGTGGGATAATTTTTTTTTTTATATTTTGAGAAAGTTTCCACCAGATTGCGTCCAAATTTATCCAGAGAAATACTGTACGGCAACCTCAAAGAATTCAACATCTGTTCAATCACCCAGTCTGTAGTGCTAAGGAAGCAAAGACTTATTGTTGACCCTTCCGTATATGCTAATGAGAAATGAGAGAGAACATTATCCTTTTTGGTCGGAACAGTACTGGTCGTGGGTTAAATATAACCGTCAGGCATTATGTGGTGGTTTAAATTTAAGCAAATTTTCAGTGGGGAAAATATTTGTCCATTATTGGACTTTGCCTGTAAGGGATTCACCTGCAGATTGAATATATTTAAGTTGGCCTTGGCCCTATAAAAGATTTGATGATTCCATTAAACTTAATTTTCAGATTATGGCTTTTTTTGGAATGGTTATTAAAATTTAAAAGTGTGAACTGGATATTGCCTGGAGCGCTTAGTATAAAGACAAGCTGAAAGAAAACCAGTAAGACAATATCTTTGACTGTGCCGAAGCTCAAATACCCGGTACTGTATTATTGTAAAAATAAAAAAAAATATTTTAGTACTAAAAAAATATATATTTGTATGGGAGGTATGGGTAGTTTTTATTCGACCAAGCTCATTTTTTGTCAAAAATTTTTAAATATTATTAAAACAATATGTGCAAAGTTTAAACTTGCTATCTTTATTGTAGCTATTTAAATTTAATTTTTAACATCAAAAAGCTATATAAATCCGATATTTTTGTATGGGAGGTAGTAGTAGTTTTCATCCGATCTTGCTCATCTTCGAACTTAGCCTCAGTTTGGTGGATAAAAGCTTACGTACCAAATTTCAAGTCGATAGCTCTTAAATTACGGCCGTAATCGTGCGGACGGACAGACGGACAGACGGACAGACGGACAGACGGACAGACGGACAGACAGACGGACATCGCTAGATCGACTAAGAAAGTGATGCTGATCAATAATATATATAGTTTGTCATACCTACAACGCCTCCTTATGTGCGTTACAAATGGAATGTCAAAGTGAATACCCTCGCCACAGTGTGGTACCGGGTATAAACATCAAATTAAGCGGGCTAGAAGGTACCTATACCTATAGCCGATGTGATTGGAGGCTAATCGATCCGCGAACACCAGGTAATTTGTGAAAGTGATTTACATAATACCAACGATTGGGAAATAGCATAACCGCAGCAACTAAACCTTAGGAAAACTAATATTCGACAGCATTTCTATTCAAAATATTTCCAGTGTTGAATATTAAATAACTCCACATATCGTTGATTTTGACAGGATTCGTTGTGTTTCAAAACTAAATGATACACTGTTCGAAAGATCCAGAAGTTAATCTCATAGTACCTGAAAATGTTCCTTAGCTTAGGGTCTTGTTCTCAATAGCTGGTTGTCTTCCCCCAGATAGTTCTGCAGTACAAAACTGTCGAAGTGATCAAAGGATATAATTATTATCGGTGGCGTTCTACAGAGCTTGCCCTTGGTATAGATAACATGTACGAAGGTATCCGACGATCGATAATGGTTATGGTTATGTAGACATGTAGACGAGCTGGAGTTAACATTAGCTAACGACTACAAACTTGTCCAGTGCACTTGCAGTTGCAGCCCATATAAGTAAATAATAGAAGAGGAGACAAAATGCACCCCTTGGGTATAGTCCAATGCTCAGGGTGAAAGGTATTAATTTAACGCCGTTTACCACAACACAGCCTGTACAGATTTTGTAAAAAGAGATTACCTCGAGGGACTCGGTCGTAAGCATTCCACAAGTCTGCAAAACTTTATAAACATGTGTGGCATAATTCTAGGCCTTCTTGAATACCATTCTAACAGTGGGTAGCTGGTCGGTTGTGCTTCTACCTGGACGAAAACCACACTAATCATCCCCAAATCGTGTCAGCTCTGCAACCCGTTTCCAGCACCTTGGCAAAGACTTTTCCAGAAAGACTTAAAAGCGATATACCCCTAAAATTCGAGCAATCTAGCGGCTGGCTATATTAAAAAATGTGCACGACTGGGTCGCACGTAACTTTCTCCTTTATTGCGAATCTCGCATAATCTCAAAGTCATTTCAGCAAATTTAAAATCACACCCAATTAAAATGTCCTCAGGTTTAGTAACTGAATCCTTGTTAATTAAATAAAAAGTATGTAAGGAAGTATGTAAGTGGGCGCAGTAGCGCAGTGGTTAGTGTGCTGGACTACTGTGCGAGGGATCCCAGGTTCGATCCCCGGAAAAACACAAATTACATCTTAAAGTTTTTTCTACTGCGCCACCTCTCGCGAACGTCTGACATACATCCGAGAGTATGACTGTCATGAAAAAGCCTCTCAATTCAGCCGTTCGGACTCGGCATAAAATTGTAGGTCCCTTCCATTCGTCCCAAAAAATAGAAACTCACACAAAACGAATGGTTGCGAGAAGCTAGGCCTTGGGTGTCACCCGCCTGTTGCGCCACCTATTTATTTTTTTTTTATGTAAGTAATACATACTACATAAACATACGTTCTAACTACAACACTTTATTACTTAAAATTTCACAACTGACACTTAAAGGAGGTAAGTAGGAGATGAATTTCGAATTTCCATTTTTGATAATTTAAAAAAAAAGTGGTTTCAATGGTCGGGATTTGGGTAGTCATTTTTGAGAAATATTCATAAAACGGCTTTATTCCAGTTTTCTGAGAAAAACTAAGTACGTGATAGTGTTTAGAAAGCGTATGTTGTCTCAAATATATACTTTTATCAAAATCGGGCGGTTTTTTTTATAAAATTATGCTGATAAATGTTAAAAATTTGGATTCGAAAAGCAGTGTTACTGAACTGTTTAGCTGAAAACTGAGTACGACGTATTCTTCAGGATATAAACATTACCTGGCAGTTACATTTTTAACCAAATCGAAATTGGCGTTTTCGAGATATGTGTAGTTCTTAAAGTACCGTTTTCAGCGATTGGGGTGGAACTCGAAAAACGCATTCATGGTTAAAAAAAAAACACTGTTTTGCAACTGTTTAGTTCAAAACTGAGCAAAATGTATTACTAAGGATTTAAGCATTTACCTGCCAGTTACATTTTTATCATAATCGAAAATGGCGTTTTTGAGATATGATCAGTTTTTTAAAGTACTATTAATAAGGATTTGGGTGGATATCAAAGGACGCAATCTTTTTACAGAAAAACTGAGTTTGCTATCAAGTTTAGAATGACGATAGTATCTTGAAAATAGGTTTTTGTTAAAATCGTTTATAGCGTTTTTGAGAAAAGGCCAATTTTCAAAAGTGCCGTTGCTGATGGACTGTTTAGCGAAAAACTGGGTATACAGTCATGTTAGAGCCATTTTCGAAAAAATCTAAATTGTTAAATATTTCGTAAACTGTTTATACGGGAAGTACCGTTAATATTAGGGCTAGCATAAAAAAACGCCTCCTAGCGGGAAGCCCACAAAATCTAAATACGAAGTTTGGAGCACATCCGTCCAAGGATTAGATTCCCCAGGGGGGGGGGGGGGGCAGACAGACATACGGACGGACAGAATTGCGAGACCCACTTTTTTGAGTTCCTTTATTATCGTAATATCAGAATCGATCAAAATCTCGAGTTCGAAATTTTGTACGAAAACGATATCTTTCTCTTACTACTTATACGAGAAAGTTAAAAAAAACATTATTACATAACCAAACCTCAACAAGGTTAAAGCAACGGCATGAAAAGGCACCACTGGCGCTCTAGGGCCAATAGCCAAGTAAAAAACGTGTGCTACGTTAGACGTCCAGCTAAATACTAACTTTATTCGTATAGTTAGTGTTATACATTATGACATCTTTCCTTTTTTTTTTTTTTCAATAAACTTAATTTAAAAAAATACATATATGAAATAAATGGAAAATTGCATTAAATATTTATCCATATTTTGTAATTAACGCTTAATTGGAATTCACAAAAAAAATTATTATACCTAACTAGCTGACCCGTCAAATTCAAATGTTGTTCTGCCTTAAATATTTATATTATTAATATTATTTATTTTTAATTGGAATGAAGGCAGATAGCTTCAGTGGTTCAGCGACCATTATCGGACTTACATACGCACCAACGTTTTTATATAATAAAACTCCGCCCGGCTCTTAGACTCTTAGATAATAATGTTTCTTTCGTAAAACCCGAAAAATGAGAATAAATCGATTTAATGGAATTGAATATGGAATTTTCTATGTAAACCTGAAATACAGCAATACGAACAAAACAAAAAAAGAATCATGAGAATTGGCAAGGCGGTTATTGAGTTATAACGTCATCGAGTTTCACCTTACCCTAAGTCCAGTTTTGACCAATGAGCACTCCTGGAGCAATACCTAAGACTGTCTGCAAATTCGAACTCAATTGATTCGGTGGTTTTCGAGATATAAGATTTGGATGTTTTTTTGTATGGAAGGTGCCACGCCCCTTTGTCCAATTTTGAGCATTCTCCTTCAGTGCACTCCTGGGCCAATACCTAAGATTATTTATAAATTTGAGCGCAATCAAGTCGGTGGTTTTCAAGTTATACGTGTCCGAACACATATCAGGATTCATTTTTATATACGTTCCAGTTAAGCAGCATAATCCTTTAAGGGAAGATTCCTTAAGTTCTACCGAGCAAAAAATTGTATGACAGGGGGGTCTATTTTCATCGTATTTCACGTTATAGCCCATCAAATTAAATGACCTCTAATTTGGAGGTGTTACCACTTAAAACGCTATAACTTCTAAACTATTATAGGTACAAAAATTATTTTGTTCATTTTGAAAAGATAATTTGTTAGGGCATACAAGTTTTAAGCACTTAGGGTACATCTGTGCAGCTACAAAAACGTTATGGCTCCTTAAAATCGAAATTTTGAAAATTAGATGTTTTTTTTTTACTTTTTTTACTTAAAATGTTTTTTTCTCAAAATGTTTACTTAATGAATTTTTAATTTTTTTACGAAATTGTTATCCTCGAAAAATTTCCTAAAAATTATGTTAAGCAACTTTTTTTACGTATGATCAACAGAAGTTGTAATAAAAGCCGTTTTTTGTCAGACAAAAAATGGTCTACCTTACCTCTGATGATGTATTTGGATCACAATTTAGATCAAGATTTTCTTGTTGGCAGTTGCTGCCGCTCTGCAGACTTTTTTTTTTTTAAATAAGCTCATTTTCGACTCATAACTTTTGGTGCGTTGCATCTAAATTTATTGCTAAAACAATTTGATCCATAACGAGCTCATCTGCGTTATACCCAGTATGCTGATTTTACAAGCTCTTCATCACTGAGGTGAAGGTCCACTTTACAGTTTCCTTGATAAACAAAGAAACTAGATTAAAAGGCGTCTTTTTGGTAATAAAACGGACCAATAAATATCTCTAAGTAGAGTCTTCAGTTCAATAGCAAAGCGTCGAGCAAGGAAAATTCGAACGAGCTTCTTTATAGCTGCATCTTTTTAGATCTAAATATGAAGAGCCCTATCTTCGATTGTTATCTTCGGCAATGTCCCTGTCGCAATGTCGAAAAAAAATTTAAGGCTAGTTACGCACTAAATAACAGCAAGCGGACTTGGGAGGCCTCTTACTTTTAAAGTCGGCTTTAATAATATTGAAGATGCATGGATCTCACTATGGCTCCATGATGGCACAAATTTTAAAGCATGTCTCTTGGAAACCGAGTTTGTTACATACGTTTAACCACTAAAGCAATAAACCGGTCAATTCGATGTACAGGATTAATAAAACGTAAAAGAATTCGTCATTTTCAAAGATGCGAAGGTTCTGATGGATCTGAGGATCATTGCACATCTACATTATGCTATATGCATTTAAGAGTGAGAGTGAAAACCTCTTGAATCATGTGTACTTTTTGGCAATAAGCTTCTCCCATCAACTTAAATGACAATGAACCACAACTGGGTATATCTACCACAACCTGCGTGTGTCCATATAGGCAAAGGTATATCATTTAACTTTACATTGAATTACATAACGCAACCAACTGGCTTCACATCATGTCCATTTGTATCGAGCATCGAAATGAAGAGTAACCATATTGATGTATGATAACACTTCCGAGTTGGACAGTTAACCCAAATCAGTTGAGCACTTGTCACCGCTATATTAGGCGAGGCAAAGCAGTTTCCACGCTATAGCTGCCACACTTTCGCACGCACAGCCGCAGAGAATCCACCACCACCGCACAGTGCGGATGAATGAAACTGTAACATTTGGACCAACATTTGTCTGGTGATTGGTGTTTCCTTGTCAGCAGCACCATACAGCTGGCATGAGGAAACTGTGCAGACAGTTGTAGACAAGACAACTATTGTGAGCATTTTATTGAATTTCAATTGAGAGGCAGGCTTGATTCGTATCTACTATATAAACTGAGTGAGATTCACAAACTGACATCAAAGCCAATTCATTCGATTAATAGTAAAGAAGTCGTTCAGCTTAAGGACTAGCAGGAGTACAAGAACTTCAAAGATGCAGTTGTCTATCGTGAGTATTCGTAGAGGACCAATGCAAGTGAACGCATTCTAAAATTACTCTGTTCTCCACAGCGATGGTTCGTGCTATTGCTGGGTATCGCAGGGCAAGCGCTGGGGATGCGTTTATTGCGGATTAATCGTGGAATTTACGGATTGGAAGGCCTTGGATATGGCGGCTTAGGTGGACTGGGATATGGCGGCCTGGGCCTGGGTGGTCTAGGTCTTGGCGGATACGGTGGTCATGGAGGAATTGGTATTAGCGAAATTACAAAGGCAGACTTACAAGCTCTACTTGAATCTCTGAAGGGTGCTGAGCCAGAGCCAGAGCCTGAACCGGAACCAGAACCAGAACCAGAACCTGAACCTGAACCTGAGCCCGAGCCTGAACCGGAGCCGGAACCAGAACCTGAACCAGAACCAGCTCCACCACCACCTCCACCGCCTCCGCCACCACCAGCTACTCCACCACCCGGGGTGCCACTCACAGTTTCGTTACCAGCATTCGTTCCAATCCAACTATCAGCTATGTATACCGCCCCAGCACCGCCTGCACCTCCACCACCTCCACCACCAGCCCCAGAACCAGAGCCAGAACCCGAGCCAGAGCCAGAGCCAGAGCCAGAACCAGAGCCAGAGCCTGAGCCAGAACCTGAACCCGAACCAGCACCACCACCAGCACCAAAGCCTCCCAAGAAACCATTCTATGGCCTCTATCCGCCCGTAATAACTAAGAACATCTTTACGACCTTTAGACAACCCATCCCCGTTCCAGTGCCAAGACCATATGCAATCCGAATTCCGGTGCCAGTGCCCAAGCCATTCCCTGTGGCAATTGATCGTCCTGTTCCCATTCCCAAGCCATACCCAGTTCCATATTTCAAGTAAGTATCTATATACACGTCATAATCATCTTTGTGGTTCTTATATTTCCTTTATTTTCAGATCATATGCAGACCATCCACCGTTCCTCAACTCACTGCCCCCACATTCACTTAGCTTTTCCCAAAAGACCTTCTCGGACCCACACAGCCTTTTGAGGAGCTACATTGGTTAGATGCGTTCCAAAGAATTTTTTTTTTTTTTTTTTGTTACTGTTTTAGTCTTTAAGAACGTGTTAGCGAGTCAATTCTACACAACTGGGCCAATATATCTATTTCTAAGACATACAAGTTAGTATTTTAGTCGTTTGTCTTTTGCTTAAGTTACTTTTAATGTAAATAGTTTCTGAAAAACTTAAGAAAATAAAAAAAAAAACGATATATCAAAGAACATATTTGTACGTATTTTCTTCTTTAATTGGGATCACAAAAAATGTCAGCCAAATGAAGGACGCATCTGATGAAAATCAAATAAGTCTTAATTTTAGCGCAAATATTAGTTCTTAAAGTGTGAATTCCAATAAAGGATAACCACCAGACGCAAGTTCTGGTGCTGATCTGATGTTGTATAGCAGTCAGAAAGGGATGCCAAATTCCAAAGTAATTAGTTGTCGAATATTTCTTAAAAATTCTCCAAATTCTTTATTTATTAATTTAAGTTTTATTTAGTGCAACTTTATAGGTGGGTATATCTATATAGTATTGTATAATACAACGAATATAGCTACATTTTTCATAATTTAGTTCGAGGGTTAGCGTCGACTTATTTTCTTACTTTTCTGAATAAACAAATAAATACAAAAACTAAAAAAAAATGTTCTTAAAAAAAGAAGAAAATTTACTTAATATAATATGAGATGAGGTGATGACAGTTACCTTACTCGAGCTACTCTGATATATTTGGAGCTGAGTCAGTGAGGATTTTTCAGAACTAGTCAGGGTCCTGAAAAAGAGATGGTGGCGAATGAACACTTTATGGGCCAAAGGCAGCCCTCACATCCCCGAAGTGGGTTACTGACACCAGAGGAATCCGGCCCCATATGTCCATAGGGTCCAACAAAGGGCCCTCCAGATTGGGGGGGTTGTACGCCGGGGTAACTGCCCGACTGCGGAAAACTTACTTAGTTACGAAGCAACAACAAGCCTCGGATACGGGCTTGTGATTTGTGATTTTACTGTTGACGAAACTGGCAAACGAAAAAAGAACAATGAATATCGGATCTGCAGGTGGAATGTTAGGTCCCTTAACAGACCACGTGCAGCCGAACAACTAGCGGAGGCCCTGAACGGCTGAACTGCTACAAAGCAGACCTAACCGCCATCCAAGAAGTGCGATGGGATGGACCGGGCAAAAAGAGGATGAAAAACTGCGACATATATTATGGCGGCTGCTATCGGGAACAAAAACAGCGCTTATTTGGTTCGAGGCAGACTTAGGCAAGAACTCTTAAGTTTCAAGTATGTGAACGAATGACTCACGACAATACGCATCAAGGCTAAATTCGCCAACATTAGCCTAATATGCGCACATGCCCCCACGGAGAAGAAAGACGATAACACCAAAGAAAGATTCTATGGGCTCTTAGACAAGACATACGAGCAGTGCCCTAACTATGATAGAAAAAGAGGGCATATTTGGTAGTACTGTCGGAAGGTACAGTCTACACGACACCACCTCCGATAATGGATTAAGGCTGATCGACTTCGATATACATAAAGGCACATGGATATCTCTTGATCAATCAACCGTCAACCAGATTGACCACAATCCTCCAGTATTATGAATGTCCGAACGTTGCCAGGGGCCAACATTGACTCGAACCACTACCTTGTTGTAGCCAAGGTTCGCCTTCGGATATCCCGAGCACCGAAAAGACAAGTAAATACTGTGAGGAAGTTTGACGTGGGATCACGTGAGATCACCAGAGAAGTGCGCGATCGAGGAAATACAGAGATGTTACAGCAGAAATGAGGTTTGGAAGTTTTGCCAAAGGGTAAAAAGAACCTGCCAAGGCTACAGAGCCCGAACCGAAGCCTGCAAAGACGAACAAGGGAACATTATAGTACAATCGCAGTCAATGCTGAGGATATGAAAGAACTACTTCTGCAGACTGTTTAACGGCGATGACGAACTAAATCCCGCTTTCAGGCAGAATGAACCACTCAACCTGGACGATGAAGACAGAAAATTCCGTCCACCCGACCTGGACGAAGTGAAAATAGCCATATCTAAGCTTCAGTCCAACAAAGCCGTTGGAGCAGATGGCCCAACTGCCGAGCTACTCAAAGCGGCAGGCGATGACTTAGTTAGGAGCATGCACCAACTCATCTGTAAAATATGGTCGGAGGAAAGTATGCCCGATGAATGGAACCTCAGCATTGTTTGCCCGATCCTCAAGAAAGGAGATCCTCTTAGTCTGAACTGCGCAAACTACAGAGGTATTAGTCTTCTTATCATCGCCTACAAGGTCTTATCTGCCATGTTATGTGAACGTGCCAATGTGGCAATCAATGGGAGTTTCGCCGCATTCCCAGGCTACTGTAATGACACGAGAGAGCCATTTGACTCCCTCTTCATCGAAGGCCTTGAGCATTTCTGGCCGGATTTCATCCACTCCGGCAGATTTGCCAGCTTTTACCGATTTGATCGCAAAAGTGACTTCCTCTACCGTGGGACTATTTTCCGCCCTGCTTAAGGCGATGGATGTGCCATCCTCAATGCCCTGGATTGGATTGAGCAATTCGGAAAAGTGCTCGCTCCATCTGCGCAAGATGTCCTCCTCATTAGAAAGAAGTGTACCATCTTTGGATTTGACTCCTTCGATAATGTTCCACTTCTTTGAATCCACACCTTGAAAGCCTTCTTCTTCTCTCTGATAGCTTCTCCGGGCGTTTTAAACCACGCAGTTCTTTTCTCACCACCAGCCGCCACACCGAGCCGCTTCACTCCGCAAACATGTCCTGCAGAGGCAATAACTGCTGTTGAAAACAGCTGCCATTCTTCCTCTACATTCAATGGAACATTTGGATTTTGTTCAAACCTTGCAGATACCTGCCGTGCAAATTTCTCCCGTATCTCATCGTTCTGTATTCCTTCCCACCGTATGCGCGTAACCATTCTTGGTTTATCTACGCTTTGGCAGGATAGGTATTTGATCGTTGAGATACAATTTGCACAAGACCAGGTGGTGATCAGTTGACAGTTCAGCCCCTCTCAAAACACGAACATCACAAACCATCCTTTTAATACACGATGGTACCACAAAGAAATCTATCAGCGATTTCTGCTGAAGACTTCGACGGTACCATGTGTATTTATGGATATCTTTGTGTGGAAAGAAAGTGTTCATAATGGACATTCCATTTGAACAACAAAAGTCCAACAACTTCTCTCCGTTCACGTTTTGATCGGGATCACCGTATTTCCCAATCGCGCTGCCCCATGTCGTGAAATCCACACCCACGTAAGCATTGAAATCACCCATCAGGATATAAGAATCCATATCTGCAAGCTATTCAAGGGCTGCATCAACTTCATCTAAGAAAGCTGCGTATCCCGACTCCAGATTCGGTGCATACACCTGCACTAGAGCTAGAGTTGATCTTTCAAGGTTTAGCTTTAAGATCGCATCTCTCCCTCCCAATGGTAGTACTTTGCCTGCCAGCCTGGGACTTGTGAGTATCTCCAAATTCCTTCAATGCAAATGTTGCACAATAGAAAACTGTTTGACATTTTGGGTGTTATTTTCTTTGACAGGGTTCCTTTTAAAGACGACAAGCAACAACGCATTAAGTGACCCCAAGTAGGGGGGCTGCAGTGGCTCAATATGCCTCCCGATACGCAAAATCATCTAGTACCTACAATGCAAGCAGCGCATACTTTAAACTCATTTGGCTTTGCCAGCTCAGGAAAATAACTCTCAAAATTTTTATATATTTGCGTCTCACATCCGCATAGCATGTTCGCACCACCTTCGGAAGCCAGCTTCCCCATTACTTTGGGAGCGCATATTCCGCTAATAGATACAAGCCATATCAGTTTACCATCTTTAAAATTCATTGCGGTTTCCGTTGCCTATCACGTCACGCTTCGACAACAAATTCAACTTAATTGGTCAACTCCCTTGAGACAGCATATTAACTAATTCAACTGAAGTCCATAAAAGCCTCCTCCGCTATGTCGTTGATACACATTTTTCTCGCAGCACCTCACATAACGCAAGAAGGAAATACCTGTGTGACAATGCCTCATGACGAGAGCGCGCGCGTAACACTTTATAAATGAAATCGAGTCTGTGTTTGACTCTGAATCGATATCGAAATCCAAATATAGAGCGGCGAACCAGTTCCTCCCAATAAAAATGTCACTTCTCCACGAAAAGTGTGGTCAACTCGCTCACATCGATATATAGAAACATGTTCATGAAATGTGTCTCCTAATGCTGTACATACCGTTAGGAGGATTGAGACGCACCTAACATCATAATGAGGTAAATACATATATTAAATGACTGGCCATCAACTTTTGCAAGAAGAAAAAATATGTATAAAAATCCGGACGGAAATATGTACTAGAGCAGGAGGAAACTCCACAACGGCGGCATATCTGAAATCTAAACGCAGCAGGTCCATTTATTTATTCAGTCATTATTTTTTCGAGGTAAACAAAAATAAATATAATGAGCTTAGCTTCCTGTTTTTTTCTGTTGTATATTTTGATACCTTTTGCATTAATTAAATTTTAATGACATGGAGCCCTCACGCTGTACCCACAAAGTCAGCGAGAACCAATGCGGTTTCGCCCACCAGAGTTGACAAAAGGCCAGGAATTCGCAGTAATCTCGGTCGCGGGACGACTCCATCCACACACACACATCTGTTTAAGCGTTTTCAGTTGAAAATATTTCACGTCTGCGATTTTCAGTTATGATTGTGACCAACCAGAAGAAAGGCTCTGCCAACAATCATCGTGGACCGATGAATGGAATCCCAACCCAAACACGAATGCTTGTCACTGTTTGCGGTGACCAGAAATGAAAAATGTTGGGTGAATTTTATTTGGACAGATTAACGTGACTGGAATTGCTCCAATATGGGTAATTTGTGTTCCTGGAATTTGAACGTGCGCTGCTGTTGGGTTGGCTTGGCGTGGATGCTGTAAAGGATTTTTGTTTATTATTATGGACGCTGCTGGTATAATCAAGGAAGTTAATTTGATTTGTTATGGGGAGCAGTAAACAAATTGACGTTGGCTGTGCTGAGATTTCAAAAATATAAATCTATGTTAGTCAGTATGGTGTGAAATATTTTTAGTTGAAGTTGTTAAAGCCGAGAGTCTTAACGTGAATACTAAATATGGTGGTTATTGATGGCTTAGATGTTTTGCTTATTAACATTATTCATGGACATATTCATAATACTTCCGTCATGCATTTAGGTTCAGTTTTTATTGACAAATTCAAACGCGTCAGTGGCACTCGAACTTTTTTAATCGGTGGTTTAATTATAGAAAAATCGTGCCTTTAGGGAATGACCCAATCAATAGGTTTGTTCCTTTGCTTTTGTAAAGCCAGCGGCACTGCAGCTGTCCCTCCTTTGCGATATCGGGCACGCTGCTTCCAGTTGTCCAGACCAAGCGCTCTGGCATCCACGACCACGATGACTTGGATTTTGAAACGGAGGATTGATCGTCGGTCTTTCTTGTCTTCTCGAACCTGGGGTTATAATTCTCTTAGCTGGAGCACTATTGTTCGATTCGCTCGATGTGGCTGAGCCAATGAATAGTCGACATGTTTGGGCTTTTAGGACTACATCCACATCTTGGTACAGCTCATAGAGTTCGCAGTGGTATCATCTCCTCCATTCGCCGTTCTCTCAGACAGGTCCAAAAATCCGCCAAGTATTTTTCTTTCGAAGGAGCCCAGTATCAGCTCTCCCTTCTTGCTTATCGTCCAGCACTCGGCGCCGGCCGTAAAGTAGAACTGGCAGGGTAAGGGTTTTGTAGGCTGTAGAGCATCCATTTCGTCCTTCGAGTTAGGTTTTCAACTCAATTGTTTTACCAAACGGAAGTAGCAGCGGTTTACTAGGGTAATTCTTCGCCGGATCCCCACTAAGGTGTCAGTGTCATTCGTGGAGTTTATGTTTACTCCGAGGTAGATGAACTCCTTAACTACGAAATTTATGCTATCAATATAGTAACGTCAGACGTTTTATCCTAGGCGGTGGTCAAATACTTGTTTATTTGTTGATATGTTGATAGTTTCTACTTAGTCGTGTCCTCATTTATACTTAAAGGCCAACGGATTTCCGTGTTGACACCTGCTCTGCGCACTACCTGCTTCAGTACGAGATTGAAGAAGTCGCATGATCATAGCACGTTTCCTTGCCGAAATCCGGTGCATGTTTGAAATAGTTCGGAGGAACTATCTACTTCCAAATTGCATATTGCGGCGCGTGTTTTCTATTGTCTGCATCAGTTTTGACGGGACACCGACTTCGGCCATCGCTATATAGAGCTCCTGACGATGTATGCTTTCATACGCGGTTTTTAAGTCAATGAATAGATAGTGAGTTTCGACTTGAAATTCGTTGGTCTTTTCCAGGATTTGCCTCATTATGAAAATTTTGCTCTTATTTTTCGGTTTCTTGTGTGCATCTTTTGTCACATTTTCCTGTACTTGTCAAAGACCTTGTGAATGGTTTCGGGTTGTAGCTTTCAGATTGCTTGGATGATGTTGGCCTTAAGTGCTTGAATCGTTTCCGGATTGTTGACATAACATCGGTCCTTCACGATTGCCCACAAAAAATGTCCAAAGGTGTTAAATCGCAGCTCCGAGGCGGCCAATTGACATCGTTTGGGAACTTGGCGCGCAAAAGACGGATTGTAGCATGGGCTGTGTGGCATATCGTGCCATTCTGCATGAACCAGAAGTCGTCCAAGTCCATGTCTTGAATTTCAGTAAAAAAAAGTCTGTTAACATGGCTCTGTAATGCCCACCGTTGACCGAAACGTTGTTCCCAGCCTCATTTTCAAGGAAAAATCGTCCAATGATGCCACCACTCCACACATCCGCACCAATCTGTCGCTCTCTGTGGATGTATTGGCTTCTCGACAATAACGTGCGGGTTTTCAGAGCCCTAGATGCGGCAATTTTGCTTGTTAACGTAGCTGCCGAGATGAAAATGCGCCCAGTCAGAAAACGTGATTTTTCGCCGTTATCGTTATCCAATTCAAGCTGCCCTAAGGCTCAAACTGCGAAGCGATAACTAAGCGGATGGTCGTGCGCCTTCAATTGCTGTGCCAATTGGACCTTGTAACCGAATAATCCTAGATCTGTGTGCAGAATTCTCCTTAGGCTAGTGCGTGAAATGTTGAGCTGTTGAGATCTATGGCGATTTGATGTTGATGAATTGAGTCTCACACTCTCAGCTACGGCCTACAGTAGCCACGTTATCGTTTGTGCGCACCGTACGACGACGGGGACCATGAGTGTTGTCCACTAGCATACCAGTCTCACGAGGTTTTTGCACAAACTTGTGTACAGCAGGCGCTGTGGGTGCTTTATTTCGGCCAAAACTTCTTTGCAAAAAACGCATTCTTTGGGCTACATTACACAGCACTCACTTTGGAAATAATATTTCAATATTTCCCAACGTTGTTCAAGCGTAAAGCGACTCATTTCGTTACGCGGGGATATGATACTGACTTTCTGTCAAGATTTCGAACGGGAAACAGCTGTCAGTGTCAAAATAACCTATGATTTAAAAATAAACCACTAGATGACCCAACCTTTACACGCGTTCATCATCACACCTCGGGCTCTTTCCCTCTGAACTTGTTTGGTTGTTCGTGCTCCTTGAAGATCTACCTTATATTTTCAATCTTCAGTTAATTCGTCTCTTGCTGCTGATTTATATCGTCGTGAAGCTTTACCAAATTTTGTTCTGAATTACGAGTCATGTGGCATATTCAATGCGTATTCTTTTGGCACTTTAACTAGGACAAATTTCAAATCAACAGGTAGTTAAAGGTTAAGTTACCAAAGCGCGACTTTATAGAAAAAACTTGACCTGCTCCCAATTCATATCCGTTCTTCCAGTGGTGCAATTAAATAAAATAATGTAAGTGTTTGTATTTCCAAATTTGACAACCTTATTCCCAACTATATGTACACATCACATCCACCCCCAAAGTCGCCATCGAAAGTTATTCCCCACAATTCCATATTTTTTCGTCCTCGTGGAACTGTATCAACACCAATTCGTATGTGACTATGGTGCCGGCAACCTGAAAGTACACAGTCAATATGAAAATCGCAACGAATAAACAAACCGAAAACGAACTCACTGTCAACACCAACTTCCGGGTAATATTGAAGAACTTCAATCCAGTCAATGCAACTACATCCTTTGAAATCTCGTCAGCAAATCTCTCTATCTCCGGGCACCACGACTCTTTGGGAACACATTTCAGCACAACAAGTGGTTCCTTTGAGCGATCGTTTATTTCCGCCGAATACAAGGACACTGCCAATGTTCGTCCCAGCAGAAACATCAGTGAGAAATAAAAGTAAACCGCATGAGCAATTGATGGCATTTTACTGGAAACGAAAAAAAAAAATTACTGACCGTGTCCACCTTTGAAGGACATCGCCTCACTTCATACTCTTCAGCAGTTGAATGCATACAAAGTACAAATTGTTGGCAAACGACAACATGGTAATCATGGAGATTGCATCGTCTACTTCTTCGATCAATTCGCAGATGCTGCGATACTGCCTTCGACGTTCGGACCAAAACTGCGCTGGCACTTGCTGAGAATATCGTGTCACAGTGCGGACTTATTAGAAGACTAAGCATACTTACCTCACCCTCCACTTCGACCAGTGTCCGTTGGACCTGCTGAAATAGCGACGACAATCCAACGCCGATAATCATCACAAATATGTCCATGTAACTCCAACCGAAAGTCAGCAGGACATTCTCCAACTTGGCAGTCCACGCCAGCCAGGGTGTGTAGTCAGCCACGACAAACACCTGCGATACCACCGCAACAAAATACGACTCAATGGGATCCTCTCGTGAGGGGCAAAAATTCGCAAAGTGTATCGCCGATATGGTGCTCAGCAAGTGTTCCACTGGAACGATAAGAAAGGAAATTTTTTGGTTAATTAGACAGATCCCCAAATCAAAATGCGAGAGAACTTAATGACAGCATCATGGCAACGAATGTAATCATCTTTATCCGGACGCCCAGCTGCGCTTTCTCTTCCTGGCTCTCGTATGGCGGAAGGTCTTGCTCCACCTTCGCCCAGTGTAGCATGAGTAGCCGCCAGTGCTGTGCCAGTCGTAGGAACCCCACTGCGGCAATGAAAATCGAAATATGGAACACGATTGGTTCTGAGGACGAAAAAGACTTCAATCAGTTGAAATGCAATCGAATATACCATGAGATTGAGTTGTATGACCCAGGATACGCACCTATACTCCGGAAATCGACGACATCACCTTTAAGGACCATGTTCACGGTTAGAGCTGTATCGATCACAGTTATGAGCAGGAACAGAAGGCTGTAGATGGCACGAAAGCTGAGCCACGAGAACGTCAGACCCTTGGCGTTTCGGCATTTCACACCTCGGATGGGCATCAAACAGAAGCATTGTGCCATAACTAGAACTGTCAAAAGGACATCAAAATGGTGATGGAGAAGCAATCTAATATTTTGAGTACGGTTCGTGCGTAAAGTGGACACCAAGTGTCAGGAGAGTGAGGCATTACCATCGATTGATTGAAATTTTGCTATGGACGTTGTGGAGCCACTTTGAAATCGAATGTAATTGGCAGATACACAAAGTTTTGGCATATTAATTACCCCGTATCCTCTTTGTAGTGTTCCCTCATATGCCATAGCCAGTAAACAGTAAACCAGAAGTGCTATTAATTAGAACGACTTGTCCGGTGCAATTCGGACCGCAATCGACGCACAACGGACATATTTAAGTATTTGCAATCTGATACTCAAACTGGGTGGAACATGATGAAATAATGACCGCAAGTGTAGCTATCTAACCTTTATATTGTTCTTAGGTCATTAAAATGTTATTTGTTGACTTTTGGATTGCGGTTTGACAGGAATATTGTATGGGATCAGGTACCTTCGAAATTCAGTCTAAACTTTTTGATTTTATTTTATTTTTGACGACATAAGTTAGGAAGAAATTGAGTTATCTAACAAAACGAAAGACGAATCTAAAACACTTGAAAGGAGCTATGATTAACGGCGATTCAAGGACATGTTAAAAACTCACATGCGCTCGCATATATGGAAAAAAATGAAAGTTCATTAATATAGCGAGAAAAAATAATAACATCCCGAAGGTGGAACCTTGTGGCATCCCCTGCATATAAGTATATGTCCTTCAAGAAAACAAGATCTTTGATTTAATCCAAATTTATGGAGCAGCTTTCGCAGAGATTTCTATAAGTTATGGACTTATTTCTTCAAGACATATTGCATTCGATTTGACGTAGCTTCATCTGCTAAGCTAGTAAAGTATCTTCAAAAGAGTAAACTTTAAGAAAAAGCCTTAAATCTAGCATCTAGGGACGTATCAACAAAAATAACTCATCTCAAAAATTGTCTATGCATTGCAAAATGTCTAAGGGTAAAAAATATTTTTTAAAAATAATATAGAAAAAGTCAAAGAGTTCTCTCTTTTAGACAAAATCAAACGTTCTAAATAAATTGGCTCTGAGTATAAAATCATCAAAGAGAACATAAACAAAACTTATGCCATTAAAGGCACTTATTTGCCTCAAACCGCAGTCGAAAACGCTAAAAGCACCCGTCAGAATAATAGTCTTAACAATCAGTCTTAAATTGCGTTACAGAACGCGTAAATTTCGCGCCAAAAAATCCTCCCAATAAGACGTCCCGTCCTCTAAAAGGGAAGGTACCTCCACGAATGAACATATCTACAGCCGATAAACGTAGAAACGCGTATTAACTGCTTTTAAATGAAACTTATGAGTCAAAAAATGCATACAAACCATGTCCAAGAAAAGTTCAAAATGCGTCTAAAAGCGAATGAAAAAAATCACCTTTATGCTTTAAGCACAAGAAAATGGAAACTGCCCCATAAAGTGACTAAAATCACATTAAAAACTCGTATAAAAAGGTTTTGAACAAGCAACAAGTTTTCAAAACCACTTCAAAAAATAACTAGAAACAGTGTCCAACATTTAAAACAAAAAACCTATCAACCGTTTTCGAAATGTAGCCAGGATATTTTTGGAAGACATAAATACGCTGTTAATGGTAATGTAATGACAGATGTTGGGAATAAAGCAAAGTGCCATATTTTTAGGACAAATGGCGTGGCGGTTTGCATCCGTTGGAGAGATAAGTATTATATCAAAGAAATGTATAAGAGCGATAATATTAGAAATGTTTAGGAGGCTTTTTATAGAACCTACATTACAAAAGTCTTTGTATCGTAAGGTACTCTTAGTTAGAAATTTAAGGTCTCAAATTAAAATCCTGCACCTATTTTTTATTAAACCCAAAATTCCGGCGTCTGAACTAGTGTCTCATAATACCATCATCATTTTCAATGGTCCGCTTGTCCATTAAGTGGGTCGCGGGTGCAGGTTGCTCAAGTGGACCCTCCATAGCTCTCGATCCTCCGCCATCGACTCTAAATCATCCCCATACGGGTATAGGAGAGATTATGGACTTGATCTAACCATCTCATCCTTGGTCTACCTAGAGGACGCCTACCCGATGGTACGGATTCCATAGCACGTCGTGGAATCCTGGTCGGGGACATGCGTTTAACATGACCAAACCACCGAAGCATGGATCGCTCCGTCCGGAGAAGTAGCTGCTCGACATTGAGTTCCTCACGTATTCTGGTATTTCTGATGCGGTCTCTACGGGCCACACCAGCAATACTACGGAGAAATAAGATCGCGGATACAAGCTGCCGAAATGAGATTTCTCTCATAATACCTACAGGCAAAATTTTAATTTTGCGCCATTTAATAGTACAGTGATGCCAACTCAAAAAGATGGCAATGTGACAGCTGACAGTTCGGGGTTAGTAAAAATGGAGCGCTATACGAAAGAACAACGCATTTTCATTGTTTCATCATATCTTCAGTGATGAGGATGACTGATGAAGCTCAATTTCATCTTGATGGCTTCGTTATTCGTCAAAATTGTCGCACTTGGGGTTCAGAAAACCCATACGAGTAATTGTTGAGAAACAAATGCATCCACAATGCGTGACTGTTTGGTGCGAATTTTGAGCTGGAGGCATTATCGGTCCATTTTTCTTTGGAAATGCTGTACGTTAGGCCCTACGAACTACGACCCAACTGAAACTAACTCCCACTAGTGAAAAAGAAATAAGTCCCAGAAAATTTAATCGATCACTCAAATGAACTGAATTGCCCAACTCTAGTCCATAAGACCAACATCAAATGAGGATAGCAATATCTAATAAAAGAATTCACTTCCATAGGATTGTCATAAACTCTTTAAGGCGAAGTGATACTTTTTCTGAGTTTAACTAACCAACTTCGGCGTAGGTTCGGCTGCCGATGGGAGACAGCAGTACAGACTAACTTTTTAATTCAAAAAATCGAGGGAAATTTTCGGGTTGTTACGGTTTTTGCTATGTTACAGGCTTAATCTACACTTGTCAAACAAACATAATTTTACAATTGCCTGTTGACTTGTTGACTTGTTTTTCGGACTCGCCAGACCGATATGATGCACATTGACCTAAAAGACCTATTCAGCTTGAAGACTAATGTTTAGTTCAGTAGCGTCTCTACCTTCCTAATGTAGCTGACGATCCATTTAGCAGAAGATTTCCTTAATTCTTCGGTAGTTATTATTTCCTTCTAATACCACAAAAGCCGAGCGTTCGCAGCTCTTTCGTCTTCCTCAAAACATAGTCGGCACTCCGCTAAGTTGACTAAATGCATTTTATTAAGGTGATATCGCAAAACATCGTGTCGTGATGTCGTGCCTGCGAAGAGTTAGTATATTTTTGGAATCGTTTTTCAAACACTAAAGAGCTTTATGGCCTGGGATGTCCTTCCAATATGAAATACCTACTCTTGTTGTGTTCCCAACTTGGTATAGCTGAATTCATAGCTGATTTGGGGATTGCCACAAAGGTTCAGGTCCTATAAAAGGGGTTTCCTAACCTCTTCTGGCTAGTTCATCAGTTTTTTCAATAAGTTCAATTCCCTCATGACAAGGGAGCCACCATAAAATTGTTATTCATGATTTAGATTCGGAGTCAATAATGGGTGAGCTAAGGGCTTTAATGTCAAGCTCGGGAAGTTCTGAAAGTAGTTTCATTAGTTCTGGATGTTCGCTAATACTTAACTCTTTTGCTTGGGTCTAACTTACTGAGCTGCGTGTTGTCATTTTTGTGATATAAATGTGGATGGATATCAGTCTTTTTAAGGACGACGTGGGACAGGTATACGCATGGCTCCGGTATAGCCCAGACACGCAAACCATTGTACTTTATTGAGCTTATTTTATAATCGGCCTAACCATGACTGCGTGTAGAGATCCAGTGTGTGATCTGTGTTCCAACTTGATTGAAATTCGATTTATTTTTAAATTTCTTCTCTTCGTGAATGCAACTATGACAGCCTTGCTAGGGTTTATAGAAAGCCTTTCTTTTCTACACCAGTTTAGAACTAATGATGATGATTAGGTCATCGACGTGTCTAACTCTATTAAAGCCTGGATTAATTAGGTCTTGAAGGAGGTTATCCATAACCACAGTCACAGACGGATGAGTGTACTCCTCCCTGAGGGCAGCACTTTACGGCTGTTACTGAGACTGAAGTCAGTGATGACGAAGCAGTTATTTTCCAACTTTCAAGCATCGCAATGATCCATTCGACTGTAGGATGACCAATGCCTCTTTAAGTCACCGCATTTGATATGGAATCGTATTCAGTGCTGTCAAAAGCACCCTCTATATCAACGAAGGGGCATAGTGTAGTATTAGTAAGGATTTGTCAAGAAACACACTTGAAAATCTATATAAGACCCTCATCATTTTAGTCCTGCTATATAGTTTAGACATTAGCGATGGTAGATTTGTCGTTTTGACCCCTACTCCTACCGTGGAGGTCACCTGCCTCTGATCGCCGATTTGGAGCCTGAAAAGGCATTTAGCATGTTCTTAGATGACATGCTACCCAAATTTGGCTTCCACAAAAACTTCTCTATCAACCTAACCTAATCCATCGCAATTTGACCTAGTCTGTTACACAGACGGTTCCTCAAGCG
The DNA here is from genome assembly GCA_949372485.1 of Cheilosia soror. NCBI lineage: Eukaryota > Metazoa > Arthropoda > Insecta > Diptera > Syrphidae > Cheilosia > Cheilosia soror. The sequence continues at coordinate 32,207,887 of OX443561.1, read as the reverse complement.
AAATTTTCAGTCAGCCTAGGCAGGTACTCATCCATATTCCAGGCTGAAGCCCTTGCCATTAACCACTGCGCTAGAATAAATTTAAGTTCTAATACACGTGGTAAAACCATATTCATCTTCTCAGACAGCCAGGCTGCTCTTAAAGCTCTGGACTCATCTGTTATATGGTCATCCACGAACTTGCAAAGAAAAACCTGGTCATCCTACACTGGATTCCAGCATACAGGGGATTTACTGAAAACGAAACGGCTGACTAACTGGCCAAAGTCGGCGCGACGAGGCCACTCGTCGGACCTGAACGCTTTTGCGGTGTGAGTAAGCGATTCTTCAGGGAATACATTAGGAGCCTAGCTCAAATCGAATCTAAGGAACTCTGGCTTAAAACACCGGGGCAGAACTGCACCAAACAGTTCTTCCCAAAGTTCTACTCCAGGAAATTCTATTTTCTAACTTATCCAAATAAAAATAACCTAAGAATCCTGACAAGAATTATTACTGGGCATGGTCTTATGAAAAAACACCTTCACCGAATCGGAGTCTCACCGGACCACACATGTAGACTGTGCCTAGAGAGTGATGAATCCTCTCTTCACATTCTCATGGAATGTCCGGCTCTCTTCTGTCTCAGAAAAAAAGTCCTTGGCGAAGAAATCGTCACCATACAGCAAATCTTGCTGAATTACCCCCAGAAAAGATACTTGTCTTCCTGACTGTCTCCGGAGTAAAAAGATGGCTCTAAGACCCTACCAGGGAAGGCACAATAGGCCCCTTTAAGGAGGCCGCAGTGCCAGGGCCGGTGAGGGCTCTCCCGACTTTTATAATCTAATCTTGGACGCAGAATTATTCAAGGGATTTTCACTTCCTTCAATATTCGAAATCTTTTGCTGATGACCAACAAATTCTGCCAAGCCCTGCAATTTAAATAGAATTTCAAGTAACAGCAAACGACTTCAAATAAATGTCCCTCCGTTTACATTATAGCTATCCCAATGCCATTGGGCTTAAGTTCATCTAAATAAAATGTCACGCCAAAACTTAACTCGTAACGTTCGATTAAAGATTGTAATCGTCGAACGACCCATCGAACTTTTGAAAAACAAATTATTCAACTTTCGAATAAAGGAAAAACTTTCAAGTTAAACCATCTCACGGATGGATATAGGGTAAGCCGCCATCGCCCTCCCTTCAAAAACAATCGCTATTGTCGCGCATAAGAAATTGCGAAACGAATTTGCGAAACTTTTGCAGTTACTTAAATGATTTTTGTTTATTCTTTACAAATGGGATTCATTTCCATGTTAATTAATTTCCCCGAACCACTGGTACTTTGTGCCAAATAAAACTATCGCCATCGCCATCGCCACTTGAATAGATACAATCAACGACAGTGTTAAGATAAACTCTTACCCAATTTCCCCGAGACAAGGATCTACTATTTTAGCAGTAAATTTACGATAAATGTAATTACCTGGTCCAATGGCCTCGTGAAAACTGCCATTGTAAGTGAAGTTCCGTCGTGTGCCCATTCGGGAGCGTTTCAAACTTCCTGCCAGGATAGATATATATACAACATGGAAATCATCATTATCATCTTTCGGAGGACAACAAAGCATACCAACGCCAACGGTGCTCAGTAAGCGTTCACCATTTTCCATGTCCCGCAGGGACTCAAGAATCTCCGCATCTATGCGATACTTAGACCTATGAAAAGAGGATGACAAACAGAATAAAATTGCCATTGTCATACTCACTTTTGAAGATATCCCAGAGGTATGAGCCTGCATTTTGAGAGTCTTTTGACTTTGGATATGATTCCGTAATTTTGTCGAAGGTGCTTCATAATGATGACTTGAATTGTCTCTGGGAATATGGCTCTGCAGTCGACAGCAATCCGTCCGACACTAAATTTATATCCTTTGTTTCCGTTTCGAGCTGTTGGCGATGGCGATTTGTTTAAACTACTCTGGGGCCCGGCCGGTAAATGAGCTTTTATGCAAATCTCCCAAATGCGTGACCTGCAAAGTTGAATACTTAATTACGCTAATTGTTTACGCTTTGATTTACTTGGGCGATACGAGTGCCTCTTCTGATGGGGGTCCTTGTGTGGTGCTATTTTAAAATCACTAGCACCAACACACCAGTCCAGCTTTAGGCCTGAAGGTTGATTAATTGGATTTTTGTTTGTTCAAGAGGTGAGAACGTACGCTATATCTCTGCACGCCCGTTTATGATTGAGGTTATCAGTGGAAAAAGTGGCGGCACATCTTGAAGGTGTATTTTAAAATTGCCAGTCTAATGAGATTTTAATTAGGCCAAACGGGTAGAAGGAACTGAGGTTATGTGCAAACAGAACTCCATGGGGATACATTTTATGGCCTTCGAGTGGAGAACATTTTCATTAATTCGCAGGGAGGCGAAGTCGAAGAGTACGGGAGTTAGATTTATGGGAAGAGATTTTTTAGTTGACCAGTAAAAGGCTTTCAAAGTCAAAAGTGACTGCAGGGTTACTTTAATGAGCATTGCGCTAATAAAGAGACTGCGTTAATCAAGTGGCGTGGTGGTCTTAATTGCTTAAACGACCTACCGACACAAATCATCATCTGACTTACAGATTAAGCCGGCTCATGTAACCCTTTAAAGGTCAAGCCGTAAAAAATCGCTTGTTTCAGCTATAATTTATACGACAGGTTCTAGAAGGGATTTATTTTGTGGAAGATTCTAGGCGAAAATTACCCTGAAGGGATTAGTATACATTTACAATGATAGGTAATTTGTAAGGCCCCAGGATTTTAATACTATTAATCTTCGGAGGGGAGGTATCGGTAGAAAAAAAAAACATTTTTTATAGAACCAACGGTAGGTGGTTTTTATCTGATCAGAATTTAACTAGGAAGAGCATGTCTAATTGCTAAATCAAGGCCTAAAGAGTCATACTTTTAACTAAGGTTTCAACATCAGATATTATTGGTTTTGATTTTCTCTACAAATGTATCTGTAACTAAATTTTGATATTTTCATTATCTTTCCCATGCGAATTCTTATTTTTTCGATGTGGAAAGGCTTAAACTTAGTTCCATATAGTGAGGGACTAAGCGGGAGAGAAAACTACATCCAGTCTTGGCGTTTAGTCAGATATTTTACTTTGGGATCTATAAAGGGAGATCTAAAAGCTAAAAGTGTACCTATACACTCACAAAAAATAAACGAGCTAAAATCAAGAATGTCAGTGTCATTTCAAGCCTGTTCGTTGACGAAAGTATGGTAATCTCGGAAAATCGTATTCCAAGTAAAAAAATCTTATTTTGAGCTCTTTTTTTTTCAAGACCGAAAAATCTTCTTTTTATATTTTTAGTAAGCTTAAAAATCTTACTTTAATCATGTTTCGGGATAATTTTAAGAATGTGGTTCATACATTATGAATGCCTGAAACAAATTTATTTTTTGTATTCAAGATCTAAACCTTAGATCTTAGTTACCTACCATCTTATAATATACTAGCTGGACCCGTGCTCCCCTTGCCCGTTCGAACATAACTTTACTATTTTTTGTTTATTTAAAATTACACTTTGAGTGTTTTATTGAAATCTGTCCAGTAGCTTTCGCGCTTGGCTAAAAACTATTCCTAAGGACGTGGCTATAAACGACATAGCCTATAGCAGTCTCACACTCTTAAGGAACATTTTAAAAAAAGTTTCATCGAAATCTGTTCAGTAGTTTTCGAGTTTTTAACGGCCAAAACAATTCCTACAGTTTTATTATATTTATAGATTATCAAATCATGCATTCACAAGAGAGTGTGCATTTTAGGCTTATTTCAATCTTGAACAAGCTTGAAATAAGATTGTTTTGTCCCTTATTTGTGTAAGAATAAAAAAATCTAAAATCAAGCTTGGTCAAACTAGATCTTAGCTTCCGTTTTTTCTCTGAGTGTAGTTGGCCACGCAGATGATACCGCGGCAGTGACCGTATACATAAGACACCGAATACCTCCAAAGACGGCTGAACTACGATGTAGCTGTCACATTTTAAATGCAAAACCACATAGACTTGGCCTAGTAACAGAAAATATTAATATAGCCCTCCTGACTATGAGCCCAATACCCAATATCGTTGAGCTATAAGTGGACCATGAAAAAAAAAATTAATATTTGGAAGTGAAGTTGGATTTAAAACTCACATACTGGTCTGCATCCGAGAAAGCTGAAAACGTCAAGCCTGCATTAAGCAGACCAATTTCAAGTCGGCAAAAACTTTTTATGATAGTCACACATTCTGTCCTGTTGTACGGAAAGGAGTTCAGGATCGATGCAAGAAAATAAATACAAATGGCAGAGGTACAACGAAGAGGAGCCCTGCAGGCGATGAGCGCCTATCGAACTAGCTGTTCTCGTGGTCGTGGACGTAATTCCTATACAGATGTCTAGAGAAAGCGAGAAATAGCATAAAAGAAATTATGAATTTGGAACGGAAAAGGAAAAAACGGAAGCTAATGAGATCTACCAGACAATGCCGGGCAAGAATGCTAGAGCAGATCAACCAAAGGAAGGTAGATAGAAGGATACTAAAAACGGATAAAGGCAAAATCACACTGCACACTATGATCAAAACGAAGAAGATTGCTTTGCCTAAAGATGAAGAGTATTTTAAAGATATAGGAGTGCAGTTCATGGCGAAACTTGGTTAGCGTTATCGTGCGCTGCGACAGTGATTCGCTTGGCCTCAGGCTCAGGTCGGTCGGTTAGGTTAGGTTGTGGTCTGTGGAAATACCACATAACATAGTAGGGACAAACAATTTCACATTCATAGAGAAAAGTTTCATGCGATCTAGTTGTGCTCGTGCACTTTGTACTTGATTTAAGTCAACTTTTCTTACCGCTAGGTTCCGCTGGACTTGTTTTCCCTTTTTATATTTCACTTTTTAGCATAGGCTCGGGTATGAAAACGTAGTCCTCTACTAGGCAAACACATTACCACTGTACCATACCACGGCCATCCATTGTATACAAAAAAAAAAAAACAAGTAAAAGTGTTATCATCGGCCTGGCCGATGCTTTGATACCCTCCACTGTATGTACTGGTACATGTACACGTCTAATATTGTTTTTTTTTGGGAGGTATCAGAACTACTTGACCGACATAGACAATTTTTTAATACCAACTTTACAGCGGTAAAAGCAAGTCCTCTCACAAAATTTCATTCACCAAGGTCAATTCGTTTGGACGCTATCGTGCTTTTAACAGACAGACAGAAGGATATGGCTAAATCGATTCAGAATGTGATCCTGATTCAGAATATATTCTCCGGTGAATCCTTCTTGGCGTTACAAACGTAATGACAAAATGAGTTTACCTTCCTGTGGAGAGTATAAAAAACAGTACTACTTGTTAAACTTCCCCTTTTCCGTGGGCTTTAAAGGAACTCTAAAAATCTGCCGTACCCTAGACCGAAATTGTTATGCACCCTGTATATAGAAATGCTGACTGATGGAACTAGACAAGCAATTTCATTCTTGTCAAAGACCTGGTCTGGACTTTTTATCTGACCTGTACTCATAATTCATGAATAGTGTGACCCCATGATACAACAAGACAAGATAGCGCATTGAAGTTTTCATTTTTGATTTGTTCGGCGCATGTACGTCATAGTTGCGGAGTGTACATTTTGACTCTTGGTATTTACGTGTGTTTTATATGGAACGAGTTGTGTTGGTTCTTTAAATGTTTAAATAAAAAGGAAAATATAGAAGATATAGTTTCGGAATTCTGTGAATGTGCTTGGAAAAACATTTATCGCCCATAACATGTGTCTTTTTTTTTGTTGTTCCTTTAAATTAGGTCCCAGAATTACTTATTTTCTGTTCAGCTAGACGCGTCATATTAACAAAATTGATGAAAAAACTTGTGTTTTGAATCGAATGTGAATAAAATGTTAAAAAAAACAAGTAGTTTCGTCAATTATTTATTCTATTTTGGTTTTATTGTGTTTTTTCGTTCACTGTTTGTCGATTAAGGAAGCGAATGCAAAAGTGCATTCGCTAGCGGAAGAAGAGTGGTTTTGATGCGGATATTGCAGTTAAATCAATTCAGTGGATAATATAACTTCACTATCGTCTTTCATTATGGCTTCAGATGGCTTCGGAAGACCAACCATGCTGCAGACTCTAAATCCTACCAAAGAAAGTGTGTGTCTAAGCATAAATGCAACTGCATTTATAATGCCAGTTTGCCCACCCTTTTCATATTGAATAACATTTATTAAGTCATTTTTCACAAAATTCAGTCTACAAAGTCCTTATTTTTCTATTAATTGGGTCTTATCGTTTAAAGATAAAGATTCTTTGCCTTAAAAGATTTTTTTTTCTTAGAAAAGTTATGGAGCTGTTTCTAATGGTTCTTTTTGTTTTTCATTAATTATATTTGCACTCAAATAAAGAGCAAATATCCCTGTTACAGATGTACTATTATTTGTTCAATTAATAACAATATAATTTATCAAAATCGCAAATATGTACTTTCGCGCCAATAGTAGGTACATCCATTATCTCCGCAGCTACTACGTCATAATCTGTTGACAGATGAATATCGATGAACAGCAAGAATGAACGACATGCGCAATGCGATATCTTGTCTTGTTGTATCATGGTGTGACCCACTAGCTTACGTCAGATTACATTTTCGTACTTGCATGCTCCTTACAAAGCCATCTATACTGCATTTTGGAAATTAATTTTGAATATCGCTATACTCACTTCGTAATGGTCGGATAAATGTATTGAATGTTAGAAATATTTGCTGTCATGCTAATTTAATTTCTTATAAGAAAAACAAATTTTCAAATAATTTTACCATACAAATATTTATTTATTTTACTTTCAACGACAAAATCATCTTCTGGTAAACCTTCACGATAGATCTGTTCTTTCGCAGTCCCAAATGGTATTGTCCTGTCGAAATTGTATCAAAACCAATTCATATGTGACTATAGTTCCAGCAACCTAAAAAATACAAAAAAAAACGGCTTTAAAAAATAACGAACAACTCTTAGCTGACAACAAACTCACACTAAGCACTAATTTTCTTGTTAAATGAAAAAATTTCATTCCGCTAAGTGCCACAAGATCAGTACTGACTTCTTCGGAAAAGCGTTTTACCTCTTGACACCAAGACTCTTTTGGAACGCATCTTAAGCAACGCAAAGGTTTCTTTGATTCATCGTGAATATCTGCTGAATACAGAGATACAGCCATGGTTCGTCCAAGAAGGAAAAACAATGAAAAATAAAAGTACAATGCATGGGCTATTGATGGCATTTTGCTGAAAGGACACTTTTTCAGTTTATGGGAAAAGGTTTGTTGTTTTTGTAACATAAGACCTTACTTCATACTTTTTAACAGTTGAATGCATATGAAGTACAAATTGTTGGAAAACGATATCATTGTTATGACTGATATTGCGTTGTCAATTTCCTCACAAAGGACACATAAGTTACGGTATTGAATTCGCCGTTCACTCCAGAAAGATTCTGGCATTTTCTGAAAATAAAACAAAATATATTGTATTACTAACCTAACTTTACCAATTTAATTTCTTATAAGAAAAACAAATTTTTAAATAATTTTACCATACAAATATTTATTTATTTTACTTTTAACGACAAAATCATCTTCTGGTAAAATCATCTTTTTATTTATTTTTAAATTTTGATTAAGGCGAAGAAATTCAGAAAAATAGTAAAAAAAAAACATATTCTAGAAACGCCTAAGGTTAAAAACGGAAGCTTACAGAATTTCCCGCCAATTTATTTTGGTTCAGAGGAAAATGACAAACATGATAGAAAATCACCACTTTGTGATTATCAAAAATTTAACTTGAGAACCCTTGAATTTAGGACGAAACTGAGATAGTTTGTCAGTAAACTTAGGCAGAAAACGCAAAAAACTGGCTAACTAAAGGGTGCTTAAATCTTAAGGGCCGATGTTGAATGTGAACCACACCTAAACGTCAAGTTTTTTTCTGCATTTCATTTGACATTTCTCAATTTCAGACTAAGTCAATTTGAACCATGGAAAGATACACAATCGAGCAACGCGTTAAGGTTATTAACGCTTATTATGAAAATGGGCGTTCAAATCAAAATGCATATCGTGCAGTTCGTGATTTTTTCGGTCAATTCAATCGTCCAAATGTGCGTACAATCGGAAATATCGTGCAAAAATGTTACCAAACCGGGTTTGTCTCTGTAGGAGATGTGAAAACACCAGTGCATGCTCGTACAGCTCGTACTGCAGAAAATATTGCTGCTGTTCGCGATAGTGTGGCTGAAGAGCCGTCTACCTCAACTTGTCGTGGTGTGCACTATCGTGATATGATAACGAACTTTTTATGGCCCGAATTGGAAGATATGGATGTGGACGATATGTACATAGTTTCAACAGGACGGTGCCACTTGCCACACAGCTAACGAAACAATGGCTCTTTTGCGGGAGAAATTCAATGGCCGTGTTATCTCACGTCCTGCCGATGTTAATTGGCCGCCACGATCATGCGATTTGATACCGTTGGACTTCTTTCTTTGGGGTTATTTGAAAGAAAAGGTGTACGTCGATAAGCCAGCAACAATTCAAGAGCTAAAGAATGAGATAATTCGGCACATTAACGGCATATAGAACCTCAATTATGCCTCAGCGTCATTGAAAATTTGGACTATCGGATCGGGAGGTGTGCCTTTTGGCCGATATTTTGTTCCATACATAATTAAACAATACCAATATTATCATAATAAAAAGAAATGACAATAATTTCCTAAATAATTTGTGTTTTATTCAAAATCAACATCGGCCCTTAAAACTTAACCACCCTTTACTTTAATACACTAGGACTAGATCATGTGCTTCGTTTACCGATCACGCGTACATGAAAACATAAAGTTATGAAAATATACCAGCTTTTGACGAAGAACTGAATTAACGGATTTTCTTGTGGAACGTTTAAACCATGTAGTATAAATTCTACATTAGCGTAGACCCCTAGCTGGCTTCTTGAACGCTCTTTAGAATATCGAACTTATCGATAATCGAAAAGCTTCTGACATCTACCATGGATACTCCTATAGCACAGGCAAAAATATTTCTTAATTCAATAAGGGTTTCTTACTTATGAAAAAATGATTGAACTTTCCGAAACCCAATGATCCGCATTAAAGGTCTATGAAGTCTGTTAACACCAGTGTCGGAAATACGACAAATATACAGATTTATGTATGTGACGGCATTTTTTTGCCAAGATCGATCCGAACCGAAACTATTTTTGCTACAACTATCAAGAAGCAAATCGTTAATGTCATCACCTTCGCATGCGGACTCATCGATTTCTCTGTCTTGTAGAACACCTCACTGGCACTGTCCGGAACTTAAATATATTTTTAAAATGTAATTTATTTATTTCATCTAGGTACTAATAGCTAAGCTGTACAGATTAAAGGTCTAGCCGGGGTGTTACGAGAGCTGGCAGCACTTGACGACACCAGCGCCACCATAACTATGGCGCATGTCAGCCGGCCATAGCAGAGACCATCGCGGCCATCTTTTTCATCAGCGGATTTCTTTTTGTTGTTTTGTATTCTGACACAAGCGCGCAAAGTCAAAAAAATTTTATAAAAACCAAAATTTATTACATAAATAAAATTTAACAAAAAAAAATTGATAAGAGAAAACGAAATGTAAGATGAATTTTATAGTAAAAAGTTATGGTGTAAATAAAATTTCTATATTTTCAAGTTCTTGGCAAAAGGTTATCTTTTTTTTCGTTCCAAGGGTTCCAAACGCTAGAGGGAACACGGGGCATAGTTTAGTACTTGAGCTAAAAGAGATGGACATTTAAGGTGCTTGCATAAGAAGTCCCTTACAATCAAGAAGTCATGAGCTTGAAATTGATACCTATGCCCAAAAATTTACATCGAATTTGGTAAGGAATTTCAAAGTCCCAGCACATTTTTCAAAAAATGTATATAGTGAATCGCCCTGTGGACTTTTTTAATGCGGTAAAGTGGGCAGAAAAATAATGGCCCGGACATTACAGGTGGGAAATCTATTGATACCTGCGAATTTCTTTTAAAAAGAGATATTTCCGTGTATCTTACTTCGTTAGAAGATCATAATGATGACTAAAACAGTCAAGTCAATTGGTTAAAAAATGTTCGAATTCAGCATCACCTGCTGGCGGTTTGTCTTCGAATAGAGACGGAGGGTAATCGTAGCAGTCTAACCACTGCCTATTGCCTCTGACAGTCCATCACTAAGGAGGGAGACTGGTGCATGGTAAAAATGAGTGGTTGAATCAATCCGTTCTTCTGCTTGACCAAAAGTCAATGGAGGGATTGTCTACTGGAAAAGGATGGAGGGTAACCATAGCAGTCTGTCCCCCGTTTATTTCCTTTGATAACACGTCCACGAGACAAAGACTGGAGCTGAGCAGAATAGCTTGATTGAAGCAGACCATCCTACTGCTTGGTCACCGAAGGGTGACAAAATAGTCTAATGCCTCTGACGAGATGTTCAAAATGTCGAAATGAAGTTGACTGATGTTGTCAGCTCCTCCAGGTGGCGGTTAGTCTTCGGTGACTGCGAATGGGTGACCGAATCAGTCTATAACCCGCCCGCTTTTAGCCTCTGACAATCCGCTTGTAAGGAGGGTGGCTGCCACAGATCTACACAAGGTGAGTTTGACCGATATATTCAGCTCCTCCCGGTGGTGTTATGTCTTCGGGAAAAAGGAAAGGTGACCGAAACAGTCTAACCCCCGCTTGTAACTTCTGACAGTCCGATTGTAGGGAGTGTGGCTGGTACGGATATGCTCGACAACTAGACGTCGAATGGGATTGACAATTTGTTTTAGAGAAAGACGGATTGGTATTTTTTTTTTCAATAGGTAATTGCATGTTGATGTTTCAGTGAAGCCAGTTGGACTTTGTAACGAACGAATAATATTTAACCTCGGACAATTATTGATGCACCAGGCAGATAGGTTTCGATCGTGTTGCAAAAACTCACACTCAAGTGAAGTTTACATTTTAAGGAACAGCTTATTAAATCATCAGCATTAGGTGCATCAAACAATAGTAATACGCAATATGATAAAAATTATAAAGAAGAGCGGACTCAAATGACTACACTGCGGTACTCCTGAACCGCACCCAAAAGATCGAGAAAAGTAATCATCTATTTTGACCCTTTAGAGCCTGCCAATGGCATTGATGAAGGCCAATGTGTTTTCCTCTAGAAACCGAGACAAAAGATCGTTCAGACCGGTCAGAGTACCTTAATACCTTAAGTCTTAAATAAGCTTTCGCTTAGGGTTAGCCCACCGGCCGGCGCGGCGGGAACATGGGTTGACAATATCTTGAACACGAGGGCGATTAATATTCTTACTGAGGGAATCTCAAAACTCAAAGGAAGGGTTAGCAGAGGATCAGGGGCGTAGCGAGGGGGGGGTGTGGGGGGTGCGACACCCCCCACCGGTTTTAAGAGTCGGCAAATCAAGGAAGTGACATTTTAACTTGAATAGCTAAAAAAAAAAATCAAAAAATTTAAAAAAAAACTAAAAAAAATTTTTAAATTTGACTCGGAATAAAATGTTAAAAAATAAGAAGTGAGTTTGGATTTTCATTAGGTATATGTTTTCAAACTCGTAAATGTATACAAGACGGCATTTTCAAAGGTTCCACCTTTCGGAAATGCGAATTTATATTTTTTTGAATGTATGTACCTTTTCCGAGTTTCGATTTTAAAAATGACGGTCAGCATCGGTGAATTTGCCGACTGAACACATTAAAATTTAGCGAGTTTCTATTCGATTTTAAAAAAGATTGTCGGCATCGCTGAATTTTCCGACTGAACACATTAAAATTTAGCGAGTTTCGATTCGATTTTAAAAAAAGATTGTCGGCATCGCTGAATTTGCCGACTGAAAACATTAAAATTTAGCGAGTTTCGATTCGATTTAAAAAAGGATTGTCGGCATCGGTGAATTTGCCGACCGAACATATTAAAATTTAGCGAGTTTCTATTCGATTTTAAAAAAGATTGTCGGCATCGCTGAATTTTCCGACTGAACACATTAAAATTTAGCGAGTTTCTATTCGATTTTAAAAAAGATTGTCGGCATCGCTGAATTTTCCGACTGAACACATTAAAATTTAGCGAGTTTCGATTCGATTTTAAAAAAAGATTGTCGGCATCGCTGAATTTGCCGACTGAAAACATTAAAATTTAGCGAGTTTCGATTCGATTTAAAAAAGGATTGTCGGCATCGGTGAATTTGCCGACCGAACATATTAAAATTTAGCGAGTTTCTATTCGATTTTAAAAAAGATTGTCGGCATCGCTGAATTTTCCGACTGAACACATTAAAATTTTGCGAGTTTCTATTCGATTTTAAAAAAGATTGTCGGCATCGCTGAATTTTCCGACTGAACACATTAAAATTTAGCGAGTTTCGATTCGATTTTAAAAAAAGATTGTCGGCATCGCTGAATTTGCCGACTGAAAACATTAAAATTTAGCGAGTTTCGATTCGATTTAAAAAAGGATTGTCGGCATCGGTGAATTTGCCGACCGAACATATTAAAATTTAGCGAGTTTCTATTCGATTTTAAAAAAGATTGTCGGCATCGCTGAATTTTCCGACTGAACACATTAAAATTTAGCGAGTTTCTATTCGATTTTAAAAAAGATTGTCGGCATCGCTGAATTTTCCGACTGAACACATTAAAATTTAGCGAGTTTCTATTCGATTTTAAAAAAGATTGTCGGCATCGCTGAATTTGCCGACTGAAAACATTAAAATTTAGCGAGTTTCGATTCGATTTAAAAAAGGAAAAATTTGGATACTTCCTTCTGCGGGTTTGTTCGTAATTGCTACGCGAAGGTTTAGGAAAAAAAAAGTCGGAAAATTCTCAACAGGTGGCGCTGTAGCCCACATTTAGATATCTCGAAGACCACCAAATCGATTGAGCTCCAATTTAAAGGTAGTATTAGGTATTGGCCCAAGAGTGTTCGTGTTAAGATTGATCAAAATTGGACAAAGGGGCGTGGCGCTTCCCATACAAAAAAAAAAACATTCAAAATCCTATATCTCGAAAACCACTAAACTGATTGGTCTCAAATTTTAAGGCAATTTTAGGTATTGGCCAGGGATTGTTCCTGTGAAAATTGGTCAAAATTGGACAAAGGGGCGTGGCACCTCCCATACAAAAAACATCTTCTATGGGGTGAAACTCAATGACGTTATAACTCGATAACCGCTGGCCCGATACAGTCGGCAAGTTCCTGAAATAAGTCGGCATTTCAATGAAAGTCACCCCCCCACGGCTCGAACCCTCGCTACGCCCCTGCAGAGGATATGTGTTCTTGGCCTACACTGTGGACTCTGTGTCTGTATACTTGACGGACCTAAAGATACTGGTAGAAAGACAGGATATGCCGACGACATACATACCAATAAAGGCAAGATGCATAGACGTCACTGCAGATATCATAAGAAATGTGGTTGAGCAGTAGTGTCTAGAAGTTACACCAATATGCGCATTGAAAGTGATCCTGTAGATCCTACACCTTAAATTATTAATTAAGAAAACAACGGTCCATTTCGGCTACTCAGAAGAACTGAAACTGGAACTAGAAAGCCACATTAGGAAATAACACGGATTTGTGATACCTACAAGATAACGCAAAGGGTTCTATCACAGCCTAAAGTCGGACTGCCTTCCAAAACGGAGGTCAACTCCAAGGTAGCTGGGATCAGCACAAAAAAATGGCCATCAATGTTGAGTTCACGACACGTAATTGGCGACACGCCTATCATATACTGCACAAGAATGTGCACTTGGACTTGCTATATAGAATATAAAATATAATACATACCATTCCCTTGTACTTCATCAAGTTATCGTTGATCTGTTTAAAGAGATTCGTCAGTCCAATACTCATAAACATCACAAAGCAATCCATGTAATTCCACGCAAACGTCAACATGACATTTACTACCTTACCAAACCAAGCCATGCTTATCGAATAGGGTAATGTATAAAATAACTGGCTGCCCGTTCTTAGGAAAAAATTCTCAACTGGATCATCGGTGATGGGGCAAAAGTTTGCGTGATGTATATTCGAAATTATGTTCAAAAAGTGTTCAACTGTCAAAGAGTATCAACGCGTCAGCGAGCACTTAAAATTTGATACTAAACTTACCCAATGACAGCATCATAGCTACAAACACTACATTTCGAATTTTGATGGCCATTCGTCCTTTATCCGTTTGTGTTACGTAGCTTGGCAGTTGTCTCTCCACCGCTTGCCATTTGATCATCAAGTCTCGCCAATTTCTAGCCAGGTGCAAAAAACTGATGGACACAACTATGTTCGATATTCGAAATATGATGGGCTCTGGAATGAAGAACATTTTAGGACGAAAAGACTAATCCAAAAGACTCCTTTCTTACCGATGCTATTAAATGAAATTGGCTGGTCCAAAACCATGTACATTGTTAAGGCATAATCGAACAGGGCTAGCCCTATGAAAATGATGCAGTATATTGTTCGTATACTGAGCCAGGAGAATGACATATCAGTGGGGTCCTTGCCTTTGACGCCCTTAACTGGCATTAGGGCGAAAAATTCTGCCATCAGCAATACTGTTGGGATAAATAAAAAACCTAAATGTAACTACATGTCCATTTAATAATTGCGTTGTTCGATCGAAGGGAAAGACTTCGTCATTGCGCGCGTGTTGCTCTACCTACCCTCGTATTGGACAGACACAATCAAATCAAAGCATTGTGAAGCCATCACAACTTGACGAGGGTTGCTGGCTGAATTACTGCTTTGTAACATTTTTGTTCCCTGATTTTGAAACAAAACAATGCTATGACGTCAATCATCAAAGAACGATTAGGGTAGGAATCCTCACCTTACAAAGAGGGACTACCTTGACCGCACCGAGGGCATTGCTGGTGTTACAGGAAACACACTCATTTGGGTTGTAATATTACGGAAACATTGTAGTAAGCTGCAAACACATTTCAATTAGGCTTGAATGACGGGGGTTTACATGCCTTTTACATGGAAAATAATGTCCGAGGCGGATATATTTGACACAATAATTTCAATGGTTGCAGTGAGCTATAAGAATTTTGACCAAAATAAGACATGGATTCGAAATCACACAAGATACAATTCATCAATTGAAAAAGTGGACTAGGGGTATATGTCAAACACTTCTGTCACTCATTCCAAAGTCTCTAGTCATGTCTGTTTTATAGAAGCTACACACACAAGTGTATTTCGAAACGAATGATTAAAATGTTTACATTGATTACCGACGGACAAATTGCGCGCCAAAAATGTGTCGACACACGCTTGATGTCAGAATCTCACGTGAAGGCCCGTCACGATGTTTTTGAGAAAAAGCTCAACATCAGTGAGCAACTTTTAGCTGCAAGACTTTAGAGACTGGAATAACACGAGACCAAGGCAACTCTGTCAGGTCCGTAGTCTGTACCTCTCGTTCAGCCGAGAATATCGCAGAAGTATGGCTATGGCTAATGATGTCGAATGGGTTCGGTTTCGGTCGACATCGACCATACGGTATACAACGTGCCACACAATTCATATTCAATTGCACTTGAAGATGTTTTCTTACAAAAGTCAGATGTTTTTGTTGCCCACACTCTCCTCAAACTTATCAACGAAGTGGGGGATCATGAGTGACGACTGCCTAGGCCCATTGCCACCTTCACTTCAGGCACCAAGAAGTGACAAAGAACAGAAACAGAAACAGAATCCCATACATTTGCATTTTTGCAACAGGGACAGAATTAGGAACATAACAGAAAAATGGCTGTTTGACGTCAGAACGTAAACAAGTCTATATTAATTGTTTGTATTGCTGCCAGTGACAGAAATGCTTTATCGTGCGAGGGAGGTTATTTTTGTTTGCATTTTTCTGCATCTGTCATCTGGCTTTAGGTAGTTGCAATTTTGACTACTAGACGAAAAAAAATATTTTTAGTGGACAGAATTGCATGAAAGCGTTTGACAGAATAGACGGCAGCCATGTTTTTCTGGATCTGTTTCAGTTTTGTCTATAGCTGAGAGAGATACGTAAACAGAACTAGAATTTACTCCAGAACGAAAAGGCTTTCAGGGCAAAATTCTCGAACATCAGCCTTATATGCGCTCATGCCCCCACTGAAGAAAAGGACGACGCTACCAAAGACAGTTTCTACGAGCTCCTCGAAAAGACCTACAGCTACGAGCAATACCCGAAGCACGACCTTAAAATCGTACTAACGCCAGAATAGGCAGGGAGAACATCTTTGGTAGAACAGTTGGCAAACACAGCCTACATGATAACACGTCTGGCAACGGACTTAGGTTTCCACACCTCAATATGGCTTATGGCTGTCTCCGGATCACCAAACTGTCAGCCAAATCGATTACATTGCGATTGACGCAAGGCACGCCTCCAGTATTCTGGATGTCCGAACCTTTCGAGGGGCCAATATTGAATCGGATCACTACCTTGTTGCAGCTGAGGTAAGAATGCGGATATCCAACACACCCCAACAAAAAAATACTGCGCGAAAGTATGACGTCAAAAAACTTCAATCGCAAGAGACGACCAGCATCTTCGCTGATCACGTATCCCGATACCTCTCGATCAGTCCTATCGCAGCAACAGCTAGTGCAGAAGACCAGTGTCTACCTGCGAGCTTTTTAGAGCAGAGAGGTAGAGAGCATACACAAACTCCTCCCCAAAATTTGGTCAGATGAATGCATGCCTGATGAATGGAATCTCAGCATCGTTTGTCCGGTCCACAAGAAAGAAGACCCCTTCAACTGTGCCAACTACAGAGGTATCAGTCTTCTTAACATCGCATACAAGATCCTATCTGCCATATTGTGTGAGCGCCTTAAACCCTTTGTTTGTAAATAACCTGATTGGCCCCTATTAGTGCGGTTTTAGGCCAGGAAAGGCCAACGTCGATCAAATTTTCCCACTAAGGCAGATCCTGGAAGAGCCCAAGAAGTTCAAAAATCGATACCCACCATATTTTCATCGAGTTCAAAGCCGCGTACGACAGCATGTATAGAGACAAGCTATACAGAGCCATCTCTAGCGTTGGCATGGCATCCCTGCAAAAATCGTTCGATTGTGTGTGTAGGATGACGATGGAGAAAGCTCGTATCTCGAAAACCACCGAATCGATTCAGCTCAAACATACAGATAATCTTAGGTATTGGCCCAGGACTATGATAATTTTTAAAAATTTGACAAAGGGGCATGACACCTCCCATACAAAAAAAAAAATAAAAATCTTATACCTCCTATACAAAAAACATCTCTAATACAAGGTGGCGCAAAAGTAATCCTCCTATCAGAAAATGCTATAAATTTTGCGATTGGCCCCTAAATGTCAGTTCTGTTTTGACATTTGTGTAGTAAACACATGCGAAATACACGTTAATAAACAATGTTACGCTACACTGCTCCAGAACGCGAAATATTGGTGACTATTTATTTGAGCAATAATCGGTCTGTGACTTTGGCACAACGTGAATTTCGTCGCAGATTTCCTAGCCGTCCAACGCCTACTGGTGAAACACTGCGACGTTTAGCCGCTCGCCTCGAAGAGACTGGCACAACACGAGATGCTGCCAGGCGTGGCAGACCCCGGAGTAGCCGTTCTGCAGAGAATATTGCTGCTGTAGCCGAAGATGTCATGGACATGAAGACGTCGCGGGCCAAACGGTTACTGTGAATGGTGAGCGCTACAGAGCAATGATCAACGAGTTCTTTTTGCCGCAACTTGATGAATTGGGATTGGAAAACATGTGGTTCCAACAGGACGGTTCAACGGCACACACTGCACGTGCCACAACCGATATGCCGAAGGATGCATTTCCCGGGCGCCTAATCTCCCGTTTTGGCGATTTGCACTGGCCAGCAAGATCGCCTGATTTGACCGCTCCAGACTTCTTTTTGTGGGGCTTTTTGAAGTCGCGGGTTTATGTCAATAAGCGTCAGACTCTTGCAGCTCTTAAAGACAATATCCGTCAAGAATGTGAGGACCTATCGCCGGAAGTTTTGGCCAAAGTGATGGAAAATGCCATAAAAAGGGCTCAAATGACAATCAACTGTGGCGGCGGCCATTTACATGACATCATATTCTCGACTTGATGTAAACAAAATTAAAAGACCAAATAAAAATAATCCACAAGAAGAATCAAAGTTTTTCATTTTTTTTTTTAAATTACAGCCAAAAAACATCGGAAGGTTATTTTTGCGCCACCTTGTATAACTCGATGACGTTATATTTCGATAACCGCTGGGCCGATTTTCATGAGTCTTTTTTTTTGTTTTGTTCGTATAGGTTTCAGGTTAAGGCAAAAAGAAAGTTCCAGCAAATCGATTGATTCTCATTTCTCGCATTTTACAAAACATTGTTATGATTAAAAAACAGAAAAATTTTAAAAAGTAAAAAAAGGTCTGGCGAAACCGGCGGGGGTTCAGCTAGTGTCCCATATAAAATACTATCCAACGTACTGATAAACCGTTCTGCAACACACTAATCGGGACGTATTAGTGTGGCTTTCAGCCCGACAGATCGACTATAGACAAATTTTTTCCACTGAAGCAAATCCTGGAAAAGACCAACGATCCGGATCGACTTTGAAGCCTGTTATGAAAGCATACATATATAGCATACATGGCCGAATTCAGAATCCCAGCATAACAGATCTGCTTGATGGCGCCGAGTGCTGGACGATAAGCAAGAAGTGAGAGCAGCTACTGGGCTCCTTTTAAAGAAAGAAAAATAGTCCGAGGAGGAGAAGATACAACCGCGAACCCTATAAGCTATACCAAGATATCGATGTATTCCAAAAAGCCAAAACACTTCCACTATACATTGACGGCCACATCAAGCGAATGGACAATAATGCTCCAGGTAAGAGGATCTTCGAATCGAATTAAAAGTTAAAAATCCGCAATAATTGCTGCTTTTGTTAAAACCAAAAATTATTTTAAAATGGTTTAAATTTAATTTCGAATGAAATTAATTTATTTATGTTTAGCGGCCGGCGGGGGACAGCAATTCTATGCCATCGACCATAAAGAGAAACGAATTATATAAGAGTTTCTCCACTACTACACCAAAAAGAGTTTCTGCTGGTAGTACAATGGACCGGGATTAGTCTGAGTCTGAGTGCTCCAGGATTTGAAAAATTCCCTTAAAACAAAAACGTACATTATGTTTTGCTATTGAATTTCGCAAAAAAAAAAGCATTCCCTCGACATTGTTCAAAAAATAATTTTGACAGAATGTCCATAACTTGATTATGGTGACTTTAGCTGGAGGGACATTTTTTTTTTAATTTCCTCGAAATTCATAACGGGAGCAAAAACTATGTGCACTGTCAGGAAACCGATCCTTTGTAACGTAAGCTCTATACTAATTAAGAGGACAGAATGGATTTTTGAAAATAGAAAACTACTTAAATTGGATGTTCCAGCTCAAGTCAGCAACTAAACTAATCAATTTCTCAGAATCGCATTGTTCATGTTCATGCTGTTCCAATACCTACTACAATTTTTTGCTCCATTTTTGTCACATTTCTCCTGAGAGGGATATAAGTTTAGTATAATATGTGCAAGGTATCCTTTGTACTAAAATGTAGAATGCTCGTCTTCTCTGTTAAATGGAAATTTGAATTTTATATTCAAGGATGCATGATGCAATTTTTTTCGTGGGTATTTTATTCTGTTTAAAAAGCAAGATTTGATTCTTTTTTTTTTCTACCTATACCCATACCACGCGATGTTGCTGTCTCGTTGACATGTAACTAGTACGTGTTTCACCGTACTACGATTTTTGTGAGGACATTTTATTTGTATATGATGTAAAATAAATGAAGAGTTCTTATATTGCAGTGGGTATTGATAAATTGTCTTCCTCTATGCACGTTGTTACAGAAATTGCATAATCAGAGAAATCTTCTGAGAAAACGTCACATAATAGCACAAATTCCATAAATTTATTTAATTTTTTTTTTTGTTTGTTTTAATTTATGAAAAAGTTCTTTTTATTTGAGTGTCAACCTCTAATCTTCAGGATCTTCATAAAGATACGCCTAGTTCATTTGACGAACTGCATTCTGGAGACGTACACCAATACCTCCTGTCGCAGAGAAACGAATATTGGTTGTCATATCAAAAATCAGCAGTTGTTAACTGGAAATTGTCAAATTGATGAACAAAATTGTCGATTTGATGAACATTTTAATAAAAATATCAAAGATATTGAACAACTGGGTAGTCAAAATGAAGAAAAAGCTATCGTCAATTCTAAGTATGTACTAACCATTGTAAAAAAAAAGTTCTAAGGCCATTATGGCCAATTCACAACGGCGCTTTGCCGCTTGCTTGCATTGACACTGTAGGGATGCCAGACGTCCCGCTCAGTGCAGGACTCTCCCGCTACGAGGCCTTTGTCCCGCGAGTATCCCGCAATAAAAATTGTTCCGCAAAATGTTCCGCACTGAAAATTTGTCACGTAAAATGTCCCGATCCCGACTTTCAACTTGTCGCCCTATTAAAGTGCCGTTGCCGTCATAACAAGCAATGAAAGTGTTCGCAGCAATCATTCCGAGAATTCGAATTCACACCATGCAAGCAATGTGATTGCTGCGAGCGAATTTTTTCGTACACGCAAGCAAAATTGCTGCAATCACTTTTCGAGTCGTCACATCACAACATGTAAGCAAACGATTGCTGCAAATGATTGCTGCAATTGCTTTTTGCAATTATTTTGCGACTGTGAGTGAGTTCAGTTTCATTTCATATTTCATCGAAAATTGACGCAAAATCGATCATATTGTATTTGAAGAAGAAGCTGAAGCGAGGCAACTAAATATAGTGGAGATAGCAACACGTATATTGCAGCATGTGAGGCAACGAAATGAAGCTCATCGAAAAGCAGTTTGAGCGCGACCGTTCTGGGAACGTGCTGAAAATCCGTAGGTACTACGCTATTTGAAACAAATGATAAACACAAATCTCTATGTAAGTACATATAAATGTTATGTTGGTTTGTATGTATGCTTCAAAAACTCGAAAAGTTTTGAACCGATTGAGCTCACATTTTCAGACAATCTTTGATATTGGCTCGAGATGGTTGTTAGATATGAACATTCAAAATCGTATACATGTTAGGGCACATAATATAATTCTGCAGTACCCGTTTTATGCATCTATGTAGAGGATATTATGACTAATTGCATGAAGGGTTGCATTTGACTATTTGAGTGTGGAGTGGTGGGTGAGTGCGACGTACTCTCACTCACAAGGATATTGAGTGGAAATCTGTGAGAGCTCGGATCGTTACTCTTCAGTCGATCCAGAGGAGCCGTCGCGAGCTATCGATGCGCCACAGAATTCGTGCGTGAATTAATTTTGAAAGAGGTGTTACCTATTATATATCGAAAACCTGTCAATCGATTGAGTTCTAATTTACAGACAATCTTACGTATTGGCCCATGAGTGTTCCTGTCAAAATTGATTTACAAAGGAGTCGACATAACACACAATGCAAGATGTCTTCTTTACAACCAAGTAGCTCGAAAATCAGCGTTCGATTGCACACAAAAATTGCGGATGTAGAACGTGCAATCGGCAATCGCTTGCCGCAAGTGATTTAAAGCAAGCAATTGCTTGCATAAACTAGTCACACTATGCAATCGTTCCTGCTGCAAGCGATTGCATACAATCAAATCACTTGAAGCAATCGCTTGTTTGCAATGACTTTTCAGGTCGTCACACCGTGCAAATTTTAATTGCAGCAATCCAGCAATCCTTTTTGCTGCGAGCACTTTCATTGCTTGTTGTGACGGCAACTTTATTATTTAATTTTTGTATGTAAATTAAATCGTTAGTTTCTACTGTTCCTTTTAAAGAATTAAATTTTGTTTATATTTTTATATAAAAACTAGCGGACCCGGCAATCGTTGTTTTGGCTGCTCGTAGGTACATTTTTTATTTGACATTTTGTTCATGATTTTTTTGTTGGGTGTATATTATTTTAAATTTTATTCAAGAGTTTATTCTTGCTTTTTAATTTTTTTTTTATTGTTGAGTGTTTATTATTTTACAATTTGTGGAATCGGATCGCAGCGCCAACTATCGGGTCCAATTGTGATTTGATTATAAACCATCCCAAGACCCATTCAAACACACACACCAAATTTCACTAAAATCGGTCCAGTCGTTTAGGAGGAATACGGTAACAAACACGGACAGAAGAATTATATATATTAAGATGGCTTAGTTCATTCAAATATTGGTATAATAATTTCTTTAAATGTATATAAAATATTTATTATTATTTATATTAAGTTATGTTCCTTACATACACTTTCGGCCCCGTATGTCGGTTTTCTATCGCCCACTGTTGATACCAAGATATAGAGACTTATTTTTTTTTTTTTAATTAAAGTTAATTTTATTGTTGTGATTTGACCAGAAGGAAGATTTAAAACTAAAGCCTTAAGTATTAACAAAACATTATTAACTAAAAACCGGCAAAATGTCGGGTCCTAATTTTGCGCCGCTTGAATAGAACACTTAAATGAAAAAAAGATTCAAGGGTATTCTGCACAAACATTTCTTAAATTTTAATTGTGTTTTGAGCCACCTTTCTGCTCCAAAATGCACATATCCGGTTTCGAAAGAATGCATATACATACAAATTGGCCAAATAATTTAGGTAAATCGAGCTCCAAGCTAATTTAATGGCTTGGGCGGCGTCCAAAACCTAACGCCCAAATTGAAATATGTCATAACGCCCAAAAACCACCACATCGCCCAAAATGTAAAGGAATAAAGCGTCGCAAAGCCCAAATAAAATTACATATCGCCCAAAGCAACCCATACATCCCAAATCTGACAGTAAACCAAAACAGGGAGGTTGCATTTGCATACGTATTAAACTGCAAATTCTTTTCAGCCTTTATTTCCATTTTATTGTTTGTTTTTTTGGCGTGATGCATTTTTTGGGCGTTAGTAAAAATAATGCCATTACGCCCAAAATCAATGTCACATCACCCAAATTTACGTAAATTTTACAACAACAAATTTTCTAGCAATGTTTTGGGCGTTATGACATTTTTCAATTTGGGCGTTATGGTTTTGGCGACAAGACCTAACCCCGGCTAGGGCTAGTTAAGATACATTACATTTAGTCGAATATTGTTATCTCAATCCATACATTTGATGTGTCAACTATCCCCAATCATTTTCGATGATATTCCAATCCGGTAAGCCGGTCAGCTTAATAGCTGAATGTACCCTTTTGGTTCAGTTGCTCATAAATAATTCTACAGGGATTTTTTTTTGCCAACAAAATGGGATTTTCGAAAATCTCCATCTGATAGCGCTATCAGACAGCTTACTCTAAATTTTTTAAGCATTTGTCTGACTTCAGGATTTTGTTAAAGAATACGACATTTCAGAGCTAAATTCCTCTGATTATTTCGTCCTCACAAAAAAAAAAACAATAATATCCCAGTCTAGAAATGATTTTTTCAGCTACTACTTACATATACAGTCAATTTTGCTGACTCTTATCAAGTAGACAAAACATTATGTTTAATGACAAAAATGATTCCTTAAGGATTACATAGCGACAATCACACTCTTCATCTTTACCACTTACCCGATCCTACAGCTTCATGGAAACTACCGTCATACATAAACGTCTCCTTGGTTCCTCTTTGCAAATATCCTGCAAAAGGATAAAGAAAAAAATATACAACTTACGTAGGTACAATAACGAGTTTTCATATTTTCTCTTGGCTGATCTGCGGAATAAGCATTAAAACGACACTTCATATGCTTATGCTTCACAGACGCCGCAGCAACACCTCTAACTGTGTGTGTGTGTGTGTGTATCCTTTTCCCGCACCTTAACTATATATTCTCAACAATTCTCACACCTTGAACTTACTTGGCGGTGAGATTTTATGGAAATTCTCTAAATCCTTGCAAGCAGCTACAGCCTTATCCTTAAAAATTGTATTCGTTGTCGTTCCGATAAAAACTTCCCCGCCTACCCTACCAAGAGAAATAAATTTATTATGCTTTTTATTATTATTTAGTATTAGTAGGTATATGTGCGTTCGTATAATAACAGCACGCATTTCTCTAGGCGCTTCAACGCGCTTAAGTAGCTTTACTTTGGGATTTTTTGCCGATGACGACGTGTACGCAGGCAGCTCTGCAGCTTTGCCAATGTATTCAGCTTAGCCAATTTCCAATCAGCCTTTCTTATGAACTTCATCTTTGTGCGCTGTGAATTGTGAAACGCCAACCGACACGACCGACACGACCGACACAAGAAATTCTATTCAGCAGAACGGTAAAAACACTACTACTGACTGAGGGAGAAAGGGTCCTTTTTCTTTGTAATTCCAATCGGAAATATTCATTTGGCGTGACAGGAAAATATTTATGCGAGGAATTTAATTTTTAATGTTTTCGAAGCGTTTTTCTTTTGTGTGTGTGTGTTTTTTTTTTATCGCAAAAGGATAAGGACATCGCGCTCAAAAGGCGTGAATACGTCCGTGTGTACGTTTGTCTTTTGTGTTTGTATAAAGAGTTGGGGAGAAACATGCGATGTTGTGTTGTTTACACCGGCATCTAAAGGAACAAATTAGTGACATTTCGAGTAAATTATTAGATTGGGGTGGGCCGGGCTATTGGCCAATTATACTTAGTAGCTTATAAATATTCAAGAGTTCCGTGATTTCGCGTGATTCAGTGATGTTGGAAATTATTATGAAATAACTATTGTTTGTAATAATGGGCCAGCTATTTGGAGTAAGGAATATTCGAAGAGCTCCGCAATTAGCTTGGGGTAATATTTGGCCAATTGAAGTGGTCGACATTCAATTTATTAAGATTGTGACCAAACTGATAAATTTCCGAAGGAACATGAGTAGTGACAGTGATCAAAAAAAGATATTGGAGCCCCTAAGCTGCTATACTAGGTAACAAAAGCAGCATCTATTTGAATGCGGATTTGTTGTAAGCGTCAGACTTATTCAAGAAGTTTTGAGCTTTTGGCACGTTAGTGAACTCCGCATCAAGGCTAAATTCGCCGTGATATGCACTTAAGCCCTTACAGATATAAGGACTATTCTACCAAAGAGTGTTTCTACGAGCGTCTCCACAAAACATATGAGCCGTGTCCTACGCATGACGTTAAGATCGTCTTGGGTGATTTTAGACAAAAGGAAGGGAAGCACAGCCTACACGACACCACGTCTGAAAACGGACTTGGGCTATAATCGACTTTGCCGCGGGACGTAATGTTACCTACTAAAGCACGGTTTCCTCACCTCAATATTCACAAATTAACATCGTTTTCACCAGACCATCAAACGGTCAATCAAATTGACCATGTTGCGATCAACGCAAGGCACTTCTCCAGTATTCTAGATGTCCGAACTTTCCGAGTGGCCAACATAGACTTGGATCACTACCTCGTTGCAGCCAAGGTGCATATGCGGATATCCCAGACACCACAACAACGAGGAAATATTGTGAGGAGATTCAACGTTGAACGGCTACAAACGCAACAAACTGCCAGAATATTTTCTAATCGCGTCTCACTCTCTCAAGAAGTCCTGTGCAGCCAGATTCAATGTGCTGAAGACATCAATGCCAAGAAGCCATCAGAAAAGCCGCAATTGATGTGCTTGGTTTTACGGAACCACCTCTACGAAATCCTTGGTTTGATTAAGAGTGCCGGCAAGCCATATGCAGCAAAACAACTGGAATACAAAGCGGTGCCTACAAAGAGAGCAGCTCGTGAGCTCTACGAGCAAAAAAGAAGGGAAGAACATAGGTTTCTTCCGAGAAAAAAGAAAGAGCATGAGGAGCGAGCGATTGAGGAAATAGAAAGGTGATACTCCAGGAACAATGTTCGGAAGATTTACCAAAGGTAAAAAGAACGTGTCACGGGAACAGGAACAAGGCCGGAACAGAGACATGTAGAGATGATGAGATGAGGAAGTCTTGTGGTAGACGGTAGAGTCACAGTCGGTGCTAAGGACATGAAAAACTCATTTCTGCAGACTGTTGAATGGCGAAGACGACACAAATTCTGCTGTCAGGTATAATGAACCATTTCCCCTAGACGATGAAAGCCAAGACTTCCGTTCACCTGACCAAAATGAGGTAAGGATAGCAATATCCAAACTGAAGGTTTATCGGCCGAGCTTTTTAAGACAGCGGGAGATAATTTGGTGTAGAGCATATACCAACTCGTCTCCAAGATTTGGTCAGAGGAAAGTATGCCTGATGAATGAAGCCTCAGAATTGTTTGCCCAATCCACAAGAAAGGATACCCTCTAAGTTGCGCTAACTATAGAAGCATCAGTTTCCTCAACATTGCATACAAGATCCTATCTGCTGTACTGTGTGAAAGAATGAAATCATTCGTCAAGGAACTGTTCGGTCCCGTAAGTCCACAACCTACCAAATATTTCTATTACGGAAGATCCTGCAGAAAACCCAACAAGTCCAGATCGATAGCCACCATCTGTTTATCGACTTTAAGGCCGCATATGACAGCATTTATATAGACAAGCTAAGTAGAGACGTGTCTAGTTTGGCATCCCTGTCAAATTCATCAGGCTGGATAGAAATGGAAGCGCCTAAAATGGGCTTGCCGGCGTTAGGTCTTATCGCGTTAGCCCAAATTAAAAAATAAAAAATATCATAGAGCTCAAAACATGTAGCTATGTAATTTATGTTGATGACAAATTCACACAAATTTAGGCGTGGGTTTTATTGTCTAACATGCCGCGGGCTTAGCAGTTAAGGAGAGCAAAACCAAAATCGACGATTCGTACAAAACGTTACAATCGACCATCTAAAACTTTACCGCCTACTTTTTCAAAGAAATGTTAAGCACTTCGAGTACCTATTCGACTCCAAACTATGGCTATAATGCAGAAGAGAAAGACCTCGCCTTAGGTGGCGCGTACAAGTGGAAAGAGACCACCATCAACTTGGTATGCGCAATTGGAGGTAGTTGTCCAAAGACAGAGCTAATTTATGAAGGTTACTCGTAACAGCCCATTGGACTCAAATAAGTGAATAAAGCCGTCTATAAGGAAGGTATTATTCATGACCATAATATTTCGGCAGGATCGCTGAAATTCCAGCGCAGTCTCACTTAGGCCAGAGTAGGCCCATTGTGATACCAAAGCATCGAATGATCTTACAACAACCCGTTGAACCAACAACCAAAAAAATTACCAGTTTAGGTACTTATTGGCTTTTTCTAATGGCTTTTTCCAATGACATTATTAATAATAGTACTTTACAGCCGGAATCGCTTTGTTTTTTAGTCTCTCAATCCCGTGGGTATCCTTTGGCCAGGGCTACTTAAAAGTTTACATAGAGAAAGAATTAAGGTGGTCGGATATGCGGACGACATTGTGATACGTTCAATGATCTTCTGCATCGTTTTCCATTAGACCTTCACATCCCAAACATCACAGAAAATAGCGCGATCAGACTCAGAGAGTCTATACGGCCTTAGAAACATTGTGCTGTTTCTTTCAAGAGAACTAGTATACCACCCTCAACGGAGTACATTACTCCCAAGATGCAGTTTACAAAACATTTTGAACTATAATTCCCTTCAAGATTAGATTGACAAGGCGGACAGGTAAAGAGGGACTCGAATTTAACAATCTTAGCGGATGGTTCAAAAATGTACTGTGGATTGGAATAGGTGCGGGAGTATATTTTCTGAGTCTGACATTGAATATGTCAACAGATGTTGTCTTCCGGATACGGCCATATTGTGTTTCAGGTGGTGATACTTGCTGTCCACGAGGGCTGCCGCCAGATCAAACTACAGCCAAACACAGTTCCACGGCAAAAGATAGAAATATTCATTATGACAATCGAGGCTATCGCCTCAAAATTAGTAGGTACATACTAGAATGTCGAAAAGAACTAGCCTCGCTTAATCAGTTCTAGATTACACTGATCTGGGTTCCAGGTCATAGCAACGTTTAAGGAAATTAACATGCTGACATTGCAGGCCTGGCAATGTTCAGCCCTCCACTGTTCACTTGTATCTATGGAATCGGTTCACATTTCAAATCAAAAATTTCCTCAGAATTCCTTTCAAAGGCTAACCTCAAATTGAGGATGCCGACAAACTGTATTACGGCCAAGTTAGAGCACGGAAAAAACAACTCACCTTCTAAGTAAAATACGAAAATATATAGCCATAATAACAGCAATCGCCATCGCCACATGCCACTCTGGCCTATAGAGGACCATGCAATCAGCTAAGGCATCCCTCATAATACACGCACTGTCGCAGTTGTAACTACGCAACCAAAAATGATACCCTCATTCACTAACTACGAGCCCGTCCGGCCCTAGCTGGCACCAAGCAGCGATCTCTGGCAAAACCTTTCTTCGAATCTTTCGAGGGATTAATGGGCAGACTCTCATTAAAGAACTGATAAACTGTTTACATTCCCCCAGGCTGGAACAAATGGAAATGAGTTGTGGTAACAAAACGGCTACTTGGGTTCCTTAAACCGCCACAACTACCTACATAGTCCAAGATGAACTATCACTGCCGTGGTAAAGAAAGAGCACTAACTCTCAAATGCGATTCATAATATGTTGGTACAAGTAGACCTCTCTAAGGCTCATTCATTTATTTTCAATGGCCCGCTTGTCCATTATGTGGGTCGCGGGTGTATGTTGCTCAAGTGGCCCCTTCATAGCTCTCGATTCTCATCCATCGAGGGCAATCCCCATACGGGTAGAGAAGAGATTATGAACTTGGTATAACCATTTCATCTTGGGTCTACCTAGAGGATGCCTGCCTGATGGTATAAATTCCATAGCACGTCGTGGGGTCCTGGTTGGGGACATGCGTTTAACATGATCAAACCGCCGAAGCATGGATCGCTCCGTCCGGAGAAGTAGATGCTCGACATTGAGTTCCTCACGTATTCTGGTATTTCTGGTGCGATCTCTACGGGTCGCACCAGCAATACTACGGAGAAACCTCATTTCGGCAGCTTGTATCCGCGATCTTATTATTTCGGTCATTACCCAAACCTCATGACCATAGGTAAGAGTTGGAATAAACGCCGAATTAAAGACAACTTAGCTTTGACACCAAGTTCAGTCCTCCTAATAACAAAATGACCAAGCTGTCTCAAGATTCACCCAGCCTGACCATTGACCAATCCTACAGGAAAACTCGGCATTGGTCCTTCCAGCACTCGTAAATAAGACCCCGAAATACTTAAACTTTTCCACCTGTTTCAATGGGACTCCACTAACATGGACTCCATCACTTCAGATTTGTTAACGTTTATCTTCATCTCACTTTAACCCAAACGGCTACAAACCGATCGAGTGCTCGTTGAAGTTCTGTCTGAGAGCACCCAAGGATGACCAAGACATCAGCGAAGAGCAAATGATTTATTCTCAGATCTCCCAATTCGAAACGTTCCTCGCCAAGACTGAGCGCTACAGTCCGGGGTGGACCTGAGCCTCAACCAACAAGCATCTCCAGCCAGCACGATCTTTGGCCAGCTGTCTCCAGTTTCGCACGCTAAGTTGGTTAAGGTCCCTTTCCACTTGCGTGCGTCACCTGAGTCGCGGTCTTCCTCTACTGCGCCGTCCCTCGGGTGTGGATTCGAAGATTTTCCGGGCCGGGGCATTCACGTCCATTCGCTCTACATGACCCAGCCACCGCAGTCGTTGGATCTTCACTCTTCTGTCTAGGTCAATGTCGCTGTACAGCCCGTACAGTTCGTCGTTGTATCTCCTCCTCCATTAACCGTCTATGCAGACGGGACCGAAAATTACTCGAAGAATTTTCCTCTCGAAGTAACCAAGAGTAAGCTCATCCGCTTTTGATAGAGTCCATGCCTCTGCACCATAAAGTAGAACTGGGATGATTAAGGTCTTATAAAGGGTCACTTTAGTTGTTCGAGAGAGGGCTTTGCTACTCAATTGCTTTCTTAGCCCAAAGAAACAGCAATTGGCAAGAGTTATTCTTCGCTTAATCTCAGGGCTGGTGTCATTGTCTGAGTTCATAGCGGAGCCTAGGTAGACAAAGTCCTTTACCACCTCAAAGTTATATGTGTCTATAGTGACATTCTGTCCAAGACATCGGTGTTGGGTGTCCTTTCTTGATGACAGCATATACTTTGTCTTACCCTCATTGACCACCAAACCCATCTTCAACATCCATTCCATATAAGTAATAAAAAGAAGAGGAGACAAGATACAACCCCGGCAAAGTCCAGCGCCCACGTTGAATGGTATTTGTGGGCGCGTGATGTTAGCACTTTTGAAATGGCTTAGAAAATCTCCAACGTAAGTAGGCAAGAAAAAAACGTGGGTTGCTAAGATGAACAGCTTTATTTCTTATAGAGTAGGTAGGTCTTACTTAGTCGAAGGTTATTTCATGAAGAAGGAAGTTAAGAACAAATGTAGATATTATAGTTATAATTGTATAAGGCGAATTCAGTACAGCGACATCTTACTTTTCATAAAGGTATCAGTAATTAGTGAAACTTAACGATTACTAGGATAAACTCTGTTCAATTCAACTAACATTTCTTGCATGAACAGTATTGATTTAACGCCGTTTACCCGAACTCAGCTTTTACAGTCTCTTGTTGGCTCTCAAGAGACAACCGCCAATTCCATACTCTTGTAATACACTCCAGAGTTTACCTCAAGGGACCCGCTCGTATGCTTTCTCCAAATCTCTCTGAGGCTATATACAACAAAGCATAAGCACGCAGTATAATTTAGACCATATTCACAGCAATAATAAATGTCGTATGTCATCAAAATGCATTATTTTAATTGCATCATGCACTCGAGGCCACTCAAATAAATATTAAAACGGGTTAAATTCGCACAACAATAATCTGTATCATTAGATTGGCCGAAAAGTACTGTTAGCCAGTCCTATTAGAGTTAAATTGGCTTTTTATGCTTTTTAAATATGCAATCAAAAATGCATAACGTTTTTATAAGTCAATAAAAAAAATAATGTACTCGCATATAATATTACTCTCAT
Organism: Cheilosia soror; assembly: GCA_949372485.1. Classification (NCBI taxonomy): domain Eukaryota; kingdom Metazoa; phylum Arthropoda; class Insecta; order Diptera; family Syrphidae; genus Cheilosia; species Cheilosia soror. The sequence continues at coordinate 32,176,683 of OX443561.1, read as the reverse complement.
GGTTAGGTCATTTTATTTAGTCCCTCGTGAAACTTAGAATCTAACGGTTGACAGTGAGCTATTACGTTTAATTTTACAAGGGTGTCTAATACAAGTGAAAAGTCATAAAATTCATTCTTAAAAACCAAGTGAGTATCTAATTCTGTACAAAAATGTATGTGACTTTGTTTATGTGGTAACCATAAAATAAGGTAAAGTTAAAAACTGTCTCCTAATTTACGTCCTAGGTTTTACCAATTGTTATAACTTAAAAGGATTTAAGGAGCAAAACTCCTTGGAATCATTTTTTGATCAGATGTGCATTAATTTTTCCAGTATTTCTCTCTAGACTACAAAGAGGCAACGGCATCATTCATGGTAGCAAAATCTAACACAGCTGGTAGATAAGTGAAATCGGGTAGGTGATGAAATCTCCTTTCCAAAATCCTTTTTCCAAAATCCACTGTGCTGGAAACCCTTACTCCAAAAGACCATGAGATAAAATCTTCAATGACAAAATCCGCCATTTTTAGATTTGGTGTTATTAATTCTGCCTGGCGACAGAAGTGACATACGTATACTGCAACCCCCCTGCTTGTAGTCTCTGTAGGATTTGGAGAAGGTGCGGGATTGGGTATTTGCAAATTTTATATTATGTGTTTGCTTAATTTTACCGCCAAAACTAAGCGTTTAAAAATGGATAAATTCTTAAAAGGGGATTTTAACGAGGGATTTAACAAGTATGTATGTGTAGGTGGGAGATAACGTATAGGGGATTTCGTCGCGGGAGATTTTGGAAAAAGAGAAAAAAAAAGATAGATTTTGGAAAAGGGGATAACATAGGGATCCCAGTGAAATTCTATCAAAGGTAGGGTAGGCATTGACTAAGCCGTCATACCAAGTTGTGTTGCGGACTTACTTATAGAAGAAAGCACCAATGGTAGAGGGCAGTTGTTAACAAACGAATCTGACACACTGAACCAAAAACATACGTAGATCCAACGAATTAATTCGTTGTCTCAACGAATTTTTCATTAAAATTCAGCCGATGAAAACGTTCGTTGGCTCAACGAATAGGAATTCATATATTAACGAAGCTGTTAATAAAGCAACGTATTTTTCATAAAACTAACGAAATCTGTTCATAAATTAACATTTTATTTCATCAATAACATTCTTCGTTGATTAACGATTTATTCGTTGAGTCAACGAATTTCTTTCATTGATTAACGAAATTTTGTTCAATGATCAACGCAAAACTTATACCGAGTCAACAATATTTTTCATAAATTTACGTACCGTTTTCATTGAATCAACGAATATCGTTCATAGGTCTATGTCCCACTTTCATTGGATTAACGAATTTTTTTCATAAAATTACGTTTTATTTTCGTTAAAACAACGTTTATTGATTGTTGGTTAACGAAAAGTGTTCGTTGAATCAACAATACTTTTCATAAGTTTACGTACCATTTTCATTGAATCAACGAATATCGTTCATAGGTCTATGTCCCACTTTCATTGGATTAACGAATTTTTTTCATAAAATTACGTTTTATTTTCGTTAAAACAACGTTTATTGATTGTTGGTTAACGAAAAGTGTTCGTTGAATCAACAATACTTTTCATAAGTTTACGTACCGTTTTCATTGAATCAACGAATATCGTTCATAGGTCTATGTCCCACTTTCATTGGATTAACGAATTTTTTTCATTAAATTACGTTTTATTTTCGTTAAAACAACGTTTATTGATTGTTGGTTAACGAAAAGTGTTCGTTGAATCAACAATACTTTTCATAAGTTTACGTACCGTTTTCATTGAATCAACGAATATCGTTCATAGGTCTATGTCCCACTTTCATTGGATTAACGAATTTTTTTCATAAAATTACGTTTTATTTTCGTTAAAACAACGTTTATTGATTGTTGGTTAACGAAAAGTGTTCGTTGAATCAACAATACTTTTCATAAGTTTACGTACCGTTTTCATTGAATCAACGAATATTATTTGTTAATTAGTGTACCCTGTTGCTTACCTGAACGAATTATTTCGTTGAGTAAATATGTTCTTTATTCTTACAGGATCACCTGGGAAATTGGAATTACCTATTCTGTAAAAGAAATTTGTGAAAGAAAACTAATGTCATTCAATAGTCAGTATAACAACAAAATTTATTGTAACAAAATTTATTGTAACAAAATTGAAAAGTAAAGTCAGACTGATTTCAATTGGGTATTAAAAACAGATAATTATGTACTTTAACAAATTTGCACATTTACCTAAGTGCACTACCCAAGATGCTAATTTTAGAGTTTTTTATTGAATATGGTATTTGGTACAAATGCTGTTGTACAAAACCCCAAAAGTTAGAACAAGCAATGGGGTATTCTAAGTTAAACAAATGAAATATTTTGAACAGAATGTCCACTGCTCTAATGCAGGATTTAAATTTAAATTTAACTCCGTCAAAATAAACAATAAAATCATTTATTAATGTAAGTTCATCCCCAATTCCTATTAGGAAGGGCTGAATACTTTCTGACCTTTGCTTCAAATGTAGAATGTGCTCCTCTACCTGCTGCGCTGTTTTACCAATGAACAAAAACGCTTCCTGGGAATCCTTAATGGTGAACTTGATCGTGTTTTTCTTGCCGACTTTGTCCTTCGCCACCGTTTTTTGCGTAGGTACCAAGAAACCGTGCATCGCGTACAATAGAACAGCATCCCTAGCAGCTGAAAATACAAATAAAATCACAAAAGTATATATTAGATTTTTGCGTTTAGAGCTATTATAGAGAGTGTATAAAGTTTATAAATAAGAGGGTAAAAGTTTAAAGAAAATGTCATGTATCTATGTTAATATATAATATATTAAACCTACTTTCTGTTATTTTGTTGTTCCTTAAATCATTAAGGAGCCCATTTAATCTTGGCTCTTTTATGTTTCGGTCTTCGGATAGAAAATGTAGTATTTTTTTAAATACTTCATCCCAGTTGTCTAGGAGGGATTTAGCGCCGCTGTGCATTACCCTGAAGTCCATGTCGATCTATATTTGAAAGAAAAAATGTTTTCGAGACTTAATTAAGCAAGTGGATGACATATAGGTATACATTTTTTATTTATACTTTTGCGCAATAATTAGATGTTAAGTGAATAAAAATGAATACGCTTGAAATACATTGCACGGCGCTGCGCTAGGAGTATTTTTAGGCGTGCGTAAGTTTAGTGTATTTATTTTAATATAAAATATTAGAATTATAAATTACCAATCGAAAACCAAGTGGCTGCTTATAGTTAGGCCATTTGTCCAAGGCCTCAGCAGTTGAAACGGATTCCCTAATTTGGTTTATTCTAAATTTTGCGCAACCCTGCCAATAATGGTCAAACTCGTCTGCTGAGAGATTGTCGTATTTTATTGTTCGTACAATAGCTTCAGCATTGCTTTCTGAGACTTAATAATTACGACAATTTTAGTAAAATGTGTCTATAAAATAATAATAAGGTTTTTTTTACCAAGTATTTTTTTATCGGAACGGCTACAACTTGGAGATTCAGTGGGAACGGGGCTGGAGCACGCTGACCCAAACGCTCTTTTCATGTTGCAATATTTGTTATAAAGTCGACCCCTTGTGGACGTTCTGTAATATTCCTGGAAAAATATCGAAATCAGACACACTTGTTTTGAGTTTCCGTTCCAGCACATACGATTTTTTTTAAATTCTAGTAAACTTTATTCTGATTTTCAAACATTCTAAACATTAAATAATAGAGTAAAAGCTAGCAACGATTTTTCTCAAGTCATTTTAGCAAGGCTGTAACTTTGTGAGCTTAGTTCGTGGTGACTACTGAACACGAAAATACATTTCTGGCAGCGCTGCGTTGGTTTATATTGGAATGCCATAACCTCAAAGTGAAAGAAATTTACCTTATTTTAGCAAACTTAAGATTTTGGTATATGATGAAAGCGGATTTTTGGTTTAGCTTTGAGGAATTAGTAGAATGACAATATCTCTAACATAATATCAAAAATTAAACTTTGCTATTATGACTTAAATTTTGCCTTTTTTGCACTTTAAAACCGGCAAACTGATATGGCAATTGCATTTTCTGGCTACATCGGTCGTAAATTAACACATACCAAAATCTTAAGTTTGCTAAAATGAGGTACCTACATTTTTTGCCCTTTTGAGGTTATGACATTAAAAATTCGTGTTCAGTAGTCACCCCCAACTAAGCTAACAAAGTTACAGCCTTGCTAAAATGACTTGAGAAAAATCGTTGCTAGCTCTTAGTCTATAATGAGTACATTATGTGTTTAAAAATACAAACCAATTAGTATTTTCAGTTATAAGAATACGGGTATGAGTATTCGAATCGAATGAAAGTCAGACAGGAAAAATTTCAGAATTATTAATTATCTCTTTTATTAATTTACCAATTTCTCTGTGGGAAACCGTTCGAGGATTTCTCTTTCGATTTTGTAGCTTTCTTTTAAGCTCAATGTTGTTTTGTTCTCCTCAAAAAAGGTTGCCACAGTGCCTATGAGCATGATCCTCTGTTCATCACCAAATTGTTTCTTAGAATTATAATGTTCTATCAAAAACCTCCCTTTCAGTGTGTTATTAAGAATAGTTGACAAATTAACAGTTTGTTCAGATTTGTCACAAGGTGACCCAATACAAGAAGACGGATATGGGGATGAACGGGATGAACTTGCTTTTCGTAACACTATCGGTGAGAAATGCTCATTGCTATATATGCGGTTATGTTCCTCCTTCCACTTTTCTAGCTCGAATTCAAATAAAATTTTTAGCCCATCGGGAACTTCGGATAAGTAAAGGGGAATGTGGCAATTTTTCATTTTTCTTAAGACATCAATGGATATCCTTTTTCCTATGAGAAAGAGAAATTATAATCATTTTTTGATTTCAAAACCACGGAGACGTAAATAGCGAAAAATTAAAATTGCATTATCAAATTTTATAGACACTAGTGTTTACTATGATCATACAGTAAAAATTTATATAAAGAACAGTAGTTCATAAGTAGTGATCTACAACGCGGTCAATATTTATAGTACAAAAACATATACAGCCCAATTCTAAATGGTAATTCCCGGGGATTTTTTTTCCTTTTCCCATTTCTCCTATTCTAAATAAAAACTTCCGAGGAATTTCTTTGCTTTCCCTTTTCTCGTACTATTTATAAACTATTCTATTCGAAAATGGGAAAAATACTCCGGGAAAATAAGTAGGCATTTCAAATGTCAACAAAAGGGAGATTATTCTGCAATTTGCCGTGAGTTTGTTCCCCACGCATTTGCTAGGGAGTTTAATGACAAAATGTTAGCCTTTCTTTTTTTGCAAATTAAATATTGAGGTAAATTGAAATGATTTTTTTTAGGTTCAAAACAACAAGCAAAAAGCAAATTGTCTCCCGGGAATTTGAAATTGGGGAATTTAACTCCCGGGAAAGAATCTTCCGGCTAGTTCTTTTCGCCGGGAATATTTAGAATTGGGCTGATAATGTATTTTAATAACTTGATTTCATAATTCAAGTTGTTGTTGCTTTAAAATGTATTTATTCATATTCTTTTTGGAAATTGTGCTATTTATATGTTCATGGCTGCATCCGGCAAACCAAGATAGTATATTTTTGAAAACGGAAATGCAGTAAATTTGGCAATATAAACATTGCGAATAACGTTGAAAAAGGTTTTGACTTTGGGCGACTTTTATGTCCACTATTTTGTTCATATTTAAAATGCGTTTGCACGTTTTTTATTATACTGTAATTTGTTAAAAATATGGTGTCCCAGTTAAGAAGATCAATGCTGTGACTGAAGAGTCCTAAATATCTAAACAAATTTGAACAAGCAATGGGGTATTCTAAGTTAAACAAATGAAATATTTTGAGCAGAATGTCTACTGCTCTAATGAAGGTTTTAAATTTAAATTTAACTCCGTCAAAATAAACAATAAAATCATTAATTAATGTAAGTTCATCCCCAATTCCTATTAGGAAGAGCTGAATACTTTCTGACTTTTGCTTCAAATGGAGAATATGATCCCCTACCTGCTGCGATGTTTTACCAATGAACAAAAATGCTTCCTGGGAATCCCTAATGCTGAACTTAATCGTGTTTTTTTGACGACTTTGTCCTTCGCAAAACCATTTCTTTGCGCAGGTACCAAGAAACAGTGCATCGCGTGCAAAAGAACATTACTATAGAACTTCAGTGGCCTACACTTACCGGATTGGCCTTCTTAACTGGAGTACAATGTATTTAATAATGTTAGAAGAAATTAAATTCATGCTGTAGCAATGACTTTAACAATTTCTTACCTATAAGGATATCTGCCAGCTCACTTAAGTTCCAACTTTTCAGAAGGTCCCGTAGTTTGTCGTTTTTTGATTCCATTTGAAAATTATCATCACTATCCAGCATAATGACGCCTGCTTCGTCGCTTGGTACATCAATCAAAATGAGGTCTTGTGGATTAAAGGTTTGAGCTGAGTTCAAGTTGAATCCAGTGTCAGTGAGTTCACTCTCAGTTTCGGGTAGCTCGTCACAAAACTCATCATCAGAGATATAAGGTGGTAATGGTGCAACTCCTATGTTAAGTGGGTTCTCCTCGTTCGAATTTATATTGTCGTTTTCGGAAGAAGTACTAAAGTTCATCCCCTGAGAATTCATATCGCTATTCCTGATATCCATATTTGTGAGTTAATACTGTTGAGATACTGAAAACAAAATAAACCCAACTTTTATATATTTGCAGCGAAATGTTCTTTGATTCTAATCATTGTTCGTCCTCTTGGTGTTTTAATGCAAGTTAAAGGAGGCCCGACAAGGTCGTTTACATCTAATACCGAAAACTCTCCTAAGACATCAGGTTCTATATCGTAAGCCAAAAAATGTGGATGATATTGAATTGAGTTAATTTGTTGACAAAATAGCAAAATTGAAAAATTATCAATAGTAAAAATGTTTAAAATTGTAAATATCTTAATATCATTTTTGTATGTTGCTACATAGTATCCATCTTTGAATATATACCCATTGTATTTAATTTTGTGAAATGATTTAATTAGCATATGCTCTATGTGTAACAGTTCGGATATAATGTTATTAAAAGGGCTGATTTTTCGATCCGATTCAATAAATGAATAAGAATGCTCTTCAGAGTTGAGATCCATTAAAGAATATGCAAATTTTAATTGATACTTTATTGCTAAAGTTAGGCAAATGTTTTTTCGTGATGTTGTAGCTCTGGAATATACTTTGAATTGCCTATGTTTCGCCTCGTATTTAAAGCACCAAAATGTTTTCAATGGTCCGGATTTTCTGAAAATTGTTGGATAGTGAATAAGATTATGATGCTTTGGTTTAAGTGTGTCATTAAAAAGGCGGGTGTAGTCCGAGTTGTGTTTAGTTATCTTGGTACTTAAAAGATTAATAAAATCAGAATTGATCTCGCAGCAGAGGATCATATCTATTAATTCCAAAAAATTCAAAAGGAAAGCCCAAACATCGTCGTCTTTATGCACCATGTCGCCAACCATAACTGGGAAGCAGTAAACAAATGTTTTCATTTCCCGAGCTGACATTTTAAAATGTTTCATTGATAAATGAGCTGCTGTTATTTCCCCTGAAATGTTGTCCATTTCAATTGATCCGTAATCAAAATTCCTTTTTCTCGAATTCAAAGTTTCTATAGTGAAATACTTCGCCGTTTCAATACAATATTTTAATATATGGCTCATATTATAGTGGCAAACTCCTTCAAATAAGTCGTGCATAACATCGACGCTATAGTTTTCTACTACATGAAATGATGGTATTCGATTTAATAATGAGACTTCTCGGATTCCACTTTCTGAAGATTGCTGGGTTTCAATATCGTTATCATAGTTTATTCGATTCCGCATTAAAATTTCGTTTTCAGTACTTGCTGTATGGGTTTCAGTTTTCAGCATTTTACATAATCTGCAAAAGCTGTTACTAACAAATGATCTGTTAAAATTAAGAAATGTGTTGAGGCCTAAGTTATCTCCTAGCACCAATCCCAAGATGAAATGAATATGCTGCACACCGTTTTCTGTTAAAATATCAATTCCATCTACTTCTAAATGAATTAACTCATCAATTAAGGCTTTCCAGCATTTTTCATTTCCAAACGATTTAATATCCTTCGATTTAATAACTGCTCCCAAATATATATTTTCTAGCTTTGATTCTTTTTTTCTCAAGCATGGAAATGAGTAATATACATTACTTATTGAATGTTGGCCGCTATGAGAACCCAATGGGTTATTAATTTCAAAATCGTCGTTAAATAAAAAATATGGGATTAGATTTTTGCCAGGATACATATTCACTTTTTGTTTCCATAGTTCTCCTTGAACAAAATTTGTGGTGCGGCTACATTTCGTTAGCTCATTTATGTTTTCGAGTACATCAATTAGTAAACCCTTTTTTTCAAATGTTTTTCTAAACTGAAAACGCATTGGCATTATTACGCCTGTCACCTTTTCTTCATCGTAAGCTAATATACCACTGCGATGAACGGCCCCTATTGATTGATCAATGGTGAATTCCTGTGCATTTTGCATATACTGCTCTTCCTTTAGCCATTGAAACAAACGATATTCTGTTTGAGACAATTTAAATGGACTTCTGCACTCAGTCACCAAATCCACAAACTCATTATGTATTTCTGGACAAGCAATTTGTAATTTTTTTGTGGAAAATACTTTAAACATGTCTAAGAGTGGATCTGTGATGTACTGCTTTATGTGTTCTTGAATTACATATACATCTTTTCTAGTGAAATTATTATTGGCATGCAACACCAACGAAAATTTAGCAGCGAACTGTAAAAAACTCTTAACAGTACATACATTGAATGACTGTGTGGCAGTACATGGTTCGTCTGTTGCTTCAAAAATAATTTCGGATGCATCAATGTTTAAAGCATTACTTTTGCCAGAATCTTCGGAAAATGTATAGTCTGATTTTATTGCAGTATGCTCTGATACTTTGATACTTTTATTTTTAAAACATAACATAGATTTATTTTCGGCAGTTCTGGGTTCATGCTTTCGCTTTGCATGTCTTTTAAAGCTTGCAATATCGTGAAACACCTGATAACAAGAACTTTCTATACATCTAAATGTACTATTAGTTTTGAGTTCGTGTTTTCTTTTGAAATGTGTGATTAAATAGTCCGTTGTGGAAAAAACTTGTTTACATAAGAAACAAATCATTTTGTTCTAAAAGAAATAATAAATATTCTTGGTGTAATTTGCAGTAAAAGTTGTGTGTAACAACAGTAAACTCTCGGTTAATCGGGCTGATTAGGGCCCAGCTTATTTCAGGAAATTGAAAATACCGGTTAATTGCTTTAACACAAAGAGTGCTGTAGCTGCAGCTCGCACGAACGAACTGCTAAATATTCAATACATACAAATATCTAATGATAGAGTAAACACCGAGTACATAATCTATTACAGAATAATTGAATGTCTGCTGAAAAGGTAAACTGTCTTAGATCTATTTTCATAGATTTTCAGGAAAAATTGGAGAATCGAATGCACTAAACTGTTAAAAATTCATTTAAGTCGACTTAATGTAGTTACCTTTTCAGCAGAGTAAATTTTTTCTCAGACGACGATTTTCTTTCCTTTAATTATTGGATTAATTTCGTCACTTTTCCTTGAGTTTTTCTAGTTTTTCTAATTATTTTTCACACAAGTCATACGCACAAAATGTAAAAAGTAAGCGCGCATATTGCTTATGTGATTTTGAGCCTTGTGCGAATAAAAGAATTTTTGCCAGAAAAAGTTGTACAAAATACACAACTAATACTGGCTTCGCTTGAGGATAGTGGTGCTATGCGATTATCCGGTTTCGACTGTATAATATCATCTTATTAGGAATAATTACTAAATACTGATACGCATTTTTATCGACTATGCAAATAGTATACGAAGATTACCTACAACTACGCGTATATTGAATTGGAGAATCGAATGCACTAAACTGTTAAAAATTCATTTAAGTCGACTTAATGTAGTTACCTTTTCAGCAGAGTAAATTTTTTCTCAGACGACGATTTTCTTTCCTTTAATTATTGGATTAATTTCGTCACTTTTCCTTGAGTTTTTCTAGTTTTTCTAATTATTTTTCACACAAGTCATACGCACAAAATGTAAAAAGTAAGCGCGCATATTGCTTATGTGATTTTGAGCCTTGTGCGAATAAAAGAATTTTTGCCAGAAAAAGTTGTACAAAATACACAACTAATACTGGCTTCGCTTGAGGATAGTGGTGCTATGCGATTATCCGGTTTCGACTGTATAATATCATCTTATTAGGAATAATTACTAAATACTGATACGCATTTTTATCGACTATGCAAATAGTATACGAAGATTACCTACAACTACGCGTATATTGAATTGGAGAATCGAATGCACTAAACTGTTAAAAATTCATTTAAGTCGACTTAATGTAGTTACCTTTTCAGCAGAGTAAATTTTTTCTCAGACGACGATTTTCTTTCCTTTAATTATTGGATTAATTTCGTCACTTTTCCTTGAGTTTTTCTAGTTTTTCTAATTATTTTTCACACAAGTCATACGCACAAAATGTAAAAAGTAAGCGCGCATATTGCTTATGTGATTTTGAGCCTTGTGCGAATAAAAGAATTTTTGCCAGAAAAAGTTGTACAAAATACACAACTAATACTGGCTTCGCTTGAGGATAGTGGTGCTATGCGATTATCCGGTTTCGACTGTATAATATCATCTTATTAGGAATAATTACTAAATACTGATACGCATTTTTATCGACTATGCAAATAGTATACGAAGATTACCTACAACTACGCGTATATTGAATTGGAGAATCGAATGCGCAAAACAGTTAAAAATTCATTTAAGTCGACTTAATGTAGTTACCTTTTCAGCAGAGTAAATTTTTGAGCTCAATGAGAGTTTACTGTAGGTACTCTAAAATTAAGAATGTAATATAAATGTTATGACTTACATTTTTACTTCCAGGCTTTCTTATTTTCGGCAGCGACTTTCCTCCTTTGATTTTCCTTTAGATTTTGCAAGTCACCAATTTTGTTTAGTTTTTCTATTTATTTTGCACTCACGAGACACGTCTGGTCTAACTCGGATTTCATTGAATAATGTAAAAAGTAAGCGTTCTTTTATTGTTTCGACGAAAGATTTAATTTAATATTCGTAACTTTATGAAACAAAACGTTCAGCCAACGTAAAATTTAATAAAGGTACGAATAGTTTACATAATCAAATTAAATCTTTCGTCGAAACAATAAAAGAACGCTTACTTTTTACAATATTGAATGAAATCTTTTGTTAATTTATCCATGGACGCGAAGCAGAGGATTTTCTTTTTTTTAATTATTGGATTAATACCGTCACTTTTCTTTGATTTTTTTGTTTTTTTCTAGTTTTTTTATTTATTTTTCACACTAAAAACACGCGCGAGACTCGTATGGTCATTATGGTCGGACACTCGGACAACGTCTGCACAAAATGTAAAAAGTAAGCGTCTTTTTATTGTTTCGACGAAAGATTTAATTTGATTATGTAAACTATTCGTACCTTTATTAAATTTTACGTTGGCTGAACGTTTTGTTTCATAAAGTTACGAATAGTTTACATAATTAAACTAAATCTTTCGTCGAAATGATAAAAGGACTCTTACTTTTTACATTATTGAATGAATTCTTTTGTTAATTTAGCATATGGGCGCGAAGCAGAGAAGGCGAAGATTAAAAAACATGGCTGATCGTGAGTTGCAGCGGCTGGTGATGTTCAATATTCATGGTGGGTTGGAGCTGTGTTCGGTAGATGTTCACATTTTCAGTTGTGCGGGGTTCACATTGTATTAAAAACAGTTTACGATTTTATGTTAATGGGTTACTTAAATTTTTAGACTGTTAGGTAGTATTAAATGAAACTGCCGATATAAATTTGACATGACATCTTAGGTATAGTTATAATAAGTAATTGTAAATATTTAGCAGAAATTCGTGTTATGATATGAGTCTTGAAAAATACAGCAAAGACTATTTATTGTAATTTCCCTGGTACATACTTTACTGTTTTAAGCTTTCTGTTGTATATTTTGATGAAAATAAGTTTACATTTATTGAAAGTGTTTGTTGTTGGTATTATCAAAAAGCGAGTACATTTACAACATTTTCATAAGCTTTTAATGTCGATTTCCATTTTGCAATAAAAATCACTTTTTCCAGTTTCAGACCAGTTTTTCTGCTCTAGAAATCAGCTGTCAAATTCGTTTTCCATTTGATGGAAAAAAGCACTTTATTTAAGATTTTGATCACTTTTGCGAATCTCGATTCACACATACTTTCACCAATACCAAAACAAGAGACATTTGTAAACACAAATTGCAATAAAAAAAATAGCTGACTGTCAACACACCAACCCAAATGCAAAAAAAAGTAATCTCATTTCATGTTCCATTGGGGCAGGAAAAATCTGAGATCTGAGAGCAAAACGGCAAAAGCCCAATGGAAATCGACATTAGTTGACCAGGAGTTAGTGCTCCCGCAATAGTTTTGAATCATATTTTGCCCAAATGTGGAAGCGATTTTGCAAATTTGGAAAAACCTCAATACGTCAGAATATGTCATAAAAGGGTGCATGTCGTGTACTCGGCATATTATTGGCGCTAACATATGTTGGCATGCGTGTCACCCATATGTCCGACTCAGAATGGCATGTAAATTTCGGAGAATAAAAAAAAAATCGTTTGAATTGAAGATTTTTTGGACGTTTTTAAATCCATTGACATCGTAGCCATCCTTTGATGGAATTTGTTACTTTATGGCTTGATAGAAAGAAGACAAACCATATTTTGGGATATATACTCTATTTATTTCGAAATGTCACCAGAAAGCCCTAAAAGCGAAAATAAATCACTAAAATTTTTAATATTTTATGACTTTCTGGTGACATTTCGAAATAAATAGAGTATATATCCCAAAATATGGTTCGTCTTCTTTCTATCAAGCCATAAAGTAACAAATTCTATCAAACGATGGCTACAATGTCAATGGATTAAAAAACGTCTAAGAAATCTTCAATTGAGGCGATTTTTTGCTCTCCGAAATAGCCAATAGCGATGGAAGTGCGTGACATTTACTGACGCTTTAATATTAGTTAAATAATATTTCTGTTCAACACCTTACATATTACAACATATTACATGCATCTCCGGGGCGGCAAAACACATGCCAGTCACCGTCGACATACGAATATGCCAACTTTGATACAAAACGTGCATGCCGTGTACTCGGCATACTTTTCGCACATGCCACAATATAATAAAACGTGACATATTCTACAATATGTCGAGTAATTATCGTGACGTCAGAGTGGCATGCGTATGTCGTGTACTCGTAGCTTAACTCGCATGGCAAACATTAAGCATGACTTTAAGCAGTGGAGGGTATCAAAGCATCGGCCAGGCCGATGATAACACTTTTACTTGTTTTATGTAGCAGTATAGTACCTATTAGAGTAGGGTTCTGGGAAACAAAATTTAGGTATTTACAAAAATAGCGCTAAGAGAGAAAAGCGCGCTACATGATTATTGTGAGTGATTCGTGTTATACGACGGTTAAAAACCACTCATATATTTTTTTTATAAATATCCTTTAGTTGGTGTCAATTTTAATGAATTTGGTGGAACATGAAATACCTAAATCGACATGGTTTTTGTTTTGAACATTCACTAGGTAGCGATATGTTCCTAGCTTGTGATTTGTTGTTGCGATATTGTGAGTTTCGTGTGGTTTTCGAATATGCGGATCAAATATTATCAACAGTACAAATTATATTTTCGTTCAAAACTGAATTTACATAACCAGGCATCTACCTACGTGTAATACGTTTTTAATGAAATGTAAACAGTACCTAACGTAATTCTCCATACTAGGTATTATATCCTAACCCATGTGTTGTGTTGTGTTGAAATGACTCATCTTCCGAATGCGCCACACCACACAATTGCGCAATATGAGAGAAAGAGTACATATGACTCGTCTCATTATATTTACAACGCCAAAGCGGTGTTCAAAGAGCAAAACAAAAAACTATGTTGAATTCAACACAGCACACCACGCAAGTGTGCACATTCAGCGACACGACATAGCACACGTTAAGGCACTAGTTACAACCATCAGTAAAATGCGTACACGAAACAGTACAAAAATGAAACGTTTTGCAAAAAATCGTTTATTGCTATCGGAAAATATGTGCCAGTAAAAAAGCATGCATTTTAAACGTTAATTTACGGATCTTGTTCATTAGTTAATTAATATTTCTTTGGGTAATGACAATTTACGTAAAGCTATGAAAAGTATTCATAGTTAAACGAAACTATTCGTTGGCATGGCATACTGTTTCTTTTTATAAATCATGCGTTATTAAACGTTTTAAACGTTAATTTACGAATCTTGTTCGTTAATTAATTAATATTTCGTTGGGTATTGACATTTTACGTTAATCTATGAAAAGCATTTTATAAATCATGCGTTGTTGAACGTTTTAAACGTTAATTTACGGATCTTGTTCATTAGTTAATTAATATTTCATTGGGTAATGATAATTTACGTTAAGCTATGAAAAGTATTCATAGTTAAACGAAACAGTTCGTTGGTTTGGCAAACGTTTTTTTTATAAATCATGCGTTGTTTAACGTTTTAATCGTTAATCTACGCATTTTGATAATAGATTAATAAATCCTTCGTTGGGTAATGTAATTTTACATTAAACTATGAAACATTTTCATCATTGAACGAAACTGTTTGTTGGCGTGATGAGCGTTCTTTTATTAATAATGCGTTGATTAACGTTTCCTACATTAATCAACGAAAGTATTTGTTATTTAATGAAATTTTTCTTTGGGTTAATGAAATTTACATTAAGGTATGACGGTTTTCATTATTTTACAAATTTTATTCGTTGGTTCAAAGTTCATTAAATTACGAAAGCTTACGTTAAAATAATTTCATCAATTTGGCGTAGAGGAAAAAAATTAACGAATCAACTTTCATTGAACCAACGAAAGATTCATCAAACAACAAATACTTTTTATGAAATTTTTCGTTGAGACAACGAATTTTTCATTGAATCAACGAAAAACAAGTTAACGTAACGAAATTCGTACCATTACGAAGAATAATTTTTTCAGTGCACGCACCGTCGTGTAGTTCTTAAGCAAGGCGCACAGTAAAGTGGTCAGCAGAGGCGTGGCTATCAATCGCTAAAGTCTTTGTAAACAAATGAAGACAAAGTGGAGTAGGTGTAACGTAGCGTAGTATTTTCAAGGTGGCGTGATGTCAGTCTGGTGCCACTAATCTCGAACAAGTTTAATTTTCAAGTTGCAAGCGACTGATGAGGACGTAGATTTTGCATTGCAACTGCGATTTTTTTTTAATCAAAAACCATATGAGACAACAAAGAATTCTTGTAAGCGGCATATCCCCTTTTGCATGACTTTATGTAAAAAACGTTTAAATTTTCGGTCGTCCAAGGACAAAACCTTTTTATAAACCGTAAAAATTATATTTTTTTGTCAGAGAGGGTCAACCCAACACTGTTTTTTTCTGGGATCCCTACGTTATCCCCTTTTCCCAAATCCCTTTTTGGACATAATCTCTCTTTTTTTTTTCTTCTCTTTTTCCAAAATCTCCCGAGACGAAATCCTCTATGTCAAAATCTCCGACAAGCAAACTAAACTTTGCATGATACATATACCCAATTTTGCACCTACTCCAAATCCTACAGTGATCACAAGCAGGGGGGCAGCTTGCCCCCCCAAATGTATCTCACTTTTTAACACCATTTTTAGGTGTAGCGGCGACAGAATTAATAACTACAAAACTCTTAAAATGGGGGATTTTATCCTGTGGGGATTTTCTTTTAGGGTCTTTTAGAAAGAGGTATTCCAGTAGGTACAGGGGTTTTGGAAAGAGAATTTTGGAAAAGAAGATTTCATCACCAACCCTTTTTTTCTTCTTCTCCTGATTTTGCTTTAGGTTAGCAATTTCTAAAAATTAAAGAGCATCTTCATCCTCTGGGTATGAAATTTTAAAGAACTAATGAATCTGTGGCACCTTATACGTTGTTCGCCACTGCAATCCGCATTAAATCACTTTCGTACAACTTAGCCGCTATTCCATCGTCATGCCACCACATTACTTCCGTGAGCGCCTTGCCTAGGGTTACCATACCCCCATTTTCATATTAAAATGTTGTTTGCCCCCCTCATAAAAACCACTTCCCCCCTTATTAAGTCAAAATTCAATAAAAGAAAAACTTTCAAAATACTTTCTTTTCACAAGACTCTCTGTGAACACATCCATTTGAAGTGCAATTTCTTTTGTTTCTCTTACTTAAATGATGTAGGTATGGACATCAGTAACTAATTTTTTTATACTTTTTCCTGATAGAAATAAAATAAAATATATACCTACGTATAACGTATGGGAACCCTACCTAATACCTCATTTCAAAATGCCTTTTGGACAAAATACCTTGTTTCGATGGACTGACCTTTGGACATAATTTTTTTGGTGAAAACACCTATGGGACAAAATACCTTTTTTCTAAATCCCTTTTGTTAGAATGCTTTCGTGTCGGAAAAAGGTATTTTAAAGGTATTTTCAGATTTCGCCAACAGTAGACCCACTTTTTGTTATTCCAGAACCACGACGAGGACGTTGTGGGTTAAAGGTTCCATCTGTTTTTGTTATTGGCTGGTGTTGCCTTTTTTTATTTTTTGTTTTTTTTTTTTTTTTTTTTTGTAATTCGTTATTAAGAAAATTGAAGCGACCAAAATAATAAAACTTCGATTTGTAATAATATGTGGTCGTGGTCGTAGACAAAATTAAAGCAAAATAAATAAATAATTCGTAGTAAAAAAAATACGACTCCATTTTGTATTATTAGTAATAGTAGTAGTAGAATAGATAAGGGCATAATAAATTAATAATTCACTGTAAATTACAGAAAAGTCAGTTTTATTACTTATGGAAATATGGAGTACAACATCTGTGCTTTAAAAGCTTATGATATGTGCAATATTTCGCAAAAAATCAAGCTTTTGTGACTCCCCGTATTTATCCATATCTTTATATGCGATAAAGTTCTTCAAAATATTGGATAACATGTTCATGTTTAACGAATGCTAGACTTTTTAGCATTCTAATCTGCAAGCCAAAATTTTCGTCGTTTCCATAACGCCGGGCTAGTTTGTTATGTTGTACCTTTCTCCCAATAATCTGGCTAAAATGAAAAAGGCATGCCTTTATTTGCAATGAAGAGAGGAATTGTATCAACGCATTCCCAATAGCTTTCTCAAAGTCTGTTATTGCTCTTTCAGGGTTTAAATTTATATTCAATTTCGAAGAAATTGCGAAGAGCTCATAAAAAAAACTTCATAATATGCTTGCTCAGATTTACTGCTCATTAGGACAAAAATGAGGGGGATGACTTGATTGTCTATAACCCCATGAATACTGAAAAGCTGGCGCATAATTGAGGGTACCACGTAAAATGTGCCATCCAGTAGCCAACACTTTGATTTGCCTAGATTTTTAAGGGTCGTCATAGTCCCCAATATTATGATCTTTTCGGCTCCAACATTTTTTTCTGAAAGTACAAATATCTCGCCTTCAAGAGTTTTTAATTCTTCCGGGATGGAAATCTCATCCAAAGTCTGCGGCTCGGATTGGTGACTGGCTCGTACTCGTCGGATCTTTTTATTCTGAGCGCTTTTGGAAGGCAAGTATACTCGACATGGCTCTGGACAAGCTACTACGGATTCTTGAATTATTTGACATGGAGCCAACCCAGTACTTGATGCCATTTCTTTAGCGTTATTATTGGCGTTATGAACATCAATTTTGCTACTAGATGGCTCATGTAAGTGACTGGATGAAGCTTTGCGAATTCGGAGTTCCCCATTTGTTTTTAGCGTCATTAAGCGAGATTTACACAACAAACTCTTTCTGTATTCGCAATTCCAGGAATAAATATCTCCCTTTTTAACATTAACGTGTTACCCATACCCATCCAAAATTAATTTTTCTCCTCCTTTATTAGATTTTACAATATGGAGACCCGACATGATAGCGGCAAGCGCACAAATAGCAATGAGCATATCAAACCATATACCTATTGGTAGAAAAAATATTTCTAAATAAAAAAAAAAGGAAAGAAAGAAAGAAAGCATATAAATAATATTGGGTAATAAGCAAGCCAATACAGGAAAAATATTACGCCCAGAAATAGAAGTGAAATAAACCCAAAGTGTTAATAACAGGAAAATAATGCAAATTATGGCAAAATTCCCGCTTGAATACCTTTTTGGAAATGTGGATTATTGAGAGAAGGCGCGGAGCCGCCTCTCAAGAATCCACATTTCCAAAAAGGTATTTTGTCGAAAGGTATTTTAGGAAAGGTATTTTGTCCAAAAGGTAATTTAGGAAAACGTATTTTGTCCAGAAGGTATTTTGTCCAAAAGGTATTTTAGGAAAAGGTATTTTGGGAAAAGGTATTTTGAAAAAGGTATTTTGAAAAGAGGTATTTCATCACTAACCCTTGCACATACCCAACCTTACACCTACTCCAAATCTTACAGTGACCCCAAGAAGGGGGGTTGCAGTTTACATATGTTTACAAACTTACATTACCAAAAAGGTATTGTGCGATAGGTATTTTGTCCAAAAGGTATTTTGGGAAAAGGTATTTTGTCCAAAAGGTATTTTAGGAAAAGGTATTTTGAGAAAAGGTATTTTGAAGAAGGTAATTTGAAAATAGGTATTTCATCACTAACCCATAACGTATATGTATCTAATGAAACTTATTTTGATTTCACATTTTTTGACTCTGATGTTCAAAAATTTAAAAAAAAAAATGCTACCCCCTTTTTTGAATACTTGTGCCCCCTAGAAAACTCACGATCTCATAATTTTTAACCTGGTAACCCTAGCCTTCCCGTAGATTGTCGGTTGAAGTAGCATAAATTGAAATATGGCCAACATGTGATTAATGCGGTATGTATGGGTATTGTATTTGGAAACATGTGTTTTCTATTCGATAAACAAAAAATTTTAAACAGATCAAAGATTGTAATTAAATTGTGCTCACTAACAATCCAAAGGTCTGTTTTAGAGGTTTGATTTTTAAACTGGCAACACTGCTTCTACAGATTGACAACAGTTGAAAGTAGATTTGTGGTTAGTACGTGTTGCCAAATTACGATGAATGGATCGATGCCAGAACAACGCGTGGACTTTGAAAAGCATGGTTCAGTCCGTCAAACTTAATTCCGCTTGATCCTCATTTTCAACGCAAAATGTTGTTCTCCGATGAGGCCTATTTTTGGTTAGTTGAGTATAGGATATGAAAAAAAGCTAAATTTGCCGAATTTGGATTGGAAAAATCTCAGAAGCCCTGGTCGAGACGCCCTTACATCCATTGCTCACTATTGTCATGTATTTCTTTAAGGACGATGCCGGCCAGAATGTTATCGCTAATGGAGAGCGCTATAGAAACATGATTTCTGATTCTGAGTCATTCGCTTCTAAGTTGATGCTAATATGACTAACTATTTGAGCCCTATAAACCCCACCCCCCCCCTCATTCCCTTAAAGGGGAAATTCAGGGAATTCCAGCTTATGAAATTGACCCTCAAAGTTCCATAGCTCCACGATTAGATGTTTGGTCTGTGTGTTTTGTCTGTCAGTCAATCACCAAACTACTTTTTACATCTCGTCGGTTCATTCGGTTCATGTCGGTTCATGGATCCATGTACCGTCGAGCATTCGTGCGCCTTCTGCAGCGAAGGTGTTCCTAGGTAATACGAGGGGTTTCGGAATAGGAGGCGTAACACTTTCACAAGCGATACTCCCCAGTAACCTCGTTCTTTTGCTAACTGCCTCCAGTTGCGTACAGCGTACTCCAAGTTTTCGAAAGTCCCTGCAGATAAGTCATTTTCCAGACGTAGTGTCGGCGCAAAGCTTTCCGATTGTATTGCCAAACATGCCCTCGGAGACAGAAAAACAAACAATTGATTAGATTAAAATGAAACAGCTACAACCTGGGCATTTAAAGTTTGCCCTAATTATACCCCAATTAACAACATTTAAATTCAATATCTTTAAATACAGCACCATTTCTTTAATTTTTCATTTCTTCGCAGAATTCTTCCAAGTGCACGTAAACCGACGCACGTTCTCCCTTTATCCCAAATCATTATTCTCAGCAGAGCGTGTGTGCCAAACCCCATGTCATTTATCTGCCAACATTGTATGATGAAGTACACACGCAAATATTTGATTCAAATCTCGACGGTTTATTGCAAAGGAAATTTATATTTCAAAGTCGGAATAAAAATATTCCCATGGGCTGCGTAAATTTCCGTTACCCATTCTGTGCATATCGTGCGCCACATCCCTAACAGTCGCCAATGCTATCCTGTTTATAAAACTGCAATAAAACCAATTCATACGTGACAATTGTGCCAGCAACCTGAAACCATATAACAGACAATAAAATGTCGGACACATGTAGAATATCAATATGCGGCATATAGGTGGAAGGATATACTCACCGACAGGACTAAACCACGAGTAAGATGGAAAAATTTCATCCCAGACAAGGCAACAACATCTGTTGATACTTCTTGGGAGAATCTCTTAATCTGTGAATATACAAAAAGCACTTAGATGCGAAATTGTCAGCACCGCTTCAGCCACAAAGTACAGACCTCCTTGCACCAACTTTCTCGTGGTACGGCACGAAAGACTTGCATCGGACGACGAGACTCGTCGTGAATGTTGGCCGAGTAGAGCGATAAGGCAAGTGTTCGTCCCAGCAGATAGAACAAAGAAAACCAAAAGTACAGTGTGTGAGTGAAGGATGGCTTCTTTCTGAAATGCAAATGGCGGGGCAATGAAAATAGAAGGCAATGTCATCCATCCCTAGTCCGATCTGAATGGATTCGTTTTTACTCACTGAATGCTTTTCATAATTTTGCCGCAAATGAAGTACAAGT
Source organism: Cheilosia soror (assembly GCA_949372485.1). NCBI lineage: Eukaryota > Metazoa > Arthropoda > Insecta > Diptera > Syrphidae > Cheilosia > Cheilosia soror. The sequence continues at coordinate 32,155,567 of OX443561.1, read as the reverse complement.
TGTTCGAGAAGCCAAGCAGTGTTATTGACGAGACAGCGTCATCGACTTTGTCGCACAATTTGCAGAGATTTCGATAATTCACCCGACTATTGATCCAGAAGGCTTCTGTTGTTGGCTAAGGAAAGAGGTGGAAACATTTTTATTAGTAGGAGTGAGTAAAGTATACTGCAGTGCAAGCCTGGGGGTGTGAAGGCCTGAATTCATGAACCCCCGAACAATTCGCCTCTGCAAAATAATTCTCAAGACGGCATTCAAAGCGGCATCGCGTCATGGAGTACCACAGGGCTCAGTGTCAGGTCTTTCACTCTACTATTTCATGTATGACCGGGTCTTTCGTCTTCCAATATCAGAGGAGATCAGGTTTCGCCGACAATATTTCAAAAGTCGCGTTGTAACTTTTACAAACTATGTACTTAAAAAAGTGGAACAGTTAAGCAACTCCACAATAATGACCGTACGGAACTGGTTGGCCTCACTCTTATGGAACACAAAACGGAAGCGGTTCATATAAGCCGTAGAAAATACATGGAAATCCCACATGAAATACCTGAGAATGGTGCTGGATACGAGGCCAACCTTCAAAAAATACTTCAATTGCTTGGGTCACAAAAAAAGAAAAGTCAGCACTGCCCTTCACATGTTAATTAAGGCCCAGGTCCGCCTCGGATGAAAATTGAAGTAAGTTAGGTTACCGTGAAGGGCATGTACATTTCCTTCTTCTGATTAGCTGTTCCAATATACAAGGTGGGCCAAATGATGTCATCCGATGTTGTTTGGCTCTCATTTTTTTTCTAAATAAAAAACCTTCAATTCTGTTTTTTTGATTATGTTCATTTGAACCTTTAGAATTTTATTTGTCAAGTCGAGAAGATGATATCGGCCAAATGGGCGCCGTCACAATTGATTGCCATACGGGCTCGTTTTATGACATTTTTCATCACTTCGGCGAGAACTTCGGGCGACAGATTCTCGCACTCGTGTCGAATGTTGTCCTGAGGATGGCTTTGGCGTAGGTTACACGCGTTTGGCGGTCGACAGGCAGCAGCTGATGCACGGACTGGACTTTGTACGGGAACATGCGCAAGTCTTTGACCAAAATTCGCCTTAGGGACGTCCGGCTGATGGCTAATTGCGAGGCACGGCGACTGGTCGATGTTTCCGGCAACAGCTCGACATCCTCGGCAACAGCGGCGATATTCTCGGCACAACGGGCGCTCCGGGGTCGTTTACTCTTAGCAACTTCTCGTGTTGTCCCATACTCTTCAAGGTTGGTGGCCAAACGGCGCAGTGTTTGCGCAGTCGGTGTCGGAAGGCCGTGGAATCGGTGACGGAATTCTCGCTGCGCCAACACTACTGACGAATAATTGTTACGCAAAAAAATAGACACGATTATTCCGCGTTTTTGTGGAGTGTATCGCTCCATGGCTTGTTCACTTGTATTCTACATCTGTCTAGTCCACAAATGTCAAAACAGATTTGACATTGGCGGCCATTTGCAAAAATAAGACCATCTTCCAATAGGGTGATCTCTTTTGGTCCACCTTGTACCTACTGATTTGACAGCTTCATTGTGATCTTAAGAACAACAGCTATACGGCAATATCTTCAGTGAACAGAGATCCTCACTCCTCAGCATAAGAGCGTCATCGTTACAGACGATTTTACTACAATACCTAGTCGTTTATATCGAGACATACAGTAATGACTCATCTTTGGAAAGTTCATTAACAAATTTACCAATCAGCGGGTTATGTCTAGAACCCACCTATTGGTTGTGCACTACAATTTATTTTTATATGAGAGTGGATTCAATTTCGATTTAGTTCTAATCTATTCGATTAGTTTTTTCATGATTTAGTTCGTTCATGAAGTTCATTTAGTTCACATTTAGTTCACGCCTTAGAGAGTGATGTAGGTAAGTCGCACAGTAGGTCGTGTATGCCAAGAATGTAATTGTTGTCGACCTCCAGCACCATCGTCTCAATGCTAAAGTAACGAGCTTGAGAGCAGCCTTCAGTTCATTCTTCAAAAATATAATAAAAACTGCCGGTATTTGAAAAAAATATTCTTCCAGAAAATAGCAATCGTCAAAAAGATCTTTTGAAACACCAGTACGGTTTTTGGAATGAATGCGAGTTGAAATTTGATGGAAAGGAGACCATGGAAATAAAAAACGTTTAACCTATCTTCATCGTCTCTAATATTATCGAATATCGAACTATCGCCGTAAAATTAAAGCGAGTTACCTTGCGAATTAATTCTATGATTTTGACAAGCATATCAATTAATACCAAGTAACTATATCGGGCCCACACTGTGGTCATGTCATGTATGACGAAATTTTGCACCTTCAAGAGCTTCGAAGGTCCAAAACAGACTTCATTTTGCAGCGACTAACTGCAGCAAAAGTCATAAGTCTAATCAAACCCCTCATAAAAACTAAACCATACTCACTTTTCTTGCCATCTCGAAAAGATCTCCATTTAATTGTCGAAATCTGGCCGATAAACCCACACTAATAGCCATAATGAAAATATCGGTAAAATTCCATGCAAATGTCGACAGCACATTCAAATATTTTCCAAATATCCCAAGCCAATTGGTGTACTCGACAAATGTGAATATTTGAATGAAATTTGAATATAAATAGCTTTCAATTGGATCGGGTCGAGCTGGACACGCATTGGCATAGTAAATCATTGACAGCATACTCAGTAAGTGTTCCACCAAAGACAGCATACTTGTGACAAACGCAATCATTTTGATTTTATGGGCTAGTGACCGTTTTTCTAGTTGAGATCGCAAAGGCGGAAGTTTACGTTCAACGCTTTCCCATTCTGTCATCAATTGTGGCCATTTGCGGGCCAAATTGAAAAACGAAACAGCGATGAGGAATATAGATGTGTAGAAGATGATAGTTTCTGGAAAAAAGATGACAAACCTCAAGTATACATAAGAACAGTTTGGTTTGGACTGAAAAGAAAATCAATCTATTGTAAACACAAATGAAAATGTACTAGATTTATTGCGAAATTATTTCATCCAACCTCTCAGTTGGATGAGCTCGATTATGGCTTTAATTGACCGATGTAATCTCTTGGTTTGGCATTCCATTGTACGATTGGAACGAGTTTTCTTTCTGATTCTGACAGCTGAAACAACCAATTGGATGGCTCGTTCTATTCGTCCAATGGGATCGCTTGATCTATCGAGCTTGCTGAAAATTCAGCAAAATGTAAGATAGAAATGTAGGTACAACATATACAAAAGACTTATAATACTAATAAAAAAATATTAATAAAATATAAGAGTAGGTATTACTTCTTAATCATCCATATTTTGAATTTTTTTTTTTAAATATTACCACTTTGGCAAAAAACGCCTCTAGAGTCGGATTTTATATGAAATTAGTTTTTCGATCAATTTTCTTACCAACAGCGTCAAAGTCAAGCCGTTGACGCAATGCCCAATTAATAGTGTATCCTGTACATACTCCGAAGCATATCAATACAAATACGCTGTTGATTGTTCGAAAGTTTTTGAACGAGAACAGAAGATTTTGCGCCGATTTTGACGTTATTCCACTAACTGGCATCAGAGCGAACACTTGGGCAAGTACAAGAACTGGAAATAAAAAAGCAATGTCAGATTTTTAAACGGGTTTCATTGAAATGGGGAAAATAGTGCTAAGGTGACACATTCACGGTAAAGTACTGGCGGACGAACCTTTTCTTTTATGAGCCAACGACAGCTTTTACATCCTACAAGTTTGTTACCGACATTATCATCGGACACAATATATTGAAATATCATACCAAGAAAATGGAAATCAGTATTCAGTACAGATAACCTATGCAGAGGATGCGGTGATACTGAGGTACATGAGAACACCCCACACTTTCTTTGTCACAGTCCACATAAGAAATAGAGTACATATATGGTAATTACTTTTTCGAGGATTTAGAAGGACTTTCCGACAGGTCCATAGACGACCTACATAAATTTGTAAATACCTCAGGATGGTTTACCAATATGTAGGTTTTTCATATGTTTCAATGAGTGTGGGAGTCAGAAACTGCTAGCGTATCAGAACGGATGTACATTGATTTAAGTGTAGCACGTGCAAATTTCTCCTGTCTTGCCAACCCACTGACCTAACCTAACCTTATTACTGACATAAAACATTTATTATGTTGACTGTTATGGAAAACAGGGGCAGCGCTTATTTATATGTCGTTTTGTCGTATACGGCAGACTTAGGATAGAAGTCTTGAGCATATTCGACATAGTGAAGGTCTTATGACAATCCCAATTTATCGCCAACATCATCCTGATATGCGCTCAGGCCTCCTCTGACGAACAAGATGAAAAAATATAGAAAAAGATACCAAGGACTATTTCTACAATAGGAGCAATGTCCTCACTCCTCAGTAGGCCGTTGAAATTTGATAGTACAATCGGGAGGCATAACCTACATGACGCCACGCCTAGAAATGGACTGATGCTAATTGACTTCGCTGCTATGACGTATAACAACACTATAGAGATACCCAGCACACGGTTTTCTCACTTCAATATCCATAAAAAAAACATGGCTGTCACCAAATCATAAAAACTGGAAACCTTTTATAGTAGAGCCATACAGTCGGTGTTAAAGATATCGAACAATCACTTCTGGAGACTGTTAAACAGCGAAGACAACTGTCAGTAGCATGAACATTTCAATTTAAACAATGATAGCCAACACTTCCATATCTAAACTCAAATCATACAAGACTGCTGGACCAAACAGCCTACCACCCGAACTATTTAATGCAATTTGAGACGACTTGATGGAGTGCATACTGCATCCACCAACTCAATTCAATTCAATTCAATTCATTGCATTGACTCTGTAAACTACGCCCACTATGGAGGCATTAGTCTCCTTAGTATCGTCCTAGTATCGTCTTAGTATCTCACTCCTACAGATCGTGGAGAAAACCAAAAAATACAAATAATAATATCAACAGCTTTGCAGATGACAGCACTCTTATATCCTCCATCTTGAACAGTAAGCCTGGTGCATGCGGCTACATCACAAAGTCGGCTTTGCGAACAAATTAGTTATATAAATGATGATCTGAACAAAATCTTGAAGTGGGGAAAAGACAACTTGGTTGTATTTAATGCAAACAAGACACAGCTCACAACATTTCCTAAGAAAAATGCATTAACAGTTCCTCAGATCCAAAAGGATGACCATCCAATCCATCCCAAGGACTCAATGCACATTTTAGGAGTCACAGTCAATTCAGGAATCATATGGCAGGACCACATATCTTATATCGCAAGATCGGCGTCCGTAAAGTTGAGCTACCTATTTAGAGCAAAGAGGTACTTTAGCCCCAAGCAACTTTTCCTTCTCACAGGTTAGACCCAGGCCTGGAATATTGTTCCCATATATGGAGCTCGGCCCCAAAACATTCTCTTAACCTTCTTGACAGCATACAGACACGAGCAGTTTGACTTATTGGAGACCCTATACTCACATCGAATCTGCAACCGTTGGTGCACAGAAGAAAAGTCGCTGACCTTTGCTTGTTCTATAGGTACTTCCATGCTATAGATGTTCCGAGGAACTCAAAGATATTATCCCTCGAAATGAAATTTTTGGGAGCCCCACAATACAGGCTGCTAATGCTCATGACCATACAGTACACTTGACAACCCCGAGGACATCAGCTTTCCAAAACTCCTTATGTTACAGGACAAGCAAACTTTGGAACTCGCTTGCTGGGGATATATTTCCAGAGGACTACAATTTGCAGCAATTTAAGTGCAGAACTCACAGACATCTGCAAGCATCTCAGGGCACTGTTGAAGCGTTATAGGTTCGCCTTTCCCGGGAGAAGTATTTAAAAAAAAAAAATACAGTCACCAGGTTTGTATATTCATGATAAATTGTTCACAATGACACTCAATTAGTTGTTTAACTAAACTAAGTTTAAATATGGATTGTGAAAACGAAAACTACTTAAGCAAAGTTTATGTTTAATCTTACACTTAGCTAAGCTCAGGATTAAGCTGCCACTGTGAAATTGGGTATTACTTACTTACTTACTTAAGGTGGCGCTACAGTCCGGACCTGGGCCTCAACCAACAAGCGTCTCCAGCCAGCACGATCTTTGGCCAGCTGCCTCCAGTTTCGCACGCTAAGTTGGTTAAGGTCCCCTTCCACTTGCGTGCGCCACCTGAGTCGCGGTCTTCCTCTACTGCGCCGTCCCTCGGGTGTGGATTCGAAGATCTTCCGGGCCGGAGCATTCACGTCCATTCGCTCTACATGACCCAGCCACCGCAGTCGTTGGACCTTCACTCTTCTGGCTAGGTCAATGTCGCTGTACAGCCCGTACAGTTCGTCGTTGTATCTCCTCCGCCATTCACCGTCTATGCAGACGGGACCGAAAATTACTCGAAGAATTTTCCTCTCGAAGCAACCAAGAGTAAGCTCATCCGCTTTTGATAGAGTCCATGCCTCTGCACCATAAACTAGGACTGGGATGATTAAGGTCTTATAAAGGGTCACTTTAGTTGTTCGAGAGAGGGCTTTGCTACTCAATTGCTTTCTTAGCCCAAAGAAACAGCAATTGGCAAGAGTTATTCTTCGCTTAATCTCAGCGCTGGTGTCATTGTCTGAGTTAATAGCGGAAATTGGGTATTAACTATCCTGAAAATCAGCCATTCGGACTCGGCATAAAATTGCAGGTCCCTTCCATTCGTCCCAAAAATAAAAACTGACAAAACAAATGGTTGTGAGAAGCTAGTCCTAGGGTGGTTATACACTGGCCGGCATAAGTATTTTGCCACAACTTAAGTTAATTCTGCTCATAATTTGAACTTACTTCATGTAAATTTTTGCATCAATGGAAAGGTCATTAAAATTCCGTTTGAACTTTCCTTAACCCATTAAGTACCCATTGAAAATTTAGAATTTTTGTGAAAGTCTACTTTTTTGACTTTTTTCCTCGGTATTAAAAAAAATAATTTGATGCAAAAAGTTTCTCCAAAAAATTCTAATAGTGACTGCAAAAAAAAAATTTCAAAAATCTCTTCGCTAATATTTTTTACTAGTTGGTTGTACCCGCTTCGCTGGGTATGCAAAGTAATATTTGATAAACAAATTGATTTTATTTAAAAAACTTCTTTGAAAACTACATTGCGTGTAAATTGTCTCTGGTTAATTAATAATCTTCCTTGCTGTGGATTAGATTCAATATACACCTTCTTTTGTCTTGCAACTATTGATTGTGATAAAGCCACATACAGTTGGCCGTGTGAAAATACTCCGGTCTTCAAATGCATGCCAACGTGATCAAATGACTGGTCTTGAGCCTTGTTTATTATTATAGCGTATGCTAGAATTTATCGGAAATGGAATCATTGTGGTAATTCATGCTCTTATCAAATTTCGTCCAGGCTCTTCCACAATCAATCGAGTTCCATTGCAGTCCTTTTTTAGGGTTCAAGTTTTTCAGCAACATGATGATGACACCTTGCTTAAGTACAGCACATGAGGTGGCTTGCTGGATGGAGTTTGCTGATTGAGGAATTCAACAGGGAAATTTGGTGCATCATTTGGATCTTCAGTCTTCACTGATAACAGAATCGCTCCTATTCATTTCTAATGTCTGCACATTTGTCAGCGCGGCAATGACTCGTTCTGAAAGTTCCTGCATTGACTTTTGCAGCAGATCGCCAAAAATTGTCTTAATTAAGTCTCCTGTTAATATAATTTCCGTGGGAATTTCAACAACGTCGTCTTCATACATTTCTGCTACCCGCGGCAATTTTGCAATAATGAGAAGACTCATATTTTAATAACCCTCAGGATTTTGTCCACAGAGATTCCTTCACGATCAATTAGTTTTCTCTTTTATATTTAAATATCGCGAAATAAAATTTCCTATTAAAGTACCTGAGGAGCAGTTAGTAAATCAGTGATCTTAAAATTCGTAGCAAAGTACATATTGCCTAAAAACGGTTTCTATTTTTTTTGTATCTATTGATTTAGAATTTAGATTTATGAGTATAAATAATATTTTATTCTTTTTACTTCTTTATTATCAATGTACAAAGTATCATATTGATACGACAAACTCCTTCGTGAGTTATGAAAAAGTTCTCATTAAAATCATTGCCAATAACTCGAGCCCAAAGCAAAATACCTAAATATTTCTTATATAGAGTACACAAACCGAGTTTGAAGTCGATCGGATGAAAAATAAAAATGTTCCCGTACAAACTTTGACCGCCTAAGAAGTGTTGGTTTTATTTGGCAATTTCCTTTTGAAAACACTTGCCGAGCATTACTATAGTAGAGTTTGAACCTTGAAGAAAATTAAAATATATGAAAAATAGGCGGTGCGTATTTGAATAATGAGAAAACACAAACATTGAAAATTTATTCAAATACCCACCGCCTACTTTTATTTAAAATAAGAAAAATAAGAAAAGTAAGGAGCGTTACAGAATCAGTAAGGGTAAATATATATATGATGATTTTTTGAATGGGATGATCTCAGAAAAATTTTGTATGAAAAGGAGGAAAAAGTGGCTAAAATACCTAGTCATTTTTAGCAATTTTCAAAAAATCATAAAAAACATTAGCAAAGAGATTTTTGAAAATTTTTTTGCAGTCACTATTATAATTGTTTGGAGAAAATTTTTGCATCAAAATATTTTTTTTTAAAACCGAGGAAAAAAGTCAAAAAAGTATACCTTTACAAAAATTCTAAATTCTAAAATTTTTAAATGGGTTCTTAATGGGTTAAGTTACCTCAAGTTAGTTTCAAATTATGAGCAGAATTAATTTTAGTTTTGTCAAAATACTTATGCAGGCCACTGTACCTACCTATACGGACCTGTTGCGCCAAATATTTATTTATTTATAAGATACTAGCGTAGCCCGTGCACACTTCGTAGTGCAAAATAGTTAAATAGAAGAACTGTTTTTATTGTAAAGCCACAATCACATTCAGGAAAATATTAAAAAAGTAAACAAAGTTAAGGCACAATCACATTCAGAAAAATGTTAAAAAAGTTAGAAAAGTGGAAACAATTAAAAAGCACACGCATATATATGCGACATCTATCGCAAAGAGTTGTCCCTAAAAGCTCTTTCTTGACACTTGGAAGATGTCAAGAAATATGGCAGGTTTCATTTTTCATTGTCAAATGTTTGTCAAAAGTGAAAAAAGACACTGAATGTCACTATCCCGATTTGGAGGACGCAACTACTGGAGTAACTCTATTGGGTGGCGGTGCAACCAGCCAATTGATTTAGTTTTAAAGGCAAAGCAGTCACGCGTCGAAAAGAAGACACGCAAAATTATGCTTAAATAGTCATAATATTTCGAAGTCGAAGAACATTTTGTTTGTCATCAACAACCCCGATGTGTACAAGAATCCCCACAGTAATATACATCATCTTTGGTAAGGCCAAGATCGAGGATCTTTCACAACAAGCTCAAGTGGCCCCCGGCCGCTGAGAAGTTCAAGGCTCCAGAATCGGCATCTGACACCGTTGGCACAACCACCTGAGTGGCATTAATCGCCGAGGAAGAGGTAGATGAGACTGGAGTTGACTAAATGGACATTGAGCTAGTCATCACGCAAGCGTACACAACAACAGCCAAGGCACGCGATTCACTTTATTTCACTATATTTCGCATTTTACCTCCTTTTGAGATCATAACATTTATTCACAACCAAAATCGAACAATAAAAAGAATATTTAAACAACAAAATGGACAACTTGTCCCTTTTCGTGACGTGTACTCGTCGTAGCTCTCGAGAATCGGCTTATCTGTTCTATTTCGGATAATATGTTTAGTTTGTACGCTTCCATCTATCCATCCATCCGCATCTATCGAATCCATTATTTCACCGACGTTTACTTTAACGTTACTTTAACATCCTTACTTGACTTCTTGACTTCTCTTTCAAGAAACACATCCAGGTAACTAACAGGATGTGGTATGATAGTTACTACCGCACAGCTTTCAGCCAGCTTCCCAGGAGTCAATGTTTAAGAAAACAATCGATTGCAACTATGGCCTATTGATCAGTTCATTGTCCAAGTAAAGATCGATTGTCTGCTCAATTCCTCCACAATCCAGCTGGACTATTGCTGAGTTCCAAACCCGAAAAAAATTAACTGAAATCGAAGCCGGTTTAATCAGTTGGGAGCGCATACATTTGTCCATTATATTTACCGCAAAATGCTGCAAACAATCCAGCTTATGGCTATAACAGAATTTCGCATATGCTGGAAAAACACGACTAGTATGGGTGGATTTTGTTTAAATACACGAAAGTTTTTTTGACGTTCAAAACAAAGCTTTTATAGCTGACAAAACATCAAATGAAAGGTATGTTTCCTCAAAATAGTTGACTTGCAGAGCTATCTGCTGGGGAGAATATAAAAACATTTTTTTGTGTGTGTTGGTTTTTGGAGCTTGCAAAATGTGAAAGCTCAGAGCATCTTGAGCTTTAAAAAAATTTAGTTTGACAAAAATGAAACGGAATGATAGAAAGTAGTTTATGTGATAAAGGGAGAAATAATATTATTTTGTAACTTTGTTTACTTTTTTAATATTTTCCTGAATGTGATTGTGGCTTTACAAAAAAATACTATTTCTCCCTTTATCACATAAACTACTTTCTATAATTCCGTTTCATTTTTGTCAAAATAAAAATTTTTAAAGCTCAAGGCGCTCTGAGCTTTCACATTTTGCAAGCTCCAAAAACCAACACACACTAAAAATAGTTTTCACAATCTCCTCAGCAGATAGCTCTGCAAGTCAACTATTTTGAGGAAACATACCTTTCCTTTGATGTTTTGTCATTTTTTATTACAAAAGCTTTATATCGAACGTCAAAAAAATAAATTTGCACGTATACATATTTCAATAAAATAGTTTTTTTTCTTTGTATTGTTCGACTTGGGGTGTGAATTTAATATGAATGATCTCAAAAGGCGGGTAAAATGCAAATTATAGTGAAACAAAGTGAATTGGCCTTGGGTGTTGTGTTCGCTTGCGTAATTACTAGCTCAATGTCCTTTTCGTCAACTACAGTCTCATCTACATCTTATGTAGACACCGTTGGCCGTCAACGGTATCAACGGTGTACGTGTACCGGTAGCCGATTCTGGAGCCTTGAACTTCTCAGCGGTGACCACTTGAGCTTGTTGTAAAAGACCCTCGATCTTGGCCTCATCAGAGATGATGTTTGTGTCATTGTGGGGATTCTTGTAGGTACACATCGGGGTTGTTTATGACGAATAAAATGTTCTTCGTCTTGCGAAGAACACGGTTGACGCCTTGGATTTTCTTCAAATACAATTTCAGCATGATTTTGCGTGCCTTCTTTTCGCCGCGTAACTGCTTGGCCTTTGAAACTAAATCAATTGGCTGGTTGCACCGTCACCCAATTGAGTTGCTCCAGCAGTTGCGTCATCCAACTCGGGTCATTCAGTGTCTTTTTCCACTTTTGACATACATTTGACACTTATAAAAAAATAAAAAAATTACGCCTGCCTTATTTCTTGACATCTTCTAAGTGTCAAGAAAAAGCTTTTAAGGAAAACTCTTCGCGATAGATGTCGCACAAATATGCGTGTGTTTTTTTATTTTTTTTTTTTTTCACTTTTCTAACTTTTTTAGCATTTGTCTGAATGTGATTGTGCCTTAATGCTCTATAGTTCTTACACAACATTTTTTGTTTTTTTTTTTTTTTCAGAAATTGTATTACCTAGACAATATTATTGACTTTCATCATTTATATCGATGTTACAAATTTTAAAAACGTTGGCTTCCAATTCCAAGACTATCGAAAAGCTGTACACGCCCGGCTTTGCCCGTGCACAGGAATTGTATTGCTTAGGTCTTTGGTAATAATGTTCTTTCGTAAAATGCGAGAAATGATAATAAATCGACTTGGTGGAATTTTCTTTCTGCCTAAACTTGAAACACAGCAATACGAACAAAACAAAAAAAAGAATAATGAAAATCGGACCAGCAGCGGTTATGGAGATATAACGTCATCGAGTTTCACTCCATAGAAGATGTTTTTAGTATAGGAGGTATAAGATTTTGAATATTTTTTTGTATGTGAAGTGCCGCTCCCCTTTGACCAAATTTGACCAATCTTCACAGGAGCACTCTAGGGCCAATAATTAAGATTATCTGTAAGTTTGAGCTCAATCGATTTGGTGGTTTTCGAGATATACGATTTTGAATGTTTTTTGTATGGGCGGTACCACGCCCCTTTGTCCAATTTTGACCAAACTTCAAAGGACCACTTCAGGGACAATAACTAAGATCTTCTGTAAGTTTGAGCTCAATCGATTCGGTGGTTTTCGAGATATACGATTTTGAATGTTTTTTTTTGTATGGGGGGTGCCACGCCCCTTTGTCCATTTTTGACCAAACTTCACAGGATTCATGTATGGACCAATACCAAAGATGTGCGAAAGTTTGGTTAAGAACGGTAAATGCGTTAAAGCGTGAATCGGCGACAAACATTTTAAGGCTCAATTTTTATATATATAGAGATTAGTGGAAAGTCTTCAGAAAAGATTGACTGCCGTTTTAAAAAAATTAAGGGTTATTCCACTAAATATTGGTAATTTTTATAGGTTTCGGAAACAGAAGTTTTAAAGATTTTATTATTCTGTGACAAACTCGAAAATATTTTTGAATTATTTTTTTTATATCTACTAGATAGAAGTATTTTTTAAAACGCGACCAAATAAGATTGGGAATACCAATAAAATAATCATTTTTAACCTTCAACTTAAATATTTTGACGGTCAAAATAGATCATTTTCGCCATTATGACTTCGTAAAAATTAGAATGGATCCCAAAAATGATTATTAGTACCGCCTACCGTGCTATGGAAATATTACATTGTTTTTATTAAAAAACATGCGTTTCTCATGAAAATCAATATTTCTGTAAGTCGGCTCTTAAAATCGACTCTAAATTGGGATTATTGTCAAAATTTCTGTGTGCAACTGTCGATTTAATTTGTGTTATTTTAAAATGACATCAGCCTTCTATCGCATAGATGCTGGTATTGGATTTTGATCAGATGTGTTAGAGATTAGGTGACTACCCCGAGGGCTTTGTGTGTGCATTCGGAAAGAGCTCTTGAACTGTTCAGTTATCTGATCCAATACCAGAACCTGTGCAATAGACAAAAGGTTGATGGCATTTTAGAATATCGAAAATGACCACTTCCGTGTCTTACCACGTAACCATTAGTACCTGGGTTCCGAACCTGGGGGTAATTACCCCCGCGGGGGTAAAACAGCTATTATGCGGGGGTAATAATGTCAGGTAGTAGATAATACATTTTATAACCATTATAATTAAATCAAAATTTTGAACTCAACGAAATCAAACTAAAACTCGTTTCTTGACCATAATTTTTAAACCCTTTGAATTGGTGCAAGATTTTCTTTAAAAATCTCCGTTCTCAATATATTTGCGTCTCAAAAGTTCGCAATTATTTTTGCACAGACGGACCGTAGACTTTTTTTAATAAAAATATTTCCTGAGATTAGCGGAGTCAAAAACAAAAGTAAACTATGTATCCGCACCTCTGGGGTGCGTGTAAATGTAATTTGAGCGCGGCAGGAGTCCGATAGATGGTTTCTATTTTTCTTTCGATTCGAGAAATTGTGCTATCTAGCGAAGCAGCAATGTCGCTCTTCCGGGCCAATAGCAGAAGTGTCAGAAAGATGTGAGGGCGGGAGCCGGTAGGCCGAGCAGCGGCGAATTTTGCTCATTTTTTCAGTAAAAAAAGTTCGTAATTTTTCCAAAATATGGCTTCAGTAATCTGTATCTCGCATTTCATACGTGATATCAATGGCTTTGGAAAGATTAGATTTCTTACAAAAAAAATTTTCTGATAGTTTTCTTTTTCGTTGACCCTTTGAGCGCGCGTTAAACATGGATAGGTACTAGCATAGAGAAAATACGTCATATTTAACAGTTTTTCTTGCAACAACGCAAGTTAAGCGGCTAAAATGTGAATAGTGTTTATAATGGTCCTCGATTCCGTTCGAGGAAATTCCATGTCAAAGATGCATCGCGCTCTGAAAGGCCAATTGTCGAAAATGTCGACAAAATCGTCGAGTCTGACCGTCATTTAAGCACTGTTTCCACTGCCCAGAAGCTAAACATTCCACAAAAAACCGTTTGGAACCATTTGAATAAGGATGAACGATGGATACAAAAAGAAGCGAAATAAAGCCTTGAATTTATGCAAAAATAATGAACTTCTTTTTATTACTGTCTGAGTAATTGGTAAATGACGAATCTGACAAAATAACATATAAAAATTCTGTGGTTCAATATATGTAGATATATCCTCATCAGTCATATACTCACTGAGGCAATATTTCCCGGACATGGATAATCGTCAGTCAAAATCTTGGATATTAACACCGTTTGGTAGTAATCAATGATGGAATTTTTAAAGACGAAGGTGTGGCAACCAAAGCTGAATTTCTACGACTACGCGAGGATAACACTTTTAAAGCACATTTACAAAATTATGACCTTGGTACATTTTGGCAAAAGTGGGTATGTACCGAATATCCTACTATAGCTGAAAGAGCTCCAAAAAATCTTAATACCGTTGCAACCACCTTCAGATGCCAAAGTGGTGTCTCAAGTTTACAGTAACAGGGGGTAAAATATTTTGCGCTAATAGGTCAAAGGGGTAATTACATTGAAAAGGTTAGGAACCAATGCATTAGTATATCCTTTGTGAATTTTATTATTTATGAAAAGAATTTGCAATATAAAAGAAAACAAGTAAAAGTGTTATCATCGGCCTGGCCGATGCTTTGATACCCTCCACTGCATAAAAGTCATGCAAAATGTTTGCCATGCGAGTTAGTATGTGTCTAATATTAGTTTTGTAGGGTAGGTAGCAGAACTACTTTACCGACATACACAATTTTCAATACCAACCTGACGGCGGTTAAAAAAAGTCCTCTCACATAATTTCATTCACCTAAGTGGATTCGTTTGGACGCTACCGTGCTTTCAACAGACAGAGATATATGGGTCAAATATTGGCTTTGTATGGGAGGTAACAGAACTACATGACCGACATGGACAATTTTTAATACAAACTTAAAGGCCATAAATATAAGACCTCTCATAAAATTTCAGTTGCCTAAGTCGATTCGTTCGGACGCTATCGTGCTTTCAACAGACAGACAGACAGACGGACATGGCTAAATCGATTCAGAATGTGATCCTGATTCAGAATATAACTTTATAGGGTCTCCGGTGAATCCTTCTTGGCGTTACAAACGTAATGGCAAAGTGAATATACCTTCCTGTGGAGGGTATAATAAAGGTTCTCTTGTTTCAGGTCATCTCATCTCAAAATTAATATACGATCGTCAGAACTCACTGTAATAAAATAATTGTCTATACCTATTCGTTCTTCAACATTACGAGGTATTGCTTCAACGTAAAACAATGCACAACCGAAATTGGTCATTGTACGCCATCAATATCCGCATCCACTAATCTCATCACTTAAACTGTATAGCCAACACCCACTTCGCAGGAGTCTCTCCCCAACCAGCTCTTAAAAGTAATCCACACAAAATTGTCACTGCAAACACTTACCTGGAGTAATAGCCTCCTGAAAACTGCCATCGCAAACGAAGTCCTTCTTGACTCCTCTGCGGAAGAGGCGAGACTTTGCTATAACGATATAAACATCCATTTTGTTTTCAAACGGAAAATTAACCATAAAACTAACTACTACCGACCTTGAATGGATTTTAATTTCTTGTCGGCCACATCTCCAGGGCTCTTGACTTTTTTCACCACAAACGCTGTCCTAAAAAAAATCGGTCAGCAAAAATATACCAACAACTCGGAGACGACGCCATAATTATCCTTACTCGTTCGAGATCCTGTGCTGTTGGACTTTCTTTATCTTTGAGAAGGTTTGCTCGTGTCGTGATATCCAATCGATATTTTTTACAAATTTCATTACTTCCTGCAATCAGATTGCTACTCGAGCAATGATGGTCAACTGCGGAAATGCAAATAACCAAAGCGCACACCGACCAAGGATATGCACAAAATCCGCGACCGACAAATGATAAGACACCCCCGCATCCACTTGACAATCGCATAGTGTTTATGGGTATAATTTGCGTGTCTTATTTATTTTTTCCCATTTGTCGTTAATTTTGTGTCTATGTGTACCTCCCTGCTGAATCACGCCATTGAGTGTTGTTGTTTTTTTCCACAAGGGACTCTGCAAGGAGTAGGTGGGGCTGGGTCTGGGGCTAGTGCTAGCATTTAGGGAAAGGTCATTCGAATAATTTATCACGAACGAAGTGAGAAAGGAATAGCGAAATATTTACAATGTGCGAACGTGTAACGATGAAACTTCCTTTTCAAAAGTTTTCCAGTTCGCAGCCATAATTACGAAAAAATTAAAAGCGCCTGGCGTCAAGTATATGGAATACCATAGCGATTTTAGCATTTCGAAGAGCGATGTAGCTGTTATATCTCGCCTTGGACAATGACGCAGTAGCCTCTTGGTTTATGATGATGCTTAAATGAAATTATCTCTGCTTGAAAGGCAGCCAAAGTTGGTTGGTTGATTGGCGCTACTCCCTAAAAATACATCCTATACAAGTCTATTGATGTAATTCCCACATGTTCGAAGGGATTATTACAATATTACCAGAAGAGGATTGAACATTTTGAATACTAATTGTGCTATACTCGTGAATATGCATTGGATCTTCTTTTAATCAGAGAAGGGTACTTAAAAACGCCTGCTGCGTTTTAACTTAATGGCCACTTCAGTTGACTCGGGAATAAATTTGAGTCAAGGACCTTTCCTACCTAATTGCCTCTAAATGAGAATGGCAATTGAGGAACGTTGTTTTGAATCAGATTTCAACCCTTAACAAATTTACCGTGAAGAAGGTAAGTCGTAGAGGGAAAGGAATTGGTATTTGGTAATATTGAGCTCTAAGTAATCTACCTAAGCTGCTTATCCTAAATTAACCATAATCAAGGTGATGAACAATCTTTCGATTGGTCACCATCCCAATTGTTTCGATGGACACCTAGCATGATGCCCATACGCAAGCGATGCCATAGCACTCATTCATGTTGGCGAGCTCGGCCCCTCCCAAAGACCCCCTAGTCTATACCTAACTAACTTCAAAAATAGCTTAAAACTAAGGAAGAATGTTGCCTAGGTTACGCCAACGGCCCGGGAGAGCATGTCTGCCCTCACATTTTAATGAAGCCACCAAAACTCGGGGAACTGCTTTCCGGTATCGACACTATCCCTATCCGCAATCTCGGTATTAAAACGGAGGAGCTCCTGAGCATTGGCGGCGCACCCGTCATGGATGAGCCGCTTATCCCTCGCGCCGCAAGAGCTTTGCTACAATACTGGCACAGCATCTTTACTTTGGACTAACCTTTACATGTCTGCATGAAGAAATGCCTCAGGCGGGACAAAGCCAGTCCGGAGCGTGCTCTGGTGGTACTTTAAGTTCGGGTAATAACCACCCAAGATCAGATTATTAGCGTTGGCCATCGCTCTTACAACGTGCCTTTAAATCACTTTAATTAGGAAATTATCACTGTATAGGGTCTTGTTGGGATAATATTTTATGTACTCAGACTCGGGAGTTCTAAGCAACCCTAGGCAGGCCCTGAGGCACTGTCTCTCAAACACCCAATTCTTTCCCATTTAGAAAGGTGCTATATTGAACGAAATTGGACAGCCATAAGCGATTATCGGCCTTAGCATGTAACCACGTAGCATCTATGACCTTTACTCTGGAAACAAGTTGACTGCTGCGATACAGTCTCCTTGTCAGAGCATAAGCCCTTTTGGCACCAGCAAGACAAGCATCTATATGTTTGTCAAAATATAGATACTGGTCGATCCAGATGCCAAGATATCTGACCACGCTTCGCACCGCCAACGGTTGTCCATGTCCATCCATTTTGTCCAATAATGGCTAATTTTCGGCAGTTTTTTCTGGTATCCCTAGATGCATAAGGCCTAGCCAATGGAGTTCTAAACGGAATTGTTTCCGATTTTTGGAAATTGATTTTCAATTTCCAATCATCGCAATACCTCTCAATTTGATCGAAGTCACGCTGCAACAGGATGTTAATGACCTTGACCGTTACGCCACTAAATCGGCTGCATATGTGTACGCTATAGCATGTCTGAGGGAAGGGAACCCAACAGATCACTCGTGCAAATATTAAACAGGATCAGAGAATTCACCGCTCTCTGGTGTAATCCAATTTTAATTTCAAAGACTTTGCTCGAAGTCACGTTGCCAGCTTTGACAACGAACTTCTTTCCCATAAGCATGTCATAAATCATATATGGCAATGGTTTTTGCATACCCAACTTAGTCAGCTTATAGAAGAGCCCCTCCAACCATACGTTGTCGAAGACCATCTCAAAGTCGACCAGGCAGGCACCCGTGCATTGGTTCATGCATTTGTGCCACTAAATGTGGGAATTTGTCCTTTCATCGGCGATTATGTCATATTTGCAAGGTTTTCGCCATTGAACATGGTGAAACCGTTGTTCTCGGATCGCCAATTCTGAAGTTCGGTGGGCAGATAAAAGTGGTTCAGAAAGGCCCTCTCCTTCAGGTCGTGATTACTTCGAATAGGATTGTTTACAGTATACACGGTCTCGAAGAATGCGCCCATCAGATCCACTCTCTCCTGCGGGTCTTCGACCACGTAAAAACCGTCGCGTCGCGTCGTTGGAGTCTGCACTTTTCGGATCTATGCCAGCAGTCATTAATGTCTGTCTGTTGTCGTTCGTCCGAGGGATTGGGACACATGAAATGTCGTTATGATCTTTCCGCCTGAACAGTCTATTTATTTGTGGGAACAACTTCGGACTACTGGATTTTATAGCCCGAATTTTATTGCCCCAATACAAACTTACAGGGGCCGAATCAACCGATTTTACACTCGAAACAAAAACAAATTCCGGCACGTATTGCTCGTTTGCGGATGAAACGATTCGGCCCCAGGTTTTTGATTATCGACTTCAGTATCCCCACCTCGGGATAGTTCCTGTCAGTAAACTGTCTGTGCAGCTGTTCAGGCCTCGAGAGCAGTCTACTTTTATGTCTGTATAGAGCATCGCATTTCGATACATTTCAGACTGTTCTTCGTCAGTGGAACGTCCTACCTTAGGGATAGTCGGCTCCATTGTCCGTTTTATGACGACGTTCATTTGCAAAAAATGGATGTCGATTTCATCGTTTATCAAGTTCCTGTTTGTCGGTGGGATGATTTCGCTCGAACGTATATCGCGCTGTAAAACCCTGGAGAACCAGGGCCATTGTGCTCTTCGATGATCGAAGGAGCGCACTTGGTCGTATTCCATTATTTTTCCATTTTTCGTTATCTTTCTTTTCACTTCCAAAATGCTTCGAAATTGTTAAACAAAATGTTTCCAAAGGACCTTCCAAGAAAGGCGTAAGAAACGCATCGTTCTCTCTAAAATAGATGTTGGTATCTCTGCATTCGCACAGTTGATGACTTGTTTCTTCATCACAATTAAAGGAAAGTGTTTCTTGTGTTCTTTATACCCTCCACAGGGGTACATGTATTCACTTAGCCATTACATTTGCAACGCCAAGAAGGAGTTTCCGGAGGCCCCATAAAGTGTATACATTTTGAATCAGGATCAAATTCTTAATCGATCTTGCCACGTCCGTCTGTCTGTTTGTTTGTTAAAACCACGATAGCTTCCAAATGAATCGACCTAGGCGAATGAAATTTTGTGAGAAGACGCATTTACCCTCGTCAGGTCAGGTTGGTTAGTATTCATCGAGTAGTACTGGTACCTCCCATAAAAACCCAATACTTGTATGCAGTGGAGGGTATCAAAGTCAGGTCGATGATAATTATTTTACTTGTTGTTTTTCTCTAGCAGATATTGGTACTTAGATGTCGACCTTCGTCCCTGTCTATGCCAAATTCAAGTCTAACTTCATGGCCCGAAAGCAACCAAACGTCATAAGGAAACCCAAATATCATGGCAACTTATCGCTTCTATATCCAAGTAAGCTAGTGTGACATGAATCCTGTAGTGTCCACTGACGACCGGTTTTCCTTTTCAGAAGATATGAGTCAGAAAATTGCGCCCACTCCGAGCATACAGTTTCTCAACTACGATGGAACCTTCCACCAGAACATGAAAGTCTGTAAGTACACTGAGCCAACCCGCCGACCATCTACACCATGCTAACAACTTGTCCATCAACAGTTCTCACAATATCCCAAGTATTCGCCTTAATGCCAGTAAGTGGCATAAGTGCTGCAACTCCATACTCACTGCACTACTCGTTCTGCAGCCTTCGGACTTTTTATGCGATACTGATTATAGCTGCGAACGTGGCCCATGCAGCTGTCATCGTCTACTTCAACATCGTAACTGGTTACACCTTTGAGAAGATATGTAAGCGAATCCGAAATGTAGCACCTTGCCTTCGATTTCAATTGCAAATATAATTCACAGTACCGCTGCTATGGTTCACGGCCAATCCGTTTGTGATGTACCAATTCGTTAGGATTGCTCGGAAATGGCCCTCTCTGATGCAACATTGGCAAACTTTTGAAATGACCATCGCGCGTCGGGACGAACACATCCACAAGCGGATGCGCAAAGTTATGTTCATCTTCAGTATAGGCATTCCAACGCTGGCCTTAATAGAGCATGCCTTCTCGTTGGTCAACAACGTAAACAAATCTACTCTATGCAAGAGCCAGACGGACAAAGTCGTTGCTTACTTTACGGGAGCGTTTCCGGCGTTCTTTTACTTTTTCAATGTGAGCTACGTGATTGGAATCACCTTGCAACTGGTGAACTTGTATACTACGTTTGCATGGTCTATGACGGATGCTTTCATAGTGCTTGTCAGCCTTGGGCTCGTAACCCAGTTCCGTCACTTCAATAAGCATTTCAGCAGGTGCAAGGGAATGGTAAGTCAGATCGATCGTCAGTCGTCCTTTATTTTGATTATATTCCAAATTATGTGCAGCTTCTACCGGAAGATGTTTGCGGCAAGCAGAGGCTTTACTTCACTAAGCTAACCGAACTTCTGGATCATGTCAACACGATCTTGGCTGTGCTGATACTTGCTTCCTTTTCGGCCAACACATTCTATGTGTGTCTGCAGTTATATGAGAGTATAGCGTAGGTACCAACACACTCTGGGCTATGGGTATTTTGGGTTTTATTTTTCTTGCAGACCTGATCAATCGACTCTGCGTCGCATCTACTTCTGGTACTCTCTGTTTTTTTTGATTGGCAAAACTTTTCTGGTCTCGATGATAGCCACCTTCATTAACGATGAATCGAAAAAGCCTATTAAAGTGCTGGAATCGCTGCCCGCAACAGCATATGGAAGTGAGGTAAGTCTTACTGTTTACTTTGATGTGACATTTTAAACAAAAGCCCTCTATTTACTAGGCTGCAAGATTCATGCATCAGTTAACAACTGGCACTGTCGCTCTTGGTGGAATGCAGTTCTTTTACATAACAAGGACCTTCATAATAAGTGTAAGTACGAACTAATTAATAACTTAATAACTCAATAATGACCAAGGAAAGAATGACCGAAATCTGTCCTGGGTGTTAGGCCAATGACACAAGCCAATTGAAAATTTATCAGCGTTACTTCGCGGAGTCGAAAAAGGGGGAAGTAGACCGAAGTTCATGACAAGCATGGTTAAGATTTCTCTCATAGCTCTATTAGGACTAGGCGTAAAAGCTGTAATCCTTTGCAATGCTCAAGAACATTGAAATATTGAAAGTGATGCTCATGGAAAACTACAGAACGAGTAGTACAGGCCTCATAACACAGTGCAGATTAGAAAAGTTGGCGGAGATCACTGAACAGGGAGAAGGGATTTGTACATAATTTTTAAAACAAATTGTAGGTCAGGAAACCAATCACCCTCATGGAATCAGCCCTCAACAAGCTCAGAAAGTGGGCTGAAGGGTGTGGACTTCGTGTCAACCCGGAAAAGACAGAACTAGTATTTTTTAGTACAAATTTCAAGACACCACCCTTCAAACTACGCAAGATTGGGGGGGTGGAGCTTTCCATTTCAGATAGCACAAGATATCTTGGCACAGTCCTGAATAAAAAAATGAATTGGAAACTTAATGTTCAGGAAAGAGTCCGTAAGGCTCATAATGCTCTCTTCATCTGTAAGAGAACAGCAGGAAAAAAGTGGGAATTGAGTCCATCAATGATGCACTGGCTGTACATCATGGTGGTTAGACCCATCCTTCCCTATGGGGCTCTTGTTTGGTGGAAAGCCACAAATATATACGGGATATGTTGACCAGGGTACAAAGAATAGCCTGCACTATGAACACCCACAGCTGCACTTGAGGCATTTATGTATCTTTTACCCCTGGACCTACAAATAAAACTACAAGCAGGTAATAGTGCGCTTCGGCTAACTAACGTAGGGTTCTTCAAAACCAAACAGGTAGGACATAGCTCCATACTAATGGAATCCCTCTCCAACATCACCGATAAAACGGATGAAAGTTTGGGGGAAATTGACTTCGACACACCTTACGAAGTACAGTACCCAGATAGGGAGGACTGGCAAAAGAATGAGGTTTCAAATGATAATGAAATTTCGGATGGTTTCAAAACTAAGGAGGGTACAGGGTCAGGTATATACTCCAGGGATATAGACCTACGCGTGTCATTAAGACTTCCGGATACATGCAGTGTGTTCCAGGCAGAGGTTCTGGCTGTGCTCAAAGCCGCGGATCTACTTGATATGGGATCAATATCCAACAAGAATTGATAGTCAGGCTGCGCTAAAGGCGGTAGACTCCTTTATCATCAAATCAATGCTTAGAGCATTATGCGCGCGGAACCAAGTCAGATTATGTTGGGTACCGGGACACTCTGATATTGAGGGTAACGAAAGGGCTGATGTTCTGGCCAAAACCGGAGCAGAGCTTCCACTTATTGATAGTATTGAGGGTATAAGACTACCAGTGGCCGTGGCCAAGAGAATCATTCTCAAGAAAATTAAAAATAGGGCAGATCAGAGATGGTTGGATATAGTAGGGCACAGGGTCTCAAAGGCTCTGTGGCCTAAGCTAGATCGGAAAAAATCTGCGGAATTACTAAGGCTCAGCAGATCAAAGCTACGAACAGCAATAGGAATACTCTCTGGGCACTGTATTCTAAGGAAGCACGCTAAGAGATTGGGTTTAACAGATACGGATACATGCAGGTACTGCAAAGACTTACATGTCGCAGCGGATATAACTCATCTCCTCTGAGAATGTCAAGCTATTGCTCGGTACAGGAGGAAATATCTTGGAAGGTACTTCCTCGAAAAATGAAAGAGGTTGGCCTCGTAAACAAAATTGAAACAATTTTCAGGTTTTGCAGGGAAATTAATTGTTTGGGCGAAGTGGTTTAGGTTTGTTGATCCTTAAGGTTCCCCAGGGATGGCGAAGCGATGGGCCTAATATGGTGCCTAGTCCATACTCAACCTAACCTAACCAATCACCCTATGATAGATACGAAGGGTAATCTTTTAGTGTCACTAGTGGACCAACTGTGAAGGTAGATGTAGCACTTTTGTGGAACGCCAGATCACAAATGGAAAGTATCAACTGTTGGGAAGATGTATGTTAGTAGGGTCTTCCAAGGCAATTGACATCAACCACTTAGGTGCAGAAAAAGAACCGCGATCCTACCTGTTAAAAATAAAAAGGCAACTGATATACCTACAGAGTTTGTGAGCGAATCCCGAGGGCGAGGGCAGTATTTTGTTTCCATCTGTGCAGGCTGTTTGGAAGAACGAACGAAAGAACGAATAAAAGAACGATGCTATTCTCAAATTACCGAAGGTAAGAGGTCTCAAGAACTGCAATAACTGACGTGGGCCAATGACAACATGAAAGTCAACAAATATGACGGAAGTTCATTCGTCGAATTTGCAGTCGAGGAGACAGCTTATTTTTGGGGTTTCTAACAGAGCTAGAATGGAAAGACCCGATTGTCGGCCTTAAAGTAATGCTGCCAACATCAGCTTAGAAGTCAATTATCAATTAGACTCCCATTTTCAAAATTTTCTCTCAGAAAAACAAACTTATAACGAATCAACAACTCCCCGATATGCTTTTTGTTTTGCCCTTAGATAATCGTTGGAAGTTGTAGTCTACGGAAAACATGTCCACAAGAAGCGAGTTTGAGCTACAATTCACGTAGAGTATATACCTACGTTCGGATTTTTCTTCCGAGAACTTAAGTGAGGTCTATGAGTACATAAGTTCAGCCTCTTTTAACCAGAACTCTCTTGAGTTCTGTAATGCATTCTTATTTGTGACGCTGTTTAGTTATGTATGTAGGTCATCACAAAAGATTAGTCGTAATGAATCTGTCAAACTATGCTCATTAACGCTTGACATTATATTTCAAATTTGGCATTTTTTTATTATTTCTTTGAATAGATTATTCGATTTAAATCTATTTCATCGGCGTTTCTTTTTTTTCAGGTCACCGGAACTATAGCCACCTATGAAATTGTATTGATGCAGTTTAAAAAACCTTCGCAAGTAGACATTGATCCATGCGAAGGATAATTTAATTTAAAATAAGGTAAAGTATAAAAAAATATATCCCCTCCTCATTTCTTAATAGGTGCGGAGTGCGGACAGGTCTTGTTCATTGTATATATGAATTTATGAATTTTTGAAACCAAAAGTTCATGTTTAGCTGACAGATAAATTCCGGATAGGCTATCCGAGACTTTATCAGCTAGTCTTGAAACTGGCCCTAATAGTACAAAATGGCGCAAGAGTCACACATCGGAAGATGCTATAATTTTTGCAAATGGCGGGAAAAGTCAATTCTCCTTTGACATTTGTGAACACTTGCCAACCGCTGTTACTTTGGCCTAAGAAGGCAATTGATTAGTAAGGTCTTGTCGAGAAACACCAAGGAGACTCGATATGAGAGACTCATCATCCCAGTCCTGCTTTATGGCGTAGAATCATGGACGTTATCAAAGGTGGATGAAGATCTCCTTGGTCGCTTCGAACGCAAAATTCTTCGAGTGATTTTCGGTCCCGTTTGCGTTGACGGGCTTTGAAGGAGGAGATTAAACAGCGAACTCTACGAGCTGTACACAGACATCGACCTAGTCAGAAAGGTACGTATCAATTGAATAAGATGGCTAGGACATGTAGAGCGAATGGACAGCAACACTCCGGCCCGAAGAGTCTTCGATTCCAACCCGGAGGGACAACACAGTAGAAAAAGACCTCGCCTTAGCTGAAGCGCACAAGTGGAAGGGGACCTCAGTTAGCCAAAGATCGTGCTAATTGGAGAAGCGTGTTGGTTGAGGCCCAGGTGCACCCCGGACTGTAGCGCCATCTAAGTAAGTTGGCTCAGGGTAAATTTTGGCGCAGATTCCACTATGACGCCTATGGGACAACACAAGATACTGTCAGGTCCGACAGGCCCCGTAGCAGCCGATCTGCTGAGGATATCGCAGCTAGTGGCTGAACAGAACATGTCTTAGAGGACTCCGGATTATCGAGCAGACGACTTCCTACACAATTGGGCATCAGCCGGCGGTCTTAACAAAGAATTTTGGTAAAAGACTGTACGATTTACAAATGTTCAAACCTGTTGAGGCACAATCGAAATTCTAAGGGCTGCATTTCCTGGTCGCCTAATCCTTTTGTCTATTTGGACTGACCGGCAAGATTGATCTGATTTAACCGTTCCGTACTTCTTGTTGTGGTGTTTTTTTTTTTTTGAGGTAACGAGTATATGTCAACAAGTCTCAGACTTTTGAGAATATCCGTCAAGAATGCGAGAACCTATATCGCCCAAAAGTTCTGGCAAGAGTGACGGAAAATGACATAAATCGGTCCCGAAGTGTCATTAGTCGATATCATATTCTGGACGTAATGAAAACATCGTATAAACATAATCCAAAAAGCAAAACCACAACCAACGAACATCGGATGACATCTTTTGCGCCACCTTGTATAACAGAAACTCTGTCATTCATAAATTAATGCTCCATCGTCTAGTACTAAAAAACTATTTTCCAGCTGCTTGTTGTTGTGTGCCAGTAAATAACCTTTCACTTTCATGTCCCTTCGCCTTCACACATCTATCGGTACTCTATACGCACTTAAATGTATTATTAATGAATACCCCAAAGTTCGCATTCCTCGCCGAAGAGCAAAACTATAGAAAATGTTAAAGCCTTCTATTTATGTGATGTGTGTTTATGGAACGAACTTTGTAACATATTTTCACATTCCAAATCGAAAACCTTTCCATAGAGTCGCATTGAACTAGGCTTTTGTTAATGGAACCCATACACATGTCCTTCGATATTATAAGGGAGGAGTTGATTCCCTTTGACAGCGACACAAAGAAGCAATTTTCACTTTTGTGCTATATAGGAGCCTTTTTGGGGAGAAAGTTTGGGGACATTTTATTATGAACAGCTATTCAGAATATGCAGACAGAAATGCCATGATAATTAAATGATACAATTTAACTATTATATATTTGGCGGTTAGACAGACATACTGCTCCTGAATATTATCGTTTGCTTAAGTGTGCCTCAAAGTTGTTTAATCTGCTGAAGTGTGCGGTCGACAAAGGACCATTCAACAGGGAGTTGGTTTTTTTTTTCGGTAAAATAACCATCAAAAGTTGGGAACATAAAGTGTACTGATTGTTTTAATCATAATAATAATTGGTGAGCAAAATGTCTGAGGAAAAAGGTTTTCAATCGAAAAAGAAAAGTGGCAACATTTGGCTGGTGTATCCAAGTGAGTATCGAAATGCATCTACCAAAGTTGGCTAAAAAATATGGACAAGGGATTTTCGCAAACGTAACTAGTTGAACGCCCAGCACATGTCCTTTTTTTAATTTTGGTTATAAAAACAAATCTTTAAAAATGTGTTTACTCCTTACTTACTTAGATGGCACTCATAGTTGCAAAAAGGCTTACTATTGTACTGAATTCAGTACAATTTGACTTTCCCGAGTACGCAAGTACCACTTCTCAATTTTCGGTACTATTTGTACTATTATTAATTTTTGATATTTTATTTTTATACCTTTCACATCAAACATATATAAGGATTAAACAAAAATAAGCTGAACGCACTCCTTTGTTTTAAAATTCTGAATGCATTCATTACTCATCATGCATATGTACTGCGTTAAAAATTAACTTTTGAAATTTGTTGCATTCCTCGAAGATGCGGAAAAACGATTTGATTTCGGAGACATTTTTTTGAACTCACCTACAACATTTTTCACAAACTGCCATTTGGTCGATCAAGTAAATTCAATCGTCCAATTTGTCTTTGTGGGCGCAGTGGTTTGGTTAGTGTGCTGGACTGCTGTGCGAGGGATCCCAGGTTCGATCCCCGGAAAAAAACAAATTACATCTTCAGTTTTTTTCTACTGCACCACCTTTCGCGAACGTCTGACAAACATCCGAGAGTATGACTGTCATGAAAAAGCTTCTCAATTCAGCCGTTCGGACTCGGCATAAAATTCTAGGTCCCCTCCATTCGTCCCAAAAATAGAAACTCATACAAACGAATGGTTGCGAAAAGATTGGCCTAGGGTGTCTACCACCCGCCTGTTGCGCCACCTATTTATTTATTTTTAATTTGTCTTAAGATTTTTTTCCTGGTGAACAAAAAAGTATTCAAATTATCAATAATGATAGAGCTCCATTTGACTACGATAGAAATAGGTCATACTTCAATTTTTAAGTTGTGGGCTGAAATGGTCCTTGTAAATAAAATAAAACAACTAAAAAAATAAAACCAAAGCAAAATAATCGAATGCAAGCGTATAGGTAAATATTGACATATCGACTGATTTTGAACACGACTATACAAAAATTAGCCTTAATCAATTAATGTACTTGAGCTGAAGTTCCTATCCGTCTATAAGACTTATAAATAAGGATAAGGTTTTTCCATGAATACCTCCATATGAGAAATCCTTTCAAAGTGATAAATTTGAGATTAAGGAATAGCAGATAAGGTAAAAAGAAAACGCAACGAAAATATAACACTTTTTCGCGTCGATGAATTTTTGAAGGAAGTTATTTTCAACGAACCGCTGTTTTCTGTGACACTTACATAATATCCACAGCGCACTCTATGTCAAAATTTAGCTAGGATTTTAGTTGATATTTGGAGAGAAAAATCGGGGAGCAGCTGAAATTTAGTTTCGCTCGAACTGCGTACTAAGCTTTAGATTCAATTAAATACGCCTTTATTACACCCTCCACTGAAAGGTATAAGTATTTACTTACATTTCTAACGCCAAGAAGAAGTCACCTTATACCCTATAAGCCAAAAATATTCTAAATCGATTAAGCCATGTCCGTCTATCCGTCCGTCGATCTGTCTGTTGAAAACAGCATAGAGTCTAAACGAATCGACTTATGCGATATTAAAAATCGTCTATTTCGTTCAAGTAGCTCTGGTACCTATCATACAAATGTGACATTAAGGCAATGCCTGTACAGTAGATTTCGCATGGCTAACATTTTACATGACTTTTATGCAGAGGGTATCAAAGTATTTTTTTTTTAATAAAATATTTATTTTTTATATTTTCGTTTGGTTTTATACATTTAAGAAATTTGAGTACTATTCAGTACAATTTTTTTTCAGTTTTCAGTACAATTGAGAAAAATCGATTTTCATCACAGATGGCACTACACTCCGGGGTGTAACTTGGCCTCAACCAACACGTATCTCCAGTTAGCCCGATCTGTCCAAGTTGGTTGATGCCCCTTCCATTTCTTCGCGCCACCTAAAGCGAGGTCTTCATCTACTGCGTTGTCCCTCTGGAATGGAATCGATGACTCTTTGAGCTTGAGCGTTGGTGTTCATTCGGTCTACATGTCCTCGCTATCTTAGTCAATTGATACCAGGCACGTAGCCAGGGGGGGCTTGAGGGGCTGAAGCCCCCCGAAAGTCTTTAACAAAAGACAAAAACTAAAATTTTCTAACTGATAGCTCAACTTTTTTTTTTTGTTTTAATACTTTTTCCGGGAAAGGCGGACCTATAATGCTTCAACAGCGCCCCGAGATGCTTGCAGATGTCTGTTAGTTCCAAATTTTGCTTGTCCTGTAACAAAAGGAGTTTTGGAAAGTTTATGCTCTCGCGGTTGTCAAGTGTATGGTCATGAGCATTAGCAGCCTGTCTTGTGGGGCGCCCAAAAGTTGCATTTCGAGGGACAATGTCTTTGAGTTCCTCGGAACATCTACCATGGAAGTACCTCTATCTATAGAACAAGCAGAGGTCAGCGACTTGTCTTCTGTGCACCAAGGGTTGTAGATTCGATGTGAGTGAAGGGTCCCCAATAAGTCGAACTGCTCGTCTCTGTATGCTGTCAAGTAGATTAGGTGAATGTTTTGGGGCCGAGCTCCATATATGGGAGCAATATTCTGGGCCTGGCTCTAACCTGTGAGAAGGAAAAGTTGCTTGGGGATAAAGTACCTCTTTGTTCTAAATAGGTAGCTCAACTTAGCAGACGCCGATCGTGCAATATAGGATTGTGATCCTGCCATGTGATTCCTGAATTGACTGTGAGTCCTTGGGATGGATTGAATGGTCTGGTCATCCATTTGGATCTGAGGAAATGCTGAAGCATTTTTCCTAGAAAATGTTGTGAGCTGTGTCTTGTTTGCAACTGAAACTGAAATGACCGTAATGGGGCTTAATATAAATTCAAATCTATAAAAATAAGGAGACTATCCCGGTAGGTATACAGTATTCAAACGCTAGGTATGTACACTGTGCAAGCCATAGCTTTAACCTGGCTCTGCCATGTCAACTCCTGCAATTCGCAATTACCTTAGTGTAGTTAGTGAAATAGCTAATTTCTTCCGCAACCTTTCAAATGCATATTATGTAACTTTCAAAACTGTCATAAAAAAACACGCACCAGAGAGCCGAAAAACTTGACGTTTTGAAATTGCTTGATTATGTGACAAGATTTACTTTAGACTTATAAATTTCTTGCTTACGGTTTTAACAACGCTTCCAGTGACCACAGCTAGTTTTGAAAGAACCCTTTCAGCTATGAAGCTAGGCCTAGGGTGTCTAACGCCTGTAGCGCCACCTATTTATTTTTTATTAGCTACGAAAAAGATTGAAACAATGTCCCGAAGCGTTATGGAGAATGCAAGGTTAAGTTCACTTGCTATGATATCTGTTCATTCGGATATTATTGTGCATCCAGATAACGTGATTGATCTCATATAAAAAAAATTAAGACGTTTTCTGCTTTGAAAAAACGTTACTAAGAGAAATCAATGAATTGGAATATACATAGTTTTCTGTTTCGTAAGACTTGGAAGCAAGCCCCCCCCTCGAACCAAAATCCTGGCTACGGCCCTGATTGATACGTACTTTTCTGATCAGATCGATATCGCTGTACAGCTCGTAGAGTTCGCTGTTAATGTAAATCTTCTCTTCTAAAGGCTGTCAACACCAACGGGACCAAAAATCACTCGAAGAAATTTGCGTTCGAAATGACCAAAAAGGTCTTCATCGGCCTTTGTTAACGTACATGCTTCTGCGACATAGAGCTGGATTGGAATGATGTGATAAGGGTCTTATATAGAGTCTCCTTAGTGTTTCTTAACAAGGCCTTACTAGTCAGTTTCTTAAAACTAATTTTTGAATGATATTATACATCCTTTTTGGCAAATCCTAAGTTAGTTGTAGAGAGAAAGTTCTAGCCTTCGTAGGGTCCGTTGAGTCCATTTAGGAGACAAATTCGTTTTAAGTAAAGGGTGCTGTTTTCTTAGAGTTTTGTTATTCGGATTGGCAATACATTTTTTCCAACGACAATCAATTCGACAGGTGATAGCTGATTTCTGCTCATTTTTGTTTGCCATTTCATAATGAGTTTAGACTTATATATAGGATATAGACGAACAGCATTTGTTGAGTTTAAATAATTCGCTCAATTGAATTGTTGGGACTGGTACTAAGGCCTGATGTCCAAGACTGCCGTAACCTGAACTTGGTCAGGATGATTGGTCTGACATCTTATGCGGGTCAATAAAATCGGGTCAATAAAACCTCCAGTGATTCTGCGGCTGACTCAGTCCATACTCCGTCTAATGTCTCATAAGAAATAGGTTGGAGCGTTTTTCAGATAGTAAAACTATAGAGTTCCCAAACTTTCCCAATCTGCAATCGCTTTTGTGAAAATAATATTGCCAAAGTATGGAAGACCAAACTTGTACAACCAACGTGTCAGTTATTCGCTGTTTCCTCAGGCATATGGTCGAGTCCTTGTTTATAGCTAATACAAGTTGACAGCCTAAAAGCGGAACACACATTTCGACTCCTACTCATCCAATTATATTTTGTTTTATTTCCTGACGCGGCTTAAATTAAGCCAATTTCCAAACACGTCGAAATGGTTTTAATGAGCTTGCCATCGTTAACTCACTCCCGACCGATTTAGTTGAATTCAATTCATTTTCATTATTATTCCGAAAACAGCACCCACCCAACTGATTGGATATCAGTTCTTATTACCAACATTTCATTTCAACCGCACAATTCTCACCCTATAGCTGTAATTTCGCTCCTTTGTTTATTTTAACAGATGAATTCAAATCGAAGAAAGTCTCACCCCAGCTGGAGGCACCGACGCACAGCTACAATGGCACCTTTCACCGCAACATCAAAGTTTGTAAGTTTGGGAAATTTTGTGTTTTACGCTCACAAGCCAAAAGCGCACATCTTTGTATTCACCAACAGTCCTCACAATGGGCCAAGTATTTGCCTTAATGCCCATTAACGGCATTAGCGGTACCACATCGGCTTCATTGAATTTCTCGTTCGTCACCGTTCGCGTGGTGTACACGTTCCTGATAATGGCCGCCTCGTGCACAATGGCCATCATCACATTCTATTGGAATACTTTGCGTGATTTGAAATTCGATAACGTCGGTGAGTGTGCCTCGGCGAGAGAGAGAGAGTGGAGCGGAACCGCTTGTAAATGACAAAAGTTTACGAAATTATTTTTGACAGTACCCCTGATTTGGTTCACCGTCAACACCTTTGTAATGGGTCAGTATATTCGGGTGGGTCGTAAATGGGCAACACTAATGAAGCACTGGGAGGCAGTGGAACTGAACGCCACCATCCGGGACAATAACACCCACGTGCTGTTCCGTAAACTTATACTCGCGACCAGCATCGGTGTGCCAACTTTGGCCGGCATCGAACATCTCCTTTCGCTGGCCAACAATGTAAATACAGCACGTTCCTGCAAATACACCAAGGATCAATTGAATGCGTACTTTAAACAGGCCTTCCCCGGCTACTATGCCTTCTTTAGGGTAAATTACGTGAATGGCATCGGTTTGCAGCTGTTAAACTTGTTCTGCACGTTCACGTGGAACTTTACCGACAATTTCATCATAGTCGTGAGTCTGGGCCTGATAACGCAATTTCGTCACTTTAACGTTCAATTCGAGCGGTACAAGGGAATGGTAAGTTTCCGTTTGTTTTGATTGTGATTTATGTGAGACGTTTCCTGTTTGCAGTGCCTTCCTGATGATTTTTGGGGCAAACAGCGGACCTACTACAACAAGCTGATGAACCTGATAGGTCATGTAAACAAGGATTTGGCTGCGATTATCCTTATTTCGTATTCGAATAATTTATTCTATATTTGCCTTCAGCTGTTTCATAGTGTAACGTGAGTATACGTTTGGGTTTTGAGGGGAAGTGATTTGAATTTGTATTTCCTTTCGTCTTTTTGTAGGCCCAGCAATTCAGTCATTCGCAGTGTGTACTTTTGGTATTCACTGATTTATTTGATTGGTCGAACGATTTTGGTTTCCGTGACAGCCGCATTTATTAACGATGAGGCCAAGAGGCCAATTATGGTCTTGCAGTCGGTGCCGTCTACAGTTTATCGATCAGAGGTGAGTTTTCGGAGATGGTCATTAAAACTGTCTTTTTGACAGTTTTTATTTGCCAAACTCCAGAAAGTCTCTTTCTAAAAATATGCAAAACTTACCTAATAGGTACCTTTTTATAAGCTAAATGAAATTCTTTATTCCTGTGAAAGTACGTTCGATGCCATTATGTATGGAACTCGATTTCTTTTGCATGGCCACCACGGGCACGCTTGCAGAATCTCCAGACGCTGAACTCAATTTTCGACGGTAGAGAGATGATCACAGAGATGCCCAACGCTTGAGAACGACGTGTGAGAGACACATTTGGGCTTTCTTCAACTGAAGCCTCAGCGGCAGCAATATTCTCGACACTACGGGCACTTATTTGTCTCACTGGCACGGGAACATTTTGTACTGTGCCTGTGGATTCAAATTTTTCCACTAGACGTTCAATTGTTGATCTGCTAGGACGATTATGACGACCATAAATTGGACGTAGCGCTCTTAACGTTGAGGCCACTGACTGACTCCGAATTTCGGTAGTAAATTTTAATAATTTCGACTCGTTATTGGCTCGTATATCTTTCCATAATGAAATGGCAAACCTTACTGAAGAGAAATGTCAAAAGAGCGGCAAGAAATTCGGCGTAGTTTGCTGTCCCTGTCGCTCTACTTTTGTAGCGTCCCTGTTGAAAAACCCTGTATTTAGGGGAGATTTAGAAAAGTTGCCCGAGTATAATAGGAAAAAGGGGCGTGCCATTTCCTAAACAAACAAAAAAAAAATTTGAAATCCTTTATCTCGAAAACCATCGAATTGATTGAGCTCACATTTTCCGACAATCTTAGGTATTGGCCGTGTGAGTTTTCCTGCGAGATTGGAAAAAATTGAGCAAAAGAGGTTGACGCCTACCAAGTGAAGAAACACCAGCAACTGCTATTCTTCGACAGTCATGGGAGCCAAGCATTACCCTAATGGACAAGCTTATATCTAGGAAATACAAAACCTGTCTTATGGAACACCATCTTTAGAATAGGGGGAGCTTTTACCCCTTCATTATATTCCACACCTCCCAGATCTTATTACACTCTTTATTTCTCATAGACTCATAGAGAGTACACAAACCGAGTTTAAAGTCAATCGGATGAAAAATAAAAATCTTCCCATACAAATTTTGACCTCCCTTTTACCCCTTTAGGGGTCGAATTTCAAAAAATCCTTCCTAAGTGCTTGTATACGTCATAAAAAAACCTCTGTGCAAAATTTCAGGTTTCTAGAGCAAATGGTTTAGGCTGGGCGTTGATCATCAAGAGTCGGAGTCTTCATTTTTATTATATATATTTATTAGTAAGAGAAAACACTCCCATTAATTATGGAATACAACGTCGTTCAAGTGGGTGCCTCGGCTGGCTTCGCAGTAGCACATTCTGTCACTCCAATTTTCCAAGACCTTGTTGATGATTTCGGGCTGTAGCTCATAGATTACTTGCGGATAATATTGCCCTTAAGTACTTGAATCGTTTCCGGATTGTTGGCATAACATCGATCCTTCCAAAAAAAAATCCGAAGGGGTCAAATCGCAGCTCCGCGAGGTGGCCAATTGACATCGCCAAGACGGCTGATAACACGATTTGGGAATTTGATAAGCAAAAGATCGATTGTGGCACGGCGCGCCATCCTAAATAAACCAGAGGCCGTCCAAATCCATACGTCTTAAAAAAAAAAAACGTCGGTTAAAATGGCTCTATAACGCCCAGCGTTGACCCAAACGTTGTTCCCAGGGGGTAGCGCCATAAGTCCGCTCGACATATCTCCGCCGATCTTAGAACGACATATCTCCACATATGTCGCTTGAAAACGACATAACTTCACGCGGAGAAAAATAGCGACATAATTCCGCTCGAAAAGTGGACCGGGCGGAGATATGTCGGTGGAGATATGTCGCTATGCCGTTCCCAGCCTCATTTTCGAAGAAAAATGGTCCAATGATGCCACCACTCCACAATCCGCACCAAACTGTCACTCTCTGTGGATGCATTGAGGACATTCAAGTATCTAGTTTAGTAAGTCTGACAGCTGACTGACTTGATGTTTCTGAGTTCTTATTGGCTGGGATTCGTCACGTGAGCAGCTTTCTCTGTTTACGTTTATGGAGGGGTAGCCGACGAATCTAGTGACGAATTTCGTGACTGAGTACTAAGTTGACATTTCTATATGTCATCGGCGGAGAATTTGACATTTCAAATTTGCCTTGAGAGAGCACAAAGCTAGTGGATATACCTAACCAAAACAAACAAAACCAAAAAAATCTAAAAATGATAATATAAGTGACGATTTGTGGAATGGAATACTCTTTAGATGCTCCCCCCGTTCTGATCTGACATTCACGACCAATTAAGTTAGTTTTTGCGTTCAGGTTACACTTAACCAGACAAATCTAGTCGACTTAAGTCAACTAGATACTTGAATGTGACCATTGGCTTCTCGACAAAAACGTGCGCGTTTTTTCGATCCCCGGATGCAGCAATTTTGTTTGTTAACGTAGCCGCCGATATGAAAATTCGCTTCGTCAGAAAAGATTCTTTTCAAAAAACGCACTATTTGGGCTACACAGCACTCACTTTGGAAATAAATTTTCAATACTTGCCAACGTTGTTCAAGCGTAAAGCGACTCAGTTTGTTCCGCGGAGGTATGATACTCGGCCCTAGCGAGGTATCCGTCGGAAAAGAGAATTTTCCGCAAAGCATAATCCGTCAGAGACTCAAATTACATTCGAGGTATCCGCCTTCGGAAAGAATAATTAAAATGCGACAACGCATTGATTTGACATGACGTTGTTTCGTGGTACATCAGGTTTTCCTATTTAGTGCTTGTTTTTCGTTTGTTTTTGCCCTGGAAACACAAATTTAGCAACAAATACAACCAATTACTTTGCTGAAATGGTTTTCTCTTTATTGCTTTCATTTATCAACACTTCACTGCAAATTGTAAACAAATTCCGCAACAAATTCTTGTCGGAGCACATCGGAAGAAAATTCGTATGAAACTGTCAAACTGTTTAGAAGTAAACCTCGAAGCAAAAATCCTCCGATTCGTATGAAATCGAAGAATTTTCCGTTCCGACGGATACCTCGCTAGGGCCGACTGACTTTCTGTCAAGATTTCGAGCGGCAAACAGCTGTCAGTATCAAAATAACCTATGATTTAAAAAGAAACCATTAGATGGCCCACCCTTTAGTATAGTTTTAAAGTAGGTCATAGGTTTAACATTTTTATGGATTATCTTCCCGTTGTCATCTAAAAACCCATTTAAACTGAAATACGACATTATAGCGGTTTTTTTTTTTCTAATTGTATATTCAGAGCAAACGATTTATGGAGCAAATTTCTGCAAACACCATCGCACTGAGTGGAATGCAATTTTTCTATTTAACAAGAAAGTTTATGCTGAGTGTAAGGACATGCAATGTACTATCTAAATTATTACTTTTGAAATCAATCAATTTTTTTCCTTTTCTGTTAGATTACTGGGACTATAATCACTTATGAACTGGTTCTTATACAACTGCAACGTGACCCACAAACAACCTACGATCCTTGTGAAGGCTAAGGCGAATGCTCTTAATTTTTTTCAACACTATATGCACAACACGGATGTCATTCACTGGTTCTATAGTTTACCAATGTGTCTCTCATCTCTAGAACTAATAATAAGCTAACACCAAAAAAATGCATGGCTTATATTTTTTCTAGTAGTAGATAGTCAGACTAAACACAAATCAAGTTTAGTTGTCAAGTCAAAATGTCATGATCATGACTGACCTTCAGGTACAAAATTGTATTGTTGATTATTTTATGGTTTAAATATTTTTAACCACTATAGCGAAGTAAAAATTGATAAAGAAGTCTTCCACCCTAGAATCCTTGCGTTAAATTATCTCACCAATAATACTTAAATTTGACAAGCAGTCGATTCTAAATACTATTAAGATGGTGACAGATTCAGTTTTCTTTTTACTAAATTTCAGCATCTACCCTATTCCTACAGCGCCAGCGCACCTAACCATACAATTTTAGTACATACGTAGGTGGTCCCAAAAGTACCCGACCTGACGGATAGATGACGGTTCTTGTTTGAAAAGAATGAATATGGTAGGAAGTACCAACCTTATAAAGATCAAATTTGATGGCGCTAAGCACTGTTGCCAACTTAGCAGAAAACGCGTCAGATCTGGCGTAATTTCGGAATATTTTATTTGAAGAAGTAGTTATTAATCATGAAACTTTCCCGGATAAAATAGGATCTAAAAAAAGAGTACAAAACTACGTAGGTGCTATTCTTACAAAAACTTAACTTTCCCGCTTTTATTGCGGTAGGTAGGTACCTATTTCGTGCTTTGAGGCCGCATGTCAATTGCGCTAAATAATATAATAAATGTCGGCTGATTTTCTGACACATAAAAGTGTTGAAAAAAAAGTTCACTAAACGCAAATTATAAAAATATAGATATTTCCTCAGTCGGATACTCCACATTTTTCCAACTTTCAATGAAGGGAAATGGGGTAGAGATAAACAATATCAATTTCTGGGATTTTGGATATTTGACTTGGTACCCGAGGTTAATTTTTATATTTTCGGTGGATTTTTGACGTCTACGAAATATTATTTTAGGGTTTCAAAAATAAGAAAAAGTCGTTACACTGCAGGGTGAAGAGAAAGCCATCTCCCTTTTGAATGGTATAAAAGTGACTGGTATTCTATTTTATATTTTTAAAGTGATTACATCGACTTCAATAGGATTTTTTCATTCAGTGTTTTCTATCCTTTCTTTTGGCGATTACTAAAGTGTGTATTACAGTAATTTTATTGCAGAATTCAGAAGCAACAAGTTACGATTCAAAAACACTACCAAAATTAAGAAATGAAAAACCTGGACAATCTAGAAAAACTATCCCGGACGTTCCCCACATATTCGGAAAAGATGAAAACCAAAACTGATTTGGTTTTCTTCAATGTTATACTTGTCAATGTTGTAATTTTTAACTTTTTCGTATACGTAGTAAGAGAAAGATATTGTTTTCGTACAAAATTTCGAACTCGAGATTTTGATCAATTCTGATATTACGATGATAGGGGAACTCAAAAAAGGGGGTCTCGCAATTCTGTCCTTCCGTATTTCTGTCTGTCCCACCCCTGGGAAATCTAAACGCTTGGACGGATTTGCTTCAAACTTCGAATTTAGAGTTTGTAGGCTTCCTTTTTTTTTTTAAGCTAGCCCTAATAAAAAAATTTTACGAAATATGACGAAATATGTCTAAATTTAGATTTTTTCGAAAACCGCTCTAACGATTTGAACCAAAATTGATAGCTAAAAAGTCCAGCAACGGCAGTTTTGGAAATTGGCTTTTTCTCGAAAACGGTAAAAACGATTTAAAAAAAAAAAAAACTTATTTTTAAGGTACTATTGTCATTCCTAACTTGATAGTAAACTTAGTTTTTCTCTAAAAAGACTGCGTCTTTTGATATCCACCCAAATCCCTAATAAAAGTACTTTAAAAAACTGCTCATATCTCTAAAACGCCATTTTCGATTATGATAAAAATGTTACTGTCAGGTAATGCTTAAATCCATAGTTATACCTGTTTCTCAGTTTTGAGCTAAACAGTTGCAAAACAGTATTTTTTGAACCATAAATGCGTCCTTCGACTTCCACCCCGATCGCTAAAAATGGTACTTTAAAAACTGGTCATAATCTCGAAAACGCCATTTTCGATTTGGTTAAAAATGTAACTGCTAGTTAATGTTTATATCCTGAAGAATACGTCGTACTCAGTTTTCAGCTAAACAGTTTAATAACAGTGCTTTTCGAATCCAAATTGTAACATTTGTCAGCATAATTTTACAAAAAACCGCTCTAACGATTTTGATCATATTTAAGACAACATAAGCATTCTAAACATTCGATGCTGCCCTCTGTTTTCAACAGAATTTTGGTTTGGTAATATTGAACATAAGGTCCCTTTCGATTCTTCTTTTATTCCTGGCCAATGATTCTCCAGCTTTGGCTATTCAGCTTGCCGATTATTTTCAAATGGCCTCATTCTCCGGAAGCGGGACTGGAATTCAAGAGGGAGATGGGTAATATCTGCAACTAATAGTAAATGGTTAAACTTCGCCAAGGTGACTAACGGGATGAATTCGTGGTGCCAATTAGCTCCGTAAGAGGCAACCTCATCGTCTTCAACCACTTTTTTAGTCAACTGCCTGCTTTTTCCTAATTCCGAGAAAGCCAATACAGCAATTTTTTTAATGATACAATTCATGTCAAATATTTGATGGTATGCCCTTGAAAGTTACTAGCAGTAGTTCCTTTGAGTGCCTCAAAACCGTTTAATTCATCCAAGTAAACGGTCGTTGTGCGGCACTATTCATGTAAACTTATCAAATATTGAACAGTTCAAGTGAAAATGTTTTAAGGGAAACATTTTGCAATCGAAGAGGAAGAGCATTTGGCTAGAGTATCCTCGTGAGTAACCACTGCACTTAGTTTCCACCTGAAGGTACATGCATTTTTCATATTTCCGTCTACAAAAGAATTCAAAGCGAAGGTCTCACCCCAGCTGGAGGAAACCTTACACAGGTACAAAGGCACCTTTCATCAGAACATCAAAGTTTGTAAGGTTCCATCATCCTTGTTAAGTATGATTTTTCGGACGCCTCTTTGTTTTCACAAACAGTCCTCACAATTGGCCAAGTGTTTGCTTTAATGCCAATTAATGGCATTAACGGCACCACACCGGCTTCACTGTGTTTCTCCTTCTTCACGCTGCGAATACTTTACACGCTGTTGGTAATGAGCGCCTCCTGTGCAATGGCCGTAATCGGATTCTACCATTCTATCGCATTGAGGTATTTTCGACAATGTCGATGAGTGCCTACTTACATAATTCAGACAATGGATTGTAAATATCTGACACTCCTTCTGCTTTGGTTTACCACCAACACCTTTGTAATGGGTGAGTATATACGCGTTGCCCGTAACTGGCCCAAACTAATGAAGCACTGGGAGGCAGTATAGAACTGAGTGCCACCATTCGGGACAACAATACCCACGTGCTATTTCGCAAACTCATACTCGCGTCGAGTATCTGCGTACCGGTGTTAGCCGGCATCGAGCATCTACTCTCGCTGGCGAACAATGTAGACACAGTACATGCCTGCAACTTTACCAAGGATCAGATGAGTGCGTACTTTAGGCACTCTTTCCCCGCCTATTACGCATTCTTCAATGTCAACTACGTGAATGGCATCAGCTTGCACCTGCTGAATTTGTTCTGCACCGTCACGTGGAACTTTACCGACAATTTCATCATAGTCGTGAGTCTGGGCCTGATAACGCAATTTCGTCACTTTAACGTTCAATTCGAGCGGTTCGAGGGAATGGTAAGTTTCCGTTTGCTTTGACTGAGATTTATGTGAGACATTTTTTCCTCTTTGCAGTGCCTTCCTGATGATTTTTGGGGCAAACAGCGAACCTACTACAACAAGCTGATGAATTTGATAGGCCACGTAAACAAGGATTTGGCGGCGATTATCCTCATTTCGTATTCGAATAACTTGTTCTATATCTGCCTTCAGTTGTTTTACAGTGTAACGTGAGTATGCATTTTTAAAATTCGAATTAGCTGTCGATTTGATGTCATCGTTTGCAGCCCCAGCAATTCAATCATCCGAAGCGTGTACTTTTGGTATTCACTGATTTATTTGATTGGTCGAACGATTGCGGTTTCGTTAACAGCCCTATTCATTAACGATGAGGCTAAGAAGCCAATTAAAATTTTACACTCAGTGCCATCAGGTGTTTATCGATTCGAGGTGAGTTTGAGAAAAATGGTAGATCGGTAGTTAAGCAGGTCCAATTCTATTTCCGTCGCTACTGTCCGGGGTGGACTTGGGCCCCAACCAACAAGCGTTTCCAGCCGGCACGGTAAGTTGGTTAAGGTCTCCTTCCACTTGCGTGCGCCACCTGAGTCGCGGTCTTCCTCTACTGCGTCTTGCCTAGGGTGTGGACTGTGGAGTCGAAGATCTTCCGGGTCGGAGCGTTCGCGTCCATTCGCTCTATATGACCCATCCACCTCAGTTGTTGGTCCTTCACTCTTCTGGCTAGGTCAATGTCGCTGTAAAGCCTGTATACAGTTCGTCGCTGTATCTCCTCCTCCATTCACCGTGTAAAGAGACGGGACTTCGGCTGCGGCAAATATTCCCTGTAACTAAGAACGCATTCTAAAATCTTCTCGAGAATATATAAGGTTCAAACAGAAGGATGTCAAGATGGTTCTTGGTCGGTCGTCCAAATCGGAAACGGTGTGATCTTTAGTCAGATCACAAAGTTTACACCATAATGTCTCCGAAAACAAACTTAGGCTAATCGACTTTTTGAAATATCATTATTACTGGCACAAGACAACAACAAGGGCTTGTTGAGTTATTGGTTGAGACTGCGGCTCACCCCGGATCTATATACTTTGGACATAGTGCACATCAGTTATGGTATACAGAACTTACCTAACTTTACTTAGAACTTCTGCACTTTTTGAACAGCTTTCTTTAAAACTAATTTATTTATATCTACCTATAGAGCAAACGATTTATAGAGCAAGTTTCCGGAAACATCATCGCTCTGAGTGGTATGCAATTTTTCTACATAACAAGAAATTTCATGCTAAGCGTAAGTTTTTGTGAAAAATCATATAATTTTATTAAAACAACTTATTCTAGATTGCTGGCACCATTATCACCTACGAAATCGTCCTCATCCAACTAAAACACGTTCGAGAAACTGCGTACAACCCTTGCGACGTCTAAGCTTCTATTACACTTTGCGTGAAATACAAAAATCAACGCGATCCACAACGTCCTTCACTTGATCGACCAGAACCAACTCATAAGTCACCACCGTTCCGGCCATCTAAAATAAAATTCCCCCAATTAAACAATTTCGTCTTTCAGTCCTTCCTTATACATAATACTCACAGCGAATATTAGTCCCCTTGTAATGAAATAAAATCCTTTTCCCGATATCGAAATCAAATCCGATGCTAAAATCTCGTAAAACCTTGTCAACTGAAAGATTGTAAATATACACAAAATAGCTTAGCATTGGGAATGACTCGCCCACTTGGGTTCGCAAAAAACTCGCCTCGATTCCCCAGAAATCCAAGGGAATGTCATAAAACGCCGCCAGGATATCATTCGCTGTGTCCGTAATGGACGCCGCAGATAGCATCGATGTCAATATTCTTGTCAGCACAAAGCTCAAGGAATACCAAAAGTAGATTGCATCAAAGACATTACTCCGCTGCCTGAGATGGTCGGAAAAACCGCCAAACCGAAAAGCAATTTCGCAAATTAAACAGCCCCAAGGGTAATGATTTAAATTAAAGTCCTGGACGAACACAGTATTCTCAATAAACTTACTGAAAACTTTGGAATACATGAAAACAAATGAAATACAAATTATGCGCACACGACAACAGAACCAAGTTCGATAAATGATTATCGACTGCCAGCAGCAGATCCATCAAGCACATAAAGTCCTTTCGGGCACGAAGCCAGAATTCATCACTCATTGGCTGTAAAGAGAATGGTAAACAAAGCAAAAATCAAATTAGACTTCAAAAATTTGCATCCTTACCACCGATGTGAATCGACGTATACTTTTGTTGACCTGGTCGAATCGCAATGCCAAACTGCTGGTGACCAGCATCAGGAATATGTCGA
Source organism: Cheilosia soror (assembly GCA_949372485.1). Classification (NCBI taxonomy): domain Eukaryota; kingdom Metazoa; phylum Arthropoda; class Insecta; order Diptera; family Syrphidae; genus Cheilosia; species Cheilosia soror. Next base: position 32,112,692 of record OX443561.1, on the reverse strand, counting down.
TGAAATTCCACGTAAATGTCATGCTGATTGTTAGCCACTAAAATGCAGGACATATAATTTATGGGAGTAAGAAATCGTTTATTAATGAGGACATTTACGCAGGTGGACATGGTAGTTAAAATTACGAGTAGTTATGTATATGTACCTACCTCAAGCAGTGGAACCATCCACATATGGAAATCAATTAAGGAGAAGTATTGCAAACGTTCGCGAAGGAAGAGATTTTCCCAAAAGTTGACGGTCAAGTTGCATTTGTTGATTTGGTAGTTGTTGTTGTAGATGGCGGTGTTAATGTATAGGCCATGTTCAACTTTGAAAAGGGCGAAATTATTTGGGGGTTTACAATCGATTTAATAATCAAAAAATGAAAAAAAAATAAACGGTAGATAACATTATAGCTTATTAACGGGTGGGCCAAATATAAGTTTCTTTTTAAAAATCCAATAAAATGAAGAAAATTAAATTTTTTTCATGTACATATTACTGCTTTATTAGTGAGAGAAAACACTCCCATTAATTATGGAATACAACGTCGTTCTGGTGCCTGCTCGGCTGGCTTCGCAGTAGCGCATTCTGTCACTCCAATTTTCAAAGACCTTGTTGATGGTTTCGGGCTGTAGTACACAGATTGCTTGGATGATATTGGCCTTAAGTGCTTGAATCCTTTCCGGATTGTTTGGCATAACATCGGTCCTTCACGGTTCCCCACAAAAAAAAAGTACAAAGGTATCAAATCGTCCAATTGACATCGCCAAGACTGCTGATAACACGATTTGGGAACTTGTCGCGAAAAAGACGGATTATGGCATGAGCTGTGTGGCATAAGCCCAGAGTTCATCCAAATCCTCGTCTTTAATTTCAGTAAAAAAAAAGTCGGTTAACATGGATCTGTAACGCCCACCGTTGACCGAAACGTTATTCCCATCCTAATTTTCGAAGAAAAATTGTTCAATAATGATGATGCCACAAAGTCGCACACTCTCGGCTACATCAGAGCCTTTTTGACTAAAATGTTTCAAACAACGGCAAGCGTAGTGCTGAGAAAAGTGTTTGCCACAAGAAGCGTAGAGACGCAAAACTTCAGAGACCAAAATTCAGATAAATAACCTAAAACGGTTGACAGACATTTTCTTTTTTTTGCCAGCAATTTTTTTATTCAATATCTACTCGATTCTTTTCTCCCAGAAAAAAGCCAGACTTTCAAAGTCTACATGCACAATAGCGTTACTTTCAATGCTCTCAAAAGTAATGGAAAAGGCAATAAAAATGTCGAAATAATCAAATATCTAGAAGGCCACCGATTAATAAGTGATAGGCAATACGGATTTCGGAGCCGTCGTTCCATTGGAGACCTGTTAAGCTACGTAACGCACTTATGGACGGAAACAATTGAACAACACGGCGAATCCACAGCCGTAGCCCTGGACATATAAAAGGCATTTGACTGAGTCTGGCATAGAGCCCTATTAGGCAAGTTGGCGTCTTATGGATTACCACAACAACTCTGCGGATGGATGCAACATTTTCTTCTGAGAAGATAGATCCAAGTTGTTAAAGATGGCGTATCATCTAATTCGTTTGCTATAAATGCAGGAGTTCCCCACCCATTGATCTATTCTTTCTCCAAATCTATTTCTTACCCACATCAACTTTGCTTGGATCTACAAATAATAATATCTACAGCTTTGCTGATGACAGCACTCTTATATCCTCTATCTCGAACAGTGGACCTGTGAATGCGGGTACATCACACAGTCAGAAATGTGAATAAATTAGTTCTCTAAATTATGATCTGGACAAAATCTTGAAGTGGGGAAAAGACAACTTGTTTGTATTTAATGCAAACAAGACACAGCTCACAACATTTTCCAGGAAAAATGCATCAACAGTTCCTCAGATCCAAATGGATGAATCCAATCCATCCCAAGGACTCAATGCACCTTCTAGGAGTCACAGTCAATTCAGGAATCACATGGCAGGACCACATATCCTATATCGCAAGATCGGCGTCCACTAAGTTGAGCTACCTATTAAGAGCAAATAGGTACTTTAGTCCCAAGAAACTTCTCCTTCTCTACATATCACAGGTTAGATCCATGTATGGAGCTCGGCCCTCAAATAATCACTTAACATACTTATCTCAGCATAACGAGCAGTTCGACTTATTGGGGACCCTACACCTACACTCACATCAAAACAAGTCGCTGACCTCTGCTTGTTCCATGGTAGATGTTCCGATGAACTCAAAGATATTATCGCTCGAAATGCAATTTTTGGGAGCCCCACAATACAGGCTGCTTATGCTCATGACCATACAGTACACTTGACAACCGCGAGGACATGAACTTTCCAAAACACCTTCTGTTACAGGACTGTTACAGCAAACTTTGGAACTCGCTTCATGGGGATATATTTCCAGAAGACTATACAATTTGCAGCAATTTAAGTGCAGAACTAACAGGCATCTCGGGGAGCTATTGAAGCGTTATAGTTTCGCCTTTCCCGGGAGAAGTATTAACAAAAAAAATGATTGCACGCAATCGGCATAAAGCCTAAAATATCATCTTTTCGCTTCCAAACGTGTTGACAGCAGCCACAAAAAACAAGGGCCACAAATTGTGTCACCAACCAAAATTGAAACAAATATTGCACGTCAATATCACCATTGTATATACAACACACTATACAATATATGTCTATATACAATGATATCACTGACAGGTGTGACATTACTATCGTAAATTGTGTTTGCGGGACATGTGTAGCAACATTGGTAATGTAAAATCTAGGACCATTATGCGACCTGGTTGCTGATTAAATATTTTGTTGATAAATGAAAAATGTATGCAAGGACAACCATGACAGTCAATGGCCGCGTTCCACTGACCGCTAGATGACTAGCGGCATGCCAAACTCCATATAAAAAAAAACTAACATTTCATCATTTGCGCTAGAGCTCTAGCGCATATTGTGAAATATCCATTTCTGGGAAATTTTTCAATCTAGCACAAAATGAACTGCTAGATTGAAAAAAATAACGAACTGTCAAAGCAAAAGTGAAAGTGCAGAAGTCAAATATTTCCAATTTGGTGTAAAATGTGAAATGAAGCTTCTATGTAATTAATATAGCTACATAGTATTTGTTTATTTATCGTGTATTCATAAATATGCGGCATAATGGCACAAAATACATTTTTGACTCTCATGAAGATAAAATAATTTGTTTCAAATTGGTTCTAATGTCACTTTGCCGCTACCGCTAGATCTCTAGCGCCAGCGTTCCTCCATCAGGGATATTATGTGCTAGATGACTAGCGGTCAAAGGAACACGGCCAATATTAAGTTATTAAATTCACTAAAATGTACATACATAGGTAGTACTTTCCGAAGGAAACAAACAAAAAAACATCCCAGGCAACACTGCGGATAAATTATGATTGTAAAAAGTCTGTCACGGACACGCATTCGAAAATATAAACATTAAGATTTATATGGTTGAGTAGGTACATTTTTCATTTCAAATATCAAAGGAACTGCATTTAAATTGTTGATTAGCCACAGAGAAGGTTCTTTTATGTCCAATCATTTATTTATGAACACCTTTGGTCTTAAACTATTTGACAAGTTCAGTGACTAAATTCAAAACCACATCAAAAAAATAAACAAAATCAAAGGTAAGGCCCTTCATCTACATGCTCACAAAAAACTCACCCGTCGCTCCAAGGAGTAACATGCCACCATACAATCGCAAACGAAAGCAAATTTCCTTTGACTCCTTTGTTTCGTAGGATTTTTCCAAAAAAATTTTCTCCATATCTGTTAACTGCCTTATCAAATCGGGCCATTGTCGGGCTAGCCAAAAAAATGTAATCAGCCCCAGCAAAGATATCAAACTAAACGTCACAGAACCTTTAAGCACAACACAACAGTCACAACGGAAATAAAATCAAGTCAGCTTTAAAATTTTACTCACCTGCAGTGTACATTTTCATTCCCCTCTCGAACACAATCTTTAAGGACAAAAGTAAATCAATTGCCACGAAACCGATAAAAACCATGGTCACCGGTACTCCAACATAAATCCATTTGAATTGCACCCTTGTCACATCCTTCTCACGTATACCTGACACGGGTAAAACACCCATAAACTGTGCTATCAGAAGGACTGCAACAACAACGAAAGACAGAGTGATGACAATTAAAACAATTGGTGTCTGTCACCAAGTTAACAGTCTTCACTTACACGGCCAGATGGCATAATGAAAACTGCTCGTCAAATCACTTGGCAGCTCTTTATCACCACTGGTCCTGGCATTTGCTAGAGACTTCTTATACATGACACGAGCACATCAAGCAAGGACGTACAGAATACAACTCTCATCCTTGAGGTATACTTCGTTATAGAGTTGTCGCAGTGTTGCTTACTGGCATGCTACACAATTGTGTTTGTGCCGGTTAAGTGCTAATTACCGTAATGGTAATTGCCCTGTGGCATGCATGTTTGTTTGTAAATAAAACACAATCCAAATAAAGTCACAGTTAACTTACTGCTTAATTATAAATTTTATTTATATCTACGTTACACGGTTATTTTCGCTATATTGTAATATTTAACGCAATCATTTGATGAAATAAAATTAAATCAAGTTGGAACATAAGTCCTTCTCTTGTTCGTTCATCTCCTGGACTACATCTGTCATAACAAGCTCGTAGGTGACAATTGTCGCTGTCATCTGGAAAATTGAATTGAAATCTCTGTGAAAACTTTTTTTTTAATTTTATGAATATTTTACAGCAAAAATTAGTTTCCGCGTCAGAAAGAAATATCCACATCCTGAGAATGCCGTAATGTCCAAGACAAGCTGCTCAGAGAATCGTTGCACCTTCAAGAAACAATTAAAATTTTGTAAAATGTCCTTAAATGCACAAAAGAATATTATTGTTTCAGAAACGGCTACAATGGCTGAAATATAGACAAGCAAGATCTGACAGAATTGAATTGAAGTGAGTTTGCCTACGCTCCCACTAGGGACTATGCTATGCTTTGTGCCTGGCTATACGAACATAGGAATAAAAGTCATTCCCGGCGAGACAGGTAGATTTCGAGTGTGTAGAAATGAGAAAGGTCTACTTAACTTACTAAAGGCTTTCAGAAATATATTCTTCCGACCACATCTTGGAGATGAGTTGGTGTATAAGTATGGTCTCCACTAAGTCGTCTTTCGCAGTTTACTTCTTCAACTGCATGTCTGACTTGTGTGACATTCATTCATATGATAGGGTAGCCAGGATCTTCTAGTATTTTTGTTTCTCCCCCAGTTACTCAGAGAACTGCGACCAGGGGCCTGTAACACGAAACAACAAGTATTGTGGAATGGGAGCATTTTAACATATTGCTCCGATAAATTGGTATTGTTAAAAAAAGCTGTTTTTTATAAAACAGAGTCAGTTTAGGAGACTGGGGCCTATACTTCTTAAAGAATGACAAGGGCAAATCGAATGTCAAATTGCGATAACTACCTCTCAATAAACGTCAACTGAAAAAAACTGTCCAGCCCAATGAAAACTAATAGACAATGGACATCAAGTGAGAGACCTGTCAGACTTACTAAACTACATTATTGAACGTGCTCAATTGTCCCGTTGGTTTTCAGCTTAAAAATGTTCATCCGTTACTTGTCGCTATTGTCATTTTTTATTCAAAAAAAAACATAAAAGATTATTATCTAAGCATTGGCTTCATAAAGTACAGAATCTGTTGAATTATTGTGAAATGCTTTAGTTGCTATTTTAGCTTTTCGGAACTCCTCTGAATGACATTCAAATAAAAAGTCGAACTTTTCAGAAAGATGGTCGCACATAAATGACTTAAATGAAGTTCAACTTGGAAGACATTAGGATGGACTTTAAGGTGTGGTCCATACATCTTTCAATTATTACCTTTGATATTTATTGTGGGAATTCCGAAGGTACCTACTCTGGTTGGGATCACTATACTAAACCATCCGCCTTAGCACAAAGCTTTCCGTCAAGTCAAGTTCATGAATATCAGAGAGGAGATTATTTGGCCTATCTGATGCATAGATCTTACTATAATAATTTTTAGCCTTCACCTTAAACATTTTGATAGATGCTGGACTCTAAAAATGATTTTTAGTACCTACCGCCCAATGATGGCTCAATAATCGAGTTTACCAATTGCTCTGTAAATAAATAAATAAATAGGTGGCGCAACAGGCGGGTAGACACCCTAGGTCTAGCTTCTCGCAACCAATCGTTTTGTGTGAGTTTCTATTTTTGGGGCGAATGGAAGGGACCTACATTTTTATGCCAAGTCCGAACGGCCGAATTGAGAAGCTTTTTCAGGACAGTCATACTCTCGGATGTTTGTCACACGTTCGCGAGAGGTGGCGCAGTAGAAAAAACCTTAAGATGTAATTTGTGTTTTTCCGGGGATCGAACATGGGATCCCTCGCACAGTAGTCCAGCACACTAACCACTGCGCTACTGCGCTCACACCAATTGCTCTGTAGCCACGATTATTTAGCTTAGCTAGGTGACTTACTGATACTGACATTAATGACAAGTGACCAGTCTTTGACCGCTGAGACACTGACTGATAGAGAAGAGATTTTCGGGAAGTATGGAACAACATGAGATGTTGCCAATTAGTGTGAAACAGCCTGTTCTGTTGAGAATATCGCAGCCGTGGCTGAAAATGTCACAATAGACCCTGAAGTATCGACGCGACGACATCCCGCGCAATTGCGCATCAATCGACCACGCTCAACGATTATCTTCTTCCTCAATTGGATGAATTGGGAGTGTAGAATATGTGGTTCCAACAGATGTTCCACACTCTTGATCTCTCCAACTTCTACAGAAATCGTTTGTGAAGACACCTAGATACCTAGGATCTTTGACCTTTTAGTGTCGATTTCGGGCCACAAGCTACGAGTTATAGTACAACCGGGAATGTTATTCCATCGTTGCTTAGCCAAGCTTATTGTGACATTATCAATAAACCCCTTAGCTGTGTTGAAAGCTGGTAATACTTCTCTTTCAGCTAATAGTACGTCCATTTCAGAGCCGCATCTGGCCAGTTTATCTGCTGCATCGTTTCCTTCTACACCAACGTGTCCAGGAACCCAGCACAGCATTACTATGTGATGGTTTAATGCACTCAGTGCTGAAAGGCACTGGCTTACTGATTTGGAGTTTACCAGATTGGAGTTAATCGCTTTAAGTGATGCTTGGCTTGGCTGTCCACGCAGAAGGTAATTTCCATTGCTGGTAGTTCCCTCGCTAAGACAGTTTGCGCAGCTTTCTTAACCGCGTAGATCTCCGCCTGAAAAACGCTACAGTACTATACAAGCTACAAATGAAATTCTATGGGCTGCATTTCTGGACCGCATAATCACTCGTTTTGCGATTTGCACTGGCCGGCAAGATCGCCTGATTTAACCAATCCAGACATCTTTTTGTGGGGTTTTTTGAAATTGCGAGTTTATGTCAACAAGCCTCAGACTCTTGAAGTCCTCAAAGAGAATATCCGACAAGAATGCGGGGACCTATATTGTCAAATGTTCTACCCTCCCAAAAGTGATGGAAAATGCCATAAATCGGGCCCGTATGGTCATCAATTCTGGCGACCGACGGCCACTTCGCCAATATTCACCCCTATTCCCGTTGGCGTTTATCGTAAACGACTCGTATTTCACTTCGGTTTTTAGTCAATGTTTTTAACTTTTTTGAGATAAATGAATTGAAATAATGGAAAATATATAGAAAAAAAAATAAAATTGTTAACATAATTTTACAACGACACGAAACATAAGTCGTATACGATAAACGCCAACGGGAATAGGGGTGATTATGTTCTCGACTTAATGGAAAAAATTTAAGACATCAAATAAATATAATTCAAAAGCAGAACTACAGTTTTTAATTCATAAAAAGAAGCCAAAGAACTTCGGGCGACAACTTCTTCGCCATTGTGTATTTGATTGACTGGACGCAGTCGATTTAAGGTCAAACTTTTCACTTACAGATCTGAACATTGTGATTGGTTTTGTATTAAAAGTGAATTTCTTTTTTTTTTATTGTTGCTTTGTGACAATAATGTTTTAGGTTAGTTAAGTTGAAACTATCCGCTAATTTAACCTCGCTCAGCAGTCCAGCACACTGACCTCCGATCCCCTGCGCCAATAAGACGTAAACTTCTAATTTATTTAATCTAGTCTACGAACTACTAAATAAAATCAAACAAACCTCATTGCCCCAGGATGAAGATGGGACATTCCTAAGCGCACTTAGTATCTTATTACACATATCGTTGACATTGGCAGCTGCGAATAATTTGAATAAAGTTCGCCCGATAATGAACATCAGCGAATACCAGAAGAATATGGTTGAAATTAAGTTGCCACTTTTTCTGAAAATGTTAAATTCTACATTTTTTTTTTACAATGTTCGAGTGTTTTATATTTTATGCGATTGACTTACTTAAAACTATTAAACAGCTGTAAACAAATGAAGTACATGCTATAGCCGCATGAAATTAAAGTTAACCCTTCCAGATTGGAGTTTAATGTCCGCACAAGTTTCTTGACTGCCAGAAAGTCAGTTCGTACCTCTTTCCAAAACATATTTGGCATTGGCTGGAAAAGATTAAAAAGAAATTTGGTTTAGAACAGTCCTGTCCTGAGATATGTATTTACATAATTACCTTTTCGCAAACAGCACTTATTCGATTGTGTATCTGTTTGAGTCGAGCTGTCACTCCAATACTGACGCACATAATAAATATGTCAGTAAAAGACTGCGTGTACGCCAGGGAAATGTTTGTCCACTAGAAAAAGCAAATTTGTAAAGCTTTAAGAATTCAGATTATAAGAGGCTTAGATGTAGTGGGGGCCATTTTTATTTCTGTAATTAACTGCGATTGTTGACTTACCTCTAGAATTGGCAGCATCCAAATTTTAAGCGGAAATAGCAAATAGAGCTGCGTTCTTTCATTGCGATAAAGATTCTCCCACAGTGTGTTCGTCAAGTTGCATTCCCTTCGCTGGATTTCACTAGCGTTAACCGCATTAACTAGATACATTGAATGTTCAACTAAAACAAGAGTTAAATTATTTAATTTTTACTCTAAGCAATTTTCAAAGAGACACAAAAAACACAAAAGCTATCGAAGTTGGGTCTTGGTTCTCTATTACCAATATTTGGCGTATTTTTTTGGGAAGTGAGTATAACAAAACCAAAAGTGAGTATAACAATTTTGCATGTAAAACCAAAAGTAAGTATAACAAAACCAAAAGTGAGTACACAAGTTTTGCATGTAAAAGTAAAAGTGAGCTAGCTACAGATTCTCAAAAAAATACACCTATTGTTAAAAGACATATGCAGAAAACACGTTGGAGAATAACTAAAGGTTGTCCCATAATTCATGCAAAATGTTATTTTGATAGAAAATACAGATTTTTAATTAGAAAGCTTACATTTTTTATTTCATAGAGAACATATACAGATTCGGATTATGTATGGAATAGCACATCGGATAAATGGCCGTCATGGCTTTGCTGGCAAGTACGTATACTCTTTTATTGACATTTTTTGTGACCATTTCGAACAAATGGAGCTGAATTTCTTTAATACACCTCCCAATTTCCTCTTTCAAGGCGTTGGTGGTCATGGGCTTGTTTGCATAGACCTTTGATTTCAAAAAACCCCAAGAAAAAAGTTCAATGGCGTTAAATCGCAAGATTTCTGCATGGCCAATTCTAATCGCAAAAACGTCCGATTACACGATTAGGAATAGGAAATGACTCATGCAGTAATTGAATTGTTTCTCTGGCTGTATGGCATGTGGCACCGTCTTGTTGAAACCACATGTTGGTCACATCCATATCTTGTAATTTAGGTACTAGAAACTGGGTTATAATCGTTATCGATCGTTATTCGCTGTGGCGCGGGAGTACAAATCGGTCTAAAAATTTAGCTCTACTGTGAACTGTGATCTTTCCTAATTCGTCCTCTAAAAATAAATTCTGCTGCCGAACTGTGAACTGTTACAGTTTTACCCTTATTGTGTCTTCCCATTGTTATTCCTGTATGTCTGTAATGTCTAAGCTCGGATGATCGAAGATACCTGTAGATATAGATTTTCCGCAACAATTTAGATTAAAATTGTTAAAAATATCACCATAATGCCAGTGATATTCAGTCTGGCTTACCACCCCGAAATGGAGTCTTCAGGAGAACAATGGAAAGACCTACAGAAAACGACTGCATCACCGTAATAAGTAGGATCTTTTCAATACTTAACACTTTCAAACACCCCTAAAATCTCCCCCGTCCATTTTAAATTTCCATTTTTATTTATATCAATTAATTTGATTACACCATCCCTCTAAGAAATTCTCCTACAATCAACAAATCAATAGGTCCAGAAGGATGGTGTTCATTAAATTTCCAACCACGTCGCCGCATGAAGAACTTCAATCAAAACGTTATTCCACTTATCTAGCCCACACATAACCCGTAGAACATAATTACGTTACCCGGCAATAAACCTTTGCTCCCTCTCACTTCGATTAAGGACTTATTTCTAAAAATATACACCCTCATCAGTTGGGTTGAACTATTTTGTCGGAAAGTCGTTTTTGTATATATGTGACCAACACGCCCGTAGATATATTTTAGACATAATTAATGAAACTGTTGCCTCAGCAGTTGTCATGTGTTACTAATCGACTTACCGAATGTGTTAACAAGAAGGATACCACTCAGGATCTTGATTGAGAGGCTCATGTTAAATGTTGCATAAATTTGATACGCGTGACTGAAGAAGACCTCTTCGGTGCGACGCCAGAATTGAACAATTTGCGGCCACTTGGTTGCTAAGCGCCAAAACATTAACTGCTCCAAATAGCAAACGGAGATGAAGGTGAGCGAACCTGATAAGAGTATCTGTTTTAAAGTATTACCCGATGATTTATATTCAAGGACACTTACCTACTGTGTGCAAGCTTACTCCTATTTTGAGTAACATTTTGATGACAGCCAAAAATTCCAAACCGTTTAAAATGACAAGGATGGTCGCTATACAGGATGGAAGACTTAACCATCGGTAATGAATTCGATAGACATCGGACGAGGTGATACTGCAAAGGGGTAGAACACCAAACAGTTGAGAGAATCGTTGGACTGTTGAGAACTTAAGGAATGAGGAGATAAAATCAAACGACAGAGACATATGGTTGTACTTACGATTGGCAACAACTTGATGGAACGATAACTTTCGTCCTTGAGGAACATTGTAAACACCTGCAAAAGATAATTTATATATAATCTTCATTTGCGCTAAATTTGATTATTATGCGGTACTGGGAAAATTTGGGCCAGCTTTCAATGAGGATTGAACGGCATGTTTCTGCACACAATAATTGTGTAAAACTGGTAACACATAAGTTACCATTTCGTTGCTATCTAAATCTGACGTTTGCTGGGTAACTACACGGGTAATTTTTCTAAATTTGTGGCTTTAGGCAATAATGCCCAAGGAAATAGCGCCCAAAAAAATGCAAAGCGCTCAAAAATAAACAACAAGATGGAAATAAGACCCAGCTATTTGCAGTTTAGTACGTAACCCTGCTTGGGGTTACTGTCAGATTTGGAGTATGTGCGAAATTGGATATATTGAAGGTTTTTTTTGCAGCACAAACTCCCACCTGTTCCAATATCCAAAAGAAAACCCAAGAAGGGGGTTGCAGGGGGGCAACCTGCCCCCATACTCATTCCACTGTTTATGCATTTCCACTTGCTATTTTGGGCTTTACTGCTTGTCAAAAAAACGAACCCTGGAAAGGAAATAACACCCAAAATGACGAACAATTTTGCAAACAACAAATTGTACGAGTTTTCTTAGCGAATTATTTCCAAATTGATTTGGGCGTTATTGCCTAACGCCTAAATTTGTGTTGGTATAGGTATAGGTTATAGTAACACAAATTATAGTCATTCGGTGTCACCATATTTGCTTAAGTTAGGGTAAGGTGACCATACGTCCCGTATTCGGTGAACTCTTCTTCGTTAAGCGAGTAAATTTAAAATTATTTGGATTACCATTGGCTAAACTGATTAGTATGCAACGGCTAATTATTCGTTGAGGATACAGCAATTCACTCCTATACAAACAGAGAGTTAAGAAAATTACAGACGAATGTCAGCAGATGCACCTGATTGCTGATTTGCCTCTCATTTGCGTAGCTTTTGCCCATGCACTTTCTCAGGTTATGTTTCAGGGTTTAGGAGGTGTTCGCCACCATATGTTCATTCGCTTTACCTGTCCTAGCCATCTTAATCGAGTGATACGTACCTTTCTGATCAAGTAGATGTCGCTATACAATTCGTAGAGTTCGCTGTTAAATCTCCTCTTCCAAAGCCCGTCAACACAAACGGGACCGAAAATCACTCGAAGAATTTTGCGTGTGAAACGACCAAGGAGATCTTCATCTGCCTTTGATAACGTTCATGATTCTGCGCCATAAAGCAGGACTGGGATGATGAGGGTCTTATATAGAGTCTCCTTGGTGTTTCTCGACAAGGCTTTACTAATCAATTGCCTTCTTAGGCCGAAATAACAGAGTTAATAGCGTAGCTGACAAAATTCCGAACTACATCAGAGTTATACCCTGTCTATTGTGAAGCTCTGTCCGATTCGTCAATATTGTGTGTCCCTTCTTGTTGACAGCATATGTATATTTTCTTATCCCCTAATTCACCACTAAACCCATTTTTGCCGCCTCTGTACTGATACCGGCAAACGCACCAGTAACAGCTCGCTGTGTTCTGCCAATGATGTCAATGTCGTCAGCGTATGTAAGTAGTTGCACAGACTTTTGGAAAATTGTGCCCCTGGTGTTGGCTTGCGAGTTTCGCACAATTTTCTCAAGAATGATGTTGAAAAAGTCACATGACAGCGCATCACCTTGTCTAAATCGTTTTTTGACATCAAATGTCTCGGTGAGACCCGACCTTTATGGAGCAGTGAACGTTCTCTATCGTCATTCTGAACAATCTGACAAGTTCGGCAGGGATGCCACAACTAGCTCTGTATAACTCGTCTGTATAAATTCTGTCATATGCGGCCTTGAAATCGATAAATAGATGGTATCGATTTGGACTTCTTGGATTGTCTCCAGGATCTGTCGTAGTGTGAATATGTGGTCGGTTGTGGACTTACCGGGCCTAAAAACGCACTGATAGGGTCCAATCTGTTCGTTGACAAATGGTTTCAGGCGTTCACACAGTTGGCGCAGTTTAGAGGGTCTCCTTTCGGGCAAACGATGCTGTGGCTCCATTCATCAGGCATACTTTCCTCTGACCAAATTTTGGAAACGAGTTGGTGTATGCTCTCTACCAAGTCATCTCCCGCTGCTTTAAAAAGCTCGGCAGTTAAACCGTCCCGCCCAGCATCCTTGATAGACTTTAGCTTGAATATTGCTATCCTCACTTCATTTTGGTCAGGTGGACGGAGGTCTTGGCTTTCATCGTCTATAATAAATGATTCATTCTCCCTGACAGCGTCGCTTTGTAGGCAAGTTGCTTTGCTGCATGTGCTTGCCGGCACTCTTCATCAAACGAGGGGTGGTTTTGTGAATCAGAGCTTCACAAACTCGCTTCTTGGCATCGATGCCAATAGTCTTCAGCACTTGATACAGGTTGGGGGAGACGCGATCGGCAAAGTTTCTGGCGGTTTGTTCTCACAGTATTTCCTCGTTGTTCTGGCGTCTGAGATATCCGCATTTGTAGCTTGGCTACAACAAGGTAGTGGTCCAAGTCTATGTTTATGTTAGTCGCTCGGAAAGTTCGGACATCTAGAATACTGGGGCAAGAGTTTAATTGTTGATTTGGTGACCGCCATGTTGCTTAGTGGATATTGAGGTGAGGAAACCGTCTGATAGCTATACCAACATTCAGCCCCGCAGCAAAGATGCCCTCTATTCCTATTTTGGCGTTGAAATCACCTAAGACGATTTTAACGTCATACTTAGGACATTGCTCATATGTTTTTTAGCTAATAGAAACATTCTTTGGTAGTACCTATCGTCTTTATCTTCTGTGGTGGCATAAGCGCATATCAGGCTGATGTTGGCAAATTTAGCCTTAATGCGGAAAGTTGTAAGGCGGTCACTAACGTGTCGAAAGCTCAAGACTTCTTGCCTAAGTCTGCCGCTTACAACGAAGCCGCATCCAAATAGACGCTGCTTCTGTTCTCTGTAGCAATCAGCGTAGTAAACGTCACAGTTTTTCATCCTCCTTTTGCCCGACCCATCTCACCGCATTTCCTAGATGGCGGTGGTGCTTTGCATCATCTTAGGGCGTCCGATATTTCTTCGGCTGCACTTGGTCTGTTCAGGATTCGAACATTTCATGTGAAGATCCGAACGTCATTGTCCTTACTCCGTTTTGCAGTGTCGTCAAGAGTGAATCCGTCCTTATCGGAGGCTCTTGGTCTATTCGTGATCATGTTCTTTTTCCGTGGTTGGGTAGTTAACCCCACTCACAGCCCCCGCCGTTGACCCATTAAGGGTTCTTCCGCCACCATGTCTATTTCAAATCCTTAACGACCTCGGCTCCAAATTTATGTCGAAGTAGCTCAAGGTATCTCCCAAATTGACTATTGCCGTCACCGTTGATTCAGTCTAGTGAATTCATCCGCCGTTCGTCCTCTTTCTGAGGGGCTCATGTATGACTTCTAAGACTCGGTCAGTCAGTTGTTCAGAGAGAGCATTATAGTCTTGCTATTTTCTTCGCGCTTAAGTTTAGCAAATTCAAGCCCGGGTGAGCGATACCAGTACACGGTGGCGCCTACCCTATACATACACACCCAACCACCCCACTCACACGTTAAATTTTCTCAAATTTATAGCAATCGTTTGCAAAATGTTTTCTTTGTGGTACAGAAAGTGGCAAAATATTCAATTTTTTATTGTATTGTTAATTGTTAAATTGACTTGTAGTTTTGTGGCACAAAAACCATTATTAATTGTTAAAATTCGCCTGTTGTACAAGACTTTTAGTTTTCTGGCCACACATGATATGGCACCCTGCCCAGTCTTATCCGAAAATGTCAAAAAGGGACAGTGCACTGACATCAATGCACACATCGTCCAAAGATTAGATAAACACACTCACCTATTGAACTTGTCATCTAACAATTCACAAATTTCTTTAACGCAATCAAAGTTCACTATACAACAAAATGTCCAACTAATAACAACATAATAAAACAAACAACTGACAAAACAACAACTGTTTCATATATTTTAAAATTTATTCGTGTTAAGCATGAACTCGCATGTTGATATATCCTTTTTCCATTTTAAATTATACATATCAAGTGCACCAACACGCACTTGAAATGTGATATCGCGTGACACTGTTGTGAGAAACAATTTAGCCACACAAATCGGGCAGTCCCTTCGCACGATTTGGCTCATCAAACTGCAACAACACCAGCTCATAGGTCACAATAGTTCCAGCCATCTGCAACGATAGAGCGAAATTATATCAACATCTGGTATCCGTTGGAGAAAAATTTCACTCTCTTCCATTTTCCATACCCCAAAAAGAAGTCTTCTTGTTAGATGATAGAATTTTTTCCCTGTCAGTGCTACCGTCTGTGTTGTCATTTCAAATATTAAACGTTCCACCTGGAGACCAATTTATTGCCAACGTAGAGCAACATTTATAGATACATCGTTAAAAAGAATTACGCACCTCAATGCACCAGGTTTTTTGCGAGACTTTTCTTAGCATACCCAAGGGAGCTTTCGATTCATCGTTTATTGATGCAGCCGATAGGAAAACAAATGCGGTACGACCAATCAGATACAACAAAGAGAACCAAAAATAGATGTAGTTTATTGGCCAACGTAATTTACTGTAATATAAAATAGAAAAAGATAGATTCAGGAATTAGTACGGGACTTAAGTAAATTAATTTACAAAAATACAAAAATGTAGGTAGAAAAAGAGAGGCCGGGCGGCTTAGGTCTTATCGCTCAAAACCATAACGCCCAAATTGAAAAATGTCATAATGCCCAAAACATTGCTAAGAAATTTGTTGTTGTAAAATTTACGTAAATTTGGGTGATGGGACATTGATTTTGGGCGTAATTGCATTATTTTTGGTAACGCCCAAAAAATGTATAACGCCCAAAAACAAGCAAAATGGCAATAAAGGCCAAAAAGAATTTGCAGTTTAATTAGTATCGCAACCCCTCTGCTCGGGTTTACTATCAGATTTGGGGTGAATATGCGTTACTTTGGTCGATATGTCATTCTATTTGGGCTTTGTGACGCTTAATTCCTTCAAATTTTGGGCGATGCGGTGACTTTTGGGCATTATGACATTTTTCAATTTGGGCGTTATGGTTTTGGGCGATAAGACCTAATGCCGAGAGGACCATCTGGATAGTTAAATTTTAATATTGATTTGACACTGACAGTGACAGCTCTTACAAAAACTTAAAAAAAAACAAACATTTTATTCGAACACTGCCTAAACCACATTTTTGTTGTACGCAAATTTGCGAGTGACGGTTTGGCCTGCGGTATTCCGACAAAAAAAATGGTCCAATATCTCCGTACAAAGATTTTAAATGGATGTATGAACCCACATACATAAGAGGAAATGAATCTTGTCATGCAGGATTATTTTTCGCTCAAATTTTTCAACTTCGTTGTTGGGATTCAGGAGCAGTGTTGTTATATCGTGGGATTTATCCCTTTTTGTGGGATTTTTGATGTCCGAAAAGCCTTCCGTGGGATAAAGGGAAAAAGCACCAAAATCGTGGGATTTTCAGGAAACTTACAAAACAAGTGTTAAAATCAAATTTTTGTGAAATTTCATCAAAGCTATTCCAATTCACAACAATTATCCGCACAAATAAAAAACAAACCTCTTAACAAAAAGTTATATTAAGTTAAAAATGTTTGACAGATCGAAAAAATACTTTGTACCTTAATGTCGTTTTCCATTGGTCGAAAAGAAGCTTACGGGAGGGTCGGAAAAAAGACTTCTGAAATTGGCATTAAAAATACTCTCTTAAAAATTGCACTCACTTACACAAATGCAATTCATGTATTTAATACAAGCCACCTGACAGCATCAGCGCCGACGGAGCCGAGCTATTTAAAGCGGCATACACCAACTCATCTGTAAAATATGGACGGAGGAAAGCATGCCCGATGAATGGAACCTCAAAATTGTTTGCCCGATCCTCAAAAAAGGAAACCCTCTGAACTGCGCCAATTAAAGAGGTATTAGTCTTCCTAACCACGCCTTCAAGATCTTATCTGCCGTGTTGTGTGAACGCCTGAAGCCTTTCGTCAACAACCTGATTGGTATCTATCAGTGTGGCTTCAGGCCAGTAAAATCCACCATCGATAAAATATTCACACTGCGGCAGATCTTGGAGAAAACCCAAGAAGTCCAAATCGCTACCCACCACCTTTTCATCGATTTTAAGGACGCCTACGACAGCATTTATAGAGACGAGCTATACAGAGCAATGTCTAGTTTTGGCATCACTGCCAAACTCGTCCGTCTGTGCATGATGACAATGGAGAACACACACTGCTCCATCAAGGTCGGTAAAGAACTCATCGAGACCTTCGATGTCAAAAAAGGATTTAGACAAGGCGATGCGCTGTCATGTGACTTCTTCAACATCGTTCTTAAAAGAATAGTGCAAAACTCACACGCTAACACCAGAGGCACTATCTTTCAAAAGTCCGTCCATCTACTCGCCTACGCCGACGACATCGACATAATCGGGAGAACGCAGCGTGATGTCACTGGCGCTTTCGTGGGCATTGAGACGGAGGCGGCGAAGATGGGTTTGGCGGTCAATGAGGGCAAGACAAAGTATATGCTGTCATCAAGAAAGGACACCCAACACCGACGTCTTGGACAGAATGTCACTATAGACAGATATAACTTTGAGGTGGTTAAGGACTTTGTCTACCTAGGCTCCGCTATGAACTCAGACAATGACACCAGCGCTGAGATTAAACGAAGAATAATTCTTGCCAATCGCTGTTTCTTTGGACTAAGAAAGCAATTGAGTAGCAAAGCCCTCTCTCGAACAACTAAAGTGACCCTTTATAAGACCTTAATCATCCCAGTTCTACTTTATGGTGCAGAGGCATGGACTCTATCAAAAGCGGATGAGCTTACTCTTGGTTACTTCGAGAGGAAAATTCTTCGAGTAATTTTCGGTCCCGTCTGCATAGACGGTGAATGGAGGAGGAGATACAACGACGAACTGTACGGGCTGTAAAGCGAAATCGATCTAGCTAGAAGAGTGAAGGTCCAACGACTGTGGTGGCTGGGTCATGTAGATCGAATGGACGCGAATACTCTGGCCCAGAAGATCTTTGCATCCACACCCGATCGACGGCGCAATAGAGGCAAGCCGCGACTCAGGTGGCGCACGCAAGTGGAAGGAGACCTTAAACTTTTGGATTATCTTCTTCATGAATGTTTCAAAACTATACAGAGACCTAAATTCATTGTCAAGTATGTGTATGATACATTTGCTGTCATTGAGACAACACGAAAATTGACATTATGCTCAGGTGCCTTAATGGATTCAATTCCAAAATGCAATTTACAGTCGAGACGGAAAGAAATAGGGCGATAGCGTTTTTGGATGTCAAAATTCATCGCGAAAAAGACCGCCTCTCGTTCAATTGACACCAAAAAGAGACAGCATCTGGAAGACTTGTTAACTGCGGCTTGGTAAGCAAAGTTTTTGGATTGAGTGATGGGAAAGGGGAAAATATCCCTCGGATCCTCACCAATAACAGCTATCTTAGCTATTGAAATTCCGTATTTCAAATGAAATTTAGGACATTTTGTAATAATTCATACAACGAATTCATCCTCGATGCGAACATCAGGCTGTCACAGATTACTAATTTTCATATATAATACCTAATCTAAAATCCGTTCCTATTTGTTAAAAATTTGGTAACATTTTACCAATTCTCCGGAAATTCTACGAAATCCTATTCCCGTAGACGAAATTTTATAAAAGACCAATCGACCGGAATATAAGCTTTCGTAATCTGTAAAAATGTAACATTTGTACCAGTGTTTATTTATAGGGTGTTGCTATTCGCACGTTGTTCGGGACACGGGTACGTAACGAAATGTCAAAGTTTATATTGCGGCAAGTTGGGGTATGTGGCTCGCTACGCTCCCGGCTAAGACTCTAAACTTCAGTATAATCATTTTCGGACATTATGCCGTACGTTTAGGATTCAACTTTTATATTTATAAAGAGATTACGTTACGTTGATTACGTAGTTGTGTCCCAAACATCGGTAAACGTCAGTTTAGTACAATATCTGTCAAAATGAACGTGCTAATAGACACTCCGTTATTTATAACCGTTTTGAAAACTAAAAGGTTCGTGCATATTTTTCTTCAAAACGGCCCCGTAAAATTTCTTTGATATTATATGACAATTTGATTGTCAGTTCTCGCACCTTCAATGCAATTCCTGACAACAATGCAAAACCTCACACTGACATGACATTTATTTACCTTAAATGACAAGCAACTCACTTGAATATATTCAGCAATTGAGAGCACACAAAATACAAGTTATTCATGCATGACAGCAAAATAATTCCCGACAAATTCTCATCGACATATTCCAATAGTTCGCACAGCTTCACATAGTGTTCCCGCACCTCGGAGAAGACATATTCTGGAATCTCCTTCGGAAGAAAAAAAAAAAGAACAAAGGTTAATGGCATTTTGATTAAAAAAACTTTCCCGGCAAAGAAGAATATTATTCTCAAGCATTTTAAGAACTCACCTTGTCTGACATATTGTTTATCCTGACAGTGATTTGCTCAAAGCGATAGGCTATACCCTTGCTAACCATCATAATGAATAGATCCATGTAGTTCCATGTGAATGTAAAAATTCCATTAATTATCTGCAAAGGAATTAAATTCGTCCAAACTATTATTGGGTATATGTAGCACAGGGATGTTCTCCTCATATTGACTTACCAATGTGGCAATTCCCAATCCCACGTTGTATGGCAATAATTTGAAGACATAGTCATAGTTGGTAATTATGAAATGGCTAAACGATGGTCCTTGAGTGTTGTTGCACAGTGTTATTTGTATATTGTAGCTGTATATACCGGACATGAAGAATAGACTGTGTTCGACTGACGCGACCGAAAGGAGAAAGGATGTAAATTGCAATTTAATTATGATGCTACTAATAGAAAATCTCTTATTACCAACAGAGAGAAATATAATTACGACTGCAGCTGTTCGAATACGTGCAGCAAGATTACGTTTCGCTACTACATAAGGTTTCTTTAGAAATATCAATTCCACATTAGACCAGTACTGGACGAGTTTTGGCCAACGTCTCGCAAGTGAGAAGAAGAGAATATTTGCGCATAGCACACAGATGAAAAACACCAGCCCAACTGTGAACAAAGGATGTTATTTTTTATCATTTATTTAATAGAATTTGAATATAATATGTGTAGCAATTTTGTGTATGTTTGTTTATTGTTTTTTGTATAAATAAAAAGTGAGTTGTTTTTGTTCATTTAGGAGTTTCGGGTTCGGTCTCTACTTGGCTTTAAACTTTATGTCTAGAGTTTGTGCGTTCACACCTCGAGCAGTGTCGCGTGTTAGTTCAAAAATGAACTGTACTTCCATTTTTATACAGCGATGCCAACGGAAAAAAAGGTAACAATTTGACAGCTGACATGACAGTTCGGGGTTAGTAAAAATGGAGTGCTATAAGAAGGAACAACGCATTATTTTCATTGTTGAGCAATATTTTAAAAATAATGAAGGTTTGTCCGCAATTTTCGAACAAAATATGGCTGACTCTGAGTGTCCTGTCACAAGTCGTTCAAGAAAAAACATCGAAGCAGTTCGCGAGAGTATTGCTGACCGTACAGCAACATCTATTCGGCACCGTAGTCAAGAATTGGACATTTCGAGAAGCTCTTCACAGCCAATTCTCACGAAAGACTTGGAACTTTATGCTTACAAAGTTCAATTGACTCAGGAACTGAAGACTACTGACCATGCAGTACGAAGAGAGTTCGTTGAATCTATTTTCGAAAAACAACAAGTGGATGCTGATTTTTCAAACAAAATCATCTTCAGTGATGAAGACCATTTTCATCTTGATGACTTCGTTAACCGTCAAAATTGTGACATTTGGGGTTCAGAAAACTCACGAGTAATTGTTGAGAAACAAATGCATCCACAACATGTTACCTTTTTGGTGTGGATTTTGGGCTGGAGGCATTATCGGACCATTATTTTTCGAAAATGCGACTGGTCAGGCAGTAACAATAATTAATGGTGTTCGTTATCGTTACATGATGACCCAGTTTTTAGTGCCTAAATTACAAGATATGGATGTGTTCAACATGGGGTTTAAACAAGACGGTGCCACATGTCATACAGCCAGAGAACTAATTCAATTACTGCATGGGTCATTTCTTAATCGGGTAATCGGCCTGCAATCAGAATTGGCCATCCAGATCTTACGATTCAACGCAATTGGACTTTTTTCTTTGGGGTTTTTTAAAGTTAAAGGTCTATGCAAACAAGCCCATGACCACCAACGCCTTGAAAGAGGAAATTGGGAAGTGTATTAATAAAATTGAGCCACATTTATGCGAAACGGTCATAGACAATTTCAATAAAAGAGTACGTACTACCAGTGAATTATGTGACACCCTTTACAAAGGGTAACACGATCTTGCAAAGTTCTTACGTTTCACTAATACTGAAACTGGGAAAAAGATAGCATACTACAATTTTTTGTGACAACCCAAATGACAATGCCTTACAAAATAGCACATTCCCAGAAAACCGGTAAAACCATTATGGCTCTTAAATCAACGGGACCTCCAATATAATAATTATAGATACAAGTTACATGCGACTGAGTCATGCACATTTATTTTTTTTTAAGTGAATGGGTTCAGTAAGTAAAATGGTAGATGGAGCTTAAAAAATCTTCAGCACTTTATGTCCCGTCTATAGATTACAAAAGTCGCAAGTGTAGGATCAAAGCCATCGTTTGTACCACCCATCAGTCGTCCGTACTACCTTTGTCTTAATTTAACAAAACGTGGAAAAAAAACTACCCATGGCAAAAGTTTGCAATTATGGAACAAATAATATTAGGGCAGCCGCATCGGCACTGTTTTTAATCCATCCATGAAAAAGTGGATCGATTCATCTTTCAAGAATGCTCCTTTCTCCCAGAATGATCTTGTAGGAATGAAAACTTGAAAATTGTTACCAAACCGTGTCTGTGGTATAGTGGAGTCGATATTTCTTGGGAGAAAGAAAGTGTTCAGGATTGCTGCAGCTGTTTTGTTGCTCCATTATAAATTTGGTTTGAGGCAAACGGCTGCGGGTCTTATGACCGAGACGTTAAGCCAGTGAATGAGGACAGATTGTAGACCCTATTTGTTTCCTATGAGTTTTTTGCAAGAGAAAAGTGGCACAGTGTCTTTTTTTGAAGTCTTTCTTGTATATTAGGCTTCCGGCTCAACTTTCTTTCCAAAATAAGACGCAAGTATTTATCTTTACTTGTGAATGACAACCTAACACCATTTATAGGTGGATGGTCAATGTGTGGAATTTTATATTTCCTAGAGGTCAAGTTCAGTTTTATGTCGGTTTACGCCCAACTCACATCTGTTTAGCCATTTTACTAGCCTGTTAAAAGCCGAATGTAGAAGTTAGTTTAAAGTGTTTGGGTATTTTCCTGACATGGCAATAATAATGTCTTCCGCATAGGCAATCACACTGCAGCCCTCCGCTTCAAGGCATGTCAGCAGTTCATTGACCACCAAGCTCCAGGGAAGTGAAGATAGGGCGATCTACTGACAGATATCTCACCTAGACTAGAATTGATCATTCGGCAAATGAGCATCACATTGATCAGCTCTCCAAGCGAGGTATATACGTTCAGAACTGCCAGTGCTTTAGCGATTTGGAGATGAATCTAGATTGTTAAAAGGGCTTTCTATGTCTAGAAATTCAACCATTGTAGTATGACGAATGGGATTCCTTTATGTAACGCGTTAACGTATGTATGTAAAGCTGTTTCCATTTCCACTGATTTATCGTGTTGAGCTGTTAACAAAATTGTCTTGTTAATACTTAAACGTAAATAGATTTCAATCAGTCGTTCTAAAGTTTTTCGGAGGAATGGTTAAATACTAACAGGTTTGAGATCTTTTGTGCTTACATGAGAGCATTTCCTTGGGTATGAAGACCACTTTAAGACCACGCATAATTTTCTTATACTGCCATGTTATCAAAATGTTAGCACCCAAAAAATTAACGAAACGTCAGCCCTGTGCTGGATGATAAAATTGATCCTCTGTACCTCTTAATTTTCGCCCATTGTCGCAAACGTCTGACAAATGCTCTGTTTCGAATACATCTGCCTTCGTTTCGTTCTTCTTGTTACATAGATGTTCAAGGTCTGTTCCACCTTATTCTGTGTCACAGAAAATTTTGACATTTATCGAATGTACGTTTTTTCGACAGTAAAATATGTGCTGCTCAATTTCTCTCCCTGATACATTGATGTAATTATCCTATTTAATCCGGAAAGCCAAATTGTTCATAGAATTGCGCGTTAATAGCTGCAAATTCTTCTGTAATAAAAAAAAACTTCACATATACAAGGTGGCACAAACATCATAAATTTCTGCAAATGGCGGTAATTTTCAGTTCTACTTTGACAGTTGTGAAGTAAACAGATAGTCAACAAGACACGAATCGATATACTCCTAAGGAATGCGGAATAATTGTTTAAATTGTTTTGCGAAATAGTTCGTCGGTGGTGTTGGCCAACACGAGATACTGCCAGGTCTAAAACTAAAACAGCCTGTTCTGCTGAGAATATCGCAGATGTGGCTGAAGATGTAGCAGAGGATCCCGGAGTATCGACCAGACGACGTTGCACCCAATTGGGCATCAATCGGCCATGATGAACGACTTTCTTCTTCCTCAATTGGATGAGTTAGGACTGGAGAACATGTGGTTCCAAATGGAATAACGACGCATACTACACGAACCACAACCCAAATTCTGGGAGCTGCATTTCCAGGTCGCCTAATCTCTCGTTTTGACGATTTGCACTGGCCGGCAAAATCGCCTTATTTAACCAATTTAGACTTCTTTTTGTGGGCTTTTTTTTAAGTCACGAGTATATTATCAGCAAGCCTCAGACTCTGAAAGACCTCAAAGAGAATATCCGTCAAGAATGCGAGGACCTATCAAGACCGGCACGTTACTGTGAATGGGAATCGCAACCGTTCAATGATAACCAAATATTTTTGGCCCCAATTGGATGATATGGGCTTGGAGGACATGTGGTTCCAACAGGACGTCGCCACAAGCCACACAGCGAATGTCACAATCAATTTATTGGAAACCAAGTTTGGAGAACGTGTTATCTCACGAAATGGTCCAGTCGCTTGGCCGCCTCGGTCGTGCGATTTGACGCCGTGTTAGACTATTTCCTGTGGGGCTACGTCAAGTCTATGGTCTATGCCAACAAGCCAGCGACGATTGATGAACTTCGTACGAATATCGAACGTGGAAGCGTGCCCGTGATGCCCATGCAAAAGAAATCGAGTTCCATACATAATGGCATCGAACGTACTTTCACAGGAATAAAGAATTTGATTGATATCCAAAACCGTTTTTGTTTTATTTCAAAAAACTTTTGTAGCGCTCTTATTGAAAAACCCTGTATATATAAGATATTCTGTTAAACTCAATAAAAATATCTGCAACACATCGATTCAGAGATATCTGAGACGATGAAGTTAAAGCATCGCGACGAACAACACGCAGAAAACTATCAATTTTTAAATATTCCCAAACAGAAAGCAGAAAAATTGCACTTTTAGTTGACAATGTCTATCATTTATAATCACTTTGACAACAGTTTATCATGATCATGACAAGTTCGAGAAACGCATAAAGTGTGTTCGTAAAAACCGAAATAAAGGAACAAAATTTTGAAATGCAAACTTTCAGCAAAATGAAAACCAAGACGGAACCCAATTTAAGATAAAATTACCAGTTACCCTAGTTTATTGATGATATTAATAACTATTACCTAAATTCTTTGCATCAATCCCTATTCGTATAAGTTTCCTTGTAACTGCAATGCTGAAACAAATGCCCATCACTAAGAACAGCACTGTCAACATCACCTGTGGGCAACGCAGGGTGAATCGCAAATGCTTGGGATTCGATCGGAGCACCCCAACCACTGGCATTATTGCAAACCACTGAGCTATCACCAGTACTAAAAACAAAAAAATAACATTTAAGCCAGAATGTTCCCTATCTGCTTATGGTACAAACTTGGCGCAATAGCTGTGTAAAAATCATCCGACTTTCGAAAATCCATCGAATCCATCTCCGACTGCTGGTCCTCCTTATTGGAATCCAAAAAATTCGGTTTCTTAGCCAATATATCATCCAACCGCTGTTGTTCGCCAACCGGCTTATGGTCTTTAAGGATCTTCCTCAGCTTTACGCGACTTATCATTGTTGGGCCCGGAGTGTAAATTTCACTTTCGCCGGTGCAAGTTTTGCTTCGCCTTAATCAAGTCCTTAACGTTCCGCGTACACAATTTCACGTTACCGTTCTCAAAATCCGCACAACACAATATCTTTAAATTGTGTACACTCGTACACCAAGTGCAGTGTATATACTTGGCTGTAAATAGCTCTAACAAACTAAATGGTGTTTACCGCAGGGGCTATTAAATAAATTTGCATGCCATTGTTCCCCTTCTGGTCCTTACTTTCGTTTGCATAAAATTTAAACGACAATGGTTCGTTGGCAGGAGTGTTGGTGGTCGGGGTATTTGGAGAAGCAGGTGTTTTTTTTTTAAAGTTAAATACTGACACTCGAACGGGGTGGTGTTCCCGCCCAGTTTCACGTTCGTAAACAAGACATTATAAATTGCAACACCGTATAGCACAGATAAAGATATTATTTATTTATGCGAAAAAGGATAACTTCCTTGTCAGTTGAATGTTTTATAATGGCGGAAGGAGTGGCGCAAATTTTAAATCACAGCTGTCATTCGGAAAATCTCCAAAGTAATTTCAAACTTTACAGTTGCTAGAGAAATGAATGAATGCTTGCTATAGGAGGATTTCAAGGAACGGAAGCAATTAAAATGATTTACTAATGAAGGGCAATGGCGCTGGTATGTATTTCCTTTCGGAATGAAGTTTTGAGAGATTGCAATTTCGACCATTGGTCTGTCCGACCTTGCGATTAATGTTCTAGAACACAATTCTGTATTTGTAATGGTTAGTTTAATGGGAACATAAATTTGCGAGAAGTGAACTCAGCAAATAGAATGCCAGGTCACTGGGGCGAATACGTAACATTTTCTTTGAATTCTACATAGAAATTTGTGAAAGGAATGGGAAGTATGTACAAGGTTGTAAGGCCGCATATACATTTTTTGAATCGTGTGGGATTTTTGTTTCTTTTTCAAGTAGATATATAAAGATCGGAAGACCAATTTTGATATTTGTCATACGACTTTAACATTTTAAGAAATCCTAATAAGAGTATCAATCTTTCAGAACTCGACGAATAATGCCATTGATTAAAGGTATTTTACTTTAACCCAAGGATGACACAAACTACTTCTATGTTTCAGCATTTGTAACTAAATAATTGGTCCAGGGTGGATCTGGGCCTCAACCAAATCAATGCGCTTCTCCAGTTTGGTTGAGGTCTCCGTTCATTTGTCCATTCACTGTACAGTTTTTAGAGTTCACGTACCCACCAACGCAAGCGAGACCGAAAGTCACTAATCTTGCTAATGGTCATTTCATTTTTATTTCATTAAAAAGCTACATTGTTCAATGGTTCAAAATTTAAGAAATAATTTGAAAAAAATATTAAAAGTACCTACGTAAAAATACATAGATTTGTAAAAACTATAACCATCAAGCATCAAATTTCACACGCTCACATTTTGGTCAAATATGCCAGAAGGGGCTGTTTTCAACAATGCCTTCCACTGGTGCAGTATCACCAGTGACTGTTTGAATGGTCGCATGTGATGATTCCATCACCGGGCGGGTGACCATTTTCTCAACTACTCGTGGGTGCAGGATCATTTGAGCGGCAATGCAGGTGATCTCGTTGATTTTAATCTGGGCAACGAGATTATTTGGGCCATTAGTATAGCGGTTAGATGCTACGGGTTGTATAGAGGCGCTGGTTTTCCCCACTAATTCTGCCTCCGTTGAAGTAGTGGGCCGAGCACTTATCAAAGGGGATTGAGCCGGGCATTCGATGACTTTAAGGTTAATGGCACGAGGGCCGATTAGTGCTGCTTCCACATCGAAAGATACGGATTGGCCCTCTTGACGGATAAACTTTATTTTTCCCTTAACTCCTTTCGCTCGCGCTGTTTTGTTCGTTTTACCTGGAGTGTTTGATGGTCGTATTACTTTAGGAGCCTTTTGCTTTATTCGCGGCAACTTCCGCTCCCTTAAGCTGCGCGAAGTTCGTTTCCCGATATCAAGATAGGAGAACTATTATCGCAGTCGGAAACTATCACCTCTGCCACTCGAATTTGTCTGCGGCTTAGTCGGGTAGCTGCACGGCTGGCTTGCACACTTACAGCTAAAGAAAGTGCTCTTTCAAGCGTTTCGGGAGCAGAGTCTCGCACCCTTTTTCTGCAACTCAGAGTCAAAAATCCGGTCTATGAATTGTGCTAGAGCAATACGGTCCTTAGCTTGTTCGTTTTTGACAGATGTCATTCAGCCGGAAAAGTTGGCAGATGTAGTTCAGCCGGTCAGTTTGGGAAACTGAATTTCTCACCGGGACTTTAGATGGGATACAAAATCATTATAGTACCTATGTATAAAAGGTCCTGATTGAATCAACAACGTGCAGCCCAAACCGCTAACATTACCCTTTACTCCCTTTTTGATGCGTAACATTTAAAAGTAGATAATGCGCTTTCTCAAAGGCTGTAACTTCTGTAGCACCAAAACCGTGGGCGATAACACATCCTTCAACCTGTTTAGAAATCGTATGCAGACAGCATTAAATGCTGAAAACCAGAAACATCAATTTCCAGAAGCCATCAACTGACTGACTAGACAAAACGGTCTGACAGACTAGATTATGTCTGCCGAAAATACTGTGTGAAAACTTGGAACCCCTTGCAAAGAAACGAACAAACGAACGAACGCGCGCTTGCAAAATCGAGCCCTTGATATTAAAAAGAAAATTAAATAAAAAATAAAAAAATTTGCACGACTGGGTCGCACGAAACTTTCTCGTTTATTGCGATTATCTGAGAACCTCAGAGTCATTTCAGCAAATTTTACGTTTAAAATCATATCCACTTAAGATGTAGGCAGGTTTAGTAACTGAACCCTTGTTAATTTAGAAAGTAATATAATAAATACATAGACATACGTAGATATTAACTACAACACTTTATTACTTACTTTCAAATTTCACCCCGAACTGACACTTGAAGGAGGCAAGTGGGCGATGAATTTCAAATTCCCTTTTTTTATTAATTAAAAAAAGTGGTCTCAATCGTCGGGATTTGGGTAGTCATTTTTGAGAAATATTCATAAAACGGCAATATTCGAGTTTTCTGAGAAAAACCAAGTACGTGATCATGTTTAGAATGCTTATGCTGTCTTAAATATGTATTTTGATCAAAATCGTTAGAACGGTTTTTTGTAAAATTATGCTGACAATTGTTACGCAATTTGGATTCAAAAAGCACTGTTACTAAACTGTTTAGCTGAAAACTGAGTAGGTACGGCGTATTCTTCATAATATAAACAATGCCTAGTAGTTAAATTTTCATCCATATCGAAAATGGCGTTTTCGAGATATGAGCAGTTTTTTTTTAAAGTACATACTATTATTAGCGATTTGGGTGGATATCAAAGGACGCAGTCTTTTTAGAGAAAAACTTAGTTTGCTATCAAGTTAAGAATGATAGTAGTTTTTACCGTTTTTCGAGAAAAAAACAATTTTCAAAACTGCCGTTGCTGGATTTTTGGCGAAAAACTGGGTATGCAGTCATTAAGCATGTTTACATTCCCAACTATCAATTTTGGTTCAAATCGTTAGAGCCGTTTTCGAAAAAAAAAAGTTAAAAATCCACCCAAACGATCTAAAAACGAAGCAAACAAAACAAAATACGTTCTCATCGACATTAACATTTTCCACTAGGATATGTCGTGTTCGTGTCTGAAATTCACTCCGTGAGCTATCAATTCGTAATGACGTGTTCATTTTAAATGCCATAAAATTCTGGCATGCAAAACTATTTGCTGAGTACACGACGTTCATATTTTGGCATATTCATACGCATGCATACAAATGGCAGCGTCAAAAATATGCCGAGTACTCGATATATGTAGATATAGATACACCTTTTCTAACATATTCTGACGTCGAAAAAATTTATTTTTCTTCCCAGGAAACCTAGCATTATATTTTTTATGACCTTTTGAAACACTTGAAAATACCGGTAGCAAAGATATAGACCTACAATTATTTGGGTCGGGAGATAGTCGCCCTATTTATGAACTGAAATAAAGATCTCATTGAGATTTCATTTTGGAGACTTTTGTTAAAAAGGTTCTTAAGTTAATTCAGAATATTCAAAACTGTGCTGCTTATACCATCAATTTCCAGATGAATTTTTTACGTTACGTCCATTTACAATCTCAGCATCATCAATAATCATTTTAAACCTTCGCCTTACGTTTATTGTAGGTCACAATATGAAATTTTATATGGAAAAACTCGCTACTGTGAGTTCGTAACATTAAAATAGACATTCAAAATAGTAGTCCCGCGCACTGCATACTAAAATTAGGTTTCACTTCCTCCCATCTTTATTGAAATTAATTATGTTTCATTTGGTTGCTTTCCTAAGATTTCATTGATAAATTTCCTTGCTTTTTAAATTTAAATATATTCACAGTGAGTGCCGCATTTTTGCTGTCGGAATGCGATATGTTTTGTTATTTTTATTTCGGTATCAAACTTAACTCTTAAGAGGTTGTTGGTTTTTTAGACTCATTTTAGACATCGTTGTTCGTTCACTTTTGAAGCTTACTGTATAAGCAATGCAGCAAATTGTGAACTCTGTACTCTAACTGGCGAATCTAAAAGCGACGACCATGTCTATTTTCTGCACCAGGATAGAGAGGATGAAGTTTTCTTGGTGTATCTTGAAAAGCCCTAACTTCTCAATAGCCTTCTTAGTCCAAAGAAACAGGGATTAGCAAATGTAATCCTTCATTTGGTTTCAGATGTAATGTAATTTTCAGAGTTTCTAGCGGAGCCGACGTATATAGAGTTCCTTACTTACTCAATGTTATAGGGTGTCTAGGGTGCCCCTTCTGGTTGACAGCACACTTGACTTTGCCCTCGTTTACGACTAATCCCATTTTTGGGTTTGGGCTCCTGCCATAATTTTTGCAAACGCGCCAGTGATATCTCACTGAGTTCTGCCAGTCGTGGCAATGTCATTCGAGTATGCAAAAAATTATATAGTTGTACAAAATGGTACCATATTTTTATTTGTATTGGCTTTTGAGTCTCCCGATCAACTTGTTGATCCTTTTCTGACATTAATGCGGTTTCGGTGACATTTTTTTCGTCCTTAATCGAACAGCGAGTCTTCGCCATCATCATTATTGACACAGCCCGACCTGAGTCCATATAGCTCGTCTCTACAAATGTTGTCATAAGCAGATAAGTGTAATCTTATGGTGGACATAAGATATTGTTTATAATAAATGAATTAACCGCACTTTATTAAAAGAGATACTTTATTGAATCGAGATAGAATTGGAATTATTACAATGGATACCAGAAGGGTGTGGTCGCTATGTATAATGTGTAGATAGATATATGTTATGACATGTGTGATGGCAGATGCCAGTGGATGGATGTAATGTCAGTAGTGTTGTAAAGGTGTGTGAGCATAAGTGAAGAGGTTACATGTGGTTACGGGTAGATGTCACCTCACAATAAGCAGATCAGCCATAGTGACAATATTTTATTCGGCTGTGGACTAAAACCGCTATGATGTCGAACTTTATTGTCAATTCAAATATAATTGGCACAACCAAAAAACCTCCAACACCAAGTTCATTCAGTGTGATTGCGGTAATTATTAGAATAATTTGCGACACACACCTCAAAAAAAAACGAGTAAACAATTTTTGGTTTGTATTGGTTTTTTTACCACAATTGTCTTCTCTCATTATAATTTTCTCTCACTCATTGAGGATTCTACTCAAGAAAATGTTGTTTAGTCACATTCGCTGACAAATACATTACCATAGTTAAACTTCCCTAAATACCGCCAAAGAGCAAAAATAATGACATCCATTCCTTACAATGACAAATGAATTGCATTACCCCCTCCAAGTGACGCATATACGAATACATTCGTATATCTAAAATTAGTTCAGTTCAATATCCTGTTCAAAGTTCATATACATATGTACATTTCGAATTCAGTCATAAAATGCTATCAAAACTATCATAAATGTGTTGAAAAAAAAATAGCACCCACCCACCCGTCACCAACCACAATACTTCCCCAAACTAGCCCAGAACCTGCATTAAATGGGCGTTTGGTTTAACCCAACCATATATAATTTGCTACTTTAAAATAACATTTTACTCATTCGCTGAGTTCACATGCAACACACTCAACTGTGACCATTCAAAGGATGTTGAAGCACAAAAAATGGATACGTATCTCAAGGACACATTGGAGAAAAATGGTTTTTGTGAGGATATTTCGAAATATACAGACGACATTTATCACCTACAGCAAAGGATTGGACGTAAAAGAATTGGACCTATTTCACACGGCTGTATGGCCCAGTAAGGATCATTGTTATTAATTTGAAATTGTTTATTGGCTTTAAAATATTTTCATTTTAGTTTTCCTTGTGGCGCAGTGTTTTGCCATTATGCCTCTTAGTATTGTGGGTCCCTATCCTTATCGCGCTCAGTTCAGACTTGACTATTTTGGATGTTTGGTAACTGGAGCGTTTTTGTTCTTTGGCGGGATTATATTTTTACTTTTATCAGGAAATATTATTCGCACTGGAATTAATGCAAAGAATGTTGGTAAGTTAATGTGTGCATGTATGTGTTTTTATTTAGAAACTTGACAATTGGTTGGTTTAGTAAACTGCATTTCATTCTTACTATTGTCATTTTCTAAACTCTTTGTGAAACAAATGCAGGTGTTGCAGCAGAGCAGTTTAATGTCGTTTTCGATTGGCCGTCCCGAAACGTCCGGAAGCAATCCGAACGCTTCTCAAAGCGTTCGATTGGCACTAAACTGACAGTTATTGTCCTGAAAATAAGCGATTTTGAATCGCAACTAGAAGCGCTAATACATTCATACACTATAAATGTCAAAATGTACCTACATTTATGTCGTTTTCGGTTGGTCGTCCAGAACCGTCCGGAAGAACTCTCCGCGATTCTAAATTCAAATCCAGAAGCAAATTTCTCTTCTTTTCAGTAGAAGAACTGTCAGTTGAGTGCCAATCGAACGGCAACCGAAAACGACATTAATGTGTCGTATTTGATTGTTTTGCATTTTAAATTAGATAAAAGTAATTAATTCTAAAAATAATATTAAAATGGATATTCCGGTGGAGTTTTGTAATTCAATTTTATGTTCTTCATCAGCTTTCTCGTCATCAAGTAGTTATGATGATGATGCAATTCTTTCTGATCTGTTTGCTGTTTGATGCCAAATCCGGAACCGGAGAGTTCTTCCTGTCAATTCTGGACGACTAATCGAAAACGACATAAATATGAAGTTCAACTTGCCCGGTATCACAATGTAATCTGAACTTCAATTCAATTGAACTCAGTTTAAGTAAATTTCATTTTTTTTTTTCATTCATTTTCAATGGTCCGCTTGTCCATTAAGTGGGTCGCGGGTGTAGGTTGCTCAAGTGGACCCTCCATAGCTCTCGATCCTCCGTCATCGACTCTAAATCATCAAGGGCAATCCCCATACGGGTATAGGAGAGATTATGGACTTGATCTAACCATCTCATCCTTGGTCTACCTAGAGGACGCCTACCCGATGGTACGGATTCCATAGCACGTCGTGGAATCCTGGTCGGGGACATGCGTTTAACATGACCAAACCACCGAAGCATGGATCGCTCCGTCCGGAGAAGTAGCTGCTCGACATTGAGTTCCTCACGTATTCTGGTATTTCTGATGCAATCTCTACGGGTCACACCAGCAATACTACGGAGAAATCTCATTTCGGCAGCTTGTATCCGAGATCTTATTCTTTCGGTCATTACCCAAACCTCATGACCATAGGTGAGAGTTGGAACAAACACCGAATTAAAGACTGACAACTTAGCTTTGACACCAAGTTCAGTCCTCCTAATAACAGAATGACCAAGCTGTCTCAAAATTGACCCATCCTGACCAATCCTACAGGAAAACTCGGCATTGCTTCTTCCATCACTCGTGGATATCACCTGTTTCAATGGGACTCCACTAACATGCAGAGTGCATTGAACAGGCGTTCTGAAGACGACCATCACTTCAAATTTGTTCACGTTTACCTTCATCTCAGCTTCAACACAAACAGTTACAAACCGATCGAGTGCGCGCTGAAGTTCAGTCTGAGAGGATCCAAGGATGACCAAGTCATCAGCGAAGAGCAAATGACTTATCCTCAGATCTCCCAATTCGAAACGTTCCTCGCCAAGACTGCGCTGTAACATCCAGCCCATATAAGTAATGAAAAGGAGAGGAGACAAGACGCACCCCTGACGAAATCCAACGCCCACGGTGAAAGGTATTGATTTAACGCCGTTTACCCGAACACAGCTTTTACAGTTTGTGTAAAGAGATTGAATGGCTCTCAAGAGAGAACCATCAATTCCATACTCCTGTAATACACTCCAGAGTTTCCCTCGAGGGACTCGGTCATATGCTTTCTCCAAATCTACG
Source organism: Cheilosia soror (assembly GCA_949372485.1). Taxonomy (NCBI): domain Eukaryota; kingdom Metazoa; phylum Arthropoda; class Insecta; order Diptera; family Syrphidae; genus Cheilosia; species Cheilosia soror. The sequence goes on along the minus strand of OX443561.1, from coordinate 32,078,530 downwards.
AAGCAAGCGTAAAAAGGTGTAGCATACTCCCAAGCCTTCTCAACGGCGTTAAATCGACTGTTTTGAGTGGCAATTCTGATCAGTAATATGAATGAATCTTTTTTCTTAAGACTTTTCAAAATTATTCAACGGCAGTCACTTAATGGGCGTATACTGCTCTTCTGGACCCTAGGTGCCCTTTCGGGTAGGGGTTAGAATATAACCGAGTTAGGCATGCCTGTCGTAAGAGGCGATTAAAATCCACGTCTTGACTTCGACGTAAAACCTGTCAAAAAGTATGTCGCTTAAGGCCTTGCTCAACTTTGTTACCCCTTCCAAAACAGTTCGGGAATGCAAGAACTCTTTGACTCTTGTCTGGGATTGCTCGAAATGAGATATCCTATCCATTCCTGCTGTCTCTCAGTAGAAATGACTGCAGAAAACTTATTGGCGCTCTTATGGGGACTTCGTTTTTGCTAAAGCATCTTAGTATGATAGGCTTAAGTGATGGCCCTACGAACTAAGTCCCAACTGGAACTAACTCCCACTAGCCAAATGAACTAAGTCCCACCAAATATTCAGTGGGATTTAGTTCATATGTTTGGGGGATAGTTCGTAGGGGAATGGGCCATAATTCCGGATTTCAAAATACTGTATCGACAAAACAACATAACATAATTTAACAAAAACATAACAGTAAACTTATTACTTCAAAGAAATTTAATAAACAATAAATATAAAAATAACAAATTAGCATAACAGAATTATTTAAAACAAAAGCAAACTTTTTGCTATTCGCCTTAAATAAGCAACGTTGCTTAAATCGGGCCTCTTTCGCATAATACGTCGAATTCTCTTGTTTTTAAGTATTGTTTTTTTGTTTTTTTTAATGTGCTCCCCATTCCTAACCCTTTCCACCTGTGCTTTAGTAAAAATTAGCTCCTTTTTCAGGTCGCTGATAAGTTTATACAGGCCCGGCTTTTTCCTCCCAACGAGAGAACATTATTTATTTAAGAGAAATGCTAGCTTCGTACAACCTCTTTATTCTTGAATATTGTGTGTAATTTAATAATGATCAATTCTAAATTGATGCAAGGATTACAAATATTGATTTGGAGTGCAGTAGTAAAATTATTTTTTTTTTAACCGCTAAAGGTAAAGGTTATATTGCAGTAGCAAAATTCTTCAGGTATTCTTCGCACTTTGTTTTTATAAATCTATGTAGATATGCAAGGAGACAGTAAAATATAAAAATAAAAGAAGTGGTATGTTAGAATTCTGTATTTAAAAAAAATGGTTTTGATAATGTAAAAAAGTGCGCACTTTTTTACATTATCAAAGCCATTTTTTTTAAATACAGAATTTTGATATACAGAATTTTGAAATACAGAGTTTTGTTCATACAGAATTTTGTTCATACGGAATTTTGAAATACAGAGTTTTGTTTACACAGAATTTTGTTCATACAGAATTTTGAAATACAGTATTTTGAAATACAGTATTTTGAAAACAGAATTTTGACCATACAGTATTTCAACCCCAACCCAGTTCGTAGTTCATTATGAACACATTCCCAATGAATTAAGTCCCAATTTGAGAAAGTGGGAGTTAGTTCATTTAATTTGTTTCGAGTAAAAATAGTTCTGTTGAAGGTGGGAGTTAGTTCATTTTGTGAAAAAAATGTTTTTAACAAATTTTTAGGAATGGTAACGGGTTCAAATGTAAATCAGACATACAAATACGGTTTGTAGATTTTGTACAGTACATACATAGGTTTGCATTATTCGCGCGAATTTTTAACTTTTATTTTCTCAAATTTTCTAAAGCTCAAAGTCAGCTCAATTTTTGAAACAACTTTTTCGCGCGAATTTTTAACTTTTACTTTCTCAAATTTTCTAAAGCTCAAAGCCAGCTCAATTTTTGAAACAACTTTTAATTTTAGCTTTAGAAAATTTGAGAAAATAAAAGTTCAAAATTCGCGCGAATTTTTAACTTTTATTTCTCAAATTTTTTAAAGCTCAAAGTCAGCTCAATTTTTGAAACAACTTTTATTTTTAGCTTTAGAAAATTTGAGAAAATAAAAGTTGTTTCAAAAATTGAGCTGGCTTTAATGTTAACGGCAGGATCACGGCTGACAATTTTTTGCAGCGAATGATATTCAAGAAAAATGAGATTTGTTACGAGATGGAGCCAGACGAGGATATTTTTGAGGAGTTTACGGATGATAATCAAGATAAAGATGAAGTTGATAAGGTATCTACAGACGTTCACCGCATGAATAGCGACAACTCTTTGTGCAATGTTTGCATTGAAATGAAGCCAAACATCGTCCTTCTCCCATGCAAGCATATGATGATTTGCAGCGAATTTCATTTGAAGTTGCAAGCAGACAGCATCGCCAAAGGTTCGAACGATGGATATACATGTGACATGTCCTTTGTGCCGCACGAAGATCATTGATATAATTCACGTTTACTTACAATAATAATGTTGTATTGTACATATGTATTTAATTTACCCTTATTTTGTATCTTGTAACAAAAGTATATACCTACCTATACTGGATTAAACATTTTTGGGACTTAGTTCATTTCAAATCGTGAATTTTCGTTTTATTTTAAATAATTTGGGAGTAAGTTCATAAAGAACTAAGTCCCACTATTTGGTTTTAATTCATTCTCATATTGGGACTTTGTTCATTCTTAGTTGGATCTTAGTTCCTAAAAATCGTGGGAGTTAGTTCATATAAACTAAGTCCCAAATTTTCTGGGACTTAGTTCGTTTTGGCTAGTGGGAGTTAGTTCCAGTTGGGACTTAGTTCGTAGGGCCTTAAGTGATACCACGGTCTGCGACGCATGTGGAGAGGGCGACGATACTTCGGATCATTTTCTTTGTTATTGTCCTGCATTTGCTCGGATCAGGTGGCAGATTTTTGGCGCTTATGTGGTGAGTGCTGATACTGTAAGCTACTCATCGCTGAAGTGCATTCTCGAAAGTTGAAGAAATTCCAGTAAAATGGGTAATACCTACTGGATTTGATTACTGGTCCTGGTAGTACAATGGACCAGTTGCGCCTGAGTGAGTGTTTCCTATATTCCGACAAAAAAAACCCTAGGTTGCTCGCCTTACTTAAGCTAGTATCAGACGATTTGTTGAATCAGCAAACGTTTGCTGAATATTGTGTTCCAATCACAGCATATAGTGTAAAAATAAAGTTTCTGTCATCAAGTATGCACGATTTGTTGTGATTGAAACACAATTTTCAGCAAACGTTTGCTGATTCAACAAATCGTCTGATACTAGCTTTACTTACGAATACTTAAAATACATTAATACTAAATTGTTTTAAAGTTCATAGCCGAAGGATTGATGATTCCTTTTCCTGGGCGTTTATTTTTTTTATGGATTATTACTAATGTGCATGTTTATTTGTGTCTGTTGAACCTTTTTTTTGTTAGGTACGCAAGGATTAAAATTGTGTTTATGGTCTGGTATATTTTAGCTATTAGACATTTTGATATTCATACAGCGAAGAGTATGTCCGATATAATATCCCCATACTAGTGTTCGCAATTATTTTATCTGAGCATCCCACATTGTCGCATCATGTCAAATAGTACACACACCACGTCAGTCAAAAATTCCTTTGAATCCCCGCCATTTGCATCCGATTACCATCCTATTCAGTTCGATTTCTATCGCACTCATTTGTGATGTGGTTGGTCAGACTAAAATTAATGATCGATTGGATTTTAAAACTGACACTAATTGTGTTCCCCATTGTCATGATTTGTGCTGTTCTTTGTAATCCCCATTTGATTTAACTGGTAAGCGCTTTAGCCAACAATCAATCATTCGCACTAATCTCAGAGTTTAGGCATAGCGAACCGAACCGAACCGAACCCATAAGAGTTCCTTTACAGAAAAGTAACGAGTTGACCATTAGCCTTTGAAAAAATGTAATTTATTTTATCATCACCACTTTCACCGCCCATTAGGTACATAGCACCTCCATCAGCGTAAGGCACGATTAGGTATAGGTATACCCACAACCACTTAAGTATGTGTCATTAATAATTTCAGTTGGAATGGTATTTTTCTCATGTGGTTTGTGCGCCTGCACGCTGTTCGCACGCTTGGCCAGACGTTGGCCCCAAATTATAAGATATTGGACTCGAGTGGAAAGCATTTTCCTTGCACCACCCTATGAGTCTACCAAGTGGACGTTGAAATTTAAAATTCGATTGTCGGCATGCATGATTGCAGTCCTATTCGCAGGTAAGTGGATTTTGGTTCCATTTCGATAATTCGTTTCTTTCACAATCCTCGCACAGCGCAGTTGAACATGGGATGTATTTTGCGTCGGATGTGTATGACTATCGAATGCATAAACTTCATTGTAACATAACTCAACCACCCGCAAGCTATGAGGACTTTATGAGGCAACATTTTAAGTTCATCTTTGCTCACATTCCATATCATATTTTGGTCACGTTTCCTCTTTTGGTAAGGCAAATGAAAAAAAAAATCTCTTCCCGCATTTCCCAAGGACTTGTGTATGTTTTGCAGTTTATAAATACGACATTTACTTTTATCTGGAACTACATGGACTTGTTTATTGTGTTGATTAGTCTGGGCTTGGCTACACGTTTTCAACAAATCGGAATGCGTACGGAAACTTTAACGGGAAGGGTAAGTAACATAGTGAATATAAAAAATTATTAGGAGGGTCCTTGAAGAATGTGGATGATCATATTCACAGTTCTGGATGATCTTAGTTATTGCACATGATTAAATTATGTCAAGCGCGTAATCCTTTTCAATCGGGAAAATTTTAAATTTTGACAGATATACAGTGTAGGTATAAATTTGCACTGTCGAAATTATGTAAGCTAAAATTAAGCAACGGTGTGTTTCGATTAAAGTTTGGTAACACTTACACAAATATCAAATATCAGACAATATTGTTGACGTATTTTTACGCCAATTAGAAAATTGGCAAGTGAAAATATAGCAAGAAATTGATTGTCAATGAATTGATAAACAGCGTTTAATAATAACTGACAAAGAATTTGATTGACAAGTGGAAGTAGCTGAATTGTCAAACAAAATGTCATTTTGTCAATAATTAGCAGTGAAAATTAATTGGCATCGAGTTCATAAGTTGATCATTCAACTGACAAACGATTTGTTGTCAATAATTGACATAAGTGAAAATGAACTGACGGAGGTGTCGTTCAATGACATAAACGCGAGAGCTGTCAAACTCTGTCAATCAAAACCGACATGTGGAAACCTACCTTAATAACTATATAATAATGTAGTTGGCGAAAGGCTCAAAATGTTGATCAGTGTAGATATAGTAACATTATGTAATAGATAATACATAGTAGAGTAATGTCCGCCGTCATGTCAGAATGTTGTGATAATGGCGTAGTAGAAAAAAATAATGTTTAAAGTTCTGCTCTTTTCCGGAAACCGTTAAGAAATACGGAGGAAGTGATCGCATACTCATCATAAGTATACCATTTAAAAGTGATGCCAACAAGCATGAAAATGTGTTGATCTTGGCAATTCTCAACAAGTCAAAATTAATACGCAGCGATTTTTGTTATTCTCTCAACTTTACTCAATCACCCTTCCGATATTTTTCTAATTGTTCCTTTTTATTTCCTATCTACACAGAACATACCCCAGTGCACTTGGTATGAGATCCGTTGCCACTATGTACAACTTTGTGAACTCCTTGACGTTGTTAACGAACATCTGTCATCCATAATTCTACTATCATCAGTAAATAACTTATACTTCATTTGCTGTCAAATTTTAAATATTTTCAAGTATGTTGTTACTCACAAAGTGTGCTCGATTGATTTTAATATTCTGTGAATTGTGCATTTAATTCGTGTATACCTTTTTTATAGTACACTGCGATGGCCAATTAACTACGCATACTTTTGGTATTCGCTGTTATATCTGATAGGAAGGACTGTGTTTGTATTTCTGTGTGCATCTAAAATCAATGATGAATCAAAGGTTCCGCTGCAAGCATTGCGATTGGTGCCCGCTGAAGGATGGGGTGATGAGGTACAAAGCAGAGAAATCAATTAAATAGAAGATAACTAAGACTAATTTAATTATTTATTTTGTAGGCTGAACGATTCAGTGCTCATATAACAGGCGATTGTATTGCGCTATCGGGACGAAATCTTTTTTTTATCACACGGAAGCTGCTGTTTGGGGTGAATTATTTAAAAATTTGTTGCATATCATGTTTCAGTTTTTGTCTATTATTTCAGATGGCTGCCACAATTGTGACATATGAGTTGGTGCTTTTGCAGTTTGATGAATTGAATACGGGTCGGGATTTACCACCGTTATGCGAATGAACTTGTTTTTATGTAGATCGCATTTTCTATATTGACTGCTTTGTTAAATTAATGTAGATATTTTTTATATAGACTAAAAAATATATGTTTAATTTTTGAAATGTTAACTTTTAAAATGTATTTTTATTTTATCCTGCTGCGCGGTATAGTGAACCGTACTTACACGTCCCCCTTTTAGGGTTTGCTGTGGATATAAATACGGGGATGAGAAGGAGGATATATCGACGATAAAAACCTATTCATTCGCCGAGGTTGCTGACCAATTAACAACACGGTTGAGCAGTGGAGTTATACACCTACTACTGACTTGTACTTACAGAGACGTAGATATATATAAGATATTTTCTACAGCTTAAAACACCAATACCTACTGACTACTAATACACGAATATTTTAAGCACCAACACCCCAGAAAATCGAGCTCTTTAAGTTCCTTACTGCATTCATGGTTTCAGCTTATCTTATATCAAGAAGGCTGTAAAAGAAACACAAATTATATCGATGACCAACTCGTTGAAAATTTGTTTCGGCCGGTAATTTATATACACAATAAACTAGTAACCGTTTATTTTAAAAATTGGAAAATCAAAACAGAATGTATCGAGTTTTGTATACCACTATTCGATATAAATTCAGTCAAACTATTCGATATAAATTCAGTCAAACATAGACTTGGCAGCACTTCGTTGGAAAGTTTGAGTGCAATGGTTGCAGGGACTGACTTGACAGCCGGTTGAAAGCTGAAAGTGACATTTATTATCCCTCTTGAATTACAATACATATTTGTTTTCATGCATTTTTGTTGGCTTTATTAAAATTAGTTAAAATAATTATAATGGATTTAAGTACTGAAGAAAACTACATCATAGCCCAAGCTCAAAAAGCGCGTTCCACCGATCCGTGTGCAGCAAAGGCATGGATAATAACTGCAAAAACACTATTTCCCAACAACTTTGATGTTCAGGTACATAGCTCTTTCGAGATTTCAGTCTTGTTTCTATACAAATAAACTTTTATATTATCTAGTTCGAAGCGTATAAACTGGAAAAAGAAGCTAACAATTATGAGGAAGCTGCCAAGTGCTTCAGTTACATGTAAGCTTCGTATATAGAACAAAAATTCCTCAATAAAACAAAAGAACGCTCACATTTCAGAATCAAAGCGTTGACCTGTGGAACGAAGTTGCTGAGCTAACTGCCGCACTCCGTGCCCCTGAGAATGAAATAACGCCGGAACAAGAATTTTATGTAAAAATGTTTCAACACGTATCTTATGATGTGCAGCACAAAATTCTTTTGCTTACTGTGAACCACACAGAGAATAACTTGGAACAATGCAAATTGCAACTTCTGATTTTGAAAAGGTTGCCTCAAGCAGCTATTACACATTCGGTAGATTCAAAGAGAAACTTCTCGTTTGCTTAGCTTGATCACTGTTATTGCAGCCACGACTCCTGGAAATGATAGCTGAGGGGATGAACCTGAATCCGGCGAAATACCAAGAAATGCTTGTAGAAGAGGCTTTGCCTTTGATTTATCACAAAACTCCAGACCTACCGAGTCATCTCGTCTGTAGAATCTTTACAATTTCTCTGGAGTACTACATTAGACAGATCATCGAGGAGGTGAGTGCAACACGACTTAACAAACGTTCCTACTATTAACTAATTCTTGCTTGCAGGACAACAAATGCGATACGTGTGAGATTTGGAAGAAAATCTTTCAAGTTCTCGCACTCTGTGCGAAGATTCTTCGCTGGGAAGCGTTTCTGTCATTCAACAAGACTTGGTAAGGAATTCTATATTGTCAGCAGTTTCGTTAAATATGATTTCGTTCTAGGAGTAAGAACGTCTACTGGGAAAAGCTAATAGAAATAGCTTCAACAAGTCCCCCGGGCAGCAGTCAGATCCTCTTTTACGCCTCTACGCTGTTCATTTACTCGCTACAGGAATACATCAAGAACTGTAACGCACGCGCTGACGATCATGAAGTGGATTATGTGCTTGTTGAAGGATATCGTGGTAAAAGCGTTTTCTCAAGATAGCCACTCATTGCATTAACTCTCTACCCTTTCAGAAATCAAACCGGACCGTTCAAATGAACCACAGACCATGGATCCACCACAAATTTCAATCACCTCTCCGCACAGCAAAGAGATCTCAAAGGCCTTTGTGAGCGCTGCTCAATGTTGGCAACTTCTTAACACCGAACAGTTCCAAAGGGATTTCAGTCAGTTGCTAGTCAAGCTACCCCTCGCCCCATGGATTAGTCGATTCCTCTTCGACTTAGCGGTGTACTTTGGCCACCAGGAGGACGCTAAGAAACTAATGGCAGAGATGCAAATCAAAAACAGCTTGCAACAGAATGTCCAACTCTTGAGTTTGAACTTGATTCAAGGAGTTCTTACGGTAAGTCTTGTCTACCCCATCAAATGAAAGTGAACCGATAATGCTCCCTCTACAGATGCAGGGATTCGAGTGTATTCGCAAGATTATGTTGGACCTACCCACGATTCAAGGACAAATCATCGAAAATATGACAATTTCCGGCAATCAACGTCATATCCTCTTCCTTCCCCTAACCCAGAAGCCGATTGTACAGTACTGCACCAGGGCCATCATCAACAGTTTAAGTGTAAGTAGAAACGATGTAGGTACTTCATTACCGTATGTTTATAATAATCGTCCCTCCCCTCAGCGCAAATTATACGAATCGAATGTTTCCGATTTAGTCCTCGGTGACCTTCTAGTGCTGTCCCAGCTTGACTATCCGAGGGAAACACTTCTCGCCGAGCAGGTATTCTCGCTTATTCGGTCAAGAGGAAAATTCTGCTATCGACTCTTCCCCGCGTACATAGTGATGATTGACTTTATTGAAGAATTCATGCAGATCTGGCGGTCGCACAATGAGGAGTTCAATTTTGAATTTTCGCCGGCCCAGGCGAATGCTGCTACCCGGCGAATCGGTACCAGAGGAGCAGACAAGGGTGTGCGGGAAGACTTTAAGCAAATTATCAAGCAACAGATTCTTCGAGCGAATGAGAGTATTCCATCATTAATTGCGGCGTTTATCACACAGGAAAGCATGCATTTGATACAAACGATTTTTTAATAGAATAAATGTACGCTTGCTATATTTTTATCGTTGGCAATTTTGTTTGTTTGGACACAACATAACGTACTTTGGCCCTAATTTCCCCACTTCTAGACTACTAAGAGCTTTGCGATGGGCAGCAAATTTCCCATCTAATAGCTTTATTCCGGTATCCGTATGGGTACCTAATAACTTGAATAACGCAGATGGGTCCTACTCCTACGCATACCGTGCGTGAATGTGTCCTTCAAATCACTTTCAGTATCGACTTTGATTTTTGAACAGCATAACTTATGGGTCTAGGGCTCGGCTAGGGTCTACCCTATGGCCTTGATGATAGATCCTTCCTATAATCGGCCCTAGCGAGGTATTCGTCGGAACGGAAAATTACTCCGCATTTCTACAGGGTGCCCATTTCTCATGATACAACAAGACAAGATAGCGCATTGAAGGTTTCATTTTTGATTTGTTCTGCGCATGTACGTCATAGTTGCGGAGTGTACATTTTGACTCTTGGTATTTACGTGTTTTTTATATGGAACGAGTTGTGTTGGTTCTTTAAATGTTTAAATAAAAAGGAAAATATAGAAGATATAGTTTCGGAATTCTGTGAATGTGCTTGGAAAAACATTTATCGTCCATAACATGTCTTTTTTTTTTATTGTTCCTTTCAATTAAGTCGCAGAATTACTTATTTTCTGCTCAGCTCGACGCGTCATATTAACAAAATTGATGAAAAAACTTGTGTTTTGAATCGAATGTGAATAAAATGTTTAAAAAAAACAAGTAGTTTCGTCAATTATTTATTCTATTTTCTTGTTTTTTCGTCCACTGTTTGTCGATTAAGGAAGCTAATGCAAAAGTGCATTCGCGAGCGGAAGAAGAGTGTTTTTGATACGGATATTGCAGTTAAAACAATTCAGAGTTAATGGGTAATATAGTTTCACTATTGTCTTTCATCATAGCTTCAGATGGCTTCGGAAGACCAACCATGCTGCAGACTCTAAATCCTACCAAAGAGAGTGCGTGTCTAAGCATAAATGCAACTGCATTTATAATGCCAGTTTGCCTACCCTTTTCATGTTGAAAAAAAAATTATTAAGTAATTTTTCACAAAATAAAGTCTATAAAGTCCTTATTTTTCTATTAATTAGGTCTTATCGTTTAAGGATAAAGATTCTTTGACTTAAAAGATTTTTTTTTTTAGAAAAGTTATGGAGCTGTTTCTAATGATTATTTTTGTTTTTCATTAATTATATTTGCACTCAAATAAAGAGCAAATATCCCTTTTACAAATATACTATTATTTGTTCAATTAATAACAATAATAATTTAACAAAATCGCAAATCTGTACTTTCGCGCCAATAGTACATCTACCACGACAAGCCAGAATGAAGTCGCTTTCAAACTTTTGGGAAAAGTGGAAGTCTAATTGGAAAAAAAACTGGAAAGCACAGTTCGCATTTGAGAATGAGGCTGATTTTCAACTTGTCGATTTGAAATTGACAATCGACGAATTTTTATTCATTCATCATTTTCAATGGTCCGCTTGTCCATTAAGTGGGTCGCGGGTGTAGGTTGCTCAGATGGACCCTTCATAGTTCTCGATCCTCCGCCATCGACTTCAAATCATCAAGGGCAATCCCCATACGGGTAGAGGAACGATTATGGACTTGATCTAACCATCTCATCCTAGGTCTACCTAGAGGACGCCTGCCTGATGGTACGGATTTCATAGGACGTCGTAGAATCCTAGTCGGGGACATGCGTTTAACATGACCAAACCACCGAAGAATGGACCGCTCCGTTCGGAGAAGTAGCTGTAGCTGCTCGACATTGAGTTCGTCACGTACTCTGGTATCTTACGTTCCTCACGTATTTTTATGCCAAAAAAAATTATGGCAAGTGGAAATAGCGAAAAATTGCTTGTCACTGAATTGACAAACAGTCTTTGCCAATAACTGACAAAGAATTTGATTGACAAGTGGAAATAGCTGAATTGTCAAACAAAATGTCACTTTATCTATAAGTGACAGTGAAGAATTGGCATCAACGTTGACATATTTTATATGAATTGCTAGTAGACGTCTTCGCCTTGGTTCCAACATAATCACTAGCCCTATTTGTTTCGGAGCGAAATAATTTGGAAATTGACACTTTTTTGTAGTGGCATTATATTAAGGAGGAAGCAACAATTTGAATGTCAACCGTTTTTACTCGCCAAATTCTCTAACGCCCAAGTGTCTCTAGCATTCTATGCAGAAATCCAAAATGTTTCGTCATTTTGTTGTACGAACTGACATTTCACTTGCAGCCCATATATAATAAGTCAATGGGCATCAAATTCGTAAGTTTGTCAATCAACTGACAAACGATTTTTTGCCAATAATTGGCATAAGTGGAAATGAACTGACGGTGGACATAAACGCGAGAGCTGTCCAACTTTGTCAATCAACCGACACACGTGGAAGCAAAAGCGAAGACGGTCGAAATCCAAGTATTGCTTTCAATACGATCAGCCGGACATTTGGGAATAACCCTCTGTGTATTGCTTCACACGAGGAGCGAAAAAAATAAGAATCGCAAAACTACCGAATGTCCTATACACTACAGCTCTAAACCCGATTCTCACCGGAATGAATTCCCCTGTCTGTGAATACGTGTGAAATGTCAAAATCAATGGCGGCAATGATTTTCCATGCTATACCATGGGCCTAGAATTTTTCAAGTATGCGTGCGTTAATGGCGCTCCTTTGATTTTGTACAGCACATTCTTGGAATTTGGCAAACAAGGATTAAGGAATTCAATATTGAACAACAACGCGGCGATATTTTCATGTGAAGATTGCACCCACCAAGCCAAAAATAATTCTCATTGCACCCTGCACATTTTTATGTTGAATTCGATTGGCAATCTGAGATTTTTTAAGATTTCTCTAGATTTCGTCTGGCCAATCGAACAAAAAGAAGTATACTGCGCTGTTCTTTGTTGGTGTTGGTGGTGTGGCTGCCAAAAGTTGTTTACCTTTTTTGTTGTGAAGATTTTTTTTTCATCATAATGGCCGTGTTCCTTCGACCGCTAGTCATCTAGCACATAATATCCCTGATGGAGGAACGCTGGCGCTAGAGATCTAGCGGCAGCGGCAAAGTGACGTTAAAACCAATTTGAATTCGTATTATTTCATCTTCATAAGAGTCAAAAATGTATTTTGGCCCATAATGCCGCATATTTATTAATACACTATAATTTAAATAAACAAATACAATGTATATTAATTACATAGAAGCTTCATTTCACATTTTACACCAAATTGGAAATATTTGACTTCTGCACTTTCACTTTTGTTTTGACAGTTCGTTATTTTTTTTCAATCTAGCAGTTCATTTTGTGCTAGATTGAAAAATTTCCCAGAAAAGGATATTTCACAAAATGTGCTAGAACTCTAGCGCAAATGCTGAAATGTCAGCTTTTTTTATATGGAGTTTGGCATGCCGCTAGTCATCTAGCGGTCAATGGAACGCGGCCAATGTAAGTGTATTGGTAAATCTCGAGCGTCTCTGAGAAAAAATCTAGATTCGCAAAAGTGCTCTCGACTCTGAAAAAGATTGCTTTTTTTTGTACCAAACGAACGAAAAAAGTGATCTCGGGAAAGAATAAATGCTTTTTTCTGGCGAATCGAAATTAACATTAGTCAAAGAAACTTCCAGTTATGTAGGTATGTAGTTTAAAATAAGATTCATTAAATTCTTCATAGTATTCTTACCGCCATCTACAGTTAAATGAGAACACCTCACAGAACTTGTTTCAGTTCATTTCACACACGTCATTTCAACAACGCCCAATAAAAATGCCCATGTGTCGTCATCGCTTTCATCAGAGCGCGAGCATTTGCCGCTGTCAGGTTTATTTTTATTTTTAGCAGCAAAAGTGAGGCAAACGAAGTAAAAAAAAGATCTTACAACGCGCTGCGTGTGTAACAATTTTTTATTTTTTTCCTTTTTAATAAGTTTTTGTGAATTTTCTTACGGCGCGCAACAGAGGTTATGGTGCATTTTTCGTCCCGTGAAACTAAAGTTTTACTGACAGAAATTCTCAACACAGCGTACGGATTTATGTTTCCTCTAATACTCCATATCAGTTGTTTGCAATATTGAAAAAGTTCCAGTAAAAGAACACCAAGATGAATCTACTTCTTGTGATCGTTCTCCTTTTCACAGTGCGTTTAGCTTCGGTCTTTATAGTGCAAACCTACTATGTACCCGATGAGTATTGGCAGAGTTTAGAAGTCGCCCATAAAATCACCTTCGGGTAAGCATTTGGCCAAAAATCAAAACAACTCTGATAAAGAGCGCACTTTGGTATGATTTCGAATTGCAGATACGGTTATCTCACATGGGAATGGGTGCAAGGTATACGTAGTTATTTGTATCCAATGGTATTTGCCGGACTCTACAAGTTGCTGGCGCTTCTAAGCCTGGATCAGGTTAACTATTTGGTGAGCACTATCAATATCAAACTCATAGTGATTGATTCATTATGTAATCCAAAATATGCAGGTTTTATTGCCGAGAATAATACAAGCAGTATTGTCGGCTTTCTCGGATTATCGCTTCTACGTGTGGGCAGGGAAAAAGAAGTGGGCACTGTTTTTGATCATCGTGCCGTGGTTTTGGTTTTACACTGGATCTAGAACACTGACCAACACTTTAGAGGCTTCGCTAACAACGATTGCATTGAGTTATTTCCCCTGGCAAAAGGAGGGAACCGGATACCTGTGGTTGGCTGCACTTTCATGTTTTATAAGACCAACTGCCGCAGTTATCTGGGCTCCGCTGTGCATTTATCACTTGACCAAGACGCGCTTGTCGGTTGTTGAATTGATTTTGAAGCGATTCATCTTGATTGGGTAGGTGTGAGTCTGGTACTTGACAGTTTTGTACATAATATGGTTCACTCTTCAGGCTTCTAGTTGTTGGGGCATGTGTGACATTGGACACGTATGCTCATGGCACACCAATTGTTACACCGTATGAATTCTTGAAGTATAATCTCGTGCGCGGCATTGGAAGTTTTTATGGAACCCATCCATGGTAAGTACAGGAATTCACATTTTCATATCGGGCTAACTAGTTTGTTCAATTTAGGTACTGGTACTTTACCGTTGGACTGCCAACAGTCCTTGGAATCAATACTCTACCCTTTCTTTTTGGAGTTGTCGAGACGATTCGTCACCGTGAAGTCTTCCCTATTCGCAAACAACTGCTAATCACAATACTCGTCTCCTTAGTTGCGTTAAGCCTTGTGGAACACAAAGAATTCCGCTTTGTGGCATCGCTTCTGCCTCTGTGTCTGTACATCATAGCTGACACGCTAACCCGTTGGAGTTACAAAGCTTCGCGGTCATTATTGTGGGTCATCGCTGCTGTCATTCTTGCGGGGAATGTCTTTCCAGCCTGGTATCTCAGCACCGTACACCAACGAGGTCCCATTGACCTGATGCCAAAGCTGCAAGAAGTCGCTGCAACCTACCGAGATGAGGCGAATCATCGAGCATCGATTTTATTCCTCATGCCATGCCACTCGACGCCTTACTACAGGTTGGTTTCCGTTTCCATGAAGGCTCTGAGCTCGAAAGCTAAAAGCAGTTTTCTTATCATTTCAGCCACATTCACGAGAATGTAACCATGCGATTCCTCACCTGTGAACCGAACTTGCAAAACAAAAAGCCCTACCTCGATGAAGCTGATCAATTCTATGAGAAACCCGACGGATGGCTAAGATCTCACATCCCATCATATCCGAAGACAGCGATGCCAACGCATGTTGTGCTCTTTGAACCGTTGGCCACGAAAATCAACGAATTCCTTTTGAACTACAGACCCCTGCATAAGATCGCCAATGGAGAGGTAACTGCTCAGTCCCTCTTAACTTATGAAAAGTTGAATAGCACCCATCTCTTGCAGTACATGCAAGCCAGAACAGGTAAAAATATTTTGGTTTTTGAACGCCTAAGGCCCGGCGAGGAGAACCTCTACAATAGGGAAGAAGCCCAAGCAAAGCCTGCTGATCCAGAACTGGCCGACTTCGAACGTGGTACCTACCCTGGAGATGGCGCTGGCGGTTATGATTACTACGAAACGGATAGAAATCTCTTCAACTAAACACGAAGACAAAAAGACTGATGATCACACGGTAGTACGCAGTATACTACGAAAGTACAATCAGCAATAGAGTGCGTGTGTGTATTTGATGCTCTCAATTCACACACTCAACGTGACACACTTAGTTTTAGTTCTATTCTGCTAAGAATCTGTTTTAATGTTTAATTAATTTGAGTGCTAGATAGTGCTTCGGTTCATATTGTACATTACGTGTCTTTAAATTAACAGTTTTAATTTATTTTCTAGAGTGCGAGTCCTTTTGCGTTGTTGTAGTCCTGACACAATTTCTTTAAGTCCTAATTTTGAACCGTTTAAGTTGACGTCATATTTTTTACAAAGCAGTAGTTGCAATATACAAATTCCCTCTTGGAAAATAGTTTTGAAAATGTATTTTGTTATTATTGATGCCTAAGGTGTTTGTTTACACACGTCGACTTCGACAGTTATAAGTTGATTTTAGACAGGCTGAATAGTGGATACATTCATTCTGTTATAATGATGGCCGGTTTGGTGTTAAATCTAAGTCATCGGTCTTTATTCCGACGTTTATTCCAACTCTATAAGTTCCAAGGTCGGTGGCAGACGATTGACGGCTATGAAGAGTACGCTAAAGCATTTTACACCCACGAACCTTATAATGATCGAAGTGGCTATTCGGCCGTTACTTTTGTACTAACGACGTTTGCCGATGTTCAGAATACGGCAATGTTATCAACGTTTGGTTTAAATTGGGTGCCATCTAGGTAACGCCAACGAAAAATACCACGAAAAACTGGGCATGAACACAGAAGGTGAGGATTAGTTTACTCCTTCTCTTCTTCATCCATACACCATACAGCTTCTGCAAAAGTCGTTTGAAAAAAGGCCTTCCCTTACGGCATGATTTCCTATCCGAAGTGGCTATTCGCACGTTCATTTTGATAGATTTTGAACTGAACTGACGTTTACCGTCTTTATAAATATAAAAGTTGGATCCTAAACGTACGGCATAATGTCCGAAAATGATTGAACTGGAGTTTAGAGTCCTTGCCGCGAGAGTAGCGAGCCACATACCCCAACTTGACGCAATATAAACTTTGACATTTCGTTACGTAGTCGTGTCCCGAACAACGTCCGAATAGCAATTGAAAATTGGGTGTTGCTATTCGGATTCGCACGTTGTTCAGGACACGACTGCGTAACGAAATGTCAAAGCTTATTATATTGCGTCAAAGACTCTAAACTCCAGTACTATAATCATTTTCGGACATTATGCCGTACGTTTAGGATCCAACTTTTATCTTTATAAAGAGTTTTTAATGAAAATAGGATTACGTTACTAAAGTCGTGTCCCGAACATCTGTAAACGTCAGTTCAGTACAAAATCTGTCAAAATGAACGTCCGAATAGACACTCCGTTGAAAATTCAACTTTTGCAGGTAAAAAATGTCTTGCGATATCCACTGTGCAAAATGAGTTATCATTTTTTACGCTCATCTGGTTTGCTTTTAATTGATAAATAATATAATAGTTATCAAGTTGAGTATTAATCGTATTTTATGCTT
The DNA here is from genome assembly GCA_949372485.1 of Cheilosia soror. Classification (NCBI taxonomy): domain Eukaryota; kingdom Metazoa; phylum Arthropoda; class Insecta; order Diptera; family Syrphidae; genus Cheilosia; species Cheilosia soror. The sequence goes on along the minus strand of OX443561.1, from coordinate 32,061,363 downwards.
GTTTTAGACCTTCTTAAGAAAAAAAAAGAGACACAAAAAAGAAGCGTTTTAAATCTGTTCCGGTAAATTAAAATATTGCCCACGAATTTTTGTATGATTCAATCATTTTGTACCCACCTTTATGGGATGACTTAAAATTTCTATTCCATTCATCCATCAAGTTCTCATTCATCTATTATACCTCATTTAGTACAAAAATATTCTCCCCATTCGGAAAATAAAAGTTTCACCCCATCTGTCAGTTGGGTTTTTTATTCACCATTCCTCACGGTACGAGAAAATTTTCGGATGATTTTTGATTCCGTTTTTCATTCATATATTTTTTTTACTTTTCGTCATTAGCTGATTGTCGCTAATTTAATCAAAGACTGTTTAATTCCAGACTGTTTAATCGAAATCGACTACCGAGCTTAAGAATCTACAATGGCCTCTGCAGTACGAGTATTAGGCCGTATTCAGAGTAAGATAATGGAACCACAAAATAATATTCTAATTATATAACTTCAATAGAATTGAAAAATTCCTCTTGAGGGAAAGAAAATAATTAAGTGGCAGTGACATCTTGTCATTCCACACTGCAATAGAAACCTATTGTTTTTTGAAACACTATGGATCAAAAAATACATAGAGTTGTGCGTGATGAGGTTATCCTTGATAAAAAAAATTCTTCCAGTAGGTACTTTTTTGGAAATAGATTTTTGAAATGTGTTTTTTTTTTATTAGATGTTGTTATTGCCGGTGTCCGTGGTAAATGTGATTATACCAAAACCCGCCAGAATCTTCAACTTTATGCTGACTCAAAAGTGATCTGCCAGGGTTTCACTGGCAAACAAGGCACTTTCCACAGTCAACAAGCACTTGACTACGGCACCAAACTGGTCGGTGGTGTATCACCTAAAAAGGGAGGCACTAAACATTTGAATCTTCCTGTTTTTGCAACGGTAAAACTTTCAATGCAACGCGCTGTCATGTATGATTGGAATAAATACCTATTTTCTCTTTTAAAGGTTGCTGAAGCTAAAAAGGAAACTGACTGCCATGCCACCGTTATTTATGTTCCACCACCTGGTGCTGCTCAAGCTATCATGGAAGCTCTTGAAGCTGAGGTTCCCCTAATTGTTTGCATCACTGAGGGTGTGCCCCAACACGATATGGTGCGCGTAAAGCATGCACTTTTGGCGCAGGAAAAGTCTCGTTTAGTTGGACCCAATTGCCCTGGAATCATTGCTCCTGAAAGGGTGAGTGTTAGAAACAACATTATAACGTTTTCCGCTTAAGTTATCTATCAGTGATACAAATTCCAATCTAATTAGTCGACAACATTTATTTTCGATTCGGAGGTCAAAGTCCGTCTGATGTCTTCTTGAACTTTAGCTCACAGTCGGCCATCGGGTGCACTGTGTTCTTAGATTAACAACTTGTTAGAGAGGGTCAGCAATGAAACAGTTTTGTGATAAGCGACGTCATAGTCTGTTATCTAAATTAATATACAGCCACCGCTATTGTTGACTCTAATTAAATACACAAACGTTGGTGGTTTATGCAACGATGCTTAATTACTTAGCGGTCGACATTATGCATACGACTGTGTAGTTTCATTCTTTCTCTCGCACTTGCATTGGCCCTGATCCAATTAGCGCGCCAGCACATTTTAGATACGAGCAATAGCAATAGAAAAAGATTTGTTTGGCCTTGAAATTATTCACTTGAATTGTGCTGGCGTTTAGCCTTTCTAAATTTGTTGCCTGCATTTTAAAGAGAATTTTTCAAATATTTTCATCAAACTGATGAACTTTCATTAACCTATCGATGATTGCTCCTATACTTTGTTTGGTTTTCATGGGTAATCCACGTATGTGGGTACTTACGTGATTCGCATTCGATTGAGTGAAACGAGTCATGTAGACATCTCACTCTTTGGTTTCTCTCTTGTTTCTTTAAATAGAAAATTATTGATAAACGAAATCAGAAGATGTCTGTTTACCACTTAGAGGGACGTTTCGAAATAATATGTGAATTGATTTTAACTAGTTTCCGGTGTAAGTGGTCATAATTATTGTTTATAAATTTATTTATCTATTAAATTGACAAACCAGTGTAAATTGTTGGTTAAAAAAAAAAAAACAATCTGACACGTCAGACTGATGATGACGATCGAAATTTGGTAGGATACGAATTTATTTTGAAATCAACAAATTTGTTTATTTGTTCAGTCTGTCCGACCAATGTGATCCCGTGGGCTGAGTTATAGATAAGTAATCGCTTTCGCTGTAGTTCTAACGAAATGGTATTCAAATGTGCATAAATGTCGACTCTGTTTTTTCTAAAAATTGATTAGAGACTATTAATAACCTTTAAAACGGTTATAACAGTGTTTCGTGCTAGCTACTCAACAGCGAATGCTTGGATATGTTATTGTATCTAATGTTGTTGACTAATAAAAAGGCAAAACCCACTGACTCCACTCATGAACGATGCAGCAGCAGACCAGAAAAAAACTGGTGATGACCTCACTTCTATAGATTATATAAAATGTTGTCCATATAGTCCACCAAAACCCTTTCCATTGTTTTTAACAGACAGGATGTTAGGCTGGAAAAGGAAGGCTTGATTGTGAGCGCATACGCAGACGATGTAGTAATTCTAGTCCCAGGTAAGTTCACTCCAGTTCTCAGCGAACGACTTAGTTACGCTCTCTTAGTCGGCTCTCACATTGAGGCAACATTCAATAAGCAACTAGCAATAGGAAACACGCAATATTATCGCTCACAGTTATTTTACATAGAATTAGATTAGAGGTCTCACATCAAAGCAACTCAATATCGCTCAAACGAAAAATGTTGCTGGTTGCTACAATAATTATCGCTAGCGATACACAGCGCATGTTGAAAAGCAACATCATATTGCTTTCTAGTAGCAATATTTGTCATTATTGACACATTTGCGCATACTACGTTTCGGGGCTCATTCGATAACAGTTTTGAAATTGGGTGGGATATACTCTGAGTTCCTTAGCGCAAATATTTCCACCATGATTTATTAAATTAGTAAATGCAGGGTGCACCCAATATTTCCTTTTCTTTTGCCTTTTTTTTTTTTTTTAAATGGAACCACATTAGAAAAATCGAATCATCGGAGTCGTCGGATGACATGTTAGTTAGAAATTTCAGGCAATACTGTTGCTTCGATGTGAGAATAGGCTAAAATAAAGTTACGTATTGCTTAGTTGCTTATTGCTTGTTGCCTCAATCTGAGAGCCGCCTTACTAGTTAACAACTGGGTCACGGGACGCGGACTGGGTGTGAACCCATCAAAGACAGAGGTCTTTCTGTTTACGAGAAGGAGAGTAATTCCTCCATTTAATCCACAAAGGATGGGCGAGGTGGATCTAAAAATATCAAAGACAGCAAGATATCTCAGGCCACGAAGAAAAAATACCATCTCTCAAGCCTCACTAAAGTCCAAAGGGCGGCATACATTGGGATAACGGGTTCCCTACGAAAAACACCCTCGATTGAAACACAATGGAGCGCGGCAAAGGAGAAGATAACTACAGACTATCTACCCCCCACACTCGTTTTTGAAAGGAGATTCATAACCAGAATTCCGGACAGAAATGAATGGGAGCACAATGCAGTTACAGAAGTAGAGGAGATAGCCCTCTATACCGATGGTTCAAAGATGGATGTTGGTACAGGCGCGGGTATCTTCAGCGAACCTAAACCTGCGAGAATCATTCCGAATCAACGATGACTGTAGTGTGTTTCAAGCGAAAATTGCTGCTATAACCCTAGCGGCAAAGGCCCTAAGGAGACGACACATTGCCGACAAACAAATCACTATATACTCTGACAGCCAAGCGGCCATAAAAGCCATGGAGTCAGTCGTGGTGAAGTCGAGAGCAGTAAGTCATTGCCAGAAATACCTGGACGAATATCGCAAGCAAATCACTATATACTCTGACAGCCAAGCGGCCATAAAAGCCATGGAGTCAGTCGTGGTGAAGTCGAGAGCAGTAAGTCATTGCCAGAAATACCTGGACGAATATCGCAAGCCAACACGGTGATCCTATGCTCGGTACCGGGGCATATGGATATTCCAGGAAATGAATAAGCGGATGAGATTCCAAGAAATGGGTCAAAGATGCACGCATCAATGGCCCTAAAATCTGTAAGAACACCGCTAAGCACGCTTGCCAGGAAGTTCGACATTGAATCCTTGAGTAGAACAAATCTACGCTGGAACAATCTCAACACCTGTAGGCATGCAAAAGAATTATGGCCAGAAGTAAGCAAAAAGAGATCCAAATTCATGTTGGGACTTAGCCGCAAGGATATCCGCATACTCACGGGGGTCATTACTGGACACTGTGCGATAGGGGTACACGCGGAAAGGCTGGGCATACTGCATAATGACTTTTGCAGAAGCTGCAGAGACGTTGAAGAAATAGATTCTGTTCATCATCTGCTTTGCGAATGTCCAGCTTTTAAAAACAGTAGACAGAGAATTCTCAACAGCTTCTTCTTCGATGAACTAGAGGATTCGGTGAATGTTGATCTTAAGGAACTCCTGAGATTCATACTTAAATCGGGGTGGTTCCAGTAGGTCATCAAACATCCCTTCGGTTGCTCCTAGGACAAGCTGGGAATCTGGATATAAGACCTTGTGTTTGCCTGTGGTTAATACCAAATCTAGGTGACTCAGTAAAGCGGTATATTCTTTGTCTCCAACAGGTATGAAATGGAAGGTTCCCGTGACTGGACACAATGGACCCATCTGATGGTCTATGTGAAGCTGTGGCCACAAGAGCACCCAATTACCTACCTACCTACCTACCATGTTAGGCTGACTGGTCTGAAGGACTTTGCCTCGGTGTAATCCTTTTTTCCCCGTTTTGGAAGGAAGACCACCATGTAATGGGATGTAGCCTATTGCTAGGCATGCAACGTTTATATTCCTGAGCCTTGGTACAATTACGTCTACTCAACATTGCGTTAGACCTGGAAATATACCATCTCGTCGTGCGGTTTTGAAGGGTGAAAATGTTGCTATCGCCCCCTGAACCGCCTCTGGTGGCACGATCCGTTCTGCTTTCGTCCTATCCATCCTGTTCGCTCATTGTTTCCTTGGAGCCCATGACCGATCTGAGTTATAGCTTCCTGGAAAGTGTACTTCCATCAGGACTCCGTTTGTTTGATCCAGAGTTTCCACTATCTCCCCCCTGTGGTTTTACATGCCATGTATTTTTCGGTATTCCGAATGCCTTTACATTCAGTTTTTCCTCCAACACTTCATGGTATTTTGTCCTATCCGTGTTCTTCGGAATTCTGATGTATTTCCGATCTTTCTTTCTTTTAGATCCATAACGAACATCAAACGAAATGGCTCTGTGATCCGACAATGTAGCCTGATCCTTTACCATCCAATTTAATACCCTTTGCTCCTGCATAGGGTCACATCAATCACTCCCCTTCGCCTCACATCCACGAAGGTTGGCTCTGTTCCCCTGGATGGGATAGGATAGGTAGATCCTTGCTTGATACAAATTCGAATAGCGCTTCTCCTTCGTAGGTGCTGCCCCATACTGTATTATGTGCATTGGCATCACAACCAATTATAGAATCCTCGTTCTTGTTCCTGTAGGCATTCACCAAAGACTCGTAGTTCTCTTGTTGGAGGAGATTCTGGCGAATCAATTTATAAGCTTGAACTCCGTGCCTTACATACAGGATACGGATACAGGATCTAATTCTTTCGCTGGTTTGCTCATAATGCAATTTAGCTATGCTATTTGGAATTCTCTAAATTTTCCTCTAAAAATCCAAGGCTCCTGTATCAGGGCTATGTCAAACGAATCCTCGTCAAAACATTTAGTCATGATCGCTGACGCTGCTTTGCTGTGATGAAGGTTCAATTGAATCACCCTAAGCTTTTCCCGGTGACCGCACTTAGAAGTACTCTTACCAATTGCAAGATCTTTGGAATTCGCTTCATGAAGTCGAAGTCTTATAAAAATTTACATCAACTTGATAGAATTTTGAGAAAACTTGCCGGTAGACGAACGCCCCTTTTTCCTGTCCCGACCACATTTCGCGAAGTCCTTTGTTCGGACAATTCACATCAATGTTCCCAATTTTACAATTTTAGCTCCCATGAGTGTCGAGAAATATCCTCTGAATTTTTTTATTTTTATTTTTTTATGGGAGGTTCCACTTTTTAATGTTCCCCGTGATCTACGGGCAGACAAGAGACACATGCAAACTTTCATTCCGACGCAATTTTAAAATACCCCTAACAGTGTCTAACAAACTTGTGTGTGTAGATTTATTTATTGATTATTCTTCTATTATTAATATTTTCAGTGCAAGATCGGCATCATGCCTGGTCACATCCATAAGCGCGGTAAAGTTGGTGTCGTCTCAAGGTCTGGTACTTTGACCTATGAAGCTGTCAACCAAACCACCGAAGTAAGCTAAATTGTTTCTCATTCTGTAAATAAATATGCTTATCGGTCCTCAACAGGTCGGTTTAGGTCAAACTCTGTGCGTGGGCATTGGTGGTGATCCATTCAACGGAACTGATTTCATCGATTGCCTAGAGGTATTCATCAAGGATCCCGACACAAAGGGAATCATTCTTATCGGTGAAATTGGCGGTGTTGCTGAAGAGAAAGCTGCCGAATATCTCATCGCAAACAACCAGGTGAGTTATCTACCTCCAAATCCTCGTACTCTTATGTAAACCTGTTTTTTTTTCGAATAGGGCGTCAAAGCCAAGCCAGTTGTATCATTCATTGCTGGTTTGACCGCCCCACCTGGTCGACGAATGGGTCATGCTGGTGCTATTATCTCCGGAGGAAAGGGTGGTGCTGGTGACAAGATTGCTGCTCTCGAAAAGGCCGGCGTCATTGTAACCCGAAGCCCTGCTCAGATGGGCAAAGAGCTCTTCAAGGAAATGAAACGTTTGGAATTGGCTTGAAATGTCATGTAAATTTTTAGTTCTTTATTTTCTACATTTTTACAATGTAAACATGTTGATTAGGATTCGTCCTACCCACTTCCATCTAAATGAGAATTAAACTTGTTAACAGAATTAGTTCGCTTCATAAATATGAAATTACAAAAAATAAATAAATGTTAGGCCTCTACAAATTTAATGAGTCTCTGTGTGATTTAAATATTTTTCAAAATTCACGTTAAAACTGCCAAGGAAAGCTCTTAGTGCCACCACCATGGAGAAACATTAACAAATGGAAATCACAAATGATTCGCCATTGTTAGACTTTGTTTTTATTTCTATTTCTTTTTCGTTGTTAATTTATTTTAGAATGTTACTCGCACCAAATTGCATGGAAATCATACAAAATAAATAAACTCTTCTATATTGTAAATGGATATACCTACAAATTATATTATTATACACACGTATGTAATTGTAAAAACACTACGCAAAACACAACTAAAACTATTGAATAAAATTGAAAAACGAACTAATTACGATTTGTTTGGTAAATATCTAACACATACGTTCCGTCGTCGTCGTTGTTGTTGCCAGTCACTCTGTTAACAACGCAGCACTAGGTCTATTGCGACTGTTTAGAGAATTAACTATTTTTTTGGGATCAATGCAAGACAAGAATATTTTCTTATTTTAGTCAAAACAAATAGTCAAGTTATATTGTTATGTGAGTAAAAATAAATCTGCCACTAAATAAATGGTAAACATAAAAATAAATATTGTTGATTTTTTTTTGTCAAAAGTTTGTCCGTTTTTCAGTTCAATGATGAAACGGCTAAAGTCATGCATCAGAACAACGCATTCATCCAGCTCAAGAATTGAGAATCTCAATTCTCTCTCGTTGATGAATACCGAAGAGAAAGAGAAAAGTTGTCAAACTTCCCGTTGCAATTTGTAAATCCTGGAGAGGTGGAAGTGGTGGTTCATGCCTTTGAACCCAATTAGCACTAGGGTGTGCCGTTTTCTTACCACGCCTCGTGTGACCTACTTTGTAATGTTTGGTAAGGATGTGGTCCGGTCGGTGACTATAACCAACCTGTAAAATTGAGAAATCGGATAAGATCCTGTATACCCGAGATGTCGCTAACGTCGCCAAAGAATGGTTGGTTCAGTGCGCGCCGTCTGGCTTTGCTAGAGCTGGACATTTGCAGAGGAAATGAGAGAGAGTTTCTTTCTCGCTAGTGTGTATTCTTTATAATCTAGGGATATTTCGATTGTCCGCACTATCTCGTGGAGAGCCGTTTCCGTGGAAATACCCTTTAGGTAGGCGTGCTGTGATTTGGATAGCAAAGATTCTTCTAGAAAACTTCGCATAGATTCTGGAATACGCTCTAGGGTTTTAAGTACAAAGCAGTTTAAACTAATTGGCCTGAAATCCTTCGCGGTTTCATGCCCACGTTTGCCTACTTTCGGTATAAACACCACTCTAGACCTAGAGTATAGGGTACGTGGTTTAGTATTAAATAGCTTCTGAATATTGACGCCAATCAAGGTAGCCTTAAGTCTTGCGTTTTCTGTAGCATGACAGGTAGTATGCTGTCAGAAACTGTTAATAGCCCAGGAAATCTTTTCCTCGGAAATTATTATTCAAGTGATATTACTGTACAGGTTGTACTTGCAGAGACCTCTCGGGTTATGTAGGTACTAATATCGCTGCATCCAGGAAAGTGGGTATTTATTAGGAGTTCTAGGGTCTACGCCTCGGTCTCCACGCAGGAAAATCCTGGAGAAGACACCAGTCTGATCAGAGACGTTGCTGAATGGCCAGAGCGAAAACACTGAGAGATAAATAATTGTTACAGCACTTTTTTCACGTGCAGTAGGGACTGCGAAAAGACAGCACCTATAATCGGAGATAGGTTATATCATGGGGAAAATGATTGAGAGTGAATACGGTTGGAATCGAGTATTATCCTTCATGGAAACTCTGCTGAAAACCAAGAAGAGAAAAGAAACCCACACCGCACCCTCATAGAAGAACAGGAAATATCAGGTAGAAGGAAGAAACGGTCCCCAAAGTAATACGAATCGTAGTTTCAAGGGGCTTTTGAAGAAAACCAAAGGGAGAGGGGGAGTTTAGTCAGAAGTAGGTGCGTGATGCATTCTTCACCCTCCCTACAGAAAACAATGAAAAATTAAGGTAGGACAGATCACAAACGAGACATTTAACACAAAACATTTTAAACGGTGACCGGACAAAACCTCAACACTGAAACACGTCCGCCCACTTTTGAATTCGGCATCTATATGCCACTACAACTTAAACAAATTTAATTGGGAACAGCTCCCTGATAAGTGGTATCCCCTCTATCCGCTCTATTCCCCCTAGAAGTGATATCACACATTTTAAAAATCACTTTTCATTCGGGATAATGACTGCCACAGCAGAGCAGATAAACTGAGGTTAAGGGTTATCAAAGCTGAAAGAACAAACACTTTTATTTATTTGCGTTGACTTATATTAATTTAGTCATCCGCATCAACAGTTTTACACGCACAGCATGCATTTTTATTTTTTAAGTTAAGCTAACATGAATAAAGCGAACAAGCACCTAGTGTCCTAGCACATAAGTAAATACATTTTACATTGTTATAGTCAATGGGTCCCTAAACATGAACGGATTTTGAGCGATGATCTGTTGGTGTAAACGTAGAATAATTCATCTTTATTCAGCTTCGACCAATGAGGTCTTGGAATCCTTTGTGATGAGTTGAAGAAGAGAGCCGTTGGTTGGGCGATCCTTGCCTTCGGTCCACTTGGAGAAGAGCCTAGAGGGTGAACATTTAGAATGAATTGGTTTTTGTTAGTTCGAAAATTCTTACTCAGCGACTTCCGTAAGAGGTGTCCATGTGGCAAAATCAGCCTTGGGCATCCATTTTCGGTTCATTGGGGTATCCAGTGTCACAGGTAAGATTGATAGGACGAGAGAGTCAGCGGGCAATCCAGAGTCCTTCTCTGCCAGAGATTTGGTAAGTTGATGTACAGCAGCCTTGGCCATGCCATAACCAATCATTCCAGGAGTTCCCTTTAGGGCTGGCTTTGCTCCGGTCAAAGCTAAGACACCGCCATCTTTCAAATGCTGTGCAGCTACAGCAGCGGAAATAGTCGATGTCCAAACGCTTTGACGCCACATCAAATCGGCATTTTTAGCAAGATCTAAGAAAACATAAAGTTAAAGACACGACCAGCGACTTTCTAGTAGGTATTAACCTTTTTTGGCATTGCCACCAGCCCATCCACCTGCTACACAAATGATGGCGTCCAATTTATCTCCACTCAGGGCTTCGCTGACTTTGCTGATAACATCTGCTTCTTGATCTGCCCAAGATCCATCACGTGGCACAACAATACTCACATCAGCTTGATCATTTTCACTTAGGTCGATGCTTCCCACCCACTGTTCATAATCAAAGTAAAAGGGTCAATTGACATTCACAATCCTGCATTTGCAAACAGAACTCACATAGTTGTTGGCCTTGAAATGTGAAACACATGCAGCACCGAGCGCTCCTCGACCACCGTAAACTAGAACTCGTCCCACAGACATGATACGATTGTTTGCCAGTTTTCTGAAATATTATGTTAACGGCTAGCGGCCCCGAACTCAACTGAATTGTGTTTTGTTAAAAGAGAAACTGAGCTTAGCTTCAAGATTATTATCGTTTCACTTGAGTGTGTGTTGAATGAACCTATAAATTAAAAAGATTTAATTGCTCTGGCTATGTGGTAGCAAAAGTTAATCGACAAAAAAACAAATACAACACAACCACAGCACCGACCAACGACCAACTGTTGCAAATCTGAAATCAACTCTCACTAAAGTCCCCACTCTTGTTCGGTCAGTCGCAGTTCTTAGGAGCAGGCTGATTCACTACATATTATTATTCTTGTAGATCAAGGTTTTGTTTGGGGTTTTTGATTTAATAATGATTTTGCAAAACCCCCCTAAAGAAGGTGTGAGGAGTGACTATGAACAATCGAAAGGAAGTTCACTGGCTGCAATGACGTACTGGTCCAGCGTTTGGTTTGGTGAAAACAGCGGGGTGTGAGTTAAATGAAAATGATTAACAAAATACCTGTTTGTTTCAGTTGGAATGTTGCTGTATTAAGCTGATTTTAATTGATTAATTTATAATACTAATTCGTTGCAAAGTGCGAATAAAAACTTTTCACAAAAGTGCTCGCCGACGACTCGTACAAGTAGGTAGTCAATTTGGCTTGACTTCACTCAATCGATTTTGACGTACCACTTGAGTTGAGTTTGATTTGAGGTACAGTGACTTACAAGTTGTTTGCGATAAATACTTTTTTATAAATATGATAGACCATTTACCATAATCATTGTTGTGATGTACCTCTTCATGATAATATTTCTTTCACAAAGTAAAACAGCGAACCGGTGGTAAACTCACATTGAGCCGAGGTAATTTTCAGGTTAAGTATGATATCAAGACGTGTGAAATTACTGAAACCAACAACACAGAAATCAATTAAACGGCAGAAAAAACATTTTTAGATTTGTTTAGAAGCACAACAAAATCGAATTGCTATTAGAAACGTAAGGCAGTAGGCCTGTTTTATTGGCAATCTATCTTAGTGAAGTAAACTAAAGTGGAATCTTCAGCACGCAATTACAACTACAACTATATAGAGTCTCAAAAGTGACTCACAGGTCGATTTTAAGTGAATTGAGAAGAGAAGGAATTTTTGGTGTAATCTACGCCCTTCTTTTCTCAACTAACCTTAAAATCTGCCTGTTTTACCTGACACAACTTTAATGGGAAGGCCTTCACCCTTCACCCGCGACTCACTTAACGGATAATGAGTGAAAGTGAAAAGCGCATTCCTTAATTTTTAAATGGCCGCTTATCCATTAAGTGGGTCGCAGTTATTATAGACATTGCTTAGGTGGACTCTTCATAACTCTCAATATTCCGCCATCGACTCTAAATCATCAAAGGTATTCCCGATACGGGTAGCGATAGGCGAGATTATGGACTTAATCTAACAATCTCATCCTTGTCTATTTAGAGGATTCCATAGCACGTCTTGGGATCCTGGTTGGCGACATTGCGTTTAACGTGACTAAACCACCGAAGCATGGACATGGACCTTTATCCTTTACATGCCAATTTTTATTTATAAATTTTTTTTTTTCATTGCAATGATGACTTGTTTTTATGTGTAGCCATAGCTCATGAAATTTGTTTCAGGCGAAACCGGTTATATTGGGTATTCAATTGGCAAAAATTCTTACCATAGATCACTTTTGTTGCTCGATTTGCACAAAACAAAAACAATCTCTGAATTATTGTTTGAAAGAATTACATTAACAACAACAATCTTTATTGGAATCGACAGCACTTTTGTGAAAATTTTGCTCGGATCTCGGAATTTATTAATAAGTTAAATTTTTGTTTGACAGCTTGTGGAGTAGTTTGTCTAGGTTTTCGCTAAATTTTTCAACTGCATCGAAACGCATCACTTTTGTTAATTATTAATTTACAAATGTTTAGAAAGCAATTCGAATAAATAAATATAAAATAATTTAACCAGTGAATAGAAAACACGTAAATAAGAGTGTCATCGACTAGACATAATTCCAATCACAACCAACAATAGAACACAAGAATGCTACTTTATACCTTACCTACCAATTTATTAATTTTTGCACCACCCTCTTAACTGTACTAGAATTTGCTACTAGCTTATTATTCTAGTACAGTAACCTTCAATTTTCTTTTTTGGCATGCAGTAATACCAACGCAAATGGAAAATAAAAAAAAAATAAAAAATTTCTCCCGTCGTGGTCGTGTCAATTTCTTCTCGCTTCGTTCGGGTTTATTTGTCCTTCCAATTGTAATTTATAGTAAAAAAAACTATAATTCTCGGTAAATCTTATCGTATTTATCAATCTTCTTGCTGTTTCCAAACTGCAGCTGTGTACCGTGCAATGATCCAATACCCCGCCACACAATGGAGCGCCGAGTAAAATTGAAAACAATAAACCCACATATCACCTGTAAAATTTGTGGAGGATATTTTATCGATGCCACCACAGTCACCGAGTGTTTACATACATGTAACTAGAGTTTTCTCGTGATTTTCCCCAAATAAATTTACTCCCAATTCCACTTGTTTATTTGTAGTTTGTAAAAGTTGTCTCGTAAAGCACCTAGAAGAAAAGAAAACATGTCCCACATGCGAAAATGTCATCCACCAATCTCACCCACTACAGTATATAAGTTTCGACAGGACAATGCAGGATATTGTATATAAGTTGGTACCAAATCTACAGGAGGGTAAGTTAATTTCTCGTCTGTTACACCAAAGAATTGCTCAACTTTTGTATATGCTTCGGACAGATGAGACCCGAAGGGAGCGAGACTTCTACAAAAGTCGAAACATGCCTTGCCCGAAAGATCAACCTCAGAATCACGACGATGACAATGAGAAGGTCAATGAAGCGCATGCCGAATCCGATTATCATCGGCAAGACGAACAAGTCAATGTTTGTCTGGAGTGTATGAGTAATAATTTCAAAGATCTTCAGCGGCGATTTATTAGATGTAGTTCGCAAGCGACTATAACCCATCTGAAGAAGCTGGTGGCGAAAAAAATACTCAACGGAATGGATAAGTATCGCGAGGTGAGTCATTTTTCTTTTTCATTTTTTTTTTGTGTGGATTAACCAATAGTTTTGGGATTATTTTCTTTTCCCTAAAATGTGCGAAAGAAATAAGCACAAGGATGTACCTACGTATATACAATTACAACACCTGTCGGTCAATGAACTTCTAACCTAGACATTAATCAGCGACAAGTGACTAAAAATATACTACAAGGTCGCCTCGAACAAAGAAACAGAATTCAGATAAACGCATATCAATCGATGTTGATTTGTCGTAGGTACCCACGCTTAGCGTGACGAAACTTTCAATTAAAACAATTTTGCGGATTTCGCCATGAACAAAGTGTGATTTTCGAAATCGAGTAAATTCGAAACCATAAAAGTGTCACGTGTAGCAATCAGTATATCCATTCCATACATACCTACATAAAATTGATGTGCACATAATTTTTTTAAGGTCGGATGTTATAGCAGTGATGGAGAGTTAACAAATGACACTGAAGCTGCTTTCGCTAATTGAGATATCGTTTTCTATATTTACGATCAAGTTGTTTAGATATGCGTGGATGATTTTATCGTTGCTATGTAGTTATGGCGATAATTATTACTTATATTGTCAGCGATTTGATCGGAGTGTGAACCTTTTTAGCTTCCTTTAACACAGAATGGGTTACGGTTATATCCTTCTCTATCTTTGGCAACGGCTGACGCTGAGGTGCTAAGTCCTAACTCAAGCTGTAACTACATACGGTCAGAAGAGTTATACGTAGAACATGAGTGATGTGCAGCTGAAGGTTAGTTCTACTACAATCCATCAATGCTAGCCCTCACATACATGTCAGAAAGGGAAGTATACGAATTGATTAAGCAGTCGTGTAAGGTGAACGAAAATTACTTATTGCCTGCTTTCTGACAATTATTGCAGGTGTATAGCTTTATTGTATTTTCAAGCCATTTGAGAGTCGCAGCGTGGGCGGGCTGAGGAAATATATCAACGAATTGGTGCATGCCGGCATGCGCCGTGCCAAAACCTCACCTACGCGCAACTCTCGTCGTGGGCCATCACATTGCTTTCCAGTTCGCTAATACATTTATATTCTTTTAGTAAAGTAATTTACATTAACTGGAGTTGGATTTATTTCTGGCCCTATTCGATTTTCGATCGATTATCCATGTAGTGTGTGTTTTGTTTCTTTTTTTTTACTCGCAAGCTCCCCTCATGTCACAAGTTCTCCTTTGTTGTTTATATTTAGTGTTTTCAGCTATCTCATTGATAGCGGTGTGATATGCTCTACTGGCCATTTAACGTCTATATTGCTGTTGGTGGTCCATTGGAGAGTTTTTCGCTCAAGAGGCTGTGTGTGTTGTAGGTATGGCAGTGAACGAGAATTAACACTAAATGGCAAATAGCTCTTAGTAACTCCAATTGGAATTGTAGCTTTTCGAGCTACACCACTAATTGATTCATCATCAGACTCCTTTTAAGCGATTGGTTGAATATTTTAATTTTGGCAGTCAGTATAATATGTATATAGTCCTTTCACTTGCGCCAATTAAGCGATAAGTACAATGCCGCCAACTAGTGACAAAAAACAGAGACTATGGATGAGCGTAATTTGCGGTCACAAGGTTTTGTTTCTTGCCATTCATTTAGGTTTCTTCTCTTGTTTTGACGCAAGCTATAAGCTTCAACAGATTTGTTGGTTGACATAACCAGGAGGATCGTAGTTTTCAACTGCACATCATTAGCCAGGTAGGTTTCAAGATAAAAAAAGTGTTTAAAGTTGCCACAATCTCGTCTATTGATCACGCAACGAGCATAACTTACTTAGGCTACAGCCCGGGGTCAGTCAGTACGCGGTTTATTCAGTGTTGCGTTTCCATTTGCGTGCACCACTTAAGGCAATGCGGGGTTAGAATCGAAAACTCTTCGGGCCGGTAATGGTAATGGTTCGAGGTTATATTGGCAGCTCAGAACTTTCGGACATGTATAATACTGGACGAGTTCCTTAAGTGATTCGCAATGCATTCAATTTGGTTGACGCTTTTATGGTCTGGTGACAGCCAGGAACCCTTTATGTATGATATGGAGGTGAGAAGCAAAGTCAATTAGGCAAAGTCCGTTTCCAGGCGTGGTGCCATATTATATTCTATATTTGGTTTGGTTGCATCAGCCTTTTTCCCTATATGAGCGAGAGAGAAGATCGGGTTGATGCAGAATGTCATAGGACGTTTACTAACCTGCACTTCCTGGATATCAGCTGTGTCTGCTTTGAAGCAGTCTAGGGCATCAGCTGCTAATTATTCGGCTGCTCACGGTCTGGTGAGGGTCCGAAGAGCACTGTTCTTTTTCCGTTTTACATAATCGTTTACACCAATTCCATCTTTATCCGAGTCTTTCGGTTACTTTGTAAACGTCCTGTATTTTATGTGGCTTTGTAGTCAGCAACCCACTCAACTTAAATGTGTATCGCCTGGGGCTTGCTGTCATCCTAAAAAAACACACTGGGAAATCGGGGGCAGCTTTCAAGATGATAGTTATAATTTTTTTTTTTTATTTCTCGATGAAAGGTGGACACCATGCATGAGGCACCAATGATCCGACGTGCATTGGTAGTGCCGGATTCTTACCGACTAAAATCAGGCATTGCCTTTTCGTTGGCGCTCTAGACGTTCCAGATCGCTGGGTATTCGCACGGCCACGTTGCTTATAATAGTTAAATTTTTGTCTCTATGCAACATGTGATTTACGATGTTATCGGGAGTGGGCCATTCCCCAAATTGATCGCGTAAGGCAATCCTCTCGGTTTCGTACCGTGGGCAATGGAAGAACACCTGTTCCGCATTTTCAGAAACGGTCTCGCAATGTGGACAGTTTGGGATGGTTTCATGTTCGCGTTTAAAGAGATATTCTCTGTAACAGCCATGACCCGTCAAGAACTGGGTCAGATAGAAATTTGTTTCGCCATGAGTTCGTTTAATCCATGTATCGATCAGTGGTATGAGATGGTCCATCTTCCCTTCAACGATTCGTTCCATTGTTGTTGCCAAGTTGCCATGCTACGATTTTTTTCATACCTCCTTTTATCATCATCTACCTTTGAACTCGCTCGGTTCTTAGCGTTTTCATTTCTTCAGTGATTAAATCGATAGGTAGATGATAGGATATGAGGGCGCAGTGGCGCAGAGGTTAGTGTGCTGGACTACTGTGCGAGGGATCCCAGGTTCGATCCTCGGAAAAACACAAATTACATCTTAAAGTTTTTTCTCGCGAACGTCTGACAAACATCCGAGAGTATGATTGTCATGAAAAAGCTTCTCAATTCAGCCGTTCGGACTCGGCATAAAATTGTAGGTCCCTTCCATTCGTCCCAAAAATAGAAACTCACACAAAACGAATGGTTGCGAGAAGCTAGGCGTTGGGTGTCACCCGCCTGTTGCGCCACCTATTTATTTATTTAGATGATAGGATATGACGAATATAACAGTTCTAAATGTACAGGCGACTCTTATTGCGCTATGACTGTAGACGGATTTAGTTCCGCGTACAAAGGACTTAACGTTCGTGGCATTTGACCATATTTCTGCCACGTACATGAGTGTTGAACCAACAGCTCCTGCAAGAAGTAGTCTCTTATTCTGTTTCGGGCCTCCTATATTATTCATCAACCTCGAAAGCCCACTAACAGTTTTTGCTGACATACATACATGCTCTAGATGATATTAGAAGCTTAGTGGAGCATCAATAACCGCTTCTAGGTATTTAATAAATAGCTGAGAAACTACTTCATGCCCTCCCACGCTAAACGTTATTGTTTCCCGAACGTTCCTTTTCTATAAGCATATCCTCCGTTTTATGATCTGCGAGTTGTAAACCGGCATTAGCCAGCCAACTACGTACAGTTGCAGTGCAGCTCGACCTCTTTTATAGTTGTTGCCACAATCACAATGGCGATGTCATCTGCAAACCCGATGACTGACGTTTCTCTTGGAATCGGTAGGCGCAGGATTTCGTCATACATAACGTTCCACAACAAGGGACCTAAGACCGATCCTGTGGAACACCGCCAGTTACTTCATACTCTTTTATTCCCTCATCAGAATTATAGAAAAGGACTCTATTCGCAAAATAACATTTTACCATTTTAAGGAGATATATTCTGGTATTTTAATCCGGTAAAGACAGCTCATAAGATACGCTCCCAATCCGCTGAATTAAAAGCGTTTAAAAGCGTAACGTCCAAGGTTATAATGGCGCAGTATTTTTTGGTGCCTTCTTTCCAACGCCTGCGTTCTATAGCGGCTTGGGCTCCCGTGATTACCGCATTATTTGCATCTACGGTAGATCTTGACTTACGAAAGCCTCCGGCTGTTTCAATTGCTGGCTGTAGCCTATTATAAATGATCCGCTCAATAATTGTGTCTAGTAAACAAAAAGAGACGATAAGATGATGGCTCGTATTTTGTATTACTTTGTATTCCCCTTTCCTTTCGGCAGTAGGACAAGCCTTTGACGCTTCCAAGGTCTAGGAAGGACGCCCTCCTAGAGACACGCGTTAAACATTTCGGAGAAAAAGTCGGGCCGCGCTTTGATTGCGGGCTCTGTTTGAAAATGCCATCCAATCCCGGAGCCTTCGTATCGCGTACCTTCTTACATGCTTCGAATAATTCTTCATGTGTACTGATGGGTATACGCTCCATCTCGTGAAGACTTGGATTGCCCAGCCCCCTATTTTCTTGGCGGGGAAACAGAGTCTCAACGATTGCATACGGGGACCTTTTAGCCTCATCGATACGATTTTGTAAGCTGTACCCCACACGTCTTTCTTAAATTTTTCGCAAAGGTTCTTAAAACAAAGACGCTTACTAGAGTTAATTGCTTTTTAAAAACGGGTTCTTGCATCTCGATGTGCATTGCGTGCGAGTTGCAATTGGTGGTCATCGGTGTATCTACTCCGGGAGCGCTGGTAAATTTTTCACGTTCGGTGACACACTGAACTGAGTTCCGCGATTTCGGGTGTCCACCAATATACTGGAGGTCGGTGCTTTCCTATTCCCAACCTGGACATTGATGCATTACACGCGTTGACTACTAGCCGTGATACTTGGGTTACGAATTTCCCTGCATTTCTGGCTTCAGTTATAGCTTCACTTACGATGAAGCTTAGAAGATTTTCATCTAGCGTCTTAATATTCCATTTATAAGTTCCCTTCCCAATTGGCCGACACTGCGACCTAAAAAGATCTATTGTATCGAAAGGGATAAGGTTACTCTAAGAGACGTGTGACCTCCCTAGTGGAGGCCAGTTATCCTTAGTAGGTAGCGGAGTTCCTAAGCTCTGCTGGTGAAAGTAACTCCTTGCTCATTGGTTAGTGTGCTGGACTACTGAGCGTGGAAATTCAAGTTCGATCCCCGGAAAACACAAATTACGTCTTAACATTTTTTTTCCTCCGAGCCGTCTTTCGCTAACGTCTGACAAATATAACACTGTCCGGATTAAGACTTTCAATTTCAATTCAGTCTCTCTGATTTGGAATAAAATTCTAGGTCCCTTCCACACGTCCCAAAAATGAAAACTCACACAAACGAATCGTTGTAAGAAGATTCGGCCTACGGTCCTATCCGGACGCGTTGCACCAATTTTTTTTTTATTTTATTACCTGAAATAAGTTGTGTAGCTTCATAATAATCGCTATATTTCACTATTTTCAGATCGATATTTTGTGCAATGAAGAACTTCTGGGAAAGGATCACACCTTAAAATTTGTATACGTAACTCGATGGAGATTTCGTGAACCGCCACTTCGTCTTCAATTTAGGCCTCGAGTGGACTTGTAAAAAGCAAAGCAAAACAAGAATACAAGAGCAGGTAGTCTTTTATATTCGTATCACAAACCAGAAAGAGATATTTATTTAATAAAATCCAACAACAAAAAAGAATATTATTTTATGTATAATTATAAAATGTCTACCAATTAAGAACAAAACAACATTACAAGAACAACAAAAAAAATTTAAAAACAAACAAAAAAAAAGATAAAGAGAATAAAAAACTGATAACATTAAACTTATTACGTTTACATACAAAAAAAAACACAAAAAAACAAAGCGATATAGGAGAAGTAAAACCCATAAAGTAATGTAATTTTATCTGTAAAAAAAAATATAAATAAAAATCGATAGGGAAACAATAAGATTCGTAGGCAGATACTTAGTGAAAATCATGTAAATTCAAATTAGAAAAACAAAAGAAATATTTTGTAATATTTTCATACAAGAAACGATAGAAAAAGAATCAGATTCATACAATTTTTACATTTACAAGGAAAAAAAAAAAAAAACAAATTAGTAAAAGTACGCGTGCAAAAAGTATTTTATATTTACATTAGATGTAAATTCTTGAAATTAACAGAAAAACTAAATACTAAAGAAAAAAAAACAACAACAACAAACATAAAATCACAATATATTTATGATTAGCAATAAGGACATTTTAAGTAATTTATTTGAAAGAGAACAGAGTCAGTGTCAGCTGGTGTAATGTCTTATTTTGTACGTTCCAGCTGCTGTTGTTTTAATTTGCTTCACATTTTAATATAAACATACACTTGGATAAATATAGTATAGAAATAAAACATAGGTAAATTTTATTTAGACCATCAACTCGATATATTGCCATTTTCATGTTTGTTTTGCTTTTTATTTTATTTTTTTGAATGTAAATTACTCTGTTAAAAATTTGTCTTCAATACATTACTATTGTTAACATTTTTTTACAATTTTCTTCCTTGTCTTCAAGTTACTTATGTCGTGATTTTTTTTTTCTTTTGTGAGATAACCTATATATACTTATGTAAATAGAAAAACAAAGTAACAAAATGTATTTTAAATCAATAAATTTTGACATAAACTTCTGTGGCTTTATTATATTTTTTTTTTTAGCTAAGCTATAGTAACTTTTGTTTTATTTTTTTAATTTTTTTATATAGCTTTTTGTTTAATTTTACATAATGTATGTAGTGAAGTTAATGGAAGTTTATGTGTTTTTATTGTAAAATATATAAAAAGAAAATGAAAATATAAAAAAAGAAATGTCTAAAAATTAAATAATAAAATTATATATATATTGTATAAAGTTTATGTTTTTCAGTCGACGAATTTATAATTTGTCTGTTGGCTGGGGAAAGGATTTTTGCTTTTTTTTTGCCAACATTGACTTTTTCTGCTGTTATTTGGTCATATCTATCAAGTTCATGTGCACTTTCTTCTTAACTGTACAATTTAAAAAAACAATATCGCCGAAGCGATAGCGACGTTTCTTGCGAACGTCTGACAAAAAATCCGAGAGTATAATGTCGTTTTCCATTGGGCAAAAAGAAGCGTCCAGGAGCGTCCGGAATCAAGAAAATCACTTGTGAAACCGTTCCATTGGCGCAAAAAATACTCTTTTGTTGATTCTGAGGAAAGAATTTCGCTTCTTGATTTCAAGACGGAATCCACTCAAGAAGCACTTTTTCTTCTTCTTTGTCGGAGGTTGTTACGATCCGATGGAGCACTCAGACACAACTACTGGGGCCTAACTCTGTAATTCGATTCGAAAATAAAAACTGTTCGAAAGTTGTTTCCGATTCTAATTTCAAATGTTACTCTGTATAACTTTCGAATCGAAAGGAAATGTTGCAAAGAAACCTAGCATCTTTCCAATAAATGTTCCGAGACTGGAGCTGTTTTTTGTCAAAAACGACATGTTCAATTCAACAAAAAGTCAAATATGTAATTAGTTTTTGATTATTTAAATTTATTCGATCATAATTGAATTTCACTATGGATATGGATTCAGTGGTTTGTGGTTTGATGAAGAAATTTGTGCTGAAGAAAGAATTGAAAGAAAAATAATAAGAGACAATTCTAACATAATGGGTTTATCAAGTAAAAAGTAATGTGATAAAACAAAGTTTAATGGCGAAATGATTTATACTAAAAATGTTTCCACTGTTGGATGAAGTTGATGCAGCCCTTGAAAAGGTTGCAGATATGGATTCTTATATCCTGATGGGTGATTTCAATGCCCACGTGGGTGCGGATTTCTCGACGTGCTATGGAATCCGTACCATCGGGTAGGCGTCCTCTAGGTAGACCAAGGATGAGATGCTTAGATCAAGTCCATAATCTCTCCTATACCCGTATGGGGATTGCCCTTGATGATTTAGAGTCGATGACGGAGGATCGAGAGCTATGGAGGGTCCACTTGAGCAACCTACACCCGCGACCCACTTAATGGACAAGCAGACCATTGAAAATGAATGAAATGTTTCCACTGAGAGAAAGAAAAAGATCGTCTTCAATACCTGCAATCATAAAACTAGGTGCAACGCTTAAAGTTGGTGTTTGCACAAGGTGGATACCAGCACCAAATAGGTCAAGATCGATTCACTGGGCTGGCGCAGCAGACGGTTTCAACGGTTATTTCTGAGGTATGTAAAGCGATGGAAATACAGTTGTGTCCGAAACACATTTTCAACTTAAATATTTTGACGGTCACAATGAATAATTTTATGTGGAAATTTTTGCCATTGTGACTCCGTACAACCTGGCGTGGACACTAAAAATGATTTAGTATACCGGGATATATACTGGAATACTGGGAATCGTTGCGGTCGTGGATGGGAATGGGACACACATTCAAATGATTAGACCGTACAACAATGAACACTTATTTTTCAATCGGAAACTGAAGCACAGCATAAATAATATAAATAATGCAATGGTGGTAAGTTTAAAGTATAGTTCTTGATTTATTTTTTTTAATGTATGGAGCTTTGTTTCTTGAAGATATGTGATCACCGGATGATTATTCCGAGCTGTTACTGGAAGATACGATGGAGCATCTCACGACTCGCATGTTTGGAATCTTTCTAATCAGCGGCAATACTTCAAAAAGGGAGACAAATCAACTTGGATAAATCCGGATGGGACCACATAAAATCAATAAGAATTTCAAATTGATTTTGTTTTGTATTAATATTCCATTTAAAATAAAACAAAATTTTTAAAAATATCATTATATTAATGAGAGATAAAAAGCCCATAGTGGTAAACAAACGAAAGAAGCACATTAATATTAATATTTATTATGTTTTCTTCAATTAATTTATAACATTTCATCAAAAAATATTATTTATGTATTTTTTTTAAATGAATACTAACATTTTAGCTTTTGAGCAAAACCTTTCCGGATGGTAAATAGGTATCGAATGAAATTTCAGAAATTCGAATGTATTTAGCAACGAAAATAGAGTTGTATAGTACGAAATTTCCGATTTTCGAGCAAAGGTATCTAGACAAATTAAATTCGTATTTCAATTTCCGATTTTCGAATAACACAGTACATATTTTCCGAATTCGAATGATTTTACTTTAGAATCGAATTACAGAGTTAGGCCCCTGGTCCATTGTACTGCCAAACAGACACCTTACATTGCTGTTCTTAATTTTGCCCGTCTTTCGAAGAAAGATGAGAAGGAGCTTCAGTGATGAAGAGCTTAGATGTTCGGCACTCACCACGTCAGCCCCACAGATGCGCCGCCTGATGCGAGCAAAGGCAGAACAACTACAGAGGAAGTGCTCCGCTGTATCGTCATCCTCTCCACAAGCAGGACAGATAGTGGTATCGCTCAAGCCCAATACATTTGAGTGTTTGGCTAAAGCTTGGTGGCCCGAAAGGAAGCCCACAAGAAGTCTGCAGTCTTCAGCACTTACACAAGTGCATTTTATGTATTTTATACAAGCCAGCAGAAAGTAGCCATACAGACATTTTTGGCGTTTCACCAATACATGAGTGTAGTCACCCAGAAGCAGTCTTCTTGTTCTATTCCACGCTTCCAAATTGTGTAAATTTATTTTGGAAATCATGGTTCTGTTCGAAATACGTATCGCGCACTACGTCCATTTTACGGTCAACATAATCGTCCATCAGAACAATTAGTTCGATTAACTATGGAACGTTTTTGCACCACGTTTACTCTAAATGATAATACGCATCCACAGAGACGTCGTACAGTGCATACAGAGGAAGTGATTGCTGCTGTAGCCTGTAGAGCGTAGCGTAGAGGAAGACCCGAATCAGTCTATCCGCCATGCATGGTTCACAGGAATTGGATATGTTTTCATCCACTTTATGGAAGATTTTGCGAAAAGATCTTGGTTTGCGTGCTTACAAAATCCAACTCGTGCAAGTTTCACGATCTCCTAGCAAGGCGTAAATTCGGTGAATGTGCACAAAACATGCTCACTTTTGGTTGAATGGATACGTCAATAAATAAAACTGCCGTATTTGGAGTGATGATAATCCTCAAGTGAAATAATTGGTCCGTACTTCTGGGCGCAGTAGCGCAGTGGTTAGTGTGCTGGACTACTGTGCGAGGGATCCCAGGTTCGATCCCCGGAAAAACACAAATTACATCTTAAAGTTTTTTCTACTGCGCCACCTCTCGCGATCGTCTGACAAACATCCGAGAGTATGACTGTCATGAAAAAGCTTCTCAATTCAGCCGTTCGGACTCGGCATAAAGTTGTAGGTCCCTTCCATTCGTCCCAAAAATAGAAACTCACACAAAACGAATGGTTGCAAGAAGCTAGGCCTTGGGTGTCACCCGCCTGTTGCGCCACCTATTTATTTATTTATTTATTTACTAGCAACGCCCGCGGCTCCGCCCGCTGGTTTCTTTTCTATTAAATTAAATTCAAATTTATTTCAGCTATCAATGCACGTTTGTTATACCCTTCACAGGAAGGTATATTTACTTTGTCATTACGTTTGTAACGCCAAGGAGGATTCACCGGAGACCCTACAAAATATATATATTCTGAATCAGGATCACACTCTAAATCGATTTAGCCATGTCCGTCTGTCTGCCTGTCTGTCTGTTGAAAGCACGATAGCGTCCAAACGAATCGGCTTAGGAGAATGAAATTTTATGAGAGGACTTGTTTTTACCGTAGCCAAGTTGGTATTAAAAAATTGTCCATGTCGGTCAAGTAGTTCTGGTACCTCCCATACATATGCGTGTATCTGTACCAGTACATACAGTGGAGGGTATCAAAGCATCGGCCAGGCCAATGGTAACACTTTTACTTGTTTATATTTTGTCTTCTTTTTAAGCTCACAAAATATTTGATCGCTATGCCTTTTCATAAACTATACCTACATGTTATTTATTTAATGGGCGCAAGTAGCTATAAACAAACTACGCCTACATCTCACACGTAAACATTCAATATATAGCTGTCCATGTGAAAGACGTGGCTGTCGGAGGTCAACTCTGGCAATGGCCGAGTAGTTTCGAAGATAGCCCCTATACCCCTTCCCCCATCCACACCCTAACTAACCTATACTGATCCGGAGGATGTAGCCGGTACAATCTTGAAAGAATTTTTAAAATCGACCAAATAGTTCCGGAGTTAGTCCCTACCACCCCTTCACCCTTCCTCCGTCCCCAAGTGCGAGTAATCATTCTATTTTTAGAACGCAAATCAAAACTACCCTTCCTAAGCACAACTGCAATCGATAAAGCGATTTTTCGCACTTGGCCAAATAAGATCTAATTTCAATTTATTATATCTCACCCTCTGGATGGAGCAGAAAAACGAATGTTAGCTCAAAATACTCTGTAAAATATTGCCTAATAATTAAAAGCATATCCTGAATTGACATAAATCCATTTATCAGTGTAATGGCAAGTTAAGCGTAGTAAGGTCGAAATAGAAAACTTAGTTTGAAAAGTTTTTCAAACCTTATAGGACGAATTTTGAAAAAGATGAATGAGGAATGTAATAATTTTGACTTATCTATCAATATACAAACTTTTAAGTTCATACGGCTAATGGTTCGTGAGACCCCCCTTATTCCCCGCGATCCCTTTAATCCTGAGCAATTCTCACCCACCCTACGGACTAAGTTGGCCACACATCTATAAATCAGAAAAAGAATCATGAAAATCGGACGAATGGTTCTCGAGTTATGGAGAAACGAACAGACGGACGTTGCATTTTATAAGTAGTATGGATATGGATTTTTTTACTTCTGTAGTCAGTCAATGGTGACCGCCATAGAGCCATGATAACTTACTTTTTCCTTCATCAATTGAACAAGCATGATGTGCAGGAGCTGTGGTTTCAACAAGACGGTGCAACATGTCACCCAGCTTGTGCCACGCCACAATTGATTTATTGAAGGAAACGTTTGGTAACCGCGCATAGTTTCACGTTGCGGGACCGTAAATTGGCCTTCAAGATCGTGCGATTTAACGCCGCTTGACTATTTTCTGTGGGGATATGTGAAGTCGCTAGCCTACGCCGATAAGCCCGTAACGATTGACCACTTGGAGGACAGCATTCGCCGCGTTAATGCCGATATACGGCCACAAATGTTGGAAAAAGTCATCGCAAATTGGACCTCCAGATTAGACTACGTCCTTGGTCTACCTAGAGGACGCCTGCCGGATGGTACGGATAGCACATCGTGGAATCCTGGTCGGGGACATGCGTCTAACATGACAAAACCACCGAAGCATGGATCGCGCCGCCCGAAAAAGTGGCTGCTCGACATTGAGTTCCTCACGTATTCTGGTATTTCTAATGCAATCTCTACGGGTCACACCAGCAATACAACGGAGAAATCTCATTTCGGCAGCTTGTATTCGCGATCTTATTCTTTCGGTCATTACCCAAACCTTATGACCATAGGTAAGAGTTGGAACAAACACTGAATTAAAGGCTGACATCTTAGCTTTAGCACAAAGTTCAGTCCTCCTAATAACAGAATGACCAAGCTGTCCTCCTCCTAATAACAGAATTGACCCAGCCTGACCAATCCTACAGGACATCTCGGCATTGCTCCTTCCATCACTTGTGAATAAGACCCCGATATATTTAAACTTCTCCATCTAATAAAGTAAATTTAAGGCCAATTTAAAAAAAAATATCTTTTTTTTATTCCATTTTAAAGTTCTATACCTCTAAAAAAGCTTTCCTGAGAGAAAATCGCGGGAGTTTGTTGCAAATTCTAAAATGTTTATTACAGTGTTATTATAAGGGTTAACCTTTTTCTTTTTAATAAAAGGCATTTATGGGGCTTTTTCCAAAATGCGCGGCTGATCGCTTTTCAAAAGCGATTCGATACATTCAAAAGCGATAGCTATTTAGGTGACGGATTGATGGCGGATTTATTGCGGATAAAAAATTGACTTTAATTCTTGTGAGGGGAAAATGCTATCAAACTTCTGGGAAAATAAATGGAAAATCGGAAGTCTAATTGGAAAAAAACTGGAAAGCACAGTTCGCATTTGAGAATTAAGCAAAAGCGAAGACGGTCGAAATCGAAGTATCGCTTTCAATACGATCCGCCGTACATTTGGGAATAACCCGCCAGTTTAGCTTTTCCTTTTTTTGAATTTTTCCGTCAACAAAATCCGTTAAATTGTTATCACACAGTCGTCCGCAAAATTATCGACGACAAGAATGTATCATTTCCACGACAAACGGCGTAACGAAACGACACACGTAATACCGTACCGACGATCGTCGTCTAAAAATACAATCCACATTCTTCGACATTTTTTTAGAGTCGTGAACGAGGACGACAAGGGTAATAGCCTCAGACGTGTCAATGAGACTTCCGGGCACATGCGGTGTGTTACACGCAGAGGTTCTAGCCGTGCTCAAAGGTGCGGATCTACTTGAAAAATCCAACAAGAATATCACTTTTGGGTATACGCGGCTGAACGTATTGAAACTGATATTTCAATTTTTACCGTCTTCGCTTTTGCCTATTTTCAAAAGCGAACTGTGCTTTCCAGTTTCTACCAAAAGATGGAACTATTAACATATCGGGCAGATTTGTATTGAATAATGTGGAGCATAAGCCTTTTATCTTCGAACATTCAAAAATAAAAAGTGTCTGGTTGTTAAGATCGATCCGGATTGGCAGAGGTGGCAGTTTGGGGGTTTTCCTTGTTGAGTATGTAGCTGTGGAAGAATTGTGTGTGTCCAAGTCGAAGCCTTAAGAAGCACCTGTTCATATGCGTTGTTGTTTTTGTTGGGTATGTTGTTGGGACACCATTCGGGTTAAGGTTGGAGTATAGGTGTACGTACGATTCCAAATCAGCTTATGTTTCTGCTCGAATTGTGAGTTAATTAATTTTATGAAATCTTTTTTTGGTGGTGGATACGGTGTGGTAGTGGTGGTTCTACAGGTACTCTCTAGGTAATGCCTTCTTAGGAAGAACGGAACGGTTTTCATTTGCTTTGAAATACCTTGTTCCACTCATTGCATTTTCGATAAGGCTGTCCCAAACTATTGAGTTCAGTTCCAAAGGTTTACCAAATACCCATGCTTTCTCTTTTCAATGAGCCGAATTTATGCAAGCAATTACTTATATTTTTTTTTTAGCTATTTGCGTACTCATATTGTTTTTAACAAAATAATTGTGCAAAATCAACGAATAATTGCGCGATAGTCACAAACTTTTATCATTTAGGGCAGGGGTTCGCAAACTTTTCCATACTGCGACTCCCTATACAGGTTATAATATTTTTGCGACGCCCGGCCCTTCTAAAAGCACACAACGGAACAAAGCACAGATATGTGAATATAAGCTGAGCTTACTAAAGATTCACTAAAGGGGTTTTCAATGAGGATTGGTCAACATTGAAGTGGAATAAAACAAGCTGTGTGCAAGGTATTAACGAATCCCAT
The DNA here is from genome assembly GCA_949372485.1 of Cheilosia soror. Taxonomy (NCBI): domain Eukaryota; kingdom Metazoa; phylum Arthropoda; class Insecta; order Diptera; family Syrphidae; genus Cheilosia; species Cheilosia soror. Next base: position 32,032,958 of record OX443561.1, on the reverse strand, counting down.
GTATGCCATTACTGTACGGAATATAACACCAGGACCAGGCCCAAATGTCCGCCGCAGCTTCTAACGTTGTCACGGCTTAATTTGAGCGATGGCATTGGTTATGTTGGGTTTAAGGACATCGGTCGATTGCAACGCCACAAGAAAAATTTTGCGAGGTTAAATCGCACGATCTTGGTGGCCAATTCACGTCACCTCTGATAGAGATCAAATAACCATACCCTGCAGCTGAGTGACACATAGCCACCTCTTGCTGGAACCGCATGTTAGCAGCATCGTTCTGTAGTACTCGCCGTTGATGGTATTGGCCTTACCAACGTCATGAGAAAGTACGGAGTAATGACGCCACCCCCAGTCTAAAATGCGCACCAAGCAGCTTTTTATGGATGCATTGCCACCTCGTGTTGGTTGGCGTCATCCCATATATGGCCATTCATTCAAAAACGCGGCAGGTCGCTAAAGATGATTTTCTATGGTCATTACATTATAATTAACTTTGAGCTCCTGGGTCAGTTGGATGGGTATAGGCCTAAGTCTCGACGCAAAATTCGCCAAGTTGAAGTCTGCAAAATTCTTACACTTCTTGTGCACGGCAAAACACAATGGCCAACATCGAACGAACCCGACCCGACATTTTTTTTTTCAAATCGAGCTCAAGCTAATAGAACATCGTGTGCAGGCGACCTGTGCGTATCGTCTTGCGACGCCCCTAGGATAGCCCCACGACGCCCCACGGCGTCGCGACGCACATTTAGGGAACTCCTGATCATTCGCCTTTTTTTGACGTTTAAAGCGAAGGAAATTGTTTTTATTCGTGAACAGTAATTCGTTTGGTTTACAGTACTTTTAGACATTTAAGCACAAACCAGTAAGAATAGACCGCCGACGTCCCGTACACCTACCCGATTCCCCCCGAAAAAAATGACCGTGTCTGTGAATACGTGTAAATGTCAAAATTAATGGCGGCAATGATTTTCCATGCTATACCATGGACCTAGGATTTTTCAAGTATGCGTGCGTTAATGGCGCTTCTTTGATTTTGTACAGCACCAATACATGAAAAATCCTGGGCCCGCCGGCAGCTTGTAGGCAAAGTCCGTTATGTGGGAGGAGTCGACGGTCTATTCTTACTGGTTTGTGCATTTAAGGCGAAGCACTTTTCTAATTTCGCGAATTGTAATAACGATTGGAAACATTCGCATACTTTTGTGTTCGCTTCGCAAACGGTAATAGGGGCCCATGATGTTCTTCAGCCCGAGATACTCCTCCTATCTATAAACTCATTGAAAACATACAAACATTTTAACATGTAAAATATGTATACAAAAACTGGACCATTGCATGTATTTGACTTGAAATTGGGAAGAAAATTCATTTTAGAATCGTCAGACGTTTTTTTTCGAAATCGACGTTTGATTCCAACGTGATTGCGTGACCCAGACCGTCATAACCCTTAAACAGACCAAATAAAAGTACTCGCCGTTTAAATTTATAAAATCATTTATTTAGATATCAGACCACAGATGAAATTTTTTACCTAAATAGCTAACATTTTCTTACACAATGCACAATAATAAAATTTAATATTGTCGAGGGCGAAAATTTCCCCTTTGATAGGCATTCTGTAAGTACCGTGGTGGGCGATGAGGTCGCATCATATATGGCATTGGTGGGGGCAAAGCTGGCCTTATCGGATATGGAAATCGTGGCTGTGGTGGCATCATTGGTCCTCCCCATGAGGGCTGCATCTGGATATTGTTTTGTTTTTAAGTAGTCTTGTTACAAAAGAAAAAAAACTTACATAAGGATACTCTACCGGTACAGGAATCGGAATGTATTGAGTCACTGGTGTCGGTAGAGTCGGTTGTAGTGCCATAGACTGTCGTTCATCTTCATTTCGACGATTGAGCGGCGTTCTTCTTCTCTCTCTGGACCGTGATCGACTACGACTATAATTGGAACGATAACGTGGTCGATGACGATCACGACTTGGCGATCGTCTTTCATAACTTTTACGCCTACGATATGTCGGCGGTGTTCGGCTTCTACTGCGAGGTCTACCCGGCCGCCTTCGACTGTGTTTCGGGCTTAAACTGCGCGATCTCCTTGATCCATAGACTCGTTTAATGCGGTCCTTTTCACGCGTTTGATCTAGAAAATAAGGAACTTTTTCGGGTGACTTTTTTCTGCTTTCTGTTTGTTTGGAATTGGACGAATTTCTTTGGTGCCGATTGCGATCCTCTGGACTGCTATAATCCTATAAGAAAGAATACAATTACAAAGGTATACCCAATACACATGTAAATGGTAGTTTTGTTTGTCATACCGATGATGAAGCTCTGGAAATGGGCTTCTTTTTAGGACTTACAGACCGATTAACGCAGATATCCTCACGGGAAAATAAAGGTTTTGAACCTTCACCTAGACGAGAAAGAAAATATTAACCAACGAAATTGATTCCCAAGACTCTAGTAGAGATAGGAGCTGTACAAATTTTGATTCATCTTTGATATGAGAGCCGAATTATTGACAACAAATACAAAAAAACCGCAAATATGCATGCATGCAAATAGCTATTACGTTAAATTTACGCTTATATTCGTCTCATTGAGTTTTAAAGAATAATTTTCAAAATATCATAAGACAATTATTTACTTCTTGGATGCGATGATGGTTGATTGTGAACTGTTGTTGCTTCATAGCGTTCATATATTTGGTGTTGATTGATGAGGTAGTAGGGTTCTTGTTGATTGATGTTTTGGCAGGATTCCTGTTGATTGTTGTAATTTGTGTGTTGATTGATGATAGTTTGTTGCATTGTTGATTGCAGAACAGTCTCTGTTTTTAGCTAGAAAAAATTCAATCTTTAAATAAGATGATAAGACATACATCTGATTAGCAATGGTCTGGCGGGCAGTCATAAGCTACTTCGTTGGTGTTTGGTTCATTTGATGAATACCGGGTTTCCTCGCTATTATCTATGGTATTTCTGAAAAAATAAAAGGATTGAAACAACTAAACTACTGTGCTGTTTCCAGATTACCAATTGCGGATGGAGACTACTGAGAACAAAATTGAATCATTTAGAGCAAAAGAAAACGAATGTCGATTTCCATTGGGCTTTTACCGTTTTGCTCTCATATCTCAGATTTCTCCTGCCCCAATGGAACATGAAATGAGATTACTTTTTTTTTTTTGCATTTGTGTTGGTGTGTTATTTGACTAGTCAGCTATTGTTTTTTATTGTAATTTGTGTTTACAAATAATGTCTCTTGTTTTGGTATTGGTGAAAGTATGTGTGAATCACGCTCGCGAATCGAGATCTGACAGCTAGATTCCAGAAATCGAGTGAATTCGTTTTCAGTGTTCTGCATTTCAAGCGATTCGGAAACTCCGAAATTTTTTCGAAATCACAATCTCACTTTGTCTCAATTAAGAAAATTTTGAAATCGCAATCGAATACAGTGAAATGTAGAACAAAAAAATTCATTTCCGATTTCATTTAGAGTGAAAGTGAAATGTGGAACCTAGCAGTCAATCTTAAAAAAAAAGTGATTTTTTTTCCGCCCATGGAAATCGACATAAGATAGCTTAACACGGAGTTAAACTAAAACTAGACGGGAGATACTCTAATCGGCGCCAATTCTAGAGTAATTAACCTCTTTAATGTTTCTTATAAGATCCTATCGGCTACACTGTGTGAACTCCTAGTACCTTTCGCTAATAACCTGATCGGCGCATGTAAAGAATTATACAAAGCCATGTCCAGTTTCGGCATTCCTGACAAACTCGTCTGTCTGTGCAGTATGACGATAGAGAAATCTATCTATTGCTCCGGCAAAGTGGGAATGAACAGCACAGAATCCTTTGATGTCGAAAAAGGTTTAAGACAAGTTGACGCCCTATCATTTAACTTTTTTAACACAGGAGATTAAACGACACTACGGCCTATATATAGCGACGTTGACCTGGTCAAAAAAAGCTACATCACGTAAGTCCACATTTGAGGGACAACGAAGTAGAGGAAGACCTCACCTCAGGTGGCCCGCAAAATTGGAAAGGGATTAAAATTAGAGAATGTATTCTTCTGCAAAACGTACCCCAAATGCCGTAGAAACCAACTGGAAACTATCTGAACTATCCAAGCAGGTTTATCCAATACAGAAAACGCTGCTGGAGCTTTATAAGTTAAACCTTACCTCTGCTGTTAACACCGCATTTACCAAATCCTATAAAACAACAAAAATAATGTTAAGCAAGTATCCGTCCTAGTGGAGTGCTCTTATTATTGACATCCACAAAGAAAACTTGACGCGGTTTAAAACAGGGCAATACTAATCAAAAATACCTTCCACAAAGAGCGTCCTATTGAATCCTGATCATAAGATAAGATAAGAAAAGGAAACACTAGATCTACTTATGGGCGCAACCTTCCCTGGCTGCGCGCCTATTTCTAGTTCAAAACCTTCCACAGCGGTTATTGCACCACAGACCGCTCCCGATCTCAGCTGCAACAATGTATTTATCTGGGACTATACCGTTTTTCTGCCCAACTGCAGATGTCATTCAGCATTATAAGATGGAACCTGTTCTTTATTCTGAAAGAACCGCACGACATTGGGTATTAGTATTATACATCCACCTCTCCTCCGACCTAACGAATTCTTGCAGCGTTTTTCAGGCCAAAGTCACCGTCATTACAAGACGAATGATTGTCGAATTTAACGCAAATGAACTACCCTATGTCGCCACTTTGAACCATACCGGTACTGAATGCCGGTGAAGATGATGTAGAACATAAACAACATCTGGAACATGGACAAATGACATTTTTATTGTAAAACCTAATTTTGCAAACTATAACAGCTATTTCATAAGACACCTGCATTTTTTTGCCTCTATCACTGAAAATTATATAAAAATAGAAAATAATTAAGCTATTTACTTACCCATTCTTGCGATTGTATCATCATTTGGAAACTGCCGAGGCTTGGTTGATTGCTGCCATCCATCTCAGGGTTTATTGAGTGCTGATAGTTCATGTTGATGGTAGAAGGTAGAAGCCGTTTTGTACTGCTTAATATTTTTTGTTTTGTATTTCCAATTAGGAATTATTCAATTCTTAATGCGGTATTCATAAAAAAAGAAAAAACAAATCCTTACGATTAGATATGTACATGTTGGATAATTACCAGGTCGTCTCTTAATGAGAATATCGTTTGGATCAACAGATCGTTTAACGGAATAAGGTCCTTTTTTAATGGTCCCAGCTGTGACCTTTTGTTCAATTGTAAATTTTGTTGACGAAGTTGATGGCGCTCCAGTAGCCGCCGATGATGAGGTTGCTGGTAGAATCTGTTGCGATGGTGTTGTTGGTTTGCGAGCTCGTCTACATTTGTCTTAAAGCATATACGCGATTAAATTGTATTTAAATAGATTTAAGTTATGCTCTTACCCATTCTAATTATTGTGAAAAAGAGTAAACATAAAAGAACAATTTTCTAATGAAACCTCTCTTCTCCTCCGTGAAAATGTCCTTAAAAATTGTTCGCTTTTTGAACTCTTGTAGGGAACGCCAAAATTTGACAGTTCCGCCATTTATTGACAGCACAGGGTGAACTTAAAACCAATAAAAAATAAATTCCAAGTGATACCAAGTCTAGTTTCTTTTGTAAAGTTTTCATTATTTTAAATAATAAAAATTTGTTCAGTTAATAAGAGGTGGCGCTGTTCTTATTAGCAATCATCGCTATTCAGAGTATAGAATTATACACAAATGTTGTAGTATTTAATGGTACATTTTTTACAACGCCAAGTAGAGAACAGACAAACATTTTATTTCGTTGAATTTATTACCAAATGATTGGTATGATTTTTTTACCTACTGAAACATTACAGCAACGTTCCAAAACATTACATTGTCATTTTACGAATGCCGTTTTGAAATTGAAATGCCAAGCAGGGATAGGTTTCATTGATTTCCTATGGCTGAATTGGATGCGTTTGTCAACGCGTACGAGTAACTTCAAAGCGTGATAGTGTTTTAGACATTAAAATGTCTTAGCATTGGCTGTAGAAAAACATGTCTCTCTCTGGACTCGTGCAAAAATTTCAAGCGAGATGTAAATGTCCCATAAGGCGTGTTTTATTGAACACCTATTTCGTTAAAAAAATTGCTTAATTTAGTTGGTATTATAATGTTATGAATCTGTAGAAAATTAAATTATTTCGATTGAATTACAATTACATACTAAATTCTAATAAAAGCCGTTACATATTAATCAATTCAACAGAGCCATTAACATATCTAAAACATACGGACTGCTAGTAAAATGTCAGTTCCATACCAACAATCTTTGCCCAGAAAATGACGCCACCGTAACTAGCGTTCGTGGTTCTAAGCGAAAAATAAGTGAAACAAAATGATAACCTTCTTGAATTTGAAATATCAGTTCCATACAATCTTTCCCCAGAAAATTACGACACCGACCATAATTAGCGCTCGTGTTTCCAAGCGAAAAATAAGTGAAACAAAATGACTACCTATTGGGCTCTTGAATGAATTTGCCAAGTAAAACCGGTTTAAATTCAAATTGTTGCATCATTGTTTAGAATAGCTGTCACCAGAACTAGCGATTATGTCGCAACCAACGCGAAGTTGTCTATTAGCGAAAATGTCAATGATCGCAATAGCAATAGGTCCATATTCGCGTACGCGGTTTAAATCGAACGCAGTCTGCATAAATCGATCACAATCGCACAATGTCTATACACGTTCCCACCAACAATGACAGCTCTTTTGGTTCACGGCGGAGAAACAAACGAAAACACTCAAATGTTATCGAGCAATTCGTGCGAATTTGTTTGAGTGCTGACGCTGAGTGTGCCATATTCTGTTATAGAAAGTTTGAAATAATTTGAATAAGTCGTTATTGGCGCAGTTTCAATGTTTCTACAATGGATGACAGTGTATGTTCTATGTAAAAAATAGCAATGGCGCGCAGAGGTTTCATACTTTCGCTGCACTGAACCAAAAGCGCTAGTGCTCATGTTTGCTTCATTTTTACAGGTTTTTTTTCGCAGGTTTGTATGAAACTGGACATTTCACATGTCAATGACAAAATTATATCAATTTAATTAGAATTGTGTATGTTCGCTGCAGTTTAAAATTGTTTTGATTTGTTCAAAGTGTTTGCCTGGAAACGGCTCGAAGTCGTAGCTCGAAGTGCATGCATACTCATCTACTTTTGGGTACATTTTCCTCTTTCTGAGAGAATTGCGCTCATATTTTCAAATTTGACAGATCTTTAGTGCCCTGCTCGGAAAAGTACGCGAATATAGTAATAGACCTATTCTATTCCCTTGGCAAGCACTAACACCGGCAACACCTATCATAATTTTCAAAAAAAAAAAAATTCCGTACCGTTATGTTTGCTGTTTAGTATTTTCCCCAATTTCTTATCTCTGTTGTGCAGAAACTGTATATCTGCACGTATTATTTGGAAAAATTAAAAAAAAATTTTTTAAAACTAATTGCCCAGAAATGTCCGAAGCATATCCCATAGAGGCCCAGAAAAATGTTTCACTTACAACCCCACTTTGCCCACAATGCTGTGGAAATATTTCGTTTAGTTCATTTCTTCCAAAATCCATTACCACGCCCGCTGAAACCCATCAAGTTTGTTCAATGCCTTCATATAATCTTTTATGAACTTCGTTTTCTTCCAGAGCACGGAAAAGTCCCTTTGGTGCAGTGAATATGTTAGTGATATACTCGTTTCGTTGAAGGAATCAGAGAAACGTCGTCGAAGACTGGACTACAAATCAAAGCAAACATCCTTCAGACCTTCGTTATTAATGCTCATGAAGACAGCTACAGGCAGCATGTGTTTAAGCCGGACAACACTGCATTTAGGTAAGATAAATAGAATCTTTTCAAATTCCAACTAGTAAGCGCACCCATCTTTCTAGGTGTCTACATCCTTGACTGTTTTATGGACACATACACGATAATTATCGATAAATTAAATGCATCGGCATTGATGTGCCTCCTGATAGCTGCTAAAATCGAAGAACCCGAACAGAATATTCCCACATTTTCCAAATTCAATGCATTAGTCGGTAACGTCTATTCTACGCAAGACTTCAAAGTGGTCGAGAAGAAAATTCTCTCGTCATTCAAATATGATTTCATTTACCCAACTGCGGCGACTTTTGTCGAAAGTTATTCCAATCAGTTGGTCTCCTACGAGGACTACCTTCATCACAGGGCGCATCCTTCGAGTAGTACGCACTTGACCGTATTTCCTAACTTTGAATCGATGATCCTGGATACGACATCTTTGCTGTTTAATATTTTGGATATATCTTTAAATGGTGAGACTTTTCATTATTTCAATCTAGTTATTCATCAGATCAATATCATTGTCCGCTTTAGATTACAGAATGGTGAATTGCACTCCTTCGTTAATTGGAGCGACTTGCTTGGCTGTAACACGGTCTCTCCGTAAAATTGAGCCAGTTTGGACAGAGAGGCTGGTTAATTTAACTGGTTATCACTATGTGGCTATCGCAGCATATGTAGAGGCTTTAGAAGCGTTGTACGCCATCTATTCCAACAAGGAGAGTGTCTGTGATAGTCCGGATTCGGGTATTGCTTCGGACTCGAGGTCGGATTCAGACGAAGATGTCTACGATGTCGTCGACTATCACCCGGCAATAAAACGACGAAGAATATTCTAATAACGTTGGCTGTGCCGATCGTTACGAAATTGGATTTTCTCTTAGAGATCCTTAACATGTATATACACCGTTATAAATATACATAAAAAGTATTTATGTTGATGGTACAAATTGGTATTGTAAACACGAAATAAATTTTCTATTATGCTCCATTTTCAGGGGCTGATCGCAATATATTTATTTTTATGTGGGGACAGTATTGGAAACGCATAGTCGCTGTTAGTTTAAAATACACTAATTCAAATAGAAAATATTATTCAGCGTATTTAGCCAAATAGACAGCTGAAACCCATTAACGTATAATAGAATTGTTTCATTTACTACCAAACGCTCTTATACCTCATAGCTTGGACGGAGGCAACCAAAAATTTCGACTTCATTAGCTTGGCCTATGATGGAAACTTTTTCGCTTGTGTCAGATAAATGCCACTAATCTTTGTTAACTAATGTCGTTGTCGTTTTCCATTAGGCACATCAGATTTTTATTTCAGATGTGGTTTTCCATTGGGACAAAAAATCAATCTTTTTTTTTTTATCCGGATCACTTTTTGCAGATCTCGATTGAGAAATGGAGGGTGTACCCTAGCGGCTATAATTTGAACCCTACTAGTCATACAAATTTGACAGATCAGCGAAAAAATGCAAGGAAAAGAAGCTTAGCGACATTAAATAATTAAATATCGCGAAAAATAAATAAATTTGTTAAGCAAAAGCATCAAAATAAATTCCTAACTAGTTAGTTAATAGAAAATAAAGAAAAAGTGTTGCATTGAGCGTCTTATTGTGCTGTACTGTACCCCAATGCAACTCATATAGACAAAATGGTATAATCATGTACAAAGTTCTTAGTTTAATTTCGTGGGGTTTTGAAGTCATCGAGGATGCATTTATGACCCAGACCAGTTACATCACTGTTTTCTGAATCTGGTATAACATTTATAGCATAAACCCAACCACCCTTGACGAGCTCTTTACGAGAACTTTAAACAGTTAAAAGATAGTCTAATCCAAAAAACAAAAGAATCCAAAACAAGTTTTTCATTCCACTTTTAAACGATTTAAACATATTTTATGGACCCGGGATTATTTTATTTTTCATAAGCAATACCTACTTGAATTTTAGACCAACAAGGCATTTACCACAAACCAGTAAGAATAGACCGCCGACTTCCCGTACACCTACCCGATTCCCCCCGGAAAGAATTTCCCTGTCTGTGAATACGTGTAAATGTCAAAATTAATGGCGGCAATGTTTTTCTATGCAATATGCAATGCGACCAGGATTTTTCAAGTATGCGTGCGTTAATGGCGCCCCTTTGATTTTGTACAGCACCAATACCTGAAAAATCCTGGTCTCGCCGGCAGCTTGTAGGCAAAGTCCGTTATGCGGGAGTAGTCGACGGTCTATTCTTACTGGTTTGTGGCATTTACATCAATTAAAATAGTTTTTAATTTTTAAAATAAATAAATTACCTGCATAAAAATACACGTACCGCTTACCGATGACAGATTCCTGTATGTCTGATAGGGTTCTTTTCTTCGCCACCAGATATCGCAGGCCAACAGCAGGCCAACCAAGGTGTACATTTGTCAATATTTTTCGAGATACACAATACTCTCACTCTCAAAATATATTTGAATTTGAGTTTGAGTTCAAAACGAAATTACTAAAACCCTCTTGAAAAGCAATTATTCAGAACAGAAACGTAAATAATCGACATGGACTTAATTTTGTAAATTCGTCATCTGTGGATTTCACGTATATCTCGCATTCGAGCCGAGGGTTGATTTGTTTTCGCAGTGAGTGCTATGGTCAGTGTATATGTGGGTATGTATATTATGATCGTATGTCCGATGCAGGATGAGGATGGGGTGCGTGCTGCAGTATGGCATGGGGTATATTAATAATCTTCATTTTCATAAGAGACTTACTTACTTACACTGAGACACTGCAGCCTTCCATCCTCTACGATCCCGGGCACGTTGTTTCCAATTGTCCAGACCAAGCGCTTTGGCATCCGCGATGGCTTGGTCTTTGAAACGGAGGTTCGGTCTTCCTTGTCTTCTCGAACCTGGGGGCTGGGATTCGAAGATCCTCTTAGCTGGAGCATTATTGTCCATTCGCTCGATGTGGCCGAGCCAATGTAGTTGACGTGTCTTGGCTTTTTGGACTACACCACATCTTGGTACAGCTCATAGAGTTCGCGGTTGTATCTTCTCCTCCATTCGCCCTCCTCGCACACAGGACCAAAAATCCGCCGAAGTATTTTTCTTTCGAAGGAGCCCAGTATCAGCTCTCCCTTCTTGCTTATCGTCCAGCACTCGGCGCCATAAAGCAGAACTGGCAGGATAAGGGTTTTGTAGAGCACACATTTCGTCCTTCGAGTTAGGAATTTTGAACCCAGTTGTTTTGCCAAACCGAAGTAGCAACGGTTTCCTAGGGTAATTCTTGGCGTGATCTCCACTAGGGTGTCATTCGTGGAGTTTACGTTTACTCCGAGGTAGGTGAACTCCTTAACTACCTCGAAATTGTTGCTATCAATAGTGACGTTTTGTCCTAGGCGGTGGACTGATGCTTGTTTGTTTGTTGATAGCATGTACTTAGTTTTGTCCTCATTTACTACAAGCCCAACGGATTTCGCCTGTTCTTCAATCGCCGTGAACGCTTCTATCACGGCACGCTGGGAGCGACCGATGATGTCAATATCGTCCGCATAGCCAAGCAGCTGGACGGACCTGTTGAAGATAGTGCCTTCCGTGTTGACACCTGCCCTGCGCACTATCTGCTCCAGTACGAGATTGAAGAAGTCGCATTATAGAGCCTCTCCTTGCCGAAATCGGGTGCATGCTTGAAAAAGTTCGGAAGAGCTGCTTCCAAACTGCACGTTGCAGCGCGTGTTTTCCAGCGTCACGCGACACAGCTGAATCAGTTTTGCCGGGATTCCAAATTCGGCCATCGCCATATAGAGCTCCTGACGATGTATACTATCATACGCGGCTTTAAAGTCGATGAATAGGTGGTGAGTTTCGACTTGAAATTCGTTGGTCTTTTCCAAGATTTGCCTCAGTGTGAAAATTTGGTCTATAGTCGATCTGCCGGGCCGGAAGCCACACTGGTATGTGCCGATTAGTGTGTTGCAGAACGGTTTTAGACGTTCACACAGTACGTTGGATAGGATTTTGTATGCGACATTTAGCAAGGATATGCCTCGATAGTTCTTGCAAGACATATAGGATCGCCTTTTTTGTAGATGGGGCATATGGAGCTGATAGTCCAGTCATCGGGCATGTTTTCTTCCACCCATACTTGGGTGATGATTCGGTGCATGCTCCCTACCAAAACATCACCACCGTATTTAAAGAGCTCCGCTGGTAGACCATCAGAGCCTGCGGCCTTTTTGTTCTTAAGCTTTTTTATAGCTAGGCCAACTTCTTCTATACTAGGTGGTGGAACTAGTTCTTCATTGACTGGACGTGGGTTCTCTTCTTGCCCTATCACTATCTCTACATGATGCCCATTAAGCAGCTGCTGGAAATGCTGCTTAAACACATCTACTATTCCCTGTGCTTCGGTGACTATGTTTCCTTCGCTGCCTGCGTTCCGGTTTTGTAGCCAGCAGCCAGTTGCTTAGCTTTTTTATAAAACCTCCGGATGTTATTACGATCGCGCGACTCTTCGATCTCCTTGAGCTGGGAAGCTGCGTAAGGTCTCTTCTTTCTACGCAGGAACTTCTTTTCCTCCCTTCTCCTGGCTCGATAATCTTCTCTTGCTGCCCTTGTTTTGCGCTGCAGCGCTTTCTTGTGTGCATCTTCTGTCACCTTTTTCCTGTGCACGCATTCTTCATCATATACCACGGGCTCTTTCTCTGGGGTGGCTGGTACCCTACGGTGGTTTCGGCTACCTCTTTGATGATGTCGCGATACTGGCACCACTGATTGTTGGCGTTTGTGGTAGGTGAGTGCACAGAGGAGAGTTTCATACTCAGGCGCTCGCTGTAGGCTCTGGCTACTCCAGGTGTGCTAAGGCGTCCAAAGTCGATTTTTTTTTCTGGGCGGTTCGCAGCTTCTTCTCGTTGGACAGTCGAGCTCTGAATTTAGCCGTGACAAGAAAATGGTCAGAGTCCACGTTTGCCCCTCGGAATGTGTGCACGTCGAGGATGTTGGATGCGTGCCTCGCATCGATTAGCACATGGTCGATTTGGTTGGCGGTTCGACCGTCTGGAGAGCGCCAGGTTGCTGTGTGGATTCTTAGCCTTGGAAATCTAGTGCTACTTATCACCGTATTACGAGCTGCTGCAAAATCGATTAGTCGGTAGCCGTTGTCTGTTGTCGTTTCGTGGATTCTGTGCTTACCAACTAAACCGCCAAAGATGTTTTCCTTTCCGACTTTAGCATTGAAATCCCCGAGTACAACTTTTACATCCTACTCCGGACAGGCTCCGTAGCCTCCATCCAGGAGGTCATAAAACTCCTCCTTGATAGGATCTTCAGCCTTGTCGGTAGGGGCGTGTGCACATATTAGGCTTATGTTTTGGAAAGTAGCTTTGATGCGGATCACAGAAAGGCGATCACTTATCGGCTTGAAGTCAATGACTTTTGTCCTAAGCCGATTTCCCACGACGAATCCGCATCCTAATACATGCAATCTTTTGTTGCAGCTGTAATAAATGTCGCAATCATTTCTTTTCATCATACCTGATCCTATCCATCGTATCTCCTGGATCGCGGAAACTATAAGCATTCTAAATATAATCTTTAAAAAATAACTTTTTATTTTAAAGGTTGGAAGCGATTGAGGAAAATAAAATAATCTTAAATTTCAAATTTTTTTTCTTTTATTAACTAGTAATTATAACAAAAGTAGGAATTGTTTAAAAAAAAGTAGCTATATTCAACAAAACAAACTAAAGAATTATTTTATAAAACTAAATTTAATCGCCTGGCCTTCTTTGCTGCAAATACATCAATTACTTCGTCAGTATTTTTATTTCTATCTCCCGATGAATTGACATTAAGGCTAAACCAGTAAGTCGATCTTCACCGGTAGAGTTTCTTGAAAAAGTTTTTAAGCGTTTCATCGTCGAAAACGTTCTTTCTGGTGTACATGTCGATACTGGTAAGGTTGCCAACATTTTTAAAAGTCGATGTATGTTGGGAAAAAAAATATTACTGCAGTCTCTTAAAGCTGTTATGGCGTTCTGTGAACGCAGTGCTTCGGGTTGTTCATGACATTTTGTCTTCCAAAAATGTCTTTTATAAAATTTAAAATTTTCTTCGTTAAATTTTGTTTCGCTTTTTCCAAGTATTGACGGGATCAAAATATATAACGATGATAGAACGCTTTTATGGTCCTCGAACCGCGTTTGGAGCTGAGTTATGAAGTCGTCCAAAAGGGGAATCATAATAACTATCCTATAAAAGTTTTCAGGATCAGACGCGTTTACAATGGCCCTATGCTGCTGCTTCGATACTGTTCGTGGAATTTTCAAGGTTTCAGTTTCATCCACAATACTTAAAGTGCCTTGTGCAGTCTCAAAAATATCTTTAAATTATGAACTATCATCTTCTCGAATTTTTTGAAACGCATTTAAAACAAGCTTTACGTGGTCCAGAGCTGACAGTAGGTCACAAGAAGCGGATTGCAAAATTTTACACAATGGTAGTGTGTACGAAAACAAAATATTTAAGCAGCACAAGCTTATCAAAAAATCACTGGCCAAAACTGATTTTAAAAAACAGCAAGATTTAGATGAGGTCTCAGAGTCTTTATCAATACTCAACACATCCAAGGTATCCACTATGCCTTTAAAAATTTCTTTGAACCTTAATAAGCCGTCATGATTTTCAACCCATCGAGTTTCACAAATAGCCGTTAAATTCTTCCAGTTAGTTTCCGGATAATTGTTTTAATGTTTTCCTGCAACAAGTGTGTTCGTTTTGCGGACAGTTAAACAAATTTTCAACCGATTTTACAATGCCAATCATATTACGTATATAGGCTTAATTTGACAAGAATGTCCTAAAGCGAGGTTTAATGAATGTGCACTGCAATGAACGTACAATGCTTCTGGGTAAAATTCCCGTACAACTTCTTGGACACCTTTAAAACTACCCCTCATAGCGGAAGCACCATCGTACCCTTATCCAATTAAGTTGTTGCAATTTATTTCCAAATTTTGTAATACAGATAGAATTTTGTTAGCTAAGTATTTTCCGGTAGTGCTTTCTACATGGAGAAATTCCAAAAAAATCTTCTCGTAAGATAAAAATGTCGTCTTTATAATCAACGTAGCGAACGCATATTGACATCTTGTTGCGTTAAAATTTACGCACAAAACCTTTGACCTTTCCATCCCTCCTGTTCCTGAACCATTTCCACTTTTTGGCCTTTTGAACCATTTTCTCCCGTTGTCTTCCGGGCGCTTCCCTTTCGCTCCTGGAGGATGACAAATGTAGTTTTTCTTAGAGCCCAGACGGACGGTCGGGAATCTCTCAATGGGCGGACGGACGGTCCCCAATATATGGATAAAAACAAGGGACAGGTGATCCCCACCGACATCAAAATGATCGTGGAAAGAATTCTTTCACTAAGGCGTTTAAGCCCAAAAAGGACGTCTGTCCTCGTCGAATCAGAATAAAGAGTTATCGTAAGGCCCCGTGCCCATCCTAAATAAATATGGCAAAACAAGCCATCACTAACAAAAACAATAATATTGTAAACGATAACTTCCAACTACCTGGGTTCAGTTAGCTTACCATTTCTCTGCGCGAAAGCTCACTCGACATTAGTATGGGGGTCGCGAGTTATTTATCCTTCCACTCCTAGTTGTTATTTTTGTTATTATTGTTAAAAGATAATCCTATTTAAGTCTGGTCGGGGTTGGCAAAAAGCGAACCTAAGCAACCACTAAGATATCTAATCGAACAGCGCTAGATCGCTATTGTGAATACTGCTGGAATGAATGTATCACCGAAGGAGAAGTTGTCAAAGCTCTGGACGTGATTCCCTTTGCTTTGACAACTACGACGACGGCAGCTGGGGCGAATTCAACACTAATACCAGAAAGACTCCTCCCGCCAAAAATGACAGGGCGGCAAGGACGTCATATTTTAATTAATAAACACCAAAAACGCATATCGAAAAATCGAACAGCGAAAACCAAAAATAAGTGTATTAAAACACAAAAATTCTAGTGAATAAATTCTACGATTTCGGCCTTGAACGAAAAAAAAGATGGCTGAATTCGCCCCATGTATGAAAGGCTGCGTGTGTGTGTGCGTGTATGGGTGTGTGTGGAAGATTATCAGCGCAGGCGTACGTCACTTTTTGGTTAACCGCCTGAGAGACAGGACGTAGAGAAAAGTTGAAAAAAAAAATCAGAGCAAATAAGTAGTGAAGACAAGTTGTGTCTAGAGAAAAAAGGGAAGTTAAGACGAGAAAAATCCACAGGACGAAAAAAGAGTTTTCGTGCAGAGTGGACATCATTATCCAGTGGTTGTAGCGGGGAGCTTTTGGTCACCCCCATCCGCCAGGTCAGAGGACATAGTTATTTTCCTAGGAGAGGAAGGATAAAAGGAAAAAAAAGGGGAAAAACAAAAAAACAGATAAGTAGGGTGTTTTCAGTGTGGTATAGTTCGTATCGTTTAAATTTTACTTTGTGAAAAATAGTCGAGTGAGATTTCGTTCCGTTCTTTTATAGTAGCAATTAACGGCTACTCTGTATTTTCGCGACCCGTTGTGTCTTTTGTGACCGTTGTCCCGAGAACCGTATGGTAATCGGAAGTTATCCGTTGGCCTAAAACCGCAAAGTTAAATAATTTTCTTTTTTCATAAATTCGTTTTTTTTACATCCCCACCTTGAGGGTTTGCTTGTTAATTTCAATCTTTCTTTACTTTGCGTTCTAACCTACTCGTTCTTGTTTCGAACAGAGAGGATACTAAGTCGCGCAACAAAAAACAGTTGTGTAAAGCGATACTGAGAGCTTCCAGCTCTGTGATGTTTTTTTAACAAACCAGTGGCCATTCCACTTTGTAATCATTACTAATCATAAGTGCCAATAAACTTATCAAATTTCCATTTGGGAAACATAATTTTCATTTTTTTATTTCGTCGTACATCGTTCACCAAAATCCATAATTGTCTCCTAAAAGGTTTCGCAATCTTCCTTTTTCAAAGACTGCGTGGCGCCCTTATTCAAATACACCAATCATTTACCTTTGTTTATCATATCTAATATTATTGTGATTGAACCCACACCCAGCTGACTAGCCAAATCACAGCATCAACGTGCTGCTTGTTGCACTTTCGGTTTTCTCTTTGCCCTCCCCATTCGCCATTTATTCGACCGATCGCCGAAATTGTCATTTCGACTTACAACCTCTCGGGCAGCGGCGGCTGCATTTGTTTACCCGGTCATTTTCAACGCACCTAATAGAGTCGCATACGGAATTGTCTTTTAGTAATATAAGTGCAACAAATTGACGCCCGAACGTGGGGCCTTTTGTATTAATATACATAATTAAATTATAATCCGCAATCCAGAAAATCTAAAATCCAATCAATCAAATCGTTTGAATCAAAAAAAATTCAATCATCAGTGTGTGCTGTGCATATATAGTGCATTTCTTTCGCCTATACTTATAACTTGTCTGTATCAACAAGTTTCGTCAAGCAAGTGTTTTGTGTTTACCTTTTTTTTGATTGTTTTACTTGTAAATATTTCTTTTTCTATTTAGGTAATTTGAGTGAATAGTGGAGAGGAGATTGAATTCATTTCGGCTAATTTATTTGGTGGCATATTATATGCATAATAGAGGAAATCCCAATTGGAGAACCTGAGTAAGACCTGTGGAAATCTGTAAGTCAGTTCTTTTTGCATCTATTTTCTTTTACTGTTGTGTTGATTTATAAACCTAAATCGCTTTAATTTTCATTGAATTATTGATATATGTATGTACGTATAGCGTACGGTACATTTTCATACGGTTTGCTATTGTTTTCGTTTGATTATTGTCATTTTTTTTTTCTTTGATCACCGGTGTGTGTTCACATTAGTGTTACCATCGCGTCAAACTTGTATTTGGTACCTTTTTAATACTTTTGTGTAACTTTTTCTGGAACCTTTCTGATACTTTTGTGCAACTTTTTCTGTAACCTTTTCGATACTTTCGTGTACCTTTTTCTGAAACTTTTTTTCGTTTGTTAGTTTAGGATCAGTAATTGGGGAATTAATTAGAAGCTTTTCGTAGCATAATCGAATTGATTTTTTTTTCTGTGAGTGGGAAAATTTTGCTCTTTTGGTGGTTCATCGTTCATCGATAGGAGATTTTACTTCATTGTGGGTTAAATTTTTTTTTTGAGTTCGAAAATTAATTTCAAGTTAGTTTGTGGATCGTGGGATTAGTTTCATTTTCGGGTTAAGAGATTTAGTGAGTTTAGAGACTCCGAAAGTTTTATTGTGAAATTTCTTTGTGTTATTCAGATTTAGTTTAGCTTAGGTCAAAACAAAATGGAAGTAAATCGTTTATCGGCAGAGGAGCTTTCTTACGAAATGGAAAGCAGAGGTTTAGCGCCGACATCGGTTGACAAAATGAGGAAATCGCTTCGGGCGGCAAGGATTCTCGAACGTAACGGATCCTTCGACTGCACCGATTATCCATTTGATTTCGCAGCGGACAAAGAGGCAGTTCAGCTTAAAATTGCTGAAATAGAAAAGTTGTTGGAGAACCCTCCTCAACGAAATTCTTCGGGGTACCTCAAAATCCTCACCAAAATTGAGTGGGCAATGATGCGAATGGGTAGATCGCGCCCCGACTCAAAAGAAGAAGAACAAGATAAGCGAGCAATAAAGACTGAGCTGACTATGCTCTTAGCTAGCTTAGACGAAGAAGAAGAAGAAGGAACGACGGAAGTAGAGAAAATACCAGATCCTTCTCCTCCATCGACATCTACCTCAGTGTTAAGAGAAGATGCAACCGTTGCTGAGAATAGTGCTCCGGTCTACGTACAGGCTGAGAGGACGGAAAATTTGGCCAAATGGGACCTCAAGTTTTCAGGGGAGCGTTGTGGGGCATCCGTGAATTCCTTCCTAGAGCGGGTGGAGGAATTGCGCGAGGCCCGAGGAGTAAGCGAATTGCAGCTTTTCAGGTCTTCGGTTGATTTGTTTGTCGGTAGGGCACTTTTATGGTTTAGGGCAGTTAGGCGTACTGTTAGTACTTGGCAGGAATTGGTTAGGGAACTTAAGTTAGAATTTCTTCCTCCAAATTATGATGATCTGTTGCTGGAAGAGATCAGACATCGGACTCAAGGTAAAGAGGAGTCGATTGGAGTCTACGTGGCCATAATGCAAAGCATGTTTGGCAGGCTATCAGAGCCACTTTCGGAAAAACGGAAGCTAGGAATTTTGCAGCGAAATTTAGCACCGTTCTATCAGACGCAGTTAGGGTTGGCGGACCCTAAGTCGATTCCTGACTTAGTCGCTTTAGGTAGGAAACTCGAGATGGTTCGAGCGAATGTGGAAACATTTGCGCCACCTCCTCCCCCTCGTTCAAGGAACTTATTGGAACCCGATTTAGCTTACGTAGCGGTCGAGGAGACACCAATGGTTTCTGTTGTCAATCGAGACACTCAACCTGGTCGGCGGTTGAGATGTTTCAATTGCAACGAATATGGTCATCTGTCGAATACTTGTTCTGCTCCAAGGCGTTGCATAGGTTGTGGTAGGGTTGGTGTCATTCGAAGAAATTGTCCAAATTGTTCGGGAAACGGGCAACGCACTCTCGGGTCGGCAGGACGAGAGCGCCGTTGAGTTTAGACAGGTTGCCTGCTGGTAACCAGTCGGCTTGTAAGGAAGTTCATGTAGGATTCACACTCGAGGCAAATCAAGATGATAGGAGGCCATATTTAGGAGTTAGTGTTTATGGGATTAATTTAATAGGGCTTTTAGATTCCGGAGCTTCGCGCTCAATTATATGTAGGGATGGGTGGAGAGTTTTAAAAGATTTAGGAGTAGGGTTAGATCAAGGAAATGTTCATAGGGTTACCTTAGCGGATGGTACAGGTATAGCAGTTGAAGGCACAGTTACGTTGCCCATTACAGTACAGGGAACCACAGTTTTGTTGGAGTGTCTAGTCATTCCGCGCCTTCCTCATATACTGATCTTAGGAGCAGACTTTTGGGCTCTATCGGGAATCGTCCCGGATTTACGATCAGGGGAATGGAATTTTTCGGACCAAAACACCTTGTCCTCGATAACACATTCTAAAGAACTTTCGGAATTAGATGAAACACAAAAGCAACAGTTAGGGACAGTTATAAGTGATGCTTTTAGGGATATGCCAGAAAGCTTAGGGTGTACACATTTAGTGGAACACAAAATTAAAACGAGCGCGGATCCGATTAAGCAACGGTATTATCCCGTGTCTCCAGCAGTACAAGTTCATATTGATAAGGAATTAGAAGAGATGCTTAGGGAAGGAATAGTAGAGAAATCGAATAGTCCATGGGCTTCACCCATAGTGATGATTAGGAAGAAGGACGGTACATATAGGTTTTGCGTAGACTATAGGAAATTAAACAAAGTAACTGAGAGAGACGCATATCCTCTCCCTTATATTTCATCGACGTTAGATAAGCTTAGGGATGCGAAGTTTTTGTCCTCGTTGGACATTAAGTCAGCTTACTGGCAGATTCCAGTAGAGTTGGAATCACGCCGCTTTACAGCTTTTACTGTTCCGAACAGGGGACTCTTCCAATTTAAAAGAATGCCATTCGGGTTGCATAACGCTCCGGCGACTTGGCAAAGATTTATAGACACCGTACTTGGTGCCGATCTGGAACCATACGTGTTCGTCTACCTCGATGACATAATCATCATCACCAACACATTCGAAAAACATTTAGAGGTATTGGGAGAAGTTCTTAAACGTATCAGGGAAGCTGGACTAAAGGTTAGTGAGGAGAAATGTAATTTTTGTAGACCGTCGCTGAAATTTTTAGGTTATGTAGTAGACAGAAATGGATTACACGTAGATCCGGAAAAGATAGAAAGTATGTTAAACATTCCTGCTCCCAAAAACGTCAAACAGGTTAGAAGTTTTATCGGAACGGTATCCTGGTATAGGAGATTTATTCCAAACTTTTCAGTTTTGGTGAAACCGTTATCCGATCTTTTGAAGAAGAATAGTAAATTTTCCTGGAGTATAGAGTGCGAGGAGAGTTTTAGGAAGGCAAAAGAGTGCCTAATTTCAGCTCCCATCCTGACGTGTCCGGATTTTACGAGGCCTTTTGTCGTTCAGACCGATGCCTCGGATTTTGGGATAGGAGCTGTATTGAGCCAACTATTTGATGAAGGCGAAAAGGTGATTTGCTATTTGAGCAGGTCTTTGAACAGGTGCGAGAGGAATTACTCCACCACAGAGAAAGAGTGTTTAGCAGTCTTGTGGGCCATAGAGAAACTGCGGCCATATCTAGAAGGGGTAAAATTTAGGGTTGTCACGGATCATTACTCGCTAATTTGGCTTAGCAAGCTTAAGGATCCAGCGGGTAGGCTAGCGCGATGGGCAGTACGCTTACAACAATTTGATTTTGATATCATCCATAGGAAAGGAAAGGAACATGTTGTGCCAGATATGCTTTCAAGAAGCGTACCGGCAATTGCTGGGATTTCAGAGCACAATTCAGATCCTTGGATAACGAAAATGAAAGAGAAGGTACAAGCGAACCCATTAGATTTTCCCGCATGGCGTGTAGAACGGGGAATTTTATTTAAGTATGTTAGGGCAAATCATATTTTAGTTCATGATAGTAACTCTGAGTGGAAAATAGTTGCGTCTAAAAGTGATAGGATTAGAATTTTAGAAGAGTGCCACGATCATCCGTTAGCAGGACATATGGGGGTAAAGAAAACATTTGCTAGGATAGGAGAAAGATATTATTGGCCGAAGATGCGTTCGGATATAACTAGATATGTACGAAATTGCAAAGTTTGCCAGAGTGTGAAGCCAGTGAATGATAGGCCGGCGGGTTTGATGACGGAGAGGAAAGGGGTAACCAATCCGTGGGAGATGATTTGTGTGGACTTGGTTGGTCCACTTCCAAAATCGAATAGGGGTTTTAACTATATTTTAACCGTTGTAGACTACTTCACTAAATTCCCATTGTTGTTCGCCCTGAGATCTGCGACAGCAAAATTAGTTTGTAAAGAGTTAGAGGATAACGTATTTTTATTGTTCGGAGTCCCAAGAATTATAGTGTGTGACAATGGTCCACAGTTTAAAAGTAAAGAGCTTAAGGCATTAACTGATAGGTACGGATCGACAATACGCTTTACAGCGCATTATCATCCCCAAGCTAATCCGGCGGAACGGATAAACCAAATTATTAAGAATACCCTTAGGTCATATGTGTCAGAGAATCACCGAGTGTGGGACACGCAATTAGCGAAAGTGGCGTGCAGTATACGTACAGCGCAACATGAGGTTTTGGGAGTATCACCGTATTATGCAAATTTTGGTCGAGGTATGGTGACTTTTGGACGTACGTCCTTAACCACCATTCCGCATGAGGGGGGCATGAATACGGATGATAATCATGAGCAATTCAGAATTCTTAGGGAAAGTATAAGGAAAAAGCTAGAGGCGGCAGCCGCAAAGGCCGCAAAAGCGTACAATCTTCGGAGGAGAGATGTTCAGTATCTCCAAAATGAATTAGTGTGGAGACGAAACTTCATACTATCCGACGCCGCGAACTATTATACTGCCAAATTAGCGCCAAAATATATCGGCCCATTCCGCATAAAGAAAAGAGTATCGCCGTGGACTTATACGTTACAAGATGAAGATAACCACGAACGCGGAACGTGGAACGTAAAAGACCTCAAACCATATTACGAGGACCCCGAAGAATAACTTAGTCGCGTAACAAACCAGGATCGTTACGCAAAGAGGAACTGAGAGCCTTGGGCTCTGTGATGTTCAAACAAAACTATCGCCAAAGCGCGATAGAGAAAATCGTAGTTGTCGTTGATGTGTAGTATATATGTTTCCCTTACGTAGTGTCGTTTACCTTTTACTTCGACTTTCTTCTAGTAGAAAGTCAATCTCACCTCTTCGGAGGTAAGGGTGGAGTTTGTTGCGTTAAAATTTACGCACAAAACCTTTGACCTTTCCATCCCTCCTGTTCCTGAACCATTTCCACTTTTTGGCCTTTTGAACCATTTTCTCCCGTTGTCTTCCGGGCGCTTCCCTTTCGCTCCTGGAGGATGACAAATGTAGTTTTTCTTAGAGCCCAGACGGACGGTCGGGAATCTCTCAATGGGCGGACGGACGGTCCCCAATATATGGATAAAAACAAGGGACAGGTGATCCCCACCGACATCAAAATGATCGTGGAAAGAATTCTTTCACTAAGGCGTTTAAGCCCAAAAAGGACGTCTGTCCTCGTCGAATCAGAATAAAGAGTTATCGTAAGGCCCCGTGCCCATCCTAAATAAATATGGCAAAACAAGCCATCACTAACAAAAACAATAATATTGTAAACGATAACTTCCAACTACCTGGGTTCAGTTAGCTTACCATTTCTCTGCGCGAAAGCTCACTCGACATTAGTATGGGGGTCGCGAGTTATTTATCC
Source organism: Cheilosia soror (assembly GCA_949372485.1). Lineage (NCBI taxonomy): Eukaryota > Metazoa > Arthropoda > Insecta > Diptera > Syrphidae > Cheilosia > Cheilosia soror. Next base: position 32,009,585 of record OX443561.1, on the reverse strand, counting down.
TTCCACTCCTAGTTGTTATTTTTGTTATTATTGTTAAAAGATAATCCTATTTAAGTCTGGTCGGGGTTGGCAAAAAGCGAACCTAAGCAACCACTAAGATATCTAATCGAACAGCGCTAGATCGCTATTGTGAATACTGCTGGAATGAATGTATCACCGAAGGAGAAGTTGTCAAAGCTCTGGACGTGATTCCCTTTGCTTTGACAACTACGACGACGGCAGCTGGGGCGAATTCAACACTAATACCAGAAAGACTCCTCCCGCCAAAAATGACAGGGCGGCAAGGACGTCATATTTTAATTAATAAACACCAAAAACGCATATCGAAAAATCGAACAGCGAAAACCAAAAATAAGTGTATTAAAACACAAAAATTCTAGTGAATAAATTCTACGATTTCGGCCTTGAACGAAAAAAAAGATGGCTGAATTCGCCCCATGTATGAAAGGCTGCGTGTGTGTGTGCGTGTATGGGTGTGTGTGGAAGATTATCAGCGCAGGCGTACGTCACTTTTTGGTTAACCGCCTGAGAGACAGGACGTAGAGAAAAGTTGAAAAAAAAAATCAGAGCAAATAAGTAGTGAAGACAAGTTGTGTCTAGAGAAAAAAGGGAAGTTAAGACGAGAAAAATCCACAGGACGAAAAAAGAGTTTTCGTGCAGAGTGGACATCATTATCCAGTGGTTGTAGCGGGGAGCTTTTGGTCACCCCCATCCGCCAGGTCAGAGGACATAGTTATTTTCCTAGGAGAGGAAGGATAAAAGGAAAAAAAAAGGGGAAAAACAAAAAAACAGATAAGTAGGGTGTTTTCAGTGTGGTATAGTTCGTATCGTTTAAATTTTACTTTGTGAAAAATAGTCGAGTGAGATTTCGTTCCGTTCTTTTATAGTAGCAATTAACGGCTACTCTGTATTTTCGCGACCCGTTGTGTCTTTTGTGACCGTTGTCCCGAGAACCGTATGGTAATCGGAAGTTATCCGTTGGCCTAAAACCGCAAAGTTAAATAATTTTCTTTTTTCATAAATTCGTTTTTTTTACATCCCCACCTTGAGGGTTTGCTTGTTAATTTCAATCTTTCTTTACTTTGCGTTCTAACCTACTCGTTCTTGTTTCGAACAGAGAGGATACTAAGTCGCGCAACAAAAAACAGTTGTGTAAAGCGATACTGAGAGCTTCCAGCTCTGTGATGTTTTTTTAACAAACCAGTGGCCATTCCACTTTGTAATCATTACTAATCATAAGTGCCAATAAACTTATCAAATTTCCATTTGGGAAACATAATTTTCATTTTTTTATTTCGTCGTACATCGTTCACCAAAATCCATAATTGTCTCCTAAAAGGTTTCGCAATCTTCCTTTTTCAAAGACTGCGTGGCGCCCTTATTCAAATACACCAATCATTTACCTTTGTTTATCATATCTAATATTATTGTGATTGAACCCACACCCAGCTGACTAGCCAAATCACAGCATCAACGTGCTGCTTGTTGCACTTTCGGTTTTCTCTTTGCCCTCCCCATTCGCCATTTATTCGACCGATCGCCGAAATTGTCATTTCGACTTACAACCTCTCGGGCAGCGGCGGCTGCATTTGTTTACCCGGTCATTTTCAACGCACCTAATAGAGTCGCATACGGAATTGTCTTTTAGTAATATAAGTGCAACAATCTGCTCCTTATCCTTTCGTGAAATGTCAGTAGTTTCATTTGGTAAAACTGCAAAAAACTCTGCTGAATTTATTGCTTCAACTATTTTATTCTGAACAATATTACCACATACAGCAATCAATTCGTTTTGAATAGTAGGGCTTAAATAAGTAGCGTTCAAATTCAAATTTTCGGAATATTTTTTAAGATTTAAATCGCCACATTTGCTTCGCATTCGTAGCAAAGCTCAAAAGTAACCATCGTTTACTATTGGTTCTGGCTCATTAAATTTGATTGGACCGGAGTCACATGTCCCTCTTAAAGCTAATTCTTGCCGTCAACAAATCTTAATAGTTTCAACAATCAATAGGTATCAATTTTTTCCTATTGAAAAAAGTCAATGCTATGCTTGATTTGATTTGAATCTTTTTGCATTTAGTTAGGTAAAATGCCGAATTGGCTCATTTTTGTTAGGATTTGCTCTATTCTGGTTTTAAAAAAGTGTACTTGTTAAAAATTTCGGGGGGGGGGGGGGGGGTCAAACCCCTGTGACCCCCCCTAGCTACGGCCTTGTGCTCTATCACTTTAAATATTTTCAAATCGAACAAACCAAACCGAAAATGAAATGTCAAAGCCGTCCAACGCCACTGAAAGTAGAAAGTTGCTAAACTTGGGCGCCGCGTTGAACTTTACGATATTTACGATCTCAACGCGACCCGAAGCCTGAAGCCGCATTTTGACGTTTATTTCACGTTTTCCCAATTTGTACTTTTGTAATAATTACCTACTTTAAAAATCAAAACAAAGAATTTCTTATAACATTTTATATACTTACTAACCTGTTCGACTTTATGACAGTATCGGAAAATTCAATAAAATAACCAAAAAAGCCAACAAGAAGCCAAAGTATCTTACACACATGTAATTATAATTTTATATTTAATAAAAATGTATGACAAACTAAAAATTTCCTTTTTTCAACGGAGCACCCTGTGCCATTTTCCTTCTTTTTTTGTTCTCTCTCTCACTACAACACTTCTTATATCCGTCTATTTCTCATGTCTGTGTGACACAGTAATACTTGCTTGCTGATAAGGAAATTGTCGAGTTTCCCTACTCATTATAATGGATTACTCTGACCTTGGCTTCAAAAAGCAAACTTCGTAATTTCCCCTTACTAAGGTAATCGCAGAATCCAGTTCGTAATGCACTGTTGCATGTTAGCTTTTTATAGATCTAGGCTCTGCGTTATTGAAAATTCTCCAGGTGTAGACTTCGTGCAGTCCTGTTTCTACTTAGGTATCTGTCCTTAGTTAGCATGACTCGTCAGAGTTCCTTAGGAATGGGTTTCTCATCTGCGTTTCCTGGTTTGGTAGGTAGTTTTCGGCCCTGTTTAGGTCTCTGCTATATGACCCTCTTTCAGACAGCCTTTACTTGCTTTTCCTGTACTTGTCCTTTGTGGTGTCACATTTGCACAATGCTGAATTTCAAAACATAGAACTCGAACTATTATCGACACTATTATCGATAAATATATACACCTTCGGGTGTGGTCATATCCCTTTCTCTTCACCAATTGAATTCGCTTCGATTTCACTCCCAACTAATTTAAGCAAATAAAAAAAAATTGTCCTTACAAAAACCCAACCACGCACTATTTCCCCAAAACTATCCTATCTCTCATTCCAGCTAATCGGCCGGCGCGTTTCACATTTAAAAGAAGCCCTCTTGTCGGCAAAGTAAAAACAAACTTCACCCTTGCATAAGGATCTCATTTGGCGGCGTTTGAGGTACTGCGCTGCGGCCGCTATTGGCAGAGAGTAGAGTTAACGTAAATTTGCTTTCTCTCTTGCTCTATACTGCACTAGGACTCTTGCCGTTGTCATACAAAGTCCGAAAAGGGTTCTTCACTATGAAACTCCCAAATGCATTCACAAAACAGTACTCCAAGGGATGCTACTCTAAACCGGAAAAACCATCCCTATCGCTTCCAAATGTATAAAAAAAAAATTCTATATACTGTTCCACAAAGTGAATTGCCAGCAATCAAATGTCTGAGTGTGCAGTGGTTTGCAGCGTCTAGCCATAGTCTAGACACTTGCATACCATCACCACTGCCACCGCTTTTGCTCGGGCGGCAGCGTACATTTCCAAGGGAGGATCACAGAATGCCTGTATTGTGTGTGTTGTGTGCGCGCTTGCCGGCGTTCAACCCTTTCGGTTATAGAGTCGGTGGCGGCGGGCGGTAGGTGTAGGTGGGTTTCGAATTGTGTGTGTGATTTTACAACACAGCAAAGCATCCTGTTGTTATCATTTTCCATTTCCCATTTTCTCTGTTTTGCATTTACTGCGGGAAATTTTCTCATCAAATGAATGACTCAGTCTGTGAGTCTGGGGGTGTGATTTGGAGGTCTTTTGTCTGCCATCGTTTAGTTGAATTTTTTTTTCAAAGGCGGCTGTAAATTTTCTTTTGAAACTTTTTCGAAACTTGGCCATCGACGCCCTTAGGCACTGAAACTTAGACAATTTCAGATTGTAAGTTATGCAGTCATTTTGTTGGCTATATAGGTAGGTATACAATTGTACATATACATTTTGCTGTGTATCACTATATGTAATGGAAGCAATCTAATTAAAGTTATTTGAATACAATGCGACTGCGAGGAAGGTAACACAAAAAAAAACTAGTGCATCGACTTGAGTTAGGATTGTCTCGTATTAATTTGATCGAGCTCTTTTTTATAGCTTGGCCAACCTTTTCTATATTGCGTGGTGGAACATGGAACTGCTTCTTCATTGATTGGACGTGTGTTCTCTTCTTGCCTCTTTCCACATGGAGCCTATTTAGCAGCCGCTGAATAATGCTGCTTAAATAGATTTTAGGATTCCCTTCCCTGTGCTTTGGTGATAAGCGTATACCCAGAAATATTATGTGTTTTTTTTGAATTGTACCGTATACCTATGCGCATGCCTATACCTATATCATACCTCGGCTTTTGCTTTTGGCTAGTTCTTTGATGATGTCGCGATCGCGAGCCCATTGGCCGTCTGTGGTAGGCCAACGCACAGTGAAGAGCATTAACTACCTACCAAAAGACCGCCAGCTAAGAGCAAAAGAGAGGTTTTGACTACAAGTACCTAGGTACGAGCTGACTGCAGAGTTATTTGATGCGAAAAGTATATACATATAATTAAAGGAAATGAGGACCTAGTATTTGCGCCCAGAAATTTTCGTAAGTGCACTGTGTAGGGAAGCTGTCGGTCTATTTATTAGTAGTTTGTGGTAGAGAGCTGGTATAGAGAGTTTCTCACTTAGGCGCTGTTGCTACACCAGATTTGCTAATGAACTCAAAGTGGAATTTCGTCTTCCGGGCGGCCGGCGGACGCAGCTTCTTCTCGTTAAATAGTAGAGCCCTGAAACAATCCTAAAGAAGATTTTTTTTTGTCGGGTTATGAAACACTTCACTGGAGCACTCAGATGTAACTGGTCCATTGTACTACCAGGAAGCAAATCCAGTATTACCCATTTTACTGGAATTTCTTCGACTTTCGGCCGAGAATGCACTTCAGCGATGAGGAGCTTACAGTATCAGCACTCACCACATAAGCTCCAAAAATCTGATCCAAAGAAAGGCAGGACAATAACAAAGGAAATGATTCGAAGTATCGGTGCCCTCTTCACAAGCGTCGCAGACCGTGGTATCACTTAAGCCTAACACACTAAGATGCTTAGCAAAAACGAAGTGCCCCGTAAGAGCGCCAATAAGTTTTTTGCAGTCATTTCTACTAAGAGACAGCAGGAATGGCGCAGATTCCGCACTGACTTTTTTTCGGGAGCATGCGTTATAGTCTGCCCGCTTCCTGTAGAGCCTTGCCATAAACAATTGTGTTCGTTTCGTTTGAGACCCGATCTGTCAAAAATAATGTGTAATATCCAAATGTAACAGTGACATAACCCTGCCTGCCCTAAACCTAGAAACTGACAATTGAATGACGTTTAATCTATCAATTTGACCGCGTGTATTTCGCGGGTATTTCCAATACGCCATTTTGTAACCAGATTCGTCCAAGTCCACAAGCAGCCAGGGAAGTTGCCGAAAAGTAAGTTCTTAAAATATAAAATGCCCTTTGTAACCAAATCTTATATTATTATAGAGAATAAACATTCAACCTTCAAGCGAATAGGTGTTTTATTCAGGCAATCCTCGATACGGACGACGATTCTGGTGGACACGATCGTCAATGGAAGCCCTAACTGAGGACGCAGGAAGACCCAGCACAGGTTGTGGTCGGAAATCATCGTCTGAGCCTTGCCTAGCAATCTCTCCGGAATTCCTAACAATATATTCGGCAGTCATTAAGATAGCATAGATCTCAGCTGGAAAAACAGAGGCATGCTTATGCCTAAGGAGTAGTGAAGTCTAATGGTGTCGATTTTCACAAAGACACCAGCGCCGGATCCTTGACTAGTTTTGGAGCCATCCGTGAAAATACGACTAAATCGCAAACCAGGCTCAGACTCTGGCTGAAGCCAGTCCTGAACGCAAGGAAAGTTGATTCTAAATTTGCACAACAGCCGAAGTTCCGGTGTCATTGCATCCGACGACATATCCATGGAACTAACGTCGTAGGATAAGTGTCGCGCTAGGTCATCGAAACTCCAGTGTGGATCATACTAGAAACCACCCCGCCTGAGACGGTAGATTGCTTTTGATGTAACACCATGACATAGGTACAAAGGGGAAATAAATCAAGCAGAGCATCTAGAGCAGAGCCCGGCGTACTCGGGAAAGCACCCGTGCAGCCACCAAGAGAAACTGTTCTTTGAAGTTTTGTGCAGTGGGCATCAGTCACATATTTTCGCGAAAGCTCTCTCCACCAAACAACCGACCGACGCATAGGCTAGAAAAGGCCTTAACTTAGCCGTATAGATTCAAATGACCTTTTTGGGAGATAAGCCCCACATCTTACCGAAAGCACCCTTACACTGCCAGAAGACTGTTAACGCTTGGATGTCTTCGACTTGACATGTTTTGCCCAAAGAAGTTTCTTATCTAGGATCACTCCCAGATATTTCGCTTCATCGGAGATCTGGATAGTGACGCCTGTTAGCATTGGCTAAGTCAGACCGGTTAAAATCCTCCGTCGAAAAGACCACGGATGGATTTTTACATTCGTGAGTGCCACCTGCAGTAATATAATCCATAAATTCTTTCGACATAATTTTTTTGACGGGTTTTACGCCAAAGTCAAGACGTGGATTTTAGTCGCCTATTACTACAGACATGCCTAGGGTATATTTTAACCCCTAGCCGAAGGAGTCAAGGGGTATCCTAAAGAAGATACTCTCCACAGTTAACGTTTGCTCCTGGAAATGTATGCACCGCTTGAGTGTGTTGAATGTGTGCCTCCCGTCGTCGCTACGATTAGCGACAGAAGTCACAACGATTAGCGATCTGCTAAGAGCCAGGTGCTCGATTAGTAATTCAAGTCCGGGCGGAAAAAACCAACACCCGATGGGTTAGCCATTCGTCAATATTATTGTCTTACATACCATTTTGGTACAAGTCTGCATAAACCATAGTCGCAAGCTCAACCAATAAAGGTCTCACCGTTTACGCTTGTCCTTTTCCAACTACCTCCTGTTGCGAACACCTAATTGGTTGATGTTATTCTTTTTTTTAGCGCCCAGGTGCACGCATCCTCCAACGTAAGTGATTCTGCATCACTTTCAGTGAGTGGTGTTAAAATCCAATTTGTACTACACAAGCGTGTGCTTCTCTTAACATCCAAACTTGATATCGTGATCTCAAAACGTCAATATATATACCCGACCATTGACAAACGCATAATTGATTACCAGAAATTCAAACCACTCCAAGAACTCTACATAAACCTACAATTGCACTTGGAATTCTAAAATCATGTGCAAGTTTATCTCCGTTTTATATTGTCGCGTCACTTCGCGCCACTTTGCAACACTGTACGCGCATATTGCAACATTGTTGCAACCGACATTTTATCTGACTATAGCGCCATAAAAAGCAATGGATGACGGATTTGTGTGATCGAAAACCAACTAAACCAGCAGAAAAGTGGCAACAAAATACATCTCCACAGGAAACACGGAACGTTTCTCTAATGACCTCTGAAGTCAATTAAGGAGTGCCAAGAAAAAAAAATATATCAATTTCCAATGGTTTTTCTGAGAGACCAACAGGCAGACGGCAGACGTGCATTCACTGTGCCTGTGTGCTTCCACGATAACTAAAAAGGACAGAACGTGAAGCACACCATATTTCGTGCGTCAGATAAGAGTAATGGAAGCTACATCGTGTACTAAAAAAAAAAACACCATCAAGCCAAGCAACAATTTTGCAATACGTGGCGTAAGGCAAGCCAGCAGGCAAAGTAAAAGTACTACTCCGTCGCGATGGTACCTTCATGTCTTCGAATATAAGTGGCTTGGCTATCTCTCTGGTTCAAGAGGAAGATTATCCAACCAAACAACACAAAATCGCAGATTCGATTCGAGAAGAAGCATTTTATATTTATGCTGTCATAATTCGTGAGATCGAGAACTTGCAGCAGCTGTCAACTGAGAAAACAATAATTTTTGTTCTATACCTACCTCTGAAGCAAGGGGGGATCGTTATTTTAATGCAACAAACTTGCAGGAGTTAATGTTTATGATTATGATATAACCAATGGTTTTTATTTTGTACCCGATATCGATTTGAAAACTGCTTCCTGCCTTGAAGATTTCCCAAAATATGTAGGTACTGGCTTTAGCTTCTGGTTTAATCTATGACCTAAGCTACTAAAAAATTGACACAATTTTTGACATGATGTAAAATTAGGTAGCCTTAGGCTTAGTAGCTTAATGAGGTTCCTTTACAGGGAGGAATTCAAACTGTAGCCAAACCAATCAGTTCATCAGCTACACTGTGACATATTTGAGTATATAGACTCCCATAGTTCCAGCATTCCTGCGGTTTGTACCTTTATTGCGGACAGGATTAGTTTGATATTCACACCTTTACTAACCTATCTGAACTTCCTCTCTGCTAAAAAAAAAACTCATCCGCTTGCTCAACGTCCAACGAGCTAACCACTAAAATATAAGAGTGAGTAGTACCGTTTCTGAACGCCAAATGACAGTACATGAGTACAATCAGATATTCTGCAAAATTACGGGACCAACAGTTTTGAGCGTTCCATATCATTCTTCCGTCAAAATTGACAAGTAAACATTTTTAAATTTGTCACAAAATAGGTTACAGATTATATTGAAGTGACTGTCGAAAAAACGCCGACACAGTTAGACCACTATATAAAATCACACCTTAAGTTTAAACAAAATGAATTACAAAGTTAAGTTGTCATTTATTGCTTTCATATCAGTATGTTGTCTATTTAAAGTTATAAGGCTCAATTTCCACTTAGGAATCCGCAATATGATGAGTTCAAGAAGCACATTTTCAGCCGAAAGAAGAAGTATTTCTTTTCAAATCCTGCTTCTATTTGATCCACAGTGAACAAAATGAATGCGACGATTAAGATTAATGTGAAAAGATTTGAGAACATCGTTACAAATTGATTGGTAGAAACTGTTTGAAAATATCACATCGACGACAGTCTTTTATACTCGAATCTAAGTCTGAGAATCTTTGAATTTATTGTCAATGTTCAAAGACATAATTATGTTTTGGGTGAACTTGGCAATGACAAATATTTGATCAGTATTATACTCGTTCAGCATACACTGTTAGATATATCAACGAGAAAGGTCATGAGTGCATAAATACAGCCTAACTTATAAGTCCCAAATAACATCTGGTATAAACTGTAGTCTATAAGGTCACATTATTGAAATCTGTTAAAATCAGTTGTATTGTAACCTTACATTTTTTTTTTTGACAGTTAGTCATTACGAAACCTTTATGTTGATTTGATGTATTACTGTATGAATACTGATCAAATATTTATTTTATCAAGTTCACCAAACCACATGTCCAAAGAAAGGTCTTGCAATAGTTATTTTCGGATTTCTAGTTTACTATGTCTGACAGCAATCTGACAGCAATTGTCTCTAATGTCGTTTTCCATTGGAAAAAAAGAAGCGTCCGGAATCAAGAAAATCGCTTCCGTTCCATTGACGCAAAAAATACACTTCTGTTGATTCTGAGGAGAGAATTTCGCTTCTCGATTTCAAGTCAGAATCGACTCAAGAAACACTTACACAAGTGCATTCTATTTATTTTATACAAGCCTGCTGTCAGCAACCATATAATAATTTTTGACGTATCACCAATACGTGAGTGTAGTCGCCCAGAAGTAGTTTTCTTGTTCCATTGGATTTCATAATGAGAGAATCCTCGAGTGAAACTAATGGAAAACGACACAAGTCTGGTCTTTTGGTTCTAAATTTTACGATTTTTTTCTACTCGGAACGTCTGGGACTGTCCAGTTCAATCGGGCTTCCTGATTACAGCAGCGTATTCCAAGCTGGCTGAGGTACTGGCAGTAACAACAGCTGCCAAACAGGTTGCAATGATGGCAACACCTCATGCGGATATTTTTGTCATTAGGCATATTTTTTTGAAACCTCGCCAGCCAGCCGTTCATTTGGACAGTTGCCAGCACAATTGCCACCAAGATGAAGCCAGCCGAATGAATTTAGGCAATAAGCCTAAAAGCATACCAGCATTTCTATAAAATTATGCATTTGGTAGAAATATTAGATAAATTCTGACATTTTCCTCTGGAATGTTGTGGGCATGAGATAAGAACGCAATTATGATTTAAGCAAATTGTACGGAAATTCTAAGCCACTTGTTGCTTTCAGCGCCACCTGTTTGTTCATTATGAATTGAATTTAGCCAACTGCCAGCTAGCAGCTCTCCGGCTGTGGAGAAAATCAAAAGTTGTTACCAGCAGTTGCCAGCAGGTTGTTGTTTTAATTAGCATGTGAAATGTGCCTCAACTGCCAACTACTGGCAACTATTGGCTGCCGAGGTTTCATAAAAACACAACTATTGACAGTCAAGCGGCAATAAAAGCGTTCTCTGCCGTTGAGTTAAAATCAAAGCTTGTAAGTCGCTGCCGCGAAGAGCTACAGGTTCTTGGCGCGCAGCACAACGCAAGACTATGATGAGTTCCCGGGTACAGAGGTGTGTCTGGAAATGAAAAAGCAGGATGAGCTGATGGCAAGAAAAAAGGCCCTCCCTCGAACTAAACTAGGCTGACACCAGAGTAATGATTCCCCCTTGTAATCTCAGACAGAAGATTGGAAATTAAATACTAATGGCGACAAATGAAAGATGGAGCAGGCTCGACTCCTGTGGTATTACCAGCGCTCTGCCACATAAGAAATAAAATCCTTGGTAGGTACTTCTTCGATGATTTAGAAGAACTTTCAGACAGGTCCAGTAACGACCTATTTAAATTTGTAAATAAAACGGTTTGGTTTGAGACAGCTTGGTCATTCTGTTATTAGGAGGACTGAACTTGGTGTCAAAGCTAAGTTGTCAGTCTTTAATTCGGTGTTTGTTCCAACTCTTACCTATGGTCATGAGGTTTGGGTAATGACTGAAAGAATAAGATCGCGAATACAAGCTGCCGAAATGAGATTTCTCCGTGGTATTGCTGGTGTGACCCGTAGAGATCGCATTAGAAATACCAGAATACGTGAGGAACTCAAGTCTATGGCGGAGGATCGAGAGCTATGGAGGGTCCACAGTTCACTTAAGTAACCTACACCCGCGACGCACTTAATGGATAAGCGGGCCATTGAAAATGTATGTATGTATGTAAACGGTTGGTTTACCAATCTGTAGGTTTTTCATAGGTTTCCAGAGTATGGGGGTGGTCATAAACCCCTAGGGCATCACAACGGATCTACTTACATTGACCTATAAGTGTGGGACCTACAGGTTTCTCTTGTCCTGCCAACCCACTAACCTAACCTGACCTTACGGTTCTTAACTAGCTCTAACGAATTTTTACTCAATGCAGTTCTTTAACTCGCAGTGGGCGCAGTAGCGCAGTGGTTAGTGTGCTGGACTACTGTGCGAGGGATCCCAAACATCCAAAAGTATGACTGTCATGAAAAAGCTTCTCAATTCAGCCGTTCCGACTCGGCATAATTGTAGGTCCCTTTCATTCGTCCCAAAAAATAGAAACTCACACAAAACGAATGGTTGCGAGAAGCTAGGCCTATGGTATCTACCCGCCTGTTGCGCCACCTATTTATTTTTTTTTTTAGTTCTTTAAGCGGTTTTGAGAGAGCCACTCCACTGAGAAGAGAATCTAACTAGTTTTTACTCAACAAATTTCTTGTAGCAAGAATTTAAAAGCTATCAGTCACCTGCCATTTGGCAATGACAGATGATTTCAAATTTGTTGTCCTTTGGAATATGCGCGAAATTCAAGAATTATAGAATATTATCATTCTTGCGTGCAATTACTATTCGCACTTGTGTTTTGATTTCATCAAGAGAAGTTCGATTAATTCCGAATCACTTTTGTCGCTAGATGAATCAGCTAATTTTGTTAATAATTTAAATAAGCAATAGCTATCAGACATTTTAAATACTTTTTTTTTACACTGTATCTAATTTGTAAATTATTGCAACATATTGCACATACTGCAAATCAGTGTTATAGTTATTAGGACTCTCTCTTTATTTTTCCCACGAAACGTGGTCATTTTTTCCTTTTTTCCCTTTTTAATCGAACTTAAATTCCCACCAAAATCCCACGATCACGGCACAAAATACATTTTTGATGCTGATGAAGATGAAGTAATAAAAATTCAAACTGGTTCTATTCCAATCCCAATGTCACCTTATCGCTGCGCCGCCGCCGTCAGATTATTTTTGTACTAGAATTTTTTGTTAAGAGGCTATTTATTTTATTTGTGCTGATAAATTGTTGTGAATTGGAATAGTTTGATGAAATTTCACAAAAATTTGATTTTAACACTAATCCCACGGAAGGCTTTTCGGACATTGAAAATTCCACAAAAAGAGATAAATCCCAAAAATCAAAATGCATCTGTTATTTTTTGTATATATCACTATATACCTACAAACGCGCGTTCCCTAACCTTTTCGTAAGTTTCTCCCTCTGAGGGAGACTTCATCCCCACTACTTCTATTTTGACACTATTTTCCATTTTTTTTCAATTGGTCTAGATTGATCACGTAAAGCAACTGTTGGTAGTCGTTGGTAGTCGAATATATTGTCAAGAAAATTCTGCCTGAATACTAGAAAGTACTATGTACTCAGTTGACATTTCGACGTGTCAAAATTATAATTTAAGCTAAAAGCGGCTAATTTGAAAAAGAAACAAGTCAAGAAACAAAAATGCAGTCTATATAGTTGTGCAGAATGACGTTAAGCAAAATTTCAAATTGACAAGTAGTTGACAATTCAAGTAGACGTGTTCGTAAACAATCTACTCCAGACAAATCTAGTTGATGTTCGTCATTTTGGTACCGCGTAGGTCCCCGCAGTATCTTTCAGTTTTCTGTTTATCAAACAAGTTTCTTCATATTATTACATTGATTGCTATACATATATATATTTTTTTTTAAATACTAAAAAAAATGACTAGTGAAACGTCAAAATCATGTCAAAATTTATTTAAATTTAACTTACACCTCTAACCATTCCCGCTAGAGTTTTAAGCAGTTGTACGAAATGCCATTTTTTTTTAATTTTTATGAATTTGATATGGGCATTGCTCCTAATCAGGGTTCGGACTTGAGAAATTCTTTTGTGCAGTAGATTAAAAAAAAAAAAAACAGCAGTAAACCCAATTTTTGCGCAGTAGATTTTTTGTTTGTATTGGAAACCTACATATCATGTACGTATTTAAAAAGAAATTATTAGTTTTTCATAAATCGATCTGTTTGAATCTTTATTGGTTTTTATTGATCACGAGAGCATTTTTTGTTATAGCGTTTTCGATTGAGATCTTCAGATTCTTCTCTCAGATTTCAGATTTTGCCTGTGCAATTGAATTCTATTCACTGGCTAAATGTTAAACTTAATTATTCGAAAGGTGCCCTTAAATTTATTTATAAAAAATTGTAAATTAGTAATCGGAAAAGTGCTCTCGATTCCAAAAAGAGATTGATTTTTTTTTGTGTCAATCGAACAAAAAAGTGACCTAGAGCAAACAAAAAGCGATCTTTACTAAATAATCAAAAGCGCCATTAATTGTTGACGTACCTACTCGTATAAGGAAGTAACCGAAGAGTCTAGTCAAGAATGGCTGCGTTCAGAATGCTTAGACCGTAGATGACAGTTCCTCATTGAACGACTAACTGATAAAAAAACAAAATGCAATATGGCTGTCAATCTATGAGTGGTATTGAATAATATTTGGTGGCGAAGTGCTCATCGATCAGTGCAGCTTCACTTACCTACCGGAAAAATAATTAAAAGAATTCGAAAGGAGAATCGACTTTTGGAATTTAACTGTTCAAACAAATTACTTATTGTTCTTTGGAACAGAACATCACAATTACATAGTATAATACATACTTCCTATTTTTACATTACTTGCCTACGTAGATCCCAACGCATTGAACGCATTGTTATTCAAATTCAACATAATTTGTGGAATAGGTGAATATCTAAAATGATAACTGCATATACATTGCAATCATGACAGTCGAATTCCTGGTAACCTAGTCCAGACAAATGTAGTCAACTTTTGACTGCCGACTACTTTTGAATATTCTCATTTATCTACTGACATCTGAGTGCAATTCACTTTTTACTTAGGTGTTGAGAGAGAGGCTTTTCTTTTATTTTGAAACCAAAAATATATTTTACTTTTCAAACTAAAAAAATCAAATTATTCTCTAAAAATGTGCAGTAGATTGAGCCGTGGGCGCAGTAGCGCAGTAGATTAATTTTGTTTACGAAAAAAGCAGCAGATCTACTGCAATTGCAGTAAAGTCCGAACCCTGCTCCTAATCGCTAGAACCTAACAAACGCAATCAGCAACTAAAAAAAAACCCTGTCTGCCAAAAATAGAAATCTCCTGGTGAAAAACAATAAAATTCCCAAGAGAATACTCGTGCCAATTTTTCTAAAATCTGTTCGTCTCCGAATGCATCGTCGCACCACAACCAAGAGGTAGAATCTCGAACGATACCACGAACCAGAAATAAATGCTCGACTCACGTAGACAGCTTGACGCTGCTACAATTCGTCGCCATTCCTAGCGAGACTTTGGATTCGAATTCCCTCCAACTGCATCATCAGCCAGCGAGGCTATAGCTAGAATACAACCGGCAATTGCAGAAGGACTATAATACGAACCGAAAATAGAATAACACCATCAACCTAACCTAAACAAACACAATAAGAAAATGAATGCACGCGAGAAAATAGCAAACAAAACATAAAACAAAAATTCAAATACCTAAGAGATTTGCAAGAAAATTTATCACATTTCGATACGAAAATAGCAAAAAGCTGCTATATATAAATGCGGTTGTGACGCAGGCGGGGTGGGACGTTGGCTGTGCCACAAAGATACCAACACCAAGTGGCGACATACTGTGACGCTTAAGGAATTCATTTTCTTCGATATGCATTGTTTTTGTGGTTAGGAATACATGCGGGCAAATCTGAATTTGAACGTGAATATAGCGGTAATTGCCTTTTAAATGAGTTTATTGACAGTTTATTGACATTGCAGTTGCAGAGCATCCAAGTTAATTTGGGAGCTCGTGTGGCATAAGCCAAATAGTCTAAACTATAGGCCGTGTGTCAATGTCAATTGCGTTAAAAAAAAAATTAATCCTCGGGTAATTTTTTGACAGTAAGCTGTGCTCTGTGACAAGAAACTTTTAAACAAGAAAAAAGGTTTGTGAGAAAAATCTACAATAAATAACAGCAAACAAAATAAAGTCATCCTTGAACAAAATTTTTTCAAGTAAGTCTGGTTTTCTGGCTAAAACATTGCTGTACAAATTAGTTCATCTGCACAGGTTGAAAAATGTACTAATAGATAATGTAGGTAATGTAGCTCCAAGGACAACCGCTCTGGAAAACCATTTTTTCAGCAAATTGCAGAGATTACACTTTGCTTGTAAGAGAAGGACTCGCCATTTAACAAGACTGGAATGTTGAGAGTCTTATTAATTTTTTCTTGACAAAACCTTACTTCTCAAATGCGTTCCTATGCCATAAGAGCTGCGGTGATGTCACTTTCAGAGTTCATAGCGTAGCCACGGTAGATAACCTTAACTACCCCAAAGTTTTAGCTGTCTATTATGATATTGACAAACGGTACGGGAGTATGCTACACCTGTTTACGCATGCTTCGTAGATTTGGAGAAAGCATACGACCGAGTCCCTCGAGGTAAACTCTGGAGTGTATTACAGGAGTATGGAATTGACGGTTTTCTCTTGAGAACAATTCAATCTCTCTGCACAAACAATAAAAGCTGCGTTGGACTTCGCCAGGTGTGCGTCTTGTCTCCTCTGCTTTTCATTACTTTTATATGGACTGGATGTAACACAGTCTTGGCGAAGAACGGTTCGAATTGGGAGATTTGAGGATAAGTCATCTGCTCTTCGCTGATGGCTTGGTCATCCTTGGGTCCTCTCAGACTGAACTTCAACGCGCACTCGATCGATTTATAGCCTTTTGTGTTGAAGCTGAGATGAAGGTTAACGTGAACAAAGTGATCGTCATCTCCAGAAAGCCTGTTTAATGCACTCTGCATGGAAGTGGAGTCCCATTGAAACAGGTGGAGAAGTTTAAATATCTCGGGGTCTTATTCACGAGTGATGGAAGGAGCAATTCTGAGTTTTCCTGTACGATTGGTCAGGCTGGGTCAATTTTGAGACAGCTTGGTCATTCTGTTATTAGGAGGACTGAACTTGGTGTCAAAGCTAAGTTGTCAGTATTTAATTCGGTGTTTGTTCCAACTCTTACCTATGGTCATGAGGTTTGGGTATTGACCGAAGGAATAAGCTGCCGAAATGAGATTTCTCCCTTGTATTGCTGGTGTGACCCGTAGAGATCGCATCAGAAAAACCAGAATACGTGAGGAACTCAATGTCGAGCAGCTACTTCTCCGAACGGAGCAGCCCATGCTTCGGTGGTTTGGTCATGTTAAACACATGTCCCCAACAAGGATCCTACGACTTGATATGGAATTCGTACCATCAGGCAGGCATCCTTTAGGTAGACCTAGGATGAGATAGTTAAATCAAGTCCATAATCTCTCCTGTTCCCGTATGGGGGTTTCCCCAGATGATTTAGAGTCGATGGCGGAGAATCGAGAGCTATGGAGGGTCCACTTGAGCAACCTATACCCGCAACCCACTTAATGGAAATGCGGACCATTGAAAATAAATGACTTTACATGACTACTCTATGGCTCTATGTAACTCGTCTCTATAAATACTATTCATGCGGTTTTCTCCAGGGTGTGTCGTAGTGGGAATATTTGGTGGTTGTGGAGCCAATCAGTTCATTGATAAATGGGGTGTTTTATGCGATGTTAAGGAGACTATTTGGGACAGTTTAGAGGGTCTCCTTTCTTGTTAAATAATGCGCCTGAAAAGTGAGAGCCCTTAACGTTCTTGCCTTGCTATTGCTACCTTCTATTTTTTTGAGGGTGAACGAAACTTTTGGTTTCTATCGTCTTCTAGATTAAATGATTCCTTCTTCATGATACCGGCATTTTTGTGGTCTTTGTTATTTAACAGTCTACAGAAGGGGTTTTTCCATATATCCTCAACAAGCTTTCCTTGCTTATTTCTATACAGGCCTGTGTTCGGGTTTTGTTGCCTTGAACCTGTTGCCTTTCTTTTTCTTTCTTCGCTCATTTTTTTCTCGTATACCTTACAAAGTGCTCTCATCCTTCCCTACGGCGGTGCCGCTTTGTAGCCGCTTTGTAGCTTGCCAGCACTCTTCATGGAGCCAAGGATTTCGTACGGTTGATCAGGCATATTAGTTGTGACGTGTTTAATAGACTCTTAGCGTCGATGCCATTGGACTTCGGCACTTGATAAAAGCGATATAGGACTTCTCGATGGATTAAAAATGCTTCCCGATTGTACAACCAAATTTGTCATCCTTGCCTATTCTGGTGTTAAAATCGTCATCGTACTCACGACATTACGCAGCTCATATCTATGTTTTGACGAGGAGTTTGTAGAGACCATCTTTGGTAGCATCATCGTTTTCATCTGCGAAGCGGAGGCTTGAACGCATTCCAGGCTGATGTTGGCGAACTTAGCCTTGATGCGAATTGTCTTAAGACGTGTCGACAGTTCAAGACTTCTTGCATAAGCGCTGCCTCTGCACGTTATAGCTGTCATCGTAATAATCGTCACAGTTTCCATTCGCATTTTGTCCGTGCTATCCCTCCATACTTTATAGTTTGGTCTGCTTTGTAGCGGTCGAGGCTCGAGGATCCCCACCAATTGTTCGGCTGCACATTGCCTGTTTAGGGTCCGAACATTCTACGTGCCATTGTCCTTTTTCAGCGTTTAGCAGTTGAGGAACAGATTATGCTGACAAAATTATCTACACTTACTCGTTCGTTTAAAGCCATCAGACAGCCATGTGCTTCAACAACAACAAAAAAAAGTCTAGTTGAAAAATATAATTTGTTGCGACTGACTGAATCCTTTTGTCTGTTACTTGTGCATCGTCTGCATGGCTTGTCCGTTGTATAACTTTATAATTTTTATAACAAACCTCTCTGTGCTTACGTGTAACATGCGACATGTCACTAACCAAATGTTCTGCGCCACCCACCACACCACCCCGTGTTATGTATAGGTATATAAATATCATATATTTTATCCTGGAATGGCATTGTTGAAATTTATTGTTGCTGTAACAAAGTGTATGCCCAGTCAGCCTCTCACCAGAGCTTCACACAGCAAGAATGAAAATTATTGGAATTTTCTGTGCAAAAGTTTTAGAGACGATACACATACGACTGGTACGACGACAAGGATACAGAGACTGCCTCGAGAAATTCAGGTGAGAATGTTCATTTGTTGTAGACGGGCATATGTAAGTAAGTTCAGTACATAAGTCATATTTGCCAAGGTAACTAGGAAAAACTTTATTATGACATGACATACCATGGGCAAGGGAATGGGGGCGGGCGTCTGGCGCAGAGACGGATCGAAACGATGGTATATTCATCGTACTATTCGAGGGGAAACTTAATTTTCTAGTTTTACAAAGGAGGATAAGTGCATGTCTGGCCTTAGTGTGGGCTGTGCTGCATATAGTATGAGAGAAAGTTACAATGTGAAGCTTAATGAAACGTAAACGTGAGTTTTATTTTCGCTTAGAAATATGCCATAGGAATGGGTGGGCTCTGCCTTCGATGACAAATGATGTAGTAGAAGTAGGTAGTATGGGAAGTGTAAGTAATAGGGATTTGTTAACGGTGTGTAGCTGAAATTATAATATAGTGTTCACAGCTGAAGTGATTCAAAGTTATAGGAGGGGGTATAGGAAAAATATGCATAAGTTTTGAAGGAGTTTTGAAAACTAACCGATCTTATAGTTATACGGATTTGAAAGGATGTTTCGTGTTTAAAGTTGTCTGAAGTTGAAGAGATGGACTTTAGGTTAGGTTAGGTTTACGGGTTGGCAGAGCAGGGTAGTCCTGCCGTGCCACACTCAGGTCCTTGTGGACCCATTGTGATACCCAGGGGGTTAGCCGTTGATGTTGTTATGGTCAGCTTTATGTCCCTTCTTATGGTGTTCACTCGACGCAGTCCAGCCATCCTGACGTCCTCAAAAACCTGTAAAGATCAGAAAGTGAGACATCAGAAAGTTCTTGTAGGTCATGGAAGTAGTGACTTCCAAGTGTTCTGTTCCTCAAGTGACAGAGACTCGGGCAGTGACAGAGGAAGTGAGGTGTATCCTCATGAACCTCTTCGTCACCGCAGCCTCTACATATATCGTCATCCTTGAGATTTAGTTTCATTGTATGGTTCCTTAGGAAGTTATGACCCGTTAGAGCCGCTACCAATTTAGACAGCGATGACCTGTCAAACTGTAAGAGTTTGATGGTCCGGCCGCTGTCATATTTTGGCCAAAGCTTCCGTGATACCTCGCAGGTAGTTAGTCCCTTCCACCTGTTATTTGTTTTCATGCGAATCTTGTTCTCCACTCGCTCTCTAAGGCTGCAGAGTGGTGGCTTGATCGACTGCAGTGCTTGATCATGATCCATTGCGGACCCTTTTCTCGCTAGTTCGTCGGCCCTTTCATTGCCGGCTTTGTCACTGTGCCCAGGGACCCAGCATAAGACCGTGGTGTGCTGCGAGCAAAGAACCTTAAGCTCTTCGCGACAGCGGTGAACTAATCTGGATTTTATCTCAGTAGCAGAGACTGCTTTGCTAGCCGCCTGGCTGTCAATGAAAATGGTAATATCATTTCTTGGTATTGCCATCAATGACACCTTACGGGCTGCCTCCGCGATTGCCAGGACTTCGGCTTGGAAGACACTGCTGCTATCAGGAAGCCTGATTGAGCATTGTATATTTAATTCCTCCGAGAATATACCTGCACCGGTTCCACAGTCCATCTTCGATCCATCTGTGTAGATGGATATCGATTTCCTCTTTGTGGGTTCATCTGTGTTCCATTCATCTCTACTCGGGAACGAGCAAGAGAATGGTCTATCAAAGTTTAGATGTGGGATTGTATAGTCAGAAGTGACATCATTCCCAATGTATTTCCCTAGAATCTGTGCGTGACCAAAGTTGCCCGGGTTCCAAGTGCCGGTTTGGCTAATTCTTAAGGCACTTTTGGTAGCAGATTCCTCCATGTACAGGTCTAGAGGAGTCAGATTTAGAATTGCCTCCAGTCCAGCCGTAGGTGTGGTTCTCATCGCACTGGTTGTCCCTATACATGCTAGTCTTTGTATTTTTGTCATTAACTTAAGATTGGTCGCCTTGCCCGCGGCTTGCCACCAGACTAAGCTGCCATATGTAAGTATAGGCCGCACGATTGCCGTGTACATCCACAGGATTGTTTTGGGCTTCGGCCCCCACCTCCTGCCAAAGATGCGGTTACATGCGTAGAAAGCATTAGCTGCTTTCTTCACTCTTTCATTGACATTCGGCTTCCAATTAAGTTTTCTATCTAAAATCATTCCTAAATATTTCGCCCTATCCGCCACCTTCAGAGGTATTCCCTCGAGAGTTGGTGGCTCGAATAGTGGTATTATTCTTTTGTTTGTAAACAGGACAAGCTCAGTTTTCTGGGGGTTAACCCCAAGGCCGCATTGCTTTGCCCACGTGTTGAGCACTCTCAGTGAGTTTCCTAATAGGTCGCTTATGGTCGGTAAGAATTTCCCTTTTGCAAGCAGGACTACATCGTCTGCATATGCAGTTACCGTGACACCCATATTATTGAATTTCAGTAGTATCTCATTCATGACAAGTACCCAGAGTAGGGGGGGAGATGACGCCTCCTTGCGGAGTGCCTCTCGAAGCTGTTACTCTAAGGACAGTGTCACCTAGTTTCGCGTTGATATTTCTTTCGCTAAGTAAGTTAACAATCATATTGGTGATAGACTGGTCAACGCTTAGATCCTGTAGTGCCCTTTTTACTGCGCACGTTTTGACATTATTGAAGGCTCATTCAATGTCTAGGAACGCAGCTAGCGTATACTCTTTGACTATTAATGACCTCTCTATAGTGCTAACGACCTCATGCAAAGCGGTTTCCACCCCTCTGCCCTTGATGTAAGCGTGCTGAGATTTGGAAATCGCGCTGTCATCCAGTCGACTGCGTACAAAGACGTTCATTAGTTTTTCAAAGGTTTTCAACATAAAGGATGTTAGGCTTATAGGCCTGAAGTCTTTTGCGGTGGTGTGACTAGATTTCCCCGCCTTCGGAATGAAGACGACCTTGACTTCTCGCCAGGCTTTAGGAATATAGCCACATTCCACACTGCGAGTAAACAGTCTTTTTAGGACCGGCGTAATAATGGTCTTAGTTTTCTGGAGCATGATTGGAAAAATCCCATCGCCTCCCGGGGATTTGAACGGGGAGAAGAGATGGACTTAAAGTTGCAACACAGTGGTGGCGCTCAAAGTCTTCTTCTTCTTCTTCTTCCTTTTTGTTCAGCAAGGTTATGGTAAGAACCTTCACAACCTTTCCACTTACGTACTGGTCCGCTTGTGCAAGGTTCGCCGTCCGATTCAGTAAGCATCTGCAATTCTGCATGCTTCCCGGTTTCGGATCACTTTATCACTGAGACCGCTTGTACAGGAACTTTGATTGACATTGTCTTTCTGACAGGTTAGGGCCAGCTATGCTGCAAAAGACCCCGGCTATGGTTACAGGTAGAATCGGGGAAATTTTTATACATTGCCTTAAATTTGGCTAGATACCCAAACCAAGCCATACCCCTGCGAAAGACTATAGACCCATCAGTCTTTCGTCATTTCTCCTCAAGACACTAGAAAGGCTTCTCGACATCCACATAAGAAGCATGGAAATCTATGCAATGCTCGGCGCGCATATTTAAAGGGTAAATAGGTAGAAACAGCTCTATGAAGTGGTAGGTATAAAATAGAACAAGGAATTCACATTAGCTGCCTTCTTAGACATTGATGGGGCTTTCAATATCGTTAGGACACAAGAGAATCAAAAGCGCTCTGGAAATAATAAATGTATAGATCATAACATCACCAATTGGCTCTGCACGATGCTTGTCACCAGAAGTATCAATTCCACTCTCGGACCCAGTTCAATAAGAAAATCGGTTACTAGAGGCACTCCCCAGGGGGGGTTATATCTCCCCTTCTCTGGGGTTCTTGTCATAGACGATATACTTAAAGAACTCAATAACGCAGGGTTTAGCGTAACCGCTTATGCGGATGATGTGTCGATTCTAGTTCGGGGTAAATTCTGGAATACATTGAGTAAAACCATGGAATCAGTCCTCAAAAAGCTCAGAAAGTGGGCTGAAGGGTGTGGACTTCGTGTCAACCCGGAAAAGACGGAACTAATACTTCTTAGTACAAAATACAAGATAGCACCCTTCAAACCACCCAGGATTGGTGGGGTGGAGCTTTCCATTTCGGAAAGAGTCCGTAAGGCTCATAATGCTCTTTTCAGCTGTAAGAGAACAGCAGGAAAAAAGTGGAGATTGAGTCCATCAATGATGCACTGGCTGTACATCATAGTGGTTAGACCCATCCTTACCTATGGGGCTCTTGTTTGGTGGAAAGCCACAAATAAGTTATATATACGGGATATGTTGACCAGGGTACAAAGAACAGCCTGCACTGCCATCACTGGTGCTTTACGCACCACACTTACAGCTGCACTTGAGGCATTTATGTATCTTTTCCCCCTGGACCTACAAATAAAACATAACCACATATACCCAGCTACATGATTCGATTAATAGATGGCGCAATGGCTCATGAGCTACATGATGTCTTCTGTATTTATCATTTAAAATGTTGACCACATCTCTAGTGGCATTAAAAAGCATCAAAAGCCCTTGAAGGCTTTTGTTTGATGATAGACTTTATAAAGGTGTCTTTTTTTCGACCTAGACTCTTCACTTAAAGTTTCAGCTTTCTGTTGTTCACCATCGAAAGGTGTTCCATGTTTGAGTGCTATGAGAATGCAACACTAATGGAGAACCTCTGAATCAAGAACTTCAACTTCATGTTCCAGATTACAACAGAAGAAACAATGGAATTTCTATTTTAAGAAGATCAACTCGAACAATCAAACCTGGCTTGTAACGAAATTTGCTATTTCCCTTCCACTTCTCTCGCTACCGTTATGACCCCATGTTTACAGGTACATAGAGTCAGTCCGGGCAGCAAAAGTGAAAGGGTGTCCAGGTCTCGACAGCTTGGCATGCTAGCTTTAGCTTCTCCTAGCTCGTTGGATGGGGGGGTTCTTGCTATCGGATACCCTGGACGACTCGTTACGCATATAACATGCCAAAATAAATAAGCTTCAAAGAAAATAAAAATGAGGCCTAAATGTCTCTTCAGTTTCAGTTTATTTTTTTTTGTGGTGGGAGCGATTGATGGCTGTGCTCCCTCAGGATACCCACCCTCTGTACCACAGGCTTTTGATGTGCCAATGACTTCTGCAGAATCTATGTAGTATGTAGAGTAGAACAGGAGGTTAAGTCTATCACCTACATCCTGTGCAGCTGCCTTGTCCTAGCCAATTTAAGAAAAGCTTACTTAGGAAACGTCCTATCTTTGTTCGTCCTTATTTCTGGTACATATATGTATCATCAAAGTCTTTTGATTGTTTTGTTTTCATTTCACCGCGGATTGTTTGTCTTGCTCCAGTGTCAGCGTTCAGAGTCCCCTTTCACTTTCTGGAAGGATTTCGGGGGAAACCTCTATATGACATGACTGTCGTAAAGCTATCGTTAGGAGATTGGACTTTTTAGATGTATACCGACTGCAGTGACCAAGTAAGATGATGTCGCGTGGTCTAGATTACATGAGGGTCATACATACCCAATGCATAGGTATTTCTTCTTTCACTTTACTATAGCCATCTTTTCTCCTTCCGAGCAAGCAAAAGCAGCTTCCGCCATTGTACGAGCAGTGAGCGTATTGTCTATTAATTGCTGTCCCTGTATAGATAAGGACGTTTGTCGTGCTGATGTCTTCGATCCGTTTCTCAAGTAAGTTACCTTTACTTACTTAACTGCTTGCCGACCTGTAAAGATGAAGAATCTCTGCCTGAGACAGTGCAGCCTTATTTTCTCTGGCGATACCGGATCTGCGCTTCTTCCAGTTGTCCAGATGAAGCACTCTGGCATAGGTGATCGCTTGGTCTTTGAAACGGAGGTAATCTCGAACCTGGGGGCTTTGGTTCAAAGATCCTCTTAGATGAATCAAAATTATCCATATCGTCCTATAGCGAAGATTTTACTCTATCTGGCGCTGTCCATTTGCAATTCATTTCCTATTGTCTGTAACGTCATTAATGACACAAATTTTATAGCTCGCCTATGAACTATAAAATGACTATACTAGAAGCTACAACGCCCAACGTTCGAAAAATTGTTTCTCTTACTACCGGTTCAGTGTAGCTTCAAGTGCTAATAACTTCTATTGCCCCAAAGGATCTTCATAACCTCTTTGTCACGCAACAAAAAAATAACAGTCATACCATAGCTAATAAGCAGCTGCATTCGTTGCTTGCACTCATCTGCAAGGATGATGCGTCAAGCACTTCAAACAACATTACTAGACCAACCAACACATCCTGTAACGCATTGCATTGTCATGCAGGCTAATTAGTGCAGCGTTCTACACTTTGCAACGTACCTATACCTATACCTTCCTTCCATCCACACCTACTATAGTAAGGATATCTTTGTCTTCTTGTGGGTCACCACTTAATTGTTTCAAGTGGACACTCAACGCCAGACAACTTTATCGTTGTCGTCGTTGTTGTCATTGTCTTCTCGCCCCGTGTTCGCCGATGGCTGTCAATTGATGTAATAGTTGCATGGCAATGGCACCTTGTACCAGGGTGTGGCACCCTCTGGTAGTAGGTGACTTCCTTGAAGTCCCTGCGACATCTTCAGACATTTTGCTCAACAATACGTTTGTGTAGTTGGATAGAACGTTCATCATGTCGAAACTCTCTCTAGTGCCATGGTGAGGTCTAAGTACCTTTGTCTAAGAGGTTTTTCGGCTCGCCATAGGGTAATGTGTGCTTAACGTGTCGGTTACTTGGCACAAAACGTATTTTTTTTTCTCCTCACACTGTGACAGTGACTGTATCTGTGTGCACATTGTTACTAGTGAAGGCGCCAATCAGGTGAACGATGTTCAGCAGACGGCTCCAAGTGACCAGAAATAACGTGTTGTCTTTATGAAAAGGATAACGATAGCTGCCGCTGCATGTGTGACTCTATGAGGCCTGAGCCCACACGTATATGTACGAAAAGTAATTAAATGGCGGCAGCTTTGTACACTCAGTTGGGTGTCCGTTAAGTGGGTGCAATTCGCTGCGAACGGAAATGACTGAAGGATTTAATTTAAATTAATTATTTCATTCTTGCACATTATGATGCCATGCAGCGTTTAATCGGCAACTGATGCAGGATGTTGGAGCCATAATTGGTGGAAAGGAATTAAGATTTGTAAAGAATTTAACACTATATACAATCAAAGAAGGATACCCCCTTAGGTGGTAAACAATCGATAACGCTTTGGGGTTCATCCTTCTCGTTGGATGTAATCTCCGTGCTGTTTGTCGACAATTGAAAAAACACACAAAATGCAAGGATACAGCCTCGGGTGTACACTGTACAACGATTGCTTGAAATCGGATGAAAGATGCATCACTATCGAGCTGATGGTGTATCGAAATAGACGTCATTCTGCAACTATGGCGGCTGGCGCAGTGAAGAGTTTGTGTGTGGCGAGATGATTGCACGATGTCTAGACACCATCATGATGTAGGTACCTTTATTTGAAAATAGCAGTTTGAATGAAATGCATCTACCTATCTACACACATCAACATAACAACAACAGCAGTCAAAATAACCAACGCCGCATATGAAGTGTGTCTGTTACTTTTTGTCCATTAATTTAAGTCAGCCAGCTGTAGACAGACAGCCCGACCCGACTATATTTCCCAGACAAAATACATAGTACCTATGTTCCCTCTGCTTCTATCCGGTCCAGAACACAACCGGTTACTCTAGATGGGACGTATTTTGGAACGATTTTAGGACGAAATTAAATCGACTCTTCCGCAAGTTGTTAATGGATACTGTCGACTGGATTTGCCAATTTGGTATGATTCGATCTAATAGAGTAAAGGGTCAGTTACCATGGCGATGACACTACTTTGTAGTCCATTCCATCAGCAATATAACAGTAATAGGATGCAGATATGAGTCGACATGTGTAGGTATATTGCGAGGGAATGTGATTGAACATAACTCAATCGGATTATTGCATTTGAACTGTTGCAAGGACGATTAGGAAAGTGAAGCTCAAACAGTCAATACAAATCGGGAGATTCCTGCACATGAGCTCCTTTAATGCTGATCAACGTCTCGAACTAAATAGGTATCCATCAGAGACGGCCGGGTCGAGTAACCGATTAGATAAATGGCATCCAGTTCCAGGCCAATGGAACACATGCAACTGCTAATTGACAAAATGACGCGCGAAGACAGCATCCAGCTAAGAATGTATACAACAGTGCACAAGCGAGCTCCCTTCGAACCAATCGCATAAATAGGCATAGATTGGGGCAAACAATTTTCGAAAAAAAAAAACTCTTAAGAAGATCTATTCTTCATCAAAGGGCCAGACCTTGACTCAGATCATTCATCTGTGTTGCTTACACTTGGTAATAAAATAATAATGAAGGAACGGAACCCACGCCTAGTCAACAAGCTCACTGACTGGACATATTTCAAATATCTGCTAGAGGAACGGATTGAACTATCCACAACAATTGATACAAAAGAGCACCTAGAAAATGAAGTACATACTTTCACTCTAGATATACAAAAGGCTGCTTGGGCTGCGACGCCTGAATCAATTAGCAAAATAAAAACAAACGTATATCCCAACGAAATATGCGAAATTATATCAGAAAAGAGGAGAGCTCGTAAACGCTGGCAATTATCGAGAGCGCCAAGTGACAAAACAAGACTCAACAGTCTAAACACTAAACTAAGAAAAAATATCAAAGAAATGAAAAATTTGTCTGTGGAAAGATACCTTACAAATCTGACAAATCACAAATGATGCCAGTACAGAATACTCACTGTGGAAGGCTACAAAAAAAATGAACAGACCAACAGCATACATTCCACCAGTTAGCTGGGAAGCTGGGCGAAAACTAATAAACAAAAGGCGGATCTATTTGCGGAACATCTTGAAAACGTCTTCCAGCCATACGAAGACATTGATTATTTACATCAAACGGACATGTGCGAAGACGAGAGATTGATTCCAACAGTAACCTCTGAGGAAATATCCACTGAAATAAGAGTAAAAATGAACCCGAAAAAAGCTCCGGGGTTTGATTTAATTACGAGTGAAGTTCTAAAGAAACTGCCTAAAAAAGGTTTGAAAAAAATAGCACAGATAATAAATGCAGCGTTTAGACTAAGGTATGTACCACGCATGTGGAAAGTCGCGGAAGTTATTATGGTACCAAAGCCGGGCAAATTGCCCAGTGAAGTTACCTCATATCGTCCGATTTCATTGTTGCCAATTTTATCAAAGCTCTTCGAAAAAATTCTTCTGAAACGACTCAATCCGATCATAGAAGAAAAAACACTGATACCAAACCATCAATTTGGATTTAGAAATAGGTACTCAACTATAGATCAGGTTCACAGAATAACTGATAAAGTGGAGGAGGCCTTAGAAGAAAAACAAATATGCTCTACCATCATCCTTGATGTAACACAGGCTTTTGACAAAGTCTGGCATGAGGGATTGGTCCATAAGCTACAAAAATATCTTCCCAAACAATACTCAGAAATACTAGAGTCATATATAATCCAGCGATTATTTAGAATTAAACAAGAAGATGAGTACTCTGAATTAAAATATATAAAAGCGGGAGTACCGCAAGGTAGTGTGTTAGGACCTGTACTTTTTCTTATATACACGAACGACCTACCACAAAATGACGAAACTACTGTAGCCACATTTGCGGACGATACTGCTGTACTTGCTGTCGGAAAAACCATGCAGGAAGTTACAGAAAAACTGCAAAGGACAGTTAGTGATATATCTGATTGGACCAAAAAATGGCAGATAAAATTAAATGAACTGAAGTCAATCCATGTTCACTTCACTAATTGATAAATCCTAACCTGAATCAATCGACCACGTTCTTCAACTTCAAAATATGGAATGACATTTATTAATTCATAAGTTTGACAACTGACAACAACTGATAGGTATATAATTTTAAGGGGTCAACATAAGGATGCTTCATGACACAGTGCGAATATATGACAGTCTTCCCCACTTTATTTTACATGGCTTGGTAGCGGGCGGGTTGAGTCCGCACTCTCTTCGATCTTCTAGGCTCCAGTTCTTCCTGTTGGTTCCCACCCGGGTTAGTGGCATCTCTAACCAACGCTTCTTGCTCGGGACACCCATTCGGTTCTGATACGGCAATTTTTGGAACGTCGGCTGAGTGGTTTTTTGCGTTCGCGAAATCTTCAGTTGTCTTCAACATCGGAATAACGTCGCGCCCTGTTGATGTATTTTCGAGTGCAGCTGGTGCTGGTTGAGTTCCTATTGGAAGAGATAGTGGAATGCAATCTGAGAAATTACCTTCAACCAGTGTAGGCCTCATTTGATCGATATGTCTCCGATATGGAGTTCCATCAACATCCACGATATAATGTAGATGCCCATCTCGCTGACTGACCTTCCCGAATTTCCACTTACAGTCCTTATTTTGGTAAAAACGAACTTGAACTAGCTCGCCTTTAATAAAACTTCGTTTGCACTCCAATGTCGTTCCCTCTTCAATACTGGACGGCCGCAAAAAATCCAGTCTGGTACAAAAGTTAAACTTCAACATCATCTCCGCGGGGCTTTTACCGGTAGACGAGCAAGGAGTTTTCCTGTACTGGACTAATAGACGATGTAGTTTCGTATGAAAATCCCCAGAGTCATTTCTGGAAGAACGTAGTCCATTCTTTAAAACTTGGACAAAACGTTCAGCTTGTCCATTTGTAGAAGGATGCGCTGGAGATGTTCGTTTATGTATAATGTTGTTGGATTTCAAAAACTCTTGAAATTCCTTCGAAGTAAAGTTGCTGCCGTTGTCAGAAACTAAGACTCTTGGAATTCCAAATCGAGCAATTACTTCTCTCAATGCACATATTGTATGAAAACTCGTAATTCTACACATCGGAAAAACTTCCAACCATTTTGTTTTAGCATCGACGATGACTAGAAAGTAGCGCTCCATAAAGGGTCCCGCAAAATCAATATGTAACCGTTGCCACGGTTGAGTTGGAACTTCCCATGGGTGCGTGATTACCTTTGTCGGCTCCTTAAGAACTCTCGCGCAATCTCGACAGCCGCTCACTAGCTCCTCTATGTCCCGGTCGATTCCCGGCCAGTAACAATAGCTCCTGGCTAAAGCTTTCATCTTGACGATTCCTATATGTGCCACATGTAGTTCATTTAGCACATGTGTACGTAGTGAAGCGGGTATTATAATCCGTGTTCCACGATAAACACATCCATCATGCAGCATCAGTTCACCTGCCATATTCTCGTACGCTGTATTTCTTAAACTCCCACCGTTTTGCAGGTTAATTATAAGCAATGATAATTCCCGATCCTTCTTACTTTCTCTTAAAATATCCTTGTTTGTTACGGGTAAGTATTCGTCCCAAAGTTGGAAGATTTCGTGCTGGCTGCTGGAATTAACATCATGTACATTTCTTGGGTGTCTGGAAAGAAAATCAGCGTTAGTATGTTCTTTTGTGGTTCTGTGTTGGATTGTATATTTAAATCCGGAAAGGAATTGAGCGTAATGTAAGAGTCGCTGAGCTGTAAGTGATGGTAGGTTCTTCGATGGGTGAAAAATCGACGCTAGGGGCTTGTTATCGGTTATAAGTGTAAAGTTCCTTCCGTAACAATAATTAAAAAAACTTATGCAGTCCCCAGAATATTGCCGTTGCCTCCTTATCTAGCTGGCTATAGTTCGCTTCTGCCTTACTTAAGCTTCTGGATGCGTAAGCTATTGGCCTCTCACCTAGATCAGTTAAATGAGATAATATCGCGGACACCCCATATGGTGAAGCATCCGTAGCTAGTAAGAGTGGTAGGTTTTCATCAAATGGAACTAACACATTATCACTCATCATTTCTCTCTTTAGTCCATCAAATGCATGCTGATGGCACTCAGAAGTCCAAACGAATTTTTGGTCTTTCCGGAGTAGTTGGTATAGGGGGTGTAGTTTTGTTGATAAATCTGGTATAAATCTGTGGTAATAATTTACCATACCAAGGAACTGTCGTAGTTCAGTTAACTGGGACGGTGGCTTAACGCTAATAATTGCCTCAATCTTCTCTTGGGTTTTATGTAAGCCATCTTTATCGATTTTATGACCCAAGTATACCACACTCTTCTCAAATAATTTGCATTTCGATATGTTTATATGTAGATTGAATTTCCGTAGTACACTCAATAGTGAACAACACCGTTGAAACAACTCTTCAAGAGTTTTTGCCGCCACAATAATATCGTCAAAAAACCAAGCCACCCCCTTAAGATCTTTGAGTATATTGTCCATGATTCGCGTCCATATATTAGGAGCTGTTTTAACTCCAAACATTAGCTTGTTTACTTTGAAAAGACCTAACGTGGTGGTAATGGTTTGCATCAGAGCACTTTCCTCCGACATGCTGAGGTGTAAATAAGCCTTAAAAATGTCAAATGTGCAAAAGTACTCACCACCCTTAAGTTTGTCGTATAATTCCTGAATTTTTGCAATTGGGTAGTTATCATTTACTATGCAGTTATTTAAAGTAACCTTGTAGTCTGCGCACAAGCGAATCGATTTGTCTGCCTTAATGACAGGGACTATTGGCGTTCCCCAATCGGAATGCTCAACTCTCTCCAAAATTCCTTGTTCTTCCAACCGCTCGATTTCTCCTTCTATTAGTGAACGAATAGCATAGGGTGTTTCTCTAGCTTTCACGAAGATGGGCAAAGTTCCTTCCCGTAATTTCAAAACGCCCTTTACACCTGGGATAGTTCCTACTTTTTGCTCGAACACGTCACTGAATTCAGCAAAAATCCGCTCCTTCATTCGTACCACGTCTTCTTTTCCTAAAAGTGTGTTCACTGAGTTTATTCCTAGCAAATTTAATGCATCTACCCACTCTCGCCCCATTAACGAATCAAAATTTCCATTTACCAAATATAAATAGGATTTAATCTCCCCTTTATCGCATTTCACGTCTACTTTGGACTTACCCAGAGCCGGAAAAATATCATTATTGTAAGTTTTGAGCATGACTTTAGTGGGTATTATTTTGGCATTTGGCCAGTGCTTTTTAAAAGTATTGTAGTTCATTACTGATATGGCAGCTCCGGTATCTATTTCCATCTCGAAGGGAACTCCATTGATTGTCAGCTAAATAAAGTACTTACCACTGTGAGTATCAACACAGTTTCTCTGTACCTTCAGGGAGTGTAAACATTCACTCTCCTCACTTGCTAATGTTAGAGCATTTATTTCATGTGGCCGGTAATCACCATCAACCGTATCATCATCATCGTCATCATCATCATCATTGTGATCTGTTATCACTTGTAAGGCATTAGCATCTCTCGGAGATGACCGAGACTTTATACAGACCGATGTATTATGTCCAATTTTTGCAGAACAAGTTCGTCGCTCGACACTTGTTTGCCATATGGCCCAGTTTCCCACATCTGAAGCATGTGATGTCTCTTTCCCGATTTTGTACAAAGTTGGTGGTTTTTCGAGTGTGCGCTTGTGCCGCGGAGGTCGTTGGATTCCCCTGTGGTGGACCCCGATGTTTCCCTCTGATTTGTAACTGGTGAATATTATTCATTGTGCGGCTTTCGGTTTTCGACGATTCTATTCCGAGTGCAATTGAGAGTGCTTTCTCTAAAGTAAGATCTTTCTCTTGTAGAAGTCTCTCTTTTATATCAGAGTCTCGTAATCCTCTGATAAACTGTGAACGCAAATGAGTCGCAAGCAGCGTTGCCGAAGTGGCACAATTGTGCCATTTTGGCACCCTGCAGTCCGATTGACACCTTGGCACCTTCAGTTCTCATTTGGCACCTTATGAGCTTGATACATTTTAATACATAATATTTAAAAAAAGGCATTTCTTAAAATGTTTAAAATTGATTGAGAGTGCAAGTCATTTTATCTTTCATCTGCGAACACTTGTTTCATATTCACTGAACTGAATCACTTTTAACAACATAGAATGCAGCCCTTGTGTATGAAATCTATAGCATTCTCGAAAACGAGGTAAGATATCAGCGCTTCAGTCAGCGGCTGGCCACCTAACTCTTATAGCTAATTCACAATGCTGCTTTGCTGCGTGCGTGCGTTGACAGATAGAGTAGAACCAATGCTTTTATACGGTGCAAGCCAAAATGCGGCTTCATGCTTCGCGTTTAGATGAAACATACATATCGTGTGTGTGTGTACGAATTCATACACAAATAATCGTAATGATACTAATGCGAAATTATATGTTTCTTGTGTTTTTAAATATCTCTATGCCGTTGAAAGGCTGGAGGCACCCAGTTGGCACCTTTGGTTACCGTCAATGGCACCTAAAAACATTTTTTTGCGGCAACGCTGGTCGCAAGTGTGGATTTTTTACATGATTCGCAAGCGAAATTACAGTAGGAACTCAGTTTCTTTAATTCTGCTAAAAAACTGGCTACCGTTTCGCCTTCATGCTGTAACCTGAGTAAGAATTTGTGTTGTTCCGTGATTTCATTTGGTTTGGGACTCAAATGATTCTTTAGAATCTCAATAAGGTGATCGTATGACTTCGTATCTGGTTCATCTGGGGCTGTTAAATTTGATAAAAGCTGGTAGTATTTGGCACCAATGCAATTAATCAATACTTGCCGCTTTTTTGTAAGATCGACGATATTCCTTAGAGCCAGGTAATTTTCAAGTCGCTTTATATAGTTTGGGAACAGTTCTTCGCTTTCGTTGAATGACTCAAAGTGCAGGTTAGTTGCATTTGCAGCTGGTTGTACTTGTAAATTTTGTAGTGCATTTGTTAATGCTTGTATAAGTTGTTGTGTGGATTCCATCGCTTAGATTTTTCTCAATCTAAAATTCCTCGTCGCCACTGATAAATCCTAACCTGAATCAATCGACCACGTTCTTCAACTTCAAAATATGGAATGACATTTATTAATTCATAAGTTTGACAACTGACAACAACTGATAGGTATATAATTTTAAGGGGTCAACATAAGGATGCTTCATGACACAGTGCGAATATATGACACTAATAAAAATGTACAACACATACCTGTGTACATTAATAACAAAGAAGTTCTTCATTCGAACTCAGCTAAGTATTTAGGCATGACTCTAGATGCGAAGTTGCGCTGGAAAACTCATGTCAAGAAAAAACATGAAGAACTAAATATACGGTACAATAAAATGTATTGGCTCATAGGGAGGCATTCATGTCTCTCAATATATAATAAACTGCTTCTATATAAGCAAGTCCTAAAACCAATATGGACTTATGGTCTCCAGCTCTGGGGGTGCACAAGTAAGACAAACCTGCAAAGCATTCAATGCTTCCAAAACAAAGTACTACGCAATATTGTTAATGCGCCATGGTACATACGTAACGCTGATCTACATAGAGATCTAAAAATTGAAACGGTAGAGGACGAGGTCAGGAAAGTCGCAAGAAGACATGAATGTAGGCTTCGCAACCATGCTAATTCAGAAGTAGTCGAACTACTTAATAACAACAATTTAGTTAGAAGATTACGAAGAGTAAAACCATTCGAACTAGTTAACTATAGAAATAAAGAAAATAAAGACAATTTCACAACTCAATCACACTAACAAAAGTGATAACGAATTAAAACAAAAGGTAACAGACTAACGTTAGTACCTTATAGCATAGTATTTATTATAAGTATTAGAAACAAATTGCTGATTAGTTTAACGACTAGGTGCGATTATTGGAAGGATGGCAACACCATACTTCCCTCGGGTGTTTTTTAGTGGGTGAGCTAACCGCAAGTCCCACACTATCGCAAAGCTCGCATGCGATGTCTTTCAACAATTTTTACATCCAGCTACACGCAAAAAAAAAAAAAAAAAATTTCTTCATCAAAGACATTTTCAAGGATATGCTGCTGGAAAGCTCGTCTAGGTCGTTGAAGAATTGAATCCCAAAGGAATTTATACCTGGTGTGTTGGAGACCTAGGCAGTGACATAGGAAGTGGGTTGTATCCTCAAAAGCTCCCTCATCACCGCAGCCCTCACAGAGTTCTTCTCCGGCCCATTTTCTTCATATGGTACCGCAGAGTATTGTGCCCCGTTACGATGCCCATGAGGGTGGACAGAGATTTTCTATCCTTCCGTATTATATTCTCGTTTTTGGTTTCGTTTAAGGTCGGTCTTGTAGTATTACAAGTATTTGAGGTAGCCCATCTACCGTTCGCATATTTTCTGAGATGAGTTGCTAAGGAGCGTGCACCAAATCATCTGTAAAATTTGGTCGGGCGAAAGTGTGCCCCATTCACAAAAAAGAAAATGCTCTGAACTGCGTCAACTACAGAGGAATAAGTCTCCTGAATATAAAATCTTGTCGGTTGTATTGTGTGAAAGTCTAAAACCTATTGCTAACAACCTGATCGGTCCACATGAGTGCGAAAAGTCTTCCAGAAAAGTCTACCATTGACCAAATTTGTACACTCCGACAAATCTTAGAAAAAACCCAGGAATTTCAGATCGATACACACCAACTTTTTATCGACTTTAAAGTCAATTATGCTATCTAGCGTATATAAGGACGAGCTATACAAAACCATGTCACGTTTCAGCATTCCTGTCCAACTCGTTCGTCTGTGCAGGATGGCGAAATCTCGCTGCTCCGTCAAAATCGGCAAAATCATCATCGAGCCCTTTGATGTCGCAAAAGGTTTGAGATAAGGCGATGCGCTATCGTGTAATTTTTTTAACATCATCCTTGAAGCAATTGTACGAACTCACAAGCCATCAAAGGTACAATCTTTCAAAAGTCTGTTCAACTGCTTGCATATGCTGACGATATTGACATTATGAGAAGATCGTAGCGAGCTGTCAGTGGGGCATTTGCAAGTATTAAAACGAAGGCGGCAAAGATGGGTCTGGCTGTAAATGAGGACGTCTCAGCATGGACGATTCGGACAAAACGTCACGATGAAGAGATACAACTTCGAAATATGTAGTTAAAGACTTGGGCTGCACTATCACCTCGCAAAATGAAGAATCGCTCTTGCCAATCGCTGTTTTTTCGGGCTAAGAAGACATCTAAGAAGTAAAGCCCTCTCTCATAGAAACATGTAGCCACTAATCATCCCGGTCCTGCTGTATGGCGCAGAAGCATGGACTCTGTCGAAGTCAGATGAAAACCTCCTGCGATGTTTTGAGAGAAAGGTTCTTCAGACGATATTCGGGCCAGTTTGTATCGACGGATAATGGAGGAGAAGATTTAATGACGAGTTTTATGGGCTATACAGCGACAGTGATAGTGTCCGCTATCCACAAACAAACCGCATCTTTAGATGTTATAGTCCCTTGCCCTGCCTGCGTACTTCAAATATACTCGACATCTGCCTCTTAGTCAGTGACCATCTCCGTAAATTTTCTGTTGCGAGGCTAACTCGATCGAGAATTGAACGCGTCTCATCACTTGGTTTAGCCGTTGTTGGACACCTTTGATGTTGCGATGCCATATCAGCTCAGATAAACAGGTATACATACTCTCAGGCAAATTCATTCTCACGATCCCATCTTAGGAAATATTGGACAAGTTGGTTTGTAGGATTCATCGTTGTTGAACGATCTCAGCGATAGCTTTCTTCCTTCGTTGCCTCTGTAGTGTCAAAGACTATCTCTCTTTTCTTGAGGTAACTTCTCTTCGCCCGAGATATTGTGGATATTACTTAGTGCAATCGACATAAGCTTCAAACTTCAAGAAAGCCGTCCAACGCACTCGGCATTTGACAGCTACTGTATAGCCCTACTCTACCAGAATAGAGCTCGCGTAGCGTTACTTCGTGTTGTCAAGATTAAACATAGTTTCCCGTTCGCTCTTCGTTGTGGAAGACATGCAAGTTAGCCAACTCTTGACGCGTATCCTGCTTAACGTGACGCTCAACTATGCCCAACGTGCACCACGAGCTCGGGCATTGCCCGTACATTTGTTGAGCAACGCATTAAGGAACCGACCTCCTACTCTTGGGTTGATTTCGAAATAAAAGCGTTTTAAATGTAGCATATCGAAGCCACTAGGCATCTGATACCACAAGCAATGCCAACGCTAATAAAATGTAACTTTGCGTTGAATAGCGTTGCACATTGAAGCATTACATACCTAGGGCCGCAAAGCTTTATAGACTTTCACTGCTTTTCGGAGAACTGTCTTATATTACGTTGCGTTGCGTTTCGTATTTTCGTACCATTGTTTCATGTTGCTTTTTGTAACATTTCGCAATGCATCATTGTTTAGCAATTTTTAGGGTTGTGTTGCGTTTCATAGCGACAGGCGACGGAGCGGCAAAGTCTCATTTTCGTAGTAGTCGCAAATGCGACTTTGCCGCTACGTGGACGGAGCATCGTTTGTTTATAATGCAAGCTGCAAGCAAGCGTACAAAAGCTGCAAATAACGAAAGCGTTATTTGTATAACTTTTGTTTTTAACGATAATTTAACCTGGAGGCTAATACTTAGTAGTCCAACACACTAAGGCTGTAATCACGTCTCACGCTAGTAAGCCTGTAGGCTTGTTCACGCCACTTAAGAACACTCAATGGTATATGGATGCTATGCATCTATTCATAATCATCGGTGGCAATGCGGACGCAAAGTCGAAGATGTGTTGAGTAAAATAAGAAGAACAATCCCTCATGTCATGCGCTTGATGCCTGATTTGAATTCATCAACATCAATCTACCTTTTGAAAGGTCCACTTACAGGCTGGTTCATTGTTTTCCTCAGACCTTGGAGTCCGCACCAATCCATAACTAACGACAACGAATTATTACAAATTTCTGAACAAATCAAGGAGATACCTCAGCTCTTTGAAATCATTTCCATATTCTTCCGCCATTTGATAAATTACAATTTCCAATTAATGGAACAATAGACTGAAGCATAAAAGGAGTCGTCTCCATTAATCTTTTGTGTATACAGAGCGCAGCACGTCTACAGGCGAACGCAGAACATGAAAAATGAATTCCAACAAGGCATCGGTATCTGCTGCCTGCTTCAAATGCACTTTCTGGACACACACACAATGGTGAAGTCGTGAAGGATGGGCAGCTCATAGCAGCCCCCTCTCAAAGGAACAATAAATCAAAGGTTACATTCCGAAAAAGTTCATTTATACCCTCAAGATAATGGCCAGCGAAAGACGAGACGACCAGTAACGAGAATAAGACAGACTTTTGGCCAAACCCATCCGCCGACGCGACTTACGGGGGGAACTTCACGTCGTGGTACAGCTGTCACTGACTCCCATCAGTCAGTGAATCCATCATCATTTGATCCTGTCAATCACTGAGTTATGATGACTAATACTCACTGGTGGAGCTTAGTGGCACCTATTTCGCTTCTAATGCCATAGAAATCAAGCCTCTAGCTGATCTTTTTATAGACATTCCCTTAGGGATAACATATAACGTGCGTCTCAGTCACTTCTAGTTTTATAATTAGACCCACAGTCGACTGACTAATTTGCAGCCAGATCAGACATTTTGACTCCGATGACTGGTAGTTGGCACTGCCAGTTGTGTATCTGGCGATGGCGACTGCGGGGCAAAAGAACAATACAACGCATGCCGGCATGCCAGGCTCGATGAACTGAAACAAACCAAAAAGGGGAATGCACCAAATCCCGAAATGCTGTACGCTAGCTGTGCTACTGTGAGTTGTGACGACTGTGACGTTGTATGGCGGTTTCGCATCGTCAGTTCGCCTATCTGTGATGTGTTTGTCACCGGAATAGATTGGCGATTAGGAGGTCTGAAATAAAACATTCGACGAACTGCAAAAGGTTGTGTGGGCTATATTGCTATAGCTACGACGAGGTGCGCGACGAGAGGAATTCTGCGAAAGCGAAGCGGAGCTGACTGTCTGTCTGCCGCCGCAGTTGCCAGCAACAGAAGCTGATTTTTTGTTTGTCTCTATTGTTGGCGATTATTTATTTGTTATTTCTTTTTACATTGTTTTTATATTCGTGTGAGCAAAATGACATTTGCTACTTGGGAGGTCTTCGGTGCCGATGTGATGCGGAAACGAAAACGATAACAACAATGTATGTTGACACATCATTGAGGGATAGTCATAGTAAACGATCGGCTTGGGTTGGTGATGATTTTAGGTCGTCAGATGAGCGAACATCTTGCTAAAAAATTGGCTGTATGTCAAGAAGATCATTCCTGCTTTCCAGGGGTTTGTCATCCTATATTCCATGGGATATCTACATGTGCAACACAAAATAGTTGTAAGCTAGCCATTCGGAGAAGAAAGAGCAGAAGCTTTAGGGCACTCTGCGATCAAGAGAACATAAGTCTATCTTCAACAAAGGTGAAAAGTACTTTCGCACCTGATCGCAGTCATGATCTAGATGGTATTTGAAGCGTATACGAGCGTCAATAATCACTCCTTTGAGTATCTAAATAGGCATTTGAGAAACGACTTCAGGTTTTCGCACTCTAAACGTTATCGTTTCCCAAACTTTCCTGCTTGCAATAAGCACTGCTTCCGTTTTAGGATCAAGCAAGTTGCAAACCGGCGGTAGGAAGCCATATAGCTACGTACAGCTGAAACTGTCTTGTTGCAATGTCAGTCTGACATCTTAACCTGGAGGCATAATTGACGCTTATCTTGGAATCGGTAGGAGTAGAATTTCAGATGTACATAGGATCGAAACATTTTGGGACACCGCCAAGTTATAATTTCATGAAGATACTCCAGTATTTCAAGCCTTTTAAGAAAGCTTATGATACGTTTCCAATTTGCCTTGTCTTTTACTGCCTGGATTATAGGGGTACAGAGTGCTGATGCCTTCTTCCAATAACTGCCTTCTTTAGCGGCGTATGGGCTCTCGCGTATACGGTAGACCTTTATCTTGGCGAAAACCGTATCCTCCTGCCGTTTCAAATCTTTATACTATGTATACCTATATAAAACAAAGTGGAAAAAACTGTATGTTTCCCTCTGTCGCCCGTAATTTTCAACCAATTTTGTTGATATTTTTTTTTAATGTCGGTAATTGCGGTGGTCGGTCAATAGGCTAAACAAATTCAAAATCGGACAAAGGGGCGTGGCACTGCCCATACAAAAAAGACATTCAAAATCGTATATCTCGAAAACCACCGAATCCATTGGTCTCAAACTTACAGATAATCTTAGGCATTGCCTCTGAACTGCTCCTGTGAAGATTGGTCAAAATTGGACGAAGGGGCGTGGCACATCCCATCTTATGCCTCCTATACAAAAAACATTTTCTATGGCGTGAAACTCGATGACGTTATATCTCGATAAGCGCAGGGCCGATTCTTGAGTCTTTTTTGTTTTGTTCGTATTGCTGTATTTCAGGTTTAGGCAGAAAGGAAGCTCCAGCAAATCGATTTATTCTCATTTCTCGCATTTTACGAAATTTTAAATGTCGGTATGATCAATCGACACGCAAAAAAAAAAAAAAAATAACGATTTAAAAAAGCCAAAAGGCGAAGCCGGGGTTCAGCTAGTCTATTTATATAAAAATGGTGCGAACAATTGAGAACGGCTGGACCGATTTGGCCCAAATTTTTTTCAATTGTTCGTAATTGCCAGGAGAAGGAGAAAGTTTTTGGAAAACCCTCAGGAAAAGCCGGGAAATTAAAAAAAATCGAAAATTGAAAACCCTATGGAAAAGTCGGAAAATTGGAAAAATAGAAAATTGAGAACGGCCGGACCGATTTGGATCAATTTTAACTTTCTCGTATACGTAGTAAGAGAAAGATATTGTTTTCGTACAAAATTTCGAACTCGAGATTTTGATCAATTCTGATATTACGATGATAGGGGAACTCAAAAAAGTGGGTCTCGCAATTCTGTCCGTCCGTATGTCTGTCTGTCCCACCCCTGGGGAATCTCAACGCTTGGACGGATTTGCTTCAAACTTCGTTTTTTTTTTATGCTAGCCCTAATATTAACGATACCTCCCATATAAAAATTTTACGAAATATGAAGAAATATGTCTAAATTTAGATTTTTTCGAAAACGGCTCTAACGATTTGAACCAAAATTGATCGTTGAGTTAATGAAAGCATGCTTAACATGACTGCATACCCAGTTTTTCGCTAAAAAGTCCAGCAACGGCAGTTTTGAAAATTGGCTTTTTCTCGAAAACGGTAAAAACGATTTTTAAAAAAAATTATTTTTAAGGTACTAGATACTGTCATTCTTAACTTGATAGCAAACTCAGTTTTTCCCTAAAAAGACTACGTCCTTTGATATCCACCCAAATCCAAGCCACAATCACATTCAGGAAAATATTAAAAAAGTAAACAAAGTTACAAAAAAATACTATTTCTCCCTTTATCACATAAACTACTTTCTATAATTCCGTTTCATTTTTTTCAAAATAAAAATTTTTAAAGCTCAAGGCGCTCTGAGCTTTCACATTTTGCAAGCTCCAAAAACCAACACACACTAAAAATAGTTTTCACAATCTCCTCAGCAGATAGCTCTGCAAGTCAACTATTTTGAGGAAACATACCTTTCCTTTGATGTTTTGTCATTTTTTATTACAAAAGCTTTATATCGAACGTCAAAAAAATAAATTTGCACTTATACATATTTCAATAAAATAGTTTTTTTTCTTTTTGTTTTTCTTTTTATTGTTCGAATTATTGTTGTGAATTAAATATGAATGATCTCAAAAGGCGGGTAAAATACAAATTATAGTGAAACAAACTGAATTGGCCTTGGCTGTTGTGTTCGCTTGCGTAATTACTAGCTCAATGTCCTTTTCGTCAACTACATCTTTCTCGGCGATTGGTGCCACTGAGGTGGTTATGCCAACGGTGTCAACGGTATCAACGGTGTACGTGTACCGGTAGCCGATTCTGGAGCCTTGAACTTCTCAGCGGTGACCACTTGGCACTTGAGCTTGTTGTAAAAGACCCTCGATCTTGGCCGCATCAAAGATGATGTTTGTGTCATTGTGGGGATTCTTGTAGGTACACATCGGGGTTGTTTATGACGAACAAAATGTTCTTCGATTTGCGAAGAACACGGTTGACGCCTTGGATTTGCTTCAAATACAATTTCAGCATGATTTGCGATAGATGTCGCACAAATATGCGTGTGTTTTTTTAATTTTTTCCACTTTTCTAACTTTTTTAGCATTTGTCTGAATGTGATTGTGCCTTAAAGATTATAAACAAGTCGCTAAGTGATAAATCAAGAGTGTTTTGGGTCTTGGCTATGATCTGCGTAATTAAATAAGTTTGACGAAATTTTTCAAAGAGTAGGTAGATGATTTTGCTGATTTTGATTTAAATACTCATTTCAAGAACTTTTATGTAAAAATAAAGGAAAATATTCTAGGACAAGATATCAATCGTTCACCCAAATAGTTTTTTTTGATTTATTGAACAAATCGAAATATGGAGGTTTTGCACTATTGAATCAAGATGGAAAAATATCTTCATTCATTCATTTCATTTTCATTCATTCATTTTCAATGGTCCGCTTGTCCATTAAGTGGGTCGCGGGTGTAGGTTGCTCAAGTGGACCCTCCATAGCTCTCGATCCTCCGCCATCGACTCTAAATCATCAAGGGCAATCCCCATACGGGTAGAGGAGAGATTATGAATTTGATCTAACCATCTCATCCTGGGTCTACCTAGGGGACGTCTGCCCGATGGTACGGATTCCATAGCACGTCGTGGAATCCTGGTCGGGGACATGCGTTTGACATGACCAAAACCACCGAAGCATGGATCGCTCCGTCCGGAGAAGTAGCTGCTCGACATTGAGTTCCTCACGTATTCTGTTATTTCTGATGCGATCTCTACGGGTCACACCAGCAATACTACGGAGAAATCTCATTTCGGCAGCTTGTATTCGCGATCTTATTCTTTCGGTCATTACCCACACCTCATGACCATAGGTAAGAGTTGGAACAAACACCGAATTAAAGACTGACAACTTAGCTTTGACACCAAGTTCAGTCCTCCTGATAACAGAATGACCAAGCTGTCTCAAAATCGATCCAGCCTGACCAATCCTACAGGAAAACTCGGCATTGCTCCTTCCATCACTCGTGAATAAGACCCCGAGATACTTAAACTTCTCCACCTGTTTCAATGGGACTCCACTAACATGCAGAGTGCATTGAACAGGCGTTCTGGAGACGACCATCACTTCAGATTTGTTCATATTTACCCTCATCTCAGCTTCAACACAAACGGCTACAAACCGATCGAGTGCGCGCTGAAGTTCAGTATGAGAGGACCCAAGGATGACCAAGTCATCAGCGAAGAGCAAATGACTTATCCTCAGATCTCCCAATTCGAAACGTTCTTCGCCAAGACTGCGCTGTAACATCCAGTCCATATAAGTAATGAAAAGGAGAGGCGACAAGACGCACCCCTGGCGAAGTCCAACGCCCACGGTGAAAGGTATTGATTTAACGCCGTTTACCCGAACACAGCTTTTACAGTTTGTGTAAAGAGATTGAATGGCTCTCAAAAGAGAACCATCAATTCCATACTGCTGTAATACACTCCAGAGTTTCCCTCGAGGGACTCGGTCGTATGCTTTCTCCAAATCTACGAAGCAAGCGTAAACAGGTGTAGCATACTCCCATGCCTTCTCAAGTACCATTCTGAGAGTGAATAACTGGTCGGTTGTGCTTCTGCCGGGACGAAAGCCGCACTGCTCATCTCCTAATCGTGCCTCGACCACAGCTCTGCAACGCGTTTCCAGCACCTTGGCAAAGACTTTTCCGGGGAGACTTAAAAGTGATATACCCCTGTAATTGGAGCAATCCCTTTTATCCCCTTTCTTGAAAAGGGGCACAATCACCCCAATCTGCCAATCGCTGGGAGTTTCGCCGCATTCCCAGGCCACTTTAATGACACGAGCGAGCCATTTGACTCCCTCTTCACCTAAGGCCTTTAGCATTTCTGGCCGGATTTCATCCACTCCTGCAGATTTGCCAGCTTTTAGCGATTTGATCGCAAAAGTGACTTCCTCTACCGTGGGACTATTTTCCGCCCTGCTTAAGGCGATAGATGTGTCATCCTCGATGCCCTGGATTGGATTGAGCAATTCGGAAAAGTGCTCGCTCCATCTGCGCAAGATGTCCTCCTCATTAGAAAGAAGTGTACCATCTTTGGATTTGACTCCTTCGATAATGTTCCACTTCCTTCCTCTAAGACGGCGGATGGTCTGCCAGAACACCTTGCTTGCAGATCTGTGATCGCGGTCCAATTTTTCGCAGAACTCCTTCCAAGAATGTTCTTTGGCTGCTTTAACAGCCAATTTGCAAGTTCTTCGCGCCTCAATGTACCGGTTTCGAGAAGGAGAGTCCCCCAAGTGAATCCACACCTTGAAAGCCTTCTTCTTCTCTCTGATAGCTTCTTGAACTCCGGGCGTTTTAAACCACGCAGTTCTTTTCTCACCACCAGCCGCCACACCGAGCCGCTTCACTCCGCAAACATGTCCTGCAGAGGCAATAACTGCTGTTGAAAACAACTGCCATTCTTCCTCTACATTTAATGGAACATTTGGAATTCGTTCAAACCTTTCAGATACCTGCCGTGCAAATTCCTCCCGTATCTCATCGTTCTGTAGCCCCTCCCACCGTATGCGCGTAACCATTCTTGGTTTACGCTTTGGCAGGATAGGTATTTGATCGTTGAGATACAATTTGCACAACACCAGGTGGTGATCAGTTGACAGTTCAGCCCCTCTCAACACACGAACATCACAAACCATCCTTTTAATACACGATGGTACCACAAAGAAATCTATCAGCGATTTCTGCTGAAGACTTCGACGGTACCATGTGTATTTATGGGTATCTTTGTGTGGAAAGAAAGTGTTCATAATGGACATTCCATTTGAACAACAAAAGTCCAACAACTTCTCTCCGTTCGCGTTCTGATCGGGGTCACCGTGTTTCCCAATCGCGCTGCCCCATGTCGAGAAATCCGCACCCACGTGAGCATTGAAATCACCCATCAGGATATAACAATCCATATCTGCAACCTTTTCAAGGGCTGCATCAACTTCATCTAAGAAAGCTGCGTACCCTGACTCCAGATTCGGTGCATACACCTACACTAGAGCCAGAGTTGATCTTTCAAGCTTAAGCTTTAAGATCGCAACTCTCCCTCCTAACGGAATCCACTCCAATACTCTGCCTGACAGCCTGGGACTTGTGAGTATCCCCACTCCCGCCTGAGCAGACATTGAAGGTGCTACTCCCGACATGAAGAGTTTC
Source organism: Cheilosia soror (assembly GCA_949372485.1). Classification (NCBI taxonomy): domain Eukaryota; kingdom Metazoa; phylum Arthropoda; class Insecta; order Diptera; family Syrphidae; genus Cheilosia; species Cheilosia soror. The sequence goes on along the minus strand of OX443561.1, from coordinate 31,964,655 downwards.
CACCCATCTGCAAGGTCCACAGTTCTAGAACCCCTTTGCTTTGTTGAGGAAACACCAACTATATCTAGTCGATATTTAACAGCCTCCCCAACAAGCTCCAGGTCTTTTCCCGTGAGCTAAAAGATGTTCCACGTGCCTATCCTAAGTCGATGCCGTTGTCGAGTAACCGAAAGTCCACTTATGCCCCTATTGGTGCATAGCGCATCCACCCTCTGACCCCCATAATGGTTTGCGAGACCATTGACAGGAAGCTCGTAGCCGTTTCGGGTTAAACCCGGCCGACTGCCGAGCGTGACAAGCCGACCACCAGACGCTCGCAAACTGCCACCCTTCAGGCCTGGCTCCAAAGGGCGCCCTATTTTGACAGGCTTGGCAATATCCGAGGCTCGCTTTCGTCGCTTTGTCATCATTGGGTGTGTGCTTCGTTAGCCATGTCTAGGTGAACCTAGACATGTTGCCCGCCCCCCACCGCGGGGAGGTCAGCTACATGAGGGGGCTCTTCATTATCTTCATTATCTAATTTAATTTGTTCCTATAGAGTTTACGATTTTATGGTTTCAAAAAAACTACTACTACATGTCCCCTTCGACATTTTGATATTTTTCGATTTCGACTTACCATTTAAAATTATTCACGCCACGCCACTGGTAGCTAGGAATTGTGTTCTGATGTAAAATATTTACAATTATACGTAAAATGTTATACTTTCTAAAGCTAAGTCCTAAATCTAAATACAAAGCTAATGCTTGCAGAGCAGACATGGATGCTCGGGCACTTAAAGTAGCACTTGATCCTGATAAGTGAACTGCAAAAGATAGTTCACTAGAGCTCCAGTCTTGAACAAGCTTTGCAACTTTTTTTCTTTTTGATTTTTCGCATAATTCCTTAAAATTCTTTTCAAGTCTTCCACGTTATAGTCCACTTGAAGCACGCGGAAAGTTGGATGTCTGCAAGTAACTGATAACTTCATGTCCTAATGTTACCTCTTCTTCTTTTAACCAGTTCCCATAACGACTCGTGAATGTTTTATTTGTGCGGTGGGTAGTTTCTCATTTCTTTTTTAAATTTAAAGATATCAAGCGGCTAGTTTTTTTTACACTCTCAATAATTTCATCCGGAGCATTTTCTAAACCGTACTTAACCAAAATATGACTTAAAATTGCTTCCACTTTATGATTTGTGGTAGCCATTTTCCATGCCTCGAAGCAGGCTTTTTATGTTAATTTCGGGGTAACTTCTGAAAAAAAAAATTAATGAACTACATATATAAAGCTTTCCATACAAAAAAAATTAAGGAAATGTTTTGAGTTCATTTTTTTGTATACGCATCCAAAGTTGGAAAATCATTTAATATCGTAGTTCTTTAAGGAAAAAAAACGATAACTTACCCATGTTTTAACATATCAATATAATTTATTCACCAAATGAAAAAAGAAGGTTCACTTTACGTATAAACTTAATGACAAGTTCCAAGAAGCACTGTAAAACTTGCTGCCTGTAATGACAATGACATGTAAAATGCAGAAATTTCAGCCCAGTGATGTTAACATTCAAAATAACGGCTTTTTGTTTACTGCACAAACCAATACCATTTATATTGAGTAGCGGATTTTTGAATCTTCAGCTTATTTGCTTGCATTATAAAAATATTTAAACTTAAAAAAAAAAAAAATTTTTTTTGCATTTTTTTCCTTTAGTCGTTACACTGTGCTGTGCCAAAAAAACTTTTCATAAGAAAATACATTGCCAAGATTTTAAATGTAAGCGACGGCCATTAGAAATGCCCTCCTAACGGCGAGGGACTTCTTAAGGGCTTGAGAGTCATAAACCCTTCAAAAGTAAATAAATAAATAGATGGCGCAACAGGTCTGTATAGGCACCCCAGGCCTAGCTTTTCTCACAACCATTCGTTTGTCTAAGTTTTTATTTTTGGGACGAATGGAAGGGTCCTACATTTTTATGCCGAGTCCGAACGGCTGAATTGAGAAGCTTTTCAATGACATTTATACTCGCGGATGTTTGTCAGACGTTCGCGAGAGGTGGCGCAGTGGAAAAAATCTTACGATGTAGTTTGTGTTTTTCCTGGTATCGAACCTGAGACCCCTCGCACACAACCTCTTTAGCGTGTTAATTATAAACAGTGGTGATGAAATCTCTTTTTCCAAAATCCCCTTTCCAAAATTCTTTACTCCGCAAAAGACCCTAAGAGAAAATCCCCACGGGACAAAATCCCCCATTTTTGGATTTGGTGTTATTAATTCTATCGCCGCGATACCTAAAAATGGTGTTAAAAAGTGAGATACGTATGGGGAGGGGCATGCTGCCCCCCCCCCCCCCCTGAAAGTCCCCCTACTTGTGGTCACTGTAGGATTTGGAGTAGGTGCAAGGCTGGGTACATGCGAAGTTTAGTTTGCTTGTGGAAGATTTTGGCATAGGGGATTTCGACCCGGGAGATTTTGGAAAAAGGGGTTTAAAAAAATGAGAGATTATATCCAATAAGGGATTTTGGAAAAGGGAATAACGTAGGGATCCCAAAAGGTACTCCTCGAGTCAATATTGGCGAGTTTTGTAATGTTCGGGCGTCTAAAAGAGGCGTGTATTGCGTTGACCGCAATGTGATTAATCTGGTTCTTTATATTTTGATCAAAAGGGACAATCACGTTGTCTTGTGAATGTTTGAAACCCACAAGAAATGCGTTCTCCGTAGTATCATAATGGACCAACTCTAACATCTCTGTCTAACGCAGACATTCAATTTACCTCCTCCACCTACAATATTAAAATTTCTGTTCTGTGATTTAAAGAATTATATCGAATCAAATGGAGCATCGAAAGCTGTCAAAAAAAAAAGGAACACAAGAGAAATATTTTCCAGTTCAAACAAAGGATTTTCAAATAGCTAATCATAGTCAAGTGTAGACTGCAGACTTTTCTTTTAAATACACTTCCTTCTCATTTCACCTGACCAGGTTCTCGCAACCGTCGTCGCCACGCCGAATTCAACGAAATCATCTCTCTTCGCATCTTTTATTTTCGCTGCTCCTTATTGTTGTTGCTGCACAGAGAATTCTGTGAATTTTACCTGCATAATTCCTACGGTAACTGACGGGTAATAAATTCACTTGCTACTTCGTCTACACTAAGATTCTTAGTCGGGGTAGTTGCCCCCATTCCATTTAGATACGATTTGCACGTTGAATTTCTTTGTCCTTCAGATGCACTCTGTTTGAGGTCCATAAATTTTACTTTACAAAATGCTCTGGATGCCCGCAATGTGCGCAAAGTCCTCCAAATGTCCTTTCCTTTTCTATTGCGACTGACTTTACTCGCAGTTGTAGCCCAATGCTCCTGCTCCTGCTTTAGCGGCTAACCTAACTAAGCAGAGAATGAAAATGATGTTTGACTTCGTTCGTCATGGTCTCAATCTAATCGTTTGGCATAGGGTTGGTGTTTTGTAAAACGATTCTGGATTCACCCTCCGCGAAAAAGTTAAATTGAACGTTTCCTTTTCGGGAATCTTCTACACCAGAGATCCTTTCGAAATTTGCACATAATTTTCGGTCGTCTTTGTCAAAGTATTTTACTGCAAATTTGCTGGCGCTATAGAAGAAATCATACTCCTTCCTACCGCTTAAATGTCAACTGTGACATTTGTGCGAATGGTTATCGTGGGGGTGTATACTGTATAGGTGGGTGAAATAGTCAAATTCATTTTCTTTTTTTAATCGGATGATGGCAGTGCACTTCTTATGGTTTCGATGACATTTCACGGATGAGTTGAAAATTCTTATAAAATGCATTCAGCACAGTCAGCGCTATATCGCGCAAGGATACAGTTGGATCGAGGGGTATTCCGTGTGAAGTTTGAAATGAATCTGAGTGAAATGGTAGTTTGAAGGGATGTTAAGGTGTTGATAAAGGAGTTCGTTTCAGTTTTTATATATTATTTTTTCTTCATTGAATTTGTTTTTTTATGTTTTTGATACAGAGAAGGGGATTAAATTCAATTGAGACGAGAAAGGTTAAGTTTAAGAAGGTTTTGATAGCAACATTTCAGTAGAAGGAGCTGGTAGGGTGTGGCATTTTTTAAGCGCCATTCGGGGAACTTCGATTAAAGTTGCTTTAAGTGCTCTCCCTAAAGAGCAAACTATTTAAATACCTGTGAAAGTAATCTTAAAATAGGATTAAAGTTAGTTACATGGGCGGCGAAAAATCTCTTCCATCTTTCTGGATCTGCTGTCAGATAATTAAGCTGTTGCCATGTTTTACGCTTAATGGCTGCTTTGGCCAAGGCTATTGATCTCCATGTAGATCTGGGTCTACCAATACACCGTATACCTTGAGTATTCCATTTAGAGCAGTGCTTCACAGCGGCACTTTTGGTGCCTAGTCTCGTCATTCTAGAGCTATTGATCCATTACCTGACACAATTCTTGGTTTCCCATGATTTATGGTCACCGGTTTTTAAAGAAGTAGCCTTCTCCAGATAGTGATAGAGACTTCCCGCAGGGTGGGCCAAATACAAGTTTCTTTTTAAAAATATGAATGAAATTACATTCTTACCATGTATTATGTCTTGGTATTATTAGTAAAGCTACGATTACACGGCCATTTTTTCGAGTCATTTAACTGGCGCTGTGACGTCAGGAAAAACTGTCGCATTAGAGCGACATTGAAGCTACGATTCGTCATTGAAAAAATGGCGATCACACGAAATGACTATCATCGTCAGTTTTGTCCACAAAATCAAATGACGGTCACTGCGAGTCATTTAGAATTTTTCGTTGGGATGCCATTTAAATGACGAGCGAAAAATGGCGATCACACGGTACTGACTTGCCTCATCAAAATGGCAAATGGCACCTTTCCTATTATTTCGATTTCGCGTCAGTTATCTGTTTTGTGATCAGACGGCAATGACCTATGAGAAAAATATAGCTACTGTCATTTAGAGTTTTTCTCTCGGCCACGGCCCACGACGCATACGTGCGAATTTTTTAATTAAATTAAATAGGAAAAAAAATTATTATCATAAATAAAAAATGTCAAAAAGAACTTTTGGGATGATGGTGGAAATTGCGGAGATTATTAATTCCAGTTCGTCAGCTTGGTCTGCAGTCAGTCGACGCATATGAGCGGCAACCAAATCGCCGTACGCTGAACACCACCGGTCGCTTGCGATGGATTGTGCTCTTGTGTTCAAATTCTGCAACAATTCAAATGCCGTTTCTTTTAAGCTTCCAGAAGTCGATACTGCTGATGCTGGCCGTTTTCTCCGCTGGCCCACCATTTGCGGAATTGGATTCGGTGTAAAAGCCTGTGACAATTCGTCCACAAAAGACCGATCCGTGGTGGCACTAGCCTAAAAAAATAAACAATCGAAAGAAATGATAAATTATGCAAATAAAAATGATTGAAATGCGATAAATTAAAACAAAGATTTTACCACTTCCATGGTTGACACCGACTCGGTCGATTGCTCCACTTCGGTCAATTCAATGAACAGCAATTCTTTGAAATGTGGGTATTTTAATTCACCAGCATCGATTGCACCTTGTCCGGACTTAGTCTTGCGCAGTTTCGTGACGAACGCCTTGAAGTTGCTGCGCATGTTGTTCCACTTCTTTCTGGCTTCGGTTACATCAACTGCGTCGATGGCCAGCTCTAGTATAACAATTTCCCACGAATCAGTTTTCACGTGCTGCAGTTTGTATTCTGGAACTGAGCTATCCCAAATCGCCCGTTGCTTTTGCACCGCCACAATCAAACGCGATTCCCCTTCGTCGCTCCACGAATGGCTAATTTTCCTATCCCGCGCTTTCTGCGTTTTGGGTAATTTTTTCGTCTTCGTTTCGACTTCAATATTCACATTCACAACTGAATTCTTGGCACTTGACGGCGACGGTTCGTATTCCATTTCAATAGGTAGGTGCCGAACAACACAACCACAACAAAAGTAAAATAGAAACGAGTTTTTACACGTCGTCCTTTCGCCACGAGTCAAAAATCCAAATGGTATCAGCACAGATATCGTATTAAATGCCTCGTCATTTGCCATTTGCGTAGAAAAATGGCATAGCATGAATTTCGAGCCTTGCCATTTTTTGGAGGCTGACATTTAAATGGCGCAACAGCCAAAAAGTTTAGTCATTTATCCTAGGCGTCATTGAAGAGCGATCACACGGCCATTTTTTTCCGCCATTTAAATGGCACAAAATTCATGCCATTTGCTCCGCCAGTTTCCTAGTCATTTAAATGACGCTGAAAATGGTATCCCAAAAATGGCGATCACACGGAATGCCATTTAAATGACTGCTATGTGACGCGATTTTTACGTCAGAGCGTCAGTTAAATGACTCGAAAAAATGGCCGTGTAATAGTAGCTTAAGAGCAAACATCCCCATTTATTATGGAATACAACGTCGTTCAAGTGGCTGCCTCGGCTGGCTTCGCAGTAGCGCATTCTGTCACTTCAATTTTCCACGACCTTGTTGATGGTTTCAGGCTGTAGTTCACGAATTGCTTGGGTGATATTGGCCGTAAGTACTTGAATCGTTTCCGGATTGTTGGCATAACATTGATCCTTCACGGTTGCCCACAAAAAAAAAAAGGCAGCTCCGAGGTGGCCAATTGACATCGTCAAGACGACTGATAACACGATTTGGTAATTTGATGGGCAAAAGATCGATTGTGGCATGGGCTGTGTGGCATGGCGCGCCATCATGTATGATGAACCAGAGGTCGTCCAAATCCATGTCTTAAATTTCTGTAAAAAAAAGTCGGTTAAAATGTCTCCGTTCGTCTATTGGTTCCCCCAAAAAGAAGAAGAAAATGAATACCCCATATTTTGCCGGTTTTTAGTTAATAATTTTTTGTTAGCACTTCAAGCTTTAGTTTTAAATCTTCCTTCCGGTCAAATCAGAACAATTAAATGAACTTTAATTTAAAAAGAAAATTAAGTCTCTAGCATGCTTGGTTTGGGACCAGTGGGCGATAGAAAACTTAAGGGGTATGCTATTCAAGTGGTGCGAAAGTACCACGTGTCTGTTGGCCACGCATTCGTTCTGAAGACCTTCAAACTCTCAATCGAAAACATTGACTACCCTACACCACTCCATCCTTAAATTTCCACAAAACCTTTCTTGTCACCATCCCCTCCAGAGCAATCTGGAATGAGGATACTTTTTCCGAAGATGAATAAATTCACTTCTATACTGACAGCTCGAAAACCATCAAAGACGGAGTTGGTGGAGTGTTTTCTACGAAAGTCTTAATCTTAAGCTATCCTTCCGTCTGCCAAGCTATTGTAGCATGTTCCAGGTGTAAATTATGGCGATAAAAGGAATCTTAACTTGGCTCAAGAAAAATTTGTCATCCGTTAAAGATATGTGCATATTTTTGGACAGCCAAGCAGCCATCAAATCCTTGAATTCGATCTCTATGACTTCTCTAGTAGCCCTCTACTGCCGATCGTCTCTTACGAAGCCAAACACTTCAACATTTACCTATTCCAACCAATTGCGGGGGCATAGAGACATTCCAGGGAATTGTAAGGCCGTAAGCAGAATATTAAAGCTGGATACTATAGAGAGTGCAAATGTTGGGTGGACAAGTGACACTACATGTCTTTTGACAAAACTAATTTGGTCTAAGCTGGATTTAAGCTGATTTCTCGCAACAGACTGCATTATCGGCACTACACTAGATGTCATTACTGGCCAATAGGGACTGCCTAATAGGAAAGCAGACGATGCTGCGTAAGGCTAGGCCTTTTTGCAAACGACTTTTGTAGAAGCTGTATGAATCACCTTCTTTGTTCCTGCCCAGCTCTCTTCCGTAGATGGAAGGTTCACTTAGGAGCCTTCCATTAAAACGACTGATTTGACAAACAGGGACATCAAAAAGCTTATAAAAACCTCAAAAAGAATACGGAGTGAAAAAATTGTATCCAATGATCCAATTTTCGTGGTATCACAATGAACCCATGCTGGCCTAAGTGTGTTGGCCTTTCTCAGCTGGCAGTCACACTTGCAATCAAACCAACCCTATGGCGAAATTTCCCGTATAAAATGATCAATTGTAACCGACAAAATGCAAAAGTTAAATGTTAAAAATGAGTGGATGCAGTAAAATGGGAGTAAAAATCAAAAGTTAGCAAACTAAACTGGCAGACTTGAGACGACCAAAGGAATGTCGGCAAAAACTTGACATACCAGTCATTTATTCTTCTTCTTATATCTGGTACAAGTGACACTGGTACCAGCGTAAAAATACACCCTCGATATTTTACTTTCTATTATTTTAACAAATCAACAGCAACTGTGGCGTATGTGGAACATTTTTTCAGCTGTTGGATGCATAGGCATTCAAAACCCAATTTGTTCGGATGTATGTCGTCTTTAAACTGAAGAAAATCTACAATTATTCCTATACCCAGAGTCCTTGTCATCATTTTCTTCGAAAAAAGATTTGCCTTCGAATGACATTCATTTGAACAATCATTGATCGATATTTGCCAGACGCTGCTGGGCTGAAGTCTACACAGCGCGAACTATGTCAATTGGAATTGGGGTAGAGAGTGATGGATTTAATACTATTTAAGTATGACTTACCCGTAAATGTGTACGAGCCAGATAAGTGGCGTCTCGATTGCAAATGTCTCTCCCATTTCCAGTCCAGCAAATCAAGGTCGCATGGTAATGAGTTGTAAGGCTAGGAAGGATTTGTTTCCCCTTTTCAAGTGGGTTGAGTCTGAGACGTTTATGGATTTATTTTTTCATATGTCTTACCTTGATTTTAAATAAATCGTGGGATATTTAAAAGTCATTGTCATTAAATCATTCTCCACGCACTTAATTATATATGTTTCCCATTCTCCCTTCATACAACTTTCAATGGCACAAACTTGATGACTGTTCACCTCGAGCCAAGAAGGAGATCTTTTGTAAATTTGTAAATTTTATACAACTTCAAGTAAAAAAAAATAATGTTCCCAGTGCATTGTGGAATGCCCCGCATGAGAAGGTTCTTAGAGTGAATAGGAATTTTCGAATGCATGCAACAACTCGCTTGTGTCCCAATCTTCTCGGGAAATTCAAAACGAGAGAACTCGAACGTAATGAGGAAAACCCCCAGTGAATAGCATCAAGTGGACAATTTTGTACCATTGAATGCAACCTCTCCATTTTAGCTCATACACTATGTGTGTTCTGGAAACGATATACAATGTACGGTATCTTTGGTTTTTTTTTTTGGAAATTCATTTTAGCCTAAAGGAATTCGTCGTTGACATAACGGAAGAATGAAAAAAAAAAAGGGATCCGAATGAATATGAAAAAATCGTATACATGCTCTTTTGTTTCCGAATGATTCTGAAGTGCATCTGTGTAATTATGGAAACCTACTACTACCACACTCAGATAGGAGTGCATCCGCATACAATTTGGTCTCCTTGGGCACATGTACCCGAAGGTTTAACCTGGGTTTAGTATCGCTTAACCGCCATTTTCATTTCATTTTTTCTTTCATTTACGAATTTTCGTTTCTCGTTTATGGTGGGAGGGAGGTACATTTTTTTTATTTGTGTGTTCCGATAGGGTGTCTTTGGTTGGTTGTAGTTTTGATGTGCACATATCGCTGACATCGATCGCTCTGTGAATGTTGAAGGAAGAGTCGCTGTCGAATCGCCTAGATATACGTGAGAGAACTAAATGCGAAAACGACGTAAGACTACCTTTATTACGTTTATCAGGTTTACTAGGTTTACACGAGGAGAAAATTGTCGGAACAACATCACCGGTAACTTTGACAGTCGCGAAGCGAACTTTTTCGAACCGCTGGTTTTCAATTTCTTAGGCGTTTTCTTAGGCTAAAATGCATCCGTAAAAACACGAAACAGAACCAAACTGAAACATTTAACCCCAGCATTTCATATGAATTTAGTGAAACCTGTTGTAGAATTGACTGAGAAGTTGAACAGAAAAAGTTTTACGTACGGACAAATTGATAAATTCGAAGGTAGTGTGCAATTGCTACCAACAATGTGGTGACTTTTCCAGTTCTTCCATCTTCTAGCCGCTGAAATTCTGCAGCAGCGTTACCATTAGCCGGTCTTAATATGAAAAAGGGAGAGATTTCGGATCTGATTAAAAGTTGATCTTATTTTTGACCTATTTAAAAGACGACTTCTTGCTGGCATGGATGAAAGAGTATGAACTCCGAGCTGTGGACATGCGTTTGACGTGAACAAACCAACGAAGCATAGGCCACTCAGAGGATCCGAGGGAAAAGCTGTTTGAAATTGAGTTCCTCACATATTCTGGTGTTTTTTATACAATCCCTTTGAGCAACACTATAGCAAAACAATGAAGGAATCTCACTTCGGTAGCTTATGCCAAATTTTATGATCAAAAGTAAGAGTTGAAACAAGTACCGAATTAAAGCTTTGCCATAAAGTTTGATCCTCCTGATAACAGAATGACCTAGCTGCCTCAAAATATAGACCTAGCTCGATAAATACTACAGAAAAATTCAGCATTTTCAGCAACTTATTCAAGTAATGAAGAGGAAAGGTGTCAAAACGCACACGGATAATGTCCAACGACCACGCGGTTGATTGAATAGCTCTCAGCAGAGTGACACGATACAACCAGTTAGCTAGAGCCTCCGGCGGATTTGTCAGGTTCTAGCAATTTGAACACGAAACTGACTTTTGCAGAGTTTTGTAAAAATAAAGGATTGCTTTTATCAGAAACGTTTTTGTTGAATGGACTCGCAATGATCCTCTTCTGACACGGATGATAAAAAATATAGCCAATACATACTCCATTTAAAACTTAAGAATTTATAAATACACTAATTTATTTTCTAAACATTCACAGAAAAACAATAATTTGACATTTGTCAGCCATCAAACATGAATGTAGCAGAATTGTACTAGTACTATTGGTACAATTAAAAATGTAAAGGGTGGCCATCTAGTGGTTTCTTTTTAAATCATTTATTATTTTGACACTGACAGCTGTTTCCCGCTCGAAATCTTGAAAAAAAAGTCATAGTATCAAACCTGAGTCGCTTTACGATTGAACAACGTTTGGAAATACATATTCAAAATTTATTTCCAAAGTGAGTGCTGTGCTGTGTAGTCCGAACAGTGCGTTTTTTGAAAAGAAGTTTTGGCCGAATGCTGGTGGATGCTAGTGGGCGTTACAGAGTGATGTTAACCATTTTTTTTACTGAGATTGAAGACATGGATTTGAACGACATGGATTTGAACGACCTCTGGTTCATTCAGGATGGCGTCATGCCACATAATCCATTCCACAATCGACCTTTTGCGCACCAAATTCCCAAGTCGTGTTATCAGCTGTCTTGGCGATGTCAATTGGCCACATCGGAGCTGCGAATTGACCCCTCTGGACATCCCAACAGAATGTAGTTACTCGATCATCCGCTGACGTATGTATTTCACTCTCTCGAGAACTGGGCTGCATTCCAGGTTTGACTATTTTAACTACAGCGTTGACAAGCTGTGACAGTTCGAAGGAGGGGAAGTTAACTAAATTAACCAGAGGCAAAAGTGTGGTTCATTTCGTTCACACTACATGTCATTAGTAACAATAGCTGTCCCAGATTCCAAAAAGTAACTAAATGAACAATCGCTGTTAATTTAGTTAAAATAGTCAAACCTGGAATGCAGCCCTGATGTGGTAATTCGACCCCAGCTTTTCTAATTTGACATTTCATATTTACAATTTCAGTGAAATGACACAATTACAAAAAAGTGCTGCCAATATATCAAGTCTTAATAGATTTACGTTCAAAAAGTACTAGAATATTTTTAGTGCTAATGTACAAAATGTAAAAGTGATTTTTTTTAGTATTGAACCGGAACCGGCTTATACCTCAGCATATAAAAAAAGAAAGCGGCTTAACATCAAGATGACTTTCACAAAGTGTGCACTATGCACCGTTGTTTTCCAAAAGCAAACATAACATAGAAGAGCAAAAATGGAAAGGAGGCTACTTTACACCGTCGCGTCGTGCTAGCTTAAAATCATACGCTTCCAGTTTAATATTTTCATTTCAAACGTAGGGTAGCGCAGATTTCCTAGTGTAGCATGTCTGTACATTTTCATTATTGAAAAGAGTAATTTCACTTGTGCAGGATGAGATTCTTTTTATTTATTTTCATTTGGTTTATTTTTTTTTAAGGAATTTGTTGAATGCTGTTGACTCCATTAGATCCTTCGTTACGTCGTGTTTTTTGTTCACCTCTTGCTTTCAAGCGAACAATTATTGTGAAACTATGACATTGAAGTGGTTGGCGTTGTGCGTTAACCATGAAATTGTGACAATGGAAGTTGAATGCAGGACTGAATTAAAAGTCTTCGTGCTGCGATACCAATTGCACCGGTCATGAAATAACAATAACCTCCTGCTACTTAGGGAATAGCAAAATTTTTTTATAACTACTAAATACATACGAAAAATTTGGCAGTTATTTCAGATATACTTTTTAAGTGGTCTCTAAGGTGAGTGGTTTGTCACTATTTATGTATTTTCTGGATAACCAAAACCAAAATTATTTTTGGAGAGTTTCATCAGCTGGTACACAAGTGTCATGTGATATTTGATAAAAGCCAGAACAACTGCGAACAAAAAGAAATCTCAAATTTTCGCTGGCAATATTCCGGACAATAAATTGTGTGCGAAAAAAGAGAGTGGTGAATAATTGTACCAATCTACAATCTACTACAATTACCCACTTTTACCCAGAAGAACAACTTTTCGTTCATGATTTCGTTGTGTAATTTTTGTATGTTATTTTTTGTTCGACGAACTTACGAATATTCGCAAGTTTTGACAGCCTGTTCACATGAACAGAACACTTTTCTTGATGGCGGCAGTTCGCAAATTTCCAGTCATCAGTTTCTACCAGAAATTTCTCATTTGAGGTTAAGTTCGAACGAATTTTTTATTCCCTAGTTTGTGGAACGCGAATTAAATAATGTGGATTGCGAATAAACTTTGACAATTCACAATAGATGTGTTCCTTTACTTTTAAATCTACCGAATTTTTACTAATTCTTATGAATTTTAACGCATTTTTACTTAATGTCGTTCATTAACTTGAAAAATTCGTAAAAGAGAGCGGCTTCGAGAGAAGATATTCTCCCCCCACGGAAAATCTAGTTTTTCCTCAACAAATTTCTTTGAGTAAGAATTGAAACAACTGTCAGTCGCCTGAAAATTGACAGATGATTTGAAATTTTATTTGAAATGCGTATAACGACTATTTGCATTTGTTCTTTGATTACCTGCGGTAGAAGCAGATTCGTATGAAAATGCTATCAGAGGGCGGGAAGATAATGTAGCTTTTTGCTCTTCTCGAATGCATGTAGTTCTGTCAGTAAAAACGCGTCCACAAACTTGTATTCATACTCACATGCAATTTATGGAAAAATAAAATGCATCTGTCATTTTTCATAGTTACTACAAAAGCGTTCTCTAACGTTTTCGTAAATTTTGTCTCTCAACCTCACCACCGCCATAGTGACAGTTTTTTTACATTTTTACTACAAAAGTAAAGGAACAGACCCCCTTTCAGGTTCGGATTTAGAATAGACTTGAGGTAAGGTATGCCTGTCGTAAGAGGCGACTTAAATCCATGCTAGTATTCTGGGGATAGAAAAATGCAGCATCGTTAATGGAGCTTCCCAGATGGAGGTTAATTGCGAATACCCAATAAGTAGTCCCCTGTCCAGAGGGGCGGAGAAGGTGGAACCCCTATGAACTTCCTGCGACAAGACGAACAAGCACCGTCTTCCAAGTAAGAAGTGCTCCCCACCTCATAAGGTGGCAACTAGAGATAGAGCAATAAGCAAATGGCAAGATCCGGGCCGTTGTTGTGGAACATCATGTACGATGGAGTCTTACGATTGGCGCTGCCTGTGGGAGTGACGATTATTGGATTTGCTGATGACATTGCCGTTGTGACTGTAAGCAAACAGATTCGTATAGTTGAATCCGTTACAAACGAAGCAATTGCCCGAATAAAGGAGTGGCTAGCAACCGCCCGCCTGGAACTTGCCGACCATAAAACAGAAGCTGTCCTCATAACCAGTCGAAAAACTGTAGAATTTGCCAACTTTCAGGTAGGTAACCAAAAAATCAGACCCAAAGAAGCTGAATACCTTGGCGCGCTACGGACAATCAGCGGCTTCCGAACCATATCGGATGAGGCCGCCTTTGTCATAGCTGGAATGGTTCCCGTCGACATTCTTGCAGACGAAATATTGAGGATATAATAACAAAAGAGCCTTAAACCAATACGATGCCTCTGAAATCAAGAGGATTAAAATTGAAAAAAAGGCAGCGTCAATAGCTATGTAGCAAACTCGCTGGAATAGCACAACGAAAGGCAGATGGACATACAAACTTATACCGACTTATATGCAGGAATGGATAGAACTTGACCATGACGACTGAAACTACAACCTTACACAGTTCCTGTCAGGCCACGGTAGCTATCGCGAGTGTCTGCACCTGTTTTGGGCATGACATCTCGCTCACCATATTGCCTGAATGCGAAAATGAGGAGCACGCAGTATTTTATTGCCCACGCTTCATGGCATGGAGAAGCCCAGCCCGTCACTAATCACTAATCATCGACCACATGTTGAAGTCTGAAGAGAATTGAGCGGAATTATGTAATTTTATAACCATCCTACAAAATGAGCTACAGAGAATAGAAAGACTAAGAAAAGCCTCAGCAGAAGCCTCAGAGGCCGCAGAAACACCAGAAGCAGGTGACACAATACGATTAGTTTGAATGCTAACTAACCCCGCGGGGGGGGGGGGGGATTACTACTTAACGGCAGTCCTGCTGGAAGAGTGGTTGAAGTGTGTAGGGTGTGGATTGGTACGTTTAGGCGCACTCCCGGCGTCGATTATTCGGGTTTGCGAATCGTGCATGTTGGTAACACGAGCTACCGCATCTTTAGAAGATTACCACACCCATTCGTGCATCAAAAAAAAAAAAGATGTAATATGTGTAGGTACACAACAACTTGGCAGCACTTATAGGGCTGCTGGCTTTCTTTTCTCTGAAAGCTACCTACCTATTTGTCAATCTTCGAGTCACTTTGAAGATTTTGAAAATCTCCCAGGCACATTTTAAACTTAAATACTACCGGACACCGACATTCACAAAGGACTCCTTCAACTTTGCACAAAACCCACCCACTTGTTGTTAAAACAACTACAAAGTTGCCAAACTCTGCACCCTCCTTCGCTCCATAGCAGTCACAAGTTATTTTCCCAACACGTGAACCTCCAATGAACCGTTTCCTAATATGAGAGTGCATTGAATGCAAGTTCACATTCCTACAGCTTTGATGATAATGCACTACGACGAACCACACCGGTATCCACTCGATTTTGTTGTATCGTCCTTAGTGAAGGACAATAATGCAATGCCCTTTCCAAAGCACCGATGTGCTGATGCACTCAGACTTCCATACTCCTTCCGTTGTGACTTTCTATCGACCTTCAAAAGGTGCACAGATACACATGGTGTCCTGTAAATGGGACTCAAATGAGATGACGGCACTTAACAAAGGATTTTATCTCCTGCAGTTAATACAGTCAGACTGTTTATCACGCAAGTATAGTGGGCGTGTGTGTGTGCACAAGTGTCAGCCATTGTCATCCACTTGACGCAAATCGATTTCAAACCAACTGCTACCAAATTATCGTAATCATCTTACGATGATTACAAAGAAATTGATTTTATTATTGGATGCAATCTTCTTCCATTTTTATGTCTGTGAGGCGATGTATTCTTTTTTGTTGTTGTTTCTATTTCTTTTTTGAATGACGATGACAACCGAGTGGTGTATATACGGCACTCAGTGCAGTCGTTGTCTGGCTCTCCAAAGCAAACCACAAAGCTAGTACACACAAAAGAAGTACACCCCAAAAGAAAGGATTTAAAAATAATCATGAAAAAGGACGAATATTACGAAGGAAATATGTACGCAAAGAAAAAAGGACTAAAAACTCGAAGAGAGATGAAAATACTTCTCGGAATCTGCTTTATCCTCTATGATGTCTCGTTAGTAGCGGCAAAATCTGTCAGACAACGTTAAGGACAGCACTAAAAAAAAAAATGTAAGAAAAACGTTGTATGATGACAAAAAAAGAAATTACACCAGAATTCCTTAAAATAAGGACACGTTATGATGAACAACAAAATTGGCAATGTTGTTGATGGTGTGATGGTGAACGCGAGCGGCCTGGATCTTGTCATTTTTACAGGCGACTAGACCGTCTAGTCAAAATAAATAAATTTTTGATGAAAAGGATCCCTATGGGGACACTAGGTTTACCTTGGCATGGGCATTTTCATCGACATAGAGGGCGCTTTCGGTGGTTGGGTGTGTATGAATCGGGTTTATTGGCATCAACTTGGCGGTGGTGCCCAGCTGTTGCAACTTTTTCATACACATGCTTTTTTTACCTCCGCGTAGTAACCACCCATCCGGGCTTGGCTTGCTAAACTTACCTATAAGCGTGAGTCTTGAACACGAAGAATACCGTCTGCTGGAGTCTCAGGAGTCTAACATGAGCCCCTCAGAAAGAGGACGTGCGCCGGAAGAATTCACGCGATTGAATCAACGGTGACGTCAACAGTCGGCATAGCAGATATCTTAATGAGCTACTTCGACATATTTGGAGCTGACGTCATTAAGGATTTTTCAATACGAACGTGTCACGGGAACAAGATCCGAACAGAGACCTGTAGAGACGAACAATTGGAGCCACAGTTCGTGCTAAAAGGCGAAGACGACACAAATTCCGCTGTCAGGCAGAATGAACCATTCAACCTGGGCGATGAAAGCCAAGACTTCCGTCCACCTGACCAAAATGAGGTAAGGATAGCAATATCCAAGCTGAAGTCCAACAAATCTGCAGGACCGGACGGTTTATCGGCCGAGCTTACCGATCCATAAGAAAGGAGACCCTCTAAACTGCGCCAACTATAGAGGCATCAGTCTCCTTAACATCGCTTACAAAATTCTGTCTGCCGTACTGTGTGAACGCCTGAAACCATTTGTCAACGAACTGATTGGACCCTATCAGTGCGGTTTTAGGCCCGGTAAGTCCACAACCGACCAAATATTCACACTACGGCAGATCCTGGAGAAAACCCAAGAAGTCCAAATCGATACTCATCACCTATTTATCGATTTTAAAGCCGCATATGACAGCATTTATAGAGACGAGCTATACAGAGCCATGTATAGTTTTGGCATCCCTGCCAAACTTGTCAGATTGTGCAGAATGACGATGGAGAACGCTCGCTGCTCCGTAAAGGTCGGAAACAATCTCACCGACACCTTTGTTGTCAAAAAAGGATTTAGACAAGGTGATGCGCTTTAATGTGACTTTTTCAACATCATTCTTGAGAAAATTGTGAGAAACCCAAAAATATTTGTAACTATGCTGACCGCTGACGACATCGACATCATTAGCAGAACACAGCGAGCTGTCACTGGTGCGTTTGCAAGTATCAGTACAGAGGCGGAAAAAATGGGTTTAGTGGTGAATGAGGGCAAAACAAAATATATGCTGTCAACAAGAAGGGACACACAACATCGATGAATCGGACAGAACGTCACGATAGGCAGCTATAACTTTGAGGTAGTTCGGGACTTTGTCTACCTCGGCTCCGCTATTAATTCTGAAAATGACATCACATCAGAAATCAAGCGAAGAATTACACTTGCCAACCGCTGTTACTTTGGCCTAAGAAGGCAATTGATTAGTAAGGCCTTGTCGAGAACCACCAAGGAGACTCTATATAAGACCCTCATCATTCTAGTCCTGCTTTATGGTGCAGAATCATGGACGTTGTCAAAAGCGGATTATGATCTCCTTGGTCGCTTCGAATGCAAAATTCTTGGAGTGATTTTCGGTCCCGTTGGCGTTGACGGGCTTTGGATGAGGAGATTTAACAGCGAACTCTACGAGCTGTACAGCGACATCGACCTGGTCAGAAAAGTGCGTATCAATGGACACCAACGCACCGGCCCGAAGAGTCTTCGATTCCAACCCGGAGGGACAACGCAGTTGAGGAAGACCTCGTTAGGTGGCGCGCACAAGTGGAAGAGGACCTCAACCAACTTGGAGTGCGAAACTGGAGGCAGTTAGCCAAAGATCCTACTAACCGGAGAGGCGTGTTGGTTCAGGCCCAGGTCCACCCGGACTGTAGCGTCATCTAAGTAAGAAGGTAAGAGGGCGCATTCGACAATGCGAATTTTTACTGCACGTGTAACTCTGCTAGACGGCAACACGGGGTATTGTGTGTCAGGGCAATGCTGATGAATAGAACTTTGGTGGTAGATGCGGACGATGGACGCCATGTTAGCCCAGGGTGAACAAAGGCTGCACTCAAGGTGGTGTTCTGCCTACCCTGTTATGGTGTATTTTAGTTGACTCTCTGTTGTATATCCGAAATGGTTGCAACGTCTAATGTTGCCAAACTTTCTGTCGGATCATGTTTACAGACTGTCTGGACTAACGTTCATATGGTTCTACATATATGCTCGATGAATGGTACACTAGGAATGGGCTTTCGGTCAATCCTTTGAAAATTAAGGACTCAGCCAGTGCTAAAAGGCGTCACTATCCAGATCGCCATTGGAGCTTGGAGTGATCTTGGATAAGAACATAGATAAGTCATCCAAGGTGCTCTCAGTTTTCTGGAGGTGCAAGGGTGCTTTCAGTACGACGTAGGTCGATTGTTTGGTGGATAGTGGATAGGGAGAATATATTTAACTGCCTTCTGCACACAACTCCAAAGAACGGTCTGTCTTGGCTGCACGGGTGTTTTCCTGAGTACGTCGGGCTCTGCTCGAGGTTCTCTGCTTGGTTTACATCCCTTTGATACCTTTATCATGGGATCTACGATCAGCGGGTCAGTTTTTGATATCATTCACACTGGAGTTTCGATGACCTTGCGCGATTACGACCCTAGTTCTATGGATATGCCGTCTGATGCAATGACAGCGAAAGTAAACTTTTCTTGTGCTCAAGACTGGCTTCAGCTGGCGTCTGAGCCCGGTTTTGGGATATAGTCGATTTATTTAGGGATTGTTCCAAAATGAGTCAAGGGTCCGGTGCTGGTGTCTTTGTGGAATATGACAACATTAGACTTTACTACTCGTTAGGTAAGCGTGCCTCTCTTTTTAAAGCGGAAATCTATGCTATCCTGCCGACTATATTGTTAGGAATAGGTGGCGGGGTCGGTGTCGGAGTATCTGTAGCGACAGTCAAGCGCTTAAGGCCTTGGGAACTCTTTTAACTCGGTCGAAAGGAAAGCAATTCCTGTAAAATGGGCGATACTGGATTTGCTTCCTCGTGGGACAATGGACCAGTTGCGTCTGAGTGCCCTAGTGGAGTATTCTTTAATTATCCGACAAAAAAAAAAATGCTATGCAACTGTTACGCCCTTAGAATGTTCGTCGTCATTGTAAATCCGAAGAAAAATCCCTGTAAAGGCTCTTCTTCATCAGTGGCCGCTCCTGGAAATACCCAAATGTCTGCGAATGCCGTCGATCTCATATTCCCGCCTTAAATGTTGTGTGCTGTATGTGCGTCTATGTCCTTTTACGGTAAGTGAAAGGAAAAAAAAAACTGTCTCAAACAGTAGTCACATGGGACTACCACTACCAACTACTAACGGGTGGTTGGTTAATACCATCGTAACAGGCTTTTATGTCATCTCGCTACTTGTATCGACTTACAACACAAGATACAACTCCTTCATGAGTGCCTCCTGCTGAGTTGAGCCATCAAAACCATCATTCATCCGTTGCGGCCGTCATTGTTAATGTCCTGTGAAATTGATATGAGAACCTGTAATCATTTCTGTCTGTAGCCAACTTGGGATTATACATTTTGTGATTCACTGCATCCTTTTGCAACCACTTTGCCGTTGGTAATTAATATTTATTAGCCAAACACTTTGGACATTAATCATCTTGGCTGACGAGAACGAGGACGATAATGATGATGATGACGATGATCCTTAAATCCGTCTCTTTGCTAATCAGCAATCTTAAGAAGGATTTTGTGTTGAGTGTGCTAAATCAAATGGAAAATCTTTAAAAAAAAAAACAACATTAAAAGGAAATCCGAAATGCTTATACATCATTCAGGATTCAGGACAATTGAAAATGGATTTGCCGCTTCCCTCTTCTTGATTGTGTTGCCTATTTTTGCTCTCAATTGTATTGTAGTATACATTTTCCGCTGATGACTGAAACAATTTGTCTCCTTGCGAGGAAATTACATTGAAACTGCTGGATGCCAGGAGCATTCGTCTTCCATATAGTATACGGATGTATAGACTACACATGCCGGAATGGAACGGAAATGGGGTTGGATTGGATAAATTGACTTGAATTGTCTTTCGACAAAGTTTTATAAGCTACTTTGCGAAAGCAATAAGGAGACAAAATCGAAGCCATCAGAGAGCACTGCAGCACAAGGACAAACGGTATATATAAAGTCCTTGTCGACGATTTCTTTTTCTTCTTCGAATTTCACATTGGGATTGGGAATTGAATTAAGGACAAACGAGGTGACGCGACGGTGGTTATATTGTTGCTGAAAATCTTCCTTTATTTTTTTGCTCCATCAATTGTTGAAGGTGAAATAAATATATGGCCCCAGGTGGGTTGGGTAAAACATCTGCGATGTAAGGATGAATGGTTTTGATTTAGATTTAGAGTTGATCGAATTGACTGTAGTAAAAGAAAATGTGTATACCTACTGCACAAAAAGTTCAACCTTACAATTTTCACATAGGTGGAAAAAGAACAACTTTCAGGTACAGTTTCTATCCGGTTTATCCAATAAATTGAACCTGATATTTTAAGCTAGCATCATGGGTAACAAGCAACACACATACATTTAAATTTTCGAGGCTATATCAGTCGTTATTACAAATTAATTTAATTTGTAGTAGATTCTAATAAAGGGTGATTTTTTTTGCTGTTTGGTTTTTCGGCCTGACTTTTTTGACAGTTCACGCGTGATTTGTGACACGTGTCAAAGTAAAAAATGCTCAGTTAACATTGCCATTTCGCCATGAATAGACTTAGGCCCGAACAACGATTGCAAATTATTGTATTTTATTACACAAAATCGTTCTCAGTTCTCAGGCGAATTTGGTGAGCAATTCATCCCACGTTTTGGACCTGTGAATTGGCCGCCTTACGATTTAACGCCCCTGGACTATTTTTTGTGAGGATGTGAAGTCTCTCGTCTATATAGATGCCGCCTTGGAAGACAACATAACTCATGTCGATATGTTGACATGCCAACTTTTATTTTTAGCTTTAGAAAATTTGAGAAAATAAAAGTTGTTTCAAAAATTGAGCTGGCTTTAATGTTAACGGCTGGATCACGGCTGACAATTTTTTGCAGCGAATGATATTCAAGAAAAATGAGATTTGTTACGAGATGGAGCCAGACGTCGATATTTTTGACGAGTTTACGGATGATAATCAAGATAAAGATGAAGTTGAAACTGTATCTACAGAGGTTCACCGTATGAATAGCGACAACTCTTTGTGCATTGTTTGCATTGTTATGAAGCCAAACATAGTCCTTCTTCCATGCAAGCATATGATGATTTGCAGCGAATTTCATTTGAAGTTGCAAGCAGACAGCATCGCCAAAGGTTCGAACGATGGATATACATGTCCTTTGTGCCGCACAAAGATCATTGATATAATTCACGTTTACTTACAATAATAATATTGTATTGTACATATGTATTTAATTTACCCTTATTTTGTATCTTGTAACAAAAGTATATACCTACCTATGCTGGATTAAACATTTTTGGGACTTAGTTCATTTCAAATCGTGAATTTTCGTTTTATTTTAAATAATTTGGGAGTAAGTTCATTTGGGACTTAATTCATAAAGAACTAAGTCCCACTATTTGGTTTTAATTCATTCTCATATTGGGACTTTGTTCATTCTTAGTTGGGTCTTAGTTCCTAAACATCGTGGGAGTTAGTTCATATGAACTAAGTCTCAAATTTTCTGGGACTTAGTTCGTTTTGGCTAGTGGGAGTTAGTTCCAGTTGGGACATAGTTCGTAGGGCCTTCGGATGGACCACTTGAAGCGTAGTCGCGGTCAACATTTACACGAATTAATATTCAAAAAGTAAATGGCAAGAATTGATTTATCGACCCCAATTAAAATTGCACTCAAATTTGCTAAATTTTCGTTTTGTTTTTTCATTTTAGAAACCAAACGCTTAAAAAATCACCCGCGTTCAAGAATCTAATCATCGTAAGTCGACTTGAATCATCTGGATTGAAATTTACCTGAACGCGAAAACTTTAATTGTCGGTATGTCACTTATTGTCAAACGGATTTTTTTTCTCCTGAGTTCCGAGTTTCTGATTGATTGACGTGTAGAACGTCAGAGCTTTGCGATGCTCTCCGATAACCCAATAGAAATGTCAAAACAGAGTTCTCGAGACACTCATGTTGACACAAATAGACGTCAACTTAGTAGTGAGTCGAGAAATTGTTGACTTATGTCGATTTTCTTTGGGCAAAAAAAAGCACTTTTTTTAAGATTCAGAGCAGTTTTTCTTCTCTAGAAATCAGCTGTCTGTCAAAATCAATTTGGGCAAAAAAAAGCACTTTTTTTAAGATTCAGATCACTTTTGCGAATCTCGATTCGAGAGAGAGATTCGCACATACTTTCACCAATACCAAAACAAGTGACTCTTGTCAAACTTTGAGGTTAGTTATTGTTAAGGGAGACTGGGGCACATTTTAACGTGAGACACATTTGCACATTGCTAATAAAACAACATTTTAAAACTATTTCAAAGTACATACTTATAAACCAAAATTTAAACTTGGTAATACCGTGTTCTTTAGTCGTCAATGACTTTCGGATGTCTTTGCAGTCGTGTCGCCTGGAAGTAGACGCATGAGGAGGTTTTATGCTTAAATTGCATATTTTAATTATTCTTATTTGTAAGAGTGTACACATTTTATAGTGAGCTTTTCTTTTTTGTAAAATATATTTTTAAGGCACAACTGCATTTGAAAACGTATAAAGGTACGTTTTTTGACAAATATGAAAAATATAAATATTTGCCCACATTCTTCTGTCGCTTGACTTATTGGGGTAGGTTTGAACAAAATAGTCGGGGCACATTTGAACAAGGGGTAAGTGGCATTGAACTAAAAGCTAAGGTACCACCACCAATTAACGCTCCGGAAACATCGAGGACAGCTGCGGTGATAATTTTTGTCTTAATTTTTTAAAAATTTATGTTCGGTTAATAAAATAACTCATTTTTGTTTTAGAAAGTTTCTTCAGTCTGTAAAATACCTATTTCAGTAATTTCAAAATTTCAGTTTGCTTTTGCTAAGTCGTTTTTGTTTTCTTTATTAAAAAAATAAAGTTAATTTATTTTATTAAAAAAATACAAAGCATGTAGTAACTTATTAGATGCTAATAGCAATTACAATTACTGCCGTTCAAAAGTGCCCCCCGTATGGGGAAGGGGGGTTCCTTTGAACATAAGGACCTACTTCGTTTTTAAATAGAAATAAATTATACGCCCTTACTAAATTTACGTAGTTATTTGTCCAAATCAAAGTTTATTTGCATTTCTTAAAGTGAGTTTAATAATTTAAACAAATAGGATTTTATGAGACCTCAAAGCAAAAAGGGTTCAAATGTGCCCCAGTCTCCCCTACCTATTGTGGAATAAATTTGAAAATATGAAAATGGATATTAATGTAGACGAATGGATCGTCGTATGGGGTTGTTTTCATGGGGAAGGACGAAGTTCTAGTTCAAAACAAAACAAGTAAGTAGTTATTGTACAAGTACAAGTAAAAAACTAACAATTAACAATTCAATTTTATAAACACAAATTGGAATTTGAAAACAGCTGACTGTCAAATCACACACCAACACAAATGCAAAAAAAATTGATCTCATTTCATGTTCGATTGGGGCAGGAAAAATCTGAGATTGAGAGCAAAACGGTAAAAGCCCAAAGAAAATCGACATTAATTTTGTCCGTGTTGTGGACATAGACTTCAACTGAGAAAACAGTTTACAAACCAGTCTAGCCCAATGAAAACTCAGCAACATGAAGATATAGACCTGTCAGACTTTCTAAACTAGTTGAAAGCTCTCATTATTATTAATTTAAAAACAAGATGGTGGAACTATCAAAAGAAGGGGGACAGAATAAATTGAAATTCAAAATAGGCGGTGGTTGAATTTTTAATTTCGTCGCATCTGACCTTTTTTTTTTAAAAAAAAAAAAAAATTAAAATATTTTTTTCGCTAAATTAGTTATTACTCCAAAACTAATCAATATGTCGCTGGTATTTGTCGTTTAACTAGAGGTTATACCGGATGTTGTGTGCAAATTTCAGCCTTCTACGACAATCAGTTGAAAAGATAGACCTAGGTACAAAATTGGCTTAGTTTATTCGGACAGACATCGTAGCAAAAGCAGTAAGGTTCCTCCATATGGAAAGGGAACCTTAAAAACAACGACAGTTATTTATTTACCAGGCGGTATAAGGATGCAAGTAGGGGCCTTATCATGTCATGCGGGCCTGTGACATAGTGGACGGTTATTTTCCCAGCTAGCCGTAGCATTTCAAAATCATCGCCGACTTAAGGGAAATTGCGAAGAAAAAATGGGTTGAAAAAAATAATGTGAATAAGTGGGCAACGAAAATCGTCGAGAAAAGTAAAAGTCCACAAATAGGCGGCAAAGACTGGTATCCAAGAGACAACGGTCTCAGGATGAAGCTCCTACTATCTCAAAGAAGAGTAGGGTGCCACTTCAGAGCTCAAATTCCTACATGAGGTCTTATAAGGATTATAAGGGTTTTTAGCCTATTGCCTTCAGTTCCGCACTCCAAATTATAGTTGATGTCCCTTTCTACTCGTGCTCACCATCTTACGCGAGCTCTTTCTCTACTGTGTTATCCTTCTAAGTTAGAAACGCAGATTCTGCGGGCCAGTGGATTTATGAAGCGCCCAACGTTCAGTTTTTTAAATAAATCAAAGTCAGCCTACAGAAACAGCGATTAGTTAGACTTATTGTTTCTTTTATTTCTGATGAGATGTCGTTTTTAGTTGTAATAACAGACCCTTCAAGTTATATCTAGCTGTCTAATGGGACGTTTTGTCCGATTTTATAATGTTGAAACATGCTTTGGAGCATCACCTTGTTTATATCCTTTTTTGAAGACGTTGATGCAGCAGCTAGCTTTCTCCATCGTCATCCTAAACATGAGTTTTGCAGGGATGCCAAAACTAGATATGGCTTTGTGTAGCTCGTCTCAATAGATGATCTCATAATAGGCTTTGAAGTCGAATGAAATGATGAAATGTCCTTTTGTCGGATTTTTCCAGGATCTGCTAATTGGACAACTGTAGATCCAGAGCCAGAGGACGTTGTCCCTATTTATTTTGCTCAGAGCATTATGCGCGCAGAACCAGGTCAGATTGTGTTGGGTACCCGGACACTGCGATATAGAGGGTAACGAACGGGCTGATGTTCTGGCGAAAACTGGAGCTGAGCTTCCACCTAATGAAACAATTGAGAACATTAGACCACCAATAGCCGTGGCCAAGAGAATTATTCTCGAGGAGATCAAAAATAGGGCAGATCAGAGATGGTTGAATATAGTCTCAAAGGCTCTGTTGCCTAAGCTAGATAGGAAAACAAAAATTTTTAGAATTACTAAAGCTCAGCAGATCAAGGCTAAGTATGGCAATAGGGATACTCTCCGGGCACTGTCTTCTATGGAAGCACGCTATGAGATTAGGTCTAACAGATACAGACATATGCAGGTATTGCGAAGCCTTACAGGCCACAGAGGATATTACCCATCTCCTCTGTGAATGTCAACCTATTGCTCGGTACATTGGTAGGTACTTCTTCGACAATTTGGAGGAGGTTGGCCTCGCGAACAAAATTGAGGCAATTTTCAGGTTCTGTGGGGAAATTAATTTTTTGGGCGAAGTAGTTTAGGTTATTTGACCATTAAGGTACCCCAGGGATGGCGATGGGTCCAATATGGTGCATAGTCCTATGTGATGAACTCACACCCTATTCAACCTAACCTAACCTATCCTCAATCTGCTTCCATACCAGACATTTTTATAAAGTTATCAGCAGCAATTAGGGATATGAGAATCAGCCAATCAGTAAACTGAAAACAGAACGAAACGGGTAATTCGAAGTACTTTGCCCGTGTAGGTAGGTACCTGTCACGGACTACATCACGCCATACCTAAAGTTTACAAGATTTTTCTCTTGGACCTATTAAAGCAGGTAAGAATGGAGAGACGGACTCGTACCTATAACGCTATCTATAGCCGTATTTACCAGACGCTTTTAAAATGGACACTGGGGTAGAATCAGACGTCTTCTCCGAGGCGCTTGTTATTTCAAAATCGATACGAACAAGGTTCTTATCGCGAAGAACTCAAGGTTCGCTCTGCTGGGTTCCGGGACATGAAGGCATTCCATGCAATAAGAAAGCCGGCGAATTAACTAGACATGGCGCGACAGCTGTTTGAGGAGAAGCTATCCTTCTGTGAATATCCCGCCTTCACACTCAAGCTTGAAGCAGGCAGAAAAGCCGCAAGAGAGGCGAACGATAGGTGGACCGCCCTAGAAACTTGTAGTAACACAAGTATATGCTATGGCTTTTCATTAATGAAACTAGGACCGGGAGTATGTATCATTCGGAAGGATAGAAAATCCCTGTCCAAACTCGTAGGAATCATAACGGGCATACTACTTTGCGGTACAACGTGAAGAAAATGGGCTTGGCGGAGGAGGCTGCGGTGATGAGCAAGCTCTTGCGGATACAACCCACTTCCTTTGTCACTGGCCAGGTCTCCAACACAGCAGGTATAAATTCCTAGTGAGTCACTTCTTCCACGACCTAGACGATCTTTCTAGCATCAATAGACAGAGGATAATGAACTTGATCAATTCATCAGGATGGTTGACGGCCATCACAATGTGTAGGGTCGGTAGTCAGTAAAGTATTTTGAGGCAACAATTTTGCAGGTAAATGGAAACTGGGAGATAATCAAAGACTGCGGTAACACCCCGAACTATAGCGCCATCTACATAAGTAAGTATGACACTTTAATTTCCGTGATCAAGTCGCTTAATGTTACCGCTTGCACATAGCTCCATCTATACTACAAAAATACCAATAGGCAGCACTCCTTTTTACTTCCAAAAAGCTACTAAATTATGCGTCTACGCAAAGTGTCTTTCTAAAGTCCTACCTACCAAGTCAGTTGACAGAGAAGATGCCGCCGTGTCGGTCGTAATATTACTGCCGCCATAGTCAGTCATATGCTCCGCCAAAAGGACATTAACGAAAATCACGCACAACATTTTTCTATTCCGAGGAAAAAGAATAATTCTTCAGTCTATCCGTCTGTCGGTGTACTGTGGTTATTTAGAATGCGACTCAAAAAGACTGGTGTACCGCGCCAGTACATATAGCATCAGGCTAGCACAGACAAGACAACGGTGACGCGACGAATCGACGACGATGCATTTATTTTTGTCTTTCCACAATTTTCATTTTAATCAAACAGACAATATTGTTTTTGTTGCTGTTGTTGCTTTTTTTTTTTAATAGAAAATTTACAAATAACTACAAGAAATGGTTTGGAGAGCGTGTGGCATGCGATTCATGGCGCGTCTCTGTTTTGTATTGAATCCGTAGTTAGTTGGGTGCGTTCACGTGAGTGGGATGAAATTCGCGCGCGTTTCTCTTTCGAATTTTCGCCAAAAATTCATATCCAAAACAATTGATATAGTGCAATGAATAAATGTCACCCTGTACATTGTGACATCTTCATTCTCAACATTCCAGAGGGTCAACGTGTCTAAAATAAGGCGCGATACTATTCGTATCGGATCGTTGACCACTTTCCCGTTGTCAATCTGATCTGATAGCCCATCGAGTAATAAAAAAAAAAAAAAAAACTGCAACAAATTCTTTCGCGAATTCCCCAGTGCCTTGTGTGAAATTGTTGCTTGACACCGCTAAACATACCGTGCTGCTTCATCTGCTCACCGTGTCGTCGTTGAGTCAGATTCAGATTCAGATTCGTTGTTCGCCTGTCGATCGGTTTTAGATTCAGATACGCGCATCTGTTCTGGGTATTTAGTATCTGGGTGCATAAACTTTGTTGTGAGTTTCTGTTCCACTTGACAAATTATCGGTTAGAAAATCAATGGAATTGTTTTGAATTGTTTTTGGCGTTGCGTGTCTATTTTTAGGAACGGCCAAGACTAAAAATACTGCGGACAAAACTTTGACTAGAGAGAATGCCACAGTGTTTTTGTTGTCCCGCGCAGAGAATGCGAACAATTATTGCAGGCACAAGGAGGAATAGGAAGAGAGTTTGGGGATTGTTGAGAGAAAGGTGAGTATGGTTGGGGAGGGAAAAATAGTTTATAGGATGTGCCTTAAAGGCAGTCAAAAAGTCTACATGCGTACGAGTACCTACATATTTTTCGCAAGGTTCTAAAGCCTTTTGAAGTCAAATTTCTTATGGCTTGCTGATCAGTTTTGCTTTGTTTGTTTTTTGTAAGTGACTCTCGATGAGAGAAATATTGAGGCCGTAAGTCGGCCTATTGTGGATACCACTGGAATAGAGGGAATTGGTTCCAATGATTGCTTTACTGGCTACTTATGGAAGTCAATTGCTAGCGTTTATAAAGCTGAGAATGTTAGCAGCGCTGGTATTAACTAGATCACTGTGATCATTGAGAAAATGGTTCAGCCTTTCTTAAATAAGCTATAGGCGAGGGCAACTGCAGATGGGTGTTGACTGGGTAATAGACTTAACCTCCTCTTCATCTCTGCAGCTTCTACAGAAGTATGCTAGTTTGAGTGTTTATTCTGCCTAAGATACAGTGCCCGCGAAAATGCCATCAACGGCTATCGAAATGTTGGATCTTTCGATCGAGTTCCTTGGACCTTTTTGTAGCCCGAGTGAGCCCCGCAGTTTCCTAAATGTTTCCATCTGTGATTTGCTTTGCCTTCTGCATCCGCATAAATGGTTTCTTTAACATAGGACAGCGGAACATGCACTTTATGCAGACCTACGCTGTCAATGCCACAGGAGGTACTAGCAAGAATAGGTTCCTATAGTTCTTTGCAGGAACACAGCAAAGGATGAGGCTGTACTGTCCAGCTATCTCGTTAAGAAATACGCGAAAATCTTTCACCATAATTTCACCGGAATTTTTTCTCTAGATATTAGGGACAGCTTGGCTGTCGATTTACTGTAGGACGATATTACTTTATGATGCCGATTGACGAATAGATAGGATTTCGGCTTGGAAGATACTCGAATGTTTCGGGAAGCAGAGGGGAAGATCAAGATTTAGTTCTTTTGAGAAGACTCCGTCACCAGCTCCCTCCGGGGTTTTAGAAAAGTCTCTGAATATTGACAGTGATCCATCCTTTAGGACATTACGTGAATCCCATTAGTTTCTGTCCAGTATTTCATGGGTGAAACCTTTTTCGAAGTTGATTTTCGTATGTAGGTAATCGGTAGCATTGGGGCGAAGCGCTTGTCTGTAGAAGGTTGCTGATGGCATGTAAAGTCCGTTGTGCTCTCCATTGCTTCCCCTTCCTTGATCTGATTGTCACGTTTCTGGGGTATTCTTTACAAAGTCTCGAGGAAGCAGATTAAGTATCGTGTGTAGAGCGGCTATTAGAAATGTTGTCAGTGCGTCGCAATATACAAATGTAAAGCTCTGAATCTTCTTTAGAGCCTTTAGATAGAAGTTGTTGTTCCAGGGCGACCGCCACACAACGACACTGCATAGGAATATACTGGGTTATATTGGCCCCATCTAGAGCCGACAGCCCTTATATACGAGTATAAAGCCACCAGAGATTTTCTACCGCGTTTGGCAATATTTTCTCTCTACATAATAGACTTGCTGTCTAGACTCAGCCCGTAGACCACGCTCAGCCAACTTGATTGGAGTTCCATTAACTTTGGAAGGAGTAACGAAAAGCATCTTAATCTTCCTAAAATTAACTCCGTTTTCGTCCGGTTGACGCTGTAACAACAACTATCGGTTCAGAAGACTATATAGTTTTCGTAGAACGAGTAACAAGATGTCAGATAGTATTTGAGGACACTTCCCAAAGTAAGTAAGGCAACATCGTCCGTGAAGGCTACAACTTCGCACCTAAAGTGCGCCATTCGAATCAGAAGTCCGCTGACGGCTAGATTTCATAACAGTGGATATAACACTCCACCTTGAGGGGTGCCTTGTTGCACGAGTTTTTCGACAATGCTGCTGCCAAAGATAGCTTTACCTTCCTACGTGTAAGAAGGTTACTGCGGCACATTGATTCACCAATATTGAGCTTGTCTAAAGCCAGAATAATCGATCGAGTCTCAACATTGTCAAAAGCCTCCTTCATAACATAGGGAAACTGCTATTGTGTAGTCCTTGAGTAAAACGTACCCAACAATCGTGTAAAGAGCAGTTTCGCGTTGGACTTGCTCTTTTGGTAGGCATATTGAAAGCTTGAAATCAAAGATTGGTCAACAGTACCCTTTATGTGGAATTCAATGATCCTTTCAAGAGTTTTGAGAAAAAAGGAAGATAGACTGATTGGTATATGAAGTCCTAAGCGAGTGTATGAGGTCTTGGATGCTTTGGGGATAAAAACACTTTGACCGCTGTCCAGGATGATGAAGTGTTATGCTATGCAACCTTGCGCGGAGAGATGTCATCTGCTCCAGCTGACTTGTACGTTTCAAAGCTGTTGATGGTCTACTTTAGCTTCTCCTCACAAATGGTGGGAGAGGTCCGATAAGAGGTATCACTACTAAAGTCAGCGTTACCAGTGACATACGTACAGCCAGAAAAGTGGTTATTCATGAGACGATTCAGTGATTGTTCTTCTGATTCTGCCCATCGGCGGCCACTTCTAAAACAAGTTAATATCATTATTATGATGGGGGACCTGCATGCATAGTTAAATTAGCCTATGACAACACAACGCAACGCAATGATAAAAGTGAAAGACTTAGTGACAAGCAATCAATTAATTTCCAAATTGACGCCATTTGCAATTCAAAAGTGTCAAACAATTGACGTTTTTTTTTTAAGTAAGTCAGCTCTCATTTGATAGTCTCATAAAGTAGTCAAAGTTCTCCGCCTTATCAAAAGTAGAATCCGCAAGTGGAACTGAATTCAGTAGCACTACGCATGTTTGGTCATTATTTATCTCTTCCGAATGAACAAAATGATTGTGTATCGTCTTTGTACTAGTGAATCTCAGTTCAGTAATTCAGTTTTTTTTTCTGATTGCATACTTTTTGAATGTTGTTTACGATCAACGCTGCAGCATGGCCTATCCCCGAAGCGAGAGAAACCGGGTTGCGGCCGGCGGGGCTTAAATCGCCACGGCAAGACAACACACTTAATGCTCATTTCGAAAGCCAACAATAATGTTTCCATTCAGACACACAGACAGATTAATAAATACGTATCGTCTGTCTGCCTGGTTGTTGTTGTTGCTTTTGAGATGTTGCATTGCATTGCATTCTCCGATCTGACCCCACAGTGCCATCGCCATGCCTGATTTGTTGTGTTCCTTTGGCATGTGCCCGGGTGTAGATTTTGCAACAAAGTTGCATCTCTCGCGAGATTGGTTTCATTCGATGCGATGCGCGATGGCTTGATTTCTTTATGGTGGGAAAGAACTAAAGTTGCGAATTGCATTCTTGGAGGGGTAGACGACGAAGAGGCATCATTGTCGGGTTAATTATACGCGTATATCCGTTGATTTGACGCTCAGGGTTTTGTTAAAATTTCTTGTTTACTTGTTAAATAGCTTCTGGGTAATTGATTTCCCGTAATAGGTCTTGGGGATGGATTTCCAAGCATACCAGAGAAACGTTTTTTTGATTGCTCTAAGGGAATACTCTAGGAGTCTAGGGAGTTAAAAAGAATGTCATTATGCGGTTCACTTGTTACATTGTAACTTACATCGGACTGATTTTGACCTAGGCTTCATTTCTAAAGGGCATGGTTTTGTAGGTATCCAAAGACATTCGTTGTAGTTCTAGTTTTTTGCCCCATTGTAAACTGAAGTGAAGCTGTTGATTTGATGGAATAACCCTTGTGAAGGACTTTCTTACGTGGACATTGCCCTGGGGGAAAAAGAAGTCACATTTGATTTGATATGCAACTATGAAAATCCTCTGGGGCCGAAACGCATTATATGTACGTAAACGAGGAATATGTGAAGGAATTTCGAATTTTTTTTCTAGCCCGTTTAGATACGGATCACGTGATCCAGAAGTGGATTTTAAAACGCACCTTAAATTTGTGTACCTACTCTGCATTTAAAAGTTTCTACCAAAAGGTAAATTTTCTTTACTGAAATGACTCTGAGATTCTGGGAAATTGGCAATTAACGAGAAAGTTTTCGTGCGACCCAGTCGTGCACATTTTTCATTTTCGAGTGCAAAGAAGAAGTTCATAGCTAATGTTGGCAAAAATGTGCGAGGGGTTCCAGGTTCGATCCCCGGAAAAACACAAATTACCTCGTAATGACCATTATGACCAATTTCTAAGGCAAAGTATATAACAGTTAATATGATACCAAAAATTAGACTCATTACGAAATTTTTGTTTTGAATTTTCCTTTTTTGGCTACATATTTTCTTTTTCTACATTTAATTGTAAAATCCTTTTTTATATTTTCCACAGGAAGGTAAATTCACTTTGCCATTAGGTACATTTGTAACACTGAAAAGGAGTCACCGGAGACCCCAAAAAGTATATAATGTTCTGCATCAGGATCACATTCTGAATCGATTTAGCTATGTCCGTCTGTCTGTCTGTCTGTTGAAATAATAAAATAGCGTCCAAACAAATCGACCTAGGCAAATGAAAATTTGTGAGAGTCTTTCTATCATCGTCATCATGCGACTGTCTTCTAGGCGGAGATTTTCGCTATCCTTATGGCTTGGCTGGCTATGCGCTATATTGTGACAAACAGGTGGAGGGATAGAAGCATATGCGATTGCAGTGACAGCCAGGCAGCACTAAAAGCGCTACTCAAGACTCAACCCTCTCACCTCTTCCAAGCTAGTGCTCGAAGTCAAGCTTGCTTTGAACTTTGTCGGTAGGCTAAACACGGTCAAACTTGTTTGGGTCCCAGGTCACACTGGTAACCAGGGAAATGAGATCGCCGATGAGCTTGCCAGGCTGAGTTCAGAAGAGGCTCTTTCAGGACCTGAACCTGCGTTGGGTCTGTCTGCATCTGTGGTTAGGTCATTCATTGATACTTGGGTTTCTCTTGAGTGGGGAACACGAGTGTCGGTGGCGTGACTGTGCTGGGTGTAGACAGACCAAGGGACTGCACCCGGACATCTGCAAAAGGTCCGCGTCCTTTTTTCTGTCTCTCAGGAGAATTGACTGCAGATTGCTTGTAGGCGTCTTCTCGGGCCACCAAGCTTTTACCAAACACTTAAATGTATTGGGCATCTTTCCTGCTTGTGGAGAGGACGACGATACAGCCGAACACTTCGTCTGTAGTTGTCCTGCCTTTGCTCGCATCAGGTGGCGGATCTTTGGGGCTGACGTGGTGAGTGCCGAACATCTAAGCTCTTCATCACTGAAGCTCCTTCTCATCTTTCTTCGAAAGACGGGAAAACTAAGTACAGCAATTTAAGGTGTCTGTTTGGCAGTACAATAGACCAGTAGTTGTGTCTGAGTGCTTCATCGGATAGTAACAACCTCCGACAAGTAAAAAAAAAAAAAAAATCATCGTCAGGTCTGTGTAGTTCTGGTACCTCCCATACAAAACAAATATTAGCCCATGCGCATGGAAAACGTTTTGCATGACTTGTATGCAGTGGAGAGTATCAAAGCATCGGCCTGGCCGATGATAACACTTTAAGGGTATTCACTTAAATGCGAAAAGGCCTCATAAACATTCATATACCTTGCTCATAAACTGCGTAAACTGCAGAAATTTATCACCTCGTAAATGAACTGTTAGATTTTGTATGGAGTATAGTTTTCGCAGACTTTATAATTTTCCGCGACAATAAGCTAGGAAATCAACCGCGGAAAGTTACGCAAATCACAAATGTCAAACTATGACAGGTAGTCGTATGAATTATTTGTTTGTTCCTAAACTTTTTTTTTATAGGAAGATCTCAAAATGAGGGTAAGAATTCAAGAAAAAAAATAATTGTGATAATAATAATTTTACCTTCATTTTCGCCAAATACTTTCAACGTTCCTATAACTTTGTTTTCTTTGAGCTTACTTTCGGTATTTTAATAATTTGAACAGTTGAGTTTGACAACCGAATTGACAGCCTATTTACGGAATGACATTTCCGAAGGATGTTCACTTAAAGCACCGCGGAAATTTATACATTTACGAGCTGCATAAACGTATCAGATTAAGTAAATACCCTTCTTTACTTGTTTGTAATAATAATAATGCTTGCAAAACAGTATGACCGCGTTCCATTGTCGACTAGATGACTAGTGGCAGCGTCTCTCTATCAGAGATATTATTTGTGGTAGATTTCTAGCGGCCAATGAAACTCTGCCAATGGCACCTCCAGTATATTTGTTAACAATTTACTCCATTTTCTGTATTTCAGTCATCAACGGAAACGTTGGCTTACTTAGCTACATAATTGCTTTGTCTAATGACCAGGGCCCTATTTCATAAACATAGACAGGTGACAGTTCTACAAATTTGTCGCACTTGCCTTCACTTCATAAAATATTGACCGTTGACATAATTGTCAGTTAAATAAAACGACAAATTTTGCATGACTATTTTGTGATTGTCATATTTTGACAAATTTGTCCGACAACTTTTTCATAGTTTTAGATATTCTAACAAATTTGTCGTGGGTCTTATCAAGAGAGTGATTGCTTTCTGCGGTATGCAACTGAACGTGAACTTGAGTTTAAATTTGGAGTTCAACTCGTCCGATTTCAAAATGTAATTGGAACTTCAGTTCAATTGAACTTCGTTTAACTAAATTTTATAAATATAGAATTTGGAAGTATTGTACAGTAATTCGCTTTTAGACGACTTTTCGAAAATAGTTTCTTGTCTTTTCTTTCAAAAAACAGCCAAAACAACGTCAAATATTTGTGTTTTTGACAATAGGCATCTTTGAAATTGAAATGTCACTGTGTCAAGTGATCTGAGACTTAAACGGCAGAGTACTGTCGTTTAACTTAAACTAAAGAGTGAACCCTGTTAAAGGTTTAAACGAAACTGTGAAACCGTATTACTTGTTGAGCTGAAGTTTAAACTAAAAGTGTAGTTCAAACTTCCATTGTGAAAGGGGTAGGTTAATAAAATATTTCGATTGATGTGACAAATTAATTACCCGAAACACTTTTCACTTTAAATTTTACAACTTTAGCTCCCATGAGTGTCGAGAAAAGAGTTCGCAATGAGTTACCTACGTCATTCTTCCTCTTTCCAGAAACAATCCACTAATAAAGGCTATTGATGCATTCCAGTTGCACCATTGTCAGCTAATTGAATTAAAGAATTGACAGTTGTGACAGTTCAAAGAGGCGACATTCTAATTAAGGAATAAATCTACTATTACGCATGTCAAAAATCGTATAAATTTATGAACTTTAGCACAAAATCTGACGATAGCATTTCAAAAATTGATACGATTTTTGACATGTGTAATAGTCACTTAACCAACAAAAGTGTGGTTGGTTTCTGACTGAATCTGAGTGACATATATATTCTCTTTACGAATATGTTAATGATGAAACCACACATGCAAACCCTTACGCGTCAACCTGCAGTGACGCGACGCTTCGACGTACCCACCACGATACTAAAATTAGACAGAGAATAATTATTGAAACGCTATTGACACACCTACACGCTATTGACGTTTATACCTAACAACGACCGTAAGAGATTATTGACATTGAATGTATACACATATGATGACATATAAGTATATAGCTAAGCGTTTCGTCAACATACTCTTGGCTTTTACAACATTGCCCTTGTCACTGGAATATTCCGAAAATAGATTTGAATTTTCCTAAAATATCTCCATCTTTGTTTATGTTAAGCGTTTATGTGTTCATGCCATCATGACTCCATGAAATTCGCGACATGTTTTAAATATCGCATGTAGTAGATGTTACTCTCTACTCTATGCGAACGATGTTTTTCCAGACTATTTTCAGACGTGTGTCAGTTTCAGAACTAAAATGTAGAATTTTATTTTTAAAATAACGTGCACCCTTTGCTAAACATATATTTTTTCTCATTTCAGGTATTAAATTCGAACAATGCTTGTCAGCATTATTGTTGCAACGCTCGGTTGCAGCGTTTTGGCATCTAACACACTTGAATGTGACAGTTGCAATACTTCTTGACACCACGTATAAA
This sequence comes from Cheilosia soror, assembly GCA_949372485.1. Taxonomy (NCBI): domain Eukaryota; kingdom Metazoa; phylum Arthropoda; class Insecta; order Diptera; family Syrphidae; genus Cheilosia; species Cheilosia soror. The sequence continues at coordinate 31,928,073 of OX443561.1, read as the reverse complement.
ATTATTGCATTCGAACACTATCTCATACGAAACGTCACAAGGAACTTAGGTTTTCTAAGACGTTGTGGCCCCCACGAATGCAGCCAATGGCGCCGCGGGGGCCCGCACATTAGTGGCGTTCACAATAGCGCTTCTTCTGACTAGAATTTTGTCGGCCAGCTCCCTCGCGGTGCCAATTGACAAGAAACAACGTTTGGCCAACAATAATAATAATAATCAAACCTCACCGTCATTGTCATGGAATAAAATTGTTATGTCGCCACAGCGAATAAACGGAAGTACATCTAGCCCAATAGGAGCGGAAGCAGCTACAACGGGGCAGTATTATTCTTTAGCAGTGATAGTGTCTAATGGCAGTAAAATGTCAAATGAAAATCAATATGGCGCACCGCATCAATCAAATAGTGTGAAAGTAAAGCGAAATGACGTCGCAAGTGTGAACAGTGATGCCAATATCGAAGAGCTTTTCGATGAAAAAAGTGCTGCCAATGTGAAAATTGACATCAGTGAATTAAGTAAAATGCAAGTGATATCAGAAAATGTAAATGCAAGTGAGTCGGTCTATAAAAATACGAGCTATTTGAATAGTTTGGTGAGTACAACGAAATCATCGCACAAGCAATTTAAATACAAAACCTATCCAGCCGGGTTAAAAGAGAAGAAAACATTTTTGCAGAAATACGGTGAGTAGGTAATGATCGTTTTGAAATATCTCTTGGAATCATTTCCAATCTTGTATTTTTTTTTCTATTCTTAAACAGCGGTATTAATAAAAAAGCCCTATTCGCTCTTTTATCCATCTGATAGCTAACAGACGGATAGTGCACTTGTTCGTTTGATAACTTTTATTATTTATAAATACATCTTATATCCATATTAGCTATCCACTCTTTATCACTAAACGCACGGCAGCACTGCGTCCAAACTGTACTAAACATGGTTGTAAATCTGTCATATTCCATCAGCTGACACTATCATGCTCAGAGCATGTTATGTGCTTCCGCTCAGTGTTATTAGGCCTCTCCCTTCATTTTTCCCACGAAACGTGACCATTTTTCCCTTTTTTCCCTTTTCACCGAACTCAAATTACCACCAAAATCCCACGATACATTAAAATGAAAAAAAAATGTTTAATTCATTTTTATTATGGGCGTATTTTTTTGGGAAGTGGGTATAACAAAACCAAAAGTGAGTATAACAATTTTGCATGTAAAACCGAAAGTGAGTATAACAAAACCAAGAGTGAGTATACAAGTTTTGCATGTAAAAGTAAAAGTGAGCTAGCTATAGATTCTCAAAAAAATGGGCGTATTTTTTTGGGAAGTGGGTATAACAAAACCAAAAGTGAGTATAACAATTTTGCATGTAAAACCGAAAGTGAGTATAACAAAACCAAGAGTGAGTATACAAGTTTTGCATGTAAAAGTAAAAGTGAGCTAGCTATAGATTCTCAAAAAAATACGCCTTATGTTAAAAAAAAATCACGTTGCATTGATCGCTAGATGACTAGCGGCATGCCACACTCCTAGATCTCTACCACATATTGTGAAATATCCTTTTCTGCAAAATGTTTCAATCTAGCGCAAAATTAACTGAATAAATGTCGCATTTCGAGGGATAAGGATAATGTCTTTGAGTTCCTTCTTCGGAACAAGCAAAGGTCAGCGACTTGTCTTCTGTGCACCAACGGTTGTAGATTCGATGTGAGTGTAGGGCTTCCAATAAGTCGAACTGCTCGCGTCTCTGTATGCTGTCAAGTAGGTTAAGTGAATGCTTTGGGGCCGGGCTCCATATATAGGAACAATATTCCAGGCCTGGTCTAACCTGTGCTTTGTAGAGAAGGAGAAGTTGCTTGGGGTTAAAGTACCTCTTGGCTCTAAATCGGTAGCTCAACCCAGTGTTGTTATATCGTGGGATTTATCCCTTTTTGTGGGATTTTCGATGTCCGAAAAGCCTTCCGTGGGATAAAGGGAAAAAGCACCAACATCGTGGGATTTTCAGGAAACTGACAAAACAAGAGTTAAAATCATTTTTTTGTGAAATTTCATCAAAACTATTCCAATTTAAAACAATTATCAGTTGGGATTGTATAGAACCAGTTTGAATTTTTATTACTTCATCTTCATGAGTATCAAAAATGTATTTTGTGCCATAATATATTATGTGAGAAGCTAGACCTAGGGTGATACGGACTTGTTATTTTAGTTCTCTAAATGATGATCTGGACAAAATCTTGAAGTGAGGAAAAGACAACTTGATTGTATTTAATGCAAACATGACACAGCTCACAACATTTTCTAGGAAAAAATGCAACAACAGTTCCTCAGATCCAAATCCATCCCAAGGACTCAATGCACCTTCTGGGAGTCACAGTCAATTCAGGAATCACATGGCAGGACCACATATCCTATATCGCAAGATCGCTGTCCGCTAAGTTGAGCTACCTATTTACACTCAGGCAAATTCTCCTTCTCTACAAAGCACATCAGTTTAGACAAGTCCTGGAATATTGTTCCCATATGGAGCCTACTTGACAGCATACAGAGACGAGCAGTTTTACTTTTTGGAGACCCTACACTCACATCGAATCTACAACCGTTGGTGCAGATAAGACAAGTCGCTGACCTTTGCTTGTTCTATAGGTACTTCATGGTAGATGTTCCGAGGAACTCAAAGACTTTATCCCTCGAAATACAACTTTTGGGTGCCCCACAAGACAGACAGCTAATACTCAGGATCATGACCATACAGTACACTTGACAATCGCGAGGACATCAATTTTCCTGGGCTTCTTCTGTTACAGGACAAGCAAACTTTGGAACTCTCTTTCTGGGGATATGTTTTCAGAAGACACGTCATCTAGTGATCAATGCAACGCGGCCATTGTGATTTTCTTTTAACATAATAAAAATGAATTAAACAATTTTTTGTATCGTGGGATTTTGGTGGGATTTTGAGTTCGGTGAAAAGGGAAAAAAAGGGAAAAATGACCATGTTTCGTGGGAAAAATGAAGAGAGAGTCCTAGCAACACTGGCTCAACCTAGCGGGCGATATAGGATATGTGCTCTGCTATGTGATTCCTGAATTGTCTGTGACTCCTAGAAGGTGAATTGAGTCCTAGGGATGGATTGGAAGGTAATCCATTTGGATCTGAGGAACTGTTGATGCATTTTTCCTAGGAAAGGTTGTGAGCTGTGTCTTGTTTGCATTAAATATGTACAACCAGAACCAAGTTGTTCCTCACTTCAAAATTTTGTCCAGATCATCATTTAGAGAACTTAAAACAAGTAAAAGTGTTATCATCGGCCTGGCCGATGCTTTGATACCCTCCACTGCATAAAAGTCATGCAAAATGCTTGCCATGCGTGTTAGTATGTGTCTAATATTAGTTTTGTATGGTAGGTAGCAAAACTACTTTACCGACATAGACAATTTTCAATACCAACCTGACGACGGTTAAAAAAAGTCCTCTCACAAAATTTCATTCACCTAAGTTAAGCCGTTTGGACGCTATCGTGCTTTAACAGACAGAGAGAGACGTGTGTTCAATAGTGGTTTTGTATGGGAGGTAACAGAACTGCTTGACCGACATGGACCATTTTTAATACAAACTTGAAGGCCATAAATATAAGACCTCTCATAAAATTTCAGTTGCCTAAGTCGATTCGTTCGGACGCTATCGTGATTTCAACAGACAGAGAAAGACGTGGGTCTAATAGTGGTTTTGTATGGGAGGTACCAGAACTACTTGACCGATATAGCTCATTTTCAATACCAACCTGACGACGGTAAAAAGAAGTCGTCTCACAAAATTTCATTCGCCTAGGTCAATTCCTTTGGACGCTATCGTGCTTTCAACAGACAGACAGACAGACAGACGGACAGACAGACAGACAGACAGACAGACAGACAGACAGACAGACAGACAGACAGACAGACAGACAGACAGACAGACAGACAGACAGACAGACAGACAGACAGACAGACAGACAGACAGACAGACAGACAGACAGACAGACAGACAGACAGACAGACAGACAGACAGACAGACAGACAGACAGACAGACAGACAGACAGACAGACAGACAGACAGACAGACAGACAGACAGACAGACAGACAGACAGACAGACAGACAGACAGACAGACGGACATGGCTAAATCGATTCAGGATGTGATCCTGATTCAGAATATATATACTTTATAGGGTCTCCGGTGAATCCTTCTTGGCGTTACAAACGTAATGGCAAAGTGAATATACCTTCCTGTGGAGGGTATAATAATAAGTCCGTATCACCCTAGGTGTAGCTTCTCACATAATAAATTATTCCACAAAATACATTTTTGATGCTCATGAAGATGAAGTATAATAATAATTCAAACTGGTTCTATTCCAATCCCAACTGATAATAAATTGCTGTGAATTGGAATAGCTTTGATGAAAATTTACAAAAAATTTATTTTAACACTTGTTTTGTCAGTTTCCTGAAATTCCCACGATTTTGGTGCTTTTTCCCTTTATCCCACGGAAGGCTTTTCGGACATCGAAAATCCCGCAAAAAGGGATAAATCCCACGATATAACAACACTGCTTCCGCTTGCGATTTTTAGATTCTCTATGTAATTCTCTTTCAGCTTTTAAATTTTACGTGTATTTGAAATTATGTGGATAGGTTAGCTCTGTGTGTGAGTAAGTTAACCACTCTCTATACGCCGAATTTGGTGAATTAAGTTATCCGCTCGTTAAACATGTCAGTGAAAGCTAAGATATGTTTATTAATAAGAATTACGAGTTATCAGATGTGATAAGGCTAATTCACTGCTATTCGCTATTTATTAATACGGGGGAAAGGGTATAGGGTAGGGCCAATAGGGGTGTTCCCATACGTTAATGCAGATAAACAATATTATTGTCAAATTTAGCCTAATATTAACGCCTTCTGGGATATTTTGGGTACTTTGAAAAATTAGTCTAATCTGAAAGCAGAAATGCATTCATTGTGATTTTTATAACTTATGTTTTCTACATACAGGGTGTCCCAGTTAAGAAGTATAATCCTTTAAGGGGTGATTCCTGAAGTTCCTCCGAACAAAAAATTGTTATAGCATTTTAAGTGGTAACACCTCCAAATTAGAGGTAACCCACTTTGATGGGCTATAACTGTAAATTGGGTGAAAATAGCCACCCCTTGCCATACAATTTTTTGTTCGGCGGAACTTCAGGAATCACAACTTAAAGGATTATACTTCTTTACTGGAACACTCTGTATATAAAAGACAATTTAAAATATGTTTGTCCGTTTGTAACTCGAGTTCGGCTGCACCGAATTTGATGATTGTTTTTTTAATGGAAATGTATTCTTTTGCAGAAGGTTTGCATGTAATAAAAATTGGGCAAAGGGGCGTGGCACCTCCCATTAAAAAAAAACAATGGTAGGTATATCTCGAAAACCACAAAAACCGATTGAGCCAAATTTTTGAGAAAATCTTTGTTTTTCGAACAAAGTCTATTGTGTGAAGTTTGGTCGAAATTGGACAAAGGGGCGTGGCACCGCCCATACAAACAAAAAAAAAACTTCAAATCTCGAATACCACCAAATAGATTAAGCTCAAACTTACAGATGATCTTAGTTATTGGCCCGGAAGTGCTCCTGTGACGATTGGTCGAAATTAGACAAAGGCCCATACAAAAAATCATTCAACATCTTATACCTCAAAAACCACCAAATCGATTGAGCTCAAATTTACAAATAGTTTTAGGTATTGGGCGTGGAGTGATCCTGTAAGAATTGGTCGAAATCGGACAAAGGGACGTAGTACCGCCCAAACAAAAAAAAAAAAAAAAACATTCAAAATCTTAGATATATGTACCTAACCTACCTCCTTTACAAAAAACATCTTACGAGGTGAAACTCGATGACGTTATATTTCGATAACCGCTAAGTCGATTTTTATAATTATTTTTATATTTTGTTCGTATTGCTGTATTTCAGGTTTATGCAAAAGAAAGACCATTATTATCTAGGACCTAAGCGATACAATTCCTGTGCACGGACAAAGCCGGGCGGGTACAGCTAATAGCTTGTATAAAAATTGTTTGAATATACGATAAGCCTTGTTAAATGATTGACAAAGACAATGCCAAGTATAGTCTGCAGTTCCCAAAATGTCCTACACAAATCACTGTCAATATTCACAGACGGTTCTAAGACACCAGAGGGAGTGGGCGCCGGAGTCTTTTGAGAGGAATTGAACCTGTGCCTCTCCTTCAGTCTTCCGATACACTGCAGTGTTTTTCAGGCCGAAATTACAGCTATTCGTCAAGCTACAGCGTGGCTGTCGATTAATTCGGTATCGCAAAGGGATATACATATATACATTGATAGCCAGGCTGCAATCAAATCCCTAATATCCAGCGAAATAAGATCCAAGGCGGTGGATGTAATGGGAGCAGCCCCCAAGACAACATATTCAAACGTCATCCTTGAAAGCTGACAGACCAAAAACGTCAATCACTATCGAACGTAAACAATCTCCCACGCGATCATTCGCACATAACCATAGATAAGTAATCCACCATTTTTGAAGTTGAATTAATCTAACTAACAATTTGAAATAAATAAAATAAATATTTGAAATCCCACGTACATAAATAACGCGTTTGATTTACATGGTGCCGAAACCCATTTTATCTTCATTGAATAATTCGCCATTAAACTGATTACATTTATTGCAGCAAATAATGTCTGAAAACCACTGCAGCTTTCTACGTCCACCAAAACCACTTATCGTGGAGCACGATAAAGACATGGCCCGGGAATGGAAGCTCTGGAAGCAGCAGTATGAATACTTTGAAGTTGCAGCCGGTATGACCGAAAAACCACAAAATATACAAATCGCCACATTCATGTCCGCAATCGGATATACAGCGATCCAAGTCTACAACTCCTTACCAGTGTCATTATCGACCGGCGAACAAACTCTTGATCAGGTAAAGTCTAAATTCGAAACATATTTTATGCCAAAAGTAAACACCACCTTCGAGCGCTATAAATTCAATAAAATAACACAAAAAGAGGGAGAGACCATCGACGAGTTGGTTACCAGACTTCGGTTACAAGCGAGTAATTGTGCCTTCGAACAGCTGACGGACAGCTTGTTGCGAGATCAACTAATCTTAGGTATACGAAATGATGAACTTAGAACCAAACTATTGTCGGAAGATATAGGACTGACTAAAGCGATTCAAATGTGCCAATCGACAGAATTAGCCCAAAAACAAACTGCACTAATAATAGAAGAAAACGAACGAAAAGTCAACGCAATAGAGAAGTCAAGCAAATTCAACGCCAGGACTTTTGATTGTCGCAATTGTGGCAAGAACCACAGTTTCCGAAATTGCCCAGCTTATCAACATGTCTGCAAGCTATGCAAACAACGTAACCACTACGAAGCGTACTGCAAAAAGAATAAATCCCAATTTAAAAACAAAAACACAGCTAGCACGTCGAAAAATATAAACCTTTGCGAAGAACAAAGTGATGATGACGACTTTCCTTTATTTATCGGTTGTGTGTCTCATAATGAATTTGTCAAGGGTGACAAATTCACTGAAACCATAAAGATTAACGGCAAAAGTCACAAAATTAAACTCGATACAGGCGCTCAATGCAATGTCTTGCCACAAAAAATCGTCGAAAGTTCAGAGTCAAAAACAATCCCATGTACAACAAAAAATCTCATATCCTTCAGCAACCATCGACTAAAAGTACTCGGCGAATCAACAATTCCATGCATCATTGCTAATCGGCAAAGCAACATCACATTTAAAATCGTGGCCGAAGATATTAATCCGATTCTAGGTGCAGACACCTGCGAGGAGCTTGGCCTAATAAGTCGTATTAATAAAGTTGACCAACAAGACAGCATCTTTGAAGGCCTAGGCTGTCTTAAAAATTACGAGTACGATATCGATTTAATAGAAAACCCAAAGTTTGAGATAACACCAGCACGGCGCGTTCCATATAAGATTCGAGAGGAAGTAAAGAACGAACTCGACAACATGGTTAAATTAGGCGTCATTGTACCGACAAAAGAGGCCACGAAGTCGGTCTCACCAATGGTCGTAGTACGAAAAAATCAAAAAATTCGAATTTGTATTGACCCAACCAACGTTAATCGAAACATAATGCGCCGTCATCATCCAATGCAAACTATTGAGGAAATAGCAGCTCAAATACAAGGTTCCAAATTTTTCACCCTTTTAGATTGCATGCGAGGATTTTGGCAAGTCCGTGTATCAGAACGCACGGAAAAAATTCTTACCTTTGCAACACCGTGGGGACGGTATAGTTGTAAAAGGCTTCCGTTTGGAATTTGCTCGGCTCCCGAAGTCTTCCAACGTATAATGCAAACGCTGCTTGGCAAATTATCAAACGTCAAAGTGTCAATGGACGACATCCTTATCCATGCAAAATCAATCGACGGCTTGAGACGAACCACGGAACTTGTAATCAACATTTTAAAAGAAAATGGATTAAAGTTGAATAAATCAAAATGCAAGTTCGACCAACAAAAAATAAAATTTTTAGGTCACATCATCAGCGCAAAGGGTATGAGCCCTGATCCCGAGAAAACAGAAGCAATTAAACGACTTAAAGCACCAACTAACCGCAAAGAATTAATGAGAGTTTTGGGAAAATTCACATATCTTAGCAAGTTTATCAAGAACTTCTCGTCCATCACGAAACCACTTCGCTCACTTCTTGAAAAATCAACACCTTGGATTTGGGAAATCGACCAACACGAAGCGTTTGAAACACTTAAAGCAAAAATAAGCAAACCGCCGGTGCTCAGACTGTATGACGTAAATGACGACGTAAAACTGCAGGTCGATGCCAGTTCAACGGCACTAGGCGCAGTTTTAATGCAAAAAGAACAACCCGTTGGATTCGCCTCGAAAGCACTAACAGAATGTCAGACTCGCTACTCGCAATTAGAAAAGGAAGCACTTGCAATCAAATTTGGCTGCGAAAAATTCCATGAATATGTGTGGGGAAAAACAATCGTGGTTGAGTCCGACCACAAGCCACTAGAGGTAATTTTCCAAAAACCAATTCACTCCTCACCCGCACGGCTACAACGAATTCGACTGAGCTTACTTACATACAACCCAACTGTTGTCTACAAACGAGGCGAATATATGCATCTAGCCGACCCGTTAAGCAGAGATTGCGAAAATAAAACGGAAAAAGATCACGATGAAAATGACCTACAGATTCAACTCATACTCTCGATGTCTGATAAAGAGCTCGATCGGCTAATCAACCTCACCAAGCAAGACGAGGCGTTCAATCAACTGAAACATTATATTATGAAAGGCTGGCCATCAACCATAGACAGTCTGCCAAAGAGCATAAGGCCTTACTGGAACTTCAGAGAAGAGCTATCTATAGACGATGAAATTATATTCAAAGCACAACAAGCACTCATCCCAGTACAAATGAGAGAAGAAGTGCTCAAATATATTCACAACGGTCATTTCAGCTACGAAAAATGTGTTCGGAAAGCCAGAGACGTAATTTTTTGGCCTAACATGAGTTCCGACATCGCCAATTACATTAAAAAGTGCGCCGCTTGTCAAGTTCACCAACGACAGAACAACAAAATCGAATTAGGAAGCAAGGAGATACCAATCCACCCATTTGAAGTAGTAGCCGCAGATTTATTTTATTTTGATGGTGAAGACTACGTAGTTGTAACCGACAGCTACTCAGGTTATATCAACTTTCAAATTTTGCAAGAAGCTACGTCAAAAAATGTCATACAATTTCTAAAAACCGTTTTTTCCAGCAATGGCATACCCCGTACTTTGGAAACAGATAACGGCCCACAATTCTCATGCCGACAATTCAAGAATTTTTCAACCGAATGGAAATTCAATCATCGGACAAGTTCCCCTCATCACCCAAAAGGAAACGGTCTTGCAGAAAGGGCAGTGCAAACAGCAAAAAACATTTTAAAGAAATGCAAATATGATGGCACAGATTACCAACTAGGAATCCTGAACTTTATGACCATCCCAAGAGGAAATCTCGGAAGCCCTGCGCAACGACTCTATGCTCGAGATATACGATCACCTTTACCAACGACAATTTCATCACTTATTCCTCAAGCAAAAACACCCGATATCCCACAATTACTCAAAAAGGAACGCCAAAAACAAGCCAAATTCGCAAACAAGGGAGCTATGGAAGACAAACAGCTGTTTCCAGGACAAAATGTCGTCACCAGAATTAATGGCTCAAAGGAGTGGAAGCCAGCAGTCATAATAGATCAATTTCATCCAAGATCCTATATCATACGTGATAAAGGAGGAAAGACCTTTCGCCGCAGCTCCTGCAATATTAAACCTACTGAAGCTAACATTCGTAATCCTCCGAACAGCGTTCCTGACTTTGAATTGCACCAAAATCCATCTGACCAGAACTACCGAACATCCTCGCCACCATCACAAAACGAGATTTATCCAACATTAAATCCGGAACTTCAGAATCTACCACCGCCTACTCCCATGTCCTCATCATCTGCCTATACAACCAGGTATGGAAGATCAGTCAAACCGCCTCAGCGCTTAATCTACCACCATTAACTTCTGTCATCAAGCAACCTCAAAAGAAGGGGGATGTAATGGGAGCAGCCCCCAAGACAACATATTCAAACGTCATCCTTGAAAGCTGACAGACCAAAAACGTCAATCACTATCGAACGTAAACAATCTCCCACGCGATCATTCGCACATAACCATAGATAAGTAATCCACCATTTTTGAAGTTGAATTAATCTAACTAACAATTTGAAATAAATAAAATAAATATTTGAAATCCCACGTACATAAATAACGCGTTTGATTTACACTGTGCCTCTCCTTCAGTCTTCCGATACACTGCAGTGTTTTTCAGGCCGAAATTACAGCTATTCGTCAAGCTACAGCGTGGCTGTCGATTAATTCGGTATCGCAAAGGGATATACATATATACATTGATAGCCAGGCTGCAATCAAATCCCTAATATCCAGCGAAATAAGATCCAAGGCGGTGGAAGATTGCCGCATATCTCTAAACGAGATAGCTGGACAGTACAACCTCACCCTTTGCTGGGTTCCAGGTCACTGTGACATCCCAGGGAACTGTGCAGCAGACGCACTAGCAAGGCGAGGCTCCTCTGGCGTGGAGAGCATAAGCCTGTGCAACGTGTAGGCACCACTTTCCCACGCTAAACAAATAATTCATGCGGACGCATGGAATACTGCGATACTGCCAAGCTCACCTGGCCAGCTCTGGACGCAAAGCGATCCAAGGAGCTTCTTCGACTTAATATATCTAGCATCTCGAAAGTTGTTAATGTGATCTCCGGACACTGCGTATTAGGCAGACACGCCCAAAGGCTTGGTCTGCCATATAATGACTTCTGCAGAAGCTGTAGGGATGAGGAGGAGGACGAATCCGTCACTCACTTTCTTTGCAGCTGCCCTGCCCTGGCCAATCTAAGAAGGGCCTATTTAGGAAACTATTTTCTCAATGATTTCAGTGATCTAGGTAATATCAGCGCCGCTAACATTCTTGGCTTTATAACCGGCAGCAAATGGTTTACAGCTTGGATTGAAAATCGACACGAGGGTCCGGTGGCCAGTTAAATTATTTCAAACTGAAGCCCAAACCAGAATTGGCTGAATTTGTTTACGCATTAGATATAGATTGTCAATAGTGCTTCTTTTTCAATCAGGCTATAATTCTTTTGAGCTTCGGTCAGAGCCTTCCCCGATCAATCTGTATTGTCTGTGCGAAAAAGCATCTATTGCTAAAGAAAGAGACAATATTTAGCTGGTAATGGGCATAATCTTGCATCTTGGTTTTCAAAGATTGCTACTGGCCTCTTAGACAAATTTTACGTTCTTCGAATGGATGCTTATTAAGTGGGGCTGCGATTTGTGCAATGTTTTCGATAAACTATTGGTAGGTTGTAGTGTCTTGTAGACATAACAAATGCGAAAATTGTCGTCCAATCCGGCACTGGGAGACGTAAATCTTCTTCAAACATAATATTCTAGACCTAGCACTGAGCCCTGTGGTATTCTGTCGGTACATTGTCTGTGCCGCAGCTTAAAACTCTGCGCCTGAAGTAGTTCGTCACGATTCCTATGAGATATGCTGGTATTCGTAAGACTCTAAGCACGTGTTGTAGATGGTTCCATTTGGGAGTGTCATCAGTCGTAACTAAGCAGTATTTGTTTGTACCTCCATTTCACCTCTTGCCTTTTATAGATTTTTGGCTATTTTGGTCACTAAGCTGATTTTATATATCTACTCTTGAGAGAGCAATTCGGAAACCATTTTGGTGTTCCTTTCCATAGCTCAATTGCTGCTTTCAATTCGTTGCAGATAATTAGGTCCAAAACTTTTTCTGCCGTCTCTTGCATGCATCAGTGGGCGGTATAGTGATATCTGATATATTTTCTGTTGGCTTCTCCCGGTTTATGAAGTTGGACCATACTCTGTCTTGTCCTATGGGGGAGAACTACTTGCTTAAAGCACGAGTTGCACATTTCTGCAAACATATCCGATGCAGGTTTTAGATGCTCATATTTGGGTCGTAATTTAGATAAAAAGTTGAGCTGGAGTCCTAATATACAAGATACACTTATAAAAAAGTTTTAAATGGCATTTTTCTCTTGCCCACGATGACGCTTGCTGGATGCAACCTTTGACCAAAAGATTTCGTACCCTATACTCTGTGATTGAATGTTCTGATAGGATCCCGTATTTCTCATAATGCGCTAAGAGGACAGAGCTAAAAAAATTACGGATTGCGACCACCAATGAAACATTGGAATGTATATATACGGAATATCTTGACCAGAGCACAAAGAACGGCGTGCCCTGCTATCACTGGGTGCTTTACGCACTTACGGCCAGGGCAGCATTGGACCACTGGGCTTACAAATAAAATTACAAGCAGAGATATAGTGCGCTTCGGCTAACTAATGTAGGGCTCTTCAAAATCGGACATAGCTTTGCACTCAAGGAAACCCTCTCCAATATCCACGAGAAAGAGGATGAAAAGTTGGGTACACTCGACTCTCTGTACGAAGTCCATTATGCGCGCAGAACCATGTCTGATTGGGTACCCGGACACTGCAATATTGAGGGTAACGAAATAATCGACGTTCTGGCCAAAAATGGAGCAGAGCTTCCACATTATTAAACTACTGAGGGCATAAGACCAAGACCACCAATAGCCGTGGCCAGAGAATTATTTTCGAGAAAAATAAGCAGACGTAAGATAGTCAAATATAGAAGGCCACAGGGTCTCAAAGGGCCTGAGCTAGACCGAAAAAACTGTAGAATTGTTAAAACTTAGGATATCAAATGGTGACAGGGATGTTCTCTGAGCACTGCCTTCTTAGGAAGCATGCTAGGAGATAAGGTTTAACAAATACATAAACGTACAGGCATTGCGAGGACCTACATGTCTCAGATGATATTTATTACTCATCTTGGATGTCAAGCTATCGCTCGGAACAAAAGGAAGCACCTTGGAAAGTACTTCTTCGACAATTTCAGTGAGGTTGGCCTCTCAAACAAAGGTTTAGGTTTTTGACCCTGATGGTATGGTGCCGAGTCTACTTTGATGAACTCATGCCCTATACAACCTAACCTAACCTATCCTATGGTTGTCTGTGGAACTGCCTTGGATAAAGGAATACATCTAAGCAAAGCTAATCCTTATATGAGTGCGATGTACATTATTTCTCACAATTTCTGGACTGGTAGGACGCAGATTCTATTCAGTCTACACGTAAATTTTTCCACACTGAACTTATTAGTTTATGAAACGCCACAGATCCACAAACTCACTCAATCTGTTGTCACCAAAACTCAGTGAGCAATATTTTAACGGACACGTAAAAGTTGAACCAATTAATTTCCATTCAACATGTTAAATGAGACCATCCAACTTTGCTATTGCTGGGCAATAAACGCACACCCAAAAATCCCTTCTTTATATTCATCGCTCTTATCCATGTGGCAACTTGTGGCAAAACTAAGTACCTACCATGAATGCAAATTTCAACATTAGATGATAAAACAAAGTTTTGTGCACCTCATTAATGCGTATGCACACAAAAGTATTCTCCCAACAGTGTCCTGTCCACCAGAGTGCTGACGTTTTGACTGCTTTTAACCGCAGAGCACATCCCTGCCGTCGATGAATAAGCCACAGTGCTAGCCTTAAAAAAAAAACTCAACTTTCTACACTCGGGGCCTGCATTTATGCATGAACCACAAGAATTGCGATGGTGGACTGTCTGACTGCTGGGAATGCAGAGGAACAATATTTCGTTTTCGTTTTTTTTTTTTTTTTGCTGATGGCTCCCATTGTGTCCATGTCCACCTACGGAATCCCTTTTCACTTTATTAATAATTCGCCCAAAAATTGTGTTTTTTTTTTTTTTTGCGTTTTGTTTTATAATTTCCATTTCCATACACTGAACGGGACTTGTGTGGTAAAAACAAGAATAACTCTACTGTCCTATAACCTCTCGCCCGGACACAAAACAACGTCTGGTCGAAGAGCTACAATGAACAGCGAAAAAAAAAACGAGAAGGACGATGGAGAAATGCGATATCGAAAACTTCGTTTGGTTTTAATTTGAACTTTGTGCATGAACTGTAGTAAGCCTTTAGTGCGTTTGAAATTGTCATAAAGTACAGAGATCGAAGAAGGTTGTAGTAGATAGGTTGGTCATTGATGGATGAGAGGTATTGAGCTCTACCGTAAGCATACAGTTTTTATGCAGACAAAATCACATGCACCCCAATTTTAGCCTATTTGCCTAAAATTAGCATAGTTTTCAGCTAAACTGTGTTGTTTGTGAGGAACATTTTTAGAAACTAACTAAAGCAGGCCGATGATACCTTTATCCGCTTTAGATAGATTCCAAGTTTCATCATCATACAACAGGACTGGGATAATCAAGGATTTATCTTATATATATCTTTATATTATATAATTCTTCTGTCCGTGTTTGTTACCGTACCCCTGGACCGATTTTAGTGAAATTTTGTGTGTGTGTTTGAATGGGTCTTGGGATGGTTTATGTTCACAGTTGCACCCGGTAGGTTGCGCTGCGATTCGATTCCACAAAATGTCAAATAATAAACACTCAACAATAAAAAAAAATTAAGAAGCAAGAATAAGCTCATGAATAAAACTACAAATAATTATATGTGTACACCCAACAAAAAAAAAAATATGAATAAAATGTAAAATAAAAAATGTACGAGCAGGCAAAACAACGTTTGCCGGGCCCGCTAGTCTATATATAAAGTGTGGTTACATTTTAAGGGCCGATGTTGAATGTGAACCACACCTAAACGTCAAGTTTTTTTCTGCATTTCATTTGACATTTCTCAATTTCAGACTAACTCAATTTGAACCATGGAAAGATACACAATCGAGCAACGCGTTAAAGTTATTCAGGCTTATTATGAAAATGGGCGTTCAAATCAAAATGCATATCGTGCCCTGCGTGATTTTTTCGGTCAATTTAATCGTCCAAATGTGCGTAAAATCGGAAGAGATGTGAACACATGCTCGTACAGCTCGTACTGCAGAAAATATTGCTGCTGTTCGCTTCGCGATAGTGTGGCTGAAGAGCCGTCCACCTCAACTCGTCGTCGTGCCCAGCAATTGCACCTCTCACGCTCGTCTTTGATGAACTTTATATGCATAAAGACTTGCATATACGCGCTTACAAGGTGCAATTGACTCAAGAACTAAAGCCTCTTGACCATTTCAAGCGTCGTCAATGGTCAGAACGGTGGCAAGAAATGGCAAAAGTTTTCTTCGAAAATCATCTTCAATGATGAGGCATATTTTCACCTCAGTGGATTCGTTAATAAATCAGAATTGCCGCATTTGGGCGAATGATAATCCAAGAGTGATTGTCGAAAAACCAATGCACCCACAAGGAGTGACTGTTTGGTGCGGTTTAACGGCATAAAAACTCAATTATGCCTCAGCGTCATCGAAAATTTGGATCATCGGATGGAGGTGTGCCGCCGAAGTCGCGGCGGCCATTTGGCCGATATTTTTTTCCATACATAATATAGAACCATACCAATATTATCATAATAAAAAGAAATGACAATAATTTCCTAAATAATTTGGGTTTTATTCAAAGTCAACATCGGTCCTTAAAACTCAACCACCCTTTATAAAAATGGTGTCAAATATTCATTTTTATTCATCAAAAATTCATCAATTGAGAACAGCTGGACCGATTTGGTTCACATTTTGTTTCAGTTGTTCGTATTTGCCAGGAGAAGGCTATTCTGAAAGAAAGTTTTGGGAAAAGTCGGAAAATTGTAAAAATCGAATAAAAATTATTTGTATGGAATTGTCTAGGAATGGCTTTTCGAATGGAAAAATAGAAAATTGTGATTGGGAAACTCAGAAAATCTCGAAAAAACCCGAAAAATAATTTTTTTTTGACGAAATTTTGCATTTGATAGCATGATTTCACGATTTTGAACGATGTACCTAAAGGTGGAAAATTCGTGTTGTGAAGCTTGGAAAAAAAGTTTTGCGTGCATTTTAGGTGGAAAAGTTAACGAAATAAATAATAGATGGCGCCAGGTGTCCTTTTTGCATTGCCATTTTCATTCATTCATTCATTTTCAATGGTCCGCTTGTCCATTGAGTGGGTCGCGGGTGTAGGTTGCTCAAGTGGACCCTCCATAGCTCTCGATCCTCCGCCATCGACTCTAAATCATCAAGGGCAATCCCCATACGGGTATAGGGACTTGATCTAACCATCTCATCCTTGGTCTACCTAGAGGACGCCTACCCGATGGTACGGATTCCATAGCACGTCGTGGAATCCTGGTCGGGGACATGCGTTTAACATGACCAAACCACCGAAGCATGGATCGCTCCGTCCGGAGAAGTAGCTGCTCGACATTGAGTTCCTCACGTATTCTGGTATTTCTGATGCGATCTCTACGGGTCACACCAGCAATACTACGGAGAAATCTCATTTCGGCAGCTTGTATCCGCGATCTTATTCTTTCGGTCATTACCCAAACCTCATGACCATAGGTGAGAGTTGGAACAAACACCGAATTAAAGACTGACAACTTAGCTTTGACACCAAGTTGAATAACAGAATGACCAAGCTGTCTCAAAATCGATCCAGCCTGACCAATCCTACAGGAAAACTCGGCATTGCTCCTTCCATCACTCGTGAATAAGACCCCGAGATACTTAAACTTCTCCACCTGTTTCAATGGGACTCCACTAACATGCAGAGTGCATTGAACAGGCGTTCGGGAGACGACCATCACTTCAGATTTGTTCACATTTACTTTCATCTCAGCTTCAACACAAACGGCTACAAACCGATCGAGTGCGCGCTGAGAGGACCCAAGGATGACCAAGTCATCAGCGAAGAGCAAATGACTTATCCTCAGATCTCCCAATTCGAAACGTTCTTCGCCAAGACTGCGCTGTAACATCCAGTCCATATAAGTAATGAAAAGGAGAGGCGACAAGACGCACCCCTGCTGTAATACACTCCAGAGTTTCCCTCGAGGGACTCGGTCATATGCTTTCTCCAAATCTACGAAGCAAGCGTAAACAGGTGTAGCATACTCCCAAGCCTTCTCAAGTACCATTCTGAGAGTGAATAACTGGTCGGTTGTGCTTCTGCCGGGACGAAAGCCGCACTGCTCATCTCCTAATCGTGCCTCGACCACAGCTCTGCAACGCGTTTCCAGCACCTTGGCAAAGACTTTTCCGGGGAGACTTAAAAGTGATATACCCCTGTAATTGGAGCAATCCCTTTTATCCCCTTTCTTGAAAAGGGGCACAATCACCCCAATCTGCCAATCGCTGGGTGTTTCGCCGCATTGAAATCAAATTTAAAAAAAAATGTTATTGGCCCAAAGGTGTTTTTGTGAAGTTTGGTCGAAATTGGACAAAGGAGCGTGGCACCGCCCATACAAAAAAAAAATTCAAAATCTTTTAGATCTCGAAAACCACCTAATCGAAGTTACTGGCCCTGGATGATGAACAATTTTGAAACAACAAATTGTTCGGGTTTTTTTGGCGTTATTTTCAAATCGAAACGCCAAAAAAAAAAACCCGAACAATTTGTTGTTTCAAAATTGTTCGTCATTTTTGGTGTTATTTCCTTTCCAGGGTTCGTTTTTTTGACAAGCAGTAAAGCCCAAAATATTAAGTGGAATCGCATAATCAGTTCAACAAGTATGGGGCATGCTGCCCCTTGCAAACCCCCTGCTTGGGCTTTTTTGGAGTAGGTAGTAGGTAGCATCCTGTTGTTTATTTTTGGGCGCTATCCATTTTTTGGGCTATTTTGGTATTTTGGTCGCTATTTCCTTTTTTCCTTCCTTATTGCTTAATGCCGCCCTGGAGTGCTCTTGCAAAGATTGGCCTGTCGATCTGCATATAAAAAATGTAGTGTGTAGAGTTGAGATTGAAAGAATCCGAATGCTGATCCAAAAGGCCATATTGGCATAGACCGCATATCTCTACTGACTGTACACAACTTCAAAACACAATTACAAAAGTATTCAACATGCCCATCTTCACCGATGGTTCTAAAATGGACTGTTTAGTGGGAGCATGCGTATTTTTATCAGAACCAAATCTTTTCGCCGCCCCAATGCAGCCAGCAGAAGTTCTGGCAATCAGGGAGGCGTGTAGACTTAGACTACTGCTACCTGTACGAAGTGACATCTAGACCAACAAAAAAGCCATCTTCTTCGATAGCCAGGCAGCGATTAAGGCTCGGCTAGCTCTATACCCATTGTCCAAGCTTCAGGGAGACTCTGCCCCCGCCATCTTTTTGAGATAAATTGTCAATATGTTGCTCCGCTCTTTGCGTATCATCTATGGAGAAAAAGTTCAACCTCAGCTTTGATACGTGAAAAGAGAAATCTTCTTGTATTTTACTTCGAAGGTGAGAGTAGGTAGATGCATCTGATAAATTGCATTATTTCATGTAAGATTTGACCAACTTACGACAGAGTTAGTATAAAGGCCCCTACTGCCCAGAACGAATGCCCATCGCGTCGTTAGATTAACTACAATCAGTACGGTCCACATTAGGAACTCGCGCAACTGCTAATGCGGAAATGAAACAGTTTTCCACTTTCTTTGTGGCTGTCGAGTGTCGGGCCCTAACCAATACCAGAACCAGACACCGGGCACTAGGTAAGCCATTCTTAGATGACCGCTGAGCAATCTCAGGTAAATTTAAGTAACATCATTAACTTCCTCAACTCAGCCAGCTGGTTTTGAGTTTCGCTTCCAATTCCTCTCTTTTCTATCTGCAGGTTTAGTGAGTTGTGGTCACAAATGGAGGTATAGGTTTGCGTCACTCTCACATCTCGCATCTTCGTCAGATGTGCCGTGACCTTCAACAAAATTGAACCTCCCAGAGTGAATCACTATCATCACATCCGCGACAAAGTGATATCAAATCAATGCCACATTTAATGTGAGCTTTTAAGTACAACACAACCACACATCCACCCAGTTGGACAGGTTCAGACTTTTACCTGCCTTTATACCTCTACCGCACCTCAACCAGGATCACCTGGACAATAAAAACGTTGCCCGTTGATAGTAATAATTTCTCCTTTTCTTATCTTAATTCCGTCATAAATCCTCCGCTAATATCCTTTGTTTGTTGTCGTCCTGACAATCGTGTCATTAAGACCTTCACTTAACCAGACATATGCAATAAAAGTGGAAAAAAAAAACAACCGTATAACCACCGAAACGACCCCAAAAATCGAACGTTTCAACTTGGAATTCGTGAATTTGCATCGATGCGACGCAGCAGCAACACCCAAAACGACAATGACAATGTAGACGACGCGACGAATCGAAATTTATCGGTCGTGAACATGAGGCACGTTATTGACCCTCGAATCTCTCTGCTCCGCCCCGCATCACGGTGACAAGATAATTTGACCAGTATACGACACTTGAAGAGATACGCGCATTGACACGAACGGTTGACAAAAGCCCCAGCAATCAGGTCAATCAAAAATGTTGGAGTAGGTAGGTATAAATATAAGCCCCACGCTGCTGACCGCTGCCGCCGCTCCGTATAGTATAATTAGGCAGTTTTTATAGCCACACAGGTTTGAGGGTCACAGCGCGCGGATGTATCTTTTTCTGTTCATCGCGAGATAAGTGTATTTTTGGCGGTGTAATGGCCGATTTGTCTCGTGAGATTGGGGGTTTATTGTCACTCGCTTGGATACCTCCCAATGCCCACTAACGAAGTGACAAACGTTGCGGGGCATGTGGTTGGGTTTTTTTTTTATGATTGGCACACCTTTGGGATTAACTGATGCTGACGGTCGTTGTATAACTGATATGCTGAAAGTCCTTAACCAACTTTTATGGACGAAATTGACTTTTGGGTTTCTGTCGCATCGCATGGTGCGTTCTTAATTCAATTCTGTCGCAGACAAATTTCCGTCGTAAAAACTTTAAAATTGGTTTTATGCTTATTAGCCTCAAGTTTAGGGTTCCCAAGCAAAGACTCGACGCTAAGGGTTTTGTTAAATGGTTTTTAGTACCCGTTGGCGGGGGGGATAGGACGATAAAAATGAAATGATGCAGACATGTCTGTGCGGTCGCAGCGGAGGCTATGGTATAGATGGCGGGATATGAAAGTTGTTATATGTAGGGGAGTTATGGACTTTAATCTATTTCGATGGCGTTAAGAGCCTAAAATATATCAGACATTTCTGCGGATAAATATGAAATAGTAATGCGGTTGGGACCTCAAGATGATAAGCCTTGTTTGAGGGGTTCCCATCAGTCGATAAAAAAGTTCTTTCAACAATTATTCAGTGGTAGGTGGACCCGGAACCGTACCGCCACCTTAGTAAGTGTGACAAGGGAGGAGACTATATTAGGATGTGGATGCAGTCCAAAAAGATTTAATACCTTAAACTACATTTCTCGACAATCATCGCCAATAAAAGATGAGGACCTTCGAAACCCATCCAGCTTCCATGTTAAGACAAATGGCTATCGGATATAGGGTTGGGATCTCTACCCTATTTTAAAGAAACGAATTGAACTGACGAATTGTTTCAATTATGTAACCAATTACTGTCATCTTCGTAGTCGAATCACATGACTAAAACCTCTTGTCGGCCTTGCGACCTAATTCAAAGAGTTCTTGAACTATTTTGAAACGGGTTGCAGGGTTGAGCAAGGCCTTAAGCCATGACTGTACACAGATATTCCGACTATACACCACCTACTCCTAGCAATTGATTCGACAGCTATCAGAGGCATGGCTGCGTAACGAGTAGTGAAGCACCAGCACTGGTCCATTGACTAGCTTTAGAGTTATTTGGGGCGTGAAGATTCGACTATATCTCAATCCAGACTCTTGTTGAAATTAGTTCTGAATGCAAGGAAAATATACTCTAAATTTGCACAGCACCGGAAGTTCCTCTTAGGATAAGTATCGAGCAAGATCTTCGAAACTTTATTGCAGATGGTATTAAAAGTCACCCCACACAAGATTACTTTGACAGTAGAGGTATATCAAGAGAAGATCATTCAAGCAGTTCATCTAAGTCAGAACCCGGCGGATTTGGGGAAGCTGCCATCAAGCCGAGACCGTTCATTGGATTTTAGTACAGAAGGCAGTCACACGCTAACGCGCATGCTCCCTTAACCAAATATCCGACGCAGTATTGTAATGGTCTTATAAAAACCGTATATAGATCCAATGGACCCTTTTCGGGGATAAGACCTAGAAACCGAAGACCGCTTTGGATGTGTTCGACTTGATATGCTTTGCTCAAAGTAGAGAGATGATAAATCGAAAATCTGATGGATAGGGGGATAGTAGATAGCCGTCATCCGTTTGGGGAAGAAGAAAAACCTCAGTTTTCTAAGGATTAAGGCAGAGGCATTCCTAGTGCACAATGTCTAAGAAGATCTGCGTTAATAGTTAGAGTTCTAGCGGAAATAGTTAGATGTAAATTTGTTTATAGAGCTTGTCATTCATTTGACTTGTTGTTAGTCATCTAGCGGTCAATATCAGAAACTGAGAAACTATCACATCTATTGGTAGGCCTATTTATACGTACATAAGGTTTTTTTTTTAGAGGTATAGAACTTTGAAATGGAATAAAACAAAGATGGTTTTTTTAAATTGACATGAAATTTACTTTATTCGAAAGGTAATCTTCCGGCATTATAATTTAAATATGATTTCTGGCATATGACCACCACCTCTGGCTCCTTCCTAGTCTAATCTGGAAGTCCAATTTTCGATTACTTTTTCCAACATTTGTGGCCGTATATCGGCAATAACGCGGCAAATGTTGTCCTCCAAGTGGGCAATCGTTTCGGGCTTATCGGCGTAGATCAGCGACTTCAGATATCCCCACAGAAAATAGTCAAGCGGCGTTAAATCGCACGATCTTGGAGGCCTATTCATGGCTACGCAACGTGAAACTATGCGGCTACCAAACGTTTCCTTCAATAAAACAATTGTGGTACGAGCTGTGTGACATGTTACATACCGTCTTGTTGAAACCACAGCTCCTGCACATCATGGTTGTTCAATTGATTAACGAAAAAGTCAGTAATCATGGCTCTATAGCGGTCACCATTGACTGTTAACGTTCTGGCTAGCATCGTTTTTAAAGAAGTACGGACCAATTATTCCACCAACCCATAAAGCACACCAAACTGTCAGTTTTTGTGCATGTAACGGTGTCTCAACATACACTTGAGGATTATCATCACTCCAAATACGACAGTTTTATTTATTGACGTATCCATTCAACCAAAAGTGAGCTTCATCGATAAACTAAATTCGCTTATGAAAATTGGGATCAACGGCAATCTTGTTTTGGGCCCATTCACCGAATTTACGCCTTGCTAGGTGATCCTGTGGCTTCAATTCTTGCACGACTTGGATTTTGTAAGCACGCAAACCAAAATCTTTCCTCAAAATCTTCCATAAAGTGGATGGAAACATATCCAATTCCTGCGCACGATGAATGGCGGATAGACTGATTCGGGTCTTCCTCTACGCTACGCTCTACAGGCTACAGCAGCAATTACTTCTTCTGTACGCACTGTACACTGTACAGCCCGGCGCCTTTATGGATGCGTATTATCATTTAGAGTAAACGTGGTGCAAAAACGTTCCATAGTTAATCGAATTAATTGCTCTGATGGACGATTATGTTGACCGTAAAATGGACGTAGTGCGCGATACGTATTTCGAACAGAACCATGATTTTCAAAATAAATTTGCTCAATTTGGAAGGGTTATCCAGGCGTCAGTCTATTTCGAAGTGCAAAACCAAACTAAAAATAAATCACTTAACAACTGACAAAATGGCCGCCAGTTAAAATAGTGTTGCCAACTTAAAGTTCTATATTTCTACAAAAAAATAACTCCATTTAGGTACATATAATATAAAGCGGTCCGTGGTTTTCAAAATATGAGCTTTTATTTGCTGAATACAACTATCATGATATGTTGAATCTTATACCTTAATCAATATTTTTTGTGTTTACTTATATATCAGCTCCACACTTTCCCAAGTTGCACAATTTTGTTTGGCAATGTGCTTCGTTTTTTCTGCTATCAGTATTAGCACATAGCGATAGCATCCCTGATCTCGAGTCCATTTCTCTTACTTGTAAACAAATGTCAAAAATCTCATAACTCCCAATGATTTATGATAAAAAATTATCATGTTTTCTTTTTCCCTCTAAATGTCAGACAGGGAAAAAATGCAACTGTAATCAAAAAGTCAAAATTCCGCGACCGCCAGCGCAGATGCCTCCTGTTGCATTCTTAAGACATAATGTAAACGTATAATCAATGTTCAAACCAAACAGCCCAGTCGTATAGGTATAGAGCTTCAAATCACCATCTGTCATGTGTGTCTTTCCTTTCTTTTCTTTCTCTTTTAGTTCTTGGCAATTTTTCACCTCTTAATCATTATTTACTTCTGTTCCTTTTCTTAAAATTTGGAAAATGTTATTTTTGGACAAGAAATGGGATTCCGCACACGCAAGCGTGCCCAAAAAAAAAATAAACCCAAACTCAGCCCATTCCATTCGTAAAGGCTCAGTGCTTACAGTTCAGTGGCGATGTGTTCTATATGTGTGCACTCTTTTGTCGTTGACAAATTGCATGTCGCATGCGATTGTTTTCGTTGATTTCTTGTACAATATGTATTATGAGATCTGAGTGCATTTGTATGTATGTGTCTGAAAACAACAAATCGCAGAGACATCACATGGTGGCGCAGAAGTTGAACTTTTTTTCTGCGTGAATTTTGTGGTTTCTCTGCGCGACTGAGACACGAATTGGTTTGTTATAATTGACAGATGCTAATTTATGATTGTTTGACATTGCTAATTGGGGTGGTGTGTTACTGCACCAAACTCAGACAGAATTCCCGCTGCGTCAAAAGAAAGCCCGAATACATTTTTTATTTAAAAGAAAAATCGAAATGTTTAAGCCAAATTTGGGGATGACATCATTTTGCGGATCGACGCTGTGCATATGAGTCAGATTTTATACTTATTGAAGAGAATACCTGCTGAGGGTCACTTTTGATAAAGCACTAAACTCGCCCTGCAACTGAAAGTCGAAAATATAGATTGAAAAGGTTATAAAAAAGGTGTTTTTTTTTTTTTAAATGTACAGAACTTTAAGTTGGCAACACTATTTTAACTGGCGGGGGCGGCCATTTTATCAGCTGTTAAGTGATTTATTTTTAGTTTGGTTTGGCATTTCAACGGGAATAGACTGACGCCTGAACAACGCTTCCAAATTGAGCAAATTTATATTGAAAATCATGGTTCTATTCGAAATACGTATCGCGCACTACGTCCATTTTACGGTCAACATAAGCGTCCATCAGAGCAATTAATTCGATTAACTATGGAACGTTTTCGCACCACGTTTACTCTAAATGATAATACGCATCCATAAAGGCGCCGGCGCCGGGCCGTACAGTGCGTACAGAAGAAGTCATTGCTGCTGTAGCCTGTAGAGCGTAGCGTAGAGGAAGACCCGAATCAGTCTATCCGCGATCCATCGTGCACAAGAATTGGGGGCTTATTCCCAAATGCGCAGCGGATCGCTTTTCATGGCGCATTGGTATTTTTATATTTCCAAGATTACGATCTTCGTAGACAGTCAGGCGGCCATTAAAGTACTAGACAGCGCAACTATTAAATTAAAGACAATCAGGGACTGTTAAAGAGCCCTGAACGTATACGTAATAGGCGAAAAACACAAGGTCACCCTCTGCTGGGTTCCCGCTCATTCATTCATTCATTCATTCATTTTCAATGGTCCGCTTGTCCATTAAGTGGGTCGCGGGTTCCCGCTCATAGTGACATTGATGGAAATGAAAAAGCAGACGAACTAGCAAGAATGGTGTCGGAACTTGATGCAGTAAATATCATTTTCATTACATCAGTATAGACATCCCAATTAGTGTAGCAAAAAGAAATATTGACCAAATATTAAGGGAAAAAATTAACACCACCTGGTCTATCAGACACGACTGTATTATATCCCGTAGCCTTTGGCCAAGAATCGACGAAAAAGAAGATGTATTCTGAAAATGAATAAACGAGATGTTCTTATCTTAACGGGTGTACTGACAGGTCATTGGTACTATGGCCACAAGACTGGGCATCAACTCACCAAACTACTGCAGGAACTGTCACGACACAAAAGAAAGGGAGACCATCAAGCACCTCTGCTCTGCGAATGCCCAAACCTCCAAACTAGTCGACTCCGATATCTGGAAGACAGACTTTTCGGAGACTTAGAGGACATAGGGCAGGTACCATTGACAGACATAATCAGGTTTGTTAAAAGTACGGGTTGGTTTTAGTAGACCAACTCCGCCAAGGAACAACTTCAAGAAATCAGGTAAAGTGTTTTATGCATGTTTTTTGTTGTCCAATAAAAGTTTAATTTTCATCCACGACCAAAAACTAAGGGATCACAATGGACCAAAAGACCCGCGTGGCAGTACAGCACATAAAAGCTGCGGACTCTTCCCTCAAACCTAACCTAACCTAACCTAACCTATTGGAGTGTTGTATATTACCTTTTCAAGCACAATGTTGAAACAACTGCGTGACAGTGCGTCACTTTGTCTTAATCCTCTGGTGGTGTCGAAGTTTTCGGAATAATTCCAACAATTTTGACGGAACAGCGAGCATTCTCGGATTCTCCAACGTCATCCTGATAAGACGTATCAGTTCAGCAGGAATTCCAAAGCTGGACATGGCACTATATTTATGTACTTAGTTCATCCCTATTTACACGGTCGTGGGCTGCACTTAAGCCGCATTGGTAAGGACCTATTAAATCGTCAGCTAAAGACGTTCACATAATACGCTGGACAGGATCTTATAGGCGATGTTTAAAAGGCTTATTCCTCTACATTTAGTCCTTTTTTGCGGATCGGACAGATAGATGGTACGGGTACCGATATTCCAATCGTCGGGCATACTTTCCTCTGACCATATTTTACAGCATATTGGTGTATGCTCCTGATCCTGACCAGGTCATTTCCCGCGTGTTTAAAAGATTCCGCTTGTAGTACATCGGCTCCAGCTGCTTTGTTCGTTTTTAGTCTGGTGATGGCTACTTGGTTGTCATCTAGATCGACTTGTACAGGTCTATGATTGGCGGGATCTTGGCTGTCATTGAAATTCAAAAACAGGTTAAAGTAGTTTCTTCAAATGGCTAACATCGACTGCGTAACCACTATAGTGTTTCCATCCCCATCTTTGCAGGGTCCAAAACGGCTCGTTAATCCTGAAGTTGTAGTAGATTATTCTGCAGTATAACCACTACAGCCAATTAACATCCCTGGTCGAATTGATATTCAAGCAGCCGATGTAGCTCGTGTTCAAATGGAATAACTTGATGCGATACGAAGGAATGTCTGATGTCAATATAAAGCAGTTGGGATATTTTCATTTAAGTCCGTCCGGACTTTAAGAAGTGCTTGAATTCCCCTATTTGGCATGAAGTCGTTTTTCAAAATTTTGAATGGCATCTAATCCAGCTATCTCATCCTTTAAACAGTCTTGTGTACTATAGACCTCACATGTTGATTACAGGCCTTGAACATTTCTGAATGCAACAGTTTTGGTCGTTCTATAACTCCGACAAGTCTTAAGTCAATAAATCTATCCGTTTGTTGTATAGGACTATTTCTACGACTAATGTCAGTCATCACATTTAAACGTCATCCCTCACTCTCAAAGTCTCAATCCGTCACAATCAACGTTGAATGAAACCCATGGTACCTACCTACTTATCAAACATTATTAGACCGCAACTCCCTGATGGCCGCCTGTCCCACATCATTAAATCCAAATGTGTTACTAACCTCCAACTTTTCAAAAACTAGTTCCCACTATAAATAACAGCGAAACTAAAACGTTTTCTATAAATAGTGTTATAGTCTTCAGACAGACACTATACGGAATCGTTATCGACATCCGCCCATAGCACCGTTCTTACCGTTGTTCGCAGACAACAAGACTCGCGCAATGACAATCTAACCTGCTTCCCGGGTTATCGACGTAGGTTTCACAATCACAATCACTATAAAGACACAAATCTCGTCGACCAGCAATGAATATCACTACAGCAGTGTTGTTCTCGCTTCGACTGTCCCAGTCTCCTAGTCCCAGTTCGTCTGCTGCTCACTGCTCGGTGGACTGTGGACAGTGGACACATATGCCAGCCCACATCACAGATGCAATAAATTAGCAAACGATTGACAGAAGATTGTCATATGATGTCTTTGGGTCTATTTAAGGATAACAGTGTCGCATTTCAAATGCTTGCCCAACACACGTTTCGTGGGATTTCTCGAGACAGTTTTTCTTTTTCCGGATTTTATTCGACAAATGTATATGTGTCTGACATACATGCCAGACGTCATTTACACACTTATGTCGTCTAGTACTAGTACTAGAAGTCTTCTGGATCTGGATATCGCCAGACGGCGCGTGGAATGAAAAATGCATGAACACGATTTGTTTATTCATTTTTTTTTCTTATTTTGTCGTATTGTTTTGTTACCATGTTACACTTTCCCAATGAAGGGTGGCTTGGCGAGGCCCAAAAATAGTTGACCACAGTTCTGCACATTATAAATATTTAAATTTGGTAATTGTCGCTCGATTAGGCCACATGCATGTTTGAAAATAGAGTACGTGTCTGTTTGCTCGCACACAGTCGCCCCTCTGTATCAGCTTGTGGCTAGACAGTTTGTCTGGTGGTGTTGCTGTGGTCTTTTCCATCGCACATAGATACGAGTAGTCATAGAACATAGATATGTTTGTTTGGACTGAACGTACGACGACCATTTTGCCTATACCTAAAGTCAACCCGATGAATAAAAAAAAAAAAACATTCAACTGGGAAGCCTACATCAGCTGGTCTGTCTCTCCCCCAGCCTTCCTGACACTGATGTTGGTTGGATTTGGATGGAGAATGGCAATGGCAACGGCATATCGCATATATGAGCCAAAGCCAAAGCCAATTGACAATACAAACCAAACCTCTATGGCAATGGCATGCATATAATTATCTTGCCCGCAGTGTCTCTGGTCGTCGCGTCGTTCGGCGTGGATTTGAATAATTAATCGCGCGCCAATCACTTTCGGCCCATGCTAATTTTTTTTTTGCAAAATTTTCTATTTGAAACCCTAGGAAATTAATATTTTGAACAAAAAAAAAAATCGCATAAATAAAAATATAAATAAGCAGATACGGTAGATAGACAGCAGACAGACGGCCGGAATTTATGGGGACTGCACTATATTATGGTTCAACGTTTTATAACTATGATGACTGGCCAGCCCCGTTGGTAATTTAATATAGCAACATACAAGTTAAAAAAAAAAATAGATTTTATTGCATGGGTTGGGTAGTTTTTGTGCATTTTTGAGCCTTAAATTGTAGATAATAAATTAAAAAAGAAAAACATAAGATCATCGTGAGCTTGGTATAGAAATTTTCTTGATCTCTTGGATTTTAAGCTTAAAAGGTTAGGTTAGGTTAGGTTAGGTGTCCGGAAAGCACAGACCATAGTCCATTGTGATACCATATGGTAGGATGGAGTGGAAAGTGGCCAGAAAAATGTGTGGGCCGGACAATACAGGATGGGAACTCTATTACTACCTTTGCAAATTTTTTTTGAGCGAAAGAGCTCAGTTAGCTCAGTCGGGAAAGCATGAGAATCTCTAGCTTAAAAAGATCTAAAACTATTAAGTAACAACATTAAGACTTAACCACCTTCACGTTCACTATATATTAGGACGATGCATATCAATGTTTTAAATTTTACAACTTTAGCTTCAATGAGTGTCGTAAAAAAGCGTTTGCAGTGTTTTTTTGTAAGGGGTGTGCCACGCGCCTATGCCCAATCCTGCACACATTTTGTGGAATGCTATATATATATGTTCATCTACCAAAATTCAAGGCTAAAACTGTCATAAATGTCCAAAAGATAGTGTAATTTTTAGATCTAGGTCAGCGCCATCTATTGGAAAAGTTGAAGTTGAAGTTTAATTTACGTGCAATTTTCGCTTTATATGTGAATCAAGGTATATAGAACTACAAGGTATGATATTCCGCGATTAATTTTTCTTTGTTCTGCGCATATACGTCACTTGACGACAACAATTTTGACGTTTCTGTGAAAATATATTGAAATACGGGTAGTTTTCTGTGCGCAAGTTTTATTTTTAAAAATAAAATGTTTTGTGTGCTGTTTTCAGTGTAATAAAATAGTAAACAAATAAATAAATTATTATCTGTTCCCTATGTTTTGTCGTCTGGTGACGTCACTTTGAAAAAGAGAGATGCAAACAAACATGCGCAATATCATACCATGTATTTCTATATACCTTGTATGTGAATCAGTTTGAGCTCATCCGAATGGTAGGTTTGCGAGTATTCCTAGAAAAAACATAGGCGGGTTGAATTTGTATAAATAAAAAATGTGGCTACCGATATCTTACTTACTTACGTAAATGGCGCTTTAATTCAGGATGAATCTGAGCCTTCACTAACAGGAGCCTCTCCAGTAAGCCCGGATCTTTAAATTTTTTATTTCCCTTCAGTTGCGCGCACTCAAAGTCGGTTCAGGTATGTTTAGTATACCCTTCTACAAGTGTGTACCACCTAAGGCGAGGTGGGTGGGATTCTGTAAAATACGAAACTAAAACCGCTTTCGTTTTCACTAAAATATTGTCTCTATCAAATCTGTGACAATAGGCAGAGACTACTACTGTCGAAACGATATCGCTCGATCGTTTTCATTTTACATGGCCTGGCACCTTTCTTCTTGGAGGCGAATGAAATTGTCAGGTACGCTAAAGCTAAGCATGGCTTTATAGATATAGTACGCCTCTATAAATGCTGTCATATGCGATCTTGAAATTGATAAGAAGATGGTGGATCAGTGTTGTTAGGACTCTCTCTTTATTTATCCCACGAAACGTGGTCATTTTTCCCTTTTCACCGAACTCAAAATCCCACAAAATTCCCACGACACTTTTTAATGAAAAAAAAAAAAAAAATAATAATTTTTTTTAATTAATTTTTTTTATTATATTGAACATAACTTATAGTATATAAAAATCACAGTTTGTTAATATGTATTATTATCATAAGATAACATTTGGAATATAATTGCGAGTGTCACTATTACATAGGTTTTAAGATTTCAATTAGTTGTAAATATTAGCGTTCATTAGCTTGTAATGTCTTTTTGTTGGCTCAAAACTAACACAGTTTAAGTTCTCATTTTGGAAAGATGATCGCTGATTACACATAAGGCATTTAAAAACTCAGCACCTATACGGTTCCTTTTCTTTGTTTTTATGTCTGTGACCAGGGAAAATATACGTTCTGCTTCTGCATTTGAATGAGGCATACATAAGCAGTATTGCACCAGCTTGACTAAATTTGGAAAACATTCTGTTCCATCAATTTTTTTCATTTCAGAAATTTGTTTCCAAAATTCGTTTACTGTAAGGCTCTTTAATTTAAGTTTGCCAAGGTTACAAATTGAAGATGATAGTTTTCTCCATTCATTTCATTATCTGTTTCAAACGGGTTTAACCCTTGCACTTTACTCGCCAAATCGAGCAAGCTCTTGCAGTTGAAACGTTTTCTTTGAGCTATATCAAGAGATATATTTGGATCAAGGAATTATAATTTATTAATAAAATTATCGTTTAACGGAAGTCTTTTTAAAATTTCATTAATAGCTGTGCAATAGAATTGTTGACAATTTTGAAGAATGTCATTAGTGTCATTTTGATTTAAATTTAATTTTAAAAATTGCTCACATTCCTGCCCTACGTATACCTCATTCAAAGGTAGTAGATATTCCGTGTAATCTTTACTTAGAAGTTGAAAGTTATCTAAAGTAACTGGATTTACAATTTTTTGTGCCATATTTCTTAAAATTTTTCTTGATTCTTTTCCCAAAATGTGAATAAGAGTATCTCTTCCTTGAAATAATTTATTAAACTCATTGAAATACTTTAAAACGAATTAAAAAAAAAAGAAGTAACTTTTAATTTTGTTATCAGTTAGCATATCAAAAATCTGTTTTGACTTAGCACGTTTATTTTCATTCATGTCCAAAAGAAAGAAATGCTTCAAAACAGTCCAATTCTCAAGAATTCTTTCAATACAAGGTTGCATTGATAACCACCTAGTTTTCTAAGGATTTAAAATTTTTCTTTTTCCAATTTTAAATGATTCCTGGAGCTCTTTTAAAATGGCTGCGCTTTTCGGACTCTGTGACATGAATGTAGATAAATCGTGCATTAAATTTTCACAACTTTCAGGAATTTTCCTACAAGCTTTGCTCGAAATTAGAGCGGATGAATGGCAAATACTTTAACACCTTTAGATTTTAGATTTAGGTATCACAGTGGAACAAAATTTTCAACAGCCGTAGTCCGTAGAGAAACGACAAGCTTCACGAAGAAATATCACAATTTACAAATACAAATATGTATAACGATTGACGAAATGACGAACGAAATAACGAATGTGAAAAGTGACAGCAAAAGCAAAGCCAACTGAACTATAACAATAACCAACAACAATCTACGTACAGAATGCCGCTGTGCCGTGCCGTCAGATGGGTTTTGTAGGTACTAGAATTTTTTATTAAGAGGCTGTTTGCATGAGCTCTTTTTTTTATTTGTGTTGATAATTGTTGTGAATTGTAATAGTTTTGATGAAATTTCACGAAAAATTGATTTTTACATTTTTTTTGTCAGATCTCTGAAAATCCCACGATTTCGGTGCTTTTTCACCTTATCCCACGGAAGGTTTTTCGGACATCGAAAATCCCACAAAAAGGGATAAATCCCACTATATAACAACACTGTGGTGGATGTCGATTTGGATTTCTTGGAATTTTTCCTAGTTTGAAATTCGAATCGACTGTAGACTTTTCTGGCCTGAAACCGCTATAATATAGGGACGGATATAAAGCTAAAGCTAGGTACACACTCATGTGATTTTCAAAAATGAAACAAACACATTTCAATGTGAATGCGAGCATATAATTTAAGGTTTTATGTGCGCGCATTCACATTGAAATGTGTTTGTTTCATTTTTGGCTGGAAATGCGTGTGTAGCCTAAGTGTTGACGAAGGGTTGACGAAGCCAGATCTGGTCTGGCATAATAATATGTGAATTCTATGAGATGTTTCTGACCTTCTTTACCTCTGTTATTCGCCCAATTCAGGGAATCCCCTTTCTTGTGAATCGAGTAGGCGATACTGATGAGGTTCCATTCATCGGAGATCAGTTGGTGTATGCTCTCTACCAAGTCATGCCCAACCGCTTTGAACAACTCCGCTTTTAGGCCTTGAGGTATAGTATATATAGCAGCCTTGTTGGATCTTAGGTTGAATATTTGTATCCTAACGTTTTGGTCAGGTAGACGCCCAACTACAAATTTAATTCATATTATTTTTACCGGCTAAGCCGATTGCGTTGCGATTCCAAGAGGATGCTTTTCTCGGGATTTTTTTAATTTTTTTATTTTTTTTTTACTTTTATATCCAATTTCTTGTTTCTGGTAGATCTTTCGGTCTTGAAATAGATTGAATGCAGCTTTATAATCTCTATAGGCGAAGAGCCCGGAGATTTCGTGAGGTAGCCTGAAGTCTGAATATATAGAACAAAAGCAAATTTGTATAGGGAATCTTTGAAGCATTGTGGCATTTTATTATTTTTAATTTTAACCGACACCAGTAAGGAGGAAAAGGAAGTGTCTATTGTGACCTAACTGGTTTAGGCAACATTTTTGATCGTCGTTAGCTCTCACAATTTTATTCAAATTTCTATTATAATAGTTAAATTACATGTCTAAAATCGGGAATTAAATTTAGAGCTGAAAATATGATTTTTTTAAATAAACTGCAAAAAGCTTGAGTATTTTAAAAGTTGTGCCATATATTGGGTAAATAGGAGCGAGCAAGATAACTAGATATACTTACCTATGATAGCTAAGCTAGGCTGATCTTTTTATAGAAGCATGGAGGTAGATTGATTTGAACACTGAAAGGGTTTGGACGTGGTGTGTAGTTTTTTTTTATTTAATTTTCTGGCGGTGCACAACTTTTGGCTCCAAAAGAAAAATTAAACAAAGCCTAGAGCGGTGAAAAAGATTTCATTAAATAAAACGATCATTTTTTATTACGTAATCGTGATTCTGCCTAAAATACCATAAAAACACTTAGTGCTTAAACCACGTGTCCCATCCGCCTGATCATACCACACCGCGGCCGTCCAAATCTAACGCCTAAAATTCCACCAAAAATAAGAAATTTAAGGCCAAAGTCTATGCTATACACGCGGGCAAGTCTGCATCTCTTTAAGGAAACGGTTTATCCTTGGCTTCATCTTCCACTACCATTGGTGCAAAGCATAAGCCTATACGTGTTGCTTCATTGCCAAACAAAAAGGAGGCGATTCTATTGACCGCGTCTTCCAATCTCTGCCGGATCAAATAACCGCAACATCGACGATCTTGTCTCATCGACATCCGCATAGACAGGTTGCACCAGCAACATCCACATAACATGTTGCAGTAGCGTTAAACACCCGCAACATTTTCATCAGCAGTGACCGTGCCATGAAATAAAGTCTTATGCAAAAAGTTCCAAAACGTAATTTTGGAATTTTTGGACTTTATTGCACTTTTGAAATTGCAATAAAATCCAAAACTAGTTTTGGACGTTTAGTTACGTGTGACGTGTATAAGACCTTTTTCGCGATTATTCTGGAGATATCCAGGCATTTAAAAATAGAATGTAACCCCAGTCTAGGGCCTGTGGTAAGATCCCCGCCCACTGACGAGCTAGCGCGTGGAGGAGCTTTCATGCCTGAGCCACAGGAGGACACCCCTTCTACTACTCTGCCCGGACTGTCTTAAGGGTCCTGTGACCTTGGGTTATAAGGATGGATAAGGTTAGTGGAAGGGTTTGGCTCTGCCCGAACCTGTCATATACCAACTAGGACTAGGCCTTTACCAGTATGGGTAATAGTACTGGATAGGTCGAGTTCTATCGCACCGTTTGGTCAGCATTTTTGTCTGCATGCGTAGGCATATGCACATTTATTGCGTTGAGGGCATAGGCAAATGCAGACAGTTCATTAGAACTTTTGGTTCTACATTATGAAGATAGATTGTTGACTGCTTTGAAATCCCTAAGCGTGTAGCTACAGGGATATGTGAGGTAGTCGGAGATCTATAATAGAACCAAGAGCTAGGTTAATGTATAACTAGGCTAATACTAACTGCTATCCATAGGATCAAGGATTCGATTTCGATCCTATTTAAGGTGTGGGTTGAAGCCTGATGGAGTGTTGGAGTAGATAAACTATTGAGGCTCTGCTGTCCTTGTTTTTATTTTAGCTAGATAGCAAGTAGGGACAAAGCCATACTCAAACACTCATCATGAATTCGTATCACCAGTCACAACAATGGCGATTGTAGTTGTGTTTTTATGAAACCTCGCCAGCCAGTAGTTGCAGTTGAGGCACATTTCACATGCTAATTAAAACAACAACCTGCTGGCAACTGCTGGCAACAACTCTTGATTTTCTCCCCAGCCGGAGAGCTGCTGGCTGGCAGCTGGCTAAATTCAATTCGCTATGAACAAACAGGTGGCGCTGACAGCAACAAGTGGCTTAGAATTTCCGTACAATTTGCTTAAATCATAATTGCGTTCTTATCTCATGCACACAACATTCCAGAGAAAAATGTCAGAATTTATCTAATATTTCTACCAAATGCATAATTTTATACGAAATGATGGTATGCTTTTAGGCTTATTGCCTAAATTCATTCGGCTGGCTTCATCTTGCTGGCAATTGTGCTGGCAACTGTCCAAATGAACGGCTGGCTGGGGAGGTTTCAAAAAAACATGCCTAGTATTGTTTTAAGCGTTATTTACGGATGTTAAGTTAACCATTTCCCAGATATATTTTCAGTAATAACATCTTTAAGGTATTTGAAAAACAATCTTACAAGCTGTACAGAGGAGTATAATATTCTTAACTAACAAGACGACTATAAGGCCTGCGAAAGTTAGTCACACGAAGTCTGAAAAATAAGAGCTTCTATAAAGCTTGGTATTTGAAGTTAATTCAAATATTCTCTCTATAGGGCTTGCAAACCACGGAAATGTTGACTATCATCGTTTATATTGAAAGGTTTGTGTTACCTGACAGCGGATATGTTTGTTTTTGTCGCCATTTTACAGTCTGTAAAAGCAAAGATGCTCTCCGTGCCTCATCTGGCATTCTAACATTGTGTAGGTTAGGTACTAGGTACCTAGGACATTGCTCATGTGTCGAGGAGTTCGTAGAAAAAATCTTAGGGTAGCATCAAATTTTCTTTTCTGAGGAGGCTTGAGCCCATACCTGCCTGATGCTGTCGAACTTAGTCTTGACGCAGACGTTCACTAACGTGTCGAGTCGATAGCTCAAGTCATATTGCTACAAAAATGTCCACGCACCAAATGACGTTGCCGTCAGCGTAGTAGATAAATCTCACAGCTGTCTAGGTAGGTATATTTTCTTTGCCCGGTCCCCTGTTCTGTTGGTATGCATCTTGTTTGCAGACCTAGACTCTAGGACTCCGCTAATTGTTTGGCTGTACACGGCCTCGTCAGGGTCCGAACATTCCACATGCAAATCCAATTGTTGTTGCCTCTTAAGATACCGAAAAAGACACCCAAAAAAAAAGTGAAATTGTTTTTCTTGCCCAACTGACACAAGACATAAAACTCAAAATACAAATATTTAGGTACCTTTCAGGTGCAAATGTATAACAATAGGTACCGACTACAACTGTCTCCTATATATAATGACTCACGCCAAGAACTCTGTGCTCTGTGGTCCGTGCATACCTTCATCTACATGACACAATCATTTATCGTTAACTACATCTTGTGCAACGAATTCACCTCTCGTCTTTGCAATAAATTCCGAAATTCTCAGTAAATCACCTGCTAACGGCGGGCAATGGAATTTCATCATAAAAAAAAAAAAAAACACTAAAATCATTCGGTCTACTGGCTTTGCTTCCTGCACTGCCCGACGTCTACCCCCTTGGCACACCTCACCCTTCTGTCGGCCGTTATACGCCATCACCATCGCCCAGACACATTGAGGTGTATTTACCAAAAAAACATAAAAACAACAAAAAACCAACCAGACGACTATACAGTATACACGTCCAACAATATAACAACAACAGCTCGACATCGTCACACGACATGGCCAACTGCGTCAGCCTCAGCCACAGCCACAGCCAGTCTATGAGTAGTATTATTCTACCGGTGTCTAGACATGAGCACAACAAATAAAAACATCGACAGCCAGCAAGACGTTACGCAACAGCCCCTGCCGACCAAGCGCAAGCACCAAAAACACACCTCCACCAGACGTGTCCTTGAAAAGTGCTGCCATTGTATGAGTGCGGCGGCTCACTATACCTTCAGGTTTTCTTTTTTGGTCGTCCGGTCCCGGTGTTGTTCACTACAACTGCTTTGGTCGTTTTTAGAATTTCTAGGTCATTAGATGAATAAACGGTAATTTGTTCGTATTTCTACGTGAGAACGAGTCAGCGCCAAATTTGTTGTGTCAGGTTTTTGGCGTCGCGTCCCCCAGACCCGCTCCATAGAAATTGGATTGAATTGATGACAGTTTTCGTGTTGCCATAAGTGCGATTGGGGAGGGGGGGGGGGGGGTGTGGTCTAGGGGGTTGACCTGTATTCCCAATAGTCATGTGTGTGTGCCTTTGCGCTATTTGTGTAATTAATTAATGGTGAACACGCAATTCACCACTGAGCACGCCGTTGCCGTACCTACTAATTAAATTCGCTCATTCATATGGATGGCGGCAACTTAACGCTGCGCGCCACACAAAGCCCGCCCAACCTGTGTACCGCTATAATATGTCATTGTTGGTGATAGCACGTGGAGCAAAGATAAATAGGAAGTCGCACGATAGTCGGATCGGAATGGTATTGTCTGTCTGGTTGGAGTCACTCTGGTCGAGAGGTGCTTTCACTGAATATGAAGACTGTTACCGGTTTAACCCAACATGGCTCTCAGGTGTTATGTTTGTATCTTTGCGGTTAGGTTAACAACTTTGTTTTTTTTTAACCGATCATTGAATGGCGAAAACAATATTCTGTCTACCTACAAACGTGAATGTCAAGACTTTAAAACGGGTTAGTTTGTGAAATAAAGTTTTTAAGAATCTGAAGTCAGTGGCTAACTAGTCGCAGGTGGTTGGTCTGCAGGCTGTGGAGACCGTAATTATCTCAGAAAATTTCATACTTAAACTTAAAACTAAGACATGAAAACACCTAGGACTAAGACTTATATAAGATAAGGAGAATGGTGAAGGTCGATGCTGCGGTGGAAATCGAAAACTGAAAGGTTTGAGTTAACCTTTTGCAGCATACCTACGGGAGATTGCGGTTCGTTGTAAAGACACGCGCAATCGACGGAGCCTGATAGAAGGCGATAGATGAAAACAATGTCGACAGCGTTCCTATGTTTCTCAAATCCCAAGAGGGTATTCAATTTAATGATATTGAGGCATGTGTATGAAGTCAAGTTTAAGGCATCGCCCCTGGACAGACCTCGAAGAGCTAATCGAAAAAAGCGATGTTGGACGTTCTCAATTCTAAGCGCATGGACTTGATGACAGGGGGAGCACCCTTGGCTAGCGTACTCAAGGATAGGGCGAGGGATCTGGTCACGTAAGGGTTGGAGAATTTTTTAGACCAACGTTTAACAAAGCCGAGTAATGAGTTGGCCTTACAAATTATTTCGTCAGCGGAAATTTAGTTCCCTGTCGTACAATAGACCAAGTTCACGAAGAGATTGAACGAGAGAGATTGGTTGACCATGGAGAAGGGAACTTGTTTTATTACACTTGCGTGATAGGATAATGAATTGGCGTTTGGTGATGTTGAGCTCTAAGCTTTGGCACCAGATCGAAAAACTATCAAGGTATTGTTGAAGAAAACTGTGAGTCTTGAGGTGACGAGATGATAGTTAGTATCGTCCGCGCAGAAAGAGTGGAGAGAGGGAGGAGTGTTTCATGACCTTTTCGAGATCATTAATTTATAAACTCAGCGGAACGGAATCTTGGCCACTCTTGATTTTTGCTGTAACTCGCCCTAAAATATTTTTTTGTTTAAAATGGTTTGATTGTAGTTAGATGAAAAATGTATATTCGGCCCTAGCGAGGTATCCGTCGGAACGGAGAATTCTCCGCAACGCATATTCCGTCGGAGACTCAAATTACATTCGAGGTATCCGCCTTCGGAAAGAATAATTAAAATGCGGCGACGCATTGATTTGACATGATGTTGTTCGTGGTACATTGGGGTTTTCCTATTTAGTGCTTGTTTTTTCGTTTGTTTTTGCTCTGGAAACACAAATTTAAGCAACAAATACAACCAATTACTTTGTTAAAAGTTTTTTTCTTTATTGCTTTCATTTATCAACACTTCACTGCAAATCGTAAACAAATTCCGCAATTCCTGTCGGAGCATATCGGAAAAAAATTCGTATGAAGCTGTCAAAAATATCAGTTAAAACGCACTTGATCGCACTGAAACGCAAAACGCCAGTGTGCGTTGCATATTTGTCGGAAAAAAGTTCCGAAAAGGTCTTCCGAAGTATACCTCGAAGCAAAAATCCTCCGATTCGTATGAAATCGGAGAATTTTCCGTTCCGACGGATACCTCGCTAGGGTCGATTTTAATTGAAAACACATTTTATTGAATTCAAAAGTTTACTGTAGTTTTAATAACGTTAACTTAGAATGAGCACTTTGTCCTTCTTTTTGAGCAATACCCTAGATAATGCTGTATGGGATTTAAGTCCGGACTACGAGCAGGCAATTGCAGTTTTTGAATACCGGTGACTTGAAGGAATTCATCTACATAACTTGCTACATTGTGCTCTTGCATTATTTGGCATTAACAGGAACTGGTCGTATCCTATGAACCCCATATGGGGCAATACGTGTTCCTGTATGATCTCCTCAACGTATCGCATTGCATTTAATCGATTTATCATCGATAACCAGTTCTGTACCAGTACGTCCTTTGAAACTTATTCCTCCCCATACCAAGAACTTCCATGAAAAGCCACAGTTTCTGTGGTGGTAATTGGTATAGAAATCGCTCTGATCTTCTTTTGCATACACGTTGTCGATCATCTGGTACACGTAGAGCGATTCTGCACTCATCTGTGAACAGAACTCTGGTCTATTGCTCATGAGTCCAGTACTTACCCACTGCCTAGTCGGCGATGGTAGCTACCGGTCTCCTGAAGCCTTTGCAGTGCACGCACTAAGAAAAAAACAAACACCTCAAAGACAATTTAATATGCTCCTGGACGGACATGTTAGACCGATGAACTCGGCAGATGTGGGTCTACCCTTCCCATTTGTCT
Organism: Cheilosia soror; assembly: GCA_949372485.1. Classification (NCBI taxonomy): domain Eukaryota; kingdom Metazoa; phylum Arthropoda; class Insecta; order Diptera; family Syrphidae; genus Cheilosia; species Cheilosia soror. The sequence goes on along the minus strand of OX443561.1, from coordinate 31,887,894 downwards.
GTCTTGCAAGAACTATCGAGGCATATCCCTGCTTAATGTCGCATACAAGATCCTATCCAACGTACTGTGTGAACGTCTAAAACCGTTCTGCAACACACTAATCGGCACGTACCAGTGTGGCTTCCGGCCCGGCAGATCGACTATAGACCAAATTTTCACACTGAGGCAAATCTTGGAAAAGACCAACGAATTTCAAGTCGAAACTCACCACCTATTCATCGACTTCAAAGCCGCGTATGATAGCATACATCGTCAGGAGCTCTATATGGCGATGGCCGAATTCGGAATCCCGGCAAAACTGATTCAGCTGTGTCGCGCGACGCTGGAAAACACGCGCTGCAACGTGCACCGGATTTCGGCAAGGAGACGCTCTATCATGCGACTTCTTCAATCTCGTACTGGAGCAGATAGTGCGCAGGGCAGGTGTCAACACGGAAGGCACTATCTTCAACAGGTCCGTCCAGCTGCTTGGCTATGCGGACGATATTGACATCATCGGTCGCTCCCAGCGTGCCGTGATAGAAGCGTTCACGGCGATTGAAGAACAGGCGAAATCCGTTGGGCTTGTAGTAAATGAGGACAAAACTAAGTACATGCTATCAACAAACAAACAAGCATCTGTCCACTGCCTAGGACAAAACGTCACCATTGATAGCAACAATTTCGAGGTAGTTAAGGAGTTCACCTACCTCGGAGTAAACGTAAACTCTACGAATGACACCCTAGTGGAGATCCGGCGAAGAATTACCCTAGGAAACCGTTGCTACTTCGGTTTGGCAAAACAATTGGGTTCAAAACTCCTAACTCGAAGGACGAAATGTGTGCTCTACAAAACCCTTATCCTGCCAGTTCTGCTTTATGGCGCCGAGTGCTGGACGATAAGCAAGAAGGGAGGGCTGATACTGGGCTCCTTCGAAAGAAAAATACTTCGGCGGATTTTTGGTCCTGTGTGCGAGGAGGGCGAATGGAGGAAAAGATACAACCGCGAACTCTATGAGCTGTACCAAGATGTGGATGTAGTCCAAAAAGCCATAACACGTCGACTACATTGGCTCGGCCACATCGAGCGAATGGACAATAATGCTCCAGCTAAGAGGATCTTCGAATCCCAGCCCCCAGATTCGAGAAGACAAGGAAGACCAAACCTCCGTTTCAAAGACCAAGCCATCGCGGATGCCAGAGCGCTTGGTCTGGACAATTGGAAGCAGCGTGCCCGGGATCGTAGGATGGAAGGCTGCAGTGTCTCAGGCAGAGACTCTTCACGGGTCGGGAGCCCGATAAGTAAGTAAGTTAATTAATTTTTTAGCAAAGCTTTAAGGTTTTGAGTAGCTCTCTCTATTACAATCCTTTGGCATGGCAATAGAACCATGTGCGATCTAAGAGGGTCTCCGGGTCGTAGGGAGCTTCCCTACCTATTCGTAGCTAAAGTTCTAACCGGGAAGCAGAGATAACAGGTATTTTAACTTACCTTTCAATAGTGAGTCACACTGTATACCTACCTGTATTGACACGTCACCGTAACCATACTAATCCCATCGAAAGGTTATCTAACCCGATAAAAAATTAAAAAACAAAAACCTTCAGATTTGCTGCTTCCATCTTAAGTAACAAATTATAATGTGCACTCCCTCCAAAGTGGAAGCTCCTTCAAGTGCTGACCAAAAAGAACTAGGTTAGTGTGCAGACTACTTAAAGACGCAAACTGCGTTCACAGCAGAAAATCATCAAACAATCCATCTTCATCCATTGATCAAAGTGCCTTAGAGTAGGAAACAAGACGGTATTAACCCTCTTTGTGATAATTGCGCGCGCCCCCTACAAAGTCAAAGAAACAAAGTAATTAGCGGGGGCCGGACTACAAAGTGAACTTCAACTTCATCATCTAGGTATATACGTAACGTATAGTACTTGATAATGTGCTTGGAAATGCGAATTAAAAGAAAAAGGATTCCGACAGTGCGTATACGCTAAGATGTCGCTTATAAGCAGATGCACTTTGGAAATCTAGTTGGGGTTGTTTGCAAATTGCAATTGCAATACACCGAGCACTACTTAACACTCTTGGTGTATGTTTGTGAGTGTCCTTTGTAATGCGCAAAAAGGAAATAGAACTCACCGTCGAGGGAAAATGGGCATGAAGTTATTTCCATTTTCCTTTTATTGACGTTGGCCGGAGAACGGGTTCGCAAGACCCTCGACAAATGCTCAAAAGAAAACTTAGTTTCCTTTGAGAGAGCGAGAGCTGCTTTATTAAGCGAGCCGACTCCCGAGGTAGGTTAGGTTAGGTTAGGTACTTGTGGGGCAAAATAAGTTGTTGGCAAGAGGATGTGTTTCGTTTTATCGTCTTGCTCGAGGAATTCTTTCGAAACAATTTAAATGCAGATACTCGATGAATTCCGATTGCACAAATGTTCCCCTCCAACAGGTGTAGGTATCTATCAACCCCACCCTTGCCTGAGAGCAATTTTGTGTCTAGTGTATCTACACTACTACAACAATTTGGTTTTTGTTGTAAGACAAATTTCCCAGACAAAACTGTCAACCAAGTAACGAAAAGCTATTCTTCCCTATAGCTATATGTACGCCCGTCGATGTAACGTGGAATTCCTAGGTGATGCCCGCAGATGGGAAGCTACCTCTTTCCCTTCGTCTTCATGCCAAAGGGTTTACTTTGGAGTATAGGTACACAAAGCAGCGGCGGCGGCAGAAGCAAAAGGAAATACTTGCTAAGCAAACACACACAGTTGTATGTGCGCACCTTTGGGTGGCTGTGGCTATGGCTATGGCTATAGGTATGGTTGAGCTGATGGGGTTGGCTGGGAACTTTTCGCCTCGTTCTCTGTATTTCAGGGAAGTGAGAAAAATACTTCATGTCTAGACGGGCAGACGGACAAAGTTGCTTTTCTTTTAGTCTCAGCTTCGGTGTAATCAAGCCGCTTCTGGGCATGTGACGACTATGTTGGCCTGATTGATGTTATAGTATGTATACCTCGGGGACAAAACGACAACTACATCAAATATAGCAGAGCAGCACAATGGCGACAATTGATGGTGATGAATGGCTTTTTGATGTGCTTACTGCACTGTGACCAGGAATATGAATGTCTCGATGCAATTCACCAGACAGAGCGGTAAATTGGTGTTAACTTCAGATCAAATCTGGGATTGAATTGCGATTTGATTGTCTGTTTGGTAGGAATTGATTGAATGGAAGTGTGTGCGTGGGTGTAGAGGTATTTACAACGGATTCGTATATAGATATGTAATGAGGATAATACACTTGATGCACCCCAGTTAAGAGTAGCGGGATTCAATGGGCAGGCACTCAACTTTTTTTTTTTTTTTTACTTTTCAAGGCGCTATACAGTCTGAGTGGAGTAGGGTCTTATCTTAACCGAGCCTTCAGCTGCGCACGATAAATAAGTGCAGGTCTTCTTTACTTATAATGTTTATGGCTTCTTGTCGATTTTAAGTAGATGTGAACATTTTCCGGAACAGAGCTGAGCTCTACGCGCTGCCCGTAAGCTCTACCTTACAGCAGGAAAGAGGTTCGGAAGTTTTACCAAAAGGTAAAAAGAACCTTGCAAGGCTACAGAGCCCGAAATGAAAATTGCAAAGACGAACAAGGGAACATCATAGTAGAATCGCAGTCGATGCTGAGGATATGCAAAAACTACCTCCGTAGACTGTTTAACGGCGATGACGAACTAAATCCCGCTGTCATGCAGAATAAACCATTCAACTAGGACGATGAAGACCAACATTTCCAGCCATCAAAGCCAACAAAGCCACTGAAGCAGATGGATGGCCTAACCGCCTAACCGCCTAACCGCCGAATTATTCAAAGCTGCAAACGATGACTTGGTTAGGAGCATGCACCAACTGATCTGTAAAATATGGTCGGAAGAAAGTATTGCCCGATCCTCAAGATAGGAGACCCTCTGAACTGCGCCAACTACAGAGGTATTAGTCTTCTTAACATCGCCTTACAAGATCTTATCTGCCGTGTTGTGTGAACGCCTGAAGCCTTTCGTCAATAACCTGGTTGGTCTCTATCAGTGTGGCTTCAGGGCAGGAAAATCTACCATGACCAAATATTCACACTGCGGCAGATCTTGGAGAAAACCCAGGAAGTCCAAATCGATACCCACCAGTTTTTCATCAATCTTAAGGCCGCCTACGACAGCATTTATAGAGACGAGCTATACAGCGCAATGTCTAGTTTTGACATCCCTGCCAAACTCGTCCGTTTGTGTAGGATGGCAATGGATAATGCACGCTGCTCCATCAAGGTCGGTAAAGAACTCACCGAAACCTTCGCTGTCAAAAAAGGATTTAGACAAGGCGATGCGCTGTCATGTGACTTCTTCAACATTGTTCTTGAAAGAATAGTGCAAAACTCAAACCGTAACACCAGAGGCACTATCTTTCAAAAGTCCGTCCTTCTACTCGCCTACGCCGACGACATCGACATAATCGGGAGAACGCAGCGTGATGTTACTGGCGCGTTCGTGAGCATTGAGACGGAGGCGGCGAAGATGGGTTTGGCGGCCAATGAGGGAAAGATAAAGTATATGCTGTCAGCAAGAAAGGACACAGCGACGTCTCGGACAGAATGTCACTATAGGACTTTGTCTACCTAGGCTACGCTATGAACTCAGACAATGACACCAGCGCTGAGATTAAGCGAAGAATAACTCTTGCCAATCGCTGTTTCTTTGGGCTAAGAAAGCAATTGAGTAGCAAAGCCCTCTCTCGAACAAAGTGACCCTTTATAAGACCTTAATCATCCCAGTCCTACTTTATGGTGCAGAGGCATGGACTCTATCAAAAGCGGATGAGCTTACTCTTGGTTGCTTCGAGAGGAAAATTCTTCGAGTAATTTTCGGTCCCGTCTGCATAGACGATGAATGGAGGAGGATATACAACGACAAACTGTACGGGCTGTACAGCGACATCGAGAAGAGTGAAGGTCCAACGACTGAGGTGGCTGGGTCATGTAGAGCGAATGGAAGCGATCGCTCCGGCCTGGAAGATCTTCGAATATACACCCGAGGGATGGCGCAGTATAGACGAAGATCGCAACTCAAGTGGCGCACGCTAGTGGAAGGGGAGCTTAACTAACTTAGCGTGTGCAGAACTGTAGGCCTAAGATCGTGTTGACTGGAAATGCTTGTTTTTTAGGCCCAGGTCCACCCCGTATAGTAGCGCCACCTTAAGTTAGTAAGTAAAATCATTTTCCGTGTCATTGATCTATGCCTACATAGGTATTCTTTCGATAAATTAAGAAGAGTAGAGGGGTTTGCATCTTCTCGACAAGGTCCATATCCTTGATCACAAGCTAAAATCAGAGGATAACGTCTTTGCCCGACCTTGATAGACCCCTTTGTTCTGAGAGAGTTTTCTCTGCACTGAGTTTATCACTTTTAATTTATCATGCAAAAGTTGTTGCCGATTTCCATATAGGATCCCCATATTCTAACTGGCTTCTTGGGTTCTAAATTATTTGGCTTAAGTCTGCATATTTTAACAGCAGCCCGATTGGCCTTTACGCTTGTCGGGATCAGGGGTCTGTGAAGTTATACGGTTCAGCAGCGACTTCCCTATCCATTTAAAAGCTTTTATCAGACGCTCAACTTTATTGCGACTTCCAATAAGAACAGCCTCAATTTTGTGGTCCGCTATATTAATTTCTTTTAAGGTCTTGTTAAAAAATCACTTAATCTATGTTTTTGGACACTAACTACTACCAAGACGATCCAGTCGACGTGCCCGACTATGTCCACCTCTATTGGCCGTATTTGTACCACAGGGCTGGGCCCAAAACTGACTCCGACATTATAAAGCGAACTCGGACATATACGCCAATCGTGGTTGTGCATCGATATTAATCTTAGCAATTTTCAATACACTTCTCATATGCCCGATTTGTCAACGACAGTTCGACAGTGCTACCAACTACTTAAGAATTGGGCATGTTCTACTCAACTGAACTCTAGGAGACGTATCATACTTACAACGCGTTCGCACAAGCGTTTTCTTCAGACCTTCCGCATAAAGTTGAGGGTATTTTTAAGGGCCCACCGTTTGACTCCGGATATGACTTCGCGTGCAAAATCGGAAACTTCTAAAGTCGCATGAATGGGGTTTCGCTTTTTTCTGAAGCCGTATTATTGTGTCTGTCAAATAAACCCTTGGTCTTCTTCTGTACACCACTCTCCCTACTATTCTCAATGCAAAACGGTATTTATCGTTCCTCTGGACCTTTATCCTATTAATATCTGAAATTTCCCTTTCACCGAAAACTTGATTTCATTTCAACCGGGCTTCTGCTAAGAGGGTCGCAAATGCCTTTAGTTGAGTTCTTATACAGCTTCTTTTAAAAAGTGGTTTCGGATTGAGTTCATATGCCGGAGGCCCTTTGGTCTTTTATTGATCTTAAGACTTTTGCAGAAATTGCATGCGGTACCTATTGTTCCCCTCGTTCAGAACTTCAGCACACGACCACTGAGCTACTGCGCCTACCTTTAAGCTAAGAAAAACTGCCTAAATTTGATCAGAAGGCTAAAAACGCTTTGTATGTATGTAATTGGTTTGGGTTCCATGTCACACAGGTGACAGGTGGTCTAGGGGAACAAATTCGATGAACTTGAAAGACAAGTTTCTGCGGAGGTTTTTGTAGGCCCAAATCCAACGCTTGTCAGACTCTGCGGTTATTAGTTCCATTGATACGGGTTTTCCTGTATGACTGTATGACTATGACTTGTCTCTACATGGGCCTTTTTATTCGCTCCTCATCAAGTGAGAGTGAAAGGCAGGTTGTGTCTTGTGTCGTCCCTGATGGCTCCGGGCGTTTATAGGGAATATACCACTTACCTATGGGCTCAGTGGTTAGTGTACTGGACTACTGTGCGGGGGGATCGTAGGCTGGATTCCCAAAAAAAAAAACACAAAAAAACAGCTTAAGGTTTTTACCTCTGCGCCACCTCTTGCGAACGTCTGACAAACATTTGATGGTATAGGTAACTGTCCTAAAAAGGCTTCTCAATTTAGCCGTTCGAACTCGGCATAAAATTGTAGGTATGCTCTCCATTTGTCCCAAAATGGTTGGCGGACCTGTTGCGCCAACTATTTTTTTAGGCTTGTGTGCCGCTAAGGGCCTCATAAATACGCCGCTTCAGGTAGTGTGATTTTTGGCTAACTGCCTCTAGTCAGTTAAGGTAAGGTCCCCTTCGATTAGGTGCAAGGTTGGGTATATGCAAAGTTAAGTTTGCTTGTGGAGATTTTGGCATAGGGTATTTCGTCCCGGGAGATTTTGGAAAAAGGGAAAAAAAAGATAGATTATGTCCAATAAGGGACTTTGGAAAAAGGGATAACGTGTAGGGATCCCGGTTTCTTTGCTGATCTCTTCAGGTCTCTTTTCAAGTCTTGTGACCTTTACACGTTCTTTTTACCATTTGGTAAGACTTCCGAAAACTCTTACTGAAGTATCACCTCTTTTTATCCTCGACGCGCTCTTTTCGTACTTAACCCTTTTCACCGTTGATCTTCTCTCTTTCAGAGCTCTCGACCGTTTCGTGTCTTCCTGTCCAGCGTCGCTTCGTAGGCGAATTATTATGCTGCATGTGCCCGACGGCACTCTTCGTTAAATGAGGGGTTTTATTAGCGTGGTTAAGCCTATCGCATCGCAGTTGCGGCATTTCCAATGGCTTTTTGACATCTATAGGTACCTTTGACATCAGGTCTTCCGCTGGCTGGATTTCCATATAGGATTTCTCTAAGGAACTAAAGTTGGCATTTTACAAACACTAGAATTGATTATTCATTGCCAACCCGACTGTCATCACTTTTCGGTGTCAGTCAGATAGCTCTGCGACTTATTTGGCGATCGTGACACCCTCCAAAAAGGATTTCAACTGTCAAATTAGTCAGCATTATTTGAATAATTTCCAATCTGCTAATGAGACATAAGCACTCTCATCATAAAAAGACTTTTTGGTGTAGGCGAGCAATTCAGCTTCCAATTGCGTTTGCGACACTCAGACGTCAGACCAGTCGCATCCTTTTTTGGAACTTCCAACCTTTGCCAATCTTGTGTATCGCTCCAAAAACTGGCTATCAAAAATAAGCTCGCTGATAAATTATAAACTTTCCAAAAGCAAAAATTAATTTTCTGTCAACTGATAATAATTTGTTGCCAGTCATACCAGTTTTGCCAAAAAAAAAAAATCACCCATCCGGAAAAAGCTAATTACTTTGGATGACATTTCAGTTCAGCCCCGTCGCGCCAAAGTCAATGGAATTCGAAACTCACAGGCGACTAATCGCCGCGGTCAATATGACACGCCATAATGGTCAAGCCAATGTCTCATAAGTTTCACAAGTATAGCCGTGAACTTGACTTATTGACTCATTGAGTCCGACAATTTGTGAAATGTACTCCCTAATTACCAGACAGGCTCCAGACGGCACACATGCCAATTACAACTGCGAAACTCGAACTATTTTGCAATTATCGATAATTTCGGGGAAGGAAAACGTGCCCTATCCACATCATGACACCGACCGACCGCCGATGACGTCCTACATCATGAGCGCATGTTTGCTGTTGGCTTGCCAAAGGAAACCTATTTTCGTCGGACCAATTTCTCAGTCTGCCATTTGTCTAGCTAAGCAGATCCCCGTGGCCCGACGACCGACGACGACAACGACGGGAGACATAAATAGTTTATTGTCACTTGTGGTGAAAGGCGAAAATACAAACATTTTTTTTTTTTGCCTTCGCCTCGCAATGTATCCCGTAGATACATGCTCCTCTATCTGTGGTGTACTTGTGTTTTGTTCCTTTTTGGTTCGTCGAATGGAAACCCATTCCCTTATGGTTTGCTGCAATCAATTCTGCCAGACAACCAAGAGTCAGTTCAGCTTCTGTTGGCTGTTACTGCGACCGATAGTCAAGGTACAATTGCTGCCAAATGGTGAGCCATGCTCAAAAGATTCCGATTCCGATTGGGTGAGCAACTTGGCTGTGCTGTTGGCTACTGGGTATTTTTAGAGGCAAAACAACAAGACATTGTATATATAGCTAACAGTGTTGTGCATTGGCTACTGTTTTGGTTTTGACGCGCATACGATAATGATAATGTCGGACGGAACGCGGTATAGGGCCAGGGGCAGAATGAATCTCGATGAAAGAATCGTTTGAATTCAAATATCATCCACTGGTTGAGTAAGCGCGTGTTTTGTTGCTCCTCGGTGGTAATTTATTAGCGTGCAACAATGTTGCAAGCAATTAAGCAATGTTATTGGATGTTTATTCTATTTTGCGAGGAAACGATAAATAAATTTAGAACGCAAACAAATGAATCACATGCACGACTTTGCGAACGGTCGGTGAAGACAAGTGGCAGTTCCGTGTCGAGTTGATTTTAATCGTGTATTGTTGTCAACTGTCATCGTCGGAGAACATGTTTCTTTTCTTTTTCTGTTTTTCTGTTTTTTTGATGTTGCTGAAAAGGAAGACATTTTCTTTAAATATATTCTGATTTACGCGAAAGGTCGTTGGAAGGTATTTGGACATTTTGATTGGCAAACGCATCTAAAGGTAAGATAAGTCGGAAATCTTGGGGTCATGAAATGTTCAATTTTTCGATTGTTTTCTTATATAATTCTTGAAAAGTTTCAGCAACATTTTGATCTTTCATAAAAAAGGCTTTAGGGATCATAGTAGCTAATTGTATAGAAATTGCCAATTTGTTGTTAGGTAGATACTTACTACCGGCCGCACTTTAAACGGAATTAAAAACAGCAATCAGAGAGGTAGATACGTACTTAAAAAAAGCAAAGAGAATTGTAGGTATCTACAATTTATAGCAAGTTTCTAAAAGTATTGCTAACTTTCTTAATTACTTAGAAGGCGCTACAATCCGGGGTGGACCTGGGTCTCAATCAATGCAGTTAGCTCGATCTTTGGCCAAATACCTCCAAGTTATTAGAGGTTCCGCCTACAATTGTCCGCACCGGAAGACTAGGTCTCTCTCTAGGGCGTTGTCATTATTATTTGGGGTTGAAGACTTTTTGGACCAGGGCGTTTCCATTCGCTCTACCGGCTGTCCTAATAGCCATCTTAGATGGCTGATTGAATAGTTTTATGCCGCTAGCTGTACTGATTGTGTAGTTTCTCGTTAAATCTCCTCCTTGAACACAAAGGGGACCTACAATTTTAGGAAGCATTTTTCTATCAAAGAAACAGAGAATATCATCATCCGCTTTAGATAGAATGAAAGATGCGCTGTACCACCTAAGTAAGTAAAGATGATGACGATAGAAAAAAATAAGTAGAAAGTGAAAAATGGGGCCATAAGGAGCTACTCTTAGGAGAGAGTAGTAGCCAAAGTTAAGGTGGGCAAAGAAGAATAGTCTCGGAGCGTCTAAAAACATATCGACGAAAGATTGGCATGCATTTTTTTTTTGCTAGGCAAAAAGTGTCAAGTCCCACGCCTACCGACTCTAGCTAAGGAGGGAATTAGCATGCCTGGACAGAACCATTCCCTAGTCAACCAATGTTAGGCAACAAAGTAAGGAACATTTAGTCCCTTTGTAGATCCTTTTGCGGCTCCGCAAAAACAAAAACGCCTCCGAATACCTCGGATCTGCTCTCCAGAAACCATTCTATATCCGGCTAACTAATGTAAAATGGATAACTTCAAGTAATTTAATTAGACTATTGACCAACTATTTGATACTCACTTCCTTGGCAACTTTTCAAGTGTTTATGCAACTCAGGCTCTCACAGCGCAACTTGTAGCAATATTGAAGGGTTCATCATGCCTAGGTCCTCAGCAGATCAAAGTTACGATTATGAATTTCTACAGGGATAGTCTTTGGGCATTGCCTTCTGAGAAAGCAAGCTTGGAGATTAGGTTAAACAAACACGGACACGTGCAGTTATTGCGAGGCCTATACATGTCGCAAAGGTTATTTCTAATCTTCTCGAATATCAAGCTATTGCTCGGAACAGAAGGAGGCACCTTAGAAAGTGTACATCTTCCACAATTTAGAAGACGTTAGCTTCTCAATCAGAATTTAAAACGAACTATGTAAGTTCAGGGCTTGTGCCTGTAGCTTATAACACATCTTTGTGCCGCGCGATCGATGCCTTATTCCTTCTCCTCTTCCTTTGGCTCTTAGTCGGAAGTTCAACGGAGTTCGTAGCTTCAGGAGATCGTTTAGCCAAAGGCTTCCCGAATCAAACCATCAGCGATCGCACCACTTACTACGACCAACTGCCCGACTATGTTGAGAAAGATTAAGCGTACTACCGGGTAAAACCTTTCCGCCACTTTCTCCTTTCTTCTAGTCCATTCTCCCGAACGATTTAAATAGTGAACTGCCAGGAATCTTCAGAGAAGCGAGCCCTGGGCACGAACCAGTATTCAACTGAAGAGACGAAGTTAATTTTATGTTGGTTGGGGCCTCCACAATCCTTGCCCCGACCTCAATCGAAAAAATCACAGGTGGATTTTAAATTTTGCGATTACCAAATGGAGTAATACCGTCCATTATTTGGTCCGACATATTCCTTTTTTGGACAGGTCTTACGTCGAAGTCAAGACATCGATTTAAGTCGCCTCTTACGGCAGGCGTGTATACGTCGGGTATTTTGTGTAAAGAGATTGAATGGCTTTCAAGAGAGAACCGCCAATTCCATACGTCTGTAGTACACTCCAGAGTTTACCTCGGCAAAGACTTTTCCGGGGAGACTTGTGATATACCCATGCAATTGGAGCAATCCCTCTTATCCCCTTTCTTGAAAAGGGACACAATCACCTCAATCTGCCAAACGCTGGGAGTTTTGCCTCACTCCCAGGCCACTTTAATGATACGAGAGAGCCATTTAACTCCCTCTTCACCTAAGGCCTTAAGCATTTATGGCCGGATTTCATCCACTCCGGCAGATTTGCCAACTTTTAGTGATTTGATCGCAAAAGTGACTTCCTATACCGCGATGGGTCTGTCATCCTCAATGGGTGGTATGCATAAAATCACAGTATTTACTTCAAGTAAAAGGCTTAAGTAAATACTGAAATTGAAGTAAAAGCTCCGATTTTCAGCATTTACTTCGTTTCGTATGCATAAAAATAAGTTTTTACTTGATAGCAAATACTTTAAAACCTCCTACCTTCCACCGTACTGTACATAGAACATAAAGAATAAAAATTTCTGGTGGGAGTATTTGCTACAATATCAAAAAGTATTACTGCTAACGCCATCCATTGGTTTGTTTTGATATGAAATAAAAGTGCCTTAGTAGTGTGTGGTCTGTCACTTGGTGTACAATGGCGGCGGAAGATGGAAGTGTGCCTGAGCGTCGTAGGAGGGGTAAGTTAATCTAATTTTATTGTTGCAATCCTGAGTAGATTCAGTGTTATTTAGCTTGTATTTTAAAAAGAATATGAAAAACGATTATCCATTGCAATTAGTTCATGTAAAACGTACGAAACCGTGAAAATACAGAACAAAAAATACTTATGTCCTTTTTAAAGTACAACGGTTGGTAGCGTCACTTTTTTAGTTTTTTTAATGTCCTTCATATAGTACTTCGGTTTTCAATTGAGTTGAACTTTCTCGATTTCAGTACTGTCACAAAATGAAATAACTGCGGCTTTAAATGAATCCGAAGTGGATTTTTCCAGTGACGATTGTGATGATGATCCTATGTATATTTTCCCTGAAAATATTCGTAGTTTAAGTTCGAAAAGCAGTAGTTGTTCCTCTGATGAGGCAGGTTTGGATCTACCGACTTCTTCACCAGCAATCTCTGACAGTTCATTAGTCTTGAGAGGCTCAACAACCAGACGCAGGACAGGCAGAGCGATAAGTCGAGGACGAGGGTTACTTCGCGGTAGAGGAAGGTATCAGCGGCAACCGTCTACAAGCCGCGAATCCAACGGTGTTCCTAACGGTTGAAATGGGCGTATTTTCCAACCTGAAGTAAGAAATCTTATGCAACCGACCTATGTAGAAAAAAATACGCATAATTGGGAGTGGCACAAATATTATAGTCAATATATAGATGATGATATCCTCTCCCAAATCGTTGACAGCACAAATAGGATTTCTGTTTTGATAAAAGGTAGATCATTGGGGTTGTCTATAAAAGAATTTAACGTATATTTGGGTATAACTATGATTATGTCTGCACTTTAATACCCTCAGTTGGATATGTATTGGGCAGAAAAGTGGCGGGTTCCAATAATTGCTCAGGCGATGACTCGTAACAGATTTTACTCTATTAGAACATCAATAAAATGTGTTTATGATGAAGATGTTACAGCAGATAAGAGAATTGACAAAATTTGGAAGATAAGACCGCTATTTGACAGAATTTTGAAGGGTTGCCTCCAGCAAAATCGGCCTACATCTGTATGTATTGACGAGATGATAATCCCATTTACAGGAAGATGTCCCATGAGACAGTATTGTCCTAACAAACCAAATCCTGGCGGTTTGAAAGTTTTTGTGCTTGCCACCCCACAAGGAATTGTGTGCGATATGGTTGTGTACCAAGGAGACTCTACTTTCCCACATTTAAAAAGTCAAGGATTTGGCTTGGGTGAAGCAGCTGTTTTGCATTTAACAGAATCTTTGGTTCCCGGGCATTTGATTTTCTTTGATCGATATTTCACAAGTGTTAAGTTATGTGAAGAGCTGCTGCGGCGGGGGTTCCATGGTACTGGAACTATAATGAAAAACCGGATTCCCAAAGACTGTGTAATGACGGAAGAGAAAGAGTTTCGAAAGAAAAAACGGGGGACTTCTGAAGTTAAAATTAGGGATGACGGCAAACTTGCTGCTACAATGTGGCTCGATAATAAGCCAGTATTAATGTTGTCCACCTGCTACTGCGACAGAAACCACGATGACTGCGAAAGGTGGTCGACACTCAATAAATTATATGAAAAAGTAAAGAGGCCTGAAGTGATAAAATTATATAATCAGAACATGGGTGGTGTCGATCTTACCGATCGTATGCTCTCTGTTTGCCCATCACGCAATCGAACAAAAAAATGGACAATCAGAGTCATTGCACACCTTTTTGATCTAGCTGTTGTCAATGCATGGTTAGAGTATAGGGAATCCGAAGTTCGAAAAGGCAAGCTGAAGCGACACATCGAGCAATTACGTGAATATAAACTTAATTTGGGAACAAAATTAGTGACGGATAATGACACGGAGAGCGATGACGAGAGCGATCCTGAGCAGTTAGAAGAACTTTTGCCGAAACACAAAAAAAGGAAGGTGATGATAGTGCCGATACCTTCAAAAGAGAGGCGTCAACAAAAGGCTGCACACCTGCCTGCGCAAAATCGGTGTCGAAGAGAAGGCTGTGACAAAAAAACTACCGTTTTCTGCAAAAAGTGCCAGATTTATTTATGCTTTACATCAAACAGAAATTGTTTTTCTGATTTTCATGAAATTGATATTTAAAAAAAACTTAATTCTCACAGTAAATTATTTTTTTAGTTTTTTTTTGTTTTAGTTTTAATTCAATCAATAGGAAAGTTGATTTTTTATTTTATTATTATTGAAAAAGGAAAATGTTTCCTAATTTTCATGAATTTAGTTGTTCTTTTTAAAATGTTTTTAGTTTTTTAGTTAAGGGCAATAATGGGAAAGTTGATGTTTTTGTTTGCAAATAAGATTTATATGACAGAAATAATATTAGTGTTGATAAATTCCCATTGCCCCACTGTGCCAATATGTAATTTGAGGCTGATAACAATAAAATGAAATGAATTCCCAATTGTTTTATTTTACTTTTGCTACTACGTTCACAACGAGCGACCTTCATATAGTACATAAAAAATCTTAGCGGTACTTTATTGAGTACCGTTGTACTTTATAAAGTACGTAGTGAAAAGCCAAATTTGGCCGAAGAATTTATTTTTTTATTTTTCCTATATTATTTGAACCTATAGCAATGACCCTTGCAAGTTTCATTAAGTTCTAAAATAAAAATAGGTGCTGGTAGGCAGGAGGTTAAGTAAATACAGAATTCATTCAAGTAAATACTTAAAATTCATCCAAAATCATAGTAAATACTATTTTTTTACAAACGGGTTTGAAAAATGTACGGTTGGCAAATTTTTTTTTATTGTACATATCCAGGCTTAAAAAATGTACGGTTGGACTAGTTTTCTTTATTGTACACATCCATCGCCTTGAGCTTTTTAGTCATACTAAACTAGTTTCTTCAAGTGACAAGTGATGGCAACTAAAGGGGTTGGGGTTGAAATACTGGTCAAAAATATATGGTCAAAATTCTGTTTTTAAAATACTGTATTTCAAAATTCTGTATGAACAAAATTCTGTATGAACAAAACTCTGTTTTTCAAAATTCTGTATTAAAAAAAAATGGTTTTGATAATGTAAAAAAGTGCGCACTTGTTAATTGTTAACATTATCAAGACTGTAGTATAAATATAAAATTTTACTCGTTACTGCACCAATTGTAGGTCCGCCATGTTTGTAACTCATTTTTGAGAGCTGTCATTTTGCTGGTCTTCTATCTCGCTCTTATTATTCTGATCGCTGAACGAGTACACGCCGATATTGGCAGACAATTTCGTAATTTTAAATTAAAATAAAGATAAGTCAATTAAAACAAATGTCGGCGCAGTAGCGCAGTGGTTAGTGTGTTGGACTACTGTGCGAGGGATCCCAGGTTCGATCCCCGGAAAAACCCAAATTACATCTTAAAGTTTTTTTCTACTGCGCCACCTCTCGCGAACGTCTGACAAACATCCGAGAGTATGCCTGTCATGAAAAAGCTTCTCAATTGAGCCGTTCGGACTCGGCATCAAATTGTAGGTCCCTTCCATTCGTCCCAAAAATAGAAACTCACACAAAACGAATGGTTGCGAGAAGCTAGGCCTTGGGTGTCACCCGCCTGTTGCGCCACCTATTTATTTATTTTTTTTAAATTAAAACAAATATATACTTACTACAAAACCATTTTTTTTTTAATACAGAACTCTTACATACCACTTCTTTTTTTTATATTTTCCTGTCTCCTTTCATATCTACATAGATTTATAAAAACAATTCTGTTATGCTATTTTGTTATTTTTATGTTTATTGTTTATTAAATTTCTTTGAAGTATTAAGTTTACTGTAATGTTTTTGTTAAATTATGTTCCTAAATGATTTCCAATTTTTGTTTCTACATATATTTTTTTTTTTTTCAATAAATTTAAAAAATTATATTACAGCTTGATTTTTCTTATGCAAATACTTTTTCAAAATATAGAATTGGGTATAAGCAGCAATTCGGAAAACAGAATTTTGCACATACAGTATTTTGGATATGCAGCATTTTGGATATACCTACAGGATTTTGAAATACGCAGAATTCCGAAATACAGATTTTTGTTCATACAGTATTTTCAAAAAAAAAAAAAAAATACAGAATCTTGTCGATACAGTATTTTGAAATCCAGAATTATGGCCCACTCCCCAACTAAAGAGCTAGAAAATTTGTCAATTTGCCAAATGCATCTTACCAATGAAATATTCACTTAACCACTCTACATTTTCTCGTTCAAAACGATACAGTTGCTTGAAATGTACTTCGGTCCCCGATGGCCCGATCGTCGTTCCTTATACACCTTTGTGGAGTTAACACGTATATACTCTGCCATTCTGATTAGAATATAGACTTTTTTTTTAAATTTGAATTATTATAGGACCTTAATCGCTTTAAACTCGATCTGTGACTAAAGTCTCTTAGTATTGCTCCTTATAAAACTGCTAAATTCAAGAAAAAGTAAATGCTATGAAATTTTCAAGTTGGTCGATAGCAACTTGAAAAATTTCCAGTATTTACTGAAGAAAAAAAGTAAATACTAGTTTTTATGCATTCCAAGAAAGTATTTACTGAAAAAATTCATCCGAAAAAAGTATATGCTTTTATTTGAAGTAAATACTTAATTTTTAGTATTTACTCCGTTTTATGCATACCAAAATAAGTATTTACTTAGAAAATCCCCAGTAAAAGCATTTACTGTCTTTTATGCATACCACCCAATGCCCTGGATTGGATTGAGCAATTCTGAAAAGTGCTCGCTCCATCTGCGCAAGATGTCATCCTCATTAGAAAAAAGTGTACCATCTTTGGATTTGACTCCTTCAATAATGTTCCACACTTCCCCCCTCAGATGGTCTGCTAGAACACCTTGCTTGCAGATCTGTGATCAAGGTCTAATTTCTCGCCGAACTCCTTCCAAGACTGTTCTTTGGCTGCTTTAACAGCCAATTTGCAAGTTATTCGCGCCTCAGTGAAATTTTCACGCTTTAAGATTCATAAATGAATACCTATGGGTATGTAGATACCCAAACATTCAGTTGTATTAAAGAAAAGATACAAATGCGGATATCTCTAGATTAGTCAGAACAACGCAGAAGTACTGTCAGAGTATCAGCAGCTTCAACGCTGAACTACAGACTTTTTCGGATACCAAATTTGTTGCGCCCTTAAAATGATTATAAAAAAAAATTCTCTCACGGTGTTGCCTCGAATAAAATCGAAAGGTTTCAGAACTCGAACGAGTTTTGGCTGAGGTACTTTAAAGCAAGAGGTGTACCTAGGTTACTTCTGATTACATTTGACTCAAAAGATAGTAGAGATTGGAGCCCTTTACAGCAATTGAAGCAGCCCTATTAAACACCCCAGTGTAACAATTCCGGTCTTTTCAAAACAGGCTTCTAGGTTCCAATCAAACGTACCCCAACCTCCACAACATCTTGCGAAATTGCAATTGAACGCAAAAGGTTAGATATATGTATCTATATAACAGCTCGCATCAAAAATAACTCTTGTCTCGACTTTGAATTTCACAACCTTTTCCCTGGTCACCTCACCACATCACTCTATGATATGAAGTTATTTTTAAATTAATTGAAACAACACCTCTGTGTGCAACAATGTATGAAGCTCGCCGCGTCAATGTACCGTACAGAAACAAACAGATAATTAATCTCAAAATCCCCATCTCCTCAACCCAGTGACAACAATTACTCGATTTATTGCAAAACAATTGCACCATTCAGCTCTCAGAATCAGCGGGAGAATTATCTTGTCTCATGTACGTTACGTACCCTGTGACTGGTGTGACTGCTATCGCAGCCACCTTGAATGTCTAGACATTAAGCAAAATGTAACAACAACAAAAACAACTAATCTGAGAAATACGCACTCGGCTGTTGCATTGTAGCGCGACTTTTGCCAAGATAAGGCGAACATTGCGACATATCGACCAACAGCCATATCTTTACCCATTGGGGGTAACTGTTGCAATTGCAACTGCAGCAGGTGCATTGTGCATAACTCTGTTACTTACACAGTCACACAAGACCGACAGAAGGTAAAAGATACAATTTGAATCTCTAGAATTCGATTGAATGCACTCGCCGCCGCCGCCGCCGCCGCAGAACTTATGAACACTCGCCAACCAACTCTCAACTTCAACTCTCAAGGCGGGTGTTTCTCTTCTTTTTGTGTAGGTACAGTGGTTCTGTTTTTTTTTGTTGTGATTTTGCCGCCATTCTATACGTCTACCTACTGACGGTTTCACATTGCCGCTGCCTTTGACTTGTATACTTGCACTTCGTGTGGTGGCGGTTAAGCTCTTTGATATCTCTCATGCGGAAGTATGCGATTTGGATTTCATTGCATCGCAGAATGTGAAGCGATTGGCCTCAGCTTCAGCTTCCATCGCTTTGAGAAGGCAATTCGATTATCCCTCGGAAGGACCACGAATTTACTGCTGCACAAAATTGCATTTTCGCTTTTGGCACTGTGTGCAGATGGCGAAAGCCAACCAACCACAGCGTGAATTCCAGACAAGGAATTCCTGTCGGCAATAAAAGGTCTCTTCGCATCCGGGGAGTATTCAAGTTTTATTGGGCGAGAAAACTGAGAGCAGCTTTACGATTACGACACCGCACAGCAATTGTTGTGCGGTGACAATGGGCCGGCATAGATTTCATCCGAAGACAGCAATTGTTAGAAAGGACATTCCCAAGCAAGTTGGCATGTATCCAAAAGTCATGAGCATAACCATGCCTACTGCTGCATACATCTTTGCCACCACCACACAGATGCATGAGAGTAGATAACAGACCGCTGCTGCTGTGGCCTGCGTTTGGCGCTGAGCTCCTGTTAACCGTTTAAGAGACCTGTTCCCAAATATGGTGGTACCTATTCCATGCAATGCAGGCAGGTACATGGAGCAGGAAAAAAAAAAGAATAATTTCCCCCAGACGATGGAAAACGGGCCACGAAGAGCAACAACGAATGACAGGAAAAAAACGGTCTAGACGCAGACTAGACTCCATAAAAATAATTATTATCGGTTGCAATTTCTTCGATACCCTGTTTTTTTTGCATTCTTTTTGTTTTCTTTCTCTTGGGGGGGTTGTGTTTTTTTCTTTATTCCATTCCATCAGTACATTCGTTCGCCTGAAACAACAGTTGTCTGTTTATTGCGAAAACAAAAAGTCCAATTCTTTTATTTGGACGAGAGCGAAACAGTAGCAGCAGCAACTCAGTGGGCTGTCCAGTCCATTTGCTATTTGCATTCGTTGGAGTGGAGCATTCTTCTGTAATTTTTTTTACTGTCATTCTGTCCGATTCGGATGCAGGCGAGATACAGATACATGTTCACCTAAACAAAAGCGAATACAAATGGCGAACAAGTTATGCCCCCGACGCGACGGACGACGATGAGACTGAGACGACGATGATCGAAGATGAACCCCCTGCCGTCAGTCAGTCAGTCAGTCAGATGTATACACATGAAAAATGCGACAACAAAAAGTCTGTCTGGCCAAACAGCAGAACAGATACAAAACAGAACACATTCTCCCAGATCTCGTGACTGTCGTCTGATGATGCATCTCATGCACCTCGGGATGCGACACAGACAACAAGAAAAAAAAAAAAAAAAACCAAAATGACAGCCAAAACAGCAGGCGAACACGTTTTTCGATTTCAATTACCTTTTGTCTTGATTGGATCTTCCATTGGATGCCTACCTACAGTATGGATACTTTGGGTTCGATTGCAGCTCCCAGCGGTGGCGGTGAGGCGACAGTAACTCAGTTAATGGCGGGAGACCGAATCCCTGTCAGTGACACCATGTAACCCCTTCAATAAGAGCCAAGTCAATGGACGGTAAATTTGTATCGGCGAGTTCATGTTCGTGATATCGCAATCAACTTAAAGAAACGTATGTTTACTTAATTTGTAGCACTTATAGCCAGACAGAAAGCTGTTAAGACAATTAAAATTAAGGCGACCGACGACAACAAAAGTAGATAAAAGTTTTGGTGCTAATCAAGGCAATGAAGCCAGAAAATTGCGAAATGACTTTGAATTTGGCTGAGAAACATTTGAGATGACTAAGTGCAACAAATATCCTTTAGAAGAGGGTTGACACAATTTGTCAGCAAAAACGAACTTTGACATTTAACTTCTGCGACCTTGTAAAAGAATAGTAAGCAATTTGTTGCAAGTCTGGTAATATGTAAGAGTTAAGAGCGTGACAAGGCAACAAAACCATAACAGAGGCCTGATGTAGAGGTGAGCAAGGAAACCTTGTAGTAGAGTCACAGTCGGTGTTAAAAACAGCTTCTACTGTTAAACGGCGATAACTACCGAAAATAAATCTTCACGATGAAAGCCAAGATTTCTAACATTACCTCTTACTTAAAGAGCTTCCGATCCGTCTCTGTGAGAGCCTTACATCCCCTACGATCGCGTGCTGCTGCTCCAGCTATCCCAGATCTAGCGCTCTGGGTTGGTCTTTGAAACGGAGGTTTGGTCTTCCTTGTCTTCTCGAACCTGGGGTCTGGGATTCGAAGATCCTCTTGGCTGGAGCATTATTGTCCATTCGCTCGATGTGGCCGGGCCAATGTAGTCGACGTGTTTTGGCTTTTTGGACTACTTTAGCGTAGAAGTCTCGACGAATTTGATTTTAATAAAATGCTGCCGTCCCTTAATATTATTATTTTTGGACTACATCCACATCTTGGTACAGCTCATAGAGTTCGCGGTTGTATCTTCTCCTCCATTCGCCCTCCTCGCACACAGGACCAAAAATCCGCCGAAGTATTTTTCTTTCGAAGGAGCCCAGTATCAGCTCTCACTTCTTGCTTATCGTCCAGCACTCGGCGCCATTAAGCAGAACTGGCAGGATAAGGGTTTTGTAGAGCACACATTTCGTCCTCCGAGTTAGGAGTTTTGAACCCAGTTGTTTTGCCAAACCGAAGTAGCAACGGTTTCCTAGGGTAATTCTTCGCCGGATCTCCACTAGGGTGTCATTCGTGGAGTTTAGGTTTACTCCGAGGTAGGTGAACTACCTCGAAATTGTTGCTATCAATGGTGACGTTTTGTCCTAAGCAGTGGACAGATGCTTGTTTGTTTGTTGATAGCATGTACTTAGTCTTGTCCTCATTTACTTCAAGCCTAACGGATTTCGCCTGTTCTTCAATCGCCGTGAACGCTTCTATCACGGCACGCTGGGAGCGACCGATGATGTCAATATCGTCCGCATAGCCAAGCAGCTGGACGGACCTGTTGAAGATAGTGCCTTCCGTGTTGACACCTGCCCTGCGCACTATCTGCTCCAGTACGAGATTGAAGAAGTCGCATGAAAGAGCGTCTCCTTGCCGAAATCCGGTGCATGTTTGAAAAAGTTCGGAAGAGCTGCTTCCAAACTGCACGTTGCAGCGCGTGTTTTCCAGCGTAACGCGACACAGCTGAATCAGTTTTGCCGGGATTCCAAATTCGGCCATCGCCATATAGAGCTCCTGACGATGTATGCTATCATACGCGTCTTTGAAGTCGATGAATAGGTGGTGAGTTTCGACTTGAAATTCGTTGGTCTTTTCCAAGATTTGCCTCAGTGTCAAAATTTGGTCTATAGTCGATCTGCCGGGCCGGAAGCCACACTGGTACGTGCCGATTAGTGTGTTGCAGAACGGTTTTAGACGTTCAGACAGTACGTTGGATAGGATCTTGTATGCGACATTTAGCAAGGATATGCCTCGATAGTTCTTGTAAGACATAGGATCGCCTTTTTTGTAGATGGGGCATATGGAGTTGATAGTCCAGTCATCGGGCATGTTTTCTTCCACCCATACTTGGTTGATGATTCGGTGCATGCTCCCTACCAAAACATCACCACCTTATTTAAAGAGCTCCGCTGGTAGACCATCAGAGCGTGCGACCTTGTTGTTCTTAAGCTTTTTTATAGCTAGGCCAACTTCTTCTATACTAGGTGGTGGAACTAGTTCTTCATTGACTGGACGTGGGTTCTCTTCTTGCACTATCACTCTCTCTACATGATGCCCTTTAAGCAGCTGCTGGAAATGCCGCTTAAACACGTCTACTATTCCCTGCGCTTCGGTGACTAAGTTTCCTTCGCTGTCTCGAAGAGCCTGCATTCCGGTTTTGTAGCCAGCAGCCAGTTGCTTAGCTTTTTTATAAAACCGCCGGATGTTATTACGATCGCGCGACTCTTCGATCTCCTTGAGCTGGGAAGCTGCGTAAGCCCTCTTCTTTCTACGCAGGATCTTCTTTTCCTCCCTTCTCCTGGCTCGATATTCTTCTCTTGCTGCCCTTGTTTTGCGCTGCAGCGCTTTCTTGTGTGCATCTTCTGTCACCTTTATATGTACCATCAATAGCAATGTACACGCACAACATCGACGTATCGGACAGAATGTCATAAAAGGCGGCTATAACGTTGAGCTATCTAGGGAATTTATCTACCTCCTAAAATCTGAAAATGACATCACATCAGAAATCAAGCGAAGAATTGCGCTTGCCAATCGCTGTCTCTTTGTATTGAGTAGTAAGGCAAAGGCCTTGTCAAAAAATCTAAGGAGCCCAAGCCTAGTCGTCGTCTACAGTGCAAAAGCATGGACATTACCGAAGGCGGATGAACATAATCCTTGGTCATTTTGAACACAAAGTTTGCAATAAACGAGGAAGTTTCGTGCGATCCGGTCGTGCACTTTATTTATTATTGGGCTGCAAGACTCCTGTGTAGGCCTCTTTTTTAAGTAGGTTTTTAATTTATGAATACTCTCCATTCTGACAAAATGACCACAAATGAAATGACACAGTAATATTGATATTTTTGGTAGTTAATCTCTTCATCAATTTTTACTTCAATCTTCTACTCTATCTACTTAACTTAACGATTATTATGGCCAAATGAAGACAGACATGTTTATTATTTAATGTCTTCTACGTTCTATATAGATTCATTGAAAATCAAAAAGCCGATTAATGGCCTTAATCAAATATTCGATTTGCATTTAAAGCACATGCTGAGCAAATTTTCTTAAGAACCCGTATTTATACTGTGACCCCTGGATAGACGAATAATAATATTTCCTTAGACATGGTCGGACATTATGCAAACATTCAGTCAATGCTATAACCTTTTCTCGGTCCCGCACAAGCAATAACCGACTGTCCAGAGTCCAGGACACCAGAGGATCCTTCTTATTCGTCTCCTTTGGTATCGGTTCGGTAGGTACTTATTATTTAAGTATATCCCTATCGATTTAATTTTGCTCTACCATTGTTTTTGTTTAACTAATACAAACTCTGGGCTCAGTAGTGCATCGTCCGATTGCAGACTGACTGCTATATGAGAAGAGTGTGTCGGCCATCGATGCAAAAAGGGACAGAAACCACTAAAGAAGACTATGCACTGGTGTAATTATAATCCACCTCCAGACAGCAGAATGGTTCTATTATATGTCAATACACGTAACAATGGAGTCATTGGCTGTGTGTGAGTTCAAAAAAGGGGGCCAAAAGAAATAACAAAAGTATAGGTAGACGTAGGGCGTAAATTTGCAAGGATTAAACTTTTCCAATTGAACGAGTGGACACAAATGTAAATATTGCTAAAGGAGAAGTCGAAAAATGTTCACTCAGCAGATGGGCATGGGGGTATGAATGGGGAGATATTAATTTTTTTCGGAAAATTCCAAACCTTTTGCCAACATCTGAAAAGCGTTAGTGGTAATGGATGAATAGCCAGAGATACCATACGAGCTTCCCATCAATTGTCAAAATCATAATGTGAGTCCTTGGAGGATGCTTTATGCACCAATAGGGGCGTAAGTAACTTACGTTTCTTGATAAACGTATCGACTTTGGATGGGCAATTCTTACAGGAAAATGCCTTGAACTGCATCGACTTGAGTTTATGGTTTGGAAATAGTTGGGAAAGAACATAAGAACATTGCGGATGGATGGAACTTCTTTATGTCGACTAACAAGCTGACAGGCAGAATATTAGGGGTGATAGTTGAGATTTTAAAGCTTAGGCTTGAAAGGTCAGCATTACCTCTATCACAAGTGCATGTTCTGTATATGAAATCGGAAAGCTCAGCTTTCTTAGAGGGTTTTCTTTAAAACAGCTGGCGTCCAAGAGGCCATCAGGGGCCAGTACCACGAAACAACAAGTATTGTTAAACAGTAGCAATTTATCGGAGCAATATGTTAAAATGCTCCCATTCCACAATATTTGTTCTTTCGTGGTACAGGCCCCAGGTTGGGAATCACTTAACGGACTTGGCTTTTTAAAAAGCTTCACACAGGCGAGAAGAACTTGAAAAATTGCTGTCGAATCAGCCAAATCAGTCTTGGAGAGACCTAAGGCTTAAAGTCAAATCGTGATTGTAGTTCTATAAGCTAGGTGACGGATGGTCAACGTTATGTCAGAGGACAGAAGTGGAATATCACTGCGGGAGTCAACTCCAAAGGTAGTCCACTTAATTCCCATTTCCCAATGAGAAGGACATCTAACGCAGATCGAGCGAGCACTTCACACCATCAGCATAACAAGGAATTGAAGATGACAGGAAACTTATTTGGTCCAAGCATGTTGAATCGAAAACCGATAAGGCGCTGTCGACTTTCTGGCAGTGCAAAGGCGCTTTTGGCAAGACATGTGGCTTATCTCATAAAAGGGTCCTTTGAATCTATACGGCAATGGTAAGACCACTTCTCTCATATGCATCGGTTGCCTCTTTCGCCAAACTCCAAAGAACGGTTTGCCTTGGCTGCACAGGGCCCTTCCCTAGCACTCCGGGCTCTGCTCTAGATGCTATCATGAACCTCCCCCCTTCTTGATATTTTTATCATGGGGTGTACGCTGAAAATCATCTCCCGATTAAAGGGAGCTGGCTTTTGATCCTTTGACCTCTGTCTTATGGATATCCCGTCTGACGCAATGACACCAGAAATCCTATTGCGACAAAATTACCACGTCAACTTTCCTCATTCAACGGAATGGCTTTGGCCAGGCTCTGAGCCAGGGAAAGAATGCCATTGTGTATTCACGGATGGCTCTAAAACTGGACAGGGGTCTGGTTCGGGAGTCTTCGTGGAAAGCGAGAACATTAGAATACACTACCACTTGGGTAAACATATGCGACTGTCTTCCAGGCGGAGATTTTCTCTATCCTTATGCAACTGCATTAAAAGGGCTGCTCAACCCACTTACCTCGTCCAAGTTAGTGCTCGAACTCAAGCTTTCTCTGGTCGGTAGGATAAACACGGTCAATCTTGTTTGGGTCCCAGGGAAACGAGATCGTTGATGGGCTTGCCAGGCTGGGTTCAGAAGAAGCTCTCTTAGGACCTGAAACTGCGTTGGGTCTGCTTGCATCCGTGGTTAGGTCATCCTTTAATACTTGGGTTTCTCGTGAACACGAATGTCAGTGGCGTGACTGTGCTGGGTGTAGACAGACAAAACGACTGCGTCCGGACATCTGCAAAAGGTCGGCGTCTTTCCTTCTGTCTCTCAGGAGAATCGACTGCAGACTGTTTGTGGGCGTCCTCTCGGGCCACCAAGCTTTTGCCAACCACTTAAATGTATTGGGCTTGAGCGATACCACCATCTGTCCTGCTTGTGGGGAGGGCGACGATACAGCGGAGCACTTCCTCTGTAGTTGTCCTGATGCCTTTGCTCGCATCAGGTGGCGGATCTTTGGGGCTGACGTGGCGAGTGCCGAACATCTAAGCTCTTCATCACTGAAGCTCCTTCTCATCTTTCTTCGAAAGACGGGAAAACTAAGTACAGCAATGTAAGGTGTCTGTTTGGCAGTACAATGGACCAGTTGTGTCTGAGTGCTCCATCGGATAATAACAACCTCCGACAAAGAAGAAGAAGATGACAGGCCCATCACCTTGAAATAAGTCTCACCGAGTGGTCAAGTCAAGTCTTTTGGGACGAGCATTACGACTTTCGTCCGTCAGAAGTACAACCGACCAGTTATTCAATCTTAAAAAGCTGGGGACTAAGACTTACTTACTTAGATGACGCTACAGACCGGTGTGGTCGTGGGCCTCGACCAACACTCTTCTCTAGTTAGCTCATAGAGTTCGCTGTTAAATCCCCTCCTCCAAAGCCCGACAACGCAAAAAGGGACCAAAGAATTTTGCGTTCAAGACGACCAAGAAGGTCTTCATCCGCCTTTGTTAACGTCTATGCTTCTGCGCCATAAAACAGGACTGGGATGATGAGGGGTTATGTAGATCAAGACACATCAGCCTAAACATATTTGTAGTCTTAGAGAAGGCTTAACCGCTTGTGGTAAACTCTCAAGTGCACGGCAGAATATAAAATTTGATAGGGTAGGCCATTCAATATCTATTCACCCGCGTGTTGAGTTTCGGCAGGGATACATTTTGTAACTTCACCTTTTCATTACTTAAATAAGGACTATAAGTTACAGCCTTAGCGAAAAACATTTCGAATTCGAGAGGATAAGTCATCACTTATGACTTTTCCATTTTTTGGTCCTACTAGACTGAACTTCAGTGCCCATATGCAATGGGTTTCTAGAGCCACTGGTGAAGCTATGATAAAGGTAAATGTGAATAAATCTGAAAAAGGTCGTCTCCAGATTGCTTGGTCAACACACTCTGCACGTAAGTGGAATCTCTTTAAAACATTTGGAAAGGATCATATATCTCGGCTTCGGGGTATTATTCACGAGCGACAGAAGTTTTCTCGTAGGATTGGGCAAAATGGGTTAATTTTGAGGCAGTTAGGGCGTTAGGCCAGTCTATTAGTAGAAGGAGCGAACTTGGTGCCAAAGTTAAGTTATAGGTCTTTAATTCGTTATTTGTTCCAACTCCCTTAAATATGATCTTGCGCTTTATCTGAACCGATCAACGGAATGATAAAGACTGCGACTATACAAGTTGCCTAAATGAGATTCCTCTTCTCTAAATTTCTGCAGTGACTGAACCGAGATCGTAAAATAAATGCGTATAGGGTACCAAATGTCGTGTAGCTACTCCATGCTTCGATAGTTTTAATCACACTAAACGCATGTTCCCAACCTGGCTTCCAAGAAGTGCCATGGATTCTGTGTCACGAGTAAGTGCATCTTTGGAGTACTTTCATGATGAGATCGGTCATCTCATGCTTAGTGTAGATTAGGTAAGTGTACAGGCAGTATTTGATTTACCCTCATGGAGTACTTTTAGCCAATTGTGATTGGGAAGGCTCCTCATTGTTACGCTGCTATCACTGATCGCATCTGCTCAGGTCTGTCATCCATACAGTAGGATATATTGCGTGACTGTCATACAAAGTTTTCGCCAACTTGGCTTTGGTCCTTTCGAGTTTGTCAATTTAGTCAGTATATGAGGTTTGTATCTAACCTCACACCCAGGTGTAGGCAATAAACTGCATCTTTAAAGGTTTTTGCCTCTTAGCCTACCTATAGGGACCTCAGATGATTTTGGAGATCCGCCTCCTAATCAGCAAGACTATATCAAAGCTGCTGAAACTTGTACCAGGAACATCATTTCTAAAGCTACTGTTACACATGTCAAAAATCGTGTCAATTTTGTACATGATAAGTAGGTAGACAAAGTCCTTTACCATCTCAAAGTTATATCTGTCTATAGTGACATTCTTTCCAAGACTTCGGTGTTGGGTGTCCTTTCTTGATGACAGCATATACTTTGTCTTGCCCTCATTGACCGCCAAACCCATCTTCGCCGCCTCCGTCTCAATGCTCACGAACGCGCCAGTAACATCACGCTGCGTTCTCCCGATTATGTCGATGTCGTCGGCATAGGCGAGTAGGTGGACGGACTTTTGAAAGATAGTGCCTCTGGTGTTAGCGTTTGAGTTTTGCACTATTCTTTCAAAAACGATGTTAAAGAAGTCACATGACAGCGCATCGCCTTGTCTAAATCCTTTTTTGACAGCGAACGTTTCGGTGAGTTCTTTACCGACCTTGATGGAGCAGCGTGCATTATCCATTGTCATTCTGCACAGACGGACGAGTGCATTGCTCTGTATAGCTCGTCTCTATAAATGCTGTCATAGGCGGCCTTAAAATCGACGAAAAGGTGGTGGGTATCGATTTGAACTTCCTGGGTTTTCTCCAAGATCTGCCGCAGTGTGAGTATTTGGTCGATGGTAGACTTTCCTGGCCTGAAGCCACACTGATAGGGACCAATCAGGTTGTTGACGAAAGGCTTCAGGCGTTCACACAACACGGCAGATAAGATCTTGTAGGCGATGTTAAGAAGACTAATACCTCTGTAGTTGGCGCAGTTCAGAGGGTCTCCTTTCTTGAGGATCGGGCAAACAATGCTTAGGTTCCATTCATCGGGCATACTTTCCTCCGACCATATTTTACAGATGAGTTGGTGCATGCTGCTAACCAAGTCATCGCCTGCCGATTTGAATAGCCCGGCGGTTAGGCCATCTGCTCCAGTGGCTTTGTTGGACTTAAGCTTCACTTCGTCCAGGTCGGGTGGACGGAATTGTTGGTCTTCATCGTCCAGGTTGAATGGTTCATTCTGCCTGACAGCGGGATTTAGTTCGTCATCGCCGTTAAACAGTCTGCAGAAGTAGTCCTTCCATACCCTCAGCATCGACTGCGATTCTACTATGATGTTCCCTTGTTTGTTCCCTTGTGCTTTCGTCAATATGACGTCAAATTCTATTTTAAAGTAGTGTGTTGACAAAATGTTATGTCAAATTGACTCGATTTTTGACATAGTAGCTTCAGAGTTTTTCACGCACATCAAGCATTAAAGCCCTGTAGGTCATTGCCGTGTATACCTACGGGTCTCCTTTTTCTTCGTTCTTTTGCCCAGTCCTTGTTAAAAACGCCTTCTTCTAAGATGTTGTTGTCGAAGTCGGAGGTTAGTCTTGGAAATACGTTTTAAAACTTCAGCTATAGTATCTACCTAGCTAGAAGTCCCTTTTTATATCGCATTTGGTGACTGTTGTCAGCTCTTGTTCCTTAAGTTTTGGGGTTTCCGACTACCACCCGGGGGTGACTGTGTGTACGATTTTCGTAATTTTTGACGCTGCACAATGGACCATCTAATAGCCCAGTCTCCGCACCCCCTCTCTACCTACTCATATGGGGATTTCCCTGATGGTTTGGATGAATGGCGGAAGACCGAGAGTTGTGACAAGTCCGCTGCACAATGCAGTTGAAATAGCTATACTACCAGGACGGGCTTGAACTCTCCTCCCTTACCGATTTCCATCTGTGCCGCAGTTTAGCTCTAGCGAAAAATAAAAGTCCAACAAATTGTAATTACCTTATCCAACAGAGACACAAATTTTTCCATTCAAACACGATTCAGGATCCCAGGCCATAAGAATATAAATCTCCCGAAATGAACACATACGTCACGATTTTATATAAATATTTTTTTTTGAATGCAATTTATAATCTGTTAGGGGCAGAGACACAAATGCAATCAATTCACTGGACCATACTCTAAGGTGTTCCTGATTCCTGTCCAAATATTCGATGGCGTACGACAGTCACTAAATGTAAACAACCCCTCAGCCCACCAACAACGCAACACACACACACACTCAGTTGGCAGTGCCTCCTCTTTATAAATCACCAATTCTGGTTCCGCAGTGGTAGCTGGTAGGTATAGAGACAAATTTATGTGAACCGGAGAAGGCCATAAATACGTGAATATCCAACCATTCATTTTGTGGCACCTCAGCGCACAAACACATACACACACATCGTGGATCATCAGAGTCATTTCTCTTTTCCGCAACTCTATGAGCGCTAGATACTTTTCGATTGCACGAAATCCCCATCCCCGACGTCCGACCCCATACCCCAGAGAGAAGAGATTTATTATCTTGCCTCATTCGTCTTCGTGTCGGTTTGTGTTAGTTTTTTTTTTTTTGAAGGGAATCGGGCTGTAGGAATATCAACTAAAGGCACGTTTCCTTGCAGGCCAGTACCTATATGCAAATGCTCAAGCTATTTGCCAAATTGTACCGAAAACGAAGAGCTCCTCCTCCTCCTCCACTGGAATTGTCAAGATATACGAATCACCGAGCAGAGGAAGCACAGGGATTAACCACACATCACGATGGCACCTCCAATCGACCGCAAAACGTGATGGTAATCTATCACACACAAGCGGCACTGTAGTCACATTTCCGATTTGGTTTCCACTATTCCTGCCATTTGTCACGTTGAATTTGTTCGACACGTTGTGCGCTGGACGGCGAAATGTTTAAAAAAAAAGCCAAACAATGTATACGGAGTTATCTTGGGGAGTCATCTATTCATTCGGTCAATATGTGAAGCAACAAGGCATATGCGGAGGAAAGGGATGTCGAAAGTTCAACATATTCCCGGTGCCATTGGCGGGGGTGATGCTATTCCGCGTCGTCCTCTTCCAAAGATTGATTGAATGCTAATGTACTGTGAATGGAAATAAACACACACACACACGCGCAGTCTAGGGGAGGCCAATGAACGGATGGGGTGTCTGTCTGTCAATCTATACCTCTTGACAGTTTCCGACGCAGGAACTCACTATCAACAGCGATTTCGATTAATGCAAACCAAGTCAATTGAATGGGAAAAAAATATGATTCGTCATCCTTTCGGGTGTTGCTCGTAATTCCTGTTGAAGGTGAGTGACGATAGATGAATGGAGCATATTATGTAGGTACTTGTCTGTGGATCACGAAGGGTGCCGCCGAGGGATATCACCGTAGAGAACTCTCTAATGGAATTAAAAAGTCAAATTGTGAATGATTTTGATGGGATACGAGTACACTGGCTGCGTTATTGGTTTCCGTTGGCAATGTCTGTCAGCCAGCACTTGTGTTGTTATGATTCCCGTTTTTGACAGTGATAGGGAGAGGGCAACGTGCATAGCAGGGCACTAACTACCACGGTTGGAGTAACCTCTGAGCGGTACTGACGTTTCATCTCATGTACCTAGTTATGTGGCTTACTTTTAGTATGTCGAGTTCTTATGAGAATTTTCAAAGAAATAAGTTACGTTTAAGATTTTCCCTAGAACGTGTCATTAGTCGTACAGCATTTTGTCATTTATATAAGTAAAAAAATCTCACAAAAATTGGCTTAGTGAGTTCGGACAGACATCGTAGTGAAAACAATAAGGTTCCGTTTTGCCCCTATAGGAATGAAACCTTAAAAACTAGTACCAAGCGTGTTCGGGAACACAGGGCAAGGGAGATAGCTCTCAACAACCCCCGAACCGGGGTAATTTGAATGATTGTGATGTGCCTCGGGAAATTCGAACCTCTTTGAAACGGAGGTTCGGTCTTCCTTGTCTTCTCGCACCTGGGGGCTGGGATTCGAAGATTCTCTTAGCTGGATCATTATTGTCCATTCGCTCGATGTGGCCGAGCCAATCTAGTCGACGTGTTTTGGCTTTTTGGACTATATCCACATCTTGGTACAGCTCATAGAGTTGTATCTTCTCCTCCATTCGGTGGTGAGTTTCAACTTGAAATTCGTTTGTCTTTTCCAAGATTTGCCTCAGTGTGAAAATTTGGTCTATAGTCGATCTGCCGGGCCGGATGCCACACTGGTACGTGTCGATTAGTGTGTTGCAGAACGGTTTTAGACGTTCAAAGTACGTTGGATAGGATCTTGTAGAGGATTGCCTTTTTTGTAGATGGGGTATATGGAGCTGATAGTACACCGAGAGAAAAATAGAGTAATAGTAAGCAAAAACACGCTTAAATTAATCAATTTCAAACTCATATTCATCGCTATCCGATCTGCGCTTAAATCAAGAACGTCATTCTAAAACTAGTAATACGCCGTTCTTACTTTTAGAAATCGCATGATTGGTTTAAGAACTTTTCTAGTAGCTACACGTTCTTAAATTTATAACGAATTTTCTTATTTCTAAAACGTAGTTTTATTGAATTAAGAACGATATGCTCATTTTAACTATGTTTTTTTTTGTATTAAAACGCTAGAAATTCTTAAATTGATCATGATGTTGATTATAATTATGACAGTATGCTATTGATTTTAGAACGCTCTTTCCTAGTTTAAGTATAAACGATGTAAGATTGATTAATCTGACGTTCTAAAGCTAGTAATTATTTTTCTTATTACTATTACGGAGCATTATTGATGAAGAGGCACGTAGGTACTAATACTGACCTTTTTTAACTAGACCTGCTATAGAAATGTTTAAGAAAAAACACAATAATTTGTTAAACAATTTTATTTTTTCAAACATAACAATTAAAATTCATAAAAATTCATTCATACAGGCCGTCACTGCTTTGTCTCTGCTCTTTATCTGCAGCCAGGCACTCACCTTGAATGTCGTCGTCGTCGATAGTGTGCTAAAAAGGAGCAATATAATAAAATTACTTTTTTAATTAAAAAAATGTAGGTATATACTTACCACTTTCTTCCCCAGAAATCATTTTGTATGAAATTCATTGTTAAGGGATACCGACGCGACCGAACACCATGTAAACAAAGACAGAATGAGCTGCTTAGATCGAATGCAATTAAAATTCAGCTGCCAACACGTTTCATTCTTAAATATTAAAATTCCATACTTGACTTAATTCAACGCACTCTTAACTTACCCATAAACGGGATAACTTTGATACACAAAATGTTGCTTTTATTCTTAACATAGATAAAATAAGAACGTGGGTTTAGTAGTGAGATCAAATCGAGTAGACAGAATTATATTTACTCTGCGTCTGCTCATACAAGAATCATAAAGCAAGACTAGTTCTCACTGTAGTTTATGTGCAAGAAATTAATGTCTTACTAAATACACTTTTTCTTAATGTGACTACTTCAGAATTGTTTTTACTCTGCGCATTCTTAGATTGAGAATGTACAAAATGTAATTGCTTACCAAACTGAGTAAACATGGAAGTGTGTAAGAGTGTTATTTACTCTAAAAGCCCTTAATTCAAGTATGCAACACATGTCGAAAACTTGATCTGCCTGTAACTCTTTTATTTCTTAATTTGAACCTATACGTTTTTAGAGTTAGAACCATTAGGTTACTTTAACTTCGCACATTTTTAAATTAAAATGTTTTTGATTGAAGTAAGGAAAATCTATTTTAAAGTAAGCATTTTGTAATTATAATGTGTGTGTTCTAAAGTTAATCTTAAAAGTACTTAAATCCGGGTCGTGGATTTTCTGTCAGTGTAGTGTTGGGTAGGACACGCATTTTTGATGAGTTTGTATGAGGTGCTCATTTCGGAATATGAGGTGGTACAATGTCCCACCTCAAATGAGGTATTTACCTCACATGAGGCTTGTGTATTGTTTCTCAATTCTGAGGTAGTTATGAGGCTGAGGTATGGTATGAGGGAGAGAGTCATTGAATGAGGTATACTATACATACAAAATATGAGGGTAGGGAACGAGACATAATGAGGTATTTCTATTACTTTCACAGCACCTCAAATCCTCAATAAAGTGTTGACTTACTCACTCCCACAAATGAATGGAAAGACAAAGAGACGTCAGATCTGTACTCCCTTTCTGTTCAATTGATATGTGTTGTGTATGAAATGGAAATATGGATTGGAATTGAATATCATTTTTCACATGTATGTGTTTACATTTTATTTGGTCTCATTTCTCTTAAACTCAAGTTATAGGAATAAGTAAAGTAGGTACATAACGCAAATCTATATTGAAGGTAGGCAGCGAATAGTGTAAATGTGTGGTCCTGTTGTGCTTGTATTAATTGTATCATTGCCATGACATTTGGTCTTGTGTTCTTCGGCGTGATACATTTAAGAGGTGGTACAAATATTATTTTTGAGGTGTTGGGACATTTTGAGCTGTTGTATGGGACATTTGTACCACCTCATGTATGAGTTACCCAACACTAGCTGATAGTCCAGTCATCGGGCATGTTTTCTTCCACCCATACTTGGTTGATGATTCGGTGCATGCTCCCTACCAAAACATCACCACCGTATTTAAAGAGCTCCGCTGGTAGTCCATCAGAGCCTGGGTCCTTGTTGTTTTTAAGCTTTTTTATAGCTAAGCCAACTTCTTCTAGTAGGTGGTGGAACTATTTCTTCATTGACTGGACGTGGGTTCTCTTCTTGCCCTATCACTCTCTCTACATGATGCCCAATAAGCAGCTGCTGGAAATGCTGCTTAAATACATCTACTATTCCCTGCGCTTCGGTGACTAAGTTTCCTTCGCTGTCTCGAAGAGCCTGCGTTACGGTCTTGCAGCCAGCGGACAGCTACTTAGCTTTTTTTATAAAACCTCCGGATGTTATTACGATCGCGCGACTCTTCGTTCTCCTTGAGCTGGGTAAGCCCTCTTCTTTCTACGCAGGATCTTCTTTTCCTCCCTTTTCCTGGCTCGATAATCTTCTCTTGCTGCCCTTGTTTTGCGCTGCAGCGCTTTCTTGTGTGCATCTTCTGTCACCTTTTTCCTGTACACGCATTCATCATCATACCACGGGCTCTTTCTCTGGGGTGGCTGGTACCCTACGGTGGTTTCGGCTACCTCCTTGATGATGTCGCGATACTAGCACCACTGTGCCTCGAAGTGACCCTTCAAATTGACTTTCCTTGCTCGATGGTGTATGACACGAGCCAACCTCCCACTGGCGGAATTATCTCACCCAAGATCAAAAAGTTGGTCGGGCCAGATTTGTTCTCCTGATAATATAAATTGGGCTCTATATCCACCCAGAAGCTACATAAATCTCTGAGGTATTGGTCTATTTCATGCCCTTAAAAGATATGGAATAGACGCACTAACGCTTCTTGCACTTTTTAAATCCAGCTTGAATATACACAGATGTATTCCTCTTCATTGTCGCAAGGCGAACTTTCATACCTAGTGGTTCGTAAAAAATTGTGGACCTCTTAGTCCGCATTGAGCACGCACTACAACGACTTTTTAAGCTGATACCTATGCTCTATTTAATAGAACTCTGTGTTAGAAAATGTCTAAGAAGAAATCTCAGAAGATCAAACATATCCATATTTTCCAAAAGGCAAACAGCGCTAAGGGTTCTTGGTTCATACAGCTACTCTAGAAACTAGTCTATAACTGCCTAAGCGCTATCTAGAAGCTGCTTTCAATAACAAAGTCACAACAAGTTCCGGACTACTAGGTAGTCGAAGGCAATGTAATGGCTGATAAGCTGGATGACAAGGCTTAACTGCCATCGTTGGCCCAAAATCTGTTTTTGTGGCCTGCTAACCAGCAACATCAAAGCAGAGCTACACTCTTGGCATACTTGAGTAACTTGCGGGAAGCAGGTGCGCTATGGCTCACAACTTTTGGCTACTTCAGAGGGGACAGTCTTAGGCAATGTGCTTACTAGCGGAGCGACTCCCAGGCTTACATGTACAAATTGATGAATTTGGTCGTCTTCGACACTTGAAAGTGGCAGAGCTAATGCGGATGAGATCTACATCGACAGTCAGGCCGCACTTAAGGCACTGGAATTTATGCGAACATCAATTCTGAAATATGTAGTCAGGAATTGTCGCACAATGCTTAAGGCATTATGCAGTCGGAACCGAGTGAGACTGTGTTGGGTACCAGGACACTGTTGACTAGCTGGAAATGAGCAAGCTTATGAGCTTGCAAGAAGAGTCGGGGAATTGTTAGATAGAGAGGAGGTAGATATTAAACCACCTCGCTTTGCATCATAAAGGTCGCTATTAGGAATCAAATAACAAAGGATGCCGACCGGAGGTGATCAGGCCTTTCCGGACACCCACTTTTTGTATGACATACACTGTCACATAAGAGTTTATGTGGAACTTAAATCTTTATGAGTCATATCAGCAAACGGACCTTAGTAATTTAAGTGCCTTAGTAGTTTCCAGCCATAAGATGTGTAGGCTCAGGTTTCATCAAAAATAGCACAATAGCTTATCCAAAGACCAAGCGCGATCATTCTATAGCTTGTCTCTATGATCGACCAAAGACTAGACACTCTTCAACGGCAACAAGGTATGTATAAAAAAGCTAAAACTACGACAATTAGGCCCGAACTAGGAGTTGTTACGGGAACGGAGTCTACGAATAACTTTCGCATCTCAGTATCCAAGGAGCTCACCTTCCCACGTTGAGTAAACAATTTTTATAAAGTCGACCTATAAAAAGGAGGTCAGAAACGAACAACGTTCGCTCCAGATACAACTTCTGTGAAAAGACCAATAGCAGCAATTTGTCATCCAGACCATCAAAAGGTTCAATTTATACAAAGCGAAATCAATCGGTTACTGAGCTCACAATATGAAGTGACATCACTGAATAAGCTCAAGGATTCCCATTTCCTTATGGGTTGTCAAATGTAAACATCATTTTAGGGATTGCACTATTAATCAGGTCTCTCTCATCGTATTGCGAGGGTTAAACTGAAGTAGGCAGTCAAGAGAGCCTTTAAAAAACGTATAAACCGGCATGATCCTGTCTGCATATATTCTTCTTAACAATTTGAAGAGGTTCATCGATTAGTCATTGATATCAAACTCAAAGCATGTGCCTACTATATACCTAGTCACCATAATCTGTCAAGGCAAAATTGCAAGGCACTCTATTGAAAGTTACATTTAAAAGATACTTCTGCATCAAAGAAGGCATACAGGAGGCATCTTGATCATCCAAGCCTTGCACATGTTGAGCATGTCAAACCAATATGTATGCTCAGTCGCTTAATTCACCAGAAGGATCGTAGTTACCTCCCAAATTGAATGACACTTCACTTTTTTTTGTCGGTTTAGGAAACACTTCACTACCAGGAAGCAAATCCAGTACTTACTCATTTTATAAAAGAATTTTTTTGACTTTCGGAGAAAGCTGAGAATCCACTTCGGCGATGAGAAGCTTACAGTATCAGCACTCACCACATCAGCGCCAAACATCTGTCACCTGATACGAGAAAAGGCAGGACAATAACAAAGGAAATGATCCGAAGTATTGTCGCCCTCTCCACAAGCTTCGTAGGCACTTTGCTTTTGCTTAGTTAGATTGCTTAAGCTACGATTACACGACCATTTTTTCGAGTCGTGGCCGTGTAATCGTAGCCTTAGAAAAAGTTGAGTGTCCCGTAAAAAAACTAAAAAGTTGCCTATTGACTATTGAGAGACAGCAGAAATATCGCAGACTTCTTACTGACTTTCAGGAGCATGCGTTAAGTCTACCTAACCACATTCTGGAGAGTCTTACCATACACAACTGTGTTCGTTAGAAACGCAGTCGTCAATGGAGTCTCTGACCCTGACTCATGACGCAGGAAGACCCAGCTCAGGTTTTTGTCCCGATAAATTATCCTCTAAGCCTTGCTTTGCAATCTCATCGGATATCTCATTTCCCGCAATCCCAGTGTGACCTGGGACTCAGACAAGAGTCAAAGAGCTTAGCCGTTCGACCGACTTTAAAGAGTTCTTGCCTTCCCGAACTATTTTGGAACGGGTAACACGTTTACCTTTTAAGCGTAGTTTGACTATCGCTACAGACGCAGAAACTTGGACATCGCCACGTATTCCTAACAATAAATTCGGCAGCCACTAGGATAGCATCCGCTTGAAAAACAGAGGCATGCTTGCTTAACGACTAGTAAAGCCTA
This sequence comes from Cheilosia soror, assembly GCA_949372485.1. NCBI lineage: Eukaryota > Metazoa > Arthropoda > Insecta > Diptera > Syrphidae > Cheilosia > Cheilosia soror. The sequence continues at coordinate 31,849,912 of OX443561.1, read as the reverse complement.
ATTTTTTTCGATTTTCACGAAGACATCAGCCAGTTTTGGAACAATCCGTAAAAACTCGACAAAATTCCAAAGCTAGGCTCAGACTTCAGCTGAAGACAGTCCTGAATGGTGTCTGTTGTCATTGCATCAGACGGAAAATCCAATCCATGGAACTAGGGTCGTAGGATAAGTGTCCCACCACCTCGCCAAACAAACTTGATTTAAGTTCGTCGACAAATCTGAATTAAAAATCTGCCCAATGGGCCTATTTCAGTCTAAATTCACCTCAAAAAGAACCAGTTTAAACCAAAGCTAAATAGAAAGCTTCTATCTGAGTGTGTATTGTTCTGGAGAGAAGGACCATGAAAAATACTACTTACTTAGATGGTGCTACAGTCCGCCTCTCCAGTTGCGTACTCCAAGTTCGTTGAAGTCCCCTTCTACTTGTGCGCGCCACCTAATACGAGGTCTTCCTCTACTGCGTTGTACCTCCACGTTGGAATCGAAGACTCTTCGAGACGGAGCGTTGATGTCTCTTCGCTCTATAAGTCTTAGCCATCTTAGTCGAGTGATACGTACTTTTCTGACCAGATCGATGTCTCCTCTCCGAGACAAACGGCACCAGAAATCACTCGAAAAATTTTGCCTTCGAAACGACCAAGAAGATCTTCATCACGTCCATCCTTCTGCGCCATAGAGTAGGACTGGGATGATGATGAGGGTCTTATGTAGAGTCTCCTTAGTGTTCCTTGACAAGCCCATACTAATCAATTGCCTTTTTAGGCCAAAGAAACAGCGGTTGGCAAGTGTAACTCAATGCCGTGTGTCACTCAGAACTGATTGAAAGATATAGGTATTCAGGCCATCATCTTCGCCATATATGTACCCAAAGAGAGAGAAAGAGAGTTTCCCTAGCAACGACTCCCACAAAAGCAACAGGGATAATGAAGGAGATGAAATCAGAATCCACTTCGATACACACTCGATACTGTTGCACTTAGTTTACTTAAAGACGAAAACAATGAGATGCGTGGGAAATGACCGGGTAAACAAGTAAACAATGCTCTGCCATTCCCTATCTCAAGAAAACTTTCCTATGAATTTATTTTCTTAACGATTGCAGTGATCTTGACAGCACCGCAAAAACTCTTAGCTCTATACATAGAGGACAATCCATCTCCCATACTCAATACACGATAGATCGGCCATCGTCCTAAGTGATCCTTTACCGAGGGACAACTTAACTTATCTAAACTCAGGCCAATTGAAATTTACATGCATGTAGTAACAATTTTATTAAAGCCCTTTGCTAATTTGCACAGCCTTAGGATTGCTAATCAACGCCACCATATCGATAAATGAGTTTCCCTATCCGTAATTTTCTACCGAATGCAATTTCCATTACGAACTCAAAGGCTGGTATGCCTACGGCTGAAATCGACTTTTCAACATGGTGACATACTGAACAACATTTTCCCCTACATACCTTCATAATTGGATTTCCTTGTTCATGGCAGCCATGCCCCCTGGTTGCTTGCATCCAAATTGGTTCATATATCCCCAGTCATCTGCAACCAATTTTATCAAAAAAAAAATAATAAAAAATTTGTCCAGTGTGGTCACAAGGGAAAAATTTTCCAAAAAGCACCATTTCTCAGTGGCTCACATACTTTTCCGGCAAAATTGGATTAAATTCCTCCCTAGCCGATTGCACTGGCTTAGCAACGTCGCGTCGACTGCATGCACAATTGACTACCCACCATGGCATATATTGTAACCTACTTGGCACAGGATACAGGAAAATGCCTTCCAAACAATATGTGATAGAGGACACTGAAAAGGCCAACCGATTCCCACCCACCCCCCTGCTACATAGAATTGGGTCGAGTGTCGTAAGAAAAAAAAAGAAAGTATCCCCACAAAACAGGACGAAAGGAGTAAGGGAACTGAGACAAAATTGAGACCAGTGCAGTGGCGATAAAACTCTGCTCCAAGAATTAAACGACACCCAAAGGCGTCGTTTTCTTTTTCCCATTTGTTGGTTGGTACTTGGTAGTAGAGCAACCGCCTTTGGGCCTTATCGGGAAATCTAAGTCTAACCGCTACGCTACAGCTGGAAGGACATTTGGCAAATGTTCTGTTGTCGTCCTTTTGCGCTGAAAAAAAAATGAAATAATAATTTAGAGACGTTTTTCTTTTCGCTTCGTGATTGGGACTCTGACTGGAACATGCCAATGCCTCAAATTTTTCAAGCGGTGGTGGTGTGGTACTGCTGGCCAGACACGATTCTTGTTGATGTGATATTGTTGTCGTCGGTTTTCAGCACTAAATGGAGTCTGGCAGTGGATTAAAGTTATGTCGATGGCCAGTAGCAGTACTACTTTATGGGTGTCCCAGTTTAGGTTAAGCGTGATTTTGGTGGCCAAAAAAAACAAAAATTAGACTTATGTGTTTGTTCTTGACTTGCAACTCCGGTTGTGGTTTTTTTTGTGTCATTTGAAACAAAGTATACGGTAGGAAGTGACCCAGTTCAAGCGTAAATAAGTGCATTCAGTGAGATAAACACGTGACGCAATGTGTATTCTACTTTAAGTGTAGTTTTGATGGAATTTAAGTGCGTATACGCCCTAGTGACCCAAACATTGTTTTTTTTTTATAAATTAATAGGTTTTAACATCGTTTTTAGCAAAGTTGTGTAGATTAGACAAATGTAATGACGGCTACATGAAATATGGCCCCAATGAAAAATGGCCCCAAACTAAGAATGAAAAATCACCCCAAAATTGGGGCCGTTTTTCATAATGAAAAATGACACCAATTTCAAAATGGAAGTAATGAAATAAGGCCCCAAATCTGACAGTAAACCCCCCGCTTGGGTTTACTGTCAGAGTTCAGTGTTCCATACGTTTTCGTATGAAAATGAAAAATGAAAAAATCCTGAATTAAGTCCTATTTAGAAGACTGTAAGTAGCAGAAGAGTCATCAGTACCTTTGATCTTTAATTTGACAATAAACTATGTAGTACGAGTTATTTCATGCTCTGGCCTAGAGACTTAAGCAGATGATATGAAATTCTCTAAGCAAATATCTTGCATTACAAACGGACCTGAACACTACTTTTACATTTGATGTTAACAGAATCTTTTAGAGCTTAACGTGAACAAATGTCAAGCTATTACCTTCTCTTACAAATGTCACCTCGAAGGTTTTATTGCTTTAATAATGAGCTTGTCACTCCTGTTTCGTAAATTCGCAATCTGGGCATTATCTGCGAAGTCCAACTTAACTTCCCCACAACGACAACGCGATATTCCCCCTGGGAAATCTATAAACGCTTTGACGGATTTGTTTCAAACTTCGTATTTAGTTTGTGGGCTTCCCGCTAGGAGGCGTTTTTTTTTTATGCTAGCCCTAATATTGACGGTACTTCCCATATAAAATTACGAAATACATCTTGAACAATTTTGATTTTTTCAAAAGCGGCTCTAACATGACTGTAATATATATATACCAAGTTTTTCGCTGAAAAAGTCCAGCAAAGGCAGTTTTGAAAATTGGCTTTTTCTCAAAAACGGTACAAATGATTTTAACAAAAACTTATTTTTAAGCTACTATCGTTATTCTAAACTTGACAGCAAACTCAGTTTTTCTCTAAAAAGATTGCGTCCCTTGATACCCACCGAAATCCTTATTAATAGCACTTTAAAAAACTGCGCATTTCTCAAAAACGCCATTTCCAATAATGATAAAAATGTAACTGGCAGGTAAATGCTTAAATCCTTAGTAATACCTTTTGCTCAGTTTTGAGCTAAACAGTGATTTTTGAACCATGAATGCGTCATTCGATTTCCACCCCAATCACTAAAAATTGTACTTTAAAAACTGCTCATATCTCGAAAACGCCATTTTCGATTGGGATGAAAATGTAACTGCTAGGTAAAGTTTATACATATCCTCAAGGATACGTCGTACTCAGTTTTCAGCTAAACAGTTTAGTAACAAACAGTGCTTTTCGAATCCAAATTTGTAACATTTGTCAGCATAATTTTACAAAAAAACCGCTCTAACGATTTTGATCAAAATACATATTTAAGACAACATAAGCATTCTAAACATGATCACGTACTTAGTTTTTCTCAGAAAACTCGAATATTGCCGTTTTATGAATATTTATCATAATTGACTACCCAAATCCCGAACATTGAGACCACTTTTTTTAAACAATCAAAAATGGGAATTCGAAATTCATCGCCTACTTGCCTCCTTCAAGTATCAGTTTGGGGTGAAATTTGAAAGTAAGTAATAAAGAGTTGTAGTTAATACGTACAAAATGTCTATGTAGTATGTAATACGTGTTTAGTTAACAAGGGCTCAGTTACTAAACCTACGTAAGATGTACGTAAGTGTAAACAATTTTAAACGTAAAATTTGTTGAAATGACTCTGAGATTCTGCGAGATTCGCAATAAACGAGAAAGTTTCGTGCGACCCAGTCGTACGCATTTTTTTGTTTTAATTTTACGATATTTTTCAAATTCTTCGCTAATCCGGCAAAAACCAATTGTAGAAAAAAGATTGGGATTAAGTTGGTAAATGCAACTTTTATGACGCTTTTCCCAAAAAGGTCATAGAATTTACCTGTTATTTTTGTCTCACTTGATTACGAACAGTGACTTAATCTACCTAAGTTTGTCATGTACGTTTGTTTATATATTTTCGTCTTTTTTAAGCTTATTAAATATTTTATCGCAATGGCTTCTTGCAAACTATACATGTTAGTTTTTTGTGGGCGAAAGTATAAACAAATTACAAATGCAGCTCACACGCGAACATGTAACATATAGCTGTCCATGTGAAAAACATGGCTGTCAGAAGTCAACTCTGGCAATGACCGAGTAGTTCCGCAGATAGCCCCTATACCCCCTTTTCCCCTTCCGCCATCCTCTCTCTAAGTAACCTATACTGATCCGGAGGATGTAAAGCCAGTACAATGTTGAAACTTACTTACTTAGATGGCGCTACAGTCCGGGGTGGACCTGGGCCTCAACCAACACGCCTCTCCAGTTAGCACGATCTTTGGCTAACTGCCTCCAGTTGCGCACTCCAAGTTGGTTGAGGTCCCCTTCCACTTGTGCGCGCCACCTAAGGCGAGGTCTTCCTCTACTGCGTTGTCCCTCCGGGTTGGAATCGAAGACTCTTCGGGCCGGAGCGTTGGTGTTCATTCGCTCTACATGTCCTAGCCATCTTAGTCGACTGATACGTACTTTTCTGACAAGGTCGATGTCGCTGTACAGTTCGTAGAGTTCGCTGTTAAATCTCCTCCTCCAAATCCCGTCAACGCAATCGGGACCGAAATCACTCGAAGAATTTTGCGTTCGAAGTGACCAAGGAGATCTTCATCCGCTTTTGACAACGTCCATGATTCTGCGCCATAAAGCAGGACTGGGATGATGAGGGTCTTATATAGATAGTCTCCTTGGTGTTTCTCGACAAGGCCTTACTAATCAATTGCCTTCTTAGGCCAAAGTAACAGCGGTTGGCAAGTGTAATTCTTCGCTTGATTTCTGATGTGATGTCATTTTCAGAATTAATAGCGGCGCCGAGGTAGACAAAGTCCCGAACTACCTCAAAGTTATAGCTGTCTATCGCGATAACGATAGACAATATTGAAAGAACTTTTAAAATCGGTCAAATAGTTCCAGAGTTAGTCCATACCACCCTTTACCCCTTCCCCGTCTCCAACTTACTCCTTACATAGATTAGATTGTAGAGGGGAGGTGGTATAGTAAATCCCAGATCACTGCGGCCACAAGTGGGCCTATTGTGATGTCCTCCATTTATAGCTCATCCATGATGCCGCAGTTTGTAATAAAGGCGGCTAGCTCTTTGGGTGTGCTGGCAGCTATGTCTGCTGCTTCGAGGTAGAATTTACCTAGATAACGTTGACGTGTTTTGGTTAAACAGTTGCAGTCCAATAATATGTGTTCCGCTGTTTCTGCGTCCTCGTTGCATAGTCTACAAGTGTTGTCTTGTGTTATGCCCATTGTCATCAGGTGTTTTTTGACTCTGCAGTGTCCTGTGAGAAAGCCTGTGACCAATCGAATCTGACTTCTACTTAATTGTAGTAGTTGTTTCGTTTTTTTATGGGAACTGTTTGGCATGAAGATTACTCCTTACATAACCTGTACTGATCCGAAAGTACCAAGTCAATGGACATAATATTTCACATAAATAAAAACTCGTCACAGGGATAATTTGATTATTTAACTACGCGATCACATCATTAAGGTGCCTGTCCATTTGAGAGTACTTTCGCTAGTAAACTTTCGAGAGTTACTCTCGGGTGGCTGTCCATTTGAGAGCAATAATTTCGAGATTTTAATCTCGCGAGTTCTTTGATAACATTTTGAGAGTAGATTCCCTGAGAGTACTCTCATAACCGTGTCCACTTGATATATTTCGTCTGCTAGTTACCTTACCAGTTAAAATGTATTCTTACAAGCAAAAGATTGCCGCTGCGTTAATAATTATTAGCAATGTTCTTAAAAAAAAGAATGAAGCAAAAAAGAAATGCTGAATAAAACCATGGGTAGATCGTCGGCGGCAATTCGCTGAAGGGTCTGCTCTTGCAAGAGAGCTTCAAATTAAAGGTGCTCATCAGGCGTTCAGGGATTTTAACCGTTTGACAACAAGTAATAATATTTCAATATTAATTCAATCTGTCGGGCCAAATATTTTTAAAAAGGATATCAAATTAAGGGAAGTCATGGTATTGCTCGTGAGTGTGTATTGGTAATACTATGAGTTGATTTATTTCCTCCGATACCCATTGTTTTGCCATTGTCGCCTCTCGACAGCTGCTCCCATAATACGAACCATGTTGGAATTTTGCGAGCTAATCTCCGATAGTGACCAGAACCAGAACATGTGTCCACTTTCAAAAAACTCGAATCTCGAGAGTAAAAAGTTAACTCTCCGCGAACTACTCTCAAGACTATGTCCTGTCCACTTGCTAGTTTGCTCTCGAGAACTGCTTGAGAGCTGCTCGCAGCATTTTTACTCTCAAATGGACAGGCACCTTAAGGTTTGACAGGTCAAAGCTAATATGTATACTGCACCCATACATTTTAATTGCACTGGCCACAGTAGATTCGATGCTAAGACACTTGCTAAGCGAAACTTAGCGCTAAAAGCGAATAAACTGTTCTGCTCAGTTTTTTAGCAAGAAAAATAATCGAATACTTTTAATGGGCCTCCGCACATGAGACTAATTCTGCCGGCATAAAACCGATTTTGTAGGCGAGGGGACTGAAGTGAGGGGAAGCAAACGGAATAAAATTTTCTGCCGAGTTTGAGTGGTTGAACAAGGCATAAAACTAATACATACACAACTTTAAAAATATTTCAATTGTGAAAATAATACTATACTATGAAAAGAGGTTCATATAAATAATTTTTCTGCCGGCAGAAATCATCCCGTGTGCGCTCGAAGTATGGTATAAAAACGGTTTTCTGCCGGCAGAATTAATCTCGTGTGCGGAGGCCCAATGATATTCAAAAGTATTTATTCATTTTTGTGGGGATGTTTTTCGATGTCTTCGTAAGTAAGGATGTCTTTGTAAAGATGATAAAATGCATCATATTTATTACTTAATTTTTAGAACGGACTGTCTTTTCGCAACAATGAATGGCTGAAAAATAAATTATTTAATGCAAAGAAGAAGACTTCTGACGAATCCATTTCCATCCATAATTTAAGGATTTTCTTTATTTTGATGGACTTCCGAAAAATTAATGTTAGCGTTCATTGTGGACACAATTCGCTTTGATTATAGCTTAGAATCTTTAGCATTAGCCTTAACCTAAGGATTCGGTTCACTTGCGTTTGAAAATCGTTATTATATGAAATTTGTTACTATGAAAGAAAATCCATTTAATAGCTAAAATGTACCTTTATCCCTCGGACGTATTAACATTCGCAGAAAATCCCTCAAAAAGGTATAAATCCCTCAAAATGACATCACTGCTGTCAAGATTATGTCCACTTGCGAGTTTGCTCTCGAGAGCTGCTCGCAGCATTTTTACTCTCAAATGGACAGGCACCTTTATTACACTTTCCATATTTTCAAAACTCAAATATATATACGATTGTCCATACCTACTTACGTATCACAAACTATACTTATGTACGCACATATATTATAAGTTTAGTAGTATGGAAATGGAAAAGGTGTCGACAAAAGTATAAAATAAAGCTCGCCCCTAAGTGGTGTTGCAGTAGCGTGGTAACCAAGTGGCATAGGAGTGGTGAACATTTAGTTCTGCGGTGGAATTAAGGTATGAAGGTGATTTAACATTAACACCCACTGAAAGTGAAATGACAAACAACGTATGGTGCCACCAGTTCTTAAAATGAGTGCCGAGCAACTTTAGCGAGCGACTGTTTTAAATTTTTTTTTTTTTGGGAAACAAACATTTTGATTGGAATTTCAGTTATTTTGAAAAATATCAGTAACCTTGATTGTTTGAGATTAAGACATTTTCGTCTGAAAAGAAATTATTTTCATCTTCTAATTTGTTCATATTCATCTGCTAGTTTTTCTCAGCTTTTTTGAAATATTCGTCTGAAAAACTTGAAAATTCGTCTGAAAATCTGAATAAATCGTCAGCATTATTTTTGTCTAAAAAAAAAAAAAAAATACAATCTTGCCGGAAAAAAATTTTAAATTGGCAGCTGTAAGTTCATCAAACCATTCCCGGCTATGTCCTTTGTGACCACAAACCACAGACATTGTGGTTTGTGTTTATGACAAGGGATATACAATAATGTAAATTATTATGCAAAGTTTTCGCTTTAATGCCGGCCCGACTGTCAATAAAAATGGTGATATCATCTCGTGAAACTGGCTGCCTTTTTCACTCCAAGAGGAGCTCCGATTATTATTAAACGGGTGAACCATAATACTTTTGCCCACGGTAAAGCTGACCTAGGCTAACGTATATAGTCACCGTATTTTTGACAGTGTCTTAGGCCCACATAATCATATTGAGGCGGGCCGTCAAGACTGCCCCCTCACATAATCCAAAATCCTTTCAAATAACTCAAGAGATGCATTTCAAAAGGTTGCATCATGTTCGTAAACAATGACATCCCATTACACCTCGCATTCCCTTGATTGGCCACTTTTGTAGGTACTAGACGCACAAATCTGTAGACAGACCTTAAACATTCTTCTCAAACATAAATAACTTCCCACCACACCCCATATATGCCTACACTTGATTGCGTCAGTCAATTTTGCGGGCAATTCAAGAGCAATTTCAGCACCTTCAACGTTCTTGAAAGTCACAACCGTTCCTTCCTCCCAGCCTATACAAATCTGTATAGCCAAAGCAAGCGACTGACAAGATCCTACACACGTCATTAACACCGACTAACAAATTCCCAAGACCAAGTTCACAAGGCCAGACCGTACAAATAAAACAAATTCCAACACAAATCCCCAAAACAATTCTAATGGATGTGTAAATCTTTCCAGGTCCTAGCCTATTAATCATCAAATCAAAGGAAGCTGCTTATACCCTCGTCTGTCGCTGCGTACCGCCCGCCACCGCCGCCGCCGTATAGGAACTTTACAAACACGGAAGCAATGCACACTGCACAGTCAACTGTTGGGCCTCTGCAAATGCCAACGTCTTCGTGTCTTCCCCCAAAATCAGCATTCAGGATAGGAGAACTTTGGCTAGACACAGCTTATGTGCGAAGGATATTAGAATAACAAAACATGCCAACCTCTCTGCTGCTCACAATAGCTGACATGCAAAAGAAATGCATCCAACGATGGTGCAGGTAGGTGGTGGGGAAGTTGGTGGCTTGCAATGCTGCAACGCACAGCCAGTCGACTCCTCCGGTCTCTAATCTTGGCATGCCAGGCAATTCATTCTATGTCGACGACGATGGCAGCAGCGGCAGCAACAACGTCATCCTTCTCTCGATGTCAGTACATTTTCCAACTCAGTGGTCTAGCAATTGCATTAATTTGGTTGAGATGGTCTATTGTTGTGTCGTCGTCATCGCAGTAGCAACAGCAGGAGCTAGCTATTCATCCTTCGCCTTGTGTGTGTAGGTATGTTTGTGTGTGTCCTGCATGATGGGTGTCTGAATAGTTTCGATTTTTGTTTAAGTTTTTTTTCTCTATTCCATTCACCTTGACAAGGATTATTATCTGGGGAAGTGTAATAACTTAAATATGCAAAAGTCTTGTAGCCGGAAATAGAGGTGCCTGGAGGTGTTTTTTTTTTTTTCACCATTCAGCTTATAGGGAGGGAGTTTTGTTGTCTTAAATTAAACCTTATGGGATACGTACAGAAGGGAGTCATTCTGTACGTATCCCAGTGGTGCCAGCAAATACGCAGTTTCTAAAGTCATCAAGATGGTATGTGTACAGAGGTGTACAAACTGCGCGGAGCGCGTAGAAGGGAACACCAAGGAATGCCTCTCAGGTGCCTGCGTGTGCAATTGGAAAGTTACATCAATCAACGTTAAGGGCGCAATAGAAGGTAGTTAACCCAAAGGTCTCTAGTTATTCGACCACATCTGTCCATGTAAAGGGTTATTCCCATTGTTAAGCTGGAAGACAGTCCGGTTTCTTAGCTCTTCTTACGCCCTGAATGTTGTTTTAGGTCTTAGTCCTGTTTTCTTTCTCTAGTACATATCCTGAATTCTTCTTCGAGGGCGTGATCCCCTGCAGAATAGTTCAGGATCTATGAAAGTTATACTGATGCTCCTTGCTACAGTGACAGTGAGTCCGCCATTTCATTATTACCCTCTATCTCCACAATGTCAGTTGTCCAACAGAGGGGCATATTGTTCTTTCTACCGACGAATGAAGTGACATGCCCATGACACAAGCTTCACTATCTGACATTATAACTACATCACTTTGTGATGGCAGAGGCAGAGATGCCTAGCCTAGCTAGCCCGTTTGTCACGTTGAAGTTGGTTGGGGTTTGACATATATGAATGAGTAAGAAGAAACGTACTAGATGTACTAGATTTTAAGAGTGTGGTTTTCTTACAGACTTACACGTTCATAGATGGCGTCAAAAATTTGGTTGACTTTGTTTTAGTCGAGATTAATTAGGATACGTCTATGCTAGCTCATTGATTCAGAATATTTAATCCTAGGTCCGAATACTCCCGTTCCAGTTTCATCATCAGTTTTGTTGACCCATCTATGTAAGTATACCACTTTGTTATATGATTGCTCAGTTGGTATTGATTCTGGGATTTATTGCTCCAAATCTTCTTGTTGAATGGTTTGTCAACTTCTCTAGTAGCTCATTCACTACAAGGCTCCACATAAAGGGAGATAAAGCTTCTCCTTCTGGGCAAACTCTTCCTTAGCTGCAGCTTGATAATGATACCTTCTAATGTGTGAGTTTTTGCTGATCAGTGCAGATAAGTGTACTGGGAAAAATGTAATCTTCTCTTCTGGTACAAAGACTTTCAAACTCTTGTCAAAGTTATGCCATGATTTTTCATAACTACATAGTAAATGTCGAAAGTTTGCCCTGATTTAAGATGTCAAGTAGGTGCTATTTTCTGTTGTCGTTCTTGGTACAGACAATATACATCCATGTACCAAATTTTGTAACTCCAGCTGCATTAAGTAGAAAGGCAAATGTTTTCAATGTTTTTTTTGTCATATTGGAAGTGTTAAGCTCCCTAATCCGAAACCCATCGCATAGCGCTTCTAACTTTTTCCAGAGAACCACAAATGTTCGACGGTCCATGGACGAGCGACTGGATGCAGTTTCTGGAATAGAACAAAGGACACACACACAAAGGGACAAGTTGTCAAAGAGCCAATACATTTCTCTAAGCCTGATTTGGAGCTCGTCGCGCTTTGTTTTAACGTGTGTAGGACAGAAAGACGAGTCTGGAAGGTATTTCCGATAGCCGCCGTGCCCCGATAAGAACTGCGTAAGGTAGTAGTTGTAGTCCCTGTATGTTGTTTTTATCCAGACCTCGATGGTGGGGATCATTTCCATCTGCCGTTTGCCGTATTATCCCCTCGTTAAGGACTTTTCACCAGGTCTTTGTCCACTTGTATACTTTCCTTACAGCCCGTTGGAGTTTTCTATTTGAGGATTCGACTGACTCATCCGTTGCTAGAATAGCCATGTCACCTGCGAACGTTACTACGATCGTCCCTTCATCTTGTGGTATACATATCTCCTGTGAAGAGCAGGTATAGAATTGGCCTTTGAACGCTTCCTTGCGGAACAACGGTGTAGATTTTTTTTAATTCTAAGAATTAAGTCTCATGTTTAACACGAAAGCGTCTGTTTTGAAGGTGGAATTCCATTATTCTACACAATTTTTTCGGTAGAACTACCTACACTTAGTTTATATCTTAAGCCTTCGTTCTATACCTTGTCAAAGGCTTGCGATACGTCGAGAAAAGAGCTAGAGGATATCTTTTTCCATTTGTTATTGGATACACCCGATCGATTGTCGAATGTTTGAACCGAAAGCCAAACTGATGATCCGCGATAAAGCGTTTTTCTTCAATTCCTAGTTGTATACGTTTTAACAGAAGTTTCTCGAAGACCTTAGATATTCACCCCTATTCCCGTTGGCGTTTGTCGTAAACGCCTAATATTTCATTTCGGTTTTAAGTCAGAGTTTGTAACTTTTTTGAGACAAGCGATTTGAAAATACAGTGAACACATAGAAAAAGAAGCAAAATCGTTATCAAAAGTTTGAAAAAAAGCTGAATATCGTTTTTATAACGTCACGACAAAAGAGTCGTATATGACAAACGCCAACGGGAATAAGGGTGATTATCGGCTGATGTGAAATGGGTCTATATGATTTCTTATCGTTTACACATTTCTTCGGTGTCGGAACCATAATAACTTCAGCGACTTTCCATTGCATTGGAATGTGCAAATGTCTGCATTTACAATGTAGAAAAACTTAACTAATGCTTTCTTTGGTAGCTCCTTCAAAGTTTCGCCAGCGATTAGGTCATATCCTGGAGCCTTGTTATTTTTCAGGTTTCATATATTCATTTGAAGCTCGGATATAGGGATACGGCTTTTACTTTATAATTGTCGGGTCCGGGTGCCGTATTAGTATTCGGTTCTTCAATCAGTGGTTGTTCATCGAACGGCTTGAAGGTTTCTTCTAGATGCTCGTCAAGTTCACTTCTCTTTGTCACCTTTTGTCCGAGTGCATTACGGGTCTCTTTATGGGCTTCAAGGCTTTCCATAGTGATTATTTCGAACTCTTATCGGCAGTCAAACCCTCAGGTAAGTAGAAGTCTTGCGATTTCTTTAAAACTTCATCGTTCAAATGAGTTTTGTATGGGGGCACTCGGGATTGTTGCCATCTCTTGCGCGCTCTCTCTTTTCACGTATGAGGTTTTGGATTTCATGCTAACTGTGTAACTGTCTTCCGACAAGGATTGTTTTCCCACCCTGCGCTTTAAATTGCTTCCTCGAATTGCCAATTTTAATCTTCTATTTCAAGCGGTGTCATTAGCGGCACATTTACTACAACATTTTCCTTGCAGTCTTTTCTGACTGCGTACTAGTTGGTTTTGTTATTATAGTTAAAGAGGTCCTTCTTTAGACCGCTAGACTTCCAAGGTGGTCTGAGCATAGATCAAAGTATGGCCAATATGTTGGCTTTCCCGTAGAAAAAAGTTTACCCCACGCTTCATAGGTGCTGGACAGTAGCCTGCCTTTCGTTAAATTGCATCTTGAACACCAGAAAGTGTTTTTCATGTGAAAGTCACCACCGATGATAAAATTTAATCAGAGTGAATTGAAGAGGCGATAGGGGTCGTCGTCTACAGGTCCACGTGGTTCATTTTTACAAAGACTGAACTGAAATAATGTCTTTGAACCGTAGAAGTATTCCATGCCCTTATTTCCGTATCCGCATAGGTCTTTTCTTACTTTATTGCTTGTTGTTTTCATATAGGTCTTGTTGGCGCTCCGCAGCACTGGATCCGATAAGCGATAAGCCTTACCTCAACCCCTGCCTTTCAGAAAAACACCATTAAAAAGCATTGACCTCTTTAGGTTGTATAAGAACAAAGTATGTTCTACTAACTAGTGTAATTGGTTCGTGAATTCACTAAAAATTCCCAGCACCTACACCAACCAAGATGCTACCATTAGGAAAAAAGTTTTATTACCCCTGAAAGAGAGCCGGAGAAAAAAAAATAAATGAATCTAAATTGAATTTCCATTTTCTTAAAATCCTGCTGCACCACAAGCAAACAGTTTAGAATAATCAGAACTAATTGAATTGGTAGCTGCGCGTCCCTCCTACTCTGCAGCCCTTCGTCTTCAAATGAGGCATCTCAGTATCCTCCAATTCTAATATTTTTTCCAACACCACCACAACCATAGCCATCATCATCATCATCAGCACCACTACCACTGCCAGTATACCTAATGCTACCACAAAAAGCACCCTAAGCACCTTACCTTGTTCTTTCAAAAACGGTGCTAGAGCGATGGAAAAACTGTGTTCGCTACAAGTGTGCGAGTGGTGAGCGGTAAGTGTACGTATGGTTTTGGGTTGCACACTGAGTAGAAGATATGTTTATCTACCGTGAATTAAAATTTCACCACATACAGAATTTTTATCCCTCGTCTAGACTGGATGCAAACAACCCAGGGAACCCACTGGGTAAGGTGCATTGCCATTAGATGCATAAATACCACCCTGCCAGGCTTGGCAATCCGTTTAGCTGCGTTCGCAATTGAGTGCGGGGGTGCAGGCGAAAAGAGAAAAGTGCACCAAGACGGGTTTTCCTCTTCATCTTCTGGGCATTTTCTTAGGGTATCTCGATAAAAGATGCATGTCTTGGGTGGTTGGCTGGTTGGTCGTCGAATGTCATTGAGTACATATCCTTGGGTGACTACGGATTAGTTAAATGGGATCATCCCACTGAATGAGGATAAGTGAAATGAAAGCAAACGAAAAGAGGAATTTTTATGCGAACTTCAGCAGAATCTACACAGAGTTTGTGTTCGTATAATGTAACTGTGTCGGGAATTGATCGCTTTTAATTAATGCAATTAACTTAATTGCCACGGTTGTGACTTTTGCTTTGCACACTTTTTCCTTGGCTTTCGATGGGATTAGCCAGTCAAGAAGTCTTTAAAGTTGCACTCTTAGTCAACGCTTTGGAAGGTCGGAGTTGTGCACATTATGTAACCAATCTATCGATTCGGTTGGTTACGCTTTGTAGCTAATGAGGAAACCTAAAAATGCAACTCATGTAACGAAGTGGTTGGTCATCTGACGGAAGATTGGTCTAGGAATAAGTATTTCAATAGCTGTCCGGAGCTAAAAATATTTGGCATTCCATACTAATCGCGAGTTATTCCGGGTGGGTTTTACTTTTACAAGGAAACTCTGCAATTTTCCCCACAAAGTTTTCAAAGTGCTGAACCAATATTTGACGACTTTGTAGCTCTAGGATGTGACAGTCAATATGTGACAATATGTGACATTTTTTTGAAAAGTTTGCAGTGTTTCTTTTAACTTGATTTGTGGCAAAATGCAGCCCTAAAAATTTGCATATTGTTCCCTACTTCCTGTATGCATTCAAGGAAGCTTCTTCTATATGATCGCATTTTCTTCTTCCGCAAGTGTTTTGGCGAATTGTAGGTGTAGCTGAATCTTCTAATGGAACTTTCTCCGCGATGTTAGCCTTTTTTTTACAAGATAGTTATGTACACCAGCGATTCTTAGATGATCTCACCGGCAAACGAAATCTTCTGCCGGACAACCTGAACAAAATGCGAGTTTGCTGCCACTATACTCAGTCCCATATGGGAAATTGAAAAGCGTTTTTTTGGCTTTTCAAATTATAGTGCAAACCTTTGCTGATGTAGAATTCACAACGCAATCCTGGACACAAAAACACCGGTGTGTGACATTTAGAAATAGTGAAACCAGCCGGAAAATTAATCGAAGCACGTAACACGCTCGACTGGTTCCGGAACTGGATGGTATTGCTCTAAAAACTACTAAAAATTATGACTTAGCTTATTTGTCGATGTTTTATAGCGTATTTTCAAAAGTTTCGCTGCGGCTTGAAAGCGCCAACGACCAGTTTCAGAAATAAAGAGGAATTTAAAGAATTCTTTCCTTTATTATCACTGTGGACATAAATTACGATATACTTTGGGCTTAAATTGAATAAACAGGAAGCCTTTCGGAACACCAATTACGGCTTCGATAAGTAATGCGATCGACGGTAGACACAATTAACGCTATAAATGGCAGTTGGTGGAATGGTGTCTATGTGTCTTTATCCCGGCCTATTTCCGCAAAATGATTACCATCAGTGAAGTAGTACTCCTTCTTGATTCCGACAATGTAATTAAGGCTTTTCTGGGGGTTTACCAAAAGGCTCGCTCGTAGGACCCTGCTGTACAACTTTATGAAATATAAAATTATGCGCCTATTGATTTTTAGAAGAGCGGCTTACAAGCTTGCCGGTCTGCAACCCTCCAACCGTAAGTCTCAATGGTTATTACGATTGATAGTAATGGAGCATTTTGTGAGCCGATCTTTTCGTAATCAAGTTTCCTCAGCCACAACCCTAGCCATTCGGGGGCGCCCGAAATAAATTCCGTCAAATGAAATTCGTATACACACACACAGAACAGACATTTTGACTTTGGCGTTTTAGAAACTACTGGATCGATCTCCGAAAATTTAAGTGTATGTCCGTCTATTAGTCACAGGCCAATCGTGTGCCTACTTTCAAGACAATCAATCGAAGGATTGAACTATGTAAACAAGCCAAACAAACCGATCTAGATTTTACTAAATATGTACCGATACTGAGATATGAGTAAAGAGTAGATTTGTAGCCACAACAAAACTACTCAAGACGAATCAACGTCTTTATTATCGGTATTTGCAGCTACCCGATGGTACGGACTCCATGGCACATCTTGAAAGCCGGATTGGTAACAAGCTAATAACGCGACCAGACCAAAGAAGTATCTTCTTGCAATCGCTGGTATTCCCACATGGACAGGACATGGACGAAGAAGTTTCATTTCGGCAGCATGTATGCGAGACCAAATTTTTGCGATCTTTGGTCTTTTATTTTGATATAATATTTTTACGGGACACATAGCTAGTTGCAATGTAAAACCATTCCAACTCCTTTGCGAAGCTATTTCCAAAAGCTAGTAACATGTTGGTTTTGAACTACACGAAACAGAGAAGAAAGTCATAGCCAACCAACACGTGAGTTGGCTTACCCTCAATTATGTCGAAAATTAAAAACTGACGAAAACTGAATCCTTCTTTGTAATGGCGGCGCTGCACATATAAGTACCCGGTGATCTTTAATGTCCAAAGAGTTTTTAAAGGTTAAGCCTTACACCTTCCTATTTAGATAAAAAAGTGTTGAGCGTAGAAAGCTAAGCAATATAGACGTGAAATTTCAGGAAGCTCAGTAAATAGTTAAAACGTTTCCTTTTCGATTTAAGGCATTATTTTTACTACCACACACTTCCAACCATGACAATATGTCCCTTTACTCTTCTACTTTTCGTTCCTCTCCTATTCTATCCGAGCTGTTTCACTACATGCGCACTAGCACCTCCTGTTTTCTGTCGCTTTTCCATTACTTTATAGTTCGAAATTATTGCCCAACTGGTCAAAATAAGTTCAAAATCAAACTGTCGCTTTTTCGTTTCATGGGAGTCAGAAATTCCTACCCAACGCTATAAAAAGGAAGTTCCATTTTAACACGTCACTTTATCGTTGCATGCGAGTTCGAAATTACTGCCCAATGAGACCGTCTTTTTTAACCTGTCTCTTTTTCGTTTCATCTTCGTTCCGAATTCGTACCCAACTAGCCATACGAAGGAAGTTCCACTTCAACTTGTCGCTTTTTCGTTTCATTTGACTTATAAATTACTGCCCAACGACCACAAGAAGGAAGTTCCACTTTAATCTGTCACTTTTTTGTTACATCAGAGTTCAACATTATTGCCCAACGAGCATACGTAGCAGTGTGACTTAAAAAACACTTGCTGACAATAAAACTTCAACAAATGAACGTGGCTAGGTTAAGTTAGGTTAGTGGGTTGGGATCCATTATGGTGCTCTAGGCCCTAGGGATATATGACTCCCGCATTATGGAAACCTATGAAAAGCTTACGGATTGGTAAACCATCCCGAAGTATTTACAAATTTAAGTAGGTCATTTATGGATCAGAAAGTTCTTCTATAAATCTTCGAAAAAGTAACTACCATGGATTCTATTTCTTATGGGCGAGAGAGATGGTCAGTGGCAAAGAAAGTGTATGGTGTCTTCATGCACCTCATCCCCATTTTCTTGGTATGGTATTTTAGGAAAGGTAATGATTCTGTCTGAAATTACAAGGGGGAATCCTTAGTGTATGGTGTCGGCTTGGTTTGGTTCAAGGGAGGACCTCTTTCTTGCCAGAACATCAGCTTTCTCATTTCCAGACACACTTCTGTGTACGGGACGGGGACCCAACATAGTCTTAGGTGATGCGGTGCGGCAAGAACCCGTAGCTCTTTGCGACAGCGACTTACAAGCTTCGATTTGAACTAAACGGCAGAGATCACTTTTATTGCCGATTGACTGTCAATGAGGAAGGTAATATCTGCATGGGGTATTGCCATAATTGCAACCTAGCGACTGTTGTCAGTGGCAGTATCTCAGCTGGGAATACGTTGCTTTAGCCAGGAAGTCTGATTGAACTGCATAGTTAGAGACTTTCGACACCGATCTCGACCTTTGGTCGGTATAGATGGGTATGGTTGATCCGATGGATATCGGTTCATCTTCGTACCATTCGTCTCTGCTGGGGAAACACGTGGTAAATGGTCTTGTGAAATCTAGACGGAGAGAGTAGTCCGTGTCTACATTATTGCCCGTGTATTTGTTCAGGATGTTGTTGTTGTTCTTTGTTGTTCTTGTCCCAGATTCCTGTAAGAAAAGGTTTTGGGGTTTGAGATTAATGATTAATGAAAATGATTTTCATTGCCCCTGTGGTGTCAATACTACGGGTCATTTTTTGAATCTTTGTCATAGTTCTAAGGCTGGTGGCTTTGGACACCACCTTGCACCTGAAAAAAACTACCATACGTTAGTATGAACGTGGTTAAGTCGTTCACCTTATTCAAAGAGAATTCAGATAAATGGATTTCCAAATAAATAAATAAATACCTAAATAAATAGGTGGCGCAACAGGCGGCTAGACACACTGGAAGGGACCTACAATTTTATGCCTAGTCCGAACGGCTGAATTGAGAAGATTTTCAGGACAGTCATACTCTCGGATGTTTGTCAGACGTTCGTGAGAGGTGGCGCAGTGGAAAAAACCTTAAGATGTAATTTGTGTTTTTCCGGGGATCGAACCTGGGATCACTCGCACAGCAGTCCAGCACACTAACCACTGCGCTACTGCGCCCACCGGATTTCGAAATGGATTCACATAAATGAGAAACTTGACCTAGTGTCGGTCCAATATGAGCCTGTTGCGGTAACTATTATGGAAACGCTGTCTCTGATGACATTTGCATGATTTCCAACGAAGTGTAATGCACCTCTGATTGGAGTTCAAGGAAGAATTGTGACATTGGACATCCAACTATTCGAATTCAAATAGATGTCTCCCTCTCCAATCGCCCTACTCTGGAATTGTTATCGTATACTTCCTCAGAACCCCTCGCCGGCCGCCATCTCCAGTAATCATTATTCGCTTCCAATTCAGTGGATAATTTTCTTGATGTTATTATCATAATAAACCACTGTCATGTCAAGTCATATCTTCCAGCAGGATATTTACTCAAAAACGTTCTGCACCGGGATTTCACTGGACGTCGTCGTCAAGATTGCAGCTCCGCGCCGGCCGTCGTTAAAGGCAGCTGCAATGAACCATGCAATTTGTTTATTCATGTAATTATTATCGTCGCTCAAGTCGTCGAATTATTTGCCTTGATTGCAAATCTTCCAGCAACACCGTCATCGTCGTCGTCGGTCTTCCTGGATATAAAGTGTTGTTATCATCCATAACGATGTATTTCGTAACGAATGCAACTTCAACCCGAGCAATGAATACGTGGTACGAGTACAGTGGACTCCACTGTCCGTTGGTTGCTTGGATCACCACGGATGCCCCCGTTGTTGATGCTCGGAAAGATAAATGTGTTGTTAGAGCTACAACTATACGTACTCTCCGTGTATGGAACATTACCTTTGCGCACAATAAGAGCGAGAGATTAATGAACCCTGAACACGAGTTAACAAATCATTTTACATTCCGCCGCAGCCCCGCATCATTCTGCGCGTCTGCATGGTTTATCTTCTGTTAAAGAATTCGTTCTGTAAACAAGCGGCGGAAATCGAGATACTTTCGTGTGCGCGATGTGAAAATTAAATTTCAACAATTATCCATCCATAAATTAACGCTCTTGTCGGATGCGAGGCTAATGTCAGCAGACAACCCTTCGTTGGCAAAAAGTTTTCCAACCAAGAAGAAAATAAAAAGATAATGCTCTCATACTCGCCTTCGCCCTCACCCCATCACCCCTACAGCATACCGTTAGAGTTGAGTTTCATTTGCAGACATTGTCGCGCTTTTACGGGAAAGTGTCGTGTTGAGTTTTTATTTTCGTCTAGAAAATGTATAAAAGTTTTCGGGATTTCTTAATTAGCAATTAAGTTCAACCTACCGACCGACACCGACGCGACGCACGGGGAGTGCGGATTGTTGCTGCGTGTTGGTATTCACACCTGAAATTTTCCTAGAATGACATCCGCTGGGCGCTGACGTCTACAGTTATTGTGACCGTGTTATTTTTTTTTATAGCTTGTCGTCCAATTGGCTGGAGCATACCTTACAGTGAATACCTAACTTTTCGCATTTCGGGTTGTTATTTGGTCTTTGTTGCGGAGATCTGGGAGATGCAAAGTGCTGGCTTGAGTTTGAGTGCTGCTACGATGCAATGGTGCAGTTTCTTGGAAGGTTTAGTTCATTAATTGTTTCTCTGTTTTTTTTTCAGAATTGTTTAAGGACTTTAGTGGTGTCAGCAGAAGGCGACCATGGGATATTTTCTAAGCCCACTCGATTTTAAAGAGACTTTTAATTTTGAATTGGGATGGGTCGGTTGATTGCTATATTTTAGAACTCGACGCAGCACTGCGACCTGAGTAGTGAGTAGATCTTTTGTACCTACACCCTCGGAATCGATCTGACGATTTATTGAATTGATCATGTACCTACTAAATCAAGGTTTCGAAGTTTCAAAACGCTGATCGCCGCTGATAAATTTGTGATGTCTTGAGGCTGTAAGGAGCCTTAAAGTCTTTTAGTCTTACTTACTTAAGGTGGCGCTACAGTCCGGGGTGGACCTGGGCCTCAACCAACAAGCGTCTCCAGCCAGCACGATCTTTGGCCAGCTGCCTCCAGTTTCGCACGCTAAGTTGGTTAAGGTCCCCTTCCACTTGCGTGCGCCACCTGAGTCGCGGTCTTCCTCTACTGCGCCGTCCCTCGGGTGTGGATTCGAAGATCTTCCGGGCCGGAGCATTCACGTCCATTCGCTCTACATGACCCAGCCACCGCAGTCGTTGGACCTTCACTCTTCTGGCTAGGTCAATTACTCGAAGAATTTTCCTCTCGAAGCAACCAAGAGTAAGCTCATCCGCTTTTGATAGAGTCCATGCCTCTGCACCATAAACTAGGACTGGGATGATTAAGGTCTTATAAAGGGTCACTTTAGTTGTTCGAGAGAGGGCTTTGCTACTCAATTGCTTTCTTAGCCCAAAGAAACAGCGATTGGCAAGAGTTATTCTTCGCTTAATCTCAGCGCTGGTGTCATTGTCTGAGTTAATAGCGGAGCCTAGGTAGACAAAGTCCTTTACCACCTCAAAGTTATATCTGTCTATAGTGACATTCTGTCCAAGACGTCGGTGTTGGGTGTCCTTTCTCGATGACAGCATATACTTTGTCTTGCCCTCATTGACCGCCAAACCCATCTTTGCCGCCTCCGTCTCAATGCTCACGAACGCGCCAGTGACATCACGCTGCGTTCTCCCGATTATGTCGATATCGTCGGCGTAGGCGAGTAGATGGACGGACTTTTGAAAGATAGTGCCTCTGGTGTTAGCGTTTGAGTTTTGCACTATTATTTCAAGAACGATGTTGAAGAAGTCACATGACAGCGCATCGCCTTGTCTAAATCCTTTTTTGACATCGAAGGTCTCGGTGAGTTCTTTACCGACCTTGATGGAGCAGCGTGCATTCTCCATTGTCATCCTACACAAACGGACGAGTTTGGCAGGGATGCCAAAACTAGACATTGCTCTGTATAGCTCGTCTCTATAAATGCTGTCATAGGCGGCCTTAAAATCGATGAAAAGGTGGTGGGTATCGATTTGAACTTCCTGGGTTTTCTCCAAGATCTGCCGCAGTGTGAATATTTGGTCGATGGTAGACTTTCCTGGCCTGAAGCCACACTGATAGGGACCAATCAGGTTGTTGACGAAAGGCTTCAGGCGTTCACACAGCACAGCAGATAAGATCTTGTAGGCGATGTTAAGAAGACTAATACCTCTGTAGTTGGCGCAGTTAAGAGGGTCTCCTTTCTTGAGGATCGGGCAAACAATGCTAAGGTTCCATTCATCGGGCATACTTTCCTCCGACCATATTTTACAGATGAGTTGGTGCATGCTCCTAACCAAGTCATCGCCTGCCGCTTTGAATAGCTCGGCGGTTAGGCCATCTGCCCCAGCGGCTTTGTTGGACTTAAGCTTAGATATCGCTATCTTCACTTCGTCCAGGTCGGGTGGACGGAATTGGTCTTCATCGTCCAGGTTGAATGGTTCATTCTGCCTGACAGCGGGATTTAGTTCGTCATCGCCGTTAAACCCGTTCCAGGTTGGCAGGTACTTTTTACCCTTTGGTAAAACTTCCGAACCTCATTCCTGCTGTAGCATCTCTCTATTTCCTCGATCGCGCGCTTCTCGTGCTCTTTCTTTTTCCTCCTGAGAAGCCGGTGTTCGTCTCTTCTTTTCTGCGCGTAGAGCTCACGAGCAGCTCTAGTCCTTTTTTGCAGCGCCGCTTTGTATGCCTCTTGTTTTGCTGCATGTGCTTGCCGGCACTCGTCGTCGAACCAGGGGTTTCGTGGTGGTGGTCGAGTGAAACCAAGCACATCAGAGGCGGCGTCTCTGATGGCTTTTTGGCAATGTTGCCACTGGTCTTCAATACTTGATGCTGGCTGCATAGAACCTCTTGAGAGATTGAGAGAGACTTGATCGGAGAAGGATCTGGTGATCTCTTGCGATTTTAGCCGTCCGACGTCAAACTTCCTCACAGTATTTATTTGTCTTGGCGGTGTTCGGGATATCCGAAGGCGTACCTTGGCTACAACAAGGTAGTGGTCCGAGTCAATGTTGGCCCCTCGGAACGTTCGGACATCCATAATACTGGAGGAGTGCCTTGCGTCGATCGCAATGTGGTCAATCTGGTTGACGGTTGATTGATCGGGAGATCTCCAAGTGCCTTTATGAATATCGAGATGCGGGAACCGCGTACTTGCTATGACAACATTTCGCCCCGCCGCGAAGTCGATCAGCCTGAATCCGTTATCGGAGGTGGTGTCGTGTAGGCTGTACCTCCCGACAGTACTATCAAAGATGCCTTCTCTTCCTATCTTTGCATTAAAATCACCTAGGACAATTTTAATGTCATAGTTAGGGCACTGCTCGTATGTCTTGTCCAAGAGCTCGTAGAACCTCTCTTTGGTGTCGTCGTCTTTCTCCTCCGTGGGGGCATGGGCGCATATTAGGCTAATGTTGGCGAATTTAGCCTTGACGCGGATTGTCGTGAGGCGCTCGTTCACACAGTTGAAGCTTAAGACTTCTTGCCTAAGTCTGCCTCCAACGACGAATCCACATCCAAATAAGCGCTGTTTTTGTTGCCGATAGCAGTCGCCATAGTAAATATCGCAGTCTTTCATCCTCTTCTTGCCCGGTCCATCCCATCGCACTTCTTGGATGGCGGTTAGGTCTGCTTTATAGCAGTTCAGGGCCTCCGCTAGTTGTTCGGCTGCACGTGGTCGGTTAAGGGACCTAACATTCCACGTGCAGATCCGAAATTCGTTGTCCTTTATTCGTTTGCCAGGTTCGTCAACAGTAAAATCATCCGTATCAGAGGCTTGTTGTTGTTTCGGAACTGGGTTTGTTTTCCGCAGTCGGGCAGTTACCCCGGTGTACAACCCCCAACCTGGAGGGCCAGGCCCTTTGTTGGACCCCTTGGACAAAAGGGGTCGGATTCCTCCGGTGCCAGTAACCCACTTCGGGGATGTGAGAGCTGCCGTTGGCCCATTAAGGGTTCATCCGCCACCATCTCTGTTTCAGCACCCTGACTAGTCCTGAAAAATCCTCACTGACCTCAGCTCCAAATATGTCGAAGTAGCTAACTAAAGTAAGGTAACTGTCGTATTGACTGTTGACGACACCGTTGATTCAGTCTACTGAATTCATCCGCCGTACGTCCTCTTTCTGAGGAGCTCATGTAAGACTTCTGAGGCTCGTTCAGTCAGTCTTTCCGACAGAGCATTATAGTGTTGCTATTTTCTTCGTGTTCAACACTCGCACTTATAAGTTCAGCAAGTCACACCCGGATGGGCAGACCAGTACCCGGTGGTTACCACTAGGAGGTAAAATAAGCACAATTGATGTGTACGAAAAGTTACAACAGCTGGGCACCGCCAGGTTGATGCCGATCAGCGCCTGCCCGATTCATACACACCCAACCACCGTCTTTTAGTCTTCTTTGGGTATTTACATAGAACCTGCTCCGCTGTTTCCCACACTTCTAGACAGAGTTTGTACGTATCAGTTGAACTTTTGTCGGCTTTTGAAGATGATATTTGAGAGAATAGTGTCCGGAGATGAACCTTGAGATTGCCTTCTGTTCCTCTCTATAGACATTGCCGGCGCTTTCGACAACACATCGTATTTATTTATCGAAAAGGCCACAGTAGAAATACATCCGCCGATCTCAGACTTACATCTGAAACAATTAAAGCTATTAAAGGTTTCCCTCAATTAGAAGTTTAGTAACACCTCTTCTATGAACCGGTGGCGTCGTGATAGATAAACTTATTGACGACCTAAACAACTGTAGGTTCTATACCAAGGGTACGCCGATTACCTATAGTAATTATCACCAGAGGCAGTCATAAAGCAAGCCAAATGCATCCCATGCAAAGTGCCATAAAACAAAGGATCGCATATATAAACCAACTTAGAACGCCCATATAGAAAACACCCTAAAAAAGGCAACTCCTATCTTGAGAGCTTGCTCCAGATGATGCAGCAAAAAATGATGTCTTTTGCCCAAAAATGTTTAAATCAATATCGTCATGCGAATTTATTAGATGGGGAAAGGCAAATCGAACCTCAACCCAAACTGGCGGGCGTTTGTATCACAGTTGCCATGCGTTTCTGATGCCCAACTGTAGGTTCTATACCCAACTCTTCAACCTTCCTCAAGCACAGATACGACTTAGAAGACAGCGGTAGCTGTGAATACAAAATATTCTTCTTAGAAAGGTCTGTTTGGGAGACAAAGGGCTATAGGCTTGATGAATGCCACTCAGCATAGTAAATGGATGGTTTAAAAATGCCAACTCGGGCAGGTATCAGTGGACCTCACTGCAATAATCTCAGTCCCATTTGGGCACACAACAACGATTTGCAGTTGAATTCTGTACCACCAGAGAATGTCTAAGACGAAATCTCAGAAAATGAAACATTAGCATATTACCAGACAATAAAGCAGCCCTAAAGGCTATCGATTCACATTCATTCAACTTCAGACTTTTCTGTTACTATATAAACCCTATTCAGCAGCTTGTGGCCAACAATAAGGTCACTTTCCTCTAGGCTCCAGGTCACGAAGGAATATAGAAGACAACTAAAGGCTGATGTGGCTCAATAACCCCCATCATTGGCTCAGATATAGAAAATTTAGGAGCTCCAAAGCAGGTTATACACTTTAAAATCCATACAGGGTATATGTAGTTTTGCCAAAAGGCTATCAGCTGTGTTAATTAGAAACCTACACATCAATTAATTTCGATTAGTAAAAGTGATGAGACAAATTTTAACTCTCGTTGAAGTTCAGTCTGAAATGGTCCAAAGATGATCAAGTTCTCCTACTTCAAAGATTTATTCGACAAATTGCGCTGTAACATCAAAAGCATGGGAGAAAAATCGCAGGATTCACGAAATCCAAAGGCCCGTGCAACTGAATGTTAGCTTGAGGTGTTGCCTTTCTTTAACAGACACTTAAGTTGGTAATTATACCTTTTTTGAAACCACTCAGGTTTGTTTGAACAGTTAAATTCTGACAGCCAATTCTCGGTTCATTCCTCTTTAGAAGACATTTTTAATATTTTCCCCTGTCAGAAAGTGAACCTCAACTTCGACTTGATCGTTTCTTTACAGAAATCGAATGGTCCTCAGGATGGAGGGCTTTCTCCGGGAGACGTAGAAGGTCTGTGGATAGGTCTGTTGTCCTCAACTCAGGATTGAGCAACTCACAGAATTTCTCGCTCCATATAAGATGTCCTCCTCATCGGAAAGAAGTATGTATACCAGAAGTTAACGGAACTTGTTCCGTTCCTTCCCTACGCAACGTCAATCGCTACAAAAAGTTGCTTCACAACAGTTTATCTTGTAACAGTTAGAATTATTCACTCAAACATTGTGAGGTGCTTTTTGGCACGATCAACATACGACTTAAGACTATACCTTAACAATCGTTTCATTGCTACACTTATTCTAGGTTTGGCAGGAAATGGCCCAACGACAATTGTTCCAATGTAAGGGCTCAGGATTTGGTCACGATAACTCGTCTTTTTGTCCCGAATGCCCAAACGAAGAAGAAGATATGGAACAGATAATGTTCCATTGTAGGCGATTTGCAGGGGGAAGAAGCTATATGTTGAGGTTAGAAGATGACTGGCTGGAGGTATGCTCCTTTATAGCGAGCGTACACGAAGAATTAAGGAGACTTGAACGACTTCGAGGACAAAGTCGACAAAATGTTGGACACAGAGGATTAAGCATGAGTTGTTAAGCAGTCCCTCGAAGTAATACCTAACGGCAGTCCCGCGGGGAGAATGGTTGAAGGACGTAGTGTGTGGATTATTAAGTTTAGGCCAACTCCTGGCATCGATTATTTAGGTTTGCGAATCGTCCATGTTGGCAGCACGGGCTACCGAATCTTAATAAGATTACCACATCCACTGGCGCAACCAAAGCAAAAAAACAAAAAAAGGGCTCATGAGGCAGAGAATATCTCGAGACTGTAGTATCGGCACTGTGTGATGCCAACACTTGTCTAAATAAAATGTAAAACAATGAAAATAAAGTCGCACTATAATATGAAAATACAAGAAATAAAAGTCAATTGATAGAAAACTGTAGATCAATCACTTATTGAATATTGGGTCTCTACAATTGGCGACGAGGAAAAACTTATATATATAAAAAAAAGACGAATGGAAAAGGCGAAATACAAGATAAGAAATAACAACCAAATAATAGAAATTTTAAAGTGAACAAAAAGAAATAGTGAAGTGCATTATAAAAAAAATAAAATAAAAAATTAAATTGTATGTTTTAAATGCTGGGTATAAAAAAAAAAAACGAAAAAGTTAAAAAAAAAAAAAGAAAAAGAACTTGAAGTAAATGCTTAAATGCAGTAGAAAGAAAAAGAAAAAGAAGAAATAGATTAAATTCGAATGATCTCGAATTTAATGTTTTGCTTAAATGCAGTACAAAAAAAAAGAAAAGTAGAGGACGAGATAGATTAAATTCGAATGATTTCGGATTAAATTCGAATGATTTAATGTTTTGCTTAAATGCTGTATAAGAAGTTCATAGATTAAATTCGAAGGAGTTCGAATGATTTCGAATTTAATGTTTTGCTTAAATGCTGTATAAGAAATGCATAGATTAAATTCGAATGAGCTCGAATTTAAAGTTTTGCTTAAATGATGTATAAGAAATTCAAGATTGAAATAATATGGAATTGTTAAAACTGTTTTACAGTTAAAATAAAATAAAATGAAGAAAGTAAATGTAGTATCGGCACTGTGTGATGCCAACACTTGTCTAAATAAAATGTAAAACAATGAAAATAAAGTCGCACTATAATATGAAAATACAAGAAATAAAAGTCAATTGATAGAAAACTGTAGATCAATCACTTATTGAATATTGGGTCTCTACAGAGACAAACGTGGTTTGGAAAGGGTCCAACAGCGTAATGACTAGTCAAAACGGGCTTATTGGGCAGGGGACTGAAAACGGCCCACCGGCGAATTTGATTCTTTGGTCAAGTGATAAAAATCGGCCAAAGGGCGAACGTAGTTCCTTGGCTCTGGTAACACGGGTGGTCTCTGGCTAAATAGGCCGCCGATATTACGAAAGGTGAGAGCAGACGAGAGGCAGGCCCGCGAGGAGTAGGGCATTGCCGGATAAGCAAGTAGCAGTAGGTACCTACTTCTCGGATTTGACACAAACACTGTCACTAACAATTAAAGGCTACAAGTTTGTCCCCGCAAAGTATGGGGAAAAATGTCTTATTGGTAAACGAGATTGATACTACTCCAGCTTCTCCGAATGACATTTACACGTCGTCGTCGTATTTTCATCTAAAATCTAAAGCAAGGCGCTCATAAAATAAGTGCCAGTGTCGTGGTGACCAAGTGACAGGTGACATCGCTAAAACCTATGTAAACAAATGTAGACGCCTGCATCAAAGCGGAGTGGGGGCGGCGGCGTGGAATTTTTTTAGATTGCGTGATGCCAGTCTGGTGCCACGACGTATCTCCAACAAAGTTTAATTTTCGAGTGGCAAGCGCATGGTGACGACGTGGATTTTTGGAGGCATACGCATATCCCTTGTAGAGGCATATCATAATTGTAGGCGTGGATTTTGACATTTTTGTTTACACAGAAAATAAAAACATGCGAGATGACCAAGAACTCATCATAGGACGCCATTTTAAGAACTGATGAAATAGTGGCACCATGAGTTGTTTACCACTTTAGTGCCCGTTAAATCTTTTTCCTACCACTTCGAGGCCATTCTATCGCCACATGAAATCTTCACCACTCCTAGGCCACCTACCACTTATGTAGTTACCTCGCCACTGCTATGCCACTTTTGCTCACCACTTCAGTGCGCGCTCTAGCCTATGCGGACGTTTCGACGTTTCGCAGTGTGAATATAAATGCCATCGAGGAATTGTTTATTGGTATCTGCCTGCAATTCGATTTCTGAAGGATGCGTTGTAATTTTTGTGACGTTTCGTTACAACAACAGATACCTAACCTATCGTACAAAGTCCTACCATTCTCCAGCCCCTCCCATCGCAATTGTGCAACCATTCTTGGTTTACGCTTTGGAACGACGGTATCATTGAGATCTGTCAACAGTTCAGATATTGTTTTTGTGGGACGTGTAAAACTCAGAACCGGATGGAAAATGGTAACAGAATGAAGACCACACTTAGCCAGCACGGTATAGCGTAAGTTTGTTGTTATAAAATTTCAAGTTCCATATCCTGTCTATGTAAACAGGGTACCTACTCCTACATATTTCGATTTTGAAGACACACTTGAAACCTCAGTCATATTTGTTCACCCACATCACCTGTCAGACGTTTAATGTAATCAGATCTAACTTGCTGTATGTCATCGTCATGTGTGCCAAATGTCAACACGAAACAAACACTAGCTGGCCCCTCTTAGCTCAGCTCAGCTGTATTCTATGCATTAAACAAAAACATGCATAAATATTTAAGGGAAATAGAAAAGAAGCACTTTACACACAATACCAAAATATTAATAAGAAAAATATCCCGTCTGAGTTCGTTCTTATATGTATTTCCATTCAGGGTAAGTGATGTCGACTTAATCAAGTCGCATAGAATACTATCTGCTCATTCATATTTCACAGCCAGACAAACAGCAAAGTTCAAAATAAATAAACCAAAAAATAAATGCATATATGCAAATTTAATGAACCCTTGAGTCTAATCATTTATAGCCTTCTTTATCGCTCAGCCCCATTTTTTTTCTATTATCGTGCGATTCAGTGACTGTGCGTCAAACCACCCCACATGGGCGCGATAACCGATTGACTCATCGATTTAATTAATCAAATTAAATAGAAGTGAAAATAGAAAAAGTTCGCAGCACACAGAGGCCAGAGAGAGGCAGCGTCAGTGAGTGCAATTAATGCAATTTGTACGTGCAACATCGCGGCAGCAAGAGCAACTCCCACGCCACCATACACCACACAGCCTCTGCTCTAGTTGAAAAAAAGGGATTTTAATTGCGCCACGCAGAGTAAAAGTAATGCGGACGCAAGACAACAAAAAAAAACTACAAAAGAAAATCGCAAAAGTAAAAGCAATGACGATGAGCTAGAGCGAAATTGAAAACGAAACTTGGAATTACGACGAGACGACCGACGAGACAGCAGACATGTTTCTTTATTACTATGCACCGAGTGCACTGAGCGCACTCAATAGTAAATTAATTAATTAATTAATTAATTGATGAAGAAATCCGATTAAGTTTATTGGGAATGCATTTTTAGTGTCCGTTCGACTGGCAAGTCTGCATATATGGTTCGTGCTGTCGTCGTTGGCCACTTCATAGGGGTTGTGGTCATCATAAGGAAGTGTATCTGTATATAGGGAATTGTAGTTAATTCGATGAGCAGTGGCTATCTGCAGGGAGCCACACAGGGCTTGGGAATGAACAATTAAAAAAACGTTTTAACTTTTTTTGAAGCGATTTAATAGCACCCATGAACATCTGTAAGTCTTTTAAACAAAAATGGTTTGACAAAGAGTGTATGAACGCGAGAAAAAAGTCCTTTAACCTTTTGAATGCGTTCCGGAACTTCAACTGCCAAAATTTAAAAAATTCGTACATCGAAGCAAATAAACAGTATAGAAATCTATGTTTCAAAAAGAAAACTGAGTTCGAAAACCATCAAGCTTATGTACTTGGCCAAACAAAAGATTCGAAAGAATTTTGGAAGGTGACAAAAGAAATTAATGGATCGGCCTTTAAAATAGGATCCGGAGTATCTGCTGACGATCTTGCCATCCACTTCAAAAACATGCTTCAAAACAAAGGAGACCTTAAATTTTCGTATGCTGAACCCCTATTCACTGATGACATATTGGATAGGGAAATCACCGTAGCTGAAGTTCAGCTTGTTCTTGCCAAAGCAAAAAATGGAAAAGCTCCAGGAGAAGACGGAATTCCATACGAATATTTCAAGAACGCCACCTCAGCCTTTATTTGCCAACTAACATCTTTTTTCAATGAAGTGTTTTCAAAAGAAGATGTTCCTGCGTCATTCAAAAAAGCTGTGATATTCCCTATTCACAAAAAAGAAGACATTAATAATGTGGAAAATTATAGAGGCATATCGTTTATGAACGTCATCTCAAAAGTATTTTGTGGTGTACTTGTTAACAGGCTTGAGACATGGGTGGTAACCAATAATATACTGACCCAATTTCTAAAAAAATTTCTCGACCGTTGATCATATTTTTGTGCTAACCTCCATCGTAAAAGCATTCCAAGCAAGGAACAAGAAAGTTTACGCATTTTTCGTTGACTTTAAGTCTGCTTTTGATCTGGTGAATCGAAATGCACTCTTCAAATAATAAAGGAATTGTATGCAGAATCGAAAGCAGCTGTCTGGGATGGATCAACGTAGTCGGGATGGTTTGAAACAGACTCCGGTGTTAAACAAGGATGCCTTTTAAGTGCTCTTTTATTTGCGCTTTTTATTAACAATAATAACAAAAAAAAAATCGTGCCAAAAAAAAAAAAAACTGTAGAAGGACAGGCAGAGAACTATCTTTAACTGACATCGGACAGACATAAAATGATAGGAAAGAGAATGAAGAAGGCGACAGGAAAGCGGAAGAAGAAATTCTCAATAACCTTTGCCTCACCAAGGAGAGAGGCCAGAAAGTCAGATGCATATTCCAAAAATAACCCAACTATCCTAGACTAAATCTACGCTAACCTAAACCGTAAGTTAAACCCTAATATCTATATCTACTCTAACTTATATCTATCCTATTCTACTCCATTGCATCAACTGCTTTCCACGGTCGCTCCATGGTGAGCTTCGTCTCATTCCAGAGACGTGCCAGGTGATGTTGGCACTGGCTTGGCCTACCCACCCAATGTCTCAAGGGACACATCCATGGCTATCTCTATGGCCGAGGAATCCGAGAGATAGCCCCTAAATACCAAAATCCAGTCACTCGTCAGTTCGATGTCTACGTAGAGGAGAGTTCGTACGTCGTCTCGTCCATGTACCGCGTTCGTCGGTCATCTATGTAGCGTCTACGTCATTGCACCAGCGGACGGACGGCCTTCCCTTTTCACCACACACCAAATCACTTTTTGTATCTACTCCATGAAGAAAACACTAAATTCACTCATTTAAACCAAATATAATTCATAAAAAAAAACTTAAAACTACAAAATTACGTTAAACTACGCAAAAAGATACCGGTGTTCGAATCGGCGAGTAAAAATAAACTAAAATTATACGACCCTTGGAGGCTCTATTCTGCCCCGAAAACAAAAAAAAATCAAATAAATACTTACAGCGATCTATTAGCGTCGTCCCTCGTTGTCCTGCCGGCAGCACGCGGAGCGATGAATGCTGAAATAGGTGCAAAAGTTGGCTCCTACCGCCTGTTTTCCGCGTACTCACTTTCACCGAACTCTAGAAACTCACACAAAACGAATGGTTGCGAGAAGCTAGGCCTTGGGTGTCACCCGCCTGTTGCGCTACCTATTTATTTATTTATTTATAACGAGTACAAGTACCTGGGAGTGAATCTTAATAAAACCATGGATTTTAACATTAAAGCTAAAACTTCACAAAGTCTGTTAAATATTTCTTGGAGAAACATATTTTCAAACCAGCGAATAGTACTATCAGCGAAATACAAGATATTTGATGCTGTTGTTAAGAGTTCGCTTTGCTATGCTGTCCAAGTGTGGGGAAACAACGAATACGAGGCCATAGAAAAGTTTCACAGATGTTTTTTGAAGAAACTCTTTAATTTACCTCTAAAAACTCCGAACTATGCACTGTATCTGGAAACTGGTCTCCCTAAAATGTTTACTAGCACGCTAAAATTGCAAGCTGACTACATTGTCAAGGTTTTATCTCATCACGATGACCGACTGACAAAACGAATGGCACTCTATGAGCTAAGAAACGAGGACTGGTGACTGTCGAAATGGAAAGCTTAAAGCTTTGGGAAATGCGTGTGGAGAAATTGTATCGCTTAACCCATTAAATCTTCGACATGCTAAAGATCAACTATACAAAATAATACAAAGTCATGAACATTTTGAACGCGAAGCACTTATAGAAGAAGTCCGAACATCACAAAGCAGACTACTTTACAACTGAAACTGAATCTTATGGAAAAAAACTACTTCAATGATGCACTTAATTACAGAGAAAAATCTTTAATATTCAAAACAAGATGTGAAGTCCTTGGCCTAAACGAATTACCATACAACGGCAGTTTTATCCAGTTTTGCACCTTATGCAACTTGAGAGCAAAAGAAGATTGCTTCCACTTCATGAGTATATGTCCCATTTTTGCTGCCTACAGAAAAGCAATATTTGGAAAGGAAACTATGACGCTACAAGAAACAATTACAGTGCTAAACGAATTCGACTGGAAAAAACTCTATTCTTTCTTGAAAACTATTTATAAATATAGGAAAGAATTTGTCTAAATTTTATTAAATTTCATTTAAAAATTTCATTCATACCAAAAATATTATTTATTTAATTTGCTAACCGAGCTGACGGCAATGCCATAGCTACAAATTCCTAAAAATTATAAACAATGTATCAAAAAAAAAAAAACCGAAACAATAAAAAATGAATAATGAATACTTACTTACTTCGAAGTACGGAACAGGCTCGACTCCTGTGGCATAACCAGGAAAATGTGGCCAATCTACAACGAAAACTGAAAAAATCTTACAATTGAACAAGAAATCATTGTCCTCGATTGTAGGTATTATCACCGGACACAACATGCTAAAATACCATAAAAAGAAAATGGGAATTAGTACAGACGACCTGTGCAGAGGATGCGGCGACGAGGATGTGCATGAGGATACCCCACACTTCCTTTGTCACTGCCCTGCGCTCTGCCACATAAGAAACAAAGTCCTTGGCAGTTACTTCTTCGAGGATTTAGAAGAACTTTCAGACAGGTCCATTAACGACCTACTTAAATTTGTAAATAAAACGGGTTGGTTTACCAATCCGTAGGTTTTTCATAGGTTTCCAGAGTATGGGGGTCATAAACCCCTAGGGCATCACAACGGATCTACATTGATCTAAGTGTGGCACGTACAGGTTTCTAGGTTTCTACTGTCCTGCCTCCCCACTAACCTAACCTAACCTACTTACTTCGAAGCGATTTAAGGACCATGAGTGGAAAAACATAGTTTTGGTTTTTCCAGGAATCGTACTGCGTAGAAAGTATTCTTGTCTTTCAGGACAATGCATAGCTATCAATGTTACAAATTTTACAAACGTTGGCTCCCATGACTGTCGAAAAATAGCGCCACACCCCTTTATATACCTAAGATTATCTGTCAATTTGAGCTTGGGTTTTTGAAATATACGATTTTGAATGTTTTTTTCTATGGGCAGTGCCACGCCCCTTTGTCCAATTTTGACCAATCTTCAGAGGAGCACTCTAGGGCCAATAATTAAGATTATCTATAAGTTTAAGTTCAATCGATTGGGTAGTTTTGGAGATATAATATTTTGAATGCATTTTTTGTATTGGAGGTGCCACGCCCCTATAACTCATGAACCAATACACCTACAAAGACCGTATATACTTACAAACCATGGTATTAACGTCACCTTTCATGGGAAGTTTCCAGAATCAAAATCGTCGGCGGGCCCTAGACCTAGCTTTTCACCAGCCATTTGATTGCATGTAGCGACACATAAATGGAAGGGCCTACAATTTGATGCTCTGGTTCTGGTTTTTCACAAACTGCTGAATGGAAAAGTGTGTGCCGCTGGGAAATATGTGAATGTTTGTAAATTTATTTCAATTGTCTGTTGGTTGGTTGAAAGTGGCTGCCAGCTGGGAAACGCCAACACATTTGGACCACCATAGGTCCATTGTGATACCACGAAAAAAAAAGGATCATATAAGATCTCCCTACTAGTTGAACCATTTTGAGCTCTTTATAAAGCGTAAGAGGCTTCTGATGTCTGTGTTTGTCAGGTCGCCCAAGTGATTGTATTGGAAGGCTCTTAGGTGAAGCTTCCTTCTACGGGAGAGAGCTGGGCGGGAACAAAGAAGGTGAGGGATAGTTTCCTCCTCTTCCTCATCCCTTCTGCAGCTTCTGCAAAAGACGTTTGCGAAAAGGGTTAGCCTTGCGGCATGCTTACCTATCGGGCAGTGTCCAGTAATGACACCTATTGTAGTGCCGATATGCAATCTGTTCAGAGAGATACATTTTTTAGAGCGTTTCAAATCCAGCTTAGAGGCCAAATTTGTTTTGATGCCACTTGTCCATCTACGATTTGTGCTCTCGATAGCATTCAGCTTGAATTTTTGTTTCCCAAGTAGCGATTGGTATCCCTATGGTGCCCTTATCCGGCAGAATGGACTGAGTAGTTCCTATTCTAGCGAGTTCATCGGCCTTACAATTCCCTGGAGTGTCTCTATGCCCCGGCGCCGGCACCCAAATTAGGTGAATGTTCAACAGTTCCATCTCCATCTCCGTAAGAGACGATCGGCAGTCGAGGGCTACAAGAGAAGTTATAGAGATCGAATCCAACGATTTGATGGCTGCTTGGCTGTCCGAAAACATGCAGATATCCTTGGCGGATATGACGTTTTTCTTGAGCCAAGATAAGACCTCATTAATCGCCGTTATTTCCGCCTGGAACACGCTACAGTAATCTGGTAGACGGAAGTAGAGCTTAAGATTAAGACTTTCTGAGAAAACACCCCCACCAACTCCGTCTTTGGTTTTTGATTTTGAGCCGTCAGTGTAGAAGTGAACTGATTCAACTTTAACTTATCCCAGATTGCTCTAGAGGGGATAGTGACGAGAAAGTTCTTGTCAAAGTCTAGAGATGGGGTGGTGTAGTCAGTGCTTTCGGTTGAGATCTCGGAGTTTTTCAGAATAGTTTTTCAATTGTCTGTTAGTTCATGCAAAATCAAACAAAATTAGTCTTAAAGCAAACGCTGTTAGCAATATCTTCGAAGTACTACTTAAGGCCTTACGCGTGTATCTATCTCAAAGCAAAGAATCCCACTAAACACACGGTTCTGTGTGAGTGTGAGAGGTCTTGAATAAGTGAGAAGATACACCCCTTTGAGCAACAGTGCTGCATCAAACATTTTACATTCAGTCACAGTAATGCGTCACATCCTCTCAAACCTGCACCTTAGATAACGATCACAATATCCCTCCATCGTGTACCTCAATTATTATCTTTGCAAAGTGCATTCGATGCACTATCGACAGAATGATTCTCCATACTCGTATATCGTGTAATGAAATTCAGTTTCATCGCTACCACCTCCCGGACAAACAGCCGCCATGCCAGACAACAATGACGACGAAGCTGTGCCTCCGTCGAAAGGGGCTTGCGCGCAAGTGCAGCAATTCTAAAGCTATCGCGCCGTCTCCACATGCACCCAACAGCCCAGTCACTTTGTAAACCAGTTGGACCAGTGCTTGCACTCCACTCCCAAAACAGACGCATTGACGGTTCTTTGGCGGAGCAACACGACAAAAAAAAAATCGGAAAATTTGCTAACAACATTGAGTATGTCCGTCCACCTCAAGGCACGCTGCCCCTGTCAATGTCCGTGGCGTAAAAAAAATTTGCAAAGTCCCGATCCCGAGACACTCCAACAAATTGCCAAACGAAAAACAGAAAAAAAAACCGAAAAATCTCCGGAAAGTTATTTCGAAAATCAAACCCAAACCCAATCGATTGTCTGCGGTGCTGCGCACACACGATAACGCGATAAAAAAAAAGAGCCTTCCCTGTTCCCTCTGTTGGCCAGCGACTCGCGCACAGTCATCGTTTGAACGCATAGCTGGGTTAATGACTCTCTCAGCCGGGTCTAAAAATAAATGCACCTAAGGATACCTATTCCAGTAACTTAATCCATTTTATCTGCCACACAATGGAGTGGTCCAAGATGGAGCTGCCAAAGCTATACTCAGCCCAGGCTGGATGGAACAGCAATTCTCGCAATTGGTCATCTGTGTTGTGCCGTGAGTATGATGATGCTGGCGGCGAGCGGCTGCTATGACGACCG
Organism: Cheilosia soror; assembly: GCA_949372485.1. NCBI lineage: Eukaryota > Metazoa > Arthropoda > Insecta > Diptera > Syrphidae > Cheilosia > Cheilosia soror. Next base: position 31,812,424 of record OX443561.1, on the reverse strand, counting down.
ACGATGCGATTCTCTGAGGTGAATGGACACGCTATTCGTTGGATTGACCGCGGTGCACTTTGTAGAGTTTTACAGCAGACGCGGATTTTTTTTTGTTGTTTCTGCTTGTTCACTGAGTTTGTTGATCTCGGGCTGCTCTGTGCGCTGGAAGATCTCGTCTGAAGGTATAGAGACACGAGCCTTTTCGGATGAAACATAAAAATGTTGTCAACGTGTCGCGAATGCATGATACGTAGCGGTTGGGGTTTGAAACGTTTGTATAACAAAAGGAACACAATGTGTGCTCAGTGCTCGTAAAGGGGCCATTGACGAAAGTTGACACGAGAGTGGGCCGAAACGGTGTAACATTTAGCCGCACACGGATCGTATAACTTGCGCATTGACTGGGGTCGCATTTATAAAGTGGTGTTGCCGCTCGAAAACTTTGTATATCGGTGGTGGATGTAACGAGGGCTGGGGGACTGTTTCAAATGTGGTTTCAGCCAACTTCGTGATCAGGTGGAAGCTGTACTTACTGCATGGGCATTTGGGAGTTAGGTTAACTAAGATGGCTACATTTGGAGGAATAGTTGCCTCCAATTTGGGTGATTGCAATGATCTAGATCGAAACTATGGGCGAGAATCGTACTAAAGCCACTATTACACGGCCATTTTTTCGAGTCATTTCAATGGCGCTCTGACGTAAAAATCCCGTCACAAAGCAGTCATTTAAATGTTACTCTGTATGATCGCCATTTTTGGCAGCGTCATTTAAATGACTAGGAAAATGGCGCACCAAATGACATGAATTAAGTGCCATTTAGATGGCGGAAAAAAATGGCCGTGTGATCGCTTTTCAATGACGCCTAGGAGAATGCCATCCTAACGGAAAATTCTAAATGACTCGCAGTGTCCGTCATTTGATTTTGAGACACAAATGACGATGATAGTCATTTGGTGTGATCGCCATTTTTTCAATGACGAATCGTAGCTTAAATGTCGCTCTAATGCGAAATTTTTTCCTGACGTCACATCGCCACTTAAATGACTCAAAAAAATGGCCGTGTAATCGTAGCTTAAGGCACGACAGTTCAATAGAGTGTATGAGACCTTCAACGACCGCCAAATGGAGACTTACTGCCAATGTGATAGTGTTACTTCAAAGCGAAGGTAGGAAGCGCCTGACAGATAAGTGGATCTAAAAGGCTCGACGAGCTTCATGTAAGTATGGTTCCAGGGTGGCAAAGCCGTCTAGTTATACCTTATGTAAGCTACTACGCCGTTCTTGGGGTTGAGGTTTTTATGGACTTCAAAGACTAGTCGGAGTGTTGAATATCTTCGAAGATGGTTAATGACTCGAGAGTATGCGACCCCTTTCTTCCAACGGTATGACACGATTTCGACTATTTAATTGAGCAAACCCAGTCAGTTATGAAGCAACCAAAAGCCTTTAGAAAGATCACCCCGAAAATGGGCAAAGAGAAACTTACTGCATAGGGAATGTAGGATTCGAAAACATGGCAATAGAAGCGGAACAATTAACCTTAAACCGTTCTAAGCAGATATCACTGCCATCCAGAAATTGGGGTAGAAGTGGCCAAAAGAAGAATGAAAATCGGATCGTCTCTAATTCAGTATGATTTAAATTTGGTCATGTTAAACGCATGTCCTCAGCTAACATCCCAAGACGTTCTATATGGAATCCGTACCATCAGATAGGCGTCCTCTAGGTGGACTCAGGATGAGATGGTTAGATCAAGTCCATAATCTTTCATCTACCTTTAGAGAATCGAGAGTTTTGGAGCCACCTATACGCGCGATCCATTTAATGAATAAGCGGACGGACCATTGAAAATAAATGAAATGATGAGTTACTTGCCCAAATATTTCTGCCTTTTGCGTGTCAATTAGCACCAAGTTTCAAGCACATGTTCTGGCATTACTTTGGATTCCAAAATCGCCAGATACTTTCTTCAGATATACCCTACCCAGTGTATTGAGGAGCACATTGAGTCTACAATACCTCTTAGGTACCTCTGAGGCTATTTTTGTTGATACCGCTGCATTCCTGGAATAATTTCCGGTTCTGATGCCCTCTCGGCTTGCCTCATTGTTTTTTCAGGTTCTAGTCCTAATTTCTTTCTCCAGTTTCCTGAATTCTTCTCTATTTCGCTGAAAGGTTGAGGATGAGGACCTTTGAAAGTTACCAATGCTTCCTTTCAAGCTATAAACTCCATACCCATTACCCTCTATACCCATACATGGCAAGGGACAAAACAGAGTGCCACCTTGTTTCTCCTATTCAGTTAAGTTTGCAGGCATTCCAAAAAAAAAATAGGAATTGATGGCATATGAATCAAATGGCGATTGCAGCTTTTACCTAAATTATGCCACAGATTTCAGCCTGAAGATATTAGTACTTTTGTTCATTGATTCAGAATATACAGTTCTATAGCTTCAGAACATTTGGTTCTAGCTTCGAATACATCCGCTCCAGTCTCAGTCTCTCTCCTCATCAGTTCTTCCTTCCAACACTGTCGGAACAAATTGAAAGCGACCTAAGAACCCTCGACACCTGGACCAAGAACTGCGGTCTAACAGTCAATCCCCAGAAAACTGATCTGGTACTTTTCACGAATAAAAGGAAAATACCACAGTTTGCTACACCCTCTGTTGGCGGCACACCCCCCAGAATCTCTGATAGCGCAAAGTACCTGGGACTTATACTAGACAAAAAACTAAACGAGAAATTGAACACCAATGAAAGAATCAAAAAAGCCACAATAGCCTTTTATTCCTGTAGCAGAATCTTTGGGAAAACCTGGGGACCATCTCCCAAAATTAAGCTCTGATGGATGTACACGGCTGTAGTAAGACCCATACTGACCTACGGCAGTCTCGTATGGTGGCCGGCAACCAATAAAGCCACCTACCTAAAAGCGTTAACGAAGGTTCAAAGACTAGCGTGCATCGGCACCACCAGTACGATGAGGACAACTCCAGGCTATCCTCAACCTGTGTCCGCTAGACATTCATATACAACTATCGGCCGCAATTAGTGCAATGAGAATCAGCCAATCGGTAAAATGGAATTTGAACTTAACGGGTCATTCTACGACCCTACAGAAATATTTCGGCCATGTACCTGTCACGGACTACATTACGCCTTATACCTTGAGTTTACAAGACCCCTCTCTAGCGCCTATCCCAGCAGGGAATAATAGAGAGACGGACTCGTACCTAGCATACCAACTATAGACGTATTCACAGACGGATCAAAAATGGACACTGGGGTAGGGTCAGGTGTCTTCTCTGAATCGCTGGGTATATCAAAATCGATTCGCCTCCCCGACCATAGCAGCGTTTTCCAAGCAGAGGTCCTGGCAGTGACAACAGCAGCCCGTGAGTCAGTGGTAAGGGCAATACCACCTGAAGGTATTACCTTCTTTATCGACAGCCAGGCAGCAATAAAAGCCATAACTGCACCAGAAATAAAATCGAAGCTTGTGAAATGCTGTCGCAAAGAACTCAAGGCTCTTGGTACACAGCACAAGGTATCACTCTGCTGGGTTCCGTCCGGGACATGAAGGCATTTCAGGCAATGAGAAAGCAGACGAATTAGCAAGACAAGGTTCGACAGCTGTTTCAGAACAAGCTGATCCCTCTGTGGACATCCCGCCTTGCACACTCAAGCTTGAAGCAGGGAGGAAAGCCACAAGTGAGGCGAACGCAAGATGGGCCACCTTAAACACTTGTTTACCACGGAAGGATAGGAAATCCCTGTCCACCCTCGTGGGTATCATAACAGGGCACAACACCCTGCGGTACCATATGAAGAAAATGGGCTTAACGGAAGAAGAACTTTGCAGCGGCTGCGGTGATGAGGAAGCTCTTCCTATGTCACTGCCCAAGTCTCCAACACACCAGGTACAAAATTCCTAGGGAGTCACTTCTTCAACGACCTTTCCAGCACATTAATAGACAAGATAATGAACTTTGTCAAATCAACAAGATGGTTTGTATGTAGCAGCACAGTAAGTAATTTGAATACAGGGTTATAATAGGTAAGGGACAACCTCTTTCCACCTATGGGAATCACAATGGGTCAGTATTGACCTGAGTGTGGCACGGAGAAATCCTTGCCAGCCCACAAACCTAACCTAACCTTCCTCATCAGTTCTCGATCCATCTGTGAATCACTTTGGTGTGTGATTGATCAGTTAATGAAATATTGTTGCTTCTTCTTGTTGCTGAGCTTCGTAACAAAGTTCTTTTGAAAATTAAATCTTCCGATAATAATCGGCTTTAGAAAATGTCAAAAGTCTTCCAAAACCGGTCCTTTCAGTGTTCTGTAGTACTTTAGCCGTAAGCATCCATGGCAAGCCGCAGACAAAACGACCAATCTCAAGCCAATGGTAAAAATGTAAAGACTATCATCTATAGGGACAACCAGTGCGATGAAAACGAAACCTACAGCTGGACTGGAAGCAATTCTCAATCTGTCGGCTTTATGGAGAAATCTGCTACCAAAAGTGCCCTAAGGGTTAGCCAACCTAATACTTGGAGCCCATGCAATTTTGGCCGTGCACGAATGTCTTCCCATCTGAACTTGACCATTTTCTTGCTCTTTTACGAGAAGGGTTGAACAGAACACAAATGTACCAACAAAGAGGAAATCGAAATCAGTCTACACAGATGGATCAAATAAAGTCTGTGAAACACTTGCCGGCACACTGCTCAATACCTAAGGCAGAGGTTCCGGCAATCGCGGATGCGGCAGCGGCCCGTATAGGGCGTCATTGCTGTCAATACCACGAAACGATATTATCATTCTTATTGACAGCCAGGCGGCTGTAGAAGTAGAACATGTCTCTGCTTTTGAAATAAATTCCAAGCTAGTTAACCAATGTTGCCGCGAAGAGCGCAATGTTCTTTGCTCGCAGCACAAGACGAATCTCAGCTGGGATTTCTGGATACAATGATAAATTCCGAGAGGGCTGACGAACTGGCGAGAAAGGGGTCTACAACAATGGATCATATGATACAGCACTACAGTCGATCAAGCCACCAGTTTGAAATCTCAGAGAACGAGTGGAGAACAAGATTCATATGAAATCTAACAATAGGTGGACAGAACTAACGACCGGTGAGGTATTACGGAAGCTTTGGCCAGAATATGGCCAGATCATCAATCTGACAGTTTGACAAGTCATCGCTGATGAAGCTGGTAGGGGTTCTTACGGGTCAAAACTTCCTAAGAAACCATACAATGAAACTAAATCTCAAGGATGACGGTATATGTTAAGGGTGGGCCAAATACAAGTTTCTTTTTAAAAATGCAATAAAATGAACAAAATTAATTTTTTTCCATGTATTATGGCTTCGTTAGTAACAACAAATATTCCCATTAATTATGGAACACAATGACGTCCAAGTGGCTGCCTTGCGCTGGCTTCGCAGTTGTGCATTCTGTCACTCCAATTTTCCAAGACCTTGTTGATGGTTTCGGGTTGTAGCTCACGGATTACTTGGATGATATTGGCCTTAAGTACTTGAATCGTTTCCGGATTATTGGCATAATATCGGTCCTTTATGGTTCCTCACAAAAAACAAAGTCCAAACGGGTCAAATCGCAGCTCCGAGGCGGCCAATTGACATCGCCAAGATGGCTGATAACACGATTTGGGAATTGGGTGCGTCTAAGTTCGATTGTGGAATGGGTTGTGTGATATGGATTGTGTGAAATGTCTTTAATTTCAGTAAAAAAAAAGTCTGTTAACAAGGCTCTGTAACGCCCGCCGTTGACCAAAACGTTGTTCCCAGCCTCATTTTCGAAGACAAATGGTCCAATGATGCCACAACTCCACGATCCGCACCAAACTGACGCTCTCTGCGGATGCATTGGCACCGTACGACGACGGGGACCATGAGTCGTGTTATCCACTAGCATACCAGTCTCAGGAACTTTTTGCACAAACTTGTGTACAGCGGGCGCGGTGGGTGCTTCATTTCGCCCGAAAATTCTTTTCAAAAAACCCTCTGTTTGAGCTATACAGCACTCACTTTGGAAATAAGTTTTGCATCGTTGTTCAAGCGCAAAGCCACTCATTTCATTCCGCGGAGGTATGATACTGACTTTCTGTCAAGTTTTCGAGCCTGAAACAGCTGTCAGTGATAAAATAACCTATGACTTAAAAAGAAACCACTAGATGGCTCACTGCGGGGTGCAAAGACAAAGAGTTTCATGAGGGCTCCGCAAAGGTGCCATCAAGATGGTTCCACATTCTCCTCTGACTTTTCCTGAGTCCAGACACTGTAACCTTGACAAACATTTAACTAAGGGAATTCTTCTGAGTCATTACGGTGAACATGGTATCCATCAGTCTCCAGAAGATACACTGAACGGTATTGCCAGGTGCAAATTAATATCATTACCTTTCCCTTTAGCTACTTATAGTATAAATGGGAAGACTCACGTCCATCATCATTCCTCCAAGGTTAGCGTGAGAGTCCCCCTGTGTAAACAAACGCTTAGCCGCACCAAGTCCTTAAGTACTGACTTAATTAACAGAGGAAACAAAAGTTCGCTTGACGAATTATGAAATCTCCTTCGAGTAAAGTTTCATCATCCGCAATTACACAACTCGAATGCCCGCTGCCCTCGTCGTCGTCATCATCGCATCAAACAGATATTCTAATCATCCGACCGCTGCGCCGCGCCGCCGTTGGCCGTCTGGGTCTGCGTCTGTCTGATTGTATGGGTTAATATTTTATTTTTATTTTTTACCATGTGTTTGCAATTTTTTTCCCGTCGTCCCTGGGGTTTTTCTTTTCGTTTTTCAATTAAAATAATTGCACCCCGAGCGCAAATTGGTTTTATGATAATATTCCAGGCGAATATATACACAGATACTCGTACAGAACGTGTGCAATAGCTCCAATTGTTGCTCAATTAAAATACTCGCAGTCGCAGTATATACGTCGACAATTATATTGCGCGGGCATGGGGACTGTGCTGGCCCCTACATACCGCCCCATAGGCTAAGGTATACACTCTATACGTGTGTTTGGGTATATTCTGCAGTACGTGCGGTGCGATGTCCAACAAAATTACAAAATTTCAATATGTACCAGCAACTTGTTGCTTTGCATGCAGGCGCGCGCGTTCAAAAGGCTTTAGTGCGACCGATACGGTGTGTTGGCAATCTGTCTGGGAATGCATATATACAAGCGCTGAGAAGGCCGTCTATTTTGCCTTGCATCGGCCCGGCATGGAAGACATTGTTAGGCTTGTCCGTCACACCAGCGTGTTGTCGTTTAGTCTGGCACCGGCCCTAGCCTAGATTTTCCCCAACTGACGTGACGACAACTAATTGTTTGCAGCCGCCTTCGGCACCATAACCGGGTCCTGCTAATTATAGGCGGATTGAGATTGATAAAATTGAAAACGCACTCAAGAGTCAAGATAGTGACTGACTGCATGCCGCCGTTACATTGTATTGGAGTCGCTATTTTAACGGCATGGTTCGTGCTTATCGCTATTGTCAGCCGATAACCATGGCGGCCAGCAAAATACAACGCTAATTGAGGGGAGACACTTTTTTTTTGTTTTTAGCAAACACTACGAGTATGCTATTAGGTGGATTGAGGGGAGCTACAGCTACCCTCTGTCTCCATGCCGCGGGCGCGTTAATTATATTATTTGCTGTCTGTCTACGGTCTAGTGATAGGCTGATGTCTGGCTCTGAGCACATACAAACACATACCTGGTGTTGGTGACAAAACTTAATGGAGGGTGTTGCTGGTGTGGCGGTGATTAAGTGAGCCATAGCCATCGACCGACAAACTTCCAAAGCTAACACCTGTCGTCGACACAACCGATGTCAATACAATTATCGGCTATCGATTGCGGTCACTTGAATGCGACGGATAGCTATGGAAATTTGCATCAAAATACGCGCAATTCGCGAGAGGGTGCGAATTGGGTGACTTGCGGTGGGCATCGCTGGCTGACATCATTTTGATGGTCGGCTGACAAAAGCTGCGGGTTATCTAATGACCATCAGTGATGGCTTCGCTGCAGAGCGAATTATCGTCTGAAAGTGTTAAGTGTTTTAGAAATCACTTTCCGTCGACACCTGATAAATTGGCTGAATATACTAACAAGGGCAGCCAACAGTCTACCCTAACGACTGCGAATCATGCAAATGAATTATTTGGAAGTGGGAAAGTCTTACGCGTGGTATGGGAGAAGGTGTTTTCCGTGGAAAGTTTTGATTGACTTGTTTGGCGCTAAGAATGGGAATTTTTTGTTTGTTCCGATTGTGGTTAATGTCATCTGACTTGAATGCCATAATTGGGGAGGGTAAAAGAACAACCTACGTCAGAGAGGCATTAATAGAAGGCTGAGAAAGGTGAACCGCTCCCTTGTGAAAATGAAAATGTCACACCTAAGCTGTAGCTGATTTGATTGTCTCTTGAAGCGACATCTTAAATTTGATCACGACAACATGTAAGATGATTTTTTACATTGCGCCCATATAGATACTTTTGGTTTTTGCTTTTTGCAAATTGTTCTGAATACTACTGGAATAAATTGACGAAGCCCTTAAGACCCTTTACACCTATTCCAGGAACTGTGCTCTTACAGACAATACATAGTCTGAAAATTTTCAAAAATAAAAGAAAGTTCCCACATTTTGTTACACTTTCTGTTGGGGCATAGGTACCTCTCAGCACTTGACAGAAACTCAATTGGAAAGTGAACATTAGTAGTTGTGTTTTTATGAAACCTCCCCAGCCAGTGGTTGCCAGTTGAGACACATTTCACATGCTAATTGAAACAACAACCTCTTAGGATTTTCTCCACAGTCGGAGAGCTGCTGGCTGGCAGCTGGCTAAATTCAATTCACAATGAACAAACAGATGGCGCTGAAAGCAAGAAGTGGCTTAGAATTTCCGTACAATTTGCTTAAATCATAATGGCGTTCTTATCTCATGCACACAACATTCCAGAGAAAAATGTCAGAATTTATCAAATATTTCTATACCGAATGCATAATTTTATACTAAAACTCGGCAGGCCTATTACAAAGGTTCAAAGACTAGCGAGCTTTGGCGCCACCAATGCAATGCGTGCAACTCGGATCGAAGTCTTGAGGCGATTATCGAATACCTATCGATCTGCTTCTATTAAACATGTGTTTATACAAACTTCGGCAGATTGGGGCCAGAAGTATCAGCACAATTAGTGAACTGCATATTTATTGGAACGGGCCATTTGACGATAGTACAGAAATACATATAAGACATTTAGCAAGCACCTATCCGAAGAGGGAAGGGAAGAAATGTAAAAGTGACGGGTCAAAACACCAGTATACTTACCTACTTAGATGACGCTACAGTGGATGGACCCTTTCCACTTGTGCGGAGGAGGAAGTAAGGCGAGCCTTCCCTTCCTCTATACTTCCTGGACTCTGCGGTTTGGAATCTAAAGACTCTTCGGGCCGGAGCGTTGGTGTCCATTTGCTGTACTAAGTACTACACATACCCGCTAGCTATCTTATCGAGTGATACGTACTTTTCTGACCAAATCGATGTCGCTGTACAGCTTGTGGAGTTCGCTGTTTAATTTACTCCTCCAAAGTCCGTCAACGCAAACAGGACCGAAAATCACTCGAAGAATTTTGCGTTCGAAACGACCAAGAAGATCTTTATCCGAAGTCCATGCTTCTGCGCCATAGAGCAGGACTGGATTGATGAAGGTCTTATATGGAGTCTCCTTAGTGTTTCTTGACAAGGTCAGGTGCCTTCTTAGGCCAAAGAGACAGCGGTTGACAAGTGTAACTCTTCGTTTGATTCCTGCTGTGGTGCCATTATCAGGGGGCTTATTCCCAAATGCGCGGCGGATCGCTTTTCATGGCGGATTTGAATTTTTGTATTTTCAAAAGCGATTTGATCCAATCAAAAGCGATAGCTATTTAGGTGACGGATTACTGGTGGATTTATTGCGGATAAAAAATAAACTAAAATCTTGTGACGGGAAAAAGGTGTCAAATATTTGAGAAAATAAGTGAAAAATTGGAAGTCTAATTGGAAAAAACTGGAAAGCACAGTTCGCATTTGAGAATAAGCAAAAGCGAAGACGGTCGAAATCGAAGTATCGCTTTCAATACGATCCGCCGCGCATTTGGGAATAACCCCCCAGAGTTTATAGCGGAGCCGAGATAGACGGTGCAGGGAAATACGTCCCCTTCCCATGTAAGGTGGGAAATAAATTCCGAAAACTTTGAGTGTTTTTTTTTCCTTTTAACGTGAAGTAAATCAACAGTGGAATAGGAATAGGGGGCCATGTTGCCCCCCTGCTTGGGTTTTCTGTTGGATTTTTGAGTAGTTGGATGTTTGAATACATCCAATTTCGCACATGCTGCAAATCTGACAGTTAAACCAGTTTCTTGCAGGGGGAAACATGCGTAGTAAACTGCAAATTCTATTTGGACTTAATTTCCATCTCGTTAATTTTGGGGCGATTTGTCCAATTCTAAATGTTGGAAGTTAGTTCACTCTTCTTATTTTTGCCGCTGTTGTTGGCTTGCGAGTTTTGCACAATCTTCCAAAGTATGATATTGAAAAAGTTACATGACAGCGCATCACCTTCTTTAGTCGAAAGATGATCAGACTGTGAAACTTCTTATGGATCCTTGAGTTGTAATTCCGAAGTCCGATGAAACGGAAATAATGAAACAGAAAACAGGCGAAAGGTTGTTGAGTAGTAATTCTGAACTACGATTAACGAAAACCGATAAAACGATCAAAAAGTTTCGTATGAAACAAAAAAACGACAAATTGCTTTCGTCTTTTTCCCCGAAGTCAAACTATCATAAACTGACTTTCGGCGATACGCAGCAAAGTGGATTGCTTCAGTCTCCCTCCTTAATGATTGAGAGTCAAAGGCAATAGGCGGGAGACTGTTACGGTCACAATCCGTCCTTCCCCGTTGACAAACTGCCACCAGGAGGTACTACGTAACTACTTTAATTTTAACCAATTGAGTTGACTATTTCTGTCACTATCAGGACCTCTTAACGACGTAGGAGGTACGATCCACAGATCTCTCTCTAATTTTAAGACAGCCCACCTAACATAACCTAACCTAAGGACTTTATTCTTTTAAGGCCATGGTCTAAGGTTATTAGCCTCTAAGTCGAATTAAGAATTGCTAAAATATTTTTAAATGCTATGTCATCTGCGAATGACCAAAAGCAAAGTTGGTCCTAAGATCGAACCTTGAGGTACGCCAACATTTAACTGAGCTGATTAACTAAAATGTCCGACATTCGAAACGAAGTAATTGTTAAAGTTGTATGTCAAAATGTGACAAATTTTCTATTACCTGATTGTTTAGCATAGAACAACCAACTTCCCTTTCTCCCTTACTTCATGTTACCCACACATTTAACAAGTTAGAGCAATACTTGTCTCTACTAAGGATTGCTTGTTTCTTGCTCGTTTCTTATGAATTGTTAGCCTTTGGGGATTGTGCTTAATTATTTTTCATGAATTCTTCTGTTTCCTTATAAAGAATTTTCTTGTCAATTTGGGCTCTAATAATAGTTGACAATTTGTATGGTTTGTAGTAATGCATTTTTGTCGTTGGCATCTAGTACATTACTTCAAGGACTAGTCTGCAGGTTACATCCTCTAGAAGGGGAAACCTAAAGTTACCATGTCCTGTGAGTATCGCTGGCATTTGTAACTCTAAATTTTGCACCTCTGACCACTTTTTCAGCGTTTGTCCGTGTCCCAAATTTCAATCAAGCTCCTGACCGTTCCCCTACTAAAGGAACCAAGTATCAAAGAACAGAAACATGAACATAAATAGAATCCCATACATTTGCAACAGAAACATAATAAGGAACAGACAATTTTTTTTCCAGCAACAGAAAAATGGCGGTTTAACGACAGAACGTAAACAATGATTGTTTCTGTTGCTGCCATCGACAGAAATGCCAATTTATCGTGGGAGGGAGGTTTGTTCTTTGCACAGAATAGACGGCAGCCATATTTTTCTGGATCTGTTTCAGTTTTGTGTAGATGAGCGAGCAACGTAAAAAGAATCAGAATTTACTACGGAACGAAAAAGGTTTATGTTGTTTCTGTTGCTGTTTCTGTTCTTTGTCACTTGGTGCCTTAAGCAACAAAAAATGGCTCCAACTGCAACAAATTTCAAGACTGATCCCCGTTTCCCAAGAAGATCTTTTTTTTTAATATTTGGGGGGTTAAAATTGGTCAATACAATTTCAATTTCTTCCTCATATCTCACACACCAAAGACCAAAGACCAGCAATCTAAAAAGCAAGCCGACCACATTTTCATATATCCGGCGTCTATAAATGGGGTACAATCATATCTTGACGTCAGCGATGATTGTTACACTGTTTTGGTGACCTTGCTGTTGCTCATTTGAGAGCGCGCGGGAAACAGTCTGCTCCCAGTCTGCTCCCAGTCTGTCTGAGTCTGTAATTCAGTCAACCAGACACCAGACGGACACGTAAATAAAAACAAACAAAGCACTGTTGACTGTACATGTAAGAGTCAGCGGGATCAGTTTTCCTATGACAAAAGCATGCGATCTCGCATATATCCATGATCCATCCCCTCATGATTATGATTATGATTATGTTTCCACCACATGACACAGACCGAGGTGGCTTGGAATGCCCGAGCCCGACGCAACTGTGAGAGATGCACACGACCATGCCAGTGTCGCATTTGTGGGCCGGCGAGCCAGGGTGGACGTGGAATACTATGGCGACAGTGCATGCATGCAGATGTAGCATGCTGCGCTTTGCTGCCATTTATGTCTGCCTTTAATTAACGTCATGACGAATGATGTTGATGATGCTGCTCTTCGAGTCTCCGACTGTGCGGCACGACCTTGTGCTGTCATATCCAATTGGTTAACAAGCTAGGATCACTTTTTAGGATTTTCATCTTAATTTTGTTTTGTTTGCGGTGTTTTTCCCTTGGTGGAGTTTTGTAGCCTACCCTCTCCGTCGTGCATTAAATTTGATCTGTCAATAAGAAACCCTCAAGTGCATTCCGGCCACGACCGAAAACACACACACAAAAAAAAAAAAAACAAAATCTTGTTATGCATTTGTTGTCAACGACAACAACAACGGCCGCCATTGCCAAAATTAATTCAAAAAAAAAAAAAAAAAAAAAACAATGGCCAGCCAGGATACGACAACGAAAACAACAACGACACTGATGACATCCTGCATGCAATTGGTATCAAATTACCCCATTTTTTGTTGTTGGGATTTTTTTGTATGCACTAAACTCTCAAATTATCGACGACAAGGATGACGCTGACGCTGACGACAACGGCGGGAATAAAACCAAATCATGCAACAAGGTTTTTGTTTTTGTTTTTTTTTTTTGGCGACATTGGTGGACGATAGACCGACGACACAACGACGCTGATGATGGTGATGTCGAAAATGCACTTTTCTGCTGCACTGAGCAGACTATATGCAACGCCTTCGTCGCTGTGATGGTTTTGTGAATGCTTTTGTTTCATCGGTCTGTGGGAGCAATGCAGCAGCTACAACAGCAGGATGGCAGCGAAGCATTTCTGCCCATAAGTGCATTGGCAGGACATCATTGCATATTGTCGTCGATGGATGCACTCTGAAGCGATTAACAATGACGCACGGCTGTAAAAATGCATCATGATGCACACGGATGCAAGTAGCAAGTCCTTTCCCATCGAAAAAAAATATGAATATGCATGCATTGTTGGATTTTTGTTCCATACTTCTAGAGGCTGGTCGACAGAGCGCAATGCATTTGAAACTGCATCTCGAAGGGGCTCGTTTTTGTTTTCCCCTTTTTTCTTCCATGGCCTTTCAGTGAAATGAAAGATTTTATCGACTGGACTGGATGCGTTCACTGTCCTTCGTCATTAGCTCTGGTAGGGGCAAAGTGAATGCAATCAAAATGCATAAATCCCGATGGTGTGCATTCTTATATGCACTTTTGAAGGATATACGCTTGTCCATGAAATGAGTTGCATATCGTATTACAAAGTGCATGTAAATTTGAGACGACTAGAGCTTGGATTTCAATATAAGACGAAATGCTGATAGACTGCTGAAAAGTGCATCAAAGCGGATGTTCATTGGCAATAGTAAAATGGACGACAGAGGGTAGAGATTTTTATAGACAGTACAGTCGCCAGTACAGTTCTCCATATTGACCACTAACACATCTTCCGAAATTAGTTTAATTAGAAAAATAATTAGTTTTGGCATTTGACACATCAGAATCAAAGATCATTAATATCCAAGTCATGGCCATTGACTGCTACATGACTAGCGGCATGTCAAACTCCATATAAAAAAAAACTGACATTTCACAAATTATGTGCTAGAGCTCTAGCGCAAATGATGAAATGTCAGTTCTTTTATATAGTTTGGCATGCGCGCTAGTCATCTAGCGGTCAATGGAACGCGGCCAATGAAATATTGCGTTAGTTCCGTGCGCTTGTCATCGCTTCTTGGGAACGAAATTCGTAGAAATTCCAAGCTTAATAATGTATTAGCTCTATCTAACCGCCCGACTTTGCACGTGACCAGACATTTTATTGCTTAAATATGTTCTTTTCTATCAGAATATTAACTCCCACAACTCCACGAGTGTCGAAGAATAGCCTTAGCAGTTTTGTTTTAATTGGAAAGTGCCACGCGCATTAGTTCGATATCGCCCATACTTACTTACTTAGGCGGCTCTACAGTTCGGGGTGAACCGAGGCCTCAGCTAACAAGCCTCTCCAGTTAGCCCGGTCCTTAGCTAACTGCCTCCAGTTGCGCACTCCTAGTCGATTGAGGTCGCCTTCGACTTGCGCGCGCCACTTAAAGGTCTTCCTCTACTGCATTGTACCTCCGGGTTAGACTCGAAGATTCTACGTATAGTTTGTGGTTGAATCTCCTTCTCCAAAGTCCGTCAACGCAAACGGGACCGAAAATTTTACGACGAATCTTTCTCTCGAAGCGGCCGAGGATATCTTCATCCGCTTTAGATAGAGTCCAAGCTTCAGCGCCATAAAGCAGGACTGGGATGATCAAGGTCTTATACAGAATCTCCTTAGTTGTTCGGGATAGGGCTCTGCTACTCAATTGCCTTCTTAGCCCAAAGTAACAGCTGTTGGCAAGAGTTATTCTTCGTTTCATTTCTTCTGAGATGTTGTTAGAATTTTTAGCAGAACCGAGGTAGATAAAGCCCCTCACTACCTCAAAGTTATAGCTGTCGATCGTGATGTTTTGTCCGATTCTACGATGCTGGGTGTCCCTTCTTGTTGATTATACTTGGTTTTGCCCTCGTTGACCGCTAGACCCATTTTAGCCGCTTCCGTTTCTATACTAGCAAACGTACCAGTAACAGCCCGCTGTGTTCTACCAATTATGTCAATATAATCGGCGTATGCAAGTAATTGGACGGGTAATTTTGGAAGATCGTGCTTTGCGTGTTCGCCTGTTAGTTCCGGACGATTCTTTCAAGTACGATGTTGAAAAAGTCGCACGACAGCGCGTCACCTTGTCTAAAATCCTCTTTTGACATCAAAGATTTCGGTGAGGTCGTTACCGACATTGATGCAGCAGCGAGCTTTCTCTATCGTCATCCTACACAATCGAACGAATTTTGCAGGGATGCCGAAGCTAGACATGGCTCTGTATAGCTCGTCTCTAGATGCTGTCGTACGCGGCTTTGAAATCGATGAAAAGATGGTGGGTCTCGATTTGAACTTCTTGGGTTTTTTCCAGGATCTGCCTAAGTGTGAAAATTTGATCGACGGTGAACTTTCCTGGCCTAAGGCCGCTCTGATAGGGGCCAATCAGGTTATTTATAAAGGGTTTACGGCGTTCACACAATATGGCAGACAGGATCTTGTATGCGATGTTAAGGAGACTGATACCTCTGTAGTTGGCGCAGTTGAAGGGGTCTCCTTTCTTGTGGACCGGGCAAACGATGCTGAGATTCCATTCATCAGGCATACATTCATCTGACCAAATTTTGGAGATGAGTTGGTGCATGCAGTCTCCAGCTGCTCTAAAAAGCTCGGCAGGTAGACCATCAGGCCCTGCAGCTTTGTTGTCCTTTAGCTTGGATATTGCTACCCGTATTTCGCTTTGGTCAGGTGGACGGAAGTCTTGTCTATCATCGTCTATATTGAATGGAACGTTCTGCCTAACAGCGGGATTCTGGTCTTCGTCGCCATTATAAAGTCTGTAGAAGTAATTTTTCCACATTCTCAGCACCGACTGTGATTCTACTACAAGGTTTCCTTCATTATCTCTACAGGTTTCTGTACGGAATTGTCTGCCCTGGCACGTTCTTTTTACCTTTTGGTAAAACTTTCGTACATTGTTCCTGGAGTAGCATCTCTCAATTTCATCGATTATACGTTTCTCGTGCTCTTTCTTTTTCTTTCTGAGAATCCGATGTTCCTCTCGTCTTTTTTGCTTGTAGAGCTCGCGAGCAGCTCTAGTCCTCTTTCGCAGCGCCGCTTTATACGCTTCTTATTTTTTTGCGTTTGCTAGTCGACATTGTTCATCAAACCAGGGGTTTCGTGGTGGTGGTCGGGTGAAACCAAGCAAATCAGTCGCGGCCTTGATGATGGCTTTCTGGCAATGTTGCCACTGGTCTTCTGCACTAGCTCTTCCTGCGATAGGACTGCTCGAGAGGCATCGGGATACGTGATCGGCGAAGAAGCTGGCCGTCTCTTGCGATTGCAGTTTTTCGACGTCATACTTTCTCGCAGTATTTCTCTGTTGGGGTGTGTTGGATATTCGCTTTCTTACCTTAGCTGCGACAAGGTAGTGATCCGAGTCAATATTGGCCCCTCGGAAGGTTCGGACATCCAGAATACTGGAGGCGTGCCTTGCGTCAATCGCAATGTGATCGATTTGGCTGACACTTTGGTGACAGCCATGTCCCCTTATGAATATTGAGATGTGGAAACCTGGTGCTTGCTATAACTATATTTCGCCCCGCAGCAAAGTCAATCAGCCTAAGTCCGTTCCCAGACGTGTTGTCATGTAGGCTGTGTTTGCTAACTGTTCTACCAAAGATGTTCTCCCTGCCTATTCTAACGTTAAAGTCGCCTAGTACGATTTTAACATCGTGACAGTAGAAACTGTCTTTGGTAGCGTCGTCCTTTTCTTCAGTGGGGGCATGAGCGCATATGAGGCTGATGTTTGAGAATTCTGCCTTGATGCGGATTGTAATAAGTCGTTCACTAACGTGCCGATAGCTCAAGACTTTTTGCCTATGTCTGCCGTGTATGACAAATCCACATCCAAATAAACGTTGTCGCTGCTCTCTATAGCAATCGCCGTGGAATACATCACAGTTATGTCGGTTATTTCTGCCCTGTGGCAGTCTAGAGCCTCTGCTAGTTGTTCGGCTGCACGTGGTCTGTTTAGTGTGCGAACATTCCATGTGCAGATCCGAAGGTCATTGTCCTTATTTCGTCGTCAACAGGGTCGTCAACAGTAAATCCTACCTTTTCCGAGGCGTGTTCCTGTTTCATATCATGTTATTTTTTCCGTGGTAGGGAAGTTACCCCGACGCACAACCCCCAACCTGAAGGACCAGTTCCATATCATACCCCTAGGACGAGGGCCCATGCTTTCATTAAATGTTTTCTAAAGGCAATACACGTCTGTTTACCAAATTGCAAGGATAAATGCCAAGAAAAAGTGCAGGTTTGCAAAATTTTTTTCTGTATAGGGGGTGCCACGCCCACTTGTCTAATTTCAACCAAACTGAAAGACCTTTAGAGCCAAATCACAAAGCTTGTGTAAAAACTGAAAGCTCAATCGGATCGGTGGTTGTAAAGTTTGGCGAGCAAAAACTAACGCAGGCTGAATTTTTATTCAGGTAAAAAACCTGTCAAAACGTACTCGTATGATAAAGGGAACAAATTACCAACACAACAACCAGAAAAAATTTGGTATCAAATCGATTTTATTCGGTTAACAAAATTGCAAGCTAGAATTATAAATCGATCGGCAACAATACAGACATTTAGGGTTGGAAATGTCCTCAAAGTCCTTTTTACACCGACAAAAAAAAAAAAAAAAGCCAAACACGCAACCAACCAAATGCAACAAACCCGATGTTCACTGCGAAATGCATTTTGTCCCTTTGTTCAAATCGTCCTTCCGGATTTTTTTTTATCCAGTATATTTATTATGCTTTGTCTCTCCCTTTGCTAAAAGACTTACGAACGAGAGAAAAATTCATAATTTATTCCACAAAAATGCTTAGGAACGACAGACTTATTAATCGTGTGCAAAAATGGGAAGCAGGAAGTTGACTAGACCGTATGCTGCCTGTCCAAGGGTAGTTCAGCTGTCAGCTCTCATACATTTAATTTGCAACAGAAAATTTCCAAACCACACGAGGTATGAGGTACGAGGGTACATAATAATCAATGTACCTAAGGGTTGTTTCCTTTCTTTAGTAAAGATGTCATTATCACTGTTTCGGCTCATTTTTTTTAAAATAATTAAAAGGGATTCCCCATCCCCCATTCTATTTAATTAATATTTCGGTTTTTCGATCCACCCATCGGGGAGTGCTTAGATGTAAATTGATAGACTTATAATTATTTCTGACAAAGAAAAGCCTTAAAAATAAATTTGGTCTTCCCCACTTGTCCTAGTCCTTTTTTGCTTGCGGTCTAGTTGGGATAGTGAATTTTTTACTTGGTCACGTTTTGGAATTGGTGTCATTTAATTAACTACTTCAGTGGGTTTTAAAATCTCTGATTGAAAAACTAGGTCAGAATTCTTAGAAGTTGCACTATAGTATGCACCTGGTCCCAAACTCAAACCCTCTCTTGGCTGTAGTAAACTGTGCGCTAAACCAAAGACGAGCCGTTTTGAAAATGTCGATTGTAATGCTCTACTCGGCAATTTGCATTCTCTACCTTTAATATTTTGAGCTCAGTAAGAGAGCCACACAGCAGAATCTAAAACCCTTTATACGAACTTACTTAGTGAGAGTCTTTGAAGACAGCAAAAACTGAATGAAGACAAGGTGACCTTTTTAGTGTTGCTAGATTTTTCAAAGGCGTTTGACGCTGTGGCTCATAAAAACTGATAAGCTACGTCAGATATTTAACGTCTCAAGTCAAATTAGTCGCTTCGTACCTTCCAGGTAAAAGGCACATTGTTCAAGATTTTGACCTTCAATCGGATGTCATTTCGATCCCAAATGGTGTCCCACAAGGACTCATTTTCGATCCAATACTATTATCGATGAATGTCAATAATCTGCAATTGACCAGAGTAAGGTTCACATATATGCCGATGACGTGTAGTTCAACTTGAGTTCCTACATCGGTCTTATTGAACACGGTGCTGTCTGTCTTAATGTGGATCTTGAAAATATAGCGCGCTGGTCTGAAATTAATTATCTTTTGTTAAACCCTGCAAAATCATCTTAAGAAACTCTTTGGACTTGGCGTACTTTTCCTCTGTGATCTTAGGCAATTCTCGGTTGAGATGGTCAAAAATCTTGGTCTTTCCGGAAACTAACCTGAGATAACCACATACATTTTGGGACTGGTAAAACTCCTGCTTTTACATATTTGTTTTATTTGAAGTAGCCAAAGTTAGTACCGACATTGTGCGAAATTTTTGGCCAAGTGCAGTTTCGTCAGCAAAGAACATTGCAGGTCGCTTACAACAGCACCGTTCAGTATATTTTTGGACTACGACGGTACGACACACATGACGTATGTGTGTGAATAAGAGTCTTCTTCAGTTTCACACTTTAACCTTAACCTTCAATCTTGGAGGTTACCTACTTAAGTGGCGGTACAGTTCAGGGTGGACCTGGACCTGGACCTCAACCAACACGCCTTTCCAGTTAGCATGATCTTTGGCTAACCGTCCCCAGTTGCGCACTCCAAGTTTGTTGAGGTCCGCTTCCACTTGTGCGCGCCATCTAAGGTGAGGTCTTTCTCTAAATACATTGTCCTTCCGGGTTGGAATCGAAAACTCTGTTGGTGTCCATTCGCTCTTCATGTCCTAGCCATATTTGTCGCGTGATACGTACTTTTCGGCGTTAGGCAATAACGCCCAAGGAAATAGCGCCCAAAAAAAAAAACTCGTGTAATTTGTTGTTGCAAAATTGTTCGTCATTTTGGGTGTTATTTCCTTTCCAGAGTAGAGCCCAAAATAGTAAGTGGAAATGCATACACAGTGGAATAACTGCAACCCCTCTGCTGGGGATTTCTGTTGGATTTTGGAGCAGGTGGGAGTTTGTACTGCAAAAAAAAACTTAATATATCCAATTTCACTCATACTCTAAATCTGACAGAAACGCCTAGCAGGGGCGTTGCAAACTGCAAATTATTTTTGGGCATTATTTCCAAATCGATTTGGGCGCTATTTCCTTGGTCGTTATTGCCTAACACCGTACTTTTCTGACCAAGTCGATGTCGCTGTACAGCTCTTAGTTGTTAAATCTCCTCCTCCAAAGCCCGTCAACGCAAACGGGAACGAAAATCACTCGAAAAATGTTGCGTTCCAAGCGACCAATGAGATCTTCATCCGCCTTTGTTAAAGACCATGATTCTGCGCCATAGAGCAGGACTGGGTTGATGAGGGTCTTTTATAGAGTCTCCTTGGTGTTTGTCGACAAGGCCTTACCAATCAATTGCCTTCTTAGGCCGAAGTAACAGCGGTTGGCAAGTGTTTCTAAGTGGGCACAGTAATCAAGTCGATAGTTGGTGTTTTTAAAAGCCAAGAAGACTGGCTCAAATCTTCTGGACCAAGATTTCTTTTCCATAAGATCAGCTTAGCAGCAAATGCAGTAAGAATTGAACTTGTTGAAAAGGTCAGTCAAATAGGCGACATCACTTGCTGCCTTCAGAAGTTTTTCACGAAGAATAGGACCCTTTCCTTCAAGAAATTCCAAGACAGAACTTTGTAAATTGTTTAATCTTTCTAGGCAAGCTCCTTCTGACAACCATCTCACTTCAGTATGCAGAAGTAATTGATCTACCCAACACCAAAACTATAAACCTAACTAACTTAAACTATCCTAAACTAACTATATCCTAGTGAAGTTCTATCGTCACCGTTCGTAAAAGTCAGTCCTGTCATCGTAAACCACCGAAGGATGGCCTGTCCGTCATCCACAGCCCGGCTAGAGCATGAGACTCTTAATCTAAGGGTTGTGGGTTCGGGCCCCACGTTGGGCGCCATTGTTGTTGAGCAGGTGGCATAAGTTGAGGGGTCAAGAACACCTCCGTCCGACGAGCTCTAGCCGAGCAACCTGTGGCTCGACCCTGGCTCACAACATTAGCCACAAAAAGTAATGAGATCTAAATGTACGCCAAGTTCTAAGTTTAAGAAGGATCGAAGGTAAAAAAAAATGGTGATCAAGTTTTCAAATCCCTATGAAGTCTTAAACGAAATACTTGCCGGAGTTGAAATGCTCTAAGTTGAAGTTCTTGGCTTAATTGGTTCCAATGTTAGATTAGGAGTCAAACACACCCCCGAGTTGGTTCCTGCAAAAAAGGGGTTGTGTCTGTACTAGATAACTTGTAGATAACTTGGCTATGGGAACTACCGTGCCCTTTGATCGACGCAATAGTAACTTTTTTGTGACAATGAGAAGCTATTTCCTGGTTGTTTCAAACAGAATATTATTTTTTTCGCAGAGACTGGTGAATCCGGGTTTTGGGTTTTTTTCTATTCGTATGCCCCATAACCCCTTGTCGGTTGGGTACAGTTTTTAAAGAGCAGAGCCTATTCATCTTGTCGCAGGAAGGGCTCCTTTAGTTGATGTAGTTAAGGACTTTGTCTACCTAAGCTCCGTTATGAACTCAAACAATGACACCAGCACTGGGATTAAACGCAGAATAACTCTTGCCAATCGCTGTTTCTTTGGGCTTAGAAAGCAACTGCCTAGCAAAGCACTCTCTCGAGCAACTAAAGTGACCTTAATCATCCCAGTCCTTCTCTATAGTGCAGAGGCATGGACGCTAAGATGCATGTCTTAGGTATGTACATTCAAATAAAAATCTATCTAAAGTACGTCCTCGAAATGCAACGCGCTATAAACCTATAAATAAAGAGGCTAGAAACAGAGGCAAGACTATATAAATACGAAAGCAGACAAATTACACAGATGGAGGTAACTGGGTGTCACAGTGCCAACTGTCAAAGGGCGTATTTGTTAAAATGTCATAGGACTACGATTGATTGGCTCAACTTATGGACCTTAACCCCGAAATCAAAACGATAAATAAATTGCCTCCCCCATTTTACTCGGCTCAAATTATAACTGATTCGTTACGCTAATTGCTAAATATTTTCAATGTTCGTAGAAATCTAGATATATATACCCAATTATCACCGTCTAGACGTATATACACACAATAATGCCCGATAAGCGAATGGGAGCACGAATCATCGAACTTATACACCGTAACGATAGTTCCACTTAATGATTCACCTGTGTCATTCACGAGTCTGGGCCATTCTGGCCGAGGGCCGACTTTCTGGTGCGCGGGGTGAGTGAGAGATATTAAATCAG
Source organism: Cheilosia soror (assembly GCA_949372485.1). NCBI lineage: Eukaryota > Metazoa > Arthropoda > Insecta > Diptera > Syrphidae > Cheilosia > Cheilosia soror. The sequence continues at coordinate 31,789,822 of OX443561.1, read as the reverse complement.
AACACACCCGTGTTTATTGTGATAAGCGATATCATTTCGCACACAAGTGCGTGTTAGGTTAGGTGACATTAAAGTGTGAGTAGTTTAGTTTTGAATTTAACGGAAATGCGGTCGCATGTTTGGTATCACATTTAGCCATAAGCAATACATTACAATTTGGAATAAGATTGATGTGTGCTTTGACTACTAGAGCAATGATTGTAAATAACTCAGAATTAAGTGAGAAAGTCTTATAATTTTTTTTATATGACAAGGCTCCTTATAATGCTCTTAGTGCCTTCCCATGACTTTCATACCCATGATCGACTTAGCTACACATAGGGTTGCCACCCGTCCTCCTTTGAGGAGGACAGTCCTCCTTTGTAAGGTGCTGTCCTTCGTCCTCCACAAAAAGAAAAATGTCCTCCACAAACATAATTACTTTAACAAAAAAAAGTCAAATTCCTTTCACTTTTCAAAGAGACGATTTTATGTTACAAATGTGGCAAAAGATACATTAGAGTCAAGTTTTATATAAACTGTAGAACCTGCAGAAGAGCAAGAGGGTTTAATATTTTTCATCTCTTCAGGGAATTCAGATAGATACTATTGACTTCTGCATCTGCATCTGAGTGAAAGAAGCTGCGGATTGAAACATCGCATACAAAAATGACACGACGAAATCATGAACGAAAAATTTTGCTCTAGCTTCCTACTTTCAGTTTTGCAGTAGGTACGCTGCTGCTGCGAAATGATGACAAAAAGTGGGTAATTGTAGTAGATTTGGCTAGATTTTACTTTATTTTTAAAATTTTTCCAAAATTATTAATATTTTTATCTTCTATCTATTCATTATACAGTAGAACTTCCATAAGTTGAACTCTCAAAATGAAAGAAAATAAATTCGAGTTATAGAAACTTCGAGTTATGGAGGCCAAAATTTTAAAAGTTGAAAGCGCAGAGTTCTCAATAAAACTTCGAGTAATAGAGAAATTCGACTTAAAGAAATTCGAGTTATGGAAGTTTGACTGTAATATAAATGGGGCGAAAAATGTATTCATAAAAGCGGCTGATGGGCCGATTTGGCACAAATCCGAAAGAAAATTTTAGGGAAACCCTCTGGAAAAGTTGGGAAATTGGAAAAATCGAAAATAGATTTTTTGTATGAATGTTTGTGTGCAATTGTTTCGGAATGGCTTTTCGAATGGAAAAATAGGAAATTCTTAGTGGAAAACTCGGAAATTTCCGAAAAATGCAAAAAAATTTATTTTATATTTTTCGACGAAATTTTGCCCTTTATCGCATGATTTGATGATTTTGGATAATGAAAAGGTGAAAAATTCGTTGTGAAGCTTGGAAAATTTCGGAAAATTGTGAAATTCATTGTGATTAGATTACGCTGTGCTGCGATCAATGCCACAAGCCGACAGATGGCATTATACGTAGACTTAGACTGTTCGCAATTTGACAGGTGTCCATTGAGCAAATGTGCTTTTTACTAGCAGTGTTTTATTATCACTCTGGATTTTATCCGAAGGCGTTAAATTGGGGCGAGAAGGAGTTCGCCGAGTCAGCTGGTATTAAATAAATGTGTAATTAACTAATAAAAAAAGTTTCATCAAAATCGGATCCAAAAAAACGAAGATATATCTAAGGCAATTATAAAAATGCGTATTTTTTGGCGGTAAAATTAGTCAAGCGACATAACATAAACATTGCATATAGGTACCCAACCTTGCACCTACTCGAAATCCTACAGTGACCACAAGCAGAGAGATTGCACGGGGGGCAGCATGACCCGATAAGCTGCGTTTTTTGTAACAAAAAAAAGATAAGTCAGTAAAACTGTTTAAATGTTTAATTACAAAATATAAGCCCGTGCCCCTGAAAGTAAGTAAAATGTCAGTACAAAAATTCAGTGGTTAAAATGTAGCTTTTTTTAAATAGATACCTCATATTTTCTGTCTTTATGTTTCAAAAAAAAAGTTTTATTTTTTAAGGCCTCCACGAGATTTCCTAAAAGGTGGCAAGCCTAGCTACACACCAAAAACAAATCGTTAGTGCAATGAAATGGAATTTGGCAGGTATCTATCTACGGTAAAGCGCGACCGTTTTCGACGTCCTCAGCCTCACTCTATGAACGCAAATATCATTATGAGGATTTGTATCGAAAATGGAACGGTGCAGAAAAGAACCTTCATGTCCCTGCGAGGATTATTTCTCAAAGTGCCATCTATACATTTCTACTCACTCAAAATCTGGCTACCTGTCTCGTTGGCCACATCGTTCATTGGAAGACGTGTGTTATGGCCATGGTCTTAGAATGTCATCATTTGTTGACATATTATTACAATATGTAGTGACAAAAAGGGTGATTAGATATATGCTAGGCCAATTTATTAGTAACAGCTGCAGATTGGACCCAGGATACTTACTTACTTACTTACTTATCGGGCTCCCGACCCGTGAAGAGTCTCTGCCTGAGACACTGCAGCCTTCCATCCTCTACGATCCCGGGCACGCTGCTTCCAATTGTCCAGACCAAGCGCTCTGGCATCCGCGATGGCTTGGTCTTTGAAACGGAGGTTCGGTCTTCCTTGTCTTCTCGAACCTGGGGGCTGGGATTCGAAGACCCTCTTGGCTGGAGCATTATTGTCCATTCGCTCGATGTGGCCGAGCCAATGTAGTCGACGTGTTTTGGCTTTTTGGACTACATCCACATCTTGGTACAGCTCATAGAGTTCGCGGTTGTATCTTCTCCTCCATTCGCCCTCCTCGCACACAGGACCAAAAATCCGCCGAAGTATTTTTCTTTCGAAGGAGCCCAGTAGCATCTCTCCCTTCTTGCTTATCGTCCAGCACTCGGCGCCATAAAGCAGAACTGGCAGGATGAGGGTTTTGTAGAGCACACATTTCGTCCTTCGAGTTAGGAGTTTTGAACCCAGTTGTTTTGCCAAACCGAAGTAGCAGCGGTTTCCTAGGGTAATTCTTCGTCGGATCTCCACTAGGGTGTCATTCGTGGAGTTTACGTTTACTCCGAGGTAGGTGAACTCCTTAACTACCTCGAAATTATTGCTATCAATAGTGACGTTTTGTCCTAGGCGGTGGACAGATGCTTGTTTGTTTGTTGATAGCATGTACTTAGTCTTGTCCTCATTTACTACAAGTCCAACGGATTTCGCCTGTTCTTCAATCGCCGTGAACGCTTCTATCACGGCACGCTGGGAGCGACCGATGATGTCAATATCGTCCGCATAGCCAAGCAGCTGGACGGACCTGTTGAAGATAGTGCCTTCCGTGTTGACACCTGCCCTGCGCACTATCTGCTCCAGTACGAGATTGAAGAAGTCGCATGATAGAGCGTCTCCTTGCCGAAATCCGGTGCATGTTTGAAATAGTTCGGAAGAGCTGCTTCCAAACTGCACGTTGCAGCGTGTGTTTTCCAGCGTCGCGCGACACAACTGAATCAGTTTTGCCGGGATTCCGAATTCGGCCATCGCCATATAGAGCTCCTGACGATGTATGCTATCATACGCGGCTTTGAAGTCGATGAATAGGTGGTGGGTTTCGACTTGAAATTCGTTGGTCTTTTCCAAGATTTGCCTCAGTGTGAAAATTTGGTCTATAGTCGATCTGCCGGGCCGGAAGCCACACTGGTACGTGCCGATTAGTGTGTTGCAGAACGGTTTTAGACGTTCACACAGTACGTTGGATAGGATCTTGTATGCGACATTTAGCAGGGATATGCCTCGATAGTTCTTGCAAGACATAGGATCGCCTTTTTTGAAGATGGGGCATATGGAGCTGATAGTCCAGTCATCGGGCATGTTTTCTTCCACCCATACTTGGTTGATGATTCGGTGCATGCTCCCTACCAAAACATCACCACCGTATTTAAAGAGCTCCGCTGGTAGACCATCAGACCCTGCGGCCTTGTTGTTCTTAAGCTTTTTTATAGCTAAGCCAACTTCTTCTATACTAGGTGGTGGAACTAGCTCTTCATTGACTGGACGTGGGTTCTCTTCTTGCCCTATCACTCTCTCTACATGATGCCCATTAAGCAGCTGCTGGAAATGCTGCTTAAACACATCTACTATTCCCTGCGCTTCGGTGACTAGGTTCCCTTCGCTATCTCGAAGAGCCTGCGTTCCGGTTTTGTAGCCAGCAGCCAGTTGCTTAGCTTTTTTATAAAACCTCCGGATGTTATTACGATCGCGCGACTCTTCGATCTCCTTGAGCTGGGAAGCTGCGTAAGCCCTCTTCTTTCTACGCAGGATCTTCTTTTCCTCCCTTCTCCTGGCTCGATACTCTTCTCTCGCTGCCCTTGTTTTGCGCTGCAGCGCTTTCTTGTGTGCATCTTCTGTCACCTTTTTCCTGTACACGCATTCATCATCATACCACGGGCTCTTTCTCTGGGGTGGCTGGTACCCTACGGTGGTTTCGGCTACCTCCTTGATGATGTCGCGATACTGGCACCACTGATTGTTGGCGTTTGTGGTAGGTGAGTGCACAGAGGAGAGTTTCATACTCAGGCGCTCGCTGTAGGCTCTGGCTACTCCAGGTGTGCTAAGGCGTCCAACGTCGAATTTCTTCTTCTGGGCAGTTCGCAGCTTCTTTTCGTTGGACAGTCGAGCTCTGAATTTAGCCGCAACAAGAAAATGGTCAGAGTCGACGTTTGCCCCTCGGAATGTGTGCACGTCGAGGATGTTGGATGCGTGCCTCGCATCGATTAGCACATGGTCGATTTGGTTGGCGGTTCGACCGTCTGGAGAGCGCCAGGTTGCTGTGTGGATCCTTAGCCTTGGAAACCTAGTGCTACTTATCACCGTATTACGAGCTGCTGCAAAATCGATTAGTCGGTAGCCGTTGTCTGTTGTCGTTTCGTGGATTCTGTGCTTACCAACTAATCCGCCAAAGATGTTTTCCTTTCCGACTTTAGCATTGAAATCCCCGAGTACAACTTTTACATCATACTCCGGACAGGCTCCGTAGGCTCCATCCAGGAGGTCGTAAAACTCCTCCTTGATAGGATCTTCTGCCTCGTCGGTAGGGGCGTGTGCACATATTAGGCTTATGTTTTGGAAGGTAGCTTTGATGCGGATCACAGAAAGGCGATCACTTATCGGCTTGAAGTCAATGACTTTTGTCCTAAGCCGATTTCCCACGACGAATCCGCATCCTAATACATGCAATCTTTTGTTGCAGCTGTAATAAATGTCGCAATCTTTTCTTTTCATCATACCTGATCCTATCCATCGTATCTCCTGGATCGCGGTTATATCTGCCTTGTACCGCGTGAGGACAGACTCAAGTTTTTGAGTAGCACCTGGGGTGTAGAGCGTTCGTACATTCCAGGTACATACTCTCAGATCGTAGTCCATTGACGTTCCGGGTCTGGTTGCCATTTGAGGAGTTCCATTATCCGAGGCTGGTTGTGTCTCTCTCATAACTACTGGTTTTTTCCATGGTCGGGAAGTTACCCCGACGGCACAACCCCCAACCTGGAGGACCAGGCCCTTGTTTTGACCCTAGGACAGCGGGCCGGAAAAACCGATGCCAGTAACCCATTTTGGGATATGAGCGCTGCCGTTGACCCATATTGAGGGCTCCTCCGCCACCAACTCCTTTCCAACACCCCGGCTCAGTATTGGAGATCCCCATAGACCTGGTATCCAAATATGTCGAAGCAGCTCATACAGGGATTACACTTTAGTTCGACCTGACCGGAACTGTAGACGCCACCGTTGATTCCATCTAGGGAATTCATCCGCTGCCGCCTGAAACAAGAGGAAGTGTCTTAGTGCGTAGACACTCCTCCCCCCTCTCTCGTTCGCTGCCACCAACGACCTTCCACAGGGGTTGGTTACCCCATCTCCAGTCGAGGTACTAGGCACCCACCAGTCACCAACGTGGAGGTGAGAGTAGGAGTTGGTAGTGAGAGGCTAGAGTGGGAACGCTTGTGTTCTCATATAATCGCATCACTACCCTTAAACCGGCCTTGGACCCAGGATACTAGACGAAAAAGGCCAAGCGAGAGCATCCGCAAATATTTCAATTTGACTAAACTTACCCTTTTTTTGGTGGTAAAATTAATTTTTCACTTTTTGACCGAATTTGAGAAAACCGATAAATATTTTTTATTGAGTAATGAGTGCGGGTATAATTGAAGCCTATATGAATACTCGATTATTCAGTCTTTAGTGATATCTGAAGTAGACAAATTCGAACGGAGTAATCCTTTTTTGACTTACGGTGGCGCTACAGTCCAGGGTGGACCTGGGCCTCAACCAATAAGCGTATCCAGTCAGCACGATTTTTGGCCAGTTGTCTCCAGTTTCGCACGCTAAGTTGGTTAAGGTCCCCTTCCACTTGGGGGCGCCAATTGAGTCGCAGTCTTCCTCTACTCCGCCGTCCTTCGGGTGTGGATCTTCCGAATTGTCAGAAAAGTGGTTCTGTAAAACGTTCTTCGAGACGAACGTTTTGAAAAAATTTGCCACTGGTCAGTCTTGAAAAGTCTTTACTTACATCAACTGTAAATGTGAAGTTCTTTTAAGATATTTGTCATTATTCAACGCCAGACTTCTCTGATGCCGATTCAATCAGTCATTTCCGTCAGATCAATATAGTGTTGTTAAATCGTCCGGCTCAACACTCGTAAAATGTAGGAATCTTTTGACTTCGCAACGAAGTATACATATAACATAATGTCAACAAGATTTTAAGTGCCAAATGCACTCATTTGATTAAAAAATTCCCATGTGGCCTATTTTATTTCAAATGTTAAATGTACGCGAAGGTTTTTTTTTTTTGCTTAAAGCGGTGGTTTATATTCAGTTGCGGAATATTTTATGCGCTTTTCCTTTGGCAAAGAATTATGACATAGCCAAACATACATTTGCTTCGTTTTCTTTGTACAACCTTTGAATGCAGAATTGGTCCTTCGAGCCGCATCTAAAATTATTTTTTAAATGGCTTTCGTGAGTAAGGAAAAAGTGTGTGGAAAATATTCATCATATAGTGAATTGTGTGCAGGACTTATCCATCAATTCACAATTATTTGCTTCTTTCCATAACATTTTAGTAGATTTTGTGGTGAACCGAAGACGCTTCAACTGACGACAAAACAACAGATGGAATGGAACTTCACTCAAGCACTTAATTTTCCTACAGAACGTGAATATGCTTTCAATTTTGTTTTAGAGGCCAACCACCTCCAAATTGTCGAAGTATTAGCTTCTAAGGTGTTTTTTTTTATTCAGAGCTATAGCTTGATATTCACATAGACATGTATAGGTTCTCGCAATACCTGCACGTTTCCGTATCTGTTAAACCTAATTCCCTAGCGTGCTTCCTAAGAAGGCATTGGGCAGATACCAGAGAATATCCCTAAAGCCATTCGTAACTTTGATCTGCTGAGCTTTAATAATTCTACCGTTTTTTCCGATTTAACTTACACCACAATGACTTTAAGACTCTGTGACCATCTTATGTCTGCCCTATTTTTAGTTTTCTCGAACATCTTTTCACTCTCAGACCAACTCCTCTACATTCAAATAAGTATCTACAACAGATATGGACGTTTATCGATGTTTCCACTATTCATACACTGTTTTAATCCTTTTCATAGTTGAAAAGGTTCTTTCAACATCAGCTGTGGTCACTGGAAGCATGGCCAAATACCTCTAAAGTAAGCATGTTAGCTTTTCCATTTCGTTCACTAGCTCAACTGCAGCAAAACCTGGGATAAGAGCTTGAAACGATGGTAGAACGTCTTCGTTGACCATGATTCTGTCCGTAAGATTTTGTATTAACGAATCTATGCTAGGAATCAGTATATAGACACACCAAAATAGGCTTCAGTAGAAGAGATTTCTGGATTGGAACGCGTTGTTTGCTTCAATAAAGTTCACGGAGCTTTTAATTCAACTTCAAATAAGTACACGGCAAGTTGGGATGCGAATTGAAAAACCTCTCTGAAAAAATCTTAAGCACTTCCTCTAATGTTCTTAAGAGAATTCAGAACTTCTTTTGTGCGGTCGACTGCAGAAACGAAATCTAACGTTTGTTCTGTAGGAAAACTGATAAGGGCAGCTTTAAACTAAATAGTTTTTCGCATATAATAAGGCTTTTGGACGCGCTGCCTAAAGTGTTGATGCTTTCGAAGACATCGCCCACGTTCTGCTGGTTATTTCTTCAAGACTTATTGAGATGCATTTAAAGAGCTCTACAAAGGAAATAATATACTGTCATGCCTTTCAATGAGTCTTGCTTCACAAAGGCGTCGAAGTAGAGTTTTTCAAGCGATGGCTTGCACAGTGTACCTGTACATATATATACCTAGCGTTTGGATACTATTGCCTAATCCTGCACTGTACTCCACTTTAGTGACCTGCCATATTTGCGGCCCCCTCGTATGAAAATGTAGTTCTTCACATCGCTGCAGTATGGTTCTCTCAGGTTTTCAGAAGTTTTGTTTGTCATCTCATCAACAGGAAAAAAAATTAATATAAAAAAATAAGTTTGGGAAAATTTGACACTCCATTCCTGAAATGTTCTAACTATTTTATATGGTACTAGCCGACACGGCAAACGTTGTTCTGCCTAAAATAGTTATTTTAAATATTTCAAGGTTTATTTTGATATTTTTGTTCAACTATATTTTTTTAATAGGAATGAAGGCGGATAGGTTCAGTGGCTCAGCGGCCATTATCAAACTTACATACGCACCAACGTTTTTATAGCTGTACCCGCATGGCTTGGCTTTGCCCGTGCATAGGAATTGTATTGCTTAGGTCTTAGGTTAATGTTCTTTCGTAAAATACGAAAAATGAGAATAAGTCGATTTTATGGAATTTTCTTTCTGCGTAAACCTGAAATACAGCAATACGAACAAAACAAAAAAAAAAGAGTCATGAGAATCGGCCCAGCGGTTATCGAGTTACAACGTCGTCGAGTTTCACCTCATAGAAGGTGTTTTTTGTATGGGAGGTGGAGGTGCCACGTCCCTTTGTCAATTTTGACCAATCATCACGGGAACGCTCCCGGGCCAATACCTAAAATTGTCTGTAAATTTTAACTCAATCGATTTGTCGATTTTCGAGATATAAGATTTTGAATGCTTTTTTTTCTGGGCGGTGCCACGCATCTTTGTCCACTTTGAACCAATCTTCACAGGTGCACTTCTGGAACAATACCGTAAATTTGAGCTCAATCGAGTCGTCGGTTTTGAAATTATAAGTAGCAAAACACAAATCAGGGGCTTCAGCCATGAGTTTAATTTTCAGGTTGTAGATATCCAGTTTGTTCGTCGAATTGTGGTCAAAATAAAAATCATGATAAAATAACTTTCCTCAAAATGACAGGCACCCGATTGCTAGCACCGATACCACCATTGCTTACAATGACATGTTGCAATATTCCTAGTCAACAAAACCGCTGAAACCAATGAAGGTTCTAAAAAAAGAACGTTCACATCCGCCTTAGATTACGAACCAGGCTAAACAGGTGACACTTGATAGTTGGGTAGTTCTCCTCGCCCTTCTCCTTTCATGTCTTATCTGCTCCACCAACATTTTTGACAGCCTTATCTTATATTTGATTCACGTCTGCCGACATTTTATGTTGCAATGTTTGACTCGTTATCAGAGCGAAGAACCACTTTATGTCTAAATGTGACACGAAGTCTAGAACCGTTTCGTAATGCAGGTAATTAAATGTTAACCTCCGCCATAAAAGCATACGTATGTCAGTCTGACAATAAAAACACGCTGCTTTTTTTTCCCAACACATTTTTCACACATGCCAGATGCCACCCACAACTGCGCTTACCTAAAACGTTTATCGCCCGCCCCGAAACATCCTCCTTTCACCACCCAGCTACTTATTAGATGTTACGTTCAGACATTCAGTTCAGCACGTGTCGTACATTCATTGCTTTCACAGGAAAACAAAAAAAAATCGCGCACAGTCAAGTCATTCTAAATTATTCCCGCGTAATCGTTCAGATTTTTTTTGGTTTCTGTATAAATACTGCTACATTGTGCTCGTATATATCACTAAGCGCTTCGATAACCCAAACACCCCTTCTACTAGAAGGGGGTGGAGCACGGAGGTGCGGGGTGGGCGTGGGGTACGTTTTGGAATCTCTCGCGTGACACACTTTGGCGGAAATACTCGTGTAATGTAATGAGTGTTGGTTGGAGCACTGTGGCGGGCCACCTTTTAATGTATTCCGCTGATAAATTAAATATTTAGTCTGGGAATGACGCGCCGACGACGCGACGAGTCAGAGCCAAATTCATAGCCCCCAGACAACGGAATGTTTGCACCCTGAAATTGTATTAAAAAAAAAATTGCCAGACATTGCTTTCATTCAATTTTAGCAAAAATTTACCTACGAGCAAGTATGCACTCTATGTACTTGTACATGTGTGTCGTCGGTTCGTAATTCATTTTGTACTTTTCCGATGGCGCAATTAATGGGATTTTTGTGTAAACTGATAAAAAGCGGAACATAGCGGCGCGCGGTGGCGGTGTCGACAACCTGTTGCGAAATACAATGTCTAGTGGAAGTAGTGAATCCCAGACGAGGTCAGCGAAGGTGTTTCCAACTAAATGCCAACTCACGGTTTACTTGAGTTTTTTTTTTCAATTTTTTTTTTGTGGACTCAGACAGTTTTGTATAATATTCCATAGGAACAGATAAGAAAATTTGCAGTAGTTACGACGTTAATGGAGGCTTGAAATTTCTGGCCGACCAACCGACGAGTGATGAGATACCTAGTGCAAATTTATATTTTTAGAAGCGACCATACATTTAGCAGCAGAGTTGGGACTTGAGAGTAGGCAAAAGCGGTGGTATATTGGGAAACCAAAAAGTGGTAGAAAGTGGTAGATTTTTAAACCATACCATAAATGCTGCAAAAAAAAAATTAAATAGCGCTTTTCTTCCGCTAACAATGACACCCTCTCCCACGTTTTTCAAGAGTCATCAAATCAACTTGAGCAACTAAAAAAAAAATTGGTAAAACCGAGCAATTTTCAAAAATTAGCTCGGAACAAAATATAAGAAGTGAGTTTGGATTCTCATTACATTAGGTAAAGGTTTTCAAACTAATAAGTATGGATACAAGTCGGCATTTTCAAAGGTTCCATCTTTCGGACATCCCAAGATTCGATTTTAAAAAGGACTGTCGGGACTGTAGGTATTGGTCAGGGACAGTTCCTGTGAAAATTGGTCGAAATTGGACAACGGGGACTGGCGCCTCTCATACAAAAAACATCTTTTATGGTGTCAAATTCAATGACGTTATAACGCGAGAGAAGATTATCGAGCCAGGAAAAGAGAAGGGGAAGAAAAAAGAGGGCCTAAGCACTATCCCACTAGTTAGTTAGTTTAGTTTAATGGACTATTTTATTTTACGTTTAAAAATGCATACATTTTGTTTTTTAACTTAGTCTATAGGGTTTGGCCTTAGGCCGTCTACCAGATTGACATTCAAATAAAAAGAATTAATTCATATTTCTTATATCATGTATATAAAAATATGTGTAGGTACATAAATATATAATTTTTTTTTTTTTTTTTTATATATTTTGTTTTTCTTTAAAACATTTCTTCAATTATGCTATTTCTGTAACTAAGTGCGTTGACTGTGTAGTTATAGAGCAACTTCCAATCTCTACCACCATTCAATATAATGTATTGCTTCCTCCAACCCAAGTGCCGGAACTCCGAAAAAGTTTATGCGGATTTCTTTAAGTATTGGACATTTTGCGATGAAATGTAACACATCCTCTCGCTCCTTGAGATTACAAAGTTCACATAAAATTGGAAGCTCTGGGCGGTATGGAATATAGTTCAGTTTTAGAAGTTCGCCTCTTACTTTGAAGATGATGCTTATCTTGTCTGCCGAATAACTGCTCAAAAAATAAGTCCTGTCATTTAGATAATGGTTTAGCTTGCTGTAGTAAGCTCTGTGTAGGGATGCTTGGGCTTCATTTGTAAATTCGTCATAGATTCGTCTTCCAGTTTCCGTCAGTAACCGTCTTGCTTTCTGCCTAATTGAAGCCTGTGGCTCATTCGCCATAAGAGTGAAGTTATAACCGCATTTCCGTCCCAGCAATTCCCAGTCTTGGACACATTTGACCCTGTAGCGCAGCATTTGTGTAAGCAGCAACCTTGGAATCCTTTCTTGGCTCATCCCAAAGACCTTTACGATGTAGTCTAAATGCAGTTTAAGGGTATCCATGAACAGGGGTGCTACTCCAGTCTCCAAGTGTAACATATAGTTGGGGGAACTGTTTGGAATTTTAAAAACCCTCCTAAGGAAATATCGAATAAACTTTTCAACAGCCTCAAACGAGCAGTAACCCCAAACTTGTGCTGCATATAGCAAAATTGAAGACGCTGTCGCACGGAATATTTTCTGTTTCGAAATATGAGAAACATGCTTATTATTAATATACAATTTCCCCAGACTGCGCAAATCGCCCGTTTAGCTTCTGCAAGCTTTGCCTTCAGGTGTTTGTTTGCTCATGTTCAAACTCGGCGTGACCACTCCCAGATATTTGTACTGCTTAACTATCTCAATCTGCTCGCCCTGAAATTTCCATTTTTCAGTTCGAGCGTACCGTCCTCCACCATCTCGGAATATCATCATCTTTGACTTCTCTAGATTTACAGTCAAATTCCACCTTTTGCAGTAGGTGTCCAACCTATTTACCATTAGTTGCATCGTATCTATTTTTTCAGCTAGAAAGACGATGTCATCTGCAAACATCAGTGCTGGAATATTGGTTCCACTGAGCTCAATTCCACCCCTAACGTTTTCCGATATATCATTTATATACAATATAAATAGCAAGGTGCTAAGAACGCAGCCTTGTTTGACACCCATGGAAACTTCAAAATCCTCCGATAACCGGTGTCCATCCCAAACACATGCCTTATTGTTTTCATATAAAGCTCTTAAAACGTTGATGACCTGGGACGAGATTCCGTACTTATATAGTTTATAAAAAAGCATTTCTCTCGGAATTGAATCAAAAGCAGCACGGAAATCTACGAAAAAGGCGTACAGTTTTAGCAGCTTCATCTTATATATTTCTGCAATATTTACTAGCGAGAAAATTTGATCTATAGTAGAATAGTTTCTACGAAAACCAGCTTGAAATTCATGTAGTACCTTCTTATTTGTCACCCACTCTGTGATTCTCTTGAAGAGTAAACTGGCAAACAACTTCGCCGATGTGTTTAGAAACGATATCCCTCTGTAGTTTCCTGGATCGTTGTAATCTCCTTTTTTGTGCAGAGGAAAAATTATCGCTTTCTGGAAACTTTCAGGCACGTCCGCGGTAGCGAATATTCTATTGAATTCCTGCGTGAGCGCAGATAAAAATTCCGGTGAGCAATTCTTGTAGAATTCAAATGGTATACGATCATTTCCTGGGGCTATCCCACTATCTCAGCTCAAAAAGATCGAAGAGTCTCGTGATCGTAACAACATCCAGAGTTTCTATAAAAAAAGTCAAGCAACTGCCCGCTGGCTGCAAGACAATAACGCAGGCTATTCGAGACAGTGAAGGAAACCTAGTCACCAAAGCGCAGGGAATAGTAGATGTGTTTAAGCATAGCATTTCCAGCAGCTGCATAATGGACATCATGTATAGAGAGAGTGATAGGGCAAGGAGATAAGCCATGTCCAGTCAATGAAGAACTAGTTCCACCACCTTTAGTATAGAAGAAGTTGGCCTAGCTATAAAAAAAGCTTAAGAACAACAACGCCGCAGGTTTTGATGGAGGTCTTTAAATACGGTGGCGATGTTTTGGTAGGGAGCATGCAGCGAATTATCAACGAAGCATGGGTGGAAGAAAACACCACTAATGACAGCAAGAATTTCTAGGTAGTTAAGAGTTCACCTACCTCGGAGTAGACATTAACTCCAAGAATGACACCCTAGTGGAGATCCGGCGAAGAATTACCCTAGGAAATCGTTGCTACTTCGGTTTGGCAAAACAACTGGGTTCAAAACTCCTAACTCGAAGGACGAAATGTGTGCTCTACAAAACCCTTATCATACAAGTTCGACTTTCTGAGGGCTTACTGAGGGCTGATACTGAGCTCCTCCGAAAGAAAAATACGGATTTTTGGTCCTTTTTGCGAGGAGGAAAAAAACGAAATTTTTAGTCTCGCTAAATTTTTGATACTAAATGAATTAATGTAAATTAAACTTGTATTTTTATTGAATTATTTAAATAATAAGTACACACTAAGAATTCGAAAGTTGAACCTAATTTTCCGCTTTTACTCACGGCAACATTTACCAAGATGTGGATGTAGTCCAAAAAGCCCAAATAAGTTGACTACATATTGAATCGGCCAGGTCGAGCGAATGGACAATAGAGCTCCAGGTAAGAGGATCTTCAATTCTTAGCCCCCAAATTCGAGAGACAAGGCCGAACCTCCGCTTCAAAGGCCAACCCTTAGCGGATGCCTAGGGCTTGTTCTGGACAACTGGAAGAAGGGCGCTCTGGGTCGTAGAGGATGGAAGGCTGCAGTGTCAAGGGCGGGCCGTGAGACCGATAAGTAATTAAGTTAGTAAGAAGATCTTCGAATCCCAGCCCTTCGGTTCGAGATGACGTGCAAGACCGAACCTCGGTTTCAGTGTTTCCACTGATTTTGCATTTGTGCATTGCGCCTGAAAGGATAAACTCGGAAATTTATGTGCAACTCTTGGAAGAAATGGTGATTGAAAAAGATGACAAATTATGCAGAACGGACTTAATTTTCCAGCAAGATAACGCTCCATTGTCTATTCATGTCTCTAGTAGTTAGTCAGCGAAATTGGTTTGAGGCGAAACAATTAAAAATTCTCGATTGGCCGTTTCGAAGTCCCGACTTTAATTTGAATAAGTCGTTATTTTTGCGCAGTTGCAATGTTTCTACAATGGATGGCACTGTGTTCTATGTACAAAATAGCAATTTCGAGCAGAGGTTCAAACCTCTTGCCTACTTTCGCCGCACTGAACCAAAAGGGCTAGTGTTCATTTTTCCTCGCAGGTTTGTATGAAACTGACATGCTTGGCACATATCTTAACTTAAAAGCAGTATTTATAATTTGCGCTAGTTCTTTTTTAAAACCTTTTCGTGGAAATTGTTTTTAAATTTCACCTGTGATTAAATTGAACCCTGCGACAATTTTCATAGATATCCCTCCTATAATTTCTTTGGCAGGTTTTTCTGCTATTACCCGCCTTTGTCTTTAAAAGTTTTGAAGACGTTTTCAAGATACTCTGCACAATTGTTTTCTTTCTCTTTCTTACTGGCGGAATGTGAGCTGTTGGACTGTTCATTTGTTTGAAGCCTTTCAGAGCGAGTAGTCGCGATACTAACATCATTTGTAAGACTGGTGATAAAAGACTCATTATTAAATTCACTTATAGATTTTCTCAGATTATTATTCAAAGTTTTCAGTGTGGTTTTCTCGCATGGCGCCCTCGTCTATTGCCGACGTTTTCTTTCTATCCTCTTTTTACTAATTTTTTCATATATTGGGCGAGAACACAAGTTTTCAAGCAGTAAAAACCATTTGCGTGGCTTAAAACACCAAATGAGACCTTGGCAGAGCCAGTACATAAATTACCCGTCTTTAAATTTACGAAAAATATTTATAAATTAAAAAAAGGGAAATTTTAGCTTTCAGCGGGGTAATTTGCATATCCCAAGTCTACTAACACTATTTATGTAGTGTATTTCTTTTTTGTAGTAAAATGTAAGAGAACTTGAATTGCTGATGACGTTTGGTCAGCTACTGTCCGTATTACCACTTTCGTTCCTTGTAAACCGCGTTTGCGAAGCTGCAACGAGGACGAGATAGGGATAAACTAGTATACAGAAAGATAGATACTCGCGCGGACAGCCGAAAGAGGAATATGAGGGAGTTAATGTCTAGCTTTTGGCAAATAAATCCAGAACTCAATAAAAAGCAACGACTGTTAGTTTGCTAATGCTTCAACGAACAAGCCTCTACGACTCAGTCATAACGATGTCAAATAAATACTTATTAGTCATTATCAGCAAACGGTCCCTAATGTCTTATTATATGGACTTCAAGCAAATTGTTCGGAGGTCATAATTATCACACTTCAAACCCAAGGTCTAAAATACCTAAAATCTTCACACAAATACCTATACCTATGCACAGCCAAACTTGCTCAACACCAATGTTATCCTACAACCACAATCTGTCTAGTAATAATCTCCTTCGCAGACTGTAGTCAAAACAACCAACCGGTTCCTTCTATTCCATTTAAAAGAAATAAAAATAAAAACTTTTCCCATTACAATAATTAATAAGTAACGACTTGAGTCCCATAGTCGTCCTTGAGGAAAATAAAACCCAAACCTGTTCACCAATCCCATGAATTCTCATGGAACAACCAACGGCAGCTGCATACTGTCTGCCCGCAATCCAAGTTGGACAAAAAACCCGCCTAGACACATCTATACATAAAACGCAAAACAACCGACTTGGCCCTGAAATCAAGAAAGGGGGACTGGAGACTGAAGACTGGAGACACCTTTGCCACAGCAACAACCACCAGCACCAGCTCATCATAATGTATCCTTTTCAGTCTGTTTCAACATTTAATCCTTTTTTCCAAATCCACCTAAATCCTTTTTAATTTATTACACCTGCCCAGGACTGTGAGCTGGAAAAAAAAACTCCCCGCCCCTTCTACTGGCTGACTTTACTGTAACATATCTATTTTTGGTCTTCGACCGAAGGAATATTGGCAAAAAAAAACACTCATACACACACATAATCCGCATCCGCAATCTGGGACCCAAGGACACTATCATTCGCAGTCATGTGTGCCCGTGTGGATGGCGGAGAGGTGCATTTCAAAAATGCATAAAATATCTTCTGCCACAATCATCCGCATCATCAAACCGGCTGACTGGCTGGAAGGCTGCAAAAACAGAAAAATAAGATTCCGAAGGGCTCTGTGTTCCCTCTGATTGGGATTGGGAACACCACCACCATCCCTCCAGCAGCAAAAACAAACAGCCGAAGCAAAACAAAATAACAACCAAGGATCATCAACGTTTTTGCGTTGTTTTCGGGGTCTTGTCTCAGGTTTTTGTTTTTCTAAACTTTTTTCCGCCTGCATGGACTGGACACAAACAACGCTCTCTTCACTCCCGGACTGGCCCAAAGATATCTGTTTGGTCGTCGCGTCGTTGTCGATTGCTAGTAGTTGTGGTGGTGGCGTCGTTTTGGATTTTGGTGCGGTCTATGTGTCCTTCTGCTGCATCCCAAGAACAAGAAGAAGTATTTATTAATGCCACCGAAGGAACTGCAAAAGGGGCGCAACGAATGCAGGAACAACACGTATCTAGATGCTGGGCCCTTCAGATTGCAGTCGCCTATAGGGATGTGTATAGGTACATTCAAGAAAAAAATGCCACCGATACCCAGTGTCTGTTGGCTGCTCTTGGGAAAAATTAGAATGCATGTGCGCATCTTTGAAACAAAGGAAGATAGATGCCTACCAGTACCAGCCCACAGTTTGGAGACGGTTTGAGGCTTTGGCGTGCCACAGAGAGAAATGCATCCGAGGAGGAACCCTTCAGTTAATCTCATTCGATGCATCTTTAACTGCCCCTTGTGTGTGCTGTGTGCATTCCGTGGCCGGACAACAATTTTGTTTTTGTCCGTCTGTCCGCACATACCACTACAACACGACTCACTAGTCACTACACGGATGAGCAACAAGTCAAAGATGTTGCTCTTCCTCCTTCTGTTGCTGTTTTTGGTTTTTGTTCGATCAACGATGCTACTGACGGCAACGACGATGATGATGATGATGATGACGCTGCGAATGATGCGAATGATGATGACTGCGGCACGGATTTTTGTTTGCAAGGCCAGAGAGCATCATCAGCAGACACACAGATGTCCACCATCGGGGCTACGGATATATAATCAACCAGGCCAGACAGATATACCTAGTGATGAAGACGAAGACCCAAAGACAGAACGAAGCAGCGAAAGGCTAAACAAAAAATAAATAAATTAAAACAATTGCCTCTGCTCGCATTTTGCAACAGCGCAGAACTGAAACTGAAACAGATTGCAAATTGCGAAGCTGGAGAAGATGCATGTCAAATCGACGGAAAATTAAAATCACAACTTACGCATGCACATTGCACATGCGCGCAGACAACAGCCACCAACATGGCGGATGTCTGTCTGAAATTAGAAAAAAAAACACGACCAGACTGTTTGATTTTGGCGGACTGTTTTGATTGTGGGAAACTGCGGTCCTCTTAAGATGCGAAGCCTTACATTGGCTAGCTGTGCAAGTGGAAAACTATATTTTCGCATCAGCGAGGTTAAGATTGCGTTAGTACGTTATTGTAGCCAAGGTATAAGAAAGCGGATCTTTCAGACTCCGCAACAACGGAGAAATACCCGTGCAAATCTATCAAGTAGTCCTACGACGACTTCATCAAGTGTCAAAGATCAATGGTATCGATGCCAAGAGGCCATCGGAGGTAGGTTTCACCCGGTTTGGTTGGTCGATAAAAGCCAAGATATCTGTCCACCCGACCAAAATGAAGAGAGGATAGCAATATATAATCTTAAGTCGAACAAGCCTGCTGGACCATATGGTCTTCCAGCCGAATTATTTAAGGCAGCGGGAGACGACTTGGCGGAGAGGATACAACAACTCATCTGCAAGATTTGGTCGGAAGAAAGTTTATCTGATTTAAAACCTTAGCACTGTTTGTCCGGTGTACCGTGTACCTACATGAAAGAAGACTCTCTAAACTGCGCCAATTATAGAGGCATCAGTCTCCCTAGCACCGCATAGGACGACAGGAACAGTCTATCAACGATTCGCCCCTAACAGTGCGATTTTATGCCCAGTAAGTTCACAACCTACCAAATATTCACACTACTGCAGATCATGGAAACCAAGGAGTTCAGATACCTACCATCTGTTTAGCGATCTTAAGGCCGCATATGACAACATTTATAGAGCCATGTCTAGTTTTGGCAAACCTGCCAAACTCATCAGGTTGTGCAGACGACATGGGGGAAGTTCGCTGCTGCATTAAGGCCGTCAATAATCTTACCGAACTCTTTTATGTCAAAAGGTGATTTAAACAAGGCGACGCGCTGTCTTGTACTTCACAGATTTGTCTAAAACACACGGGCCAACACTAAATGTATAGGATCATTTAAAAGTCCGTCCAATTACTTGCATACGCCGAAGATATTGGCATAGTAGAACACAGACAAGTTGTCACTGGTACGATTGTTAGTATATAGACACGAAAGTGGGTAAAATGGGTTAACTTGTCAACGAGTTCAAAACCGAACATATATATGCTGCCATCAAGAAGGGAGCACCCAACATCGAAGAATCGGACAAAATGTTACAATTGACAGCTACAACTTTGAGGTAGTAAGGGACTACTATGTCTACCTCGCATCTGCTCTAAACTCAGATAACAAGAATAATTCTTGCCAACCGCTGTTTCTTTGGCCTGAAAAGGCAGTTGAGTAGTATAGCCCTATCCCGAACAACAAAGGAGATTCTGTATAAGCTCTTGATCATGCCTGCCTTACTTTATGGCACTGAAGCTTGGACTCCAGTTAAAGCGGATGAAGAAGAAGAAGTTTGCGTTGACGGGCTTTGAAGGAGGCGATTCAACGATGAATTATACGAGCTGTACACAGCGACGCGATCCCTACGTTATCCCCTTTTCCAAAATCCCTTATTGGATATAATCTATCATTTTTTTTCTTCTCATCATCATCTTCATTATCATTTTCAATGGTCCGCTTGTTCATTAAGTGGGTCGCGGGTGTAGGTTGCTCAAGTGGATCCTCCGTAGCTCTTGATTCTCCGCCATCGACTCTATATCATAAAGGGCAATCCCCATACGGGTATAGGAGAGATTATGGACTTGATCTAATCATCTCATCCTTGGTCTACCTAGAGGACGCCTATCTGATGGTACGGATTCCATAGCACGTCGTGGAATCCTGGTCGGGGACATGCGTTTAACATCACCAAACCACTGAAGCATGGACCGCTCCATTGAGTTCCTCACGTATTCTGGTATTTCTAATGCGATCTCTACGGGTCACACCAGCAATACTACGGACAAATCTCATTTCGGCAGCTTGTATCCGCGATCTTATTCTTTCAGTCATTACCCAAACCTCATGACCATAGGTAAGAGTTGGAACAAACACCGAATTAAAGACTGACATCTTAGCTTTGACACCAAGTTCATTCCTCCTAATAACAGAATGACCAAGCTGTCTCAAAATTGACCCAGCCTAACCAATCCTACAGGAAAACTCGGCATTGCTCCTTTCATCACTCGTGAATAAGACCCCGAGATACTTAAACTTCTCCACCTGCTTCAATGGGACTCCACTAATATGCAAAGTGCATTAAAGAGGCGTTCTGGAGACAACCATCACTTCAGATTTGTTCACGTTTACCTTCATCTCAGCTTCAACACAAACGGCCACAAACCGATCGAGTGCGCGTTGAAGTTCAGTCTGAGAGGACCCAAGGATGACCAAGCCATCAGCGAAGAGCAGATGACTTATCCTCGCATCTCCCAATTCGAAACGTTCCTCGCCAAGACTGCGCTGTAACATCCAATCCATATAAGTAATGAAAAGGAGAGGAGACAAGACGCACCCCTGGCGAAGTCCAACGCCCAGGGTGAAAGGTATTGTTTTAACGCCGTTTACCCGAACACAGCTTTTATAGTTTGTGTAAAGAGATTGACATTGAATTGCAGTCAAGAGCGAACCATTTTTCTCTTTTTCCAAAATCTCCCGGGACGAAATCCCCTATGGTAAAATCTCCCACAATCTTGCACCTACTACAAATCCTACAGTGATCACAAGCAGGGGGGTTGCAGGGGGCAGCCTGCCTATCCCCCCATACGTAGCTCACTTTTTAAGACCATTTTTAGGTGTCGCGGCGATAGAATTAAAAACACCAAATCTAAAAATGGGGGATTTAGTCCCTTAGGGATTTTCTCTTAGGGCCTTTTGGAGTAAAGGATTTCAGCACAGGAGATTTTGGAAAATGGATATTGGACAGGTGATTTTGGAAAAGGAGATTTCATCACCAGCCCTACAGCAACGTCGACCTGCTCATTGTGAATCAGTCGTCTAAGATGGCTAGGACATGTATAGAGCGGATAGAAACAAATGCTCCCGCCCTTAGTGTCTTCGAGACTAGCCCGGAGGGACAATCCAGTAGAAGAAAACCTCGCCTTATGTGGCACGCACAAGTAGAAGGCGACCTCAACCGACTTTGACTGGGCAACTGGAGACAGTTAACCAAGCTAACTGGAGAGGTGTACTCAGGTCCATCCCAGATTGTAGCGACTTTTATTACCAGTGCATAGCATTTTCAAAAGCATTCAATAAATGCTGCTTAGACCTTCTGTTGTACAGATAATTATATTGATGAAGCCAGACATACCCGTTAGTGACCATCCCAATCACCGCAGCACCTACCTCTCAATTGATTCTGAATCCTTTCCAACCACACCCCCCAATAACGCTCCGCTCATTTAATTCGCATTAAAAAAAATAGTATTAACCATCATTTTACAAGTTACCAATTGAATAAGATATTCAGTCAGAAATTCATCAGACTCACTGGCCCAGCCGGAGTGCTAAAGGAGCGCGCGTGCACGTTTCAACTTTATTACCCTCATCAGTTTGTGCCAAAAATAGCACCGACCGACGCGCCATTCAGCTGATGCTGATGCGTTCCTTGCGTCTTGCTTTGGCTACCGAATTGAATTAAAAATTGCAACCAAAATCGAACAACAAAAGCAGGAAAAAAGAAACAAAACAAAAAAAAAAAAACGAAAAAGAAAATAAACTCCCAACAGAAATAATAATGAAATGTTTATGGCTTTTGTCTGGCTGCCAACATAAGTTAGCTGCCGGTTTCTATACTGCTACTGCTGCCTTTGAAAGGCGATGGGTGCGCTCGCGGTCTTCACAGATCCGTCCCGCCTGACACTTAACTTTTACGCTGACGATGACACATTTAAAATGTGTGTCGTAAAAATTTTAATTTCTCGTTTGGGGTTCCTTTCAAAAAATCGTTGGATGTGATTGTATCTTTGAACGGAGTCAAGAGGAGCAGTGCAGAGGCCAAGTCACGCCGCCGCCGCGCCGTCACCGTTGCATCGTCCTATAGTCACCACAAAAGCTAATCCAGCTTTAGGCATGTTTTCACCAAAACCACGTACGATTTGCAAAGACTCAAAGAGTTCGTGACTAAATGCTCACGCTCGCTCAATTTTTGTTTTCTGTTATTTGGGGATCTGTCATATAACAAGTCGTTGTCATCATCAGCATCGAAGTGGGGGTGTGATATGATCTGGCTATTATGTCTGTCTGCCTGACTGAATTTGGAACACCACAAACAGTGTGGCTGTGGCTGGGGCTATGGCCTTGTTGTCCAAATTTGAATTGGCTGTCTCTTTTCATATGAATTGGCTGTTAGTTGTTGGTTATTAGTGTCAAATAAAGTGTGAACTCATTCGGGATGCATCATTATTAGTTTCAGTTTGGTGTGTCTGGCTGGCTTGTGTGTGCCTATAAGATGAGTAAGAAATCGATTATTGTTGCCATAAATTTAGTCAAGTCGTGGGTTGCACGATATGTGCTAGAAGCTTCAATACACTTTGGCGCCACAATTGCAAGGCGACGAAAATTGAAAGACTGCAGAAAGTACTAACTTGGACATGGCGCCGTTCTTGGTGGTGCGATAAACAATTTCAAGTGGCACTGGTTGTTAAAGTGAATCTAAACTGCTTGCAAAAAAGGAAGAAGTCAAGAGTTTGACAGTAGTTCTAATGAACCGAATTTGCAGTGCACATCTTAGTAGCCAACGCATGAAAGTTGTCGACTCTATGGGCTTTAGTCAAGACCTGATGCGGATCTTTATTTGTTTGCGTGTACTACTAGCAACCATCAATAGTATATTAATACGTGCCTAACTCTATAGACCTTGAATCAATTGCACCTACATAGTATTAGTTTGACAGTTGTACCATTTGTGTGCGGCAATTTCCATCTAGTTCATCGCCCGGTAGATGGACTTTCAGGTTATAATAAGGGAAGTTTCTTTCTTAACCAAACTATAGTTACCAAATGCAGGTAATGTAGTAGCATTGGATGTCTGAAATAAATTTTTAAATATCATCCACATTTTCGTTGTGGTACGATTTCCAAGCCAAATGCTGGAATACCTCAGACAAAGAGCAAAATCGCTGTACAGGGTGGGACATCTAGTGGTCTCTTTTTAAATCATAGGTTGTTTTGACACTGACAGCTGTTTCCCTCTCGAAATCTTGACAGAAAGTCAGTAGGTATTCGGTATGATACATCTCCGCGGAACAAAATGAGCCACTTTACGCTTGAACAATGTTGGGAAATATTGAAAACTTATTTCTAAAGTGAGTGCTGTGTAGCCCAAACAGTGCGTTTTTTGAAAAGAAGTTTTGGCCGAAATGAAGCGCCTGCTGTACACAAGTTCTTACGATTTGAACCAAAATCAATAGTTAAGTTAATGTAGGCAAACTTAACATGACTGCATGCATACCCAGTTTTTCGCTAAAAAGTCCAGCAACGGCAGTTTTGAAAATTGTTTTTTTCTCTAAAACGGTAAAAACGATTTAAAAAAAAAACTCATTCTTAAGGTACTATTGTAATTCTTAACTTGATAGCAAACTAAGTTTTTCTCTAAAAAGATTGCGTACTTTGATATCCACCTAAATCGTTAATAATAGTAGTACTTTAAAAAACTGCTCATATCTTAAAAACGCCATTTTCGATTATGATAAAAATGTTACTGGCAGGGCAGGTAATGCTTAAATCCAAAGTAATATCTACCTTTTGCTCAGTTTTGATCTAAACAGTTGAATAACAGTGATTTTCGAATCCAAAGTTGTAGCATTTGTCAGCATAATTTTACAATAAACCGCTCTAACGATTTTGATCAAAATACATTACCTATTTAAGACAACATAAAGGCCGTCACAACAAGCAATGAAAGTAGTCGCAGCAATCATTCCGAGAATTCGAATTTTGAATTTTTTCATTCACACCATGCAAGCTATGTGATTGCTGCGAGCGACTTATTACGTACACGCAAGCAAATTTGCTGCAATCATTTTTCGGGTCTTCACAACATGCAAGCAAGCGATTGCTGCAAGTGAGTGCTGCAATTGCTTTTTGGAATTATTTTGCGACTGTGTGTGAGTTCAGTTTCATTTCATATTTCATCGAAAATTGACGCAAAATGGATCATATTGTATTTAAAGAAGAAGCTGAATATTTGGAAGCGAGGCAACTAAATATAGTGGAAATAGCAACACCTATATTGCAGCATGTGAGGCAACGAAATACAGCTCATCGAAGAGCAATTTAGGCGCGACCGTTCTGGGAACGTGCTGAAAATCCGTACTACGCTATTTGAAACAAATTATAAACACAAATCTCTATGTACATAATATAAAAATGTTATGTTGGTTTTTGTGATTCAGCTCACATTTTCAAACAATCTTTGATATTGGCTCAATATGGTTGTTAGATATGGGGTGTGGCACCGCCCATACAAAAATAAAAACATTCAAAATCTTATTTACAGACAATCTTAGGTATTGGCCCATGAGTGTTCCTGTCAAAATTGATTTACAAAGTAATCGACATAACACACAATGCAAGATGTTTTCTTTATTACCAAGTAGCTCGAAAATCAGCGTTCGATTGCACGCAATCGAAAAAATTGCAGATGTTGAACGTGCCGACTGCATCGCTTGCCGCAAGTCGTTTGAAGCAAGCAATTGCTAGCATGAAATAGTCACACCACACCATGCAATCGTTCCTGCTGCAAGCGATTGCATGCAATCATATCACTTGAAGCAATCGCTTGCTTGCAAGGACTTTTCAGGTCGTCACACCGTGCAAATTTTAATTGCAGAAATCATTTCATTGCCTGAGTACATATTGAGTAGGTATGATTTTAAACGTAAAATTTGCTGAAATGCCTCTGAGATTCTGCGAGATTCGCAACAAACGAGAAAGTTTCGTTCAATCCAGTCGTGGACATTTTTTTTCCTCTACATGCCATTTCCAACGCGGTTTAGCGTCTAGACTCTAGAGTCATGCCATACCTAGATATTTGGCTGTTGGTACCTACGTTTATATGCATAAGATTAATATGGACTGACTTAAGGTAATCTAATCTATAATCTGCCCCTGTTTATTGTCATTTGGAGATTTTGTTGTTGCTATTTGTTCCCAGTTCCCACAGCAAGTACAGACTGCAGCTTTGTCATCTGCAAAAGTTGCTATAATGGTTTCTCGTGTTTCAAGCAGATCGCTAGTAAATAAAAGGTATATCACTGGACCTAGCACACTGCCTTGTGGTACATCATATTTAATTTGACTTAATGTCGGTCTGATATATATGACTCTACTTGGGGGCTCCACTTAAGGCGAAGTCTTCCTACAGTTCGTATAATTCGTCATTGAATCGCATCCTCCAAAGCCCGCCAACGCAAACGGGACAGATAATTTTACGAATAATCTTTCTCTCGAAGCGACCAAGGATATCTTTATCCCCTTTATAGATAGAGTCAAAGTCTTAGCGCCACAAAGCGGTACTGAGATGATCAATGTGTTATACAGAATCTCCTTTGCTGTTTGGGATAGGGCCTTCCCAGTCGACAAGATGTATTCTTGTTATCAGAATTTATAGCAGAGCCGAGATATTGACAAAGGCCCTTATTGTGAGTGTCGATAGTTAATCGTTGATCGATAACTGTCGATCGATCGAGAACTGTGATTGTCGATTGCAATCGATATTTGTCGATTTGACAGTCGCTTGTAATCGATTACAAATGTCTGATCGATGCTTTCTCTTGGAAGTGAACAAATGTTGTGCGCTCGAATAGATAAAATAAATCGACGCAATCGACAACTGTAGTGACGCCAATCACAATAAGGGCCAAAGTCTCTTACTACCTCAAAGCTGTAGCTGTTGATTTGACGTTTTGTCCGATTTTTTGATGTTGGGTGTACCTTCTTGATGACAGCATATGCTTGCTTTGACGTCCGATTTTTTGATGTTGGGTTTGGGTGTACCTTCTTGATGACAGCATATGCTTCCGATTTTTTTGTGCCCTCGTTGACCGCTAGACCCATTTTATCCGCTTCCGTTTCTATACTAGCAAACGTACCAGTGACAGCCCGCTGTGTTCTACCAATTATGTCAATATCATCGGCGTATGCAAGTAATTGGACGGTCTTTTGAAAGATCGTGTCTTGTGTGTTGATGTTGAAAAATTCGCACGACAGCGCGTCACCTTGTCTAAATCCTCTTTTGACATCAAAGGTTTCGGTGAGGTCGTTACCAACCTTGATGCAGGAGCGAGCTTTCTCCATCGTCATTCTACACAATCGAAAGAGTTTTGCAGGGATGCCAAAGCTATACATGGCTCTGTATGTGAAAATTTGATCGACGGGGGACTTTTTTGGCCTAAAACTGCTCTGATAGGGGCCAATCAGGTTATTTATAAAGGGTTTAAGGCGTTCACAGAATATGGCAGACAGGATCTTGTATGCGATGTTTAGGAGGAGACTGATACCTCTGTAGTTGGCGCAGTTGAAGGGCACTCCTTTTTTGTGGACCGGGCAAACGATGATGAGATTCAATTAGTCGCATTAGTAGCACCAATTTAGCTATACCTAGTTCTGGATTTCCAAATATTTTCTTCCAGCTTGTCTTGAATTTCAAAATGCCAAGTATTACTGCAAGTATTTCATCCTAGTTGGTACATTCTTTTTACGTTTACAAAGTAATCGCTATATTTTAACCAGATGCTTGTATCCTCATCCTCAGTGCTCGCCATTGCCATTTATGAATGTCATGTCACTCAAATAAAAATTCTCTTGCACTAAATCACTCTTAAATGCACAAGCATCTGCTCATTTTGTTACCACTACCACCATCATCGTCATCATCATCATCATCGTGGTCGTATAGTCATGAAGATTTGATCCACCTTCGCGAATCGAATAAATTTCGCGGCAACATTGTTGCCTATCGTGTTACAACAATCTCATTCTCCTTCAGCCATATATCCATCGCCTGCCAACCAGCAACATATTGCAGTTCCACCACCCAACCGAATGCCCGCCTCGGAGAAGCAGCAAGCGCACACAACTAACTCAATGTCACGTTGTACGCCACAGTCACATTCATCATCGTTCGTGTTGTGATTTTTTGCTGCCGCTACCACTGCCGCCGCCGCACATTAAGTTAGATTTATGTATGACTTCTCAGTGGAGCCGCATAGCTCCTGTATCCTTGCTCTATAACAAGATGAATATGGTAATCCTGTCATGTTGTCTTAGCCACCAAACTTGTGTCGCCTGTCGAACTCTTTAAAGAAGCAGCAAGCAAGCACCTTTGGCACACCTACTCAATCGTCTCGAAATGATCTTTTTAATTAGGACTAATATAAGAAAATCCTCATAAAATTACCACGGGCTTCCGTCGCGTCGTCCGCCCGCACATCATTTAAATAATTTTCTGACTTGTAGGTAGACCGGTCGAGTGGACGGACAAAAGCAAAAATTATACAAAACCATGGCACATAGCAACAAAAAACAGGAATAACACAACAAAAAAAAGTACTCTGTGAGGTCCTCCTGTCTGGTATTATGACTCTCTCCTGCCAAAACTTTTTCCAAACCCAACCACCGCCACCAGCAATATCAGACTCAAACCATAGCCTGCATGCAAAAGTCGCCTTTGCTCAGGATGACGATGACGACGACGACTACTACTACGATGAGAACCCCACCCCACTAGCGTCTGACTCAATGCATCAATAATGTAGGGCTACGCATTTGTTATAACGTAACAGTATTGTTGTTGTTGCTATGCTCTGTTTGTGTGCGCGCAGCAGACACCCTTCGGTTAGCAGTTTTGAGGTATGTTGGCGTGGCGCAAAATTTAAATGGGTTAACCTTGAAAATAGTCCAGACGGTATTTTTAGACGAAAAATTCTTCATGTGCACGGGGGATGACGATGATGATGACGACGACGACGACGCGACGCGACGCTCCGTTTTGTTCAGTCAATGAAATCAAGTGATGGGAAAGGACGACGAGGTGAATGAAAGGGATCAAAGTTAGTCCAACAGAACGAGAGCCAGATAAAGGGCGCGCAAAAAATAATATGCTACGACTACGACAACGACTACGACTTACGAACGCCCAACCGAAACAGGGAATTTCTTGTTTGTATGTAGGGTATGTGACATTGTTTTGATGAAATTGTGGATACGCTTTTTATTTTGGAATAGAATATTCGACGGCTACAGTAGGGGCCATAGAAAGTTACCTACTCTTGTTTTTGTTATAGCTCTTATGATACTTGCACCTACTAAAGTTGACTGCGCAAGTGGCGCCCAACGGGAGACTACTATCAAAAATTAGTGCCACTTTTTGACAGATTTTTTTGTTACAAAATCTAACGCCGATGGTGTCATTTGTGGTTCAATTTTCTCATTTATTGTGGATTGATTTTCTTCGCTGGGGATTAAACCTAGGCCACAGAGCGCCCAACTTTTGGGAAAGATCACACTGTCAGTCAAGAAAGTGAAAGCCACTTGACAGATTAAAGTTAAATAAATAGATGGACAGAAGTGATAAAATGAAAATAAGGCTCTACTATGGCAAGTAAGGTCACTTTCAAAAATAAATAGTGTTTTTATTTAGAGTTTTGGGTTTTAAACTGGCAACACTGTTTCTGCAGATTGTCAATTTGACAGTTTAAAGTTGATTTGCGGAAAGTATGTTTTTCCATTTTACGATAGATTGGCTCCAGAACAACGCTGAATGAGTCGATTTCTTTAAGGACTATGACGGTCGGAATGTTACCGAGAATGGGAGAGCGCTATAGAAACATGATTTCTGACTTCTTCGTTCCACAGTTGAATGAAATTGACGCGACAGAGCTTTGGTTTTACCAAGATGGCGCAACATGCCACACGGCACCGTCCATTAATTGTGGGAAACATTTGCTAAGCGCATAAATTCGCGTAATGGACCTCTGAACTGATTGTGTGCATTCATTTAAAATTCATTCATTTTCAATGGTCCGGTTGTCCATTAAGTGGGTCGCGGGTGTAGGTTGCTCAAGTGGACCCTCCATAGCTCTCGATCCTCCGCCATCGACTCCAAATCATCAAGGGCAATCCCCATACGGCTAGAGGAGAGATTATGGACTTGATCTAACCATCTCATCCTAGGGCTACCTAGAGGACGCCTGATGGTACGGATTTCATAGCACGTCGTGAAATTGTGCGCATGTGGAGCCAAATAAATCGGACAACGTCACCTCAAGTCTGAAAAATAACCGAGAGGGTAACTGCACTGAGAAGGCATCCTAATTCAGCCAACGCCTGCACCTTAAAATGTGATTTGTACCTTTTTGGAGGTAGAACCCCCCAAGACATTGTCCACTGAGCCAATGTGCCGTCCGGTTACGTGAGTCTCTTCCAGGCTTACCAAAACCAAACATAAAACATTTAAGAAACGAAAGATTGTGAGAAGCTAGGTTCTTTATGGTTAGGTTAGGTTAGGTTAGGTGAGAGTGGCAGTTTGCAATATAAGCAATTTTCACCCAGAAGTCATTGAGGCCCATTGTGATTACCCTTTTAAAGTACATAATAGGACATGCAACAAACAAAACCATTCGGATCTGTTGAGTTGATGAATCTTCTTAAATCTGATAGAGGTATCGTTACTAGATCTTCCAAGCCGTCGAAAAACCGTTCTCCCATACAAGAGTAGCGGCCTTCTTGTTGGGCTGGACAGTGACACAGATTATAGTTTCTCTTCAGCTCTGCAACTTGTGCAGAAGTCATTTTGTCGGCGTTAGGCAATAACGCCCAAGGAAATAGCGCCCAAATCGATTTGGAAATAACCCCCAAAAAACAACAAGATACGTATGGGTGGGCATGCTGCCCCCCTGCAACCCCCCTGCTTGGGGTTTCTGTCAGATTTAGAGTATTTTTTTTTTTTTTTTTTTTTTATTTTTTATTAAAAAGGGGATTCCAAATCCTGGAGCACTCAGACGAATCACGGTCCATTGTACTACCAAGCAGAAACCCCTTTTTTGGTGTAGTGGTGGAGAAACTCTGATATTATTCGTTTCTCTTTGTGGTCGGTGGCAGAGTATTGCTGTCCCCCGCCGGGGCTCGAACCAACGCCGCTCGGATCACAAGCAATGACTCTAACC
Source organism: Cheilosia soror (assembly GCA_949372485.1). Taxonomy (NCBI): domain Eukaryota; kingdom Metazoa; phylum Arthropoda; class Insecta; order Diptera; family Syrphidae; genus Cheilosia; species Cheilosia soror. The sequence goes on along the minus strand of OX443561.1, from coordinate 31,759,451 downwards.
ACTACACCATGGCCACCGCCTAAGAGAAGGCAGATTTAGAGTATGTGTGAAATTGGATATTTTTTAAAGGTTTTTTTGCAGTACAAACTCCTACCTTCTCCAAAATGCAACAGAAACGTCAAGGGGGGGGCAGCATGCCCCCCCATACTTACTCCACTGTCTGTGCATTTCCACTTACTATTTTGGGCTTTACTGCTTGTCAAAAAACACCCAAAACGACGAAAAATTTTGCAAAAACAAATTGCACGAGTTTTTTTTGGGCGTTATTTCCAAATCGGTTTGGGCGATATTTCCTTTGGCGTTATTGCCTAACGCCCATTTTGTCTAGTCTATTTATTTAAAAAGATACAGTGTCCGGTTATTACCCCCGACGACTGAGGATTTAATTTCTATCAAAAGATGTTAGTATCCTTGACCATTTTAGTGTCAATTGCGGGCTACAAGCTACGAGTTATAGTACAGCCGGAAGATTTGTTCCATCGTTCTTTAGCCAAGTTTAATGTGACATTGTCAACGACACGTTTAGCTGCGATGGTGGCATGAGTCCGCTTTGATCAAATATGTGAATTATCCTATATGGACTTGTCACGCTGGCTTTTTATTTATTTAATCTTTAAATGTTTTCATCAACGAAGTTAAAGAACTTTACTGCTAAGGATGTTCGCCATTTGGGCTGCTTTATACAGCCTAATATAAAGGTGGATCAAACCGACATCAGAGGGCTTGATGTTACACCAAACTACATAATTTAAGAAGCCAGGTACTATTCATATGCAACCGATCCGCAAATCCAGGTTGGAAGCTGCTTAGCTGAGAAGATAATACGTAATTTAGCCCAAAAGACGATATAACTCTAGCTATCATTGGGCACATCCTGTTGGCTGATAAAAGTCTTAAAGAAGATGCTAAGATTCTTAAAGCCGTTGTAGCGTCAGGCGAAACCACAGATAGTAAAAATACCTGCGATTTCTATGGCAGAATGCTGTAATTGCGTCAAGAGGTTTCAAGTTCTTGCAATAGGGAGTCATTCCGCCACTTAATTTGCCGCATACACCATCTTCTGTAAATCTAGCCCAGCCCAGCGTCAAGACAGAGACGATACCTGGTTCAGCTCCATACGCTTTCATACATTAGCGTATCTAAGTATAGATACCTCAATCGGTATCTGTCGAACTATCCATACGTAAGCTGGTAGTACTAATGTTGAACAAGGAGCTGTAGGTATTGGCATAAATAAGGTTGACTAAAAATCTGCCAATAGTAACAACTTATTCATAAACTTGGACACACATTGTTCATCTGTATTGTGGCATATAATTGAATCCTTACGTGCTAAGACGTTTGACCTGGATCCACAAGTCCCCCAAAAACCTTATAAAATCGTATAGCCACTATAGCAGTATTGGACAAATTTCCACTGAATACACAACACCCGAACTCAATTTACAAAAAAAAAAAATTCCTTCTGTGGATCCCAGATCGGAATCGAAGCCTGTTAGAAGAGGCAGATTGTTTAAAAATTGACAAGGTATTCGAAAGGTTTGTATAGGACTCACCAGGACTAGTCGCCGTTTAAAGATCAGTTTCCGTTGGGTTTCCTCGGCAATGAGAGAGCCCATAAAAAGTGGACAGCGAAAAGGAAGAAATTTTTGTACACTTTACTTCAAAGGTATAGAGACTCGATGCTCACAACTGTCAATGCCGTAGTTCGTTTAGTTAACAACTTGAATACTCATAAGTTGTCGATTTTTTTTAAACGCAACACTTAAAATAATTTAAAGACACTATGAATAACCCATACAAGATGGTTTAATTTTCGATCGAATTCTCAAAAATCGAATTTCCTCTTCCATACAGTCCTTTGTTTGTCTCCACTACTGTGGGGCAAACGCAATTAATGAACTCTCACCTTAAAAATTCAAATGCATTATTCTTTGTCTTACCAAAAACATTTTTTTTGATAAATAAATAAAAAAATAAAAAGCAAGCAAGAAGAAAAAAAAATTAAATTATCCACCACCACGCCTCCTTCGAGGGTAGTTCTCCAGGTTTAGGTTTGACATTGAAATACTTGAAGCCAACGAAGATCCAAGTGAAGACAAATAATTTTTTGTTAAATCGTTCAAACGTCCTTCATCGTCTCACAGACAGACACGCACACCTAAGCGAAAAAAAAAACACATGCCCAGCAACAGTAAAAAAGGACTCTACCAATACTTGTCGTCTGCTGAACTGTTGCAAGGCATTCTCTGCAATGTTCAATTTGGAGGGTGAAAACTTTTCAACATCTAACTGGAACTGCTGCATGAGGCTTGGCTAAGAAAATTAACTTTCAAGGGTCGATGTTGTAACAGAGGTGGACAAAAGAAATAAAACAAAATTGACACGAAAGAGTAATCTTTTTTATTTTGGAAAAGAAAATTACAAGAAGTCTATCCCATTGAAGTGGCGACCACTTTTAGCCAAATATTTCAACTTGGATAAACAGGGGCGTAAGTGTAGGTGTTATATGGCTAGGTGGGTTTTAGCACACTCCCACCGCTTTGGTGATATGTTTGCTTTCTGGTCGTTGGGTTTTGTATCTTTAGTTGAAAACGGTCAATAGATACGCTCTAGATATAGAGAGTGCCTACAAAGTGGTAGAATAAAGTGAAACGATTAAAAGAAGCACAATAGAAATGGACACTCGGCATTGTTTTATTTGTAAATTTTGGAGTGGATCTAGGATTTTTGGAAGCACATTTCAATTTTATGCGAACATTTATTTAAGTGGAATTTTAACTTCATTCGCAAGCGCCTTTTTTTACCATTTATACACACATAATACTGCACCAAACAAAGATGGGCACAATCATTGTAATCACGCGAAGGTAGACATTGAGGTCCTCCAGGCATGTGAAAGGCAATCACGACGCGTGATCGCAATAGCAATGGTGCACGGATCGCTTAGCCTTGGAATCACCATGCCATGCAATTAACTTCTAATAAAGCTGATAGTTTGTAGCTGTGTCTGAGTGCTCCATCGGATAGTAGCAACCTCCGACAAAAAAAAGTTAACGGTTTCTACAAAGACACCAATACCAGAAGCCTACGACCTGTCAAAATAGCCCTTACACTACCAGCAAACTGAGAACGTCTTGAATGTCTTGGATTTGATATTTGTTGCCCAAAAAATAATTAGGAAGATACAAAGTTGGCCCGCTTTTTCTCACGCATGCTGTCTCTATCATATCAATGGCAATAAACAGAGACCGCTATTGTCGAAACGATGTCGTTCGAGCGTTTTCATTTTAAGTTATCTGCCCACTGGCTTTTATCGTCTATCTAAAACAATCCCCACGACGGTTCAAGAATTAAGGGAATACCACCATCCGCAAGGAGTGGGTGCAATCAGTAGCTCACTTCCACCAAACATACAAAAGCATTTGGAGTATTCTGTAAGATGTACATGTTCACATTCGTATTGGAAAATATTGTCGATAGATGGCAGGCAAGGCTTAGGAGAGATACCTGGAAAAATCTTAAAGTTCGCTTTGCTGCTAAAGTGCTACGGCTACCCGAGTCGCTATAGGTACTATTATCGCAAAATGGACTGTAGATGAGAAGTACAGTGCGGCATACGTGTCGTGCTCGTGACAAGCGTAGCTATATAAATATTTTGGTCACAGATGTAGATAAAGCAGTCAGCGAAAGGTGTACCAAAGGGTCACCAAAGTGCAGGTAACTCAGTCATCACTCTAGTATAGTCAACCTCCGATGTGTCTAAATTAAGGCGCGCCCTCAAGTGGGGAGCAAGTGGCGTGGCAGTGTCGTGGTGTCCAAGTGGCAGGTGGCGTAGGAGTGGTGGGCACTTGGTGTGGAGATTTAATGAGCACTAACGCATAATGCCACCGATTCATCAGTTCATAAAATGTCCTATGTTGAACGCATGGTTATAAAGGGTGATTACTTGAACGTTTGGTTTTTAAAATTGAAAAGAAACAACGAACATTTACAAAATTGAGGGACATTTTTATTAGGGTGAATAAATCAATTCTTGTCATTTATTTTTTCAATATTATTTCGTGTAAATGTTGACCGCGACTACGAATCATACGGAATGTCCAATGTTGGCACACCTTTTCCAACGTATCGACTGGTATCTCAGCAATAACACGAGTTGTGTTGTCTTACAAGGCGGCAATAGTTTCTGGCTTATCTCTATAGATAAGAGACTTCACATATAGCCACAAAAAATATGCTAGCGGCGTCAAATCGCACGATCTATGCGGCCAATTCACAGGTCCAAAACGTGAGATAAATTGCTGACCAAATTAGCCTCGCAATATGTCCGTGGATTTGCGTGCTGTGTGGCATGTCGCGCCGTGTTATTGAAACCACATGTCGACCAAACCCAGCTCTTCCATTTTGGGCAAGAAAGTCCGAAATCAACGATAGCGAACACCATTGTACATTTTTGTGGATGCATTAGCAGTTCTTGCAATGCTTCTGGTTGCTCAACAGACGGGAATCGAAAGAATTTGATGGACTCTTTTAAGCACAACTTAAATGTCTCGACTACCCGGAGGACATCGGCTTACTCTACGACGGAGTTAGGGACCTCCAACCACAAACCAGTAAGAACTAGACCGCCGACTTCCCGTGCACCTATACCCGATTCTCCTAGGGAAAAAATTACCCTGTCTGTGAATACGTGTAAATGTCAAAATAAATGGCGGCAATAATTTTCCATGCTATACCATGGGCCTAGGATTTTTCAAGTATGCGTGCGTTAATGGCGCTCCTTTGATTTTGTACAGCACCATAATAGGTACATGAAAAATCCTAGGCCCGCCGGCAGCTTGTAGGCAAAGTCCGTTATGTGGGAGCAGTCGACGGTCTATTCTTACTGGTTTGTGCCTCCAACACTGCATAGAAGTAGAGGGAGGGTAGAATGCTCCCAATATCTGGGCGGTATTATCACGATCGAAGCCGGAACCAAACACAATGTAGCCGAACCGAAAAACTGAAGTCTTCATTCATTTTCAATGCCCGCTTATCCCTTAAAAGGGTCGCGAGAGTACGTTGCCTCCATAACTCTAGATCTTTCGCCACAGACTGTATACCATCAAAAGCAATCCCCCATACGGACAGTGGAGTTATTATGGACGTGATGTAACCATCTCATCTTGGGTCTACCTAGAGGACGCCTGCCCGATGGTATGGATTCCATAACTCGTCGTGGGATCCGAGTTAGGGACATGCGTTTTCAAATGAAAGTCTATGGAATACTGTCCAAAATTAAGCGAAGCAATGCCATTGGATTAATCACCAAGTTAAGTCTGTTCTGCTCGAATATTGAACCGGTGCTGTTAGGATGCGCAAGACCACTGCCTGCCGCTATTAGGAAAAACCTACAAAAAATCGTTAACTGTTGTCGGCCAAGTACCTATACTGAGGATTTTCTTATGAAATCCCATTTATAACGCGCATCTCTATAAAATAAGGTGTCAGGAGGTAACAGTGAATAGACGACATAATTGGATGTGGTTCGGACACACATTTCGAAAAGGTTACATTTCCGCAAGATGGATGTAGGTCTTAACACTTGGACTTGACGGATACCTATAATAGCATTGAACAGTTGAGGAGGAGTTCCGGCAATTAAGTAAGATTTGGGAAGAGCTAATGCTTTTTTTCTAGAGTCCCTAGAGGCCTAGAATTCACAAATAAGAACAGCATTTAAGTAAAGGGTGTCCCATAATTCACGCAAAATGTAATTTTAATAGAAAATACAGATTTTTTAATAGAAAGCTTAAATTTTTTAGTGATTCATAGAGTATACAGATTGGGGTTATGCATGGAATAGCACATCGCATAAATGGCCGCCACAGCTTTGCCTGACAAGTAGGTGCTCTTTTATTGAAATTGTCTATGACCGTTTCGCGTAAATGTGGCTGAATTTCATTAATAGGTACACCTCCCAATTTCCTCCTTTAAGGCGTTGGTGGTCGTGGGCTTGTTTGCATAGACCTTTGACTTCAAAAAATCCCAAAGAAAAGAGTACAATGGCGTAAAATCGCAGGATCTAGATGGCCAATTCTGATCGCAAAAACGGCCGAACAATAACACGATAAGGAAATGACTCCTGCAGTAATTGATTTGCTTCTCTAGCTGTATGGTGACCAGATCCATGCCCACCAAAAAGAGGACACCTTCAGAAATGTCAAATGAAAAATTTAAGAACAAAAAATAATAACCAAAATGGCAATATATTTTTTAAACGTATTTTACCCATTTTTTGTGCATAGGAAGGAGCGTTTAAAAAGTTATTCTTGTTTTGTTCTTGCTCTACAAATATTTTTAGGTTACAAAATTGGTCAAACAATTTATTTTCGTTTAATTTGACACATTAGTTTTGCAAATAAAGCAACGAATTTTCGATATCGCTCCAGTTGGGAATTTTGTTTAAATCCATCAAACTCATCGAAAAATTCGGCCCATCTCCGAAGATATTTTACACACCATGAATAAACCTGTACTTAATACAAAATTTCACATTTAACTACAAATTTTAGGTCGTGTTCAGATAATACCATGGAGGAAATGTTTGAATTAGTGTTGAAAAAAGTTTTGTTGTAGTTTTGTGGTGTCGAAAAATTCCGTAAATTCAGAAATCTCAAAAAGAGGACAGATTGCATATTTTCCCAAAAAGATACCGGACATTTTTTTTCTAGATAAAACGAGGACATGTCCTCTTAAAAAAGGACGTCTGGTCAGCATAGGAATGTGGCACCGTCTTGTTGAAACCACATATTGGTCACATCCATATCTTTTGTAATTTAAGCACTAAAAACTGGGTTATCATGTCACGATAACGAACACCATTAACTGTTACTCCCTGACCAGTCGCATTTTCGAAGAAGAATGGTCCGATAATGCCTCCAACCCCAAAATCCTCACCAAACAGTCACGCGTTGTGGATGCATTTGTTTTTCAATAATTACTCGTGAGTTTTCTGAACTCCAAATGTCACAATTTTGACGGTTAACGAAGCCATGAAGATGAAAATGAGCTTCCTTCATCAATGAAGATGATTTTGTTCGAACAAACCTTAATTTTTTTACAATTGCTCAACAATGAAAAGGCGTTGTTATTTCGTATTCATTCATTTTTACTAACCCCGAACTGTCAGCTGTCACATTGTTATCTTTTTTTTTCGTTACCATTACTGTACTATTAAATGGCGCAAAATTTAATTTTTGCGTGAATTATGGGACACTCTTTACATAATATGTTGTTAGGTACCATCTTTTGATACTTTCTGTTTTTCTTCAAATCCTTTCTGATTTCTGATATCCACTTGTTGTCAGGGCCATGCCTTCCGAATACCTTATGTGACGAGCACTATGAGTGCATCACTTAAAAAGTGCTACTTTGTGCAAACGAATTTCCGTGCTCCCAAACAACTGTCTCGATTTCGCTGATGTATCACCCCATTCACCGTCATCATCAACGAACGTGTGTAATTCTAGAAGCCAAACGAATTGAAACTTACCCGCCTTGCCTGTCAAATAAATAACGAAAAACCAAACCAACCATTCATCCAGCTAAAGGAGTAGGTACCGATATAGACCGATAAGTTTTGCCGCTGATGGTTCATTTTTATCTGGATCCCCAATGCCCCCCCTTGCACATAAGTTTCTTCCATATCTAATCACCGTTTTCTTTGCCCTTTTTTCGTCCAGTCGCAGTCGCAACTCGCATCTATTCCGCGCCGTCGTCTGTGACAGACCGTTTCCAATCACCCGGTCGCCTTTACACCAACGAACGTCCTTTCCCCATAACGAGAGTGTATCATTTTGGTTGCGTGCACTCTGTTCGGCGGCCCAAGCCCTATACGTGTGTATCTGTATCTGTATAGTGTTTACGACAAAAGAACAAACGCGTTTTTGTCTGGCTGATAAATTTTTGTGAAGGACACATTTTTTTTTGCACGCATTGTGAGACCGAAACTGAATTGAATTAACTTTTCAAGGAAATTGTCTCGCATTATGAAGTCTACGCCAGCCAGTATCTGGTGCTTCAACTCTGTCATGTTGGCCTGGTACACCTTAGTCTTGTTGTTGTGTGACGGAGTGCCCTATAATAATATAGATCCTGTTTTTTTTTTGTATTCGTTCTCTGTGTACGCTTTGTTGTTGTTATACGTCCTTGTCGGAACAGTGGATTAACAGCAACGAATTCCTCTTCGCCTTTGTTGTTTATTTTTCATTTGGTAACTGTCCTACAGCTAGACGTAGACGCAACCCTGTCTGTTGCGTGGAAGATTGATTTACAGCAGACTCCGTTTTTAAGGAACAGACGCTTTTGATGAATGGACATTAGAAAGATGGTAGGTGGATGGAATGTTGGCTGGGAGGACGTGAAGTAAGTTTTATTGGTTTCATTGAGTTAAATGAGAAGTATTAACAGAATCAAATTGGGAGTCACTCGGCAAGATAGAAAAGGTACCCATAATGTGATTTGGTTTGCCTGCGTGCACTAAGGTGGATTAGCGGCTTGTCTGTAGATTACCCAAGAGACTTAGCATTCACTGGTTGTTAGTTGGCTTATTGATTAAGTCACCTCCATCAGTGAATCAGGCTTATTACGGATTTTGGCGGTGGTTTTAGTCAATTGAAAATTTGACATATTGCTCCTACGAAACAAAACATTCGGCAAGGTACCTACGACGTTAAAATTGGCCTTGTAGGCTGGGAGGACAACTTTTTTAGTACAATCAGAGAGCATTAACTACCTAAGACCACGTCTCAACACAAGCTATACGATAGCATAGGGCTGCCTATATGAAGTCATTTCCATTCATTTATCGATTCGCGGGTACAAGTTTGCCTAATTATGGACCCTCCAAAGCTTTCGATATTCCGCCATCATCAAGGGCAATCCCCATAGAGCATAGTGCAGTGCTACACATAGAAGAGATTTCTGACTTGATGCAACCATCATTAGCATTGGGCATTAGACCACCAATAGCCGTGGCCAAGAGAATTATTCTCGAGGATATCAAAAATAGGGCAGATCAGAGATGGTTCAATATAGAAGTGCACAGGGTCTCAAAGGCTATGGGCCTAAGCTAGATAAGAAAAAAATCTTTAGAATTACTAAAGCTCAGCAGATCAAGGCTAAGAATTGCAATAGGGATACTCTCCGGGCACTGTCTTCTAAGGAAGCACGCTATGAGATTAGGTCTAACAGATACAGACATGTGCAGGTATTGCGAAGACTTACAGGCCACAGAGGATATTACCCATCTCCTCTGTGTATGTCAAGCTATTGCTCGGTACAGGAGGAAATACCTTGGTAGGTACTTCTTCGACAATTTGGAAGAGGTTGGCCTCGCGAACAAAATTGAAGCAATTTTCAGGTTTTGTAGGGAAATTAATTGTTTGGGCGAAGTGGTTTAGGTTATTTGACCGTTATGGTTCCCCAGGGATGGCGAATGGGTCCAATATGGTGCCTAGTCCTATGTGATGAACTCACACCCTATTCAACCTAACCTAACCTAACCTAATATATAATAAAAAAATGAAATATCTGACTGACAGATGATCAACGCCCAGCCTAAACCATTTGCTCTACAAAGTTGAAATTTTGCACAGAGGTTTTTTTTACGATGTATACAACCGAAAAGGAAGGATTTTTTGAAATTTAACCCCTAAAGGGGTAAAAGAGGGGCTTAAAGGTTGTATGGGAAAATTTTAATTTTTCATCCGAAGAAAATGTTTTCTTCGATTTTGGAAATTCTACCCTTAAAGGGGTAAGAGGGGGGTCAATAAGTTTATTTTTCATCCGATCGACTTCAAACTTAGTTTGTGTACACTATTAGAAGGTTAGATTAGGTTAGGTTAGGTTGAAGTGGCTGCCGGCAAAAGGCCGACACACTTAGACCAATTAGGTCCCTTGTGATACCACATGAATCTATTAAGAATTTCGTCCTACTCGTTGAACCAGTTTGAGCTTCTGATGAAGCAAAGGAGACTACGAATGTCTATGTTTGTTAGATCGTTTAGATCATTGTAGTAGGAGTCTCCCAAATGGAGTTTCCGTTTTCGGGAGAGTGCCGGACAGGTACAGAGGAAGTGCTGAATGGTTTCCTTCTCCTCTTCGTCCAAGCAGCTTCTACAAAAATCGTTTGAGAGTACGCCAAACCTTGTTGCATGCCTACCTATAAGGCAGTGTCCCGTAATGACACCTATTGTGGCGCCGATATGCCTCCTGTCAAGAGAGATAAAATTCTTAGAACGTTTGAGATCCAACTTTGGCCAGATCTCTTTTGTCGCTAGACATGTCATGCCACATGTCCACCTAAGGTTTGTTCTTTGGATGGCATCCAGCTTTATCATAAGTTTACACGTAGCGATTGGAATACCGAAAGTACATTTGTTTGGTACGATAGGTAGTGTTGTTCCGAGCTTGGCAAGTTCGTCAGCCTTACAGTTACCTGGAATGTCTCTGTGCCCCGGCACCCAGAACTCCTACACAACGCTCTCCACACGCTAGTAAAATGGGCGAATCAATGTGGGCTGGGCGTTAACCCTCACAAGACCGAACTTGTTCTCTTTTCTAGGAAATACAAAATTCCGCACATTGACCCTCCATCTATAAATGGCATAAGCCTGACTTTCTCAAATGAAGCCAAGTACTTGGGCATTATTCTAGACAGAAAGCTTAGCTGGAAGTCTAACATACAAGAAAGAGTTAAAAAAGCAACCATAGCTCTCTTCTCTTGCAAAAAAGCAATAGGAAATGAATGGGGCCTACAACCTAGCATCAGCCATTGACTATACATCTCGGTCATAAGGCCGATACTTACGTACGGTGTGGCTGTCTGGTGGACTGCCTTAGATAAAGCGACAAACCGCAGTAAACTAGGCAAAGTTCAAAGAACCGCTTGCATGTGTATCAGTGGAGCTCTTCGCACCACACCTTCTGCTGCACTTGACATCCTGTTTCACCTGACTCCCATCGATATTTTCAGCAAACAAGCGGCAGCATCTTCAGCAGTTCGTTTGAAAGCAACTTCACAGTGGACCAGCAAAACAACTGGCCATGCGGCTATCTTAAATACATTTAAGACTCTCCCGAAAAACATCGACTACACCATACCTCAACTACAGTTTGATAAAATCTTCCAAGTTTCCATTCCCAATAGGTCTTTCTGGGAGGAGGGGTCATTCCTTGAAGATGAGGCGGTTCAATTCTTCACAGATGGATCGAAAACGTCCAATGGTGTAGGAGGTGGTGTTTTTTCTGATAGACTTAACCTCAGTATCTCCTTCCGTCTCCCAGATCACTGTAGCGTTTTTCAGGCGGAAATAATGGCCATAAAGGAAGTCTTATCCTGGCTAAAAGAAAACGTGATATCCGTCGCATCAATTTTAAACTTTTTAATGCGTCCCAAAATCTTTCGCCGTTGAATACGCTAATCGCTTTATCTAACTCCAGCGTACGTACTACAAAGATATTCAAGCGGAATTCTGTATAATTGGGGTCATACTGCTAGAAAGTGGTGCATCTTTCTGGTTGCAAGAGTGTAATAAGATCTGGGAGGTGTGGAATATAATGAAGGGGTAAAAGCTCCCCCTATTCTAAAGATGGTGCTTATCATATCGCTGTATTTGCCAGCAAAGAAATATGTTTTGTTCCATAGATTGTGACTCAATCTGCTATAGTATGATCTGTGTTGAGATGCCAGTGCTTCACTAAAAAAAATATTGATCATATAATCTTTGAACTGTTTTCTCCAATAGGGCATTAAACACATTTTTCAGAAATACTACCTTCTCCTTAGGTACTTTCTTAGGTAGGGTTTCTGCGCGATATATAAATATAAAAGAGGGAACACTAACTGACTGTGAAGGAATATCTGTGTACCAAATCCTGAGGACTGCGCGAGCGAAGCCACGAGCAATAGCTAGTCTATATATCTATATATCTAATCATGGACGTTATAGCGAATGTGAAAGCGTTGTCGCTTTGAAAGTAAAATATTTGAGATCAATTCTTCGTCCGTAAATGGAAGTTTTGAGGTCTTAATAGCCAACTCTGCACTTCTGCAGCAACATCGATCTGTGGTCGACCTATCCGTAAGCGAGCCTTTGTTAATGGAACTATGTCTCCTTGCACTGATTGGTCGTATCTAACATTGCTGTAAGGGGCTATACCTAAGACATCTCTGAAGAAAGTCTTGCTACTAACTAAGACCTAAGTCTTCCCTCCTGCTGTAAAGCTTGGAGAGTTGCGCATAAGTCTGCACTGAGAATACATTCTCTATTAAAAATGTAACATGCACATCAGCGTGGAAAAAACCTGAAAGACTACGCTTCAAAATCTAGTTGCTAGATCTCGACATAAAATGCAGGCAGATAAGATATTGAAATCATCTCATTGTTCAGCTCAATGCTGTGAATAGATCTTTGGCTGTAGATCCAGACTGTGGCCACCATGCTAGGATAGGGATTAATAGATGCATGCCCACAAGGTGGCGTTCTGTCTCCATCGTTATGGTGCATGTTAGTTGACTTTCTGTTGCATATCTTGAAGAGCGCTTTCTCGGCCAATCTCGGCCGTAACTTTCCGGAGTACGCCTGGCTCTGCTCTAAGTCTTGGCTTGATTTATCATCCCATTTAAAAGCTTTGTCATGTGTTCTTCTTTCGTCTTATGCACTTGAGTTTCGACACTATCCTTGGGCCCTGGTTCCATGGATATGGCATCTGATGCAATGACAGCTGCTGTGCAAATTTAGAGTCGACTTTCCTGCATTTGGAATGGGATCTAGTCGAATCTTCAGAAGTGTCTACAAAACTAGTCAAGAGTACGGCTTTTCTCTTCGTTAAAACCGACAACACCAGACTGTTTAGGCAAGCTTAGTTTTTCAAGTTTTTCAATGGGTGGCAGGGTCGGGAAATCTGCATCTGTAGCAGACAGTCAGGCTGCGCTTAAGGCTATGCTCAACCCTGTAACTCATTGCAAAATAGTTGGAAAATGCTATAACCCTTTGAATTCGGTCGTTAAGCTAAACATGCTCAAGAGTCCCGAATGTCTCTTAAAAATCTGCGATATTCTTGCTTTCTCGCAGCCCAGAATAGACAGTATACTGTAGACTATAGACTGTAGACATATTATTGATGTTTTTCCGGCACACTTTCCTTTTGCTTGGCCTTCTTAGGGTCATATCTTGATACGACCCAGAGAGCTATAAGTTCCACATAAACTCTTATTGATGATTTAGGGTCGATGTCGGAAAATCAAGAGCTACGGGGGTTCACTTGAGCGACCTCCACCCGCTATACCCGCACTTAATAGATAAGTTCAAACACGAACCATACCTTCATGTAATCGTAAAATGGCGACTTCCCACTGATAAAGTTGATTCGCCCTGTACAAGTCCTAAGACTTATTGTTAATTTTTCAATAAATTAAGCCGTATGATTGTGGTAGCTGTTCACCACCTTTGATACAAATGTTTGATCACGTAGACAGAATATGTAGCCCAAAATTGATGTGTACTTTGTCGCCAATTAATTTGGCTGTCCACCATTTTAGAAGCAGAGGATATTTGCCTGAAGTTTTGTCAGAACACTCATCGATATGGCAGACCGTCAATTAAAGTCACTTACCTCTTGCTATCCATTAGGCTTTTAGTCAGCTCACTCCATCATTGTCGACCCTTTAGCCCATCGTTGTCCTATTCGCCTTATCACCTTGTCACCAATATCATATTACCAATTAGCATAAGGTATCCATATCCATTGCCGACTAATGGCAAATAATAAATTCCTAGCCATCAATTTATTTTCACTTGAAAGCCGCACCAGACGTCCGCACTCATACTGGCCGGTTGCACGTTCCATTCAGGAAGGGATAAAGCAGTCGCTTATCTCACCGCCGGCCGCCGCCTGTGTGTGACCACGTCAAAGTCCAATAAGCCCGATAATACCCCCCTATGCCGTAATAAATTGATTTCATTCGTTCCAACACCCCCGTCCACATCAGGGAGAACTTATTTTCAATTCAATTCCGTCATAAAACCAAAGGATATGACATTTTAAGACTCTGCAATCTGGCTCACGGCGTCCCACACCTACACCCACTCGCCAGCGAACTATACTGCAATTTGAATACAAGTCCGTGAGGAGCAAGGAGCGGAGCAGAGCACCCCTTGTGGTGATCCTTACTAAGGGTGGACTGGACGTACAGTGTGTATGTCGGTTGCAGCTACTTTATTACTTTCGGAAAGTGCTCGCTGTTGGTCTGGCTCTGGGCACAGGACCATCATCAGACATTTGGTCACTGGACACTGGCAGAGCATTAAATGTCATTTGAATGAGCGTCCGAGACAGTAAAGCGAAAGCATGTCTGGGCAGCGGCGAGTAAGTCGTGTGTGTGTGTGCCCTAAAGTTCTTCGCATTCGTGTTTTTTTTTTTTTTTTTTTTTTAGGAACGATTTTTGAAAATGGTAATGGCCATCCGTTGTTGGTGGTTCGGTTTGGTTTTTAGTGCGCGCCGTGTGTATCCTGTGAGTGTGTCCTGAGTGCACAATTGGATATGCACATAAATTCCATGTTGCAATCTCTCCTGTTCGCCAGCAGGCAGCCGTCGCGTCGGCCGGAGGGACTTCGACTTGGTCTGGGGTTGGTTTTGTTCGTTTACGACTCTGCATAGCTGCTGGTTTCGTTTATACTATACCTACCAGCAGCAGCAGCAATATAGTGGACAATTGGTTGATTTTTTGTCCGTCTGTCTGGATGCAGTTTTTCGCCACCACATACACACACACGCATATAGGTTGCAGCATAACGTGCTAAAATATTTTGGGTCAGACAGAATTTACTTTGACCAGCACCGGGTGGTCGACAACTCGACAAGTTTATGGTGGACTGAGTGAGAGAGTGAAAAGCTCGAACGGATTGTGATAGTGCAGGCCAGAGATGGGCATGGGAATGGGACACAAAGGGACGTCCACAACGACAACAAGAAGAGACGTAGACTAACTGTCATTTGAAGTGGATAAAAATCGATTTCGCATTTTATTTTATTTTATTCTCTGTCTGTCTGCGCACAAATGCCAACGCCAATTATGTAGGATTACATGGTGGGGGCGGGGGCCCGACAGCCGACAACCACCATCTAGGTGATTGAGCGGGATGGAGAAACTATTACTTTACTACAGTGAACAGCAAAGCCAGTCGTTGTGGGTGATGAGGCGTGGCGGGACAGTTTTTCCTTTTTATTCATAGAATTACTTGATAGTTTTGTTGTCTTATTTCGATACGAGAACGACGAGAGTCTGCTCTTAAACGCAGGTTTGATGGTATATACACTGTAAAGTGTACCTACGACGACATAATCTGGATTTTGGGTGAGTACATAGGTATAGACGGATTTACTTGTTCCATTTGAATGTTGGCATGGTGGGTATAATTGCTTTCGACTAGCCATTATGGAGACAGTGCTTACGAGGCCAAATTGAGGGAGTCTACAGTGAAAAAGTATTCCCCTACCTAGGTAGTGTCTTAGTTTCAACTTGTATGCCATTACCATAACCTATTTTAAACGGTTTCGGGTTGTTATCTGTTGTTATTATCGCTATCAGGTATAATTTTGTGCTGCGAAGTAAGTGGCACAAAACATTTTTGAAAGTTTTTAGTTTGCATTTCGAAACCAATATACTAAAATACAATGGACCGCCTAGACCCTGTTTTCCTCTGGTACATTTGGAACTGTTTTTACCCAATTTAAACCCTTCATATCTGTAGGATCTGACGTGATTAGGTATATCAGCTGCAAGCTGCCACTGAATCTAAGCACTACCTTACCATACCTACCTCGTTAACATCTTCTCAAGGTGTTTACACATACCACAAATACCTGGCGAATGGGGAGAGGTAATGGTGGATTTTATACCTAAAGCAGTGAAATCCAACCACTCTACCACAGAGATTATAGGCAAGTCAGTCCGTCGTGGTTTTTGCAATAAAAAAAACCCTAAGACGACTTAAATTGAACTTCATATTAGAGGAACGATGAACTTGCAAAACCTATACCTACCTTAAAGGTAAATTGGTGCAAAGCCCGGTTATGAGAAAAAAGAAGCAAATTGCTCGAAAAAAAAACAAGTAGATTTGCAAAAACCGAGGAAAACAAACAAACTTATGGCGAAGGACTGATTGACTGATTCAAATTGTCCGCTTGTCCATTAAGTGGGTCGCGGGTGTGAGTTGCTCAAGTGGACCCTCCATAGCTCTCGATCCTCCGCCATCGATTCTAAATCATCAAGGGCAATCCCCTATGCGGGTAGAGGAGAGATTATGGACTTAATCTAATAATCTCATCCTAGGTCTATACCCAGAGGAGGCCTGCCTGATGGTACGGATTCTTTAGCACGTCGTGGAATCCTGGTCGGGGACATGCGTTTAACATGACCAAACCACCGAAGCATGGACCGCTCCATTGAGTTTCTCACGTATTCTGGTATTTCTAATGCAATCTCTACGGTTCAACACCAGCAATAGAACGGAGAAATCTCATTTCGGCAGCTTGTATCTGCGATCTCATTACCCAAACCTCATGACCATACATAGGTAAGAGTTGGAACAAACATCGAATTAAAGACTGACAACTTAGCTTTGACAGAAAGTTCAGTCCTCCTAATAACAGAATGACCAAGCTGTATTAAAATTGATCCAGCCTGAGTCCTGACCAATCCTACAGGATCGGCATTGCTCCTTCCATCACTCACGAATAAGACCCCGAAATACTTAAACTTCTCCACCTGTTTCAATGGGACTCCATTAACATGAAGAGTGCATTGAACAGGCGTTCTGGATACGACAATCACTTCAGATTTGTTCACGTTTACCTTCATCTCAGCTTCAACACAAACGGCCACAAACCGATCGAGCGCGAGCTGAATTTCAGCCTGAGAGGACCCAAGGATGACCAAGTCATCAGCGAAGAGCAAATGACTTATCCTCAGATCTCCCAATTCGAAACGTTCCTCGTCAAGACTGCGCTGTAACATCCAGTCGATGTAATGAAAATGAGAGGAGATAAGACGCGCCCCTGGCGAAGTCCAACGCCCACGGTGAAAGGTATTAATTTAAAGGATTTAACGCCGTTTACCCGAACACAGCTTTTACAGTTTGTGTAGAGAGATTGAATGGCTCTCAAGAGAGAACCATCAATTCCATACTCCTGTAATACACTCCAGAGTTTTCCTCGAGGGACTCGGTCATATGCTTTCTCCAAATCTACGAAGCATGCGTAAACAGGTGTAGCATACTCCCAAGCCTTCTCAAGTACCATTCTGAGAGTGAATAACTGGTCGGTTGTGCTTCTGCCGGGAAGAAAGCCGCACTGCTCATCTCCTATCTAATCGTGACTCGACTACGGCTCTGCAACGCGTTTCCAGATAAGTTAAAGACCTGTAAAGATAATGTAATCGATATATGGATTTGTAGTGTAACAACAGAATTACTTACATAAATAAAATTCCATTCCCTAAATTTTTTTTTCCTGATTTTATATTTCGCCTTTTTTTTATCGTTGTTCAGCGGTACAGGCATATTTCGAGTGAAATTGATCAATCTTGTCTATTTTAAACTAGCTGAACCCCCGCCAGCTTCGCCAGGCCTTTTTTGCTGTTTTAATTTTTTTTTTTACCTATCAATTGATCACCGTAATTACTGAAATTAAATAGAAATCAACTAAATTGGTTAAAAATTGCGGGCGACAATTTTTTTTTTGTATTGGAGGTGCCACGCCCCTTTGTCCAACTTTGACCAATCTTTACAGGAGCACTGCACGGCCAATACGCAAGATTATGTGTAAGTTTGAGCTCAATCGATTTTGTGGTTTTCGAGATATACGATTTTGAATGTTTTTTTTGTAAGGGAGGTGCCACACCCCTTTGTGAGATTTTGACCAATCTTCATAGGAGCACTTCTGAGAAAAAAGCATTTGAACATTTTTAAACTGTTTTTATTAAAAAAAATAAGGAACAGAATTTTTAAAATGTTAAAATTATTAAAGTTAAAGAAAATTAATTGACACACTTTCTGATGTAGGAATTCAATTTTAAGAAAAAAAAATATTTAAGAAAATACATACATATAACCAAAATAAAAAAAGTTCCATGCACCTATTAGAAAAATAAGCACTTATGTCGTTGTTCCACTGAAAACGAAATGAAAAAAACCTAAAAATATATTTTATCACTGTCACAATTGTAAACTTACGTCTTTGTTACACCAAAAATCGAAATTCACCTACGAAATTCAGAACAGAACTGACTGATATTATGTCATTGTTGTTCCAATTTTTTTTTTCGCAATGACGGTAAATTACAACGGAACGGAACAAAGACGCATCAGCGTTGCGGTAAAATTATTAAATTTAAAATTAGTGTTAATCACGTAGGGGTTTATTTTATTGGAAAGAACTATAATTTTTAAAACTTAACCCAGAAAATCAAATTTTTGCACTTACGTCGTTGTTTTACTGGAGCTGCGATCTGTAAGTTTGAGCTCAATCGATTCGGTGGTTTTTGAGATTATACGATTTTGATTTATTTTTTTTTTTGTATGGGCGGTGCCACGCCCCTTTGTCCGATTTTGAATTTGTTTAGCCTATCGCCCGATCATCGTAATTACCGACATTTAAAAAAAAAAATCAACTAAATTGGTTGAAAATTTTGGGCGACAGAGGGAAACAGTTTTTTTTCCACTTTGTTTGAGATGAGGGCGTTCAAGTTCAAGAATCTAATTCAGTAAGTCTGACAGCTGTCTAACTTCATGTTACTGTAACTGTGTTGTCATCGATGGCCGAACTGCGGTCACGTGAACAGTTTTCTGGTTTTCTCAGTTGACGTTTCTCTCCGCAACACCGACAAATCAAGTCAAGACTAATGTCTTTTTCGCTTGGTCGTCCAGAACCATCCGTAAGAACTCTCTGAATCGGGATTCAGTTTGAAGTCTGTCTATGTGTCATTGTATTTGTTAAGCTCAAGCGCAATTGCATCATCCTGATCACTACTTGATAACGAGGAAGATGGTGAATAAGGTAACATTGAATTACAAAACCCATTGGAATATCCATTTTAACATTATTTTTCAAATTACATAATTACTGAAGGCGCAGTAACGCAGTGGTTAGTGTGCTGGACTACTGTGCGAGGGATCCCAGGTTCGATCCCCGGAAAAATACAAATTACATCTTAAGGTTTTTTCTACTGCTCCACCTCTCGCGAACGTCTGACAAACATCCGAGAGTTTAACTGTCATGGAAAAGCTTCTCAATTTAGCCGTTTGGAATCGGCATAAAATTGTAGGTCCCTTCCATTCGTCCCAAAAATAGAAACTCACACAAACGAATGGTTGCGAGAACCATTAGGTAGGCCTAGGGTGTCTACCCGCCTTTTTCGCCACCTATTTATTTATTTATTTACATAATTATTGTTATCTGATTTAAAATGCAAAACTTTTAAATAATCTGCAAGCAAGGTGTTCTGGCAGACCATCCGCCGTCTTAGAGGAAGGAAGTGGAACATTATCGAAGGAGTCAAATCCAAAGATGGTACACTTCTTTCTAATGAGGAGGACATCTTGCGCAGATGGAGCGAGCACTTTTCCGAATTGCTCAATCCAATCCAGGGCATCGAGGATGACACATCTATCGCTTTGAGCAGGGCGGAAAATAGTCCCACGGTAGAGGAAGTCACTTTTGCGATCAAATCGCTAAAAGCTGGCAAATCTGCAGGAGTGGATGAAATCCGGCCAGAAATGCTAAAGGCCTTAGGTGAAGAGGGAGTCAAATGGCTCGCTCGTGTCATTAAAGTGGCCTGGGAATGCGGCGAAACTCCCAGCTCCCAACTCCAATTACAGGGGTATATCACTTTTAAGTCTCCCCGGAAAAGTCGTTGCCAAGGTGCTGGAAACGCGTTGCAGAGCTGTGGTCGAGGCACGATTAGGAGATGAGCAGTGCGGCTTTCGTCCCGGCAGAAGCACAACCGACCAGTTATTCACTCTCAGAATGGTACTTGAGAAGGCTTGGGAGTATGCTACACCTGTTTACGCTTGCTTCGTAGATTTGGAGAAAGCATATGACCGAGTCCCTCGAGGGAAACTCTGGAGTGTATTACAGCAGTATGGAATTGATGGTTCTCTCTTGAGAGTCATTCAATCTCTTTACACAAACTGTAAAAGCTGTGTTCGGGTGAAATCAATACATTTCACCGTGGGCGTTGGACTTCGCCAGGGGTGCGTCTTGTCTCCTCTCCTTTTCATTACTTATATGGACTGGATGTTACAGCGCAGTCTTGGCGAAGAACGTTTCGAATTGGGAGATCTGAGGATAAGTCATTTGCTCTTCGCTGATGACTTGGTCATCCTTGGGTCCTCTCAGACTGAACTTCAGCGCGCACTCGATCGGTTTGTAGCCGTTTGTGTTGAAGCTGAGATGAGGGTAAATGTGAACAAATCTGAAGTGATGGTCGTCTCCAGAACGCATGTTCAATGCACTCTGGATGTTAGTGGAGTCCCATTGAAACAGGTGGAGAAGTTTAAGTATCTCGGGGTCTTATTCACGAGTGATGGAAGGAGCAATGCCGAGTTTTCCTGTAGGATTGGTCAGGCTGGATCGATTTTGAGACAGCTTGGTCATTCTGTTATCAGGAGGACTGAACTTTCTGTCAAAGCTAAGTTGTCAGTCTTTAATTCGGTGTTTGTTCCAACTTTTACCTATGGTCATGAGGTTTGGGTAATGACCGAAAGAATAAGATCGCGAATACAAGCTGCCGAAATGAGATTTCTCCGTTGTATTGCTGGTGTTGAACCGTAGAGATTGCATTAGAAATACCAGAATACGTGAGAAACTCAATGGAGCGGTCCATGCTTCGGTGGTTTGGTCATGTTAAACGCATGTCCCCGAACAGGATTCCACGACGTGCTATGGAATCCGTACCATCGGGCAGGCGTCCCCTAGGTAGACCCAGGATGAGATGGTTAGATCAAATTCATAATCTCTCCTCTACCCGTATGGGGATTGCCCTTGATGATTTAGAGTCGATGGCGGAGGATCGAGAGCTATGGAGGGTCCAGTTGAGAAAACTACACCCGCGACCCACTTAATGGACAAGCGGACCATTGAATATGAATGAATGAATGAATGAATGAACTTTTAAATGTGTGTCATGTGACTTTTTCACACTTGATCTGAAGCAAATTATCAATATGGATGCCATTTTCTTTAAAAGATCGAATTAGGTGCTGGGGCATCTGAATTATCCACTTTTGACAGCACAAATTTCGAGGTAGTTAAGGAGATCATCTATATCCCGCAGTAAACATCAACTTCACAAATGAGACCATAGTCAAGTATGACCCTAGATGAGTTTCAAAGTTCTAAATTCTTTCAGATTACCTATTCTGCCAGTTTTGCTTCATGTCGCTGAGTGCTGAGCAAAGCGTTGACTACTAAGGATCCCCGCTTTCGTCAGCGAGATTTTAGTCTTCAAACACAACATCTTGTAATTTGTTTTCTTAATCTTATCATTTATACCTATCTTAGTCTATTCTCATATCCGCAATTAAGCCAGGTGTATCTAAAGAAAAGTTGTTCCACATCCGAAGTCATAAAAATGTGTAACCACATGAGGAACAACGATAAATTTGCATCTGACACTTCGTATGATCCATCAAACCGCAATTGTAAGTAGAAATAAATTGGTTTAGGTGCATCCTACCAAACAAGATGTGTCATTTGATTCCCCTGTCATCGCGAATTAGATGTCAACATTTTATTACAATACAACTCTCATAGTGTCAAATTGGCGTTACAAATGCATCCAACCATCGCTTGTGGAATGACCTCCAGACATGTGCGCAAATAAAGGTTTGTTCTTCTCTGTCTGTGCAGATAATGGAGTCCTGCGCTCAAATAGAACAGCTTGTTATCGGGCACTTACGGTCTAGCACAATCGCAATAATTTGTTTTTGTATTTTCTTTGAGACCATGTCGTCTCACTGTGTCTGGAGGCAGATAGCGTCAACAAAGCTTTTGTCTGTTGACACTTGCCAGGGTTACTTTACTATATCAGTATGGCTCTTATCAGAACTTTTCGTAACAGCAACCACACTTGTCTCTGTCTGCATTGTGCTGACGCATACCGTCATCACAAATAGGCATTTTATATATCACCTCACATGACGCTAGGCCTTAGTCTTATATTAACTGATCACTATACAAACAAACTGGGCCAATAAATTGAAACGATTTTGAGTACAATTCGTACACATACAAGTGCGATTAAAGCCTTTCATCTAAGCAGCTTTATCAATAATTGGTTGCAGGTACATATAAGGCTATAGTTCTAATCAGAATAAGTTGCATACGCAGCATAGAAGTTATTGCTTCGCTGCTGTTAAAGGCCTTATCTTGGAGGTCAAATGGAAAATACATTCGCGTGTAGACTTGATAATGATAAGATTGTGAGACATAATTACTTAAATGGAATGAAATTCCCTCCCATCGAATGAATCACAAAATATTTACCAGACGAGGTAAGACTTCCTTTTAGGAATTACTTTCAAAAAATTTGAAATACAATTACTATTTGGACATGTCCATCGTATAGAAAAGGAAATTACTTGTTGACTCTCCATTATTCGGCAGGGTAAGCCACCTAAAGGGTCCGCCAAATAACTTATTTTTTTTTTTTGAAAATGCTATAAAAAAAAACTACTGAATATTTTCTTAAATTTCTTTTTTTATTTGAAAGTACAATCCTTCCGGTTAATAATGGAAAATAATTTCATTCAAATGGCTGCCTCGGCTGGCCATGCAGTAGCC
Source organism: Cheilosia soror (assembly GCA_949372485.1). NCBI lineage: Eukaryota > Metazoa > Arthropoda > Insecta > Diptera > Syrphidae > Cheilosia > Cheilosia soror. The sequence continues at coordinate 31,736,561 of OX443561.1, read as the reverse complement.
ACACGATCGGCCCAATTTTTAAGCACATTTCACCAATGGCTTTACGAATATTGTCCTTTAAAGCGTCAATTGTCTCTGGCATGTCGGCGTAACACTTATCTTTTACGGCACCCCACAAATAATAGTCCAACGGTGTCAAATCGAGCTCCGCGGTGGCCAAACGACATCAGCTCTGCGGCTGATAATGCGATCTTCAAAAACAGGGCGCAAAACATAGAGTGTAGCTTCGGATGTGTGGCACGTAGCGCCGTCCTGTTGAAACCAAATGTTGCCAATATCCTCTTCTTTAAATTTTGGGAACAAAAATTCGTTCAACATGGCCCGATAACGATCGCCATTGACTGTAACGGCCACTCCTTGCTCATTTTCGAAGAAAAATGGCCCAATTATGCCTCTGGACCAAAATCCGCAGCAAACAGTGACTCGTTTTGGGTATATCGGCTTTTCAATGTATGCGTGCGGGTTTTCTGTGCCACAAATGCGACAATTTTGCTTGTTTACATACCCGCCAAGATCAAAATGAGCTTCATCTCTTCTTCTTCTCTTCTTCCAAAATCCGTACGCAATTTTCGCACATATTCTGCAACATTACCATGATTTTCAAAGTAATGTCGCAATATTTCCCAGCGTTGTTCAAGCGTATACCTACACAACCATATTCGTTCAGCGGAAGGATAAAACTAATTATCTGTCAAATCAGACATGAGCTAAGTGTTACCATTCGCGTAATAAGCACTAGTTGAAAAAAAAAACGTTAGATGGCGGACCCTTTATTTATTTCTTCTAATTTGATCGCAATTTCCATAAACTTCTTTCATTTGCATCATATATAAGTGTCGTCAATTACCACCCGATCATTGACAACCATAACCCCTTTCTGTATGCATGAACTACCGCTCTTAATGCCACCCACCGATAAAAGCCTTTCATTCATCGATATTTCCATTTTGCACCGCTGCTAGACAGAGGCAACTACAACCGACACAATGACAAAGCGAATCCCTGCCTCAATTGTTACAGGCTTAACGATAATCATTGCCAAAAAGACAAATGGAAACGAAGAATACGCGTTCAGACGCGCAAATTTATTTATGACGACACGACAACGACTACGATGCAAGCCGTAGACACAATCACACATTACCTATACTCATACTCACCGTTACCACCACAAAGTCAACACTTCGCAACCCCCCGCAACAAAATGGCAATGAAATCAGTGCTTCAGGATTTTGGGTGCACACGCATCCTTCTGCCGATTTTGGTGTGCTTTTCGTCTTCGTTTTGGATTCTGTTTCTCTATGTCTACAAGTCCTTGCATTTAATGAGTTCCAGACAAATTGAGAAGGGGTGTAGTCTTGTGCCTCTTCTAAATGGAAGCAGTCTGTGCGGCACTGTTATATGTGCTGTGACTCTAACTGTAAGTATGTACGTGCATTTGAGTGTGTATTCGAGTGAATAAAGTAAATTTCCCCAAAAAATATGTACACATACCTAGCTGGAGCTACACAGACGATGATAATAATAAAAGGGAAATTTTCGTCCTTAACAAACGTCCTCCAAACGGAAAGTGAGAGTGCATTTGGCTTGCGGAAGGAGTAGGTGGAGGCGTATAGTACCAGACGCTTGCGATTGTTGTTAACGGCCAGACAAATATTATATACATATACACACAAAGGAGCGGGGTGCTTGAATAGAGAGACAGACAGACGGAAAAGCGGCTATGAATTCATGGATTCAGGATTTTGAATGTAGAAATTATGTGTGTATGTCCTATCAGTGGGTTGTAAAGACGAAAACTGGAATGAGGATAAACCCTTTCATTATGGTTGCTGATGGCACGATTAGGGATGGATGACAGCGATTGTTGTTTTCGATGGAGCGGCAGTCGGAGGCTGCATTTAACTGCTAATGCTGCAACATGATATTTTTGAGCACACGTAATTTTAGTCAATATGTAGGGTGGGTTGGGTATGGGAGGTTTTGAAGTGATTTCAACTCGAGATGATTCACTATTGTTACACATTTTATTAACGACTAAGGAAATTTATGAACTTTGGAGAACTGCAAAAAAATCCAACCCTTTCGTTAATTTCATTCATTTCATTCATTTCATTCATTTCATTCATTTCATTCATTTCATTCATTTCATTCATTTCATTCATTTCATTCATTTCATTCATTTCATTCATTTCATTCATTTCATTCATTTCATTCATTTCATTCATTTCATTCATTTCATTCATTTCATTCATTTCATTCATTTCATTCATTTCATTCATTTCATTCATTTCATTCATTTCATTCATTTCATTCATTTCATTCATTATTCATTCATTCCGAAGCGAAATCCTTGTTTGCCATCTAAACTCCGATTCATTGAATATTCACTCGTGACCTTGAAAAATATTCGGCTCCCATTAGCACACACACACATATAAAAACTAACCTCTGGCAGATTGCTCCCTCTCTCATCTCATTGATGGTGAGGTGATGCATATCACTTGGCTGACTGGCTTTTGTCTGGGCTCACCAACGAAAATAACTTTCATGCGCATTCTATAATACAGAAACATACAACACCTTCGGTATAATTTCCTAAACATTTGACATTTGAGACGCAGAGAAGGGATGACGCGCCCGCATAAGAGACAAAGAAGCAACATCGACAACGACGACGAAAAGTTTTAAACCTTCCCCCCCAGACATAGGTGTCACCAGATGAAACTCATTCCACCTCCAACCTACAATAACCACCAGTTGTCGCGTCGCTATCGCTATCCGCCTGCTCCTTTCGACCCTTTCTCAGTCATCGTCTGTCCTCCTGACTTCTGACAATTTTTTTTGGCTTATCTTTTTTTAGATACACATCGTCGTCGTAGTGTCCAGCTTTAGTCAGTCCAATAATGATGATGATGATGATGACGACTACCATGGCATTGCTGATGGTGACTATGAACGACTTAGCAGTTGAAAGAAATCAGCAGCAGTTCATTAAAAAGAAAGGACGTCTGGTGTAAGCTTGGTTGCTCCTTTTGATGGGGAGATTTACAAAAGCAAAATGAACTGCAGGCCATCAAATGGACTTTGGCTTATCAAAGAGTGGACAACATAGACGACATTGTTCGAATAGAATTGGAATGGATTATGTGATGTCAAAGGGAAATGTCACAAAATGTATTTTATTTATTTATCTGGTGTAGCTATTCCTATCTCATTGGTACTTTTACAGTGTTTGCTGTGTAGATACATTGGAAATTCAATGGCCTAACCCTTTAGCTTGTAATGAATAAACGGAGCAAAATGGTGATAAATTATTACGAGCCTATTCTCAACCGCAGATGCTATCCAGATGTGTAGTCTTATCATCGTTACCGTGAACTGATGAAAATGTTGATCCATTCATTCATTTTCGATGGTCCGCTTATCCATTAAGTAGGTCGCGGGTTTAGGTTGCTCAAGTGGACCCTCCATTGCTCTCTATTCTCCACCATCGACTCTAAATCATCAAGGGCAACCCCCATACGGGTACGGGGACATGCGTTTAACATGACCAAAATATTAAAAGTATTTTTGGCAAAATTACCATTCAACTGTCCAAAGACAGGTTTTTGACTCTGCAATACCAAACCAGGTTTACTACATATAAAAGAATTATTTGACTTCGCAGGTACGGTAATCCTGATGGTAGCATTAGCAGTGTCAGATATATTGTCTTTACCAGCCATGATCTGTCAAAAACTGAGTCAGATAGAGCCGATGTGTCCATTTGCAATGCAACCTTCTATTGACCCCATGTTGATGTCGTTTGCAAAACAACAAGGGACCTAGTACTGAGCCCTGTGGCACATTTCGTATTTCTTTATTCCGTCATCAGAATCATAGAGCAAGACTCTATTCGCAAAGTTACCATTTTATGAAGTTAGTGCTGTATTTCAATCCGCGCATGATTTGTTGCCAATTCGCCGAATTCAATGCGTTTTTGACGTGCAGGGTTAAAACGGCGCTCAGTCCTTTTTGGTACCTCTATTGCAACGACTAGCTTTCATATCGGCTTGTTATTTCTTTATTACCTCGTCTAATGTGGATCTTGACTTACGAAAACCGAATTGGTGTTCCGAGAGGCGTCTTGCTGTTTCAAATGCTGGCTGGAGGCTATTAAAAATGTCCCGCTCAAGAATTTTACCGAGAACTGTTCGTTTACATTTCCCTTTCCTTTCGACAGTAGGACAAGTCTTTGGCTCTTTCAAGGCTTAGGAAAACTACTCTCCTATGGGCAAGCGGTGAATATTTTGGCGAATAAGTCGGGCCGTGTTTTTACTGGGAACTGTAGAGCCCTATTTGGAATACCATGAGGTCTTAAAGTTTTTTTTTTACAGCTTCGAATAATTCTTCGCATTTATATTCGCTACTCGCGCGAACTCTACGAACTTTACCAAGATGTGGATGTAGTCCAAAAAGCCAGAACACGTCGACTACATTGGCTCGACCACACCGAACGAATGGGCAATAATGCTGCAGCTAAGAGGATCTTCGAATCCCAGCCCCCAAATTTGAGAGACAAGGAAGACCGAACCTGCGCTTTAAAGACCAAGCCATCGTGGATGCCAGAGCGCTTGGTCTGGACAACTGGAAGCATCGTGCCCGGGATCGTAGAGGACAGAAGGCTGTAGTGTCTTAGCAGAGGCTCTTCACGTGTCGGGAGCCCGCTAAATTAAGTAAGCTAAAGATTTAGCTTTAATATGTTTTCAACATGCTTAGCTTCACAAAGCAAGTCTAGTTTTTCAGTTCTTCAATTTGTGACCCTTTTAACTCTTGGTTATACATATATTTCGGGTCTTTTGCAACATCCTTCGACATGTCGGTTGATAGAGCAACTAAACATGCATTTAATGTTTACCGAAGAAGGTTTCGTATATATAAAAAAGCAGGCATCTTATCATATCAGCTGCAATCTCCAGATCTATAGCCCTGATGGTTAAGCAGGTGAAAAGAGCTGCCCAAAGCTTTCTTTCAGCAACTTACTAAGGCCGACATTTTTTCGAACGGCCATACAATTGAATTGGTTTTTGGACTTGTAAAATTTTTACATTTGGCACTGCTTCCTAGCCTAACAGCGGATCGTAAAGTTGCAGCTGACACCCCAAAATGTGTGCCTCATTTTCTTAACCACCATTTCATCATTTTGATGTGAAATGTGGCGGCAATAACAGGCCACAATAAGTTCCGTCATGAGATGGTTCGCTGGAAAAATAGGGGCAAGTAGTTTTATAGGAGCTCCTTTTCTCCCACCACTGACACGCAAAAGTCGAGGTACGGCGTCATAATCAGACCAATCATTCGAAATCTTCCTCCGCCGTCAAATTTACCAGCAAGACATATATCCTAGGAGTTCTTTCCACCGATGTGCCCTTGCAGCGCCGGATGGTCATGGTCACTCCTCTTCGCAAAGTTTAAGAAAATAAAGGTTATTTATCCGGCTCATTTTTACATCAAGCTGCTGCGGGTAACGCACCCTAGTGACTACATCATCGGGGTTCTGTTTCGACGGAATCTAACGTCATTGGTCTTAAACGCCTGTTTCCTAAAACGGATACTTTTAGGAGGCCATCGAAGCGTTTACCTATGACGCTCGAAATTCGATCGTAGCCCTAGCCAGTGGAGCACTGTTTTGGAGTCGTGCCAGAAAACGTAGCTTCTGTTCGGCAGATTGTGTCAGTCTGTGGTGGAGTTACCTTTTTCCTCCATAAACTGACTGCCTCTTATAGACACGTCTTACTACTGGAATTTGCCTAAAACATGTGACACAATAGCAAATAGCGCGATTTCACCCACTCAACAGCTCACCCATTCTACACTGATGCGCAGGCTATATTTCATAGAGTTTCCCTTCCAACAAAACCACATGCACCAAGGAACTAATTAAATTGCCATATCATCATCAACCGACAACACCGCAACTGTTCCTAGTCTCTAATCATCGTAGTCTATCAATTAATATAGGCACTTGAGTGTCCTCAGCCCATCATATGTGATAAACCCATTTCCGCAGTTGTTCGCTGCGGAGACAAAAACCTATCATTACCATCATTACGATGATCATCCTTGACATAACAAACCAAATCCCTGCAGGCAATCAAGGTACGACACGACCAAGCCATGTAGCGCCATAATACAAGAGGCGCTTCAACGGCGACGGTAACACAACTCCAGCAGCAGACAGCCGCATCAAACCACATCCTGCCACCGGCGCGCCGCGTGGGTTCTCTCCATGTCGCATGGCTCAATGGCAGAGCCAGAGATACAACAACTGAATGGAAATAGCCAAACGAAAGAGGCTGCGACTGCAACACATCAAAATGTTGGTGGCTGCTGATGCTGAAGCTGAAGCTGATGCCCTGCAGCAGCACAAGTAGCTCTGGCATCACATTATCATCAAGCACTGAGTTGGCTGCCAATAATGACGATGGTGGTGCTCGTAATGGTGGTATGGCGTCTACAGCGAATTCAATTAATGCGGCAAACAACATACGCTGTTCCCGCAGCGCAAAGAATAGGTATGACAACACGATGCTGTCAACTTCCGCAGATGGCTTGTATATGTAATGAGTACTTCCAGCTCGCCCCATGCTCTGGATCTGGACTCGGAACCTGCAGCAATTAAATTGCAATTTTCATTAACTACGAACAACAATGAAAGTTTTCTTAACAACGTCAACGGCGACGATGACAGCTAATTATATAACGGCGCGCTGCAACATATTTGCATATAAACAATGTTGAAAGTACTAAAAGTCTTCTATTATGGCAATTTTTATGGGATGGGCCAGACCGCCTTAGGAACGACTATGACGCCTCGCTGTTATGTTAGGCTATCTAGTTGCTTCTGATGTTCACTGGCAGTTGTTGCTACGGGAATGTTAAGCCGCAGAAAATGTGAAGTGAACTGCACGATGGCGGAAGACTCTCAGTCACATCTCACACATCGCGCGCAAGGTCTAAGAAATATTACAAGTTTATTGCCATGGGCTTGAACGTCCTTGAAAACACACTACCAATGACGTTGTTGTCGCCAACTGCTGTTGCGGATTTCTACCCATATGCAAAGTTAGAGAGACGGCATTCGGCAACTATAAAAGAAAAAAAGACAGACGCAGGAAACAAAAAAAAAAACGCTATACACACCTGGGCCTATCCCATTCGCATAAATTTGCAAAATGACAGATGAATACACAAAGAACGCACAACACGTCCATGTGCAGCGCGCCGTCAATCGTTAGATTGTCAGTTGCAACATTGTAGTCAAACTTCACCTTGACATTGCGAAATGTTTTGCATTTTTTTGTATCCTTTTGGATTTATGTTTGCCAATGGACGTTTGATCCGAAAAGGGGAAAAGAAATGCGCTTAGCTGGGGTTTGTGGCGAGTACATATTGAAGATAAATGACACAGGTCTCGACTCTTGAGAGCGATTAGCAGCTGCGCGAATATAGCGGAAATGTTTGGGACCGAGTGGGAAGTGAAACCCATGCTGAATGACAGTGTCGGTCGGTTGCTTATTGATGTGGTTTTGCATTAGATAAAAAAAAATCAAACACTCTAAGGGTGGAGAACATGCGCATAGCCCTTGAAGACGAGCTCGGAATGTAGATACTCCATCGACAAATTGCCGTGGCGTACCGTGAGTTTCTGCCGCAAGGTTTCTGCACCCCCCTAAACAAAGAGAACATTATGAAAATGAAGTTTTGAAGAGTGAGACGAAATAATTAAGCTGATATCTGTAGAATTGCCATTGGAATGGTCATTATATAGATTACTTAAGGTGTGGCGGGGGAGGGCGACAAAGATGGCACAGGCACCTCCCATGTCCCATAAAAAAAATACTCATAATCTCATAAATCTCAAATTTCACTATATATTGACGTTTATATCAGCTTTACAAGTTCCGGATAAGGTTAGGTTAGGTTAGGTTAGAGGGGCAGTTTGCAATATATGCAATTTTCACCCAGAAGCCATTGAGCCCCATTGTGATTAGATTACCCATAATGATAGGACATGCATCTAGCAAAAGATCTGTTGATGAGTCCTTTTAAAATCTGCTAGAGGTATCGTTGCTAGATCTTCCAAGCCGTCGAAGAACCGTGCTCCCATACAAGAGTAGTGACTAGTGACACAGGACATGTTCCACAGATTCTATTTGCTCTTCATCTCTGCAACTTCTGCAGAAGTCATTTGTGAAGATACCTAGTCTTTTGGCCATGTTCCCATTGATGCAGTGTTCGGTTATTACCGACGAGCACTCGGATTTGGTTTCTATCAAAGGATGTTAGGATCTTTGACCTATTTGTGTCAATTGAGGGCCACAAACTACAAGTTATATAGTACAACCGGGAGTGTTGTTCCATCGTGCCTTAGCCAAGTTTAATGTGACTCTTTCCCTTAGCTCCATTGAAAGCTGGTAAACTTCTCTGACAGCTAATAGTACGTCCATTTCAGAGCCGCATCTGGCCAGTCTATCTGCTGCCTCGTTCCCTTCTCCACTAACATGTCCAGGAACCCAGTACAGCATTACTGTGTGATGGTTTAATATTCTCAATGCCGAGAGCCACTGGTGATGCTTGGCTGTCCACGCAGATGCAGAAGGTAATTGCCATTGCTGATATAGTTCCCTCGCTAAGACAGTCTGAGCTGCACTGGTCTGCAAGTCGCTCTGAATGGCTGATGTTTAATTCTTCTTCTACCTATCTGTAATGTTAGGTATACCTTTAATGACAGTACTCGGGGAGAGCCAGTCCTTCCTGTCCGGTATACAGACTGTAAATTTCTTGTCAAAGTCGTACCTCGGTTTCTTGTCGTCTGTGACCTGTGAGTGGCATGAGGCCGCTCTGATATCAAAAATGTGGTATGTGTGCGTGACCGAATGTTTAGGGCTTCAAAATTGTGTTCTCTCGTAGTTTGAGAGCACCTTTGGCGTGCCACGTTCTTAGTGTATAGCTCGAAGGGTTGTAGGCTCAGCAACGTTTCTAGACCCAGTTGTGGTGTAGATTTTAGTGAACCCGTTATACCTACCTATGCAAGCAATTATTTGTACCTTGTTCAGGTTCTTGAGTCAGGATTTAGTGTTGACAGCCTCCCACGACACAACCGAGCCATAGGTCAGAATTGGTCTTACGATCGCGGTTTACATCCAGTGCGCTATGTTCGGTTTTAAGCCCCACTTCTTCCCGAAAGCATTCGTGCATGCTTAAAAAGCATTTAGTCCTTTCTTCATTCTTTTTTCCGTATTCCGCGTCCAGTTTAATTTGGAGTTGAACATGATACCCAAGTATTTGGCTTCGGAGATTAAGACGAATGCCTCTCAATTTTGGTGGTTCCCACTTTGGTATCCTAAATCTTCTGGTGAACAGGATGAGTTCAGTCTTGTTGGGGTTAACCGATAGACCGTTGTTCTTAGTCCACTTTGAAAGCTCTGATAACGCAGATTCCATGACTTCACTAACTCCGGGAAGATATTTCCCTGTGGGCCTGTGGCGCAGTAGCGCAGTGTTTAGTGTGCTGGATTACTGTGCGAGGGATCCCAGGTTCGATCCCCGGAAAAACACAAATTACATCTTAAGGTTTTTTCTACTGCCCCACCTCTCGCGAACGTCTGACAAACATTCCCTTCCATTCGTCCCAAAAATAGAAACTCACATAAAACGAATGGCTGCGAGAAGCTAGGCCCAGGGTGTCTACCGCCTGTTGCGCCAAATATTTTTTTTTATTTCCCTATAATCAGGACAACTATGTCATCAGCGTAGGCGACTACCTTGATACCCTTGTTGACGAGTGATTTAAGAAATTTGTTTATTGAGATGTTCCATAGGAGAGGAGAAAAAACCCCACCTTGTGGCGTCCCTCTATTAACCGATAACTCAATAGTACTGTCTCCAAGACTATTGTTAATTATTCTGCTATTAAGCATTTGTTTTAATCAGGTATAGTAATCCATTCCAAGCTCCTCAATTGAGGATGTAATGGTTTCTGTGTTCCGGAAACGTTTCGGATAGTTAAAAAAAAAAAAATAAATAAATAGGTGGCGCAACAGGCGGGTAGACACCCAAGGCCTAGCTTCTCGCAACCATTCGTTTTGTGTGAGTTTCTATTTTTTAGGACGAATGGAAGGGACCTACAATTTTTATGCCGACTCCGAACGGCTAAATTGAGAAGCTTTTTCATGACAGTCATACTCTCGGATGTTTGTCAGACGTTCGCGAGAGATGGCGCAGTAGAAAAAAATTTAAGATGTAATTTGTGTTTTTCCGGGGATCGGACCTGGGTTCCCTCGCACAGTAGTCCAGCACACTAAACACTGCGCTACTGCGCCACAGGCCCACAGGGGCTATTGCTCGTAGTGTTCGTCAAATTCGTCTTCAAAAAAATTCAAATAAGTCCATGTTAGGGCAAGCTCGGCAGCGAAAAAAAACCTCTAAAACTATATATCTTTCGCAGCCACTTCAAATTCATGTGTTCCAGATAAACGCTTTAACAGCCACTTGAACCATCTGATAGGCTATCCGCGACTTTAACTGTCAAATATCACTATCCGCAACCTTTGAAACAAAAAATGTAAGTTTATCTGGCAGATAAGTTCCTGATAGGCTATTAGATACTTTATCAGCTAGTCTTGAAACTGGCCCTTAGCCTTGAAATTTTGTAAATAGGCTTTTATTACGTATTAAAAGAATTTTATAACATGTGATCGGGATCGGACAAAGGGACCAGACATTTCCCCACACAAGAAAAAAAAAAATGCAAACGTTTATTCTCGACACTATAAATTGATATGCGTTGTCGAAAATTCGTCCTAAAATCAAACATTACAAAAAAAAAAAAATTATGAAGATAGGTTTTTGGGAAAAAAGTAGGTAATAGGAATGTTAATTTGTTTGTGTGGACTACGAACAAAAAAAAGAAATCGATTTGGTAGCGAAAAAAGTAGTGGAGAATTATTTGTAAAAACTCAATTGTACATATTACCAAGAAACTTGCTCATTCAGCAGAGGCTTTCCAACTGCCCGACTATGTTAAGAGAGATTAAGTGCATGCTGGTTGAAACCCTTCCGCGACTTTCTCTTCCTCACTCCAGTCCATTCACGTGTTCGACATATCTACTGTTTATTTGACAGGTTTTACGTTGAAGTCAAGATTTGGATTTTAGTCGCCTCTTACAACAGGCTTACCTCGGGTCATTCTAATCTATATTCTAAGAAAAAAGAATTTGAATGAATGGCTTAATGCTTCCATACTGCGACTCCCTATACAGGTTATAATATTTTTGCGATGCCCTTCTAAAAGCACACAACGGAACAAAGCACAGATATGTGAATAAAAGCTGAGCTTACTGAAGATTCACTAAAGGGGTTTTCAATGAGGATTGGTCAACATTGAAATAGAATAAAACAAGCTGTGTGCAAAGTATTACCGAATCCCGTGTATGCCATTATTGTATGGAATATAACACCAGGCCCAAATGCCCGCCACAGCTTCTCACGTTGTCACGGATCCGAGTGGTCCAATCTGATGCATAGATCCGGCTTAATTTGGGCGATGGCATTGGTTATGTTGGGTTTAAGGACATCGGTCGATTGCGGTTTATTCGCATTGAGCTGCGACTTCAGGCAATGCCACAAGAAAAATTTAGTGATGTTAAATCGCATGATCTTGGTGGCCAATTCACGTCACCTCTGATAGAAACAGATAACCATACCCCGCAGCTGAGTGACACATAGCCACCTCTTGCTGGAACCGCAGTCTTGTTAGCAGCATCGTTCTGTAGTTCTCGCCGTTGATGGTATTGGCCTTACCAACGTTATGAAAAATTACGGAGCAATGACGCCACCGCCAGTCTAGAATGCGCACCAAACAGCTTTTTATGGATGCATTGCCACCTCGTGTTGGTTGGCGTCATCCTATATATGACAATTTGGCCATTCATTCAAAAATGCGGCCCGTCGCTAATGATGATTTTTCTATGGTCATTACATTATCATTAACTTTGAGCTCCTGATGGGTCAGTTGGATCTTAAACGGGTATAGGCCCAAGTCTCGACGTAAAATTCGCCAAGTTGAAGTCTGCAAAATCCTTATACATCTTGTGCACGGCAAAACACAATGGCCAACATCGAACGAACCCGACCCGACATTTTTTTTCAAATCGATGTCAAGCTAATGGAACGTCGGTCGTGTGCAGGCAGCCGGCCTATGCGTATCGTCTTCCGACGCCCCTAGGATAGCCCCACGACGCCCCAGGGCGTCGCGACGCACAGTTAGGGAACTCCTGCTATATACGACAATTTGGCTTGTTAGCAAAGCCATTCGTCCAAAAATGTGCCCCGTCACTATAGATGATTTTTTATTTACATTGGGCCTTACCAATAATCATTTTTAATCTTCAGCTTAAATATTTTGACGGTCACAGTGGATAATTTTATATAGAAATTTTCGCCATTGTGACTTCGTAAAAGTTAGCCTGGACACTAAAAATGATTATTAGTACCGCGGATTATCATTAACTTTGAGGTCCTGGGTAAGTTGGATCTTGAACGGTATAGGCCCAAGTCGCAAAATTCGCCAAATTGAAGTCTGCAAAATAACTACTTCTTGTGCACGGCAAAACACAATGGTCAACATGGACCCGAACCCGACCCGACACTTTTTTTCAAATCGAGCTCAAAGCTGATTAAACGTCGTGTGCAGGCGACCTATGCCTACCGCGTTTTGCGACGCCCCTAGGATAGACCCACGACGTCCCAGGGCATCGCAACGCACAGTTAGGGAATGTTTAGATATTCCATAATGTAGAATTGGACTTTAGTTCATGCAACTAAGTTCAGCCACATATGTACCACTCAAATCCGCTCACTTAAAAAAAAATCATATGCCACAGCTAAATGTAGTTTACATTTTTTAATATACAGTGAATTCCTCGCCGCGCACAAGAAGTCGTCCAAAAGTCGGTCTTTAGCAGACTACATAGAACTTGGCGAATTTTTTGTCAGGTACACTATACAATTTCCGACTGATTTCAGAGCTTAAAGTTAATGACCCATATACAGACTCTGGTTCGCTGACTGGGCTTCGGAGCAGTTGGAAGTGGATCCCAATTTTAGCCGGCAAAATCAGCTTTAGCGACGAAACCCATTTTTGAATAAATAGCTATGTTAAGGAGCCAAATTGCCATAAATGGGACGACGCGACGCCTATCCATACGAGGTTTACCAGTTACTGATGTTTGGTGCGGATTTCGGGCTACACCAAACATCGGGCTGCATGTTCCGTATATTTTTAAAAGTGACGATCACCACCAATGGGGAGCACTACAGAACGACGCTAATCGATTTCTTTTTGCCAAAATTAAACAATATTATGGAGGTAGACGACATATGGTTCCAACAGAACGAAGCCACCTGCCACACAGCAGACGCCACAATATATGGACATTCGGCATTAACGATTTGAGGATATGCTTGTCTTCTGCAGAGGTGACACAGATTGGCCACACTGAACCAAATTTGGTAGTCATATTGACAAAAAAGCAGGTAGACTTGAAGAAATGGCGATCAATATAAGGTCAACACCTCCTATCCGTTGTTTTGACAAATATTTTGTTATATTTAAGAAATATTGTCATTTTGAAAATAATTCATTAAATTTTTCGTTGTGGTGTTAAATCCACAAAAATTTGTTGTAGTGATAAAATTTCATCATTCTATCATGTTCTTCATTTTAAAAAAATATTCTTCAAATTGAAAAAAACATTCTTCAATTCGACGCATCGTGCACCTTAAAATAACGAAATTTTCTTCATTTTTACGTATTATTTCTTTAAATTGAAATTCAATTGTTCATTTCAACACTTCACTTTATTCATATTTTGAAATTATACTTCAATTTTATGCATCGTTTTTCTTCAAATTAACTTACTTATTTATTCAAATTAATGATTTTTTCCGTCATTTATCGCTTTTTTTCAAATTGACAGCAAAACAAAAAAGAAACACTTTTAATGTCAAAAACGTTTTATTTTTATTTTCTTAGCATTAGGTAAATTATAAATTTTAAATTTTTTTGTAACTTACATACATACTATTTATAAGTGAATATACTGGAAGATGGTTTTCGTCATAACTGGAATTGATAAAAGACAGTCTGGCTAAAGGTCCTTCAAGGTCCTAGCTAAATTTGGAAAAATGAAACAAATTGAAAATATTAAAGTTTGTTTATGTCATTGGGAAATACAACGAAGTTCTTACGGTTCATTTATGGTGATCATTTTCTGAATGTTCTTTTTCTTGTTGCATCTCCTCCGCACATAGCCCACGGTTAATCCAACTATGAGAAAACTAGCCTAGAAAAATGGGAAAAATATTATAATTAAAAGTGCACTTTTTTTTAAGCCCATTCAACTGCGATTATAGGTGGAAAGATCATAAACGAAATTATGAAAAATATTTCTATATTACTTACGTTTTTCTTATACAAATGTGTTTCAGAAAGACTTCCAAGGGTTTGCACTTATTTAATTGCTTTATGTACTTTAATTTATAAATTCTTTATCACAACTTTACTTTGGCAATTCACTTTCTAGAATAAAACTTATTACTTCGAGCGCAACAGCGAACAATAACATTTTAAAGAAACTTCTTCAAATTGATGAAAAACCCATAAGATTCTAAAAATATGTTATGAAAAATTGTTGATTCGAATAACTGATTCTTCTAAAAATGAATAAAATATTTTCTTCAATATCACCTACGGGATTTAGTTCAGCCAACGATTTCAATTTATCAATATGACGAAATTTCATTCGTTTGAATAAAATACTAAATCGGACAGCAGTTGAAGAAATTTATTGACTTTGAATATTAAATTTTCAATAAAACGAAAAGTTTTATGAAAAATTGTCGATTCGAATAATAAATTCTTCAAAGATTGACAAAATATTTTCGTCAATATCACCTACGCGATTTGGTTCAGTGCACCAAGATCATGCGATTTGACCCCATTAGACTATTTCTTATGATGGGGTTCCCTGAAGTCGCAGGTCTACATTCGACCGATGCCCTTAAAGCCAACGTAACCAATGCCATTGCTAAAATTCGACCGGATCTATGCAGAGTCATTAAAAATTGGAACCCTAGGATTAGTAAAACATAATTAGTGTCCAAACTAACTTTTACGAAGTCACAATGGCGAAAATTTCCATACAAAATTACCTATTGTGACTATCAAAATATTTAAGTTGAAGTTTAAAAATGATTATTGGTAAGGCCCAATGCCATACATGAGCCTTTCAAATAAAAAAAAAGAATTTCGTTAGGTAATTTTGTTTGTTTTATTCCATCTCAACACCGACCGGTCCTTACTGCAAAACCCTTTACGTTCAAAAGTATTGCCATTATATTTTATTTTGTGTCTCACTCATTCTGAAAATTGACAGGTAGTAGAGAAAATGTCTACGCCCATGTAGATCGCGCTTAAGAATTTGCTTATATTCGCTGTCAAATTTATGAAAATTGTAAATAAATTACATTTAGCTAGAAATTACATTCAGCTAGGTACTTATACCGGTTAGTCTTGGTTGTGTCCATACTGCCATTGGCTGGTGACATTTCGGAATCAAATCAAAAACCATTAATTTCGCACAAGTCCGACCAAAGCCAAACGTATGAGTCTATGAGTTCTGTCTTGAAATTGCGAAATTTCCAGTAACGTGAGTATGCGTTACAGGCAGGCAGGTATTTGTGCATCTAAAGTGCATCCCCTGCCCTTCCCTCTTTGCAAACCATCAGCAATATATGACATCAGCAGCAAGCAACCAACCATAAGCCCCTATAAGTGCCAAGCCATTAAATATCCAGCTTTATACTATTGGACGAAGTGTGTAGTGTTTCATTCGTCGTAGTATTGCTGCATCGATTTTATGCACCATCACCCTCGGAGTTGAGCAAAAAAATATAAAAACAACAACAATGCAGCGAAATGAATTCCACGATGACATGCGGGTCAGACGGCTTATCATAATTATATGCGCAGACAGCCAGACAGCATCAGAAAGGCATTTCACGAAAAAAAAAAACAACCAAAGAGCAACCAGACAGACAGACAACTGGAAATGAACAACCAGCCGGTAGATGATAGGCCTGTGCCTCAAGCGGGAGTCTGGTTGGTACCCCACCAGCCCAGCCGTGTTGATGAGGACCACAAGCGCACGACGACGACGAACGACTATATATGGCAAATAGCACTCGAATCCATGGTATGCCCATGGACATCATGGATGACATGGTGATGAAATGAAAAAGGCTCTTATGTGCTGCTGCAATTTGCATTTGCTTCCAAGGTGATGGTATTCGAAATTTGAAAGTATGATTCAAGTAATCGTTTGCTGAGCTCTTGTCATAAAGTCCTTAGAAGCTGTAGCTGCAGGGGAAAATATATACCAAATTTGAACACACATGCTTCACGTTTCTGGGAACTTTTTAATATGCACCAGCCACTTATAGCATGAGTAGAGTAGCACTTCTATGTTGCAACACGCACAAAACCACTTGGCATCAGTTTTGCAACAAAATTGCTTAACTACAAAACTGTATCTCACGCTCATCATCGGAGAGTAAAACCTTGGTTTGTGCAATTTACGAAACGCTTGCATGGCATCCGAGATCCGACCGCGGTTGTACATAATTATCGTATCTGCAATGCACAGAAAAAAAAAAAACAAGACCAGTAGCCATAGCCAGCCACTTCTTCCAGCAAACAACGATTGGTGGTTGTCATAGCACGCATGTGCAACCGGTGAAGAGATACAGCATTTGCTGATGATTATGCAGTGTGTCGAGGGATTTGCCTTTTGCATAGCAACCATCGCACCGATTTATGCAACGGTGGCTTCCGTGTAGCCTAAAGTGGCCCATACACAATGCCACATAATGTTGCAATACTTTAGTTTGTGCGAAACTTGTGTGACTTACAAAATGTCAAATTAGAAATATTCAGCGAGAAGCTGTCATTGACCACGAAATTTATTCAAAAGTATCTACATGTGCATACTTGGAGTTTTGACAAATTGATTAGTACAAAATGGCAGCCTTTTGAGCTAAGATGAAAGTTAACTCGTTACTCGTTATTTTGAAAGCGCTCTCTCCCATTTTTGGTGAGATCTTGTGAAGACTGGTGATACCAAGTTCCCAAGTGACTCTAATGTTATACAAGATTCATTGCACAAGATCAGGCGGAGATTTCAACCCAAAAAAGTTTGGGGATCAAGATTGACAAATACAAGAGGAAGAGAATTCATTGAATCCATGAAATAAGGCAATGCCAATTTAATTATCAATCCACGGGAAATCCTACTGGCCCAAAGATAGGAACAAAATCCCGGACGTTGTTGACTTCTTTATAACTATGAATATTTCCTCAGATATTACCTTAGTGCAGGAAGGGCCAGACCTTGACGAAGACCACTCATCGGTGTTGCTTACACTTGGTAAAAAAAATGATGGAACGGAACCCACGCCTAGTGATCTAGCTCACTGACTGGACATATTTGAGATACATATTTACCAGAGGAACGGATCGAACTATCCACAACAATCGATACAATAGAGGAACTATAAAATAAAGTACAGCCTACGATAGTCGCAGCAAGAACTCCAGTCCTGATTGTTTTTCTTTTTGACCATGCTGACAGATATCAAGCTGATTTATGTGCTCAAATTTGGTTCTGGCTGCTTTATGTCGCATAGCATCTAGTCGCCTAGGTCGAGAAACTGGAAGAGGACCTTTGGTTACGATATGATGAACTATTGGGTGTTTTATAGGAGCGAAGTTATTTGGTTATTGCGTAAGAGTGGGAAATTTCTTTAAAATCTCATTGTATTCGTTGTTGATCTGAAATTGGATCGGTGTTGGCTTACGCAGCTTCCCAGCTCAAGGAGATCGAAGAGTCGCGCGATCGTAATAACATCCGGAGGTTTTATTAAAATGCTAAGCAACTGGCTGCTTGCTACAAAACCGGAACACAGGCTCTTCGAGATAGCGAAGGAAACCTAGTCACCGAAGCGCAGGGAATAGTAGATGTGTTTAAGCAGCATTTCCAGCAGCTGCTTAATGGGCATCATGTAGAGAGAGTGATAGGGCAAGAAGAGAACCCACGTCCAGTCAATGAAGAACTAGTTCCACCACCTAGTATAGAAGAAGTTGGCTTAGCTATAAAAAAGCTTAAGAACAACAAGGCCGCAGGCTCTGATGGTCTACCAGCGGAGCTCTTTAAATACGGTGGTGATGTTTTGGTAGGGAGCATGCACCGAATCATCAACCAAGTATGGGTGGAAGAAAACATGCCCGATGACTGGACTATCAGCTCCATATGCCCCATCTACAAAAAAGGCGATCCTATGTCTTGCAAGACCTATCGAGGCATATCCCTGCTAAATGTCGCATACAAGATCCTATCCAACGTACTGTGTGATCGTCTAAAACCGTTCTGCAACACACTAATCGGCACGTACCAGTGTGGCTTCCGGCCCGGCAGATCGACTATAGACCAAATTTTCACACTGAGGTAAATCTAGGAAAATACCAACGAATTTCAAGTCGAAACTCACCACCTATTCATCGACTTCAAAGACGCGTATGATAGCATACATCGTCAGGAGCTCTATATGGCGATGGCCGAATTCGGAATACCGGCAAAACTGATTCAGCTGTGTCGCGTGACGCTGGAAAACACGCGCTGCAACGTGCAGTTTGGAAGCAGCTCTTCCGAACTTTTCCAAACATGCACCGGATTTCGGCAAGGAGATGTGCTATCATGCGACTTCTTCAATCTCGTACTGGAGCAGATAGTGCGCAGGGCAGGTGTCAACACGGAAGGCACTATCTTCAACAGGTCCGTAAAGCTGCTTGGCTATGCGGACGATATTGACATCATCGGTCGCTCCCAGCGTTACCTCGGAGTAAACGTAAACTCCACGAATGACACCCTAGTGGAGATCCGGCGAAGAATTACCCTAGGAAACCGTTGCTACTTCGGTTTGGCAAAACAACTGGGTTCAAAACTCCTAACTCGAAGGACGAAATGTGTGCTCTACAAAACCCTGCTTTATGGCGCCGAGTGCTGGACGATAAGCAAGAAGGGAGAGCTGATACTGGGCTCCTTCGAAAGAAAAATACTTCGGCGGATTTTTGGTCCTGTGTGCGAGGAGGGCGAATGGAGGAGAAGATACAACCGCGAACTCTATGAGCTGTACCAATATGTGGATGTAGTCCAAAAATCCAAAACACGTCTACTACATTGGCTCGGCCACATCGAGCGAATGGACAATAATGCTCCAGCTAAGAGGGTCTTCGAATCCCAGCCCCCAGGTTCGAGAAGACAAGGAAGACCAAACCTCCGTTTCAAAGACCAAGCCATCGCGGATGCCAGAGCGCTTGGTCTCGACAACTGGAAGCAGCGTGACCGAGATCGTGGAGGATGGAAGGCTGAAGTGTCTCAGGCAGATAATCTTCACGGGTCGGGAGCCCGATAAGTAAGTAAGTAAGTTGGATCATTTGTCCGAATGGTCGAAGCGTTGGCGTGTAGTTTTGTTAACGGATCTTGGTATTATTCTTTTATTTTTCATGTTAATCAACAGTCCAAGCATGGATAAAAAATCGGCTCCCAGAATGGGTCGATTGACCGAAGCTTGAATGAAAGAATGAATGAGATTCCGTCTAAGACCAATATTAACATTAAGTAATTTCGAACCAAATGCAGGAATTGAGGCACCATTGGCATTAGCGGCGGAGAGACGGAAAAATGGATCCGAATACCTGCGTACATTAATAACAAAGAAGTTCTTCATTTTAACACCCTATTGTAGAAAACAGTTCAAAAATTATATGATCAATTTACTAGTGAAGCGCTGGCATCTTAACACAGATCATACTAGCAGACTGAGCCACTATCTACGGGACAAAACGTATTTCTTAGCTAGCAAATACACCGATATGATGAGCAACATATTTAGACTAAGGTGAAACTCTTAAAAAATAAATAAATAAATAAATAGGTGGCGCAACAGTCGGGTGACACCCAAGGCCTAGCTTTAGCTTCTCGCAACCATTCGTTTTGTGTGAGTTTCTATTTTTGGGACGAATGGAAGGGACCTACAATTTTATGCCGAGTCCTAACGGCTGAATTGAGAAGCTTTTTCATGACAATCATACTCTCGGATGTTTGTTAGACGTTCGCGAGAGGTGGCGCAGTAGAAAAAAAACGTCATGATGTAATTTGTGCTTTTCCGGGGATCGAACCTTGGATCCCTCGCACAGTAGTCCAGCACACTAACCACTGCGCTACTGCGCCCACAAGGTGAAACTCTTACCCCTTTATTATATTCCATACCACCCATATCTTCCTATATTGTGCAACATATGCAACTGCGGAAAGATCGTGAGGATGTGTACCACTTTCTAGCAAAATGCGTATGCTCCAATCTTACAGAATTACGTTTGAATATCTTTGGAGTACGCATATAACTGCGACAGAGCATAGAGGTTGGGACGCGCTAGGTGCAAAGTTTCAAATTGATACGACTAATGGTTCGTGAGTTAAGAAAAAGGCCCCCCTTTTAAGGGGCCCCAAGCAAAATTTCCAATATCGGAAAGATTGATTATCTTTATTTCAATAGGATGAAACAAGTCAATAGGATGAAAAATAAAAATGTTTCCATACAAACTGTGACCCCCCTTTTACCCCTTTAAGGGTTGAATTTCCTTATTCCTTGTATACAGTGTACATAAAAAAGGCAACCTCTGTACAAAATGTCAGCTTTCTAGAGCGAAAGGTTTTGGGCTCGGCGTTGATGAGTCAGTGAGTCGTGATCTTAATTTTTATATTTAGAGATAGAAACAAATTTCTGATTAGTTTAACCTTCAACGAATAGGCGCGATTATTGGAAGAATGGTAACACCATGCTTCCCCGGGTGTTTTTAGTGGGTGAGCCAAATGCAAATCCCACACTATCGCAAAGTGTGATGTCTTTTAATGATTTCATCCAGCTACACGCAAAAAAAAGAACTCTTTCGAATTGAGTAACAACAAATTTTAAATTTCAAAATATCGAGCGATAGTCTCTCCGAGAAAGGAAAATTTATTTTTAAGAACTTTTAGGACTATTTCGAAGGACTTGCAAATAACAGTTCTAAACTGACAAATTTGAACCAAATATTTCAAAAATATTAGACTGCCCATAACATTTTTACTCGTTTGTTTTTTAATTTGGTTTTTATTTTTATTTTCAGCGAGTAAACTGCTCTTTGAAAAAATTTTTTTTTGTTTTGTTAAGATGTCAACTTTTTGACTTGACATAATGATCAGTACCACAGCAGGTTCAAGAGTCTAAGAAGTAAGAATTCGTTGAGCCCCTTAGACCCAACAGGTGAATTGTTCGTTATTTTGTGAGTTTCCTTCTTTTTTGCCATTTCTTGATGAGAACGTGTTCGATTTAAATCAAGTTCCCAAGTAGACCTAATGTTATAAAAATATATCTGAGCACATAAATGCAGAGCAGATTTTAAAAAATATAACCATATTAATAACAGTTGCAACGTGTATGGGCCTCGTAATAAACGCACAGTAGCATAACTTCTGTTGGACCACAAATTGTTGCATGTCTCGGCTTTGGACTGAGTCGCTATGCAAAACTCATAGTCATCAAAATAACATCAACGGCGACGTCAGCCTTCGTTTCCTTGCCTTTCTTTTGTTTGGAAGTTCTGGTCGTTATTTTGTTAAAGGGCTTGCACTGGCCACCAGTGTTGCCACTAAAAAAAAGTGAATCCGGTCAAATCTGACCGTATGACCGGATTTTTATTTTCTAAATCCGGTTAAAAAATCCGGTCAAAAGCCAAAATCAGAGTTTTTGACCGGAAATCCGGTCAAAAATTGATTATGGTAACGTAATATGCATTATTAAAAATATAAAACAAATGTTAGCTATCATTAGCCATTTTTTTACATTATAAACGTTATGCATGTTGAGAAAACGTTTTTATAATATGTGAATCTTGAGTTTGTAAACTTGTTTTTTATTTCGTTTGTTTAAAATTTACTGAAACAAATTGTTCATTTTATATGACGTGTTTTAAGTCCTGAAATACACTTTAAGTGCATGGCCATACACGTCTTCCAATGTCCAGCGAGGCAGGTAGATTTTGAGGAGAAAGGTAGATAGCATAGAAAATGATTCCGGCATGGCCTGGGAATGGCATAAAGGTTCTTTTTCGTACCATTGTGCTTTCGATATTTGCATTGATAGAGTAAGGATTGGATATTTGCATTGATAGAGGAAGGGCGTCAAAAACGGCCGTCGGCTTCGGCTTTACTATTATATTTGTTTGTGTTTCCTATTTCAATATTCTTTTACCTGTCAAATTTTATTTCATTGCAATGACGTCTCGTTTTTGTTTGTACACTGAAAATAAAATTTAGGTATATTTGATAAAAATGAGGCTTAATTCAACAAATTTTTTGTCAATATACGTCCAACAAAATCTTTCTATCAGATTAACAAAATTTTGATAAGTTTTATTTTGTCTCAAAACATTTGTTGTAATGACAAAAAAATTGTTATGGTAACAAAAATTGATTGTTTGTGCGTATAAAAATATTTTGTTAATCTAACCAAAATGCTCTTGATATACAAAGAAATTTTTGTCAAATTAACAAAAAAATTGTTAATAATATCGAATTAGTTTGTCAATTCAGCTATCGTATTTTGTTAAATCAAAAGCATATATTTTTGATTGTACAGAAATATTTTTTAACCACTACCGTTGTTTTTTGTTAAATCTATAAACATATTGTTGGTTACATAGTAACATTTTGTCGGCTCCAACATTTTAATTCGTTGATTCAACAACAGAATTGTTGAGTGAATAGAAATAAAATGTCAATTCTTTTATTCCGTTGAAAATAAACTATTTTGTCGATATGATTAATACTCACTTGCGGACAACTGCTTAACTTAATTTTGAAGGTATGAAGTAAGTATTTATCTAAATAAAGAAATTATATCCAAAGTATGTCTAAAATACCTCTGTAAAATAAAGTAGGTACCTATTAATAAATGATACACAAAGTAAATAAATTTAGTATATAATTAATTTTATTAAAAAAAGTAATTAAACAAATTAAATTCAATTCATTTTACTTCAAAACTCAATACAAAATATAAAAAAAAAAAAATGATGTAATCATCCATTTGCTTTCAACGTTTTCTTTTATCACTTTTCACTGATTATATTTTGCGCACAAACAGACATTCTGCTTACGTATTTGCTACTTTCGCATGTGAAATATAAATGCGCGATCAATAGATGCAATGCTATTACAACGCAAAGGATTACTACCTTTAAAATGTATTTTTATCGATTCAACCATCACGTCTTTTATCAGTTCTACAGATTTTATTTCATATCTACAACCATTTTTTTTTATTTCAACAAAATGTTTGTATTATTGATAATCTGTATGTTGTTTGGCTAACAAACAATTGGCATAAGTTTTGTCAATTTTACAGACATTTACAAAAGTGATTTTTGGTTCTGTTTTTATGGATATAACAAAAACTTTGTTAATTCAACAATAAATATGTTCAATTGATAAACTATCGATTTATTAAACTGAAAATTGTGTTTTGTTAATCTGACAAAGTTGTTTTTTAGTAAATGTTCTATCCGATTGACAAAATATCGTTCAAATTGATAAAACTTAAGTTGTATTGATAAGTTTTATTTATCATTACAACAATTTTTTTTCAGTACAACAAAACTACTTTTGTTGAAATTTTACAAAAGAATTTTGTCAATATTACCTGGTATTTTATTTTCAGTGTAGCCAAGTCGTTAATGGAAATGAAAGTTATGGGAAGACGTGTCTGGCTAAATAATTATTTTTGGATAATTTTTTGACACTTGAAAAGAGTAGTTCACCAAACTCTAATCTGAGATTTGTCGAATTACACACTTTTAATTGAAATGCATTGTTTAATTTCCTCTTCAACATTCTACCAAAAGAAAACGTCCAAAAATTAGCCTATAAGATAATTTATTATCCTGCTCCCGAAGGAGAATTCCATGTATTATGTTGTAAACGTCCCAATATTCGCAGTAAATTGGTTTCTGTTTGAACTTGGGAGCGTGTTCGTAATGTATGGCATAGTTTTATTCAAATTACCCATAGAAATCTATCCTTATTTATAGTCAGTAGAACAATTTTTTTTTCCAGTCAAAAAAGCGTTTTCCGGTTAAAAACATTTTTCGTTCCGGTCAGAAAACGGTTAGACCGGATTTCCAAATTTTCTCCGGTCAGAATAAATAGATTTCGGTCAGATATGACCGGAATCCGGTCAGAATGGCATCACTGCTGGCCACATTATAATGTAAACATTTTTACGTCGACGAAGCTGTGACTATAGATAATGCATTTTGGCCTTACATGCCAGAAGACATATTTTCTTTGCGGTGGATGACAGAAGTATCGTAAAGTGGATTTAAAAGAATTTACCATGACGCAGTAGTCGCTACTGGATCGTGCCAGTAGGTACAAAATAGCTAGGACAAAAGAATTTCTGATAATTCGGGACTTTACCAGGAATCTATCATTTATAGTTCCAAATTTATTGTTGCTTTTAAGTGGTAATATTTTACAATTAATGGTCGTAATTAAATGAAGAAAGAAAGCAAATATTAGGCTCCTTAAAAGAAAAAATTCGTGGGCACAATTTTGGACAAATAATGGCCCAATCCAGATGATCCTCGAATCACAGCCCCAATGTTCAAGGCGACAAAGAAGTCTGAATCTTCATTTCAAAAACCAGGGTATCGCAGATACCAGAACGCTTGGTGAAGGCAGCATGCCCATGATCGAGGAGGATAAAAAAAAAATAGGTGGCGCAACAGGCGGGTAGACACCCAAAGCCTAGCTTCTCGCAACCATTCGTTTTGTGTGAGTTTCTATTTTTGGGACGAATGGAAGGGACCTACAATTGTATGCCGAGTCCGAACGGCTGAATTGAAAAGCTCTTTCATGACAGTCATACTCTCGGATGTTTGTCAAACGTTCGCCAGAGGTGGCGCAGTAGAAAAAACTTTTAAGATGTAATTTGTAAGATCGAGGAGGATAGAATGGCATTTAAAACTATCTATAAACCACCGAACAAAAGAAAAAGCTATATAAGTTTGCATTTATCTTCCCAATTCGTATAAACTTCCACTACATGTAGCATTGCCATCCATCCGGGTTTTCCCGGATATTGTACTCTTTTTCGCCTATGCGGGGAACGTCCGGGATAGTTTTTCCAGATTGTCCGGGTTTTTCATTTTTTCATCATCAAGAGAAAAGGAAATTCAAAATTAACAGAGCTTGAAAGAGCAATTTATTTCCCACTTGTTGATAGTGATTTTGAATCGTTACTTGTTGCTTCTGAATTCTGCAACATCTATAATGATGGATTTACACAGTCAAGGCTAATGATGTGTAAGAGTGAGTCTTGAGCCAGTAAGAGCCAGTACAAAACTAATAGCCAAACAAAATTGAGTCAAGTTTTAGCAATGACAAATATTGCCCTGTAAGACTGCGATCTGTAAACTCAGTCATCCCTCAAGTCAAGAACCCTTCTAGATATAAGTACATATAAGTAACCTTTTCCCCCCTATGGGAATCACTATAGGTCAGTATTGACCTGAGTGTGGCACGGAGAAAATCCACGCCAGCCCACAAACCTAACCTAACCTAACCTAACCTTTAAGACAAGTATTTTTTTTTAATATGGCAACGCTCCGACCGCTGGCTAATAGGATAGTTAATCTGGCAGCTTCCTATTCAGTATATTTTGGCAAATCATCAGGCGTACATTCTTTGCGACTCTAGACTGTAGAGGTTGGAGTGAATGAAGCAATAACTTCAGTTGCTCTTCTTTTCCAAGCTCAGTGAAGAAACAAGAAAGACGGATCGCAAGTATCAGTACCTAAAGAAAAGGTGGATATTTTTGCTTCAATATTTTCAGAGAATTCTACTCTGTACAATTGGAGCCACCATCTATCCCGAGGGTGGGGTCTTGGATGACATCTATAAAATTTCAACTACGAGCAATTTAACAAATCTTTAAGAAGCTGTAGGTAGATATTGTAAAAAAAGCAACGGGATCAGACTTGGTGAAAAACTGTGCACCAGATTTTGAGCTTATGCATATATACTATGTATGCTGTTCAAGATGTCAGACTCTCAGAAGACGTTTGCTTCTTCCTGGAAGACCGCTTGCATTCAGCTCGAAACAGCCCCCCCCCCCCCCCCCCTTTCTATAAAGTACGGGTTATACCAGGCCTCGAATATTGTTAGCATATTATATGGAGCTCAGTCCTTAACAGGACGTTAACAAAGGCGAATGAAGATCTTAGTCGTTTCGAACTCTAAATTCTTCGAGTGCTTTTTAATGGGGAGATTTAACAGCGAACTGTACGAGCTATACAGCGATATCGACTTGGTCAGAAAAGTACGTATTACATTCGAAAAGTCTTCGATTCCAAACCGGAGAGACAACGCAGTACAGCAAGACCTCACCTTAGGTGGCGCGCACAAGTGAAGGGGACCTCAACCAACTTGGAGTGCGCAACTGGAGGCGGTTAGCCAAAGATCGGTCTAATTGGAGAGGGGTATTGGTTGAGGCCCAAGTCTACCCCGGACTGTAGCGCCATGTAAATACTGCATAATATGGAGCTCGGCCTCAAAAAAAAAATAGACGTAACCGAAGCGCATTTCAGGTTAAAGGCGCTACACATTCGCACCTCGTCGACAAAGTTGTTGTTGAATTATTTTACATTTTTTTGTGGGATAAATTGGTTCCGTCATAATATTTGATGTAAAAGTGTCTGATGGTCTAGGGGGTCAATACAAAATAAGTTGGAAAAGCCCTTCCGTCTTGTTTTACTTCCGTAAAAGGTTTTGATGGTGACTGAGGTAGTCAAATCTTATCTAAATTTGCATCTCCTGGTTGTGGCTTAGTCTTCTAGTAAGGGCGGAGTTTGACCGTAACAGAATTGCAGAACTTCATCGTCATCCTACTGCAGAGGTGGCTGTTTGTCTTCGGTGATATTCGGTCAATATTCCAGTAGCAAGGAGTCTATTGCCTCTGACGCGAACGACGGTGGTCTTCGAACTGACGAGATGAAGTTGATTGATGTAGTCAGCTCCCAATACCATGTAGGGTCCGGTGAGCCACCAATTCGGTGAATATAAATTTTTTTTTTCATGAGGACATGGCCACTAATAAATTATTATACCTGCCAGGATTCTCACCTTATTTCTGGAGAAGAATTATCAGGTGCAGTTTGAGACAAGCTCTTGATGTAGTTTTTTTTACTGATACCTCAGGTCTGCTAAGTCGTATTATCGCGCCGGCTTTAGCCAGCTTTGCCAGCAAAGCTTATATGGGCTAGAATCTGGGTTTTTCTATGCAAGTTTTGATGACCATGTAAGTTTGCGGGACCAACTGCGATTTTATGACAAATTAGTTAAGAACTTTGAGAGCGGGTTGGCCGTCTGAGAATATAACTATAGTTTTACCACGTATATTAGAGGTCCGATTTTTTTCGGCCGTAATGGTTAATGGCAAGGACTTAACTCTATAATATGGCCGACTGAATAGTTCGCTTGAGGCAACTCTCCATAGACGCCAGATTCAGTCCCTGCCTCCATCTTAGAAGCGTCTGTGTACCACACTATGTCAAGTCGTCATGGAATGGGTTTGCCTTTTTCCCAGTCCCCACCTTTGAGGGACACTGAAAGAGAAGTTTTTATCGCAACCATATTCCAGTAGCATTGTCGTCTAGAAACATGCTGAATGGGCTTTCAGGCTTCATAGCGACAAGCAAAGACAGATTATCTCTATAGAAGGAATAAGGGTCAGTGTTGATCAAATAGACGATGTTTATTTTAATATTAGACCTAGGACGACATCATTGGACCGTATAGACAGCCTGAAACCGTGCATTCGAATTCGCCACTGAAAACGACTGCTACGTGCGTCGGGCGGTCGTCGTCGGCATATCCTATGCCATCAATCCCTTGATTTCCCACGAATTGAAGTAGGTCGTCAATGATTAGGGACCATACGAGTGGCAAGAAGACGCCCCTTGAGAACATCTAGTTGTGGCTGCCGAGATTTCAAGATGCGGGTCTGAATTACACTTAAATTGAGCATTCCCATCTTCCTATGATTGGCGACAGATTCATATGATCTTGGTGGATTTAAAGGATGAGTAATTGAAAGCTCTTTCAATATCTATGAAAGGCAACAAGGCACATTTTCTTTCGATAGATGGAGTCCGAACAGAGACCTGTAGAGACGAACAAGGCAACCTTGTAGTGGAGTCACAGTCGGTGCTGAGGATATGAAAAAACCGTTTCTGCAGACTGCTAAACGGCGAAGACGACACAAATTCAGCTGTCAGGCAGAAGGAACCATTCAACCTGGGCGATGAAAGCCAAGACTTCCGTCCACCTGACCAAAATGAGGTAAGGATAGCAATATCCAAGCTGAAGTCCAACAAAGCTGCAGGACCGGACGGTTTATCGGCCGAGCTTTTTAAGGCAGCAGGGGATGACTTGGTATGATGATGACTCCTTAACATCGCTTACAAAATTCTGTCTGCCGTACTGTGTGAACGCCTAAAACCATTTGTCAACGAACTGATTGGACCCTATCAGTGCGGTTTTAGGCCCGGTAAGTCCATAACCGACCAAATATTCACACTACGGCAGATCCTGGAGAAAACTCAAGAAGTCCAAATCGATACTCATCACCTATTTATCGATTTTAAAGCCGCATATGACAGCATTTATAGAGACGAGCTATACAGAGCCATGTCTAGTTTTGACATCCCTGCCAAACTTGTCAAGTTGTGCAGAATGACGATGGAGAACGCTCGCTGCTCCGTAAAGTTTGGAAACAATCTCACCGAGACCTTTGATGTGAAAAAAGGATTTAGACAAGGTGATGCGCTGTCATATGACTTTTTCAACATCATTCTTGAGAAAATTGTGCGAAACTTGCAAGCCAACACCAGGGGCACAATTTTCCAAAAGTCCGTGCAACTACTTGCATACGCTGACGACATCGACATCATTGGCAGAACACAGCGAGCTGTCACTGGTGCGTTTGCAAGTATCAGTACAGAGGCGGCAAAAATGGGTTTAGTGGTGAATGAGGACAAAACGAAATATATGCTGTCAACAAGAAGGGACACACAACATCGACGAATCGGACAGAACGTCACGATAGACAGCTATAACTTTGAGGTAGTTCGGGACTTTGTCTACCTCGGCTCCGCTATTAATTCTGAAAATGACATCACATCAGAAATCAAGCGAAGAATTACACTTGCCAACCGCTGTTACTTTGGCCTAAGAAGGCAATTGATTAGTAAGGCCTTGTCGAGAAATACCAAGGAGACTATCTATATAAGACCCTCATCATCCCAGTCCTGCTTTATGGCGCAGAATCATGGACGTTGTCAAAAGCGGATGAAAATCTCCTTGGGCGCTTCGAACGTAAAATTCTTCGAGTGATTTTCGGTCCCGTTTGCGTTGACGGGCTTTGGAGGAGGAGATTTAACAGCGAACTCTACGAGCTGTACAGCGACATCGACTTGGTCAGAAAAGTACGTACGTACGTACGACTAAGATGGCTAGGACATGTAGAGCGAATGGACACCAACGCTCCGGCCCGAAGAGTCTTCGATTCCACGACCACGAGTAGCTAGAGAAGTATCCTGTCCATCCACACAGAGGATTTGATTAAATCTGTTACTGATGTCTCGTTTTCTAACTTTTACGTGCCCCTGTCAAACTTTAAAAATCTTAAACTAATATTGCTGATGGTCATACAAAATCCTTTTTTATTTATGGCAACAAATTGAACTCAACCACCTGATATCTATACAACTTCATACCGCCCAATTAACTGAGTTCTAATTTAAATTTGTAGATTCCGCCGGCAGACAGTAACTAAGAATAGAGAGATTCATTTGCAGTGGCTCTCCTTGCCGAATCAAGAAATTAATATTCTAATTTGCTGATCCTTTGTCAGAATCTCGTCTTTCAACGCGCGCCGTAGTAGTCTTCATGTTGCTAGTCCTTTCAATTTTCCACTCTTCAACTTCTAATGAGTTTCTTGATGAGTTTCTCTCCAAAGATACTCTTTTCAATTATCAAGGCCAACGTTGCCTTGCCATCGGATTGGTGATTTCCCATTTCTCCCTTTTGCTACTAGTTTACGGGACCATCAGAGACCAGACAGACAGCCAACATTGTCCAGATGTTGGTTTTATGTTGCACCACAAAAATGTTCTCTTTTTTGTTCATATTTTAAATTAGAAATAAAAACTCTGCAGGAGGGCGACGAAGGTTTTTGCTGGTTGGCAACCGACCAGGATGATGGAGAAGGATGAAAAAGCACATTCGTGGCTGTGTCGATTGAAATTGAATTTCCAATTCCGATTCTCATGTTCAACGAGGGAAATGCTGTCGAAGGATCTCTGAAGTGGTATACGCACTTGGATGAAGGACAACACTCTTATAGATGCGGAGAGAAAGAGAGAAGAGTGCTCCTAGGGATATGCACTTTTAACCTCGTTCTTTTATAACTATACTTGTACGCATCGTCATCTCTATACAACATCATCAGCATCACCATCAACATCACCACCGTCAACTGAAAATGAAATACTTCTTCGACACCTCATTAAGCGACACCTCTGAAGTCCTGGAAGCACTAACCACTAACGCTTATGTAGAACCACGTGACATTAATGCTACAAATATATGTATGAAATGAACTGACATTATGCCTTTGTTTATGAATACTACATCATGACGCACACACACATCCAATATTTTATCGTTACGTTAGCACGCGTTTAAAATAGGGGAGGGGATAGCACAATACGCATTTGAAAGTCGGTTAGCAACAAGGAATCGATTGAAAAATCCTCCGTCCTGATCAACCCTAAGTTGAAGTATCCTTTAAGAGTTGAGTTCGAGTTCTCTTTGTGCACACTTATTTCCGTAGTTTTAATTTTTTTTTTTCTGATGCTTTTTTTATGTACCTATTCGATGGACATTATTGCAGCAGCAAGTGATGCATATACCAGAACGTGCAAAGTATCCTTGATCATCATCTGTGTGGAATGGAAATGTGCAGGATGCACTCTGTTTTTTTTTTGCTGACTACAGAGGTGGAAGTGAATTCCCAGGAAACTAGTGAATAGAAATGTGGATTTCAATGTCTACCGGTGCAAGGAGTATAGAAAAGCTGCTTTGTGTATCGAGATGACCTTGAATTTGTCCCTGCATTTGCTCTATATTTCGTTATGCAGCAGATGTAGTTGCACATATTATAATAAAGGGCTTTGTAGTGCAATTTACCATTATGGGTTAACCTGGGAAGCGATGCAATTAGTTTGTAGTTTCTAGTTCAGCTTGTTCTATAAACAGTAGGTACCTTGAGGCGGGAATAAAAACTGGTTGAGATATGCGGCAGCAGGACCTCATGGGCAGGTGATTGTAGAATGAATTAAATAAAGCAATTATTGTGCAATGAATAAAGTAAACCTGAATGGATACATTTTTTTTGTTGAAAATTGACTGGCAAGTCGCTTGACTGTCCTATAAACATCTGAGCAACATTTTATAAGAGCCCTCAAATAACTACTGGATTTATTACACACCAGAAGAACTATCTCGGATGGAAAATAGAAAAAAATTGGATCATCATCGTAAAGTCGTTTGATGTCAGTTTACCAATAGCAACATTGCGGCAACAAGATTGCAACATGTTTTACAACATTTTGATATTAAAAATATTGCAGCAACATTTAGTTAAAAATGTTTTTGTCATTGATGGGATGGAATCCAGCAACAGTAAACACAATATTTGATTGCCAATATTTTCGCAGCAACATTTAGTTAGTATTGAGAACATTGCATATAAACACTGTCAACAATGTTAATTATTTTTGCAACGTAGAGATAGATGTAAGTGTTTTGTTGTAATAATTGACAAATGTTAGCAACATTACTGTAACATTGATGAAGAATTCCACATGATGTTGGTTTTGTGAGGGGGCAATGCACGACTTAAAAGAATGTGGCAACATCGTGGATTTCATTATAGCAACATTCAGGAAAAATAACTTGCATATAAAATCAGATCAGTGGTGTCGGTACAAATACGTCGTAGAAAATAACCTTTTTGGCCAAAGGTATGGAAATAGGAATTCTTCATTTTACGATTAACATTTTATCAACATCCTTTCAACATTGACAAAGTTTTGGTGAAACGAGTAGAAGTTTGCCAAAAGTAATAAAAATATTTGGCATAGTTATTTTTCTAGCAACATCCTATAGCGTACAGCGATATGTTTACTTATCCTAGATAACAGCTAATTTTGCAAAACAACGTTGAAAATATTTTTGAAGTGAGGTCTATTCCTTTAATGTCCCTCAACCTTCCTTCATCAGATCTACTAAAATCCACGCATGTTAAAAAAAATGTTCAGCAACTTTTGACTTTGACAAAAACCACACCAGCAACATCGTCTTTTTTTGTTCGGTTATGTGTCGGTTTGAAATTTATAAGCTTATTAAAAACACACTGCCAATGCAATGTCAGCTTTTTTCAAGATTCAAGATTCAAGATTCAATATCCAAGATCCAAGATTCAAGGCTCAATGGTAGGTACTCATATACTGACAATCTGAGCGAAAGTTTGACGTTTGACTCTCAGAAAAATAAAATTACAATGTCACACATATCCTTACACTTTGGTGATCATTTTCTTTGGGGTGTTTTTGATTACTTGCAATATATAAGCTGACTTTTACAAAAATTAAGAGCCAAGCAACATATTAGATTAGACTTAAAGTTTAGAAACATTTCCAATTATAGTAATCAATAAAAACTAATAGTGTTAGTAGCTACTTTTCGAGCTACTAGTTTTCTTTCCAAAGACACATTAAATATGCCAATACCAAACAACTAAACAATCGTTCACATCCTGTTCTCTAGCAACATTCTAGGCAACATTGGTAAGCATTTGCATCATTTAAGCTAATAATTGATGGTGATGATTTTTAATTTTTGGGCTATTGTTGTAGGTCAAGAAGGGAGAAATGATCTCATTAAAAAAAATTTTAGACCAACGAATTCTAGCAACATGTTGCAACCTCTCCACGGAATAAAATCGCTTACTCTACTATATCGATTCAATGAATATCGCCTAATGACGGCATAACACATTGTTCAATTATATAAGACCTCTTTCCGTCATCGTGGCAAACTTTGACAACACCTCACAGTGTCTTGCCAACGTCTTGCGCAAACCAAATCATTGTAGCCGCCCATAGTCCCATTCATTAGTCTCTGTGTCACCATAATCATAAAATTTAAGTACACCAATCGATATCTGTTCCACGAAAAGACCAGGCCCACAGTGCGATAAACCAGATCACAACTAAACTCAAAAAATGTGTGCTCACGCGAACAAGTTATGGGTGTCGTGCTACTGTGTTCCGTGCAGCAAACCTACTGCTCAATGGCATTATATTCATAGTCTGTCCAAGCAATCAGTGTTTCAGTGAAAATTTTCAAAGGATCATCAGATCGATCGGTCTGGTCTGGTCTGGTCGAGTATGGCGACGAAATTTATGTTGATACCTATATGTACTTATTATATACATGGTAAGTGTCTGTCTGGATCTTGACGCCCGGCATGCAACACATTTTCACGTTTAATAGGCTATAATAGCGACACGTCGGTCGGTGGCTGTCCTTGTCATTGATATGGCGTCAACTTCAAATTGGAGCTAGAAACTAATTCACTTGATACATTCCACTAGAATCTAGCAACGAAACTTAACTGAGCTGCTAAAATGACATGATGATGTCTCACATGCAACTGTCAGTTTTCAACGTCACAATTTAAATTAATTTTTGAACGGGGGTGTTCAAAGTGTTTGCATTCTTTTGATCCGATCAGACAAAATATTTAAATAAAAAAGCTTGAGGCTTATAAAATTAAATGGTGACATCGAATGAAGCAGGGTTGGTTGCTTATAAAAATTCAGCATTTTAGCAGAAAAAAAAAATGCATTTAACAGCGAAAAACAGAATCTCCACTCCAATTGTGACAAAGAGAAAAGGACTATACTTAAAGGGCTATACTTAAAGGGCTGCTCGGTGTTTCGGAACGCAAAGCCGAACCATATGGGCGTAGTGGCTCAGCGATTAGTACAATGGATATCTGAGAGGGGGTTAGATCCATGGAAAAACAGCAACATAAATATTAAGGATTTTTCCTTCTGCCGCGATAAAAATTCGAGAGTGTAATTGTCCGGAGTGTATGTGCATCGCAGCTACCACTCTAAAACAGTGGCGTATCAATTAATTGGGGCAAGGGGCTTGCTTTTCCCCCATTTCAAGCTAGTATCTTCAGTAAGCGTCCTTGCTTAAGGGATCTTTTGAAATAACTTAAAGACAACGTCTTCCAAATAAAGCAAAAATTAACAAGTGTTTTTGGATATTATGACAGATATGACACCCCAAAAAATTGTAGCTAGATATAATAACCCCATCGTGAAAAACTTGTTAATTTTGTCAATTGGAAATGTATTGAAAGCAGTTCTTGTGTCGAAAAATCAGACTATCTCCGTAATGGAATTAAGGCGTATCTTCGAAATAAGTGGTGGAATTTTCGAACGACATATTTGCCAAGGAATTTAAGGTATGAAGTTCAATCAATGGGTTTGGCGATCAATGAGGGCAAGAAAAAGTATATGCTGTACTCTTGGTTGTGCTGTTGTGGTTGTGGTGTTCCCCTACGGGCATCACAATGGATCAGTATTGTTCTGAGTGTGGAACGGAGAAATTCCCACCAACCCACAAACTTAACCTACTCTTGGTTGTTTTGAGAGGCAAATTCTTTGAGTAATTTTTGGTCTCGTTTGCATAGACGATGAATGGAGGAGGAGATACAACGACGAAATGTACGGGCTGTACAGCAACATCGACCTAGCCAGAAGAGTGAAGGTCCAACGACTGAAGCTGGGCATGTAGAGCGAATAGACTCGAATGATCCGCCCCGAAAGATCTTCGAATCCACACCCGAGGGACGGCGCAGTAGAGGAAGACCCCGACTCAGGTGGCGGACGCAAGTGGAAGGGGACCTTATCCAACTTAGCGTGCGGAACTGGAGACAGCTGTCCACAGATCATGCTGGCTGGAGACGCCTGTTGGTTGAGGCCCAGGTTCACTCCGGACTGCAGTGCCATCTTAAGTAAGTATCTTAGTATGTTTTTATGTAAATTCTATAGCCAATGCAACAGGTTTCAATTTCTAACGGCCGTTTGCTGATACGACTCATAGTGATTTAAGTTCCACATAAACTCTTATGTTTATGCCATACAAAAAGTACCCCATAAGAATTTAAGTAGAACTTAAATCGTTATGAGTCGTATCAGCAAACGGCCCTAAATCCACTGCACAGCAACGCATTGAACTAAAGATTAAAAATTAAATAGACTTGGCAGCATTGAATTGAATTATTATTTGTTTGTTTACTCTAGTATTTTGTGTCAAATTGACAGCAACCGATGCAAGTTGAATTCTATACATCCTGTGCTAAAGATTGAAATTATTTTTCTCTTATCATTTATCTTCTTATTAGTACTAAAAAAAAGTTATAGTACTTTTTTAAAGAAATCTAATCGAAATTAAGTATTTTTAGCAGCATTTTATTCATACGTCAATGTTTCAAATTCCAAATGTCAAAAAAAAATGTCAATTAAGTATACCGAATATATTTTTTGGCGGAAAATTAACCTAGAAACAAAAGAATCAGAGGAATTTCTTGTTGAGTAGAAAAAGATCGTTTTTCAAAAAATTATTGAACATTCAGGCTTAGGGCCAGTTTCAAGACTAGCTGATAAAGTCTCGGATAGCCTATCCGGAATTTATATGTCAGATAAACGTAATATTTCGGTTTCAAAGGTTTCTGATAGTAATAGCTGACAGATAAAGTCTCGGATAGTCTATCAGCCAGTTCAACCGGCTGTTAAAGCCTTTATCCGGAAGGAACAGAGTATTTCAAATTATTTTTAGAAACCCTCGACGATGAAGATTTCTGAATTGTTCACTATTTTGTTTAACTATATCCATGCCCAGTCAATACCTTTCACCGTGGGCGTTGGACTTTGCCAGGTGCATTTTGTCTCCTATCCTTTTCCTTACTTATATGGACTGGATGTTACAGCGCAGTCTTGGCGAAGAACGTTTCGAATTGGAACATTCGAGGATAAGTCGTTTGCTGATGACTTGGTCTTTGCTGATGACTTGGTCATCCTTTGGTCCTCTTCGACGGAACTTCAATGCACACTCTATCCGTTTGTAGTCGCTTATGTGGAAGCTGAGATGAAAGTGAACGTAAACAAATCTCAAGTGATGGTCGTCTCCAGAACGCCCGCCTGTTTAATGTATACTCACAAGTGATGGAAGGACCAAGAGCAATGCTAAGTTTATCTGTAGGATTGGTCAGGTTGGTCAATTCTGTTATTATAAGAGGACTGAACTTGGTGTCAAAGCTAAACTGTCAAGTTGTCAGTCGTTAATTCGGAGTTTGTTCCAACTCTTACCTATTTGGGTAATGACCGAAAGAAAAAGATCCCGGATACAAGCTGCCGAAATGAGATTCCTCAGTTGTATTGCTGGTGTGACCCGCAGAAATGGTGGAAACGCCAGAATACGTGAGGGACTCAATGTCGAGCAGCTACTGCTCCGGACGCAGCGGTGGATTAGTCATTTTAAAGCGCATGTCCTTAACCATGATCTTACAACGTGCTATGGAATCCGTACAATCGGGCAGGCGTCCTCTAGGTAGACCCAGGATGAGATGGTTAGATCAAGTCCATAATATCTCCCCTACCCGTATGGGAATTGCCTTTATGATTTACAGTCGATGGCGTAGAATCGAGACTATGGACGGTGCACTTGGACTTGCGCAACCTACACCAGCGACCCACTTAAGGGATAAGCGGGGTATCGAAAATGAATGAATGAATGAATTTATCCATGCTAAATTAAAAAAACTAAAACAACACAATTCACTTAAAAATGTGATAAATAATAAAAAAACATCATTTCCATTCCTGTCAAACAATTAGTGCCTGATAAATTTTTCTACCGGATAGTTTATCAGAGACTTTGACGATGAAACAGAAAAAAAATATCAGCTACTTTTATCTGGTGGATAGCGTGATGTGTCGGCTAACTACCCGAAACTTTATCCGGAACATTTGAAACTGGCCCTTACACTCCACAAATTGTTTCACATTTCTTTAATTTATTATTGACTTGAAAAATTGTTTAAGTACATATATATCTGTTTCATCTGTACTTGCATTGAAGTGTTTCGAAATTCTGCAATTGTGTTGTTGGCATAAATCTGTCAAAAATCAGAAATCCAATTCGACATTCATTGAACTGATATGATTTCTCAAAAGAAAATCATTATGCGCGGGGCTAATAATAATTTTTAGTCTTCATGTCATTTCACAATGGAAAAATTTTCGCTATAAAATCACCTATTGTGACTTAAAAAATTTTCAATTTAATGTTAAAGTTAAAAATCATTGGGACTTACCAATAATAATCAGTTTTAATTTTCAACTTAAATATTTTGACGGTCACGGTGGACAATTTTAAATGGAAATTTTCGCCATTGCGACTTCGTAAAAGTAAGCGCACATGCCAAACTCCATATAAAAAAAAACTGACATTTCATCATTTGCGCTAGAGCACATATCGTGAAATGTCAGTTTTTTTTTTATATGGAGTTTGGCATGACGCTAGTCATCTAGCGGTCAATGGAACGCGGGCAATGGCTATACCATTTAAGAAGCTGTCATATGAAAATTATATATTTATCTTTGTCGCTCTCTAGCTAGTTGTAAGAACAACGAAAACAGAAAATGCTAGGATTATGTGCATTGATTTGATAAATCATTTGTAATTTTATGGGTAAAATCATGTCAAGTCTCTATATACCGTGTAAAGCTGCATAATTTACTATTATATAAACTCTGCGTATGATATTTGCAGGTTATACGGGTGGGCCATCTAGTGGTTTCTTTTTAAAGCAAGGTTATTTTAACACTGACTGTTTTCCGCTCGAAATCTTGACAGGAAGTCAGTATCATACCTCCGCGGAATGGAATGAGTCGCTTTACGCTTCAAAATCGTTTGGAAATGTTGAAAACTTATTTCCAAAGTGAGTGCTGTGCAGCCCAAACAGTGCGATCTTTTGGAAAGAAATTTTTGCCGAAATGAAGCATCCGCGCCTGCTGTACGCAAGTTTGTGCAAAAGGTTCGTAAGACTGGTGTGCTAGTACAATCGTCGAGAAGCCAATGCATGTACAGAGGGTGAAAGTTTGGTGCGGATTGTGGAGTGGTGGCATCAGTGAACCATTTTTCTTCGAAAATGTGGCTGGGAACAATGTTCGGTCAACGGTGCGGGCGTTACAGAGCCATGTTAGCAGACTTTTTTTTTACTGAAATTGAAGACATGGATTTAGGCGACCTCTGGTTGATGCAGGATTGCGCGCCATTCCACACAGCCCATGCCACAATCGATCTTTTACGCACCAAATTCCCAAATCGTGTTATCAGCCATCTTGGCGATGTCAATTGGCCGCCTCGGAGCTCCGATTTGACACCTATGGACATTTTTTTGGTGGGGAACCGTGAAGTACCGATATTATGTCAACAATCTGGAAACTATTCAAGCACTTAAGGCCAATATCATCCAAGCAATCCGTGAGCTACAGCCTGAAATCATCAACAAGGTCTTGACAAATTGAAGTGACAGAATGCGCTACTGCGAAGCCAGCCGAGGCAGCTACTTGAAAGACGTTGTATTCCATAATTAATGGGAATGTTTGCTCTTACTAATAAAGCCATAATACATGGAAAAAATTTAATTTTATTACTTTTATAACATTTTTAAAAAGAAACTTGTATTTGGCCCACCCTTTATAGGTACACGATACTATAATGGCCAGTTTACATCGTAGGTACCTCTTTTATTCGCAATGACCCTGGCTGATTGTCAACAGGTATTCTCTCAGTCGCAGTAAATTGTTAACTGCTTCTTCTGACCTAGACAGTGCGTCATAAAATATAAACAAAAGGTACCTATACGCATTCGTGATTGTTATTTAAACAAATTGTTTAATCATAGTCTGGTACTTTTGTTTATTTAGCGATTGCGATATTAAATAAATGACACAGTTATTTTGGCATGCGCCAGACAGAACAGGGAGTATGTTTGTCAAAAAAAAAAAATAAAATAAAAATATTGACACAGCAAATATTTAATGACTGCTACTGGGTGTACTGTCGGTGTGCTGAATTTCTTAATACTCGTTGTACTGGGTTTACTCTTTAAATTTTTAATGAAATTCAGACGAAATAACACTGAATATAGGTTAGGTTAAAAGTGGCTCTCGATGAGAGAAACACTTGGCCGGTATTCGGCACTCAGATTTGGGGAGCTATTTCTTTGCTGGCTACTCAAGTGAACCATTTGATGCCGGCTATGAAGCTAAGAATGTTAGCGGCGCTGGTGTTACCTAGATCATTGAGATCACTGAGAAAATAGTTTTCTAAGTGGACCTTTCTTAGATTAGCCAGGGCAGGGTTACTGCAAAGAAAGTGAGTGACGGACTCGTCCTCCTCCTCATCTCTACAGCTTCTGCAGAAGTCATTGTATGGCAGACCGAACCTTTGTGCGTGTATACCTTTCGAGATGCTGGATCTATTAAGTTGAAGAAGCTCCTTGGATCTTTTTGTGTCCAGAGCTGGCCAGGTGAGTCTAGCAGTGTCGCAGTATCCTACATGTTTCCATCTGAACCCTGCTCTGCTCTGCTGTTTAGCGTAGGAAAATGGTGCATGCACGCTATGCAGACTTATACTATCCACGCCAGATGAGCCTCGCCTTGCTAGTTCGTCTGCTGCACTGTTCCCTGGGACGTCACAGTGACCAGGAACCCAGCAGAGGGTGAGGTTGTACTCTCCAGCTATCTCGTTAAGAGATACGCGGCAATCTCCCACCGCCTTAGATCTTATTTCGCTGGATATTAATGATTTGATTGCAGCTTGGCTATCAATGTATATGACGATATCCCTTTGTGATACCGAATTAATCGACAGCCAGGCAGTTGCCTGACAATTAGCTATAATTTCGGCTTGTAAGACACTGCAGTGTTTCGGAAGACGAAGGAGAGGCTCAGATTTAATTCGTCTGAAAAGACTACGGCGCTCACTCCCTCTGGTGTCTTAGAACCGTCTATGAATATTGACAGCGATTTGTGTGGTACCTTTTGTGAATCCCATTGGTTTCTGTTCGGTATTTCATGGGTGAAGCCTCTTTCGAAGTTGATTTTCATAGGCAGATAGTCGGTAGTGGTGGTCAGGGGGGATCGTCTGTAGAAGGATGCTGGCGTGCCGAGATGGTCGCCCTCTTCAGTGTTTGCCTTTCCTTAATCTGATCGCAACGTTAGTGGCATATTCTTTACTGACGATGTCAAGTGGAAGTAAGTTGAGCATGGTTTGCAAAGCGGCGCGGCGGCGGCGGTTGGAGATGCCCTTAGTGCGCCCGTGATGCACAGGCGTGCCAAGCGCTGAGTCTTCTCTAAGACATTTAGATTGGAACTTTTGTTCAAGGCCGGCCACCACAAAACGATGCCATATATGACCGCAAAGTACAAATCAAAATACCTTTTTTGACGTTTTCGTTACATTGACATTTATTATGACAGTTCTTCTACAGTTGAACTTTGCGATGCCCATGTGTTTCATGTTTAATCTTTTATACAAATTTTAAGCAATAAATACAAATGCCATCCAAAACGTCACTTCCCCACCATCTTCATAGTATCTAACTGATGTTCCGTGTCATACTTTCAAAATGTTTTCGTGCTCAAACTCATAGTCAATGTATTGACAGTTTTGGAAGCAGGAAGCTTGCAGAACAAAACAAAAATAAATACCCAGTATAAATGTGTATAACTTGTGTTCCACCATAACCCATCGTAAATCACAACAGCCTTGTTTTGGTGAAGGACTTTTTTAACATCGACAGCCACAGGAGTTTTTTTTTTCCAAAATGAAATAGGTAAGTATATACCTATACATATTTTGAGTTTCAATTCGTCTCGTCAAACGTAAAATACGGCGACGACAAAGACGATAGCGACCAGCCCCAGTGGTAGATGGGGCCACCTAATTAAATCGATATTATCCCTATTATACGTCGACGCATCAATAATGTTGTCCTTGAGTCCTTTTTTCTTTGTTTGCTTTGTTAACTTAATGCGTCTAGTCGATTTGAGGTTTCAATATTATTTCTTGGTGAGTTTTTGTCGCAAGTTTAACAAGTCAGGGTTGTACGTACATTGGATATGGAGACGTAGACGGACACGCAATTTCTTTGTTATCCTGCGATGCATTTCGATGGCTATGAGGTAAATATTTTATAATAAGTGGGAGGCGATATGTCTACGCCAAAGGTAATGACATATAAGTGGGAGATGGATGACGAAGAGTCATTTCAT
Source organism: Cheilosia soror (assembly GCA_949372485.1). NCBI lineage: Eukaryota > Metazoa > Arthropoda > Insecta > Diptera > Syrphidae > Cheilosia > Cheilosia soror. Next base: position 31,694,809 of record OX443561.1, on the reverse strand, counting down.
TAACAGAAGATTGGGGCAATTGGTATTTCGTCATGCGATAAGTCTATAACTGCAGCATGTCAAAGCAGGGAGGTCGTATGTAAAATTTACTTACTTAAGTATAGAGCTATAAACACAAACAGTTCGGAGTGAATGAGCTTCTCACCCAGTTGCCTCCAATGGCGAACTGCAAGCCGGTTAAAATCCGTTTCTAGAAAGTGGTGGAAAGTTGTCACTCAATGTTCTTTGACTGTAATCTTTTTTATATGAATGAACAAAATTTGGTTCTGTTTTTCGATAATGTTTATTTGTTTACCATTCGGGCCCGATTTATGGCATTTTCCATCACTTTTGCTAGAACTTTCGATGATAGGTCCTTGCATTCCTGATGGATATTCTGTTTTATAGCCAGTGCAAATCGCCTTAGAGCTTAGCTTGGAAAAAAATTTCAAATTTTTATAAACATTGTAATAGAATATGTTAGGTAGTAGACTGCGCAATCACAACCTCTCAGTTATTCATTGACCGATGTAGCCTCTCGGTTGGGCATTCAATTGAAAGATTGGAACGAGTCTTCGAATTCTGACAGCTGAAGCGACCAATGAGGGGGCTCGTTCTATTCGGCCAATGAAATAACTCGATTTATTGGTTTTGGCGGTTGAATGGAAAACGCAGAAGAGAGAAGAGCGAGAGTGCGCGAGTTTTAAAAAATATAAATAAAATTTGAAAAAAAACGATTTTTGAATTGTAATAAAAACCAATTTACCAGAAATAATGGTAGATAAAAATATTTTATTTTATTATCTAAACTAGTAGCCTCTACTCAAAAAATATCTTTTCGCCCTGATGTGATGGGTGGGCTCATAAGTAGACGACGATGAGACTTATGGCTATGGTTGGATATGTCTGGAGATGGCAGGCGCTGATTGACATCAACTTGGCGGTGCCTAGTTTCACATTAACTGTGCTTATTTTACCTTACCGTGATATAAACCGGGTACTGGTCTTGTCCATCTGTACCCTTCTTCAATACGTCCCCTCAGTCGTGAAGAACTCGATTAGCATTTACAGGCGAAGCCATCGGCAGTAAGAATAGCGTTATTTAAACTCAAGCCCAACAAGGCTGCTGGAATAGACTAGACACAGACAGCCAGGGGACCGAACTATTTTAGGCTTCAGGTGGTGAACCTGAGCATACAACCATTCATGTCCAAGATTTAGTCAGAAGGAAGTTTGCCTGGTTACTGGTAAATGAAACTTCAGAACGTTTTTTATATGGACTGTCCTTATATTTTAGTACCAGATATTTCGGGAGGGGTTTGAACCCCCAAAACCCCTACTTGCGTTTGGCCCTGGCTACGCCAACACCACCGGCAAAGTACCTACATATTCCACAAAAAAAATCGAAACAATTATTCCGCGTTCTTTAGGATAGTTGCGGTTATGTTGACGTGTATTTTGCATCTGTTTAGTTCACAAATGTCAAAGTAGAATTGACATTTACCGCCATTTGCAATAAAATAGATCATCTTCGGATAGGGTGATGACTTGACCACCTTGAACTTGTGCGCGACCCACCTAAAATGTGGTCGCCCTTTACTGTGTTGACCTCTTGAGGCCAGCTTCAAAGACACTCCTAAATGGCAAATGCACAATATGCAATTTTTTACTATAGGCACTCAGCGAAGGCTGAAACAGCCGACTAGAAGGGCTTCTTCTATTAAGAGAAAGCTATTAAAACCTGACTGCGTTTCCAGCCTCCGTCCTGAGAGTATTCGATTGTACAAAACCAAGCCAGATCAAAATTGCGCGCCAATCTCGAACTGGACCGCTCGGTTAGGAGAAGTCTACATCCAGAGTAGGTGCTGAAATTCAGTCTGGGAGGGCCCAAAGATGATTTAATTTACTATTGAGCAAATTGCTTCATGTTTAGGTTACCCAACTCAAATACAGACATCCAAGCAATAAGAACGCCCATGGTGAAAGGTGTTGATTTAATGGAGTTTACTGTTTACCCAAACAAAGCTTGTAGGACCAGTTTGTATAGGAGTAGAATAGCCCTCAGGAACAGTGTTGGGACTTGAGAGTAGGCAAAAGGTGGTATATTGGGAAACTTAGAAGTGGTAGAAAGTGGTAGATTTTTAAAACAGCCCATAAAAGCTGCAAAACTCGAAATGACGCTCTTTTCTTCTGCTAACAGCGACACCCTCCCACGCTTTTCAAGAGTCGGAAATCAAGCAAGCTACATTGGTTAAATTGAGCAAATGGATTTTCATTAGGTATAGGTTTTCAGACTTTCTGGTTCTGGTTTCTATGCGTGGATGATGGATAATAAGTCTTATAGCGTGTGGGTATTTGTCTCGGTATTTCTTATTATTTGTGTTATTGTTTCATTTTTTTTCTATCTGAAAAAGTGGTAGATTTGGATTTGAGGGTGGTAGAATTTTGAGTTTAGCAAAAAGGAGTAAAAATACCACTTAAGTGGTAGAAGTCCCATCACTGCTCAGGAAAGAAATGTCAATTTCACACCCCTGCATTAGGATTCAAAATTTAGCTCGAGAAACTCGGTAGTATGCCTTCTCCAAGTTCTACGAAACTTGTGTGGACCAGGTCCATGTGAGTCATACTCATAGGCCTTCTCGAGTTTCATTCTATGAGGTAATGTCTCCTTTAACTATGAATTAATCATAGCTCTGCAACAGTTTTTCGACAGCTTAGACATTCATTTTCCGGAAAGACTTGGTTACTGCGCCTGCCACCGGATTCTTGGTCGCTGTTTTCTATTTTTCTGTTTTCTGCAGAAGTCGTGCAAGCCGCCCAACACCGACTGCGACTCTACTACAATGTTCACTTTTTTGTCTTTGTAGGCCATCAAGTCTGTCATTCTAGCGTGAAAATATCTGCCTACTTTGGAACCTCATTAATAAAATCAATAACGACATAATCTTTCTATCGGCCCAGACGTTCTAGTTGCGCGCACCGCTTATGGCGAGGTCTTCCTCTACTATACGATGCCAAGAGACAGTCAGCTCTTAAAGCTCTGAACTCATCTGTTATAAAATCGAAGCTGGTCCTAGAAACTTACATGGCCATTTACGAACTAGCAAAGGAAAACCTTGTCATCCTACACTGGACTCCAGCGCACAGAGGATTTACTGGAAACGAAACGGCTGACTCTCTGGCCAAAGTCGGCGCGACAACGCCACTCGTCGGACCTGAACCCTTCTGCGGTGTCAGTAAGGGATGCTTCAGTGAATACATTAGGACTTTAGCTCAAATCGAATCTAAAACACAGATCTGCACCAAACAGTTCTTCCCAAAATTCTCCCCCGGAAAATCCTATTTTCTAACTAATCTGGATAAAAATACAACCTAAGAATCCTGACAGGAATTGTTACTGGCCATGGTCTTATGAAAAAACACCTTCACCGAATTGGAGTCTCACCAGACCCCACATGTAGACTGTGCCTAGAGAATTACAAATCCTCTCTTCACATTCTCATGGAATGTCCGGCTCTTTTCCGTCTTAGAAAGAAAGCCCAGAGACTGTCTCCGGAGTAAAAAGATGGCTCTAGGACCCTACCAGGGATGGCACAATAGGCTCCTTTAGAGATGCCGCATTGCCATTGCCGGTAAAGGCTCTCCCGACCAATCACCTAAATCTGAATCTAATACGATGCCAATCAATTCGTTGATAAATGATTGGTAAGGCGTTCATATTAGAGTACGAAAAACAGGACCTGGTATGCTATGTTAAAGATTGCGATGCAGAGATTGCATTCATCATTCATTCATGACTTGGTGCATGCTCTTCTACTGCCTTAAACAGCTCGGCCCGTAGGATGTCTGATCTACCAGCCTTGGTCATTATGTTTAATGAAGGATCTCGTAGAAACGCATTCAAGTCAAATGTTGGACGAATTTATCCTTGATGCGGATTGTCCATAAGACGTTCACTTACGTGTCGAAAACAAAAAATCATTATAACCGTGGTTATAGAAATGTATATTCTCGTTTGTAAAATGTTGCAGATTTTTATCTGTCTTCGGTTTTTATACCCGGTACCTCACTGTGGTGAGGGTATATTCACTTTGACATTCCATTTGTAACGCACACGAGGGACGAGGAGGCGTTGTAGGTATGACAAAATATGTATATAATTGATCAGCATCACTTTCTTAGTCGATCTAGCGATGTCCGTCTGTCTGTCCGTCTGTCCGCACTATAACGGCTGTAATTTAAGAGCTAACGACTTGAAATTTGGTAAGTAAGCTTTTATCCACAAAACTGAGGCTAAGTCCAAAGATGAGCAAGATCGAATGAAAACTACTACTACCTCCCATACAAAATATATAGCTATTTGATGTTAAAAATTAAATTTAAAAAGCTACAGTAAAGATAGCAAGTTTAAACTTTGCACATATTGTTTTAATAATATTTAAAAAAAAATTTTTCACAAATATACCAAACATACCTCCCATACAAATACATAATTTTTTAATACTAAAATATATTTTTATTTTTACAATAATTATAGTACCGGGTATTTAAGCTTTGGCATAGTCGAAGATAATTGTCTTACTGGTTTTTTTGTATTATCATTTATAACAGCCAGAACAACTATTCCTTGCACATTCATCGTCATCCCTGACCCGAAAAGATGACTACTTACAGATACAAGTAGCGAATGTCTCTGTACCGAAGTCACTTGAATGCCAGCATAGAATGTGGTAGAAACAACATGTATACCGTGTGCTTGAACATTGTATGTGTCTATACATATAAAATAAGTTGGGAGTACAAGTGGCATACCAACGTACCATACCGTCTTCCTATCCATCTCTGTCTATGACTGCTTTTAATTTTGAACAAGGGGTTTGACTCTGAGACCGACTGACTTCTGACTCTTCTCGGTGATAAAGCTAAAGCATTTGAACGGTTGGCAACAGACAGACGATAAAACTCAATACAAATGTTAGCATGACAATAGGAGCATTATTTGCACGCATCTTTTAGGTTTATTGATGATTTCCATTTGGGTGTAAGTGTTAAAGTCGTTTCAAGCGAAAGTTTCGGCATTTCAAAAAGAGCCTATTATCGAAACAAATATTAAAGTAGTTACATACAACAATTATGTGGCTACTGTTTGTCATTTAGGAATATTTTTGTCTCCGCCCACAGTGGAAAATAACTTGAGACACGTGATGACGACAGTTTTTTACTGATAAGGTAACTCAGCAACCACCCCCACCCTAGAGACTGTACTTACTGATAGCACAGCCGACTAGACGTAAATAAAACGAAAATCATCACCCCTGCGGCGACGCACCGTGAATTATTACAAAATGAATGATAAATGAACTAAGGGTTGAGTTTCTGCACATACAGGAAGAGGAATACGAATGACAAGCAATAGCAAAATGAAACATTTCCGTCTGAAATAACTGCGTCTGCACACGCATGACAAATGGTTGCAGGAAAAGAGAGAAAGAAACTTAACGCAGCAGGTATAAATACCGAAGGGGTAGTGACAATGAGAACTAACAGAATCGCTACCCCTAGGCCAAAGTTGTCACTTTGCGGCGAAAGCTTATTTCTATGATCAATTTGGTGGAAGAACAAGTGAGTTTTTTTTTATCGATTCTCCTTCTGTGTCCCGATGGGATGGTGCCGGTAAGAATTTCTAAACTTTACAAGTGGTTTGCTATTTGCATGGCGATGTTGCCAGCTGCGAGTAGATAAAATGGCGCAGAGATAGTTTCATATTAAGAGAATCTTTTTTTTTGAGCGAAACATTCTCTGTATAAAAACGGAAGTACAGGGTGGGCTATAGTGTATAGGAAAGTTCCATAGATTTTACAAATGTCGTCGAAATGTCAATTTGGTTTTGACGTTTCTGAATCAAACAGATCTAGAATGCAACGCTATAATACTTCTGAAGACATGAAATAATCGTCAAAATGTTTTTGATGAACAACTCGCGTAAGTGTCATATATAATGGACAAAGCTGTTTAGAGCAACAGTGACAGAAGCCTCTGCAGCCATCTCCAGAAAATAATAGCTGGCAGCTTCCAGTTAGGCAAACCAAGTTCGTGAGGTCGCTATCGAATTGTGTGCGCCGCCTAATTGGGTGGCTTCAGGATGGGCATAAAGCTCGTCGGGCTGGTGACCCCGGGGATTATTAAGGTCTTGTAGCTCCTTGGTTCCATATGAAAGAGGGTTTTAATTCTTAAATGCATTTTTAGACCGAAGAAACAGAAATAGACAAGAGTGCTTATTCGCTTGATCTTTGCTAAGATGTATTTTTACCAGGTACCTAATTGAAAAGCATCTATGTAGATACAGCCTTTAACTTTATTTACTTAGGCGGCTCTACAGTTCGGGGTTAATCGAGGCCTCAACTAACAAGCCTCTCCAGTTAGCCTGGTCCTTAGCTAACTGTCTTTAATTGCGCACTCCAAGTCGGTTGAGGTCGAGTTCAACTTGCACGCGCCACTTAAGGCGAGTTCTTCATCTACTGCGTTGTTCTACCCGGGTTAGACTCTACGGGCCGGAGTATTATAGTCCTACCCATCTTAAGCGACTGACTCGCAATTTTTCCGTATAGTTCGTCGTTGAATCTCTCTTTTTTAAAGCCCGTCAATGCGAACGGGACCGAAGACTTTCTCTCGAAGCGACGCTTGATATCTTCATCTGCTTTAGATAGAGTCCAAGCTTCAGGGCAATAAAGCTGGATTGAGATGATCAAGGTTTTATACAGAATCTCCTTTATTGTTCGGGATAGGGCTCTACTACTCAATTACTGGGATGTTGTTATCAGAACCAAGGTATAGACAAAGCCCCTTGCTACTTCAAAGTTGTAGCTGTCGATTGAAAAATTTTGTGCGATTTTTCGATGTTGGGTCTTGGGTGTCCCTTCTTGTTGACAGCATATAATTGGTTTTCCCTTGTTGACCGCTAGACCTATTTTAGCCGCTCTATACCTACTATAGCAAACGTGACAGCTCGCTGTGTTCTATCAACTGTGTCAATATCATCGGCCGGTGCGCGTATGCAAATAATTGAACGGACTTTTAAAAGATTGTTCCTTGCATGTTGGCTTGTTAGTTTCAGAAGAGTCTTTCAACTATAATGTTAAAGAAGTAGCACGACAGCGGTCATATCGTCTAAATCCTCTTTTTACATCAAAGGCTTCGGTACGTTCGTTACCTTGATGCAGAAGTGAGCTTCCTTCATCGTCACCCTACAAATGAATGAGTTTTGCAGCGATGCTAAAGGTAGACATGGCTTTGTATAGTGTATAGCTTGTCTATTATTATAGATGCTGTCATACGCGGGTTTGAAATCGATGAAAATATGGTCAGTATCGATTTGGACTTGTTGGGTATTTCCAGGATTAGTCTTTAACTATACATACTTCGAAGTTATAACCTCCATTGTGACGTTTTGCCTGAGCTAAAGATGTTTAAAGTCCAAAAATGTACTGGGTGATCACAGAATCCGTCGTATTCGGAATTTTGCATACGAACCCCGAAAGAACTATCACAGAATCCGTCGTAGTAGACATTTTTGCTACGAATTTAATCCATCGTAGTGGAAATGTTTCCTACGCATTTAATTCGTAGCAAAAATTCCCACTACAACGGATTCTGTAATAGTTCTTTCGGGGTTCGTAGCAAAATTCCGAATACGACGGATTCTGTGATCACCCAGGTAATTATTTGTCTTGGCGGGCATAGATTAATAAGGATGAGTGCCACAGCTTAAAATACCTGATGTTGGGCGCCACTCACTTTTCAATTTACATAGCTACTTGTCAAATGTCAATTTGTGACTTAACACGCCGATTCTACTGTATGTACTTGCTAGCTTGCTGCATTTTCTTCTCGTTCGTGGTGCATTTTATTCGCCTGAACTTTCTCAGTTAAATATAATGTCGCAACAATGCATCGAATTGCAACGCAATCGCATTTTGCAACAGCCACTTTAGAATAGAGAGATCAAAACAAAACATTCCCCTAATTTCTCTTACCCAACAGTAGAGCTTTTGCGCTCTTTTTTTATTTGGCTTCTCAGAGCATTCGGCGAACTTGTGTCAATCGATTTAATTTATAACACTGTAGCACAACAGAGACAACACTACTCGCAACAACTTCCCCAATTAACATGTGGTTGTCTGGTTGTCACCGTCGTTGCCACTATGTCTCAGCACCTAATCGTCTGCCTTCATTCGTGACATAGCTTAAAATGAATGTGAGCGAACGAGACATCTGACAAAACCCCAATGGAAAGCTTTTTTTTTTCTTTTTTTCTTTTGTAACCACCACAGCGACAGACACAGCACAGCCACTGTGTGCGACGACGCTATCAGCCGCCATAATTTTATCTCAGTGAGTGTCTGCCAAACACACAAATGTTTTGTTGTTGCTTTACCTCTGCCGCACTTTTCGATGCGGACGGACGATGAAGTTAAAATCCAACCAACTCTTGCCATCAGTCGGTTCAGTTGCTTGCCAGACATCCAAGCGAGCGCATTTTTTTCTTTTACAACGGAATGTACTGCGCTCTCCGTTTTGTTTTCGATTTTTTTTTATTTTGATTTCAACGAAAAGATACATCACATCAAATAGCGTACGATACTATGAATTATTTAGTGCACAAGCACCCTAAAGCCGCTTGAAAGTGTCAACAAATTTAAACAACTAATAAAGTTCAGCAATTGCAAATAGAACTCTGTCTTAACATAGTTCACAAAAAAATTAAAAAAAAGAACTCACATTTGGTGTCAGTGTCAATACCGCCGCCGCTACCCTTTTTTCGATTTTCGTCGGTTGTCGCAGCGTGTCGTTGTTCAGAGAATTTGTTTACAATCTGTCTCTCTTCGTAACTGTCACCAGCAACAATAATAAAAATGTTTGTGCTTCTGTAGACCAGGTAGAAAAAACATTTTAACTATTTATGTTTGCTTACGTTCCTCTGAAAAATAATCATTCCTAAACACCAACAAAAAAAAACAACTCCAAGCAGCACCATTTTGTAAATGTCAAATGAACTGTCATCAGAAAAAAAAAAAAACGCACAGGAAGCCATCTAATAAAAATGTAATAGAAAATCCTATTACTTCGTATTTTTACAAACTGTAATCACACCCCCAAAAGAGAACAAAATTATTGTATATCGCGGTAAAAATCTATCTATTAAATATGCTAACACTCTGATTAAACTGAGAGTGTACTTCGAGTATAAACAAAATAAAAAAAGCCAAAGATCGTAACGCGCTGAGAAAATTAAAAAAAAATAAACGTCAACATAGATCAAAAAGTGCGTGTGTGTGTGTATGTCTAGGACGACAAGAATTTCGCGATTAAATATAAATATAAAAGTGTAAACAGTGGTTAAGAAAAATCAATCACCATAGCGAATAAATAAAATAGTGAATAGTTTTATTTTTGATTAAAATTTCTAAATAATTAAAAAAGTGCAACAAATCTAAATGTTATATAGTTTAATTTATAAATCAATTGGTTTCACGCTAGAATGCAATGCGTTAAAAATAGATGAATGGTGAAATAGTTAGAAAAATATTTAAACATCACATAACCAGTCAAGTACCAACACGACATCTGCATCACCCTGTAAGTGTTTACAAAAAAAAATAATTTTTATTATTAAAACGAACAGTACCAAACTGCCGTTGCAATCAAGCAAATTTATTTGTCATCTGATCCACAGAGATCATTCGAAATCTATCCATTTCAAAAAAAAAATTCTTTTAATTGCGTTAACACCTTTTTTGATGAATTTCGGTCGCAGTTGTGAGTGCTTTTTTATTTACATAGCTATTGCTACCTAATATGGACCGATCATTAAAATTATTTTGTTCGATTTAATAAATCAAGAGAATTCATCACAATTCATTGACAAAAAATAATTTGATTGTGAATTTGACCGACTTTTGACAGGCATGAGAATGAGAATACTCTACTTGAAAGTATATAATCATTTTATAATTTATTAAAGTCACTGATAAAAATTTGTATTTTTCTAAAAAAAATCGAACTGGTTTGAGCTGGAGCCGCTAAGTTCTGAATAGACAGGCGGGGGTACTGACCACTATACTATCGAGGATTGGTGATAAGCTTCGACTTTTAAGAGGATATTTGACGTTTTGTAACAATTTCTGGTGACACATACAAAAAGCTTAAATTTTCAATAAATTGCTGACAAAAAATTGCTTTTACTATAACTTCTCATACCTGCGTGAAAAAATTGTCCAATATAATTTTTACTATATTTGCCAAATATACAATTTAATAAAAAAAAGTTGATATTAGGTGAAAGTTTTGTTAAAAAATTGTCATAATTTTCGAATTTATAACTTTTTGTGGATACGTATAACTATACTACACAAGGTTTTCAACATTTTTATGCCCTACTGAATTGTCTCACCCAAAATGGCCAATATTTATTGTTGTATCTGTAAAATTTAAGAAGTGATGACAGTAAATGGAGTGAAAATAAACCCCACCTGCTATGCGATGTCTTATACGCTGGAACTACCAGGAATCTCCACTGAACTGGGACACCTCGATTGTATTCATAAATTCAGATGTCATGACTTTTGACAACTTAAGATCTACTTATCTATCAAGTAGGTTGGTATGCAATAGCAAAATAATGTATTGAACGAACAGATTCACCACAAAACGTACATCGTCGCTGGACTTCAAACCTCGGTGGCACACTAAAAAATTAAGTTAGTGCTAATTTAGCGCTAACGATTTAGATTTTTCAGGTGTATTACTAGGTAAATCGTGCGTGTTTCGTTATTATGTACCTACACGCAAATTATAACCAGTTTCGAGATATGTCAAAAATCTCGAGCAGTTGATATCCAGATCTGTCTATATAGGTAAATTTAACTCATTTGACTTCTCATAGTTGACTTAAACAACTTCAATGACTTCAATGATCGCCGAACAATCCATGGCAAATATTAATATTTTCTTGTACTCTCATAACTACTAATGTAGGTATGCAGGCTTGGCAGTAGGCTTGTACATTTATTTCAATTTGATGCTTCAGAATTCAGGAAGACTTTTTAATTTTCCACCAACTCTATACGTTTTACTTCACGTTGTATATTGAACTAAAGTTCTAGCACTTGTGGCAGAAGTATAGATATACGCCGATAATGCAAGAAGATCATAGTTACAGTTGCTCAGTAGTTGTGTTTTTACTTTTTTTTCTATTAAAAAATTGATTCTCGGTTCAACCCCAAAAAAACTGTAAACTTTTCATTGGTACTATATAAAACTTTTCTCAGAAAGGTTCCGATTGTAGTGCTCAATAGTAAGTCATAATGGATGGACGCAGTAGCTGAATGGTTAGTGGTCTATTGAGCGAGAGGTTTCCGGATCAACCCCCAAAAAATAAAAAAACTGCACCTCAAATATTTTCCACATACACTCGTGAACATCACATTAACTTACGGTTTCCGAGAGTATAACTGTGAAGACTTGTCAATTCAGCATAAAATCTAGGGCCCCTTTCCATTCAAAAAATATACCCCCACAAGTGAATGATTGTAAGAAACTAGGCCTATAAGTGCTAGTACACGGCATGTAGCAAGCCACGTACGTATGTAGCTCTAACGTCATTTTTACGTCAGCGAATGGTCCCAATGCGTACATGCCGTGTACTATCTCTCTTTGTGCACTCTCTGTTGACGTCAGAGCTACATAAAGTACGTATGTGGCTTGCTACATGCCGCGTACTAGCACCTTAAGATCTTCTTATAACAAAACCACAGTCCAAAATCTAGTACATCTAGTACGTGTTTCTATATATACATATATCATAGATGTTAAACCCCAACCAGCTTTCGGCATCTCATTTTTAACTTTTTCTCTTTTTGTGACGACGATCAGTCCGACCTCTTAAACAAGAATCTAAAATAAAGTTTTGTATAAACCTAAAATAAACGTGGTGACAAAAAGGTCATTCAAGTTTTTTATGCTGCCAATCAAGTGCGGTGACCACCAGACCATGCCTAAACAGATTGGATCGGTGGTTAATAGACTTCTAAGCGTGGGGTTCCCGGTTGAACCTCCAAAAAGCAACAAACTCTTTGAAAGCAATATTTTCAGCTCCATCTCCTACGAATATCTGACAAACTTCCGATACTTTTTCGAGAATGATTCTTAATTAAGCCACTCGGTGTAAAATGTAGCTTGCTTCCATTTATATTAAAACAAATCTCTAAACACAATTCAATGCAAATTTTCTAAAAAAAAACTAGAAATGTTCATCAATAGGCGTTTTTTTTTTGTGGTCAGCGAAGAACTTGCCTGAACTATCATTAAAAGTTAGTACCTACTATTTCTTTTTAGCTTAGGCAGGCACATCAGTCATCAGAGCTCTAGACTTGGGTTTAATTTTTTCTTTCAGATCAGAACGATCTCTAAAATCTCTGAATAATTCGACTAAGAAATCTGAGTTAAATTCTGAGTAGGTGTAGTATATTTTGACAGGTACCTAACCATAATGATTGCTCATTAAAAATGCGAATGGTGGTACGGAGAAAAAAACTAAATGTTTAATAGAATCTCTGTCAATTAAATAAAGATCACAAATTCAATAATCTTTTTCGTTCAACTCTAAACACTATCATCAAATTCACGTGACAGCTTTTTGAAACGAAAATTATATGAAAATTGAATAATAATTCCTTAAAACTAAAATTATCACGTCTGTCGGCTGGCTTTCATGCGTGTCATGATAATAAAACTTTTTTTTTTAAATCTCATTGAATAGGTACTAATTTAGAAAAAAATGTTTAAAATTCATGTTAGCACTATTCAACCAAGACCAATCCAAATAGCGTGAGTGTGAATTTCGTAATCATCGATTAAACATTCATGTGGAAAGTGTCAATAATTATTTTTATTTTTTCACATAGTCTGCGTTAAATCTGCAATCATCACCATCACTACCAGCTACGGCACGGAGTATTCCTCATTTAGAGGTAATCTATATAAAAATTCAGATAGATTCTATTATTCTATGGCCCGCTTATCCATTAAGTGGGTCGCGGGTGTAGGTTGCTCAAGTAGACCCTCCATAGATCTCGATCCTCCGCCATCGACTCCAAATCATCAAGGGCAATCCCCATACGGGTAGAGGAGAGATTATGAACTTGATCTAACTATTTGATCCTGTGTCTACCTAGAGGACGCCTGCCCGATGGTACGGATTCCATAGTACGCCCTCGGGGGATCCTGGTCGGGGACATGCATTTAACATGACCAAACCAACGAAGCATGGACCGCTTCGTCCGGAGAAGTAGCTGCTCGACATTGAGTTCCTCACGTATTCTGACATTTCTGATGCGATCTCTACGGGTCACACCAGCAATACTACGTTGAAATCTCATTTCGGCAGCTTATATCCGCGATCTTATTCTTTCGGTCATTACCCAAACCTCATGACCATAGGTAAGAGTTGAAACAAACACAGAATTAAAGACTGACAACTTAGCTTTAACACCAAGTTCAGTCGTCCTGATAACAGAATGACCAAGCTGTCTCAAAATTGACCCAACCTGACGAATCGTACAGGAAAACTCAGCATTGCTCCTTCCATCACTCGTAAATAAGACCCCGAGATACTTAAACTTCTCCACCTGTTTCAATGAGACTCCACTAACATGAAGAGTGCATTGAACAGGCACATGTTCAAAGAAACATTGTAGGTTTCTATTTCTATACAAATTGAGTGTAGGCGTTATTTATAAGATCATTAAATACATTCTTCAGTGAATTTTTTGCTCGATAGGATATTTTATTAACATTTTGACAGATTCAGAAAAATGATTAAATGAGACTTTGACAAGGTAATGTCTAGGTTTGTGTATGGCATCAAATCCCATTCAGAAAAGTATTTAGTTAAATCAGCGGTTTTCGAAAAGTCAGCAGTTCAGAGTACCTAGCTTTTGTTGAACATTTATAGAAATTGTTGGCAAAATAGTTTCATATTAGAGAACATTTTTTGAATTAGGAATTGCCACGCCCCTTTGTCCAATTTCCCCTCATTTTATAAAATGATTTTAATAGTCAATGTGCGTTTACCAAATTTCAAGACTAAAGCTGCCATAAATGTCAACCTATGACGTTGTATAATACTTTGTTGTATGAGAAGTGTCACGCCCTATTTTTCTATCTTTCCCACATTTTATAATAAGCATCGATCTACTAAATTTCGCACCTTAATAGTAATTAGTGCCACGACAAAGAGCTTTCAAATATTGTGTGGCATGTTTTTGTAACCGATATAATAGTCAGAGATTGTCGCACAATGATTAAGTCATTATGTTGTGTACAGTACCAAGTCAACTTGTTTTGGGTCCCAGGTTACTCCAAAATAGAAGGAAATGAATTCGCCGACGAATTGGCAAAAACGGGCGGGGAAATGACGAGAAATCAACAAGTTGACGTCAACTCACCATCACCATTGAGTATTTTCAAGGAAATTATCAAAAATAGTATACTAAAACAAGCAGGCCGAAGATGGGCCTACATAACTGGTGACCGAGTGTGCAAGGCCCTGAACTAGGGAAATTCTTAAACTTAGCAGGGCAAACCTGAGAAAATCACTAGGTATCCTGTCGGGCCCCTTTCTTCTTAGAAAGCATGCCAAAAGACTATGAATTTCAGACACAGACCTGTATCTATAGTTTCTGATATATTTATATTCTGTAGGGAAATAAAATGCTTAAGGGAAAGTGCTTAGGTTTTTCCTTCTATTAAGAGATGGTTCTCCCAGGGATCGCGATGGGCCCAGTAAGGTGCCTAAGCCTAGTATCTTTCGACGGTTCTCCTCACAACCCTGAATCTAACTTAACCTAACCTATTGTAACCGAACCTTTAAAACATATTCATTAGGGTTATTTCCGCGCCACCTATGAACCAAATATATAAACCTTTTCCGTCACTTAAATGTCAGTTTCCCAAAGTTTCACCTCAATCGGTTAGCTGTTTTTACACCTATTGGTAACGAAAAGTGGTCTATTTTAAAAATTTAACAAATTTTATTTACAAGTGTTTTTTCCACAAAATTTGTTGAAAATTTAAAAGATTTACTCAATTTGACACTATCTATAAAAAATGCACCTACTACTAGGTACTTGTTATAATAAATTTGTAAGTTGGTGTAATATATCAACTCATTTACAATTGTTCCTTAATTTGTCAAATTTTGTGCTATATCCAAATTAATGAACTTTTTATTGTTTGATGAATATCATCTGCCAACGACTGACAGCTCTGCACGTGTCAAAAACATTGGCAATTCCAACAAGCTGCATTCCCGATAACATCATTAATGCTAATCATCAGTACAATTAATAAATAAACTAATTAGTTACCTTCAGTCTGTTGTTGTTGCGCTAGTGTAATGTAACCAATCCACCCACAAAACACACACACATAAACATTTAGTTAAAGTCATGCCAATTTGTCCGTTAAATATGAACTAATTACCATCTCTGTGTCTAAAGATATATTTTACTTCATGCAAAAAAAAAAAAAAAAAATTAAAATAATCTTTTCTCCTTTTTTTTTAATGCACAAATTCAAATTGTTGTTATAACAATTCAGGCCAGACGGTGTTTTTCATTCACATTTTAATTAACTTAACGCGATAAGAGTACAATATAATTCTTAAGAATATTTAGCGATAAAAAAAAATTGTACATTTATATGGTTAGCGCTTTAATGCGAATGGCATTGATATACAGTACATAATGGCAGCATTGCTATACACCATGACTGTACAGTGTACACCAAAGTCATAGGCTAGACAAAATGTACAAAAAAAAAAAATAATAAGTACTTCTCGACAATGAAAGGAAAAATATTGAAAAAAAAAATTGGATTGAAATTGACACCAACAAAGCGCCCACTACATATATACGCAGTCGTCTGTCTCAGTTTATATTTTTTGGACGGGCTTGGTGATAAGAGCTTGGTAAATATACAGCCAACAACGAACCAGTCGGTGTGGTGATAACACAGGCCGCGTATGCAACAGACGGGGATGGAGGCAGGAGATTTATGGTCGCAGATACTAATCGAGTTGGACTTGGAACTTTTACTGAACAAAAAACACCGCAACGACTATTGAGCAAATATTTTTTGAAATTTTTCTTTTGTTTGTACTTATTTCTTTTGTGTTAGGATGTTAGATGTGGGTGCTAGCCAAAAGGTAAACACATTGCATGTATGTATATATTCTGCAGTAGTCACATGCTCTAATCAGAGCTGTCAAAAAAAAAATAAAAGAAGAAAATAATAGACCATTAGAACGAGATAGAGAAAAGAGCGTCACAAATATGAGTATGAAATCAGCTTGTTTATGACATATTCGTCGAAAAAACAACTCAACTATATTGCATATTGTTGACAGTTAAAAGCGACCTTTGCCTAGTCAAGGACATTTGGGTAGGGAAATTCCGATAAATATGCACCAATAAAAACGCCAAAAAAAAATCACATAGTTAAACAGTAAAACAATTAGTTGTAGAATTGTTAACATGGCAGTATAATAATTATTGTATCTATGTATCTACTATGTAGACCACCGGGTGCATTTATATAAATAAACCGGAGATGAGTGTTTAATTGAAGTGTAATCATGACCTAGGAATTTATAGCGATCAAGCCAGCTGGTTTATTAAAACTATTACACTTTGTTGGGTACTATCTGACGAAAAACAGTATAGTTATTAAGCATACACAAAAATACAATCACAATCACAATTTATTTGCCAGATATTGCTCGTAACGATCACTGGAGTTGGAACTAGTCTCTTATCGTATTTCAGATACAGATCATATCGTTCAGGATCAAAGGATGATCGATAAGATCACTTATCATTTGTACAAACTTCAGTTTCAATCAATGAGATGCCCGTCCTTGGTCGGCGGTTTTGTTTAAGGTAATTTTTGTAAACGAAAAGATTTAAAGTAGGACTGAGTAAATTATGGCCGTACACAAAAAATTATTGAAAAGGATAATAATTTATAAATTATTGCTTGAGAGAATAACAATACCAACAAATCATAGCTATTTCGAACTACACTACCAATTCATCATCAGACTCCTTTTTTTCTGAGTGAATTTTGATAGTTTTGAATTCTGGGAAGACATTTATGCTTTCCCCTATCAGGAAATGAACCTTGCACTTCAATTTGTCAACTGACCAAAAGTGGCTACCACATGCGCCAACTGAGGAGAAGACCAACCTCAGTGCGTTGTTGTTGCTATGAAGTGTATTTTTTTTTTTGTTTATTGCCTTTCTCTCGGGTTTTTGCCCTTCATTTATTATTCATTTATATTCAATACCTATTTAACTCAGAAATTTTCTTTCTCAAGAAGTGCCAGGCCCCATTTTCCAATCAAGTTTACAAATTTTAAGACTTTAGCTCCCATAAGCTAGGCCTTGGGTGTCTACCCGCCTGTTGCGCCACCTATTTATTTATTTATTTTAGCTCCCATAAGTTTCAAGAAAAAGCGTTTGTAATGTATTTTTTGTTTGGGAGTTGCCACGCCCCTTTGTATAAGCCCGATCTTATTTCGTAAAATGCTTCTAATAAGAAACGTCCATTTATGAAAAATTTAAAGGCTAAAGCTGTCATTTATGTCAAGATAATAACCTTCCATTCGTCCTAAAAATAAAAATAAAAACTCACACAAACGAATGGTTGTGAGAATTTAGTCCTCGGGTTCCTATGACCTGTTGCGCCAACTATTTATTTATTTATTTTTAGTAGTATTTAAAAAAAAAACTCTTTATTGATTGGTAGCTACCACGCTCCGTTTTACAATTGCGCCCACATTTCACGACGTATTCAGCTTTCTTAATAGGATGGTATGTTAAAAGAGAAAATGGCGCCCCACAAGAGGCTTAAGCATAGAAATACGTACTACTGATCGTATAACATTGAATAAAGATATAGGACCTAACCAGTAATTAATTTGAATCTTTAACTTAAATATCACAATGGATAATTTTATATGGAAATGTTCGCAATTGTGACTTCGTAAAAGTTAACCTGGACACTAAAATTTATTATTATTACCGCGGATAGTACCTAAATAGCTTGAGGACAAGAATGACTATCAGTGAGCAAGGTGCATCAGTATATGTTTTGGAAATAGCGCGGAATAAATACACTCAAAAAACGTGACGGTTAAAAACAACCGAAATGTAGTTAAAAATAACCGAGTGATGCTGTTAATATAGCTCCTACAGTATTACTCGTTTAAAATTAACCAAGACAATTCGTTTATTGTAAATTGGTTAAAAATAACCGAGTTGCCCACTTCCCCACCCAGATCTACTCGGTTATAAGTAACCTAGTACTACTTGGTTAAATTTAGCAAACATACTCGGTTGAATTTAGCGAACCTACTTGGTTGAATTTAACCAACCTACTCGGTTGAATTTCGCCAAACTACTCAGTTGAATTTAACCAACCTACTCGGTTAAATTGTGTTCGTAAGCCAACCTACTCGGTGTTCGAAGCCAACCTACTCGGTTAAATTCAGCAAACATACTCGGTTGAATTTAGCCAACCTACTCGGTTAAATTCAGCAAACATACTCGGTTGAATTTAACCAACCTACTTGGTTGAATTTTGCCAACCTACTCGGTTGAATTTAGCCGACCTACTCGGTTAAATTCAGCAAACATACTCGGTTGAATTTAGCCAACCTACTCGGTTAAATTTAGCAAATATACTCGTTTGAATTTAACCAACCTACTTGGTTGAATTTTGCCAACCTACTCGGTTAAATTCAGCAAACATACTCGGTTGAATTTAGCCAACCTACTCGGTTAAATTCAGCAAACATACTCGGTTGAATTTAGCCAACCTACTCGGTTAAATTCAGCAAACATACTCGGTTGAATTTAACCAACCTACTTGGTTGAATTTTGCCAACCTACTCGGTTGAATTTAGCCGACCTACTCGGTTAAATTCAGCAAACATACTCGGTTGAATTTAGCCAACCTACTCGGTTAAATTCAGCAAATATACTCGGTTGAATTTAACCAACCTACTTGGTTGAATTTTGCCAACCTACTCGGTTGAATTCAGCAAACATACTCGGTTGAATTTAGCCAACCTACTCGGTTAAATTCAGCAAACATACTCGGTTGAATTTAGCCAACCTACTCGGTTAAATTCAGCAAACATACTCGGTTGAATTTAGCCAACCTACTCGGTTAAATTCAGCAAACATACTCGGTTGAATTTAGCCAACCTACTCGGTTAAATTCAGCAAACATACTCGGTTGAATTTAGCCAACCTACTCGGTTAAATTCAGCAAATATACTCGGTTGAATTTAACCAACCTACTTGGTTGAATTTTGCCAACCTACTCGGTTAAATTCAGCAAACATACTCGGTTGAATTTAGCCAACCTACTCGGTTGAATTTATCCAACCTACTCGGTTGAATTTAGCCAACCTACTCGGTTGAATTTATCCAACCTACTCGGTTGAATTTATCCAACTTACTTGGTTAAACTTAGCCAAGGAAACCTTTTTTCCAGCCGTCGACAGCATCCTTTTGAAACGTCCATGCACCTGAAAACTTAATAATTTTTAAGAGAGAAACAATCTAAACTATGCAATTAAACACTTTGAAGTAAAACGTTTCGTACATATTTATTTTTTAAGAATTAATTACAAGATTTGGTATTAAAAACGTGATAAAAATATAACCAATCGTTCTTAATTTATAATGTGTTATCGCACAATTTACATCTTTTAAAATGTAATATTAACATATAAATATTTTTCTATATTTTTATCGTATTATATAATATTTATCTAACATAATCATTGTGAAATGATTTGTACGTTTGGTACATATTTATTTTTTAAGAATTAATTACAAAATTTGGTATTGAAACCGTGATAAAAATATAACCAATCGGTGATTATTAGTCCATAATATATATATATTTATTCCGTTCTTAATGTGTTATCGCACAATTTACAATTTACATCTTTAAAAATGTAATATTAACATATGAATATTTTTCTACTGCATCATTGTGAAATTTTATTTTTTTAAGAAAGTTTATGTTTATTACTTTATAATGGGCTTCGTAAGACTACGTACTGCCTTCCATTTGGTAAAATATTTATCGTGTTTGGAATTGGTGAAATAAATGATTCAAGAAACAGGCAAATCCGTTTTTCTATTGATGGAGCTTCTACCTGATATGCATAATAATGTTCATCAAAACATAAAGTGTCCACTAAAGTTCCAGCTAAGATTAGGCGATCGGACTCATACAAATATAATTTGTCCAATACGAAAAAATCATAAAGATAGCAATCTGAACTTAAACTTTTTACTAAGACTGATCCTTTTTTATAATGTATAGAAGACATCGTCGCCCAATTCACTCTAGTCAAAGTCTTTTCAGGGTCCAGTGGTAGCTGGGAATGCAAAAAATTAAGTTCGGGTGACAAGGGAGATTTTATGGGGCCTACGTCAAGTATGTTCGAAAGTTTCCCCCTTAGGAAGATTTCATTTAGTTGAAGTTGATGCTTAATTGCTAAAGTTAAAGTGACATTTCTTCGATTACATGACGATCTAGCTGACATTTTAGAATGTCTGTGCTTAGCTTCGAACCTCATTGACCACAGTGATGATAATGGACCGTATTTTTTTAAAGCGGTGTGATAGTGAAGCAGGTTATGAAACTTTGGTTTAAGAGAGTCTTTGGTTATTTTAATATATTGTTCATTAAGTTCGGCAACTAACACTTGCAATAAATCTTCTGTTCCAACTGAAATTCTCACGCTAAGAAGTATGTCAAGAATTTTTCTTAATGTTATGTATATATTCCAAATAGCATTGTCTCTTGGTACAAAATCGCCTACAAGTAATCCAAGAAATCGTAAAAGAGTAAGCGTTTCTCCAGAAGATAAGCGCATATTCCCCCTCTTCAAATGTTCTTTTTCGATACTGCAAGGTTTATTTTTACTATCAGGCCCATATGCAAATGCTAATAATTTGTCATTAAAAAGAGATAAGGAAAAAAGTTTATTAGTTTCAGTGTACTCCAAAAGTATGAAATTTAAAATGTATTTTGCAACACCCTCTAGCACATCGTGCATAATATCAGCACCAACCTGCTGAAACAAGTCGAAGTTCTTAATGTCCAGAAAAACACATTTTTCCTTAATACCGGTTAAAGAAACATCATTTAAAGCAAGATCAGCTTCATAGCTATCAATTGCCCGAAGAAGTGATGTATCCTCATACAGTTGCTCTTTTAATATTCGCTTTGAAACTTTGCACACTCTGCAGGAAAAATTTGCAGAGAAACTCTCTACGAACCCAATCATAGAATGTAATCCTAAATTGTCGCCAAGGATTAGAGCAAGCTCAAAAAATAAAGTTCCCTTGAAGGTTGGAATATCTATTTGTATACCTTCTTCGCTTAAGAAATTAAATTCATCAATAACTGGTTTAAATATAACATTATTGCCGAAAGATACTCTATCAGATGAATGAAATAGCAAAACAAGAAATATGTTCGAAAGAACTGATGATCGCCAAGGCGGAAGACACGGAATTGAGACGTAAACTGCCCCTAATTTATGAATACCAGAATGACTTCCAAGAACGTTTCCAATCTCGTAATCATCGAAATACATAAATAAAGGTAAAACTATTCGATTCGAATGATGCGTTACTCTGTGTTTCCAATAAGTGCCTTGAATAAAATTTTCCATATCATCTTTGTATTGAAGACTGTCCATGTATTCCAAAGTTTCGGAGAGTACGTTTTTTAACGAAAAAAAAGATTGCATTACATGTCTAAGAGGAATAAAATGTTCTTTGCATTCCACAGGTTCCATACGTATTAACCCATTTCTTTTTATATTGTCGAATCTCTGGCCAATTAAAATTCCTTGGGGTTCAATATACGATCCTCGTTTAGTAAAATAAGTAATCCTTTTTCGTTCTGTTTGTAAACATTTTAAGGGGGAAATGATTAAAGGCACGAGTGCTTCGACTAATGATCTTGAAACATCATTGGATAGGGAGCTTTCAAGACTAACTTCATCAACGCAGTTTTCAATAGCTGAACTCAATGAACCTAAAAAATCGCTTAAGCCATCAACTATTTTTTGTACTACATTTCTAGGCAAAAGTACATTCGCATAAAGAGATGCAATCAAAATCGATAATGATTCATTAACCGGTGGTGCTTCTGTTATTTCAGACTTTTTGACTTGTTCTAAACTCTTATGTGAAGGAAATACAATTTCATTTGGTTCAATTTCATTAACATAAGAGCTTGAAGGTTGATTTAGACTTTCAGAAGCGTGTTCTTTATTAATGTGTCTTCTGAATGAATTGAAAATAGAAAATGATCGTCTACAATTTCCTTCCGAGCATTTGTAGTGTATAAACTCGTGGCCGTGATGATCAAATTCAAAGTGCTGTCTTAGACATTTTGGATCCTTAAAGTCGGATCTGCATAAAAAACAAACAACCATTTTAAAATATCTAAATGCTTTGCGCCCAAATGGAAAAAAATGTAAATTAACACTCTTCAATCCCTAATTCCCCTAGCAAACTATTAGATGCAGTGGATTCTTTGTCAAAGTCAGTTATTATTTTATAAAATGCTCTTTGAATAAACACCCATGCAGATTTAGATTCCACAGGATATTTTGCGTTCAACATAAATATAATTTTAAAACAAATATCGACCGCCTCTAAGATAGTCGGTAGTATATATTTTGTATCGTTAACTACAACAAAATAACTACTTATTTTATCTAAAGACGCACCATTTATGAGGATGAACGGTTGAAGAGTCAGTCCGAATTCCGAAAGTTTTTTACGCCTTATAGAGATCGCTTCATTGATCTCCGCATCGCTGGAAACATGAGTGATGAATCCGTCGCGGGCTTCCGATTTTGATGGCCGCCAAACCTTCTTGTTGGTCCCCTTTAGGCGTATAGTTGATGTTGCCAAAAGCGATGGAATCAGCAGAAACGCACCTAGGTTACTTATATCTTCAGACACTGAAATTTAAGAAAAACAAGTTGAATTTTACTACTACATTAGGGTTGTCAGAAATAATTTGAAGAAAGTAGTTATCGTGCATGAAAATCCCGGACACAATGATACTAGACCTGATACACCGAATCTTGAATACCCTTATTATAATAAAATAATAAAATAATAGGGGTATTCAAGATTCGGTGTATCATACACCGAATCGTGAATCTAAATGTGTATTTTTTTGTAATTGAGTGGAAGAACAGTACAAGTACAAGGACTTCTTGTCTAAATATTTCCTGTCAGTATAGAATTTTGTGAGTTATTCATTCATGAACATATTATTAGGGAACAGGGATACTTCAAATCCCTCATACATTATTAGACAGGAAAATAAATAGTTTTTCCGTGAAACAGTTTTTTCTGTTTTTCTCAAAAGTGATATGTTGTACATGTACTATTCTTCTACTCATCAATTCAATTATTGTCGGGTGATTTTCTGGCACATATGAAAGTGTTGGAAAAAGAAGTTCAATAAACTCAAATCTTAAAATATAGATATTTCCTTAGTTAGATACTCCCTATTTTGAAACTTCCAATTGGGGAAAGGGGGAAGAGATAAAGAAAATCAATTTCAATTTCTGGGATTTTGGAAATTTGGCTTGGGACCCGAGTATTGGCGAATGGCGACACAATATACTTTTTATTTTACAAACAAAAAGATTGTGTTATAAATTACGTGAATTTTGGCATTCACGAATTTTCAAAATATTGGAAAAAGTTTTTCTCGGTGAAAGAAACACTGCCGCATTAAAAGCGGTAGAAGGTGAAGAGAAAGCCATCTCCTTTTTAAATGGTATTAATGTGACTGGTATTCTATATTCATTATCGAGCATTTCAGAAAAGAACCTATTTTATATTTTTAAAGTAAGATTGCATTCGATTTTGAGTACTGTGTCACTAAACTAGTAATTTTTTTATTCAGAGTTTTCGAACCTTTATTTTGTCGATTATACTAAAGTTGGTATTACTATTGTACATATATAAATATTACAATAATATGTTGAAATGAAAAAAAATTAAAAACCCGGACATACAACATCCACATGCGAGAGTTCTAGCACGGGTACGCTAGTTTACGAAAATTAAGAAAAAATGAAAGTAAGCACTCACAATTCTCCAGCGATAGAAGGTTTTGCAAGTAGATATCCTTCGCATTTGCTTTTTTTGTAGCAGTTCTGTATATGTTTGTTTTTAAAGATGGAAAGTTTTGCATCAATCCTGTAGAATGATCGCTGTGTAGGGTGTTGAAATCCTTTTCCAGCTGTTAAAAATTAAATTGAAAATATATTTGGTGAAATTATACAACAAATTTTTACGAATAATAAGTAAATAGTTTGGAGGAAGTCCCAAATTGTTCTGGCACTGCCATTTCTACAACATTAACAACAGAATCAGAATGCATTTTGTATTTAGTGTGTAAGTTGAATCGAATATTATTACCAGTTTATACCCGAGCACGTTTTTTAGAGCCGGAAATTCGTCAAAATAGTTTGATATTGTCATCTCCTTCAAAAGTTCAAGGCGAGCATGAGTGGTTTTTCCCCATTTCTCCTCTGTAGTGTTCCAGGGATTGCTGGAATTCCTTAGCCACTTCAGATCTTCATCTGACGATTCTCCGTCTTCTACTATTTGGATAGTAGTAGATAGTAGACGATTTTGTGATGGAGTGGGAGATGATCTTCGACTCGAGCAAGGTGACGATGACAAAGAACGTTTCCGTTTAGATATTATACCCGTTTCACGGTATTTTCGCTTCAAATTGTTGATATGGTCTGGCAACTTTCCAGCCAATCGGTTAACGATCCCACGACCCGAATCCACGATTTTATTGTGAAAATACACAGACCTGTGTTCAGAAGGGAACAAATGAGCTATTTCATTTGTCCACATGCCATAAATTTTGGCCGTGATGTTTCGCTCGGGGCTGTTTTTTAGTATATGTGTGCATATAATCCGCACCAATCGAAGCCGTGCGACATTTTCAAGTGGCTTGGTCTTGTCTATTGCTAAGATACCTCTTCCCTCTAGGGAATTTTCGAGAAGTTTTTGAAGGTTCTAAAAAGACAATATAGTACTACGAATTAGGAAAATCTGTTCCTAGACACTGTTTTTTTTTTTTTTTTTTTTTTTTAATTGTGGTAACCATTTAACAAATTGTTTAGGTACATTGTAGTTACATGAGGACTACAAAAACTTCATAGCACATTATGATCTTCAGTAATGAACTAACGCTATGTTAACCTTTGCTGCCCACCTTCCAAAACGGAATCAATATGGCCGCGGTTCCGGTGCAAGTGAATTCTACCCTCGCGAACTATTTATGTATGTAGTGAAAACGAAATATTTATGGACACTAAGTAGTACCTACTAAGTTATCGCGTTTTGAATGCCCCTATTGGAGAACACAACTCAACTTAGTTGAGTTGAGTTGTCTTCAATTCAACTCAACTTTCACACAACCCAAACTAACTAACAACTTATAGACAACTGACAGACAACTTTTCTATCAAGGTTGTTTATGACAATACGGACAATACCGAATTTTGAATTACATAAAACCAGGAGACAACTCAACTGTTTCGTTGTCTTACACAATAGGGGCAGGCAGAAGTGTCGTGCTTTGGGAAATTTCACTCGCTTTCATTCGCTTACATAATTCGAACGAATAAATTTTATACAAATGAACCACAACAAAGGAAATGCGTATTTTTGAATGAGCTTTGCGTATTCGCGTCAGTAAAATTGGGTTATTTGCTTGCACCGGAGCCACAGGCGTAGGCTAATCTCAGATTTTATTTGTTATTTATTACAGTATGTTTTTCAACTTGTATACTTACAACTTCTTCTGTTCCATATAGAGATTTCTCGGAAGTAGTAGGTGTAACAATGGCATCTATCAATAAATTTGAACTTGTGGATTCAAATTTATCACTAACTTCAAAAGAAGGTAGCATGTCGTTCAGCAAAAAACTTACATTTGTGCTTTGGTCTTGGGAACTGGTAAAATTTGTTTCTTGAATTTCATAGACCTGTATATGAACAACAGTAATTGCTACCATCAGTAGATGTAAATATTAATGATTCTGTAATAACAACTAACCGAAGTGTTAGCAGCATTTGGATGCATTGCCTTTCGCCATTCCTCAAAATTTCGCATAAAAAGTACACGATGTCCTATGATTGGGAACATCTCCCTTATCTCGGCATGGCCTAGTAGCGCCAAAGATATTGACGTTATGGCATTTTCTGTCATATTGAAAACAATTCTAGTTTAGTTCTTATTTAACATTTTTGTATCTTTTATCAGAGTTATAAAAGAAAGAATCAAACGATTTGAACAAGTAGATTTTAGTGAAGTTTCATGAAAACTGAATTTGGTTTTTGCGTACCGTGTAACCAAAATAATATAAAGGGTATTCACTTAATCTGATAAATGTATGCAGCTCGTAAATGTATAAATTTCTGCGGTGCTTTAAGTGAACACCGCTCGGAAATGTCATTGCTTAAATAGCGTAAATTGACTGTAAATCTGGAATCAAACAAACAATTCATACGACTGTCTGTCAAAGTTTGACATTTGTGATTTGCACAACTTTCCGCGGTTGATTTCCCAGCCTAAATCGTCGCGGAAAATTATGAGGTCTGCGTAAACTATTAAACTATTCTCCATACAAAATCTGACAGTTGATTTACGAGGTGGTAAATTTATGCAGTTTATGAGGCTTTTACGCGTTAAAGTGAATACCCTTATAGTAATAGAATGATAAAAGATACTCCTTCGTATATATAAATGAATATATTATAAACATACCCTTGAAAACGTCAATATAATTTTCCAAGCCCCACTCTCGCAATAAATTGCAGACGTCGTCGTCCATAGCTTTATGTCTATAAAACAGACAATAATTCTTAACTATTTCAGAAAGCACGAACAAATCTTGCATTAAAGGGTTATTCTCCAGGGGTCAGATCACGTAATATGAAAAGGATCGAAGGACATCATTTCGACAATAGCAGTCTCTGTTTATTGCCACTGATATGCATAAAAACTATATCGTTCAGTCGTTTTTATTTTACGTGATCTGACCCCAGGAGAAGAAGAAAAAGTCAAATACCAGTAATTGCGCAGTTAAAATCCGATGCGTAATCAAACACGAATAATTTGTAACGGAATGAAAAAAAACACAAATTGCATATTGCAACTACCACAAAAATATTAGTATTTACGTAATATTATTGAATTATATGTAATAAATTATAGTTACCTTGGGTAAACGATGAAATCCTTGAACTGTAGGGTAAACGATGGAATAAAATACCACTGTAGGGTACAAGATGAAATCCTTGAATTACCACTGTAGGGTAAACGATGGAATAAAATACCACTGTATGGTACAAGATGAAATCCTTGAATTACCACTGTAGGGTAAACGACTTTGAATTAATACTGAAAGTATAATTTTTGTAAAGTTGATTCGCATTAAAATCAGTCAACTTGGCTTTGTTAAATTTAAAGTGTAATAATAACCGAGTGTAATTCTACTCGGTAAGAAACAACCGAGATCTCGGTTAAAATCAGTCAACTTGGCTTTGTTAAATTTAAATGAGTGAACTGTAAAAAATAACCGAGTGTAATTCTACTCGGTAAGAAACAACCGAGATCTCGGTTAAAATCAGTCAACTTGGCTTTGTTAAATTTAAATGAGTGAACTGTAAAAAATAACCGAGTGTAATTCTACTCGGTAAGAAACAACCGAGATCTCGGTTAAAATCAGCCACGGCTGGGTTGAAAGAAAAACGAGTTCAAACACGAATAATTTGTCACGTAATAAAAAAAAAACACAAATTGCATATTGCAACTACCAGAAAAATATTAGTATCTACGTAATATTATTGAATTATATGCAATAAATTATAGTTACCTTGGGTAAACGATGAAATCCTTGAACTGTAGGGTAAACGATGGAATAAATTACCACTTTACCAGATGAAATCTTTGAATTACCACTGTAGGGCAAACGATTGAAATCCTTTAATTACCTATGTAGGTATAGTTTTTATAAAGTTGATTCGCTTTCGATTCACTTTTAACACAGCAAAAACTTTTATTGCAAAAAAATTAAAAACACTAGACACAACCGAAGGGTAAAGCACAACCGAAGAATACAACCACCAGAAACAAACTGACTGTACTAGGTATTCTGTTCTGTATTCAGTGCGCATCGTACAGAAGAACGAGTAAAATCCAGTGTTGCCGCTAGGTTAAAATAAGAGTCACTAACCGAGTATCCAAAATATTATACATTAATAATTCTAACATATAATATTATTATCATAATCGATTTATAAATTTACACATTAGTGGAAGATTTTGAAACACATTTTTGTTCTGATAAGTATACATAATTGTAGGGATGTGACTGATATATTAGTATTCATTACGATATTACTAATATTAGCTAAAATTAGTAATATCCGCAAAGGTGTTGAACAAAAATATTATTTAACTGATATCAAATCGTCAGTAAATGTCACGCACTTCCATCCGTATTGGCTATTTCGGAGATCAAACAAAAAATCGCCTCAATTGAAGATTTCTTGGACGTTTTTTAATCCATTGACATCGTAGCCATCCTTTGATGGAATTTGTTACTTTATGGCTTGATAAAAAGAAGACGAACCATATTTTGGGATATAGCCCCAAAATATTAAAAATTTGAGTGATTTTTTTCACTTGGAAAAATTAAGATTTTAGGGCTTTCTGGTGACATTTCGAAATAAATATAGTATATATCCCAAAATATGGTACGTCTTCTTTTTATCAAGCCATAAAGTAACAAATTCCATCAAAGGATGGCTACGATGTCAATGGATTAAAAAACGTCCAAGAAATCTTCAATTCAAACGAATTTTTGTATACCCTCCACAGGAAGGTATATTCACTTTATCATTACATTTGTAACGCCAAGAAGGATTCACCGGAGCCCTTTAAAGTATATATATTCTGAATCAGGATCACATTCTGAATCAATTTAGCCATGTCCGTCTGTCTGTCTGTCCGTCTGTCTGTCTGTTGAAAACACGATAGCGTCCAAACGAATCGACTTAGGCGAATGAAATTTTGTGAGAGGACTTATTTTTACCGTCGTAAGATTGGTATTGAAAATGGGCTATGTCGGTCAAGTAGTTCTGGTACTTCCCATACAAAACCACTATTTGACCCATCTGTCTGTTGAAAACACGATAGCGTACAAACGAATCGACTTAGGCGAATGAAATTTTGTGAGAGGTATTATTTTTATCGTCGTCAGGTTGGTATTGAAAATTGTCTATTTCGGTAAAGTAGTTCTGGTACCTCCCATACAAAACCTGTATATTAGACACATGCGTGTAGGTGTACAGTACATAGATACTAACTGGTATAACAAACATTTTGCATGACTTTTCTGCAGTGGAGGGTATCAAAGCATCGGCCAGGCCGATGACAACACTTTTACTTGTTTTTTATTTGAAAGGTGTAAGTCAATCGCTCTGGCAGAATCTAATTTTTAGTTAAAAAATTTAGTTTTTAAAAATTATTTTAATTGAAAAAAAGTATCACTAGTACAAGATAATTAAGCCAACTACCAGAATTTCTACAATAAATGATTGTCAGTCTATGCGCGATATTTCCGCTAGATATACCTAATGACAATGTCACCAACACGGTAACCCTGGTCAAATCAAGCAGCAGCAGCATACATACTGCATCAAGATACTGCGTAGTGGATACTACAGTGCTGTCGAACGTTTGCAATACTTTTGCTCGGTGCGTAATGCCATATTGCCCACTGGAATGAACGCAAAAATATTGAAGTGGTTTTGTTTCTTCATGCGGTTTTCATTTTGAGTAATATGATGTGGTACTCGATTGGGCAGGCAAGCACACTTTTTCTTGATCTAGATCACTTTTTATTGGCACAAAAAAGCCATCTTTTTGGAATCTAGATGACTTTTCCGAAACTCGATTTATTTTCAGAGTTGCTCGACATTTACCAATGCAAATGCATTTGAGTTTAACAGCTCGCAGAGTATGTTTACGTTTTAGTGAACTTTACCAACGTCATCGCAACATTTTACGTCGGCTTGATTTTAGTATCTAAATATAATTGATTTTTATATCAAAAATCAGTGGAAATTAAAAGAAAATGAGAAAAAAAAAACTTGTAAATCAGTTGAAAATATTAAAACAGCGTTTATCTCATACTATCGTTATTTTCTTACAAACGAAAAACAAATCAATTTTGGATTGTGTAAAAAGCAGGCAATGCATAAAGGAAGATTATTCATATGATGTGCGTGTTGAAATGTGAGAACCAATACAAAGACCTTGTTCAGTGTTAAGTCTGAAAAAGGAAAAAGATATGGAGAAAGTGAATAAATATATTGCAATTGCATACCTACTTGGTGATATGTTAAAACGTACATCGGTTCGGGCAATACTTTAGCAGTAAATTATTCGCCATGCTTTTTTTTGTATTGTTGCATCATTCCAGATTACGTTTCAGTTTCCAGGCGAATGATTATAGCCCTCTATAATTATTTCCACAAAAATATAAAAAACAATATTCCAAAAAAAAGATTTCACAGCACTCTTACAAATTTCAAACGACAGCACTGATGCAGTGCATTGCAACGAGTTGGTTAAATTCAACCAAGTATTCAGTAAGAAATAAACGAGTTTCTTTCAACTCAAGCAAATGCGCAGACAGTTAATGACGAGACTGTACGACTGTACCTTATATGTATGTAGTTACAAAATGTTCTGAAAACTTGTAAGAGATGTGTTCATCTGTTTGGTATTGTGTTTTTTCTCTGGGGCAAAATGCTGCCATGGTGTGTGGTGTCGGCTGTCGGTGTGTGCTATAGGTACTTATTGGTTTTTATATTTTTCGTCTCATCTGTGCGATGAGTAACGAAAAAATATAATGCAGGCACGATACGAAAATGACGCACCACGGGTAGATAAACGAATGTTTTTTTTACATGGTAGAATTCAAACGAGTTACTCGGTTAAAATCAATGAATAAGCTCGATATCATATTTTGATAATTAACCGAGTGATTTGGTTAAAATCAACCGAGCTATTCGTTCGTAGATAAACGAATGTTTTTTTTTACTTGGTAGAAATCAAACGAGTTACTCGGTTAAAATCAATGAATAAGCTCAGTAGCATATTTTGATAATTAACCGAGTGATTTGGTTAAAATCAACCGAGCTATTCGTTCGTAGATAAACGAATGTTTTTTTTTACTTGGTAGAAATCAAACGAGTTACTCGGTTAAAATCAATGAATAAGCTCAGTAGCATATTTTGATAATTAACCGAGTGATTTGGTTAAAATCAACCGAGCTATTCGTTCGTAGATAAACGAATGTTTTTTTTTTACTTGGTAGAAATCAAACGAGTTACTCGGTTAAAATCAATGAATAAGCTCGATAGCATATTTTGATAATTAACCGTGTGATTTGGTTAAAATCAACCGAGCTATTCGTTCGTAGATAAACGAATGTTTTTTTTTACTTGGTAGAAATCAAACGAGTTACTCGGTTAAAATCAATGAATAAGCTCAGTAGCATATTTTGATAATTAACCGAGTGATTTGGTTAAAATCAACCGAGCTATTCGTTCGTAGATAAACGAATGTTTTTTTTTTACTTGGTAGAAATCAAACGAGTTACTCGGTTAAAATCAATGAATAAGCTCGATAGCATATTTTGATAATTAACCGAGTGATTTGGTAAAAATCAACCGAGCTATTCGTTCGTAGATAAACGAATGTTTTTTTTTTACTTGGTAGAAATCAAACGAGTTACTCGGTTAAAATCAATGAATAAGCTCGATAGCATATTTTGATAATTAACCGTGTGATTTGGTTAAAATCAACCGAGCTATTCGTTCGTAGATAAACGAATGTTTTTTTTTACTTGGTAGAAATCAAACGAGTTACTCGGTTAAAATCAATGAATAAGCTCAGTAGCATATTTTGATAATTAACCGAGTGATTTGGTTAAAATCAACCGAGCTATTCGTTCGTAGATAAACGAATGTTTTTTTTTTACTTGGTAGAAATCAAACGAGTTACTCGGTTAAAATCAATGAATAAGCTCGATAGCATATTTTGATAATTAACCGAGTGATTTGGTTAAAATCAACCGAGCTATTCGTTCGTAGATAAACGAATGTTTTTATTTTACTTGGTAGAAATCAAACGAGTTACTCGGTTAAAATCAATGAATAAGCTCAGTAACCTATTTTGATAATTAACCGTGTGATTTGGTTAAAATCAACCGAGCTATTCGTTCGTAGATAAACGAATGTTTTTTTTTACTTGGTAGAAATCAAACGAGTTACTCGGTTAAAATCAATGAATAAGCTCGATAGCATATTTTGATAATTAACCGAGTGATTTGGTTAAAATCAACCGAGCTATTCGTTCGTAGATAAACGAATGTTTTTTTTTTACTTGGTAGAAATCAAACGAGTTACTCGGTTAAAATCAATGAATAAGCTCGATAGCATATTTTGATAATTAACCGAGTGATTTGGTTAAAATCAACCGAGCTATTCGTTCGTAGATAAACGAATGTTTTTATTTTACTTGGTAGAAATCAAACGAGTTACTCGGTTAAAATCAATGAATAAGCTCAGTAGCATATTTTGATAATTAACCGAGTGATTTGGTTAAAATCAACCGAGCTATTCGTTCGTAGATAAACGAATGTTTTTTTTTTACTTGGTAGAAATCAAACGAGTTACTCGGTTAAAATCAATGAATAAGCTCAGTAGCATATTTTGATAATTAACCGAGTGATTTGGTTAAAATCAACCGAGCTATTCGTTCGTAGATAAACGAATGTTTTTTTTTACTTGGTAGAAATCAAACGAGTTACTCGGTTAAAATCAATGAATAAGCTCGATAGCATATTTTGATAATTAACCGAGTGATTTGGTTAAAATCAACCGAGCTATTCGTTCGTAGATAAACGAATGTTTTTATTTTACTTGGTAGAAATCAAACGAGTTACTCGGTTAAAATCAATGAATAAGCTCAGTAACCTATTTTGATAATTAACCGTGTGATTTGGTTAAAATCAACCGAGCTATTCGTTCGTAGATAAACGAATGTTTTTTTTTACTTGGTAGAAATCAAACGAGTTACTCGGTTAAAATCAATGAATAAGCTCGATAGCATATTTTGATAATTAACCGAGTGATTTGGTTAAAATCAACCGAGCTATTCGTTCGTAGATAAACGAATGTTTTTATTTTACTTGGTAGAAATCAAACGAGTTACTCGGTTAAAATCAATGAATAAGCTCAGTAATATATTTTGATAAAATTAACCGAGTGATTTGATTAAAAACAACCGAGCTATTGGTTGTATTTAGCCAACACTCATCGTTTGTTTATAACAGAGTGAATGTGAGTTTTCAGCAAACATAGATTCGTTTGAATTTTCATGAGTAAAACGGTTAAAAATAACCAATCAGTGTGTTAAAAACACGAAATAAGTTGGTTGATTTTAACCTAGATACTCATTACAATTTAACAAACATGAAAACTAAGTAGTTCGGTTAATTTTAACCGAACTATTTAGTAATGACAACCGTTTAGTGTGCTATTTTTAACCGTATTCATTTAACAGTATTAACTTGGTTGTTTTTAGCAACGAGTACTCATTTATTTTTAACCGAGATTTGGTTAATTTTAACCGATTTATTTTTAGCAGAGCAAAAATCGCACTCGGTTAAGGACAATGTTTTTGCGTGTAACTCTATGCTTTGTTGATTAAGTGTAAAAAAAGCGCCCCACAGGAAACACATCAGTAGGTTTTGTTGTAGCCATATTTCGCAAGTTTCCGCTATTTATTTCAATAAATATTATACACTTTACAATCCTTAGATCTCTTTTTAAAATATTTTACTTTCGGCAATTGGATACAAGGTGTCAGCAAAAATGGCGCCCAACAAGAGGCCTCAGCGTTGCTCTCTGGTCATAAGAAAGCTATATATGTAGTAATAAGAAAGCTTTCAGTTTCCGCCATTTGTTCCTTACTTTACTTTACTTTTAGAGGTGCTTACACTCGTTCGATACAAACTGGACCGAATATCGTCCGAAGAATCTTTCTCTCAAAACATACCAAGAGGTTTTCATCCGATTTCGACAGAGCCCATGCTTCTGCACCATACAGCAGGACCGGACTTATATAATATCTCCTTGGCTCTATGACAGAGGGCTTTACTTCTCAGATGCCTTCTTAGCTCGAAGAAACAGCGATTATATAAATTTTTGTTATATAATCTATGACTAGATTAATACACTCCATCGAGCGAAGTGTACTTAAGAGGGAACTTAAATGGCGCCCAACAAGAGGACTCCTCGTGAAATTCCTTACTAATTTCTGATTGTTATTTTGACTAACAGAAAATCATACACAGTGTTTTTTAACGTAATTGCAGGTCAACAAGGATTGCCTATTCTATGCCGGATGGATGATGTATCTTTAAGTGGCGCCCAACGTGTTACTCTTGCACTAAATGTTTTAAAATTTGCTTATGTCTTCATGTTTGTAGTATTTAATTGAAGATTGACTTTCATAATTGAACTGTTCATGTTAATATAATCACTTTAAGTGTCCATTAGTAGTTCGAAATGGCTACAATTCGCACCAAAGTGTTTTATAAGCATGTTGACGTTCTATGACACATCACACAATTTTTGTATTGAAGTTCCATATTGAGCGGTCGAATTTTAAGTGAGACTCAAAATGGCTTACAAAGCAAGTACTCATTGGGCGCTTAACAAACTCCCTCGACTTGAAAATTTCTTCTAACGTATAAATTGTAATATGTATATCTTAATTTGTGTACAAAACTGGCGCCCAACGTGGGTTTCCAATGGGATTTAATAGAACAAAGATTTTACTTCATAGGTAAAATAAACGCTTTATACTCATTCAGTTGACTGCTGCTATCATTGCCATTTAACATTGGGAGAAAAAGTAAACTTGGGATCCCCATCGAACTTACTACCAACCCCCGCAAACGCTTATCAATCCCAGCGCAATCGTGTTTATCGCCTCGAGTGTTTCTAAAATTCCATTCGCCTTATTTTTTTATTGGGTTAAAGTTCAAGGCTCTATCGATTTCATTATATGAACATATATACGGAAATATTCGCGAACTGAAAATCCCTTGAGTCATGCGAAAATTACCGACTGTTAGATACCAGCCATGAGATAAGACACAAACCCGCGCACAGCGCAATTAACTGCGCTTGCTGTTTAGATGCCTATTTTCCGCATTACTTATTCTAGCGGCAAACCTATTCTTATATTCCTTTCTCTGGCCGTACGTGTATGTGTGTTCGACCCAATTCTATCCGCAATAGAATAACATTATAATGTAATAGAACTACGTCATCACAGTCATTACCAACTACTAAGCAAGCAACAGCAAAAGAAAAAAAAAACAACATTCACAAACGCACACACAACAACAACAATTCTAAACAAGCCTTCACGCTTAAGGGGTCGCCTCTATCGTTGGTTTATATCGCAAGATCTCCTCATCGTTTTTGCTTAGCACCATCAGGGGTGTGCGGAAAGGCGAGGTTTCTGCCATCTATGGCTATACAGCGCCAAGTTGCTTCTATTCACAATGCGAATTCAAATTCACACACAAAATCACTTCCGTTCAATGAACCCATGCGTAAGCGTGTAAGGTTTTTCCTCTTCTTCTTCCATAGATGTGTGTTTTGTGTGTTTCCTTGTACACACATATCAGCGAGAAGGAGGTGAAGGAGGATCCGGGGTGTACAAATTATGCGAATATGGGGAGAATAGTTCGCTAGCGCTAGATAATAGATCCATAGATACAGCCATAGATACTGTACGCCATATGTATATGGGGTAAACAAAGGAAGCAGCAAAAGGTGCTGCGGTGCTGGAACACGAAAAAGCTAAAGAAATGCGCAACCACTTTGTATGGGCAGCACGGAACGAGCAACATAATTATGGAAGCCGCAAAAAAGTTCACAGGCAGATAACCTGCACCCCGAGAGAAGTATGCCTGACCTGGGCCGCTCGCTCTCCTCCAACGACGCACGGTTGGGATAGACATTTTTTCTCTTATTTTGCACATATGGCGAGTAAGCTGGGGTAGAGGAAGAAGACGAGGATGGTATGTTCAAATGTCATATTCAGTCGGACATTGTATTTAAAATACGAGTATCATGTGTATGAGTGATGCGTATACGATGGAATTTTTGCTTTGTCATATAATTAATTGTGAATACATAAACATCGTACATATGTAGGTCTATGTATGTGTGCCTTTGGTATGCTGAATTTATGGTCGACTGACATTCGGTACCTTTCTTTCTTCTTTTTGTTTTGCCAAACTATTCTGAATTGAAATTAAAAAAATACTATTTCTTTGGTCTTGTTATGTAAAGTGGCATACTTTTGCTGGTTGTAGCTGTTGTGCTATGAATGAAAGTCGAATTTACATTTTGACAGACGATAACCTTGATAGTGGTTATGAGGTTTGTTATTTTGATTAGCATTAGTCACGTGATAGTATTGAAATGAGGAAGTGTCGATGATAGCAGCAGGCAAATATACTTTCCAATGAGGCCTTGAAGTGGTCACATTTCATATTCTCAGTCGAAATAGAATAGCTAGTTTGACGTTTATTTTGACAGCAAAAATATTTTACGAGTGTGAGTTCAGTATTGTTCCCTTGATTGTCAGTTGTAATTAATGGTAGTCAGTATTTTATTTATTATAATTTCTTTAGATTTGAGGCATCGAATGTTAGAACTGTCAATTGTTGGAACTGTGGGATTTAGAGTTACAACTGACAGTCATATGGTCGGAGGGAAACAATTGCCATCATTGTGGCTCCTGAATTTTTCTTCTCCCGCATTAAACTGAAATTTTTTTTACAGGTAGGTACCATTAGATCTGAAAGCCTAAGTATGTTTGTAACTTTATATAACTTGTCAAGTATTTAAATCAACATTGAGACCAGCATTTAGTTTGACATCTGGAATTCGCTGTCAAGTATTCATTTGCTTGAATGGATTTATCGTTCAAGTTGTTACTTTCTACCCTGCCTAACTAGGTTATATTTGTCAGAAGTAGAAAGCTTCCGCAAGTCAGTGTGTGTTTTATTTGACACTATATATTTATGGATGTCACAATAAAATGTTGTCATTGGTTTCATTAGAAAATCGAATTCTTATCTATATGATAAACAAAATCTTTATTATATCCGTACCACTACCTACAAGTATATTTGTCACGGGTCAGACGCAGCCAATTCAGTGTGACGTCTTAAAGTGCTAGTGTACGATTATGTAGCAAGCCATATACTTATGTAGCACTGACGTCAGTTTTACGTCAGCGTATGCTCCCAATGGCTACATGCCGTGCACTAGCTCTCTTTGTGCCCTTTCTGTTGACGTCAGAGCTGAGCTACATACGTATGTGGCTTGCTACATGCCGTATACTAGCACATTTACAGATAAAGTGAATAATAGGAAGTTGTCTGTGCCGAGTGCGTCCGAAATTAGTTTGCTGTGAACTGAACATAAACTGACTTTCGAGCTAACATCTTTTGGCATCATTTATTACTGAATTGTTGATCATAATTTGTGATTCAAAGAACAAAAAGATTTGCGAAATAAAATACTAAAATAGACGGTTGAGCCGTTGTGGGATCAATCAAAGAAATATAAGGATATGACATTCGGTTTCACGTTCTCTTTGAAAATACGTTCCAAGAGACATGCTCGAAAGAGAAATCATGTTCATGATGTTTTATTGTGGTAACAATTCCGCCACAACTCTGCGTTGAACAACAAATTTTGACAAATTTTGTAATAACATAACAACTAGAGAAAACAAACTTCGTCAGTCTTACAACTTCTCGCCTGATGCTGTAAAGCTCATCTCATCATATCTATCAAATAGAACGCAAGCTGTTAAGGTAGGTGACAGCCTATCTGATTTTCTTCCAACCAGTATTGGTGTCCCACAGGGTTCCATACTCGGTCCTTTACTGTTCTCTCTGTTAATGAAATTCCTTCGATCATCAAAAATTGTTCGTCACATATGTATGCCGACGATGTTCAGATGTACTACAGTTATGTAATCTTGGTCTCATCGAACATGGTGCTAGTTGCGTGAATGAGGGTCTTGAGAAAGTAGCATACTGGGCTCAACTTAATGGTCTTGCTATAAACCCATCGAAGTCCAAGTGCTTGGTTATATCAAAATAAAAACTCGCAGTTATTGATTATGTCGAATCGGCCAAGAACTTAGGAGTTATTTTCAACCGCAATTTCACCTGGGACCAGCACATTACGATTAATGTTGGGAAGGCATATGGAATACTACGCACTCTTTGGGTCTCCTCAGCGCGGTATACTTCCTGAAAAACGCGTGCTATGCTCGTGAAGTTCTTAATTTTACCGATCTTGGCCTAAAGCTCAATATTGTTTTCAATAGTACCATTCGGTATATTTTTGGGGTCCGGCGATATAATAGAGTCTCTAATCTTTCTTCTCGACTCATCAATGTGCCGCTTGAGAGCTATCCATTTCTCTCCTTCCTTTCTTCTTTTCCTTTTATTTTCTTTTCGTTCTATATTCGGATATATATTTTATTCTGCTGGTTATAGTCTATCTTTGTTTTAGTATTAAGCTCTCTTTTTGAATTATATAACCTATTACTAGCTTATAAGATTTTATATCTTACTGTGTATAGGTATCTCAAAATAAATGAAATGAACATGAAATGAGCTTGTCAAAATTGTATTTGTAAGTTGAGTGCATTCATACTCGCAACAGGGCCTCAGAAGATATTTAAGTGAACAAAAGTCTAAAACGCGAACAACTTAGTGCTCAGTCAAAGAGTTCTCTGCATCTTTGTAATTTTATTATCGAATATGGGAATGGCGTTGGTTTGTATTGAATAATGCGTCACTTGACTTTTTGGTTGTTTTACAAATACAAAAGAACACAAAGACTGTGCAGCAGTGTCAGAAATATTTCATATAATAGAATATGTCCATTTTTAAGAACTATTGGGAATAATTTCAGATAGCTTGATACCTTGTGGGCGCAGTAGCGCAGTGGTTAGTGTGCTGGACTACTGTGCGAGGGTTCCCAGGTTCGATCCCCGGAAAAACACAAATTACATCTTAAAGTTTTTTCTACTGCGCCACCTCTCGCGAACGTCTGACAAACATCCGAGAGTATGACTGTCATGAAAAAGCTTCTCAATTCAGCCGTTCGGACTCGGCATAAAATTGTAGGTCCCTTTTATTCGTTCCAAAAATACAAACTCACACAAAACGAATGTTTGCGAGAAGCTAGGCCTTGGGTGTCACCCGCCTGTTGCGCCACCCATTTATTTATTTATTTTTAGCTTGATACCTGCACGTGTCCGTGTCTGTTAAACCTAATCTCCTAGCGTGCTTCCTAAGAAGGCAGCGTCCAGAGAGAGAGAGAGAGAGAGAAAGTACAGGGTGTCCGCCGGGAATGTATACTACTTTGTTTTGCCGCCATTTTGGTAAACATTAGTCTTGACAGTTCATATTTGGCAGTCGTGAAGTAGACATGTGGTAAATTTATTACGAAAAAATATTCGATAAATATTTTATCAAAATCAATCATCGGTTACTGTGACGATGAGAAAGTGACGTGAAATTTTTGGGA
Organism: Cheilosia soror; assembly: GCA_949372485.1. Classification (NCBI taxonomy): domain Eukaryota; kingdom Metazoa; phylum Arthropoda; class Insecta; order Diptera; family Syrphidae; genus Cheilosia; species Cheilosia soror. The sequence goes on along the minus strand of OX443561.1, from coordinate 31,654,895 downwards.
GAAACAACGTGCCAACAAAACGCACTATTTATCTTGTAGTGAATGATTTCGAAGAAAGAGGGTCTGTAGGTGATAGGCCCAAGCTCTGCTCCGTTTTTGACCCTCCGGGTACCCAACACAATCTGACATTATAGTTCTGCGCGCATAATGGTCTGAGCATAGTTCAGTTTTGATGACGTAAGACTCTAGCGCCGTTAGTACAGCCTGATGACTATAAGTGTAGATAGCGATATTCTTGTTGGATATTGATTCCATTCCAAGTAGATCCAGAACCACTGCATGAGTCCGGAAGTCTTAATGACACGTGTAGGTCTACCCTTTGTCCTCTTGCAAACGAAGAGACCATTGTAAACCTTACGGCCTCTTTCCTGAACATTGTGTCCGATTCAATTTTGTATCTAGGACCGTGCCAAGATAGCTTGCGCTATCAGAAACGGAAAGCTCCACACCGCCAATTGTGGGTAGTTTGAAGGGTGGTATCTTGAATTTTGTACTAAAAAGTACTAGTTCCGCCTTTTCTGGCTTGACACGAAGTCCATAGCCTTCGGCACATTTTCTTAGTTTGTTAAGGGCACATTCATAGTTTCACTCAATGTGTTCAGGAATTTAGCCTGAATTAGAATTCAACCAACCTTAATGAAGCTTCTTTGTCAAAATTTCCACTGGGAACAATTCTATTTATAGTCATCCATTGAAACCAATCTGGCCAACAAAGGATAGGGTGACACAAAAGTCACATTCGTTATACTAATGTTAACGACAGGCTTACGACCCAATGTCGCGTCAACTGTTTCTTATTTATTTGTTGATACACCAACAGCTATGAGGGTTTTAAGCAGGCTTGGGATACATTTCGACGTGTCACTGATACGTATGCATACACATACCTACAACAGAATGCAGCATCAGTTTAATGTAATAAACGTCAATTTCCATGTCATTGGGCACTTGCACTCAGTAATAGATGGCGCACCAATAACGAGGTCAACATTTTTTCTTCAAAGCGCGTCAATTCCATTTAGACTGCGATATAACTATCCACCTCAGTTCAACCCCACTGACAATCCATATGTACCAGTAATAGCATTGAAAATGTTATTTCCCTATTCAACCGCAAAGAGAGAACGACACACCAAAGGGGAGATAGAGAGAGAGAGAGAGAGAGAGAGGCGAACTGATATCGACCAACCCTCAAAGCCGTTGACCCCATAATGGAGGTTTTCTGTTTTTGTTCAGACGTTTCCTTTTCTGTTTCGGCATATTAGCATTCTTCAAAGGAACTCCAACATTAATACCACTTAAAGCACTAGAATGTGTGATAATTATATGAAACTGCCGACACAAGTAGCATTCTTCTCAACATACGCCTTGTGTTCCTTGAAACTAGATACAACTTACTTACAAACGTATATAGACACCGACTAGAGTAGAGTACCTCTACCACAAAATGGAGGAACCTTTTTTTTTTTGCATTTCGTTTGCCTGCTGATTTATAGTTATGATTGAGTAAGCTACCAACAGCGGGATGGATACGGATAGAGAGTGTGTAACAGAGAAAACAACAGGGAAGCGTCCGTAGCAACATTTCATATCATCACGGGTAAAAAAAAAATGTAGATATATTGAGTTACCTACAGCACTATCCTGCGAATAGTGTTGTGCTGCGCGCAGGACAAACAGTTCCAGGAAAAAAAAATAATAAAAAACTAGAAAACAAATGTACAAAAAGAAAAAACCATCCACAGTTAGTGTTTTTTTTATGTTGTCCTCTCTATGGCATCATCCTTCGTGGTTGCTATTGCTATTTTTCTATCCTCCAGATTATACCCATCTTTGACGTCGTCGTCCTTACACAGAACTATATACACACGGCAGTGGGATGCATGGCACAAAAGCTATTGTGGTAGTGAGTGTTGACGTGGTTTGAATATTGCCGAGTGAGTCGAATCTCATCATACCAGAAGCGCACCACCTATCTTTCGGTCAATGACTCATTGACCTGCTTTTTTTTTGTTGTATTCATGTGCCATCATTACCAGTGTTCAGAGGCGAGTTGTGTTTATAAATCCCCGTGGTTCGATGCAGATGGTAATTAGAGCCTAAAAAAAAAAAAAAAAAAGCGGTTAATTTTTTTTATGTTCCGTTTATATAGGAAACAAGTAATGTGAAAAGGGGACGAGTGTTGAAGATGACAATAAAGCTGTTGTTAGGCAGGACAGGGGAATGGGAAATAAATTGAAACGAATGGAAAGTCCTGTTTTAATCCTTGACTTTTATTCGGGTGTTCTGGTTTTTTTTTTTTGTTGTAGATTTATATTCAACGATGTCCCTGTGGAAATTCATCGTTCGTTGTACTCCTTGTGGATTATTATAACATTTTGTGGAAAATTACTGCTGCATCCTTAGTGCCAACACAATTGTGTTGTAGATGGTGTTGAATAAATGAGGAAAATTCAAAAAGCGGAAAAGAAACTAGGTTGCTTCGGGAGTGCAACTATTTAACTTGAGGGGGTTGTAAGAGGGTGGTCTTTGAATTTATTCTGAGGTGATGCACTTTCCAGTGGTTTTTATTTATATTTGCATTAAATAATCGCATTTTAGTGACTAAAGTAGTGGAGGGAAGTAATGGTATTGGAATCAGTATTTTATGAACTTAAATAATGACACATCTTTACAATGATCTAAATGGCCTAGAAATTATTTACACTGCCAGAAATAAAATAAGATCATTTTTGCAGGGCTAGATATATTACAAAGTTCGGTCTGTGATAGGGTCCGTGATAGGGACTGTTAAGGCGTATAAGGATACTTAGAAGATATAAATAGATGCAATTCAATGTTCAAAATTTTACGAATTTAGCTGGGATGGGTGCCGGAAAATAGCACTTGCAGTGTTTTTTTTTATCGGAAGTCCCACGCCTCTTTGTCCAATATCGCCAAAAGAGCTGTAAACGAAGGATATCACAATAGGCCCGCGGTGATCCGGAATTCATTCTACCACCTCCCTCTAGAATCTAATCTAATCTAGTCCATTAATGTCAAGATAGTGTTTTTAAAAATAAACTTTATTGTACGTAAGGTACTATGCCTTATTTTTTGTTTCCGTCCACAATTTTGCGAAGTGATTTATTCGAGCAATGTACATTAATGTTCCAAATTTTACAATTTTTAACTGTCAAGAAGTAACTAGAATTCCTAAATTTTTTTTTTTTGGTAGACAGAATTTGTTTTTCTACTTTATTACGGCCCTACGAACTAAGTCCCAACTGGAATTAACTCCCACTAGCCAAATGAACTAAGTCACACCAATATTGCTGTGGGATTTAGTTCATATGTTTGGGAGACAGTTGAAATTTGGTCCCAATGAAAAATGGCTCTAAACTAAAAATGAAAAATCACCCCACAAATTTACATGAAAGGCAACAACAACAGAAAATGCGTAAAATTCTGCAAATTAGGGTGAAAATTCATATTTTGGGGCCTTTTTTCATTTTTCATTTCCATATGAAAACGTATGGGGGACATGCTGCCCCCCTGCAACCCCCCTGCTTGGGTTTACTGTCAGATTTGGGACCTTTTTTATTTTTTTTTGGGGCCTTATTTCCATTTTGAAATTGAGGTCATTTTTCATTATGAAAAACAGCCCCAATTTTGGGGTGATTTTTCATTCTTAGTTTGGGTCCATTTTTCATTGGGGCAAAATTTGTAGCCCAGTTTGTAGTTCGTTATGAACTAATTCTCAATGAATTAAGTCCCAAATGGAGAAATGTGGGAGTTAGTTCATTTAACTTGTTTCGACGAAAAAATAATTCTTACATACATCCACCTCGCACTTAATCCATATCCAATAGTGACCCCAAGCGGGGGGGTTGCAGGGGGCAGCATGCCCCCATTAATATTTCACTGTGCCTAATGGGAGATCAATTTCCGTAGGCACAGTGGTATATGTATGGGGGCCCGGGCCATGCTACTGCTTGAAGTCACTGATGTTGGATTTGGAAGTTGGGAGTAAGTTCATTTAGAACTTAGTTCATAAAAAAACAAAGTCCCACTATTGGGTTTTAATTCATTCTGGGACTTTGTTCATTCTTAGTTGGGTCTTAATGCCTAAAAATCATGGGAGTTAGTTCATATGAACTAAATCCCAAATTTTCTGGGACTTAATTCGTTTTGGCTGGTGGGAGTTAGTTCCAGTTGGGACTTAGTTCGTAGGTCCGACAAAAACCTTTCTCCACTCGCTTTTTTTTTAAATCCGTGAAAAGTGTGGATAATGCCTCGTTGAGGGGCTCGAAGATTGATTCAATCCAATTGCTAAAATATTTGATTAGGAGGAGTTTGAGGTCTCTACGGTTGATGGTTTTTTTTTCTACAAGACGAAGGGTAACAGTCTGACCCCCGCTTATAGCCTCTGACGGTCCGGTCCGTCTATAAGAAAGAAAACTGAAGCGGAGCAGAAACGGATGATCGAAACAATCAACCCTACTGCATACACCGAAGATTAATGGGATGTACCACCGTGTATTCGTGCATTATGACGCTGTTGATGATCAATGAAGCCAGTTCGACTTTGTAATGCATTTATGGATAAAACAAAATCGCAGTTTGAAACAGCTGGTCGCTGGTTTCTTCTTCGTCCAAACAGCTCCTATCTACAGAAATCGTTGGGTCGTACTCCCATTCTAGGGGCGTTCTATTAAACAATGTTCTGCTAGTGCTCCCACTGGTCACAAATAAGCTGAGTACATTTATCCGGAATATCACTATACCATGTGATTGAGCACACGGTAACTGAACATCTCTTCCCAATTTCGCTATGGCATTGCCGGTATTGTTTTACCAACTTGGATCTAGTTGTTGGTGTATGTAGGCGCCTGTCGGACTGTCTATGTCAAAAATAAAAAATCGTCTATCGCGTAAGAAGCAAGTCTGCATATAGCCATAGTCAGGGTTTAGGGAGAGATTGACTTTCGGTGATCGAGACTCGTAAATTTAAATTGCAGGCAGGGTCGTTGCATATTGTGTTGTTTTGTACTTCCTGTTAAATTAGTTCAAGGGAATTATGTACGTAGTCCGTTCTGCTCGGAAATGTACGAATGCAACTAATACGCTTAATCGCGATGATTTAGCAAACGAGCCCGAAAGAAATAGATTTAAAAAACAGACTTTACATATTTTTATCAATTTTGTTAAGCCTAAATCAAATACTCATCCAATTTCTGATACCTTACACAAAATATTTTGCAGAACAATAGCGTGTTCTGCAAAATATTTTTACTCTTCCTTTAAAATGCAGACCGCGTATAATGACCCACTGTACACACTGTCTGTCTGTTCTATGTTAACAACAATATAAAATATTTTTATATCTTTCCGCCATCTAAACTAAAAATATCTCACTTTATAGAAAATTTCTTGATGTTTTGCATCCGCAAATAGAAATTGTATTTTTAACAAGGCGAGTGAATTTATTTACTTTTCTTTTTATTTTATTTTTTTTGCTCAAAACGCACGAGGAAAAAAGAAAAATATGCGAACGCAGACAAATAAATCGAGAATAATTTGTAGGTTTTTGTTGTTCGTGTTATCTGTTATTTTTTGTCGGTATAATATGTTGTTTACTGTTGTCTACTAAGTGCGAGATACTTTTAATTTATTTTTTTTAAATTAAATTTGTAAAGTTGTATATGATTTGGTTTCTTATAAATGTCTGATTTTTACATTTTGTATTAAGAGAATGTTATCTGTAGCAATAAAAAAATATAAATTAATAAATTAATGAAATTAATAATAGTGGATTTTAGATTCTCAATATAGCGTGTTGTAGTAGGCTCAGGAATTGTAATTAATATCAGAAATTTTATGTTTAGAAGTATGATTGTGTTAAAGTGTTTTTTGAAACTTGTTTTCATAGATACGCTTGTTTGTATGTGCCTACTCGGTTGTGTGATACCAAGCGTTTTCATTGGGACATTTTTTTTTTTGTGAACAAAAATATTTCGTGTTGTTTTTATCAATAGAATGGTCTGTGGAATTTTTAGCAAATTTATCGTTTGTTTTCGTTTATTATTTTTTTTTCATCTGTCGGTATTTATATCTTTAGTGAACAAACTATTATTTATTCTTTTTTATAAATAAAATATTTGTAAGTTATGAATCAAAAAATAGCATAAAATGAACATGGTCAAGGACCAAGTGAGTTCGAAAAGAAAAAAATGCAAAATTGATCCATCTATACAAATGGCAGTAGGTACAATAAACATTTTAAGAAAAATGTCATTCTTAAAAGATCGAGTTAATTATTTGATTTGCCAAATTTTAAATTGTGCGTAGATACAAGCTTTTGCCCGTGGCTTTAGTCGAGGCATTATCCACACTTTTCACGGATTTAAAAAAAAAAAATGGTCGAACGTAGCAACAAGGCTATAGTATGTCTCGCGCAAAATTGCTTGACCACCTTTCTTTCTCCCTCAAAATTGAGTCAGTTTAAAGAATTCTGAATTTACAACTTACTTCTAAAAGTGTAAATTTGGGTGGCCTCTAATCCAAAAAAGCGAAGACCACCACACCTGATCTAGACGTACTGTTTGCTCGATTTTCACCGAGACTTATGATTTTCCAATCAGCAAGACTGACTGTGAATCATACTTCAAGACGAATCTTTGGTTCGAAGACAATCGTCGAAAGGATAGGACTTCTAAATGATTTTCGACTGTCTAAGTGAACTGTTTGAGCTGTTCCCATTTCCCAATGATTTATCGACCAACTTATCAGTGTACGCAACCGAAACCATTGAACTTTTAATCAGATACCTATTTTTGGGGGTTCGTATAGGGCTGCACATTGCACAATGCCTAACCTAAACGAAATTATGTAGGTACTGGACACAGTTTTAAAAAAAAAGTTTTTAAGCAAGCAACAATTTGGAATGACTCTAAATTTGCATCCAGTCTAGTCTAGTCTTTCGTCTAGTCTATCCCCATGATCCAAATCCAAATAGACTTTAAGAATACATTTTGATGGGATTCAGCACTTACATTTTCGCTAATAAAACATGTGCCTGCATCATTTCGTCCCAAGACAGTGTAAGATCAAACAATTTGCTATACTGAAACGGGGGCGTATACGTAACTTTTTTTTTTATTTTTTTTTTTTAGTTTTAATATAGAGGGTGTTTTTTTTTTTTTTTTTTCAAATTGACCCTCCATTTTGTCCAACATCCCCCTATAAACCAAATGATTGCTTTCATAAAAAAAACTTGCTGAATGTCCACCAACAATGTCCAAAGCAATGGGATTCTCTTAGAGGTTTGGTTTTTAAATTGACAGTACTCTTTCAATTTGACAGTTGACAGATAATTTGTGTTTAGTGTCTTTTGCCAGTGAATGGAACTCAATAGAACTCAACATATGACACATTATCTACTTTTGATATGCGCTACCAGCTGCTCGATGAAGTGATCGAAAACTAAACGCACTGGCATCCGCAATGGCTTGGTCTTATAAAATTTGTATTGTTTTAAAAACATAAAAGATACCTGAAAGAACAATAACGCGTATAGATTCTATAAGGTGACTTATATACTTCTATACTGGTCGACTTAATTTTTTCTCTATTTTTATGTTGCTTTTGATGCTTTTAATGATTAGTTCAATAAGTTCAACAGTAGTTCATCAATAAAACATTGTCAGACGCTTCTTGCATCTGCTGGAAAACATTTTTGTATACCAACTCTTATCTCAGATTTGACTCCCAAAGGATCTGACACAATTTATAAGAACGAAATTTTACATAAAAGTCTATTCTCTCGAACTTTTAGTAGGTCACATGTGTAACTTATTGTGCGAAACAAAGGACACATTGAATTTTTTCTGTTCAAACTGACTGAAGAAGGACGAAATTCAAAGTTGTGTCCATCTCCAGTCTGATTCTCATAAAATCCATATTGCATGACTAATAGCTGCGACGCAACATCAACATGATGGTATCCACATTCCAAGCACTTTCCCGCCAAATATTTCATCGAAAATAGCAAGAAAACAAAACATTAAAATATATCATTAAACCTTACAATGTCACAAACGGATATACACTGCTGGTGGAGGCCCCATCAATGAGATTGTACAATTTAAAAGATACAGAATACAAACGACCAGGCAACACCATTCATAAGAAAACACCAGCGGCGGGATTAAGTGACGATAAACAACATCCTCCGCAAAAAAAAAAATAGTCCAGTTTATCTCTCTCAGTCGCTCAGTTGCTCAGTCACGTATCTATTCGTCGCCATTGGAATGTCTTGAGCACAGAGCGCACATATTAATATCCACCGCAGATGATGTATGGTGGCTGTTGTGGTGCGCCTCCGCAATTGCACGTCTAATATTATGCAATCCTCCTTCTATTTTTCGCCTATTTCTATCCTTTTCTCACTCGCGCCACAATACGATAATTTTCTGCTGCGCGATCATGACATTTATCTAGCAGCACTCGTCGTAGATACATATGTGTCGTTTGGTTGTAGCTGAAAGTTGTTTCTTGTATGTTTTTTTTTTAACTAAAATGATTTATTTGGAATAAATTTGCGTGCGTACTTAAATTGAGTTCAACAATAATTTGTTCAACAGAAATGTCAATGGCGCAAAACACACACACACAGACATAACCTACATTTTGTGGACATGGACACTGAGAAACACTATCATGCGAGTAGATGTCAATCAGAAGCGATCCGACTCGACGAAATAGCGAGTAATTAGTTCAGGCATACGATTAATCGTTTTTTTATTTTTTTTTATTATCATGACGATTCGCTGTCATCGCCAAAGAGATTGTTCACACTTTTGCCCATTAATTTGACATGTGGACTTAAGGCGACCATGACGAGGTGCTTATCTCATAAATTACACCAGACATGGGCTTAGATGTTATTGAGAGGCTATTTGAGCAAGGCAAATCCAAAGCAAATGTCTCATATTTGGCAGCAGTGTTTTTATGGCTTAGCAACAAAGTTTTATATGGCGAACAACTTACACAAGACAAATATTGCTTAAATACGGAGCAATTAATTGCGGTCATGATAGTTAACCGGATTAAAGTGGATATAATGTATGTTAAGACTGATTGGGTGGTACCACTTGCATTAGGGTATTTTTTTAGGTTATATAAAAATATATAACGTATACGGTTTATTGTCACTGGTGATAAAAAGGCAAATGGCTACTAAAAGTCTGTACGTGGTTTATAGTCTAAGGTGCGAAGGATATGACGCATAATGTGGTCTGGGGCTTACTAGATTCACTAATGAATCACGGGGAATAAAGATCGGCAGACTGAAAGAATTACAATATAATCACATGGATTAGAGAGCTATGTATAAGGGTTTTCTTATCGGTGAGATAAGGAAGTGGTTGGTATAATTAACTGTAAAGTTTAATTGAGTTTAGACTCATGTTGGGGATAACGAGAGATAGATTTGTATGAATCCAAACTAAAAGTAAATAATCTGCTAATCGTTGGTAAACTTGCCACTGAAGAGCAGTTAGCTACCTAGAAAGTTTCCTTACTGGCGATATAAGGAAGCGCTTGGTAATTAACTATAAAGATTAATTGAGTTGAGATTAATTTTTGGGATAACGTGGGAAAAGGTTTTTAGCTACCCAAACTAAGAGTAAATAAGCTGCTAATCGTTGGTAAAAATTCTACAGGAAAAGTATTGAACTGCGTTGAAGGTTTCCTTGCCGATGAGATGAGGAAGCTGTTGGTAATTAGACATGAGACTCATGTGGGATCAGGAATGAAATACTTATAGAAATACCCAAACTAAAGACAAATAAGCAGCTAGTTGTTGGTTAAATTGCCATTGAAGGGTCTGGAATTATGTAGAAGGTTTCCTTACCAATGAGAAAGGAGAAAGGTTGACAGTTTATACAGGAGAATAAATAGTCCGTGCACAATAAGTCATAGGTTTCATTTCAGTTTCAGTGTACACGGCTATTTAACAGCTGTTTGATTGATGAATTTTACGTAGAAACTATATTTTTTGACTAAATTGTGATCACGCCTGCATTGTGATCACTGTACAAATCTATAGGGAAGCGTCAAGAAGAATAATGAAGTAGAGGCTTGTCGAAGGAACCTTAACTTTCGTGTTTATTATTTTTATTTATGTGTTTAAGACAAAATCGTAAAAACTAATTTTCATTGATGAGAAATTCTCTAAAGAAGTTGAAAAAACACAAGCGAAACATAGTTCGGGAGAAGAGTGAAATAATTTCAATATTATTCTGATTCGGAAACCAATGATCTATGAGCTTATCTATTAAACATAATTTTTAATAAAAAAATACCTAAAAACTCAAAAAAAAATCCAATAAAAGTTAATGGCTCTAAGTTTCCTTAACGGTGAGGTAAGAAAATGTTAGCGAATTTATTTTTAAGTTTATCTCAGATTGATGAAAAATAAAGTTCAAATTACAAAGTTTCCTTAACGATGAGATAGGAAAAATGTTGGTAAGTTTACTTTAAAGTTTTTTTTAGACTTTTAAATTTTACAAAGTACCTACCCCAACTAGGACTATGTGAGGTTGTAAGAGATAACGTTGCTTCTAGGTTAGTGAAGTGATGTTCATGCCAAAGTTAGGTTTCCTTACTGATGAGATCAAGAATCGATTGGTAATTTATTTTGAAGTTTTGTTGTGATTCTTGACTTGAAAAAGTACTCTGACTGTAGCTAAATGAGCTGGTAAGAGTTGACCTTGCTTCTAGGTTAATGACATGCATTCTTGCCAATGAAAACTGTGGCGAAATTTGTTTTTGAGAATGTTATTAAAATGATGCGATATACCAAATTATATAGACTTTTACAAAGTGCCCAAAATAATGGTAATCTAGCTTTAACTATTTATAAACATCCCATGTAAAGTTTCCTTACCGGAGAACTCAGAGAGAGATTAGTAATTTACTTTTAATTTTCATTGAGACTCCAGGGAAATAAAACTTGTACCCAAGACTATGAATAAATGAGTTGATCACAACTAATATTGCTTCTTCGTTAGCGATATGAATGAAAGGTTTCATTAACAATGAGAAAAGTTAATTGAAAGGTATAGCTTGGTATTTGATTCAGATACGGCTGTGAAGATGTAATTTACTAACTTTACAAATGTTTTTCTATAAGGTGTACCTACTTTGACCAAGGTTGCTCTATAATGATACTAGTATAATTATTTTCACTGTTAATTGAACTTAAATTTGTGTGCTACCCGCTAAAGTAGTCTAACAAGTAAACCATTGCATCCAATACTCGCATTCAAATGGAAACAAATTCACAAAAATAAAATCTCTTCCGTAACAAATAGGGATATAAAGTGGTCTACATAGTACCTCCCCCACTTGCTCACTGAAAATGATTTTTTTTTCTGTTTTTTGTTTTTCTTTTATTAAATCAACAAAACAAATTAATCACCTTAATTGCTCAGCCATGGTAAAAGAATGATTATCTTTATTAGCCTTCCATGAATTCCGTTTAAATCTAAAAGTGTCTATAAAGTACCCGAGGGTTTATTTATGGGTCTCTGCATGGGGGTGCGTGCGAAAAACAAATTTTACATTTTGTTGGCATTTCATTCAATATTAAGACAAAATGCCTGTCGGTCAATAAAAAAGAACCAGACAATTTATGGGATTAGATTTAAAATAAAATATAGAACATTTAATTGCGTATATAGCTACAAATTTGTTTTGGTCTAATTTTAACAACTTTGTTTGTTCCTAGTCTAGGATTTCTCTTAACTTTTAAGACGAGCAGTCGTAATTAAGAATAATAAATAAGCAACGTAAATTCCAAAGGGTTAGGGGGTCTGGTGTTTCTGGATTGAACTCATTTAAAGACAGTTGTGAAGGCTTACTGACTTTTGGCATTTTTCGTTATCCACTCTACGTCTCCTTTTTGTGTTTTTGGCACCAAAAATATGAGAAATCGTATTGGATCCTTTTTTTGTAATAAATAAAAATAAAATCTGTCTTCACTCAGTTGCATACATACATATACTTATACATTACTAATATTTAGCAACCTATCATTTAAATTCGTCTTCTAATCAAATTTACATAAATGTATCTCGCACATGTCGCTATATACACACAGACAATGCCAACTAAAAGGATAACATACGAAAAACTCAACAAAGCTTCACAAATACAAAAAAAAAAAAAAAAACACCAACGTGACCTAGATTTTTAGGCAACGTCGAACAAGAAGCAAAACAAAAGGAACACAATACAAAGCCATTCACAAGCAAAATGGAAAAAATAAGCAAAAGAAAAAAAAACTATTATTTTATTATTTTTGGATAGTCCTTCAAAAAAACGGGATTTCAAAGGAAAAACAAGACAAGCGTATGCAGGGAGATGCCATAATAATACAACAACAACAACGAGACGACGACAAAAAAAAATAAAAACAGAGACAAATTTCTTGGAAATTAGACTTAAGGCAGCCAAAAGTCTCTTTATTTATTTTTTGTTGTTTGCGTCTGAAGGGATTCGTTGTATTAGTCTCGACACACAGACCATAGATTGGTGCAGACTGACTGGTTTGTTGGCCATTTGCCTGCAGCATGCTGAATCTTCTTCGAAATAAAATACAAAAACAAAATTCGAAAACACTAAAAAAAAATATATAAATCGTGTGAGTGTCCCTCTCTAGATGCATGTGTTTCCTGTGGGATATTGGAGCACAGATGGGGCAGACGGAACCAACATCAAAGTGGAACACTGACTAGAAAAGTTGATTGAATATGCATAATTTTTATGTGTGCAAAAATTTAAATAAAACAGTGACACTCGTAAAAAATTGTTTCATAAGATCTGTGTCATGACCTAGGCAAGGCACATCTCTTTTGGCACGGTGCAGATGCAGAGCTGCATCTTGTATTTCGTCGCGTTGTCTCTGGTGGGATTAGGTTCACGCTTTGGTGCCTATGTTTTAAAATTCTTTGATCTACAACACTTGAATAAAAGTTGTCATATGGAGCCGAAATTCGGTGGTTTATTTGGTCTGATTGACATGGACTTATTCACCCGTATTCCCGATGTCGTTTGTTGTCAACGTCTTCTGTGAATAGTTGTTAGCAGCAAATTTTTTTTGTAAGATATATAATTTGAAAGGCAGTAAGTTGAAAACGAAAAAGAGAAGAAAGTGCTTATGAAAAGAAAATTCTGAAAATGATCTTAACAACGAGCCGACACGTCGATATGAATCTTGTGCGATAATAGGTGATTGTCTATCTTGATAATTAAGACCAAGCAACAGACGCTTGCCAATGTATCGGTGTGCCAAGGTTTTGCATTTTAACGGAATATTTAATTATAATCAGTAAGATACGTACAAGTGGCAATAAATGTTGCACAAAATTATTTAAATATGTTGATAACGCTTCTCAATAAGGAAGTAATATGAATTTATATCTATACATGCGGTAATCAACAAAGTATGAACAAATACAAAATATATGTACATACATATATTTATACTTAAAAAAAGGACCTTCATAATGACCGAAGAAAAAATTGCAAAAGTCTACAACAACTCCAAAGTCTAGTTGAAGTGTTTACCATACTTTAATCACATTCATGCGTTGATGGTGAGTACAGTACACCAAACGAATAAGTGACACCCGGTTGAGCCCAAAAAAAAAAAAAAAAACACCTAAATTCATTTTCAAATAAAAAGAAAAACGTTAAAAAAACACGAATTTTTGTCAAAAGCCAGAAAAAGAATTCTGTCTGTATGGACCTTTATTGTCAAATATTCGTATGTGTTAAGCCAAGCGTCTCTTACCGGCAGCTATTTAAAACAACATCAAGCCTGGCACAAGTTATACGCAAAATATGCAGTAAAAAAATGTATAAAATCCAGTCCTATGTGAAATGTTGCGAAACATGTATATGTTGCCTATGAACAATTTTCTAATCATCCTGATCTAGTAGAAATTTAGAGAGGATATCGCATAAACTGCGATCTATTACAAAAAATCTAAAAAATCTGTTTCACTATGCAATATAACCCTAAAGAGTATTCAATTCAGTTCTTATATACATTGACAAGATACATGTTGCATTGGAATTTTTTGTATATAATTCCCCAGATTTTTTATTAACATTACGGGCGTTCAATTATCTAGTTTAGTAAGTCTGACAGCTCTATATATTCATGTTGCTGAGTTTTCATTCTACTAGACTGGTAACGTGAAAAGTTTTCTCAGTTGACGTCTATGTCCGCAACACCGACAAATCAAGTCAAGAATCTTTAAACATACTACTAAGTTGACGTCTATTTTGGTCAACATATTATGTCTGTAGAACTCAGTTTTGGCATTTCTAATGGGTTATCGGAAAGCATCGAAGAGCATGGGAGAGCGAAGTTTGACATTTCGATTGCCCTGACGTGTAGGACACCAATCAGAAACTCGGAATCCAGGAGCAAAAATACTGCAATTGTCAATAAGTGACAAACTGACAATTTCGCGGTCAGTTAAATTTGAGTCCAGACAATTTAAGTCGACTTACCATGACTAGAATCTTGAATGTGGCCATTGAGTATTGGAAATCCATTTGTATATGAAGCATGCTCTAGGTCTTATACTGCGCAACATGTTGCCATAAACAAGGTGCATATACTTTTGCAAGTCTATATCGATATTAGACTGTACAGTTAATATCGGACATAATTTTTACTGCTGTGAATAACATTATTTATTGTAAAAAAAATGTTGCCAACTGAGTATGTTGCAAAATAATTATTTTATCATTTCCGTCAACTTAATTACAATCCCTGAATACACATGTAAACCCCTTTTAAATGGAGTGAGCTGAAGTTCACAATTTGCCTAATATTTAATTTTAGCACAGTTTTATGTTAAGTGGAAGTCTGTGGCGGACGCCATGATGTAGTGGCTACCGTGTTTGCTATATAACTCATATTTGAGCTGCGACAAGGGAATTGCTGACAAGGGAAACATTCCGGGGGAAATATTATTCGCGATAGGCGTCAATATGTACCTACTGCCACTGAATAATATCAAAGGTTCTTCATTACTACATCACAAAAGTTGTTGCTTTTTGGTAGTATATTAAGCCCAAATTCAGGTTTGATTTTTCCAAATCTTAGATTGGAAATCAGTTTAGATATGAAGTGCTTCTACTTTCATGTTGCGAAACAAAATTTTAATTTTTCTCAATTTACCGTAGTTCTAATCTATCAAAGATTTAGGGTGAATTTCGGAAATCCTTTTGAATGTATCCAGAATACTAACCACTGAACCATACTGCGCCCTCGAAACATGTTGCATTATATGAAAAATTCTTGGTGTTTTTTTTTTCTCGATCATAATTTGTGTACATGGTCGCTAAATTTGCTCTTTTGGGAAAAGATACGTTAAAATAGATATCAAAAATTATTTTGAGAACTTTCTTTCATGTTTTGAAACATGTTGCTAAATACCATGTGCATGTTGCTATAAATAATTCCGTTTTTTTTTAATTCTTCATGATCCTAATAGCAATATGGCTTCTATCAAAATAGACAATCACTATTGGAAATTTTTTGAATGAAACCATAGGAGAAATATTAAATATATATGTTGCGCATCATGTTGCCGACACAAAACTCAGTTCTTCATCAATTCTTCATGATTAATCTTAGTACAACTTTTAGTGCATAGGTATTAATCAATTTTTGTGAGATATTTTTGAATAAAGTGAAGGTTGAAAGAAACACTACAGATATGTTGCGCATCATGTTGCCCACATAAAACTCAGTTCTTCATCAATTCTTCATGCACAATCTTAGTACAACTTTTAGTGAATGAATCAATATTGGGGATCCTCTAGAATGATGTGAACCATAATAAAAATTTAACAGATATGTTGCGCATCATGTTGCCCATACAAAATTCAGTTTATCCTCCACTTAACAAAAAAAAAATGGTTTTATTTTAAGTTGCTTTAATAGTTCTTAAGTACAAGTTCACTGCTTCCATTTTCCAGACGAAAAAATCTGCATTCCTTAAAACCAGTAACAAGAATCAAAGAAATTATCATCTTAAGATCAAAAGTTAACGAGAAAACTTCAAAGCTACTATCCTTGCGAGACAGCCATTAATTTTTCAAAAGCGTCAAAGGTTCGTTTGTAATGTGATTGTTCCGCTTGCGCCTTTTTCGCAACTTTCAAGTTGTTCATAAAACCTTTGACTAGATTTGTTTCTTTCAAGTTGAATTGTCAAAGCATAGCCGGCAAGTTGTGTAATTAAAAAGTCAACATAAAATCACATTAATACAACAACTTACGCATCTCTCACTCTCGCACTCTCTCTCTGTCTCTTTATTTATGTCATTCACTTTAAGTGCAATTCATTATGCTGAATTACATTTCCCCATTAACGGCGCCATAGAAGAGGGACTCTATTCATACGTTCAATCAGTCGCAAATTTGTCCAGGTGGAAGACCTCCTGCCCTCTAGTCTACACCATCTGCATCCCCCAACAAATCAGACTCAATACACGGTGTAACGTTGAATCTGAATCATCATAATCATCATGAGCCCGTGCGTCGTCGTCGCTTTTGTTTGGCACAGTTTTCTACCTCGGTAATGATATCGCATTAAATCAAAACGACAAACGCCAGACAATTTCAGAGTTGTGTCTCTCTCTCTAGACACAACATGATATCATTAGAATGAGGCCTCCTCATCCCGCCTCTCATTTCTCACCATACCAATGCCGACTATACACAAAACAAAATATCCAATTGCAGCAACCCCTAAATGCCATCATCAGAATCAGATGCAGTCAGACTTTATAGAGCGTCGCGGTTTGCATTTGTAGTTGGAATAAGTACTAAGAACACGTCAGGTACAGTGTTACCTGTAGTACTTGGCCGATGATTGTTCGTCGCTGTTTTTCAAAAGGCGCACTGCTGTCAAGCGATTTTCTCTCAGCTGGAAGAGAGATAGAACAAAAAATTCCGCTTACAAAAATACACGATACTGTACACAAAACCAGCAAAATAGGTGTACATATTCCACTCTGTGTCCTGCATCACTTGGATTGTTTTAAGTTTCCTTTTAGCGAAGCGAAAAATGATTGCCAGCGCATAAAAACTGCATTTGTAGCTTTGATGTAGCCGGCGGCGACGACGATGCCGCCACCCGATGCTGAAATAATAAACTACACGCCCAAGAGATTCAAGTGACACAGACTAATGGAGAGGCATGGCAAAGTTTGTTGGCCTAAGCACTTTCGATGGGTTTTCAGGTATCCGTTTTGCAAAAAAGTGCAGCAACCTTCAGTGGCATCAATATGTATATAGTTTATCCTTTTCCAACCAATATCTCTCACAATTGAAAGATTAAAATCAAATGACGTTCCTTTTTAAATAAACGTCACGCGTGACAGACGTCAAAACATCTTGGCATCAATTGCAACTGCAACGATTAGTGTAATTAGGTTCTGCAACAATGTTGCTGAAGAGAAAATTGTTCCTCTTTTGTTCCTAATCGTTGTGTTTTTGTTTTCGCCTTCTTTTATATAATTTTTTTTTCTTTTTCCTGCAGAAAGATTCAGACGATGACGACGATGACACTTGTCAATTTCAATTTGGATCCTACCCCTTAATTATGTCGGCTGGTCGACTAATTTGTTGGTGTGCGTTGTATTTTCCGCAGGCATTTTCTCTTATCTACGAGGCAGGTTTATTCATTTTATCGAAGATGCCTTTCGAATTAATTAATTGCAATTAGTTGGATTGTCGGTGCAGAGTAGAGGAAGTGGCCAAAGACCTGAATGGATGTTCGGTTTGAATAGACGTTGAAGTGCAACGCCGCTTGATGATGGCGGTGCTGGTTAATAATGCTAATGATGATGATGATGCTGGTGCTGCTGCTGATGTCTAGCTCAGCAATAAATGATGAAATGGTGAAGTGCGCTCACCCAAGCAGACAGAGAGTACAAGTATTTAGTCTGTTTCTCTGTATCTAATCGAGTTTTAAGTTGTTTAGTGCGCAATTTAAAATGCGATATTAATTTGTAACTTGTAATGGAACGATAGGTATTGCTATTGGTACTTTAATAGCTTTCGCTAGCATTTTGTCAGAAATAATTTCGATAAAGTTGTCATCTTGGTTAATTAAATTGTTTTCGAATTGTTTAACTGTGAGGTAATAGAAGGTAGTAGCCAATCATAGTTTCAAGAAAGACTTTCTACCTACGAGTCATCATTTTGAATCAACTGGAATTTAACATTTGGGCTGAATTTGGTTCAGGCCGAGTTGCACCACTATTAACAATGATGACTCCCTGATGGAGAACCTTTCCGGAGCCGAATTCTAGTCCAGCGAAAGATGGATTTGAGGATCTCCAAGATGGTGGATAGCTGTTAATACAGAGATCTGTGCGATCACCACTATTGCAAATATTCTTCTAAGGAAATCATTAAAAGGTGCTAACATCTGTTTAGAAAGCCTGCTCTCCATCTGTTTAGGAACGTGAAATGACTTGGCGATTTTGCGTCTTCAGCATACTGAATATTGACATGATCTTATCTTACGCAGACATTCCATGAAGTTGGCTTTTGACCTAGAAATTTGTTTACAGCTAAGTATCTCCTATTGAAGTATTTTTGAGATACTTCTTATTGAAAGGTAAGACGATTACGACTAGAAACTTGAGCCTATGCCTTTAAGCTAACTATATAGCATCGCGTTTTCTCTCAGAATTTCCGACTTTTATTAGAAAAGATGAGGAGCTGGACGAGATAGAGTTTTTCTTCTCAAAGCAATCGTTGAGCACTTATAAACAGTCAGCTGTGCTGTAGTATTGTGGATCAGTAAGGTGGTGATGACTCTGATTTCAATTCATTTACACCGTACGTCCTTAAATTTAAAGAAAATTGAAAAAATAGCAAATGCAACAACCCGTCTTTTGGCTATTTTCCAAATGACCATAAATACATCTTCTTGTGTTCTTCCTTCATTCGAAAGGGATAAATGCAGCATTTGTTTACAAAATAGGTAGTAATAGCAATAATGTTATCAATATTAATTAATTTATTAGTGAAGTCAATAACCACATATCAACCAAACATATATCTATACCAGTAGCTCCCAATCTTTTTCATACTGCGACTCCCTAAAGAGGTGGAAATATTTTGAATTGAAGCTGATCCTACTAAAGATTCACTAAATTGTTTTCCAATAAGGACGAGTCGACATTAAAATATCGTTATCCCATATGTATGGTAATTTTGCTTGTTAACAAACCGCATTCATCCAAAAATGTGCCTCGTCGTTAAAGATGGCTTTTCGGCCAAAATTGAGGTCCTTTTCCAAACGCTCCGAAGCCAAGTCAGCGAACAAACGGCTTTGTCTATAATGTTCATTAGCTCTTGGATTAGTTGGATCTTGGGCGGGCGTAAGCCCAAGTGCCGATGAAAAATTCGCCAACTTCTGCGAAAGGCCGATTTCTTTCTAGTGCACGGCGAGGAATTGACTGCCTATGGTTCTCCTATAGATACATTCTAAATCAGTGGTTCTTAACCTTTCCGTGATGAGGGACCATTTGACAAAATTTCTGTCTTGCCATGGACCACCAACTGTTTAGAGGTAATACACAGTAAATGTGAATGAATAAAAGGTTGTTCTATCTAACAATGGTTCAAAGCCAACGGTATTTCACTTTTTTACGACAATTTTACATTATATTAGGTATATTAGGTGTTTTAATTAATTTTTTGTGACTGCATACACTTTACTTGTTCGGTTTTATTTAAGTCAAACCCATATCGGCACTGGCATCCAATCGATTTCAGTGCTTATTTTTAATGATCAGAAGCGCCGAGAAACCTTGCTCGCATTGATAATTATGTCGATGTAAACAAAGTTAGTGACAATAGCAATTTCTCGAATCTTTGCCTTTTTGCTCCAAAAATCTTCAATATTAATTCCTGTCTTGAATGTATCTTTCAAGTTACTTTCGTGTTGCATTTCAATCACTTCTTTTTGAATTTCATCAGGCACCTCAGAGACGTTTACAATGAAAGGGTTGCGGATCAGTTTCCGAATACCATTGTCCTCGCAGTCAGAAAAATAGCGAGTGCATTTACTGTTTTTGATTGATAATACATTGCTGGTGCCTTGCAACCTAAAAGTTTCTAACCCTTGCAGTTAAAGATTCAATTTGTTTAGTTGTGCGAAGAAATCGACAAAATAAGCAAAACGCATTTGAAATTTGGACTCACAAAACTGATCCAGCAACTCTTTGTTCTTGTCAGTTAAGAATGTTTGTCCCTCTCTCAGTTCGTACAACCTTGACAGCATGTTTCCTTTGGAAAACCAAATGCACTTCGGTGTGAAAAAACAGAGTTTCGTGTTCAGAATTCATATCAGAGCACATTTTGTTTAAAGAGACGAGTGTTCCAGTACATTACTTTTAAGAAGTAGATTTTTTGTTTTTACCAACGTTTACTAAGACCAGAGCCGGAACCAAGCATTGCAGGAGCACCGTCCGTACAAAACGACTTAAGCTTTTGCCTCTAACTCTTCTTCAAACTTTTTATTGTCATCAGGGGCGTAGCGATGGTTCGAGCCGTGGGGGGGTGACTTTCATTGAAATGCCGACTTATTTCAGGAACTTGCCGACTGTATCGGGCCAGCGGTTATCGAGTTATAACGTCATCGAGTTTCACCCCATAGAAGATGTTTTTTGTATGGGAGGTGCCACGCCCCTTTGTCCAATTTTGACCAATTTTCACAGGAACAATCCCTGGCCAATACCTAAAATTGCCTCAAAATTTGAGAGTTCAGTGGTTTTCGAGATATAGGATTTTGAATTTTTTTTTTGTATGGGAGGCGCCACGCCCCTTTGTCCAATTTTGATCAATCTTAACACGAATACTCTTGGGCCAATACCTAATACTACCTGTAAATTGGAGCTCAATCGATTTGGTGGTCTTCGAGATATCTAAACCTTCGCGTAGCAATTACGAACAAACCAGCAGAAGGAAGTATCCAATTTGGTCAAGTCGTTTTCAAGTTTTACGCATCCGAACACAAACCACGATCCATTTTCATTAAAGACGATATGAGACATTTTTATTACAGTGGTGCATTTATTTATAATAAATAATTTATAACAATGAAATAAATAAATTAATGTTAATATTGCAGCAATTTATCCAAGCGATGCCGACAGTCTTTTTTAAAATGGAATTGAAACTCGCTAAATTGTAATGTGTTCAGTCGGCAAATTCAGTGATGCCGACAGTCTTTTTTTAAATGGAATCGAAACTCGCTAAATTGCAATGTGTTTAGTCGGCAAATTCAGCGATGCCGACAATCTTTTTTAAAATCGAATCGAAACTCGCTAAATTTTAAGGATTTCAGTCGGCAAATTCACCGATGCCGACAATCTTTTTTAAAATGGAATTGAAACTCGCTAAATTGTAATGTGTTCAGTCGGCAAATTCATTGATGCTGACCGTCATTTTTAAAATCGAAACTCGGAAAAGGTAGGTACATACAGTCAAAAAAATATAAATTCGCATTTCCGAAAGGTGGAACCTTTGAAAATGCCGTCATGTATACATTTACGAGTTTGAAAACATATACCTAATGAAAATCCAAACTCAGTTCTTATTTTTTAACATTTTGTTCCGAGTCAATTTTTAAAATTTTTTTAATTTTTTTTGGAATTTTTATAATTTTTTTTTTAGCTGCTCAAGTTAAAATGTTACTTCCTTGATTTGCCGACTCTTAAAAACGGAGGGGGGGTGTCGCACCCCCCCACACCCCCCCCTCGCTACGCCCCTGATTGTCATTCAAAAATCGAATAAAGACAAGTAATTGACAACATTTTGAAACGTCGCGTCGGTAGATTAATCACATTGAAGCGCAATACAAGGACCAGCTATATTTTATCTTGTCAAAAACTTGTTCTTTAATATCATTTGACGTTTTTTGAAAACGTGACTTTACTGCGACGTTCGAAAGTGGTATTTTAAGAATTTTGTTTTGCGCAGAAAGAAAATTCCGGAAAATCCAACTAGTTTATTTAATATTTTTCGGATGACTTCGCGGACCACTTCAGGTGCTTCCAGAGACCACCAGTGGTCCGCGGACCACCTGTTAAGAACCACTGCTCTAAATGGACCGCGGCAATGCTCCCGACGACTCGTACTAATTCAAAAATCTTTATTTAATTTTGAGTGCCAGGGAAATATACGAGTGCCAGCCACGAAGCAAGGCTGATTGTAAATGCGGGAAACACAAACGCGCTTAATTTTCGACTGCAATGTAACTAAAAATAATAAATAGGCGGCGCAACAGGCGGTAGACACCCCAGGCCTAGCTTCTCGCAACCATTCGCTTGTGTGAGTTTCTATTTTTAGGACGAATGGAAGGAATCTACAATTTTATGCTGAGGCCGAACTGCTGAATTGAGAAGCTCATCCAGGACAGTCATACTCTCGGATATTTGTCAAACGTTCGCGAGAGGTGGCAGCACACTAACCACTGCGCTACTGGGCCCACACTGCAATGTAACTAGCTTTTGGATTTCGTTTTAACCTTGCTCTTGGTATTCGCAAAGAGAAATGTAATGCTTTGTTCGGAGTTTTACAGCAGTGAAAAAATAAAACTTGCGACGCCGCTAGAATAGCGCCACGACGACCCAGGGCGGAAACCAAAATAGCACATACCACAACCCATACACAAATGAAACAACAATCCAAACATTTCAGCAGCTCTTTCCAAATATTTTGTGACTTTTCACAGACTTACTTACTAACTGAATGTGGCGCTACATTCTGGGGTGGACGTGGGCTTCAACCAATATGCTTCTCCAGCCAACTGTCTCCAGCTTCGCACGGCTAAGTAGGTTAAGGTCTCCTTCCACTTGTGTGCGCTACCTGAATCGAGGTCTTCTTCTACTGCACTGTCCCTTAGATGTGGGCGGGAGCATTCGCTCTATATGACCCAGCAACCTCAGTCATTGGACCTTCACTCTTCTGGCTAGTCCGATGTCGCAGTACAGCCCGTACAATTCGTCGTTGTATCCCTTTCTCCATTCGCCGTCTATATAGAAGGGACCGAAAATTACTCGAAGAACTAATCTCTCGATACAACCGAGGGTCACCATATCCGCTTTTGACAGAGTCCATGCATAAGGGACTGGGACGATTAGGGTCTTATAGAGGGTCACTTTAGTTGTTCGGGAGAGGGCTTGCTACTCATATGCCTACTTAGCCCGAAAAGACAGCGATTGGCAACAGTTATTCTTTGTTTAATCTCAGTGCTAGAGTTCATAGCAGAGCCTAGGTAGACAAAGTATTTAACCACCTCAAAGTTATATCTGTCTATGGTTACGTTGTGTCCTAGACGCCGGTGTTGGGTGTCCTTTCTTATTGTTCACAGCATATACTTTGTCTTGCCCTTATTTCCCGCCAAAATACTAGTTAATTTATAAAAATGATTATCAAATTCAACAACCATTTAGCGAAGAACAGAATCACATTTGAGCTATTACATAAAAAGCATTAAGTTTCGTCTGTAAATCCCTATAAACAAACAAAAATTATCTTAATGTACAATCGATAATTTTACAGCCATCATATACATTCCGAAAAGTAACAGCGCCGAAAAAGCATAATTTTTTTTAAAATTATGCCCTTACACCCACTCATTATAATGAATCTCTTAAATATTTTCCGTTAGATATCAACTCTTATCGCGCAATAAACCTTTCCACTCAAAATCATTGCATAAAAGGCAATTGCCGCAGGATATTGCGAAATCATGAGCACCATCCATTTCCATTGCCAAGAACCAAGACACTTCTACGAAAATTTTGTTTTTACAGCTCTTACTTCCTTCTATTACATAACAAATGCGTATACCTACAACAGAAAATGCGTATTTCGCCAACATACCTGGAGCCAGACCTTTTTTTAACTTTTTTTTACAGCATTCTATCCCACTTTGCTACTCGAACCTATTTTGTGATTCCATTACCCGTCGGTTTTGTCATTAATCATCCCTTTGAAGAGATTCTCGGATTTGGGTTCCTTTTTCTTCTCACTCCTAAAGCGACGATGGATAGCCACAGGAGAATACGCACACACATAGCCACCCCGATACAATGACATTGTGTATATTATATAAGGTATGTCGTATGTACATTCGATGGGGTAAATTGAATTTGGGTCAATTCTTGAAACTGGCACATGGGCAGATAAAGCTCTGGCCATTAACCAATCCCTGGATCGTCTGAGCACACCACCACTTCCCCCGGCCGCAATGTGTTCTTTGTTGTATCTATACTTTTGTGTCTACTGACTGGAGGCTATTTTATTGATTTTCTCGTGGGCTATAAATATGTAAAACTGCACCTTTCTCTAAGGGTAGTAGAGTACCGCCAGATGAATGATGGTATAGGATAGAAAAATTAGGATGGGTCAAGGTATCTGTTGACGGTAATCCTATGGAGTTTTATTTTAGGGATACCTACCTTGGGTAAGAATTAAAAGATTTACTTGAGGAAAAAATTGCTCCATAAATAGAACACAGGGAAATGAAAGTTAATTCAAAAATAAATATTTACCAAAGGCAATAAAACTTTTGGAATTTTTTTTTTTCTTCATGACAATGATTTATATTTTCCACACCTAAAATTAATATTCATAAACGGTAGGTATGAGTATGATAGATGGATTGTGGTGGTGCTACCATTATGATGTGTATGAGTGCAGTGTGGCATGGCACAACAACACTAAGCCAGTGAAGGCGTTTCCAAGGCTGGATACTACTCGTGCTTGTGTATAAAGATAATAACAAAAGAGTTTGTCAAATGATTCATGGTGTCAATTGCCGCTGTCAACAAGAGCTATACCTACACGTTGTCGTTTTTTTTTACACGCTGTGGCTCAGGATAAGTTTAGAGACAATTTTTCTTACGATACAGAAGATACATTGCCTTGCCAGTTTTTATATGGGTTTTGAGAATGAATTAGTTACCTTTAGTCGTAGGTAGGTTGAAAGCGTTCTGCAAGGCATGTTTATCCCACTTTGTATGGAAGGTATTAGTGGATTATTTGTAGATAAAATCAGTGACTATAAGAACTTTTGAATCTTTTTATTTTCGAATTCGTAAACTTCCGCACAGCGGTTAGTGTGCTTGTCTACTGTGCGAGGGGTCCCCGGTTCGATCCCCAGAAACACATAAATTAGATCTTAGGGTTTTTTCCACTGCGCCACCTCTCGCGAACGTCTGACAAACATCTGAGAGTATGACTGTCATGAAAAAGCTTCTCAATTCAGCCGTTCGGACTCGTTATAAAATTGTAGGTCCCTTTCATTTGTCCCAAAAGTTCACACAAACGAATGGTTGTAAGAAAATAGGCCTAGGGTATCTACACGTCTGCTTTTTATTTATTTATTATTTTAAACTTCCGTAACTACAACTTCCGAGACTGCATCTTGGGACGTTGAAGGCTTGAACTCATAGAGACTTCATCAGTAAAATATATTTCAGATCAATATGAGCTTAACATTACTATCCATATCTCAATGCTTCACAGCCGTTTCTATAAATAAATTGCTAAGGGGTGTGTTAATTGCGTCAGGCGAATGGACACCAATGCCCCCGCCCGAAAAGTTTTCGATTCTAACCCGAAGGGACAACGCAGTGGAAGAAGCCCTCGCCTTAGGTGGCCCGCGCAAGTGGAAGGGGACCTCAACCAACTTGGAGTGCGCAACTGCAGGCGGTTAGCCAAAGATCGTTCTAACTAGAGAGGCAAGTTGGTTGAGGCCAAAGTCCACATCGGACTGTAGCTCCACCTAAGTAAGTAAATAATTAAGTTAATTGCGCCTAATAATACCTAATTCTTGGCTAATTTTCTGACATATTGTTTGAGTGTTGAAAAGAGAAGTTCATCAAACTCCGATTGTGAAAAAGAGGTTTGTCCTATTTCACGATTTTACTCTGTTTAAATTCAGTATTTTATCTCCTCTTATAGACCTCTTATATATGGACGTAGTCGTAGTGGCTAAGTCCGGACTACTGAGCGAACAATCTCAGGTTCGATTATCGGAAAAAATAAAATCTTTATGATTTTTCTGCTACAAATTCCAAGAAATCGAAAACATCGAAAAATTCGCCAATAGGATAATTTTTTCCTAGCTTTTATTTTTTTATTTATTTATTTTTTTCTAAAACGATTGTCTAAGAAAATTATGTCCTGCAATTGATAGACGGTCTATGTTATGTGTCTTGTTTGTAGAATAAAATATTTTCATTTTTTAAAATTGAAACTATGACTCATACTGACTCATCAACGTCCAGCGCAAACGCTTTGCTCTAGAAAGCTGGAATTTTGCACATAGGAGGGACAGGGAACCCTTTATGATGTATACAACGAATAAGGAATGATATTTCGAAATTCAACCCTTAATGGGGTTAATTAATTTAATTAGTTAATTATTAGTATGGAAACATTTTTATTTGTCATCCAATTGACTTCAAACTCGGTTTGTATACTCCAATTAAGAAATAAAGGAAATCCATTGGAAATTTTAGAAATTTTGCTTAAAGCTCAAATTATTGGCAACCACCCCTTTTAAGGGGGCCCTTTTCATAACTTACGAACTGTTCATCGTATCAATTTGAAATTTTGTAATACTCTGTCACACTTGAATAGCTTATCTCTTTATCCAACTCCATAAAAATGAAATGCGCGTGTTCAATATTAAAAAGTTTTTGAAATATGCTGTCTCACATGTTTTGTGAGTTTGTGGTCTATTAAATCAAACGCACACGTCTACTACTAAATAGCTCGTGTCTGTTTAGTTAATTAATCAAATATTGATTAATTACCATTCTCATGTCACGTCTCTGTTTGTTTTCGAAATGTCACGAAAGTAGTACTACCAATTATTAATCTTTTGAATCAACAGTACAATCTACTACGATGTTATTTTATTCATATTATCTAAAAGTCATAGCTCTGTATAAGTTATAAATTAGCTAGAAGTCCACGCCCTCTTTACCCGAGAGAAACAAACAAAACAAAAAATAACCTTACCGCCATTCAAACTTCGCAAACATTTAATTAAAATGTTTTTCTCTGAAGATGTGCTAACAATAATTAGGCAAATTGTTTTGTAAATTAGCAAAATTAAGAAATAGAAAAGAACGGACAGCGGTAAACAATTTTTATTAATAGGAAAGTTACACAAAGTTGTTGAAATTTCAAAACAATTTAATTAAACATTTAATGAATGGGAAATCCCACGAAATTTATTATTTTGACAACCATTCAGTGATTTAGTGAAGTGCAATTTTATGCTAGGTCACATTTTGTAGTAGATTTTTAAATACTATTTTTGCATCTCTTCATAAGTGTCATCTGTTGTCAAATATGTAACTGCCACTTGAGGAAGTTAAATAAATTAAACTACTTGTTCGCAGTATGGTTTACAGTCATGTGGTTTGTACCCTCTTCTTATATCAGCGCCTGCAAATCCAGATACATTAAACATTTTCCAATAGATGGCGTTGTAATCTTTGCCAAGCGCCATTGAAATCCAACTTGTGACGTTTGGTGGAAGAAGTTCATTAGCTTCAGTTAATGAAATACCTGTTAAACTGTCATGCTATTTAAGTCAGCACCTTTTCCTGTCTAATGTCCATTGGCGTTAGCGAAAGCGGATGAAGATCTCCTTGGCCATTTTCTAAGCGGAATTTTTCGAATAGTGTGTGGTCCTTAGCAAAGTTTAGATAAGAAGAGGGGCTTCAATAAAATGTCTCCATCACCGATTTGTGATTTGAATGATATCTTCAGATTTGTACTTTGCCATCAAAACTTCCAAAATGTATTGGCCTACTCTGTTCGACACTTGACCCAAACTATACGCTTATTCAGCAAGGCGCGTGGTTAGCAATTAAAAATATTTAAGATACCTACTTTCAACATTCCTAGAAACTGCCCCTAATTACCAAAAGATCGCGAGAAAAATCATACGTATCCCGTTTCTTTCTTATTTAAAGAAAATAATATTTGAAAACCTAAAAAACTGATTCTGCTTCACATATCTCGCTCTCGCATTGCTTGCTTACTTGATTTACCTACACAACAATTTAGTAAGCAGCAATCAAGTATAAATAAACAAAAACACAATCTGATTGACTGATTGTCTCGCCTTTCAGTCTCTTTCGAATTGACCTTCAGCGCGTTGCTATGCTTTTTGTAAATATTTTCGTTGGCATCAGATGTGCTAATGCCAGACTGCCACTGGGTTTCTCCTACTTCAATTTTGCATCAATTTCATTTCAGCATCCCCTTTGTTAACCATCAATCTAATTTTGTTTGCATTTTTTCAATGCGTTGGCATTCTTGATTTTAAATTAGACGTTCAACAGACAATCGGACAATAGAAACGAAACAATAAATAAAAACAAAACTGTCTTGGCACCGATGCGTGGGCAGATGTTTGGCTTATTTAAAAAAAAAAAAGAAAAAGATTCGAACGACTTAAATATTCAAAGCTCTAAAGTCAACACACCCACTAGTCATTTTCTATGCAACATTGTTGCCAGTTTGGCATAATTAAAATGATGAAATAGACTTTCGTTTTCTTTTTTCGTATTTCGTGCTGAATATTTTTCGGAGGAGGGTGCGTGCGTTTTCTTATTCGAAAAAAAAAATCATAACTCGTTCAAGTGCCATCGCATTTTGAGTTATGGTTTTAGTGGCACGGCTTGTGTGTGGCCACCATATCGGGGTAGTAGACGGTTTTATGTAACAGACAATCCATAATTATGATGCGAAAATATGCGCACAAAGGAGATGATTTATGTTCAGCAAGGCTAGTAAATCTTTGGCTTATATAATTAAGTCTTGCAATTATGACTGGTTATAAAGGCGCGAAACAATGTTGCAAGTATTTGGAAATGATATGAAAGCACTTTTAATTTAACATGGGGCCTTTAATCAATATATACATTCATATCTCTCATTAATAAAGTGTACGGAACTCAGAATTTTTCACAACTGTTGTAAGCACTAGAAAAATTAGCGAAAAATTCATTTATTCGTTCATGCAAGAAGTTGTTTTGTTATTTTTTAATGGAAAAAGTTGTAAGCACAGCAAGAATTAAAATAAAAATATTAACTCGTGCATGAAAAAAGTTGTTTAACTATATTTGAACGAAAAAATGTTGTAAGCACTTATCTTGAAGGGATCGTAATGGGCCCACGACGGTGTTTTTGTCGTGTGATGGTTCTCCTCGCAACCCAGTGTCGAACCTTATCTCTCTCGAAGAAGCTGCATTAGTCAGAATAGCTTTTTTTTTAATTTGGCTTTACTTGATTCATGGTCATGCTAATGCTATAGAAATTACTTTCTTCACCTTAAGCATGGCATGAGTCCATACAAGCCATTTGTCTAATTTTTAGTTCCTTCCCTTGGGAATTGCAAACTAACGCTTAAACAGCGAGATGCTTGCGAATTAAAGTCAATTGGGTGCTGACATTTTTTTTAAGTTTTAGTTCAATGCGGAATGAGTTTAAAAATTCGCTTGGCCTATAGCAAAATGAGTTCTGTCTAAGTGTTTATCACTCACTGACCCATAATAAGTCTCAGTCAGCAAAAAAACGATTTTCTCTTGTAAGCACAGCAAACAGCAACAAAATATAAAGTCAAACGTTCATACAAGTGCAATATTCACAACTTTTCGACATAAAAACTTGTAAGCAACAATATTATATCGGCTGAATTTCCCAAATATTGAATTTTGTTAAACATTTTACAAACTGATAACAAAAAGGTTTCGGTTCTAATGTCAGTTCAAAGGCTTAACATCCGCCACCCATACAAGATGACCCACAGTTCATTCAGATAGTAATGAAATTAGAAATTAAAATTGTGAAATAGCTATCAGCTAGTGTATGGTGTAGTCAGTCATCTTCAATCGGTTACTGTCGCACGTTTGTTATCAATTTCTTCACGTGATCTTGAACCTTCGACGAGAGTCACAAAATATGAAATATCTTCCCGCAATAATATGAGTATGACAAGCACTCTCTTCTTCTCTCCTCGTTCTAATCATTCATTTGACGCATTGACTATTAAATGGCCATTAAAAGTCCCACCCGGTATATTGTTGATTACACATTCTCAGACAAATAAATAGCTTACTTGCTATTCATTGGCCTGCCATTAATATAGCCATGGAATAGATTCACGCAACTGGCGTGTGGACTTTGTACATGCACTTGCTAACTCTACTCACGAACGTAAAATGCAATTTGAAAAGTCTCAACAAGGGACAGTCAAGTGGAATCAAACAATATTTTATCAAGTAAGTACCTCATCGACCATCATTGCTATAATTGAAACCAATCAAAGTTTCCACAAAATGCTAGACACATAAACAAATCAATAGATTTAATACGTAAATAACTGAATTCGAAATTTGGCTTCCGAAAATTCAAAAAAATTCACATTGATCGTGTGATAGATATACACCATCTCAAAAATCACAAGAATCTTTTTCTATAAAGATAAACTTTCTGCTTATACAGTTTAAATATAGGCATACCAAGCGAGGGCTATTTACATTTTGAATTTAAAAAAAAAATTTCTTAGTTTCCTTAAAATAAACTTGAAAATCCCGAAAAGATGGTGGGCAGCCATTAGACGCGTCTAGGTGCTTCAAATCGATTTTTGGCCGGTGGCTAGCTATTTCAATTCAATGAAATAATTTTTTATTACTACTACTGCGTCATTCGGTGTGCGTCTGATACCGCAGACGTCTAAATTAGTTTCGAAATGATATTTACATAAAAAAGAAATATTTGTTAAAACCTAATGGATGGGGATTAAGGGGGTAAGACTTTGCAGACGTATCTTGAAGATAAAAATAAAAAAAAAATTGTTGTATATCTAATAAACATAATTACGCTAATTTGTTCTACAACGCTTATAAGGCGTGCACAAACCAGAAGATCAAGAGTCGAGGTTTCGATGTTTTTATATGAACCTGAGAAGGTGTGTTCGGTTAGGTATTATTTCTCAGCTTCATTGAAGTTTGAGATTGATTTTATTCTAATAGATAAATGAAACGTCAATGATTTGTGTAACTCGTTGGATGACACAACTACTTCCGGTTCTCTCGGTTATAGCTATTTTTTTATTTTATTCTTACTTAATTGTTGTTGGGGATTTTTTTTTCACTTTTTTTTTAACTTTGTTTACTTTTGTTGTATTATGCAATTGAATTTTTCTGAAGGTTGTTTGCTATAATAAAGCACTTCAGTCTAGACAGCTACGTAATGAATGTTTTTTTTTTTCGATTGTTCGGGACTACCTTCTCGACTAATGGATACACGCGAAATCAAATATCAACAAAAATAAAAAAGTTGTATTTATTGTGAGATGGCTCAGACAAGTATGTCGTATCGTAAATTTTTGGTGATAAAATATCAAGCGGAATGCGTCATGAAATGTACCCACATAAATGTATGTGGAATTATTCCCAGACAATTATGGATGAAATTATCTCACGTAACAATTATTCAGCGCATTTTTTGTGGTGTGTTGTTTGAACCCAATTAAATTTAATTTCCGTATTTTGAGCTGCAAAAGGGGTTCTATTGTTTGTTTTTACAATACGTCCATTGACGCGGCCTATATAGATACTCTATAATTGTTGCCTTAGCATTTTGAATTGTGGAACTTTGATATGAGTGTTCAGTTGCGTTAAGATGACAATGCGTTATCGTGTAGTCAATATTTTTTGGTGTTCATTATTATAGATCTAATTTCAAGAGACTACCCTATCTCATGACTATACCACTGTCATCTCCATTCGATTCATGGTATTATTTAGGACAGATGTAGCGCAACTTATTTCTCAGAGCATATCTTTCTTGAAAATAAAATTTCCCCACTTTCAATTTTGACACTGCTGACTATCTGTTTCACTGAAATTGTAAGCACACGAGAGAAATATTTCAAATAGAAGATCTATGCACCCAAATTTAATATTTAAGTTGTTTTTAATGAAAAAATAAGGTTGTAAGCGCTAACGTTTGATGCTTAATATATCCAAGAATACCTATACAAACTGTGTTACTATGCATTTAGGTGGTGCTACAGTCCGTTGTAGACTTGGGAATCAACTAATACGATTTTGCAATTTGTTCGGGCTTCCTCCAGTTGAGCACTACAAGTTGGTTGGCTTTCCTTTACTCGATTGCCTCTTTGGGTAAAACTCTATTGGTAAAACTGCTGTACTTTAGTTTTTATTAATATTGTCTACCCTCATGATATTATTTGTAAAACCGAAGGAATAGTGCTTGAAATGTCGTATACCTATGCTTAAAAATTATATTTTTGTAAGCGCATAAATTTAGCGCTATATATATTTTCCTTGTCACCATTAAATATCGTAAACTTAAAAAAAAAAAATGTAAGCACACAAAAGGAAAATTTTAAATATATTAAAAAGTGCAGCAAACTAATTATAGAATTGGTTTTAATGGAAAACTTTTGTAAGCGCATGCATTTTCAATTTTTTTTTATAATCTGTACTTAATTTCTATTAGAATTGACTGTCAACTATTAACTCTATCTTAATTATAAGCAGCTGTTTCGTAGACAATTATTTTCCTAAAAAATATCATTGCAGATAATAATTCCCAAATCGTTGTAAGCCCACCGAACGCTTAAGCCAAATAACCATATTTTGTCATTCTATTAACTGACGAAATTACTTCAGTGGAAGAAAACTGTAAGCAATTGCCCTTATTTATCTGAATATGAAAAATCGACTTGCTTTCGATTTCTGTTGGTCAGCAGTGATACTCTTGTTGTCATCTACCTGTCAATGATTTCTTTAAAAAAGTGAGTTTCAATTTTTGGGACGAATGGAAGGGACCTACAATTTTATGCCGTGTCCGATCGGCTGATTTGAGAAGCTTTTTCAGGACAGTCATACTCTCGGATGTTTGTCAGACGTTCGCGAGAGGTGCCGCAGTAGAAAAAACTTTAAGATGTAATTTGTGTTTTTCTGGGGATCGAACTTAGACCCCTAGCACAGTAGCCCAGCACACTAACCACTGCGATACTGCCCCCATAACCTTTTGTTATCACAGGAAATATGTTTCTACATCAAGTTTTTAACCCAAAAATAATTATCAGCATCCATTTCATAGACATATACTATACATATTCCCTGAATAAATCATTGCAGATAATAATTCATAAAACCGTGTAAGCACCTGGATTGCTTCTGCCGATTCGCTTTTATTATTATTTCTTAGACAAGCAAAATATCTTCCCGTGAAATAAAATTGTAAGCACTTGCCTGTAAGTAGCTGAATAAGTCCAATTTTTACTTTTTCGTAAACAACAATGATACCTCTCCGGCATGTTTCTAAGTTCTAAAAAGTTACTCATACGCCATACACTCTTTGCAAATAAATGTCGTCTCTCTTTTCTGAATGCTATAACGACAACAAATTTATATTCTGGTAGAATAATTTTTATATTCCATTTCCAACAATAAATTCAGCAAATTCAAACCACTCACGTGCTGAATACTATCTCAAAAACTCAAGAAATGCCTACAACCAGAAAGAGAAGACTTGGGAGTTGTTTTATTTTATTTTTACTGGCAAATTGCCCATCTATGTGCCACCTTAAATTCACCATGTGCTCTCATATTGGTGACAAATACCAACAACAACGGTGTGTCACACATCATACCCCCACCGAGGTCAGGGAAACTCTGCAGCTGGCATAAGAAAAACCACCGGGAAATGTTCACTTGACGCACACACAAACATCTACCAACTGTATAAAAATAAAACACTCCTGCCACACGGCACATAATGCAGCAGACTCTCTGGGTCTCTGCCTCTGTGTGTTGGATAAAAAAAAAAATCAATAATTGGGACGTGAGAAACTTTTCCGGTGCAACACCAGCAGCACCCAAATGAATCAACGAACGAAACTATCATACCAGGCAGGTGTTTATACAGCCACTAGACATGGCTAACAGAATGACTCTCGAAACGAAAATAGTTGCGATCTTTTATGCTGCCAAAAAAAAACCAACACATACAGCTATATGTTTGAATTTATTCCGCCGAGCTATGCTGGCTAAATCGGTTTGGCACCGAAAACGCTAGCACGGTGAGTGCTTCGCCTTTGCTATGTGGGTTATGTGTACTTTATCGATTTTGCTGGCAAAATTTCGGTTCAAACTATTCCGCCCTAAATCCAATTCTCTTGAATTTTCCCCCAAGTGGCAGTGAATTTGATTCCATTTTGAACTTTTGAACTCGCACAACGAGTCCTCAATTCTAAGGCTCATGTCATTCTCCCGGTTAATTCGAGTTGGATGATAAGCTCACGCGAGAATAAAAAAAAAAAATAAAATAACAGCTATACATATATTAATCTAAAACTCATTCTTAGTATTTTCGCCTTGGGAGTTAATAGAGATGCCATTGAACTTGACCGGATTGGAGTGATATGAGGTGACCTCTCAGCTTCTCCAAAGATTACTGTAATTTTCTAATAAAAACTTTTGTTTGTGGTACGCTTAGATTTATTCCACTCGAGCTCATAGTTAGATTAGAAGCAAAATGAGGGCGCTAATGATATCGGGGTCAGTGGACCATTTTTATTTTTTTTTTGTATTCAAATTTAGATCAATTGGGCATGAGTTTAAAGCTTTAAGATAAACTGTTATTCACATGTGTTATACGCACTTGAACTTCAAGACAAGAAACTGCTTCGAGTTCAATGTTAAATGAATTTCAGTCAATTAAAATGTTGTCAGCACATTCGAAAAAAACATAAACTCCATTGTACTGTATATTGAAATGCTTATTTGATTGATTGTAATGAAAAAAAGTTGTAAGCACATGTTTTAAAGTTGCTGAATTGGTTCAAATTTCATGTTTTCTCTATTTTATTTAGTAGACGAAGCTAGGTCAAAATCATCGCCTTATTTTTATCAAACCATAGACTATTTCCGCCCACTTTATTTACAAATTTCCTTTTTTTTTGTCATTACAGGATATATTCTGGCAATTGTCGCTGGAATTTCCATCAGTGGAGCAACAATAAGCATTCTAATTGCGGTTACACATTGCTACCGTGCAGCACGTCGAGCCACTACTGGGGCTCTGGCATTACCAATTCCACTTTTGCCAGAAGATCAGACCCCCTTGCACGCGGAGTCGGAACATCCTGTACCCGTAAGTATATCCGAAATTAACTAAAACACTCACAAATGAAAATATAAAAGCTGGTGATTTAGAAATTCCCCTGCTGGTGCAGAGATTTGGAAAGATTTCTCCTCTCAAGGGGAATAGATTGGGGCAATTTGTCGCCGGTGGACCCCGATCAAATCGGATCGTTGTTTGAAAATATGGAAAGAAGTAGCAAAGCATTGTATAGCCATCGTGGTACCTACAAAAAACAACACAGTTTTCACTGGTGCATCCAACTCGCGATTCACTTACCTCGCAATGCCACAACCCACCCTTGAAAGGCGAGGGTTGGCTAACCGCGTGAAATTGTTATGTCCCTTCAGCAAGCCGTATAGCTCGCCGTATTCAGATTTGTATATCGCCGGTTGCTTCATGTCGTTCTTCTCATAATACCAATCCCTCAGGACTGACGGTACAAAATGATACGGAAAGAACTTACTCCTGCGAAAAGCCACATTGTCAGCAACATGATAGTACCGTGGTTCCGACTCTCTAGCTTTTGTCTGGGGATCGCCCAAATTTGCGCAGGCATTCTTTGCGAACGGCTTACAATGGGCTAAGAAAATTTGCGCCATTAAGCTGAGCTCTTCATCCCATGCCTGTTGGGATACAGCCAGAAATTATAAGTGCAAATTGCATAAACAAAATTACATTCTAACCAAAATGACCATATTGGCGACCTGCATTTTATCAGCTATACGATCCCGCAACCCATTAATCCCCATCAGTATATCCGCCTTATGTAGTCCCTTAAACTCGTAAATATGAAAATTTTTCGAGCAGCGTTGAGGAGCCAGACCCTTCAAGAGAACATAAATTCCTTCACATGATAGATGACAAGGGATGCGAATATTTACCTCGTCGCGGCACAGAGTGTGTGGCGCATCTCCACACTTTATGTCACAGTAGTTCTTAATTCCGCCGAAAAGGAAAATCGATTCGTTGTATCTGTGGGTGTAGCAGTGACGATTCTCAATGAGAATCAGGACAATAAAAACGGGAATTATGTCCACCATTTTTTTTTTAGTAACAACGTCTTTTTCCTCTCGACTTTGTTCCTTTGATTAATAACTTTTTCCGCCTTGTCATAGTGAAATGAATAATAGATGAAAGTACTTCTAGAGGTTCCTTTTGTTTTCACTTTTGTAAGTACGAACCAAAAAAAAATATGGTGAAATATAATCCTTGCTAGTGGGAGGTAATTGCACTCTCGTTTTGATAAAACAAAGGAATAATGCTCTCATTACTAGTTCGCGTTTTTCTTTTTTTTTTTCCTGTTTTTTGAAAACAGGATATTCAGTTACTCGAATAATGGAAGAAGGAGCTATGCTTTTCTCCTTCATTCTTAATTTGGGACAATGCCCGGAGTATGAGTGCATGCATATATGTATACGGGTACTTTTTGTTTTCGTTCGTATTCACAATTACTCATACTTTTTGGGTTCTGTGTAAGTTTGTTTTCAGTTTTACTTTGTATGGCCAGCATTACAATGCATATGAAGCGGATATGCAGCTTAAAGTTTAAAATTTGTTTAACTAAAATTGCAGGAACTTCATTTTTAGTAAGCATTATCTTGAAAGCATTATCGTCGTCTGATCTGAAATTCCCCTAAACTTGCAAATCCGGTTCGTTAATAAACTAGGACACAGATTTTGTGTGCGCTTACAAATTTATCATATCGGTGTGCTTGCAAATTTCTGCTGAATAGCGAATTTAATAGCTTACCTTACATCCCTAAAAATATCACATTGCTGGGAAGTATTTACATTCACATGGACACATGTTTGTGAAGAACATTATGCATGATATAATTAACGCACAAGTTGTCATAATTCCTTGCTTAATGTCATATTCAGCTGCATAAACATGTTTTCAATCATAATCAAAATTGCCTGACTAGGTATCTGGTATATGCGTTCTTATATGAATCACAACAGTCATAGACAGATGTATCTATATATATTCACCATTTCACTTAATCAACGGATTTACTGTGCGTGCTTACAAAAATATTCTTCCCATATTTTGCTTACAAAATATGATATATTGCTTGGATTTCTGATGATGCTCTGATTTATTTTATTCAACTGCGTTCGTGCTTACAAAATATTCGAAATCTTGTCTTAATAAATATCGTATTCAGCAAAAGACGTACATTTCTTTCATCACAAAGGTTTGCTTACAAAATGTTTCTGATTTTTTTTTAATAATCAATCTCTACTGTAGCCACATTTGCCTACATTCTCGGCATGTCAATTACAAACCTCCAATTACACAATCCTCCAGAGTAGGTCAGTGAAGAGAATCAAATTAGTTTGCATTCCTCAACATCCTTTAGTCCCTTTTACACGAAATTTATTCACAAAAGCAGCATTAGGCAATAAGAGAATATCAAAGTTCAACTTTTTTTTTTTTTTTGTTGCTGCAAAAAACAAGACAAAGATGGAAAACCATTACCCGCACCAGGGGCGGTATGGGGCAATCGCCGACACAGAGCAAAAGGTATAGTGGTAGTTAATTACGTACACGTGCCTTAGTTCGGGATTTTGGTAAAATGGTTGTCTGTCTGTCGACGACAAACACAGGTAACTACCAGCACATCACAACCAACAAAAACCTACTATAGTCCTTTCATCTAAAACTACCACTCCCTTTTGGCCCGCATCCGTATTATTATCTCGATGTAGCACTTTTGCGGACAAAAGAACAGCGATTCAGCATGATTGGCTATTTTTGTGTTTTAATTAGAAAATTTTATTCAGGCGAGCGCATGAATGTGAGGTAGTTTCGGAGTTTCGGATGTCCTTGAGGTTTCTCAAAATTTCGTTTTTCGTGTCTGCCTGTGTGTCTCTAAATTTAGTATTCATGAAATTTGGAGATTTTAATTAAAATGTAAATTTTATAGGTTGCCGGCGTTAGCAGAAGCAGGATAAGGAAACTGAAAACGGAACTTTTGTCGCACTCTTTTCTTTGTCAATATTGGTATCGCTGATAACGACAGAAAGTTTGGTACTGAATATAAGTTTGAGGCGCTATAATGGAATTTCGACTTCGATTTGTCCTATATATTCAACGGCAGCCAGGATGAGGAGAGGATACACAGATGGTGTTGTGTATTGTTTTCTATGTATATATCTCTTCACGTAAATCTGAATCACAATCGAATTTCACCCACAGGCGCGCACACAGGAAAACAAAGAAAAAAGTATTTTTTTTTTCGGGTCCTCTTTTTTTTTTGCGTGACGGTTGTCTTTAGACGTAAATTCTTCGTCCTTGGGGAGAGTCTTATATAACTTGCTTAGACACTCTTCGGATGTATTCGTTATAAATGTGTGCGTTGGAGACCGTTGGCAAAAAGGAAGCAGACGAATGATTCTCAGATTCTCATGAGTAATGTTGTTTTTTGAGATCCTTTTTTTTTCGCTTAAAGTAATAATCCGAAATGTTAAAAAAAAAAAGTAGGTACAAGATTTTATTTGTGCGTGTGCCGGCAATTCATTTTTACTGAGGCTTGTTATTAGTTTCAAGACTTGAGTGTAGGCGGTTGGAAATATGCGTTGCGTATCTGGTTGGCTCTTATGTTGTTTGATTATGCGACATAATTCGGTTCTTGGAAACAATTTTTTATTATGAGGATAGACTTTTCAGGAAGAAGGAAATTACGTTTAATTTTTGATTGCGCAATATATTTGCTTGGTAACTGTTTACTTGGAAACTTAAATAATTTCAACTTGTTATAAGAGGATTTTTATTTGTTTATTCTGGTAATCGGAAATCTGTTTGGAATTTTGAGAATGTCCTTTGTGTCGATGGGGAAATTGTAATGCTTAATTTTGTCTCTGGTTTAGATTATGAGTTCTTTGAAGTTCGGATAGGCAACATTAATTAGAAAATATTTTCCAATTTATTAAATAACTGTCTCAACAGTGAGTAGGGGGTACTTGCAACATGTTGCTGGTGGCAAAAAATTTGCTTTGCTATATTTATCATATGGGAGGTAATAGTGGCTTTAAAATATGTACCGAATCACGGTATGTAACTTTTTGGGATTATGACTTCATTTTAATTTCCGCATCATGTTGCAAGACTTTTTTGCATGGGAATTGCTCCATCAGCAATACCGAAAAACAACGTTAACTTATTGGAATGTAGATAAGAATATTTTTGATTCATATCCCAAAAATTAAATCTTTTAGATTTGTTTACATGTTTTTGTTTAGTTCGAAGTATTACTTTAAATAGATAATTTTCTTAAATTCCGAGCAACATGTTGTTATACAATTACTATTTTTTTTAATTATCAACCCCCCGCAACATATAACCCTTAAATTGGCACACACTAATATTTAATCTATAATTCCTTAAACAATCACTAAATTTATTTGCAAAATGTTGCTAGAAAATATCTTTAATAAATTACCGAATCCCACGAATTAGTAGAATTCCTCAGAGAAATATTCTTCTGGCATGGAAATTCACTGCAAGAGCTCTATACAGAGTAGTTGAGTTTCATTTTGAAGAGGTGTGATAGTACTTAAAAACATTTTTTCCCATTCAAACATTTAGGGGTAGCGGGAATAAATTCTGATGGAAAAATTTCCCTTGTCAGCAATGTAAATGAAATTGCTGAATGGGAAACATTCC
Source organism: Cheilosia soror (assembly GCA_949372485.1). NCBI lineage: Eukaryota > Metazoa > Arthropoda > Insecta > Diptera > Syrphidae > Cheilosia > Cheilosia soror. The sequence continues at coordinate 31,614,915 of OX443561.1, read as the reverse complement.
GGGGGAAATATTATTCGCGATAGAGGTGATTATGTTGCTGTGCATTCTAAAACCTGCTTAAGAAGAACTCTATATCGTCCAGTTTGCATCTGCTTTAGTTTGAGGTGTAAATTCATACAAAATAGGTTATTCTTGTTGCTAGAATTTTAATAACATATTACCAAAACTTGGAAATAATATGTGCAAACTTGTTTTCCCCATTCTCCATCGAATGGTCAGGGCGTTACATTTCTCTACGAAGGTGCTAAACTTTGTGCTCAGAGCAATTTGTGCCATTCAAGCATTTATGCATGTCATGCTGCTGTGCACGTTTTGTTTAATAATCGTTAGAAGCTCTTATTATATAGCATCCTACTAAGTTTAAGCTAAAAACTGACAATTTTAAGGCTTAATAATAGAGCAACATGTTGCAAAGAACGGGGATTAATATGTTCATGATGTTGCAAAGAGCTACTGCAATGAATCGTGCTTCCCATTCACCTAGAAATCAATGAGGTATCAAATTACTCTACAAATATGCTCAAGTTTTGTAGTAAACAAACCTGCATCATGTTGCAGTACAATATTTAAATAAATTGTTATTGGGAGACAAAGAAATGTTTTTTCCCTTTTTTCCTTCTTTCTTCTTTAAATCATTGAGGCATCATATTTCACTACAAAGGTTTTCAATTCTTTTGGTAACCCAATCTGCAACATGTTGCTTTACAATATTTGAATAATTTATTGCTGTGAAATAGAGAAATGGTTTCCCTTTAAGAAAATCGAATAATTGTACAAGATTTGCAGTAGTTTATATCATATTATCTGCATCAAGAATACATTTCTTTGCAAACTCATCAACATGTTACTTCGGTCTAATTTATAACAACGTTGTACCCAATTTTTCCCGGAGTACAATGAGATGCAGTCACATATTTCGTATGCAATGTGTTTCTTTTACACTAAAACAATTTATGACATCAAAGTCCTATGCAACATGTTGCTATGCAAAGTAATGCATGATGCCGCTTTATGATAATCGTTTCCCTCATCGAACTTTGATTCTTTCGTCTCACTGTTGCATTATTTAACCAATCAAAGAGGGGAAAAAAAACTAACTCAGTCCACTTTAAATTAAATACAAATTCAACGCAGAGCCATACTCGAACTGCGATTCCATTTAAATTGCATATTTTTTTCCACAGATACACCCACACCCATTGAAGTGATTTTGTATCATAAGATTAAATCAGTTTACTTCGTGGAGCTAGCGTGACATATTCTCCACGTCGCATGCCGAACATAAGTACGACTCCGATAAACATGAACATTTTTTATTTTGACAAATTGTTCTGGGGTCGTGAGGTCGGACATGCACAATTTTTGCCTAAAAAAAAAATTAAAAACCCATGCAAAATATGGGTAGAGAGAGAAACGGAACTGAAGGGAAGATTGGTTGCACTTGAATTACGTGACTGTATGTCTAAATTTTTTTTTGTTTTTCACATTTCGAGTGCCTCATGTTCGCGGATCGCGACTGATGAATATTTTTGCTGTCAAAAGAGTCTGCATGCGCGAAGAATATACTCGTTTCAAATTGAAAATAATAATAAAAAAAAAAAAACAGCAAGAGTGTATTTATATAGATCTACAACAATAGAGGGTTGAATGATTGAAAAGGGGTTCTAATTTGATTTTATTTTATATTTTTTATTTGGGTGCAGTATGCTAAAACAAATTACGGTCTCAACTCGTCTGCCTCCCTTGACGGTGATGTCGTTATCCATGATGTGGTGTTGATGTAGCTTTTGCAAATGAATTTAATAGGGGAATGGAAATGGTCGAATGATGCCGATGATGATTTTGAATGTGAATACAGTATACGACATAAGATTTAGAAAGCTATTCTTCAATTAGGTAGTCCCATATATAAATGCCTACATTAACAAATGAAATCTTTGTCAGCGCTGACAAAAACTATAGGTACCTCAAAGTATATACCCCTCTCGATTTCATATAAAATATATTTGAATAAGAATGTGATCGATTTTATGTTTTTATACAGCATGTAGCTTAAAATAAATATTTAATTGTTGTAAGCACACGTCGCACCAGCAAATATGATATAAAAAATACGTTTACCCGTGTATTTCCATGATATTCAAAAGAAAATCGGATGTAAGCCGCATAGATGTAAACAAATTTCAAGTAAATCAAACTTCAGAAGTCGATTACACTTAACGCTGAATATCAGATATCCAATAAATGTTAAAAATTTGTTTGTATCCTTCTTTTTAAATTTACTTGATTTTCCAAAGTTGAATAAAAAATATGACCGATTCTATTGTAAGCACATACGTACGGCTAATTATTTCGTTTGCGATGAGTAAATAGCATCATTTCAAACCTATTTTCATGACAAAAATTTGTAAGCAAACTTGCATGTATCATAGTTTTGACAAAATATACTTTGTATATGACTCCCTTAACAAATTATACTATCCCATTTGCTGCCCACCTTCCCGGCTAAACAATCCACTCCACAGAAAAATGTATAATGATTGAAGAGCCTCTGTCTACAGCAGACGGAATCAAACAAAGCATAAAGAAAATGATAATGCCCATGTCTACGTGCATGATTTCATTCGTAGAGAAAGGAACAGCAAAAATAAATAACTTAAGTTCTTCAGTTCTATACCTTTGCAACTGTCTACGAATGACACTGTGTGTGTGTGTGTACGTATCTAAAAGACATACCTACATATATTTGTTAGGAAAATTGTGGAATTGGAAAACCTATTACAACACACATAACCAAAGAGAAGGCGAACAACATGCCTCATAGTCTGCTGCTCTAAAATAAAACCAAATTCAGCACGTGTGCACTTTGAAGAAGATTGTATATATGTAGGTATGTATAGCTCGGCAAAAAAGGGTGGCACTACCATGTTTGGGTTTTAGTTTGTACATGTCCCAAAGAAACTTGCACCCCAGCTAAAAAGTTCACTTATAGAATAAGAATGAGGAGACCGAGCCTGTCTGTAGACGAAACAAGGAACACAAACCAAATAAAGGAGAAAGACAGCGCTCTGACTGTGAGGAGGGTCGTGGAGAGAAATTGCAGACAAATATGTATTGTCGGTGGGGGTGTTTGCCTGATGACAGTATATATATGTGTGTGTACGTTTCGAAGCATCCTTATTACGAGGGTATTATGAAAGAACTTTTATGTGCCAGACTAGGTCAAACATGCGTCATCGAAGGGAGTGCTCGTACTCGTACATTTGGACTTGAAGAAAAGACAGTCGCTGACAACGACGAAGAGGGTTGTGAAACCTATCTTCTCGACGTAGCGTTATTATCGCAAGAATAATAAAGCTTTATCCATACCGAATTCCACTCGCTCTCTACTATGGCAAAGAGTAAGACAAAAAAACATCGCAAAAAGGACGATGCAAAAATAAACAGCAGAAAAAAAAGCACTCTACAGTGACATACACTTAGACTGAATTGTATTCAAGTATCTAACACTTAGTCACACACAACTACATCAGCAGAAGAGGAAAATCGATTTCTCTACCCAGAAGATTGTTGTACTTATGTGAAAAGGATTTTCTGTTCCTTTTTTTGCCGTTATTTTCTGAAATGAACTTTCCTAGTAGTATTTGTGTGAGGCATTGCAGTGATTGGATGAAATAAAATACAAAAAAGAAAAGAAAGAAAAACCAACATGTCCACTTAAGTTTGATTTAAATTTGAGTAAACTTTTGTTTTGTTGTTTTTCCTTCCGGTACAAGTGGCGAAATCAAAGATTTAAAGTTTTTTTCTTTGCCTTTAGTTGATACTTCTTGTTAAAACTAATTAAGCTGTGTAAATAGTAATTTCATTATTATTTGCAAACGTAATTCAAAGACAATATTTGATCGATTTTTCAAGGACACCGAACAATTAATTTGTGTCCTTACTTTTTATTATTTTTCCGTTAATGCTTACAAATTTTTAATTTCGAAAAATATACAGACTAACTTGCTCTCTTCAAATAAGGCAATTACATTAGGAAATTCCATGTGCTTACAACAAAATTGTTTGCCCAAACTTATTGAAATGTATAGTTACATAAAATACAACCTTTTATAGCTCTTTGCTTAGTAATTTTGTCTAGAAAAGCAGTACTTGCGAATATTTTTATGCAATTAACTTGCACAATTAAAGCATTCAATTCAATTAGAAAAACCCAGTACCTACCTACTACAAGTCTCTGTTCTCAACTCTAACATTTACCCTCTTAAAAGCATTAAATGCGCGAATTCTGTGTCAAACTATCATACCCTTACAACTTATTTAGTAGCAAATTGTAAAGAAATGTACGTTGAAAAATGCAAAAAACAAACGTCCATCATTAAAATAATTTAATTGAATTTTAAAACCCAGTTCTTACAACTTTTTTTTCCTTAATTCTCTACACCCATCATCCATGCCTTTGGAACTTTTTATTGAGTAATTAGTATTCCGATAAATAAGCGATAAAGTTGGCTTAACTTTGAATAATGCAACAACAAAGCATTTAAATAAATCAATTACTTTTTATGGACCCAGTGCTTACAACTTTTTTCTCATCTCAATTAACATTTACTGAGTGAGAATTACAAATTACACTTACTTCATCAGTTCAATATTGTGCTTACAATCTCTTATTCGTAATTTGCAACTTACGGTGAAAATGACAATAATATATAGTACCTTGGTATTTATTTGCACTAATTAAAATAAATCTAATATATGTGCAAATATCATGGGCTTACAACATTTATCCACCTAAGTCTGTTGAACATGCGCTAAGAAATTGTTATTGGTAATAGGTGCGTACAAATATTTTAGTATGAACAAAAAACACATAAGTAACTGCCTCTTCTACATGTGCAATGTACATACCTCGTATTACAACCAAAAAGCTAACTTTTTGCCTTTAAAAAATGTACGCTTACAACTTTTCTTTCTGAATTTCAGCACTTATTAAACTCAGTGTGAAACTATTAATACGTCTTAATAACTAGGCTGTGTGCTTACAACTTTTTATACGTTAATCACAGTAAAAAGTCTACACTTCTGAGCTTCTCTATATCATGGAGCTTTACTTGCGCAATATTTATTTTGACGCATTTAAAAAAAGAAAACAAAAAAAAAAAAAAAATTCGCCCACCTGGAGCCTTAACTTTGTTTACATCGCCAGCTGTTTTGTCAATTGACTAACAACGTAGTAAACAATACTCTCCCTATATCAGTATCTACATCACGTACTTTGCTATAGTTTTCTCATCAACATAGCAATGCCAAAAATGAGGTTAATCTTACTTTAGTTCCGCTTGAGTAGATATTAATAAGAAACCTCAAGGTCTTGTGATTTTAACCTACTTTCATTCTTCGTTCTACACTAAGCACACCAAGAAAGGTACAACAGAATACACACAAAATAATAATAAAAAACCAACTCACCTTTGCACCAGCCATTTGTGAAACACGATCCAAACATCCTGTTATTGCACACAAACGACAGCCGTGATCTTTTGTGATTCATTAGCGCTCCAAAATAATATAACTCGCATCGTCAATCTTTGCTGATGGTAGCTTGAGTATTAGATATTTTTTTTTGATATAGCATCGAGTTGATTGCAACCTCAAGACGGCACTACAAAATCTGGGGAATTCCCTATCTGCTTCGCGTGTTTTCTAGTTTCTGTTGATATTCATCGAAGCGACTGTAGTAGACTAGTGCGCTATCAAATTTCAGAGAAAAAAAGAAATAACAACAACTAAAAGGACCGGAAACCCTTAAACATTGTTGCAAGCTCTCTCTCTTACCGCTCAGGCATGTCGGTCGTTCGTAGTCTGGGTCTTGAAACTGAATCCGCAAACTACTTACTCAATATCTGCTTGGCTAGAGATCGAATTTTATTTCAGTTCGCCTATCTTATTAGCGTATATATTGGCGACACTTTGCTATGTGTAGCGTTTCGTATGTTTTTGTTTGGCGGGTAATGTTATTGCCATTTGAGTTTGTTTTCGTTTACGTAGATATAAAGAACATAGATGAGCATAATATTCTCACCATAGAGGAATAAACCATACTGCATCAACGACAAAGAACGACATAAGTTTATACAAAGAAATTAGTAAAGTTAATTTGTATAAAAAATAACAAATAATTTATCAATTCAGCTGTGCTTACAACTTTTTCTAATAACAAAACATTCAATTAATGCTTGTAATGTCTAATCAGCAATTTAAATGCTCTCACCTTATGTGCTTACAAGATTTTCTCGGCCATCATCATCATAAAAACTATGAAAATGCACATTATCAACTTCCGGACTATTTATTTTCGAATTACAAACAACATTCATTCTCCCTCTTTAATCTCTTTGATGCATACTGAATATAGAAATGTCACATATTCTGACGCAAATTGGGATTAGCTGGCTATTATATGAGGACATTGCTGCCTCTGAAAATAATTGAATTTCTGCAAAAAAAAGGTCACTGTTCGCTAACTTCAACAGAGGTCTAGGTGATGCCATATTAACACTAAATACTTTTTTTTTCTTCTCCGAATCTGAACTCAAAATATGCATAGTGTTCAATATCAACCACCATAGTGTGTTCTAATGTAAACGTTGCAATGTTTCGCGAGACATGTATTTTAATGTCGCCTGGATTTTGCCTCTAGCTAATGGTTGCCGGGTGCTGACTTGGTTAGATATCTATTCAGTATTCCCATGCATGGGCCATACGAAGCGACGACGACTACGACGATGGCAATATGGCAGCAACAACAGCAGTCGCCTCACTTGGATCGCTGCCAATATTGAATTCGGAGCAATGAAATGCTAGACTAGACTGCATGATGCTGTTGTGCTTAGTGTTGTTGTCGTTTTGTGTGTCTGGTGATTTTGAATGAAATCTTTTTCTTTCCTTTTTTTATTCTTCATCTTCTTATTTTTACTTTTTTTTACATTTTCAATTCATTGTTTTTTTTTTTTTTATTTTTCTCCACGCTATGTAAAATGTATCTCACTTCAAAACAGAAGTGTTGTCTGAGGAGGATGTGCATGCAAAATAACGATTTCGATTTAAAGTGAATTCGTATATATTCTCTTCTGTTCTGATTTGCCTTTGATATTATAGAAATGACGAAATCGTAACATTTTTTTTTACTCCTGCATAATTTCAGCCTCGTTGAGGTCAGTGATGTGTCAAGTCGAACGGCCTTAACTTTGTGAATTCAATAAAATAAGTCACATAAGTGTTAAATCACATTTTTTTGTATTTCTATCAAAGTTTTGCGAATTCAGCTGACTTTAATTTAGCGCTATCCAATCGCAAGACAGTGAATGTGGTATTAATTCAGCTGACTTGAATTTATCGCTTACAACTATTAAGTTTCAAATTACTTCCTATTCAATCGCAAGACGGTGAATGTAGCAGAGGTGAGGTTGTTTGTCCCGACTATGGGCCAAAGTGGATCATTTGACATCCCTGTGTACTACATTCAGCGCATCGAAATCAATTGAAAATTGTCTCAGAGTTGCTGCTTGCTAATAAATTATCTTAAATCTAGTCGGAGTATTATTTTGCCTTGACTTTCGTTCTAAGCAGGCCATTAGTGAGTCTTGCTTACTAAATTCAGCACACTGAATCCACTGCATCAGATTTGCCTCATATTCAGCGTCCTACAGTACATTGTAAAACATTTAGATCGAATCATTTCGGCGAAATGAGCAATTCAAAACAATTCAGCATTTTTTCAAACTTTCCAATTCAGCTTGCGTACAAAAAAAAGCTTTTTGTTAAAAGTGTAACCATGTCAAGTACCATTATCGCCAAAAAAAAGTATGCCAATAAAGTATGCTCAAAATAAATGAGCCCACAGGCATTATCAATCTTAAGCTCCTCATAAAATCAACCTTATTCGCCAGAGTAAGTATTGTTTTATTAATTATACCTGCCTACAATAAAACATATATACAGACTATACAGTGTACAGTGTCCCTCACTGAAAGTCATTTAAAGGTTACGCGTGGAACATTATTTCCCTCCCTATGTCAAATGTAACCCAAGTGACTGACGATGGTGGTTCTTGTGTGCTTTTAAAACTGATTACACACATTTTCCAGTCTAACTTTGTGTCCCTCAATGTTTTCTGGAGAATAAAATAAAAGTAATGCAAATAAAAAAAAACAAAGACCGTTCAGTGTATTTAACGACATGAACGTCATTCATGCGTGCGCGAACGAGCGTAGAAAAAAATGCATAGCTGCATTTGCACGCACCAGAAAAGCGGTTACCATGCATCAGGAAAGGAAAGAAGTCCTTGAATAATAATTCGCAGCAACGTGGGGGAAAATCATTGTATCCCTCACGGGAATAACATGTTAGCAGGACTAGGGAAAATTACGCGTAAGGTGTTGCTCAAAGGGGCATTTTTTTTAAAGAGTTCCGCTGTCATTGCGTTTTGATGTTTGACTGCCGTGCAAACGAAAATGGTAAATGACGTGTGCGTACATTATAAAAGAGGGCAAACTGATGTACATGTATATTGCGTAGCGATTGCTAATGACGCTGAATAGAGGGTACATTAATGCCCTTCCACGATGAAGTATGTTTATGTAAAGTTTCATTCTCAGCATTTGTAAGCACATAGCTGTTCTTGTTTCTAGCAATCAACATTTTCCATCCAATGTCTTACGCATCAAACTGAGTGAAAAAAACTTGTAAGCACTCTATTATATACGAATCTACAAGCTGAACAAATTACCATATAAATACTTCCGCCGCAAATTTATGCTCCCATTTAATTTTATCCTGAGCCAATTCTCATAAACTATTTACCAATGCGCCATCCCCATTACACATGCCCACTTTCCACGTTGACAAATATAAATTTCAATTTCAAGTTCAAACAACGAAGAAATTTATTTTAAGATACAGGCACGGCATCACATGCGCGCTATTTATTGGTGGAGTTGGTGTTCCCTTTGCTGTTTGCCATAGTTGTTGCTGCATTTAATGCAAACCGCGAGACTGCAAAATTTAGGTCGTACACGATTGTGTGGAAAAAAAAACAACTGATATAAAAAACGTAAAAACAAAAACCCACAGCGAAGTACATCATAAATAAAATTAAAGAAAGAAAAGAAACAAAAAAGAAAACCCATTGCACATTGAAATGGAAACTTTTCTGTTTATGGATACCAAATGGCAGCAGACATACAAATAAACTTAAATTATCCCCAAACACTGTAATTTACTTTAATCTTTTATGAAATTTTTCGAATATTGTTTGTCTGCATGGAATCATTTTGTGATTTCAATACAATAATGCATTCAGCGTATAGAGAGGCTGACTTTACTTCAATTTATAATCTGACCACATTGTAGTCTGTTGCACTCCAGACAGAGGTTGTTGTTTTTTTTTTTACAAAAATAAGCAATGAAATAAAATTGCTGCAGATAATAATAATAAATAAGGAAACTGATATCGATGCATGATGTCGCCAATGTTTTGTCGTCTGATTTGGGTTGTTTTTTTTTATATAGTATTTTGCTTGCAGTTGGACTTAAATTTGTTGAAGAAAAAAGTTCCCGAACAATGACATTGACTGTTGGTTCTCAGTGGAGTAGGACAAGAGAGAAAATTGTTCCTAGCTTGGTTGGATGGAGATTTATTTTCTGAACTTGGTGCTTACAAAGAGAGATCCTGTATTGATCGACTTAGATTAGGTAGAAGATGTCAAATACGGGTGTGTTTTTCAAATTCAGCTGCTAAAAAATAAACGCTTACAACTTATTTGAAGTAGAAAATGGCGTGTTTTCCAAATTCAGCTGCTAAAAATTAGATGCTTACAACTTGTTTCAGGTAGAAGATGTTAAATACAGGTGTTATTCAAATTCAGCTGCTGAAAAATGGATGCTTACACAGTTTATTTATCCAAATTGAAAGCACCAATGTATTTAGTCAAAAGAAATTATATTTCGAAATTAGCTCACAATAATTTTTTAATCAGTTTCATAAACGAATGAAGATCTTGTGCGATGTAACCTAATACCCATAAGTTGATGAAAATTTGTATTTTTTATCCACTGAATATCATTTTCTTTGGTTTATTTCCCCTCTCAATCTGATATTCCATCGTAGTCCTTTATGAAGTCTTTTTGTATTATCTCACACGTGTCCTAAGCATCCTCATTATTTATTCATGAAGGAAGCACACAAAGAAAAAACAACAATTTTCCTTGTAATATTTTAATGTCGTGTTGTTTCTACCCGCTTAGGGAAGGGATGCCGAAATCTTTGGAATATGCATTTCATTGTCAAAAATAAGATACACAACCAGAATATTAGATGCTCGTCGTTCCATACGTGTAGGTATTATATTTGTAATCCACTTTGGAATACCAAATCATGCTGAGTGATATAAATTCAGCGTAAAATGAACACCTGTAGGCTTTAGACACAACCATACATCATTGCCATCATTATACGCGCTTAAGCAAAATATTTCCTTTGAGACCAACAACGGCGCTGACACGAATCTAATCTGAGTGGAAAATGCGAGGGAGGTGGATGTACACTAAGAAAAGAACAGAAACGCTAAATGGTCGGTGTTCCATAAAAACAGAAGTATAGTATAGGACTTTTAGTAGGCCAGGTGATGTAGATTTATTTTCGGTGTATCTTCGCCATTCCTCTGGTTGAGCCGGTCGTCGGGGCTCAACCAGAGATTTGTGGAATTTAAGCTGATTAATTGGATATTTTGTGTGTCTTCTCGGCTGGGGATTCCAAAATGGAATTTAATGAGATGCAAACCACGGGCACCTGAGGTGTATTCCCACCGGCTTGAAGTTTGTAAGCACGCGCAAATATTATAACAGCATTTGTTGTATCCTAAAATTGAAAAAAAAAACTTGGCTTAAGGTACTGTAGTGGAGTAAGAAGCAATTTTCGGGTAATATTTGTAAGCGTTTACGAAATATTGTAATAGTTCAGCCAGACTGATTAAAGATTTAGCATTCGGGTAGCTTACATGTATTACAAGTTGGAAAAATATTGTAAGCACATGGTTAATTCTGTGTCAGATCGGCAAATGTGACCAGGGATCTTTAAAATATGCACATAGTAAAAGAAAAACATGTAAGCGAGACTTTTCAGAAATTTTGTTATTGTAAGCTTGCGCTAAAACTAGAGAATGGCGACTATTTAAAACTGTAGCTCATTAAAGCAGGCCATTCACGGTGAGATGGTCGTAAGGTAGGCTAAAAATCTCAGGCCTTGCGACATGATCGACAGAGTTTTGGTAATTGACCTCTATTCCAACTAGCTACTATTTCTAGACTTGGACTATCACTATTTTGTGAACTTCCTTCAATACATAGTACGCAATATTTCTGATTCTTTTTGCTGATTCAAACTTTGTAAGCTGACCAATGGGACCTCCAATTTTATACAGAAAACACTGTTGAAGTGGGAACCTCTCTCAGGGCAATTATAGTTCCCTAGATCTTTGTCGAAATTCATCATAAGCGAGAGATGTCGTAGTGGAAGTTCAAAATCTAATTAGGTATATTTCTGAACCCTAACTTAGTTGTAGGTACAGTACATTAAACACTGAACCACAGCATATAATTTCCTCTTTTTATTGAAGTCCAACCTTTGCAATTTAATTAAACAATTTTTGTTTCTATAATTCTAGATGCTATCGGTACAGTCTGCCGGCTGCGCGGGAATGGAGCGGCTCGGCGTTCCGGTCCGCACATCATTGAACACACCACCCGACGACAGGTGAGCTTTTTCACTTTTTCAATCGGTGATTTTTAATAAAAATTCTTTTAAATGTTTTTTTTTTCTAGAGGACACATAAGTCGAAGGATGCGCGTTGACACAATACAAACTCGTGATTTACTAGTACGAGATACAACATTACTTAGTGATAGACAAATTAGAAATAATAATCATCTGCATCATTACCATCGAGTGGGTTGTGGCAGCAACAGTAATAGCTATAGTATGTGTAACAGTAGCAATATTCGTGTCGGAATTGATGCGGCGACGATTATGACTGCTCAGCAGCATGCAGTCGCAGCAAAACTAAAACCAATCAATAATGATAATCACCACCATCATCATCAGCAGCAGCAGCAGCAGCAGCAAATTCGATGTCCACATCATGTTCCATTGCCAGACAGTGAATGGGGTCAGGATCGTGACTTACAGATACGAACGCGGTATCAGGTAGGTTCATTGCAATATAATATTCAATTGAATTATTTCTTATGCATAAATGTTACTTCTAATTTTAGCAATCGGAGATAACTCGTTCTTATATCAAGCCACCTCCGAATAAGACAGTTTTAGACGTTCCAGAACAATCCTATAATTTTTACTCATCAACGACCCTGTCTTCGACAGCATCGGCTGCCACTTCGGGTATATCGTGCAATCTAAGAGCTAATCAAACTAATCAACATTCTAATTACAACCTGCAGCAGCAGCAGACGTGTTCCAGTGGCAATCAACAAACGCAGCAATCAGCAATATTATCACAACAGCAAAAATCAAAACCTAGTGTTATAACAAAGCTTTTCTCGCGCAAAAGTAGCCCCAAATCGCCGACAGCACTCTGTTCATCATCGTCGATATCGTCAAATTCGTCGATGTCGTCGAGTGCATCGTCCTCGTCATCGACATCATCATCATCATCGTCTTCGTCATCATTGTCGCCTTCGTCATCGTCTGTGTCCACATCGTCGTCATCATCATCACTGTGCTCGGCACAGGCACTTCCAATATCAACGGCAGCCAGCCTAACTGCGACGACATGCAGTTTGGGGGCATCAGCGCCGATTCAAAATAATCTAACGCCCACCAGTAGTACCAACAGTACCTCCTGTTCTTCATTTTTGACGACAATCGGTGTCGAGGCCGCTGCACGAGGTTCGCCGTCACCTCCATTGGCGGTAACAGTTCCTGTGGCGGCAGCATGTTCCAGCAACATGTTGCAACAACAACAACAACAACAATTCCATTTACAACAACAGCAATTGCTTCTTGTTGATAGTACAAATTCCAGTAACTTATCATCGACCTCTCTGCACTTGTTAAAGAGCAGTAATTGTAATTTATCGCCAACATACAGCACATCTCCAGGCTCCCTATCCCCATCATCGTCCACTGCTGTCGCAGCATCAGTGGATTTATCAACATCAATAGATTGTTGCTATGCGCAAGCAACAAGTTACCAACAACCATCGAATGTATCTTCAAACATCGCACCAATTTCACCCACATCATCTCAGCAGCAACAACAATCAATCGATAACTGTGGTAATAGTAATAGTAGCATAAGTAATAACAATAGTATGTCAGTGTCCAGAAACTACCAACATCATATTTGACAACATACAAATGTAGTGATAATTAGCTGAAAAACTAAATCTAGTAATTGTAATTTTATCGATCACCACCACCACCTACAAATGAACTCCTCTGATGTACGCAGCCGTCGAGAATTCACCAGCAGCAGCAAGTACATGCTTCCGTTCAAAGTTGTTCATCTCTTAGAGTAAAACTATTTACTTATCCTGTTAATTCAGCAAAAACTATTTTTACCAACTAAAATTGATACGCGTTTCCCTCTTCTCTAAAAAAAAAACCTTTCCCGTAATCTGTATCCTCTAAATGTTTATCCTATTCGCTAAATGTATAGTAAAAAGAAACCTTTATGTGTATTAGCAACCAGTAAACTAAATCAAAATAGAACATTTAATATAAACTAAAAACTAATGGCTGAATTGCTGAAAAAAAATTCAAAATACTACATCCCAAAGTAAAACAAAGACACATTTTTAAATTAAGGATGATTTTCGATGATGATTAATTGTGTTCTATTAGAAGTTATATTATGTTAGCTGAATTGGTATAATGTATTAAAATTTGATACGTAATGTAGTGCTGAATGAGAGATAGATGCGCTGAATGATCATGAAATCTTAATCGGGCTTAACCAAGCAGCAAACAAAATTTAGCCAAATGCAATTCATTATGTTTATGACACTGCTTCTCTGTCTGAGTCTATTTTAAGTTATGATTACATTTCGGCCATATGTGACCTCGCAAACGATATCTAATCTTAGTTAGACATTTTTAACTTTATAATACCACTGGTGTGTCTATGTCTAGTTACCTACTAAATGGTGATAACTACCATCGATTTCTTTGGTTTGTGTCTGTTGGGACTCGACATATTAATTTTAGTACACAACCTGGCAATGCCATTAATCGGAATGGAACCTCCCGATAAGAATCTTCTAGTTATCATCTAGTCAGCAATTTATTTTCGACGCTGTCTTTCTTATCCAATTTGACTGATATACGATAAAATAATATTGGAGGCACTTTAAAAATTTTAATTTCGCTTCAAGTGCTTTTCTAAGATAAACGAAGGAATTAAGGAATCTGATGAGGAAACGTCTGAGTTGGCGTATATAATACACAGAAAACTGCGCTTTTTTTTAGTTGAGGCCTTGGATTATAAGCAAGAAGTTTATACTCTGAGAAAATTGGCCGACGGCGACGCCTTCAAATATATCGTTTTCACCTGATTCATGTTTGTACTATACTTTCATGCAGTGCCAGAAAATCACAAATGTTTTGCATGAATACGAAAATTGGCATTTCTGTCAGCAGTGTTTCAAACATCGATTTATCTTGTAAGCACATTTATGCTTTTATTATTGTATTGAAACGAAAGTCTAACTCTGCTTTGTGATAAATGATGTTAGCGCTACGTTTCAATTTATCAATTTATGATTTCTCATCATCACAGTAGTGACTTCCTAACAGGGCTCTATAGTCTTCTTCATATCTATGGCTATAAACTCAGCCTGTCAGTGTTGAAGCGTGTCGCTGACAGAATCTTCTTATAATGATATCAGTTTAATAGCTGAATTGGGACTATTTTTAATGGATAATGTATTTTTCATGGTGAAAACCTAAACCAATTCGCCCAAACATTTAATATCCTCACAGAACCGAAAAATTTGGTTTGGTTTGGTTGAATGTGGCTGCCAATGGGGCTATGAATCAGCATAGGTCAATTGTGATACCACGAAAAACGGATCATGTGAGATCTCCCTAATATAGTTGAACTATATTAAGGTCTTTGTAGAGCGTAAGAGGCTTCTGATGTCTGTGTTTATCAGTTTACATAAGTCGTTCTGATGGAAGCCTCATTCGCCAGGATAAAAGAAGGTGATGAAGAAGATCGTCCGCTTCCTCCATTTAGATTCTGCGAAAGTCGTTAACAAAAGGGCCTACTAGCCTTACGGCATGCTTTCCTGTCAGACAGTACCCAGCAATGATACCTATCATAGTGCCGATATACTGTCTGTTGAGATGCAATTTTCAGAGCGTTTTAAATCCAGCTTATGGCCAAATTTTTGTCGGTAGACATTATTAGTGCCACTTGTCCACCTAAGATTGACTCTCGATAGCTTCTAGCTTTCATTTTTATTTGTAAGTAGCTATTGGTATGTCCAGGGTGCCTTTGTCCGGGAGAATGGGTATAGTCGTTCCGATTCGGGCGAGTTCATAGGCCATACAATTCCATCGAATGTCCTTATGCACCGGCCGGCACCCAAAATAGTTCAATGTTAATCTGTTCGGTCATCTCCGTAACTAGTAGAGAAAAATTAGAGATCGAATGGAAGGATTTGATAGCTGCTTGGCTCATTGGCCGTCTGAAAATGTGAAGATATCCTCAAGTTTTTCTTGAGCCAATATAAGACTTCTTTTATCGCCATCATTTCTGTCTGGAACAGGCTACAGTAGTTTGGTAGACGGAAGGAGAGCTTAAGTTTAAGACTTTCGTAGAAAACGTCCCCATCAACTCCGTCTTTGGTTTTTGAGCTATCATTATAGAAGTGAATTGATTCATATTCTGAAAATGCATTCTCATTCCAGATTGTATTAAGGAGGGCATGGTGACGAGGAAGTTCCGTAGTGTACCTAACAAGAATGTTAGTTTCGGTTGAACATTCAACTAATTCATCATTAGACGCTTTGCATTCTATTATTTTTATTGACTACTGCATATATCTTGGATACATCCAATTTACGACCAGCCCAATTAAGCTGACTGTCGGCATGCATTGCTAGTAGAACTGAAGTCAGTCGTATGTTGTAATATTTGACAGGTGAAGAAGCAGTGCTATATCTTTTAAATTTTAAATCATTTGTTTAAAGAATTTGTTCTTTTACAGAAAAAATACAGGTCTGTCATTCACATTTCGCAAATTCTTTTCCTGTGGAGCTGGCATAAGCCACCACCGTAAATTTAAAATTTGCTTTCCTGGGGAGTTAGCAAAATATTCCCGTTTCCTGTACTTGTAATATTTGCATAGTGGTTAGTTCTATTGGAGAGCCAATTGAGAACTAGGCACTGAGCTAGCGGAAGTAAAGTAAAAGTCTAAATTTCCATAGGCTTCCTCTAGATATTCGCATTTTGTTCTTCCGCGTGGGTTTTGGGGATTCGCAGCTAATTCCTCCAACGGGATTGGAAGCGATGCTAACCATTTCACACGAAACATACATTATATCAATTGGGACTGTCAAATGAACTCGGCTGCTAACGAACGCTTTTTCCCTCGAACTCTAAAGCGAACGAAATGAGAATCACCATGTTTTCTGCGTATATTAATCACTTTTTGGGTCCGCCATATTTCCCATAAACAATCCATCCGTATAAATTCACTTAAATTAAAAATTATTTTCATTAAGCCACGACCCTTTCAAATTCAGCACATTTAGCAAACAATGCATCTCAATTTAGTTGCCAAAAATTCATTCAAAAACTACCAATTCAGCTAAACTTTTTTTTGATTTTAAATTTTAGCTTTGTTCTACTTGTTATAAAAACAATTACCTATTATTAATCGATAAATTTTCCTTATATTAGCGAATATTAAACAAACAAAAAATGTTTTTATTAATATATGAAAGCAACTAAGACTAAATGCGTCCCAAAACGGTTTCATCTATATTCTAATTATGTTCACCCCATTTCGCTAAATTAAACAAACAAAAACATAAAACAACTATAATCAAAAATAAAATAACCTCCTCTCACTACACGTAGCATTAATACATGTTTTAACCACATAAAGAAAAAAAAATCAAACAAAACAAAAAGTCTTAACCACAAAAGAGTATTTTATATAACCTCAGAACCGCATACAATGTTTCATAATCCAACCTTACACGCAAATTAAATATAAGCAAACCAAAAAAACACACGTTTTCCTCTTTCTACAAAAGATAAAAAAAAACTAAAACAGCAATTATTACATCTACTATATTCATGTGCAACAATTTTTGACTCACAAAATCAAAACTGAACGAGATATTAATTTTCATTATCGATGTATAAAATATAAACTACCAATCACCAATTAAATGTAAACAGACATTCATACACACACATCCCTGGAATCCCCATAATAGACTTAAAAGATTTTGTAGACAATTTAGAGTATAAAAGAAACAAACCACTTAAATATAAACAATAAAATATATTTTTATATTTTTTCCATAATTTTATTTTTTTCTTTTCAAATCAGAGAAAATTATTTTATTTTCAACTTTTCTTTTTTTTTATATAATGTACAGCTTATTAAGAAAACATAACTACATTCATTAAAACTACATACTAAAAGGGAGGTGCATCAGATACTATACTTTATTTGTTAATTTTATTTTAGTTTTTCGCTTATATTCAATTCATCTATACATAGCACTAAAAATCTAAATATACAATTTTATTTCTTATTTAAAAAGTTACAAAAAAAAAAAAAAAAAACATCTGAAAATTAGCCGAACTACCTCCTAAATATAAATAAACAAAATAGTAAACAACAAAAATTTATTAGCTTACTAAATTTTATAAAAGAAAACACAACACACAAATGTTTGTAAATTTTTCAAAATTATTTTATTTTCCTGCTGTAGGTATATTGTTTTTATAATTTTTATTTTTCTTTTTGTTAAATATTGAGAATAACAAAAAAAATGTTATATAACATAAAATCCAAGCCGTCGACTGATATTTTTATGAAATGTTAATAATTCCGAAACAACGTGTAAGCAAGACAAAGAATAGTAACAAACACACAAAAAAATATAGCAATTATAAATATTTAATGTGTAAATGCAAAATTATTTAATTATTTATCAAAGAAAAATAAAAAAAATCCCTCTTTTGTAAATGTATAAAATTTGACGACAAAAAAAAGCTATATGAAAAGTATTACCATATAAGAATAGTTGTGTATAAAATTATTTAAGTAAATAAAAAAAATATTATGTAGTTGTAATAAATTAAATTTTTAATTAAAAAAAACGAGACATTGTAAATTACTATTCAAATTAATTATTATTTAAAACTTAGAGAAAACACAATTATTAAATGCAATTTATTTTTATTTTATTTTTTTAACTAAATCTAAGTCAATTTCTTTTGCAAAACAGAAAAAAAAAATATTTATTTGTATAAAAATCAGAGAAAAAAAAAACAAAAGGAAATTGAGGAAGATCAAGTAAATAAATGGGGGACTACAGTATATAAAACATAAATAAATCTATATATATATATTATATATATCTATAATTACAAGCTACAATTAAGCAAAAATGCAGAAAATAATTATTGATGTATAAACAAATTAGTGAAATTTTTTTAAAACAAAATATTGTTGTTGTAATACAAATTAAAAAAAAAAGCAAAAAAAAATCTATTGAAAAAAATTAACAAAAACAATACAAAAAAAAAATCGTGACAAAAATCACTAAATAAATAAAAAAAATCATTTAATGAATATACAAAAATACGCATATTATGTTTTATTTGCGAGATAAATGGAATCCGAAAGGAGCAACGTAACAGTATTGCGTTGTTCAATATTCGAATTGTATGTCGTAACTTTTAATGGCCCATTTGAAACTAGGGGCTAATTTTGCACTTCGCTGCGAAGAATATTCTACACGGTGATGCATTAGGGGACTAACAAAAGGCCAAACAAACAGGGAAGTCTTCAAAAAAGATGTTCATAACAATACTGAACCCGATGTATCACTCAAGAAGAACTATGAATTAATAATAGGCTCCCAAAGCCTCTTAAATCTACAAAATGGCCAAATGGCTGCCGACTAAGATAACACAAGAAGTCTGGAAAGACCTCGACGATAAAGCGGGTATAGGAATAGGATATAAGGGAAACTTTTAAGCGGTAGATGGTTAAGCAGTTAATAAACTTATTAATGGGTTGGTCAGAAATTCAGTAATAAACGCTACGCTAACCGAGCTCAGATATACAGAAACTCGAGTCAGAATAACTGATTTCAGATCACTCATTTTCAATGGTCCGCTTGTCCATTAAGTGAGTCGCGGGTGTACGTTGCTCAAGTGAACCCACCATAGCTCTCGATTCTCCGCCATCGACTCTAAATCATCAAGGGCGATCCCCATACGGGTAGAGGGGAGATTATAAACTTGATCTAACCATCTCATCCTGGGTCTGCCTAGAGGACAAAACCACCGAAGCATGGATCACTCCGTCCGGAGAAGTAGCTGCTCGATATTGAGTTTCTCACATATTCTGGTGTTTCTAATGCGATCTCTACGGATCACACCAGCAATACAACGGAGGAATTTCGTTTCGGTTGCTTGTATCTGCGACCTTACTCTTTCGGTCAGTACCCAAACCTCATGACCATATAGGTAAGAGTTGGAACAAACACCGAATTAAAGACTGATAACTTAGCTTTGACACCAAGTTCAGTCATCCCAATAACAGAATGACCAAGCATTCTCAAAATTGACCCAGCCTGACCAATTGTACAGCAAATCTCAGCGCATTCCATCACTCGTGAATAGAACCCCGAGATACTTAAACTTCTCCACATGTTTCAATGGGAATCCACTAACATGCAGAGTGCATTAACAGGCGTTCTGGAGATGACCATCACTTCAGAATTGTTAATTTTTTTAGGAAAGACCCGATACCGATACCCATCGGATATACACACAACACATATAGGGATTGATCGAATAAGGACGTCCGCCTTAATGTGGATTTTTATTCCGAAAGTCTTGGACTATCCAGTTTAAAGAAACTTTCTGACTACAGCACCGTGTTCCAAGCTGAGGTGCTGGCAGTGAAAACAGCTGCTAAGCAGGTAGCAATGATGGCAATGCCTTACGCAGATGTTACTAGAAAATGTGGTCACTGTTTTAGAAACAAAAAATTTACAGAGTTCTACCAATGAATATAAAGTCATTGAACCATTATCACCGGACTTAAAATGCTGGAATACCAAAATATGCAAAAAATGCGGGGATAAGGAGGTACATGAGGTCACTTGCTTTGTCACTGTCTAGTGGTCTGCCGCATCAAAAATAGAATCATTGTAAGGTTACTTTTTCAAGGCGTTAGACAAGCTTTCAAATAAGTCCATAAATCCACTACTTAAATTTGTAAATGCGTCGGGACCTAACTTAGGTTTTTTAGATTTTTGACCCAATAAGTAACGGTGGATCTACAGTGAGATAAGTGTGGCGTCTACAGATTCCTGCTGTCTCGCCAACCAACTAACGTAACCTAACTTATACCTGACCACCGACAGTTGGGCTTATTCGACGATGGAATAACTGACGTAATTGAGGAAGCTCTCAAATGAAATAAAATTCGCATTGCAAATTCGGTATTGCAGGAAGGGTCTTAAAAGCTAATTAAGACAAGTCCTCCCAGAACTTATATAAAATCTATACAGTCGAGAGAATAGTCTCCTTTGTGTCAAACATGGAAACGAATATATATTTTTTTAAATACTTCTCCCGGGAATGGCAAACCTATAACGCTTCATCAGCGCCCCGAGATGCTTGCAGATGTATGTTAGTTCTGCACTTAAATTGCTGCAAATTATAGTCTTCTGGAAATATACCCAGGAAGCGAGTTCCAAAGTTTGCTTGTCCTGTAACAGAAGAAGTTTTGGAAAGATTATGTCCTCGCGGTTGTCAAGTGTATTGTATGGTCATGAGCATTAGCAGCCTGTCTTGTGGGGCGCCCAAAAGATGCATTTCGAGGGATAATGTCTTTGAGTTCCTCGGAACATCTACTATGGTAGTACATACTTATAGAACAAGCATAGGTCAGCGACTTGTATTCTGTGCACCAACGGTTGTAGATTCGATGTGAGTGTAGGGTCTCCAATAAGTTAAACTGCTCATGCTGTCAAGTAGTTTAAGTAAATGCTTTAGGGCCGAACTCCATATATGGGAACAATATTCCAGGACTGGTCTAACCTGGTTTTGTAGAGAAGGAGAAGTTGCTTGGGGCTAAAGTACCTCTTTGCTCTAAATAGGTAGCTCAACTTAGCGGATGCCGATCTTGCGATATAGGATACGTGGTCCTGCCGCATGTGATTCCTGAATTGACTGTGACTCCTAGGTCATCAATTTGGATCTGAGGAACTGTTGATGCATTTTTCCTAGAAAATGTTGTGAGCTGTGTCTTGTTTGCATTAAATACAACCAAGTTGTCTTTTCCCCACTTCAAGATTTTGTCCAGATCATCATTCATCATCATCATCAGCATCATCATTTTCAATGGTCGTCCAAAAGGTATACTACCCGACTATCAATACTACCCAGTTTTTACCCAGTTTGCAGATGGCAGTTCTTATAAATACCGCCGCAAATATCATGCTTGGGAAGACTATCGATGGAAAGTTGAAATAGAAATGCCACGTAAAAAATAATACGAATAACTTTAAACAATTAAGAACTTTCTGGGCTTACCAGAAAATATTTCAATTTTAATCTCGAACTTTGAACTTTGTCAGGGATTAGAACTCCTGCAGACTGTTAAATGGCGAAAATGACTGAGATTATGCTTCTTCATTCTGTCTGACAGACTGAAAAAAAAAACTCAACTCAAATCAAATCATACTTACAAGGCAGCTGGACCAAACACCTTGCCAGAGCTATTTGAAGCAGCTGAAGCAGCAGGAAATACCTATAACCTTTAGCATTATTGGTACGGTTCTCAAAAAAGGAGACCCTCTTCTTAACCATATCAAACAGAGTGGAGTGAACTACGGCATAAATTAACAATGCGCTCCTGCACCTGCAACAATAATTTGCTTAAGATTGCTACTGAAGGGCGCCACTTAAGCTCGGGGTCCTTTTCTCGCGCGTTATACCTTCTTAGAGTTAACTCAGTCATATCAATATCATACGTTGAGTTCTTAAATCAAAAAAGTTCCTCCACACATCCAACGCTGAAAACTAGATCGAATATCGTTTGAATCATTTTTCTCTCAAAACATCCCAAGAGGTTTTCGTCCGCTTTCGACAAACTCGAAGCTTCTGCACCACACAACACAACCGGAATTAATAGAGTCTTGTATATTCCTTGGTTTTATAAGTCCTTTACCTTGTATAGCTGGTTTCTTAGCAAGATTAGCAAGATATCTCTGCGAAGATATCATTTTGCGAGGTAATAGGAGACCCATTGTAAACGGAGTCCTCTATTACTTCCATTAAGTTTTGTATACGAGTGGCCTTTAAGATGCCTTTCGCGAAGTGAGTGAGCCTTTACTCATTTAATCCTTGCAAACAGCCACTGACATCTTACCACGTTCTACCCATAGTGTCAATATTATCACTCAAAAAATAAAGAAATAGTTGGCGCAACAGGGGTGTAGACATAGACACACTAGGCCTAGCTTCTCACAACCATTATGTGTTGGATCTGATATCAGTTCAGATTCGTGTAAACGGCAGAAATGGTTATCATCAGCCAGATTAGACTGGTTGCTTCCTTACATTTTTGGCACCAACTTTCAAACACAGTCTTTGCAAAAACACTTTTCAATACGTCGCATTTTTTCATTGTTCATTCACTTTTTCCCATTTTACAACCAGGATGACTGTCATGCCAGCTTTATACCTACCTAGGTGTAGACATACCACATGCAGATAAGAAGCGCGTTGTCCTTATTTCGTTTGCTGTGACTCTAGGATAATATTTATTCGAAGTTGTCGTGTCGTTGCACATTTACTTGAACAAAGTAAAGTACAAATTCAGTAACTGACTTTTGTATATGAGTTACTGACATTCGGCCATTGGCCCGCAATCAACTCTTTTCAAACTCAGTGATTCACTATAGACAAACTTGCTCATGTAGGAATTTATTCGCTGCCACGTTGACCAAGTGGAGGTTCCTCAATGTGAAAACACGCACCTTCCCCGACCCCACTTGCTGCCTGCCACCACCAACCTAATAAAATACTATAATTACCCAATTTTAAGTCATGGTTCTAAAACTACCCAGTAATCTCCCATTACGAGATAAGGGTAGAAGGGTACCTATTACCTAGTTAATAGTGAGGGGCTAATTAGTATTTCCCAACTTGCAGTCTGAAAAAGTATCTTTTAAATCCTATAGATGATGATGCTGCTGGGCAATTAAGCAGAACATTAATGAATGAATTAAGCAAATAATTGGGAAATTTTGAATGCCCTCCGCTGCTGTGGGTCTAAATGAGCCAATTTATCTCAAACGAAGCAATTGAGCACCCATCACAATGGCTTTGATAAATTTCAATTGATCCCTCTAATTGCATGCCAATTATAGGAAGATTCATCAACGGATTTCATTTTCCAGACGATGTACGAGTAACCAAATTTGTGTTCAACAATTTTGGCACTGGCAACAGGTTTTTGTTGAATATTAATCGCCCAATAATTAGACGAGTGCTGATCCTATTTAAACAAGTCTACAAACTTGTAAAAATCATAAATCCTTCCAACGCACATACACCTGATTGTCCCATCGAATGAGCTATTACACCACTCCAATTCCAGTCCCCCACCCATCGTCGTCGGTCGCCTCAATTGCAACCCCAAACGTTCCAATTTCTACTTCAAATTACCAGGCCAGACAGAGAGAAAACCAAAACCCGAATCGGAAAAGCATTCTCGTAGAAAACCTAGAAAGCAAAGAAATTTTAACCAGGAATCAGTCGAACGTGAAGCTTCTTCCTATCACAACCCACCGCCGCCGTTGCCGCCTGTCCCCAATCGCAACCAAAGACCAATGCAAAGCAAGTTTAACCTAATGTCGTAACATTTTCCTAAAGTTGGAATCTACTGATGCATCCCACTCTCTGTTCTCTCAAATAGCTGCAAGTACCGGCGGCGGCGTCTATACACAATACACACAAGGGTGGGGGTGTAAAATGTCGATGCTAGTTGGGAGGCGTTTTTTCAAAGTCACATACCAGCGAGCGCGGGTGGTACAAAGTCGTTTTGTAAAGTATACAATACACAGAAAAATAAAATAAAAATGCAGAGAAAACAAAAAGTTACGAGTATATACGTTATACGAATGCCTCGGTCGCCTTAACCCTCCTCGTAATCATCATCTTTTTGTTACCACTACTAGTGGTACTGCTGCCGTCTAGCCGTCTGCAATCGATCCGAATGAGTTGAGTTATGGAGAAGTATCCATTCTTCTTCTTCCAGCCTGTCTCTCTCTCTCTCTCTCACTCTCTGTGTAGTCCTCGGCGCTTTGTCTCGCATATTGCATGTAAAATGTGTACATTGTCTCTGCCGTTGCCGTATGCTAATAGCATTACAAAAAGGGCACGTGGTGTGGAAAAACATCGCCGATTAAGAAGAATGCACTCCCACTGCCACCTACGCCCGCTCCGCTATGGCAATGGCGGCAACCCACATAGGATATTCGGATACCATATATAGACTCAGAGTGGTGGATTCAATATTAAGGACACACTAAGATGGTATTGTCGGGTATAGTTGTATGGAAGTGGAACTGGAACTGAACATCGTCGGAAGAGGAGGCTTTACGGTTCACCGTAGTGGTCTTGTGTCACACAGAGATGTATAGCAGGCCAGGGGGTGGCATATCGGCATGAGATTGAGACAAAAAATAAAGCGCATTAAAAAATCATTTATGCTCCCTTAGCGAGCACTTGGCAGACATTTGTAAAAGAGACCAGCCCAGTAGTTGTTGATGGGAGGCAGCTTGTGAATAATCGCTCAGGATACGGCAGATTAGCATGTCTGGCATAGCGAAATGTACTAGACCACCTTAAGTGGCAATGATGATGATGACAAGGTATATTTCTTGTCTTGTGCGGTTAGCAGGTTTTATGTGATTCAACGAATTCCAATGGAGACAGAGCAATCCTAAGTCGGTAATCGGCTTGAGTTGCAACTAAGTGGTACCTAGTTTGGTCGATGATGAACGATGTGAGGTTATTTACAAAGGACGAGTTCGATAGCATCGTCGACCCCCAGCAATTACAGTGTTTGGTTCTTACGTATCCCTATCGTTTACTGTCTGGAAAACTACTAATTGCTTAAAACTTGGATTGAACCAGTCCAGTACCGCAACAATCAAGTTCGTGATAAAGTGCTGGCTTTTTCACGTGATGGCAGCTATAACTGCAAGTGCGAAACGGTCTAGCAGTCTTAGACTAGGTATCGACACTACGCCTAGGTAGGACCTTCGGCTATTGTACACGGACTAAGTTTAGTTATTGCTAAATTAAGACACTCTTCGGATTGAGGAGAGAATGTCCTCGGAATACGAGAATCCTGGAACTTGATCGAGAGTTTATTGCAAAGAGGAATTACATGGCAAACCAACATATATCGCAAGATCGGCGTCCGCTAAGTTGATCCACCTATTTAGAGCAAAGAGGTAGAGTAACTTCTCTTTCTCTACAAAGCACAGGTTAGACCAGGCCTAGAATATTGTTCCCATATATGGAACTCGGTCCCAAAACATTCACTTAACCTACTTGATAGCATACAGAGACGAGCAGTTCGACTTATTGGAGACCTTACACTCACATCGAATCTGCAACCGTTGGTGCACAGAAGACAAGTCGCTGACCTATGCTGGCTCTATAGGTACCTCCATGGTAGATGTTCCGAGGAACTCAAGGACATTATCCCTCGAAATGCAACTTTTGGGCGCCCCACAAGACAGGCAGATAATGCTCATAACCATACAGTACACACAACCGCGAGGACATCAATTTTCCAAAACTCCTTCTGTTACAGGACAAGTAAACTTTGGAACTCGCTTCCTGGGGATATATTTCCAGAAGACTGCAACCATCTCGGGGGCCATGATGAAGCGTTATAGGAACGCCAAAAGCCGATGATGGACAAAAACTGGATAGGCCTTTATCAGTGCACTTTTACACCATGAAAGTCCACCATGGAGTATCGACCAAAATCTCAACGATATGGAATATATTTTTTAACTTCCATATCGTTGAGCAGTGATATATTACTTGGTTCTCCATCAAAAAAACACTTCCAAATGTGTTCCTCCTAAACTCTTTTAAAATAGGACATTTTCCCATAAAGTGAAAAGTATCTTCTCTTTCGTAAGAGTTGCATACACAATGTGCACAGGATGGGTATCCTTTCTATGTGGAATAAAGTTTAACTGCATTAGTTCTCCACGTATCTTGACCATCATCGATATTTCTTCGACCCCATTTTCTTCTCGGTGGGCGCAGTAGCGCAGTGGTTAGTGTGTTGGACTACTGTGCGAGGGATCCCAGGTTCGATCCCCGGAAAAACCCAAATTACATCTTAAAGTTTTTTCTACTGCGCCACCTCTCGCGAAGAAGCTTCTCAATTGAGCCGTTCGGACTCGGCATAAAATTGTAGGTCCCTTCCATTCGTCCCAAAAATAGAAACTCACACAAAACGAATGGTTGCGAGAAGCTAGGCCTTGGGTGTCACCCGCCTGTTGCGCCACCTATTTATTATTTTTTTTTTTTTTTTTTCATTTTCTTCTCGAAAATAGTTTTCCTGGCGTTGTTCAAAAATCTCTTTCTGCATTTTAAGTCGACTGCAGAAACAAGCTGGTAAAGCAGTCTTTTCCAATCATCGTAGTTGATTAAATTATCTAGATTGAGATCCATCTCACAATCGCTAGCAAGGTTCATCCATTCAGCAAACCAACTTTTTTTTTAAGCATATGACTTGAAGAGAATCTACCTTCGGGAGCCGGTGATTTCCCATCTTCAGAAATTTTAGAACGTAGTCTATTTTCATTTTAAGCGTTTTAATGAAGAGAGGCGATAAGCATTTTCCAACATAATCATAATATAGTGAGGCATATTGGGTGGCAGTCGAAAAATTCGCTTAATAAAGTATTGCAGCAGCTTCTCCACAATTTAATATTGTTTCGCTCCCCATACTTGTGCTGCATAAAGTAAAATGGATCCCGATACGGCTTCAAATATTCTGAACTTGCTGCTATGTGCAATACTTTTATTGTGAAAACATCTGTTCCACGCTGCGCTGATAGCACTCTGCGCCTTAGTCAGCTTTTCCTTCAGGTGAATCTCTTAAGATCTTTATGTGGTGAACTCCTAGGTATTTGAATTCATTAACAATTTCAATCCTGTCATTGTTGTAGTACCATTTTTCACTTGCACAAATTCTGCCTCCTCCGTTCTTGAAAATCATAATTTTGGATTTTTCTAGATTTACTATCAAGTTCCAAAGGCTACAATACTGTCACAGCCGGTTAATCATGAGCTGTAATGATTCAGGCGTTGATGCAAAAAGAACAATTTCATCAGCGAAAAGCAATGCCTTTATTGTATGACCTGCGTATTCAATGCCGCTAGGTAGACAGTCTAACAGGTCTTTCATAAATAGAGCAAACAGACTTGAGTCATTCCAAACTGACGCTATTGTGTCCGCCTAAAGGTTTTGTATGACCCTTCCAAACTTCCGCGACAATCCGATACCATAGAGCTTATAGATAGGAACTTGATTATCCACTGTATCAAATGCTGCCTTAAAGTTCACAAAGAACGTGTAGATCTACTGTAGATCTAATAAAAGCCATAGAAATTTCAAATCGATACTTACCTGGATTTTAAGGCTTTTGAGACGGTGTAAAAGGAGGAGCCTCAGAATTCTATAGTTTTGTGGCAAAATTCGTCCGTTTTTTTTGGAGCGATAATTGCCGCGTTTTTCGAGGCTTTTTTGGATCGTATTTTCAACGTTATTTTTTTATAGTTTTTTTTGGCACATATTTTGATTGAGTCGCTTTTTGGCGCATGTTTTGTGGCGTTGTTCGGGCAGTTTTT
The DNA here is from genome assembly GCA_949372485.1 of Cheilosia soror. Taxonomy (NCBI): domain Eukaryota; kingdom Metazoa; phylum Arthropoda; class Insecta; order Diptera; family Syrphidae; genus Cheilosia; species Cheilosia soror. Next base: position 31,586,671 of record OX443561.1, on the reverse strand, counting down.
TTTAACATTTTACGGCATTTTATTACGTTTTTGTTGAAGCCTATTTTTGGGAGTTTTTCAAGAGGTCTTTTAGATGGTGCAATTTTTTTTGCGCATTTTGGGGCATTTTTTGGGGCGTTTTGTTTAGGCTAATTTTTTACACGTATTTGGGACGTTATTGTCGCGTATTTAAAGGTGTTTTTCAGAATCTTCCTAAGCGCGTTTTTTTTCTACGTATTTTGGGGAGTTTTCCGGCCATATTTTAAACGTTATTTTGGCGCATTTATGCGTATGCGTATTATGCATTTTTGACCATATTTTGTGGCATTTTCGGTATTTTGCGGCGTTTTTTAGGCGTATTTTGACGTCTTTTTTGGGCAGTATTTCGGCGAGTTTAGGCGCGGAGAGTTTTTTTCTGAGCATTTTGTTAGGGTTTATTTTGGAGTGTTTTTGGGTTGCATTTTGTTGCGTTTTTTTACAACTACGAAAATTAGATAAATAGTTCTTGAATTAGCTATTGTGGATCAAAGGCAGACGAAAAAATTTAGAAGGTACTAGCTTAGACCCAGCATAACTCCGTTTTGCCCGCAACAGTTTGCCACCAGTCGGCAATTAGCTATGTCGTTGATGCGATGCGTGCGAAAAATGAAAAAAAAAAAAAAAAAAGAATTATGAAAATCGGATGTTACCCAAAGAAATTATATGTTATAGAAGATTGTTTATGGACTATGCTCGCGCCTTCGCTTGCGTGTAATAATAAACTTAAGTAACCTATACTGATCTGGTAAAAGTCATCATGAAAGAAAGCCTTCTCACGCAGGCCTCACCTTAGGTAACCTCTAGTGTCACAATTACCACACTGAATTTTTAAAATCGGCCAAGTACTTTTTCCTTCAAAAAAAAAAATCATGAAAATCAGATAAATGGTTCTCGAGTTATGAAAAGATGTTGTAGTATATAAATATGTATGTAAATTAAATAGGCACTTATAGAATTGTAGCTTCGCGTTATAAGCCTCTAGATTGTATAACAAATTTCATATAAATAGCTTATCCAATAGACGTATACAATACATCTTCCTTCTACAGTGAGCGTCAAAAGTGAGTGAGCACCAAGGATATTTTCATTTGTCTTTGGGAGTTTGGAAACTATTTTTTCGTTATCAAACTTTTTAGGGATTGATCGTTTTTAGGAACTTTTTCAAGACCCTAAAGAAAATTTAAAAGATTATTTATTGGTGTTTAGAGCGTGTGGCTCCTTCCATACAATATCTTGAAAACCACCGAAACGATAAGGCTCAACTTTTCATGCATTCTTAGGTATTGACCAGGGAGTGTTCCTGCGAAGATTGGTCAAAATTAAACGAATGGCGTGCATTCATTTCGACGTCGTCGGGTCGATGTCGCTTGCTTCAGATAGATTACGAACGAGTTTCATTTAATCACCAAATGTGGTAATGTCTAAACAGGTAATTGCGCCTTATAAGATTTTTGGGTCAACTTGTAGTATAGGGGTTGTTGATCTTTCAAGAGATATTTTGTACTGATGGGGAATAAATTGATCTTGTTGCAATTAGGTGCCCCATGACTGGATCGTGTTATGTAGATTTTATGCACTGATTTATATATTTATTTTAATGTAGGTAATAAGGCTGTGATAAACTGCTTCAAATTTGCAGGTTTTTGCTCTCGTTTTAACTAAAGAGAATATAGGAACTTTTCAGATTTAAGTAAAAGCCGACTCGAAAACTAGACTGTTTCGGTTACGCTGTGTCTTTTCCAGAAGACAAACTGTCACCCCTACGTCATCTAGCTGTAGAATATACTGCTCCAAATACCCTTGTATGATCTGTACGAACCGCCCTCCTTATACAAGCAGACTGTCAGAGGCTACAAGGGGCTAGACTGTCTCGGCGTTCACCCCTTTGCCTTCCCCGAAGACTAAATGGCATCTGGAGGAGCCTACTACACTACATCAGGCAGCTTTATCTTAAGACTTTGAACATTGCATCAGGGGTAACAGGCGGGGGATTAGACTGTTTCAGTAACCCTTCGTCTTTTTCCCGAAGGCAAACCAAGCAGTAGAGTGGATTGCTGCAACCAAGCTTTTCTGCTTCGCACCAGTCTCTCTCTTACTTGTGGACGGTTTGATTAAGGAACATTAACGTACAGCAAACTGCTATGGTTACCGTTCGCCTTTTCCTGAAGACAACCCTTCGCACTGACTTTCGGTGTCAAGCAGCAAAGTGATTTTATTCAATCAGCCGTTTCTGCTACGCACCAGTTTCTATACTTGGGTATATATATGGATCGTCGGAGGCAATAGGTACGGGCAGACTGTCACTGTCACCCTCCGTCCTTCTCTGAAGACATTGAGTTCCTCACGCATTCTATTGTTTCTAATACGATCTCTACGGGTCAGACCAGTAATACAACTGCGAGGAATCTCATTTAGGCAGCCTGTATCCGCGATCTCATTCTTTCGGTCAGTACCCAAACCTCATGATTATATTAGGTAAGAGTTGGAACAAACACCAGATTAAAGACTGACAACTCCCAACAACAAAGCTGTCCAATCGTACAGGAAATCTCAGCATTGCTCGTTCCATCACTCGTGAATAAAACCCCGATATACTTAAATTTATCCACCTCTTTCAATGGGATTCCTCTAACATGAAGAGTACCTACATTGAACAGGCGTCCTGGAGACGACCATCACTTCAGATTTGTTCACCTTAACCTTATTCTTAGCTTCAACACAAACGGCTTGATTGAGTGCCTTTTCTTCCTACTACGCTCAGGAAATTGTGATGGCCACTCCATAAGATTGATTTTGTTCTTATGAAACCATTCTTTGGGCAACTTTGAGGAGTGTTTGGGGTCATTATCCTGCATAAACTTCTAATTAATAGGCATGTCCTCTTCAGCAAATGGCAGCATAACAGTGTTTAAGATTTCCACGTAGTCTACGGCACACATTTTAACCTTTACCATGAAAAGTCGACCAACCCCCAGATGCTGAAAAAAAAGCACCCCCAAATCATTAAATTCCCTCCGCCATGTTTAACTGTCTTCTTTGTATATTTGGGATCAAATTCGGAATTCTTTGGTCATCTGACGTACATTTTCCCATCGGAACCAACCAAATTGGCCATGGTTTCATCCAGACATAAGACGTTATTTCAAATTGAGGTATTTGTTGGCGGAACTTAGATAGTATCTGTTTAATATTTTTTTTGTCAAGTATGGAACTTTTCTGGGACTTCTTCCTGGAAGACCTGCTTCCCCTAATCTACTTCTTATTGTACGACTTGTAACTGATGCGTTTAACTCATTTTTTAGGTCTGTGAAAGAAAAAAATGGTTTCTTCTTGCATATTGTCGTACAGGTTGTTTGTTTGTCAAATCGTGGCGAGTCGTTCTTTGTTTTCTGCCTCTGGGGGCTTATTCCCAAATGCGCGGCGGAACGCTTTTCATGGCGGATTGGTATCTGTATATTTCCAAAAGCGATTCGATCCATTCAAAAGCAATAGATATTGTGAGGATTGCTGGCAATAAATCCGGCAGCAATCCATCACCTGAATAGCTATCGCTTTTGACTACTTTTGGAAATACAAAAATACCAATCCGCCATGAAAAGCGATCCGCCGCGCATTTGGGAATGAGCCCCCTGGTTTCTACTTTTATTATGGACTTGAATGGATAGCTGTGAATACTTTTTAGGACTTTTTTAAAACACTTTATGACATTAGTTTCATTCTTTCTTTTTTTTGCCGTCTTTTCTTAGCTTTTTTATCACCCCACGCTTAGAACTGATGCAATGGACTTCAAGATCCACTTTAACAAAATGCTAATTTCACCGCTGTTTTAAGATTTTCATCTAAAAAACACTAAATTACAGAATAATCTAAGTTACCACTATTTACTTCAAAATCACTGTTGGCGCTGGCGACTGTGTGATAATCGTTTGTTTCTATTATTTTCTCCAGGCAAAATTAAATGTTTGCTCATACATTTTACTCTTCATACACGAAAACCAAAAACTGATAACAGCAAATTGCTGCAGCATTTCAAAGTACTGTTACCTAGCATTTCAGTGTAGAATTGATTTCGGAGAAAGACCTCATTGTCAGGGCCGGACCAACCATATGTGCAAGATGTGCAAATGCACAGGGCGCCAAGTTCTGGGGGCGCATTGCAAGATAAAATTAATTTTTCTTAAGCCTACTGTCCACGTAGCTGCGCTTCATAAGCACGATTTTCGTCATTTGCAGCTTGTTGTACGCTTGCTTGCAGATTGCATATAAACCAACGAAGCTCTGTCCGCGGAGCGGCAAAGTCGCATGTGCGACTAAGAAATGAAGCGCAGCTACGCGGACAGTAACAGTAAGCCTAAGAAAAATTAATTTTATCTTGCGCGAACTAAAACTGTCATTTGCATTTTAAACAAAAAGCTTGTTCAAAAAATTTCAAAATAACAACATCCACCACACCTGTGCTCAATTATTTCTTGCACATTAACTCACATTACTTGCAATGTTGCAACTTCAGGGAGAATCTAACTCAAAATATCGCAAAATAAAAAATCCCACTAAACCTATAAAAGTTCATTTCTTACCTACCTTATCTCAAAATATTCCACCCAGTTCGTGTAAATATATTTCTTGCACATCCACTACATTTTACAAAAAAAACTAGTTCAAAAATCTCAAAACAAAAAAAGTTCCCGTATGTGCAGGTTTTATTTCTTGCACAGTCACTCGCAAAATTTTCATAGGAAAATATTTCAAACAAAAAAATTCATTCTAGGGAATTGTTTGTGTAGAACGTGCAGGTTTTTGATTCTGCACATATGGATGGGATTTCTCATCTACGAAAAAGAGTAACAAATTTCTCTTACAAGTAGCTTTGCATATGAATTATGAAAATTTAGTATTCTCTTCTCTTTCAATTCAGACACTCAGCAGCGTTGCCATTTTGACTGCTTTCCAGTCAGATCTGACTGGATTAATATGCGTTTAGCTGGAACATTTTAAAATCCAGGCAGCTTTTTTTTTTAGCTAGATACGAATTTTGTTTGACTGTTTTTAAATGTTTCGTGTAATTTCTTTTCTATAAGTATACATTTTTAAATTAAAAGTGGCAATAGAAAAAAAAAATAAAAAGAAGACCAAATATTGCTTGAATCTAATTTTTTTAAAGTTCATTTATGAGTTAATACATTTTGTATGCTCACTTTCATTACATTTGTAACGTCAGGAAGGAGTCACCGGATTTGATCAGGATCAAATTCCGAATAAATACTGCCATGTCCGTCTGTCTCTCTTTCTGTTGAAAACACGATGGCGTCTAAACAAATCGACGTAGGCGAATTAAATTTTGTGAGATGACTTATTTTTACGGTCGTCAGGTTGGTATTGAAAATGCTCAATATCGGTAAAGTAGTTTGGTTACCTCCCACTCCCATGCAAAGCCAACATTAGATACCTCAATAAAAAAACGAATTGTAAGTCTACTTCCTGAGTGATGTGAAAAAGACTTATGTATGCATGTGTGCATATAAGAAAAAAGGGCGCTTTCTGTAAATCTTGCACAGGGCGCTAGTTTGGCTGGGGCCGGGCCTGCTCATTGTATATGCAGTAAATATTTGTTTCTATTATTTTTCCCATCACTCAGATGTAGTATCTTGAAATACTTTATATGTAAACTGTCAACATTTTAGTGTATATGCTTACACTGTATAAAATGTCGAATTTAATAAAATAAAACTCACTTTATACGAGACTTAAGAACCAGACAGATGTCATTTTATTCAGGATACTACATTTGGCAACGTATATACGTAAGAGAAAGTTATAAAAACCGCTTTTGTTTGGGAATTGCTATTCGAATCTCGTTTTCCCTCCTTAACTTTATCCAATGTCCATCCGGAAAAAATCACAAATCCAATTACCTATATCTACAATCCACAAATTCCATGTGCTAATTTTTATAAAGTTCAAACATCACTACCAACACATCAATTTTCAAAACCGAAATCTATCTGTAGATATCTGTATCTGTATCTGTAGTCAGAATTAAAGTTATATACACTGGCAATCACTTGGATGAGGTCATACTTTTTGAATCGATTTTCACTCTTTATACCTGTTTGAAATTTTGTACCCGGAATCTTTTACTAGGTACACTTTTTCCCAACAATAAGAACTGTTTTTATTTAGTTCAAAAAAAAAAAAAGAATGGGTTCGGAGAGACTTTGACAGCGACAGAAAGAAGAAAAATAGATGCTTTCAAGGAGTTAGGACTCTCATGCCGAGAAATTGCAAGGAGGCTAAATAGAAGTAAGACTATTTATTGTAAACAGTTATCATGAGGATCCACAACACTTTTGAAAAAATCAAAAAGGACGCACGGCAGAAGCAACAACATTGCGAGAAAAGCGGTTAATTTTACAGCTTGTCTCAAATTTTTCTCTACCAGCGACAGCAACTTAAATAAGGGCCAACCATAGTGTATCAGCCAGCATAGCAACGGTCCTAAGGATAATACGAAAAAGTGGTACTGTACAGAGAAGAAATCTTAAAAATAAACCTCTTTTGATGCATGCAGCATCGAAAGCATTTTGCAAGAGAACATGTTTAAATGAAAATAAGTTTAACCTTGACGGCCCCAATGGTCACAACTTTTATTTCCATGATCTAAGAAAGGAGGAGCTTATTTTGGCAAAACATCACAGTCACAGTCACGCATCAGGTGTAATGGTTTGGGCAGCTATTACCTACTATGGCACAATCGAGTTGGAGTTTTTGTCCACAATAATGAACAGAAGCAACTACAAATGTTTGCTGAAACGGTCATTTCCAAAAGTGAAAAACCCTGGCCTTGGATATTCGAACGAGACAGTGCCCACACTTCCAGGGTTGTTAGAAGTTGGATTCCATCAGAAGACGTGGAACTTTTGCAATGGCCCTATTCACCGGACTTAAACAAAACATATTCGAAAATGTTTGAGCATGGTTATCTCGTAAAGTGTATGAAGGCGGCAGACAATTTGAAGACAAGGACACTTTAATCGAAGCTATTCGTGATGAATGGGCCCAAGTTTCTCTTAATTATTAAAAAAAAAAAAGCTTTGATTCTACATCAAACCGTCTTATAGAGGTCTTATCGAAAAATGAGTATGCCCGTCATTATTAATGTAGAAAGACATAATAAATAAATGTTTTAAAACCATAAAATGTAAACATTTTATTAATTTTTTGCTTTATTTGGAAGATTTTGCATTTGGCCTCCTAGTGACGCATCATTTTATACGCTTTTCAGGTATAATTCATTGTTTGATCTTGGGAAATTCCAGTCGTAGTTTTTTATTTACCCTTTAATTTTATGAGTTAAGCTACGATTACACGGCCATTTTTTCGAGTCATTTATATGACGCTCTGACGTAAAAATCGCGTCACAAAGCAGTCATTTAAATGTCGTTCTGTGTAATCGCCATTTTTGGGATAGCATTTTCGGTGTCATTTAAATGACTAGGAAAATGGCGGACCAAATGACATGAATTTAGTGGCATTTAAATGGCGGAAAAAAGAATGACCGTGTGATCGCTCTTCAATGACGCCTAGGACAAATGACTAAACTTTTTGGCTGTTGCGTCATTTAAATGGCAGCCTCCAAAAAATGGCAAGGCTCGAAATTCTTGCCATGCCATTTTTCAACGCAAATGACAAATGACAAAGCATTTAATACGATATCTGTGCTTTCATATTGATTTTTGTTGGCGAAAGGACGTGTAAGATTAGATTAGATTAGATATTAAGTCGGGAGAGCCTTTATTGGGCTCTGGCACTGCGGTCTCTCTAAAGGGGCCTACTGTGGGTCCTAGAGCAATCTTTTTACTCCGGAGACAGTCAGGAAGACAAGTATATGTATCTTTTCTGGGGGTATTTCAGCAAGATTTGCTGAGTTAATGATTTCTTCGCCAAGGACATTCTTTCTATGGCGAAAGAGAGCCGGAAATTCCGTGAGAATGTAAAGGGAGGTTTCGTCGCTCTCAAGACACAGTCTACATGTTCGGAATGTGGACGAGTATTTGCCTAGGCTGATCGCTTCAGGCGATTCTCCATAAATGCCAGATCCAGTCTCTGTATCAATTTTGGACCCGTCTGTATACCAGACTAGATCAAGTCGCGATGGAGTAGGTTTGTATTTTTCCCAGTCTTACCTTGGAGGGATGATGATAGAGAAGTTTTTATGGAAGCCATATTATATTGTAATGATTTTGGATCCCATCTAAAGCCCCGGTGAGAAATTCAGTTTCTCAAACTGACCGGCTGAACTACATCTGCGAACTTTTCCGGCTGAATGACATCTGTCAAAAATGGACCAGAGAATAGAAGAAAAAGAAACGTGGTTGCGCGAGGTTAAGTTTTTTTTGGTCGCCAATAAAGATTATTAATTTTGTTGTAATTTAAGTGCAGTTTTAATTTTCGTAACAATGTTATTACATTAGGGAAAGGTGACCTCCATGGTAGGAATGGGGGCCGATGATTTTCGAATGGAATAGAGATCCCTTGATTAGACAGGGATTGGAGTACGTCGTCAATGACTGGGAACCACAAGAGAGGCGAGAGGACGCCCCCTTGTGGACACCCTCTTGTTGTTAACGCCGAAAGTTCCACATCATAAATGCAGGTCTGAATTACTCTCTCACTGAGAATTGCCATGGTCCATCTTCCTATTATTGGACACTCAAAGGACGTGTAGTTCAATATCCAAGTAAGCAACGAAACAGCGAAACAAAGAAGTAAAAGAATGCAAGTCATAGGAACCTAACAAAAAAGTAATCAAGGGCACGATTGGATCGTGCGTACTTGCACATATATGAAGATTTATTTATATCATATTGGTAGTAAAATGTGAATTAGGTTAGGTTAGGTTAGGTAAGGTGGCTGTCCCAAAGGGAACACACTTCGCCATTCTTTGTGCCGGGCATTACCTTGAGAATTCTATTGCTGCTTGCGAATTTGGATGTCCTACCTCGTTGAGAGGTTTTCGGTGGTAACTGAGGCAGTCAAATCTTATATAAGTTTACATCACCTGGTTGCGGCTTAGTCTTGCGTCTCCGCAATTTCCACCATTATCCCAAAAGTTATTTTCGACATTTTTTATCTGTATATCTATACACTGAACCAAATTTGGTAGTCATATTGACAAAAAAGCAGGTAGACTTGAAGAAATGGCGATCAATATAAGGTCAACACCTCCTATCCGTTGTTTTGACAAATATTTTGTTATATTTAAGAAATATTGTCATTTTGAAAATAATTCATTAAATTTTTCGTTGTGGTGTTAAATCCACAAAAATTTGTTGTGGTGATAAAATTTCATCATTCTATCATGTTCTTCATTTTAAAAAAATATTCTTCAAATTGAAAAAAACATTCTTCAATTCGACGCATCGTGCACCTTAAAATAACGAAATTTTCTTCATTTTTACGTATTATTTCTTTAAATTGAAATTCAATTGTTCATTTCAACACTTCACTTTATTCATATTGAGAAATTATACTTCAATTTTATGCATCGTTTTTCTTCAAATTAACTTACTTATTTATTCAAATTAATAATTTTTTCCGTCATTTATCGCTTTTTTTTCAAATTGACAGCAAAACAAAAAAGAAACACTTTTAATGTCAAAAACGTTTTATTTTTATTTTCTTAGCATTAGGTAAATTATAAATTTTAAATTTTTTTGTAACTTACATACATACTATTTATGAGTGAATATACTGGAAGATGGTTTTTGTCATAACTGGAATTGATAAAAGACAGTCTGGCTAAAGGTCCTTCAAGGTCCTAGCTAAATTTGGAAAAATGAAACAAATTGAAAATATTAAAGTTTGTTTATGTCATTGGGAAATACAACGAAGTTCTTACGGTTCATTTATGGTGATCATTTTCTGAATGTTCTTTTTCTTGTTGCATCTCCTCCGCACATAGCCCACGGTTAATCCAACTATGAGAAAACTAGCCTAGAAAAATGGGAAAAAACTTTTTTTTAAGCCCATTCAACTGCGATTATAGGTGGAAAGATCATAAACGAAATTATGAGAAATATTTCTATATTACTTACGTTTTTCTTATACAAATGTGTTTGAGAAAGACTTCCAAGGATTTGCACTTATTTAATTGCTTTATGTACTTTAATTTATAAATTCTTTATCACAACTTTACTTTGGCAATTCACTTTCTAGAATAAAACTTATTACTTCAAGCGCAACAGCGAACAATAACATTTTAAAGAAACTTCTTCAAATTGATGAAAAACCCATAAGATTCTAAAAATATGTTATGAAAAATTGTTGATTTGAATAACTGATTCTTCTAAAAATGAATAAAATATTTTCTTCAATATCACCTACGGGATTTAGTTCAGCCAACGATTTCAATTTGTCAATATGACGAAATTTCATTCGTTTGAATAAAATACTAAATCGGACAGCAGTTGAAGAAATTTATTGACTTTGAATATTAAATTTTCAATAAAACGAAAAGTTTTATGAAAAATTGTCGATTCGAATAATAAATTCTTCAAAGATTGACAAAATATTTTCGTCAATATCACCTACGCGATTTGGTTCAGTGTATATATAAAAATAAGTTGCATTGTGTTTGTCGCCAATGTTCTCTGTAATGCGTGAACCAATTTTGATTCTGGAAATTTCCGATGAAAGGTGACGTTAATACCATGGTTTGTAAGTATATACGGTCTTTGTTGGTGTATTGGTTCATGAGTTATAGGGGCGTGGCACCGCTCATACAAAAAAACATTAAAAATCTTATATTTCGAAAACTACCGAATCGATTGAGATCAAATTTACATACCTTCTTAGGTATTGGCCCAGGAGTATTCCTGTGAAGATTAGTCAAAATTCGACAAAGGGGTGTGGCACCTCCCATCCACAAAAAAATGGCAAACGCTATTCTTCTACAATCATGGAAGCCCAAGTTTTTAAAATTTGTAAATAACATTGATATTGTCCTAATAGACAAGAATATTTTCCTGGAAACAAAACTAAAATGTTGTGTATCTACCATAGAGCATTACAAAATCACTGATTTAAATGAATTTGAAATAAATTTTTTTTATTTTCCATTTTGCACTACGAAACGAAGTGTGCAGGGGGTTCGCTAGTACATATATAAAACAAAGTGGGAAAAACTGTTTCCCTCTGTTGCCCGTAATTTTCAACCGATTTTGTTGTTTTTTTTTTTGTAAATGTCGGTAATTTCGGAGATCGGGCGATAGGCTAAACAAATTCAAAATCGGACAAAGGGGCGTGGCACCGCCCATACAAAAAAAAAAACATTCAAAATCTTATATCTCAAAAACCACAGAATCGATTGAGCTCAAACTTACAGACAATCTTAGTTGCGGAGTGGGGAAGCGAGGAGTAACAACGATTCTCGCTTGTTTGGGATTGACCCTGACAATTTCTGTTGGGAAATTATTTCGAATTTCAGTCTCTGAATAATTGTTTGAGAGAATTACATTAACAACAACTCGTAGACACAGTCACTTTGGTAGGAATGATAGCTATTTCGAACTACACCACTAATTCATCATCAGACTCCTTTAAGTGATTGTTTGAATAGTTTTGAATTCTGACAGTCAATTCTCCGTATATATCCACTAGGGAAGACACTTCTGTTTCCCCCTGTCAGGAAGTGAACTTGCACCTCGATTTTTCTCAATTGACCAAGTGACTACCACTTGCGCGTTATTGGCCGTAGAGTGCTCCTGTGAAGATTGGGCAAAATCGGACAAAAAGGCGTGGCACCGCTCATAAAAAAACACTCAAAATCGTATATTTCGAAAACCAACGAATCGATTGAGATCAAACTTACAGATTATCTTAGGTATTGGCCCTAGAGTGCTTCTGTGAAGATTTGTCAAATTGGATAAAGAGGCGTGGCACCTCCAATACAACAAAATTAAAACATTGTCGCCCGACAATAAATAATATAAAATAAAAAATAAATTAAAAAAGCAACAAAAAGCCTGGCGAAGCTGGCGGGGGTTCAGCTAGTTTATTATAATATTTTTTTTTTTTTTTCTTTTCACTGCTATTTCCTATTTAATTTAATTAAAAAAGGAGTATTTTTCTCACAGGACATTACCGTCTGATCGCAAAACAGATAAATGACGGGAAATCAAAATAATAGTTAAGGTAACATTTGCCATTTTGATGAGGCAAGTCATTTTTTCGCTTGTCATTTAAATGCCATCCCAACGGAAAATTCGAAATGACTCGCAGTGCCCGTCATTTGATTTTGGAACACAAATGACAATGATTGTCATTTCGTCTGATCGCCATTTTTCCAATGACGCCAATGACGAATCGTAGCTTGAAAGTTGCTCTAATGCGACATTTTTTCCTGACGTCATAGCGCTATTTAAATGATTCAAAAAAAATGGTAGCTTTACTGTTGGGAAAATATGTGTATGTGTGTTGGGAAAATATGTGTATGTGTGTTGGGAAAATATGTTAAAAAAAAGGTAGTAAAAGTTTCCGGGTACAAAATTTTCAACAGGTATAAAGAGTGAAAATCGATTGCAAAATGTATGGCCTCATCCTAGTGATCGCCAGTGTATGTTGGGTATAAGAAACCCCTTTTACCAGTTCTCTGACTAACATTTTTTTTTTTGTAATTCTGAACTTTGTAGCCATCCCAGTGGGGTTGCAGACTTCTAACAGCATCTCTATACCTACCCATTAACAACATTAAGCCTTTGAAAAGTTCTCCGATTTAAATAACATTTAAGAAGCTCTAGGTACCTAACGAACTTTCCAAATTCATTGACTAAGAAGAGAGAGTGTTAACATCGAATGAGTAATCGAAAAAGATCAGCTTCTCGTACATCGAGAGAATGGTCCATCAATAAAAAAACAAAAAAACACAAAACAATGGAAACACAATTAACCCATTTACAAGTATTCGAAAAAAAAACCAGTTATGGTAAATGTTTTTATTTTGTTTTTGTTATACAACTCGCGCAGATAAATTTAAGTGTTAATCATTGAATCGACATAGAACACTCGTGCCTCAAGCGCGCTTAAGTACGTATGCAATGTAAGTTAACGCTGACATTAGTAGCGTAGCTTACAAATCGAATAGTTGTCATAAACATTGTGTTGACAAATCATATAATATGATTACGAGTACCTAGCTACCTAGTACAACAGATTTCAAGGAGACCTTGTAAGTTCGTTGACCCTTTGCCGAATTGGGAGTTTATCAATTAAACTGTGTTTGTTCGCGTGTATATATTTACTCATGTGTAATCACGATAATAGCTATACTAATCATTGATAAACCTTAATTAAATGAAAATTGTAGTACATGCGTATACGTGACGACTAGTAGATCGGTTCATAGATTAAAGCGTTTAAATTAGCTGTTGACGCTGTATGCTCGTGCAGAAGTTCCTTGTCAGTGACCCGGCAAGGGTATTTCAATATTAGTGCATAAAGAAAGAAGGGTGCGTCCCCGGGTTAAGGATGCGAAAGCTACTCCTTTTGTGTGTCCTACAAGTCACGTGGACTGTGACAGTGAGTGTTGATCCGCGTGAAAGTTACCAAGTGCTTGCCCAGATGTCCAATAGGAATATAGAAAATCGCATGGATTTTGAATTTCTGCGAAACGAGTTTATAACGGAAATTCAGCAATTGGATGAGTCGAAGGATACCGCCAGTTCGCAGTGCCCCAGTCAGATAAATGAAATAATTGCGGCATCGCAGAAGGGCAGAATATGGGCGCTGAAATGTAAGAGAGTTTTTTGTTTTAAACATTGGTCAATAGTGGTTGCAGAAATTCTTTCTCAGTTTTGGATTCCTGGGGCAAATTACCCTCGGGCATAATGTACGGCCATCTGTTTGAGTTGGGAAATTTCGACGAATGCTTTAGCATTGAGCATAGCTCCGGGTTGGGTCAAAGAACGAATCTCATTCAAGGTCAATACTGTATTGCTAGCGTGCCGTTTAGTGAGCTTTTGAAGAACGCATCCGAAGGATTGGCCGAAATTGCAAACGTCAAGTTCGGGATATGTGTGCCGAGATCCTGTGATGCGTCCTATACCAACCAACTTGTAAAATTGACACTCTCTCGCATTTTTAAACTGAACATTACCTCGGACATTATTACACAAGAGAAGTGTATGAAGACGAAAAGGTCTGAGTTTGAGACAATCGACTGGATTGCAGTGTGAGCCAACCCTGAGATATTCGTATCTATTTCAATAATCCAAGAAACGATTAGATCAATTTTCTCCCTCATAGGTCTACTGATTGCGGGCTGCACAATTTATGACTCTGTTGCGAAATTCACTGGCAATCGTAAGTTTATTATATGGCCCCAGATAGCTTTAGCTATGAGTATCTGTCTTTTAGATAATCCCAAGCAACTGCTGTTGGCATGCTCACTTTATGCCAACATGAAGACTTTGTTCAGCACTTCGTCGAAAAAGTCTCCCAACGTTATTGGCTGTCTGAATGGAATTCGCTGTTTGACAATTGTGTGGATCATTTTTGGCCATAGTTATATGATGAGCCTTTTAATGCCAAATATTAATTCCTTAGAAATCGCAGAGGTATGCATATTTGTTCATTAAGAGAAAAATGTATGCACGTCAAGGTTATTCTGTGTTTTGTTACAGTGGGCGCAAACACCCTTTTCCATGTTTATACAGAGCGGAACCATCTCGGTGGACACCTTTTTCTTCCTCAGTGGATTACTTCTCGTCTGGACCGTCATGAAGGAAATGGAAAAGTGAGTAGTTTCATTATTGTCAAAGGCCAATTACTCTCACTCATACAAAGTTCATTCATTGAAAATATCATTCGACATCTCATAATATTCGAGTCAGTAGCGAGTTTGAGAAAATTATTTGCTCTACCTCCTCGTGGGAGGTAGTTAGATTAGGTTAGGTTAGACGCTGGGGAGAACCGTCCCAAGACACTGGGCACATCAGGATCCCTCGGAGAAGCATTATTTATTAGATGGAAAAAGCTACGCACTTTTCCTAAAGAAAATTTCTTTTTCTACAGAATTTAAATATCTTCACTTGGTCGACAAGCCCTAACTCTTCCAAGTTGTCTGAAAGAAGTAGTTTCCCGAAACTTTGTACCGGGTAAGTATGCTATGTGCATCGCACAGTACGTGTGCGTTATGTATTTATCGACACATATAAATCATTGCAAAATATACACAAATCTTTGTCTGAAAGTTCTACGAACTACGAAAAGTGTGTTTTTTTTTAGAGGTATAGAACTTTAAGTCGGCAACACTATTTTAACTGGCGGCCAATTTGTCAGCTGTGAAGTGTTCTATTTATAGTTTGGTTTGGCATTTCAACATGAATAGACTGACGCCTAAATAACGCTTCCAAATTGTGCAAATTTATTTTGAAAATCATGGTAGGGATATATGAAGTCGCTAGTCTACAACGATAAGCCCGAAACGATTTACCACTTGGAGGACAACATTCGCCGCGTTATTGCCGATATACGGCCACAAATGTTGGAAAAAGTAATCGAAAATTGGACCTCCAGATTAGGCTACGTCCGAGCCAGACGTGGCGGTCATATGCCAGAAATCATATTTAAATTATAATGACAGAATAAAGTAAATTTCATGTCAATTTAAAAAAATAATCTTTGTTTTATTTCATTTCAAAGTTCTATACCTCTGTAACGCAATAAAAGAAGAGTTTTAATACTTCAGAAAAACTTAATCTACTTTATTCATTTAAGGTTATAAAATTTGATCTTTTTTACACGTGATAATTACTGACGTCTGCTCGCTTTCGCTGTCAAGAAAGAAGAGAGACAGAGAGGTCCAAGTGACAACTGCAAACGAGATGGTTACGCGGTGTAGAAGTTGTCGACTGTTGTGGCTGATGGTTACACAGTGGAGAGGTTGTCGACTGATGTGGCTGTGTCCACGGAGAATGTTGATGAGTTCATTTGTTGCTCCCCCCTTACGAGTTAGTGAAGCGAACAGGAGCTCTGATGATCCGTCCGGAACGCTTAGTGATGACTGGGGCATCCAAGCTGCTTGTCTGAGGCGGCGGTGGTGATGTTTCTTGGTCCGAAAGTCGATAAGCTCGTTTCAAGCGTTGAACAGAAACATATGCTTCCTTACTCGGCATGGCCAGTTTGTAAGCTAGTGGCCGACGATCTAGGACTGGATATGGTCCGGTGTAAGCAGGCTGCAACGGTCGATGGCTACTGTCGGTACGCACATACACATGCGAGGTAGTACCGAGATCCCTAGGTACAAACAGTGCCTTCGTCTGTCGTGTGGCGAAAGTAGGCGATGTTCGCTGAAATGCCTCCCTCAGTTCTTGAAGAAAGGCAATGGGCTCTTGAATGTTGTTAGGGGCCTCCAAAAAGTCTCCTGGAAGTTGAAGTTCAGCACCATAAACCAATTGCGCGGGTGAAGTACCTGACTCGTTCACCATTGAACGGAGTCCTAGTAGCACGGCTGGCAGTGCCTGAATCCAGTTCTCGGGTAAGTGAGTGGTTAGTGCTGTCTTCAATGTACGGTGCCATCGCTCAACTATCCCATTTGCCTGAGGGTGGTAGGCGGTGGTATGAATGCGGTGATATCCGAGGAGCTGGGAAAACCTTTGAAACAGTGCGGACTCGAACTGCCTCCCCTGGTCATTAGTCAGGCGGAGTGAGCAGCCAAAACGCGCAACCCAGTGCTGGAAAAAGGCGTCGGCGACTGTTGATGCAGTGATGTCTTCGACGGGTATTGCATCTGGCCAGCGTGTTGCACGGTCGATGCACGTAACGAGGATTTCAATGCAACTTTTTTTGAAATGTTTCTTAAGACTGCAAGATGGTTTTAGGTTATGTCGTTCATTACAACATCCTTTAGTACCGTTTTGGATCAACATTATAATTCCTGACTTCACTACCTATTCTCAAAAATACCTACTTAAGGGTTGAAAGAGATGAAATGTTACATCTGGAAGTATGGCAAGTCCTAAAGTCCATTTTACAAAATGCAGAAGTCCGCTAATAAACGCACGATGCTTGAATTTACGTATACCTATCCATTTGATAAAAAAAAAACATAATGGGTTGCAATGCTTAATCCAGCAAAGTTCTACTTCACCTTGACATTAATTTAACATCTAAAATCCATCTTTATCCTTTTTTAGAACCGGCGGCAAACTAAATGTGTTACTCATGTACCTACATCGTTACATACGCTTGACTCCAGTTGTGGCCATAACTATTTTATTCGTCGTTAGTCTTTACCGCCATATGGGAGATGGGCCACTATGGGATGGTTTTACCGCCTCATCACATAAACTGTGTCAAGAAAATTGGTGGGCCACACTTCTGTATGTGCAAAACTATGCAGCCGCTGGTAAAATGGTAAACACAACTAAATGCCACTAACCATTACATTTAACCACTCACAATTCTCAGTGCATTGGTCACACATGGTACCTAGCTGTAGATATGCAGTTGTTCATCCTCTCACCCTTGATCCTGATACCCATATTCAAGTGGAAAAAGAAGGCAATTGCTGGAGTAGTTGTTTTGGGTCTACTATTGGTGGCTTGCCTCATTACTATAATTGTGGTTAATGACTTTATCGTTTTTAGTAAAACAGGGTAGGTCCTTATTACGCCGTTATACATATAGGCAAACACTATCCGAAAGATTTCATTCAGCAATTTAGGTGCTGATAATGAGGAGATGCGGAAAATTTATTACTCCACTCATGCGCGAGCCGCGCCTTGGATAATTGGCATCATTTTTGGGTACTTTCTGTACAACGTCAGGAATCGACGAATCAAAATGGGAAAGGTATGTACAAAATGTTGACAATCCAATGACAGTTATGTACATACATATACCAATTACAGGTTGTTGTTATCATCGGTTGGCTATTATCACTGGGCACGCTGGCTACTGGAATATTTGCACTATATCCGAAAACGCAGCCCGAAGCGACAACATTGACAACGATCGAAGGAGCGTTTTACTTGTCCCTAAGTCGAGTGTCTTGGTCGCTGGCTTTGGCGTGGGTAGTTTTCGCCTGCGTCAATGGGTATGGTGGCTGTGCGAATACCTTCCTTTCGTGGACATTTTGGCAACCAATGGCCAGGCTATCCTACTGTATGTACATTTTCCATCTGCTTGTAGAAACTGTACACAGTGGGCGAACGAGAGTCAATTTTCATTTCTCAGACTATGATGTGGTAAATACTTTTTCTGTTTTGTCGTTTTTTAATACATATATTTCAAAAGACATGTCCTTGCAGATACTACGATTTTGGGGTGATTTTGGTATCACACTGCTTGTGTCAATCCTGGTATACCTGACGATTGAGTCACCAATGATTGGAATCGAGAAATGGATATTCGCTACTAAGCCAAAGAAGTCAACAACCACTCAAGCAACTGTTTCAAAACAGAATCTTTGCGACAATGAATCTTAGGAAGACTATGGATTTTTGAAAGTAAACTTATATGATGTGCCAAATTTTTCAAAAACATTAATGTTCTGGAAATCAGTCAGGAAATTGCCAGAGATGGGATAGAAAGTATATACGGCTGGTGTTTGGATTATGTAGGAGAAGTGTCACCAAAAATTGAAGTCGTCATTCAGGAAACGGATACAAAGCGTCACAATTTGGCAAACACAACATTTTTAATTTGCAATAAAAAGTTAAAACAAGTAAAAGTGTTATCATCGGCCTGGCCGATGCTTTGATACCCTCCACTGCATAAAAGTCATGCAAAATGTTTGCCATGCGAGTTAGTATGTGTCCAATATTAGTTTTGTATGGTTGGTAGGTAGCAGAACTACTTTACCGACATAGACAATTTTTAATACGAACCTGACGACGGTTAAAAAAAGTCCTCTCACAAAATTTCATTCACCTAAGTCGATTCGTTTGGACGCTATCGTGCTTTCAACAGACAGAGATATATGGGTCAAATATTGGCTTTGTATGGGAGGTAACAGAACTACTTGACCGACATGGACAATTTTTAACACAAACTTGAAGACCATAAATATAAGACCTCTCATAAAATTTCAGTTGCCTATGTCGATTCGTTCGGACGCTATCGTGATTTCAACAGACAGAGAGAATAGTGGTTTTGTATGGGAGGTACCAGAACTACTTGACCGACATGGATCATTTTTAATACCAACCTGACAACCGTAAAAATAAGACCTGTCATTCAATTTCAGTCGCCTAGGTCGATTCGTTTGGACGCTATCGTGATTTCAACAGGCGGAGAGACACATGGGTCTACTAATGGTTTTGTATGGGAGGTACCAGAACTACTTGACCGACATAGCCCATTTTCAATACCAACCTGACGACGGTAAAAAGAAGTCCTCTCACCAAATTTCAATCGCCCAGGTCAATTCGTTTGGACGCTATCGTGCTTTCAACAGACAGACAGACAGACGGACAGACAGACAGACAGACAGACAGACAGACAGACAGACAGACAGACAGACAGACGGACATGGCTAAATCGATTCAGAATGTGATCCTGATTCAGAATATATATACTTTATAGGGTCTCCGGTGAATCCTTCTTGGCGTTACAAACGTAATGGCAAAGTGAATATACCTTTCTGTGGAGGGTATAAAAAAACCTCACTTTAGTCGATTTTATTTTTAGATATATGTACCTGCATTTCTAAGGCAAGGCGCAGACCGAATTGTTGTGGCAGTCAGTGGCGTGACATTGTCGTGGTGACCAAGTGACAGGTGACATAAGTGAGGCTTAGTGGTTAGCAACTCCGACCAGTGCTGTCAGTTTAGCGCTTTCGGTGCTAGATCTGGCGCTTTTTTTTATGTATTCAGCGCGCATTAAAAAGTTTTAGCTCTTGGCGGAATTTTTAGCGCTTTTTGTTTAAATAACTTTTATGTGGAAGTCCACTCGGAAATATTAGTACGTACTAAACTTTAACATGACATCGCCCTACAGTTCATGTGAATTCCCGTTTTTTGGGTACCTCTTTTTTATATATTACTTACTACTGCATCTGCTCAGTGACAGTAACTATATCTACGCATCAGTTTCGAATTAAATTGCTTCAGAGATTGTTTTTATTAGATATGGAAGTCACATCACAGAAAAAAGTTTAAGCAACACTACAAAATTACAAATTTAAAAAATTTAATTGGAATTGGCACAGCCAATTCTTCTGTTATTGAGAAGGAGCTTATAAAATTTTAAGAGAACAGTACAATATACCGAATCACATGCATCCGTACAAACTATCTATAGGTACCCAGAATAATTTAAAATTGCTTAAAAGTTCAATTTGAAAATACAGATATGTCTGCAAAAATTTATCAATATGATTTTTAAAATCTGTGTTTTGCTGTGTTTTTGTAATTAAAAAGTATATTATGTTCTTATACTCAGTTGATAAAAATAGAATCTAGCGCAATTTAGCGCTTTTTGTGAATTGTTTTATCTCCGAGTGGTTAAAGCGACCTGGCAGCACTGACTCCGACTTGTAGGCACAACATCGGCAAAATAAAGCACAAAATCGAATGTACCCGCAGTTTATAAAGTGTGCATTTTTTGCAGTTTAGTTTTTAAGCCTGACAATTCTTTTGACAGTTCTCGTGCGATTCGTGACACGTGTCAAATTAAAAAATGCTCAGTTAACGTTGCCATTTCACCATGGATGGACATACGCACGAACAACGCTTGCAAATTATTGAATTTTATTACTAAAAATCGTGCTCAGTAAAAAATGTGTTGAAAGTTGGCCTTATTATACCCTCCACAGGAAGGTATATTCACTTTGCCATTACGTTTGTAACGCCAAGAAGGATTCACCGGAGACCCTATAAAGTATATATATTCTGAATCTGGATCACATTCTGAATCGATTAAGCCATGTCCGTCTGTCTGTCTGTCTGTCTGTCTGTCTGTCTGTCTGTCTGTCTGTCTGTCTGTCTGTCTGTCTGTCTGTCTGTCTGTCTGTCTGTCTGTCTGTCTGTCTGTCTGTCTGTCTGTCTGTCCGTCTGTCTGTCTGTCTGTCTGTCTGTTGAAAGCACGATAGCGTCCAAAGGAATTGACCTAGGCGAATGAAATTTTGTAAGACGACTTCTTTTTACCGTCGTCAGGTTGGTATTGAAAATGAGCTATGTCGGTCAAGTAGTTCTGGTACCTCCCATACAAAACCACTATTAGACTCATGTGTCTCTCTGTCTGTTGAAACCACGATAGCGTCCGAAAGAATCGACTTAGGCAACTGAAATTTTATGAGAGGTCTTATATTTATGCCCTTCAAGTTTGTATTAAAAATGGTCCATGTCGGTAAAGTAGTTCTGTTACCTCCCATACAAAGCCAATATTTGACCCATATATCTCTGTCTGTTGAAAGCACGATAGCGTCAAAACGAATCGACTTCGGTGTATGAAATTTTGTGAGAGGACTTTTTTTAACAGTCATCAGGTTGGTATGGAAAATTGTCTGTGTCGGTAAAGTAGTTCTGCTACCTACCATACAAAACTAATATTAGACACATACTAACTCGCATGGCAAACATTTTGCATGACTTTTATGCAGTGGAGGGTATCAAAGCATCGGCCAGGCCGATGATAAAACTTTTACTTGTTACACTTTTGCTTAGCGAAATAAGGCCAATTTTCAAAAGTTGGCCTTATTGCATTTGGCGTTATTTCATGGCACCATTATTCCCGCACTAGCACAAGCTTTAATGTGCACTTCCCACAACAAAGCAGAACCAGGATCAAGAACAACACCTGAATATTTTTTTTTTTGTACTAAATAAGTATATTCGAAAATGTGCAGGACAAAATACATTTTGGGTAAAAACTGTTTTTAAAAATGTGCACGACTGTGTCGCACGAAACTTTCTCGTTTATTGCGAATCTCGCAGAATCTCAGAATCATTTCAACAAATATTACGTTTAAAATTATTTCCACTTACGTACACCTTACGTAGGTTTATTAACTGAACCCTTGTTAACTAAACACGAAATACATACTACATAGACATTATGTACGTATTAACTACAACACTTTACCACTTACTTTCAAATTTTACCCCAAACTGACACTTGAAGGAGGCAAGGAGGCGATGAATTTCAAATTCCAATTTTTGATTTTTTAAAAAAAGTGGTCTCAATGGTCGGGATTTGGGTAGTAATTTTTAATAAATATTCATAAAACGGCTATATTCGAGTTTTCAGAGAAAAACTAAGTACGTAATCGTGTTTAGAATGCTTGTGTTGTCTTAAATATGTATTTTGATCAAAATCGTTAGAGCGGTTTTTTGTAAAATTATGCTGACAAATGTTATCTACAATTTGGATTCGAAAAGCACTGTTATTAAACCGTTTAGCTAGAAACTGAGTACGACGTAATCTTCAGGATATAAACATTACCTAGCAGTTACATTTTTAACCAAATCGAAAATGGCGTTTTCGAGATATGTGTAGTTTTTAAAGTACCGTTTTTAGCGATTGGGGTGGAAATCGAAGGACGCATTCATGGTTCAAAAAACACTGTTTTTCAACTGTTTAGTTCAAATGGTATTACTATGGATTTAAGCATTACCTGACAGTAACATTTTTATTATAATCGAAAATGGCGCTTAAGAGATATGAGCAGTTTTTCAAAGTAATAATTTTAGGGATTTGGGTGGATATCAAAGGACGCAGTCTTTTTGGAGAAAAACTGAGTTTACTGTCAAGTTAAGAATAACAATAGTACATTAAAAATAAGTTATTTTTTAAATCGTTTTTACAGTTTTCGAGAAAAAGCCAATTTTCAAAACTGCCGTTGCTGGACTTTTTAGCGAAAAACTGGGTTGGGTATGCAGTCATATTAAGCATGCCCACATTAACTCAACTATCAATTTTGGTTCAAATCATTAGAGCTGTTTTTGAAAAAATTTAAATTTAGTGTATTTCCTAATACATATTTCGTAAAATTTTAAAATGGGAGGTACCGTTAATATTAGGCCTAGCATATAAAAAAAAACGTGCCTAGCGGGAAACCCACAAACTCTAAATACTAGAGTTGGGCAATTTAGTTCATTTGAGTGATCGATCAATTTAGTTCATATCACGCTACTGAACTAGTTCGCTAATTTTAGTTCAATTTAGTTCACGGGGTTGTTGGATGCGGAGTATAAAGTACCCAAAGAAGACCTGTCTGTGGTAAGAGGTCGCCGACGCGGTTCACATTCAAAAGCCACCTCGACAAATACAGAAACAAAGTTGGGTCAAGCTGCCAATGAAACCGTATCGATTTCTTGGGCACTCATTCCGTAAGTCAATAATCGCATGACGATACCGTTTCGACGATAGCCTTGCATCACGTAACATTGAAAATTGCTATCGTCTCCATGACATCGTTTCTACGATCCAACATTTGCTTCTTCAATAACCGACAGAGCACTATCGTCCAGACGATAGAGTTTGCACGATAGCTAATTAAATTAGGTATCGTCATGCATTGATTTGTTTATTTTGCAGACAATTTTAAGCTTTTTACAGGAATTTTAAAGCGAGCAATTGAATTCAGATTTTTTTACGATTTAAATAACATAATCACCCCTATCATAGATTCCGCCAGGGTGAATCATTCACGGAAAAGAATATTTTGGTATCGTCGCATCCGCAAAGTAAACAGTTCCCCGTTCGGGAAAAATTCGATTTGAACGTTTTTAACGATACAGTGAAACTTATTCACAGTACCCACTCGGGGAACTGTTCACTTTGCGGATGCGACGATACCAAAATATTCTTTTCCGGATTCCATGATAGGGGTGAATAACTCATTCTTATTTGTCAAGTGTCATTTATGACAATGACGATGTCGTCTAGTCATTTTTTTAACTACTGTTTGTGAGCTCCTGAAAGGTACTGAAAGTTCTCAAACTTTGTTCAAAATAAACGACGGTGGTAGAGTTACGTGAAGCAAATAAAAGACGATCTCGTGCACTACTATCGCTTGAACGACTGTCGTCTTAAATTTTATGGAATGAGTACCCTTGATGCTCGCGTATACTGGCATCTTGATGTGTGGACTGTGGAGTCACCAAAGCTAGAATTCCATCGAATTGTGTTGAGTCCATTCGCAAAAAATTGTGATAAAGTTCCGTCTCCTCAGCTTTGAATTTGGAGTAGAATCCTTCCTGCTGACAACGGGCCACCTGCACTCCTTCGTCCAAACACTACGTCGTTTTTGTGTCAATTCATCATCCTCGCAGTCTTCTAACACGTAGAGTTAAAATAGTCGCAAGTGCTATATTTTGTTCCATTATCGCCGTACTGCAAAAACCAAGGACCATACATTTTAATTTGTCTGGCAATGCCTGACAACGGATAGACCAATTTTTCATATTCAAATATCTGACAACCGTGTGAACACACAATTTTCAACCTGACAAGAATGTCAACGGAAAATTTTGTACTTTAAGATAGTTGGCTATTGTAGGCTTATTGTCAGTCGGTGTCAGAGGATTGACAGATCTGACAATGGTGTGTGCTTAGCTTTAGCTTATCCCGTTTGTATGAAAAGCATTCCGCGGTACTAATAATCATTTTTAGAGTCCAAGATAAATTTTACGAAGTCAAGAAAATTTCCATATAAAATTACATATTGTGACCGTCAAAATATCATTTAATATAGTAATTTGAAGGTTAAAAATGATTATTGGTAAGGCCAATTGAAAAAAATAACCGTGAACAAAATGAACTAGTGAACTAAGTGTGTGAACTTAGTTCACTAGTTCGTTCGTGAACTACACAAGCCTACTAAATACGAAGTTTGAAGCAAATCCGTCCAAGCGTTTGATTCCCCAGGGGTGGGACAAACAGACAAACGGACGGACAGAATTGCGAGACCCACTTTTTTGAGTTCCCCTATCATCGTAATATCAGAATTGATCAAAATCTCGAGTTCGAAATTTTGTACGAAAACAATATCTTTCTCTTACTATACGTATACGAGAAAGTTAAAAATGTATGACTATGAACGACATAGCCTAAAACCATCTCATAGTCTTAATAAACATTTGAAAAAAAGTTTCATTAAAATCTGTCCAGTAGTTTTCCCCCTTTGAGGTAACAGAGGAAGTTCCTAGAGTTTTATATATTATAAAGAAAAGACAAAGATTAAAATAAAGATGTCCGCAAACTTTACGCTTAGGTCATACTTTCTTAGCAATATTGGTGATCGACGCCAACCTGAATCAGTGATTAAAAGAGCTTGATGGGGCTGATGCTTTGGGCTCTGCGAAATAAGGCCCCAAAAGAAAAATGAAATAAGGCCCCAAGAAATTATACAGGAAACAAAGACAACGATTTTTAATAAAATTTGGGGTGCTATTTCCTTTTTTGGGGCATTATTTCCTAATGAAAATTTCATTATGAAATAAAACTTCAAAGGAAAAAATGAAATAAGAGCCCAAACAAAAACGAAAAAGTATGGGGGCATGCTGCCCCCTGGCAGCCCCCCTGCTTTGGTTTACTGTCAGATTTGGGATCTCATTTCCTTTTTTTTTGCCTTATTTCGTCGCAGTGGGGCATTATTTTATATTTGAAATTGGGGCCTTATTTCATTTTCTCTTATGGCCTATAGGGCCTTATTTCCTGCAGCCGATGCTTTGTATAAAATTTGTAGTCAACCCTACGAATACGGCGCGTGTTCTTATTGTTTCTCTTATTAGGCCAAGATTAGTACCTATATGAGCATTTTAGTAGACATAATAAAACTCCGCTTTGCGAGACACTCTCTTTCTAAAACATCGAAATATCCTGGCACTCAGATAAAGACTGGTTAGACCTTACATCCTACTAAGCTCCAGCGTCTCTTGCTTACTTAGCTGTCTGGAACCGGATGCCACTCTAACCCACATTGATGATATAATATAGGTTGGTCGCAAATTCGTTTACCTAATGAGTCTATTTCCGGGTGAGAAGAATTCCGACTAGTTTGCACCCTTTCCCCGTTTTTAGGTAAACATTTTCAAAATTGTTGATTTATTGTCAACAAAAATGATACAATGTCAGTCCTTATCCCTTTAAAATGCCTATCATCCATCAGGTTTACTCACTCAGCCTCACAGTCATTGCTAATGAACAACATTGTGTTCTTCTGGCTATAGAACTGCGAATCCTTGAAAGTTTTAATTGCATTTTAGTTTTCTCTTTTGAAAAAAAAGTAGTTTCCTACTCTTCCCAGCTGAGAACTTTACCATTTGGCTGCTTTCTGATTTACTGTGAATTTTCACTTCCCATATTGTTCTATAGACAGACGATAACAACAGGAAGGATACCAGGAAACTTTCTCAGTCAGACAGCCTCCGGCTCGGCACCTCTGCAAATCAAAATCCAGTGCTAATAAAATTAGCAAACATTTCCATCGCAGATATTAAAAAGCAATGACCGGCTGTTCCCTTTTTTTTTTGTTGGTCCTGTATTCGCATGTATTTCGAGAAGCTCGTCGCGTCCAACATCAACAACGGCAAAGAGCAATCGCCGACAAACGTTCTCGTTGAAACAGTAAAACAAAAACGCCCTTTGTCTTGTATTTCATCCGCCGCCGTTGAAGAATCCTTATGATGTTCTATTGGAATTTTTGGCTACACACGCAGTCAATCGCAATACAAATCCTCTATAAGTATAAGGGAATGAGGGGACTGTGAGAAAAGTTGAATCCTTATGTAACCTTGGGTCAGTCGGCTTCGACTTCGACTCCCATGAAGACTATTCATATACAACGCAACAATGACGAAAGGAGTAGGTATAGGTATGTATGTATTTGCGACGACCTTCAGACACAACACCATTCCTATCCAGACGACGACACACGAGAGACGAGACACGACTGGTGGAAATGCGCCTCATAAAAGAGCAGAGCAACGACGACGGGCACAACACAAGGACAAAGTAAGGACGAAAAATGCGTTTCTTCATTCAAAGTGGCGAGCCAAAAGCTGTACAGAAATACGTGTGGGTTTAAACTTATCGTCTGTGTTGTTTTTTGTTTTTAGCTGATTTGGCCCGGTGGCAGGATATTCCCTTCGACTATGGTGTGCTCATTTGGGAATTGTTCAGCAAACAAACCATTCAGTCGCCTAATGCCTGCCTAACCTTTTACGTATTTATTCACTCACTGTTATCCTTGAGACAGAAATTCCTTTTGAATAATATAATCCTCCACCTGATAAAACATTTTGTCGAAAATGCCCCACGAGCATGGATTAGAAACCGAGAGTCAGAGGGTTATACGTTTTATGTTGGCTGAATTATTGTTTGAAGGTTATAATGTTGGGAACGACAGAACGGGTTAACCATGATTAGACGCCAGGGTGGGTGGTGGTAATGCGAAACACTTTGGTATATTCGACACGTGGAGGTCTGGAGGAATTTTTTTTTTTTTGTAACTGTTTGTGAGTGTGTGGATTATGGTGGAAACTGCGTTGTCGTGTCCTTATGCAAAGAGATTCGTGTGATTTACATTTGAAAGCCTGTGCTCGTTTGGAAAATGATTTTAAAATGTATGCTAATATTATCCCTAGACTTCCCACTTGATGTCGTTTAAGTAAGTTTTAAAATCTCAAAGTACCCCCCAAGGCGTAGAAGGAAGTCGTTACAGCGGCAATGTATATATAGAGACATTTATGGCATGTGTGGCGGTATGGATTCGTATATGGGAAGGATTCAAATTAACGTGTTTGTCTATCGTCTGCGGCCTTGGAAAGTAATCCCATATTTGAGTCAAAGTACAGTCGAGATTCATGCCAAATACTGACATCGATCATGCTAAATTTGCTTCGCATGGTAAGTAGGAGAATCAGTTAACGTTACACATCAGTAATGTTATTGAACGGTTGCAATATTATCAATCCAGTATCCCTTAACCAACGGAGAAGCCTCCCAAATACCACTGGTTTCGATGCAAGGCGGCTACCAGAAAGCCCGCAACTTATATCCTGCTAACTTTCACTCGACCATGCCTACGAATACCTTATTTTTATGAAGAACGGCGGTAAGCACATACAGCAAAGCAACTCATCTTCGTAAACCTTGTCATCAAAGTGGATCTATAGAGAAGGACGAAAGCGGCTAGTAAGTTCTACGAGCAAAGGAGTACACCGTCTGCTACGGAGGAAAAAGAAAGAGCATGAGAATGAGAAGCGCGCGATCGGGGAAATAGAGAGATACTATATTTTTTTTTTAAGTTCCCTGCCTATTTGGCTGACACTACGACCTAAAAAGATATATTGTATCGAAGAGGGGTTTGATTATTCTAAGAGACGTGTGACCTCTTTAACGAAGGCCAGTATATCCTTAGTAACGGAGTTCCTAAGCTCTGTTGGTGTACGTGTCCCCCTGTTGAAGATTTGCAGTAAATGTGCGAAATTAGGTGTATTGAAAGGGAAATAAAACCGCTCAGAGTTTTCGGAATTTATTTCCCACCTTACATGGGAACTAAGTCCATTTTCCAAAAGTTGTTTTATTTCCCACTAGGTGGGAACCAAGTCCCTCAGTGGGAACCAAGTCCCTCAGTGGAAATGACTTCGATGAGAGCATACACCAACTCGTCTACAAGATTTGGTCAGAGGAGAGTATACCTGATGAATGGAACCTCAGCATCGTTTGCCCGATTCACAAAAAAAAGGAGACCCTCAAAACTGCGCCAACAATAGACACCGCAAGCCTAACAAAGCTCCCGGAAATAACTTAATTATAGGAGAGATTCTTAAAGCTTATTAACTTACTTATTTAAATAGGTGGCGCTACAATCCGGGTGGACCTGGGCCTCAATCGATATGCCTCTCCAGTTAGCCCGATCCTTGGGCTAACCATCTCCAGTTGCACACTCCAAGTTGTTTGAGGTCCCCTTCCACTTGAGCGCGCCAACTTAGACGAGGTCTTCCTCTACTGCATAGTCCCTACGAGTAGGAATCGTCGAGACCGGTCCCCATTAACGTAAACGGGCCCAAAAATCACTCAAAGAATTTTTCTTTCGAGACGACCAAGAGGACCTTTTTCATCCGCTTTTGTTTAGGTCCATGCATCTGCGCCAACGAGCACGACTGGAATGATGAGGGTCTTATATAGAGTCTCCTTATTATTTCTTGATAAGGCCTCCCTCAGTTGCCTTCTTTGGCCAATAAAACAGAGGTTAGCAAGTATAAGTCTTAACTCAGCTGTGTTTATCAGAGTTTATAGCGGAACCAAAGACCCTAACCACCTCAAAGCTGTCTATCGTGACAGACATTCTGTCCGATTCGTCGATGTTGTTTGACGTTTCTTATTGGCCGGATTTTTTTTTTTTTTCTTTTCAGGGTAGGTGAAAATCTTGCATAGACTCTATGAGAACAACGCGTGCTCATAGTATCTAGTGTCAGATTTTTACTGACTATAAACACCACCCTTCGATATAAATTGTAGATACTGCAACTAAGATATAACTTATCAAGCAATTTTTCTATCACGAAATGAAAACTTTTGACAGGTTACTCTCCAATGAAAGATCCTGCATGTTCCGCAATTTAGACGCAGTTAATCCCTATATCGCCAAGTCGAAAGGTTTTGTTCATTGTAGTCGGCTCAATAAATTGCTCTAATCCAAAATTTGTAGGGCTGTATTGTTGGTGTGTCCGATTAGTCGGTTTCTATGCTTTCGCGCAAAGCTTTTAGTTTCAGCTTCGATTGTAGGTATTCCGAGATCCCTGTGGAATTCCATTTCAGCTTTGCGTCGAGTGTCATTCCCAGGTATTTGGCTTCGTTCGCAAAAGGTATTCTGACCGAGTTTAGAAAAATTGGGAATTCATTCGTTTTTTTTATATTTGAAGTTCACGTGAACAGATTTAGTTTCATTGAGGGCGATTCGAAGCTTTCGAGGTAAGAGCCTATCGCACGATTCTTGAAATCCTTAATAGTTGCCTTCAACAAGTTGCAAAAAAAGTTAAAATGTGCTTTATGTTGCGGAGAACGATTCTGTTGCCATTTTTTACGCGCTTTTCTTTTTTGGTTGACCAATTCTCTTATTTCCGGAGGATATCGTAAGCCGTATTTGTACGGCTTTTTCCTTGGTTTGGGCGTATTATTCCAGGAGGCGAGCTGTACAATCTCAACGAAGCGGTCAATTTCAACCTCAAGTTCATATGATGTCGTAAGGGGAACGGTCAGTTCAACATTCGCTTCGATTTCGTTCCTAAAATCGTTCCAGTTAAGGACCACTCACATGGGAGCGAACGAATGAATTGATGAAATGCGAATAAACCACTTTTTACGCACTTATAAACAGAAAATTCCAAATTTTATTATTCCAAGATATCTTCCTCTTGGAATAAGGTTAATTTCGAACGAATTTTTTATTCGCTACTTTGTGGAACGCGATTTAAATGATGTGGATTGTGAATGGACTGACAATTCGCGCCAGGGTGTTTTCGTTCGCGGCAAAAAATTTGGATTTCGAAATTTCGTTATTAAGACTATTTTTAAACTTGGTTTCTTAGTATATTTTGATGGAACAATTAATTATCCTCCTCTTGGAATAGTAAAATGTGAAATTTTCTGTTCATAAATGCATCAAAAATGGTTTGTTCGCATTTTAGTAATTCGTTCGCTCGCTCTCATGTGAATAGTCCTTTAGTTGTTCTACCAGTCAATCTCGCTGGGTCTGGGTTATAGACAAGTTTTTCGCTCAATATCAAAATGACTGGCGAATGATCAGAGGACAGATCAAAACTCGCTTCAATTTTGATGTGGTTGGTAGATATACCTTTCGTAACGAAAAAACCGATTAGGTCAGGTATTTTCGAAGTATCGGTTGGCCAGTAAGTTGGTTTGCCCGTGCGTCGAGTGGAAATCACAACTGTACTCCATGCGTGCCCCATAAAGCATTCTACCTTTTTGCGAGATGCATCTAGAACCCCAAATTGTATGTTTCGCATTAAAATCGCCGCCTACAATAAAATTAGGATTCAACGATTGAAACAAGTTAGTGAAATCCCATTTTTCAAGAGCGAGACGCGGTGGGCAGTAGATAGATGAGGTTCTAAGAATACGTTGGCTATTCTTTACTCGAATTGTGCACAGTTGAACAGTTTCAAGCTTTATTTGTCAAAAATGTTGCCCTCATTCACCAATAAACTCATTTTTGCTGCTGCTGTGCTACTACTTGCGAACGCACCAGTAACAGCTCGCTGCGTTTTTTGGAAAATTGTGCCCCTGATGTTGACTTGCGTGTTTCGCGAATTTTCTCCAGTTAAAAAAGTCACATGCCAACGTATAAGCTTGTCTAAATCCTTTTGACATAAAAGATATCGGTGAGATAGTTTTCAACTTTTATAGGTGCAGCGAGCGTTCTCCATCCTCAATCTGACAAGTTTGGCAGGGATGCCAAAACTAGACATGGCTCTGTATAATGTGATTTCAAATGAAGTTGTGCCTTAAAGATATATGTATTTTAAATAAAAAGAAAAACTCGCCACAAAATATTCACACTCTTAAGGACCATTCACAAGAGAGCGACAAACTATTTACCTACGAACGAATATTCGCAAGTTTTGACAGTCCGTTCACATGAACACTTTTCTAGTTCGCGAATTAAGGTTAGTTAGTTAGTTAGTTTAAAGTGGCTCTCGATGAGAGAAACACTTAGGCCGCTATTCGGCCCATTGTGCATACCACTGGGATTTGGGGAGCTGTTTCTTTACTGGCTACTCATGTAAACCATTTGCTGCCGGTTATGAAGCTAAGAATGTTAGCGGCGCTGGTGTTACCTAGATCGCTGAGATCATTAAGAAAATAGTTTCCTAAGTGGGCCTTTCTTAGATTGGCCAGGGCAGGGCAACTGCAAAGAAAGTGAGTGACGGACTCGTCCTCCTCTTCGTCTCTACAGCTTCTGCAGAAGTCATTATAAGGCAGACCGAGCCTTTGCGCGTGTCTACCTATTATGCAGTGCCCGGAGATCACGTTAACGACTTTCGAGATGGTGGATCTCTTAAGTCGAAGAAGCTCCTTGGATCGCTTTGCGTCCAAAGCTGGCCACGTGAGCTTGGCAGTGTCGCAGTATCCCAAATGTTTCCATCTGAGGCCTGCACGCATTACTGCGTCCGCATGAATTATTTGTTTAGCGTGGGAAAGTGGTGCATACACGTTGTGCAGGCTTATACTTTCCACGCCAGAGGAGCCTCGCCTTGCTAGTTCGTCTGCTGCACAGTTCCCTGGGATGTCACAGTGACCAGGAACCCAGCAGAGGGTGAGGTTGTACTGTCCAGCTATCTCGTTTAGAGATACGCGGCAATCTTCCACCGCCTTGGATCTTATTTCGCTGGATATTAGGGATTTGATTGCAGCCTGGCTATCAATGTATATAACGATATCCCTTTGTGATACCGAATTAATCGACGAATTAAGGTTAAGCTCGAACGAATGTTTTATTCGCTAGTTTGGGGAATGCGAATTAAATGATGTGAATTGCGAATAATCTTTGACAATTCGAAGCAAGGGTGTTTTCGTTCGCGACAAAAAGTTTGGAATTCGAAATTTCGTTATTTAAACAGTTTATAAATTTGTTTTATTAATATTTTTTGGTGGGATAATTAATTATCCTCCTCTTGGAATAATAAAATGTGCAATTTTCTGTTTATAAATGCATAAAAAGTTGATTGTTCGCATTTTATAAATTCGTTCGTTCACTCCCATGTGAATGATTCTTTACAAATAGAAAAAATAAAATATGCAATTCAACGCTTCCAAGTATTACCTACCTACCTAAAAAGTTTAAATTTTGTTTAATATGTAATTTTAAATATTTTTTAAATGTTGTCTTATTACGAATGTTCAAAGTGTCTCAGGATTAAAGGTGCCCCAGTCTCCCCGAATAATTTTGGTTGTCAAATTAACGTCATTTATGACACAATCGATATCACTTTCGATAGCACTTTCGATAACATTTATAGCAATCGTAGATTGGTAGCACAGTTTTTATCTGAGCTAAAGCATAAGCCCCGATGATTATCCGGGCTAACGATTCGTATGGAAAACTTGCTAAGCCTATATAGGATTGCAAAAAAAAAACACGCCTATATCTATATTTTACCACAATCCACCAATAACTTTGCTCTGCACTTTCATACCCAATCATCATTTTAATTACCCATACGCCTATACCTAATCAATTCTACAAGTCACTTCAAATTTGTAACTTTTCTTCGAAACGTTTCGCACTCGTTCGCAAACATGATGACGCTTAACTTATCTACCTTCAACGTGCTGACCTAATTCTTGGTTTCAATTGAAATTCTTTGAATTCGCCTTCTTTGGTGAGACGTGAGACATCGTAATTGTTACAGGAAAGAAAAACCCCATGCGCGCACTAACATTTATATAATAGCAGCCAACAAAAGGAATCCCTTTGTAATCGTATATGCCTCTCTGGAAATTGCTTTCGTCTAGTCGTCTAAGTGGAGCACTTATTCTTTGCATGGGAAATAGCAACCCCAAGCCTATCCTATTACGCAACACTATGTGATAAGTGCGA
This sequence comes from Cheilosia soror, assembly GCA_949372485.1. NCBI lineage: Eukaryota > Metazoa > Arthropoda > Insecta > Diptera > Syrphidae > Cheilosia > Cheilosia soror. The sequence goes on along the minus strand of OX443561.1, from coordinate 31,553,082 downwards.
GTGTTACACATCCTGACATCACATAGTTGTGAAGATTTATAGGATTTGCTTTCATGACCGTGTTTCTTTATTTTTCTGTATTCAAAAGGATTTAAGGCGTTTTGTTGAAATGTGTAAGAATTTGAGACATTCATCGTGTACCTACTAATATTCAAGGTGACTCGATGTGGCATCAGGTATATTCATTCACTTATCATTATCACATCCGTTATTGTAGTCACTATAAAAAAAAATCAATAAATCCTCGTATTTCATTTTTACCCAACCGATTTTAGATATGTCTGCGTTACTCTTTCAATATTGCAGTCTTCGAATTGATGCGAGTTGCATTAAGGTGATTTGGCGCCATCCCGATATTAGTTGCTCTTTTGTTTCGGACTATTTCTATGAGACAAACCTCTAAAGCAAGGTGCGCATTAAAGTTAAAGTTTTTGAATGTCACTTCAGTGTGCGTTAAATCACTTTCATACCACTTCTTCGCCATTCCATCATCACACCAAATGTTCACCACTGTCTCCTGATACTTGGTCACTACGCTACTGCCACGCCACTTGCTCACCACTTCATTGCGCACCTTGCCTTAAACGTCTGCTGGTATAAAATTATCAGTTTGTTTGGAAGTTAATTGTCTGTCAACTGTCAGTTGACACCCAGCTGGATTTGTGACAGACCTTGTGCGGGGGTCACGTAGTTACCATAGAACTAGTATAACCATGTTAGCTGCGTTTTTTTCATCCCCGTCACGGCTATAGGATAAGCAAAATAAAAAAATCCCTTGTTAAATACAACAAAAACTTAACCTGGATAATTATCGGCGTTAACGGCTTCGCGGGGATAGAGAAATAGGGAAAAGTGTAGCCAACACACATTTTTGTACGTTATCGATAACTTGTATGGAAAAGTCATAGGTAAATGACTTTTGACATGTTGACAGAAACTAAAAAAAAAAAATAAACAAGACAGAACAAATCAGAACAAATTATTTTATTTACACAAAATCTGCGTTTTGAAGATGCCAAGATTGTTTTTGACTTCCTCAACAATTATTTTTAACATTTATATAGTGCATAAACATCAACAAAATTATTTTTTCTGATTTTCTGATTGGGCTGGACAACGCCCTATGGTAATGGTAAGTGGTAAATGGAAAGGGAATGGCATAGTAACTTGAACTCCGCTTCAGAACCTCGTTGGTAGGATCGAAAGTGCTCTTGATCGGAAGGAGTACGCGTTAGGTATTTTCGTCGATATTGAGGGTGCTTTTGATAATGCGACCTTTGATAGCATGTGCAATGCAGCCAGACATCACGGTATAGATGAAACATTGGTGTTGTGGATTAAAGCAATGTTAATGTACAGAACGTTGATTGCCGAAGCGGATTGTGGCAAATGCGTCATGACAGGGGTAAACAGGGGCTGCCCTCAAGGTGGTGTTTTGTCTCCCCTCTTATGGTGCATGGTAGTAGACTCTCTGCTGACGATTCTCAATCTTCCTGGAACCTATACACAAGCCTACGCGGACGATGTCGCCGTTCTGTCTATCGGTTCAGACCTTGGGACTGTCTGCTCTCTGGCGCAGAGATCCTTGGGTTTTATCGATGATTGGTGCACAAGGAATGGGCTTTCAGTGAACCCTCTTAAAACTACGGTTGTTCTCTTCACGAGAAGGAGGAATATCACTGGTCTGTCTCAACTTGTGCTAAAAGGTGTCACTATTCCGATTTCTGATGAAGTCAAATATCTGGGAGTAATCCTCGATAGAAAACTTCTTTGGTCCAAGCATGTTGAATCAAAAACCGAGCGCTGTCGACTTTCTGGCAGTGCAAAGGCGCTTTTGGGAAGACATGGGGCTTATCTCCTAAAAGGGTCCTATGGATCTATACGGCAATGGTAAGACCACTTCTCTCATATGCATCGGTTGTGTGGTGGAACAGGCTTTCGCGGAAACGTGTTATGGCCTCTTTCGCCAAACTTCAAAGAACGGTTTGCCTTGGCTGCAAAGGGGCCTTCCCCAGCACTCCGGGCTCTGCTCTAGATGCTTTGATGAACCTACCCCCCCTTGATATTTTTATCATGGGGTGTACGCTGAAAACCATCTCTCGGTTAAAGAGAGGTGGGTTTTGGTACCAGGCGCATTGGAATTTTGATGAACTTGTGCGAGAATTATCCTTTGACCCCTGTCTTATGGATATGCCGTCTGACGCAATGACACCAGAAATCCTACTGCGACAAAACTACCACGTCAACTTTCCTCAGGCAACCGAATGGCTTCTGCCAGACTCGGAGCTAGGGAAGGAATGCCATGTGTATTCACGGATGGCTCAAAAACCGGACAGGGGTCTGGTTCTGGAGTCTTCGTGGAAAGCGAGAACATTAGACTACACTACCCCTTGGGTAACCATGCGACTGTCTTCCAGGCCGAGATTTTCGCTATCCTTATGGCTATGCGCTATATTGTGACAAACAGGTGGTGGAGGGCTAGAAGCATATGCGTTTGCAATGATAGCCAAGCTGCTTTAAAAGCGCTGCTCAACCCTCTCACCTCGTCCAAGTTAGTGTTCAAACTCAAGCTTTCTCTGAACTTGGTCGGTAGGCTAAACACGGTCAAACTTGTTTGGGTCCCAGGTCACACTGGTATCCGGGGAAACGAGATCGTTGATGAGCTGGCCAGGTTGGGTTCAGAAGAAGATTTCTTAGGACCTGAACCTGCGTTGGGTTTGCCTGCATCTGTGGTTTGGTCATCCATTGATACTTGGGTTTCTCGTGAACACGAGTGTCGTTGGCGTGACTGTGCTGGGTGTAGACAGACCAAACGACTGCGTCCGGACATCTGCAAGGGGTCGGCGTCTTTTCTTCTGTCTCTCAGGAGAATCGAATGCAGACTTCTTGTGGGCGTCCCTTCGGGCCACCAAGCTTTTGCCAAACACTTAAATGTGTTGGGCTTAAGCAACACCACCATCTGTCCTGCTTGTGGAAAAAAAAAAGAAGAACCCTAGGAGGGGTATTCAAAGGAGGATCTCTGCTATGACTATCGAGTATTAGGGTCAGAAATTTGTCGGAGATCCCTTAGCAGATGGAAAAATCAAATCTCAAGAAACTGAAACATTATGTTGTGACTCCCAGTGCCTGAGCCATGCAGCTGGACTTCCGTTAAGTATAAAGGCAAGAAACTAGATGCGTATAAAGCGACTTGGTTGGGGAAGTGTGCTCTACAAAAGGACTCTACACTCGACGATGGTATGTGCGTTAAAGTTGTTGTTGCAAGTTGTTAAATTCATAACCATTAGGTTTCTTAAATGGTTTCAAATCTTGATGGTGACATTGATAAAAAACCAGAATCGCAAAGCGTACTGTGTTTCCGCATAAACGCTATTAGCAATCGTAACGTGATGCAGTGAGTAAAGTGATTGATTCACAGGTGGTGTGAATTGATGAGTGGATGTAATTTGTCTCTTTGATATTTTAGTGACGCCAACGCATTGATAGAAGCTGTGCCATTTTCTGTTCTAAATAAACTCCAACCATTCCTGCTGACAATTAACTATTCGGCTCTGTTCTTGGTTGACTTTCATTGCCACCTAACGATGCACGAGGTGTGTGGATACTTCGGTGGAACATGGAATGTCAGTTCACACAGTAAGTGGTTTGTAACCCATGTTGCATTGAACTGTTTGAAATAAAACCCGAGCCTGTGCAGGTTAAAATCGAAAGCATCAAAGAAGAACCAGATGTCAACAAATCGGAAAAGAACTCTGCTGGCGAACTTAAGGTTATGTCGCTGCAGGAGCAACTTTGTTTACCGTCTGGTTTGATCATGAATCCGACAAGGCTGTGTTCGGCACTAGCCACACCAAATCCGCCGGCCATACCGATTCCTAGTACAACACATCATGGAAGTTGGGTTTTCCTTTCATAATGCCATTGATCAATGAGCTGGCCAGTACCGCGTTTACTGATATTTTTAACGACTCTATCCGATATTTCCCACTTGCAGGGTCGTTCAAAGCAACATTTGGTAGAGAGAATCCTCCGTCTGCAGCAGGCCTCTGCGCGGCAAACAGAGAAGATCGACTTCTTAGATAAACTTCTTCTAACTCGAAAGCTCGCCCAAATAAAGTCATGGTATTTTTAACTGTCTACTGTTAACATTCCCAAATGGAATCTTATTTTAACTCGATATCAAGTGGAATAAAAGCAACAAAGTGTATAACTACTTGAACCTTGTTCTTTATTTAACTGTTCTCATTTACAAACAATTCTCGTATAACTTGGGACTTGCGAGACTAGAGCTGAGCATAGTGTTGGTTTCTCAACCTCCTTCTTAGCCAGACGCGCAAGTTTACTTTGGTCTTAAAGTGTAACCCTGTTACCGCCGGCACCTAACAAAGATGCTTTAAAGGAACTTTAACATAATCCACTAATCAGTCGTTTGCAATTTCGTTTCATATTTTTAATTTTTTCTGTTTTTTTTAATCAATAAAAAACTTTGCTCCAATTCGGTCGGGCTGTTACTTTTTTTTCCTTCAAGAAATTATCTAGGCAAAGCAGGAGCAGCAAAAAGGAAAAACAGGTACAAATTAATACAGTCCACAGATTGTCTGGCTATCGAACACCCATCTAGGGATTTGAGACACCGGTCTCATCAGTAATTTATTCTCGCAACAATGGTGAGATCTCTTCCTGGTTCTACTTGGTAATTCTACAGTTCATATTCCGCTTTTTCGTCCTTGGGAAAAAGCCGATAATCAGCTTTGTATGTGGTACTAAGCAGAAGTTAAAACATGCTGCGCACAACGACACGACCGACACCAACGTTTTTCAAATTGCCGAAAATTTCCTACAGGATTTTGACACGGAAATCATGACTTAATAGGAGAAAACTGCACATTTTACTATTCTAACTCTAAGCGTAGGGTCATTAATTAATCCATCAAATTGTATTAAGAAAACAAGTTTTAATAGAGTTTAAATAACGAAATTTCCAATTCCAAACTTTTTGCCGCGAACGAAAATATACCCTTTGCTGGGAATTGGAATTGGAAATTTCGTCATTTAAACTCTATTAAAACTTGTTTTCTTAATACAATTTAATGGATTAATTAATTAGCCTACGCTTAGAATAGTAAAATGTGCAGTTTTATATATATAAATGAATCAAAAGTAGAAGTATATTTTTAAATTTTCCACTGATAATAAATTTTTAATTAAAAATGTCCTGTCAATGTCAGTTCTCCTATCAGATTCATTCTTCGATGTTCGTTTTATATTGGCAAAATAAGCTTTAAAGAAACTGACCCTTAAAAAAAGTCGCTGATACGACTTTATTTTCTACCAAACGATTTAAATTTGTATACCCTCCACAGGAAGGTATATTCACTTTCTCATTACGTTTGTAACGCCAAGAAGGATTCACCGGAGACCCTATAAAGTATATATATTCTGAATCAGGATCACATTCTGAATCGATTGAGCCATGTCCGTCTGTCTGTCTGTCCGTCTGTCTGTCTGTTGAAAACACGATAGAGTCCAAACGAATCGACATAGGCGAATGAAATTTTGTGAGAGGACTTCTTTTTATCGTCGTCAGGTTGGTATTGAAAATGGGCTATGTCGGTCAAGTAGTTCTGTTACCTCCCATACAAAGCCAATATTTGACGCATATATCTCTCTGTTGAAATCACGATAGCGTCCAAACGAATCGACTTCGGTGAATGAAATTTTGTGAGTGGACTTGTTTTTACCGTTATCAAGTTGGTATTAAAAATTGTCTATGTCGGTCAAGTAGTTCGGGTACCTTCCATACAAAACCAATATTAGACACATGCGTGTACCTATACAGTACATACAGTGGAGGGTATCAAAGCATCGGCCAGGCCGATGATAACACTTTAACTTGTTTTTATTCACTTTGCCATTAGATTTGTAAATTGTAACGCCAGGAAGGAGTCACCGGAGACCCCTTAGAGTATATATTTATAGATATATTATAAATTAGGATCAAATTCTGAATCGATTTAACTATTTCCGTCTGTCTGATAGCGTTCAAACGAATCACGGATAGTCAAGGGGCCTTACAAGCCCTATCGTCCAATACAATGGACTCAAAAACCGTAAAGTGAAGCTATGATGCCTTGCTACCCCTATCCAAACTCAATAAAGTCAATGGGTGTCGGCTGGATTAGAATACGCGTTCTTTGCAGGGCTACTTCATTAGGGCTAATTATCGATTGGAAACAACAACTCTGTCAAGCCACTGGGGCTTGAAATATCATCTCAACGAAATGAATCTGTATCTGGAGACAGAATATCAGGGTTGTAAATATTGTTGGTGCACGGAGCTCTACCTAAAGCAAATTTCAGTTTATTTCCATTGCTGTTGAAAAGTTCCGTTTCGGTCCGTGAAAACATATCATAAACTATATTTTATTTTAGATTCATCCTTATACTACCTTCGGTCACTTTGGCATGACAAATCCTAGGCATTCGTTTCTCTGAGGGATTTATGGCATCGATCTAATATTTCATCCTGAACGGTTGAATTCAGAAGCTTCTCAGGACAGTTATACCTTCGGTTGCTTGTGACTTGCGAGACGTTCGCGTATGTTTTTTTTTGTGTTTTCGAGACATCGAAACTGCGATCTTCTATACTAAGTAGACCAGCACACTAACCACTGAGCCACTGCCCCATTTGTGGATTATGCTAATTCTACACTAGATAATTTTTATGATTTTTTGAAATTTCATACCAAATTTTTCTGAGATCATCCCATTCAAAAAATCATAAAAAATATTAGCGAAGAGATTTTTGAAAAAATTTTTTTGCTGTCAATATTAGAATTGTTTGAAGAAACTTTTTGCATCAAAACATTATTTTTTTGGACGAGGATATCACTGTAACTTAGAAGACTGGATGTTTTTTGAATCAGCAATACCTAGACGATGGACGATACCACTCTATCCATAGTCATGTCTGTGCTCATATCAATTGGCAGGCTCTCGTTAACGATGTTGTTAACCCTTAAACGCCGGATGTTCTTCCCTTTCTTAGATGAATGGGCTCGAGTTTGAAAATGACAGCAAAGATCAGTTAATATATGAACAATATTAACCTGAACTTCATAGACAAGTAAAAGCAGCTTACATTGTTGCCAATGATGAATTAATTTTAAACCATTTTCGGAGAGGGTTACTTACGCTGTTTTAGCTGTCTCGTCCAATCCCCGTACGTTATAGTTGTGGCAGCGCACAGTTCAAAGGGATCTATGCTTTTCATAACTTAATAAAGAAAATTCCTTTTGTTTATAATATTTTCAGAAACCAAACATCACTGCATTCGAAACCACTTAAAAAGTATGCCAATGGAGGCGCACATGAATCACAAAATACCATCCAAGAACAAAGTGCACAATCAAAGTGCCTTCAATAATTTTATTAGCAACTCCATCTTTACTATCCAATAAAAATTACACTGTAAGGACGTTCGGTTACTTTATAGCCAGGCATAGTTACAATCGGTGAGACATACTTTGTTGATTGTTCCCATTCACTATAACGACTCGTCGGCCATCCTATCATCCCTGCAGAAGAAATATAGAAGCAAAACTTATTACTACTCTGTCTATGGCGGTAGTCAGGATATATCCGTAAGCACTCCGACATTTCAGTCAATTTGTACGTATTTCCCCGAACCGAAAGGAAAGGTCGTAAAATTAATTACCATTTGACGTCTCCGGGATACGGCTGCGTCTGCGACCATCACCACCACTAGCTCGACTTTGATTGTTACCATTAAACGATCTCAAACTATCATCTGAATCATTCGTGGCTGTATGATTCGTGTATTTACCATGAATCCCTTTGCCTGGGTTTGCATCACCTGAAGCTATCGATGAGGCTTCTCTGTCACTGACGTCGTCGGTTAAATATTTGCTCTTCACTTTTTGTAGACATTTAATTGTGTGCCCTTCGGTACGTTGCCGCCCGCAACGACATTTCGCCACAAGCATTTCGTACATGTCCTTTGAAACAAAGTATGAGTCACCATGTCCTGTGTATGAATATGGCCAAATCTCTGTAAATAGACAGACACATGACATTTGAAGAGTGGGATCCTTTTGGTGGTCTTTCACTTCCCTTTGAAATCACTTTCATCCATCGTCGTCGTGCGAATACACTTATTGATGTTGTCCTGATTGTAGAAACCATTTACATCTTTGCCGGTTAGCTTTCCCCATTTGTCAGGATAACGACGGCGAGAGATGTTTTCCAGTTCAGTTTGTTCCTTTCTAGAATAATGTGGTATAGAAGAAATACAGTCATGCATAGATGTTTATTGTTTCTTTTGGTAATAGTCCTTGAGAGCTATCTGGCAGCGTGAGAAAAAATCTCACCCCGCATCCCATACCCCTTCAGCGATAGGGACTAACACCAGAGTGTTTTCACTACACAAAGGCGGGCAGTATTCATAACTCATGTTGGATAATCCAAGTTTAACTGACTGCCACCTAGTGGTGGGGCTAAGAATATTTATTGACGGTAGTTTATGGCCATGATTTTGGTAGTGGGAATTGAAAAACCAGTTGGATACAGATTTATGTAGAGGGAATGTGTGAAGCATTTGCTTAATCGGAGGCGAATGTGTTGTATACCTTTTTGGTGAAGGTTGTTGGGTGCTCTGTGGCGTATGTGGAACATTTTTTTTTACACTCTACTTCTAACTTCTTCACTGATTTTCCTCTGCGTTTAGCATTTCTAACAACATTCGCAGGGCGTCCTTGCAATTTAATCAAACAAATATTTTGCTATTCGAAAATACAAAATAAACATCCACAAAACCATCAGGTATAATTTACCATTTAAAAAATATTTCCTTCCTTCCCGTGGGTTGGCGGGAATTTCTCCGTCTCAGGTCAATACTGACCCATTGTGATGTCCTTCACCATTTAAATAAATAGCAAAGCTAGCATTTCCAGCGAACGAGGTGAGTCTCTTTTTGATTACCTTATCGAAAACAACCTTTCAATACACAATAGAGGTAACACTCCAACCTTTATCTTTCCGAGTACGGATACTTTTAACGGGTGGGAGGATGTTATAGACGTCACAATCAGTAAAACCAGTAATAATACGATAGTAAAAAATTGGAGAGTATCCAACCTGAAATCTTTTCCAGATCACAGCTGGGTACTCTTTGATGTGGATCTCAAAATTGAGAAACCAAAACCTTTCAGAAACCCCAAAAAAATTCCACTGGCCAAAGTTTGCCCAGGTTATTAAGAGCAAACTTAAAAATCCACCCACCCCAATGATCCCCTCGAACACAGAGCTCGACACAAAAGTGAAGGCTTTCGAAAAAGCTTTTAGTACACATTTTAAAGTCTCGTGTCCGGTCAAATATAGCAAAAAAACTTTCAATATCTGCCACAGGTGTAAATACTGGCAGCCCTACCGAGACTGTCTAAAAATATACAAACAATCTATTAAAATGGCTAAAAACCAGTCATGGATAGATTATTGCCAATCCATTGAAACAATAAAAGATTCTGCAGGACTCACTAAAATACTACCCAAAATACTATCCGCCCATCTCTTCTGAGAAGGGCGGATGGATCGTGGACTGAGTCAACGGCGGAATCACTAGAGCTCCTACCTAATACCCATTTTCCCGGGTGAAAGGACGACAGTTCAGAGTGTAACAACTTGCAACGTTCGCCAACTACTAGCGCCTGGGAAAACATTAAATTCCATTATATTTTATCTTTAGACCTTCATATCATAAACATCACAATACATAGCGCGATCAGACTCAGAGAGTCTGGGCGCTGGAATGCGAGACCCTACGGCCATAGCAACATTCTGCTTACTTTAGCAAGAGAGCTAGTACCACCCTCAACGGATTACATTACCCCCAGAATACTTTTTAAAAACGACTTTGAAGTAGAATTTCCCTCAAGATTAGACTGGCAGGACGGACAGGTGAACAGGGACTCGAATTTAACAATCTACACTGACGGTTCAAAAATGGACTATGGAGTAGGTGCGGGTGTATTTTCGGAGTCTCTGAGCATCTCAAAATCCTTCATGGTCCCAGACATAGCCAGTGTGTTTCAGGCGGAAATACTAGCTGTTCGTGAAGCCTGTCGCCTAATCAAACTACACACGGACATAGCTCCGAGGCAAAAAATAGGCATATTCATCGACAGTCAAGCTGCGATCAAGAGTATCGCCTCAGCCAATATAAACTCAAAATTAGTATTAGATTCTCGAGAGGAGTTGGCCTCGCTTCAGTTCAGGATTACCCTGATCTGGGTTCCAGGCCACAGCAACGTTTATGGAAACGAACAGGCTGACGAGCTGCCTAGGCAAGGTTCAGGCCTCCACTGCTAACTTGTGGAATCGGTCCAAATTCCAATAGGAGCAGTCAAAGCAAAAATCTCCGCAAAATCCCTATCGAAAGCCAATCTCAGATGGAGGAGGCTAACAAATTGTATCATAACCAGAAGATTGTGGCCAAATTAGAGCAGGGAAAAAACAACCCACCTCCTGAGTAAAACACGTAAAGATATAGCCAGGATAACAGCGATTACCACAGGTCACTGGCCTATAGGGGACCATGCAGTCAGATTAGGCATACCACATAATACACACTGCCGCAGTTGTAATTATGCAACCGAAAAAGAAACCCTCATTCCAGGTCAAATGAGTAAGTGGTAACCAAACGGCACTTAATGCTACTTGGGTTTTTATATAAACCGCCACTACTACCTACCTACCTACCTAGCACTTCCAGAAATCCAGAAACCATTTACCGAGGGAAATAAAATTCCATCAAAAATTCACTCCACTATACACTATGGTGGTGTAGCCACCAAAATTGATTTAAAAAAAAAAGTTCATAGCACCATTTATGACTTTGGCAATATTTAAGCCAAAATTGAAAGGTAAACATTTTTTTTTTTTGTTTTTCGTTTCTATCCGTTTTTGAAGTAGACAACTTTTCGATTCAACTGAAGGGCAACTATTAAATGATCAAACTCACATTTTACCAATTTTCTTTGAGGGATCCATATTCGATTGGTAGCGCCGTAGTTTCACTTGTCCATCAAAAACTTTACTGACTGGCAAATAAAAATTATTTGAAAGAAAAGAGAAATACATGACGACCAAGCTTTGTTTAGGTGTTACCCTAGAAACTAAATAACATTTCACAATTGCACACATTTGGAAGGGCAAAACCTTCCTACACATCCTTATGGACTGAATCATGAATGTGGTTACTTATGTGAACGGAGATACCTTCTTGCTAAGTCAATAAAGACATAAAAAAATTTCCAAAGTATGCGGAAACCAAAAAGTATCGGGCAACGTTTAACATAATGGGTGCATTTAATGTTATCAATTGAAAAAGTGTACACAAGTCGAATAAAAATTTGGAAAAATATTACTTAGCGAATGGCGTCATTAAAAATGTCAAAAGTTAAAACTTCACTTTAGCACTCAGACGCAACTGGTCCATTGTACTACCAGGAAGCAAAGCCGGTATTACCCATTTTACTGAAATTTCTTTGACTTTCGGAGAGAGCCGAGAATACACTTCAGCTATGAGGAGCTTACAATATCAGCACTCACAACAATTTTAGCTCTCCGCTTGGAAAAAGAGTCATGCTTACCTAACGAGTAGTGAAGTCTAATGTAATCGATTTCTACGAATACCCCAGAACCGGACCCTTGGCTAGTTTTGAGCCATCCATGAAAATGCGACTACATCCCAAACCGGGCTCAGACCCTGGCTGAAGCCAGTCCTGAACGCAGGAAAAGTCGACTCTAAATTTTTACAACAGCCGAAGTGACCCAATCACTATTAGGTTACCCAAAAAAAAAAGTTCCCAGTAGAAGACTGAAAGTATCCGCTTTTGTCTCAGTGTAGGTACTATCAGAATTTCTAAGTGCCTTCGGTTTGGTTGGTTTGCCCTTTTTAAGAACTTTAATCAACCTACTGGTCTCACGTAGAGTCTCGATCTTTTCACACAAATCTTTAAAGGAAGAAATCACTTTTCGATAAACGAATTAACTTCTTATATTCTTTTTTTTCGGATCTGAAAAGGTTCCAACCTCCATCCAAATTTGTCTTGAACGACCGATTTGGAAGTTTTCTGGCATCCTTTCTAAGTCTCTAGAGTTCTGGGTTCCACCAGGGAAGTTGAGATCTGCAGGTGGTTTTCATAACCGGACATGTCAGTTCAAAACATCTGAGAATGATGCTTGGCAGATTCTGAGCAGCATCCTCGACCTTTCGTTTCGTTCTGAGTTTAGAGTTAGTTTTGACAGATTTGTCTAGGTCGTCTCTATTCACATCTTACTCTGCTCTTTAAGCATTTACAGTACACATCGGCATCTTCTCCAGTCCCACTGCTCTTGGCGTAAATGTTTGTAGTGAAATTTGTCCCCCAACAAGTACAGGTGAGGTTAAAGCAAGAACGAGCCAGAATTGCAGCAGCTGCTCAATTATCACTCCGCCTTAAAAGTCTTTTACATTGGACATCCTTATGTATACGTACTTTAGTTAGTCAAAGAGCTAGTGGCTTGCTATAAAAAATCATTAAAACTAAATCTTCTTCTTCCCTGCAGCACAAGTGACCAATTCACATTGCATCCGCGTCAGATAGCCATGCTTGGAAATCGCTTGTGCAAAATGTACATTGTGACATAGGCTTTGGCTCTGTGTGGCACGTATCGCCGTTGACGGTGATGGCCTGGCCAACGCACGTCGTTCTCAAAGAAGTATGGAGGGATGATGACTATCCTGACAAATTCGAAAATGTTGCTTGTTGACGAACCCATTCATTCAGAAGTGGGCCTCGTCGCTGATGTGATGTTTCGACCATAATAGCAGTCAACTTACAACTGCTTGAGAGTCATTAAATTTGAGCTCCTGAGTAAGTTGAATATTGTACGGGCAGGCCCAAGTCATGACGCAAAATTCGCCAAGTTGTAGTCTGCGATAGGCCGAGTTGTTGTGCGCGGCCTCGAATTCTCCTGCACACTCTGAAGGACAGCGGCGATATTTTCAGCAAATCTTGAGTTTCGTTGACGTACAGGTGTTGGCAGACTGTTCACTGAACCTGTCGACTCGAATTTATCCACCACCTTGCGAATAGTCCTCTCTGAAGGATGGTTATGGCGACCATAAAATTAGCAAAGCGCGCGAAATGTTGCCGAGCAGAAGACCCACCTTCATATATAACTCCCCATGCTGATTTGGCAAAACAGACTAAATAAATGTAGCTTCAACAATATGGCCGCAATCGCCTGTCAAAGTTCTGCTGTGGCCGTACTGGATTTTTATGAACTCATTAGACATTGCTGCAATGAAAAAAATCGTCAATGGCCAGCTACGAATTCTGCACGAAGTAAAATGTTCCTTATATCTCTTAGACCAAAAATTGCTGAAGCTAATATGAGACTACGACTTCCACAAGTTAAGAAAGTTCCACATGTGCTTCGTGCATTAGCGGCTTGTGGTCATATCTAATGAGGGAAAAAAGCGTGGTCGTTGCTTCTTGTGTCCCGGTACCCCACTCCATCTCTTAGGTTAGAAAATTTGCTCCGTACTGAAGGTTAAAGACTTGTGATTGAAATCGCAAGTGAGGCCTATTTATGTGGTTAAGTGAACATAAATTTGAGGTTCCGGGGCACTGGAGTAATGCAAAAATATTATAGTCCTTTGGAACCATTTTGTCCGGTTACTAGAGCTTCGCGTTAAGTTTGTCCTTCTTACAAGAATATACAAAACTCTAAGTTTTTTGCCACCCACACTAGGGTATCCTCTATTAGTTTCTCGAATAGCGCTAGCTGCTTGGGTTTAGAATTGGATAGGAGCCTACAGCTAAAAGAGAACATTAACGAACGTGTCAAGATAGTTCACCTATATTCCAGCAAAATGGTGGTAGGCATCTTATTAGCCTATAACAGAATGTTAAACATTGTGCTTGTAAACTGCGGTAGTAAGACCGATCCTTTTACGTGGAATAATGGAAAAAGCTCGAGTCTCAGCTTTACGGGTGCATTGAGCACTTCTCCAACAGCTGCACTTCCAACCATACTTCACATTCTCCCGATCAATATCGTCTGCAAAGAATTAGCTACAAACCAAGCGTTACGATTGGCAACAAGAATGGAGGTAGCAGGATATTGAACATCCTAGTATATTCATGACACTGAGAGATCTTTAAAAACTTACAGATCGGCTGCACACCTTCCCACTCTGTACCGGACAGATCGGAGTAGACGGATACAAGATGGAGTCGGTCCTGGTTTCTGCTCAGAAGACCTCGGGATCCATTTCTCTTTTAACATCCTGAACTGTAGCAGCGTCTCTCAAGCCGAATCCACTACGAGTCGACAAGCTACTCGCTGATTGGCCGCAAATATGGTATCGCAGAAGGATGTCATGATATGTATCGACAGTCAGGAAGCTATCTGCCTTATACCTCCTTATCTGATTGCCAAAGAATTTAATGTAACCTTTTACTGGGATCTAGCTCATTTCGATGTCATGAGGAATTACGAATGGGGCAAACAGGGTTTATCTGGTATAAATGAAATACAAATGTACCCAATCGCAAACGTTAGATGGACTCGTTTAGATTAATACAACACCTCCAAGCTAATATGGCCAAACCTAGACCAGAACAGGTCCAACGGTCTTCAAAGAATCGTCATAATCGAGCACTTTTTGATTGATAGGTATGTCCAACAACAGGAACTTTACAGAGAATAGAGATGAAGAAGAGGAGCAGACAATTGCTCACTCCATATCCACTACACTACTTTGTTGCCTTCACAATCTCATTGACCTTAACTATGCCAATATCGCGAACATCTTCATGCATCCCATCAACAAACAACCAACCAACAAAGAATATGGACTGCTTTCGTTAAGCGGGCCATACCAACTGTAACTCTTCCTGCCCGCTCGCTGGTTTTCGCTCCATAAATCTCGAATCTGTTCGTATATGATTAGAAAACACAAACTGCTGAGTTGTGTCCATCCCTCTTCGTTGTTATAATTTTAAGAATTATACCACCTTCCACCCCAATTAGCAAGCTCTCCTTCCAACCCAAACAACCAGGACAAACCACAACCAAACCACATCGCCTCCGGGCAACATTCATTATTACATCGTTTTTCGTAACCAGCAGACCATGTACGCTAATCGTTTATGCAAAAGCGAAAAACAACGGAAATCCATGGCAAGAAGCAGTCCTGCCTCTGCGGGAATCGTTGGCCCAGACACAATTCGTTTTTGCCTCTTCTTTCGAAAATCTTTCAAAAAAAAAATCCTTCTTCGTTTTTATAAAACTGCGAACTACCACCCAAAGTGAGAATAGCACTGCGCGGTGCGCCGGAAGCAGGATGAAACTTATGGAAAACTTAAGAAACCATTAATGCGTCGCTCAGCAGCATCAGAGATAGAGAGGGCGAAGGACAAGTTTTGCGGCCCCATCTCTTGCCAGTTGGTTCCGACACTTTAACTCTTTTGGCGTTCCATGGGCTTCACCACTCTCATCTATTCTGCTTGGCTTTGTTGTTGTTTTTTTTTTTTTTTTAGTTCGCCCCTGTGCTCCTAGAAAGATATCGACGAACTTTTACAAAACTTGGAACTTCCTGGTTCGCTTAAGTAAAGTACCTAAAACGAAGAGGAAGAAACTAAATCTATATGCAGGATACAGCATATTACAGAAAAAAAAACTCCCAGCCTAGACTTCGACTTAAGTTGGTCGTCTCTGCCTCTCCGAGATGGATCGGAACGATTTTCTTGCCGGAGTACAAAGTTCGGGTCTCCTCTATACCTTGTTCTATAGTCCTGGAGAGAAATTAACGATCTGTGAATTTATTGAAATTAATTTACTTTCGAAAGTTTCTGTAATTTTGTTGCTCCGACTTGGACTGGCTGTTGTTGATTGTTTTTCCGAGATGCTCTCGTACACACGTCCTGGGAAAAGATTCTCAGTTCGCACCCAAAGTGATTCAGCAGAGTTTCGAATTGGAGTTGGGAAAAGTTCGTTCGTCTTGAAGAGTATCCTAAATTAGTGTTTCCCCCCTGCCAAGAAGGCGGGATTGTAATGAGCGAACTCCCTCATCTGTGCTAGGTTATGGTGAGATACGTTTCGTTCACACAGAAAGATACTATTTATAAATAAAAAAAGACTGAGGAAGGAAACGCTGAAAATCTTCACTTTCATTCAGTCTGTTGTTGGGGAAGAAGATTGCGTGGGAATCTCAAGTTTTACCAGTATTAATGCGTGCAGAGGGATTGTAATCGTATCCCGCGTAAGCTAAAATAAAGTTTGGTTGGAACATTTTTGTTCAAGTTTTCGATATAAGTGAATCTTGAAAACTCCGCAAGTAGAAGACACCACACCGCCATCCATAACCATCATAAACAGTGTTCGAAACTGCGATTTTGATCCATGTCACTTCGAAAACTAAAAGAACAACAGGCGATCAGATAATTTCAATAGATACGCAGGATAATTACAATCGTTTGCAGTTTCCGACTATGGAGGTAGCAAGTTGTAGACAGATCCACAAGTTTATCCCCCTGCCCTGAATACCGTTCATGACTAGAATCACAAACCAGTAAGAACTAGACCGCCGACTTCCCGTGCACCTACCCGATTCTCCCCGGAAATACGTGTGAATACGTGTAAATGTTAAAATTAATGGCGGCAATGATTTTCCATGCTATACCATTGGCCTAGGATTTTTCAAGTATGCGTGCGTTAATGGCGTTCCTTTGATTTTGTACAGCACCAATAAATGAAAAATTCTGGGCCCGCCGGCAGCTTGTAGGCAAAGCCCGTTATGTGGGAGGAGTCGACGGTCTATTCTTACTGGTTTGTGACTAGAATGCAATATTTAATTTTAGCACCGGATTGGTATCATAAGTCACTCTCTCCCTCCGGATGGAAGATTTTCGATCTTTTCATGAAAGTAAGCAGCAGAGCTACATCAAGGTCCATAGTATACTTAAGGTGGCGCTACAATCCGGGTGGACCTGGCCTTAACAAAAAAGCGTCTCTGTACCCAGCTGTGTCCAGTTTTGCACTTTGCCTACGCCACCTGAGTCGCGGTCTTCCTCAACTGCGCCGTCCCTCGGGTGTGTATTCGAAGATCTTTTGGGCCGGAGCATTCACGTCCATTCGCCTTACACGACGAGCCACCTCAGTCGTTTGACCATCACTCAAACGGGACCGAAAATTACTCAGAATTTTTCTCTTCAAAACAGTTAAAGCTAACCTCATCCACTTTTGATAGAGTTCACTACTCTTACTTACTTACTTACTTAGATGGCGCTACAGTCCGGGGTGGACCTGGGCCTCAACAAACACGCCTCTCCAGTTAGCACGATGTTTGGCTAACTGCCACCAGTTGCGCACTCCAGGTTGGTTGAAGTCCCCTTCCACTTGTGTGCGCCACCTAAGGCGAGGTCTTCCTCTACTGCGTTGTCCCTCCGGGTTGGAATCGAAGACTCTTCGGGCCGGAGCGTTGGTGTCCATTCGCTCTACATGTCCTAGCCATCTTAGTCGACTGATACGTACTTTTCTGACCAAGTCGATGTCGCTGTACAGCTCGTAGAGTTCGCTGTTAAATCTCCTCCTCCAAAGCCCGTCAACGCAAACGGGACCGAAAATCACTCGAAGAATTTTGCGTTCGAAGCGCCCAAGGAGATCTTCATCCGCTTTTGACAACGTCCATGATTCTGCGCCATAAAGCAGGCCTGGGATGATGAGGGTCTTATATAGAGTCTCCTTGGTGTTTCTCGACAAGGCCTTACTAATCAATTGCCTTCTTAGGCCAAAGTAACAGCGGTTGGCAAGTGTAATTCTTCGCTTGATTTCTGATGTGATGTCATTTTCAGAATTAATAGCGCGGAGCCGAGGTAGACAAAGTCCCGAACTACCTCAAAGTTATAGCTGTCTATCGTGACGTTCTGTCCGATTCATCGATGTTGTGTGTCCCTTTTTGCTGACAGCATATATTTTGTTTTGCCCTCATTCACCACTAAACCCATTTTTGCCGCCTCTGTACTGATATTTGCAAACGCACCAGTGACAGCTCGCTGTGTTCTGCCAATGATGTCGATGTCGTCAGCGTATGCAAGTAGTTGCACGGACTTTTGGAAAATTGTGCTCCTGGTGTTGGCTTGCGAGTTTCGCACAATTTTCTCAAGAATGATGTTGAAAAATTAACACGACAGCGCGGCCTTAAAATCGATGAAAAGATGGTGAGTATCGATTTGGACTTCCTGGGTTTTCTCCAAGATTTGCCGCAGTGTGAATATTTAGTCGATGGTAGACTTTCCTGGCCTGAAGTCACACTGATAGGGACCAATCAGGTTGTTGACGACAGGCTTCAGGCGTTCACAAAACACGGCAGATAAGATCTTGTAGGCGATGTTAAGAAGACTAATACCTCTGAAGTTGGTGCAGTTCAGAGAGTCTCCTTTGTGGAGGATCGGGCGAACAATGCTGAGGTTCCATTCATCGGGCATACTTTTCTCCGACCATATTTTACAGATGAGATGGTGCATGCTCCTAAATAAGTCATCGCCTGCCGCTTTGAATAGCTCGGCGGTTAGGCCATCTGCTCCAGCGGCTTTGTTGGACTTAAGCTTAGATATCGCTATCTTCACTTCGTCCAGGTCGGGTGGACGGAATTGTTGATCTTCATCGCCCAGGTTGAATGGTTCATTCTGCCTGACAGCGGGATTTAGTTCGTCATCGCCGTTAAACAGTCTGCAGAAGTAGTTCTTCCATATCCTCAGCATCGACTGCGATTCTACTATAATGTTCCCCTGTTCGTCCTTGCAGGCTTCGGTTCAGGCTCTGTAGCCTTGGCAGGTTCTTTTTAACCTTTGGTAAAACTTCCAAACCTCATTCCTGTTGGAGCATCTCTCTATTTCATCGAACGCGCGCTTCTCGTGCTCTTTACTTTTTCTCCAGAGAAACCGGTGTTTGTCTCTTCTTTTCTGCGCGTAGAGCTCACGAGCAGGTCTAGTCCTTCTTTGCAGAGCCGGCCGCTTTGTATGCCTCTTGTTTCGCTGCATGTGCTTGCTGGCACTCGTCGTCGAACCAGGGGGTTTCATTGTGGTGGTCGAGTGAAACCAAACACATCAGAGGCGGCGTCTTTCCGAACAGACTTGTCTAACCAAATAAAATGTCGCAGAGTTGCTTCATCATAGGGCTATTTAACCCTCTTAAAGGTTGGTCATCAATGATCCGGTTTCACAAAAAGAATAACTCTTTTCAACTACGTCCGACGAATTCGTGAGTAGAGTCCAGAGCCCTCAAAAGCGATATATTAAAAGCCTTCAGATGGATTGCATCCAACTTCCCTACTGGACTTATAGCAAAAGGTTTGTTATTCTACGACAAAGTCAGTAGAAAAGAATTTTGGAAAAGTGGCCAGATTTCTGTTTGCTAGATCTGTCATTATCAATTATCATAGGACAAGTCCTTCTTCTTAGCCGGCGCTATAGATCGAATGAAACTAGGACCAACAAGCCTCTACAGTATGCTCGTCCATAGCTAGCGTTTTTTTTTTCTTTTTTGCGCACTTCAAGTTCTTAAAGATATTTTTCTACTTTTTTTTAATGTGCGAGGTATTCCTTTGCTGTGTTAACGCTCTTTGTAAGAAACGAAGACTCTGCAAGCCAGAACGTTGATGTCTACTTCCTCCTACATGTCTTAGCCATCTGAAACGCCCAATGCGCTCAATGTCGCTGACACAACTCGTTTAGGTCGTCGTTCTATCGTCTCCTCCAAAGATCATATACAGGAAAGGGGTCACCCCTTGCTATAATTAAAGGCCATGCATATCTTCACCTACTTCTTAAAGATTCAATGTTTCAGGTCTGTAGGGTTGGACCGAGGGTTGGACAGGGACTTCGGGTATTTAGAGAGGGCCTCTTTGTAAGCTTATCGCGACAGTGACAAATAAGCTTAGTTGCTTCTTAGATCTTAGCTGTCAGCTTTTAGCTGTCAAATTGGTTGTCACTGAAAATAGTGTTGCCAATTCGAAAAACAAACCTCTACAAAAAAAAAAACCTTCTATATAACCACCACTTTCTTCTCACCCCCAGGAACTTAAGTGATTTTTGTGTATGGCAACACTGAATCGAGTGACTTTTAATTTTGACATACAAATCCCTGTTTGAGGGTGATTTTTCAGATGAGTACCTACATCGATCTCTCTGTCGAATTCAATTGAATGGAAAATTTGTGGTAAATTAAGAAGCAGCACAAATTGTCTCTATAGGTAGACAGAAAGTTTGCCCTCTGGCAAGAATGCCCAGCGGAAAAATATTTATTACCGTCAATAAACAAGACTGTGGGAAACAATAACGACAAGTGGAAAGAATAAACCAGCCGCCAACAACACACAGGAGCCAGATAGAAAGTCAAAGTATACAATATATACGGAAGGGAAAAAGGACAACAACACAAAAATCATAAAAATGGCAAAATGATAATGATATACCGATGTAATTTACGATGACAACAGTTGGGCATATTCCAAGGACTGTGCGAAATGTTAACATTGGCGAAACGGATATACCCTGCAGCATCCTTCGTTTGGGTGTGTTCTGTGTTATTGCAGGCGGAATTAAATTTTACAGTACAGACACGAGACAATGGCAGTACGGGTAAACCAAAAATACTCCACAGGAGATTGGTTAAGTTTATGTTTTGGGTTACTCTGTTGGATAATGGGGGAATATCGTATTCCAATGCGGATGACTATTTTAGCACAAGTCCTTTTTTTTAAATGTATAATTTACTAAGGATTAAAAATAGTTGGGATGCTAAGTGAATTACAATGGTCGCGCGCATGATTAAATTGATTACATTCGAAGGTATCTATTGGATTGTATTTGTTCAAGATCATCGTTATAAAGGGTCCGCCAAATAACTTTTTTTTTGAAAATGCCATAAAAAAAAACTACTGAATATTTTCTCAAATTTCTTTTTTTATTTGAAAGTACAATCCTTCCGGTTAATAATGGAAAATAATTTCATTCAAATGGCTGCCTCGGCTGGCCATGCAGTAGCCTACACGATCGGCCCAATTTTTAAGCACATTATCGATTGTGTGCAGCTGTATTTCACCAATGGCTTCACGAATATTGTCCTTTAAAGCGTCAATTGTCTCTGGCATGTCGGCGTAACACTTATCTTTTACGGCACCCCACAAATAATAGTCCAACGGGGTCAATTCGCAGCTCCGCGGTGGCCAAACGACATCAGCTCTGCGGCTGATAATGCGATCTTCAAAAACAGGGCGCAAAACATAGAGTGTAGCTTCGGATGCGTGGCACGTAGAGCCGTCCTGTTGAAACCAAATGTTGCCAATATCCTCCTCTTTAATTTTTGTGAACAAAAATTCGTTCAACATGGCCCGATAACGATCGCCATTTAATGTAACGGCCAAGGAGTGGAGCTCATTTTCGAAGAAAAATGACCCGATTATGCCTCTAGACCAAAATCCGCACCAAAAAGTTTTTTCTCTGGTGTACGCACTGTTTTTGGCTTTTCACGCTTTGGTTTATCGATGAGGATGCCAGTTTCTTTCACTTTTTTCACAAGATAACGAACATACGGAGCTGACGGTGCTTCTCTTCTTCCAAAATCCGTACGCAATTTTCGCACACATTCTGCAACATTACCATGATTTTCAAAGTAATGTCGCAATATTTTCCAGCGTTGTTCAAGCGTATACACAACCATATTCGTTCAGCGGAAGGATAAAACTAATTATCGGTCAAATCAGACATGAGCTAAGTGTTACCATTCGCGAAATAAGCACTAGTTGAAAAAAAACGTTTGATGGCGGACCCTTTAGATACATACTCGTAAATAAGTGACAATAATTGCTGAATCATCTAATACCTACCGTTTGTATCTCTGTACACACCAATTATGCATTGAAATTCCATTCGACAATTTGATGTATCGGGTTGAAAAACCCGAGCGGATATTGAACCTATAGCCACGGCCTTCAGATCGTTGAATACTCCACCATACCTTCAACTTGATCCCATATGTTTCAAAGTGATACTAGTTTAACCAGTAAATAAAAGAAGATGCGTCTCTTTCGTGTGCAAATCAAGATGCCTACCGCGATAATCTTACAAAGCAACAACCTTCATCACACAGCCAATGTAATTTCAATGGCCGACTATCGATATGCTTAATAACGATCGATGTTGGCATTGAATTTTCATTTGAGATAATACACTCGATCGAAGTGCATCATGGGAAAGTTGTTTCTGATCGGTAATAACTGTATTTCATCACTGAATTAAATTCGTTTTTAAATTTATCATATTTCCTAGGATCGATGGTCGTATTGTGTGCCTGTGCTAGTGGGAAAAGTCTTAGTAGGAAACGCCGGCAAGACTTTGTGTTTCCCGACGATGTGCTGTCTTTTTACAATCACGGTCAATTTCCGAATCAATTTCCAGGCGTGTTCTCAAATCCATTCCAAGAGCAACCACAAAACCCACCGCGGCAGCAGTTTTTCCAGCCACAGCAACCAACGCCCGATGGATTTTTTTCGCAACAAGGGCGCGAGTTTTACCCAAGACCCTTCGAGTTTGGATTTGGATCACCATCACTACAGCAACCAACAACTGTGAGACCAGAGCAGATAATTACAACTGCTTCACCCGGCTTGCTGGCTTGTATGGAAAATTGTCCGACTACCTCGGAATACAATCCGATTTGTGGTACCAATCGTCAGCTGTACGGCAATGAACAGAAATTCAATTGCGCCGTGAGATGCGGAGCACGTAAGTTAGATAAATAGATAGTTTTTGCGGTGTTAACTCTAAATATTTATCTATATATGTATCTCTTCACAGAGGTAGGAATCTGGAGACGTGGATCGTGTGAGGGCTTATTCAATATGATGAGGGGATGAGGATCTTTTGGGTTGGCTACTGTAAGTCAGATTTGTGTATCTTCAAAGTTGACTGTACTTTTACATTTGTGGAGCAAGTTTTTGTACAATAAACCATCATCTAGGCCTAGGAAATTCTTGTTAGTTTTGGACTTGTAAACTTGTTGCTTTGTGTTACAGGAGCAAGTGAACGAATACGTCCACACCACAGCAGAAATCATAGGAAGAGTTAAGGCTTAACTACATTCGGCACAAAGTAAAGTACTAGCACGAAAATGTTTTTCCCTTTCCACACCATTTCAAATCTGTATTTTTCTCTCAACTTTTCACAAAGTGTGTTACTTGAAAGTTAGCTATACCTCTAACTTTCATGTGACACACTTTTTGAAAGCACGAAAAAAACTACTACTATGCACAAAAAAAGTTTGCGCCAATTGCTGATCTCGCCAATATAGAATAGATTGTCGCATTTTTGTTTACTTGTAACCATAGAAACGAACCTTTTTGCACAAAATGGCGGTACTTTGGGTTTACGTTCGTGTAAGAGCAAGCTTTTTAGATAAATTTCCTACCAGAAGGGGGCAACTGCGTTTGTGTGTGATCTTGCACTTTTTCACTTTTTGACTTTTTGCCGAATGTAGTTAAGCCTTTACACCTGCCAACTGAGGTTTCTTTGGCCTAAGACTGACTAGTAAGTCCTTGTCGAGAAACACCAAAGGAAACTCCATATAAGACCCACATCATCCCAGCTGTGCTCTATGGTGCAGAAGCATGGACGTTAGCAAAAGCGGATGAAAATCTTCTTGGTCGTTTCGAAAACAAAAATCTTTCAATGATTTTCGGTCCCGTTTGCGTTGACGGGCTTTGGAGGAGGAGATTTATCGGCAAACTCTACGAGCTATACAAGAACATCGACCTAGTCAGAGAAGTACGTATTAGTCGACTAAGATGGCTAGAACCTGTAAAGGGAATGGACACCAACGTACTGACCCGAAGGGTCTTCGATTTAAACCCGGAGGGGCAACGCTGTAAAGGAAGACCTCGTCTTAGGTGGCGCGCTCAAATGGAAGGTGATCTTAACCAACTTGAGATGCGGAACTGGAGGTGTTTAGTCAATGATCGGGCTAACTGGAGAGGCGTGTTGGTTGAGGTCAAGGTGCACCTCGGCTCGGATTGTAACGCCGCGCCGCCTAAGTAAATAAGTAAGAGTATATATAGACGTCTGCACATGAAGCTAAATTAAGATTTGTCACTTCTTTCTTAATTTTCCTGCGGCACATTTCTTGGATTGGGCGCAACAGGCAGTTTGTACTTAAAAAAAAATACTATTAAATTTCGCTGGTGAAATACTTCGGGGGAAAACCAACGGTGGAACGAAATAGAGTTTAATAAAATCAATGACGCTAATTTATAATCAGATAAAGAGTGATCTTGGAGTTGATTTAGTAGGTATATACGTGTCAAAGTTATTTTCACAAAATTGTTGGAATTTCTCGGATGTGTCGCGTTATCCGATTCAACAGAACGCGTAAACTATTTATCGCACCTGTCGCTGAAACTAGTTTTACCTCCAGCTCCATCCATTTAGAAAAAGAGTTACTATAATGAATGGAACGTTGGAATGGCCCCAGCGAAATCTGTATGTTTATGCATACGTGACCATGGTTTCGTAGTCACCTCCTAAGCATGAACTGTCGAAAGCGCCTTTTCTGGTCGAGATTGCTCGCCTACACATTACCTACACATGTCTTCGCCGCTGTCTATGTTCGGCCACTACACGTAGCTTCTGGCCAGGCTCATCAATCTCACCAGTCAAGGATGACTACTTGTCTGGGTTGAATAGTCTGATGATTGTGGTCGGTAACAATCGTTAACATTCTTCCGTAAAGAAAATTTAGCAGAATTTCTTCACCTCCGCCTCCAGGCTATTCTGACCATAATTGTGCTCCGCGTCCGCAGATATAATAGTCCTTAAATAAAAAATTAGTCTTTTCTGACCTTTAGATAAGTTACATGAATCTAGTAAAAAATTCGTCCTACTCGTTGAACCAGTTAGAGCTTCTGATGAATCGTAGGAGACTATGAATGTGTAGGTCTGTTAGATCATTGTAGTAGAAGGCTCCCAAATGGAGTTTCCGTTTTCGGGAGAGTGCCAGACAGGTGCAAAGGAAGTGATAAATTGTCTCCTCCTCCTCCTTGTCCAAACAGCTTCTCCAAAAATCGTTTGAGAGTACGCCAAGCCTTGTTGCATGCCTGCCTATAAGGCATAGTGTCCCGTAATGATACCTATTGTGGCGCTGATATACCTTCTGTCAAGAGAAATCAAATTCTTAGAACGTTTAAGATCCAGCTTTGTCAAGATCTGTTTTGTCACTAGCCGTTCGGACTTGGCATAAAATTGTAGGTCCCTTCCATTTGTCCCAAATATAGAAGCTCACACAAAACGAATGGTTGCGAGAAGCTAGGCCTAGGGTGTCTACCCGCCTGTTGCGCCACCTATTTATTTTTTTTAACGTAGTTTTCAAGAAAAAAAAACAATGGGTACGAAGCAACTAAGAGCTCCAAACTATCCCTGCAAAACGGGAAAAGAATATTGTAAAGCCTTGACTGCTACAAAGCAGACATATAACTGCCATCCAGGAAGTACGCTGGGATGGCTCTGATAGTTTATATTGGTGACTGTTATAGACAGCAGGGGCAGAGCTTATCTGGATGTGGATTTGTCACACGCAGCAGACATATTCAAAAACTTTAAAAAAAATGAAAAAAATCTTTAGGAAATGTTCCCCATGTTTTACGAGTTCCTTGATCAAACGTATGGGCACAGTCCTAAGTACGACGTTAAAATCAATTGTCACCCTTGATTTATCAATACCAGAATAGCCAAGGAGGACTAGAATGTAGACCCTCTAATCTGTACCAAGATCACTTACAAGATCATGTCTTTCCATTGTGTGAACGTCATTAATCGACAAACTAAATGGCCTCTTTCGGTGCGGTTTTAGACCAGTTAGGGTGACAGCCGGACAAATGTTCACTCTATGACGGATCCTGGAGAAAACCAATGAAGTTTATTACGCAATACCCACCATTTGCTTATCGACTCATACATATATGAAGGTGAAGATGGCATACCAAAAAAACCTCAAAGAAAAAAGTCCAAATGGCGTTAAATCGCAAGATCTGGATGGGGAATTCTGACTCATACAGTAATTGAATTGTTTGGCTGACTGTATGGCATGTGGCACCGTCTTGTTGGAAACACATCCATATCTTGTAATTTAGGCACTAAAAACTGGGTTATCATGTCACCATAACGAGCACCATTAATTGCTACTGGCTGACCAACCGCATTTTCGAAGAAGAATGGTCCGATAATGCCTCCTTTAGCCCAAAATCCGCACCAAACAGTCACGCGTTGTGGATGCATTTGCTCTCAACAATTACTCTTGCGTTTTCTAAACCCCAAATGCCACAATTTTGACAATCAACGAAGCCACCAAGAAAATGATCATCACTAAAGATGATTTTCAAAATTTTTCAAATATTGCTCAACAATGAAAATCCGTTGTTCTTTCGTATAGCGCTCTATTTTTACTAACCCCGAACTGTCAGCTGTCAGCTGTCACATTGTTATCTTTTTTTCCCGTTGGCATCAATGTACAATGAAATAGAGCAAAACTCAAATTTTGCGTGAATTATGCGACACCCTTTAGAAGGTAACGAAAGAAATTATGCTTTTTTAGTGAAGCGGACATGCATATTGCCATCAATTAGAAAATTGTTTAACATAATTGAAGTCATAAAAGAGAATGATGCCCAGTTGCACAGTGCCAGAGTTCAGCGTAACTTAAGTTTGAGTAGAGACGAACAGATAAGTGTCACTCATGCATATTTTGCGTTTCACAGTCGATTCCCTATACTCACCTCAAATGGTACAAAAAACTTGGCAGCACTTAGAAAAATTGTTGTTTTGCAATATTTAATAATTTATTCGATTTTCCAAATGGTTTGTTAGGAGGCTCTCAGATTGAGGAAACAAGCAACTAACAACTGTCAATAAGCAATACGCAACTTTATTTTAGCCTATTCTCACATCGAAGCAACAGTATGGCCTGAAATTTCTACCTAACATGTCATCCGACGACTCCGATGATTCGATTTTTCTAATGTTCCATTAAATGTTGCCGGTACAATGTTAAAAAAAATTTTAAAATCGGCCAAATAGTTCCAGAGTTAGGTCCTACCACCCCTTTACCCCTCCCCCGTCTCACACTTAGTTCTTACGTAACCGGTACTGATCCGAAAGTCCTAAGTCAATAGACATAAGATTTTACATAAATAAAAACTCGTCACAGGTATAATTTGATTATTCATACTACGCGATCATATCGTTACACTTTCCATAGCTGCAGATCCCAGCTATATTATATTTAGGGGTATCGCGAATAAATTCCGATGGAATTTTTTCCCTTGTCAGCAATGTAAATCAAATTGCTGAATGGGAAACATTCCCGGGGAAATATTATTCGCGATAGGGGTGATTATGTTCGATTGTGTATATCTACGCATCGCTAACTCCTTATATGTACGTGTACGTACTATATCCATATCCAATCCCTTCATCAAATTGAACTACGCCATGCATGGGCATGTACGTACAATGTGCATTTTGAATGCCCGTCGTGCGAGTAATAATATTCTATTTTTGGAACGCAATACAAAACTACCCCTAAGCACAACTGCAATCGATGAAGCAATTTTCTTCGCACTTGGCCAATTAAAATCTATTTTCAATTGGTTGTATTTGTATATCACCCTCTGCATGGACCAGAAAGATGAATGTTAGCTCAAAATACTCGGTAAAGTATTGCCTAACAATTAAAAGCATATCTAGAATTGCTTTTAATAAATTCATGAATATAATTGCAAGTTAAGCGTAGTAAGGTCGAAATAGAAAAGTTAGTTTGAAAAGTTTTTCAACCCTTATAGGACGAATTTTGAAAAACGATGAATGAGGCATGTAATAATTTTGACTTATCTATCAACGTACAAACTTTCAAGTTCATACGAATAAAGGTTGGTGAGGCCCCCCTTATTCCCCGCGACTCCTTTACTCCAGAGCAATTATCACCCACCCTACGGACTAAGTTGGCCGCACATCTATAAATCAGAACAAAAATCATGAAAATCGGACGAATGGTTCTCGAGTTATGGAGAAACGAACAGACGGACGTTGCATTTTATAAGTAGTACTAGCAACGCCCGCGGCTCCGCCCGCTGGTTTCTTTTCTATTAAATTAAATTCAAATTTATTTCAGCTATCATATACAAAATTAACGTTCGTTATACCCTCCATAGGAAGGTATATTCACTTTGTCATTACGTTTGTAACGCCAAGAAGGATTCACCGGAGACCCTATAAAGTATATAATATTCTGAATCAGGATCACATTCTGAATTGATTTAGCCATGTCCGTCCGTCTTTCTGTTGAAAGCACGATAGCGTCCAAACGAATTGACCTAGGCGAAACTAATTTTATGAAACGACTTCTTTTTACCGTCGCCAGTATGGAAAATGGCTACGTCGGTCAAGTAGTTCTGGTACCTTCCATACAAAGCCAATATTAGACACATGCGTGTACCTGTACCAGTACATAAAGTGGAGGGTATCAAAGCATCGGCCAGGCCGATGGTAACACTTTTACTTGTTTTTATTTTGCCTTCTTTTTAAGCTTACATCGCTATGCCTTTTCATAAACTATACCTACATGTTATTTATTTAATGGGCGCAAGTAGCTATAAACATATTACGCCTACAGCTCACACACGAACATTCAATATATAGCTGTCCATGTGAAAGACGTGGCTGTCGGAGGTCAACTCTGGCAATGGCCGAGTAGTTCTGAAGATAACCCCTATACCCCTGTTTCCCCTTCCCCCATCTCTAACTAACCTATACTGATCCGGATGATGTAGCCGGTACAATCTTGAAAAAAATCGGCCAAATAGTTCCAGAGTTAGTTCCTACCACTCCTTTACCCCTCCCCCGTCGTCAACTTAGTCCTTACGTAACCTGTACTGATCCGAAAGTCCCAATTTAATGGACATAAGACTTCACATAAATAAAAACTCGTCACAGGTATGATCTAATTATTTATACTACGCGATCATATTGTTACACTTTCCATAGCTGCAGATCTCAAATACATATATGTATGTAGATATGTATCTATCACTTACGCACCACAAACCTCTTATATATACGTAGATGTACATATATACATATTTAGTTTGTTTTATGCATATCCATTGCCTACATCAAATTTAACTACGCCATACATGAGTATGTACGTACAATGTGCATTCTGAATGCCAGTCGAGCGAGTAATCGTATTCTATTTTGGGAACGCAATATAAAACTACCCCTAAGCACAACTGCAATCGAGAAATCATTTTTTTCGCACTTGACCAAATAAGATCTATTTTCGATTTATTATATCTCACCCTCTGGATGGACCAGAAAGATGCATTTTAGCTCAAAATACTCGGTGAAGTATTGGCTAACAAATAAAAGCATTTCTTGAAATGGCATACGTAGATTTATGAGTATAATGGCAAGTTGAGCGTAGTAAGGTCGAAATAGAAAAGAAGGGTGCAAACGTTGTTTAACCCTTATAGGACGAATTTTGGAAAACCATAAATGAGGCATGTAATTATTTTGACTTATCAATCAACATACAAACTTTCAAGTTCATACGGCTAACGGTTCGTGAGACCCCCCTTATTCCCCGCGACCCCTTTACTCCTGAGTAATTCTCACCCACCCTACGGACTAAGTTGTCCACACATCTATAAATCAGAAAAAGAATCATTACAATCGGACGAATGGTTCTCGAGTTATGGAGAAACGAACAGACGGACGTTGCATTTTATAAGTAGTATGGATATGGATATGGATGGATGGATATGACGCTATGAAACAGAAATCGAATCTTGAGTGGAATTTGAGGGAGAATGGATACTTAAGTGGGCACTGTGCAACTGGGCATGAGCCAAACCAGTCCTCTTTATCTGTGCCACCTATCGTACATTGTGGCCGAAAAAATAGAGACTTCTGGTACCAAATCGTTCCCCTGTCCGCATCATAAAGGAACAATTACAATTACAGATATTTTTCACTCTATTAAGAGTACCAACTTGTTCGCATCTGGAAAGTGGCTTAATATGTTATGGTTTATCCTATTTTCCAGTCTCTCAGACCTCTAAAAGAGATTTCTCAAAGGACCATCAAGTGGACCTGATGGATTTATTTTTAATCACACATTTTGAACTTATAAGCAAAACAAAAAAGTACGATCGAGGTACGATATGGCCTGTCATTGACCTTAAGTGTTTAACCTTCGTTTTCGACTACTAGACAAAAAGCCATACCACAAAGTCGGTTTTAATGCTTGTGTTTACACTTCATGAGTGATCCAAGGTGTGGTAGTCGTAGCCCGTTCAGTTTGTTTACGGCTTTGGGCTTATTTCTCCGCACAACGCCTTTGCTCTCCACAAATTACTACATTTGCTCGCTTTCGTTCTGCAGATCTACATACTTACATAATGTTCTATGGTAGCGACAAGTTTTAACTTAAGCACACATCTAACTCTAGCACCACGGAGTATACATGCCTACATATTTCTTGTATTTTAATTCATTTTAGAGCAATGTCGTCATACTGCTAAACTACCTCGTTATAAAAATGCCATAGATCTGTCAGCTAAAAAATTCCCACAATTAGTCATTCGTCTCATGTACTAGTACTCGGGGTAATGCCACTAGACTTACGTACTACCAATTACATTATTTCCCTCTCACCTAATTGCAGTACGCTACGGCTAACAGATAAAAGGTTATTGTCGCAACTTTGTCTCAGCGACCTTGATAATAAAAAAAAAACTCCTTTATAACTGATTCTCGGTCTTGTTGTGATATTTTTTAAACCGCTCCTCATCACAACATCAATGTTTCAAAATGAAGACTAGTCTAACCAGTTAGCTGTGCTTTGTAATAGCAGGTCTATCTGTCAGACAGTAAACAACCAAATCCTACGAGAAACCATATCATAACAGACCTGAATGGCTAGCCAACAACTTCATTCAGCTTACTTTTCTCCGTCGCCGGTTGCCAAACGATCATCAGTATCAGTCAGAGCAATGATAATAGTTCAGTGACTAAGGCAGCACAGTGTTTTTGTGGTTTTTTCTCGGTATAGATCTACTTTCTTAGATTCATTCTGGTTAATTGATCATTAACGGTCACGTAGGAAGTTAGTTCCCATCATTCGAGAAAGTGTATTCTGGCAATCAAAGTATGAGTATACAGGCCAAGTGGTTTGTGATCGGTAATCAGCAGAGACAGCTCGTTCTGAAGAAACTTAACTAAAATCTTGTCCAATTCCTTAGGACTAGTGGTGTATCTGTTGTGTTCCGAAGTCAGTGCTATGAACCTTAAAAGAAAACGCCGGCAGGATATCTTTTTTCCCGATGAATTTGATAGTTTTGAGAGTCGTTCTAAATTTCAAAATCAATTCCCAGGACCACCACCGCCTGCACAGTTTTTCCAACAGCAACGCCCTCAAGCTCCTGTTGGACGCGTCCCCTTCCCAACACCGATCCTCCCCGGACCGCCAGCAAACATCAACTCTCCACAGGAAGCGTCTACTGTGACACCTGATGTGATGCTTACAACTCCATCTCCAAGCTTTCTACGGTGCATAGGGAACTGCCCTACCACCTCTGAATACAATCCAATTTGTGGAACCAATCGTCAATTGTACTTCAACGAGCAGAAGTTCAATTGTGCGTTGAGATGCGGTGCACGTAAGTTATTTTTTGTTGTTCGTCATTGAAGATACATGGTTGCGAGAGTAAGTTCGTTCAATTCTCCGCAGAGGTTCGAATCTGGAGGCGTGGATCTTGTCAAGGCCTGTTCCCAATGATGAGAGGCTGAGCGTATTGTTATTTTGCTAAACAATGGTAATTAACATTTTAGATAAATTGGTTTGTTATTCTGTAAACGATGCGACACGGATGAATTAATTAGCAATAGCAACATAATTATGCATCTCTTGTGGTTTTTTTTTTTATTTTTGAATCGGTTAAGTATAAGTTGCCAAGACAAGTGTGTACGGTTTATTTATTACTGTGAATTAAATTTGTCAGCAATCGAATGTTTGTTTTACGAATTTTTCGCCAATCACCTTATATTATATTTGGAAATCAAAAATTAGTTTTAATAATGAAATCACATTAAAAAAATTAATTATTTGTACTTATGCCGTATGCAGAATTATTATAGAACTAAATACTTATACTTACTGACGTTAAATATGTATTCACATACATAGAATAAAACAAAAGCATCAAATAACATAAAAAAAAAACAAACAAACAAACAACAACCAGAAAATCAAGACTACAAATCCAATATCTACCAAAATTTAATCGAAAATCTTTATGATAACGAATTAAAGTTGTTTTACTTATCCGAAAAAAAAAAATAATTACAAATTAAAACAATTGTTTGTGTGCCTTTTTATTTATTGTCTTTGAAGGCACAAAACCTAATTTGCTTACATGAACTGCTTTCTATCGTGGTTTTTGAACTCATTTGCATCTTAAGAAACGGTAATAAATATGCATCGGTTCTTCTAGAAAAATTGTTATCTCAGGCAAGTTAAAGCCTTAAAGCTATAGTACATATGTATTTTTTTCAACCTTTCAAAGATCTTTATTTGTATATGGAATATAAAGGAGGTTATTGACCGCATTCTGCCAGAAATAATTGCTTTATTTGTAGTATACTGTAGAAGCTGCATGGACGAGGAGGAGGAAGAGACAATTCTTCACCTCCTATGCACGTGCCCTGCCCTTTCAACTCGGAGAAAGCTATATCTCGGAGAATACTTCTTCGACAATCTCGGCGAACTCGCTAATGCAAGCATAAGTTGCCTCCAACGCTTTATTTTCAGCTCCTCTTGGTTCAACGGGTAGTTGTGAGATCATCAGATCCTGTGGTATCACAATGGGCCTCCTCTGGCCTACGTGAGGCTGCACTTGTTGCGGCCTGCCACTCTAACCTAACCTAACCTAACCTAATTGCTTTATTTAGAGTTAGCTTTATTTAGGGACTTTCAGTTGAACCGCGGCTCCGCTAGCTAATGTTAATGACACAAAACAGTAAAAACTAGACCGCCGACTTCCCGTGCACCTACCCGATTCTCCCCGGAAAAAATTACCCTGTCTGTGAGTACGTGTAAATGTCAAAATTAATGGCGGCAATGATTTTCCATGCTATACCATGGGCCTAGGATTTTTCAAGTTTGCGTGCGTTAATGGCGCTCCTCCATGTACCTGTCACGGACTACATTACGCCTTATCTAGAGTTTACAAGAACAAGACCCTTCTCTAGCGCCTATCCCAGCAGGGAAGAATGGAGAGACGGACTCGTACCTAGCACACCAACCATAGCCGTATTCACAGACGGATCAAGGTGTCTTCTCTGAATCGCTGGGTATATCAAAATCGATTCGCCTCCCCGACCATAACAGCGTTTTCCAAGCAGAGTGAGTGTTGTCCTGGCAGTGACAACAGCAGCCCGTGAGTCTGTGGTAAGGGCAATACCACCTGAAGGTATTACCTTATTTATCGACAGCCAGGCAGCAATAAAAGCCATAACAGCACCAGAAATAAAATCGAAGCTTGTGAAGTGCTGTCGCGAAGAACTCATGGCTCTTGGTACACAGCACAAGGTATCACTCTGCTGGGTTCCGGGACATGAAAGCATTTCAGGCAATGAGAAAGTAGATGAATTAGCAAGACAATTTTCGACAGCTGTTTCAGAACAAGCTGATCCCTCTGTAGACATCCCGCCTTGCACACTCAAGCTTGAAGCAGGGAGGAAGGCCACAAGTGAGGCGAACGCAAGATGGGCCACCTTAAACACCTGTAACACAGCAAGAATGCTATGGCCATCCTTCAACGAATCCAAAACCGAGAAGATAATGCGGAAGGATAGGAAATCCCTGGTCCACCCTCGTAGGTATCATAACAGGGCACAACACCCTGCGGTACCATATGAAGAAAATGGGCTTAACGGAAGAAGAACTTTGCAGAGGCTGCGTTGATGAGGAAGCTCTTGAGGATACAACCCACTTCCTAGGTCACTGCCCAAGTCTCCAACACACCAGGTACAAATTTCTAGGGAGTCACTTCTTCAACGACCTAGACGAGCTTTCCAGCACATCAATAGAGAAGATAATGAACTTCGTCAAATCAACAGGAGGGTTTGTATATAACAGCCCAGTAAGTAATTTTAATACAGGATTATAATGGGTAAGGGACAACCTCTTTCCCCCTATGGGAATCACAATGGGTCAGTATTGACCTGAGTGTGGCACGGAGAAAATCCTCGCCAGCCCACAAACCTAACCTAATGGCGCTCCTTTGATTTTGTACAGCACCAATACATGAAAAATCCCGCCGGCAGCTTGTAGGCAAAGTCCGTCATGTGGGAGGAGTCGACGGTCTATTCTTACTGGTTTGTGGTTAACCAGTAGGTAACCTTCCTATTGACAGGCAACAAAGAATGACCATATCTGCTATTTTTGATAAAAACATCGATGGATAAATAAGTATAGATATCAATTCAAATAATTTTCAGTCATTTATATTGCAAATCCACCACACGTCATTTGAACAATTCAACATTTCAACAAACAACGATAATATCTGTGGTAATGTGTTTTAATTATTTCTTAAATAGTTATCCCCATTCGTCTATATATGGAAGTAGTATTTGTCTTGCTCGCCTATTGTTTCTTTTTGGAAAATACGAATAGAAGATAATGGTAAGACAACAAACAAATAAATTTCCGCAGTCTCTTTCCTTCTTCTGTTTTTTTGCTATGGGGAAGCTTTGGCGTAAGGTCTTACGGAGGGCTCGTTCTTTCTTACGGTGTCAACTTTTCGAACTCCGGTAAGAAGTACCTTTAACTGATTTTAGTCGGATACGTCATTTTATCCAATTCCCAAATAGGTAGAAAAGGGACGAAAAAAAAATTAATTTCTTGGATTTTGGAAAGTTTGTTTGGGACCCGAGTTAACAGGGACTAATGTGTTTTTACTGATGCATTTTACTGATAGCTATAAAACTGAGGCCTAAAGCGCGGTTGGGTTGGGATGGGAATGGGACACTAACTCGGACGGAATATTCTGTGAGAACGGGCATCGTGGGTATACCGACATACTATAGACCCAAGTATAGGTATCTGGTTGCAAGGCTGCGAATGAGTGCAGGGAGTTCCAATAAGAATTATTAACATTATGAATTAGCTTTTTTTGTAGAGTATCTCTTCCACAATCTACATGTTATCCGCCGAGTTCCATTTGTTATTAATTTGTTAAAGTTATTGAATTATTTAAAGCGAAATTGAAAAATACTGCTAAGTAGTAGTCTGTGGATGGTGTAAGTCCTGCCTAAATCAAATGCTCAGCCACCTAAAGAATATAGAGATCGACGTGTCCACTTATTTTTGTTACAATCGATTGAAAGAATAATCCTTCTTCGGCCTCTTAGTCAAAAACTTGTAACCCCAAAAGTTAGGGACTTAGGGGTCAGATGTTACCTTTCGGCTATTGTAGACAGATCGCTTTAAACAGAAGGTTTTTCTCAACAGCATGACAGTGCCAATTGTCTTTCATAAACATAGTAAAATTGTCATTCACCTCAATGACTTAATATACCGTACATAATTGTTTCACTGACGTATTTCCCAAACTAATGGCAACTAAAACACATTTACAACTGACCGCCAAGTTGAGTGCTGACAAATCGCTAAAGTGGTTCGTACATATGTTGAAGTTCGAAGACTGTGTATAGGTAGATCCGCCGGATTTATGAAAAAAACAAAATAATTAAGAAAACTTTGAAAAAGCTTCTAATTTCCAAGTAATCACGCAAAAAGAAAAAAGAAGAAAAAAAAACTGCGATAAGTCATGAAAATGATAACCGCCTTAAAGAAGATCATCACTCACAAGACACCGCGCGCCGCCGCCGCCGCTGCCAACACGATCATCTAATGAAAGTTGATTACGAATCGTACTTGAACGCAAGATCAGTTGTATTCTAGAGCTGCCCACGTCGCTGTCACATTATCAAATCGTTATTTTTAGTTAGAATTTCGTCGGAGAATCTAGAGCAGATCATGAGATCAACGCTTTTAATTGGTGAGTTATTGCATTTCCATGCACCAGTGGAGTGATCCTTTCTCTTTGTGTATTTGAAGGATCCCTCATTTGGGCCGTGGTTTGCGTCCACTCGATGACCAGAGTGGAGCATCCCCTTTCGATCAATAAACGGGCAGCTTCGCCTCAAATTTTCACACGTCCAGCAAACAGCACATACGGAGGTAACAATCAAACCCAGTTCCAATGGGTTAAGGTTGACAATCAGTGGGTCCGGAGAGATGGCACTAAGCTACCAGGATACTCGCAGGCTAATGTCCCCTACAATCAGAGTGCAGGTCAATGGAACACACCAAGTCGTGGCGCTGTACCCAGCCAGCCGAGTGGTGTGAACTCTTGGAATACACCACAAAAACCTGGCAATCAGTCGGTGCCTGCTGGAAGACCAGTGCAGCAACCAACACGTCAGACATCCCAACAGTTTGCCCCTAGTCGTCAAAATTCAACATCTCAGGGTGGGCTGGGCTGGAATCCTAATGCCGATCGTGCACTTACTCAAGACCTGCCGAGAACAACACCACGTCCTCCGGTAACTGCGGCCACCACTCAACGCCCGGTAGTGCCTCAAACTCCCCCACCAGCTCGCTCTCCCGCAGCTGGCACTCCGCCAGTCCAGCCGCCATTTGGCGCTGGTGCAGGCTTCCCCCAAAAACAGCCAACCAACAATAGGCAGTGGAATCCAGACGCCAGCTTGACCTATGGCCTGCAGAGCGGCCAAAGTGGCCAAGCGCAACGTTCCAGACCTACACCCAGTCCAAATACTGGACGCTCCGGCACCAATCCATGGGGTGGACTCTTCAACCGTTAACTTTGTAAAAACTCAATAAAAGCACACATACTCCCTTGAGCGCAAAAAAAAATTATTTAATCTCGAAAGTCAGGAGGCATTTAAGGCCAGAAGGACTGTGTTAGCCACTTGTCGTTGTTTTGATTCCACAGCAAGGTGCCCTCCTTGGCTTCTGGATCAGTTGATTTCACAGGTGTCCATGTACGAGTTGCCGGTTCATAGATGAAGGTTTTGTTTCCCGATTGCGGATTGTCGTTGGTCGGTTTCGGTTGTGGTTGAGGGAGCGGTTTCACCTGGGAAGGGTTAATAATCTCATATTCCAGGCTCGGATCAGGTTTGGTGACATTCTGTGGAATGTCACGAGGGGACCCCAGTCCCACCAATGCAGCTATAATGGAGAGCACCAGGTATGACTAATGTTTAGGGAAAGTATTTGGCAAATATTTACCACAAACTATAAACAGCGCCAGAGTGATCTTCATCGTAGTTGGCTTGTAAACAGACGTCAGACGTAAACTGATGGGTTAGCCAAGCACACGACGAATACAACTAAAGCTGACACCGGAAAAGATAATAATAACTGAGAGAGCTTGAGAGCTTTTCTGTGTTTTGTCTTAATCGGTGCTAATTGCTAATTTATTCCGATGAAGCGAGCGAAGATTTAACGGCAAACGGCTTGTGCGTCGAGATGATGAAGATCAATAGTCGAGACTATTTTGCTGGGTTATGTGACAGCTGCACTTTTTAATTTTATATTGGAAGTTGTTTCTAGAGTGAGGATTGAATATAGTTCCCGATAAATTGCATTTTTGACAGCACAGCATGCGCCAATGGATGTCATGCTGTCATTCATAGAATCTGAATGTTCACCTTGGAATTTGAAAATGGGTATGGCTACTGACGATCAATGCAAATGTTATTTTTTTACAATGACATAGAATTCGTAATAAACGTTTTGTAATAATTTGCTGGCGTATTAGCTCGTATTCGATTTCACGTAAGAAGGCCGGCACGGCGGTTGATATCGGTATCAACGGTATGAACAGACTATTGTTGTTTTCGGTTGGTCGTCCAGAACCGTCCGGAAGAACTCTCCGCGATTCTGAATTCAAATCCAGAAGCAAATTTCTCCTCTTTTCAGGAGAAGAATTGTCAGTTGAGTGCCTATCGAACGCTTTCAGAAGCCGAATACGACATATAAGTCGCAATAAAAATATGTAGGTACCTACTAAAGAGGTGAATACAAGAACATCCTCATCCCACTCAAATGTCATCGAGCAATTCGTGACAATTTGTTTGACTGCTGAGTGTGCCATCTGTTATAGAAAGTTCGAAATGATTTGACTAAATCGTCATTTTGCGCAGTTGCAGTATTTCTACAATGGATGGCACTGTGTTCTATGTAAAAAAACACAGAGGTTTCACACTTTCGCCGCACTGAACCAAAAGCGCCAGTGCTTCATATTTCCTCGCAGGTTTGTATGAAACTGACATATTACTAACAGTCCATATTGTATTGTCAAATGTACAAGTAAGTTTGCCTGACATTTCTGGTGGCGAGGAAAAGAACCCTCTCAGATACGCAGCAATCTGTCA
The DNA here is from genome assembly GCA_949372485.1 of Cheilosia soror. Classification (NCBI taxonomy): domain Eukaryota; kingdom Metazoa; phylum Arthropoda; class Insecta; order Diptera; family Syrphidae; genus Cheilosia; species Cheilosia soror. The sequence goes on along the minus strand of OX443561.1, from coordinate 31,514,440 downwards.
TCGGTCAGCAGTACGTGTATTTTTGTAGGTACAGGTAATTTATTTATTTTATGAATGAAAAACTGTTTGAATTGATGTTAACTCCTTGTCGGTCTAAGATTCCAGTATTGTTTATGAAAAATAAAATAACCCCGGGTCCATAAAATATGTTTAAGTCATTTAAATAATTTAGTTTTTTGGATTAGACCCTTTTTTAACTGCTTAAAGTTCTTTATATTATTGTTTATATTCTATTTATTGTGCAGCACGATCCCAAATGTCAATGGCGGACCCAACTAACCAAGATTTATTTCACACTTTGTCGGTAACTATCTGAAATATTGCAGAATATTTTATCGGCATAAAACGATTCACTCGTGAAGGGGAAGGGCTCTAGGAGGTGTGATACCAGATTCAGCAAACAGGGATGTAACTGGTCTGGTTATAAATGCATCCTCGATAAGGTCAAAAGACCACGAAATCCTAAGAAATCTTACAAAGTCTTAGATGAAGCTAGTGAAGGAAAAAATGAGACGATCGATGCAGTACTTGTTCTTTATTTTCCATTATTGTAAACTAGTTCGGAATTTATTTTTATGTTTTCACTTAACAAATGTACATATTTATTTTGAACAATATTTAATTATTACATGTCGCTTAGCATCTTTTCGGTATATTTTTTCGCTGATCTGTAAAATGTTTGTGTCTAGTAGGGTTCAAATTATCGCCGCTAGGGTACACCCTCCATTTCTCAATATGTCAATAGTCTATAATCTATAGTATGTCAATAGTCGTGTCCACATCTGTTCCCATAATTACAGCTGTCAAAATTACTCCGTGTAGGTACCTAGTTATTTAATATATCTTAATCAAAGATTTATGAGAGTGCATTTTAGATATTAGCAAATAGCTTTTAATAAATACGTTTCGGATATTATTTCATTTTGGAGCGTTAATGCACTTCCTATAGTGTCATAAAAAAATAAATAAATAAATAGGTAGCGCAACAGGCGGGTAGACACCCAAGGCCTAGTTTCTCGCAACCATTCGTTTTGTGTGAGTTTATATTTTTGGGACGAATGGAAGGGACCTACAATTTTATGCCGAGTCTGAAAGGCTGAATTGAGAAGCTTTTTCATGACAGTCATACTCTTGGATGTTTGTCAGACGTTCCCGAGAGGTGGCGCAGTAGAAAAAACTTTAAGATGTAATTTGTGTTTTTCCGGGGATCCAACCGGGGATAGCGCCCCGGGGCGTTATGACATGTACCCCAATCTGCATACCATAAATAACCAAGGGAAAAATGTGTAGTATAGTTTCTAGTAAAGTTGTCCATAGAGCACTGGTCAAACCCTCTCCTTGAATTTTATGCTTATTTTGTCTAGAGATAGTCATCCTCATCAGACTTATACAAGTACAGATCTCGCTGGCGCATACAGCATACATTTATTTCTTTTATTTTGTTGCCTTATCTGAGGCACATAAGGTTATTTTACAGGACTAGAACGTGTTAAAGTGCTAGTACACGGCATGTAGAAAGCCACATACGTATGTATCACTGACGTCATTTCTACGTCAGCGAATGGTCCCAATGGCTACATCCTACATGCCGTGTAAAAGCTCTCTTTGTGCACTCTCTATTGCCGTCAGAGCTACATATATGTATGTAGCTTACTATACATGCCGTGTACTAGCACCTTTAGAGGTATATGCTAATTTAAGTTCATCTCTCTATCCAACACAAGATCTATAGGTAGTTGGTACGTTGGACTTAGTGCACCAGTGGTAAATATGCTGAACTCTAAGCGAAGAGTGTCACGTTCGAACTCGGAGAAACAGAAATGCGTCATCTCTCACGAACGACAGTAGGTATAACTGTCACAAACCAGAGAGAATAGACCGCCAGCTTCGGCTATTGCACCCGATATCTAGGATGTCTTTTGCCCTCAAACACTTGTTTGTTCGCTTCGAAACCGTACGTGTCGTGGAAATCTTTCGGATTCCTGTAGCCATAGTACCGACTGTAGTTACCATAGATGAATCAAGAATTTGTCTCTGGATTGGTGTTAATGTTGATCCTTATTTTGGGACTATGGTGAAATCTTGTTACTGGGACGGTATCACTAATTTCGTTTTTGCTTCTTTTTTTAGGAGAATTCGTGGAATCCGTTTCAGATTTTCGCTCTAAACTTTCTGATTCTTGGGACAGACTGTTTTTGTTTACCACTGCCGGCTTTCTGGATCTGGATCTGGAATTAAAAAAGTTATCTCTTAAAATTTAGTTGTAAAAGGCTTACAACTACGCCTTCACAAAAAAATGCTTTTATTTTAGCTGAACTGTCAACGGGAAAAAATTCAACACGGCATTATGACAGCTTGATGACAGTTCAGTTATTTTACCTCCCGCCATTTAGCATTTATTTTTTTTTTTTTTTTTGCTTATTCACACGTAGTCTCACTAGTCATAGATAGAAAAAGAGGTGGAGCTACTTATTTAAAAACTGGCTCTATGAAACTCTCATTTTTGGCCGAAGCTGGTGGTCTATTCTCTCTGGTTTGTGATAACTATCCTAAGGAAGTTTCTCAACTCAGCCCCTCGGACACGGCATAAAATTGTAGTTTACTTCGATCTGTCGCAAAAAATATGAAACTCAAACAGCTGAATGGTTGTAAGAAACTAGACCTACAGTGCCTGCCTATATCTATTATATGGACCTGTCACGCCAACTATTTATTATTATGCATTTCAGTTGGTACTATCAGAAAATTGAGATGATTTCCTTTTTAATTTACCTACTTACTTACGAAGTGGCATTGCAGTCTGGGGACAATTTAAACCTCAATGAATACGGTTGCATCCAGTTACGAAAAGATGGTTTAATTTTTGGAACTAGATGATAGCTGAATGGACCAACTTCGTTAAAAAAAGAGTGAGTTGTGTTAAACCGTAAATGAGCGTTTGTCAGTGAATTTGTTTGAACTTCAAAGAAATCGCTGATTTTCGCACAATTCCACTTGTAACTGGGTCAGGGCCGCAGCTACCGCTGATCAGCCAGGGACCCCAATATATAAGAGGCTTCCGAAAATAAAGGGCCTCCAAACATGGAGCGAATTTCCATAAAAAAAGTATTTATTTTAACCGTCAAAATATTTAATTTGAAGGTTGAAATGATTATTGGTAGGGTAGGGTGGGGCAGATTCAACACTTTTTTCGTCAGACTTCAATTATTTTTTTTCCAAAATATATATTTGAATAATTGTTTTTTTATTGAAAGCTATGATTATTTAACTACAAAAATCCATAATTTCTTAAAAGTTAAATTCACCCAAATAATTTTAAAAATACAAAATTTAAAACTGCCTTAAAAAGACGATTCTGCCCCATGGTGGGGTACAATCGTCATCCGGGTGGGGGACTTTCGACATTAATTTAGAAGACACAAGAATGGTAATAAAAATCAATTAGTAAAACATTTTATATATTGGAGTATAACGTACTGCTGAAATCATGGTTTCTATTCGAGTCCATAGTACTATATAAAAGGCAATGTCTGTCTGTTGGTCCATCCATAACTCAAGAACCCATATTTATTCGATTTGCATGATTTTTTTTTCTTAATCATAAATTTGTTGCCCAATTAGTCCGAAGAGTAGGTGGTAACTGGCGAGGGGTAAAGGAGTCGGGGGTAGTGGATCTCTAGAGCTGTTTATCTGATTTTCATTATTTTGGGCTATGTCGAAACTGCCCCATGTGCTTTAGTCGAAAGTGCCCCATTCTTTCTTATAGTAGACGTTATTGTTTTTCACAAAACTTCTAAAGAAAATTCTATCAAATATTATAATTAACTTAAATGTATTATAAAGACAAACGTTTGACACTCACAACCAAAGAATTCCCATAAGAAACAATTAAATATCACTTACCTCGTATAATAGAAAAATTACGAAAAATCACTCAAAAAATTAAAAACCGGTCTGACAACCACAACTGCTGAAGAAGACCTGCCATAGTTCGTGTACGATCTGAGAGAACAGTGTGGTAAGATTTGCCTTCAAACATTTTATCTAAAAATTAACCGCCTTTCCGTAATTGCGAAAGTCGAAAGTACCCCATCGTCGAAAGTACCCCACCCTACCCTAATCCTAATGATTAAATCCAATCTGGTAAACTCTAAAATAAACCATCACACAGTACTGTTGCGATGGGTTCCTGTTCCTGGACATGTTTGTGTAAAAGGGAGCGAGGCAGCAGATAAACTGGTTAGATGCGGCTTTGAAATGGACATACTATTAGCTGACAGGTGTCAAGTACTACCAGCTATCAACTCAGCTAAAAGCGTCATTGAACAACACTTCCCGTCGTACCATACCTCGCAGCTTGTAAAAGGTAAACGATCTTAACATCTTTCATAGAAACTAGATCCGATTGCTCGTCGGGGTAATAACCGGACATTGCAACACTGGAAACATGGCCAAAAGACTGGGTAACTTTACAAAAGACTTCGGCAAAAGTTGCAGAGATGATGATATGGCATAGAATCTGAGGAACATCTCCTGTGGCACTGCCCAGCCCTCCAAGAACGCCTCTACGCTTGTACAGGGTTTTTCAATAAGAGCGCTACAAAAGGTTTTGGATATCAATGAAATTCTTTATTCCTGTGAAAGTATTTTCGATGCCATTATGTATGAAACTCGATTTCTTTTGGATGGTCACCACGGGCACGCTTGCAGAAGTCCAGACGCTGAACCCAATTTTCGACGGTAGAGAGACGGTCACAGAGAACGACGTGTGAGAGACACATTTGGGCTTTCTTCAACTGAAGCCTCAGCGGCAGCAATATTCTCGACACTGCGGGCACTTCTTTGTCTCACTGGTACGGGAACATTTTGTACTGTGCCTGTGGATTCAAATTTTTCCACTAGTCGCTCAATTGTTGATCTGCTAGGACGATTATGACGACCATAAATTGGACGTAGCGCTCTTAATGTTGAGGCCACGATTTCGGCCAAATTTCGGTAGTAAATTTTAATAATTTCGACTCGTTGTTGGCTCGTATATCTTTTCATCATGAAATGGCAAACTTTACTGAAGAGAAATGTCAAAAGAGCGGCAAGAAATTCGGAGTCGTTTGCTGTCCCTGTCGCTCTACTTTTGTAGCGTCCCTGTTGAAAAACCCTTTACATATAATAGAAGCACAGTTCTGTGACGACTTGGAAGATCTAGCAACGATACCTCTACCAAATTTAAGAAGATGCACCATATAAAAAGGGTAATCTAATCACAATGGGCCTCAATGGCAAACTGCCCCTCTAACCTAACCTAACCTAATGCCCAATGCTTTTCCGCCATAGGTATAGAAGGAGTGTACTGAGAAGAGTCTAAGAGTTTTTAGAGTTTCCTGATAAAAGCCTTACTGCTCAACCCCTGGAAGAACATAAAAACCACCTTAAAGGCCTATAATTACATAATTCTACTGGCTTTATACAAGTGGAATCTATTTAAGGATTTAAAAGTTCCTAAGGCAGTTATTTAAAGACTGCTAAACTTTCGACTGAAGTAAAGTCAATGGGCCTTACCAATGTTAATTTTTAACCTTCACCTAAAATGTTTTGTAGGTCACAAAGTGTCGCCATTGTGAATTCGTAAAATTTAAAATTAATTTATTTGTGGAATTTATTTACCACGCAATGTCTCCCAAATCATTGGTAGGTATTTTTAAGAAGTAATTACTTTAGCTTAATCGACACCCGAACAACCAAGAGTGTATTCGACTATTAGACCTTGTATAGGCATAGAGAAGATCAACTTGATAAATTTTCAATGGACAGTGCGTGGTTACAATGCCCAATTTAATCGGAAGTGCGCGCATATTCTGTCTATCTGTAGATCAGAAATTCAGCCTCTCAATTGAATATTTATAAAATGTTATTAGTTCCATATTAGTGAGTACTATCAAGCAGCTCGTGTGAACCGTTTCAAGTTGAAAACTTCTTACGACAAGAAAATATCAAGAAGATGATGTCCCAATTACAAGTGACTCTCTGTTGTGGTTAGTTTAAGTTTAGGTTTTCTTTTCAATACAATTTTGACAATAATATCCTTTTTCTAGCTTTAATTTTAGTGGCGACTGTTGGTGCTCGGCCACAAGTCTGGAATATTGGTTTCGGTCCAAATAGTCAGCTGAATGGAAACCGTCCGCAGGGTCCAAATGGACGTGAGAATCCATTTTTACGACAAACTGATCAGAATTTCAGTACTTCAACAACAACAACTGCTCCAACAGTCCAGGTGACAACTCCTTCGCGGGCTTTCTATGATTGTATGGGCCGCTGTCCAACAACATCCGAATACAATCCAATCTGTGGAAGTGACCAAGTAAGCTACCATAATCTGGGAAGATTGCAATGTGCAGCGCGATGTGGAACAAGTGAGTAGTTATTTTTTTAGAACGTATTTATGCTGTAATTGTCGAATCTTTTTTTGACAGATGTATCAGTGGTGCGAAGTGGGACTTGTGCGGCCTTGTAAATTCTGCTGGGATGAGATAAAGCAACTAGAATTAATATTAATAAAATTTAAATCTGTGGTCTTGGGGATTTCTGTTTTACTTATCAGCTGAGGGCTGTAAGAGGTCAGCTTAGTGTATTGAATTTGTTGTTCAAATACATATAAATAATTCGCCATATGAAGGAGATTCCTATTCATTTTTAAGCAAATCGTCAAAAGCCTTTTGATTTCCTGGGAAAATTATTTGCATAAGATGTATAGATATTGTTTTACAAAATGGTCAGTGAAAGACACAAGTTTATGAAAACTGTCGGAACATACAAGCTTCCTACGCAGCTGAGGTAGTTAATTAGTTATTCTATCTCATTCAGCTGGTGAAATGATAAAACACTTGTTGGGTTGTATTAAGCTAAGTAGGTACAGGTCAGATCTTACAATATTGTCAGATCTGTCAGTGAAAAATGTGTCCCAAATGTCTTACAACCGTCTGAACTTACAATTTTGTCTTACAATATTGTCAGAAATGTCATTGTCAGCCCATTGTATAAGACATCCATCTGACAATAAAATTGTCAGGTTGCTGACGATCGTCGGAACAAGTCTGAACACACAATTTTTATCATTGTCAGCCAATTAGGACATTGTAAGACTCATTGGAAATTGTCAGATGTCGTTGTTTATGGAAGCTAACAATAGCTTACAATTTTTTCATTGACAGACAGTTTAACCGGCGATGGAGAATAATTTAATCGATTCAAACAACTCTGCATTGGGAAAGTCGCCAACATAAAAAAAAATTAAAAAAAAAATCTTACAGAAAGAAAGTCCAGAGGGAATGGTCGCACGATAGTATAAACTGCCCAAAGAAGCCCTGTGACTTTCGACGAGTAACTTCGAGTAGAATCCCTCCTGCTGAGGACGGGCCACCCAATCCTTTGTCTAAACACGACATCGTTTTTGGGACAATTCATCATCCTCGCTGTCTTCCAACACGTAGGCAGTTTAAACAGTCGCAAGTGCAATATTTTGATCCATTATCCGTACTACAAAAAACAACCCACAAGACTTTGAATTTATCTGACAACAGATCGACCAATTTTTCAAATTCAAATATCTGCTGACCGTGTGAACACACAATTTTTCAACCTTACAATGTTGTCAGAAAAGTCATTGTCAGACCATTGTAACACATGCATCTGATAATTAAATTGTAAGACTTTGGGACAAAATCTTACCACCGTTCGAACGCACAATTTTGTATTGTAAGGTAGTTGGCTATTGTAAGCTAATTGTTAGTCATTGTCAATGCATTGACAGATCTGACAATATTGTAAGATCTTACAATCGTGTGTACTTAGCTATAGTAGCATTTAAAAAAAATGTGCACGACTGGGTCGCACGTAACTTTCTCGTTTATTGCGAATCTCGCAGAATCTCAGAGTCATTTTACCAAATTTTACGTTTAAAATCATACTCACTCAAGGTGTAATTAATACCGTGAATACATACTACAAAAACATAAACCTACGTATTAACTAGAACACTTTATTACTTTCAAATTTCACCCCGAACTGACACTTGAAGGAGGCAAGTAGGCGATGAATTTCAAATAAAATTGCTATGTACCGAAGTTTTGGACTTTACAAAAATATACCGTGTGTGAGTACAGATCGGGATTTGGGTAGTCATTTTTGAGAAATATTCATAAAACGGCAATATTAGAGTTTTCTGAGAAAAACTAAGTACGTGATCATGTTATGTTGTCTTAAATATGTATTTTGATCAAAATCGTTAGAGCGGTTTTTTGTAAAATTATGCTGACAAATGTTACAATTTGGATTCGAAAAGCACTGTTATTAAACTGTTTAGCTCAAAACTGAGTACGACATATTCTTCAAGATATAAACATTACCTAGCAGATATATTTTCATCCAAATCGAAAATGGTGTTTTCGAGATATGAGCAGTTTTTAAAGTACCGGTTTTAGCGATTGGGAAGGACGCATTCATGGTTCAAAAAACACTGTTTTTCAACTGTTTAGCTCAAAACTGAGCCAGTGGTATTACCATGGATTTAAGCATTACTTGAAAGTAACATTTTGATTATAATCCAAAATGGCGTTTTTGAGATATGAGCCTTTTTTTAAAGTACTATTATTAGGGATTTGGGTGGATATAAAAGGACGCAGTCTTTTTAAGGAAAAACTGAGTTTGCTATTAAGTTAAGAATGACATTAGTACCTTAAAAAAAAAATTTTTTTAAATCGTTTTTACCGTTTTCGAGAAAAAGCCAATTTTCAAAACTGCCGTTGCTGGACTTTTTACCGAAAAACTGGGTATGCAGTCATGTTAAGCATGCTTACATTAACTCAACTATCAATTTTGGTTCAAATCGTTAGAGCCGTTTTCGAAAAAATCTAAATTTAGGCATATTTCGTCATATTTCGTAAAATTTTTATATGGGAGGTACCGTTAATATTAGGGCTAGAATAAAAAAAAAAACGTCCCGAGCGGGAAGCCTACAAACTCTAAATACGAAGTTTGAATCAAATCCGTCCAAGCGTTTAGATTCCCCAGGGGTGGGACAGACAGACATACGGACGGACAGAATTGCGAGACCCACTTTTTTGAGTTCCCCTATCATCGTAATATCACAATTGATCAAAATCTCGAGTTCGAAATTTTGTACGAAAACAATATCTTTCTCTTAGATACTACGTATACGAGAAAGTTAAAAATCTATGTAGTTCACCTTAAACATTTTACGAATAAAATTGCATCTATAATTAATTGCATCTATAGTAAGCCCAAAATATGTCAAATCAGTTCCATTTTACTTATACTTAGGTGGCTCTACATATTGGGATGAACCCAGGCCTCAAATAACGAGCGCCTCCAATAAGCTCGATCCTTAGCTAACTGCCTCCAGTTGCGCACTCCAAGTCGGTTATGATGTGTATAGGAATTTACTTTGAACAAGAATCGCCGCATTATTCGCTTAGGCAACATGAATGCTCAACTCTGAGTTACTAATGCTGCCGTCCACTTACTGCCCACCGCATCAATTTCGAATTCAACGCATTCAACTCTAATGTACGATGCCCTCAATTTTATCCAACCTACGCGTTTGATCTGGTTGGACATCGTTGCTCACCGAGTTGCTAAAGAAGCGTGCGGGTAGTGTACGAGCTCTTGTTGCTCGTTGAACATGCTTATCTGTCCAACCCGTTCCTCAACTTCTTAAATTTTTTTGTTGACTCAGTTGCGTTGGGTGCGACGAAATGTGTGTGCCTGTGCTAGTTGAGCCGTTGGAATCAATCAACTGACATCTGTTTATCCACTGTGTATAGTTTATCATTAAATTCCAACTCAGTTGTCTAGATTATAGAACAAGACGATGGTCTAGACCTACCCTGCGCAGACCATTGCGGAAACACCAGCAAAAAAACATCTGCGCGTACAAGTAAATTAGTGCTAGACAACACAACAACAAATCCACCTCTAATAAAGCAATAAATAAAGGTAAAACGAAGTATGTATTGCTTTCAGTCACAGATCAAATAAAAAAAAAAACAAGAAACAATGCTCTGTAACCCTAGGAAGATCACTACCAAACTGATGTCGAAAGCGAAACTCGAAATATTTCATGAGGATGTGAGAAGCTGTCAGCTACCAAGTGCGTTCAACGCGTTGCCCAACAAGTAATGCTTGGTTAAAATGTACGAGGGTATCAACGCGTTCTTCAACTCTATGAGCAACCACAACGAAAATGCTCTTGTCCAACTCGGGGAACTTTTTTTTTTTGTCAAAATCAGACGTGTTGATCAACTAGATGTACGAGGTCATTCAGCAATTGAATGAGCTGGTCAACTAGGTGAACGGGGTTCTTCAACAGTTGAGTGAGTTGATAAACAAGGTGTACGGGGCCCACAACGCGTTCAACAAAGAAATGTTCAACTTTAATTGGAATTACGTTGCACAACATGAACAACGTGATTTTGTGCACTAGTGTACGAGCCTAAAAAAATTGTTTCTTCAACTGAAGAGTTCAATAAAATTGGTTGCTGCGTTGGGCACTAAGTGGGCGGCCAGCATAAGTTCGTTAAGTATCCCGTCTACAACATAAACTTGATAAAGGGGAAAAATAGCTCCTCCATGGAGATTACTTCTAGTCTACCCGATTTTCTTATTGAGCTTTGTCCGAGAGTGAAACTGATATTTCATGTGACAAAGCCACTTTTATTTACCCATACAACATTATTTAAAGCCCTTAATGTCGAAAAAGGCAGCCAGTGCAAATTCCTTATAGTGAAGGCTCCTTCTAGCATGTGAAAAGGTAGACCTAGGATAATAATAGGTCCTTATAAGCCTATAAGGACCTATTGCGCCAACTATTTCTATATTTTTTTTTATTTTGAAGACTCTTTCCTATTTTAGCCTCTACTTTATGTAGAGCTGTTTCTACCGATTTACGCTCTAATAGGTATTCCTTCTAGGATGTGCATAAAATTCCTTAGCAACATTTGCAATTTGTCAATTTATATTTGTTTATCTTGATGTGCCTACTCCCAGTTTCGATTTTATAAATGACTGTCGGCTTCGGTGAATTTGCAGACTGAAATCCTTTAAATTTGACTTTACCAAATTGAATAATTCCTTCTGTGGGTTTGTTCGTAATTCCTACGCGAAGGTTTAGGGAAAAGAAAAAGTCAGAAAATGCTTAACAGGTGGCGCTGTAGGCGCATATTCCTATCGAGATATCTCTCGAAGATCACCGACTCGATTGAGCTCAAATTTAAAAGGTGGTCTTGAGAACCATTCACATGAGAGCGAACTATATCTACGAACGAATATTCGCAAGTTTTGACAGTCCGTTCCCCTGAACACGGTCGCGGCAGTTCGTTAACTTCAGCCATCAGTTTCTATTATCAATTTCTAATTTGAGGTTAAGTTCGAACGAATATTTTATTCGCTCGTCTGTGGAACGCGGTTTAATCATATGGATTGCGACTAAACTTTGACAATTCGCGCCAAGGGTGTTTTCGTTCGCGGCAAAAAGTTTGGAATTCGAGATGTAATGTAGAATTTTCTATTCATAAATGGATCAAAAGTGGTTTGTTCGCACTTTATCAATTCGTTCGTTCGCTCTCATGTGAATGGTCCTTAAGGTAGGAGTGTTCTTCTTAAGATTGGTCAAAATTGTACAAAGGGTCGTGGCGCCTCCCATACAAAAAAAAAAACCTTTAAAATCGTATATATCTCGAAAACCACTGAACCAATTGAACTCAAATTTTAAGACAATCCTGGCTCGGGATAATTTCTGTGAATTGGTCAAAACTGGACAAAGAGGAGTGGCACCTCCCCTACAAAAAAAAACATCTTCTATGGGGTGAAATTCGATGACGTTATAACTCGATAACCGCTGGGTCGATTTTCATGATTTCTATGCAGTCGGCAAGTTCCTAAAATAAGTCGGCATTTGAATGCAAGTCACCGCCCACGGCTCGAACCCTCGCTACGTCCCTGATCAAAACCGTTGGAGTTCTCTTTCCTGGAAAGTGAGCTTCGACTAAAGCTTATAAAGCTTCCTCACTGCTTTCGGCCAATGCTTCATCCTCTATTAGAATTACAAAGAAGCTGGGAACTACCGCGTCTTTTGCAATAAATTTGGGAAGTCTGGCAGTTTCATTGGTATATCTGTAATCAATTTACAGAAAAGCTTTCAGGATTTTCTGATCAAGTATTTGAACTCTCTCTTGCTTTCTATATATTTATCCCACGTAATTATCATCCCTTAGCCCTGTTAAAAAAAGTGTCTGACCTATTTTCTCTTGGAGTTTAAAACTTCTTAACTACATATCTTTCCATATATATTATATTTATAGGTATATATCTATTCAATGTTTTGCATAGGTTATCAGCAGCCTTGTCTATATCTAGGGGATTGGCAAAACGAGGTGACGCATTCTCCAGGTTTTGTCCGACTATTCTCTTGTACCTAGACCTACTCCAGTCGGCAATAGTAGGGTTCCCGTACAGACCTATTTACGAAGCTTATTTGAAAGCGAATCCAACTGTGATCCTCAACGGATCGTAAGACTTAACTTTCGAAGCATTTGGCCATATGTTATTCTGCTGCTTACTCGAGTATTGACCTGGTAAGACCTGCAAGGAGAAGTCACTTTCACTTATTCTGTTTCGAGTCTTAGATGTTACTTATTGGCCTTGGGTAAAAAATCGACTAAAATTAACACAAGTTCCGTCAAAGTCTGGAAATTTACAACTCTTAAGGCAGTTGCTGTAGATAATCGGAACCATGTAAATGAAACTCAACAAAGGTAAAGCATAATGTAGATAATGACTATGGTTTTAATGGGCGCGAAATAAGATTGCTCCGCTAAGCTATTCGGCAAGGGGCTTTACTTTTGCCCCAAAAACTTAAAATTTGGTACCCAGTAAAGCAAGTTTGTTTATTTTTGAAATTGGATATAAATAAGATAAAAAAATTGTATAAATTGTAGTTTAAAAATAACTGCCTTTTGCTCGCGGCTTCGATCGTACGGCCCTCAGGATTTGGTACACAGAGATTCCCTCAAAGTCAGTTACCAACCCGGCTTTACGCGTGCTTAGGAATTACAATGCAAATTAAAGTCTTACAATTTTAGTGTTGAGAAATAGCGTTTGCAAATTTTCTTTTTGTATGGAAATTGCCACGCCCATTTGTCCGAACTTCACAAAAACCACCTCAATCAGTTTGGTGGTTTTCAAAATATACGATTTTGAACGTTGTTTTTGTATGGGAGTTGCCAGCGCCCCTTTGTACAATTTTGACCAAACTTCACAGACATTTCAGCTCTATTGGTGCTGAACTTTTCGAGTTTTTAAAGCGTACAAAAACCAACTTAACATTTTTAAATATTAACGAATTTAACCAAAGATACATTATAATACGATAGGAGTAGTAATTTCTGTTCTTAAACCTTATCACTGAGGTCTTTCAAATGCAAATATGTAGTTTTATAGATTTTGTGGGTCATATTTTTGAATAGGTACATACCAAAATAATAAAATTATTTAAATATTGCCATTTGTTTCTTTAAATATTTAATCTCATGGTTCTTACCAATAATCGCTTTTAACCTTCACCTTGAATTTATTTGAGAAGCTCGTAAAATTCAAGCCGAGAATGAGATACTAAGAATGATTACTAATACCACACAACCACAATGACATAACACACAACAAAAATGCAAACGATTAATATTTTTATCACCTATTCTTTAATTTAACCACATGGAGTTATTGTACTAATTACTAAGAACAATATTGTTCTCAACTAGCCGACTGGTAGACACGTTCCCCCTCGCAGCATTGAAACATCTGTTAATTAGAAAATGCGTGCACTATAGTTTTAAGTAACCAATTTGATTGTAAGTAGATACTCACTAGTTCCACATCGTGCAGCACACTGCAATCTTCCTAGATTATGATAGCTCACTTGATCACTCCCACAAATTGGATTGTATTCCGATGTTGATGGGCAACGGCTCAGACAATCATAGTATTCCCGCGATGGAGTTGTCACCTCAACTGTTGGAGCGGTTGTTGTTGTCGTCGAAGAACTGGATCCTTGGTCGATTTGTGGTAAAAATGGATTCTGTTGGCCATTTGGAATCAGCTGAAGGTTTGCATTTGGATTAAAGCCAATATTCCAGACTTGTGGACGAGCGCTAATACCCGCTAGTAGTAGAACTACTGGAAAAGGTATAAAGTTGTAGTCAAATAGAATCTAAAAACAAAAACAAAACTGACGTAAGCAGTATTGTTCTTACCACAACAGAGAGTTACTTGTAAATGACACATCGCCGTTTTGTTGTTACTAATATTGCTCTTGTATTATGAAGCAGTCTTTTGATTTGAAACGATTCACCCAAGCAACCTAATAGTACTCAACTCGCTAATATGTGGCTTGTAACATTTTATATAGCAGTTGTTCCGTGCGGAAATTTGATTCCCCTGTTCTAGAGAGAGCGAGATACGCTTACGCACTGTCATCTGCGCTCTTCAAGTGGTCAGGTCATTATAAAACCACCTTCCAATGGAAGTTGATCAAGCCATATAGATCTTTAATGGAATGTATATTCAAGAAAATCCATACGAATGTGGATCTTTAGTTGTCAAATTTACTACCTGCTGCAATGACAAGCTATGGCCTATTTCACCAACTTACAAATTGTTGTTTACAGGCATTTTTTTAACAAATTTGTGCAAAAATCTATTTTTTCTGTTTCACAAAAATTTCGTATTACAAAATTGTTTTTGTTATTTACAAAGAGAAATTTGTAGAAATTTCATTATTTCCGTTTCACCAAAAGTTAATTTTCTTTGTTGCTTACATGTACAAATATGTTAAAATTCATATTTTCTTTCAAGTTTGTGTTTCACCAAATCAAAAAGTTTTACAAATTTGTTCAATTACTTCAAATTTCTTACACTAGAAAGATCGTGTGTCGATTTAGTAACAATTTGTAATTTTTCAAAGGAAGGAACGTCGAAGGCATAGTAGCACCGATAGTGATATAAGTTTGTGCTAAATAGACGAAGAAAAAAAACTACGAAATTTCAGATTCTTTTATTTTCAATGAAAAATTTCAGTTTAAACGTGCTAAGCCAGAGGAACTAAAGGACCATTCAGATGAGAGCGAGCGAACAAATTGATCAAATGCGAACAAACCACTTTTGATGCATTTATGAACAGGAAATTGCACATTTTGCTATAGAGGAGGATAATTAATTATCCCACCAAAATGTATTGAGAAAACAAGTTTAAAAATAATTTACGAAATTTGGAATTTCAAACTTTCTGCCGCGAATGGAAACACCATCGGTGGTGCGAATTGTCAAAGTTTATTCGCAATCCACATTTTTTAACGGCTAGAGAAATTTCTCGTAGGAACTGAAGGCTGAAGTTTGTGAACTGCCGCCACCATGAAAAGTGGCAAACCGTCAAAACTCGCGAATATTTGTTCGTTTGTAGGTAGTTGGTCCCTCTCATGTGAATAGTCCTTAAGACAAATTGGACGTCGGATTGCAAATCAGTCTGAAAAATAAACTTTTCACTGACACCGATATGAACATACTTGCATCAATTTCTAACAGGTTAGAAAATCTGCCGAAAAAAAATATTTTTCTTAAATAAATAGTTGGCGCAACAGCCGTATATAATAGCTTCTCACAACCATTCGTTTTTGAGAGTTTTATTTTTGGGACTAATGGAAGAGACCCACAATTTTATGCCGAGTCCGAACGGCTGAATTGAGATGATTTTTCAGGACAGTTATACTCTTAGATGTTTGTCAGACGTTCGCGAGAGGTGACGCAGTAAGATGTAATTTGTGGTTTTCCGAGGATCGAACCCGGGGCTTGGGCCCTTCGCACAGTAGTCCAGCACACTAACCACTGCGCCCACCATTTTTCCAACATTTTTCTTATCGCGAATAAAACCGATAAAAATGTTGTTTCTGTTAATTTTCTCCTTTGATGTTATCACAAAGATTGTTAGAAGAATTACAAAATTATGAAAAACATTTGTTGTTTAAAACTCTGAAAAATATACGGTGAAACGGTTTGTTTTTCTATTTGTAAATAACAAATACAATTTCCCTTCATTTTTTTCTCTTTCTAACAAATTTGTTGGAATTGAATTTGAAGTTTGTGAAATAGAAAATCAGTTAACATATTTGAAAATGTAATCAACAAATACAAATTTGTAATTATAATTGTAATTTGGTGAAATAGGCCACTGATCTAAGAGCAATAGGGGCATTGATGATAATATTAGAGGTCGTACTAAACCATATGGGAGGTTTTCTTTAAGAGCACCCTATTTATAAAGTAATATTTTAATATTTTCCTTGTTGCATTTATTTTGTTAGAAAAAACACCAAAATTACGTCTGTTCCTTTCGACCATTCCCAGTGAACCACTGAACGAATGTGTTCTCCTAGCTGAATGTATCGCGAACGTAGTTACATTTTAGTGGAAAAGAAAAAGATTCATTATGTATAATGTTTTTTTGTTACGCCCTTCTCCCCTTGCACGGCATTTTCAGATGAACTCGTCTTTAAACAAAATCTTCTAAAAACAAACACCCGGCCATAAGGGGTGGACATTACAGTGAAGTAAAATATAATAAAGATGGTGGATGGTAAATATAACTCCGAAAGCTTCACATCAGACTAAGTCCTTTGTATAGACTTTAATCTCGATATACCAGCCTATATTCAAGCGGGGAAGAATGAGAGTCTAAAACTATGGATAAATGACGTAAAGATCTCAGAAATGGAGATATAGAAGACAGTCACCATCAGAGATAACTACAAGGCGGTGCAAACTTATGTCGTTTTCGGTTGGTCGTCCAGAACTGTCCGGAAGAACTCTCCGCGCGATTCTGAGTTCAAATCCAGAAGCAAATTTCTCTTCTTTTCAGTAGAAGAACTGTCAGTTGAGTGCCAGTTCCGGACGGTTCTGGACGACCAACCGAAAACGGCATTAATCACAATATCGGAAGATCTTAAAATTTTTGCAAATGACGTCGTACGTCAATCATATTTGACATTTGTGAACTAGACAGCTGCAGTATACAAACAGACAAGCAAGAACGTGAAATAATTGGCCGCGTCCCATTGACCGCTAGATGACTAGCGCGCATGCGAAACTCCATATAAAAAAAAAACTAACATTTCATCATTTGCGCTAGAACTCTAGCACATATTGCGAAATGTCAGTTTTTTTTTATATGGAGTTTGGCATGCGCGCTAGTCATCCAGCGGTCAATGAAAGGCGGGCATTATGTCGATGTTTTTTACTAATAAATCGGTCGGTGGTGTTAGCGCAGCTTGAATTTCGACGTCGATTTCCTAATCGTGTCGCCCCAATTGGGCAAACATTCTGACACTTCGGTACTCGACTCGAACAGACTTAACAGATTTGGCTTAAGGAGAATATTCGACAGGAATGTGAACAGTTTATCACCGGAAATCTTGCGGAAAGTCATGGAAAATGCGATAAAACGGGACCAAATGTATATTAAACCTAGAGGTAGCCACTTGACGGATATCATCTTTTCTACTTAACAGACAAATTTTAAAGGCCCAAATCAAGATTTCCATTGCTCATTTTATTTAGTATAAAATTATAATCAAAAAACAAAATTTGATCTTCTTGACAGTCAAGCAGCCCTATTATTTCTAACAAATTCAAATCAAAAACTTTTAGGAAATGTTGCGACACAACCCAGCATTATTGGGCACCATTCTCTGCAGGGTTCCCGGACATAGTTAAACTGAAGGTACCTAGCAGATGTTTTTACAAGAATGGTGATTCACCTTTAGGCCCTCTACCTCGAGCGGTCGTGATGTGGTTTCTTACGTGGCGAACTCGTTCTTAACCTTTCTTAACCTAACCTTCTTCCCAGTGAACTCGAAAAGTGAACAAAAGTGAATCACTTGGTTTGATGGATTTGGCTAAATTTGGTCAAACTCTGTTTCCGATTTTATGAATGCTAAAGTTGGACATGAGAGAACCTCATGAAGAAAGAAAAACACTTTGGAATCTTTCAAATGCATTTTGTAATTGACTTCTTTAGGTTTTAGGTTTTCGGAATGTGATACCTACTTGGTTTTGATAAATGAAAACGTCATTTCACTCTAAATTAAAATAATATTTGATATCTGACAAGTGACCAAACTGTGGTAGTTCTTGCGCAGAACGACGACGATGAGTAATAAATATGTCCAAATAGCCACGTGCCAATTGCGCTAATAAATTACCTTGGGCTAATTTCCTGACCTTTATGAATGTGTTGAAAAGAGAAGTTCACCATATCTTATTCTTAACACAGACATAAAATTTAAATCTAGCTAAAGAAAACGTCAAAAAATTAGCCTACGATATTAATTTGTCGTCTTTCTCGTCTTTCGTTTTCCACCGCGATATAGTGTCAGAAAATTATCATAGGCTACGCAATTGACACACGGCCTAAATATATCAAAGTCGAATGGTAAAAAACATTGAGTTGCAAATGCTTTTCGTATAAAATTGAACTGAATTTTAATTAAAATTTCGAACAATGGTTTGTTGGGAAGCGCCAATGATTCGTCCATTGACATTGACAATCGGCTGAGATTCTCAGATGAACTTGAAGCGAACGAAATGCGAATCGACTTGTTGAGTGGGGAAGCGAGGAGTACCTAACAACGATTCTGGGATTGACCCTGACAATTTCTGTTGGAAAATATTGTCGAATTTCAGTCAGTGAATTATTGTTTGAGAGAATTACATTAACAACTCGTAGACACAGTCACTTTGGTAAAAATGATAGCTATTTCGAACTACACCACTAATTCATCAACACCATCATCATCAGACTCCTTGTTTTTATTGGCACAGGAACTACGCGAACGGAATTTTCACAATCGCTAAATATAGGTATACCCAGATGAAATGAGCACATTTGAACCAGACCTTCTACATCCGTCAACCAATTATTGTCAATTTAATAGTGCAGTTTGTTTTTTTTATAATAAGCTTCAACTGTGTTGTACAGATGCTGGTGGGTAATCCACCAACTGGTTTTATTTGTTTCTATCACAGAGACGTAGTCGACAGCCCCTAACGCCATATGGGGTTTCCCACTGAGCGGAGAGCAATTGCAAACAAAAAAAATGTATACTTTTGGTTAAGGTATTTTGGGATTGTATCTGTATGTTGCTACCAGAGAGAAATACCACTTATCGCTTCCCTGTGCAACGATCAATCTATAGAGATCAAAAAAAAAAAATTCGCGAATACGGTTCAACATTAGGCGTGTTCGAGTGTGTTTTTAAATGGAATACTGAACAAGAAGACGCTCTTAACAGCAGCTTTGACAAGTTACTATACATATGTAGGTATAGAAAGATCACTGACGCAGGGAAACAGGTGGGACAAGATAGAACCGGCTGGTGAACATTTTGGGAACTACCTACTTGGGTCACATTGGTGACTAATTAAATTTTAATGAATAAAAGAGTTCGCCGAAAATAATTCTTTCTCAGATATGATGATATTTTTTTTATGAAAATTATGGAATTGGGTCTGAAAGGTGAGTTCATAAAATGAGTTCCGTGCGGTATTCTCGTCGTTTTAAAGACACAAAGGCCGGTTCATGTAATTAGTACTATATTAACAAAACATTCCGTTATGAAATGCATTTAATATATTGATCCAATGTAAAGTGATGTGTCAATGTGAATGCGGTTTCGTTTACTTTATCAAAGCCCAACGTTTCATAAGGGAAACGTTTTTAGAATACCTCGGTATAATCTGTTCAGGTAGCTACCTCCTTAAGGGTATACTCAGTGGTCCTATATTTGTCATTTTATTTACGGCTCTTGGAACTGTAGATCTTATTAAAATGGCAACTATAAACCTTTCTGACAGTTTAACAAATTAAGTACATGCTTAAAGAACTAGATTGCAATAACGTAAACTGGACCCAAAGGAATTCCGGATATAGTACTCAAGAGCTGTGCACCAAAACTTGCACCTGACCCTTTACTGTACTCACATCGAATCTACAACCGTTGGTGCACAGCAGACAAGTCGCTGACCTTTGCTTGTTCTATAGGTACATACTTCCATAGTAGATGTTCCGAGGAACTCAAAGACATTATCCCTCAAAATGCATCTTTTGGGCGCCCCACAAGACAGGCAGCTAATGCTCATGACATGACCATACAGTACACTTGACAACCGCGAGGACATTAATTTTTCAAAACTCCTTCTGATACAGGACAAACAAACATTTTAACTCGCTTTTCTTGGGGTTATATTTCCAGAAGACTACAATTTGCAGCAATTTAAGTGCAGAACTTACATAACGTCTGAAACAATCTCGGGCGCTGATGAAGCGTTATAGGTTCGCCTTTCCCGGGAAAAGTATTTAGCGTCCCTGGTTCTATGAGAGAGGGCTTTACTTCTTAGATGCCTTCTTAGCCCGAGTATTCCTTATGCTCCTTACCAATTCATCTGACGCTGCTTTGAAAAGCTCGGCCGGTAGGCCATTCGCCCCGCAGCTTTCTTCGACTTTAGTTTGGTTGGATATTGCTATCTTCACTTCGTGTAGAGGGTCATTCTGCCTGACAGCGGTTTGTTGATCGTCTCCACCGTTCAACAGTCTGCAGAACTGTTCTTTAAAAATTCTCAGCACTGACTGTGAGTCTATTTCCGTGTTCTCATGCTCATATCTGCAGGCTTCTGTTCGGGCCCTGTATCCTTGGGTGGATCGTTTTACCCTTTGGTAGAACCTTCGAACATTTCCCCTGCATTAGCAGCACCCCTCAATTGATTCGAACTCCCGCTTCTCGTGCTTTTTTTTGTGATACACATCGAACTAATAACTAAAGAAGGAATTAATGAAAGCCTTTTAACCGAGCCATGCGATTGGTACAACTTCAACTAAATGAGCTGAATGATTACCTAGGCTAGAAGGTGAAAACTAAAAGATGAAGGTAGCTCTGCGCGACTTCCTGAAAATGTCACTGCGGTCACTAGTGTGCGGTCGAAGGATTTTTCATCCGTTCCTTGGGAAAATTTACGAGTTATTAGGTTAACTAGTAGGACAATACTCGCGGATTTCATTTTAGGAGCAAAAGTATGATTTTTATTAAAAATCTCGACGAAAGCATCGAGTTATGTGTCTGCTAAGCGAAGTGAAAAACTTTTAAGTTAGCCAAACCTTTTTTTAATTACAAAGCCACGTTTTAACTACAAAATTCATGAAAAAAAAATCAGCAAAACCTGTAGGGATAGGTAAAAATATAGCTTTCAAAAATCTTTTCAATGTTCCAAATTTTACAAACTTTGGCTGTTTATGGCAGCCACCGTATATAACTTAATTCGCTGAGGTTCAGTCTACAAGTTTGCAACTGAAGTAGATACGCTGGTTGCTACCGTGAAGACAAGAACTTCTAGCCCTGCTTTCCCGATAGATCCCTACGAATATAGGTACAATAATTACAACCAACGCGGTTTTTGTTTCCGAAATCCGAATCTGATTCCTTGTAGTCAGCAATTTTGCACAATGATTGACGAATGTACAAGTTGGCCTGCGATATCTGGTGACGAGGAAAAGAAATCTCTCAGATACTCATTGGTCACAATCCTGTGTTTCAGTTATCGGTAAGCGGTACGTGTATTTTTGTACAGGTAATATATATATTTTTTCGCTGATCTGCCAAATTTGTATGTCTAGAAGGGTTCAAATTATCGCCGCTAAGATGCACCCTCCATTTCTCAATTATGCAATGAATTATTAAATGAATGTAATAGATTGCAAAATATAGTACATGCTGTCAACAAGAAGGGATGCACAACATCGACGAATCGGACAAAACGTCACGATAGACAACTTTAACTTTGAGGTGGTTAGGGACTTTATCTACCTCGGCTCCGCCCTCCGCTATAAGCTCTGATAATGACCACAAACCAGTAAGAACTAGACCGCCGACATTCCGTGCACCTACCCGATTCTCCCCGGAAAAAATTACCCTTTCTGTGAATACGTGTAAATGTCAAAATTAATGGCGGCAATGATTTTCCATGCTATACCGTGGGCCTATGATTTTTCAAGTATGATGCGTGCGTTAATGGCGCTCCTTTAATTTTGTACAGCACCAATATATGAAAAATCGTGGGCCCGCCAGCAGCTTGTAAGCAAGCAAAGTCCGTTATGTGGGAGGAGTCGACGGTCTATTCTTACTAGTTTGTGATAATGACACCACAACAGAAATCAAACGAAGATTTACACTTGCCAACCGCTGTTTCTTTGGCCTAAGAAAGCAACTGACTAGTAAGGCCTTGTCAAGAAACACTATAAGGAGACTCTATATAAGGCCCTCATCATCCCAGTCCTACTCTATGGCCCAGAAGCATGGACGTTTCGAACGCAAAATTCTTCGACTGATTTTCGCCCGATTGCTTTGACGAGTTTTGGAGGAGAAGATTTAACAGCGAACTCTACGAGCTGTACAGCGATATCGACATGGACAGAAAAGTACAACGTATCAGTCGACTTAGATGGCTAGGACATGTAGAGCGAATGGACACCAACGCTCCGGCCCCAAGAGTCTTCGATTCCAACCCGGAGGGACAAAATGATGATTTTTTGAAAAATGATTTTTAAAATGTCGAATTAAACAAATTAATAAAAATGTAGTTCCAATTAAAACATGAATGCCATGAAATCCTGTTGCTATAAAAAAAAGTAGATCCATAAACAGCATCAGCAATTGTGAAAGGAGGAAGACCTCGCCTTAGGTGGCGCGCACAAGTGAAAGGGGACCTCAACCAACTTGGATTGCGCAACTGGAGGCGGTTAGGCAAAGATCGGGCTAACTGGAGAGGCCACCTGGACTGTAGCGCCATCTAAGTAAGTAATAGACTTACACTAAGGTGTAATTTTAAAATTAATTACAAAATGAAATAAAATAAAATGAAAGGTTAAATTTAAACTAATTTCGATGCAAGTTGTTGATTCTTTTGCGTGTGCTCGAAGAAGCAGCCTTCAAAAAATAGTAAAGTTTATTACAATATAAAGACTTGTGGTAGACCACCTAAACTGTGTAATGCTTATAGAGATAGTAGACTTGTAGAGCCTCTATGTCTATTCTCAGAATTGTAGCTTAATTAAATACCGGATGTAAAGCAATAACCGCAATAATATAAAGAATGTGCTTTGGATAATATCCAATTCAAGAATCTAAGACTGTTAAGGACCCCAGATTCTGACCTAATTGAAAAGTGCCTACAACCAAACCCTAGCTATAGGGGTTGTTATAATTAAAAATGGAATAGGGGGATGAAAGACTGTATCCGGTCCGGGTGCTGGAGCAGAATTCTGAGAAATATAGGTTACTAAGCCGAGACGATAGTCCTCCTGCATACGCTGGTTATCTTAGCAGAGGATCAGATCAGTTGAAAGGGTGAGTGGAAAACACAACACAAATTGAGCTACGTCTGAACACCGGCAAAGGCGGTTAAAAGTGAACAAGTTTAGAGAAGCCATATGAAACTTCAGGTATCACCTTCAGAATATGGCTAATGATTATTGACCAGAACTTTGGAAGCAGAAGACCAATTTGACATTTGAGTGAAATCTACTCCAAAAAAATACGTTTCGTCTTGACGTGGTGAGTGGGCTATCAGTAGACGACCACTCCATCTGATCAGACGCAATGTTTGCTCGGTCTAAAGGTGCTAGTACACGATATGTAGCACGCCTCATATATATGTGGCTCTGACGTCAACAGAGAGTACACAAAGAGAGCTTGTACACGGCATGTACCCATTTGGGACCATTCGTTCTTAATGAACATTTTGGGCCAATTATTGTCTTTTTTATGTTTTCGATGATTTCAAGAAGTACTATAAAATCGTCGCTAAGTGCCAGCCTGAGCCTACTAGCATATACATATCCGAGACTTCGCTCGCGTTACAGAAGTGCGTTTTTGCTTTGGCCCTCTTTTCCCACTTTTAAAGTTTGAATTTGCCCAAATCCCTTCTACGAGTAATTGCTTACTTTGGCCGTAAGAGGAAATTTGTTTGAGCTTCCTAGCTCTTACTGTTTGGGCTGGGGGTTGATCACCAATCAGACAGGACAAACTTTTTTATATAATGAGATTGAGGCATCGTCATCCGAGATAGTGCAGACTTCAAGGGCATATCCATACTTCCGTTCTGTCCCATATTTGACTAACAGACATAGTGGATGGATTAATGCAAATGCGGTTAAATTTGAATCTGTAATTTGTCCTGAGGTATTTTGAAGATTCCTTGCAAAGAACGTACGTTCTTCAAATTTGTACAAGGGTGCCTATAAGAACATATGCCTCTATTGAGTCTATTGTGCTCTTCAGCCTTGTTTTGTTTACAGGTTTTCTGTAATAACCCGATATTTAAATTTTTATATAGAGAAAAAAACGCATTTTTCAAATCGATAAAATAATCATTTATCTATAAAATCCAAAAATGTACATTCAGAAAAGAGAAGAAAAAAAAATACTTAAACCTACAGAAAAATGTGCAATAATTATTTTTGTTCACAATAAAAATCACAGACAAAAATGCGCATGCGATGTTTGAACAGATTCAATTAGTGTTCATTGGCTTCGTGGCCTTTTTTTGAGATCTTTTAGCGTCCCTAGCACGTTTCTTTTGCACTGCTTCAGTGTCAGCAATGGTATTCTCCATGCGCTGCTGCCGATCGGGTGTGATAAAAAATCCAGTCAACTTTCCTTCCCATACTGTCAGTTTGACATCGACAGATGAGAACATCCTTAGCTCGATGGGTGGCTTGGTGGAGTTCTTCTCTGATATGTATATAGCCTTAGGTGCTTTACTGGCGTCAACCACAACTTTTTGTAGTTTAAATTGAATAGTAATCAAGTGCCCGGTTTCCAGAGTTATTACTTCTACTGAATGTCGGTAAATATCGGTAATGACGGCTCGAACATTAATCGTTTTTTTCGCTTTAACGTAACGTTTAAAGTACAAGTTGACACTCTCCTCGCCCGCATTCTTGGCACTATGTTTCTGGTCATTACAAATCTGTGCTAAATCGTGCAGCTCTTCGGTGGTGCGTTTAGGTGGGGCTGTATAGCCTAGAGCCGCACTCAGCAGTCTGAAAGTGAAACACAAATTGATGTTGAGTTCGAGATCACAGAATCTGATAAAGCAGTACAAATTCACAACATGTTCAACCACCGTGTACTCACCTATGAACGAGTATGTCGGGATAGCGTCGGATGGGGCTGGTAAAATGCGTATAAATCGGTATAGCCAACGCATAGTGACGTAAATCCGCTTCTGTGTCTACGTTCTCACTGCAGAAGTACCTACAAAGCGAATGATTGTCAATGAATTTGCTGAGCAACAGCGTTTCCATTACATTTACCTGGCCCTCATCATTGGCTTGGTCAGCAGGTAGTTCATACCAGCCGACACCACTTCGGGGCTGCAACTCGCCCCGCAAATGCGCTTCATTCCATCATAAATCGACTTTGAACTGCTAAAGTCGAGGTCAATGCCCATGGCGGACAACTTTGCTATCAGACTCCGTATGGCACTCGGTTTCGGGGGCTGATGGTTGCGCAGAAAAGATATATCTGGAAAATGCTTGTAAATAAACTGGGCCACTGACTGATTAGCCAGCAGCATGAACTCCTCAATCAGATAGTTCGCCGTCAAGCGACTGGATATTACATAGCTAAGAGGTTCGCCTGTCTTTGGATCGAATTGAAAGTAGAACTGGGGCTTGTCAATGGACAAAGATCCGTTCTCGAAGCGATTATCGCGCATGATTGTTGCCAACGAATTAAGTTTGTGCACCCTTTGCACAATGTCGGCCACGGTGAATCCGTTGCAGATTGTAGGAAAATCGTCTACGGTGAACGTCTCGTCTGGATTGTCGATGATCTTTTGTGCGTGTTCGTAGGCAAGCTGCGTGCAGGAACGAATTATGCTTCTCGCAAAGCGTGTGGATATTACCTTTGCCTTGTCGTCCATCACCCAGAATACCGAAAATGCAAACTTGTCAGCGTTGGGCAGCAAAGAGCACTTCATGCAGAGCGTCTTGGGCAGCATGTGAATGACCTCGTTGACAAGGTAAATGCTGGTCGCTCGCAGCTTGACTAGCTCATCTAACTCGGAGCTCTCCTCTAGAAAGCCAGTCACATCGGATATATGCACACCGATCTCATAGCAGCCATTGTCGAGTGCTTTGCACGACATAGCGTCGTCCAAGTCCCGGGCTGTGAGTGGATCAATCGTGAATATGCACTCCTTGCGCAGGTCTTCTCTGCTCAATAGGTCCGCTTCGGTTATGGTCACAGGACTATCCCACATTTGTTCAAAGCGCTCCTCAAATGGCTGCACATCCCTGAGTCCGTTGTGTAGGAGGATAGCTTTGATTTCATCCTGTAGGTTACCACACTTTCCAACGGCTGAATGCAACTTGCCAATGCAGCGGCCGTTGTCTTTAATTTCACTAATCTGTGCAAGGTACAGGAAGCCTAGTACATCATCGGATTTCTGCTTGGTCAGCACCTCCTCGCACTGTGCCACCGGGATGTATATCATGGGAACTTTCATGTCTCGCGGCTTGAGCTTGAAAAACTCACCATCGCTGAGGTTGATTTTGTCGTTGAACGATATCGATCCGACAAATAGCCGATTGCCAATCTCCTTGACAAGACGAATAACAAACGCCTGGCGCGCCAATGGAGAAGCTATAACTTCAGTTTTCTTAAGTACTTCTACGTCATCCTTGCACTCGTTTACACAGTCGCTATCTGAAAGATTCAGGTACATTATTTAGGTATTTAGGTGTTTTGTTTGGTAACTACTTACCTATAGTTAGCTCCGGGGGCTCTACCTCCTCTGCATTACCCGAAGACACCTTCGACTCATCAGGAGAAATTCTCACAAATGCTCTTACCACATCCCCATCCATAGCGTACTTTCTAGCAGCCATCGATGATACAATCGCATCTCGACCTTCTGTCATGGTGATGAAAGCCTGGTGGTTGTTTTTAGCGCTTACTCGCACTTCACCCTCGATGATGGACCCAAGTCCTGCTTCGACGCATTTCTGCGCTAGTTTCTCCAAATCATCGCCAAGTTTGAATTGTAACTCAGGACATTCAAGCAACTTTTCATCACCATTACTCACAATGCTATTAATGTGCTTCTCGTACAGGTTTTGCAGCTGCTTCTCATCGACTTCTTTCTTCCGGTTCCTTTTGCGAATTCGTCGTCGTTTGCGCTTCTCCTTTGGCTTTTCCTCAGATTCGATTGTCGCCTCATCTGACTTTTCATCAACGTCATCATTTTCGTCAGTTTCGACTTCGACAGAATTTGCCACTTCAGAGTCCTTGTGTTCCTTACTCTTTAAACGAATTTCTTGCACTAACTCTTTTAGCTCGTCGATTTTTAAAAGGATTTCTTCCTCAGTGAGATCAGAGGTAGCAGTGAGATCTTTTTTGGTAGACGAAACCTTAGGCGGTTGTGTACCCATTGACGTCTTTATTCCCTCCAGCTTTGACTTGACCTGCTTAGTACGGCTGCGAAGCGTTTTCACCTTCTCAGTTATCTTTATACGTGGTTCGCTTGTTTTATTAGTTTTTACCGATTCCGAAGATTCCATTTCTCGTGATTTTGCTTTGGCGATGATTGCTGGCTCTTGTTGGATTTTTGGGGGTTTCGACAGATTGGATGTTGAAGTTTCTGCAGAGTTCCGTGGTTCGGAGTCCTTGGTGTCCATTACTGGCATTTTTTAAAATTTTGTTTTATTTAGTTTTTAGGTTTTTGTTGAATTCTCTTGCGAAAGTAAAAGCTTTTCTTTTTTTCTATTTCATAAATATGAGCAATCGCATAATGTACCAACTGTCAAATTTGGAAGTGGTGGCTGGAAAAATGTTGATATGGCAGTGCTGTCCATTATAATAGACTCTGCTTAAGGTCAATGTACATTGATAATAGTTTTGTCATTTAGGTACCTGCTACATAATTGTCAATTGGAAGAAGTTGAAAGGCGATTTAGAAATATACGACTCTACCTAATGCGCAATTTCATCTGTCAGCAAAATAAAAAATTCATTGAATCTCAAAATAAACTGTGTATTCTGATGACGCTTTATATGATTCACAACTTTCAACTTATTACGTTATGAAAATGGAGTCAATTGCAAATTTCACAAGCAATTAAAAAGTGCACGAGCAGTTTTGAACAAATTTTAAAATTTTGCCTTATTTATGTCTAGAAAAACTTTTTTTTTTCCAGACTACTTTTCCTTTTTGAGTTAAAATCAATATTTTTTGGAACCGAGTAGAACACTTTTGCGAAAATCCCTCTAAATGTCAAAAGCAGGCATTGCTCTGGAGCGAATGTAGACGCAGTCCTTGACTACATCTTTGCACCATAAATATACTGTGCGATAACAAAAAAGTGTTAATAGTTCGATCATTCTTGTATTTCTATTCATATTCCGTGATTAATTCAACGATCGCTATTAAGATGGACAAAATTATATTTGAATTTTTATAAAAAAAATTGCATTCCAGTAAGTTGACTGTTTAACTTAATTATGTTAACTTCTTGTAATTGTATTCTGGTTACACGCCTTTACTTCAAGTGTGCATTGAATTGAATTGATTGAGTCCTTGTTTGTCTCTCTTAAATAAATAGAATTTTTATTCTATTCTATCATTTGGCATTTGATTTGCGTACATTGGAGGCTTTATCGTAAGGCCGTCTCTTTCGGTTTCACTTAAAACTGCATCTCCACATAAATTTAAGCAACAATTACAAACAAATACTTTGCTAAAATGTTTTTTTCTTGATTATGCTCTTAATTTATCAATACATACTTGACTGCAAATCGAAAACACATTTCGCAACCAATTTCTGTCAGAGCATAATGGGAATAAAATTCATATGAAGCTGTCAAAAATATTAGTAAAAACGCACTTGATCGTACTAAAACGCAATACCGAGGGATACCTCGCTAGGGCAGAATTATGTCGTCAAAGACCGGCGGAACAATTGATGCCAATACTCGCTTTGACAGCATTAAATGGCCTAGCCTAGAAAATTTAGAAAGTCAGGTTTTAGCCAAAAAATGGATCATAATAAAATAGATGAGGCTGATACTCTTCATCAGACCCAGCGCCCTCGATTTCTTCATTTTATTTTTTCGTAATACATTATAATGATTGAAGATTTTTACAGATAAGATTATGCGAAGTTTAAGTATCTCGGGGTCTTATTCACGAGTGATGGAAGGAGCAATGCCGAGTTTTCCTGTAGGATTGGTCAGGCTGGATCGATTTTGAAACAGCTTGGTCATTCTGTTATCAGGAGGACTGAACTTGGTGTCAAAGCTAAGTTGTCAGTCTTTAATTCGGTGTTTGTTCCAACTCTTATCTATGGTCATGAGGTTTGGGTAATGACCGAAAGAATAAGTTCGCGAATACAAGCTGCCGAAATGAGATTTCTCCGTTGTATTGCTGGTGTGACCCGTAGAGATCGCATTAGAAATACTAGAATACGTGAGGAACTCAATGTCGAGCAGCTACTTCTCCGGACGGAGCGATCCATGCTTCGGTGGTTTGGGCATGTTAAACGCATGTCCCCGACCAGGATTCCACGACGTGCTATGGAATCCGTACCATCGGGCAGGCGTCCCCTAGGTAGACCCAGGATGAGATGGTACTTTCTTTTTTCCTTGTCTGCTATTCCTTAAGCCCAGTATCCTGCTCGCGCTAAATTTTATCTTCCATACAAAAATGTCTACAGAGATAAAATTTATCGAGGCAGTTTAGCAAAGCAGTATCCTGTTCCGCACGCTAAATTCTTACTTTCATATAGATGGGACACACTCAATGTCAGTCCGGTATAACAATACTGAGTGTTATACGTACTACGTACAATTTTGTTATACTCGGCCAAGAAAATGTCTCCACTGATTTAGCTCGCGAAAGAATTGCCTGGTACATTAAATCGGCGATAAATTTTGACATTTTCGAAACAAAACTATTTTTTAATTGAATATTTCGTGGAATACTTGATAAACGATGTAAGTGAGTAGGAAAAAAGTGAAAAAATAACAAAAATCAAAATACATGTGGCAATAAACTATGGGTGTGTGTCCTATCTATATCCTGTACAACGAATTTAGCGAGCGTTTATCTGTGCTGTGGAGAGAATTGCGCTCGCTAAATTTTAGCGCGAACAGGATACTGGGCTTTAATCTCAAATTTATCACTTTTAAAGGATTCCTTGTCGATGTATTTATTAAAAAACCTTATCCTTGTTTTCTTTTCCGCAACACAAAAACACAACAGAAAACCACCACCATAATCTGTCAAAATTTAGCTTGAAAAAATATGCCGAACCATTAATGGGCGCGCTAAATTGTGACAGATACATGCAGTACAGTCTGAAATGAAAATTTGATTTTTTAGCTGAAGGAGCGTACCGCTCGGCTAAATGGATTCGCTTAAATTTAGCTCAGCTACATTTTGGAGAGAATTTTGTATGGGAATTAAAATTTAGCTCGAGCCGTACTAAGCTTTAACTTTGGAAAGCTCCCACAATTACTGCTCCGACTCCTAATGCGGCTCCATTGTATTCAGGGGAGTGGTATCTACATTGGGTAAGGTGGGTTTCCACATGCCGGTTGATTGACAAAGTTTGACAGCCCTCGCGTTTATGTCATTGAACGACACCAACGTCAGCTCATTTCCACTTATGCCAATTATTGGCAAAAAATCGTTTGTCAGTTGATTGACTAACTTATTAACTCGATGCCAATTAAATTTTCTCTGTCAATTACAGATAAAGTGACATTTTGTTTGACAATTCAGCTATTTTCACTTGTCCAGTGGTTTCCTTGTCAGTTATTGGCAAACGCTATTAGTCAATTCATTGACAAGCAATTTTTCGCTATTTCCACATGCCAATTGTTTAATTGGCATAAAAATACATCAATTATTGTCAATTTCAAATCTACAAGTGGAAACCCAGCAGTAGGTACATAGTAATTTATATTTTAAGGGTACGCACCCACTTCAATTGAAATATAAACTCCATTTTTTCGTTCTACTACATTGTTCAAATTTACCAATTGATCAGTGAACACCCACCAACCGTCAAATTGGCACAACTTTTCCCGCCATTTTCAATATTTTTTTTATTTATTCTTTTTTGACAAGCGTATGAAGAGCCCACAGAAATCTGATTGAGCAATGAGTCCTATTTCGAAAACATAGTTTTTTATTCAATTGTACTCCTAATAAAAAGTGCAATTTATATTCTCCTTTCGATCTGCGTATTCTATTCACAATTGGATAGCAACAATTTCCACTTGGGTGTGTGCATTTTAATGAAAAACTCTGAACTCTGATTGTGTCTTCTAGCAGGGGGAACATTTTTTTTGCCCAAAACTGTGGTGTCATCAGAATAATTATTGTTAATCCAGCAAAATAATTCCACTTCGAGGGGGTAATATGCGTGAAGTTCTCGCCAATTGTGTAAACATCTCAAGGTTTGCGTCTATTTGCAGTGAATTTGGATTTATTCGATGAATATTACGAAGAAATGAGCGAAGTATCGCAGTCTTGTAGCACAGAGAAACCTTATACGGCTGATTTAGCTGAAGTGGGCTGTGAAGTGTTGTCGTCGCCCGAAAGTCCCCTTAGTGGTGGTAATCAGGCCAAACCGTTTCCCTATGTGGTTAAAACGCCACGTGCCGATAGTAAACTTATTTTGCAAAACATGGAGGAAGTCTTAAATTCAGTTAAGCGCAAGCACAAACAAAAGCATCGCAGAAAGAAAGAACAAAAGAAAAAAGCTTTGCAGGAGGCCGAGGCTGCTGCAGCTGAAAATGCAGCAAACGGCGATGATTCAAAGGTGAGCCAAAAAAGTCCAAAGCATCCGTTGCAGGAGAACAAAAAGAATGTCGATAAGTTTGTTGCCGAAGTGAAGAGTCCCATAAAGAGTACCACGATCTTGGATCATTTTGTTAGAACACCTAAGAAACAGTCTGAAGTGGCCGAGAGTAGCCCGGCGGTAAATTGTTTGGCTGTCTCAAAGAAAGCTAATGCTTTTGAGGTAATGATGAATGCTAGAAATAAGAGCATTGGATCAAATACGCCAGGGAAGGAGCCAGCGATTGAGGAACTTGACGATGGGCAGAAGACTGTGAATGTAAAGAGGAAGATGTTCTTGCAAGACTGGTCTGACCGCAAAGGTGGTAACAAGAGGCAACGCGAGGAGGAGGCAAAAGATGCGTACATAAACAAGGCGATGAAACATCGAGCGAAACGGTGAGTTTAAGTTTTACTGTAGAAATATGAAAATAAATAGAATTGGCACATGTTTTGATATGGTTTTGATTATTGGCTGAGTTTAGTGCCTTCGAGTTCTAAAGGCTTTCTTTATGGTACAAAGCTCTTCGTCATTACTTGAGCTATGAATTTGAGATGGCAGACAACGCATCGGTATTTGTTACAAACCGATTTTGGGTCAAGTGTCGTCTGTGACGAACCGCTTCTATTTAATTCACAAGACCATGGACTCATGGAATGGAATGCGATGTGTTATGATTGGATAGGGTAATGACCCAATCGGTGTTTTGAATACTAACTCTATCCATGAAACGCAAGCATTAATTTGTTCGCTATTTTGAGTTATGCGATTTTTCAGTGTTAAGTGCAAAGCTTGATGCATTTGACTTGTATGATGTCACCTGGTCGCATGACTATTTTTGTCTGCTTGTTTTGGCTGTACAAAAAGGAGCACATGTCGCACATAAATTCGTTTCAATTTACAAGACTCAACCGAGATTTGTCGTGTGAAGTAGTCTATATGTATGTACTTTGTCAACATATTCAAGGTATTTGGGGTTATGGTACCAAAGTCCATCAAATTCGTCTATTTCCGATTGTAGCTCAAAGAGCATCGGCGAAGCTCAGAACGGACACCAGGTTCTTTGGCATTTAGTGGTAATCGCTCCCAAATACAGATAGCTTAATTTTAACAAACACAGTCACCTTTTACATACCGGAAGCTCAATCAGTGCTCCTGTTCTCCGCAATTACCGTGCCCCTTTGCATCTGTAGTCTTAAATCACGGACAATTGTTCGGCTGCACACGGCCACTTGTTGGCTTAGCAACTGCTTATTGTCTTACTGCAGATTATTCACGCCGAAAACAACGTGTCTTCACGTGTGCACACCTATTGTACTGTCCCTTTTCCTTTTCCATATTTATATGTGTCTTTTAAAATATTAACATCCAAGGATGCCTAATTTTTTCTTACTCTAGTGTTACCATGAAAATTCTTCCAAAACAACACATATTTTCCTTTCCAGACTCAAGGCGATGCTAACGAATGGCAGCGCAGAAAAGCCCGAAGACGTTCCAGTCACTCCTGTTGAAGAGACAGCAGAAGATAAACCTTCCATCAAAGCGGTGCAACCTCAAATGCAAAAACCAGTCCGCGAATCGAAACGAAATTCCAGGCATATTCGCCGTCTGTCTTCTGTCGATTCTGTTGAGTCACACGATGCTGCCAAACACGAGCCAAATGGATTTTTGGCAAAACTTTCCTCACCCATCAAAAAACGCGACAGTTTGTTGGGATATTTTCCAAAGAAGTCATCACCTGCCGACGAAATTGTCAAAGTCAAGAAAGAACTACCCATCGAGCCAGTCCTAGATGGTGTAACACCGAAACGTGGACGTGGTCGTCCACCAAAAATAAAAACTCCCGTAGTACAACAAGTGAAAGCAGAGGTGGAGCCTATACCAAGTAGTAGTCGCCCAAAGAGGCAATGCTCAGGGAAAACCAAATTTGATTGCGATCCAAGTCCATCGCCGACGAAAGTCGGAGAGAAGTACAGCAATCGGCCGAATAAGAAACCCACAAGAGAGGAACCACTCTCTCCCGACGTCATCGAAGTGGACAGTGAAAGCCCAAAGCATACTCCAAAGAAACTCGCACCGCTCTTTATCAAAGCCATGCCCAAGCCCAGTCCGAACCCCGAACAGCTTCGAGCAAAGCAGCAGTTCTTGATGTCCGGCGTTCCAGAGAAAATGCGACTGGAAATGGCCAAACAAAAGCAGTACGAGCAGTCGTATGAGGAGGCCATTGAGCAGTTTCCGCGGGTAAGCCATATCAGGCAATTGAGCGCGGAAGAGCAGTCGAACACCGGCGATTTTGTGACGACATTTAAATTGCGCACGGAAGAAGATCCGAAAACGCCGACCAGAAAGATTAAAAAGCGAGCCATCGGCGCCTTTACAATGTGTACCGCGAAAGACTTCCGGGTGCAAAGCAAAATCAAAACTGATGTACAGAATGGGCCGGTTCCACTGCAACGAATCGAAAACAAGCGGTTCATCATCAAGGAATGGAAGAGCACGTATGATCGGTTTCCGACTTTTAGGTGCTACAATCAGTTAAGGGAAAAATATCGCTACTTCTGTGCAATAGATTCGGAGCAGGAGGCAGAACAGGTGACTGAATCGTTTGTTGTTACCCGCAGTAGCTGCCGACGTTCGGTGACAAAGGCTAAATTTGATCCGGACGCCGAGGAGGAGAAACCACCGCCGTCAGCGCCCAATGGAGAGCTCCTCTTCACTGAGAAGTACAAAGCAATGTCCTCCGACCAGGTGTTGGTCAATGCGGCACCCGTTAATCAACTAAAGGAGTTTCTCTCCTCATGGCGTGGAGCTTCACGCCCTCATGATTTGACTGCTTGCTTTGACATGGACGAATCTAGTAACAGCAGTAGCGTTCCCTCGTGCAACTCTGTAGTACTCCTCGGGCCGAATTCCAGCGGGAAGACAAATGCAGTATTTGCCTTAGCCAACGAAATGAACTTCAATGTATTGGAAATCAATGCGGGCATGAAGCGCACCGGAAAGAAACTCCTGCAGGAACTTCAGGAAGCCACGCAGTCGCATCAGATTCGCAAGGACTCCAAGGGAAAGAAGCTCCTTAAAATGACTCTCAATGGTCAGAAGAAGAAACACCAGTCAGCCGAGAATAGTGGTTCCGAGAACGACATGGAGCACAGCGCCAGAAAGTCATTGATTCTAGTGGAGGATGCCGATGTAATTTTCGAGCAGCATGACGCTGGTTTTATTGATGCCCTCCACACGCTGGCATCGTCGTCCAAACGGCCGGTCATCATTGTCGCAACAAATCCCAACTGCCAGCATCTACAGCGCCTGATAAATCAGAACACAATCGAGTTCGCAGCGCCAAACGTCCTAAATATCTCGAAATTTCTCTCCGTACTGTCACTGATCGAAAACTGTCCAGTTGATCTGAATGATCTTGTTAGCTTGTATCTGCTCAACCGTAAACAGCTGAGGAAAACCATCTTGGAACTGCAGTTTTACATTCAAAGTGGTGGCGATCGACCCAAAGTGAAGAAAGCCACAGGCTCGGACGAATCGCAATTCTTTGCATCGCCCAAGAAGCGTCGCTTTTCCGAGGAATCCACTTCAGTCTCAGAGTCAAACTTCGATGACGAGCCTGAAAAAGGCAAACAAAAATCCGACAATAAAGAGCTGATCTACCACAAGGGTCTGTTTGAGTTCTACACAGTTTGCCAGAATATGAAGTGTCGCATCCCCTTTCCAGTCAGTTTCAATTTACTTCGCACCAATCTGTCTGAAATCTTTAATGTGTCGAGGAACTTGCTGCCAACAAGCGCTTCTACGCGTCGAAAGTCGAAAAGTCCAAAGAAGGCGTGGCTGAGCGCAGTCAATCGGCCATCGGTAACAAGGTCATTGAGTGACTTTTACGAGAATCTATCTGTGTCGACGATGATTGCCGGTATCCAGGAGTGTGAAGATCGCCTGTCGACAAATTTGAGCGAAGATCTCGCCCACTGCCTGGTGGAACGTGCAATTGAAAAAAATCTGGCTGCAGGACACTACGCTTACAATTTGTTTGATACACCGCATAATATGTGAGTACAATTTTTTTTTTTTATATTTTTCTATGACTTTGCACCACTTTAACTGTGTGCGTGTAGGTGATGGGAAACATCGTTGCTCTTAAGTGGTATGAGTTCTCGCTCGCAACTCCCGCTACACAGGCGATAATAAATCCCATGTCGCTGCTACTATTGCCGCATGGATGGTTGCTGTTTTGTGCTTGTTGTTGATTGGCGATAATGTTACCTACCTCTGATGTTGGATTTCCAACGTTTTTCAAAGATTTGCAGTAGTGTTCAGATTTGGCAAATGTTTGACTTTCCTGGTCTAAGACCGCGTTAATATGGGACGATCAGGTAATTGGCGAAAGGTCCACAGTACAGCCAATCTTTTACCCGACAAACACGAGACGTATGCGTCTGTAATTAACGCATGGTTCTGCACTTCTTCTTTCTGGTGGTACACTATGCTGTCGCGTATACTTTCATCTGATCAAATTTTACATATTATGTAGTTGATTCATGCTTCATCGCACGCTCCAGCAGTCTTGTTAGACTTTCGCCTAAGACCACTTCAAACCAACCATCCTCACTTCGTGTTTATCGACAGTTTTTGGCTGTCATCCAGGTTGAACAGAAAGTTCTATCTGATAGCGGATTGTTGGCTGTCTCTTCCGCTTAAATGCCGGCAGAAGTATTCTTTTAAAATCCTCAGCACTGACTGTGAATCTGCTATACACATCTCTGCAAACTTCTGTTCAAGTCTTGTGCCCTTGGGACAATCGTTTGGTTGGTAGAACTTTCGGACATTACCTCTGAAGTAGCACTCAATATATTCGACCGCTGCTCTTTTTGTTTGTCTGCATTATTAACAGATTGACCTCGGTAGCTCGCCTAGCGACTACCTCGCCACTTCTTATGGATGGCACTTACTCAGAGCCTACTTATGGCTTATGAAAGTCAGGGTCGACAAAAGTTATGGGATAAAATAAAATTTCTCTTGCTAAACATTTTCCATTTTCTCAACTTATTATAACCGTAAAATATTTCACTATTTCTACACATTCTCTTTCCAGTATCACACTAACAAACTCCTCACCAGTAACACCTCTACGATCGTGCCGTTCCCTCGCATTGGACTATGAACCGTCACTTCGTTCGATTTGTCGAAGTGAGAAAAATCGTTCGTGCACCGAACGACGAGGATCCCGTTTCTATCACTATCTTCGCAACAGTTGCGTCAACCTGGGATCATTTTCAACAGATCAATTCGAGAATGCATGCGATATTTTAATCGACCCCGATATTGAAGTCCTCTCACAAGCGTCGTCGTCTCAAAAATCCAACTAAAGGACAAAAACACTTAAAAAAAAAGAACAATTTATTTATAGTTAAGTGTATCTGTAGCAACTTTAAGTGTCCTAGGTCTCAGATGGTATTTTGCGTATTTAAATATCCTGCGTTTGTTTTTTTTTTTTTGTTTTTTTTCTTTGAATAAAAGAGTAAACACATTTTCATTTAAATAATTTTAACATTATATTTCTTGTTTAAAAAAAAAATAAAAACTATAAACACCTTTAAATATGTACATACGCTAAGGTCTTCTTAAACAACTAAGACTCTTACAATAGAAATGAAATAAATACTTTATTTTCAAACACAAAACAGAAACTTTATCCTTCGTCGTTTGCCCGACTTCGTACTGAATAGGGTGGCTTGACTTCCGTTGTCTTTCAGATTGAAGGTGCTCTCCAATTGGATTGGTGGTGTTTTCTTTGGAATAGAAAAAAAGCACCTCATTGAATGGGGTTTCTTTTTGACACTTTGTACTTCACTTACCTTGGTTACAGTACCGATGCGGTATTTCTTGAGATCTCTTGAGGCATCCGATGAGTGGCCGGCCTGGTTGAAAGCTTTTGTGGCATCTTTACCGGCGAATTCTGTGATTAACTCGCCACCGCCTGGATGTTTGTCTAAAAATTCGGTGACATCGTAGACGACTTCTTTGATGATTATCCATACTCGACTGCCGTTCTTGCCATTGTTGATGGCCACCTCAGCTGGAGTGTATGATCTTTCGGTTGTCGTTTTGACGACAGGAACTGTTTGCAGACTCTCGCCAATAACGCCGATTCTGTATTTTTTCAGATCTTTAGAGGCATCCGATGAGTGGCCGGCCTGGTTGAAAGCTTTTGTGGCATCTTTGCCGGCGAATTCGGTGATCAACTCGCCACCGCCTGGATGTTTGTCTAAAAATTCGGTGACATCATAGACGGCACCCTTGATGATTATCCATACTCGACTGCCGTTCTTGCCATTGTTAGTGGCGACTTCAGCTACCGTATAGGACTTTTCTAGCATTGTGACGATACGTTCTGTTTGGAGATTCTAACTGCAAGCGAATGAGTGCTGGGTGGATTGGATGGCGAGCTTTTATATGAGCCCTGATTGAGTACGTGACCGCTTGATAAGATATCCAGACACGGTACGATTTTGTGACGATGGAAAACGTTTGGTTTTTCTTTTTTGACTTCTATAGTCCGCCGAAGTCTAGTGATAACGTATACGTGTCCGCGCTTCACATCTTGATAAGGAAAGCCGCTGACTTGTATTGTTGTATACATACAGATTTAATGGATAACCATGCAAGGTACGTGCGGAATTTACGGTAACTCGTATTTTAAACGGACTACGGGGAATGTATGCTATTTTTATCGTTTTATTGTTTTTTTTTTTAATTCATATTATATTATCACTTCCAAATTTTTGATCGTGTCGTAAACGTTAAGCAAAGGTAGTTTCCCGCATCATGTCGTTATGGTGCTACTGTGATTGTAATTGTCAGAGTGGTTGGTATATTCGTCAGTAAATCAATTTGAAGGGTTTCAGTTGTCGATACTCGGGATGTTTTGCTTTGATAATAATTTATTACGAAGTGCTTGTTTCTTTGAGTTATTTTTTTTTTGAGTGGGCAAGGGCAATTGAGAATCAATAATGTACAAACACTTTTGGGGTGTTGTATGAATAACCGGAAGTACAGTGAACTATGATCTAAGAGGCAAACATGGTCACAATAATGCAGTGTGAGTGTAAAGCAAAAGCTTGAAAGTAAAACGGCTAATGGCGGGCAAAGTTTCGCCAGGAAAAACCCAAGAATGGAATACCTGTGCAAAACGGACGATGTGTGCCCACTAAAACCTATAAAAGACAATAGACCAAACTATTTACAAAGCCAGCGACGGATTCAATATTTGGAGATTGTTGGCGAATTCCATCAATTGGAACCATCATAGACATGTCATTGGATAATTACGTTAGAATACCGATAGTTGTTGTAATGAGCTGTTATGATTCCGTCCACAGACTACCCATTAAAGAAGAGGAACACATCTTTATAGAACCAAAACTGAACACTTAAAAAGTAGGTATGTGTGAATTCCCATTGAGATTTACGAATCGAGTTTCATTCGAGGTTGTTTTGTATAAGCCTAACCTAAAACACGTTGAGGACACTAACCAGCCACTTTCGATTTGTCATATCCATTTTTAAATAAAAATATAAACAAAAGGGAATACATTAACTACCCTAATCAACAATCATGCTCCTTAATCGTGATTAGAACGGTTTATAATCAAATAGTCAAACTCATAAAATCGCAGATACAGACGTACGTTCGCCTAGATATGGAGCTGAATCGAAAACAATTTTTTTTATTTAATTAATTACCGTTATAAACACAAAAATGCATAACAGACCAACAAGACCGCACTTAATAGCAAAGCGAATAACGTAATTATGATATTCAATCCAAAGATACGTCAGCGCAGATATCAAGCAAACAATCACTCGTCGTTTTGGAATAACGATTCTTTGAGTAGTAGTGAGATAGTTATCATAATGCGGTTAGCAAACCATCAGCCAGATGAGAGAACCTAGGCGTACTAACTAGGTAAACGGCTTTGTGCCTCAAGGCTGGGTCCTTCCTAAGTTCCTGCTGTGGAACGTTGAACGTTATGTATGAATTTTGCGCCAACTGATTTTAAGAATTATCGAATTTGAGGACGACATCGGAGTTGTTTCAAATACCATCTAGAAAATTTGAGTTGGCCTCGAACTCCTGTAATGCGTTTCGTCCCGATGTGGTGGCTGGTGGGTGGGCTCATCAGTAGACGACCACGACATCTGGGGTGGAATCGGCTAAGGTGATAGTTGATTGTCGCTTGATTGTCTAGACGCACTGTTTGCTCGATTTTCACCGAGACTAATGATTTTCCAATCAACAAAGTGACTGTGAATCATACCTCAAGACGAATCTTTGGTTCAAAGACTATCGCCGAAAGGATTTGTTTTTTTGCCCAGGGCATGGCTTGTTCATTTATGCTGGATTTACATTACCACGCCCCGCAATTTTGCATGACTTCAGAGAGAGAGAGAGATCCGCTTGGTACAGTCAAGGCTAATGATCTGTAATAGTGAGACCACAAATCTCCATAAAAAAGTTATGGCGGCCTAAATTCAACTGTGGTCTCACTCTTACACATCATTAGCCTTAATTGTGGAAAAACGGATCTCTCTCCGACATTACTCATAGAAATTTGTAAAAACTAGTAATGTCGTTTTCCATTGGTTTCACTCGGGGATTCACTCATTCCGAAATCCAATGGAACAAGAAAACTGCTTCTGGGCGAGTACACTCACGCATTGGTGAAACGTCAAAAATTATTGTATGGAACGGTTTCAGAAGTGATTTTATTGATTCCGGACGCTCCCAGACGCTTCTTTTTGCCCAATGGAAAACGACATTAGATTCTCAGTGGTGGGAGGGGTAATATATTGCTCTCTCGATGTATGTGTTTGTGTAAATCTCGAAAATTTTCGAGATCTGCAAAAAGTGATCCGAATCAAAAAAAAAAATTTATTTTTTGTCCCAATGGAACACGAAAAGTGATCCGGATCAAAAAAAAGATTGATCTTATGTCCCAATGAAAAACCACATTAGTGCTCTAAGGGTCACCTGTGAATTACGAAAGGTTTCAATTTCAAGCGTAATGACATGAGCATAAATTTGGTTAATTCTTACTGATGATGGTGCGATTCCCAGTTACAATAAATATTTCCCTTTCAAGAGCCATACCCACACATGCCTTCCCATGAAAGTCGTGTTGGGCGAGACAGGTAGATTTTAAGTGAGTATAGAAAAGAGAAGAGATTTTTGGTCTGATCTACCCTTCTTTTCTCAACTAACCTAAAAATCGACCAGTCTTACCAGTGACCAGACACGACTTACATGGGAAGGCATGTGTGGTCCAGCACTAAGATCATAGCCTTAGGTATACTAGATATAGATTTGGCTTTCTGTAAGCAGCATCTATGTATAAAACGAACGTAGGTGCTTCCGGTTGGTCTTTTGTAATACAACGTGGATTCATGAGCACTCATCCCTATTAGGTACATACACCTCGCCTGACGAAACGATTTTCTCGATCACTAGCAAGATTAGCATCGATCATGGGCATAATTCTAAATGTTTAAAATAGAGGTGGGAAAAATATGGAGTCAATCATTTCTCCAGCGACCAATGACTGTCATTTTACAACTTCACCGAGTTAAGCTATTTTAAATGACTAATGTTGTTGTGTAATATTGGGCTTTAGGTCAATTATAAATAAAAAAAAGTTTTTTTTTTTATTTTTCTTATGTTCACAAAATTCCAAATACTACTGTGCTATCTATTCGAATTATAAAACCAGTTAAAACAGGGACTCGCTGTACGTACTATCGACCGACGTGACTGATTACAACTTTTAGATAAAATTTGATTGAATGAAATTGACAATCAATTACATTTCTATAAAAACCTTTGTTCGAAATGGACGTAGGTACTTAAAAGAAAATTATGCAAACAAGAAAACCACTGAACTTGAACAATGAATGTGAACAGATTGCATTATTATTTTCAAGAGTTCCCTTGACAACGCTAATCGATTCTTCTGAAGTGGATATATAGCTATAAGTCCACTTATAATTATAATTACAACCTGTTTAGTGTTTACCTATACTGACTTCCAACCACAAATATAATAAACTAGCGACTCGAGAGTGGACTGCATAGTTACGAGTATTTAAAGCAAAGGGAAGCGACTTGGTCGAGAACATACACCAACTCATCTCCAAGCTTTGGTCGGTACATGCCTGATGGGTTCTAACTTCAAATTTAAAGCTTGTTTAGTGTACTTTTAATTCAGCTTTAGATTGTGGTCCAAACGGCGCAGTAGATCTAAAACCATTGACATGGACTGATAGCATCTTATTTTGCGTTGAAGCTAACATAAACACTAGCTCCTTTGGTGGATGGTGGAAAGAAGCGATAACACTCAAATGTCATCGAGGAATTCGTGCGATTTTAAGGCCGCATACGACAGCATTTATAGCGACGAATTATATAGAGCCGAGTTTCTAAGTTTTGGAATCCCTGTCAAATTTATCAGGTTGTGCAGAATGATGATGGATAACACCCCGATGATCCATTAAGGTCGCAATCGCAAGCAATCTCACCGAGACTATTGATGTCAGAAAATGTCATATTAGTTCTTTACATATATTTAAGAAAATTCTAAGAAACTCACAAGCCAACAGCAGTTGCCTATTTTACCAACTTACCAAATAGTTTTTGCCAAGGTGCTGGAAACGAGTTGCAGAGCTGTGTACGAGTCACGATTAGGGGATGAGCAGTCCCGTTTTCGTCCTGGCAGAAGCACAACCGACCAGTTATTCACTCTCAAAATGGTACTTTAGAAGGCTAAGGCCCTCATTGTGATTGTCGATCAGCGATAGTCAACACAATTGTCGATTGATTTTAGCTATTCGTATGCACAGCATTTTCCAACTATCGACTCTTACAATAGGACCTCAAGGCTTGGGAGTATGCCATACCTGTTTACGCATGCTTTATAGACTTGGAAAAGGCATACAACCGAGTCCCTAGAGGTAAACAGTGGAGTGTATTACAGGATTATAGAACTGATTCTCACTTGTGAGTCATAAAATCTTTTTATATAAACTTTGCAAGCTGTTTTCGGGTTAAAGGCGTTAAATTAATACCTTTCACCGTGGGAGTTGGACTTCCTCAGGGATGCGTTTTATCTCCTCTCATTTTCATTACTTATTTGGACTGTATGTTACAGCGTAGTCTTGGCGAAGAATTGGGAGATCTGAGGATAAGTCATTTTTGTTCTTCGCCGATAACTTGGTCCTCTCAGACTGAACTTCAAAGCACACTCGATCGGTTGGTATAACAAAAAAAAAAAATAAATAGGTGGCGCAATAGGCGGGTGACACCCAAGGCCTAGCTTCTCGCAACCATTCGTTTTGTGTGAGTTTCTATTTTTGGGACGAATGGAAGGGACCTACAATTTTATGCCGAGTCCGAACGGCTGAATTGAGAAGCTTTTTCATGACAGTCATACTCTCGGATGTTTGTCAGACGTTCGCGAGAGGTGGCGCAGTAGAAAAAACTTTAAGATTTAATTTGTGTTTTTCCGGGGATCGAACCTGGGATCCCTCGCACAGTAGTCCAGCACACTAACCACTGCGCTACTGCGCCTTTTTATAGCCTTTTGTATTGAAGCTGAGATGAAAGTAAACGCCTCCAGTGGAGAAGTTTATAAGAAGCATATCGAAATCAGAGTCTTATTCACAAGTGATGGAAGAAGCAATTCTGAGTTTTCTGTAGGATTGGTCAGGCTGGGTCAATGTTGAGATAGCTTGATCATTCTATTATTAGATACTTGGTGTCAAATATAAGTTGTCAGATTTTAATTCGAGTTTTGTTTCAAGTCTTATCTGTAGTCATGAGATTTGGGTAATGAACGAAATAATAAGATCGCGAATACAAGCTGCCGAAGTGCGATTCCTCCGTTTTATTGCTGGTGTGACCCGTAGATATCGTATAAGAAACACCAGAATACGTGAGGAACTCAATGTCGAGCAGCTATTTCTCCGGACGAAGCGGTCCATTCTTCCGTGATTTGGTAATGTTAAACGCATACCTCACAACCAGGATCCCAAGACGTGCTATGGAATCCGTAAAATCAGACAGGCGTCCTTTGGATAGACCCAGCATGAGATGGTAAGATAAAGTCAATATTTCCGTTTCTACCCGTATAGAGATTGTCTTTGATGATTTAGAGTCTGATGGAGGGTTCACTTGAGCACGCTACACCCGCGATCCACTTGAAGGATAAGCGGGTCATTGCAAATGAATGAATTGTATCTACAAGTACTTTTCCACATTTCGGTTCTAGAAAATTTTGCATCTTTTTTACAAATTTCGAGGAAGAATATTTGTAAATAGGTACAAGTTTTTAAGTTTGTGAAATAGGCCACAGTCAGGCACAATCTGACTCATCGAGTGTCACTGCCACGTTTGCAAATATTGCAGCCAAACGGGTGGGTTTAGTCGTGAACAATGGCAAAAATGAAGTGAGCTGTCAAAAAGAACATGAACGTCATAATACCCACTTTTAACTTTGAGGCAGATAGGAATTTTATCTAGGTATCTCGACTCCGCTATATAAACTCTGAAAATGATATCACCTCAGAAATCATGCGAGGAATTACGCTTGCTGTTATTTCTTTGGCCTAGAATGGCAATTGATTATCGAGAGGCGTTTTTAGCCAGAGGTAAACAAAGGCTGCCCACAAGGTGGTGTTCTGTATACCCTGTTAAGGTGCATAGTATGTAGTTGACTCTCTGTTGCATATACCCTAAAGTCCTAAATGGTTCAAACGTCTACGCATACGCGGATGATGTTGCCATACTTTCTGTCGGATCATGTTCACAAACTGTCTAGGCTAACGTGCAAATGGCTCTAGATATGGT
Source organism: Cheilosia soror (assembly GCA_949372485.1). NCBI lineage: Eukaryota > Metazoa > Arthropoda > Insecta > Diptera > Syrphidae > Cheilosia > Cheilosia soror. The sequence goes on along the minus strand of OX443561.1, from coordinate 31,469,519 downwards.
CGATGAATGGGGCATTAGGAATGGGCTTTGGGTTAATCCTTTGAAAACTGAGGTCGTTCTCTTCACGAGACGGAGGATTTTAGCCGGTCTGACTCAGCCAATGGTAACAGGCGTCACTTTCTAGATCTGCGATGAAGCGAAATTTCTAGGAGTGATCCTAGATAGGAAACTTCTTTGGGCACAGCATGTCAAGTTGAAGACATATATGCCCTCTCAGTTTTCTGCCTTTCGGTAAGACTTGGGGCTTATCTCCCAAAGAGGTCCTTTGGATCTATACGGCAATGATAAGGTCTTTTCTAGCCTATGCGTCGGTTGTTTGGTGGAGAAGGCTTTATGGAAATATGTGACTGCCCTCTGCACAAAACTAAAAAAAAAACGGTTTGTCTTGGCTGCACTTGTGCTTTCCCGATTACGCCGGGCTCCGTCCGCTTGATTTACCTGCCCTTGGGTTACCTTTATCATGGGTTCTACTATCAAAGAAATCTCGTCGTCTAAGGCGGGGTAGTTTTTGGTATTATCCACACTGGAGTTTCTTATCCTACGACCCAAGTTCCATGAATATGCCGTCTGATGCAATGACACCGGAACTTCGGCTGTTGTTCAAATTTAGAGTCAACTTTCCTTACTTTCAGGACTGGCTTAGCCGGAGTCTGGTTTGGGATGTAGTTCTATTTTCCGGATGGCTTCAAAACTAGTCAAGGATCTAGTACTGGTGTCTTCGTGGAAATCGACAACATTAGACTTCACTACTCGTTAGTCAAGCATCCTATGCTATCCTGATGGCTGCCGAATATATTGTTAAAAATAGGTGTCGGGGTCTAAGTATCTGCATCTGAAGCGACAGTCAAGCTTCACTTAATGCCTCGCTCAAATCTGTTACTCGTTCCAAAATATTTCGGGAATGCAAGAACTCTTTGATCTCGGTCGCAAGGCTGAACTCTTTGATTCTTAACTGGGTCCCAGGTCACACTGGCACACAGACCAGAACCTTTGCGTGACATATGCTGGGTTTTCCCGCGCGTCGTCGGTCAGGACTTCCATTGACGATTGGGTTTCAAACGAACACAATTATTGTTTATAGCAAGACTCTAAAGAATGTGGACAGACCAAACCATGCTCCCGAAAAGCAGTAGGAAGTCTGCAGACTGCAGCATTCTTGCTATTTCTCAGTAGAAAAGACGGCAGAAAACTTTTTGGCGTTCTTACTGGAACGGGACACACTGTGCTAGACTTAAGTGATAGAACTGTCTGTGGAACTTTCGATCATTTCCTTTGTTATTGTCCTGACTTCGCTCGGATCAGGTGGCAGATTTTTGGCTCTAATGTGATGATGATGATGATGATGAGTGATACTGTAAGCTCCTCATCGCTGAAGTGCATTCTCGGCTTTCTCCAAAGTAAAATGGGTAATAAAACCAGTTCCTTAACCAACAAAGGCGAAAAAGGCGTTGTAAAGAAACGCTAAGGAAACTCTTACCACTTTTGTATATTTAAATTATTTATTTCTTGTTTTTTTGTAATTTACAAATAACTTTATCAATTTCATTTTTTAAAATTTCCATTCCTTTGATTGAATTTTTAATGTATACAGTTAATATCTGTCTGTTTAGTTAAGATATTATAAATATTTGTTAAAAATCATATCATTTACAAATTCTGTCCGAAAAAAAGTCGCCTTCCAATAAATTTGTTTTACAAATTATTACAATATGAATTTTTAATAAATGTTTTGTAGAAATTCTAATTGTTTTTCATTTATTTATTTTTTACATAATACATAATATTATAATGTTGGTACTTTAAGACTAATTTTCCCAAAATGTAGTTTAATGATTTATTATAAGGATTTATTTTACAAAAAATGATTTTCGTAAAAATAATGTTCACACTTAAATGGATTTAATTTCACATGCGTGGTTTGGTTTGTAAATGAATTGCATTTCCGTATGGATATTAAAATGTTTTTCATCACTTTGTTTGTAGTTGTTAATTTGAAAATGTTACTAACTAATTTTAAGAAAACTACTATTGTGATTTTTTTCTTTGTTGTCTTTTTCAAATGTTTTACATATAAAAAAATGATTGAATCTACTTCAAGTTATCTATATATATACATGAAATATATTTCATTAAATAAATTATACTACAAAGCTCGTATTCTATTGAACTAGGTATTGTTAAAAATATCAGGCAAACTTATATTATGGTAAAATTTGCGACTTAATTAAAAAAACACATTCATATACATAATTCAAACTTTAACCAATAATAATTTGTTTTGTTGTTTAATTAAGGCCTTGTAATTCGTAGTATTATTTTCACTACAGAAAAATATTTAAATTATTAGTATTTGCCGTTTACAATTATTGAAACAAAGCAAAATAAAACAAGTTTTTTTCTTAATTTAGTATTTGGCACAGACTATTTTATTTTCTTATAGCTTGAACTCAATTTTAACCAAAAACAAATAGAGATATGTACTAGAACAGCAAAGCAAACAAAATGTAAATTTGTGAATTATAAAAAGTCGTAGATTAATAATTACCTATGAACATTTGTATGATAAGATGAGCCACATTTCAAACGTAAACTCTTTTCTGAATAAATTCAGAAATTAAATCAGGAAACTTAACGTCAAGAAAAGAAAGAAAATCGTTCTCGCTTTCAAAATGAGGATAAGTTGTGTAGTTGCGCTCTTAGGAATTGGGATTTAGAATTTTTTCAAATTTCAACAAACTTTTAATCGACATCTACTAATGACAGACTTTTTTACGCGATGTGAGCCCTGGTTGAATGCAACCATTAAAACAGGTAAAGACGTGCAGGGTTTTCATCTTCCGAACTCGGTATCAAGGCTTTGTTTATGACGAGGAGCCAGTAAAATCGGCAGTCACTAACACCCCTATCGTGAAATCCGCAATGATTTTGATGCGGATAAGAAATGTCATTTTGTTCGGGAAAAATTCGATTTGAACGTTTTCAACGTTTTCTACTCAATAACATTACCCACACGGGGAACCTTGCGGATTTGACGATACCAGCGCAGCGATCGAACCGTGCATCATATAAATCACTAACCTACTTTGGCGATATTTTCACTATCGTGTAGGTATATTGCACTTTGTGTGACTCCGTGATCGGCTGTATGATTTAGCCAACATTGGCACCAAAAAATTGGGGAACACATTTCACTTGAATTCCTTTTGAATTTCTGCGTTTTGGTGAATGATATTCACTCTTATTATACGTGGCGTTTTTTCTTGTGATTTGACTTTAAATTCATATCAAAAGTTTCTTGAATATGCTGATTATTTTTGCCTCGGGATATCCATTAAACATGGAAGTACGGTAGTATATTCGCAGTCGGTGCTAAGTAATTTGAAAGGACATTACTGCAGACTGTTAAATTGGGGAATCACACAACAATGCACTATCAGACAATCTCCCTTATTGCCGTTGGCGTTTGTCGTAAACGACTCGTATTTCGCTTCGTTTTTTACTCGCTGTTTTTAGCTTTTTTGAGACATATGAATTAAAATTATGGTGAACACATAGAAAAGGAAGTAAAATTGTTAAAAAAAGTAAAAAAAAATCTGAACATTGTTGTTCAACGACACGAAACATAAATCGTATACGACAAACGCCAACGGCAATAGGGGTGAATATGATTCGTTGAAAATCTGGATCACAATAGTCAAAATGTCCTTATTACGAGTGTCAAAAAATAAACGATAAACGATACCTATCAACAAATTTGAGAAGTGTGCTTGACATTGCGATTGTCAATTATCAATGAACGATCGACAATTATCGTCAATTTGTAACAAATTCCGATTACAAAATACCGAAAATCGTTTTGGTTGATAAATTTGTCAATCATAAATTTGTTGATAATTGACACTCGCAATAAGGGTGTAAGTCTCCAGAATGTTTGCGTATTCAATTCTATCCGTTTTACTGGTGAACGCTTTAAACCTTTCGATAATAACTTGATCGGCCATCAGTTTTAGACCAGAAGTCAGCCATCGACAAAATGTTAAAACTCTGGCAAATAACAAAAAGGAATTCCACTTTGCATCGATGGAGTTTACAGGAGAACATTAAACGACGAACTTTGAGGGTGAAGTCGACCTGGTGCAAAATATAATGGCTAAAGTGGTTAGGCAACGTAGAGCGCATAGACATCAATGCAGCAGGCCGTTAAAACAACTTTAGGTAAGACGCACAATTAGAGAACGCCCCCAATCAACTGGAGACAGTTAGCTAGCTAATGACTGGGCCTTGTTGGTTAAGGCCTTTCCACCCAGGACTGTAAGCATTCACCCCTATTGACGTTGTCGTCTCGCATTTCAGTCGACGAATTTATATTTTCTCTGTTATTTAATAATAATTGACTTGATGAGAAAACAAGAAAAAATGGCTTGTAAAGATAAAGAAGAATATTTTAACAAAATCCAAACATTATATTTGAACAAGTTTACGGGGTCTTATTCACGAGTGATGGAAGGAGCAATGCCGAGTTTTCCTGTAGGATTGGTCAGGTTGGGTCAATTTTGAGAGAGCTTGGTCATTCTGTTATTAGGAGGACTGAACTTGGTGTCAAAGCTAAGTTGTCAGTCTTTAATTCGGTGTTTGTTCCAACTCTCACCTATGGTCATGAGGTTTGGGTAATGACCGAAAGAATAAGATCGCGGATACAAGCTGCCGAAATGAGATTTCTCCGTAGTATTGCTGGTGTGACCCGTAGAGACCGGATCAGAAATACCAGAATACGTGAGGAACTCTAATGTCGACCAGCTACTTCTCCGGACGGAGCGATCCATGCTTCGGTGGTTTGGTCATGTTAAACGCATGTCCCCGACCAGGATTCCGCGACGTGCTATGGAATCCGTACCATAGGGTAGGCGTGTTCTAGGTAGACCAAGGATGAGATGGTTAGATCAAGTCCATAATCTCTCCTATACCCGTATGGGGATTGCCCTTGATGATTTGGAGTCGATGGCGGAGGATCGAGAGCTATGGAGGGTCCACTTGAGCAACCTACACCCGCGACCCACTTAATGAACAAGCGAACTATTTGAAAATGATGATGATGATGACGATGATCCAATCCATTGAATTTGCGCCACGTTACCGATTAACATCACCCTTTTGTGAATCATTTTGCCAAAGGAATATTTTTCTCCATTTTCACTAAATTCACTAATGCCCAGTTGTACAGTCAGAGTTTAAACTGAAGTTTAACTAAACCAAAACGAGAGTTTAAACTCTGACTGTACAACTGGGCATAAATGTTGAAATTACCTTTAATTTGTTATCTTCATTCTGAAAAATAACTAAATATAACTGTCTTTTAGTTAATTAAAAAATAAATGAGCAAACTTTTCTTTAATACTTGATCACACAGTCGTTCGCAAATTATTCAATCAAAATGTATCATTTTCACGACAAACGGCGGCGTCGCAAAATGTCTCACGCAATACCGACGATCGTCAGCGTCGTCGAAAAATACAATCCACATTCTTTGACAGTTCAGATTACATTTGCCGATCGCCCCGCGATAGAACACAAAGACAGAAGTCGTTTATTTTTCGACGCCAATACCAAACAGTCGCGTCGTTTTTTTTTAGAGTCGTGAACGATGTCGACAACAAGGGTGACTCCATTAAGTAACTATTTGAGCATCCTACATCCACGACCTAATCGAATTGCCTGAGCAAATTTTTTTTCCCTAAGGCCTTGCGCACACGACTCGTATCGTCACACCGCGTCTCCACGAGCAATATTTCATAGCTTGCCGTTGCCATATAGTATGCTATGAAAATTGCTCGTGGAGACCACAAATAGTATTCTATGAAAAATGGTATTCCATCTATTGCTCAGCTCATAGCTTGCTGTGTACTTTTTTGTTGTGACGCATGTGTTTTCGTGTGGTGGCTATGGAAATAGTAAGATATGAAATGCCCACCGTACATTTTATTGCATACTATCGTTATTTCTTTCTATGAGAAATGACAGATGGCAAGCTATGAAATATTGCTCGTGGAGACGCGGTGTCATCGTCACATCATGAATTTGCCATGCAGCTACGATAACGATAGGCGTATTAAACTGCACACTACGCAATTTCCAATCGTCAAAATACAAAGCGTAAAAATATCGCCTGACATTTTTTTTAAATAAAATACGTAGGTATTGAAAAATGTAAACAAACTCCAAGCGTACTCGTACAAATACAATAAGCGGCCGACATTGCTCGACGATAGTCGTCATGTAGCATGCATGCTGCGACGATTACGCGGAGCGTACGAGTCGTGTGCTGTTTTCTATTTAAATACAAGTGTGCGGCAACAAATCGTCTGCCTCTCGTACATCGCACCGCATACGCTACGATGACGATACGAGTCGTGCGCAGAAGGCCTAACTTTTCCCTAGTCAAATGTATCAAGCTCTTGGTTATTCCCCAACTCGTTCTGACTCCATAAAGTAACCAAATAAAAGAAACATTTAAAAATTATAATAAAACTCAAAAAGTGTGTGTATATATAATTTTGTATTTTCTTTTTATTATATATATATATGTATATGTATAGTATTTCCATTTAAAATAAATTTACAAAAAAAAAAAAAAAAAACTCTCAAACTAAAACTAAATCTTATGTTTACGTCGACAAAATAAAATTATATGTTCGTCTAAATTATATAAATATCGAAATGTGGCTTAGTTAGAGGAGGCTATCCTTCAATTAACCTCTTAACATTGTTTTTGTAATTTCTCCCGGGTAGTAGGTAAGCATTTTATGTTTTTCATTTTTAATCAGTCGTTATTAATAAGTCAATGGAAATAAAAATAAAAATTTGCTGAACATACTCAAGTTCCTTCGAATTATATATATAATATCCTTAGCTATAAACACTATTTTGTTGTTTGTTTTATTTATTTTTACTTTTTGAATAGTTATGGAGTTAAAAATTTACACTACGATCTTTTTCAAGGCGCATCGTTTAAAATGTTTTATTCGTCTTTTCTTCTTTTGATTTAGTGTGACCTCTTTCCTTTGATTGATTGATTAATCAGCAAAAAGTTAAATAGACGTTTGTGTATATGTATTTATTTTTTTTAGAAAAAATTTGTAGAGGAAATGTAATTTTTAATGATTTTTTTTTGTTTATACATTTGGCAATAACTACGAGTGGTTTATCCTCTTTATTATGATTTGTTTTGTAATATTAACACACTCATAACGATTTAAAAAAAAAATATGTTTTTTTTTTATTCCAATTGGAATTGTTTGATTCTTTTTTTATTTTTAACATTTCTTAGATGTGTAACGTTTATTTATATATATATATATATTTTATTATCAACTAAAAAATTATGAATATATGTATATAAATATTTTTATTTTATTTTTTTATTTGCAAACATTAATTGTTCGTACTTTTTCACAGAAAAAATATTATTAAGGGTTTTTGTTTGTATTTCGCCGAATTTATTTATCTTTGTTTAATAAAATGGAAACATCTTTCGAATTTAGCGGAACTCTCGTTTGAAAAGGGTTTCGAAAAGTTTTGCACATTATTTTGTTGTGAGTGTTTTTTTACTTTTTATGGAAAAAGAGTGAGAAAGAGATAGAGACACTGTACACGGTATAGTAAGATGAACATTTTAAGAAGTATTTAAGAGAGAAATACAGAATAATAGTTAGGCTAAGGCTTAAAATTAGAATTAGAATACAAAATGCGACTTGTGTCCTCTGTCAATATCCACTCACCTTGTTCACATACACACACGCCTACCGAACATTCATTTTACAACAATGGAAGTAGATTCTAGCTACAATTTGTTATCTATTCATTAGTGTTTTTATTTAATTTTATATATATGTATATAAGAAACAGCACATACAAAATCGTAGTTAATATGAAAGTTTTTTTATTGGATAAACGGAGTAAAATTACAATCTACACTAGGGTAAAATTTATGTATGTATATATCAATTTGTTTTTGAGAGATCTACTCTCCACACGCATTCAGACAGACACACACACATTTAAGATTTGTAGAAAAAAAAAACAGAAGAACAATCGTACACAATCGAGTACAGTAATCGAATACAGTTTCAATATATTTATGTAAATTGTGTACTCTGTAAAGTATTTGCTTTTATTTTACATATACCCTTCCAGGAAGGCTCGTGTAACTTGTTCCAGGAAGGGGCGAAAAACTGCACTTACAAGATGGAATTTTGTTGTCGCCGCTTAAATTTTAATGGAAAACCTTTCTCACAATATCCCATTCGTGTAGTACTGATAGCCATCGTAGAGTTTCGTCGAGAGACTTTTGAGTGAGTCTTGGACAAGTTGTTCAACTTTACGTTCCATTTCTTGTTCGGTTAGATTCATGTGGAAGCGTTTACGGAGATTCTGTACGGTGCCTGAGCAGCCGTTTTTAAAGCATGGCAATTGGGCGTCTGTATAACGAGAAGGCAAAGACTTGTTTAGATGTGAAAACAGTTAAATGATTTTGTCAACTTACTGCTACGCATAATTTCGACAAAATTAATTATTCTGTCCATGTGCTTGCGGGCAGTCATCATACCGATGAGTAACAAGCGATTAAATTCAGTCCATAGCTCCGATGAAGTACCACCCATAACGTCAACAAATTCTGGTGTCAATTTGAATGGTGATTGCTCGAATCCTGTAATAAAGTGTGCAGTAGAAAGAAGCTGCATTTATAAAGACGGGCTGTAAGCTTACCTAGATTCTTTGGCGATATGCTGAGAATGAAACCGAAATCGATGTGAATTAGATGACCATCTGAATGTAGGAGAATGTTGCCATTGTGCCTGTAAAGAAATGATGGTCCAATTAGACATTTAGTTGATGTTATACAAAAGCTATAAAAACGTAGGGAGCTCTACAGTTAACAACCCGCGTACCCGTGCAATACTTTGGTGCTCCAGTTAATTGTTTCTTTTATAGTTTATTTACTGAGATTGATATTTGCCAAAAGTGATATTTACTATAAGTTAATTATGATTGATGAGCAAAGTATGGCCTCTTGGACTGAACTTGGAACGAGAGTCAGCGGCATTTATCTGTTAGCCCTTTAGGAAAAAAAAAACGTCCCACGAATGACACCCTAGTGAAGATCGGGCTAAGATTGCCCTGTTACTTCAAAAATCTTGACCGGAAAAATGAAATGCATTTTCTACAGTGCCCTCATTATGACAGTTCTACTTAAAGCTGGAGGAAAAGCATGTAGAGTGAGGCGACAGTGTATTTTTGGTCCTGTGTGGGCATGAACGCCAGATGGACCGCCATGGCAATGGTAACTTGTTCTATCCAAGAAAGCTATGACCATCATTCATTGTAGAGACGACCGAGAGATGCGTGCGGAAGGATAGACGATACCTTTCCACCCTCGTAGGAATTATACTATATTTATAAGGAAAATAAACTTTTCAGAAGCTGCGGACAAGAAGTCCTTCTTGAGGACACATTCCACTTTCTATGTCGCTGCCCAGGTCTCAAACACACGAGGAATAAATGGTAAGTGCTTCTTCCAAGACCTAGATCAGCTTTCCAGCACATTAACAAAAAATTCATCAAATTCTCAGGATGTTTTGCATGTAGCAGCACAGTAAGTAATTGATCCCATCACTTACAGATAGTGCAGCAATTTGTAAGTTGAGTGTAACGCGGAGTACTCCTTGCCAACCCACAAACCTTATCTAACCTTGACCCGGCCACATCGAGGGCCAGCCACACAGCCATCAGGTTCGAGACGACAACCAATACCGAATATTTGTTTCAAAGATCAAGCAATCGTAAATGGCAGAGCGTTTGGATTGGATGTATGGACAGCTTTAGTTGCTAAAGCAAACAAAAGTAAGAAGGGAGATAAGATTGGCGACAGATGTTTTTCTTGTCCAAAATCAAAGTCGCGGCTTGATAGCTTAGGCGTTGAAAATTCAAGAACATACTTGAATTATGACACATGGTGGTGCTTAGGGTTGATTACTGCTTCAAGTTCTCTCTCATTAATTGACAGAAATGTGAGCCAAAAACCTGATTGTCCATCAGCGGGTTTTCCAAACATTTTTAATAGTGAGTTCCTCCTCACTTGTAATCTGTAATCTGTAACCAGGTCACACCATTATCGACTACCTCTTACGGAGACTATCTAATTCGGCGGAAATTCTGCACCTCTCTCAGCGAGGCTATTAACCACATAATTGATTTTGAATTTCATAGTTTTACTTACCTATCCTTAACTTGCAGCAAATACGAGATGAGACAGTATGCTGCACAACTCTGCACAAAGTTCTTTTGTGCTGATTGGAATCGCTCGCCTTCAGCATCACCATACTCATCGATGAAATAATCTCGCAAACTCTTGTTAGAGTTCTTCTTGATTTGATGCAACGATACTGTATTCAGAATGGGTTCAATCAGACCACTGTCATTCGATAAGCAGACAATTTTGTATGGTCGTACCCAGAGATCGACGTTTTCTTCGTCCCAGATTATTTTGAACATCTATTTGGTGATTATATGGGAAAAAGGTTAGCGAAACACATCACTTAGGGTTTAGGCAGGCACTCACCTGTAGAAGCTGCGTAGCCATCAGTTCTTGCCGCAGATCATCACCGCATTTAACAATCGCCGAGAGGAGACGCCAATTCGAGAGATGGCCATACGGCGAGGAGTCTCGAATTTGTTTTTCCTTCTCGTGCCATGGTTCCTATTTAACAACAACAACGTTGAATACAAAGTACAGGAGTAAAGTCAAAGAATACAAACCTTCAATGCGGCCGCTGAAGGATCCTCTGGATCGTTACTGAATGACTTGGTGTTTTCACAGTTCAAATTGTTGCAATGTCTCGTTCGCACATCGCCAATATTGAACAGCGCTGGTATTGCTACACAGGGACAAGAAATCGATTAGTACAAATACAAGCGATGAATGCGATGAATATCTTTACCCCTACCTTGATCCCTTGAATCGCAAGAGTCCAAGGACATTTGTGATATCGAATCTCTCTCACACAAGTGCTTGTGCATGTTTAAATATTGCGCCGTGATATCATCATCCTCCTGTGACCACACATCATCCTCGGTCACATGCAAAGCAGAGTCCAGTCCGTTGTGTGAGTCTGACGACGACTCTGATACCTTTTCGTTTTTGCTCGCACCATTGCAGCAGCTCTCCTTCGATTCCAAATGCTCCTCGCTCTTTGTATGCCTTAGGCTGGGCATCATCTTCAAAATCACTGGTGACGAGTAAATGTCATTCACCTCCACCACTTCCACGTAAATGATGTAGGGCGTTTTGTCCTTCGAATTGAGGACGGCAGTCTTCTCCTCCGTGATGCGGACTACGTGGTGTGGAATGTCTGAATACAGTGGTAACCATACGCGGGCGGGTAGATTTTTGTTGATTAGGTTTAAGAACATTCTCAGGGCGCTGGTCTTCTCGGCTTTCGATGGCAAGGAGGTAAGATTTTTGCCGACGTTCATCAGCGCCTTCATAAACTCCTTTTGGGGAGCTGTCTTTGGAGCGCCGCACGAACACACTGTCTTATGGCCCAACAAGTCGTTCACTGTTCCGCGAACCGACTCGAAACATGTACATCCGTTGTCGAATGCCCGACCGGAGGTCAGGTCACCTAAACAGAGTTTCGCTGGCGTCGACGGAAACGGCAAAGATGGCATTTTGGCAGCTGACAGCCGAGATCCACTAAGAAGCACTGTCGCATCGGATTGCGAGCGATGATGGGTCTTCTTGACGGGCGAGGAACCAATTTGTTGCGTCTTGAGTTGCTTACGCTCCTTCTTCGAGAAAATCTCCTTCATCAGCGCCAATTGGTTCTTCTTGCTGGAGATGAAGTTCGCGTCCACTTGATAGTTGTACGCCTCTAGCAGCCACAGGCATTTCAAGGAGAAGTCCACTGATTTTCTGCACCGAATGGTCAGATAGGGATCCAGAACTTCCGCCAGCTCATCCATTTGAATGTACATGACAATGAGCTGAGGAATATATAGGTCAACCTCCTGGTCGGGGAAGCTAAAGATCTTGTTGCCGATAAAGCTGAGCACACCAGGCTCCTTGGAATAGAACAGATAATGGATGGCAAAGTGTATATTGAAGACGGGCGATTCGAAGAAACGCAATAGCCCGCTTGGACCCTTCTCAGTCTTGGTTGGTTCGTTTGGCGGTTCCTTTTCTCGCACAAAACACTTGACGACGCCAGGCACCGCCTTCAGCTTGTTCAGCGATGAAATTGATCCCGATTTCACCAGAACCGGCTTCACTTCCAATTCATTTGCTGTCGTTGGCGTTGTCGTCGTGACTGGGGTTACAGTGACTGTTGGCAACGGCTGTACTTCCTCTGTTGGTGAACTGATCTTGCTAGCCGCTGCTGCTGCTGCCTTTCTGCTGGCATTTGACGAAATCAGCCCAAAGAACTCTTTCTTCTTGGAAATGTCGGTTGGAGATTTGACATCATTCGTCACGGCGGTGCTGCTTTCTTCTCCTGCCTTGACTTTGGCGGCGTTCTTCTTCTCGTGATTTTCAATGATGCTCTGTGCTGTACGGAAGATGGCATTCTTTGTCGCTCCAAAGAAATTTTTGAACAACACCTCATTGCGGATGTGCTCCGACTTGTTGGCCGGCTCTAGAGCGTCACCCTTTTGTGCTTTACCCACGGACATGGGTAACGGATTCTCTTCCGTTGATGTTGGTGTTGGTGTCGCTAAATCACTGCCGCTTTCATCAGGCACTGGTGGTGTTGGACTATCAATGCATATTGGCACGCAAATTCGATTGTGTTCCATGCGAATCGCCATGTTGGACATGTTTTGGTCACGGTAGCGCGTCCGTTCCTCTGTCACTGAGTCAACAGTCGGGGTCGTTGGATCTTCGTGTCGTTTGCGTGGCCTCAGCGTGTGACAGTCTGTTTCTGGTGATTGATAGAAGCACAGGTCTGACTGCAGCATACCGTATTCCTCATCCATTGACGTAGTGTCGAGGATTTCAATGCACTCCTCTTCGGCGTCCATTTCGCCCGAATCCAGACTCTCGTGCGAATGTCGGATACGATTCAGCGAAACCTGATCTGATTCGGAACCGCAAATGATACCTGAAAAGAGAGGGAATGTGTTCAACTGGCTCTCCTCATAAATCTATATGTGTTCCATGTCTTACCTGAGTCGTCAGAGCCCAAACTGGTTAGGTCTTCGCGTTTTTTGTTACTACTCTCTGGTACGGCAACTTTGGACGATTGTATCCCTGTTGGAGGTTTGCTACTGCTATTGTAACTGGGATTCTCACTCGATTTTGGTCTTGGGCAGGGTTCAACTAAACTCGAATAGAATGAATAGTATTTTTTGATTAGAAAAGTCCACACTGTCAGTTGTGAATTATAATGCCTCACCTATTACGCTAGAGTTTCCACTGGATGCTAGTGATGGCGCTACGGATGATGATGATGACGATAGTGTGCACTGCTGTTGTGTTTGGCCGGCAATACCTGTTGATGAGATTGGACTATTGCTGCTCACTGTAGATGTAACAATTTTCGAGCACATTGTCGAACCGAGAATGGAATTGGTGCAGAATGTTGTTTCGCTTTCGGCATTTGGAGATGATACTTCAACCTAAAAGTGACAAGAAAAGAAATAGTAAAGTCATAAGCAGGAAAGGAGTTGAATGTAGAATATGTTTGAAAATAGAAGCAAAAGTACAAGCGGCAGCGACTATTTGGATGTGGCCAACACTGATTCCGATCACTAACTTCTTGCAATAACGATAAGAATGCTGGATAGACTGCCAGAGTCTTCACCGATCGTATATCCCGATGCCTCGCGATTATTCTTACCACAGCTAGTTTCACTTGAAAACCACCACGAAACCCCTGCTTTGATGAAAAATGTCGACTAGCAAACCCAGCAAATGAAGAGGCGTAAAAAGCCGACACTGCGAAGGAGGACCTCTACGAGCAAAAGGGACGGGATGAACATTGGCTGTTTAGGCAGAAAAAGAAAGAGCACGAGAAGCGTGCGAACAAAGAAATAGGAAGACGCTACTCTCTGGATGGACGCACATTTTACAAAAAGGTACCAGATTCTTTACAGTAACTCTATAATGACAGCGAGAACCCGAAATCCCGCTGTTAGGCAGAGTGTACTATTCAATTAGACTAACGTCCATTTTATAAAAACGAAAGCGAGCAATATTCAAACTAAACACCAACAAAGCTGCTGCGACTGATAGTTTTACCTGCGGAGTCTTTTAGAGCAGGTGGAGATGACTTGGAAGAGTGCAACCAAATTCAACGACAAACTATACAAGCTTGCACTGACATCGACGCAGTCAAAAAATTCCGCATTCGATTTGATTAGATGGCTAAGACATGTAGATGTAGAGCGGACCCTAGTGCTCCGATTCGAAGAGTTATACTGTAATGGATCCGAGACTATATCGGCTCGTTCACGGATGTTGCGATTTTGCCACGGGTCAATTCCTATATTATAGATCAGTCCTTCATTTAAAAAGTTCAACTGAAAAGGAAAACCTCTGAAAAATGTCTAAATGGGCAAGTTCTATTGATCGCTAGACCTAGACGTATAGCAAATAAAGTTCTAGATTGTAGAACGACCCGCAAGGGCATTTGCATTAGGAACTCCACATCCACTTGTTTGTTTCTTTATGAAATTGATTTAGGTTAGGTTAGGTTAGAGTGCATAAGTGAAGCCTCAAGTAGGCCAGAGGAGGCCCATTGTGATATCACAGGATCTAATGATCTCACAACTACCCGTTGAACCAAGAGGAGCTGAGAATAAAGCGTTGGAGGCATCCTATGCTTGCATTAGCTAGTTTGCCCAGATTGTGGAAGAAGTATTCCCTGAGATATAGTTTTCTACGAGCTGAGAGGGCTGGGCACGTGCATAGGAGGTGAAGAATTGTCTCTTCCTCCTCGTCCATGCAGCTTCTACAGAAATCATTGGAAGGGAGTCCCAGCATAAGAGCGTGTCTCCCTATAATGCAGTGTCCCATGATGACACCTACTAGTGTGCTTATATTGGATCTTTTTAGTTTTACAAGATTGTTGGAGCGCTTGAGATTCACCATGGGCCAGATCTGTTTCGTAATGGAGCACGTGGTGCAGTTTGACCACCTTCGATTAGTGGCCATTATCGATTTTGGAATTGATTTACTTGTAATTGAATGGATTGACAGCTAGTTTTTTTCTTTATCAATATAGAGGGGTACTCCCGCACTAGACTGAAAAAGGGGAACTCGCTAGAGCTCTACCACAAATAGTTAGATCTAAATTTGATTTTTATTTAGAGTTTGACGAACCGCCATCAATTGTGAGTTCTAGAATGCAAACACTATCAACAGCAGCTGAGCAGCTGTATGAACATTTGTCTAAATAAACCTGTCAAGCTATTTAGTAGGTCTTTTTCTACAGCAAATATATAAATGACTCAAGCTATACTGGTATCAATCAACGTCAAATTAATTCGTGTCTACTCGTAAACATTCAATCGAATGTCAAATTCTCTCCGAATCTCCGGATATTTCGCAATTTAGTATTTCCCCAAAATAAACATAAATAAACAATAGCAATGGTCAGCCAAAAACCTAAACACTATTGAAGTGTTTGTTTAGTGTAAAATTTAAAAGCCTAAACATCCTCAACAAAGCATAACATTCTAATACATATCCATCGTTCAATTGAACTTGACAGACAGTACGAAATGTAAAACAAAAAAACAAATGCCAAACTTCTAACCTCAACAAATAGCCAAATTTTATGATAGCAATTAAATTTATCGCAATTAGTTTCATAGGTATGTGCGTGTACGTCATTAAAGAGTTTAAGGTGTACAAATGGATACGTCATTGTAAAATACTTAAAAGTTGTCTGTGTTGATTCGCCGTCTTTGTTGAATGTGATATGATGGACCTATACATATGGCGCAAGTACAGTTTTCGTTTAATTAAAATCGCTTATCATTTCCTTGTTGTTGTTTTTATTTTTTTGGGGGGATTAGTAGCTTTGGTGCGGCGGCGGAATAGTTTCCAATTCAAACCAATTTCGGAAAGGCGTTGGTGTAAGGTATTGCCTAATCATCACATCCAAAGAAAACCCGAACTGCCGCATTTTGGAAATTGTTGCTGTCAATTAAATTGGAGTACATTAGCATGTATACTGTTGGAATGATTAATTGTTATGCGACTTCAATGGGAAAGATATTTTTTAGAAAGCTTCTTTTTTTAGTAGTTGTTAAATAAACAATTAGTTTACAAAGTCAGGTATTTAGGTGCTCGTTAAGAAGAAACCGCGCGTTAGCAAAAACACGCAAAAAAGTGTTCCATTTGTAAAATCGATATTTTGACTCTCGTTTTCAATTGTCATGAAGATCATTTTCGTAATATTGAGCACATTCAAGAATCTAGTAGATAATTTAGTAAGTCTGACAGCTCTATCAATTGATGTTTCAGTGCTCGCGTTCCATTGACCGCTAGGTGGCTAGCGGCATGCCAAACTCCATATAAAAAAAACTGACATTTCAGCATTTTCGCAAGAGCTCTAACACATACCTATTGTGAAATGTCAGTTTTTTTTTATATGGAGTTTGGCATGACGCTAGTCATCTAGCGGTCAAATGTCAATAGCGGTCAAGTCAAGAATTTCTCGACTTAAGGAACATTCACATGGGAGCGAACGAAAAATTTGATGAAATGCGAACAATCTACTTTTTATGCATTTATAAACAGAAAATTACACATTTTATTATTCCAACAGGAGGATAATTAATTATGTCATCAAAATGTATTAAGAAAAGAGTTTAAATAACTAAATTTCTAACTCTTTGCCGCGAACGAAAACACCCTTCGCGCGAATTATCAAAGTTTATTCGCAATCCACATCATTTAATTCGCGTTCCACAAACTAACGAATAAAACATTCGTTCGAACTTAATCTCAAACTAGACAATGCGGGTAGAAATTGATGGCTGAAATTCGCCAACTACCGCGACCTAGAAAAGTGTTCATGTGAACTGTCAAAACTTGCGAATATTAGTTCGTTCGTAGGTGGTTGGACGCTCTCATGTGGAATGGCCGTTTACTTCTTATTACTAAGTTGAAATTTCTATTGGTTTTAAGAGTGCGCAATTTGACATTCGACTTGCCCTGACATAGAGCACCAGCCAAAACCCTGGGGTGCATTTAAAGTTTTTTATTGTTAGCTAAAATAGCAATACCTCTTCAATAAGTAACTTTTGTATCTTTATATGTGCACGTGTAGGTACACATTTTTCTTTGTGGGGCGTTAATTTTTTATTAATGCCTGTTCACTTCTGATTTAAATTCTGACTTGTGCCCAAATTTGTAAAAATTGCTATCCTTTTCCACAGAAATTTTATTCAAAATCAATCACAGAATAAAAGCTTTTGAAGAAACTATACAAAAACTAGTGGACCCGGCGAACCCAATTTACCGCCTTCAGAGAAACTCCACAGTTATAATAAATCACAAATACATGTAGTTCAAATTTCAATGTGATTAATTTGAATGGAATCGAAATCAGTAGAGAGCGATGTGATAAGCAATGTTTTTCGAAGACAACGACGGTTTGCCAACCGTGCTGACCGTGCGAAAAACAGAGAAATTCTAGATTAATCCCACCGACTTTCAACGATTGGCCTTGCGATTTATTGATTGTCATCGAAAAAGCCAATCGAACGGGAAACTGAGTCCGCTTGAATTGGAACGGAAGATCAGTTGGTATAATCGGAATTCGTGGGATAAGGAATTTGCCCTTGCTGATCGTCGCTTGAATCACATTGTTCATCCGTTTCTTGACGGACAACCACGTACCTACCGTTGCACAATTTCGAATGATTCACATTATGATCGATCCCACCTTCAGCTGCAATTTATGCGGTGGAGTTCCTGGCACATCAAGTGAGTTCAAAAATTCCGTCGGATAGTTGGTCGCTTCATCCTCGTTGGTCATGCTGTCAACGGATTTGTACGAATGCAGTTCTTCAGCGATTTGACTTTGAATAATGAAATTCAAGCAATCGACGTTCTTATTCTTCGCTGCTAGTATTGCCCGTTCACTAATCCAATCGAGATTTTTATAATATTGTGCAATGCCGGAAAACACTTGGGTGATGAGTTCCTCCTTCGACAATGTGAACTCACAAAAATTTGCCGGGAGCGATATCAATCCAGTCGAAACATCAACGGGAATTTTGGCCATTGCAAGAGCCATTGTCTCGTGAATTCAGCAGCAGATGGATCGTCCTGAAATGCGACTCTCATGTTCGTGGTCAATTTCAACTTCTTGACATGCAGCCACAAAGACGACGATTTCAGGCATGCATTAAGTTCATCGGCAGCAGTTGATTTCGGGATGACGGGAGCGTTTGTCGAAAATCTCCAAATCGTCTCGAATCACCTCGTAAATCCTTTATCGTTCGGTCAACTGCCTCGTGCATTCACCCCAAATGATGGTTTTGCATTCTCGCATCAATTTCGCTGTCGCCAAATTCTTGGTCATTGTGCACGTTGGTTTGTCAACCGTGAGAAGATTCATCGGCATCGGTTGCATTCCAACAATTTGGCATTAATGCCAGAGGATGCAACAGCCAACGCAATTTGATATTTTGACGGGACTGTTGCCAGAATCAAATAATGCAAAATTTCGTCGAAAAAAAATTTCAAATTTTTCGCGTTTTTCCGGAATTTTCCGAGTTTTCCATTCGAAAAGGCATTCCGAAACAATTGCACACAAAATTCCATACAAAAAATGTATTTTCGATTTTTCCAAATTTCCGATTATTCAGGGGTTTTTTACCAAAATAACATAAGACTGCATTCATAGTCCAAAAAGTGTATTCTGGCGTATACGTCAAACCAATTCTCAGGCCGACCGACTTTATCTCGACATTTCCAACCCCAAAAAAATAGATTTCAAAAAAATTGTTCACTTAAGTGTCTGTCATTATAGGATTATGTGGGCTTAAGCTAGTGTCAAAATGAAAATCCAACTAAGTTTAGTCAAAAGCTTAAAATATACCCTAAACCCTATTATCGTAAAACCGCACAATTTTAATTTAATCTCACGTTGGCTTAAGTTGGATTACTAAACGTCACTTTAGTTGGAGTATCTAAAAGGTACACAGGCGCTAAGAGATCCAAGATATGTTTCTTCCATTTTCCCAAACTCTAGAAAATCGTTTTCGACTATACTCCCCTGAAATGTCAACCATAATGCGATTACGTGGGTTTAAGCTAGTGTCAAAAGCGAACGAAAATGCAACTAAACGGAATGCGCCATTAATCTTATTATCGTAGAATCTTATTATTTCAAATTTAAATGTAATCTCACGTTGGCTTAAGTTGGATTACTAAACGTCACTTTAGTTGGAATATCTAAAAGGTACACTGGGGCTAATTGAATTTGAATAAGAGATCCAAGATATGTTTCTTCCACTTTTCCAACTCTACAAAATAGATTTCGACTATACTCCCCTGAAATGTCAACCATAATGCGATTACGTGGGCTTAAGATAGTGTCAAAAGTGGACGAAAATGCAACTTAATGGAATGCGCCATTAATCTTATAATTTCAAATTTAAATGTAATCTCACGTTGGCTTAAGTTGGATTACTAAACGTCACTTTAGTTGGAGTATCTAAAAGGTACACAGGCGCTAATTGTATTTTAATTAGAGATCCAAGATATCTCTTTTTCCACTTTTCCAACTCTACAAAATCGATTTCGTCTATACTCCGCTGAAATGTCAACCATAATGCGATTACGTGGGCTTAAGCTAGTGTCAAAAGTGGACGAAAATGCAACTTAATGGAATGCGGCATTAATTTTATTATCGTAGAATCTTATTATGTATTTAAAATTTAAATGTAATCTCACGTTGGCTTAAGTTGGATTACTTCCATGCCTATAAGAAACGTCACCTACGTTGGGCTTGTGTACCAAGCTCTAATTTTCAACTAGACAGACCTTCTGTTTTGACGGTTAAAAATTGATCGCAATATCTCTGCATAGTGTAATGCAACAACTTTCAGTCTGAAGTGCCTTCCAATGTTTCGAATTGGTTCGTTTAGAACTATGCCCGATGAGTGTTTACATTTTTGACGACATATTAGCTGTTGATGCACTTTAACAAAAGATAAGGCCCGTAGGTTTCATAATTTACGAGATAAGAAGAGGCCCTTCAGTTGTCTCTTGCTTGCCGACAGCATTTATGTACCTACTCCAAAGGCAGCTTAATTTTTGCTATCATGACAATCACATTGCTTTATTATCAAACTAGATTATCTATTTAAATTAAGGAGTTCGTTTTGCTACTTTTGTTTGTTTTCAAAACTCACTCAATAATCGCGCGACAAGAGATACCATGGTATCGGTGTTCATTAATTTGCATTCTCTATACTAAAAAAAATAAAATAAAATTTCCAAAATGATTATTATCAAAGGCCACGAACAATAATTCAAAAATTCAATTTGTCATCAATTCCATAATATACAAGCCACGAATCCAATTTGTTTATATTTATTTGCAAAATTTGCAAAAATTCAACTCACCTCAGGTATTCGCTGTAGGGCACTATCCAAGCTACGATTTCGATGATGTTGCGTAAGATTGATGCGAGTATTTGTCACTTGTGATACTGGGGGCAGGAGAATTCCCATTGATCTGTAAATAAAAAAGAAAACCAAAATTATTAATAAACAATATACTATATTGAAAGAAAACTATTGTTACTGACAACAGAAAAATAAAAACAAGTTTGCGTCTAACACTTTTTTTTTGCCAACTGACAGAGACGTCGCTCTTTGTCAGACAAAATATTTTGCAAAAATGAAACACCGATCACAAGTGTCTCATAACACACACCATTAACAAAATACACCACTACCAGCTTCATAAGCAATCAAGAGCAGACTCATTGATTTTATTTTGTTCATTTTTATCAGCTGAAGTAGGTACGAGTACGAGACTGTAAATCCAATGTGTCATCAACGAATGAGAGAGAAAAACAAAAACAAAATAAAAATTACTGAACTTTATTTCACTGTCGCCTTCGCCACCGAGCCGACCGCCGCTATCAGCTGTCAAAGTCAGAGAGAGCAGAGAGGCAGACACTATTCATTGAATGAACAAAATAATCGATAACAAAATACCCCCTCGAGTGTCAGATAGATGGTGACTTGAATAAATGTTTTGGGATATTTTTTTTTTACTTCTATTCGGGCGGGGAAATTATGAAAAAAGAGTTTTTTTTTTCATCAAAAATGTAAACATTTCTAATTTATGTGGGCGTATACGCAACATTTTATCACATTTCTCTTGAGTATTTCAATTTTTGTTTTTGTTTTAATTTTATATGTAACTCTTGAACTATAAATAAAACTGAGAAATTAAATTGGATTTTGTAAATTTTACTAGATCGGTTTAATATGCAAAACGGGTGATTAAAAATAGAGATCGTTGGAGAATATGGGAACATAAAACGTGATTAACAACAATTTCAGTGGTGAATATAATTTTGTATTCATGTGACAGCTCCATTCGTGATGCAGTTACAACGATACACATTATATAAAACAAATTAATTACAAAAAAATTGCTTATCCAATATCGATCTGTTAACAAAGATTTTAAGGCCGTGTGGCAACAAATGACAGTGCGTTACAACTCACTAATAAGGGATACTTTAAAAGGTTGCAGAGTTGGCCACTGTACCATATCTTAACAGTGGCCAACTGTTTGACGGTGAAATACCCCATCTACATTGATAGCCAGGTTGTACTCAAAGCACTGGAAGCCACAAGCTTCAATTCGAAAATAGTCAGGAGCTGTCGTATAATTTTCTGCATATAATTTTCAATCAGAAGAAGCTAATGGGAAGGGGGTTTTGGACACGGACACTAAAGAGGAAATTAGAAAGCTGATGAGAAGAGGACGGGAACTAGAAAATAGTTAAGGTGTGGATATGAAATGATTTCTTCTGAGGCATTTTGGGCCACATTTCGATGGCAAAATATTTAGCGAAATTCTTAAAATAAGAAGAAGTCATCAACTGAATTCACCATCAGATTTTGATTTGATGATGGTATCATCACCATGAACGAAGCCAGTCCAGTCAGCAGGCACAAAAAATGGAAATAAACTACCCGGAAACATAGCAAAAATGTGAAAATATAGTAGGAAATGTTTTAATTGGGTTAAGTCCTCGCGACTTCAAGAGGACAAACTCATGCTATACAAAGCGAAGCAATAGCGACCAGTAGGCTAAGGAAAATTATTTCCAAATCCCCAGACATGCTCAGATGAGCTTCATTCAAAAACTGAACGAGGAATAGATCACATCCAGCGAAGAGACCTTAGATCTCCTCATGAATACCCACTTCCCAGGTAATAGGCTAGATGCTAACCGGTCTCAGCAACCCATCCAGGAAATACTGGAGCAGATAGTCAAAACCCCCAATAAAAACTTGGCTCTTGACAGCTAACTTCTATATAAGTCCTATGGTCCCGATAATACATATAACACCAGTGAAGATTCAAAAGGTCTTTGGAATACTGACCCATTGTCTAGAAGTGTTTTTCCGCTTATGCCCGACTTTCGGCTACACTCCTGCCACATGGAAAAGGTTCAAGGTAGTTTTTATATCAAAGAGTGACAAGACTTCCCATGTCTCTTCAAAGGACTTCAGGCCAATCGGTCTTAAAAACCTTAGAAAGACTCATTGACAAATATATTCAAACGAAACTAAAAACAAACCCACTATCAAACTTTCCAAACCTGCAGGAAAACTCCTTCCGTCACTCGTGAATAGGACCCCGATATACTTCAGAAGAACGTTAGGATCTTTTAAAGGTGTCATTCTGGGTGATCACAAAATCCGTCGTATTCGGAATTTTGTTACGAACCATGAAAGAACCATCACAGAATCCATCGTAGTGGACATTTTTGCTACAAATCAACGGATTCTGTGATAGTTCTTTCGGGGTTCGTAGCAAAATTCCGAACACGACGGATTCTGTGATCACCCAGATTATGTTGTGAAGAGTGATAGGTGCAGTGCCAGAAAGACATAGATATACGTTTGGCAATGTGAATTGCGAATTCCCCGCACTTAATGCTGTCTGCATACAACTTCTCAATAGGTTGAAGGATGCGCTATTGGCCACACACATATCGTTAGGAATTAGGGTCTCTCGAAAATATTAAAAAATCGCTAGCCGACAATCAATTCCCAATGGTATCCTTTCTGGATATTGAAGGTGCCTTCAACAATGTCAAAACAGAGGCTATCTCCAATGCACTCCGCAAACTGAAGGTGGATAACTGCCTAACCCTTTGGACAGAAAACATCGTAAACAGTAGAATATGATTTTGTCCGAGCTAGGGAGTTATCAAACCAAGAGGTCAGTGTGTACACTGTACACCCCTAGGGAGGCGTCTACTTTCGCTATTACTTTCGATTTTGATAGTGGACGAGGCACTAGCCATGACCATGTTGGTAAAAGTTAGGTTAGGTTAGGTTTACGGGTTGGTGAAGCTGAGTAACCTCTTCTTCACCCCACTCAGGTCCTCGTGGACCCATTGTGATACCCTTCGATGGGGTTAGCCGTGATCTATTCGCTTTATTTCATCCTCCCCGTTGTTACTCGACTTTGTCCAGTCCAGTCCAGATATTGAGGACATTAGAGAGTTCTTTGATTTCCTGGAAGTAGTAACTTCCAAGTGGTCTGTTCCTCAAGTGACAGAGACTTGGGCAGTGCCACAGAAAGTGAGGGGTGTCCTCGTGGGCTTCTTCATCACGGCAGCCAATGTCGTCATTCTTGAGATTTAGTTTCATTGCATAGCTTCTTAGAAGGTTGTGACCAGTGAGGGCACCAGCCAACTTAGACAGCGATATCCCGTCATATCGCAAAAGTTTGTTGGTCCTGCTTTTGTTGCACTCTGGCCACAGCTTGCGTTATATGCTACAGGTGGTTAGTGTTTTCCACTTTCATTTGGATCTTGTATTCCACTCGCTCTCTGAGACTACAGACTGGTGGTTTGATCGACTGAAATGCCTGGTCTAGGCCATTTCAGAACCTTTTCTTGCCAGTTCGTCAGCACCCTCGTTGCCGGTTATGGTTCTGTGTCCAGGAACCCAGCAGGGATTCGTATTATGATGCGAGCCAAGAGACTTGACGACCGAACTAGTTTGGATTTTATCTCATTAGCAGAGATTGTCTTGATAGCCGCCTGGCTATCAATAAATATGGTAATATCATTCCGTGATTTGGCCATTATTGATACAATGCTTGCCACTTCCGTGACCGCAACTACCTCAGCTTGGAAAACACTACAGTAATCAGGGAGCGTTGAGTTCCTCTGAGAATAATCCGGCTCCAGTTCCACATTCCATCTGATCCGTCAACATAGATGGCTACTTGATTTCGTCTCCGTGGATTCATTCCTGTCCCATTCTTCCCTGCTCGGAAACCGGCAAGAGAATGGTTTATCGAAGTCTAGATAGGGTGACATGTAGTCAGAGTTAATGTCACTCCCTACGTATTCCTTGAGGATCCCCGCATGCCCAAAGGGACTGGGTATCCAGCATTTTGTCTGGCTTATCCTCAAGACAATTTTGGCAGTCGATTTTGTATATTTCCATAGGTAGAAGGTTAAGAAGCGTTTCCAACCCAGCAGTTGATGTTCTCAACGCATTCGTTGTCCCTATACATGCCAGGCTTTGTATTTTTGTCATTGCCTTAAGATTGGTTGCCTTGTCTGTGGCTTGCCACCAGACTATGTCGCCATATGTGAGTATTGGGCGTACGAATGCCGTATACATCCACAGAATTATCTTCGGTTTAGGTCACCAGTTTTTGCCAAATATACGATTGCATACATAAAATGCATTCGCTGCCTTTTTAACTCGTTCATTGACGTTTAGTTTACAATTAAGTTTTTTGTCGAGAATTATATTTCGCACTCTCTGCCACCTGCAGGGGTATTCCCTCAATAGCTGGTGGCTCAAAGTGCGGCATGCTTCTTCTGTTTGTAAACAGCACAAGTTCGGTCTTCTGGGGGTTCACCCCAATGCCACAAATTAAGTGTCCGCAGTGAGCTTCCCAACAGGTCATTTATAGTTGGTATGCATTTTTCTGTCGCAAGCAGTACTTCATCGTCCGCATAAGCGACGGCCTTTACTCCACTGTTTGAGTTTCATGAGTATTTCATTGATGACGAGAACCCAAATAGGAGGGGAGCAGTCATTTCTGCCTCTGGAGGCAGTTATACTTGTAGGTCAATGTTACCTAAACTCGCATTGATATTCCTTTTTATTGAGCAGGCAGGTTGGTAAAACAATGACGAGAATGGATGGGAATCTCTTAAATAGATTGCAGATCGATTAACTGAACCATGTGCTGGGTTCTAGGTCACTGTTTCACTTGTGAACTTTTTCTCGAAATTTAGGGGTAATTTAATTAAGAACCGTGACATAATTTTGAAGCAAAAGAAGTGAAATATAAGTCTCCAGTGTTCAGATTTAAAATTATTTTTAAACTCCCATTCAATTACGGCGCAACATTTTCTTTCAACATCATCTCCATGTACTGCCACGAATCACTTCTCCAAACTCCAAAGGTTGCAGTTACTTTTCGTATAGCATCGCATGCACTCATACAGAATGTGATTTGCAAAATGGCAAAGGACAGCAAATGACATTTTAAATCCCAATGAAGCATGCCTTACAAGTTGATCAGTGTGTTGCCCCTATCAAATCACTCAGTCATAACTCTTTGCATAATTCAATCACTAATCTGTACTTCACTTTACGAAGATACAGTCTAACATATCAAATGCATAAAGATGTCATTTTGTGGCTGACCAAAGCTCTTCTTTGATGTGCGCTTACATTTTAAAACGCAGTCAAAAAAAAGTACTACTATTTTCTTGCTACCAGAAGGACTGTTCGTCATTGGCGCACATGTCACAACTGACAATACATTACCTAATGTAGCGAAGAAAAATCTCCGATAGCAGTCATACAACCTTCAAATGACATACTTTACTTTTACTATGTCTACAAAGTTTATTCACATCATTAAACCAAATCGCTTGCAAAACTGTGAACGAACAAAATAAAAAAAAAGAAGAAAAAAAAAAAAACATCAAATCTCACAGCTTTGTTCAGGCTCGAATGACTTTCTCACACAAATTTACGCGAACGAAAGTCAAAGCCAAATCAAACGACACCACATTCCCTACTTCCCTAACGTTTTTCTTTTTTGCAGCTTTATTACCGCACTAACCATAATTCCCAAGCCCATTGGCATTGTTAAATTAAAAAGTCTCAAAAATGCCTTCCATTTTATTTTTTGACGAGCTACTGGGAAGTGTATTTTAATTTGGCTGAAATTCACGACGCCTTCCCTTCTGTCATCATCTATTTAGATAACAAAATCATTAAGCTATTGGGAGTACTAAGCACCTCAGTTTCATCATGCGATATCATTTCGGGGAGGAAGTGCTACGTACCTCTTGTTGGGAAGATATATAACTCATTAGGGTTTCATCAATTGGGAACGCGGCGGCGGCGGATCCAGTTAGCGATGAAATAATTTCCTTTCTTCTTGGGGCTGGATGATCCTAATTAGTAATTTATTTTTCTTTTGAATACAAACGAGTGCTTTGGTGTGCCATCATCAATATTATGAATTGGAAAGGAAACCGTTTGTAAGGACAATGTTTCCTTTGTCAGGATGATGGTAGAATTTTCAAATCAAGTTGGAGTTCTCTCTTAATTGTATAATTAGCTTCCGATAAGTTACTAAATGACTTTGATGAAACTTGTAATTAGCGCTGTCATTTACGGGTAGTTGGAAAGCGTATATAGAAAAAGTGAATACTTCCATTGAAGTATTATACCTTTTGGAAAAGGCATTGATTAGGGTTCTGTAGTCCAGCGGTTGTAGGCTTGATGAAAGTGAAGGATCTATAATAAGCCGAAATACTCGCCGTTGCATAATGTCAAGGTAATTAAGGGAATGTTTTGGGACTCAGGGAAACATATTCAAGTCCTTCCTTTTATCAATCCTTTGGGCTGAAAAACACCTTTTCGCAGGGGCGAGGGGTAATGCGTTTACATTTAGTGATACATTGAGGGTATGTTATCCTATCTGTTCTATTCAATATTTGGTCGCTTATCGGAGTAAGTGGTAAGAATTGACGTGAAGTCTATGTAGGATCACCTTGTAACAAGGAAGACACAGAAAAGGCTCTCCAAGGGGAGTAAAAACGGAGAAATCCCTACAAAGCCTGATGATGGGTTAGATGTCTCTTTTTTTGGGATAAGAGGTGGTGGAAAATGCTAATGTGCACAAGGATAGTACAGCTCTATTTCCACTAAATAAAAACCTCCTTTAACACCTTTCAATCCTGAGCTTTTCACTCTGGAACCGCTTTCGAATTACTTTAAAATGTTGCTGTTTTCGGGTTTATTAACTGAATTTCTTGATTGAAATTCTCTTTTGGAGGTTCGAGTTAAAGTATTCGTGACTGGTTAGTAATTGGTGACGTTGCAGTTTACTTCAAGGTATATCCTTCCATTTTATTTAGGTACGTTTTTAACTAGCCTCACAGTCCATCTCAATCTGATTTTTAAGCTTAATCTCTCTAGCGGCTTTCGATTGGTAAGATTCTTTGCATTATAAGAGACCGCTTCCATTTTTATTTTCTCAATGAGAAAGAGGAAAAGATTCTCTCGATAGAAATGAAGTTTTTAAAAAATGACAAGGAATTTGGCCGCTGGCTTTAAAGCCGAAACGCAAGCTTTTTTTTTAAAACTCTGACTTGCCGGAGCGATATAATGCACTTCGACTTAAAAGATCTACCTAGATGTCAGAATTATATTTGATTAGTAGCGTCTATTCTTTCCTAATGTAGCTGATGCTGCATTTAGCAATGGATTTCCTTAATTCTTCGGTACTTATTATTTCCCTGAAAAATGATTTCTTTCTAAAACCATAATGGGCTGGGCATTCACATGATAGGTAGCCTACTAAACTTTTGATATCGTAAATAACTTTTTTGGCATCTTTGAAACCTGAATGTCCTCCTAATATGGCTTACACTTGTTGTGCTTCTAGCTTTTTATAGCCGAACTTGTAGCTGATTTGGGTATTGTACAGAAAGGTTCAGGTTCTATGAAAAGGGTTTCCGAGCCCTTTTCTGGATAGGTCATCAGCTTTTGCATTTTCTTCAATCCCTGTGGCAGGGGAGTTGGGGACCCTCCATAAAGTTGTTTTGTTCCTGGTACTATGTGTTTGGAGGGAATTAAAGCAGTGCAGTACTGATTTGGAGTTAGGTGATCTAATGGCTTTTATAACTGGTTGAAGCATAGAACGCAAGCTACGAAAAACAAGAAAGTTAGAGGCATTTCGCTAATCAATGTTTCAAACTGTTTTGCAAGACATTAATCGGCACATACCTAACGGGTTTTTCAATTGGGACGCTACAAAAGTAGAACAACAGGGACAGCAAACGACGCCGAATTTCTTGCCGCTCTTTTGACATTTCTCTTCAGTAAGGTTTGCCATTTCATGATGGAAAGATATACGAGCCAACAACGAGTCGAAATTATTAAAATTTACTACCGAAATTCGGAGTCAGTGGCCTCAACGTTAAGAGCGCTACGTCCAATTTATGGTCGTCATAATCGTCCTAGCAGATCAACAATTGAACGTCTAGTGGAAAAATTTGAATCCACAGGCACAGTACAAAATGTTCCCGTGCCAGTGAGACCAAGAAGTGCCCGTAGTGTCGAGAATATTGCTGCCGCTGAGGCAGAAGCCCAAATGTGTCTCTCACACGTCGTTCTCAAGCGTTGGGCATCTCTGTGACGTCGTTGTGGCGAATTTTGCAAAAAAATCTTGGCCTACATCCTTACAAGATTAAATTGACGCAAGAACTGAAGCCGCTTGACCAGCAGAAGCGTCGTATGTTCGTGAATTGGGCTGAGCAACAACTTGAAAATGATTCGGATTTTCATCGAAAAATCATCTTCAGCGATGAGGCTCATTTCTGGCTGAATGGCTTCGTCAATAAACATAATATGCGGTATTGGTCAGCCAGCAATCCACACGTACTCCATGAGTCATCATTGCATCCAGAAAAAATTACGGTTTGGTGTGGTTTATGAACCGGCGGCGTCATTGGGCCGTACTTCTTCCGTGATGATCAAGACCGGCACGTTACTGTGAATGGGAATCGCTACCGTTCAATGATAACCGAATATTTTTGGCCCCAATTGGATGAGGACTTGGACTTGGAGGACATGTGGTTCCAACAGGACGGCGCCACAAGCCACATAGCGAATGTCACAATCAATTTATTGGAAACCAAGTTTGGAGAACGTGTTATCTCACGAAATGGTCCAGTCGCTTGGCCGCCTCGGTCGTGAGGAGATTACAAGGTATACCGAAACTTTATTTCAAACACCAAGCTTTCGTGGACACCAGAACGATTGATCTGGACCACTAAAGGCAACATGCCCAAAATAGTAGTGGATGAAAAGCCACTGCGCCTTATGCAGAGACTCTTTACGGGTCGGTAGCCCGTACACTATTTTACAAACGGAACTTCGCGAAGTGGGCGCAGTAGCGCAGTGGTTAGTGTGTTAGACTACTGCGCGAGGGATCTCAGGTTCAATCCCCCGAAAAAACACAAATTACAGCTTAAGGCTTTTTCTACTGCGCCACCTCTCGCGAACGTGTGACAAACATCCGAGAGTATGACTGTCATGA
Source organism: Cheilosia soror (assembly GCA_949372485.1). Classification (NCBI taxonomy): domain Eukaryota; kingdom Metazoa; phylum Arthropoda; class Insecta; order Diptera; family Syrphidae; genus Cheilosia; species Cheilosia soror. The sequence continues at coordinate 31,439,649 of OX443561.1, read as the reverse complement.
AAAAGCTTCTCAATTCAGCCGTTCGGACTCGGCATAAAATTGAGGGACCCACAATCCACACGTCCCAAAAATAGAAACTCACACAAAACGAATGGTTGCGAGAAGCTAGGCCTAGGGTGTCTACCGCCTGTTGCGCCACCTATATATTTTTTTAACGTCGCGAAGTTCGTCAAGTAACTTTTGAAGTACGAATTATAATTATGTGAAGGTTGATGTTGCGAAAATTTATTAAAACTTATTAAAACAACAAATGTTGCTGATTGCATTATATTCCTGTTTGCAACTTTATTAATGTCAAAAAGTCCGGTGGCGTTCTTTAGTAATTCCTAAACTTAATAATTGTTCAAGCTTAAGTTTAGCGACCTATCTGCTATTAAACAAGTTTACAAAACAGTTTAGTGAAGCAGTACCTTATTCGCTCGCTTAATTCCTTAGTGAGGATGCCACTAAACGTCAGTTGGGTCACATTAAAAATTTAGCAGGCACTTTTCTGCACTGGAGGGAAGAAGGGTCGCTAAAGTATTAGTCCAACCAGAATACTACGGTTTAGAAGGTAAAATAAAAGCCAACCAAACATAACTAAGTTCTGCGACGTCAGCTATACACAATTTAATTAAAATACACGTTTCGAAAAAGATAATTTATTGCTAAACAGATTTTCACATCCACATCAAACAAATTTAATAGCCAAAACTCGTTCGCAACGGGGAAACTAAATATTTCCTATCCCAACCAGTTTTCCCATCGAAATAAAGTAACTCAATATCGAATACATTTCCTCACTGGGATTTCCTGCAGATACAAAAATTTTAATAGAAACTCAAATAAATTTTCACCAAAATGGCCGGCGCGAGTTAAGTATCCATAGCAAAACATATTGAGAAAAAAGATAACATTATTTGTATTCAATGATATCTTTAGCCTCTAGTACAGTCTTGCACACAACGCTACAATGATAACATATGTACAAGAGATAATATCGTTTGTATACAATGTTGGAATATTATCTCTTCTTCATTATCAAGCAAGACGATTGTACGCTTGGGTCTCCTTGTAGATAGATAAGAAAAATATATAAATACGACTGTATGATGAATTTATCGATAGTCTTATTGTAACTACATAGTAGCCTTAAGCTCCTTTTAGAATTAGTAAAAAGTATTTCAATAATAAAGGACATAGTTCCAAATAAATATTGTTTAATTTTAAAAGTAAGAAACAAGTGTTTTAATTGGCGATCCTGCCAGGAGGTTAAATATACTTTTTAACTTCAATCGAGCGGACCTCGGGAACAAGTAGTGAAATCTAGTATAAACAGAACACTCGCGTTACCGGTTACAAGAATTACCTAGCATAGCAGGTACAAATATAGCTTCTTCATACGAAGCAGCTAAGCAATTCAGTGAAAGTGTATATGTGGAGGAAAAAAACACACAAATTCGACGACAACAGACACGAGTTCAAAATGGAACAACTCGCAGTATTAATGGCAAGATTAGAAGCTTTAGAAACCAGGTGCAACACAGTAACACAAACCCTAGAGCACACACGCACAGAGAATGCAAGGTTAGCAGCAATAATAACTAACCAAAATCAAATAAACACTAATTTAGAAACAAAACTAAATGAAGTAAAATCTGGATTAGGCATAGTACCAAACATACCTGTGCTAGAGGAAATAAGAACCACATATACAGATGGTAGTGAAATACAGTTAGACGCATTTAAAAGCCTACCTATTTTCAACGGCGATCAATCAAATTATCGGTCGTGGCGCGAAGAAGCATCCAGATTAATGGACAGCATTAAAAACTTCAAAACACACAGTAAGTACGCAGCAGCATTGACTATAGTAAAAAGTAAAATACAGGATGCAGCCGCGAATGTGTTAACTAATTATAACACAATTTTTAATTTTGAGGCGATACGTAACAGATTAGATTATACGTACTCTAATCAAGAACCTCTATACGTGCTACAAGACATGATGAAAGCCATCACGCAAAAAAGAAGCACACTGTCTGAATACCACGACGAGATAAATAAAAATCTCAATTTAATAATATCAAAAATCACTATGTCAGGTGATCCGCCGAATATAATCGACAGACTAATTAAAAATGCTAACGACGACGCAGTTCGTATATTCATTGATGGTATGAGTGACAACTTTACAAGAGGATCATTATATTCAGCTACAATAAATGATCTAGAACACGCATTCGCAATTGCTCGCAGAATAGAACATGATAATGTGCACAGGCATTTACATCTCACTCAAGATAAGCACCACAAAAATATGCCACATGAACGCAGAAACGAAAGAAGACCAAATTATTCGAGCCAAACAACGAATTATCAACCCCAGAAGCAATACGATAATATGCAGCAACACAATCAAGGACCACAGCCGATGGAGATAAACTCGAGACAAATTGTACATGCACAGCGACAAAATTGGAATCAATGCAAACCCGATGTATATAATCCACCAGCGAAACGTGAACACAGCGGGAGTTTCAACACACACAACAGACCGCAACGATCTTATCAGCAGAACTTCAAGCAGCAGAGAGTAAATAACTCCCGACAACAACGCAGAGACGATGCCAGCAGTACATATGCAGAAGCAGATGAAACGGAATGTATGGTAAATAATAACATAAGAATAGATCATTTAAACTAGTAGACGGGTTGCCCTGCTTAAATTTAACTAGTACTATTCATAAGAAAATTTACAAAATTCTTATTGATACTGGTGCAACCCATAATTACATTAATAGAAAATGCGATTCTAGCGAAAAAATTAAAATTAAACCTATAAAAATAAAAACAATGCATGGTTATTCTATGGTAGATACAAAGAAAGTAGTTAGGATATTAAAGAAAAATATAACATTTTTTGAATTAGAGGATATTCAGTCTTTTGATATGATATTAGGATATGAAGGACTTAAAGTTCTAAACGCGGAAATAAATTTCAGTAATATGACTCTAACTACCATAAGCAGTGTCGAATCTATTCAGAAAATTAATTACATAATTGGGGAAAATAATATTTATAAAGCAGACATAGATAGACTGATGAAGATTAATAACAGCATAGGACCGTTACCCTTTACAGATACTATAGAAGCAAGCATTAGGACGACCAATGATAATCCGGTTTATGTTAAACAATATCCATATCCCATAGCAGATAACGAATTCGTAAACAAAGAAATACAGAAACTCTTACATGACGATATAATAGAAAAAAGCCATAGTCCTTATAACAGTCCCATATGGACAGTACCTAAAAAAGGTTTGGACGAAAAAGGAAAACCAAAACGGCGCATGGTTGTTGATTTCCAAAAACTTAACGCTCACACTGTAACAGACAGATACCCCATTCCGGATGTCAACATGACAATTCAAAATTTAGGTAAAGCCAAGTACTTTACAACGTTAGATTTGGAGTCAGGTTTCCACCAAATTAAAATCAAAACAGATGATAAAGAAAAAACAGCTTTTGCTATAAATGGCGCAAAATATCAATTTAAACGAATGCCTTTCGGGCTCAAAAATGCACCAAGCATATTTCAGAGATGCGTGGACGACATTTTGAGAGACTTTGTAGGTAAATTCGTACACGTTTACATTGATGACGTATTGATATATTCTTCATCTGAGGAAGAACATATACAGCACATAAGTCAAGTATTCGACGTACTCAATAAAGCCACATTAAAAATATCTGATGAGAAAAGTAAGTTTTTTCAAGAAGAAGTAGAATACTTAGGTCACATAATCAGACATGGTAGAATCACTACGAACCCTGAGAAAATAGCAGCTATAGAAAATTTTCCAGTCCCACAAACGGTAAAGGATTTGAGAGGATTTTTAGGTCTTACAGGTTACTATCGTAAGTTTATAAAGGGATACGCAAGCATAGCCAAGCCCCTGACATTATATTTACGAGGAGATAACGGTAAAGTAAACAAAAAACAAAGTAAAAATATTAAGTTAAATCTGAATGATTCAGCATTAGAAGCGATTAGAATTTTAAAAAATTATTTGAAAGAACAAGTCGAACTTTTTCAACCGGATTATAGTAAACCATTCGAGCTTACTACTGATGCATCCAACATAGCTATTGGAGCCGTACTAAGTCAGAATAAGCAACCTATACACTTCTTGTCAAGAACACTGAGTAAGACAGAAGAGAACTATAGCACAAACGAGAAAGAGCTATTAGCGATCATATGGTCCTTACAAAAACTCAGAAACTACATATATGGTATAGCAGACTTAACCATATATACCGATCACCAGAGCCTTATATATTCTGTATCAGAAAAAAATCCCAACACAAAGCTGAAACGTTGGAAGGGAATCATTGAAGACTTTGGAGCAAAATTAGTTTATAAACCAGGAAACCTAAATCTTGTAGCTGACGCATTATCACGTCAACGCATAAATACTTCTACCATAGAAACAGCACATTCAGCTGAAAGTTCTTCTAATGATATAATAAAAACTGTGAATCAGCCTTTTAATGCATACACTGCACAGTTCGAACTTATTGAAGATATAACAAATAATATCGAAACACAAATCTATTTTGGTAACAAAATAAGACTCATAATAAAGTTTAAGGACAAAGACTCTTTACTAAGGCAGATGAAAGAAGTTATACAACCCCAAAAGATTGTAGCTTTGCATACGAAATTTGAAAACATATACAAATATGGTGAAAACATAAAAAAAGAATTCCCACTAGTAAGATTTATATTCACACCAAGAAAACTTCAAGACGTGACAAATTTGGAGGAACAACTAAAACTTGTAAGGGTAACTCATGAAAGAGCACACCGAGGGTTACGTAACAATATACAAGAAATCTCAGAGAAATATTACTGGCCCGATCTAAATAAACAAGCAAAGAGTTTCAACAAAAAATGCATAGCATGTCTATTTGGAAAATATGAAAGAAAACCTATCAGAGAACCTCTGAATAATTCAGAAATACCAACACATGTGGGAACACACATTCATATGGACATATACTTCAACGACAAGTATACTTTCCTTGTAACAGTAGATAAGTATTCTAAATATACAATCCTTCGGGAAATCGAAACTCGAAACAGACTGTACGACGTTATGGAAGAGGTCTTATCTAATTATTTCCCAAAATGTGAACGACTCATGACAGATAACGAGAAGGGATTCAAAACAGAAATGGTGAACCAAATGTGTTTGAAATACAACATAACTAAAGTAGAAACTCCAGTATACAGATCGACAGCTAACGGTCAGGTAGAACGTGTAAACGGTACAATAACTGAACTGTCTAGAATATTCACAATTCAGAATAAAACAAGACTTATCGAAGAAATATTTAGAACAGTGCGTGAATTAAATAATTCTATACACTCAGTTACCGGTTTGAAACCTAGAGACATTTTCTTTAATCAAAATAAATATAGAAATAGTGAAATTATAATAAATAAACTAAACTCAGCATCCAAAAAAGTGATCGAACGTCTAAATAAAGGAACTCGACACAGAGAGTATAAAAAAGGAGATAAGATAATGGTAAGAATCACAGGTCTTAGAAAGAAATCTAACGCTAGATACATAACAAGAATAGTAGAAGAAGATAAAGGAGACACGGTAATCTCTAAAGAAGGAATAAAAATTCACAAGGATAACATAAAGAATTATCATTTTTCAGATGACGAAAATATTAATATTCCTAACATTACTAGGAATTGTACAGAGTCAAGAAGGGCAAGGAAACGTTCAAATAACTGAGATACTAAACAAGAAGTTTATACTTACACAAACAGATGACGTGTATTTATTCAAAGAACAAACTTATTTGTTACATGCCACCAACCTGACTTCGATATTTCAACCTTACGTAAATATCGTAACTAGTAAATATCAACCTACACAGGAAGAAAAAATTTGGTTAAGTAAAATTAAGAATTTAGCAGACCAATTACAAGAACATACTAGGCATACTAGATCAATTAACTTTTTAGGAACAGCTTTCAAATATGTGTTTGGTAATCCTGACCATTATGACTTAGTTAACATAGAAACGAGTATAAATAATCTCATAGAAAACAATAATAAACAAAAAACTATAAATTCTAGATTTGAACAAATTTTGCAACAATTCGAAGGTCAGAGCCTTAAAGAACATTTAGTAATAGAAAAAGTGTACGAACAATTATTATTATTGACCAGAACAATTAATGCAGCAAAAAATAATGAATATTTATCAGAAAGCCTAGACTTAGATGACATTAAAAATATTATTCAACATGAAATAATTCAAGTACCCATAATAAATATACTTGAGTACTCTAAAATATTTTTAGCTAGAACTGATGAATTCTTCATCACAATATATAAATATCCAGTTCTAATTAAATCATGTAAATTGTATAAAGTAACACCTTTAAATTCAAAACATGGAAAAATCATTACAGATAAAACAATTGCCTTATGTAACCAAACTTATTTAAGAACAAGAAATTGTCAAAATCATCTAAGTAAAAACATTTGTGAAATTAACTTTGAAGAAGAAAATTGTCTTATTCCACTTTTAAAGAATATAACTTCAAAATGCAACATTAAACAAGAATACGATTACGACTTAGAAATTGAATCCGGTGTTATGTTATTAAGCGGTAAGCATAAGTTAAATAATCAAACAATTAATGGTATAAACTTAGTTACTTATGAAAATACTATAAATCTAGACGATAAAATATACAAAAACATGCATAAGCAAATTAAAGAAGTTATATTAAGAAATCATAATTCAGAGTCTTACATCGACCAAATAATTAAAGAAGATACAATGTACAAATTCGATAACATAGATACTTTAAAAAAACTAATTATTCCTTTTGAAGAAAAACCGATATTATCAACTATATACACAATTGTAACACTGATTGTTATTCTAGCATTTACGTACGTAATGATAAAAACTATACAATGTATAACAGATCGTCAAAAACAAAAAAAGATTGACGCATATAACAAAACTTATGAAAGAGAAATGTTAAAAATAGCGTCGAAAAATCGGGACGATTTCGTTTAACAAGGGGGGGAGTTAAGTATCCATAGCAAAACATATTGAGAAAAAAGATAACATTATTTGTATTCAATGATATCTTTAGCCTCTAGTACAGTCTTGCACACAACGCTACAATGATAACATATGTACAAGAGATAATATCGTTTGTATACAATGTTGGAATATTATCTCTTCTTCATTATCAAGCAAGACGATTGTACGCTTGGGTCTCCTTGTAGATAGATAAGAAAAATATATAAATACGACTGTATGATGAATTTATCGATAGTCTTATTGTAACTACATAGTAGCCTTAAGCTCCTTTTAGAATTAGTAAAAAGTATTTCAATAATAAAGGACATAGTTCCAAATAAATATTGTTTAATTTTAAAAGTAAGAAACAAGTGTTTTAATTCGCGCTGGCGTAATCTGCAGACACATGCACATGTGTGAAACTTAACCTCTCCTTGTCCAACCCAATTAATCTCACATCAAGCTGATTTTTTTTTTCTTGTCTTGCATTTCCAAAATAGCAAAAGTCTGCCACTGCTGCAATCAATTACATATATCAAAGTAGATCACACTCTCCATCTGTATCGTGTATCTTAAATTGAGTGCACACCACATGGTTGCCAGTGCCACCTTAACTTGGTTATATCGGCCGAGAATCATTGGCACACAAGTGAAACTTAAACTCGAAAACCAAAACCAAAAACCAGACTACATTGCCACGAATGCAAATATGGCCAAGATGTCTTGTAAAGCGGCCACCTCGTTGGATTGTTGCTCTCTCTCTATCTCTATGTGCAACCTGCATTGGAATTTTCCCAATATCATGGTTTGGTATCTAACAGATACATTCCGAAAAACGCCAAGCTGCATATTGCAATTTTTGCCTCTGTGGATTTTTTTGTGGTGCTGCCGCTGTGGTTTAGCGAGACTTAACCAAGTGAGTGGAGGGATTGCATGCTTCCAATGCATATATACCATGTGGCAAACCAGTCGACCTTCGGGTGAAAAAGGTGCAATCATGATTGCTGCTATTTCACACACGCAAAATACAGGTTAAAGCTGCAGAAACGATGTTTTTTTTTTCGTTTTGTTCACCTCCAATCAAAGTGATTGGGAGTTATGAAGCATGAAAAGGCGATGCGATGGTGGAGGTGACTGGTAGGTGCTGCTGCCTCCATACATGTTAATGAACTTTGCCTCTGTGCTCAATTTATGCAGCGTTTTTCTTAGTATCGTAATTTGTGTGTTTTTCCGTTGACGTTTGTGTCAATTTGTGTGAATATTCAAGTGACAGCTCGCGTATATAAATATAAATTTCCAAAGGTCAATGACAATTGGCATAAGAAAACAAAAACACATATTTTTGTGTGGCATCACCTTAATTGAGTTAGTGATGTATTGCCTCGACTACCGTACCGACATGACAGAGGCATGCAACTCACGTAGCTAATTAAATCAGAGGTGAACAAAAAATTCAACAACATCGTTTACTTACACCCCCGATGATGATAGGGCTTAGGCATATTTCACCTGTTCGTTGAACTGTGTGCGTTACAAAAAAACAAGCGGCATGGGAATGCAATCATTACGTCGCACGAATGTATTTACGACCCGCCACCAACTATTGATTGAATTTCCATGTTTACTTTAACATTTTTGTTATATGTAGTTCTGTGCGTTGTTTTGTAATGACATTTCTAGCTTTTGACAGGCTTTGTGGTGTTTTTGTAGGAAGAGGTGTCATCAAATGGAGTAGAAGAAGCGCAAATGTCAAACTTAAATTGGATTAAATGACATTTTCGCTTGGAAAATCCGTATAAGCTTGACAGATGACGGCAGATGAGGGCCATAATATACGAAACAGACTATGGGTTACACTAAATGTTCCTTTGTACAAACTTGCTACTTTGCTGACAGGTGGGTGTAGTTTTTGTCAAATAATCTGTGACTGGTGACTACAGGCGGATTTGAAGTGATTTATGTGACAACTAGGAGGAGTTTTTCCATTTCCCTGGGGGATTTATGTGTTTTTTTTGGGATGTGAGTGGTTGTTAGCAAATATCCGTCAAAACATTGCGTTGGAATAAAGCTTTACCATTTTCTATGGTGTGGTACTGATGAGATCAGAAATAAAACCTTGAACGCTGTTATTAAAAATCGAGGGTTTCCGAATTAATGCAACGTTTGCACTTACTCGTACCTCGGAAATTTATGCTCCTACAACTGCAGTTGAGATGTCTCTAAGTTGAGTTGCGTTCTACAATAGGGGCATTAAATTTGAAAGAAGAACATTGCATGATGCAGCTTTTGCAACCTTTGACGCTTTATTTTCATTCAGTCTTATTTCACCCACTCCGAACATCAACTGGTATCCGCTTTATAATTTCTGCAGAAGACAGGCTGATTGCAAAGCGGAGATCATTGCCAACACCATTTTTCTGGAGTCGATTTTAAAAAATAAATAGATGGCGCAACAGGTCTGTATAGGCACCCTAGGCCCTACCTTCTCACAACCATTCGTTTGTGTGTTTTTTTATTGTAGGGGCGAATGAAAGGGACCTAACATTTTATGCCGAAAAAGAACGACTGAATTGAGAAGCTTTTTGATGACATTTATACAATCGGATGTTTGTCAGACGTTCGCGAGAGGTGGCACAGTGAAAAACCTTTTTAAGACGTAATTTGTGATATTCCAGGGATCGAACCTGAAACCCCTTGCACAGTAGTCCAGCATACTAACCACTGGGCAACTGCGGAGTAGATCTTCGACCATTCCTCTTCTTTTGCCCTGCGAAGAGAACCACAATATTTCGGTCCTCTTCTTTATCGAAGGAGGCTGATAATCTCTACTTGACTTTCTGTCTAAGTCGTAGTGCAGACTATGCTTTGGCTCCCTTCCACAGTTCGCCAATACTGTGGATGGTTTTGCAGAAAAATTCAAGAGTATGCCTGCCCACTAACTTAACTCCTTTGTGTCAACCGGCTCCATTAAAGGCCTCTATAAATATTCATCATCATGGATTTAAGGATACAATTTTTGGCAAGCAGCCAGTGCTCACCTCTAATCTTATGATCAATGACTGCTGCCGTTAGATTGCTCAGGGTCTTGAGGCCTTGCTTCTCTTTAGTCGATTTTCCCTTACATCTTCCTCTAAGTGCTGCCTCTTGGATGAGGTGCCCGAGGTTTCGGCTTTTAGAGATTCTTCTGTAGCTTTCTTATACACTTTGTCTTATTGGTGGTTAAGGTAACCATTGGATTTGTTCTGTACCACTTTTTCTGCTGTTTCTTTTGGCTTGTCAGGAACGAGGTTTCGTTGGGTCTTGAGTCCCCAGCTCGTTTGTGTTTTCTGATCAAGGCCCTGCAATTCGTCCTCAGTGGGGTGATGCGGGTTAGGATACTTCCTCCGCACTTTCAATATAGAGGCTTTTGTAGATGGGAAGGATTTTACCGTCAGTTGGTCCGAATCGCTGGTTGTCTTTATAGGTCGTCACTTTTGTCTTCAGTTTGTTGGGTTAGTTCGTCTTGTCTAGTGAGTTTTGGTCGATTTTCGTCTTTGCTATCATCATAATAGTACCCACGGGTAGTTGGGAAAAAAAAGTACAACAGTAGATACGACAGACCTTGCTTGACGGTCTGAAGAAGCTCGTTCGAAATGGTTTTAGCATTCAGCCATTTATTCTTCACCAGCAGAACCACTGACTTAAGGCACCTTCGTCCGATGGTAAAGGGGGATAAACTGGCTATCAAACTCAGCTTAACAACTGTCCTAACATCACACAAAACAATTCTTTGTAGTGACCATTTTCATCTGGTATTTTGCCTTTGTCAGCCCCGCATTTAACTCTATCACAACCAGAAGTGATAGAATATAAACTTGGCAGGTGACACAAAGGCATAACTTCATCTGGGAATTTCGTAAAATTAAAAAATCTAGGTTAAACAATCAAATAACACACTATTTCAATAAACCCCACGCTATTTCCCTGTGTAAGAAAACCACTTCCACAGTGGGCTGTAAAATAAAATCAATCGACAGGAAAGATAACCACTTGTATATGTCCACCATCGCGTGAGAAAATTAAATATCAAGTCGTCCATTATTTGAGGCAGTTAGCCATTGATTGTGATCGTCTAAAATAATTAAATCCTATAAAAACTATAGTTTGAGGTTATTTAAGTGAGCCAACCAACAAATGATTTATGATCACGTTTGGATTTTCCAAGCTTTCCAATTAAATTGCTTACATATTTCTCAAGTAAATGTGTCGGTTTGTGGTATTTTTGTTTAAACAATACAAACGACTAGATAAATATGCATACAACAACTTAATTTATTCACTACAGACACGACTACATTTGCGAATAATATTAACGATTTTCAATTGATTGCCGATGTTTAGCTATAGCCTCGGAGCAATGCCATTTTGCTTGTTCATCCTCTTTGGTACAAAATACTATTATTTTGTATAATTAGCATAAGGATGATATATTAAAACAAAAAAGCGAATAGTTTGAGTGCAAATTGGATTTTAATAATAATTAATGCAATCGGAATTAATAGATTGTTGCTTCATTTGTATACAAGTGAAAGGATGTTGTGCAATCGAAATCAGACGTCGTCGTTGGTTGCATTCATTGAACTAATTTGGATAGAGTCAATAAATTTGTGCATATTTATGCAGTAAATTAATTGATTACAGCAACTAATTGATAACTGAAAGCGAGGAGAAAAAACTTTTCTTGCTTAAATTGTGGAATAGGCAACAATATGATAAGCCGCTTACTGGGGCGTATGTGGAACATTTTTTTTTTGTGTACCTATATGACATTTTAATGAAATATAGGATTTCAATATAACAAGCTTCTATATTTATGAGTGAAACTAGATGGCCCAGTGAACTTAGCACCACATAAAATTGATTTGTTTGTAAGGCCCAATGCACACGGAGCAACGGGAAAAAACTGATCAGCGATGCGAATTAGCAACTAGTTTACTTTGCGTCATACCCTGGGGTCTAATCGCGTAAGGCTAAAACGATCGAACGGCGTCGTCTCGACGATACTTATGCTTCGTGTAACAACCAAAAAACGATGATCGTCGAAACGATTGAACGATCATCGTTTTTTATTGCTTCACGTAAACAATTTAACTGTCAAATGGCGTCGTCGAAACGATTCGGTTGGACGATGGCTATTTTACAATCGTTTCATCGTTTTTAGTGTATTTTTGCAGTTTTATTTAGATTTATTTTAAGCAATCAATAAGCAGCTTACAGGTACTGATTCGTCAAGAAGAACACTAAAAATTCCTTCAAAACAAAGATGAAAAATAACTGACTGCGGACTTGGATAGAACCGAATTGGGACATCAAGAATGCTAAATAACTAGATACTTGTCATTTACGACTTCTAATTTTTATTTTTACAAATGAATAAACCAAATTTTTGTTTAAACAAACACTATTCTCTTATGATATAATGTAGAAGATTTTTCAATCGGCCGTTTGTCTTCATTGCTTGTCTGTTGAATACTATGTCCATTAAGATTTTTTTCTTGAGATCACCTAAAAGGATGCACAAAATTAAATCATCCATTGGTTAGTCTATTGCCAGATTACTTACCTACTTCCACGCAGCAGCCGTCTTAATGGGTAGCCCAGTGGCATTGAGCTCCGCAGCCAAGTATTCGTTTGCTAATACAATATTTATATCAAATATTGATCCACAAAGCAGAAGAACTAATAAACAAATTGTCTATATTCAATTTATTTATTATTTTTTAGCCGACATAGTTTGTTTACAGTAGTGCTCAAACTGTTCAAAACGAAAACGATGAACGATTCGATTGAACTATGTGATTCAGATGTTATATGAAGCAAACTGAAAACGACATCGGTCGTTCAATTCAATCGTCTCGACGATGCTCGTTTGAAAAATTACGCGATTAGAACCCTGTGTAATCAAATGGGACGACGCACACGACGCTACTGGTTGAAAACTCGTTTGCGACTCACAAAAACCAGTTTGAAGAGTAGAGGTTTTGGTTGGTGATGACTGATGAGCTTCCTCAGTCACCGCTGTTTCCGTAACTGATCTGTAACTCGAGTTGCCAACCGGTTTAGTTTTTGTTCCATTTGCTCCGTGTGCATTGGGCCTAACTCTTCATAAGCTGGTTGAATCCCAAACAACCTTCCAAATTCAGTTCATTGATCGGCAATATTGGCCGCACTTGTAGTATCTTGAAATACTGTATAAATTGTCAGAATTTTAGTGTATGCTCACACTGTATAAAATGTCAGATTTAATAAAATAAAACTTACTTTATACGAGACTACAGAACCGGACTGATGTCATTTATTAAGGATACTACAGCACTGTGTACAGTTTGAGTTTAGTTTGGTGATTAAGTGAAACTTTGTGGTTTTCGAGATATACGATTTTAGAGTTTTTTTTTTTTTGTATGGTAGGTGCCACGCCCCTTTGTCCAATTTTGACCGAACTTTACAGAAAGTCCTCAGGACCAATAAAAAAGCATTTTTAAAAATTTGAGCTCAATCGGTTCGGTGGTTTCGGAAGTTTAGATTTTTTTTGATTTTCTGACTTTTCATCTGATGTTTTCCGAATTTTCTTTTTTGCCAAACCACCCCTGCTCAAGATGAACATAAGAAAAGAAGAATTATCCAAATCGGTCCGGTAGTTCTTGAGTTTTTGCGAGACTAACGCACCAATTGATACACTTTTTTTTATTTATTTCTGGAGTTCCACAAGGTAGGACAAATAGACCTGAATTTGTTTTTGTGAATCTAATCATATGGGAAAATTTGTGTGGTTTATATATTATCTATTAAAAGTATGACCATCGTCCCATAAAGATTCAGTTTGCTTGAGTTTTATAACATAAGGAGCTTCTAAGCGGCCATATCAGACCGTCTCTTTTTGGGGAAACCGTACATTAGGCGCAACGTTCATTGATAGTGCCGGATTCTTACCGGCTTAAACCGCCTTCCTTCTCGAATAGACCGATATTTGTCCCTCGCAGAACCGCCGTAAGGCATAAACTCGCGGAGGTCAGTATAAAGCTAAATTAGATCACTCTATTATTTCAGCTATTCACTTTTCGTTGGCCGTCTAAACGCCTAAGATCGCTGAGTATTCGCACGTCCACGTTACTTACAATAGTTAAATTTTCGTCTTTATGCAACATAAACTTGTCGGGAGTGGGTCATTCCCCAAATTGATCCCGTAAGGCAATCTTCTCGGTTTCGTACCGTGAGCAATGACAGAAAACGTGTTCCGCATTTTCAGAAACGGTCTTGCAATGTGGACAGTTTGGGGTGGTTGTCAGCGTTTAAAGAGATATTCTCTGTAAAAGCCATGGCCCCCCAAGAGCTGGGTCAGATAGAAATTTGTTTCACCATGAGTTCGTTTAATCCATGCATGGACTACTGATTGGAGACGATGTGCCCACCTTCCCTTCAACGATTCGTTTTATTGTTGTTGCCAAGTTGGATTTTTTTTCTTTTTTTTAAATACTTCTCCCGGGAAAGGCGATCCTATAACGCTTTCTTAGCGCCCTGAGATGCTTGCAGATGTATGTTAGTTCTGCACTTAAATTGCTGCAAATTGTGGTCTTCTGGAAATATATCCCCAGGAAGCGAGTTCCAAAGTTTGCTTGTCCTGTAACAGAAGGAGTTTTGGAAAAGTGTACTGTCAAGTCTAGTGTACTGTATTGTCATCTACTCGGCCATTTTAGACTCGTGTTTTCATTTTTTGAGCGAGTAAACTGATACGTAGAATTGAAGACACAACGGGTATAACATCGTTTTAAACAGTTCTGAATGCACAGGCGACTCGTAGTGCGTCAAGAGGGTAGGCGGATTTAATTTCGCGTACGTAAGACTTAACTTTCGTGGCCCTTGACCATATTTCTACTGCGTACAAGAGTGTTGAACTAATAGCTCCTGCAAGAAGTAGTCTCTTTTTCTGATAGGTACTCATCTGCCTAGATGATATTTGAAGCTTAGACGAACATCAGTAATCATTTCTAGGTACTTAATAAATGGTTGAGAAACCATGCAAGGGCTTTAGACTTCCGATTGTGGTTATGTTTGAAATGACGCCTGTTATATCGAACATAGCTGTCACTTGCCCTGTGTAGCAATGACCTCCTCCAAACTAAGGAGACTCTGTAAAAAATCATAATAATCACCGTCCGGCTCTGATCGGAATTATAAAGACTTTCGAAGGCGTGTGACTATATCCTTGGTCGTTTTGAAAGAAAATTTCTTCGTCGGATTTTCGGCGTTGACGAGTTGTTTGGTGTTTCCTAGGCAGACAAAAACCTGCAATTGGATGTGAGATGCCTGGGGACGTAGACAACGCTTTTGTATATCTCCTTCGCTTCCTCCGCTTTCTTGTCTATAGGAATTCTGTGTTTCTGAAGCGTGATTAGGCTCCTTAAGTCGGCTCTCACATTGAGGCAACATTCAATAAGCAACTGGCAATAGGAAACACGCAATATTATCGCTCATAGTTATTTTACTTTGAATTTAATTAGAGGTCTCACATCAAAGCAACTAAATATCGCTCGAACGAAAAATGTTGCTGATTGCTTATTGGCAGTTGCTATAGTAACTGTAGTTGCTTATTGCTTGTTGCCTCAATCTGAGAGCCGCCTAAGACATGGATGGAATAGCTGTTGGTGAGGATCAGAGTGATCTTTTCTTCAGAGTTGAACTTACCATCACTCAATGTGCAAACTTTGCCTATCAGGTTAGACCAATATGCATTATTATATGTTTTGGTTTGACCGGAAATTGACAAGTCTTTCAGATGCTGTGTCTTTTTGGTGCCAGTTGAACGAGAGGCGGTCTTTTTCGTGAAGGGCGTTGTCAATTTAAAGACAATTTTGCAAAGCCTTGTTGTAGGAGATTCAAGTGCTTTCTAAATACGGTCAAATTTCTATTCAGTCGCAGAACACACGCTTTAGGCGTTAACTTTGAGTTAACTCTGAACGAAAAATAAGTCCATAGCCCACAAGCATTTCAATGTACAATATTAACTTGTGTTATTTTTTCTACATTTTTTTTTGTGGTCCCTTAAGGTGTTCCAACAAAATTGTATACGTACATTATTTGTACATTCACTGTCCGATTATCCCTGTAAATTTGACAAACCTTTTTATTTATTGTGTAATCCAAGGGCATAAGATTGTAAGAGTCCAACAAAATAATTCATTTCATAAAGGAGCGCCAACTGCTTACATGTATATTGTCCCTTCATAAGCATATTTAAATTGAACCCTTTTAACTTTCATATCTTCAAGGGGAAAAATATTCGTAATACACTCTGCATAACCCTACATCCTATGGACAGACCTAGCCCAAGGGCGAAGAACCACCATAAATTCGTATATTTTTTTTTTCAAGAATGGCCAAGTAAAAGTCGTTCATCCCTTAGCCGCGTTTTTTTTTCTCGATTTACCGTCTACCACACGGGTGGATTTTGTGGTTGTGTATGCATCCTTATATCTGCCTTTAATTTACTTCCCATACCCTGGTGGCAATGAGTCAACGCTTTTATTACCTACCTCAATTGGCGGCGAAAGGATATATAATGTACCATTAAAGAAGAGCGAGAAAGAGAGCTATATTTGGCAGTGATTCAAGCGAAACCTTCCTTACTATGTCCCATTCTACTACCTACAACTACACCCAGAGTAGTATACTATGTATCCGAGTTATTTTATATTTATCTTATCGATTTTTGTTTGTACTCTGTCCTTGCATTCAATGCCATATTACGCTCCCTTTTAGTTGTACTTGTATGAGAGCGCACTAAACATGAAGAGTGCAAGTGCTTGACAAGGGTACGGAAGGGAATATTGTCTATTGTCTGGGTGGGTGGTGGAATTGCAGTAGTTTGACCATCACCTGCATATTGTGATTTTTACACTGGGAAGGGAGCCAAATGTTAAAGTTTGTAGACGACAGGAACACTGCAAGTCTTTGAAAGTTGACAAGAGTCAGTCTGTCAGTGTTTGGGATTACTTTGTTCCGAGCTACTGTAGCGATAGCAAGTGGGTGGGACAGAGAATACATGAAGGTTAATACACGATTCATGAGAATTGCATTGTCTGTTGTGCGAGACAAAAGGAAGTTTTGTGGAGTTCCATAAGGTGGTAGTATGAGACCAGTATTGTTTTAAATTTGATTAATTTGCTTGGAAATGAAATTGGATCTAGGTTTAATAATGGAGGAGCTATAGGTACACTCAAGAGTCTTTGGGGAAAATTTTAGGTGTCTAGTAGAAGTTGGGAATATTGTAGAACTAGACAAAAGACATGCATTAAAGAAGTTCAAAGGTATCTACTAGGACTTTTTCATTCGTTCCTAAAAATGAAAAATACTCAAACAAACGAATAGTTGTGGGAAGCTATAGACCTGAGGTCCTATACGAACACTAAAAAGACGAGGACAAACAAATCTGTCTAAAGCTAGGCTCGCGCTAAAGTTGTGAGCAAGTGACGTGGCAGTGGCGTGGTGACCAAGTGGCAAGTGGTATCGGTAAAACCTAATTAAACAAGTGTAGACGCGCGTATCAAAGCGGAGTGGTAGCGACGCGACGTGACATTTGACGTAGCGCCAGTCTGGTGTCTATTTTTCGAATCGGAAGCGGGTGGTGATGACGTGATTTTGTAAATGTGTATCCTTTGTAGAGGCATATCATCCTGTAGAGGCTGGTGACCACGTGGATTTTGGCATTGTAACTACGTATTTTTGCTTACCTGAAAAATCAAAACATGCGGGACGAATTTAGCATAGGACGGCATTTTAAGAACTGATGAATCGGTGGCACCATACATTGTTTGTCGCTGAAAGTGCGCGTTAAATCACTTTCATACCACTTCGCCACCATTTCCATCGGCACACCAAATTTTCCCCACTTCTATGCCACCTACCACTTGGTCACAACGACACTGCCACACTACTTTAGTGCGCACTTTGCCTCAGTTCAGAGTGTAGTTCTACAAAGCAAGGTCTCGAAGAATTACTTCTTAGATCGGTCGCTGTGAGGCATATTTCAACACCATGCATTGTCAGATGGAGGGATAGATTAAAATAACCAAATACCTGTTAGCACACGCACTAAGAAGTCTCCCCAACAGCCTAAGTTACAGACAGTCCGTAGATTGCGGCAGACTATACAAAACACAGCTTATAAGAATGCATATTGTACACAATCCATACATCAGCAGGGTGATTCTCAGCACGAACCCAAATTATCTTCAAGGATAAATAAAAATAAATAACGGATAAATAAAGACAAATAAAAAGCCTACAAAAAGGTTCCTTAAGGCTGTAGTAAACAGCCGATTGGACATACGAGATTAAAACATGAAAGTTCCAATTAAAATACGTACTAAGACTACTCATACATAGTAAAGCAGCTATACTTGCCCTTACACCTTATCAACTGAATACGAAACAACACATTTACACTGCTGAAGTCCCTGCAAACAGTTTATAGTTTTACTAGCTTTTGTCCGCGGTTTCGCTCGCGCAGTCCTCAGGATTTGGTACACAGTCAGTTAGTTCCCTATTTTACATATCACGCAGGAAACCTACCTAAATAAGTACTTAAGGAGCAGTTAGTGTCTCGGAAAAATATGTTTAACGCCCTATTGGAGAAAACAATTCAAAAATTGTATGATCAATTCGTTAACGACCCATTCTTTTTGAGTATCTTTGGAGTCCGTTCCCTCGAGTTGATTGAAGCGATAATCATATTCAACGGCGACAGAGGTTGAAACACATTACAAAGTTTAAAATTGATACGACGAACGGTTCGTGAGTTATTAAAAAGGCCCCCTTTTAAGGGGTGATCGCCAATAATTCAATAATTCGGGCCCCAATTGAATTGATTTTCTTTATTTCGTATGTACAGCTAAGTTCCAGAAATCGAGTGAAATCGTTTTCAGTGTTCTGCATTTCGAGCGATTCGGAAACTCCGAAATTTTTTCGAAATCACAATTTCACTTTGTCTCAATTCGGAAAATTTTGAAATCGAAATCGAATACAACAAAATGTAGAACACAAAAATTCATTTCCGTTTTCATTTCGAGTGAAAGTGAAATGTGGAACCTAGCAGGTAGACTATACAAATTCAGTTTGAAGTCAATCGGATGAAAAATAACAAAATTCCCATACAAACTTTGACCCCCCTTTTACCCCTTTAAGGGTTAAATTTCGAAATATCATTCCTTGGGGCTTTTCATGGCGGATTTGTATTTTTGTATTTCCAAAAGCGATTTGATCCAATCAAAAGCGATAGCTATTTAGGTGCAGGATTGCTGGCGTATTTATTGCGGATAAAAAATAAAATAAATTCTTTGTGGCGGGAAAAAGCTGGCAAACTTTTGGGAAAATTGGAAGTCTAATTGGAAAAAAACTGGAAAGCACAGTTCGCATTTGAGTTCGCGAGTCAGAACATAAAGTCAAATTGAAAGTCCAAAATAAGCTACCGCATGGCGGCCATAAAAGTGTCTATTGCGTGCACTAAGATGACTAGCTAGATATTATGTCGAATGGATCCAAAATTCGAAATAACAGACTAAACATTTCAAAAATTTTAGCATTAGTCACAGCAATTTGGGCAATTTTCAAAAATTCCACACGACAATGGATTTACAAGCCGAAATACGTAACTAAAAATGTACTGCAAATTCTTCAAGTATTTCAGACCGCGGTCCAAATATCGCAGTCCCTTTTTGGGGTTGCTCTAAATTGCTTTCATTTTCTAAAAGGACAGAAAAAGTTCAGAAAATTTGTCCCAAAATTGTTTAGTAAATGACATTGGCCAGAAAGTTGGAAAATTTCAGATGAAGGTCAGTAGAAAGTTTACGAAATTTCTGGCTGCTAAAAATGCGTACTTTAAGGTATAAATTTAACAGCATTTTTTGGTCATTGGGATTTTATCAAAAATTTAGGACAGCTTTCTTTTAAACGTCATAATAACCTGTCAACCTAGCCAAGTCTTCAAGTTTGTGATAAATTAAGTCGAATAAAGTATTCGTCGGAAAAGCGGGTGACTGAAATGTACTAAATAGTTCAGAAAATTTTAAAACTGCGACCGAATTATGCAAATTTTGTTCAAATTTTAATTTCGACTAATAAAATCAAACCATCCAAAATAAAAAAAACATGAGAGCCTAACGTTTTCTTCTTTACTATATAGAAAATTGTTTGGCGGACTTTTTGGCCATCTATTAAACTCTGACTTGCAGTCTACATTTGCAAGTTAGAGACTCCGAATTTAAGTACCAGAAACATTTTGACATGTGGCAAATTTTGTTGGTACAATTCGAGAAAAGATTGCTTTAGGAACTTAGCCTTTTTCATTGTTTTAATTTAAAGCTCTAAGCTGCACCAGAAATACCATACTTAAGACCAGAATGAGCACGAATACACAACGCATTGTATTGCCCTCAGAAACGCTACATTTTCACAATGAAAACTGTTGTTTTGAAGATTTTTACCATACACACAGACCCACACCCACAACGTATTTCATATTGCAAAATTCTAGTGTCACAGTCTTTTTGACAGAGCTTTATAAAGGTTTTTATTTAGTCCCAACATGTGGATTTCTAAAACAAAAACCTTTGTTCCAGATCTAGCAGCCTTTCAAAGTCACTTCAGCCTTCTCCCCAATCGTAGACCATCAATGATATGCAAAAAAAAAATGCAAAAATGAAGCATTTAGAAACTGGAAACCATTTATATATCGATGCCAAATGGCTTATCGACTCAATGCGTCAGAATGCTAATTTTAAAAGCATTCACATTCCCTCGAACATGAGTGCTGTTCGAACTAAGCGAATGCATCATAGACGAATAATTATAGATATACCGTCACCCACAATTAGCCTGTCATATCAATAACAAGCTTCTGGCTAACTTGTTTCATTTCACACTCTAGTACTTACTATGTAGCTTTAAAATGTGTCTCACCGTAAATTCAAGTCCCATGCACACGTTCGACTATCATCACCACCTAAATTAGACCAGTGACAGTTCCTCTAACATCAAGATCAGAGTACCAATAAAATCAAACTCCCTCCTTCCCACAACAACAGCAACAATAATGCAAATTAGGCAAAAAAAAAAAAGTACGTAAATACAAATTTAGACACGACCTCCAAAAAAATTCATCGCAACAACTTTCAATTGGACCGGAGGCGGTTATTTTTGTTGTTTTCTTTTAGATTTTGGTGTCCTCTGGTTGATTGGTGCCCACACTATCTCGCACTACAGCACTAATTGACTCCAACGAATGTGTTAGGTCTAGATGAACTTGAAATTGCCCACAGTGACTGACACCTCGCGCCGCCAAAATTCCTTATAAAAGTTCTGAATCATAAAGAAAAATCTGACGCGTCAAAAATTACTTATTAGTTAATGATGTTCAACTTTTCGTCAATACAATTCATAAAAACAAAAATCAACTGTGCCGAGTAGATAAAGATATTATACACTTCAATGGCCAACATGATGGATGGAATCACTTTTTGACGCAGCAAAAATAAATTGCTGCGAGTTGGCTCCAACAGTGCACACGCAGTTTGTCTTAAAAACAAATCCGACCTGTACGAAAGAGTAAAGACTTTTAGTCGTCACTCCCACATGAATACGAAATTACCTGACTGAGGTTAATTTATTTCAAATTACATGTCATTTGTCTAAAAGGTCTGCTGCACCCAATTTAGCGAGAGTTGCGTCCGTTTCGCCTCAAAAATCTGTCCCCAACACAGTAGTCAGGTTTATGTGGACTTGTACTTATCTGACGACTTCTGGGTGAGAGTTAAGAATTTTAATAGGATTTCAAGATATCTTTTCGTATATCTTAAGTGCGTCTTATCGATGGAATTTATTTTCACCCATTCAATGATTTTATAGCGCAACATATATATAAACAGTGCTGACATTTTTCATTTGACTAAACAGAAAGAATAAAAAATTCATCGCACTCATTTCGCCATTGACTTTGTTCGTTTTTTTTTTTTGTTAACAAAAATAGGATGCAAAATTGAAAACATATTCGCATATGAAATGTGTCCTTTTTTTTATGAACGTGGAGGTATTTTTATATCGACGAACTTTTAGCGCCCCCAGAAGCAGATACAAAGACACATCGTTTTTACTGCCCACTGAATATTTATTGATTTCAAAATTGGGATTGACAACCAAATGGACAGCGATTGATTGGGGATTTATTTTAAATATTTTTTTTTATATTTCAATATAGCAATGGAAATAAAAATATAAACGAATGTTTTAATAGAAAGTAAATATTTTATCTTTTGTTTCAAATTGCAATTCGGTTGAATGAACTCAAGTGGTTTGGCGAAATGAGGTTGATGCGGATATTGGGATTTTTGATAAATTCATTTTTTTTTGTGCACTCGCCTTCTATCTCCTTTAACATTTTACAAAATAAATGGAAAAGAACAATCTTTATGGTAAAGTGGTTTGAAACTCTGGCTTGATTTTAGGTTATTGGATTGTGTCTCAGCTAACAAAGTGATTTTTTAGGTTTAACGATGGATTGGTCAAGAAATCGTGCTTATACCAAACAAAAGTTTCGTCGTTTAGAGTCTTTTGCCGTGATTAAGTATTGAAGACACGTTTCATCAAAGCTTACAAAGCTCCAACTGTTAGCAACTCAATGGTTGTGTATACACACTACCGGGTGAAGACCCATCACCAGATATGGATATACAAAAAATATTTTGGTTGGGTATTTAATTCACAGTCGCTTATTGTTGAAAGAAGACAATTCGTCACACTGACTTTAGGTGACAAGCAGCTAAGTAAATTGATAAAATCAGCCATTTGTGCTACGTACCAGTCCCTCTCCTTGGTGATTGACTGTCAGAGGCAATAGACTGGGGCAGACTGCTATGGTCAACCTCCGTCCTTCCCGAAGATAAATCACCAAGAAACAGCTACTAATTTCATCAATTTTAAACAATTGAATTGACTGCTTCAGTCACCACCATGACCAGGTCCGCTTAAAGAGGTAAGAGTAAGACACACAGATCTCTCTCTCTCTCTCTATCACCTGTAATGTCCGGTTTGGGCCATTTTTTTACCACTTTTCTTCCCCCTCATGTTGTATCACAATGGACCTACAAATATGGTCTATGTGTGTTCACCTAACCTAACCTAACCCATTGTTAAATATAAATACATATTGGCCGATTCCTGAGAGCTCTTATTTACGTGGTGGTCGCGTAGTGGCCCAGTGGTAAGTGTGCAAGGGGTCCCAGGTTCGATCCCCCGAAAAACACAAATTACATCTTAAGGTTTTTTCCACTGTATCACCTCTCGCGAACGTCTGACAAACATCCGAGAGTATAGTTGTCCGGAAAAAGCTTCTCAATTCAGTCGTTCGGACTCGGCATAAAATTGTAGGTCCCTTCCATTCGTCCCAAAAATAGAAACTCACACAAAACGAATGGTTGCGAGAAGCTAGGCCTTGGGTGTCACCCGCCTGTTGCGCCACCAATTTATTTTTAAAAAGTCGTAAATTGAATATCTTCGGGCCAGATTAGACGGCTAAATTTCGTCTTCGAAATTGGCTTTCACTTGGCAGCTTACACTTCTACCCCTTGGAACTTCGTTCGTCGTTGGACCACTTTTTGACACAAAGATGAAGGGACCGCGTTTTGATGTTGGATACTCTCGAAACCACGCTAGTCTTTGTGCTGTTTTCTGTAACCAAGATCCCGAAGCCATGGCAACCCGGCTTAGGAATTGCGCTTGCCATTGGGCCGCTTTCTACAAAAACGGAGTCTGGGATACTCTTTCATATACTTGAAATTGCAGTGGGTAGTTGCCACAGTTACTTATCTATACGGCGGTGGCCATGGTGTAGTGGTTAGAGTCATTGCTTGTGACCCCGAGCGGCGTTGGTTCGAGCCCCGGCGGGGGAAAGCAATATTCTGCCACCGGCCATAAAGGGAAACGAATAACATCAGAGTTTCTCCACCACTACGCCAAAAAGGGTTTCTGCTTGGTAGTACAATGGACTGGGATTGGTCTGAGTGATCCAGGATTTGGAAAATTCCCTTAAAAAAAAAAAAAACTTTACAGTGGGCCATCTAGGAGTTTATTTTAAAATTACAGGTTATTTTGACACTGACAGCTGTTTCCCGTTCGAAATCTTGAGAGAAGGTCAGCATCATACCTCCGCGGAAAGAAATGAGTCGTTTTAGGCATAAACAACGTTGGGAAATATTGAAAACTTATTTCCAAATAGAGTGCCGTGTAGTGTAGCCCAAACATTGCGTTTTTAAAAAAAAAGTTTTGGCTGTAATGAAGTACCCACTGTGCCTGCTGTTTGCAAGTTTATGCAAAAAGTTCTTGAGACTGGTATGCTAGTGGACAACACTCATGGTCCCCGTCGTGTCATACGGCGCCAATGCATCCACAGCACAGAGAGTGACAGTTTTTTTTTTTTTTTTTTCTTTTTTTTTTAAATACTTCTCCCGGGAAAGGTAAACCTATAACGCTTCATCAGCGCCCCGAGATGCTTGCAGATGTATGTTAGATCTGCACTTAAATTGCTGCAAATTGTAGTCTTCTGGAAATATATCCCCAGGAAGCGAGTTTCAAAGTTTTCTTGTCCTGTAACAGAAGGAGTCTTGGAAACTTGGAGTCATGTGTACTGTATGGACATGAGCATTAGCAGCCTGTCTTGTGGGGCGCCTAAAAGTTGCATTTCGAAAAGTTTGGTGCGGATTGTGGAGTGGTGGCATCACTGGATCATTTTTCTTCGAAAATGAGGCTGGGAACAACGTTTCGGTCAACGGTGGGCGTTACAGAGCCATGTTAACTGACTTTTTTTTACTTAAATTGAAGACATAGATTTGGACGACCTCTGATTCATGCAGGATGGCGCGACATGCCACACAGCCCATGTCACAATCGATCTTTGGCTCACCAAATTCCCAAACCGTGTTATCAGCTGTCTTGGTGACGGCTACGATTTGATTCCTTTCGACTTTTTTTGTGGGAAACCGTGAAGGACCGATGTTACGCCAACAATCCGGAAACGATTCAAGCACTTAAGGCCAATATCATCTAAGCAATCCTAGAGCTACAGCCTGAAACCATCAACAAGGTCTTGGAAAATTGGAGTGACAGACAGAATGCGCTACTGCGAAGCCAGTCGAGGCAGCAACTTTAACGACGTTGTGTTCCATAATTAATGGGAATGTTTGTTTTTACTAATAAATTCATAATACAGAAAAAAAATTTCATTTTGTTCATTTTATTGCATTTTTAAAAAGGAAACTTGTATTTGGCCCACCCTTTACATGAAGCTACATACTTATGGACATGGATGCGCATGATTCTAACTGACAAGCTTGACATGGTATTTCAAGAGTGTAACATCATTCGTTCAATTATTTTCCAACAAGTTCGTTTGCGACTGAAAAGTGACACCAATTGTACCGAAAAATTACTCGGGCTACATTCATTACTCGAGCCACATCACTACACCTCGCATCGACGTCAAACTAACAGCAAATATTTGAAAAATTTAGCTTCATCTAAAATTGCAACCACAATTATTATAGAATAGCGACAAGTTAAGGTTACTAGACCATTCCGCCAAAGGCTCTGTTGTTGGCCATAATCATCTCCCAATGGCACCTCAATTCCGTTCGTTCGTTCACCTTCGCAACTATGCACATTCTAATCGCCACTAATTAATCCCAAATGAATACATAAAACAACGATAACGAATAGCCAGCAAACGAACGAGCCAACTCAACTCGTTAGCAAACCAAAAATAGAAAATAAAACCATTTGAACGAAATCAAATTAATTTGATCTCTAGCTTGGTCAATATACGAGTTGGTAAACATCCCGCTCGTCCCTGGAACGAATTTACTACCGTATACGGAAATCGAATCAGAGATGTAATTCCACAGACCGACAACGAGTTGGTTTCTGTTTTGCCAACAAAAACAGTCAACGCTGCTAACTTTAACAGCACCAGGCCTAGCGTAGAGCCATATTGCGGTGAAAGTATTCTCTGTCATAGAGAGGCCCGCCACCGACACACTGGACGTCGTCGCGTCGTCGTCGTAGTCACCCGAAGCTTTCTAATAATAATCTTCGTTTGGTGTGCGGGTATAAACCGTTTGCTGTTAGTAGGCATGTTTAACTTGTTCCACTTGAAGTGACTCTTTTGCTTATCCGTTTTCCGGGATGTAAAAAAAAAATCATCATCCCCACTGCGGGGGAGGAGTTCTATTGATTTATGCTGGCACTTACAGAAAGACTCACAAAAGTCAGTTAACCCATGCGGGAGTGAGGACGTTTGCTGTAACCACAATTCCTAATGTATAGACAAGACTGTCTAACTGGTTGGCATGAGCAATGCCAATGCATATAGTGCCGTACACTACTAGTAGACGACAGGCACACAAACGACGCGACATGGGGAAAAGGCGAAAGGATAGAAAGTGCTCCGGTTTGCCAATGCCTATGGTAGGTAGAGGCGATCAATTGTTGAAGGAACGAAGAGGAAGTTGAAGGTACTACTGCAGATGCCATTGAACTTGGATTCCCTTCTCGGTCTTGTTATAATTTTTTATTTTTTTTTTCCTGCAATGGCAAGTTACCAATTATTCAGGTATTGTGCATCCGGCCAGGATGGAGTGTCATTTCTATACACCGTGGGAGGTGGTCCGCCTGGTTCTTCATGATTTATGAAGCTATTGCGCCTGAAATTGAAGTTGCATAGGGTTGGATGGAGATTACCAGAGAAGGTAATTCAATTTAGATGATTCTCGCCGAGGGTTGGTCAAAGTTATCCTTGCGCGCACAAATTGCCATCGGAGAGTTGGCGAGAAGAAAACTTTTCAAATGTAATTACAGCTGCACCGGAATGAGTTGAGCCATCATGTTTGTGTTTCAGTTAATTACAAACTAAAATTGGTAAGAGACTTGCAGTTCAGTGATCTCTCTCTCTCTCTCTCTCTCACTCTGTGGCAAGCGCAATAAATAATTCTAAGAAGGGGGAAGAACTAACGCCACATGTAGACTCAAGTCAGGCAAAAATAATCTCGACTGCATTTTCTAATTTATTTATTAACATCACTTGTAAGGTTGACTTACAAGGATTCGGGGAACTAAAGGCCGATTTCCACTTGAGTTATTTTATGTTTGTCTCTGAACATGCCCATTTTTTTCTGCTGAAATAAACTTTGAACATGTCGGTAATGAAGTCCATACAAAAAAACAAAAATTACGTTCCAGAGAGACACGTTTGTCATTGTTCAGTTGTATGTTGAGATAAGACTATTTCGTCTTTAAAGAATGAGAATGCTGTCATTTTGTTTGTAATCTAAGCAGGATAAGTATTAAGTATTCTCACCAAACAATTGTTACAAGTGTTACCAGCGTCGTAATAAAGTATCATAGTTTCCGCACTGTACACATTCTCCAAACGTTCCGTTTAAGGGTTGGTGCACACGTGTTTTTTCCGTCGCATGACTATCTGTTAATGTGAAAATGCGTTGCGATTGCTAGGTGTAATTTACTATCGTTGAAAGTTGCGTTTTCTATTATATGAGACTGAATAGTAGTGCGTTAGAAATGACACCTACAATGCCCCCCTTAGAAATTCGCCAAGATAAAGAGATTTTGACACGACACTATTTTAAGGGACTGTTCGATCAAAATGTTGTTTTAGTGACGATTTCTCTAGAAAACGAGAAAACAAAAATACAAAGAAACAACAACAAAATACCGATAGTGTCCTGACATTTCGCATTTGCAAAGTTTTATGAAACGCCCACTTTTTAGGGGCGTTTTTACCCAAATTGTTGTTCCAAATGAATACTTGCAAAGCTTTATACTTAAGCACAAAACTAAGTATAAAGTTTTAAAAACAGTCAAGTCGGTACAGCACATTTACGTAGCTATAAGCGTATTATGTAGTTTGAAGAAACTTAAAATGGCTATCAAAAAGTCCGAAGTATGTATATGGAGTTTCTATGTATATTATGATTATTTTGACGCTTAAAGGTTTAAAAGCTTTGCTCGTTTTGAATTCGATTTGGCTCTGTTTATTTATTCAACTGAAGTAATACCTGCATTTTTTTTTTAGATGGAACTAAATTAAGAGCATTAGACAAGTAGCTACTTTAATTTCTGAGTAATGAAAAATCGGGAACAAACCCGGATAATTTAGAAAAAAACCTATCGCAGACCTTTCCTGAACTAACAAAAAAAGTACATGTCTGGGAAAACCCAGGCAGATTGCAGCACTAGCCGCGTAACTTATTCTTATGAGTCTATAACAAATAGCACTTGCATATGCTTATGAAGTAGAAGTACGGACGGCTAACGTAAAGCTTGGTAAACAATGCTGGGTAATAGCTCATTCGCATATTAGAAAATAAAAGTATGGGTCCTAATATGGAGCCTTGTGGGACTTGTTAGTTTACTGAAAATACGTTAATACGTAATACTGAAAATACGTGAAAATCGTTCTACTGGTACAAACTAGTTACTGGCGGTATTGTTGATAATAAAAGAATACATTTTTTTGTGTACCAAACCGTTGCAAAGTCTATGAAAATCGAGCAGGGTCTTGATATCCATCTACCTCATCTTTGGTTTAATTAGATAGCGCGTACCAAATGACACTGCTTTCACAGCAAATCTTGGAAGCGGAGACGGAGACGGGGACATGCGTTTAACGTGACCAAACCATCAAAGCAATATTTCGTTTCTGTCGAAAAATGATTCGCCCCAGGTACTTATATCCGCAATATTTTTCTTTCAGTCATTTACCAAATCTGAACAGCTGGAAGAAAACTTCGAACAGATAGCTCAGCTTTGACACCAAGTTCCATCCTCCTTATAGCAGATTGGCGTAGCTGTTTCAAAATTGACCAATCCTATAGGGAACTCAGGATTGATCCTACCTTCGCTCGCGATTAAGACCACGCGATATCTATTTAAGCTTCTCCACTGTTTGAATGGGATTTTCTTACAATTTCATTCGGAAGATTCGTTAGCATACACCGCAAGGTTTCATCAGGTTCTTTTTACATTTTCGAACTTTTTATCTTTCTTTAGGGGCTCAGGGTAGTTAACTCGAACAATTGTGAACTACAGTTCTATATTTTAATTTATTCCAGTCGATAATTGCCTTTGGAGAAGTCAAGTAGGCCTGATTCATCTATAGCGCAGCAATTATCACTGGTATTTGACAGTTGCTTTTGAACTTTTCGGCTGCTCTAACAATAGCCAAATGGGAGATTGTTTACCAGTAATTTGTGACTGCAGTATTTTGTTCTTCAGCTTCCTTAAACTAATGCTTCAGTGTATTGCTCTATTGGAGTTTGCCAATTGTACCATCGTTGCAACCGATTCGAATTGGCCCCCAGGTAATCATTTAAGCAAATAAATTCTGTTTTGGATTACCTGCAGCTCAGCTTTTAGATGGAGCAGAAGAATGTCTTATAGTTCAAATAAATCAGGGACGAGTTTACTAAAAACGGTTTGTTTTCTTTTTAAATCCGATAAGGCAATATTGAGTTATGTTATGTCTAATACCTTCTTAATATGGGAAAATTCGGTAATAATTGGTTTTAACCTGTCACTTAGACTACAAATGTTCAGCTCCCATTAGTGATAGAAGTTAGACGAATTTTGTATAAACATTAACCTTCTCCGAGGAGTTTAGACCATAATAGCGAAAAACAGATCCATATCCATTTATTGGTGGTCTAGATCAACGCGTAGATTCATACCGACGATTTCTGTGGGCTTTGATAATCTACCAATGTGCTGTAGTACATCCAACTGTTTCATTTTGCCAGAAAGGTATAAAAAGTGTTTAAAGAATTATCCAAAATAGAAAGAAAATCATTTTACTTGCAGGCCAACTATCACTGCATATGAGTTCATATTTTAACTCTAAAGTTTTGACTTCAAAAATCAGAAAAAATTCCAAAACAGAGTATGAATTATTTTTCCCCCTACAAATAGCTCTTTAGAAATCTTCGTACATTTGTCTTCTACATACACACATTCTGTAGTCTACCGGTTGCCATTCTAGTTCCTCTTTTTTTTTTTATAATTTTAAAAATTGAGAGCACTTATTGTATATGCACTCATGTATTGTATCACAACGCTCACAGCCGCTTTTGAATTTTTTTACGTGTCAAGATCGACAGAGTGAGATTCCACTTTGTGTCCTTTGTATCTTTGCTCGTTCTAGTCACATTCTGTTCGCTTATCTATGAAGCGCATATCATTTTCACTCTAGTTCCTGCTTTTGCAATTTTATCTTTTACCCCCATCCCCATTAATGTTATCGACTTGGTGTGACAGCATTAGAATATTCTAGAGGTATTTTTATACCCTCCACAGGAAGGTATATTCACTTTGTCATTACATTTGTAGCGCCAAGAAGGAGTCGCCGCAGACCCTATAAAGTATATATATTCTGAATCGATTTAGCCATGTCTGTCTGTCTGTCTGTTGAAAACACGATAGCGTTCAAACGAATCGACCTAGGCAAATGAAATTTTGTGAGAGGACTTCTTTTTACCGTCTCGTAAGGTTTGTCACGAAAATTGTCTATGTCGGTTAAGTAGTTCTGATACCTTCCATACAAACCCAATATTAGACACATGCATGTACAGTACATCCTAACTCGCATGGCAAACATTTTGCATCACTTTTATGCAGTGGAGGGTATCAAAGCATCCATTTACCATTTAAAGAAATGTAGGTTTCCTGTGCAACCAATTTATGGAATGTTTTTTCGAAGTAAAGTGTTAAACCTAATGGTCACAATGAAAAATAATAACAACATACAATACTCTTTGGCGGAAGACACTGGAGCTGTAATCTACTCCGTAGTGTTTATATGACTACCGGATACAAGCAGAAGCAGAAGTTCTGCCTGTTCTAAAAGCGGCAGAGCTAATACGGATTAGATCTACATCTGGTAGGGATATAGTCGTCTATATCGATAGCCAGGCAGCACTCAAGTCACTGGAATCTACGAACATCAATTCTGAAATAGTTAGGAACTGTCGCTCAATGCTTAATGCATTACGCAGTCAGAACCAAGTGAGACTTTGCTGGGTACCAGGACACTGCGCGGTATAGCAGGAAATGAGCAAGCTGATGAGCTGATAGATTGGATATTAAGCCACCTCCTTGCACCATAAAAGGCGCTTTTAGGAATAAAATAACAAAGGAAGCCGACCGGAGGTGGGCATGCCTCACCGGTCACGCAGTATCCAAGGCACTTTGGCCGCAATTCGACCGTAAAAGATCTAGGGAAATTCTCAAACTAGGCAGGGAATAGCTCAGGACATTGATCGGTATATTATCAGGGCACTGTCTTCTTAGAAAACATGCCAAAAGGCTCGGGCTGGCAGACTCGGACTGCCGAAGAGGCAGGTATTTCTTCCAACATTTAGAGGAGATCGACAATACCAACTTTACTACTTTGTTTCTACAGGTAAATTGAGGCTTTCTCAAGGGCACTTGCCCCTTAGGTGTTTTTCGATATTAGGTCACTGCAATTGCTTCCCCGTAGGAATCACGATGGGTCCTGATATGGTGCCTAGTGTCGTATGAGACCTCCCTCTAATATCCCTTTTTAAGCCAACCTAACTTAACCTGCACGGCACACTTATGCTGCTTCTATTCTCCCTGAAGGCTGGCAGAGTTTGAGACAAAACACAGTAGCAGATGACTGGAAAACGCCTGCTTTATTGCGTGACAAGTCTTCTGCTCGATGTCGAAGGAGATTCTGCAACATCTTTAGCCAAGACAGCGATATTTTTGGCCGAACGAGAGCTACAAGGCCTTCCATTGTGCGACCAGTGGGAGCCAGGGTGCCAGGGTGCCAGGGTGCCAGGGAAAATGCAAATCACCACTGACGAATTATTCATCAAAAACCAATTGACGTTTATTCCGCGACACAGCGACATTTCAATTTGAAAGCTACCGATTGTCAAAAACACAAATAATTGACATTGAGTGCTATTTGAAATAAAAGACAAGGAACGACTTTGGTGCAGAGGAATGGATTCTATCAAAAGCGGATAAGGTCACTCTTGGTTGTTTTGAGAGGAAAATTCTTCGAGTAGAATTCTTTTTGGTCCCGTTTCCATAGACGGTGAATGGAGGAGGAGATAAAACGACGAACTGTACGGGCAGCCACTTCGACCTAGCCAAAAGAGTGAAGTTCCAACGACTGAGGTCGCGGGGTCATGGAGAGCGAATGGACGTGAATGCTCCGGCCCGGAAGATCTTCCACACCAGAGAGATGGCTCAGTAGAGGAAGACCGCGATTCAGGTAGCGCACGCAAGTGAAAGGGGACCTTAGAGAACGAAACTCTGGCCAAAGATCGTGCTGGCTGGAGACGCTTGTTCGTTGAGGCTCAGGTCTAGCTCGGACTTAAGTAAGTAAGTAAGTAAGGACAGTTTTTAAACAAGTTGAAATGATAGGTATGGAGCTCTTGACGCAACGCAAATATTCGCTCTGGATGCATACCTTTTTCAAGCACTACTCTAAACAAACTTAAAATTTCACTCTAGGTAACGTTGTTCCCATTTTGGCCGCAATCAAAGCGAGATTCATATATTTCTAAGCTCCTTTAGTTTGATGTTCAGTCGCGTGAGTAGGGATGGCTGTCGCGGCATTACTTGGCAAAAGTTGCTCGCCCTCACCTTATTTGACTGGTTATAAGTTAATTCCGAATGAGACCGCCTACGACTCAATGACAGACTTAAACGAAGCCACACTTTGTACCACTCTTTTCTGATCGAGAAGGAGATAAACGCCTTTTAATACAAATGAAGAAGAATGACCAAACCAAACGTACAACTTTTCAGGACACATTGCTGACCACATTTCCATGAAACATTTTCTCACCGTTGCTTTGATGGAATAAAAATTCCCCAAAAATATCCATCGCATAAAAATGCATTCAGCACAAGCCCTAAAAACCACATCATGTGTAAAGTGTGACGCGAAGCACTGAAAGTTACGCAAGCAAAATTTGAATTGGATCAGTTGAAGAAATCCAGCACTTTCAAGTTTGACCCAATTCTGAAAATCATTTCTAGAAAATATATTCCGCCTCCATTTTTCTCCATTTCATTTTTTTTTGCTCCGCACTTAAAGGGACCAAACCAAACCAAGGACGAATCGATACAAAAATATCTTAAGATTCCACCCGCACAAGAATAGAGAAATCCCAAGCATGTACTTATCTGAACAAGGATGTTGGCAAATAATACAAAACACACGTCCTTCGGCTCGTGGTCCATTATGTGGGTCACATACCGGCAAATCACGTGTTAAGCTGGCACACAACTTGTTACGATTTCATTGTGTATTTTGTTGTCCAAAGAAGACCGCAATCGAATAAATCAATAACACAAATACATAGAAAGAATTTCTCTTGCACTTTCACCGCAACACATTTGTATATAGTACCAGAGTTGAAGAAATACTTGTCCAAGGATAATTATCTTTGCACCATTGGCGAAATGCTGACAGAAAAATAAATCCCCTCCCCCCCTTTACAGATACAATAGAATTAGAACGAAGCCTTGACAAGGTAGGTACTCGGCCAGGCATATGACCACCTTTCCAATACATTCTACTACTATTATGGCTTCCTTTTGCTACCTCTCCCTTTCAGGTGACTCTTTTGCAATTTCAAAATTTGCCAAGCAACAAGCATGGCCCGTCGTTGTTCACCTGCAAACACAGACCAAGAGTAATGGTTATCAGTAAAAAGAAGCAAACGAAAAAAAGGCTTTCAGCCGATTCTACATGACAATTAACTTTCGCTCTGGCAGAACGGACTCACGACCGACGACGATGACGACGTCATGCCGAAGCATGTTAGAAACAGGAAAGATACAAATCTATCTATATAGCTACCACGTGTCGTGTCGCCACTTTGGCCATTAACATGACCTCCCATTCCACTAGCAGAGGCAGCTGTGTTTGCGGTTTGCTGCGCCAGTCATCGTAATGCCTGTGGATGGGGATGACGATGATGGAGTCTGGCTGCAGTGGGGCGACAGGTGCACCCCGTACCACACGACGACCCCATCATCATTACGCAAAATTCGCTTCAAATCCTTTTTCCTTCTTCCTTTGTTTATGTTTCGTTGGAGTGGTGGAGAGAAGGTGGCCGGCGTTACTTTTAGTGGAATCACGAGTCGCACGAAACCTATAGATACAGATGTGTGTGCTTGTATCTGGGAGGCAGCGTAGGGTGTTAGGTCGGTCGCCACCTGCGTTTCAATCAGTAATTTAGCAGTTTTCGTTTTTCTGTTTTATTCTTTTTTAAATGCTCCCTGCTGCACCTCTTTTGCTAGATTGTGGGTCTATAATTTTACAGTGAGCTCACATCGACGATCCTATCGGAAGTGCCTCAATGTTTATGCCAGGAAGTGGTATATAGTCAAAGTCAATGCTGCTGCAGCAGGCGGCAGTAGTAATCATTTTGGGGGGCACCGGGAACAATTTGAATACGAAGGTTGTTGCATTCTAGGAAATGTCCTGCTACGATATGTTGGGTGGGTGTGTACCGCGTGGATGAAACGTTTGCCTGCAATTCTATTGATTGCCTAACCTACACAGGACGAAAGAAGGAAGGCGATTTGACTAAATGTCACCAACTCGTTTGAGGGATTTTAATGGTTCTTTATGATTCTTTGAAAAATGACATTTAAGTCCTTGAAGTCATAGCTTTAGGAGTGGAGTCTTCCAGTTGAATGAAAGTTTCTCGATAAGCTGTTCGAGAGAATAACAACTTTGTTTAGAAAAAGTTCGGTTGGAATCAAACATATTTCGAGCTGCGCAAATAATTCGTCAAAGACAACTAGTGGTTGTGAATTTTTGAACGAGGCATCGCAACTCAAACGTGGTCATTCCATACTCAGACAACTCATCCATGGGACAACTGAACTTTAGGACAGCTCATCTATCGAACATTGCGTAGTACTTTAAATATTGCATGGGGATGGGCTTTTAGGGATAAAGTTGAGTCCTAATCGAATAGGGTGATGATGGATGAATCGTCTGATAGATGAGTTGACCTGTAGTTCAGTTGTCTCATTGATGAGATGTATGGCTATGAAATGTCCATGGATGAGTTGTACGAAGGTGATCTATACCCAAACCGATGTGAGCAGCTGATTTTGACAGTCAACTTTTCTCCGTTTATGTATCCCTTGGAAAGTCGTCACAGTTTTATCCCCTGTCAGGAAGGAAACCTTGTATTTCGCTTCGTATCTACCACTTTCGCCAATTGAAGGATGAAGAGCAGGACCAGGCCACCAAATATTGAATAAAACAGGTTAGCAAACGTATTGTATTTTTAGTTGCTTATAAAAAGTTGTCAGTGTTATGACATGAGCCTTTTCCAACTTTAACACAAGCAAGTCGTTCAGAGACAGCTAAAAACTTAAAGTAAAGTAATTTTTGTTTTACGGTTTGAACCTGAAACCCCTAGCCTCGGTAGTCCCGCGCTACAGTCCGGGGTGGACCTGGGCCTCAAGAACAAGCCTCTCCAGCCAGCACGTTCCTTGGGCAACTGTCGTCAGTTTCCACTTGCGCCACCTGAGTCGCGGTCTCGGGTGTGGATTCGAAGATCTTTCGAATACTACCTACCCACTGAGTATATTGATCTGAAAGCAGTGTAATTGTCACAGATCTACGAATTAGAGAAACTATCGTACTCGAACACTCGAGTAAAGCTATCCGATCAGCCGGTACAATGAGCGACATGCTCTTTTCGATACGATAGGTTTGCAATCTGCTGCAGAAAGTTTGCAGATTTGTACCAAAAGCGATTATAGGCGAAAAGAGCAGACGGGGCTCATACATTTTTTCAGAATTTTACTAGAAGTGGGCAGATCCTTTATTAATAAAACAATGGATCCATATTGAAGAAGAAGAGCAGGAGCTGTATGGATTCCTGGAAGTATCTGAATTCGATTTGCGATTATCCCGAGTAGCGACAGCTTTAATTTATTATACCTCGTCTAGATCTGATAGGCAAGCTACTTAGCAAGGTCCAAGAAGCCATCGGTATCCATGAAGTTAAATATGTTGCTTACATGGATTTTGGCAACCGTTTTGCATTAGATACAATCGTATTCCGTATGTCGAAACATTTTCGCATAAAATAGGTTACCACAGAACACAGCTGCCGCCTTTCGGTCGACAAAATACCTCGCAGATTTAGTGGCATGTGGATTAATGCCAAAACTTTAGAATTTAAATCATTCAAGAGGTCGTATTCGAGGAAAAATGTATCAAGTGTCTCATGTGCTCATCCGAGCTCGATTCAAATAATACTCCAAAGCTTTGCCAGTCTTGTTCGTGTTGCATACGGTTATTTAATCAGAGCCTATGGCCAAAAGCCTGTCATCAAAGGACATTTAATTTCGGCGTTAGGCAATAACGCCCAAGGAAATAGCGCCCGAATCGATTTGGAAATAACGCCCAAAAAACAACAAGATGGAAATAAAGCCCAAAAATAATTTGCAGTTTAATACGTATGTGGGGGCATGCTGACCCCTGCAACCCCCCGCTTGGGGTTACTAATCTAGTACTACTTTTATAAGTATAAAAATCCAACACAGAAGCTCTTGTTATTTAGTACAATTTGCTTTAAGCTCTAAAGCTTCTGGCGTTCGATACATTGACGTTGTCAGAATTCGGTTGGAAACTATATCAGAAATTTGTCGCCTTGCCGTCCTATAACAAGGGTTGTCCTTCTCAATGCAGCCTTTGATACGTCCTAAAATCATGGCAAGTTGTTAAAGTTGTCTTTATTCTTACATGCATTTTCAATGGCCCACTTATCCATAAAGTGGGTCGCGGGTGTAGCTTGCTCAAGTGGAACCTCCATAGCTCTCGATCCTCCGCCATCGACCCAGTCTAACGCCAAACAGGGTCTGTGTGTGACTAGGTTAGCATGACCTCATTTGTTCTAAAAAGATTTATAAATTTAGCCCGGGATACGTAACCTATTCGTAAGTTTTCATAGGTTTCCATTCATAAACCTCAAGAGCTATACATTGATGTAAGTGTGACGTGTAAAGGTTTCTTCTGTCTCGCCAACCCATTGATCTAACTTAATTCCGTGAGCATAAACATAGAAGGCGTTAAATACTTCAGAAATTGAAGGCACTAAGACGTCAAAAAAAGGTCTTAAAATACGTGCTCTTGCCATCATGAAGAACCTTAGAAAGTCACTGAAGACGCAACAACAAACACATACATAAGGCCCTGTAATGGCCTCCATATTCATAAATTGTCAGTCCCTTGAAGCATTTCCCCATTTGAAATACACTCACGTTTAAAAAGCACTAACGTTTGAACTTAAAGGCATGTTTGTACTTCAACATTCGATTCTGTCTAAAGGGCATTTACTTTATTTAATGACCAACAACTATTAAATGACTTCCTTCAAGATATTAATAAATTTAAATCTTTAATAATATGTATGTCCTTATTAAAATAACAAAAAAAAAACTCACCGGAAATCCAAGCTCAAATTCCTCTGATGCGTCGACAGTCGTTTCGGTTGTCCTCCATTCGCCGATGTGCCATTACAACCATTCGCTGCGCCATTGCCTCCATTCATTGCATTCGCATTCGGTCGGCCATGCACTGAGGGCATTGAGTGATTTATAAATCGGCTCAAACTCAACCTCGGTTTCGTGTAGCGAGCACTCTTCGGCGTTGTTGTTGCTGAATTTGACGGCTTAATGCCGTTGCATCCGCCCAAACTACTATTCCCATTGGGCATTATGATTGGCAATGTAATGTTACTGATCGTCGTTGCTGGTGTGGTTGCCACATCAGAGCCTTCCTCACTCGAATCGCACTCGTTTTGAGCGCCATTCACTGTAGCTACTGTCACCGTGCCAACGGTAGTTGTAGATGGTGTATCCACTATCGTTGTGATGTCACAACTACTATTGCTACTACTACTACAACTACTGCTGGCGCTCAGACTTTTCGCAGGACTACTGCTCAATATTGTTTGTGGCATAATGACAGTGCTCTGGCTCAACTCACTCGAACTACTAGTACAGGCTGCCGATGATGACTCATCATCGTCCTCCATTGTCGTCGTTGTTGTTGTTGTGCCATTATTACCGTTAGTCCGATGCGGGCTACTAATGCCGACCGTATCACAATTTTGCTGAGCTAAACT
The DNA here is from genome assembly GCA_949372485.1 of Cheilosia soror. Lineage (NCBI taxonomy): Eukaryota > Metazoa > Arthropoda > Insecta > Diptera > Syrphidae > Cheilosia > Cheilosia soror. The sequence goes on along the minus strand of OX443561.1, from coordinate 31,401,243 downwards.
ACAATTGCTGCCCATCACATCGACAATTAGCGGTTCGATGATAGACGCTGGCGCTGCGGTCGCATGATCCACAACATCGACGCACATTCGTGGCCGGAAATTCATTTTATCACCCTCGAGGAGATCATCTGGACTGAGAGCGACTGAGGAAAGCATTTTCGTGGCCGTATCAATTTCACGTATATGCCTTAGGTACTGGTATCCGTTCTCTTGTGGACTCAAATTGAGCTTTTTGCCATTTGGTGTTGAGTGATTCGAGTTGGTGCCGCCGCCGCCGCCGGATCGATGGTTTTTCTCGTTCGGTGAGGTATTTGTGTTGGCACTGCCTCCTCCGTGAACGACTCCGCCACCTCCAGGGTTTGATGACGATTTTTTCGTTTTAAACGCCGAAATGACCGAATTCATTTTGAGTTAGACGTATGGAGTGGAATTCTACTTGCACTTTGAGTGAGACATAAAAACTGAGTGTAATTATACAGTGTGAGTGATGAGTTGTGAATGAAATGAGTTCGAGTTTCTTGCTGTTTGTTGCCGATGATCCGTTTTGAGTGAGGTTTGAGTGATTTTTTTTTTTTTGTTTCTGCTTTGGAGTTACTTCTCCATTTTTGCACACAAAGTTTTATCAAATGAAAGAGTGCATCACAACCATTTAAAGGACAATTTTTTTTTTCTTTTTTTTTTTCGTTTAACTCATTCTACAGTTATTTGCATATCGACCCAATGTTGACATCATTTCGTCGTCTGTCGCCTAAAAGAAGATGCAGGTCGCAAAAGAAATCAAAGACAAAAAATGGAAATTATTAGAAATTCTTCGTTGCTAGCATAAAAAAAATGAGAAAATAAAAATAAAAGTACTATTAAATAAAAAGCATAATGAGGCAGTGTAGTGTAAGAGCAAAAAGTTTCATTCTATCAAAGATACACGATGAGGAACGTATATGATGAGGCGCATGTGAGTAACTCATTATGACGCGTTTAGCGGGGCACATAAACACAATTAGGTCGTCCTTGAAAGCGCCGCTCGTTAAGCGTATGTTGTCATCCAAGCGCGCGTGTTTGTGTGTGGAACCCTTTTTCTCTCATTTAGAACAAAAAAAAAAAAAAACTGCGGAAAATTGTATTCATTGTGCGAGGAAGTTGTGGGTGAAAATGAGCATGGAATGCGTGCGCCAGTATTTATATTGTGTGACATGTTGAATTGGGGTCAGGTAATGAAACAAAATTATTTTACAACACAATTAATATAGCACAAGTTTAAGTGAGGGGTGCAATGTGCGATACTTTGTCCAATAGAGGTAGTGCGGGTTCAAGAACCTATGGCCTTGGGTAGCTTTATCTGAAATGGTTCAGTTCCATATCCGGTTTTTGTTTCAAAATAAAATATTCGAACATAACTTAAGAATAATAATTGCTAGATGACTGTTCAAGGCTTTTAGAAAAAGCGACAGGCCTACAGCCAACAAAATGGTGGTTGGGTATTGTATGAATAGGGTAGGACTCATACACGCATCAATTGGGGTTATTTCACTTCGCCGTGGTAGTCACCGGGTAGGTACTGGTCGTCTCTATCCGGACTCGACTAGCTAAATTTATAAGCGCGACTGTTGCACGCAGAGGAAACAGCAACACCATAAATGCACGACTGAATGATAAAGTCTCAGAAGGATGATGAATTTCCTGAATTGAATCAACAACGTTGTGGTCAACACACAGTCAATATGGCAAATACGTTACCGGAGCAACTTGAACATATTTGAAGCTAAGGTCAGTAAAGGATTTTTCAGGACTTTCAGCTGCTCTTACATCCCCGTAGTGGGTTACTGGCACATGATATCGGAATATCGGGCCCTTTTTCTTCAAGAAGTTCAGCCAAGGGTTTGTCCCTCCAGGTTGGGGGTTGTGCATCGTGGGAAAAAAAACTGTTCCTACGACCGACGCAACAAAAAGCCTTGGTAATGGATGATCCAAATGTTGATGACCCTAGCAAACGATTTAAAGACAATGAGGGTCAGATCTGCACGTAGAATGTACGTACCTTAAACGCGGTATGGGCAACGGAGCCATTAGTGGAGACCCTTGACAAGTACAAAGCAGACGTTGCTGCCATCGAGGCAGTGATATGGTATGAGGAAAACCCAAGAATAATGAAGAACTCTGTGATCTACAATGCTGACTGCAGCATGGAGCGAGGATTAGAGGCTGGTTTCAATTCGCATCAGGGGCAAATTTAAAACCATCACCCTGATCTATGATCATGTCAACACAAAGGAGAAGAATTTATTAGGCAGCCAAAGAATCGTTCTACGATCCCCTCGAAAAGGCGTACGATAAGTGTCCGAAGTAAAGGGTTTTCCAATGAGAGGTGTTATTGTGAATGGCCCGCTATTTCGGTAGCTGTCACTTTTGAAGCTTTTATTCTTTGACATTTGACAAGTCGAAACTACGCCATTACTAAAAATGGAACGACACACGCTTCAACAACGCATTGAAATTATTAAAATTGACTACAAAAATGGTAAAAATCTTGCAGTAACAGTTCGCAAAACTGAAGCATTTTTTGGTTGTCGTGAAGCACCTTCTCGGACCGCAATACAGAAATTGGTGGAAAAATTCGAGCTGTTGGGACAAGTTAGTGATGTGAAGAATAAAACCCGTGCACGTCGCTCAAGAGCAACTGAGAATATTGCTGCTGTAGCCCAAAGTGTTGAAGAAAACCCAGGTTTGTCCATTCCTGGACGTTTTTTGGAATTGGGCATTTCACAAACGTCATTAGTCATTACACCGTATTTTGCATAAAGACTTGGGTCTTAAGGCTTATAAAGTTCAGTTAACACAAGAACTCAAGCCGGCCGATCATCAACAACGTCGCCAGCAGCCCAGCGTCGATTCAAGACCTCAAAGATAAAATTCGTGAGGCTATCGAGGACATAATTTCATGAAAAGGATATGGTCCTGTAAGCGTGCTCGTGGTGGCCATTTGGCTGATGTTGTTTTTCATTATTAACGGCATACCTCCCTCTTTATTATGAAATAAACATCAGATTGGATAGAAAAGTAAGGCATTTTTGACTTTACAGTCAGAAAAGAACTGCCTGCACGACTACACCCCCGGAAACGGACTCATGCTAATCGACTTTGCTGCAGGGCGAATCGTCATCATTGCCAGCACACGATTCCCACACAAGGGAACCTGGCGGTCTCTAGATTTAGACTTGGACCACTACCTGGTAGTACGAACGGATGGGGATATCCACCACGCAGAAAAGCACCGAACGAAGGCTGTAAAAAGATTTAATTTCGCAAACCAAGAGACCGCAGATTGCATTTCCCTGAGCTTGTCAGTGGCAAACTTGTCAACGTGTCATCACAAGTGCCGAATGAGAAGTGCCAAATGGCACATCCAGCCAAATACGCAGCCTAAAGTCCGTTCAAGTATTGAAACGGAGGGGTCGAAGAGGCTGTTAGCGAAGTACACATATGCTGTCCAGAAGGGAGTCTCAACATCAGGGACTGAGGTAAAATGTCACAATGGACAGATGAGCGAAGGTTTCAACTGCGAACTTTACGGGGTATAGAGCGACGTCGACCTGGTCAAAAAGCTTGACCACCACGGCTTAGGTGGCTAGCTCAGATGGAGGGAATGGACAAGAACATCGAGTCTTTGAATCCACCCCAGAAAGACAATGATTATAGAAAGACCCCATCTCAGATGGCGCGCACAATCGGAGAGCGACCTCAACCAACGGGGTGTGCACAACTGGAGACAGCTAGCGGATTAAGGCCGTGATCCATCCCGGACTGTAAGCACCATCTAAAGTCAGTTACAGCCCAAAGAAATTATAAACAAAAAATTACACTCCTGTAGAAAATGTAAGGTAAGTCTTTTGTGTAACGTAAGATAAACTACACCAACCTGCTCAGTTCCATTTTCGCATTTCACGTCCTTCGAAATTATAGTAAAATCAATTTTAACGCAGGACAAAAGTGGCTCATAAAAAGGCATGTCCAAAAAGCCTCTAAAAACTTCTTGTGCTAATTTCTGAACCATGCCATTTTATAAATCTCTTCTGCAAAAAGAAACTTTATAGCTTATTTCGTTTTGGCCAGATGTCAGCACTTAACGAAGAATTCAATAAATCCCTTTTGAATACACCAATTTATAGGTAATCTCCCGTTAACTGCTTCAAGGACCAATTCGTTTTTTTTTTTTTTTTTGGTAAATCACATCCATTATTTGGCATCTTGCAGAAAATTTAATTAAATTCCCACAGCCATATATATTGGTAACAAATGCTTTTCTCACTTCATCAGTGTTGGGGTTTGAGGAGAGTTAAATTAACTGCGGCCGGACGAACGACCGACCGACGACGGTTCTAACCTTTTCCTCTTTATTATTATTATTATTTTGCACCACAAATCGAATTTGGCAAGGACATACGGTATCCAATTGATTGCCTATCACCTTTTATTTGTAGTATAGTTGATCCCCTGATGATTCTGCAAAATAATGATGATGATAATGACCGACCATCAATAGCGGTTTTATAGAGGATATGCATGTAATAGTTGATTACTTGAATATCCTCATATAAAATTTACGAACTATAGCGACAAGATGATTTTGCAAAATTACGACCAATAAATTTTGAAAAAGCCATTTCACTCACTCCATTAGCACATGGGGAAGAGATTTATTTGCAAGCAGAAAATGGGTCAACGACTAGAAGAGTCGTCTATTAAAAAAAAAAAGGAATTCATCGGTTCTTTGACCTAAAAGTATTTAAAAATTCAGTTAAATGGGTTTTTTGTATCCATGTTTGAAGTTATGAAGCATGTATTAAATATTTTTTTTGCGGTTAGCTTCAGAATAGCCAAGTTGATGGTAACTATCGCCGAAAGAGATTGCATTGAATGTTTCATTTTGTGGGCCGTCACTGTGACTGTACGATTAGGTAGTAACTTCTAGTTGTTAAACGACTACACGGCAATTTTTTCGAGTCATTTAAATGGCGCTCTGACGTAAAAATCGCGTCACAAAGCAGTCATTTAAATGTCGTTCTGTGTGATCGCCATTTTTGGGATAAAATTTTCGGCGTCATTTAAATGACTAGGAAAATGTCGGACCAATTGACATGGATTTAGTGCCATTTAAATGGCGGAAAAAAATGGCCGTGTGATCGCTCTTGCGTCATTTAAATGGCATCTTAACGGAAAATTCTAAATGACTCGCAGTGTCCGTCATTTGATTTTGGGACACAAATGACGATGATAGTCATTTCGTGTGATCGCCATTTTTCCAATGACGAATCGTAGCTTAAATGTCGCTCTACTGCGACATTTTTTCCTGACGTCATAGCGCCATTTAAATGACTCAAAAAAATGGCTGTGTAATCGTAGCTTTAGTATTAAATTGACAGATGTGTCAGATAATCAAGCAAGCCATATGCCATTTAAATAAATCAACAAAAAAATTTGTATTCAGCTAGCTAGATGGATGACAGTTGAGGATTATAACAAACAGATTGAAAGGGAGTAATCCAGCTTAAGCGAATATGCGATCATATTGAAATTGTATGTTGCGCCAGGCATCTATAATAACGTAGGATTTATGGCTTGACAGAACTGAAGTATATTTTCGTCGATTTTTGACTCAAGTTTAAGCCCACATAAACCTTTTGTTGGCAAGCCGTAAGTCGATGTTTCTTTGGCTTGTGAGTAGGCTTGTTAAAAATCACTTATGAGCCTCTATATGCTCTGTGGCACAAGGAAGATGAAGATACGAGTACTCTTGGTGCATAGTTTTTAAGCAAAATTCCTCAAATGACTTTCGGTCTCATTTGCGTTGACGATCTTTAAAAAATAGGTTGCGCAACAGGCAAGTAGACACCCTAAGCCTAGCTTCTCGCAACCATTCGTTTGTGTGAGTTTCTATTTTTGGGACGAATGGAAGGGACCTACAATTTTATGCCGAGTCCGAACGGCTGAATTGAGAAGCTTTTTCATGACAGTTATACTCTCGGATGTTTGTCAGACGTTCGCGAGACGATCTTTAAGGGAGGAAATTAAACAGCGTACTCTACGAGCTGTCTAAGACATCTTCTCCAAATCGCTGAAAATATCACTGACAACAGTAAGTAGTCCGTGACCTACTTTATCGACAGGCAGCCTTAAAAGCAGTAACTGAAACGCGCAAATAATATCGAATCTTGTGAAAATCTTACCAAAGGAGAGTTTAAAGGTTGTTGGAACATATCACAAGGTATCGCTCTGGTGGGTCCGGGGACTTAAAGACATTCCACAAGGCATTGAGAAAGCGAACGAGTTAGCAAGGCCAGGTTCGGCAGATGGTTCAGAACAAGCTGATCCCTCTGTGAATATCATACTCAAGCTTGAAGCAGTGGGAAAAGTAACAAGAGAGAAGACCTCTAGTTGGATCGGCTTTGCAACTTGTTGAACTACAGAAAGCTAAGGCCGTCCTTCAAAGAAGCAAGGACCGAGAGACTTATACGGAATAGGATACAAGATCCCTTTTCAATTCCATCATAGTGGGACACAATACTCTGCAGTACCACATGAGAAAATCGGTCTGACGGAAGAAGGCAAAGCCTTCCAATGATGAGGGAGTTCTTGAGGACACAGCTCACTTTTCATGTTACGGTCCGGGTCTCCAATATCTACACCAGGAACAAATTCTTTGCGAGGTACTTCTTTCCAAAACATAGATGAGCTTTCTAGTACAATAACAGAGAAGATAATGAACTTTATTAAGTCCGGGGTATAGTTTGTGTACACTCGTAGCAGCAATGAGTAATTGATGACAGCTTTTAGAACTTCTTTCAGTATTGACAAGTGCCTCGCTAGCCCACAAAACTAACCTAACTCTGCCCGTATTGAGTTAGGTTAGTTTCTCTGCCTGTATTGAGTTAGGTACATTTTGTCAATATTGTTAAGCCTTCTAGATCGTAATGTCGACTAGCCGAGGGTGTACAAAGACGAAGATTTTTCGAAGCTTTTTAAGATAAAATATGTCAGATTTATGGGTCGGAAATTTTTAGAAGTGCTGTGGCTAATTTCCCTGCCTTTGGAATGAAGATTACCTTTACCTCTGGCCTGGCCAGCTCTTAGGAATATAGCTACATACCAGACTGTGAGTGAAAACTGTTTTTAAAAATAAATAAATAGGTGGCGCAACAGGCGGGTGACACCCAAGGCCTAGCTTCTCACAACCATTCGTTTTGTGTGAGTTTCTATTTTTGGGACGAATGGAAGGGACCTACAATTTTATGCCGAGTCCGAACGGCTGAATTGAGAAGCTTTTTCATGACAGTCATACTCTCGGATGTTTGTCAGACGTTCGCGAGAGGTGGCGCAGTAGAAAAAACTTTAAGATGTAATTTGGGTTTTTCCGGGGATCGAACCTGGGATCCCTCGCACAGTAGTTCAACACACTAACCACTGCGCTACTGCGCCCACAAACTGATTTTTACGACCGTTGTAATAATAGTCTTAGGATAGTCTTAGCCCTCTGTGTCGCCCCGAGGTTTTACCCGGAGAGAATGATGCAGTGTCCGGTTATTACCGCGACGAGCTCTCAGATTTGGTTTCTATCAAAAGATGTTAGGACTTTTGACCTTTTAGTGTCAATTGCGGGCCACAAGCTGCGAGTTGTTGTACAACCGGAAGTATTGTTCCATCGTTATTTTAGTAAGGTTTAATGTGACACGCTCTTAGCTTCGTTGAAATCTGGTAATACTTGTCTGTCAGCTAATAGTACATATCTCCATTTCAGAGGCGTATCTGGCCAGTTTCTCTGCTAGCTCATTCCATTCCTCAACAACATGTCCAGGAACTCAGGACATAGCAGTATGGTGTGATGGTTTATTGGTCTCAATGCCGAGAGGCACTGACCGGCTTTAAGTGCTGTGGACATCCAACACAGAAGGTAATTTCCATTGCTGGTAGTTTCCTCGCTAAGACAGTTTGAGCCTCTTTCTTATCCGCGAAAATCTCTGCAGTGATTTGCCAGTCAGAATGAATCTCTGGTACTTAGTTCTTCTGAGAAGACTTCTTCTGCTCCTGTTCAGTTTCCGTCTTTGAGCCATCTGTCAAGATGGGTATATATTTTATGACAGTACTCGGGGAAAGTTAGCCCTGCCTGTCAGGTATACAGACTTTAAATTTCTTGTCAAAGCCATACCTTGGTTTCTTGTAGTACGTTAGTGGCATGAGGCCGTTCGATCGTTTTCATTTTACGGAATCTGGACCCTGGAAGTCCAAGGGCCTTACTTATTGGCCTGCAGTCCTTCCCTGTGGAGTGACTTTATTTTCACGCTTTGGGAGTCAGCTGCCTGCGGATTGAATCCCAATTTCAGACAACCTATAATAGCAATTTTGCCTGGTATAATACCGTCCAGTCCCGCTGACTTGTAGGGTTGGAAGGATTTTAGAAGGCATGCCATTCTATCTTTGCTAGTACAATCCATAAATCCGTCCGTTTAACCAACGAATCCAGCTCTTTACGATCATCATCGGTGAAAGCAATAAATGTCCGATTCCCCATGCGACACTTTTGCGATAATATTTCAAAAAGAAAATCATCACCTCCATCAAGAGTTAATTACTCAATTGAGATAATTGAATTATAAAAAGCGCCCCTGAGTCACTACCACTTCTTCACTTGGCAACATTCTATAGAGGAACGTTTCCGAAAATAGCAAGAGCAACATAAGGGCTCACGCACTTGCGGAAATTCTTCACTCTTTCTGCTTAAAATTCTAAAGCCACGATGACCTCATGAACTATTTCGATAGATTTTTTTTTTGTCTCACAGTCAGCAAACTTCACGCACGTATCCACTCACCACTGACTATACCGTAGGATTCCACTTCATTTGTTGGCAACCTTGAAATAATTTCTCTCCCATTTGGTCGGCGCCTTTTTTCGGTGAGTACTCGCGACGGGTGGGCACGTGTTTGCTATATTTTTTTTTTCATAATAAAATACAGAGCAAGAGGGTTACTCATTTTCTCAGCATAAATAGTTTCTGTTTTTGAGATGAGAGCGAGCGCCATCACGCACACGTCACTATCACGGCAGCCAATTACTTCCAAGTGAAACGTCTGCAAGGCGAACTTTTGCGAAATTAATTGCCATTCGCGGTCTCTGAAGTGTTGTTAAATTGAAAAGTTATTTGTATCTTTTTATAGCACACTGAGTGGTATATTGCTTCTGCTGCGAACAGACAATGTCTCTGTAGATTGAAATTTTGCCGACCGCCCACGAGCTGTTTTTTTTTTAATTTCATACGAATCGAATCGAAATTACTGTATTCTATTTATTTGCGATATTGTCAACATCTGCTGTTGTATTATAATCCTTAAGGCGAATGACCTTGCAGCGGTAGTAATGGCAGGACAACCAGCCAAGTTAATAGCATACATCAAGCAAACTGTCCAATAATCCCGGCTTAACGAGAACGGTTAACTATGCGGATCAAGAAAGAGACGGTACAAAAGAAACCCGTCATGAAAAGAAGGTGTGTTAAATCCATTTTTTATCAATTAACCTAAATCTAAGCTGCACAGTACCCAACGGGCCGGGCACACAGTGTATATGATTACCACAAAAGGAAGCGGCGGCGGCGGCAGCGGACCGCAATTTGTAACCATCGCACTTTGTTGGCTTCTTATATAAGTGTAGCGTGTACGTACGCGCCTAACTGCTACGGCTACCATACATTCTGAGAGATGTTTGTTTATTAAATAATCTGCAGGGGTTTACACTTCTTTTCGTTATAGATTCTATTTTGATGTCATATTTTGTTATGAAGAAGGTGAGCATAAAACAGAGTCACAAACAAAAGTGTGGGAAATGGTTGAGAGATAGCCGCTTTCATGGGGAAATATTGATTCTGGCGAAGTGAGGAACTTGATTCACTGTGACGAACAACTTTCTCGATACCGACTACGAGTATATATAAAGTGAATTCATCAGTGAAGAGAGAAATCTAGCAAAGGATTAGCGGCAACTGATAATTCCAAAATGTAGCGTAATATGTAATGCCCATGGAAAATGTAGCTTGAATGACGTTATAAAATCAAGAACGAGACAATTGTGATGACAATTTGAAGCGTAACGTTACTATTTATGAAAATAATTGACATGCCACAAGATTCTCTTTTAGGGCCTATACTTTTAATTTTAAATTGATTATCAGTTGTACTGTTTGATACTTAAGGAGGGAGTCAGGGACTTTAAAAGAAACAAATTGAATCAAGATCGAAGGCGTCTTAAGTTGATTGATACACGCACCGGTCCGGCTAGGCCCCGGTTTGTATTTAACCTCACAATACTATACAAGGTACACAATGTTTCTAGTTAACCGCGCGGCCAACATAGACTCGGATCACAACCTTGTTGTAGCGAAGGTACGTATGCGGATATCCCAGACACCACAACAACGAGGAAATACTGTGAGGAACGCCAGAACTTTTGCCAGAACTGTTGCCTAACGCGTCTCATCCAACCTCTCGAGAAGTCCTATGCGGCCAAAATCAAGTGCTGAAGACCAGTGGCATCGATGCCATAAGCCATCACAAAAGCTGCCATTGATGTGTTCGGTTTCAAAAAACCACGAAACCCCTGCTGGTTTGATAAAGATTGCCGGCAAGCACATACAGCGAAACAAATGCCTACAAAGCGGCACTGCAGAGAATGACGAGAGCAGCTCGTGAACTCTATGAGCAAAAAAGGGGAAATAACACCGTCTTCTCTGGAGGAAGTTTGCAAGAATCGGTAAAAAGAGGAGGCAAAAACGGGCACCATTAGTGGTAAATGAGGGCAAAACAAAATATATGCTGTCAACAAAAAGGGACACACAACATCGTCGAATCGGACAAAACGTCACGATAGACAGGTATAACTTTGAGGTAGTTCGGGACTTTCTCTACCTCGCTATAAACTCGAGTTACACTTGCCAACCGCTGTTTCTTTGGCCTAAGAAGGCAACTGACTAGTAAGGCCTTGGCTAGAAATACTTAGGAGACTCTTTATAAGATCCTCATCATCCTAGTCCTACTTTATGGCGCAGAAGCATGAAAGTTAACAAAGATGGCTGAAGATTTTCTTGGTAGTTTCGAGCGTAAAATTATTCTTCGAATGTAAAATTATTAAAATTAATGTAAAATTATTCTTCGAATGATTTTCGGTCCCGTTTAGGTTGATGGGCTTTGGAGGAAAAGATTTAACAGCAAACTCTACGAGCTGGACAGCGACTTGGTCAGAAATGTACGTAGGTATCACGCGACTAATGTAGAGCGAATGGACACCAACGGTCCGGCCCGAAGAGTCTTCGATTCCAACTCGGAGGGACAACGCAGTAGAGGAAGACCACGCCTTAGGTGGCGCGCACAAGTGAAACTGGATGCGGATAGACAAAGATCGTGCTAACTGGAGAGGCTTTTTAGTTGAGACCTCGGTTAACCCCGAACTGCAGAGCTGACATTTGGGACATTTGCAAGGTTTAAAATGATAATTTTATCTAGCACTAGCTGACCCGACAAACGTTGTTCTGCCTAAAATAGTTATTTTAAATATTTCAAGATTTGTTTTGATATTTTTTTCAATTATTTTTTAATAGGAATGAAGGCGAATAGCCTTCAGTGGTTCACCGGCCATTATCGGACTTACATACGCACCAACGTTTTTATATAATATAGAAGTACCCGCCCGGCTTTGCCCGTGCACAAAAATTGTGTTGCTTAGATCTTAGACAATACTGTTCTTTCGTAAGATTGTCTGTAAATTTGAGCTCAATCAGTTCGGCGGTTTTTGAGATATGTATAAGATTTTGAATGTTTTTTTTTTTTGTATGGGCGGTGCCACGCCCCTTTGTCCAATTTTGACCGTACCAACTCAGAAACCTTCGTGGGCTCATGCACAACAACTTTGCTAAAGATCATCACATGATCAAATGCATAGTTTACGATTCTATAAAGGACATACAGACAGAGAGACAGACAAACATTCATTTTTATTATTTATAGATTCGTACCTCATATCGTTATATATATAAAACTGTAGGAATTTTCTCTGTAACCTCAAAGCGCAAAAACTACTAGACAGATTTCAATGAAACTTTTTTTTAAATGCTTTTTAAGACTGTGAGATGGTTTTAGGCCACGTCCTTTGCAACAGTTTTTAACCAAAATGTATTTTTCTTACTGACTTTGCCTATTCTCAAAACTACTTGCGAGCAATGTGGATATTATGCCAATGCAATTAATCGCAGCAATGTTTGTCTGAGGAGGTGCGCAGATGTCTGAAATTTGCCTAATATTCTGATAGGGTTTAGTTACTATGATTATTATAGGTAGGAAGTTGCAGGCAAAGCTTGGTCTCTAAAAAATGGTAGGTACTTAACCCACAAGCCCCTATAGTTGTCATTTGTTTGTGCATTTCGTAAACGCATGGACTAAAACACGTAATAAGTCATTAGTTTCTCATAATATCTATGTAGACATAGAATCAACACTTGACCTTATAATGATAAGTATAAAGTATCTCAAGGTATTTGTAACATTTACGAAACCAATTCAAGTTACGTTTATTTACATAAAGCTACAGTTTAAGTGCACAACCAAAACAGACTAATTTAGTTTCCGTAAACATTGTTACTTAATAAATGGCGTTATTTGATAAGAATAGTTTATTTATTTATATTTATTTATTTAAAAGTGTTTTTAATTGAGTTCATATAATCATTAACAAGATATTTGTAGAAAAGTACTTTATGTAACAGGCGATTCGTCTGCTTTTATGCAAGGGGAGAGGTCTACACATTCCTACTCATGAAGATAAAGAATGTCCTGCGGCAATCAGGTAATAAGGTACAATATAATATCCGCAAGGGATATCCCAATTTTTAGCTCTAGTCAAGCCGCAATTTAATCCCTGCAGTTGGTAACCTCAATTGCCGCTTATGTCTTAACGAAATGGCGAAAGAATTTATCTTATTTGTGTGCCGGGCCAGAGGGATATTTAAGGGAATTGCATGGGCGACAAACTCGCCAGGCATGGTACAACTCTGTCGAAAGGGGATCTCTACAATCTACATGATTCGTGCTACTTATAGACTCTTAAAAAAAACGCGGTCGAACTCAACCTCGTGCTTCATTATGATACAGATTTAACCTTTACTGGATTTTACTAAAATAATCTTTTAGAACATTGGTAGGTTCCACTAGGCGACTTTAGGCATCATCAGGCTGGGTCTGCCTACAATCGATTCAGTCAGTTATTTTGAATGTCCCGCTTTAGTCCATAGCCATAGCAAAGAAGTTTATAGCACTATCGACTCACTGGTGAGTTTTATTTCAGGGACAAATAGAATCGAACGAAAGGAAAATCTTTCTCAGGACAGATATACTTACGACGTTGATCAGATGGGGACAATGTAAAGTGTAATCTGTGTTTTTATAACGAGGGTTGAGTGGTTGCTAGTGGGCAGATTCTATACCAATAATTAGCCGTCTGGAGCTTTCAACATGAGCACTTGTAACCCATTATTTTGGGAAATATCACTGTGACAGACGGCGCCCATGGGGTAGTGGTAAGTGTGCTTGCTGCCAAAGTTTTAAATAATAAGTAGCTCGATAATAGTGAGTTCATTTGGGACTTCCATTAAAAAATTAAGATCGTTGTGGCTTCAGACTAAATGATTTCAATATGCCAATAAGTCTTTAGAATTCCAAATCGATACACGTAACCTCGTAGGCAATGGTAGCTAGGACCCAGAAAATTTGGGATTCAGTTCATATGAAATAACTACCACGATTTGCAGGAACTAAGATCCAACTCTAGAATATGAGAATTTTGGGTAGGTATATACAAAGTTACGTATGGTTTTAAAGAAATTTTTTATAATATCCAACCTCGCACCTACTCCAAATTCAAAAGTGACCCCAAGCAGTAGTTGCAGGGGGGCAGCATGCCCCCGTTACATATTTCAAGGTTTATGCGATGTAAACTTACTTCGTTGGGAATTAGTTAATAATGAAATGAACTACGCCCAGAATGAACTATCTCCCAAACTTATGAACTAAATCTCACTGTGGGAGTTATTTCCATGTAGTAGTGGGACTTAGTTTATAGGGTCCCACACAGCATACAGCGAATTTACTTTGAAATTCATAGGTCAATTAATTTAACGAACCTATCGTTGACCTTTTTGAAGTTAGACAATCCCAGAGTTGTCAGAGTCAGACTACGATTGATCATTGCCTTGTTTTTTGAACTCGTATAAACAATGGCTTTGGTTAAAACTACGAAACTTTAACCCAAAGACGCGCAACTTTGATTACGGTGATTGACGGTCAATTCGAAGGATTTTAAGGAATGAATTAAACATTGTTCCCAAAGTGTAATTGATCAATAAATACACAGCAATTCACAAACGCGTTTCACCTTTCATTTCGCGTCAAAGAATTGGCAAGAGAAGAGGTAAGCTGCTCTTAACTGGGTTTCGCATTTACCGGATTTAAGAGCCCAAAACTACTTTTGACTTAAATAAGACAGCAATGATCTAGAGACCATATATGTTAAAGATTCAATTTATTTATTTAGAATTCTTACTTATTAATTTTGTGCAAATAATGTTCTAGTACTTTTATAAAGAAATCTGTTTGAAATTATCTATATTCTGGCAGCATTGTATTTATTCCATCGTTGCCATTTTTTGCAAATGCTATTTTTGGCGGAAATTTAACCTCAAAATATCGAAGCATTTATAACGAATCGGAGCGTTTTAATTATTTTCTGTTGAGGAGAAAAAATCTCAAGTGTAAGTCAGACAACAGTCAGAAAATATAATGGAAAACGGGTTCATTTCTGTGAGACACAAGATGGCGACTTTTTAAAGAACCCAACTTTTAAAAATTAGTATAAAAATAAATTTCCCAATAATATGAATTATTTATCAGAAAGAAATGTTTAAATCCACTAAGCCTAAACACAAACCTAAGTCCTAAAGCTAATTATTTCAGTTTGAAAAATATTGATAAGAAATTTCAATTTCCATGCTTACCACATAAGAAATGTCAAGGTGACAGCAAACATTGAATCCTCACCTGAAAATAAAAGAAAGAGAACACAATTATAAATTTTGAATATAAAAAAAAATATTTTTATAACTAATACAAAAATTCCCTGACAGGTGTCATTAAATGTCATCAGTGCTGCCAATTTGTTGTATAATAACTCTCATTTTATTTACTGGAAAAACCATATGTATTTATCTGAAGAAAAAAAAATCACATTTCATTGCGCCTTAACGGACACCATTTCTGTTTATGGAGAAAACAATTTGCCGCCAAATTTTTTCAACAACATTTTCCATAGCGCCAAAGAAATAACTAGTGGAACTGATTACAAATTCCTTTCCAAAAAGATCAACATTTACATAAAGCAATTCAATTTTTGGACAAACGCTCCATAGTGCAAACACCTTGTTGTCACCCTTAATCAGCTTTGACAAGTTGCAAAACCGTCTTACTTACTGGACATAGTTGCGAATGTGACAAAGCCCATACAAGTTGGGCAATCAAATGCGATAACAAAAAGAAAGCAAAACATCGACCATCAACATATTGAATGTCTGTCAAACAAAACAAAACAAAAAAAAAGAAATACCATAAAAACAGAGAAGGAAGGAAACACAAATTGACAGAAAAAATCAATAAAATTCGACCTCCGTGCGCATTCACACAGCACCAAGTGATGGTGTCATTGGCATTCGCCCCCATTTTCCACTAGCCAAGTAGAAGCAACACCATTATCCATCAAGCTATGAGATTTTGTTGTCATTGTAGCGAATACATATACGATTACTACCTCTCACTATGTGGCTAGTACTAGTATCGCTATATCATGTTCCATGGACGCATGGACACAAAACCCAAGGTTCACAGTATCTCTAAGCCGAGAGAATGAACGTCGAGTACCTAGGTCCCGTAGCGGGGTAGAGGTGAGAACAAAAAAAGAAAAATGCGCTAAAAATACGTGGAAAGCTTACTAATTAATAATCGATGAGGAGGTTGCCTTGCCTTACTGTTTTGGGAGTCGATATACTCGTACGTACTCTTCGCAAAATGCCCACCAATAGGTAGTTGGGGAATTATAAATATTCTGCTCATTAAATTGTCAGATATGGTCGCTGAATGATTGTTAATTTACATAAGAGAGGCGGTTTGCGATTTATCACAAGTGCATTGAATGTTTGTATCTCGATTCGAGTTCGTAACTATGGATATGGATACGTATGTGCTGGGGTGGCAGATTCACCGCACTAAAACCATAAGGAATTTGTTTACGTTTCAATGGAATCCCAGGAATTTCTACTACATTTGGAATGAATAGTAGTGCGAGGTTCTATGAATAGATTGGTATTGCACACCTGACATGAATATTTTGTTGGAAGTGTATCTATTTAGGTTTTCGAATGAGGTACATCTGACAGGAGATGATGATGCTGATGAGCTAAGTGCATTCCAGAGACTGTTGTACTTGTTGTTGGAGGGGGCGATTGAATACATATTTGGTTATGGTTAAATATGTTTTCTAGTTTTCAATGTATGGATGTTAATTTTTGAGTTAATGCGATTAACACAGCTGGAGATTAGCATCTATGTTTTTGTTTACCTTTATATGCTTAAATGGATGCAGATTTTTAAAGCTGTTGTGGGATGAAATTTTCACGACACAAATAAGTTACAGAAGTGATCAAGTCATGGACCAATTTTGGACTGCTTTTATGAGTTTCTACTAAAAATTGTCGAAAACGCCTTTAAAACAGAAACAGTTCAATTTTTTTTTGGAATAAATTCGAATCTTCGAATACAGACAGCTTAAAAAAAAGGAGCAGTCTAGCGCCATCGGATTTGATACTTTTTAAACTTTTAAAGAAATGATTTTTGGGTTTGCCAATCGAAACGATTCACTTCTAAAGAGCAGACAGTGAGTGGATTCGTTGGTTCGTGAGGGTCTCGCGTTTCTTACAAACTTCAACATTCCACGAGTAAGTTATGGGCCGAGCACGCAAGTCAGGGGTTCAAAAGTTTAGACAAAAAGGGACAACGATTAATCAAAATCCTCAGGGACAATCAACGTCAGCAGCGACGCCAGAACATGTGGCTAACGTTGAACGCGAAATTATGCACATTCCGCCTTAATCTCTAAGGAAGACTGCTGCCTGCACTAGAATAAAGAAAACTACAGTGGACGTCATTTTGAAAAAGAAACTAAAGTTTCAAAATGACCATTCTATACGAGAAACCTCAGTGAGAACGATACTGGAATGTTTTCGAACAGCACGAACGCTTGGAAACATATTGCTGACTCACGAGGCATATTTTCATGTCGATAGTAATTTAAATAAAGAGAATAATGAGATACTGTTGCTCCGATAAGTCTAGGGAACGCCATCAAAAAGGTTTGCATTGTCCAAAAATGTGCAGTTTCCGGAAGACAGTCACTGCTGACGTAAATTACCGGTGGATCAATGAGTTTTTGGTACCACAACTACAGTTGCTTCGCGGATTCAGCAGCATAACACAATTTCAGAAAGACGCAGACACAGCTAGAATTTTAATGCAGAAGCTGAGGGTAACTTGACTCAATCAATTAATCAGGCAGTACAAAGAAAGACCTTACCTTAAGTCGGTAGCACTGGACTTACAAATAAAATTACAATCAGAGAACAGTGTGCTTCGTCTAACTACTGCAGGGCTCTTCAAAACCTCAAGGAATCGTTCTCCAATATCCCTGATAAATCGGATGAAAGTTTGAGTACACTTGACTTCGACACTCCGTAGGAAGTACTATACTCAGATGGCAGATAAGGAGGACTGGCAAAAGAATAAAGTTTCGACTGAAAATGAAGAGTACAGGGACAGGTACTCCAGTTTTCCAGGCAGAGATTCTGGCCAACCTAGGATTAATATCCAATATCGCTGTCTACATTGATAGTCAGGCTGCGCAAAAGGTGCCAGAGTCTTACATCATGAAATCTGAACTAGTCAGGAGCTTCCTTCCGTACAATGCTTAGAGCATTATGCGCGTAGAACCATGTCAGATTGTGTTGAGTACCCGGACACTGTAATATTGATGGTAACAAAAGGGCCCACCGAAGTTCTGGTCAAAAACGGAGCAGAGCTTCCACAAAATGAAACTAATAGCCGTGGCCAAGAATTATTCTAGAGAAAACTAGAAATAGAGCGGACATAATGGTCACATACAGAAGGCCACTGGATCTCAAAGGTGAAAAAAATCTATAGAATTTAAACTCAGCAGATCAAAGATACGAATCGTGAAAGGGATACTTTTTGGTCACGCTCGAAAATTAGGTTTAATAAATATGGACACATGCAGGTATTGCGAGGACCTACATGTCGCAGAGGATATTACTCATTCTTCTCTGTGTGAATGTCAAACTATTGGTCGGAAGAGAAGGAGAAAGCTTGAAAGCTACTTCTTCGAAAATATGGAGGAGGCTGGCTCAAACAAATTTGAAACTATCTTCAGGTTCTGTAGGGTTCTAGTCTACTATGATGAACTTACACCCTATACAACCTAACCTCACCTACCATAAGTCGAGGGTTTACAGCAATAATTCAGATTCTACAAGACAATATCCGCCGTGAAGTTGCCGTCATTGAACCAACGCTTTGTTCTCGCGTGTTTACAAATTTTGTAGTCCGATTGCAAGAGTGTGTTGAGAGAAATGGACGGGATTTAGACAATGTTGTTTTTAAAACACAAAATCCCCAAAATGTGAAATTTTATTTTGTACACAAAAAAATGTGAAAAACGCTATAGTTTGTTTATTTTTGAAGACAGAACTGCTGCTGTCAAACTTTTAACTTTAGAACTGAGTTGCAGTTTTTGATGGGCTAATAAGTTGACTAATTGTGGCTTTGATTTTAAGTTATAACCAATTGAAGTCGGTATAAATAAAGGTATCTTTTGAATTGTTATATGCCAAAAAAAACACTTAAGCTTCTTTAAAAAAATGAATTTTCGGTTTGATACCAAGTACATGCAGCGAACTGGTACCAGGCCTTTGAAAGCACCACAAACCCTCCTATTGTCAGTCAAATATGTGCATTTAAAGAGAAAGTCTTTTTGAAAGTTCTGCTCATTTATTTTTCGCCGAATCAACAAACTCAGTCGACGAGTCATTTAGGTATACATTAGATATGTATTAGAAAAATAAGACTTATCAATGGGCCTTCTTGAGATATCCAGGGATTAAGGCAGAAGCCATTATTATATCCCAAAATTAAGCTCTGGATGTACACGGCTATAGTAAGACCCATACTGACCTACGGCAGTCTCGTATGGTGGCCGGCAACCAATAAAGCCACTTACCTAAAAGCGTTAAGGAAGGTTCAAAGACTAGCGTGCATCGGCACCACCAGTGCGATGAGAACAACTCCAACCGCAGGACTTGAGGCTATCCTTAACCTGTGTCCGCTAGACATTCATATACAACTATCGGCCGCAATTAATGCAATGAGAATCAGCCAATCGGTAAAATGAAATTTGAACGAAACGGGTCATTCTACGACCCTACAGAAATATTTCGGCCATGTACCTGTCACGGGCTACATTACGCCTTACCTAGAGTTCACAAGACCCTTCTTTAGCGCCTATCCCAGCAGGGAAGAATGGAGAGACGGACTCGTATCTAGCACACCAACCATAGCCATATTCACAGACTGATCAAAAATGGACACTGGGGTAGGGTCATGTCTTCTCTGAATCGCTGGGTATATCAAAATCGATACGCCCCCCCGACCATAGCAGCGTTTTCCAAGCAGAGGTCCTGGCAGTGACAACAGCAGGCCGTAAGTCTGTGGTAAGGGCAATACCATCTGAAGTTATTACCTTCTTTATCGACAGCCAGGCAGCAATAAATGCCATAACTGCACCAGAAATAAAATCGAAG
This sequence comes from Cheilosia soror, assembly GCA_949372485.1. Lineage (NCBI taxonomy): Eukaryota > Metazoa > Arthropoda > Insecta > Diptera > Syrphidae > Cheilosia > Cheilosia soror. The sequence continues at coordinate 31,381,241 of OX443561.1, read as the reverse complement.
CTTGTAAAGTGCTGTCGCGAAGAACTCAAAAGCTTGCACACTAAAGCTTGAAGCAGGGAGGAAAGCCACAAGAGAGGCGAACGCAAGATGGGCCATCTTAAACACTTGTTTTACGACAAGAATGCTATGGCCGTCCTTCAACGAATCCAAAACCGAGAAGATAATGCGGAAGGATAGGAAATCCCTGTCCACCCTCGTAGGTAGGGCACAACACCCTGCGGGACCATATGAAGAAAATGGGCTTAACGGAAGAAGAACTTTGCAGGGGCTGCGGTGATGAGGAAGCTCTTGAGGAAACAACCCACTTCCTATGCCACTGCCCAAGTCTCTAACACACCAGGTACAAATTCCTAGGGAGTCACTTCTTCAACGACCTAGACGAGCTTTCCAGCACATCAATAGACAAGATAATGAACTTCGTCAAATCAACAAGGTGGTTTGTATGTAGCAGCACAGTAAGTAATTTGAATACAGGCTTGTAATGGATAAGCGAGAAACTCTTTCCCCTTATGGGAATCACAAAAGGTCAGTATTGACCTGAGTGTGGCACGAAGAAATCCTCGCCAGCCCACAAACCTAACCTAACCTAACCTAACCTATTATGTTGCGACCAACAAACAATCCCGTTTAGATCTTCGTTAGCTTCATGAGCTACATTTTCGCATAGTCCTCTTTGGCCTGTGAGCGGGATGACCTTGTCCCAAGATAAGACCCTCATCATTCCAATAGTTCTATATGGCGTTATCGAAGGCAGATGAAAATAGGTACCTTTGGGCGTAAAATGAATCCAATGATTTTTGGTCCCATTGTCATTGATAGGCTTTAGAGATTTACAAGCTATACAGCGACATTGATTTGATTGGAAAAGTGCGAGTCAGTAGTCTAAGACGGCTAGGTCATGTAGAGCGACAAATGGGCACTACTAAAACACCAATTTAGAAGAGTCTTCGATTCCAAACCGAAAAGATAACGAAGTGGAGGAAGACCTCGCCTTAGGTGTCGCGTGGAAGCGGAAGGAGATGTCAACCAACTTGAAGTGCTCAACTGGAGGCAGTTAGCTAAAGATCGCTCTAACTGGAGAGAGGTTATTTGTTAAGACTCGGACTGAAGCGCTTAATAGTTTGCGCAACAAATCCCTATGCAATGCATCCTTGGCCTAGCTTCTCACAACCATTCATATAAGTGAGTTTTAATTTTTGACACACTTTTCTACCGAGTCCGAACGGCTGAATTGAGAAGCTTTTCCAGGACAGCTACACTTTCAGATGTTTGTCAGACGTTTTTGGAATTTGCAAAGTCCACCCAAAAGGTTAGTATAATTAGATACATTATTGTTCCAACAAAAAACACGATTCAACGCCCACAACTTAATTATTCTTTCTTTGTGTTAAATTGCTAAAATAAAAACACGAATTGTTGTCGTACTCCTTCACGGTCTGCGTCCTCCCCTTATACTATGCCAACACGGTTCGTAAAATTCTATTTAAATCGGCTACACTTGGTATTCTTTTGTCACCGTTTGGCCATTTAACTCAATTAAATATTTGATAAGAATTAAGAAAAAAAACTGCTTGTGGGTCTCTCTTTGGTAGTGTCCTAAACTTTTTTGCCGCTGTATTATCAACCCGCCCACGGACAAGTCGTGAAGTGTAATTCTTCTCGTCCCTAAAGTTGAATAGAGCCCATGAATGACAATGGTTGAATTTTTTTCTTCCATTTACGTTACGATATTCACTTGAGTGATTTTTTTTTTCTTGTAATGTGTCTGCACTTTTCTGCTGAACTACCATCATGGTCGTCGCCATCATCATCATCATTTATAGTACCTACTCTGGCAGCTCTTCACAGATTTGTGTGAAACGATAGTATACGACATCGGTTGGTGATAGTACGAAGGAGTAGAAGTTCTGTTCTGTTTGAATACCCGGTCGGGTTGGGGGTTTTTTTTTTTTAAATGTTTACACTGCGTATAGAGGCATTCAGCTTGCGGCACAGGAAATTCACTCCATTTTTAGTTTTTACTATGGAATTAGTTTTTGTTTTTGCTAAACTCTTCCCTTCTTGCGTAAAAAGAGAAGAAAAACGAACGTCATTTGCGGTAATGATGCAGTTTTTTTTTTTATCTTGAATTTTCATTTGTGTTTTTCTAGTTGGGGAACTTTATTTTTTATGTGTCGGGGTCTGACTTTTGTGCGTTTGCTTAGTGCAGGATGAAAAACCACTACAAAGTGATTGACGGTGGTTTCTGTTTTTTGTTTAGCTCTCGATTTTTCTCTTCCTTTTTGTGTCATCCGTCGAGACGAGACTGACTTTTTGCAGTCGCCTTATCGCCAACAGGCTGTGGAGGATAAAAGGAAATCTCACTGAAGTATCTGTAGCTCCGTCAAAGAATGGATGCGATGGTATGGATGAGGATGATGATAGGTGATGATTTGCAATATTTTCCCCTGACGTTGGGTTTCATCTTAAATTAAAGATATCTCTCGACTAGAAGTGGGAAGTAAGGCATAAGAAAGAAAAAATAGACTGAAGTTCTTGGTAATATTGAAATCATCGAAGTGAAGTTTGAGAAGGATACGTGAAAATCGGTGCTGGGGGGGATCACACATACCTACATTTATATTGGAAGATTGGTTCTCATTTTGGGGTTCGATTTGTGCAGGAAACCACATCTGAAAGAAGTTTTTCTAGGCGTGAATGGTATAGCTTTATTTTTTGTACGAATTTAATATTGTAAGCCCTTATCTTTAACCGTGTCGACGAACAAAAAGCCGATTTTCTGCCATAAATATGCGGACCCTATGTCACTATAACCTCTTTAAGTGGCGATATTTCCTTCAAATCAAAAAGTCCTCAATGAGCGGTTTTTAGTTGGTGTTCAACAAAGTGGTTTGAATGCAAAATTAATAACAATGTTATAAGACGAATTGACGGATTATGTGCGCCATAAGACGTTAATTGGGCGTGGTCAATTGACAGATTATTTTCGATATAAAACGGTTGAAAATGTTTGCAATCAGTCTTGGTATGTCATTGGAATGAGTTTTTTCCCTCCAGATATTGTTGAAATTTCCATAATAGTTGCACTAAAGAAAAACATTTTTTTTAAATAAATGTCACAGAAGATAGTCATGTTTTGAATAATCAAAGTAGTTGAAGTTAATTGACAAAAAAATATTTTTAAGCTTTTATTGCAAGTCGAATATTTGGCAACATTTCCTACGATACTAGCTGAACCCCCGCCTTTTTTTTTTAATTTGTTTGGCCTATTGATCACCGTAATTACTGACATTAAAAAGAAATCAACTAAATTGGTTAAATATTAAGGGCGACAATTAAATAACTTTTTTGTTTTTTTTTTTGTATTGGAGGTGCCACGCCCCTTTGTCCAACTTTGACCAATCTTCACAGGAGCACTCCACGCCCAATACGCAAGATTACGTGTAGGTTTGAACTCAATCGATTCTGTGGTTTTCGAGATATACGATTTTGAATTATTTTTTTTTGTATGGGCGGTACCACGCCCCTTTGTCCCATTTTGGCCAATCTTCACAGGAGCACTCCCCAGCCGATTAGTAATATTACCTGTAAGTTTGAGCTCAATCGATTTTGTGGTTTTCGAGATATACGATTTTGAATTTTTTTTTGTAAGGGAGGTTTTACGCCTCTTTGTCCAATTTTTAATTTGTTTTAGACTATCGCCCGATCATCGTAATTACCGACATTTAAAAAAAAAATCAACTAAATTAACAGAATTTACTTGTCGTTGTCTTGTTATGATGTTTTGTCAGAGTGTACTAAACATAGATGCCATCTAAAAACAAAAAATAGGTGGCGCAACAGGCGGGTGACACCCAAGGCCTAGCTTCTCGCAACCATTCGGTTTGTGTAAGTTTCTATTTTTGGGACGAATGGAAGGGACCTACAATTTTATGCCGAGTCCGAACGGCTGAATTGAGAAGCTTTTTTCATGACAGTCATACTCTCGGATGTTTGTCTTTAAGATGTAATTTGTGTTTTTCCGGGGATCGAACCTGGGATCCCTCGCACAGTAGTCCAGCACACTAACCACTGCGTTACTGCGCCCACGATGCCATCTTGAACGCGAAAAAAGGCTCACACTTGCCAGTTGATCTAAAAGAAAACATTATTTTGAAATTATTTAAGTTAAACCTTCAAGACTTAATTGACTATTCTTGGACATGGCATTTTCTATATGATTAACTAGCTTAATGCGGAGCTTTGATCAGCCAGCCTCAGGATTTGGTATACAGAGATTCCTTCACAATCAGTTAGTTTCCTCGTTTTAAATAAAAATGTTTTCAAGTTTTTTTGTATTGATTAAGATTTGTGACTATTTTTTACTTCTTTTCCAATGTACAAAGTTTCAAATTGATACGACAAACGGTTTGTGAGTTATAAAAATGAAAGATTTTGGGTGCGATACCCAGTGCTATACCTCCTTGCAACTATAGAGATACCCGTAACATGATCTTCCATTTTAGAACCGTCTTTGTACCGACTATAAATTCGATAGTTCTCCAAGTTGAGCGGTCACCCTGAATTGTCTGGAGTTGCGCGTTTTTTTAGAGGCACATCTGTAAGGTCTTAATATGTGTTGTAAAGTTGCTTACCTTCGATATACTAGAGATCCTAATGCCCGGTTTCAACATACAGAGTTAAGTATAACTTTAAGTTTGAGTAAAAACAAACACTTGAACTTGAGTGCAACTTAAGAACCTTCCTCAAGTGCAGCTGTGGGTGTGGTGCGTAATGGCAGTGCAGGCTGTTCTTTGTACCCTGGTCAACACATCCCGTATATATAACTTATTTGTGGCTTTCCACCAAACAAGAGCCCCAGAGGTAAGGATGGGTCTAACCACCATGATGTACAGCCAGTGCATCATTGATGGACCCAATCCCCACTTTTTTCTTGCTGTTCTCTTACAGATGAAGAGAGCATTATGAGCCTTAAGGACACTTTCCTGAACATTAAGTCTCCCTGGGGAGTGCCTGTAGTAACCGATTTTCCTATTGAACTGTGTCCGAGAGAGGAATTGATATTTCTGTTGACAAGCATGGTGCAAAGCCAATTGGTGATGCTAACGTCAACATTTATACTTTCCAGGGCGCGTTTGATTGCCTCTGCCCTAACGTTATTGAAAGCCCATCAATGTCTAAGAAAGCAGCTAATGCTAATGTCACATTGGGTTAAAAAATCAGGATGAAGATCATGATAGCGTTACTCAGCATGATCGGTTTTAATTCTAATTTTCTTTTTATCGAGAAGGGTATATCATGGCAGTTTCTGGTCGACTTATAGTCAATCCTATGTTCTGACATCATCTGTATGTTAAGTTGATGACCCTTGTACCCATTCAGCTACCACATTGTCTGCGTCACCTTGTATAATGTACCCTGATTATGTAAGATGGTCTAAATGGGTCATTTATTGTATCCGTCTCAATGCAAAAAGGTGGGCTTTAAGCCTCCATTTGCATATTTAGTCAAAGTTGAGGCATCTCTCTAAGCTGGTGCCACGTATAAGTAAAAATTTGACTTTGAAAGGTATGACAAATAAATGGAAACTTCGTTACATGCTTTTGTTTATTAGGCTCAGTGGTGGCAAGCTACCTTCAGCGAATTCAAAAACATTGATTCAACTGCTGAGAATTGCAGTTTTGGTACGCAAAAAACACTCGTTGTGAGGACTATTGCACTGCTTGTCACGTGTAACCAACAACCGAGTCAGTTCACCTGAGGCGCCACAAATGACATGCAAAAGAAAACATTCATCTATCACAAGTCACAACCCTTTGTCTGCTTCATAATTGCATGGTTTTAAAGTTGTATACAATTCGTGAATACATTTAATAAAATATACTACCCGTCAAATCAGTCACTGCAACGGTGTCACTTGAGTGAGCACCCCCCCTTGTATGGGGTTCAAAAGACGATCATACCTTTCTTTTTCGAATAAGTCCGAAATGCATCAAACTGAAACCTCGGCAATTTATTCACTTCGTTATACGGCAACAATACAAGTCAGTCCTTTGAGAATATACAGAGCTCAGCGGACCGGTAAGAGACGGCCGCTAGCAAAAGTACAATCAATTTCCCACGTAGAAAAAATATACAACACCAAGCCGTCGTCATCATTCCACCAGACATCAAATGGGAAAAATCTTTTTACAACTTCTGACACAACTTTGTTGCAGTTTGCTGTATACTTCCTTGCAGCAGAGCGTATAGTCTTCCAAAAGGACATCAAAATTCAATCTGGCCCTGCTTCCAGTCCAATGTCTATTTGCATAACTTGTAGATTTATAGATACTTTTACTCCAAATGAATGTGCATATAAAAGATACACAAATGATGAAAAATGTACAAAAAGAAAAACTCCCAATAAGTCTGACGTTTCCTTTTTGTTGAAATCGCATTTTCTTGTCTATTTTTCAGCGCCCTCGACTTGCTACAAAGTGTAGTCATAGATTAAACCAAAAAAAGATGAGAAAAATATCTTCATCCAGCAGGAGAGATATATTGAAGAAAGAAATGCCAACCTCAATGGCGGCGATATCAGAAATTTGTAAAAAAGAGCAATCTCCATATATATACTCTTAGATACATATTTACTTGAGTTTGTTGCAAAAAGAAATAACAATAAAACCAACTCCAATAGAGGGGATACAAATTGAAAAGAAACAGTCAAAATAAAAATACAAGAGAAAAACAAATTCAAAAACATACACAACGATTGCAAGTTGTCCTGCTTCTTGAGATGATATCTTTATCTTTTGTCACAGACCGTTATTAATTTTGTTTTTCTCCTTCTTCCCGTGACCATTTTCCATCTCGTGTTGGCATTGCAACCCCCAGTTTGTAAAATCTCACTCCAGTGCCATATGTTTAGACATAAATCAGCTCTGGGGAAGATTAGAAATTTGTAGAAGGGACACACGGATACTATGTCTCATATTTCATCAAGCAGGGATGGTGTGGTGATTTAAATTTTTTTTTTTGGGAGAGGAAATATTGTTCATATTTTATCAGTTATTGATGGGGAAGTCATTCAATTTTGATGACCCACAGTGGTTTGATTATACATACTATAGAAATGGTACTAATAAATTAAAATTGATGTATCTATGGTAGTAAGTTACCAAGGAGAATCCAATTAGCGATGGTAATTGGTGTTGGCAGTGTCGTATGTAGCATTTAGTTCCCACAAGTAAATCCAATTTGTGTTAGTTCAGTGAAAATCAAATGAAGAGAAGGACATTGTAATGTAAATAGTACGTTGGGGGTATTTTTACTAACTATGGGAATGGGATGCACACTAAATGCGATGTACGTTCGATGTGACCAGATACCATTTCAACTCACTCACAATCAATAAGCTTCATCCTACACATGACTCTTCAGCCAGTTTGATTTATTCCTATATCTGCCTCCAGTTGCGCACGCCATGTTGGTTGAGATCCCTTTCCAAATGGGTGCACATTAAGTCTTACTCTAAAACCTTGTCCTTCTGAATTCTGGTGTTTATACTCGACGATTTTTCGGGCCGAGCACTATTGTCCGTACGTTTCTATATGTCCTAATCATCTTTACCGATTATTTCGCTCAAAATCAAACCACTTTTCAATTTGGCATGCAGTTTTATGTACCATAAATTGTAATAGAACTCAATTTCTATTTCTATTCACTTCCAAAATTGTAACTCAATCTGTCAAGAGAGGCCCCTCCTCCCCCCCTTTGTAGAGCGCCCCTTTTGTGAAATCATACATCATATGTGTATGGGAATTTCAATAGAAATTGTTGCGACTAGATTCGATCAAAAAAAAAACTTAAACCAAGGCGACGATGGGTAATGCAGGAAAATTAAACGAAGAGAATTAACAAACGATAAATGATAGGTATATTTTCTTGCTTGATGTTACCAGTGCAGAGTCCTCGATCCAAGTGGACGAGTCAAACTTTTGATAGACCAAAAATACATAATTATTGCATGACAAATTGAGTATAAAGGAGAGAATAGGGTTAAACAGTAGACTGTTACTAGCTTATTGGTATAATCTGAGAGGACAAAATAGATAATACAACGGGTGTCAAAGAACAATATAAAGTGAGAGTAACCGTTAGACAATAGACTGTTGCGAGCATAGGTATAATCTGAGAAACCGAATTCATAATACAACTAGTTTGAATATAGGGCAAGTTACGTTATGTGTTTTACAAATAACAAAAGAAACAAGCAAAAGGTAACAATATTTAACAATCAAAATTATGAACAATAAACAATAATTTTATAAAACATTCTTAAACAATATGCAAATGTACCTAATTGGTAAGTTGGAAATTGGATGTTTCTATTTGCTCCACTCGCGATCTAGTACAATTTTGTTCGCTTAACCCCTCCGGGGAGGGCCATGCCTCCAATACTCATTATTTTTAGATTTTCTTCTACTTTTCTAAAGTCCCAAGTACGTTGGTTCGGTCTAAATAGTATGCCTTGATTGTGATGTATAAAAATACATTTGTAGATCATAGCTCCTTTGCCCCTCTTAAAGGGGGGTCTTTCAAACAAATAAATACATATGGGACGAAAATTGTCCATAAGCCTTGCTTTTCACTGCCAATCATTTGTGTGTTTTTTGTTTTGCTTTTGGGACGATTGCAAGGGATATATAATTTTATCCCAAATCCAAAGACTGAATTGGGAAGGTTTTTTGGGACAATACTCCCCGATGATGGTTAGATGTTCGTTAGAGGTGTGTATTTTCAAGAGTCGGACCTAAGCCATTGCACTGACAAAGAAAAAAGAAAAATAATTAATTATGTACTATTAATTCGTTGTTGTTACTGTGCCAAGTTTTTTTTATATTACAGTATTTTTTTATTTTATGTGCTGTAAGGTATGAACTGCTCTTTTAAAACTCTTTTGCGGGGTAATTTCAAAAATGCTGATATACGTTTCTACTTGCAATTTATTGTGAATAGTCTACTACTGCGAGTAGTTTTAAGTAAATGCGATATGAAATGCATTCCATATAGTGGACGGTATGAAAGTTGTGATAAATTTAGGGGTAATCGAAAAAAATCGAATCACATTTGTTAATCTACTACGTTATTAAGTTGTATGGCGATAAAAATAAGTCGATTGATCTGCGTTAAATGGTGAGCTGAGCTGTGTTTAATCGGATAGTGGTTTCAGCTTTTTTTTTGTACTCGTTTGACCCCCTCAAAGGGGGGTTTATTGGAAAAATATATAAAATAACTCCATTTGTAATTAGACTTGTATGCGCGACAATAAAATTTTGGATACTAGATTCAAAGAAATCGGGGACATGCGTTTAACATGACCAACATGAGGTTGACCTATCAAACAAAATTTAAACCATTTTTTAGATTCTGTAGGGAATTGATTTACGTTTTGACCGTGAAGATTCCCCAGAGATGGGCCTAGTCTTCTGTGATGAACTCACACCCTATTCAACCTAACCGAACCTAACCTAGTAAGTTATCACAACTCGGATCGCGATGAACTGCAATAACGTCAAAAGAATTACCGGAAAAAGTAGGGAATTTACTAAGGTGAACAGAGCAACCCTCAACTAGTGTTAAGGAATTGATGTATGAATAGCAACTGCGACTTCGCGACTTTTCGGAACAAGTTTCTGGATTTCAGTCAAACGTAATGGCGAATTACATTTGTACCCTTCCAGCAACCCTGCAAATAAAGTATGAATACAGTTTGTGGTCAGGGTTGTCAGATGTGGCGATTTATCGCCAAACGGGCGATTTGAAATTTCATTTGGCGACACGAAAATCGGTTTGGCGACGCAGTACAAAAAAGGCGATATTTTTAGCCTTTGGCGATTTAAACTTTTTTAACCAAAATCCTCATATTTTTTTTCTTTTTTTTTATAATTTTCACTCAAACCTTACATCTGTGATGACTGTGACGAAATATTAAAATTAAAATAAAAGAATAAAGACAACTTTAAATCTTGGAAAGATATTGATTTAGGGTCGGATTTTGAAGGAATCGCGAAAACAGTGGTAGCTGTGCTTGTGAATGAAGTTAAGGAGCAAGAAAACGATTTGATTCTTGTTTCACTAAGAAATGCGAAAAAGATTGTCTGCCTGCAACACAGCGTTTGTTTCTTTGGGATATTTTTAGCCAGGCGTTTGCTTAAGCCAACTGCGACCCTGTTTTAAGTCTGTTTGTAAGCTTGATTCCACCCAAAACTTATAACTTACTGAGGCTCAGTGGGAAAAATTAATTTCTGTCAATTGGTTAAATGAATTTTATCTAGAAAGTGTACCCGAAGAAGACGTTTTGAAGTTTTGGAACAAGGTGTACAAAATGACAATAGAACAGCCAGAGATTCAGGAGCTTGGGGAATTTGCATTAAGTTTTTTTTTACGTAAAAATTACGAGTTGCATGAATTAATTTGATTTTTATGGTTTTTGAATTTGGAGAGTGGAAAATTTTGAATTTTTGCGATTTTTTGGCGTTTTATATTTTACGTTTGGCGATTCTGGTTTTCAAAACCTGACAACCCTTCTTGTGGTTAAAAACTAGCCTAGAAATCCGGTACGACTGACAGGTTGAAGAGAAAAAGATTTATACTCAATCTTGGAGAAATAGTGGCGGACAAACTCATGTAATAAAACCAGTGTTGCATACGACCAATGTATGATTTAGAATACTCCCAACAGGAGGCGTCAAAATCAAATCAGTTATTAAAAAAAAAATTTACATTCTTTTGAATTTTTAATGTACCATTGAATTTAACAAAAATCAATATCTAAAGTATATACCAACTAAAGCACTCCCCTGTGGTATGCCATGCAAATTTTAAAAATTCTTTTAGCCGGCATTTATTGGATTAGATTTATCTACCAGCTTAAGCCAAACATCATTAGGTTTCAGGGTCAGCACCAAATCGTGTTGTCACTGTTTTATTAAGGACCGCACTGATGTAAGCAAAATGCGAATGTAAGCAAAAGTGAAACCAAAAGAAGGCACAATCATACCACTCGACTTTAGCGGTTATAGGTCTTCTATTTTTTTTTTTTTTTGTGGTCAAACACTGGCAAAGCAATGCCTGGCTGACCCTCTCTTAGACCACCCTGTCAGCTAATTGGGCTTTGATATTCCTCCATCACCAGACCGCAAACAATTGCTACCATTCATCCAAAAAAAAAAAAACAGTCGGGACTGCGTTGTTTTGCCGGTTTTGTCTGTTCGTTATATTCGTCTTTTTTTGTTGTGGTTGAGTTCGGCTTATATCTTGTGTTAGCCCGTTGAATTGGAAATGTCAAAACAAACTCAATTTGTTTGGGTTTTTTTTTATGTAAGAGCGGAATTTTTTTATTACGCGCATATTTCTGGTTACATTTGAAGGGTTGCTGGTTGCTGCCATCAGGGATTGCTTAAGTACAATTGTTGCTCATAATGTTGTGAATTTATTATTATTGTCGTCACCATTTTGTGTGATGCATTTCCCATAAGTTACTTGGCTGTGTTGTTCTAAACTGTGCGATGGAATATTACCTATTGATTTCAAGGTTTCTTTTATAAATAGATTGGCAACAGTGAGTCTGACAGGTGATGCAACACACTGACTACGTGACAATCTTGCTTGTTGTAGCAAAGAATTAATTATTACTACTGGGAAAAAGTGTTTATGGGAATCAAAACCCTAGGTTCTCAGTCCAATCTTAGTCTCAGTATAATGTCGATATGACCATATAGACAAGAATCTAAAACGTTTCTAATTTGGAATTCAACTGGCGACTAGTCTTGGTTATTAATCTGGTTTCATTGCAGAAACAAGAACAATTAATTGGCTTTATTTTTATTTTCTATCAGCGAAAAGGAAATATTACGTAAGACTACACGAATGGGTTGGACTATTTCACATATCGATGTCATAAAAAATTTTAAAAACAAAAAAATTAACTATTTATAATTCTAAATGAATATTTAACTATGAAAGAATCGCATTCGTTATCTTCATCTAGTTAAACATACAAAACTAGAGATCCAAATGCACCTACACTGAAAATAAAATACCAGGTAATATTGACAAAATTCTATTGTAAAATTTCAACAAAAGTAGTTTTGTTGAACTGAAAAAAAATTGTTGTAATGATAAATGAAACTTATCAATACAACTTAAGTTTTATCAATTTGAACGATATTTTGTCAAAAGAATAAAATGTTTACTAAAAAACTACTTTGTCAGATTAACAAAACACAATTTTCAGTTTAATAAATCGATAGTTTATCAATTGAACATATTTATTGTTGAATTAACAAAGTTTTTGTTATATCTATAAAAACATAACCAAAAATCACTTTTGTAAATGTCTGTAAAATTGACAAAACTTATACAAAATGTTTGTTAGCCAAACAAAATACAGATTAACAATAATACAAACATTTTGTTGAAATGAAATAAATGGTTGTAGATATGACAAACATTTTGTAGAATTGATAACACACTTGTTGAATCGATAAAAATACATTTTAAACATTGTAATCCTTTGAATGAAATGCTATTGATGGCGCATTTATGTTTCACTCACACGCGAAGTAGCAAGTTTATTTGTGCGCAAAATACAATCGGTGAAAAGTGATTAAAAAAAAAACATAAGTAAATGGATGAGGCATGAGGATATACCTAGTAAGTGAATTAAAGCTTTCATCCATAAAAGACAGCCGCATATGGAAATATTTAAAAGGTAAGTGAAAGAAATGAGTGCGATAATATGTAGGTATAAGGTTGTATATCTATTGAAGGCAAAACAGCTGCACTAATAACCAAGACAAAACAAAGGAAAACCTGGAAAAGTGCCTGAGGAAACCAGGCCCAGCACATCTCGTGGTCCTGATTGCGAAATTAGAGTTGCTGCTGCTTTAGGTAAAATTAAAAAATTAAAACAGATATAATGTTTTAATAAAATCTTTATTTAGTCCCTCCCAGTCCCAGAGGAAGATGTTCAAGACCATTTGGATGCAATTTTAGCGGACAATTATTCATGGGCTGAACTCGAAAATATTTGGACGTCAACCTCGAAATACAGGCTTTCTCAAATGCTCAAATTGAATTCAACGGCCGAAATTATGGGTAAATGTAGAGCTTATATGCTTAATGAATTGCATTTAATTTGTTTAATTACTTTTTTCAAATAAATAAATCTAATTACTAAACTTATTTGCTTTGCGTATCATTTATTAATACCTACTTTATTTTACAAGGGTATAATAGACATATTTTAGATATAATTTCTTTATTTATATCAATACTTACTTCATACCTTCAAAATTAAGTTAAAGGACAACTGCAAGTGTAATCATATCGACAAAATAGTTTATTTAACTCAACAGAACAATTAATAAATAACTGACAAATTATTTCTATTCACTCAACGATTCTGTTGTTGAATCAACAAATTAAAATGCTGGAGCTGACAAAATGTTGCTATGTAACCAACAACCTGTTTATAGATTCAACAAAGCAGAACGGTAGTACTGAAAAAATATTTCTGTATAATCAACAATATTTGCTGTTGATTTAACAAAATACAATAGCTGAATATTGACAAACAACTTCGATATTATTAACAATTTTTTTGTTAATTTGACAAAAAGACAAAGATCAATATGATAAATTTCTTTGTAAAATCAAGAGCATTTTAGTTAGTTTAACAAAATATTTTTATACGCACAAACAAATAATTTTTGTTACCATAACAATTTTTTTGTCATTACAACAAATGTTTTGAGACAAGATAAAACTTATCAAAATGTTGTCAATCTGATAGAAAGATTTTGTTGGACGTATATTGACAGAAAATTTGTTGAATTAATCCTTATTTTTATCAAATATACCAAGGTTTTATTTTCAGTGTATCGTTGTATAAATATTTATAGTCCCTTCAGAATTTGTAGAAGTATGTATACTAAATAGATTTAGAGCTTGATTTGCCAATCACCTCAGGGCCTAATAAAGGCTCGATCCGGAAACTTAATAGGAGATTACAGCGTTTTTTCGAGATCTTCTACTAATCGTCACAAGTTGTAACTGTGGAAATTATGGAGAATTAAATACTCCACAACCTATACAAGAATACTACCCCTAGCACTGTTACTATTAATAACTATTGCAAACCCCGCCAGTGCTAAAGACTTTTTTTTCGAAAATTCCCATGATGAGGGCGAAAATTTCATCTTTACCATTTAAAATTTTTTTCCAATTTTTTCACGCACTAAATTACCATGTTTTTCATGGCTTCCACGCATTGTTCTAGGAGGCACTAGATTTCTCTTTTAACTCATTTTGACAATGAATTACAAAAGGTGAAAATTCCCACGATTTGGCACCACTAACTGCCATCACAGCTAAGCTATTATTGTGATCTACAAAAACGGCTGAATCGATTTTAAGGAAATTTGTTGTGTGTATTTGAAGGGGCCCTGGATGATTTAGACTCAAAATTTAACCCCGTTGGTGGCGCTGCGATCGAGTTAAGGGAATTTTATTTTGTTTCTGGAACGATTTTTATAAAACTTTTTTTTGTGTGTGTTGAAGTGGCAGGACGGAGGCTGAACTGGGACTTGAATTTAACAATCTACACGGACGGTTCAAAAATGGACGTAGGCGGGGTAAGTGCGGGTGTATTTTCGGAGTCTCTGAGTCTCAAAATCATTCAGGCTCCCGGATACAGCCAGTGTGTTTCAGGCGGAAATACTTGGTACCCGTTAAGCCTGTCGCCTAATGAAACTACACACGAACATAGCAAAAGATAGACATATTCACTGACAGTCAAGCTGCGATTAAGGCTATTCCCTCAGTCAATATAATCTCAAAATTAGTTTTGGAATGTCGAGAGGAGCTGGCCTGGCTTGATCAATTCAGGATTACCCTGGAACCTAGGCCATAGCAACGTTTATGCAAACGAACAGGCTGACAAGCTGGCCAGGCAAGGTTCAATCATCCACTGCTCACTTGCCATTAGGAGAAGTCAAAGCAAAAATTTCCTCAGAATCCCTATAGAAAGCCAATCCCAGATGGAGGAGGTTAACAAATTGCATCATATCCAGAAGGATAGGATAACAACCCACCTTCTGAGTAAAACACGAAAAGATATAGCCGAAATAATAGCGATCACCATGGGCCACTGGCCTATGGGCGACCGTGCAGTCAGACTAGTAACTATAACAACGCAACCGAAAAAGAAACCCTCACTCACTACCTATGCGTTTGTCCGACACTAGGTAGGACTAGGCAGCGAACTCTGGGTAAACCCTTCTTCGCATCCCTCGGGAAAGTCTCGAAGAATAACATCAAAGAACTTATAACCTTTTTCAGTTTCTCAGGCTGGATCTAAACCACCCTTCCATCATATACTTAGGTACAAAACCAGGTCAAATGAGTATGTGGTAACAAAACGACGCAGTGCGGTACTTGGATTTATCTCGATCGCCAGTCCTCCCTACCTAAGTGGGTCCCTGAATGGTTTAGATTCAGAATTGGGCTCGGTAGATGGTGTTGCGATCGGGTTCCATGAACTTTTTTTTCCTTTTCCTCGTAAACGGCTAGACTGATTTTTATGAAATTGCTCGTGTGTCTTTGAGTGGGTCACTGGATGGTTTAGATTCACAATTGGACTCGGATCGTTAATATAAAGTGATTTATAAGTGAACTGATTTGAATGAAGTTGTAGGTGAGGCACACACAGTTTTTTGAAGATATCTGGTCGCAAAAAGCGATTCGGAAGCTTTGGCAATGGGTAAATTGAATCCTCAAGAATCCGATAACAAGTAGAAATTATGTTCAAGGGATTCTTTTCCAATATTACCCAGAATGGTAACCCATTTTGCATACAAATTATTCCAATAACCGATCGTTCAAAAAAAGATCCAATAATTTTTGCTATGAGTCTTAGATTTGGTTACCACAGACAATGGAATGTGTCCAGAAAAATTATTTCAACCTTTTGTGTGTTATTTCCGACACGTATTTAGTATGATATAAACATCCTTCTTCTGACATCTGTAATAAAACAAAATTAAATTATTGGTCCTTCGCAAAACCCAAAACTTTGTCTACCATGTGCCTCCCTTTACTCGCCTTCATAAGACGATATAGGAATCGGAATTCCAAACGAAATGGAATACATAGCCTCAGAAATAATTCACATTCCATAAAGCCTAACCCTACTAAATCGAAATAATGTGGTACCTACCAAAATGTAATCAACGCAAGACAAGGTAAATGTCTATCCTATCCTATATCCCTTATTGTAGTCGCCTATCTATGTATGGAGATAAGGTTTTTAACTTTTCATTTAACAAATACACCTTGTAACTCTTCACACTTACTTTCGGAATTTTATGATCCCCAAAATAGGCACATCCTTTGGGGCAAATTTATTTATAAATGACGACGAGTACACCGAGCGGTAGATTAACAAACAATTACCTAACCCGCATTTAACACTACTTGAGGGATATTACTGACAACAATTTGAATTATGAAATAGGGACTGAATTTAAGACATAACACTCCTAGGAATATGTTAGCTTAATAACAATTCATTACAATGCTCGGGGGTTTGGTAGGTGTATACGTTGTATATGCTGTATTTTGACACTTGTAGTTTTTAATAGGAGATAGAACGTCACATGAGCGACCATTTTAGGTGCAGTGGCTAAAATGCCTTATTATTTAGCGACAACACTGCAATAGCAACCTGAACTAGGCGGGTAACTCTAAAGCGTTCTAAGGGGTTTGCTACTTTCTGTAAAGCATAAATGGTCACATAAAAGTTTATGTGGAATTTCATTCGCCATTGGTTGTATAAAAAACAGCCCAAAATCGAATTTCAATACGTTAGAGATTTGACGTTAGATGAAGATCTTCGAACTTTCACCATCAGTGAGGCAATACCTGCCTAATTGAAGCCGGAAGTCCAGGCAGACTTAGGTGTGACTGCTACTATCAGCGAGAACCTTTAACATATTTTTGGGCTCCCGAAATCACGGAACTCAGAAGGCGAAGTATGCAGCAGCGTTCCTGGACTGGGTACGACGATGGCCAACTCATACGCAATACACTTTCAGAAGCCTGAATATGTTTAAAGACAAATTGCACGACTGGATCGCACGAAAGTTGCTCTTTCATTGCTAGTTTGACTGGGTTTTTCTTTCAAGTTTTAGTAGATTAGTGGTCCCGAACTGAAAGCCCACAAGCCTTCCCTCTATGTAAAAAGTTTGAAACAAATCCAGTCAATAAAGTCATTTAGGCTGAAGGCCTCAGGAGGACAAATAAAATTGCAAAACCTCCTTTTTTAACTTCTTCTATCATGGCAATCACAGAATTGATTAGCATCTCGAGTTCGAAATTACTATACGTATATGAGAAAGTTACAAGAAGATCCCAGTATGTGGTAAAGCTTACTCCTACAAGGAAATCCTCAACCTAAGTAAGGATAATATCAGAAGGCTGGTGGGCTTTCTCACAGGCCATTGGGGCTTAATATATCATCTTAACAAAATGAGTTTGTTCCCGGAGATAGAATGTAGGTTCTGTCTTGAGGATGTAGAATCCTCCGAACACATTCTCTGTGATTGCCCGGCACTTCATTGGTTAAGAAAACGTGTATTCAACAAAGAGATACTTTTACCAGCAGAGCTCAGAAACTCCGCTACTAAGCATATAGTGGCCTTCACTAGGGAGGTCACACGTCTCTTAGAATAACCTTATCCCTTTCGATACAATAGATCTTTTAGGTCGCAGTGTCAGCCAAATGGGCAGGGAATTTAATAAAAAAAAATGGGGTAAAGTTTACAAAATTTTACCTATCCTATTGATAAGGCTAAAAGGTTCCATATGCATTATTGTTAGGACATATACTCGATTTCCTCGCCAAGAAAATAGGCACTTGTGTAGGCAAAGAGCCCATGAGAACGTGACTTCACCCATTTCAAAAAGCGAATAATTATACAGTCAAACTTCCATAACTCGAACTTCTTTAAGTCGAATTTCTCTGTTACTCGAAGTTTTTTTTGGGAACTCTGCGTTTTCAACTTATCAACTTTTGGCCTCCATAACTCGAAGTTTCTATAACTCGAATTTATTTTCTTTCATTTTGAGAGTTCGACTTATAGAAGTTCCACTACAAGGCATGTTAGAAGGTAAGCTGATGGAAAGAATCCGGGACTGCATGACGTTCCAAATTAATAGAGCCCCAAAGATCGCTCTTAAAACACTAACCGACTTATAGTCTATGCTATGGCGTGGTACTAGGTTATTTTTTCTGAGCTTTAGAAGTGCCAAAGTTTAGTTCAGCTCTAGGTAAAAAGGCACCAGGAAATAATACCTCAAAATCAAAATGATAAAGGCCCCAAAAGTGGGGGCAAGTTACAAAAATCCCATAGTAGGTACGCAGAAAAATATGTAGGGGAGCATGATGTTGTGGTCACTGTAGGATTTGAAGTAGGTGCAAGGTTGGGTATATGAAAAAATTTACATTCTGTTCTTGGTTTCCCTTCACAGCCAAAGGGCCATTTTACATAAAATACGAAAATGAAAAAAAAAGACAGCAAAAAGGTGAAATAAGACCTAAAAAAAATCCAAGAAGACTCAAATTCCAAAATAAAAAGCTGTTGTTGTTGTTGTTTCTGGTATATATTTTTCATTTTTATTTAATTTTTATTTTGGGGCTTTATTTTCTGTCGCCTTACTGCCGACAGCCGTTGCCAAAAGGGAATGTCAATCTAAACAAATCTTGCTGTTATCGTCCTAATGGTTTACAAAACAAGATTCGTAAAATCATATACGGCTGAAATCCCTCAAGATCTACCAACGCGTTAATAATGAAAACTTGGGGCTGGAAAGGAGGCATCACCCTGGACGTAAAAACGCGTTTTAATCGGTGAATTGAAGACAGTTCGTAAGCTGTCTTTACTCGATTGAAGTTCTGGACACTTTTCGTAAAATGATAACTAAATACTTTGCGAATAGAATCCGGCTTTATGATTTTCACGAGGTAACTGACGGTGTGCCACAAGGTTTGGTCCTAGGTTACCTATTGTAAAGAACTATGAAAAGATTCTCCGCCCGCAGATTACAAGAAAAGTGTCAATAAACCTTGTGGACGACATCGTCTTCAAAGATTTTAAACTGCAATCAGACATAGATTGCTAGCTAGAGCTTGAACCTATAGCTAACTAACATAAACTCACATATTATGAGTAGAAAAATTCGGGAAACGATTACACTTAGAATGCGCCCTGTCTGTAACTGATGGAGACTTTTTGTATGCTTTATTTTTTTGTTCGTCGCTTACCCGACCATTTCGGCCAATTGACATCGCCAAGACGGCTGATAACACGATTTAGGAATTTGGCGCGCAAAAGATCGATTGTGGCATGGACTGTGTGACATGGCGCATTATCCTGCATGAACCAGAGGTTGTCCAAATCAATGTCTTCAATTTCAGTTAAAATAAGTTTGTTTGACATGGCTCTGCAACGCCCACCGTTGACCAAAAACGTTGTTGCCAGCCTCATTTTCGAAGAAAAATGGTCCAATTATGCCACGATTCCACAATCCGCAACCACACCGCCGTTTGACGACGGGGACCATGAGTGTAGCCCACTAGCATACCAGTCTCATGAACTCTTTGCGAAAACTTGAGTACAGGAGGCGCGGTGGGTGCTTCATTTCGGCCAAAACTTCTTTTCAAAAAACCCACTTTTTGGGCTACACAGCACTCACTTTGGAAATAAGTTTTCAATATTTCCCAACGTTGTTCAAGCGTAAAGCAACTGATTTCGTAGGTATGATACCGACTTTCTGTCAAGATTTCGAGCGGTAATCAGCTGTCAGTGTCAAAATAACCTATTCTTTGCTCACGATACGAAAAAATGAGTCTCGCCTTTAGGGATCAATCTGGGGAGTTGTCCACTCCCCATTGTTTCGTAAACTATGTGGACCGTTGTAGGCAGTGCGGCGGTTGGAATATACTCAGCGACCTGAGACTTAAAGGTCGAAAAATAGAGTAAGTTAACAGCTAGCTTCCAGAAATCGAAATTGCAAATCGAGTGAATTCGTTTTCAGTGTTCAGCATTTCGAGCGATTCGGGAACTCCGAATTTTTTTTCGAAATCACAATTTCACTTTGTCTCAATTCCGAAAATTTTGAAATCGAAATCGAATACAGTGAAATGTAGAACACGAAAGTTCATTTCCGATTTCATTTCGAGTGAAAGTGAAATGTGGAACCTAGCAGTAAGCTTTTAACTCAATTTGTTCCGCAGTTCAGTGACTTTACAAATAAAGCGGTCTGCTCGCAAGCTGAGCTGATAGTAAATTAAGAATCCGGTACTACTAATTGACAACGGACCATTGGTGCTTCCTGCAAGGCTTCCACATTCCATCGAACAAAGTGACTGTATCTATAAATATCTCTATGGCTATTGTAGGGTAAGGACCCATGCTCAGAGCATGAGCACACCTGTTGTCTCTCTATAAGAACTTGTTCTGTATTTCTCCAGTTAGTTGATTCCGAGACATTGAGCTAATCGCTTCTATTTGTTGCAAACTGTATATAGATATAAACTAAGTTTCATTTAGAGCCCTCTGACAACTATTCAGAATTACAAAGCCATCAAGTTAAGGCATTAGTCATTAGTGTCATTCGCTTTGGCGGCTCATTCCATTACTGTCATTCGATTATCAAATCAATGTAGCTCAAGTTATAAACGTCAGTTTTGCATACACGTCCAGTCCAATCGCTAGAACGACTTATCTCTTTAGCAAAGTCAAATCAAGAATTTATCTCCCCTTTTCGCCAATAGTCTTTCCACTTTGTTCATAACAATACATTTAAGTAAATTCAAATTCAAAGACCGGCTTTTGAAACGAATGTTTTTCTTTGTTTATTCATTCATTGGAAAAAAGTGAATTCAAAGTGCAAATATCTATCTTTATCGTAACGCCAAGGTCACTCGTGTTATCACGCACGCAAAAAATTATCAAAAAATATTTCGTGATTAAATTGGCAATATAATTTGACACGCGTCAAATGCGAAGATAGATATAGAGTGATGTTCGCTATCAAAATCAGAGGCCCTCATAAAATAGATACTGTCAACAGAGACCCAAGAGCAATTACTTGATAGTTAGATACAAAAGAAACAGTTTATAAGTTTGTTTTCTTCGGAAGCACACGTTGGTTGTCTGGTTGGTTTTTTTTTCTTATCGTTTGCATACGTAGCTATATAAAAATTTAATTTCCCACTTCCTGCCCGAAAAGATGGCAACACGCTATTTGCATGCGTATACACCAACTCCAGCAGAGCGTTTAATTTGTTACATAAATTCTGTTGACAGATATACCAATTTTGTAATTTTTTCAAGTTCAATGTTAACTCGAGTGTCAAGCCGCATGGCATGCGTGAAATAACTACATTATGTAGAGGTAGACGATAACAAACAGTAAAAAAATTGGAAGGAAATTACAATTAAATTAAATTTTAAATTTAACATGTCATCTTGAGATTGAGACTCGAAGAGCCCAACTTTAGCGGTCAGGCATTTAACTCCGGTTGTCGGGTGTCGAGAGACTGAATAGGATAGATAATCACAAGTGCAAATGAATAAAAACAAGAAACGACACTCATAAAGATAAAAGGCGAACATAAGGTGAAGACAAAATGACAATGCGCTACAAAACTGCGGTGCGGTGTCAGCTGGGGTGTGCTGTACACGAGAGTCGTATGAATAAATTCGCCATTGGATTGACATTAAGCTAAATATGTGCAGATTCTGGTTTTATGTTATTTTTTCAATCAACCGAGATAGATATACTTATAGATACTTTCAGAATATGGGGGCGAAAAACAGCAGACAAAACGAGATAAAAACACACACAGATAAAGGCGCACCGAGATGTGGCCTTGAGGTTTTGTGAATTCTGTTTCCAGTGATTTGTGCAATTTGTGCGAGATGTGGTGAGTGCGCCCACAAAAGAATACAATTTAATTAGAGATAGTATGCCATGTCAGTGGAATGCAACTTTCATGTGAAAAGCTGTCTTTGACAGGGATAAATGGGTTGGGAAAGATCTCATAGGCCTTAATTAGTATTGTGGACATATTGTGATGGTAATGAACAATTTAGGACCTCATTTGGTTTTTGTTTAGACTGTCCAAACTGTTCAATATAATCTATCTTCGAAATTAGTATTGTATTGTGGTCATATGCACAAAATTCCAATCGGACAAGGGCAGTCGCAATTCGGCGTCTTATGAACAATTTTCGCACTCAATTCACTCTTATTGGGCATCCACTCATCAACCAAATTCAAAACTCTTATTTTTGAACAAAATATCGACACTTTAGAAGTTGGTGTCTCTGCGGCCAACAAAGTATTGATTCGCACAAGAAATGGGACTTTGTCCGTCCTTTATGCAGAAAATGTTTTAAAAAGGTCTAAGCCTAAACGCTTAAAGAAATTTCGCCTAACGACCATCATTAGCCCCGTGATTTCAATAATTTGGCATCTGTTGGAAGTGGATTTTTTGCTTTAGGTACCTAAAAATCTTTTTCAGTGACGAGTCGCATTTTTGACTTCGTTCACTGTAGGAATAGGAACCTCTCGACATTTAGTACCTCAAGATAGTTTTCCTCACACGATCTTTGCGAGTCAACACAACGGTAGCTGGTATTCGTGATCTAATGAATTTTTTAGGTTAGTACCTATCCAAATCTCCAAGAGTTGGAGCAAAGAGAAGAAGAACCTATAACTTAGATTTGACACGTTTGTCGGAAAATTCGCCCAGTATAAACGTTTCCAAATAAAATTTCAGCTTATTTCTACCGTCACTCGTCCAGAAAAGGACGCAAGGTGAGCACCCCTCGTGGTAGGCTCGTCAATACAATTGGTCAAGTGGCGCGCGAAAGTTAAGTCTTTAGTCCCCCCACGTACTTAAATCTGTATACCGCAGTAAGTAAGTGTCCCCTGTCGAGCTCTTTCGAATGGTGCTGTACTCTTATATGCTGAGTGGCGTGCAAGGCTTTTCTGTAAAAGACCATCACTCCAACTTAGACGGCTACCTTTTGAGTTCGACCTCAAGTAAAGTCTGGGGGGACCCAAGGATGACCAAGCTATTAGTAAAGCTCTTAGGAATGAATTGCTAATTCTATGCTCCTTCTATGCTCCTGTAGTGAACTCCCGATTTAACCTTGACGAACTCGATTGTATGATTTCTCCAAATCTACATAATGTCAAGTCTTCTCAATTGGGCTCAAATCGCCGCATTTGCAACGAGCTAAATAAGTTCATATTGTGAATTGAATGAATGGCTATGGCTTTTTCACAGACATATCGATTCGGCTTCTGGGTCCTGACCAACTCTCTGGCGAAGAGTTTTTAACAAAGATTAAGCGATTTACATAGTGGCCCAGTGGTTACCCCGTGCTGGACTACTAAGCGAGAAGTCTAAGGTTCGATCCCTAGAAAAACACAAGGTTTTTCTACTGCGCCACTTCTCGCGAACGTCTGGCAAACATCCGAGGGTATAACTGTCTAAAGAAAGACTCAATTTAGCCGCTCAGACTCGGAATAAAATTGTAGGCCCTTTCATTTCGTCCCAAATATACACATTTATACAAAGGAATGGTTGGAAGAAGCTAGACCTAGAATGCCTATACAGACCTGTTGCGCCAATTACTTTTCTTTAAGCGATTTACCCCTATAATTGGAGCAACTTTTTTTCTTCTCTTGAAAGGGGGCACAGTAATTTTGCCAATCGCCAGGTTTTTCACCACATTCTCAGGACATTTATATAATAAGAGATCGCCATTACAGAGCCCACTCCACTAGGGCCTTGAACAATTCTGGACGGCTTTCACCGATCCGGTACATTTGCCAGATTTTTACCGATTGGATCGCAGCTTCCTCGACACTGGGTCTAGGTACTTACTGCCCAGCATAAAAAGATGACGTGGCATTTGTTTAGTATCTAGCAACTTAGAGAAGTGCTCGCTTTATCTGCGTTTCAACATGGAGTTAAATCTTGGGCCTACTTAGGGGACCTCTGTTTGATGGCATGAAATCCATAGCCCAACATTGAAGTCACTCGTCAGGATATCTGAATCCATATCTACAACCTATTCAAGGACTCCAACCACTTTATTTAAGAAATTACTATTTCGACGCGTAGAGTGAACTTTTCTAGTTGAAGCTTTAAGATTAAAGTCTTCCTCGTTATGGTGTTCATTCCAATACTCTGCCGGATACTTGTATACCCTCTCCCATCTATAAGAAGTCATTGAAGTTTTAAAATCAGTTTTGCTTTGCTGCGCACTATATCTAGTCAATGTTCAACATCCTCTAAGTCTTTTCTTGTAAGCGAAGAGATCCTAAAGCTTAAGTTCGCCTCGATGCAAATATGACTGAATAGGGCTTTAATTCTCTGACAATAGTTTGCAGGACTATTGAACCAATTTCGTCGACTGACGACCACCAGAAGTTCGGGAACTGCTACCTCCATCTTTGCCTACAAAAAATGTTCTTTTCCGACACTCTTGCAGATATCCGTGGCTAGCTTATTTCGCCTTATCATTTTTGGTATGTGGCTTCGTAAGTCATATCTGGGTAACCCCAACAAGTCGTTAGAAAGTTTTGACAAATTGCGACTTGTAGACTTGTAATAGAATCAGCTGTCAGAGCCCCGTTTATCTGAACAAAGATGTCCAACTGTTACGAGATCTAGAAACTTCTGAACACTTTTCAAAATACCCGAAATACTATAGGTTAGGTTAGGTTGTATAGGGCGTGAGTTCATAGCAGTGGATTTGGCACCATTTGGGCCCATCGCCATCTCTGGGGATGGGGAACCTTCACGGTCAAAACCTAAACCAATTCGCGCAAGCACTTAATTTCCCTACAGAACCTTAACCCATCGTCAGATAATCTTCTTGCGTTCCAATGAAGTGACCACATACACAAGTAAGTCTCAATGAGAAAGTCCTTCACCAAGAGATGCTTAATTGAGCAATTTTCTAAAGTCTCAAAAAGTTCCCATTACTTCTTAGTCTTCCCGGGCGTAATTTGTCTTGCATGACTTGTGCAGCGATTAAACCTAATCCCAAGAGTAGCTAAATAATTACAATCTTGACCATCTGCAACAGAATTGAAAGACCTCTACATATAGGTATTCTTGCAGAGTCAGTCAACGACGGCGTGTAAGAAATGGAATTCCGATAATGGACCCAATGGCACATATAATTACACGCTCCTCTTGCTAGACGGTTTTCTTCTGCATGTACTGTGACCACAAACTCATTAACGTCAAATTGTTACTGGTATTAATTCTTATACGCGTATGTGTAGTACCACATGCATCTATAAGCACCTATAATGCTGTAGGATAATTGCCTTGTCATCGTTATCCCCCCGTTTTTTGTAGCATAATGATGCGGTGAATATTATTCACTTTAAAAATTAATTATTGGTTAATTGCAAACGGGGTGTGTTGTGTTGGGTTGAAAGGGGAGTGGACAACACCCTTCCGGGTTACTAATTGCAATAATTGCTTAGAATAACAATCGATCCGGGTGTGTTTCAAAAAAACACGTCTCGTCGCCACCGGAAAAAGGAGAAAGGATGTCACTTCGCTCCGAAGACTGGTTGTGTGATTTGACATCAAAAGTATCTGTATCAGATTTTTGTGTGGTGGTTGTAAAATGTCACCCTCATGAATGTACCTCGAAATTCAGATAAAATTTAACAGATGGAGTGAGTGACGTTGAGAACATTTTTCACCCAGAGAGACCATAATGGATTGCTTGGCAAGTTTGGGGGATGGCAAATGTGCGAACAGGGGCCAATCATTTAATTTGCATAATATGAAGCAAACACGATGTAAATGGGGTGCAGCTTGACGGTACGAGTGATATAGCACACGCAACAGAGCTGCAGCTTTGTCGTCGGTGACTAATGTCAGTTGTGGTCTTTTACGGTTTAGAATAAATTAATGTAAATATGTAGCCGTTTATGGGGTGAAGGGTCTGAAATGTGGGACGGGTCGTCAACATTCAGGGAGTTGTTAGAGTAAGTTGATAGAAGTTAAGCATTCACATTGCTGGAAGATGTACATATTAAATGGATTTTGAAGTCCTTATGATTTCGGAGCGCAAATTTGTGTCGATTTATGCGCAGTCGAATTAGCTGCAGCTAATTTAGCGAGTTCTACATAAATTCATTGAATAATGCGGAGTGAACTGATGTAAATCAATTTAACACGAGTCTTTTTTATTGAGGAAATTTAAATGAAGAGGACGGGCGCAGACAAAATTAAGACACATAGGTATAGAAGATGGCAGTCATCACCCTATCGGAAGATGCTATATAATTTTTGCAAATGGCGGTAAATGTCAGTTCTATTTTGACATTTTTGTGGCATGCGTCGCTATATTCCGAAATAACGCGGAATAATTGTTTCGATTCTTTTGAGGATAGTGGTATTGCCGCAGTGTGAACTTCGGCATAGATAAACGGAGCAACCCCTCAATCCATATAATTCCCCAGAATTTCTAGAAGTAAACAATTTTCACATAAAATTATACAAATAACTCTCCTGAATTCGATGAACTCAACAACATCAATACCGAAAACGATCAAACAAAAATAAACGTTTCCACAAACATTACGACGTTTAGCCGCTCGCCTTGAAGAGTATGGGACAACACGAGATGGTGGCAGGTCTGGCCGTCCCTGAAGCAGCCGTTCTGCTGAAAATATCGCATCTGTGGCTGAATGTGTCGCAGAGGACCCCCGGAGTATCGGCCAGACGATGTGCCACGTAATTTTGCATCAATCTGCGGTATTTACAGAGAATTTTGGTGAAAGACTCTAAGATGTTTTATTACAAAGTGCAGACAGCTGTTATCTGTTGACCATCAAGCTCGTGTAACCTACGCTCAAAGCCATCCTGAGTCTTAAACACGAGGGAGACATTTTTTGTTCGAAAAACATGAATGTCGAGACCCACTTCCATATCTTTCGATATGTGAATAAGCAAAATTATCGCTTCTGGGGCACCGAAGAGACATATACGATGGAGGCATTATCGGGCCTTATTTTTTTAATAGAAAACGCCGCGGCCCAAAGGACTACTGTGGACGCGAGCGCTACAGAGCCAACGACTTTCTTCGTCCTCAATTGGATGAATTAAGACTGAGGAACATGTGGTTCCAACAGGATAGAGCAACGGCTCATACTGCACGAGTCACAGTCAAAATTCTCAGGGCTGCATTTTCCGGTCGCCTAACCTCTCGTTTTGACGATTTGCACTGGCGGGCATGATCCCCTGATGTAACCGTTCCAGACTTATTTTTTGGGATTTTTTGAAGTCACGAGTCTATGTCAACAATCCTCAGGCTCAGAGAGAATATTTGTCAAGAATGCGAGGACCTATCGCCGGAATTTCTAGCAAGAGTGATGCAAAAAGCCACAAATCGGGCCCGAATTCTGAATGGCTTTTTCTTCTACCACATGAATTCAACACGTTTGTCTGTCTGTCTGGTTGTCTTTTATACGTTTCCACAATCTTTATCGGATCAGATAGGTATCCACTCACCGTATAACATCCATGGGTCCTCTGAGAGTGGTATTTGCAATATACGAAGGGTTTTAAATTAGAAGGGGTGGCACCTCCCTTACTAGATAGATTCCTACTCATGAAAATTAGCGTGTTAAAATTTGGTGTGCATTATCCATAGAAAGCACTTTGCAAAACATGAATGGGCTTGGACAATGGGGTGTGGCACATTCTAAATACAAAAAAAAAATTAAATTTTTATGTAGGAATTTTCTCTGTTACCTCAAAGCGCAAAAACTACTGGACATAACGGGTTTTTCAACAGGGACGCTACAAAAGTAGAGCGACAGGAACAGTAAACGACGCCGAATTTCTTGCCGCTCTTTTGACATTTCTCTTCAGTAAGGTTTGCCATTTCATGATGGAAAGATATACGAGCCAACAACGAGTCGAAATTATTAAAATTTACTACCGAAATTCGGAGTCAGTGGCCTCAACGTTAAGAGCGCTAAGTCCAATTTATGGTCGTCATAATCGTCCTAGCAGATCAACAATTGAGCGTCTAGTGGAAAAATTTGAATCCACAGGCACAGTATAAAATGTTCCCGTGCCAGTGAGACAAAGAAGTGCCCGTAGTGTCGAGAATATTGCTGCCGCTGAGGCAGAAGCCCAAATGTGTCTCTCACACGTCGTTCTCAAGCGTTGGGCATCTCTGTGACGTCGTTGTGGCGAATTTTGCGAAAAGATATTGGCCTACATCCTTACAAGATTAAATTGACGCAAGAACTGAAGCCGCTTGACCAGCAGAAGCGTCGTATGTTCGTGAATTGGGCTGAGCAACAACTTGAAAATGATTCGGATTTTCATCGAAAAATCATCTTCAGCGATGAGGCTCATTTCTGGCTGAAATAAACAAAATATGCGGTATTGGTCAGCCAGCAATCCACACGTACTCCAGAGTCATCATTGCATCCCGAAAAAATTACGGTTTGGTGTGGTTTATGGGCCGGCGGCGTCATTGGGCCGTACTTCTTCCGTGATGATCAAGACCGGCACGTTACTGTGAATGGGAATCGCTACCGTTCAATGATAACCGAATATTTTTGGCCCCAATTGGATGATATGGACTTGGAGGACATGTGGTTCCAACAGGACGGCGCCACAAGCCACACAGCGAATGTCACAATCAATTTATTGGAAACCAAGTTTGGAGAACGTGTTATCTCACGAAATGGTCCAGTCGCTTGGCCGCCTCGGTCGTGCGATTTGACGCCATTAGACTATTTCCTGTGGGGCTACGTCAAGTCTATGGTCTATGCCAACAAGCCAGCGACGATTGATGAACTTCGTACGAATATCGAACGTGAAATTGCAGCAGTATCGGCCGATTTATGCTTGAAAACCGTCGAAAATTGGGTTCAGCGTCTGGACTTCTGCAAGCGTGCCCGTGGTGGTCATGCAAAAGAAATCGAGTTCCATACATAATGGCATCGAACGTACTTTCACAGGAATAAAGAATTTCATTGATATCCAAAGCCGTTTTTGTTTTATTTAAAAAAAATTTTGTAGCGCTCTTATTGAAAAACCCTGTATTTCAATGAAACTTTTTTTTTAAATGTTTCTTAAGACTGTGAGTTGGTTTTACGCTATGTCGTCTATAGCCATGTCCTTTAGAAGAGTTTTTAACCAATTCAATTTTTTTTTTCTTCCTATTGAAACTATAATACATAGTTTTCTTTATTTTAGTGACGGGAGGACTGGAAAGAGAAGCATGCGATGCGCATATTATGCCGATGCAATCAATGGAAGCAATGTTTGTCTAAGGAGATGCACAGATGGCGGAAATTTACCCTATATTAGTTAGGTAGGTAAATAAATTAAGCTATACTTATATTTCAAGACTCGAACAAAGTTGCGGGAACAGCTAGTACTATATATGAAAGCCAAGTTGCCAAAAGATAAAATTAGAATGAATATCGAGCACTTTACTAAATGTCAACAGAATTAAAGATAAAGACCCGACATTTTGCATACAGAAAAAGTTTTTCTTACGCACTTCATTCTCACAGAAATTCTACAACAAGGGGAGATTGCTCTGCCTTATCGGTAAAGTCGCCCCGCTTTAGAAAGGGCGAAAAAACAACGCAATTAGCCCTAGCTTCTGAGATGATCCATTCACAGTATTAGAAAGAGCTCTAGTTATGGCACAGTTCGTCAATAATGATAGGTATGGGACGAGTGCGCAATGACTCAGAAACAGCCTTTAGAAGTCTTCCAAACATTTGCCCGAGAGCTGTTACAAAAATAGTCCTCATTCCACCTTAAGGTGTAATAATTGTTTTTTCCAGGGGTTGGACCTAAGGTCCATCGCACAGAGAATGTAAGCCAAACTATTTAGTCCAACAAATTTGCAAGACAAACGCACAATGAACCATCAAAGAGGGTGAAATATACGTGCTAGATGTCCCACCCTTACTACTCCTACCCTTGATATAACCTATAGGTCACTACAAAAAAAAATATCTAATTAGGATTCAAAGTTGTCCGCAGTTTTTGCTGTTAAATACTCGCAGCTGACACTCTCCTTATTTTAACTTTTATTTTTCGAATTCTTAAAAATGTAGGTATACATGCAGCGCACAACATATGCACAAAATGTTTCAAGAGTAATGCATAACAACAGGAAATGATTTGCATTTCAAATTTCCTCACAACTGTTTGCACATGTTCTTTGATTTAATCACTATGCACCAAGAGTTCCATTTCAAAACACAAGCGCATGCACTTTCAATGCCATCGTCCGTGCGGAACAATTTTAACACTTTGCGGACATTTTAGCCCAACAACGACGACGACGTCACCAGAGAAATCCTCTTCTAAGCCACGAACAAGCAAAAAACCAATACCCATGTGCATGTCTCTTTTCTGTGGATAGTTTTGTATCTAGTGAAATACGAAAACTGAATCACGATATCTAAATTTAGAATCCGCTTTCGAAAGAGGAGAAAATCTCTGTAAAAGGTTGTGTCGTCGTCGTCATCCGTATATTTCGTTCGCACCTAGGCCTCAGCCCTCCATTTATGGAAAAACTCCAGCTGATGCTGATGATGACTACGATGCTGTTGATGACAGAACCCGGCATATGAGGGAGCCCTCTCACGCGCGCACACATAAACAACACCGTATTTTCTTTTTAAGTAATCTATTTATGTACTTCTGCGGGTGATGCTTTACACTTTACTCAATTTTGGAGCTGGCAAGTGTGGGGAAGAGGTAAACATGTAAACAGATACCACGTTCCTGCAAGAAATCACGCTTAAAGACGCGGGTACAACACAAATCCCTCCTGAATGGCGAAGCAACAGCCATCTTGTTCTCGGGAGGGATCTCAGAGATGGTGTTGCGCGCGTACAATATTTTTCATTTAATTAAATTTTTTTTATACGTACAACCTTTGTTGTGTTTTTCATTAAAAAAAAAATGTTATAAACTCCCGTGTTTTTATGAGTTAACATTTAACGTTGTAGAAAATTGCTTTGCTAAAGGAAAATTTGTTTCTCTTGCGCTGCGAAGAGGACAAGTGCATTTAGCTTTTGTGGTTGGTATTCATTTCGGAAGAACATTTTCACGGATATTTGCTTAGCTGCGAGAAGGTCAAATGAATTTATTCTCGTCGTCATGACGTGATTTGAAGATACTCTTGGAATGTGAGGGATTGAGGGGATTAAATACAAACAAAAGAGAACCGAAACACCGTTGAACGACAATTGGAGGGCGCTTAAAAGTGGGGATTTTTTTTTAAGTAAATGAATCGTAAAATGTGTTTTTCCGCTGGCAATGATAAGCCCATTCCTTTATGTATATAAAATATGACTTAAAGATATAAATTAAAGGAATAATAAAAATATATTGGGTATACAAAATACAAGCAAAAATGCGGGTAGTAAACTTATGCAAATTCAGCAGATGGGGGTCTTTACTATGCTTAGTTAAAACACGAACCTTTAAATAAGAGTTTCAATCCAGTTCACCTGGAAATTGGTATTTTTACTATACTCAAATGAGTGTTGAGTGTTTTTTCAACATTTATGGTCTTTTTCTACGAAGAACTTAGGAAAAACTAAGGCTACGGGCAGAGTGAACGCGAAAGCTAAAGCTAAAGATTCTAAGCTATACGCAAAGCGAATGGTGTCCATAATGAACGCGAACATTACCGCTTCGGAAGTCCATCAAAATAAACAAAATCCTTGAATTATGGAAATGGAAATGGTCAGAAGAAGAGGACTTTCCATTAAATAATTTATTTTTCAGCCATTCATTGTTGGAAAAGGACAGTCCGTTCAAAACATCAAAAAAATCACCTGATAAATGTGACGAATTTTCTCATCTTTACAAAGATTTACGAAGACATCCTGACAAAAATTGCTGAATACGTTTGAATGTCATTAAAAGTATTCGATTATATACCCAAATCTATTAACAGCTGCGTTTTAGCTTGAATTTCTTGCTAAAAAACTGAGCAGAAGAGTTTATTCGCTTTTAGCGCCAAGTTTCGCTTAGCATGTATCTAAGCATCGAACCTACTATGGCCAGTGCGATTAAAATGTATGGGCGCAGTTTATTAGCTTTGACCTGTCAAACCTTAGCTTTAGCTTTCGCTTAGCTTTTCGCATGCACTCTGTCCGTAGCCTAATATTTAAGAGTAAATAATAAACAATTTTAAGATTTTCTGTTTATCGTCGATTTGTAGGATAGGAAAATCAACATTTTTATCATGGTGAAGTACACGAAGGAACAACGCTTACAAATAATTAAAATTTACTACCGAATTTCTGAGTCGGTGGTCGCAAATTTAAGAGCGTTAATGCCACTTTTCGGCTGTAATTCGACGAAGCGCATTTTTTTGGTTAAACGATTTAGTCAAAAAGCAAAATATGCGTTACTGGACAGGTGAGAACCCTCATGTGCTTCATGAAAGAGCACTTCATCCGCAAAAAGTCACTTTTTGGTGCAGTTTTCAATATTTCATGCCGGTGGCGTGAATTGGACATCAGTGATATGTGGTTCCAACAAGACGGTGCCACAAGCCACACAGAGGATGGACCGATATCAAGGTGCATACATAAATTAATCTGTTTTAAATTTTTTATTTATTTTTATAGTTTTTATTTGTACCAGACAGATATATGTACATACATACGAGATAACTTTATGCAAACCGAATAAAATCAAAACTCTTCGACCACTCGTCACACAGAAAAATTTGCACTAATTAATTTCCCCACCTACTATTGAGCAAACTCAAAACCAATACTAAGCGCAAAAATAAAGAATAATAATATCTCAACAAACGGTGAGCTGTAACATGTCTAGACAGATACATCGCATGTACAGACCCATAAATAGTTTACCGTTTCAGAAAAAATGCAGTCGCACAAACAGCTGCGTCGATCTTAGTCGTTATAACCAATATTTTATTTCAAAACAAGTAAAAAATCGGTCGTTGTAAGCGATATGTCGTTGTAAGCGATTTTGACTGTAGTTTGTATTTTATTTAAAAAAGAAGTTGTCAAGTCCTTAATGAAAGACCCTTTATTTTAAATAAAATATCATCGAAAAGTGAAGGCAGGATTTACTTAAAAAAAAAAACTTATTTGACAAAAAATGCTGTTTTTAAATATGTACATAGGAGCCGAAAGCCCTGGTAGCTAGCGCTCATAGTGTATTACAACCGTAATTAATTTTACTGTGTAATCTTTAATAAATAAATAAATAAATAAAAATATGTACATAGACATACCACTCGGCAAAATGTTTGCTATCGTTTAGTGAAAAACTTAACTGTCTTTGGTGGTCCATTGTCAAATCGATAGCTTACCTGGAATGAGAAAAATTTAAATGTTTTCATTAGCTTGTTATAGGGTAGGGCGGAGGAGAATATAATGAACTAAGCTTGCCCAATTGTTTAAATTTGGGCACATACATTTAAACGCAACGCAGTGCACGCTGTTATTGTTTTAAACAAGGTAATCTAAAATATTTTACCAGACCTATTTTGCTGAAAAAAAATATATTAAAAAAAAAAAATATTTTTACTCTTTTTGGCACCTATAATAACCTTCAATTTAGTAAAAAAAAAAAAACAAAACAAATAGAATTTGTTAGCATTAAGTGGGGTGTAAATATGTACCACAAGAAATAGCGTTGGCGAATAATAGGTAGTTCCATTATAAATATTTACATACTTAATGATGTTTTTTGAACGGTTGACACAGAACTCGAATATATCCCTCAATGCTTTGAAAAAACAAAAAATTATTATTAACTCTTCGTTCTAGAGATTTTGAAATAAGATCACAATAGGCTTTGTACCATCGTACTACATCGTACAAACATATGGATGCTTGTCTTGCTGGGGCCAAGAGGGCTTATGCTCTGACAAGGAGACTGTTTCGCAGCAGTCAACTTGATTCCAGAGTAAAGGTCATATGCTACGTGGCCCTTATAAGGCCGATCATAGCTTATGGCTGTCCCATTTGGTTCAATATAGCGCCTTCTTATAAGGAAAAGATTCGGGTGTTTGAGAGACAGTGTCTCAGGACCTGCCTAGGGTTGTTTAAAACTCCCGAGTCTGAGTACATAAAATATTATCCCAACAAGACCCTATACGACGGGGATCGATTGAATAGGATTGACAATTTCCTAATTAAGGTGATTCGAAGGCACGTTGCAAGGGCGATGGCCAACGCTAATAATCTGATCTCGGGTGGTAATTACCCGAATTTAATGTACCACGAGAGTACGCCCCGGTCTGGCTTTGTCCCGCCTGAGGCATTTCTTCATGCAGACATGAAAGGGTTAGTCTAGAATAAAGATGGTGTGCCGGTATTGTACCACAGCCACCGCGGCGCGAGGGATAAGCGGCTTATCCACGACGGGTACGCCGCCAAGGCTCAGGAGCTTCTCCGTTTTAATACCGCAATTGCGGATAGGGACACGGTTGATACCTTGAAGCAGTTCGCCGAATTTTGGTGGCTTGAGGAAGAGGTGAGCGCAGATACGCTCTCTTAAGGGTCGGTGCGTTACATATGTAACATCCTCCTTAGTTTTAAGCTAGTTTGTAAGTTAGTTAGGTGTATTTTAGGGGGTATGTGGGAGGGGCCGGGCTCGTCAACATGAATGAGTGCTACCGAGACTTGACCGATGCTTATGGCCTCGCTCAAGTCCCGGCGGCGCGTGTGCACCGCGCAATCGGGATGGTGACCAATCGAGAAATTGCTCATCACCCTGATTATAGGTAATTTAGGTTAAGTAGCTTAGGTAGTTCTAAGTAGTTTTAGGTAGTTTTAAGAAAAAATTCAATAATAAAGAATCCAAGTTTTAGCCAGTTTTCTTGGAAATTAAAAAACAGTGCAATTTATACAAAAAGATAGATTTAAGGCCGAAAGGCAATAGTTACAAGGATATAGTTAAGTTTAGAGTGCTTGTTAAGAGCCAGTAAGCTAGATTAAGATACATGTTAGTTTTCAATTAGATTTAGTCATTTTTGTCTAGTATGTAAGTTAAAAAAAGAAGCAATAACAATGAATTTAAAAGTCAAAAAAGCCATCGTACTTTTCTCATTTTTTTTTTTTAGATTTTTTTTAAAAAAATTCCCAAATAACAAAATCTTGCAGTCGCATTATCAAAATCCAACCTCGCACCTACGATAGAATTTTGTTTTCGAGATCTTAATTTGCGAGATTTTGACGAGATTTCTTTATGCAAGATTTTAAAAAGAAGATTTTAAAATGATGGTACCCAACCCATTTTTTTAAGGTCTATTTAGTTGGCTCATTGGTCAGCTTACGTTAATGAAACTAAAAATTGTTTTAAGTCTGTTCGCGGCGCACACATATTTTAATGAAACTTTTTCTGCGAATTGTTTCTTAAAATGCCGAGACTTTAAGCTATGTCCTTCATTGTCCATATTTTCGGAGCATTTTTGACCAAAATGAATTTTATATTCCGACTTTATTGCCTTTAACTTGACAATACTTAAATATCACTACAAAAAAAAATAGTTAAAGGAACCAAAACTTCTTTAAATAAAGTAAGCTATATATTAGCTTTCTGCTACATCCAAAAACCAAGCTACAGTCCACATAAATCTGATAAAAAAAATTTTCAAGTTCATATATTTTTTTTATCTAGTCACTTTTTTTTATATAAAATTCTAAAAAACATATTAAATGAAGGTTTTTAATCATAATTATCCTTCGAATTTATTCTTCAATTTAAGATTATTTTAAAAATATTAAGTAAACATTTTTACAGTAGTTGTTCCATACATTATAATAAAACTGTAGCAATTTTCGTTGTCAGCTAAAAACTCAAAAACTACTTGACAGATTTCAATGAAACTTTTTTTTAAATGTTCCTTAAGACTGTGAGACCGCTATAGGCTATGTCGTTAATAGGACACGTTCTTAGGAACAGCTTTTAGCCAAAATGTATTTTTTGAAGTGAAAATATATACAAACGCTACACATATTCCCTGCTACAATTGGATGTTTATACTTTTGCGATTTTGCGACAGGACAAACAAAAACAAAACATCATCAGCATACGTATACCTCTCATTCGAAAAGGATTGATTTGTTTTCGCAATGAGTGCTATGGTCAGTTGTATTAAGGTATGAATATTATGATCGTATGTCCGATGCAGGATGGGAATGGGATGCGTGCTGCAGTATGGCTTGGGTTGGGGTATATTAATAATCTTCATTTCCATAAGAGAAGAGACGTATAATACAAAAGAGGTATAGTAACAGTGTAGGTTTGGGGTAGGTAGTTGCTTGGATTTCATAGGTAGAGGGAAACAAGGGAAAGGAAATGCAGTATTACAAAGATCTAGAAGAGGGAGGAATTTTCGTTTTCTCCTAAAAGCGCGAAAACTTCTGGACAGATTTTATTGAAACACTCAAAGTGTAATTTTAAATGAACCAAATATAATTTTGTGCGAGCGGTTTAAGCTAGTCTATATATATTTTTGTAAGTCACATAACCGACTTGTTTTTTTCGATTGGATTTCCATCACAAGTCACTGTATAAATTAATCAAAAACTGACCCAGCAAATGTCAACTCATACACGTGTCAGGAATAATCCCCGCGAATAATACTCGATGGATTCCATGAATTTTGAAATTCAGAATCCGCTGTCAAAACAAAATTTGCATCCAAATATACATTAACCCGATTCTGTGATATCTTGTCAACTCATCAGGTATTGTTTCGAATGCAGGACCTCTTTTTAAAATTGTCCACTCCCTTGCGGTTCTTGTTTCCTGCAATGCACTATAGCACCAAACGAAATTCTACTACGAAAACGAACTCAACTCAAGTTGTATCCAGTTCCAGTCGTTTCGTTATCCCCTGAAGGAGCAACGAATTTAAATCCACAGAAGATGGCAACGAAAAAAAAAATCTCCTTCGCCATTAATAACAAGCGCCAAACAAATTCATTATTCAGTAGGAACGATAATTGTATTGCATTTATTTAAATTTTTTAACAAGGATAAGGAAACACATAAATGAATTACAGACGACAGACGACAACTCATTAATTTTGCTGTCGGCATTTTTTTTCTCCTTTTTTTTATATGTATATAAATATGCCCGATGATGCTGCAAATTATCTCGTAATTCAGTAAAAAAGAGAAAATGAGAAAAATGTGTATCAAATTGCACACTGAATTAACGGCTCTTACCAGTCACTACTCTCTCTCTCTTGTTGGGAAGGAGGAGGAGGAAAAACAGGAAAAAAAAAATTCGCAAAAATGTGTGTCAAGTTAGGATGAATAACATTCAGAACAAGCAGCAGACATTTACACCCTTCCAGGCAATGATTTGAATGACAACCCAACCATAACTACATCAGAGTCAGAGCTGTGGGTGGATGTGCGGCTATGCTTGATGTACGTACATGCTACACTAAAATCCTTGAATAAATTAAAAAAAAAAAATAATGAGGAAAATAAATGAAGAATACAAAATGGAACGGACACTCGAGAAAAATTTATTTCACTTGGGCTGTGGGTTGTATGCAGTGTAATGCTGTATAGGCTCTTCGGTGGTATGGGTGTGCGCAATGCGAGGATACCTATTTAGTATTTACGGCGACAGAGAGACGAAGAGAATCAAGAAGGATCCAACAACCACCAAGTGAGTAGGTATACGTGAACA
The DNA here is from genome assembly GCA_949372485.1 of Cheilosia soror. Lineage (NCBI taxonomy): Eukaryota > Metazoa > Arthropoda > Insecta > Diptera > Syrphidae > Cheilosia > Cheilosia soror. The sequence goes on along the minus strand of OX443561.1, from coordinate 31,343,382 downwards.
ATTAAGTGAAATGAATAAGAGTGCCCTTTGGAGATTGGTTTGCCTTCCTCTTTGCATGCTCACTGGGTTTATGTGTGATTTTGTAGGGACTATGGGAGGGTGGGTCGGTGTACCAAGCCTCATTTGAAGTGTTTTGGAGTTGGCACATTAATGATTTAATTTGCTCAGGTTGTTTATCAGAAATTACCTTAGTTTGGTGTGCCCTAGATGGGGTTTAAATGGATATTCTTCCGGTTGAGTATATACAATTGCCCAGCATAATGGATTTTTAGAGAGGTTAAAATTCCTCCGTGGTTAAGTGGAGGGTTTTAAATTGTTTGGGACTTTTTTGGTGCACCTTTATGGTACTTAGATGTGTACATAAATGTATTTTCTTAATAGAAATGAAAGTACCATAGTTTAAATGTAATTTAAGAAAAAAATATCTAAAAGCTCCTAAAAAGCTTAATGAAAGCTCATTAGATAAGACAACAACCCATTCATTTCAATAACATGCTATTGGATTATTTGTTGAGCAAATATATGAACCGAATGGGCTGTAAGGTCTTCAACAGATCAAGGGATCATGGGTAGCCACGAGATGTTACGATTTTAAATATTAAAAGCGTATGTGGACAGTTGTGCATGTAGCCAATGTAGTTGCTGTGAGGTTCTAAAAACTAGCTGGACCCGTGCTCGCTCTGCCCGCTCGCACAAAATTATATTTGGTTCATTTAAAATTACACTTTGAGTGTTTCATTGAAATTTGTCCAGTAGTTTTCGCGCTTTTAGGAGAAAAAGAAAATTCCTCCCTCTCCTAGATCTTTGTAATACTGCATTTCCTTTCCCTTGTTTCCCTCTACCTATGAAATCCAAGCAACTACCTACCCCAAACCTACACTGTTACTATACCTCTTTTGTATTATACGTCTCTTCTCTTATGGAAATGAAGATTATTAATATACCCCAACCCAAGCCATACTGCAGCACGCATCACTTCAAAAAATACATTTTGGCTAAAAACTGTTCCTAAGGACGTGGCTATAAACGACATAGCCTATAGCAGTCTCACAGTCTTAAGGAACATTTTAAAAAAGGTTTAATTGAAATTTGTCAAGTAGTTTTCGAGTTTTTAGCTGACAACGAAAATTGTTACAGTTTTTTTGTATGTATAGATATAGATTTAAGAGTTGATGGATAGCCATCAAATTTGTTTCAGAATTCATTGAGGGGGATGAAGTCTGAAGCATTTCAAACGCAAAATTCTGCGGCTGATTTTTGGGCCTGTTTGCGTTGACTGGCTTTGGAAGAAGAGATTTAACAGCGAACTCTACGAACTGTAAAGCGACATCGACCTGGTTAGAAAAATACGTATCAGTCGACTAAGATGGCTATGGCATATAGAGCGAATGGACACCAACGCTCGATTCCAACCTGGAGGGACGACGCAGAAAGACTTCGCCTTAGGTGGCGCGTATAAGTGGAAGGGACCTCAACCGACTTGGAGTGCGCAACTGGAAGCGGTAAGCCAAAGATCGGGCTAACTGGAGAGGCCCGTTGGTTGAAGCTCAGGGGCCAGATTCCGTAAAATGAAAACGATCGAACGTTATCGTTTCGACAATAGCAGTCTCTGTCTATTGCCACAGATATGATAGAGACAGGTTTAGTGAAAACGATATTGTTCGATCGTTTTCATTTTACGGAATCTGGGCCCAAGTCCATCCCGGACGTAGCGCCACCTAAGTAAGTAAATAAGTTTATAAATTGATAAAAGCTCATTGGGTTAGATATTAGTTTATATTAGGATCGCTTAATGGTCGACATTCAACCACATTTATTTAAATTTTAATATATTTTAATAGACAGAGCTTTCCGAATATCGAAAAAGGACTCAAAATTCAAATCACACATCTGACAAACATCCGAGTATGAAAAAAAAAAAATAGTTGGCGCAACAGGCCCGGTAGCTTCTCACAACCATTGTGAGTTTTTATTTTTGGGACGAATGGAAGGGACCTACAATTTTATGTCGAGTCCGAACGACTGAATTGAGAAGCTTTTTCTCGGCAGTCTATCAGACATTCGCTAGGCCTAGGTATCTACCTATACGAACCTTTAGGGTTAACTTTACATATTCGGTTCCTATGAGTAATGTAATAAAAAATTCATTAAAAACACTGCTTCTGCTGACTTTAGCAGTAACCCGTTGCGTCAAAAAATGTTTAGCTCTATTTTAATAATAGATCGATCGATATTTGACAGTCCCGCGGACCAAGCAACGCCACCAAAACGGCTGATTAGACAATTTTTTAACTGTGTGCGCAAAAGGTCCGTTGCTGCACTGCTTTTGTGGCGCGTAGGGCTATCGTACTGGAACAAAAGTTCATCCAATTTCAATTCATGGCAAAAAGAGAGAAAATGTAAAAAAAAAACACGCCAAACAGATGACGACTTTTGGCATAATAGTACAACCAATACCTATAATCTCTCTGACATCAGATGAATGACAAATGATCAGGTAAACAAAGCATTCATGCATTTCTTAATGGTTTGTGCATCAAATAACATTGTTAGCGTGTGCACAAACCATTTAATTTCTATAGATTAGAAAAAGATTTCCAACTGACGTAATCACGTAATTGTATTTAGAGATTTTCACAGCGATATCTATAGGCTTAAGGGACAAACCTAAACAGATTGCATAACCGTCGTCGTTGCTTTCAAACGTGCACACTTAAACTTTTCCTTTTATGCTTTCTCCCTTCACACAATAATGAGCATTGAATTTCCCACAAAAATGCACCCAACTCTGAATACCGATTTATTTATCTTAATTTAATGCCCGCGTCTAATGAGCGTAGTTTCAATTGAATTTCAACGCAACAATGGTCTCGCTCGCGCTAACCTCCACCTTAATTGCCGTTGTCGTTGTTTATTGTACCCCCGGTTCACACTGAACTAAACTGTTTTCGAATTTCATGTGATTCCGATTCCGACCCGCATTCCATAAATGACAATTGAACCAATTAACATGTCCCACACATGTTGTGATTTTACATTTACACCCAAAATGGCCATACGAAGAGAAAGAAACCAATTTGTTGGCCAAATAACAAGAGACAAGAATAAAAGCCAGTTGTAGCCATGGGAGAAATGAAAACCAACACCGGCAAAGAGAAACGCGCCCCCACACAACAATATTTCATTGTGTGAAGTACATTTTCCTCCAACTGAAAGTGCAAAGCGAGAAAAATCAAAGACGAAGCGTAACAATCGATATGGTGTGGATGAAGTGTGGACTGTTTACATTTTCAATTTAAATCGCACAATGGAAGAGCGAGTATCTCAAGACTGATTAGCGAGTCCGAGTCGCATCCAAAGAAGTGGAGGAAAGCCATAGGTATACTCGTTTATTGAGTGGTAAATGGAAATAGATTTGCTCTCCTTTCGCGGCCTGCAATTCCATTTCATTTTGCTCTCCTTTGTGAAAGCAGAAATACATGTCTCGAGACGACTTCACAGTTCAGCAGCTGGCTTTGTCAATCTCACATGTACGCTGATAATGAGAGCCGCCGCAATGTAAACGGGGTGCAATGTAGTGCACCACGATTGAGGTGCATCGTGGCGTTTTATAAATTTGCCAGGCCAACTAACCGACAGACTTATACAGTGCGCCTATTGAGGACAATTGAATGCGCCTAGTTATGGAATTGAATTGAATTTGAGAGCTCGCCCCGAGCATTGATGCCAAGTGATTCTGAGGAGGGTATCTGCGGCAGAGACGAAGGAAGCCCATATAGAAACCGCACGAGGCGAAGATGTTATGTAAAAGCTGCAGGCATCCATTGTTTTATTTTGATATTGATTCAGGCGTTTAGCATGAATAAGTTTTGTCTGTGCAGTCAGGGAAATGCAAATGTTTGATTAACTGAAAGCTTCATTATGTATATAGCTCCATCTGGTGTTGGTCATTATTTTAAAGCGATTAATACAAAAAAAAAACTCTATCGTATTGTTGCCAGAAAAGTCTTATTTTTTAAACATCTTGGACATCTTTAAACATCTTGGAACATCTTTGGAAATATATCGGGTATTCCTACAATTTGCTACTGAGCAATAATTTAAGCCGAAAACAAGAGTGGATTTAAAATCGAAAAAGACGACACGAACCAGAACATGCTGACATCACCGATTGAAGTTTTTGCCAATCATAAGGGTGTTACTCTGCTTTGAATGGAAACTAAACGATATCGTTCATAACAGACCTCAGCTTATTAAGTGGTAAATCTTCCTTCAAATCCTTGAATTCGATTTCTATAACTTCTTAGCCTTTTTGTGGAGATGGCCGAACAGTTCAAAATTCACCTATTTTGGGTGCCGGGGAATAAAGACATTCCAGGGAATTTGAAGGCCGATGAACTCGACAGAAGAGGAGCAACTACACCCATTTTGCAGGACAAAGGCACCCTATGCATACTGTTATATCTTGAACAAACGACATCCGTCCAGTTCTATAGCTTCGTATAAGTAAAGTTTTATTTTATTAAAACTGACATTTTATACAAAGTTAGCATAAACTAAACTTCAAACAATTTATATAGTATTTCGAGATACTACATCTACTCTTTTCTTTTTCAAAATTAAATTAAACTTTTTTAACTTTAAAGTAGGATGTCAAAATGCCACACCCCACCCAGCCCAGTGTCATCATACACTTAAGACGGGCAATATTGCATTCCAAAGCATAGCAGCAATAGGGCCGACAGCAACACACGCAACTCAAGTTCCAAACAATAACAACATGTCCATCTTCCCATTTGGCATTCCACACAACATACACGTGAACATTTACACGATGCGTGTTGTTGTTTGTCATGTATGCGCTGCGCAGTGTTGTCTCATCGATGCGATGTTATTTCGCGCAAAAATGAACTTTACCCGGCGCCGCGCCGGAATCCAAGTTCAACGAACGACCGACGCTCTATCTACATGCGGCGTCAATGAAGCAGCAAAAGGGCGTATAGTCTAAGAGCTACTGAACGTTTTGCTAACCTCATCGTTAAATGGGAAATTTATAAATATTATTGTTAATTGGAGTCTTGCGTTCGCAGAAATCGCCGTCTGGCACCCTGGAGCTGGGGCATTTGCAAGGGGCAGTGCCCCAAACATGTAAAAAAAAAGTGCCCAATTACGTCATCGTTTCACGGCTAATTTTTTGTCAGGGAATGGTACTCGTACCCAGAAAACATTTTCATATAATGCCAGACGTTTTTGACGGTTCCTTAAGGCTGCCAGACGCTCATCAAAGTGCAAAAAAAATCGCCTCATTTACGTCATCGTTTCATGGAAATAATTTTTTTTATTTAATTATACAAGTGTACCTGAGTCCTAATATATAGTTGCCAGACGAAAATTCCGGGTCTTTCGTCCTGCCAGACGCAGGGGAAAAACGCATTATCAACATTTATTCCTCTAAAGTGCTAAAAATAATACTTTAAAATCTTAAGATTTAAATTACTTTCGACCATGAATTTTGGAGCTTTTTTAGGTAATTGGCTAAAGAAATTATTTACAGTTTCAAATTAACTATCAGAACCTCTTATCCGCTTTAAAAAGGAAAGAAAGCGGTCCTTTTTAATAATATTTCCAAATATTTATTAATTACTTTTGCTTTTCGCTTTTAGCTGCTATTTTTTAGGGAATTATTATACACTTATTAAAGAAAACTTTCTGATAAAATGTTAGCCCAATGTTATCCACTGCGATACAACACTATACGGCTCACAGTGGGAAATTATTGACGATTTGGCATATTTTTTAGTTTTTAAACTTATTAATTTTTTAAATATTTGTCTACCACAATATTTAATGTGAACTAGTTAAAACATGAGCAGTTCACATTTTGGAGGGGCTCACATTTCTGGATGCCAACAAATTCGTTGCATTTCATGCTTTTCAGAATGACCTGTAACTTGATTTTTGAAAATAAAAGAAAATCCACAAAAATATAGTACTAATTGCGCCGTATTCACAAACAAAACAAACAAAACTGAGGTCTCAGCGCACACTCACGCCTCGCCAAACAAAAAGAAAAGAATTCTTTTTGAATATTGGACACCAATAAATGATTTTTCAGACGGGACGTACAATTAAACCAAAATAGGGGTAAATTATAAAATAAAAGTTCACATATTATTTGCGTATCAGGAATTTGTTTTGAGTTCACATTTTACGTTATGTAGGTACTAACTATGCTAACTTTTTCCAAATTTCCGGTTCACATTTTCGAGGTTCACATCACACTATACGAAGTATAGTACGTATTTTTATTAAAAAAATGTATAAAAAAAAAACAAAATTATTACACATTTAAAAAAAGCATAGCACTATTGTTATTCAAAAATTTATTGAATGTCTTCACTCTTCAGCCATTTACTTTAAATTTATTTTTGTTGTAATTTTCTCAATGTATATTAAGGGGTATGATCTATGATGATATCAGCATCATTCGAACTAAATCTTCATTTGTCTTTATTCTTGAAAATTTAATTCTGTAGTAAAAGAGTTGTGAAATGGTGTGCATTTGCTAAGAGATCAATTGGCCTTAGAAATTCAAACGGTACTGTTCATTTCTTATTTATTTAGTTCGAGGTTCATATTTTATTTTTTATTTTGCTAACTAGTTAGTTAATTAGTAATTTTTGTTTATTTATTTCAATTATTGTTAACTTTGTTATTGCTATAAATTGCTTGGTTTATAGCCATACTTTACATCCTATTTCATCTTTATCGTTAAACACTGAAACACTCATTATTGTCATAATTTATTTCAATTAATATGCTCCCGCACCCCACCTGTACCTATTTTTTGGGATTTTATCAATTCCCTTTTATGTCTACGTTCGCTATGCGACAAGGGTGCTAGCATATTCTCGGTCACTTTGACGAATATCCCAGCAGCGAGTAGACAGATCAGATTTGGTCAGCGAATTACATAATTATTGTTAATTGTACAAAATCAATTTCTTACATTGAAAAAAAGTTGAATTCATCTTTGTAATTGAAACATTTTGTATGTACCTACGTATTTAGTTATATTGGTCTTAATCCTATGCAGATACTATTCCCCTTATATTTTTAGTTTGGGCATACTAACATAAAAAGGTGTAGATAAATTAATGAAATGTGCGATAGCTTTACACAACATTGTTTCCAGAACTTAAACTTGTGCAACACTGTGCACCATAAGTACATCGTAGTCTTCACATTTAAAAAAATTGGCTTAAGAATTTTCGCAACACAAAAAATTGATTTTTGATCGCCAAATCGATAATATTTTCCCACTGTGAGCCGTATAGTGTTGTATCGCAGTGGATAACATTGGGCTAACATTTTATCAGAAAGTTTTCTTTAATAAGTGTATAATAATTCCCTAAAAAATAGCAGCTAAAAGCGAAAAGCAAAAGTAATTAATAAATATTTGGAAATATTATTAAAAAGGACCGCTTTCTTTCCTTTTTAAAGCGGATAAGAGGTTCTGATAGTTAATTTGAAACTGTAAATAATTTCTTTAGCCAATTACCTAAAAAAGCTCCAAAATTCATGGTCGAAAGTAATTTAAATCTTAAGATTTTAAAGTATTATTTTTAGCACTTTAGAGGAATAAATGTTGATAATGCGTTTTTCCCCTGCGTCTGGCAGGACGAAAGACCCGGAATTTTCGTCTGGCAACTATATATTAGGACTCAGGTACACTTGTATAATTAAATAAAAAAAATTATTTCCATGAAACGATGACGTAAATGAGGCGATTTTTTTTGCACTTTGATGAGCGTCTGGCAGCCTTAAGGAACCGTCAAAAACGTCTGGCATTATATGAAAATGTTTTCTGGGTACGAGTACCATTCCCTGACAAAAAATTAGCCGTGAAACGATGACGTAATTGGGCACTTTTTTTTTACATGTTTGGGGCACTGCCCCTTGCAAATGCCCCAGCTCCAGGGTGCCAGACGGCGATTTCTGCGAACGCAAGACTCCAATTAACAATAATATTTATAAATTTCCCATTTAACGATGAGGTTAGCAAAACGTTCAGTAGCTCTCAGTCTAGTACGTCCGGTAGTTTTTCTGTTGTCTTTTTACTAGCTATAGCCAGGAGAAACTCCTTGTGTCCTGGATTCATTATCATTCTCATTCCATTTTTCTGTGTTCATCCCTGCCAATGCGGATTTGTAATTGAAATTGTTTTCGCACTGCAATTTTTTAGTTTTATTTTTTGCTCTCCGTGTGCCAATGTCGCCTCAAAATAATATAAAAAGCCCATGAGGGGGTACACGCCTTGTAAGTCGACGCGACGGACCCCTTTTCCTTTATTTGATTCGCCTTGCAATAAATGGGAAATGTGTAATACTCCTCGCATGCGTTCACTCGTGGCCCCCTCTTTGTGGCAGTGAGAGCAGGCATAGGCAGTAGCAGTTCTTATCTTACGCTTTGTTGATTTTGTGGTAACAGTCGTGTGGTTTTATAGTACTACCCCGTTTAGCATTGCCATATGCAAAACAGTGCAATGGGGCGAAAGTTCACCGCAAAAGAAAACCAAGAAAAACACAAATTAAATCAAACAACAACAAAAAAACAAAACAAATGTGAAAGCAACACAAAGCAAACAGGGAGATAGCAAACAAAGACAAAAAAAAAAAACACACAAATCCAACCAAAGTGGGAAATTCATGCGATCCAGATCCAGAGATAGGCATCACAGATATGGGAGGGGATTCCGGTCCGGAAAGTTCCTTCTTCACTCCCTTTTCGCATCTGGATTTATATTTTTAATTATTTAAAGTAGAAAATGTAAAACGTTCAACACAATCTCCATGCATACAGTATACATAGATATTAAAGCAGAACTAGAGAGAGTCCTTTGTATGAATACGATGGAGGATTGGATGCAGTTGCATCTGCATGTGAAAAGGGCGGATGGAAAATTAAAATGCAGATATAGAAATGAATCCGAGAGATTGACGCCATAGTGTGTTCGTGTTGTGTATAGTGGATATAGGAGAGAGTTGGAGTTGCCTATTGTTCGGTGCACTATAAGAGGAAATGTTGCCTGCAAATGAAACGCCATTAAATTGCGTTGAATTTGATTGGGAAAAAGTACATTCATATAATTATTCCATGGATTAAGTTTATTTTTTATCGCATACCTAAGGCCCAATGCACATGGAGCAACTGGAAAATAACTGATCAGCGATACGAATTGGCAACTAGTTTGCTTTGAGTCATACGCTGATACCCTTTGTAATCAAATGGGACGACGCTACTGGTTGAAAACTCGTTTGCGATTCACAAAAACCAGTTTGTAGCCAGTCGCCTGTTGATTTGCATGTCGGGTTGTCTATTGATTTCAGTTTCTAGTTTATCGAAGATGAGCGAACAACAGACCAACCTGTTGCTGGTGGGGGAGGTTGAAAAACATGACGACACTGAACGAACTAGAGATTTTGAATGGTGATGAATGAGTTTCCTCGTGTGTGGAGTCAAGTTACCGCTGAGTCCGTAACTGGTCTGTAACCCGAGTTGCCAACCGGTAATCAATGGTAATCGAAAGTATAGACAGGATATGGGAAGATAAATAAACGGGCCCGTTTCTAATGAATAAATAAAAGACACAATGCTTAAGTTGACTGACAGGATCTGTCGAAATCCTTTGGTAATACAAAGAAGTTACAATTAATGAATGTTGAAAAGGGCTCGCTCCTTGGAAAGCCCAGTAAGTAAAGAAAATTGGTCTAAAATAATGAATAAACAGCAAGGACGGGCTGTTTAACTATGAGTGTACCTAATGAAAAGTAGTTCGGTTTGGCAAAACAATTGGGTTCAAAACTCCTAACTCGAAGGACGAAATGTGTGCTCTAAAAAACCCTTATCCTGTCAGTTCTGCTTTATGGCGCCGAGTGCTGGACGATAAGCAAGAAGGGAGAGCTGATACTGGGCTCATTCGAAAGAAAAATACTTCGGCGGAGGAGGGCGAATGGAGGAGAAGATATAATATATGGATGTAGTCCAAAAAGCCAAAACACGTCGACTACATTGGCTGGGCCACATTGTGCGAATGGACAATAATGCTCCAGCCAAGAGATTCTTCGAATCCCAGCCCCCAGGTTCGAGAAGACAAGGAAGACCGAACCTCCATTTCAAAGACCAAGCCATCGCGGATGCCAGAGCGCTTAGTCTGGACAATTGGAAGCAGCGTGCCCGGGATCGTAGAGGATGGAAGGCTGCAGTGTCTCAGGCAGACACTCTTCTCGGGTCGGGAGACCGATAAGTAAGGAAGTAATGAAAAGTAGTAGAAATTAGTGATGAAAGAAAATATAGGTATATACGTTACTTAACTAAGAATTAGTGATTAAACCGGAGGCCTAGTGAATAATGATAACGATAAGTAATCGAAAGTAATGAATAAACAAAACAGACGACGATTAACTACGAAAGGTAGGATATATCGACGGTCCAGTGAGTTAGTAAACAAACAACATAAACGGCGCTTTACTGTGAATGACAGGCAAATGTTCAAAGATGGCCCTGTAATCGAAGTATCAGACCTATCAATGCTTAAGAAAAAGCCTTTCTTAGAAAACTCATAGTCATATCCATATATGATCGTCGCATTTGAGAAAGAAGCCAAGTATTAATTTTTACAAATTGGTTCTAAGATTCGAGACTGCTTAAGAAGGTCCAGTAATGATAATCACATGAACTTTTTTTTGGACGTGAAGGCCCCAATATTGTATTGGACCGAGTAATAGCTAGTGTGGGACTGTTTCGATCTCCTTGAAGATCTGACTAAAGACACCACACCATTGCCAAGATACGGGGGGGCCAGATCATGGAAAATGAAATCGATCGAACGACATGGTTTCGACAATAGCAGATTCGTCTTGAGGTAGGATTCGCAGTCACTTGTTGATTGAAAAATCATATAGTCTCGGTGAAAATCGAGCAAATAGTGCGTCTAGATCAGATGTGGTGGTCGTCTACTGATGAGCCCACCCACCGCATCGGGGCGAAACGAATTACTGGAACTGGAGTCGAGGCCAACACAAATTGTGATGACATGACAATGCTACGCCAATTCAACTCATAAATATGTTTATGATTGAAAGTAGTTTTGATTAATAGCCGTTTTGATCAATAGCAGTCCCTGTTTATTGCCAAAAATATGATACGAGACAGCATTCGTGAAAACGATATCCTTTAAATCGTTTTTATTTGAAGTGATTTGGTCTCAGGTCAGAGGGATTTAAGGGTAAGAAATGTGAGGAAAGTGAGAAGAGACGCTTTTCCCCTGATCAAAAGCTCTGAGCCCTTAGATTTATACGCTGAAAACTCAGAAAATAGAAAGATGATAACTTTGATGATTGGTCATACTGGACCTAATCCAAGGGCAAAAAGTAGTCATAAAAGGTTACTTGAGCTCAACAAAGTTGTTTGACGTGGCACTTGCAACTTAAAAAAATAGGGCTATCCGACTATGAAGACTAGTACCTTCTGATGTAGCAAAAGGCAGAATTCTTCATATACATACATAGAGGGTTTTTGAGCTACGAGAGATATGTCACATGGAACCCAGACGACTCCTAGAGTTTACAGTTTCAGCATCTCACTGTGATAAATTAATTAGGGCAGAAATCGCTCTTCGATTCCAGTGAGGAATGTTGTAAGTCCTCGCTTTCCCTCATTCATGTCATGTTTGGTCCCTTTCTTTCAAGGAATTTTTCAGCAAATATGTCGGCCATTCAGAACGTCAATTCTGTTTACGGGTAAGTTACCTAACAGAATAGAAATTTAGCGTTTCGAACAAACGACAAAAATACATAATGTGGGAAAAATTGACATCTCGAGCAGTCAAAATAAAGACAACTAACTTTGGATTTAAAGGTTGACCGTCCAGACCTTAACCAGGCCGTGAATTTAGTAAACAAGAAGCTCCTACATATTTCTTGTTTACTAAATTCACGGCCTGGTTAAGGTCTGGACGATCTATCTTTAAATTCGAAGTTAGTGAAGATAAGATGGGTATAATTCTGTCATAACTGTCATCCAACAAGTGAGATGGGGAATCCACGAAGGGTTAAAACCTGTGGCGGAAAGTGTCGCAAAGACGCGAATTTGTAAGCAGAGCGAATGCATTCAACCAGAACGATGATATTAAAGATTTCCGTTCACTTGACAAACACGAAGTGGCGATAGCGATGCCCAAACTGAAGCTCGAAAAGGCTGCTGGAGCATATATTATGGACTACCGGACGTACTTCGGATCGAGTGGGCTGGAGGGTTTGTTGCTTAAGGCTGTAGTCCACGATATGAGCTAAGTAAAGTTCACTGCTTTATTAATTGGGACAGAGGAGACAGTCTTTTTTTTATTGACTTAAGAACTTCATTGGAAGTCTTTTAAAATTTAGTAAAATGTCGGCCTATTTCGTTTTAAAAGGAGTTTCTCACTGAAGCTATGATCAATTAAATAAAAGTGTTATCATCGGCCTGGCCGATGCTTTGATACCCTCCACTGCATAAAGCTCATGCAAAATGTTAGCCATGCGAGTTAGTATGTGTCTAATATTAGTTTTGTAAGGGAGGTAGCAGAACTACTTTACCGACATAGACAATTTTCAATACAAACCTGAAGACGCGACGGTTAAAAAAAGTCTTCTCACGAAATGTCATTCACCTAAGTCGATTCGTTTGGACGCTATCGTGCTTTCAACAGACAGACAGAGATGGCTAAATCGATTCAAAATGTGATCCTGATTCAGAATATATATACTTTATAGGGTGTCCGGTGAATCCTTCTTGGGGTTACAAACGTAATGACAAAGTGAATAAACCTTCCTTTGGAGGATATAAAAATAAAAAGCGAATTCAATGATCGCTAGTGTACAAAGACTGGCTTGCGAAATAGAGGAAGAGTAGGTATCTAATTTTTCAAAAAAGAGGAACCGTTTAAAAGATTACGGCTACCAGGCAAGTGTCGTCATACTGTCATACTATTCAGACTGAATAAACATAAAAGTAATGTTTAGGAACCGTTTGACTTACAGGAAAGGTGAATTACAAGCAATTATGCAGACGTCTTCAGCCGTCGGTCGTATAAATTACGTTTTTTTAGATTTAAACGCTTGAAAAAAAATATTTTCTCCGGAGCATCAGAGCTCTTTATTGTACTGAAATTGAATTATAACTCAAAACTTAATCTAAGAATTACACTTATTTATAAAGTTGAACAAACAAAGAGTTGAAGGTAGGTGTCTTCTTGGAATTTGAAGTGTGGGTTCAGGAGGTGTGTAACTGGATCGATGTGAATTGCATGTTGTGCTTTCCAGGAAATCATATGCACTGTAAGTAAGTTCAGGTGCAGGGGTAATGTGCTTCGTGGGAAGTTGAGTGAACTTCAGGGTCATGTGAACGGGTAATCAATCTTTTGGATGATAACTTATATGCTCTCGCCTACCATCGGAAAACACATTAACAAGATCTTGTTTCATTGAAAAAAAAACCTTCGCGCGGGAAAACATATTAATTGGCGTTAGGTCTTATAGCCCAAAACCGTAAGGCCCAAATTAAAAAAAATGTCATAAGGCCCAAACCATTGCTAGGCAATTTGTTGCTGTAAAATTCACGCAAATTTGACATTAATTTTGGACGTAATGGTAACAGTGACCCCAAGCAGGGGGGTTGCAGAGGGGTAGTATGCGACCATTTATTTTTTGACAAAAAGCGGCGGGTTTTTTCAAGCTAAAAGCAGGTGTGTTTTGGCGGGTTTGGAGGGTTTTCCATAAAAGTAGATTCTGACCTCAAAAATTTCGTGCAAAATAGTAGTTTATTCTTTAAAAATAAACGTCATCAGTTTTTTTTAATATACCGAAAAACGACTTCCAATTCTGGCGTAAGCGTTACATATTTTTTTAATTTTTGGATTTTTCGGCATCTCGGAGTTGGTGTTTCTCTCGTTATCTTGCTAAATTTTACAGTCGTATTTACAGCGAATGTCAATGAATAACATTGGTTGTTTCTTAGACACATGACATTTGCAATTTTCGCGCACTTATGCCAACTGAAGTTGTATACAGCAGCTCAGTTCTGCCATCAGTGTTCGTATACGTTTTTTAATTAAAAAAATCTTCAAACGTAGTGAAAAGAAGGACTAAAGAAAATTTTTTAGAGAATTAAATTCCGACTTTTTATCAAAAAGCGGGAAAATGGTTGTGGTGGCGGTTGGAGGGGTTTTAGGAAAAAAGAGGGTAAAGCCCACCAAAAGCGGGTGAAATGGTCACATTAAGTATGCCCCCATAACTAAACACTGCAAAATGCTTTTTGGGGTTTATTTCCAACTTGTTGTTTATTTTTGCACTTTTTTTGTCTTATTAATTAGATAGCCCGTCTTTTGGTCCATTGTAAAAGTTAAGTTTAGAATAGTAGTTCTAGGTAGGTATACCAAAAGCTGATTTCATATAAAGCATTAATTTAAAGAACAATTTAATGAAATTTCGAAATTCTACAAGAATAATCCCTTAATAGACCAACTGTCCTATTTCACAGATTCTTCTCAGTTGCACAAGATGAAATATTTATCTTTTCAATGCGAGTTGCATCCAAGACAAACTTATATCTCTATTACACAACATTTCAGAACAAGATTTAATAACAAAAATTAATTTCAAAAGAAAACTTCCAATTAAGCATCGCTCCCAGAGCAAGCTATGCTGCACCAACATGCCTGACCCCATCACAGCGCATCAGAGTACATAACTCGCTCTGGTCTAAGGAATGCGCCGGCGAGACGTAAGGGCCAATTAATAATACGAGGGTCCCGTCCGGCAGCGTCCAGCAACAGCAGTATAACGAAAAGAGAAAACTTTCTTTTATAACAAAATTAAGTGTGATGTGCATGAGCATTCAATTATATTGACCCAAGCCGTCACGGACCGTCGCGTCGCGTCGTCTTCCAAAAGATGATGTAAAAATGATAAATGACCCTTGAATCTTGAAACGTTTTCGTTTCGAATAAACTAACGCATGAATTTAACTGTGACCAACGGAACAAGGTACGTCACAACCGGATAAAAAAAAATTTACTCAAAGTCTTTGCATATCAATCAGATGGAGATTTTGCTTTTGTCGTCAACTTTGGCTGACCGTGGTTCGCATAAATATCCATTGTTGAGAAATTCCGTTCCCACATTATGTACCACTTAACCGAATATTTGCCTTCAAAGTAATTGATGTGTGAAAGTGATTTGTTTAAGCAGGAAGTATACAATTTCCTTAAATCTATACAAAAATACCTTTAATTTGCCACACAAAACGAGTATTACACGTATACCAACCTGAAAAGAAAAAAAAGAGAAAAAAAATTAGAAATAAACTGGATTTACATGGATACATAATATGGTAGTAGAACTTATGTTGCATAATCGTTACAAGTGAACCATAACATCTAGAAGAGTGTCAATTACCGGTGGCGCAGAGGGCAGCGAAACGATTATTGCATCATCTTCGTACCCAGTCTTGACTTATCTGATCTGTCTTTGGCAATACAATTAAATACAACAGTATCGAATGACATGACATATCGAATTTCAGAAAGGAGTTGAACAGAGAAAGAAATGAAATTCAATCTAGTAGAGTTGAAAAAAAATAAATAAATTGAAGAAAAATTGATGCCAAAACTGTGATGGCGGTTGTGGTGCTTTTTCCTAAATCAGTCACCCACACACTCGGTCGTCTGATGGGGCAGCAACGAATTGGGTATAGATGATTGAAAGTGGAATAGCCGGTCATCACTCGGATGCACTAAAGTCAATTTTTAGCTATTAGGTTTTTGGATTTTAATTTAATTTCATCCTCATACGTACCATCGGCCAGGCGTTCTCTAGGACTTATGGTTATATGAAGTCCATAATCTCTCCTATACCCGTATGGGGATTGTCCTTTTGATGATTTTGAGTCCATGGCGGAGGATCGAGAGCTATGGAGCAACCTACACCCGCGACATTGAATAAGCGGAACATTGAAAATGAATGAATAAATGATTTAATTTCGCCAAGTAAATAATAAATCTCTCGGTTCCTAAGTTGTTTCCTCTAAGTTCTCAGTCTTCAGAGAAACAGCGATTGAAATCCGCACTTCTTAAGTAACGATTACCTACTCCTACATATTCCAGATCAGTGAATGCCATTTGAGGCATAGTTATTACTTTTAGGGCTTATTTGTTGCATAATTTGCCCACCAACAATCTAGTGCTTTAAGACGCATTTTGTTTTTTTAAAGACTTCTGACTCGAAGGGAGATGTAAAGCGGAATGTCGAGCTTGTTTAGATCTATTTTACCATACGTTAGAAAGGGAGTTTAGAAAAGCTGGTTTTCCACGGTTTTTTTTTTATATAGTGTGTGATATTGCTAGCAAAGGATTTTTTCATATCTTCGGATTCAAATTGGTCATTAAGAAGATTCCCCTTCTAATTCCACGTAGGGTCACAAATAATGTGTTCAGCTGTTGCGTCTTTAGTCTGCCTTAGAATATGGTGTTCAGTTTCGTCGAGCTGTATTGTAGGGCCTTTAGCGTTGCACATTTCATACACCAAAAACCGTTAAATAGAAAAGGCATTTCTTTTAAATTTGTTCCTCGCAGAAACTCGAAAACAGAGAAAGTCAGAGGAAGTGAGTCATAAACCTCTAGTGCATCAAAATACAAAATACTCCTTTCTTGCGCCAACCCGAACCATCTAAATTATTTCGTCATTTATCCGAAAAGGTAGACTGGATACAAATTCATCATCCAACGGCTGAAGTTATTATACTTGGTGACTTCAATGCCCATAACATGGAATGGCTACGATATTCTAACAGAACGGACGATGCAGGGAAACAAGCTGAAGACTTCGCCATTAGCTGCAATCTCACTCAGCTCGTTGATGAACCAACGCGAATTCCTGACAATCCATCCAATAACGGGGGCTCTGCGAAATAAGGCCCCAATGAAATAAGGCCCCAATGAAATAAGGCCCCAAAACAAATATGAAATAACAAATAAGGCCCCAAAAAATTATACAGGAAACAACATCAACGATTTTTAATAAAATTTGGGGTGTTATTTCCTTTTTTGGGGCCTAATTTCCTTATGAAAATTGGGGTTTTATTTCATTATAAAATAAGACCCCAAAAGAATGAATGAAATAAGACCCCAAACGAAAAACGAAATCGATTATAAAATAAAAATATCCGCTCCCTTAGGGAATTCGGATCATGCTCTAATATCTGCTATCCTCTCTTTACCGACACCAATAGGAGCGAACCAGGATCGCCATCGTCTGATTTGGAATTATAGTAAATCTAACTGCGACGAGCTGCGTAACTTCTTCGGTTGGTTGCCATGGGCTTATATGTGCTTTAGAGATACCGATGTCAATATGTGCCCAAAAGCCGTAACCGAAATGATTTTACTCGGTATGGAACTTTATATTCCACATTACATGAAAAAACCAGCTTCAAATAAACCCTGGTTTAACAAAGAATGCAAGCGAATTACCGCAGCGGGAAACAAGGCTTTCCGGGAATGGCGGTCAAACCCATCGGAGCAAAAAAGATCAGAATTCATAGTTCTTCGAAATAGATGCAACCTAATTATTGAATCGGCGAAGACAACTTACAACGAAAGAGTCACTAACAAAGTAATTGGATGTCCTAACGGCTCACGCGCATTCTGGTCCATGGCAAAGACAATCAGTTCTAACTTTAGTTGCTCTTCCTTTCCACCACTAGTAAAAGAAGATGGCACGCTAGCAACAACTCCTAAAGAAAAGGCAGACCTTTTCGCTAGCATGTTTTCACTGAACTCCACCCTAGATTCTGCACAACTAGAGCCACCAAATATCCCGAGGGTGCAAACAACAATGGCAGAAGTGAAATTTCGGAGTGGAATAATTCAACGCATCCTTAAGGAACTAGATTGCAATAAGGCAACGGGACCCGACGGAATTCCGGCTATAGTACTCAAGAGCAGTGCTGCAGAACTTGCACCTGTACTATGTAAGCTGTTTAGCATGTCGTACTCCCAGAAGACGTTTCCTTCTTGCTGGGAAACCGCTCGCATTCAACCTATTCCAAAGAAAGGGAGGAAATGTCTGCCACAAAACTATCGTCCAATAGCGTTACTTTCAATGCTCTCAAAAGTAATGGAAAAGGCAATAAATGTCGAAATAATCAAATATCTAGAAGGCCACCGATTAATAAGTGGCAGGCAATACGGACTTCGGAGCCGTCGTTCCACTGGAGACCTGTTAAGCTACGTAACGCACTTATGGACGCAAGCAATTGAACAACACGGCGAATCCAGAGTCGTAGCCTTGGACATATCAAAGGCATTTGACCGAGTCTGGCATAGAGCCCTATTAGGCAAGTTGGCGTCTTATGGATTACCACAACAACTCTGCGGATGGATGCAAAATTTTCTTTTGGGAAGATCGATCCAAGTTGTGGTAGATGGTGTATCATCTAATTCGTTTGCTATAAATGCAGGAGTGCCCCAAGGATCTATTCTTTCCCCAACTCTATTTCTTCTCCACATCAACGATTTGCTTGGATCGACAAATAATGCCTGTGAATGCGGCTACATCACGCAGTCAGAGATGTGAACAAATTAGTTCTCTAAATGGTGATCTGGACAAAATCTTGAAGTGGGGAAAAGACAACTTGGTTGTATTTAATGCAAACAAGACACAGCTCACATTTTCCAGGAAAAATGCATCAACAGTTCCTCAGATCCAAATGGATGACCAGACGATCCAATCCATCCCAAGGACTCAATACACCTTCTAGGAGTCACAGTCAATTCAGGAATCACATGGCAGGACCACATATCCTATATCGCAAGATCGGCGTCCGCTAAGTTGAGCTACCTATTTAGAGCAAAGAGGTACTTTAGCCCCAAGCAACTTCTCCTTCTCTACAAAGCACAGGTTAGACCAGGCCTGGAATATTGCTCCCATATATGGAGCTCGGCCCCAAAAACATTCGCTTAACCTACTTGACAGCATACAGAGACGAGCAGTTCGACTTATTGTAGACCCTACACTCACATCGAATCTGCAACCGTTGGTGCACAGAAGACAAGTCGCTGACCTATGCTTGTTCTATAGGTACTTCCATGGTAGATGTTCCGAGGAACTCAAGGACATTATCCCTCGAAATGCAACTTTTGGGCGCCCCACAAGACAGGCTGCTAATGCTCATGACCATACAGTACACTTAACAACCGCGAGGACATCATCATTCCAAAACTCCTTCTGTTACAGGACAAGCAAACTTTGGAACTCGCTTCCTGGGGATATATTTCCAGAAGACTACAATTTGCAGCAATTTAAGTGCAGAACTAGCATACATGATGAAGCGTTATAGGTTTGCCTTTCCCGGGAGAAGTATTTAAAAAAAAACAAAAAAAACCATAACCTAATGCTACTGTATATTTGGTTCAAACTACAGGATCCTAGGCTTAGTTTCTCAAAACCATTCGTTCAAAAATGTTCTTAGGAATAGATGTAACAGTTTTTTTTACTCCATCGCCTCGCACTTCCTGGCATCCCTTCAGTTAATTGTTCGGAACCATGTGGGCCACTAAAAATGCTCAAGAATTTTTGTAATATCATTCAAGTATAGGTCTTACAACTGTCCCCTGTGGCATGCCATTAAATTAACGCGATGACATAGTTTGCAAGTGATATTCTAAAATTTGCCTGCCGTGACTTTGTCCACAATAAATGAGACAAGATAAATAAACGATCCAGGAACTACTTAATTAAATAGTGCACACATCACATAGCTGTCAGCATT
Source organism: Cheilosia soror (assembly GCA_949372485.1). Taxonomy (NCBI): domain Eukaryota; kingdom Metazoa; phylum Arthropoda; class Insecta; order Diptera; family Syrphidae; genus Cheilosia; species Cheilosia soror. The sequence continues at coordinate 31,323,516 of OX443561.1, read as the reverse complement.
TAAATACTTCTTGCAATGTCACTCTGGATGCCGTCATTGAGGCAGTGTATCTCATGATTTTTTTTTTCTCAGATCCGAATGCATATCTACTTTCCATCACACATCTGTGCGACGATAGACATGAACGTAATTTGTTAAAAAAAAACATATTCGCAAAATGTCTAGAATTAAAGTCGCCCCCACATACGTCAATGGAAAATTTAAATAAAGTCAAGCCCCCCGAAAATTCGACGAAACAAAAGAAATTTCCAAAAAAATGATGAACAATGAAAGGATTATTTTTCCCCGATTTTTTTCCTCTACTATCGTAAAAAAAAATAGTAAACAAAACAATTCTATTTTATATATAAAACGACCTTAAGATCACCAACGGCTATAACAAAAAAAAAGAAAGCAACCATATTTCGACGTAATTCTGAATAAGTATCTAAAGATAGATTGTCGCGACAAGTTGACGAGGACACCAGAGTCAAGAGTCCGTCCCACGAGAATGCATTTGATTATGTTATCAAGTAACCGACTGAAAACATGCATTCATGTGTGTAGTGTTGAATGAACAACGCTTGAAATAGAACTGAAGAAAATGCCTCTGAAAATAAAATCAAAAAGTTCACGCAAACTTATCTCTATTGCTGTTGCTATTTTCTGAATCGGAAATGCGTTACAATTGAGTCACGATACCTTTAGGAACACGTTCCACTTTCAACAAGTAGTTGTTGCCAAAATCGGTTCCATTGTTAAATTCCACATTTGGATAGCTATAGCAGCACTCCAAGGCCCGTTTCGCACACACAATCACTGATGACAAGTGTGTGGAATTTCATGTTTCAATTGATTAATTAGAAATGATTTACTTGTCTGACATGCATGTCACAGCCGATGAGATTCTTTTCCACACAATTTTTCAATAGCAATATTTTTATGCTAATTTTGTACGTAGTATAGAGAAAGCAATGTGTTTGAGGCTTTGTTTACATTGTTAGTAGACTAAATTGATTTTTCAGATGGTAAGTACACACTGGCACCGATCGTAGAGATAACAATAAAAATTACTTTAAAATCTTGGGAACACAAATTCTCACTATGAATGGTGTGAATGGGCGTCATTGACATTGTGGGCGCGGGGGTTTACGGTTCACATATTGGCACTTATTAAAATATTTTTGCATGATATAATTTATTTAAAAATAGATTTTTAATGCGGTGCTTTGTCACGATCACAATAAAATTCAATAAGTGACATTTATTTGTCTTGGCATTCGGTAGAATTCCTGACTGTGTTTGATTTTGTTTGACAGGCGTCGCTGTTTTTTTTCGCTTTGATCTTGTTTACATTATTTTGATTTTTCTAAAAACATATGTAATTCTATAAAAATACATTGAGAAGAGACTAAGTAGCTAGAAGAATCTACAAAAGGCTACGTTCGTAATGCAGCGAAAAGGGTTGATGACCTTCGTAGCTTCGCGCTGTTTGGTAAATCGCTGTCGCGAAATCCAACCTGAACCTTGCATTTTATTTTTAGTACATCGAGTTTTTAGCGGCTAATGTGTCATTGGTTATGAATACTTCGAGCCTTTCATTTATCATTACTCTACCCGAAGATTTATATACAAAAGAAAAATAAAGGGTTTTTCAACAGGGACGCTACAAAAGTAGAGCGACAGGGAGCAAACGACGCCGAATTTCATGCCGATCTTTTGACATTTCTCTTCAGTAAGGTTTGCCATTTCATGATGGAAAGATATACGAGCCAACAACGAGTCGAAATTATTAAAATTTACTACCGAAATTCGGAGTCAGTGGCCTCAACGTTAAGAGCGCTACGTCCAATTTATGGTCGTCATAATCGTCCTAATCGTGAATTGGGCTGAGCAACAACTTGAAAATGATTCGGATTTTCATCGAAAAATCATCTTCAGCGATGAGGCTCATTTCTGGCCGAATGGCTTCGTCAATAAACAAAATATGCGGTATTGGTCAGACAGCAATCCACACATACTCCATGAGTCATCATTGCATCCCGAAAAAATTACGGTCTGGTGTGGTTTATGGGCCGGCGGCGTCATTGGGCCGTACTTCTTCCGTGATGATCAAGACCGGCACGTTACTGTGAATGGGAATCGCTACCGTTCAATGATAACCGAATATTTTTGGCCCCAATTGGATGATATGGACTTGGAGGACATGTGGTTCCAACAGGACGGCGCCACAAGCCACACAGCGAATGTCACAATCAATTTATTGGAAACCAAGTTTGGAGAACGTGTTATCTCACGAAATGGTCCAGTCGGTCGTGAGATTTGACGCCATTAGACTATTTCCTGTGGGGCTACGTCAAGTCTATGGTCTATGCCAACAAGCCGGCGACGATTGATGAACTTCGTACGAATATCGAACGTGAAATTGCAGCAGTATCGGCCGATTTATGCTTGAAAACCGTCGAAAATGTGGTTCAGCGTCTGGACTTCTGCAAGCGTGCCCGTGGTGACCATGCAAAAGAAATCGAGTTCCATACATAATGCCATCGAACGTACTTTCACAGGAATAAAGAATTTCATTGATATCCAAAACCGTTTTTGTTTTATTTAAAAAAAACTTTTGTAGCGCTCTTATTGAAAAACCCCGTATAACTTTAGGGATTCTTCTCAAGAGAATACTGTTGCTGCATTAAATGCTGCCAATTCCAAAAAAAAAAATGTCAACATGACATTTTTGGTACTCAAAACCGTGGCTCCCTCTTTTAGTTGGCTATTTCTCTATACTAAAATAAGTGCGGAAACGCTATCGACAAAAAATGGTCTTGGGAATTCAATTGGTTGACAATCTTGACAATTTTTTCCACCTAAATAGAACTCGAGATAAGACCACACTTGAGATGATTACCAGCAAAAATATATCTTTGGAGACGGAATTTATGATGATCTGTCACTCATCTCTAAACTGTAAGATTGACATGGTCGCGGCACTGCTAAAGTTTATAATAAATGACGGAAATGCATTTTACAATCGTGGAACGATTCAAGACCACCTACAATGAATACCCCTATTAGATTTCCGATAAATGACGGCTTGTTTCCAAGCGATATCACGTTGCACTGTTGTGATGCGAACTACGCCGTATATATCGCCAGCTATCTATTTCTAGTTGTAAGTTTAGAAATCAACTAACAAATTAGAAAAAACAACGAATTTACTTCTGGCAATAGAGTCAGTTGGAGGGCTATCTCTTAAAGTCCCACACTTTTGCCATTAAGCCGTTTAATATAGAAAATGCTAGAAAAGAGAAATGCGCCATGAACGCTTAGTCTTACATCACTAAATATAAAGTACAGTTTCATGTCACATGAAAAAAAAAAAAAACAAGTCCCGACAATTAAACGTAATGATGTGTAGGCGCTGTAGATAACCCTCACCAACAATCGGGAGTAAGAAGTAGCACATAATAGCTCCGTCAATGCTTTCTGTCACCCGACTACAAAAAGAGAGAATAGTGTAATAAAAAAAACGACTCAGTGGAATAAATTTATCTCCATCGTAGCATCTTAGGCAACACATACCGAATGCTGGATCCCTTGCTGGTCACGATGACTTGTCCCCAGAGGCGCTAACAAAATAAAAGATAAACTCAACCAAAGAAAAAAACAAAAAGGGTCAAATCTGATGGAACGAACGAACTACATCCAAACATTAATTATGCTGTCCAAGTGCTTATGAGAAGTATTTACTTTGTGTATAAGTGGGCGGGCGGGTATTTCCTTTTTACTACGGAACTAAAACTGTTATCATAGAACAACGGCGGAACAAGCAGCAAGTTTAATTTATCTCGGAACCATGGTTCTACTCTATGCATCACAATTCCGGGAAGTCAAGTCGCATGCACAGCACAGGCAAACTGCACAGTGAATTCAGATTGCTATTCGCAGGACGTGCTAGACATAGTAAGTCATGTTCCGCACACGGTAACTATGCCAAAAGAGAGAGAAAACATAAACAAGTCAGCAAACGGTTGCCCATTGTCGTTAATGACTTCCGACATTCGATGTCTTTGACTTTTTTGTTCGTCTTTTGAAAACCAATCCAAGCAGCACTCACACTCACACCGATGGTGGTCATTAGGGAATACTAATTGGATATGGGTGCGCGTTTTATTGTCTTATTGTCAGAGGGGGAACTACTTTACCGACAGAAATAGACTTCTTCTAAAATTTATTGAATTGCCATACGAAATTAATTTTTAGTTTATTGATTGGATCGCGCAATGATTTGAGAATATGACAGGAAACGAAATGACGGCGGAACTGTAGTGATTACCTTTTTGGACGTCTTGAGCGAACGGTTTTACCAAAAGTTTGTCTCAGTTCTTTAAGCAGAGCCATCTCGTGTAGATCTAGAAGCTTCTTTCGTGGCTTACGCCGCCGCCGCCGCTTGATTCTCCGCAGGGGATACAGTTTTTGCTTGTCCCTTATTCTAGTCCTGTGCGAACCGAAATGCCTCGTTGTAGGCTTTTGTTTATTTGGAAATTCAAAATCTTTCCTTTTACGTCGTCTGAGTATCTAAAATTAACAACGAGATGAATATAATTGATTTAAAGGAATTCTGTCAAACATTACACGGCCGCCGTGGAAGAATCTTTGTTCTCTGTTCGACAAACCATTCCAGGCAATGGCAGCTTCATGGTACAACTGTGGAATGTCGTAGTCCATTCGATTTTGACGAAATTTCCGGAGGAAATTTATATAAGGATTTTTATACAATAATTCCGGTTGACGTTCGAAAATTGCTGAAAGATTTACGTGTCGTCTTGTTTTTGTCCGAGTTGAAGACCGTCGATTCATTTGGGATTAGAAAATTTCAGAAACGAGGGATTTGATTTTTTGTCGATCGAGTTTTTGGAAGTCATTTGCAGGGGGAACTTTTTTTTAATCGAAAATGTAATCGTTCAAGTATCAAAGCGTAGGCACTTGACTGAGTATGTCAAGTTTACAGGAAAAGAAATTAAATCGCGTCATCCTTCCTTTTTTTGTGAGTTAGGGAAGCAGTGTTACATGTAGCATTTGTTACACTGTAACTTTTTTTTACAGTGTTACCTGTATGAACTGCTCCATTATAACAAAGATGGCGGAATAATTTATGGGCTCAAGTAAAGAACAAGACGAAAAGGTTGTGACGATTTCTAGTCAAACTTTTTTGTAGTTCGAAGCTATTTGTTAAACCTCTTTTCAACCAATTTTGTTGATTTTTTTTTTAATTTAATTTAATTTTTAAACATTCAAAATCGTATATTTCGAAAACCACAAATCGAATGAGCTCAAACTTACAGATAATCTTAGGTATTGGCCCTAGAGTGCTCCTGTAAAGATTGGTCAAAGGGGAGTGGTACCTCCAATACAAGAAAAAAAAAACTAATTAAAAAAGCAAAAAAAGGCCTGGCGAAGCTGGCGGGGGTTCAGCTAGTTTGCTTATAAATGTCTGTCTGGACAGAAGTATTACAGGTTATTACAGTGCCGAACTGGCCGACAAATTTTAGCAATCCGTCAAAGAGCTAGTGGGTCATTCATTCCATGTAAAAAACGTCTAAAGTCGAATGCATTAAGCAAGATCTGTTAGACAGAAGAATATTCATTAAAGATTTGAATTAAGTGAACAAACGATTAGGAGATGAGCAGTGCGGCTTTCGTCCCGGCAGAAGCACAACCGACCAGTTATTCACTCTCAGAATGGTACTTGAGAAGGCTTGGGAGTATGCTACACCTGTTTACGCTTGCTTCGTAGATTTGGAGAAAGCATACGACCGAGGCAAACTCTGGAGTGTATTACAGGAGTATGGAATTGATGGTTCTCTCTTGAGAGCCATTCAATCTCTTTACACAAACTGTAAAAGCTGTGTTCGGGTAAACGGCGTTAAATCAATACCTTTCACCGTGGGCGTTGGACTTCGCCAGGGGTGCGTCTTGTCGCCTCTCCTTTTCATTACTTATATGGACTGGATGTTACAGCGCAGTCTTGGCGAAGAACGTTTCGAATTGGGAGATCTGAGGATAAGTCATTTGCTCTTCGCTGATGACTTGGTCATCCTTGGGTCCTCTCAGACTGAACTTCAGCGCGCACTCGATCGGTTTGTAGCCGTTTGTGTTGAAGCTGAGATGAAGGTAAATGTGAACAAATCTGAAGTGATGGTCGTCTCTAGAACGACTGTTCAATGCACTCTGCATGTTAGTGGAGTCCCATTGAAACAGGTGGAGAAGTTTAAGTATCTCGGGGTCTTATTCACGAGTGATGGAAGGAGCAATGCCGAGTTTTCCTGTAGGATTGGTCAAGCTGGATCGATTTTGAGACAGCTTGGTCATTCTGTTATCAGGAGGACTGAACTTGGTGTCAAAGCTAAGTTGTCAGTCTTTAATTCGGTCTTTGTTCCAACTCTTACCTATGGTCATGAGGTTTGGGTAATGACCGAAAGAATAAGATCGCGAATACAAGCTGCCGAAATGAGATTTCTCCGTAGTATTGCTGGTGTGACCCATAGAGATCAGAAATACCAGAATAGGTGAGGAACTCAATGTCGAGCAGCTACTTCTCCGGACGGAGCGATCCATGCTTCGGTGGTTTGGTCATGTTAAACGCATGTCCCCGACCAGGATTCCACGACGTGCTATGGAATCCGTACCATCGGGCAGGCGTCCCCTAGGTAGACCCAGGATGAGATGGTTAGATCAAATTCATAATCTCTCCTCTACCCGTATGGGGATTGCCCTTGATGATTTAGAGTCGATGGCGGAGGATCGAGAGCTATGGAGGGTCCACTTGAGCAACCTACACCCGCGACCCACTTAATGGACAAGCGGACCATTGAAAATGAATGAATGAATGAAATGAAATGAACATACTTCAAAGCGCTATATTTCTATAAAGGTTTACAGATACAGGCTAAGCGATTAACACTCGAAAGACTGTCAAGGTTTAAGAACTTGTTGGGTTAATGTTTTCTATTACAGAACTTATAATTATGTAGTTGTTGGCGTGTTTTTTTGAAGGCACTAATTTTGGTTTCAAGTCTTTTAATTCGACAGCTTTGGAAATAAATTTAAAGTGTGCCAACAAAATATTTCGAAAGAGTTTAAAAAGAAATAAATAAAAGTTGGAGGTATATAGGACCCTAGGCCTAGCCTCTTAACTGTTCTTTTGTGTTGATAAATAGAATTCAATTTTAAGCTATATCCAAATGGTTGAGTTGTTAGGTATACTTTCGTATGTTTGCCAGACTTTTGCGAAAGGGAGCACAGGTTAGATATATGAACTTCGGGACAATGTGGATGTTTTCCAAATGAGGCAAAACCCGTCTGCGTCTGTAGCACAGTAACCTTTGCTCTTCTATTGTGTTTATTTGATAAAATTGTAAAATTGAGTTGTTTTCCTTATAAGCGGACAAATTTGTTGGTAACGTCAGTGTCCGCTTATGAGAGAGGTCAATGTACAACTGTCCGATATAAAACCGAACTTTAAAAAAACAATATTTATAAAGGGTGGCCATTTAGTGATTTCTTTTTAAATCACTGGTTATTTTGACACTGACTACTGACAGCTGTTTCCCGCTCGAAATCTTGGCAGAATGTCAAGATCATACCTCCGCGGAACGAAATGAGTCGCTTTACGCTTGAACAACGTTGGGAAATATTGAAACTCACTGTATTTACTTATTGGATAAAATTGTCAACGTGATGTTCTTAATTTTTTAAGAAACTTGGCTCTGTGACTAGCTAAAAACAAATCTTAAGAATATAGGCTTCAATACGTTAAATAGGTCCATACCACAATTACATGTTTGTTATGAATTTGTCGATCACAGAATTTTTTGTCAAACCAAAAGCTTACCTGTAATGAAAAAGAAAATAAAAATTAATTTAATAAAATCGCTTGAATGTGAAAATAATATAATTTAACGAAAATTAATTAGTGCAAACAGAAAATACTTTTGAAAAGGTTATTTATTTTGGTACTTGCTTAAATTTTTACTTATATGGTTACTGAATACAGATACAAGCTGTCGATATGACATATAGTGATGGAAAAAATAATAGAAACAAGCTTGTTCTTCGTCGCTTATCGAAAAAATAAAATGTTTTCGGGAAAAAAGATAAAAGATAAATTAAACCCATACTAATAGTTTTTAATGAAGAGATGTAACATTAAAGTTTTCAATAAAAAAAGAAGGGAAATAGTAAATAAATGTCTAGTCTGGTTTTCCTTAATGTTGGCCTGGAAAAAATAATAGAAACAAATTATTAATTTTTTTTTCTGTGAGGAATTAATTTACAGAAAAGGTGTTTCATATCCTTTTAATACTTGGTCGCGTTGCGTCCTTATTTTTAATAACGGCTTCACATCTTCGTCCCATGGAATGTATCAACTTGGCACAAGTTTCGGGAGTTATAGAGTGCCATGCATTTTGATTAATTGACCACAGTTCTTCCTTGTTTTTGGCTCTGCAACCGCCGATCCTGCGCTTAAGAACGGCCCATAGATGGTCTATCGGGTTAAGATCAGGAGATTATGATGGCCACTCCATAACATTGATTTTGTTCTTACGAAACCATTATTTGGGCAACTTTGAGGAGTGCTTGGGGTCATTATCCTGCATTAACTCCCAATTAATAGGCATGTCCTCTTCAGCAAATGGCAGCATAACAGTGTTTAAGATTTCCACATAGTCTACGGCACACATTTTATCCTTTACCATGAAACCGGGACCAACCCCATATGCTGAAAAGCATCCCCCAAATCATAAATTTTCCGCCGCCAAGTTTAAATGCCTTCTTTGTATATTTGGGATCGAATTTGGAATTCTTTGGTCGTCTGACGTACATTTTCCCATCGGAAGCAACCTTATTGGCCATGGTTTCATCCGACCATAAGACGTTATTTCAATTAGCACGGTGGCAGTGTTTGTTGGCGAAACTTAGTCTCTGCTTAATATTTTTTTTTGGTCAAGTATGGAACTTTTCTAGAACTTCTTCCAGGAAGACTTAATTCCTTTAATCCACTCCTTATCGTACGACTTGTAACTAGTGCGTTTACCTCATTTTTTAGGTCTGTTGAAGAGAAAAATAGCTTCTTCTTGCATAGTTTGTCAAATCGTGGAGTCGTTTTTTGTTTTCTGGTACTGGTTTTTAATTTTGGACTTGAATGGAAGGCTGTGAATACTTTCTAGAACACTTCATGACATTAGTTTCATTCATTCATTTTTTTGAAGTCTTTTCTTAGCTTTTTTATCACCTCACGCTCAGACCTGGTGCAATGGACTTCAAGACCCACTTTAACAAAATTTTAATTTCACTGTTTTAAGATTTTCATCTAAAAAATACTAAATTACAGGATAAACTAAGTTACCACTATTTCAATTGAAATAAGACCGGACTTTACTTGAAAACTACTGGTGCCGACTGTTTCTATATGTTTCTATTATTTTTCCAGCCAAAATAACATTTCTGCTCATACTTTTTACTGTTACACGAAAACCAAAAGCTGATAAGAGCAAATTTCTGCAGCATTTCAAAGTACTGTTACCTAGCATTTAAGCGTAGAATTGATTTCGGAGAAAGACCAAATTGTATGCAGTTAATGATGGTTCAACATAATCGCCCCTATCATGAAATTCGCCGGGGGGGAATTGTTCACGGAAAAGAATATTTTGGTATCGTCGAATCCAAAAAGTGAACAGAAATCTGGAAAAAAAAAACTCACACCCTACCAATAGTATGTGGTAATATTATGTATATACCTACCTATATGACATAATAACTGTTCAATTTGCGGATTCGACGATACCAAAATATTCTTTTTCGTGAATAATTCCCCCCGGCGGATTCCATGATAGGGGTGAATGTAAATATTTGTTTCTATTATTTTGTCCATAACTGTATGTACATCTTCGTCAGACCTTGAGAGCGGAAGTATAGATTTGACATCTAGACATGTCAAGTAGTTTTAAATAAACGAAAAAAAAATGCTTTTAGTGGACATTATTTGAGCGTTTGAGCGGCAACCATGTTTTTCTGGGCCTGTTTCACTTTTGTGTAGCTGAGCGAGAAACGTAAACAGAACCAGCACTTACTATAGAACGAAAAAGCTTTCTGTTCTGTCTCATTTTCTGTTCCTGTTTCTGTCCTTTGTCACTTGGTGCCTTTTGTACGGTTTCTAGAACTTTCGGCCCAGGTACCATCTTTCGTTTTGAGGTAGCTTGGTACATTCGTCTCTTTTGAGAGTTCTTTATGTAATCTCGAAGCCTCGTCTGTGTCCGAGATTGATTCGCAGAACAGTTTACACGTAACTCTTTTGGATTTCCTGATTAAGTATTTGAATTACCTTTTGCTTTCAATAAACTCATTCCATGTGGTGTCATCCCTGACTAACTTCGCCCTGTGGTAAAGTTTCCCTACTTCTTTCTCTTTCAGACCTATCTCCCTATTCCACTTCCACCATTTAGGTTGTACCCAGGGCTGACTTTATGCGACTAAAGTTGCATTTTTCCCCTTTTCTTCTTTCTATCCCCACCACTTTTCCAAAATTGTCCATATTTGCCCCTTTTCTGTATTTCGTTGATAATTTTCCCATTTTGAAGAAAAACACGTTTTTGTATGAAACACGAAATGTTACATAATAAATACTTCACGAAACGAGCTGACAACTGGGATCTGTATGCGTCCTTTTTCTTTTAGCTATTGTCCTATTGTCATAAGTTTAGCCATTATAGCCATTTAGCCATAACTTCCATGTTCAATGCAACAATAAGGTAGAACGAGACGAGAATATGCGTAAGCCATTTTAACTTTAGCGAATTTAACTCGTTTTGCGTTTTTTTTTCTGCCATTTTTAGGCAGATTATAGTATTGCCCCTTTTTGTATGCAAATCCCCTTTTTTTTGCGACTTTTTCAAAATCTTCGAAGTCAGCCCTGGCTGTACCCTAAATTTTTGGAGTTTTATTTTCCGGGCATACTTTCTCAAAAGCTGTTGTCAGTGTTTTGTGAATCGGCTCTACCGCCCTGTCTAAGTCCTTGGCAGTATTGGTAGGATCAAGCTGGTTGTCAAGATGCTAATTTACCACTTCCGCATATTTAGCCCAAATCTGCTTCTTTAGGATTCCTATGGAAACTACATTCCCCACTATAGAAGTTTACTTTAAAGCGTATCCATCGATGATCTGACATAGACGCTTCCCCCACAAACCTCCAATTTCCAACTACCAACCTTATCTGTATTGGAGACAGGGGCGATATCTAGAACCTCCTCGCTATTTCTAACTACAGAAGTAGGTGAATTTCCTCTGAGGTTGGAAGCTATATAATCACAAATTCTGAGCTGTAAAAAAAAATGTGCATGTAGAATAAAAATCCAAAACACGTCGACTACATGGGCTCAATAGAGCTTCAGTTCGAGACGACAGGGAATACAGAACCTCCAATTGAAATATGTTCTAAATGCTAGACCCTTAAAGCTACGCGCCCGGAACGCAGAGGATATCAGGCTACAATGTCGTAGTCAGCAGCTTGTAGAAAGAAGAAAGCAATTTAATTACCTACTCTTGAAACTGTACGCACTCTTCTGTCAGCACTATTGAAATGTGATTCCGCGACGAACACTGACGCTTTAAAGCACAGTTTAAGAGGTCACAAGTGCATTCTCGCATTCAAATTTGTATAGGGTTAATCGAAGTTCACAATCCCCAATAACATGCCACAAGGTTCCCTTCACAGTCTATTACATTTCTTTTGTTTTTGTTTTTTTCTTGATTTAAAGATGATATCATCAACAATATGACCTTGTCGCGCTTGTTTGTCAATCCAATCATCAATCAACAGACCTGAAAACCTAAAAACAACTTCATTTCGTTGAACTGACAGCGCTACACTACAAGAGCTGCCGCCGCATATTGTGCGCTATCGAGACAAGTGCGCCGGTTGAACAACTATGTCAATGCGCGCTCCAAATCACTTACTTGAATTGTTTTTTATTTTTTTATTTTTTTGTCTTCCACTCCCGATATGAAGACGGAAATTGAATTGTGACACTGACAACATAGCTGCGCTTATCTGAGGAAATGCCAGTTGCGACGATGTATTTCTGTCGACAGAACTTATGCATCCATATCCATAGAGTGCCGGAGCGTTTCCTCACTTAGCCTGCTTGTGCAATATGCGAACATTGCGTGTGTCTATAGCCTTCTGTCAAAAACATAAAAACTGTCACCACTGACATAATAAATCGCAATGCAGTTACCAGTTTTACAGTGTTATGCTACAGAGGATTTAATTACTCAAAAAAAAAAAAAGGAAGGCCTTCCCCAATTGTTTTCATTTAACAAAAAAAAAAAAAAATAATAAGAAAAACCCCAAAGAAGCTACCGAACTTGACCCTCAGCCAGGCAGGTACACTTCCTTTACCTCCGATCTCGGATTCAAGTGAATGATTGATGTAGTGACATGTTTTATGGACTTTTTAGTGGTTTTCAGTGTTTCCAGTGAAATATACGGTTGCAACCGCCAACTCCCTCTGTTATCGATGGCAGTGATGATAAAAAAGTGAAAAAGTTATGCTTGGATGGTGATTCATTTGCGATGTAGTCAATTTATTATTATGCCCGTCCATTTGACCCTTATTGTTAGAAATGGTGGCAAAAACGAAGGAAGACCTAGCAAAGTTTGCTGCCGCCTCATACTCAGTCTTCTTCTGACCATCATTTTGTGACGGTGGGGGTGGAGAGTTGTACTACACGGTTCGCTGCGTAGTTGACGAATGGGGTGAACCATGGATGCGTGGCTATGTTGTTAATAGGCTTTGGCCGAGGGGCCTGTGTACATGATAAACGGCTTAGGTAGGTATATATGGAAAAAATGTTGCAACATATAATATTTTTAGAAATTATGATACAGGAGGGTGGAGGGGTCGGTCTTTGGTAGTGAACCGTAGTAAATTGAGGTAGTCTTATGTAATGCGAGTGTCTCTCCTAATTAGTACTAACTGCCCACGGAGAGTGGTTGTTAACAAGGTTTCATTATTAAATCACAATTTATGTGATTTGTGTTACTATATAGGGGTAGGTAGGCCTTATCTTGAGAAGTTGCCAAATTTTTTGTTTGTTGTCGGGTGTATACATCTATTTGGCAGTAAATATTTTGCGGATGTGATATAGAGGAGGATGTTAGCCAAGAATTCTGGAACATTGCGAGGTAATGGCATATCGCATATATGTAAATTGGGTCAAAAGAGAGATATTTTTTCTAGATCCTTATGAGAAGATTCCATGGACCAAAAAGTTGTACTAAGAAGTAGGAAATAATTGGAGTTCTAATAAATGTATTTTGATGTCAAAGTGCGACAATAAGGCGAGATAATAACCCCTATTCCCGTTGGCGTTTGTCGTATACGACTCATGTTTCGTGTCGTTGTAAAACGATGTGCAGATTTTTGTTTTAACTTTTGTTTTGTTTTCTATGTGTTCACCATTATTTCAATTCATTTGTTTAAAAAATATTACAAAAATCGACTAAAAAACAAAGTGAAATACGAGTCGTTTACGACAAACGCCAACGGGAATATGGGTCAATGTATGACATACCTTGAACACGCATATCTCTGACTTAAATATTGTTAAAAAGATGTACAGGTAAATTGAGAAGTTGCATACTGAATTTTTAAACCTTCCTATCGTTATAGCAACGGCGCGGCAACCGGCAGTGGCAGGATACGATCGCGAGGGTGAGCCTTAACTCATCCTTGCATCCACATACCTATTTTTCTGCAGTGTCTTTCAAGCGGAAATAGCTGCTATAACCCTAGCAGCAAAGGACCTAAAGAGACAGCACATTACCGACCAACAAATGGTATGCTAAGTACCAAGTCGTATGTATATTCCGGGTAAAGAACAGGCGAATGAGCTTGCAAGAAACGCATATTACGCACTAGAATCTGTTAGAACTCCGCTATGCACGTTTGCCAAAAAGATTGACATTGAATGAAGAAACAGCGATTGGCAAGAGTGATTCTTCGTTTGATTTCTACGCCGATGCCGATGTCGTTTTGCGAGGACAAAGTCTTTAACTAGTTCTAAGTTGTATCTGTCCACTGTGACGTTTTGTCCGAGTCGCTGATGTTGAGAGTCCTTTCTCTATTACAGCACATTACTTCGTCATTTACAGCCAGACCCATGATACCCCTACCAGGTTTTAGAAAATCTAATATTCTTATGTATCTTACCTCGTTAAATTTTAGGACGGAGGGTGACCGTAGCAGTCTAACCCCGCCTATTGTCTCTGACGAAGTGTTTGAAGTGTCGAGATGTAGTTGAATAATGTAGTCAGATCCTCCTGATGGCCGTTAGTCTTCGGCTAAAAGATGAAGTGTGACCGAAACTGTCGGCTTGTAAGGAGTGTGACTGGTACAGTTTGGAGACGGATGTTTGCATCAATCTGCTCCACTGTTTGACGTGAAAAAAGGGTGACAATTTTGTCTTCGGGAGAGACGGAAGGTAACTGAAACAGTCTAGCCTCCCCTATTGTCTGTGACGAGAGAGAAACTGGTGTCAAGCAGAAATGGGTGATGGAAGCAATCTATCCTACTGCTTGATGGTTTCTGAATGAAAATTTACCATAAATGACGAAATTTGTTTTTTTTTTTTTTTTCGACATAATAAACGAGCTACCTATACTAAAGGGTCCGCCATCTAACGTTTTTTTTTTCAACTACTGCTTATTCCGCGAATGGTAACACTTAGCTCATGTCTGATTTGTCAGATAATTAGTTTTATCCTTCCGCTGAACGAATATGGTTGTGTATACGCTTGAACTTACTTAGATGGCGCTACAGTCCGGGGTGGACCTGGGCCTCAACCAACACGCCTCTCCAGTTAGCACGATCTTTGGCTAACTGCCTCCAGTTGCGCACTCCAAGTTGGTTGAGGTCCCCTTCCACTTGTGCGCGCCACCTAAGGCGAGGTCTTCCTCTACTGCGTTGTCCCTCCGGGTTGGAATCGAAGACTCTTCGGGCCGGAGCGTTGGTGTCCATTCGCTCTACATGTCCTAGCCATCTTAGTCGACTGATACGTACTTTTCTGACCAAGTCGATGTCGCTGTACAGCTCGTAGAGTTCGCTGTTAAATCTCCTCCTCCAAAGCCCGTCAACGCAAACGGGACCGAAAATCACTCGAAGAATTTTGCGTTCGAAGCGCCCAAGGAGATCTTCATCCGCTTTTGACAACGTCCATGATTCTGCGCCATAAAGCAGGACTGGGATGATGAGGGTCTTATATAGAGTCTCCTTGGTGTTTCTCAACAAGGCCTTACTAATCAATTGCCTTCTTAGGCCAAAGTAGCAGCGGTTGGCAAGTGTAATTCTTCGCTTGATTTCTGATGTGATGTCATTTTCAGAATTAATAGCGGAGCCGAGGTAGACAAAGTCCCGAACTACCTCAAAGTTATAGCTGTCTATCGTGACGTTCTGTCCGATTCGTCGATGTTGTGTGTCCCCTCTTGTTGACAGCATATATTTCGTTTTGCCCTCATTCACCACTAAACCCATTTTTGCCGCCTCTGTACTGATACTTGCAAACGCACCAGTGACAGCTCGCTGTGTTCTGCCGATGATGTCGATGTCGGCAGCGTATGCAAGTAGTTGCACAGACTTTTGGAAAATTGTGCCCCTGGTGTTGGCTTGCGAGTTTCGCACAATTTTCTCAAGAATGATGTTGAAAAAGTCACATGACAGCGCATCACTTTGTCTAAATCCTTTTTGTGACATCAAAGGTCTCGGTGAGATTGTTTCCGACCTTTACGGAGCAGCGAGCGTTCTCCATCGTCATTCTGCACAATCTGACAAGTTTGGCAGGGATGCCAAAACTAGACATGGCTCTGTATAGCTCGTCTCTATAAATGCTGTCATATGCTGCTTTAAAATCGATAAATAGGAGATGAGTATCGATTTGGACTTCTTGGGTTTTCTCCAGGATCTGCCGTAGTGTGAATATTTGGTCGGTTGTGGACTTACCGGGCCTAAAACCGCACTGATAGGGTCCAATCAGTTCGTTGACAAATGGTTTTAGGCGTTCACACAGTACGGCAGACAGAATTTTGTAAGCGATGTTAAGGAGACTGATGCCTCTATAGTTGGCGCAGTTTAGAGGGTCTCCTTTCTTATGGATCGGGCAAACAATGCTGAGGCTCCATTCATCAGGCATACTTTCCTCTGACCAGATTTTAGAAACGAGTTGGTGTATGCTCTCTACCAAGTCATCCCCTGCTGCCTTAAAAAGCTCGGCCGATAAACCGTCGTACGCTTGAACAACGCTGGGAAATATTGCGACATTACTTTAAAAATCATGGTAATGTGGGCCTGCGATCGACTTAGAGAAGATGCCGATTTTGCCAAAAAAAATCATCTTTTCAGATGAAGCTCATTTTGATCTTGGCGGGTATGTAAACAAGCAATATTGTTGCATTTGGGGCACAAAAAACCCGCACGCATACAGTGAAAAGCCGATATACCCAAAAGGAGTCACTCTTTGGTGCGGATTTTGGTCCAGAGGCATAATTGGGCCATTTTTCTTCGAAAATGAGCAAGGAGTGGCCGTTACAGTCAATGGCGATCGTTATCGGGCCATGTTGAACGAATTTTTGTTCACAAAAATTTAAGAGTAGGATATTGGCAACATTTGGTTTCAACAGGACGGCGCTACGTGCCACACAGCCGAAGCTACACTCGATGTTTTGCGCCCTGTTTTTTTGAAGATCGCATTATCAGCCACAGAGCTGATGTCGTTTAGCCACCGCGGAGCTGCGATTTGACACCGTTGGACTATTATTTGTGGGGTGCCGTAAAAGATAAGTGTTACGCCGACATGCCAGAGACAATTGACGCTTTAAAGGACAATATTCGTGAAGCCATTGGTGAAATACAGCTGCACACAATCGATAATGTGCTTAAAAATTGGACCGATCGTGTAGGCTACTGCATGGCCAGCCGAGGAAGCCATTTGGATGAAATTATTTTCCATTATTAACCGGAAGGATTGTACTTTCAAATAAAAAAAGAAATTTGAGAAAATATTCAGTAGTTTTTTTTTTTATAGCATTTTCAAAAAAAAAAAAAGTTTTTTGGCGGACCCTTTAGTACGTTCCGGGATGTGCTACTGCTACCTCAGCATCCCAGCACACTATCCCCTGTGCCAGTTCGGCCACACGTTTCGTCATTCCCCTTCTAAATAAAAACAAATCAATGGCGTAGTGATGACACTTCTGCAATACTAACAAGTGGGAAAACACATTTTTTCTAAATTCAAAATTCATACTTTTCGCAATTTTGCAAAACAGTTCTCATTTCTTTTTATAAACAAAACTGTTTTCAACTAAAACAGTGGTTTCCACTCTAATAAACTTTTCAAAAGAAAATAGAAAAAAAAAAAAAACCAAAATACACTCTCAACCAATACATTTATCTATCTATATTTTTGTTCCAAATATTTGGACAGATGCTGTGATAAAACAGCAAGAGTCCACAAAATAAACACTTCAATTCATTTCGATCGTAAAAATAAAAAAAAAAAAATATTTTTCTCTCTCTATCCGAATGGTAAACTCACAATTAGCATCTGTTTGTGTATGGTTATGGTATAGCCCTGGTCAGTTTTTATTACCCCCCCTACATGTGCACAATCAAACCCAACCGCAGAATGTACATACGTAAATTGCCAGAGCTAACATATGCTGTGAGTATGGAATGGGGGCTGTTCGCCCCAATAAGCACACTCTGGTGTCAAACAAACAGACAGACAGAAAAATGGAACAAAGCTCCGACGTCATCGTCGCCGTGAAAGCATCATCAACTGTCTCAGTACCCTAATCATAACCTAATCTGTAACCGTGTAGTTCGAGTCTCGGGTGGGATTTGCAAAAAAAAAAACACCCTCTGTCTACACAAAAAAGCGTTAAAAGTAAAAGTTCAACTTTGAGTGTCTAATCTGCGTTGAGACCCAAATCCTCGTAGCCGCAACAAAGGTGTTGGAAGCGCTTCATAATATATAGAGTATTCAAATGAGCTTGTGTTTCAAACACGGTCTATAGTTTATTACGTGCTTCGGTTTGCTAATACTAATCTGGCGTTCAAGAGCGACATAAAGATGTAGATGCGGGGCTGCGTGAATTAATTACATTTCACGGATATTTTGTTGTTGCTGCTTCTGTTGCATGTGTGCGCCTCGCTCAGTTATGCTCGTTGAATTTTCTTTTAATTTATTACAACTATTAACTGTTGTTGTTTTCACAGCAATTTTTTGTCTTCATTTGGCGTTTCTTTTTTGTCTGAAATATGGGCTAAGATTAACATTTCAGTGAGAGCGAGATTGGATACATTTTTTTTTCTGGGGGGATGCAGGAGCAAAATGTGAAACTGAAAGTGGTTTTTGTTTTCAAAATTAATTATATTTTTATTTTTATTTTTGTTTTTTAATTAGATTTTTGCTTAGACAATTTTTGGAGGGATTTTGTTATGAAAAATAGGCGCACTCATCTAAATTTTTAGAGACCTTTATGACCGACGGAGAAGTATACTAATGACCATAATAAACTTTGATTGAGGTTGCTGTAGTAAAAATACCTCCAGATATATTAAAAGCTTTATCGTAGTCGTTAAAATTCTAGATGAGGCAATAACACACAAGAGACCATATAGCTAATTAGCAATATGTGTGGTTATAAAGGTTGCTCCTGACAAATTTGTGCGCCAACCAGCACTTTTATGGAAATTGAGAAATATTCTCGGAAACCGTGACATGGTTTCGATAAATGTTCTTCATGCGTCTACTTTAGATAGAGCCTATTATGATGAGGTTTCATCAATCAGACTGTGTTCTTTGATCTAGTTTTTGTCGGGTAAGAAACCACAAAATGGTTGCTAAATAATAAGAGCCATATTCTACTCATATCTTTGTGTGTGTGTAAACTACTAATCAGCGAGGTTAGGTGGGAAATTTTCAACTCGCCGGCCAGACAAATTGATTTGTGTGGTTTTTTGACGCATCAAGTGTACCTATACCTATCTGTCTGAAGTACCACCGACTTTGATCATCATAAATGTGATGGTAAAATTGTATTTTTAGTTAATTAGGTAAAACTTTCAACAGGTTTAGCCATAGCCACTCAATGTCAGTGGTGGTAATTGGTGGGCTTAAAATATTTCCATAGTCAATTTGCGCCATTCATTACTCAAATTCCAATGCAAAACATAAATGGGGAAACAAAATTTGCCCGCATTATTTCGTTGACAGAACATATTAAATTTTTCTCAGATGTCTCGTCTAGCTTATGATAAATGATTTTCAAAGCTGATTTGTTTTGTATTAGGGAAAGCCTGGTAGGCGAACGTTTCAACAAAGCAGTGGTTACTCTGTACGCCTGCGGTAGGCACTTAATATCCCCAATATTATGTACTTCTCTAGCAAGACCGATCCTCTTATCATATCGAACGCGTATATAGAAACCCTACTTCAAAACGTGCCCTTCAGTCGGTGACGAACTCGAACATAGCTTTTACTGGCGAAAAACACGTAGAGACCCTTCTTTAAAACGTCCCGTCATGCGAAATTTACAAAAAATCCCACAAAGAGTGAGATAGGTATGAAGGGGCATGCTGGCCCCCCTTGGAACCCTCTTTGCTTGTCCGAGGCTGGGTAAATGACACATTTTTAAAGTAAAATCTAGCCAAACCGCATAAGGAGACGTTTTGAAGTAGGGTTTCTATATAGGCGCCCGGGACCACTCATCCAGTAGCGTGTCTCAGCATCACTGGTACACTGCTATACCAACTCAAGACTATGTCTGAGAGACTCGCAGTAAATAGAGAAAACAAGACGTCGTATGCTTTTGACGCAACATCATTTGCCCAAGCTTTCAGACCGCTTGATGCTTACAGAACAGATACATATATTCACAGATGAGACTAATACCGAAGAATGATCTTTGAAGACCTGAGCACCAAAATCTCCTTTGACTTCTGGAATTTTTGCAGCGTTCTCTTAGGCCGAATAACGATGTAACCGTCATTCGAGAAGCCGCGCCGGCTGGTGGTAGATAAATAGGGAGGCTTATCCATTAAATTGGTGATAGCCGGGTGCCTAGTACCTCGACTGGAGATTGGGTACCCAACCCCTTTGGAAGGTCGTTGGTGGCAGCGGACGAGAGAGGGGGGAGGAGTGGCTCTTCACTAAAGCACTTCCTCTTGTCTCCAGGCGGCAGCGGACGAACTCCCTAGATGGAACCAACGGTGGCGCCTACAGTTCCAGTCAGGCTGAACTATCTAGTGACATCCCTATAAGAGCTGCTTCGACATATTCGGATCCCAGGTCTATAGGGATCTCCAATACTACGCCAGGGTATTGGAAAAGAGTTGGTGGCGGATGAACCCTTAATGGGCCAACGGCAGCGCTCAAACTCCGAAGTGGGTTACTGGTGCCCCTCGTCCTAGGGGTATGATATGGAACTGGTCCTCCAGGTTGGGGGTTGTGCGTCGGGGTAACTTCCCTACCACGGAAAAAATAAAATGTTATGAAACAGCAACACGCCTCGGAAAAGGACGGATTTACTGTTGACGACCCTGGAAAACGAAATAAGGACAATGACCTTCGGATCTGCACATGGAATGTTCGCACACTTAACAGACCACGTGCAGCCGAACAACTAGCAGAGGCCCTTGACTGCCACAGGGCAGACATAACCGCCATCCAGGAAGTGCGATGGGATGGGCCAGGCAAAAAACGGATGAAAAACTGTGATGTATACCACGGCGATTGCTATAGAGAGCAGCGACAACGTTTATTTGGATGTGGATTTGTCATACGCGGCAGACTTAGGCAAAAAGTCTTGAGCTATCGGCACGTTAGTGAACGACTTATGACAATCCGCATCAAGGCAAAATTCTCAAACATCAGCCTCATATGCGCTCATGCCCCCACTGAAGAAAAGGACGACGCTACCAAAGACAGTTTCTACGAGCTCCTCGAAAAGACCTACGAGCAATGCCCGAAGCACGATGTTAAAATCGTACTAGGCGACTTTAACGCTAGAATAGGCAGGGAGAACATCTTTGGTAGAACAGTTGGCAAACACAGCCTACATGACAACACGTCTGGGAACGGACTTAGGCTAATTGACTTTGCTGCGGGGCGAAATATAGTTATAGCAAGCACCAGGTTTCCACATCTCAATATTCATAAGGGGACATGGCTGTCTCCGGATCACCAAACTGTCAGCCAAATCGATCACATTGCGATTGACGCAAGGCACGCCTCCAGTATTCTGGATGTCCGAACCTTCCGAGGGGCCAATATTGACTCGGATCACTACCTTGTCACATCTAAGGTAAGAATGCGGATATCCAACACACCCCAACAGAGAAATACTGCGAGAAAGTATGACGTCGAAAAACTGCAATCGCAAGAGACGGCCAGAATCTTTGCCGATCACGTATCCCGATGCCTCTCGACAGCAGCAACAGCAGCAACAGCTAGTGCAGAAAACCAGTGGCAACACTGCCAGAAAGCCATCACCAAGGCCGCGACTGATGTGCTGGGTTTCACCCGACCACCACCACGAAACCCCTGGTTTGATGAACAATGTCGACTAGCAAACGCAGAAAAACAAGAAGCGTATAAAGCGGCGCTGCGAAAGAGGACTAGAGCTGCTCGCGAGCTCTACGAGCAAAAAAGACGAGAGGAACACCAGATTCTCAGAAAGAAAAAGAAAGAGCACGAGAAACGTATGATCGATGAAATTGAGAGATGCTACTCCAGGAACAATGTACGAAAGTTTTACCAAAAGGTAAAAAGAACGTGCCAGGGCAGACAATCCCGTACAGAAACCTGTAGAGATAATGAAGGAAAACTTGTAGTAGTATCACAGTCGATGCTGAGAATGTGGAAAAATTACTTCTGCAGACTTTATAATGGCGACGAAGACCAAAATCCCGCTGTTAGGCAGAACGTTCCATTCAATATAGACGATGATAGACAAGACTTCCGTCCACCTGACCAAAGCGAAATACGGGTAGCAATATCCAAGCTAAAGAACAACAAAGCTGCAGGGCCTGATGGTCTACCTGCCGAGCTTTTTAGAGCAGCTGGAGATGACCTGGTAACGAGCATGCACCAACTCATCTCCAAAATTTGGTCAGATGAATGCATGCCTGATGAATGGAATCTCAGCATCGTTTGCCCGGTCCACAAGAAAGGAGACCCCTTCAACTGCGCCAACTACAGAGGTATCAGTCTCCTAAACATCGCATACAAGATCCTGTCTGCCATATTGTGTGAACGCCTTAAACCCTTTATAAATAACCTGATTGGCCCCTATCAGAGCGGTTTTAGGCCAGGAAAGTCCACCGTCGATCAAATTTTCACACTTAGGCAGATCCTGGAAAAAACCCAAGAAGTTCAAATTGATACCCACCATCTTTTCATCGATTTCAAAGCCGCGTACGACAGCATCTATAGAGACGAGCTATACAGAGCCATGTCTAGCTTTGGCATCCCTGCAAAACTCGTTCGATTGTGTAGGATGACGATGGAGAAAGCTCGCTGCTGCATCAAGGTCGGTAACGACCTCACCGAAACCTTTGATGTCAAAAGAGGATTCAGACAAGGTGACGCACTGTCGTGCGACTTTTTCAACATCATACTTGAAAGAATCGTCCGGAACTCACAGGCCAACACGCAAGGCACGATCTTTCAAAAGTCCGTCCAATTACTTGCATACGCCGATGATATTGACATAATTGGTAGAACACAGCGGGCTGTCACTGGTACGTTTGCTAGTATAGAAACGGAAGCGGCTAGAATGGGTCTAGCGGTCAACGAGGGCAAAACCAAGTATATGCTGTCAACAAGAAGGGACACCCAACATCGTAGAATCGGACAAAACATCACGATCGACAGCTATAACTTTGAGGTGGTGAGGGACTTTATCTACCTCGGTTCTGCTATAAATTCTAACAACAACATCTCAGAAGAAATTAAACGAAGAATAACTCTTGCCAACCGCTGTTTCTTTGGGCTAAGAAGGCAATTGAGTAGCAGAGCCCTATCCCGAACAACTAAGGAGATTCTGTATAAGACCTTGATCATCCCAGTCCTGCTTTATGGCGCTGAAGCTTGGACTCTATCTAAAGCGGATGAAGATATCCTCGGCCGTTTCGAGAGAAAGATTCTTCGTAAAATTTTCGGTCCCGTTTGCGTTGACGGGCTTTGGAGAAGGAGATTCAACCACGAACTATACGAGCTGTACAGCGACATCGACCTGGTCAAAAAACTGCGAGTAAGTCGTTTAAGATGGCTAGGACATGTGGAGCGGATGGAAACAAATGCTCCGGCTCGTAGAGTCTTCGAGTCTAACCCGGAGGGACAACGCAGTAGAGGAAGACCTCGCCTTAAGTGGCGCGCGCAAGTCGAAGGCGACCTCAATCGACTAGGAGTGCGCAACTGGAGGCAGTTAGCTAAGGATCGGGCTAACTGGAGAGGCTTGTTAGCTGAGGCCTCGGTTCACCCCGAACTGTAGAGCCGCCTAAGTAAGTAAGTTATCCATTAAATGGATCGCGGGTGTAGGTTGCTCAAGTGGACCCTGCATAGGTCTCATCGACTGTAAATCGTCAAGGGCAATCCTCATGCGGATACGGGTAGAGATTATGAACTTGACTCCATAGCACGTCTTGGGATCCTAAGTAGTTGCTCGACATTGAGTTTCTCACGTATTCTAGTGTTTCTAATGCGATCTCTGCGGATCACACCAGCAATACAACGGAGAAATCTCATTTCGGCAGCTTGTATCCGCGACCTTATTCTTTCGGCAAGTACCCAAACCTCATGAAGGTAAGAGTTGGAAAAAACACCGAATTAAAGACTGACAACTTAGCTTTGACACCAAATTCAGTCCTCCTAATAACAGAATGCCCAAGCTGTCTCAAAATTGATACAGCCTGACCAATCCTACCAGAAAAACTCAGCATTGCTCCTTCCATCACTCGTAAATAAAACCTCGAGATACTTAAACTTCCACCTGTTTAAATGGGACTCCACTAACATGCAGAGTGCATTGATCAAGCACAACCACGTTTACTTTCATCTCAGCTTCAACACAAACGGCTACAAACCGATCAAGTGCGCGCTGAAGTTCAGTCTGAGAGGACCCAAGGATGACCAATTCATCAGCGAAGAGCAAATGACTTATCCTCAGATCTCCCAATTCGAAACGTTCTTCGCCAAGACTGCGCTGTAACATCGAGTCCATATAAGTAATGAAAAGGTGAGGGGACAAGACGCACCCCTGGCGAAGTCCAACGCCCACGGTGAAAGGTATTGATTTAACGCCGTTTACCCGAACACAGCTTTTACAGTTTGTGTAAAGAGATTGAATGGCTCTCAAGAGAGAATCGTCAATTCCATACTCCTGTAATACACTCCAGAGTTTACCTCGAGGGACTCGGTCGTATGCTTTCTCCAAATCTACGAAGCAGGCGTAAACAGGTGTAGCATACTCCCAAGCCTTCTCAATTACCATTCTGAGAGTGAATAACTGATCGGTTGTGCTTCTGCCGGGACGAAAGCCGCACTGCTCATCTCCTAATCGTGCCTCGACCACAGCTCTGCAACGCGTTTCCAGCACCTTGACGAAGACTTTTTCGAGGAGACTTCTCTTTTATCACCTTTCTTGAAAAGGGGCACAATCAGCCCAATCTGCCAATCGCTGGGAGTTTCGCCGCATTCCCGGGCCTCTTTAATGACATGAGAGAGCCATTTGACTCCCTCTTCACCTAAGGCCTTGAGCATTTCTGGCCGGATTTCATTCACTCCGGCAGATTTGCCACCTTTTAGCGATTTGATCGCAAAATTTAATTTCTCTACCGTGGGACTATTTTCCGCCCTGCTCAAGGCGATGGATCTGCCATCCTCAATGCCCTGGATTGGATTGAAAAATTCAGAAAAGTGCTCGCTCCTTCTGCGCAAGATGTCCTCCTCATTGAAAAGAAGCGCACCATCTTTGGATTTGACTCCTTCAATAATGTTCCACTTCCTTCCTCTAAGACGGCGGATGATCTGCCAGAACACCTTGCTTGCAGATTATTCTTTGGCTGCTTTAACAGCCAATTTGCAAGTTCTTCGCGCCTCAATGTACCGGTTTCAAGAAGGTGAGTTCCCCAAGTGAATCTACACTTTGAAAGCCATTTTCTTCTCTCTGATGGCTTCTTGAACTCCGGGCGTTTTAAACCACGCTGTTCTTTTTTCACCACCAGCCGCCACACCCAGCCGCTTCACTCCGCAAACATGTCCTGCAGAGGCAATGACTGCTGTTGAAAACAACTGCCATTCTTCCTCTACATTCAATGGAACATTTTGGAATTTATTAAAACCTTTCAGAAACCTACCGTGCTCCAGTATCTTAAAGTTCTGTAGCACCTCTCATCGTATGCACGTAACGATCCTTGGTTTACGCTTTGGCAGGATAGGGTTTTGATCGTTGAGATACAATTTGCACAACACCAAGTTGTGATCAGTTGACAGTTCAGCCCCTCTCAATACACGAACATCACAAACCATCCTTTTAATACTGGAAGACGGTACCACAAAGAAATATATCAGCGATTTCTGCTGAAGACTTCGACGGTACTATGTGTAAATACCGACATCTTTCAATTCTCTAAAGTCCGTTGTAGTTAACGGTCTCCAGACCCATGAAGAAAGAGTCTCTGGACTCACAGAGATTTAAGTTCCACATAAATTCTTATGTGACAGAATATCCCTTACAAAAGAAGTCTCTAAGCATTTAAGTAGAACTTAAATCGTAATGAGTCGTATCAGGTCCTAAGTGATTGCTGTAGGCATTCTCAAAGGTTGGACATTGCCCTATTTATGTTCTGTAGGAACTGCGGAAATGAAGAAGAGGATGAGATTGTCCGGCACTAGGCCATAACCTTTTGCGGCATCTTAGAGATGTCAGTATTGGCGAACATTATGACAGTTGCATTGCAAACAGTGTAACCCACCAGATGGCGCTGAATAAAACTTCTAAAAGTATCTCGGCTGTATAAATGAAGCAGATTCTAACAAGATCACTACGATATGGGATATTTCTAGTGGAACTAAAACAATTCTCTCACATGACAACCGACAGCACAGTCTGTCGTCGAAGTGGAACGAAAACTGATAGCATACAAAATATTTCACAGTGGTATACGTTTTTCATGTTCCACATTAGCAGTAAAAAATGCTTAATCCATTAATTTATGTAGTAATTTTTGTTTAACGCACGATAAGATAACAGTCACTAATTATAACCCACACGCTTCCATTAAATGACGCACAGATGGATAGGTTCTTTCCATTTTTAAACAGAGCACTCGGACTTGAATTCCTTGTAGTTAACCATTTAGAACTTGGTGCAGATGTAGAGGTCCGCAACAGCAGGTTTTAATGTGGCTTTAGCTCAGAAAAGATGCGGTTTCTTATTCGCATCGTGTTTATTTGCGAAAGGAAACGCTCTTATTTTTTCAAGGATAACACGGAGAACGGAATTCTTACCTCTGTTTCAAAATATCGGAAGAAAACAAAAAAATAACTGGTCAAGGTTACCTCACTCCGACTGAAATAAATAAATATACCCACCTGACATTTCATCAGAGGTGTCCAACTATAAGTACCGGTATTGTAACATTTCCAGTTATTATCTGCACAATATCGGTCCATTTACAATGTTTTCTCTTTAATTACAAGCAGTTAACAAAATTTATGGACAAATGAGATTTATGACACTTTCAGGCAAAGTTTTGCATACAAATTTACCGACGCGACGGACAGAGTGCAGCTTAACCATTCCCAGAGTGACAAGCAATTTGGTTGTCATTTTTTTCTTGCATACACTTTTACTACTGAGTAGGTACTTTCACTTTCCACCAAGAGTGGAGTAGGTATTTTATTTTTTTTTTAAATTAAACTTGCATAGTATGAATTAAACCTAAAACGATACTAATGGTCTTTACCATTTTTGTTGGTTACCTACCTGTCATTTTTTTTAGTTTGCAAGGCAAAAAAAAAGATTTAAATAAGGAAATGACAATAAAAGAGGTCGATGCACACCTGGAATTCCATATGAGGTATGTGAATGCGAACCATTCGCTACGACTTGGCATAATGAATGCAAAATAAAATTGCGTATGAGCGGAGGGCCTTATCTAAACTGTTTTGGCTGTGATATAGATCGGACTGGCAGTTAGATAACAGCGAAATAACTGTAACAACGACAAATAAGGAAAAAAACCGAAAAAAAGGGAAAGAAGAGAAAAGATTTTGAGATAGGAAAATATTTTTACATTTTTATTGTAATTTTTGATTATTTAATTCACAGTTTTATCGCAAAGTGTTTTTTTTTTTTCAGAGTTGTTGTTTTGCTTCTCTGCCTTTTGACGTAAGTTGCATAAGTTACTCGTGAGGTTTTTGCATGGTTTTTTTCTGTTTTATAGGAGCACACATACGTACATAATGAAATGGTAAGATAAGTGACATTTTGAAAAATTAATTAAGTATTGTTGGTGATAAGAATTTTGAGTTTGTTTGTACCGAAAATTAAGATGTTGGCTTTGGCACAGTGACAGCCTTGTTTGACTGTTCGTTTGGGTGCAGCAGTGAGACATTTATGACATTTCGGTAGAATTTATGACAAGACAGTGTTAAAGGCTTGAGTTGTTTGATTGAATAGGTTTGGAGGTGACTAATGAGTAATCTGGTGAATGGATTAATTAGTAATTACGTCAAGTTGATGTTGCTGAGAACCTCAATGGGGGAGCTTTCTTTTAATCTATTTGTCAACCTCCTTTTCTTTATTTGTTATTCGAGAACTGCTAGATTTTGCCCGAGTTTCAGTAAATTAATCTTTTGCCTTTTATATCCATAGAAGAGTTGGTCTATGCAATGAAAGAAAACACTTGGACGAGTTTTGGACTTTATTTCATTTACAAAAGTGCAATAAAGTCCAAATCGAAGTGAAAATTAAATTCAACAACAAATATATGGGGAGAATTGAAAGAAAAAGGGTGCAGTTCCGAACTTTACATACAAAAAACCTTGCACCCACTCCAAATCCTACAGTGACCCCAAGCAGGGGGGTTCTGACTGACTCCATGGCTCTTTGAGGGAGCTTTTTAGTATACCTTGTATAGACGGGTATCAAGTTTCAAAATTTGTTTAAATACCATCCATAACTCACGAATCATAATAGTAGTACAGAAGTCAAATAAAGTAAACCGATTTTTGAGCATTTTTTTAAATGACCCCTCTAACCCCCTTTTGAGGGGTGATATACTAAACCTCTTTTTTAAGGGTTATAGTTTCCTAAACTTACCTCAAAAATGTTCAGTTTTACATGCTGAAAGACAATAGAAAATAATTGGACACGTACGTCGTACATATATCAGGAGATTTTTTGCTTTAGCCCAATGCCCGTATTTAAGGGGCAACCCCTAAGGGGGTAAATTTGGTCGAGTTTACATGAAACTTCGTAGGTAGTACTAACAACGAAAGAGGTATTATCTAGCGAAAAATTGCTAAATCTGATACTGGATTGGACACCCATAGAAAGCTCAAAACTACTTACTAGATACTTACCAGACACAAACTGCTTTAAATGCTGCGCTGTATAGCTTCAAACCATAATCAAATTTGCAGGACCAGGCGATATAGTATATAGTAACTACAAATGACTTCGGATATCATCTTGCAAATAATGTTGAAGACAGTCAACATTTAAAGAGAAGTAAAAGAGGTTTTCAAGCTCAATGCCGGCAAAGGATTTAATCAATGTAATACTGAAAAATCTTAGAACTACATATTATGGCAATGGCGATGGGCCCGATTTCTTGTGATGAACTCACACCCTACGACCTTAACCTAACCTAGATCTATCAGTTTTTCTAAAAACCCTAAAAGCACTGATTAAAGCCCACCTACGCATCAGAGGCGTCCACACATAATCTTCTATATCTGCGGTTTGACAAGGTGAATCAACGTTAACGGCTTTGCATATGCTAACACGTATCAGTGAGAATTCCCTTCACCATAAGGAGGATAGTAGGATGGCTGCATTCCTGATTAAACAAAACTCCTATATATGTAGAGGCTTTCAACAAGCTAATGAAATGGATGCATCGTTGTGGATTGGACGTAAGGGATCTTGTCATCTCTAGAAAATTGTAAAGTTGTGATGCTTCTTTTTCTATCAATGTTTCTATCCAAGGCAGGGCTTTATGCCATAGATGTCTTCCAGAGTAAACAATATGCCACACACTAAGTAGGTATGTTCATGGATAAGCTTCACATTTTCTAAAGAAGCTTAATACTTGTATCTTATTTTAAACAGAAAGTTAAGGTGGAATTCTAGGAGTTTAAAATACACTGCTGCACTTTTCCCTTGCAAATATAAACAACGAAATAAATGAGGCCTACAACACTCTTACTACCCATACGTACCCTGTCATAAGACCAATGCTTCCGTATATATGAAATCGATCAGTGGAGCAGTTTAGCACTGGACTACTCTTCCTCTGCCTAAGACATTCTGCTCTCATCTGACACCAATTGTCATTTTTAGCAGTCAGACGAAAGCCTCTCCAGCAGTTAGCCTTAAAGCAACTTCACAGTGCGCTAGTACAACAATCGGTCCCGCCGCTTTTCTGAATACATTCAGGACTCTTCGAAAGGTATTAACTACACTTTATCCCAGCTACATTTTAATAAAAACTTTTAAGTAATCATTCACATTAAATCATTCTGGGAGGATGAATTGATCCATTTCTTCATAGATGGATCAAAAACTAGGCGGGGTAGGTGGCGATGGCTTCTCCGATCAGTTTATTCTAATAGTCTCTCCTTCTGTTTTCCTGATCATTATAGCGTATTGATGTGGAAAAAAATAAGTCTTATCTTGTCTGAAAGAAAATGCAATATCCCTATCTTCCCAAATAGCTAAACTGCAATCAATACCTTGGAATCAGTCTCTAAACACTACAGTAGCCCTAACCTGTCGCTCATCTCTAAGGAAAATGATAGTGTAGTTCTATAATCACCTTTGATTGGTGCCTTCCGATAGAGACATTTCAAAAAATTGTAAGGCTGTTCAACTCAATAAAATATGGCAAAGAGTATAGGAGACAAAACGGAGCCTTGCGGAACACCAGCACTTGTTTGAAAATTAAGTCTGATTTGAATGCAAACTGCCAGAAAATACGTATTACAGTTAAAGCTTTAGAGTTGACGTCGTGTCGGTGAAAAAGCCATAAACAACAGAACAGACCTTACAGAGCGCTTCGACCATTGATTTTATGACAACACACAATTGGCTAAAATTTCTTCAAAATTTCTTCACCATACGCTTTTTTAAGTTCTGGTTCTAATAATGACTATAGTAATAATAATATTAGATTTTAGCCAAAGACACAGGCCCCTATTGTGAGTGTCGATAGTTGTGCGATGATCGTCGATTGCGATTGGTATTTGTCGATTTGACAGTCACTTGTAGTCGATTACAAATGCCTGGTCGATGCTTTTCTCTTGGAAGTGAACCAATTTTGTGCTAAATCAATCGACGCAATCGACAATTGTCATGACGATCGCTGATCGACAATCACAATAAGGGCCACAATTATCCGTCGAAACTTGTGGCGACGAACCTATCTACATATGCGTTTGCGGAGCTAAAAGACATTTTTTACGTTACGTTTACGTTTAACGATTTTACGTTAACGATTTGGTCCTTTGATGACTGATGCGACTGACTTGAATAAATGCCGCAACTGCCGGCTAAATTATGAAGTTTTTGACGAAGCAGTTCGACGATATAATCGCCTTACGAAATGTTGCCAACAAGATCATGAAATTAAAACGTCACTGGGTTGTTTCTTCAGCCGTTATGATAAGGCGATTGAAGATGACATTATTCGAGTTATTCCCGATACACGGGACAGCACCAAATTTCTTGAAAAAGTGGTCTAAAATTGTACTTTCCAAAAATGTTCATTGTAAGAGTTAGTCCGAAAGTGCGTCTTCAAATGCAATAAACTTTCAGATAATAATTTTCGGCATTTCAACATTCTGTTTATTCAGAAAATGGATGAAACCCTCAAATTTATGACGACGATCAATTGTCTTTTAAGTGTAGGGTGGATAAAGTGGCAAAAGAACTCTGCTATCTTTTGTGACCGAAAAATGTCGCCTAAGCTGAAAGGACGCTTCTACACCGCAGCCGCTAGTCCGGCGTTTACATACGCTTCGCAATTATGGCCAATGTTTAAAAAGTATGAGGGCATTGTTCGCATCACAGCAAGAGTAACAAAACTTGATGGAATTATAGAAGTTCGAAGATCCGAGGAAGCATTCCCGTCAATGAACCCATTTTGAAAAAATTAAAGCACGGCCGGCACAGTTGGTAGTGTCATACTCAAAGAAAGGATCCTACGATCCCTGTCCAAAAGGCAATGTCAATCAACGTTCCTTTCGGAACAAAAGCAGGCGAAAAAAAACTCATTCAATACACAAATGCAAAAACAGCAGCATTTGGTTGGCCTGCAGAAACTTTTTGAGGTCGAATCGGCGAACACCACAGGCGGATCAGTAGGGATGCAGTAAAGTGGGAGGATTATGATTTCTACAGTCCTAACTGAAACCTCGCCGAACAGTAAAGAAGAAGATGACAATCTCTAAAAAGACAAATAAATTCGACACAAGAAGCAAAATACCAACTTGAGGAAAAAGATAAGGCAAACTAAAATTTTTCAAACCCCCCTCGCATTTGGCAGCCCCCCAAGAGATATCTCAATTACAAACAACACGCATTTATTTTTTTTTCGAAAAATAATCTCACAGTCATTTCCCCCATTGCGTCGATGCGTGTCCACCAGGGCCAGGAGTTATGGCCTGTGCCACGTACACTACGTACAGTGTGCATGCACTTAACGCATGCATGCATTTCTATTGACGGTCCACCGCCTTTTTATAATACGCCCGCTCTATGTCTTATCATGAAAACGATTTCCCAATGAGATTGCAACAAGACTACACAATATCTTCGACTGGAACTTGTTGCACAGTTGGGTATTCTGGGTTTTTTTTTTCGAAAATAAATAATTAAAAATATATTTGAAATCTAATTTTGGAGGCGCACTATCCGGCGGCGTTGTGTAATTTGTTTACACGGAGCTGTCGGACGTCGATGTTTAGTCTTATCTCGTTTGAATTCCGAGTTCAAATCGCAAATAAACGATTTTAAATCAACGGGTTTCTTTTTATTTCCCCGTTTGCACGGGGCACACAAAACGCCAGAGTGCGGGATAACACTGAATCTAGTGTGAGTTTGTTAAACCTGAAAAGCGATCTAATGGCCATACCAAAGGTTCAAATGATATGTTTTTGTGTTTGTTATCCATTTCCAAGGTTAGATATCAATCAGTTTGAATTGAATTCAAGTTCGAGTTGTATACCTACGTAGATGTGGTATTTAATTGAATTAGGCATGAGTGCTGGTGATGACTGGGTTCCGGGGCAAAGTTGTTTGTGTAGAACAAGAAATGAAAACAGTGCCAATGAACTGTTTCAAGATCGAATACGAAACAAATTTTGAACACGAAATAGGTATAGTTGGAAGCGAATTAAGACTAGTTAACCACAGTTTTGTGAAGTTGAGACTGAAAGATATGTATTTAGCACGTGGTTAGATAGTTTTTTGTTTTCTTGGGGAGAATATTTTTTTGTAATTAGTAATTGCGAACTATGGGGTTCTAGAGCTTATAAGTGAGACTTTGTGAAGTTATATTGACAAATTTATGATTTAATTTAGCTTCAACCTAAATCACACTATGGAGCAACTTGGAGCATTAGAAAACAGAGAAGAGCAGAGAATGACAATGATTTCCTATATCGTTGCTTTTTTCGCTGGATTTGCCATATTTTAGATTCACTTAAACCCAGAACGTGCTCCAAAAGTATCCATTTTACGGTAAACCTATTGCAGTAATTTACAATGGAAAACTATCATAAACTTTCCCTTAAAAAAATACCTAATTTCCCTGCAAAAATTTGGAAACTGCCGGAAACTTCCTTCAATTGTCAGGTGTTCGTGTCTGTCAATCCGACTCTTTTTGGCATTCTCTTTCGGAAGACACTGCGGTGACAAGATTCCGATAAGTGTATTGTTGTTCCCTGCTTAGTTTAAGAATTTCCCTACATCCAAACTGTCGATCGTGTCGTAGGGATTTTCAACGGACGGACTGTCACTACGACCATCTCAACGTGAAAGCCTTGAGTGCAGCCTATCTATCAAAGTAGATGGCGGTATAATAGCTTGGAAATATAAATTTTTTGTTTGTGCTTGGAGGTTCGCTGAAAACAAAAATCATCAAAAGACATTCTGCTAGGTTCCACATTTCACTTTCACTCGAAATGAAATCGGAAATGAATTTTTGTGTCCTACATTTCACTGTATTCGATTTCGATTTCAAAATTTCCGGAATTGAGACAAAGTGAAATTGTGATTTCTAAAAAATCTCGGAGTTTCCGAATCGCTCGAAATGCAGAACACTGAAAACGATTTCACTCGATTTCTGAACCGGGACTTTACCCCGCGATCTAAAAAAAAAAGAAACCTCCGGGGGGACCGACTTTCGTCATCCCGAATTGGATTGCACCTAGTCCTTCGACTAATCGGCAATTTATTTTTGATTCATTTAAAAACAAAAAAAACTGAGAAACTCCGCCGATCGTCGGATTTTAATATTTTTTGATTGAAAATATTACTTACTTTCTTGGTCTTAGCTAACTTTTACAGATCAAGAGGTTTTACCCCCCTCAATCTCCTGATTAAGGCGCAGTAGAGCAGTGGTTAGTGTGCTGGACTGCGCGGGGGATCCCAGGTTCGATCCCCGGAAAAACACAAATTACATCTTAAGGTTTTTTTCTACTGCGCCACCTCTCGCGAACGTCTGACAAACATCCAAGAGTATGACTGTCCTGAAAAAGCTTCTCAATTCAGCGGTTCGAAATCGGCATGAAATTGTAGGTCCCTTCCATTCGTCCCAAAAACTAGAAACTCACACAAAACGAATGGTTGCGAGAAGCTTGGCCTTGCGTGTCTTGTCTACCCGCCTGTTGCGCCACCTATTTATTTATGTATATATATTTTTTTTAATCTCCTGATTACATTGTCAGTATTTAAAAGTTGTTTTATTTTTAAGTTAACACGATGAAGAAGTCTACGTCTGTGCCTTTGGGCAACATTTTTAACTTCTTCTTCAACCGTTTCAATGTTTAGATCTATGTAGATCAGCGTGGCGAATGTACCGAGGTGCATTAACTATGTTCCTTAGTAGTTTATTTTGATAAACGTAAATTTTTTGCAAAATTTTGCAACTGGAGCCTGTAGGTTTTAGAACTTGCTTGTATAGCAATAACTTATTGTAAATGGAGAGAGATGAATATGTCCCAATATGCCAATTTTACTGTATCACCCATCTCTTTTTTTTTCTTTACATGCGTTTTCCAACGCAGTTTAGCATCTAGAGTCATGCCTAGATATTTGGCTGTATTTGAATATTCCACTACATTGTTGTCTGACTTTAGGTCATTTAATCTAATTTGTAATTTTTTTCATTCAGGCATACTGTTTATTGCAATTTGGAGCTTGTTTTGGTACTATTTCAACAGTTGCTCCTACAGCAAGTACAGCAGTGTAATCTGCTATGGTAATTTGTCCAGTTTCAGGCAGATCGCTAGCGAATAAAAGGTATACTACTGGACCTAGCACACTGCATTTTGGTACACCAGCTTTAATTTGTCTTAATGTTGAGTACTCTGTCTTTTGTTTAATTCCAAAGAATCGATCTGACATTATATGACTCCAGAATTGTCGAATACTGCTTCTGCAGTTGCCTTTGTAGTTTGTGGATCACACCTTTGTGCCAGACTTTATGGAAAGCTTGTTCTATGTCAAGAAATATTTTAGAGCTCACATTTTTCTTTTCAAATGCTTTTTCGATTTTATCTGTGATTCTATGCACCTGATCAATTATAGTGATTATGTATTTCTAAATCCATATTGGTGATTTGGGTCTAGCGATTTTTCGTCAATATTTTTTGCAGACGTTTAACCAGCATTTTTTCAAATAACTTGGACAACTTGGGCGATATGAAGTTACCTCGCTACGCTAGGTGCTTTGCCTGGTTTCGGTATCATTATTACCCCCGACTGACTTTCCACATGTTTGGTACATATCTTAACTTAAATGCAGCATTTACAATCTGTGCTAGTTTTTTTTAAACCTTTTCGAAGAAATTGTTTTAAAACTTCACCTGTGATTAAATCAAACCCTGGGGCCTTTTTAATACATATTTATGCCTTCTTCAATTTCTTTGGCTAGTTCTTTAGCTGTTACCGGCTGAATAGGTCTTTCTTCTTCAAACCTTACTTCGATCCCTTGATAACCTTTATCTTCATAAGGTTTTATTTGAAGACGTCTCCAAGATATTCTGCAAAAGTGTTTGCTTTCTCCTCCGCCTCTCCTTGATATTTTATGTTCTTTGAGTTTTTACTGGAGGGATGTGAGCTATTGCACTGTTTCTTCTAGTTGGTCTTCTGTTTTAATAGCTGATGATAATTGAATACTTTCTTCCAACTTCTGTCTGAAGTAGTTCCAATCAGTCTATTAACTAGTTTTGGGCTTTGTTCTTTTATTATCTATTATTTTATTGTCAAGTGTAAGAAGTATTGAGGAGTGATCTGATTAAAGATCAGGCCATTTATTTTATTTAAAGATATATTTTTAGATATAAAGAAGTCGACAAGATTTGGGGCCTTATTCCTATCTGTTCACTAGTAGGTAGGTTTTCCCGTTGAGTGATCTTTGGCGCCATCTTCCTTAATAGTTTCATATAGTATAGTATTTGTTAATCTAGATCCCCAATATTTATTCTTGGCATTAAAATCCCCTCCCGCGATAATCTTCTGTGAAATATGCGGAAAAGACTTTTAAAATCATTTTTTTACTCAAGATTTATTTACTTACATCTTGGCCGGTAGGTAGTCAGGTCTCACCATTTTTCGCATGAATGTGTTTTTTGTTTATGAATGACGGTCTCACCTTTTACAAAATAAATTTAAAGTCAGTTCTAATTGCTTTATGCGCATTTTGCGCCAGCAAATTACCGCCTTTCTTCGTCTTCTGCCTGCAGCTTCGACTCACATTCGACCATCAAAACACAAAAAGCGAGAGCGATTCATTTCTTTTTTTGAAAATTGTGCATTTGATTTCAAAACAGGAAATGTTTTTTTTATGTATGTATATTAGCAGGAACCTATAGATTTTGTTCACCTAACGCTACAATTCACAATTGACAATGAGATGACAATTGGCAGCGCAAATGGAAATAGCTTTAAGTGAATTGACAAACACACTTCTCAAATTTCATTGTCAATGTGGGCGCTCAAGAATCTAGTTTAATAAGTCTGACAGTTCTATATCTTCATATTGCTGAGTTTTCATTGGGCTAGATTCGTTTTCTCAGTTGACATCAATGTCTGCAACATTCACAAATCAAGTCAAGAATTTCTAAACTTACTACTAAGTTGACGTCTATTTGTGTCAACATGTGTCTGGAGAACTCAGTATTGACATTTCTATTTGGTTATCGGAGATTGCAGTTTGACATTTCGATTGCTCTGACGCGTAGAGCACCAATCAGAAACTCGGAATCCAGGAGAGAAAAAAATAGAATTGTCAATAAGTGGCATACCGACAATTTAAGTTAGTTTTCGCGTTCAAGTAAATTTGTGACTAGATTCTTGAATGCGTTCAAAGAACTGACAAAACGATTTTTTTGCAATAAAAATTATGAAATGAATTGACAGTTGTTTCGTTTAATGACATAAACGAGTGCTGTCAAACTTTGTCAACCAAATGGCATGTAGATACCTTTTAAAAAATATAAGTACTACCTACGCCCGTTGTCAATATCAAATAATTCATCTTCTTTTTTGCTGTACTAAAATTTTTCTATTCTTCTTATCAATCATCAAAGAACTTTCCTCCTCTTCACTACTTTACTTTATCAAGCATCCAAATACTCGTAGCCATTAAAAAAAAATATTTCCCAGAAAAAAAAATCCCACATTCCACTTTATCGCCGTGCATACCAAAATGTAAATAAAAACACAAAATTGCAACAAGAGAGTGAGAAGGAGAGAAATCAGGCAGAAGTAGAACCAGAAACATACATACACATACACAACTACCTACACTCAAACCAACACACCGTCCGGTCACATAAGGTGAAGGGAAAAATTCTTGGAAGCGATCTTGTTAACGTTGCTGCTGATTCGGCCTTTCGAGTAAGTTAGAGGGAGAGCAGACATAACAGACAATTTAAATAGACCTAACTTCCTCTTTCAAATGGAATTTGAACCCTAGTGGAAACAAAAACAAAATCGAAGCCCAAACAAATAAATAATTTTGATTGGAAATAAATTAAAATAAATTGCATGCGAAAGCAATGTCCATCAATTCGCAGAAAATATAATTTTCCTAGCGGAAAGTTCAAATTCAAACGAAATGATGTCAGAGTTTATTTGAGCTGTCAGTGGGTTTGTGTATTGTGTTTGGTTCTGTATTGTCAGCCAGTTTACCTTCGAATTTTATTTATTCATTGTGCTCTCTCTTTTTCTCTGTCTTGAGTTTACTTTGGTACATTTTTCGCAGGAAATTCCATTTTTAACCAGATTACTAAGAGACTAACTAGATCGCAAACATAAAATAAAAACGAAATGCCAAAAGAAACAACAAACAACAGAATATATGACAAGAAACTTGCTTCAGGGTGTGCCAAAATTACCTACTGTCATTTTGCCAGTACAGTATTCTTATACACAAAAAAAAACAAAACTCCATGCCTAGCCTATTGGTTGAGGATGAGATGCATGTACATATTTTGCACCAGTCCTCATGTTTATGGAAGGGAGTAAAAGAAATTTCCTAGAAAATATTGACACAAGTTTTTCAATGGCGATGGGAAATATTGAAAATGGACGGACAAGAACAAAAGAGAAAATTAAAAAGGTTTTCTTTTCAATTTAATTTTGAGACAACTCCTCAAGCAAATAAACAAATTCACGAGCGACTCGTTTGACATCTCGTTTAGAAAGAACAGTTGACAGTGTTGCCGGTGGGTTGATTTTGTGAGTGTCATCTTATTTAGTGGACTTTGATTGGTACTGCCTGACCAACCGCATTTTCGAAAAAGAATGGTCCGATAATGCCTCCAGCCCAAAATCCGCACCAAACAGTCACCCGTGGTGGATGCATTTATTTCCCAACAATTACTCGTGGGTTTTCTGAACCCCAAATGCGACAATTTTAACGATTAACGAAGCCATCAAGATTCAAATGAGCTGCATCACTGAAGATGATTTTGTTCGAAAATTGCGGACTGTAGCTGACAAACCTTCATTATTTTTAAGATATTGCTTAACAATGAAAATGCGTCGTTCTTTCGTATAGCGCTCACATTTTTACTAGCCACAAAGTGTCAACTGTCACGTTGTTATCGCTTTTTCCGTTGGCATCACTGTACTATTAAATGGCGCAAAATTCAAATGTTGCCGAGACACCCTTTATTTTACTGTCAAAAAGTTGTTCTGTTCCGGGAGCTACATAATAAATTATTCACTTGGCTAATTTGTATCAGTTGAAGTTTGTTACCGTTACGTAAAACAAAATCGATTGAACTAGATCGTTTTCACGAAAGCTGTCTTTCTGTGGCAATAGATTGAGACTGAGACTTCGATCATTTTCATTTTACGTGATCAGTCCCCTGGATTTCAATTGATTAAACGTGCAAAACGTTAACCCCAATGTAAAGTAAACTTTTCGTTTTAACTTCAGTTAATTTGATTTCACAATTTCGGTTAAGCCTTGAACCGAGTTTATTTTGTAGTTTAAGTTAAACCACAGTATTCAGCCGTTTAAACCTCAGATCTGTGTTCTTTGATAAAAAAGACAAGAAACGATTCCTGAAAACTAACCACTGTACAATACTGCCAATTAAATGCGTTCAATTGAACTGAAGTTCAGATTACACATTGTGAAACCGGACAAGTTGAACTTCAAATTTAAACTCAAGTTCAGGGCACTATTTCATAAAAATTGACAATTGCGACAGGACAATTTGTAAACTGACAAACCGACAATTGTCAAATTTCTGTTTCATAAATAATTAGACAATTTTGTAGAATTGTCGGAAAATAGCCGACAATTGTCAAGTTTTGGTTTCATACTAAAATTGTCAGGAATTTTTCGAGAATTGTCATGAATTTTCTGACAAATTTGTACTGACAATTTTTTTATGGGACAGATAAAATTTTGCAATTGACAATTTTGTCAGTAAGTAATTGACAATTCCGACAGGCGTTTGAGTTTCGGTTATGTTTTTATAGTGAAATGACAAGTATGATTTAAAATGTTAAATATTATTCACTATATTATTTCTTCAAGCGAAAGTGATGAAGAATCTCAAATCTAATTTCGTGGAGTACATACGCACTCGACACTTTAAAGAAAGAATAAATAATAATATTTTTTTGCATTAAGTGATTTTAAATTTAAGAAAAAATGTTATGTTCAGAAAACTGCACCAAGGATATTTTGTTAATAAATTGGTGGACATCTAGAGCAAACCGCAGAAAGAAATCACTCTCTTGATAAGACCCAAATTTGTCAAAATATCTACAACTATGAAAAAATTGTCAGGATAAATTTGTAAAAATATGACAATGACAAAATAGTCATTATAAATATTAGTCGTTGTATTTAATTGACAATTATGTCGCCTGTCAATATTTTCTGAAATGAAAATTTGTCAGACAAGTGCGACAAATTTGTAGAATTGTCACCTGTCAATGTTTATGAAATGGGGCCCTGGTTCAGCTGAACTTTAATTTAAACTTCCACTGTGAAATTAGGGATAAGTTGTCATCCTCCCTATTGTATTTAATAATTGGTGGCGTAGTGCTTATCGCTCAATTCGCGCAAGTGGCAAGGCCTAGAACAATTGACGACAAAGCAAAGTACAAAGTTCGTTGCCTGACAGGAGAAACAATAAGAAATGTCATTCCAAGAAATGTATATAGATTGACTGTCAAAATTGAACTGTTCAACGAATCACTTAAGCTACTACATATTACACATGTCAAAAATCGTGTCAATTTTTTACGAGCTGACGTCAAAAATTTGTTACATACAAGTTTAGGACGGTGTCTGACGTCAGCATGTTAAAAGGAGTCTGATGATGAATTCGTGATGTACTTCAAAATATGTAGACATAATTTAATAATACATGTGTTTATAAAGAAGTTGTTGTTCTCTCAAACAAAAAATATAAAAAAATTCCCAAACGAAACACCCCCAATTTTAGCGAGAAACTTTGTTATTCCTCTCCCAAATATTTAAGTTCCCAATTTCGCCTCCAGCTAGCTTGTAACCTCAGCTTCCAAAGTTTGCCTTCAACAAATCTTAATTGTAGCCACAACTGCACCTGCTCATGAAAACTTATGAGTTTCCACAAATTGTAGATTTTGAAGTTTCTAAACATTGCGCGGTACTAACAATCATTTTAAGCTGAAAGTAAAAAATGATTATTAGTAAGGTAACTGCAAGCAGGTAATAGTGCGCTTGGGCTAACTAACGCAGGGTTCTTCAAAACCAGACA
The DNA here is from genome assembly GCA_949372485.1 of Cheilosia soror. Lineage (NCBI taxonomy): Eukaryota > Metazoa > Arthropoda > Insecta > Diptera > Syrphidae > Cheilosia > Cheilosia soror. Next base: position 31,282,698 of record OX443561.1, on the reverse strand, counting down.
GGTAGGACATAGCGCTCCATACTAATGGAATCCTTCTCCAAATCCCCGATAAAACGCATGAAAGTTTGGGGAAAATTGACTTCAAGATAGGGAGGACTGACAAAAGAATGAGGTTTCGAATGATAATGAAATTTCGATTTATACGGATGGTTCCAAAACTAAGGAGAGTACAGGGGGTCAGGTATATACTCTAGGGATATAGACCTACACGTGTCATTAAGACTTCCGGATACATGCAGTGTATTGCAGGCAGAGGTTCTGGCCGTGCTCAAAGCTGCAGATCTACTTGATATGGGATCAATATCCAACAAGAATATCGCTAAAGTCCTTTATCATCAAATTGGAACTAGTCAGGAGCTGCCGCACAATGCTCAGAGCACTATGCGCGCAGAACCAGGTCAGATTGTGTTGGGTACCCGGACACTGCGATATTGAAGGTAACGAAAGTTCTAGCCAAAACCGGAGCAGAGCTTCCACCTAATGAAACAATTGAGGGCATTTGACCACCAATAGCCGTGGCCAAGAGAATTATTCTCGAGAATATTAAAAACAGGGCAGATCGGAGATGGTTGAATATAGTAGGGCACAGGGTCTCAAAGGCTCTGTGGCCAAAGCAGGATCGGAAAAAATCTGTAGAATTACTGAAGCTCAGCAGATCAAGGCTACGAATAGTTATAGGGATACTCTCCGGGCATTGTCTTCTAAGGAAGCACGCTATGAGATAAGGTTTAACAGATACAGACATATGGAGGTATTGCAAAGACTTACATGTCACAAAGGATATAACTCATCTCCTCTGTGAATGTCAAGCTATTGCTCGGTACAGGAGGAAATACCTTGGCATGTACATCTTCGACAATTTGGAGGAGGTTGGCCTCGCAAACAAAACTGAAACAATTTTCAGGTTCTGTAGGGAAATTAATTGCTTGTCGAAGTGGTTTAGGTTATTTGACCGTTAAGGTTCCCCAGGGATGGCGATGGGTCCAATATGGTGCCTAGTCCAATGTGATGAACTCACACCCTATTCAACCTAACCTAACTTAACCTAACCTACTTTTAAATTCATTTTTATTAATTCATTATTTAAACTTACTTACTAGACAAAAATTACTAAATCTAATTTAAAACTAACATGTATCTTAATCTAGCTTACTGGCTCTCATTTTTATTTAAAAATGCTGCTGCCCAATGTGTCATTCTATGGAAATGACAACAGAAAAAAAGCCCCATCTAATCAGAAATTGCCAAAAATCCCCTTAATTGTTGCACTATCTACACCAGACTTAAGTACAATCTAAGTAGGTGAACATTTGTAAATTCGTGAATAGTCACAGATCTTGTGTCACAGTAAGTTAGCTACATAGATTGTCCCCAATCAAAAAAAAATGAAATAAGTACAAGGCCTTTAAGTTCAAAGCCATTTTAGACAACGCAATTAATCGAATTTGTGGGTCCAACCCGTGACAGGCAAATAACATGTGTATGAGTACAATTAAGCGATATAAGGCATTGAACCATTGGTAAATGCTTAGGTATATTTAAATTATCGTAAATCTATCGCTAGTTAAAAAATTTTGAAATGTTTTAATCGTTTGCTTAATCCAAAATAAAGTTTGCATCGACTTTCTTTCTTTTTATTTAAATTATAAAACAGTCGGTGATTTTAAATGAAAAAATTTCCCAAAATTAAAAAAAAAACAAAAACATTCTTCAATATTGTATTTAATAAATAAAAACAAACGAAACAATACTTTCTCGGCAACACTGATTGCGCTCAATTTCATATTCATTGGAATACACGTTGGAAACTTGAAAGGGGATATTTTTTGACAGACACCAACAATGGAAGGAGCAAAGCAAAAACAAGGCAACAAAAAAACCAAATTGAGGTAGCGCCCTTTTCCTATACATTTTCCGCACACATAAAAAAGCGAAAATCCTTTATCCAGCTCCAGCAACACAAAAAAAAACACGCACCCACCAACCCATACCCAACCCAAACTAGAATTGCACTTGTTTGTTACTACAACTGTAGTGACTTCACTCACTCACCTTAATTATTCCAGAGAAAATTAAATTGAAATCCTCGCTAGGAAAATGCAGCAAAATATTAAACAATGCGCCGACGGCGAAAAAGTGGGAAGCGAAAAAAAAATCCAAGCGCCACTCCTTTTTCCTTTTCTCGACCGTGTGTATGTCTCGTAACGTATCCAGGGAATTAATTGTTATATCCTTGTTCGGCACAAAGTTGGGAAATCACTTGTGAATATAAAAATTTCTTATTTTTCTCACTCTTTTTCTTTTGGCATGTGTGTGCCTTCTTTTTGTTTGATTCAACTTTCTATTTTATTTTATTATTCAATTTTCTGTGTTACTTGGCACAAAATACACTTTTTTTCTTTCTTTCAGCACAAAACAGAATTTATTATTATTTTCGCACTTTTTTTTCTGGGAAATTTTTTCTCATTTATTTAACAATACAAGACGAAGAACTAACGCAAAAAAATTACGAACGAGATACAGAGAATTGGAAAACTATTGTACAATATTGAAGAAGAATAATTTGTAATTGTAATTTTGTAAATGGAGAAATATAGAGAAACGAGTGGGAAAGAATATTTTATATTTTCACTTATGGGAAATGATGTTTTCTTCGTTGAATTCCCAACAAATTCACTGGTTTTTGGGGGGTATTTTCGTTCGCTTTGGTGTTGAACTTGCGTATTTAACACTTTTTTTTGGATATTTTGAATGAATTTTGTTATTGAAACAAACACTGTATAGAAAATAAACTCCGCGATACTATGACGACTGCTGCAACGCTGCGTCTTTCACTGCGCTCGTGTCAGCCATTACTACGACAGAAAATCCCATTCGACCTCGCTGGACTGGAAACGGATTGGAATTGTATGAGGAGAATGGTTTTTTTTTATTATCTTTCCTTTGCGGATTGGAATGCGGGAATGCGACGAAAACGGAATGGGATATTTTCTTTTGGTATGGTGAATTTATGCTTTTTCGCTTTTGACAGCGAGTTGAGTAGAAGAAAGTGTTCATAGTGGGTGGGATATTTTGTTTTGGTGAATTGCCGATTTACCTACAGAGGTTTTCTGTTGTTTTTATGTAGGTAGAAGAAGAGGAAACAAAATTATGATATTGGGAAATTTATAGATCAAAAATACCTGCTACATTGAGAAAAGAGAGAAAAAACAGTTACCTGTCAAGTGTCAATGCATTGTAAATAAATTTGTGAAAACAAACTAAAGAGGAGGTGGAAATCGTGGATAAAATTCAAAATGAAACGAATTAAAGGTTGAAATAATTAGTTTTTATTGGAAATAAATTTATTTTCCGAGTGAAGACAAACGTTAACAAATAAAAGGATAATGTCATTTTTGTTCCGGTGGCTCTAGAGATCTAGCGGGCGTTCACTCATCTGGGATATTGATATTATGGGCGGTATGCATAAAAAAGTATTTACTTCAAGTAAAAGGTTTAAGTAAATACTGAAAGGTAGAAGAGGAAGTAGTAGTAGAAGTTAAAGTAGAAGCTCCGATTTTCAGTATTTACTTCGTTGCGTTTGCTTAAAAAAAAGTTTTTACTTGATTGTAAATACTTTAAGTAAATACTGAGTTCATTCAAGTAAATGGTACTTAAAATTCGTCGGATATCATAGTTATGCATAGCAAAATTAGTATTTACTTAGAAAATCCCCAGTAAAAGCATTTACTGTCTTTTATGCATACCACCCTATGTGCCAGACGTCTAGACGTCAGTAGAACGCGGCCATTATGTAAACAAAATGATTTTGAAGAAACGACAATGACAAATAATAATAGAATTTGATACTTAATTCATTAATTTTGTAATAATAAGTGTTTTTTTTTTTTTTTTGCTGTTTCGTTTTTCAGCCTGATTTTTGTGACTCTTGACACGTGTCAAAGTAAAAATGCTCAGTTAGTCGATTAGCATTGTCATTTCACCATGGAAAGACTTACGCCCGAACAACGTATAGTTGTTTAATTAATTAATTTTATTATCAAAAATCGTGCTCAGTAAAAAATGTGTTTAGATTTAGAGCACTTCGTCCATTTTATGATCGTGGTAATCAGCCTACTGAGCGCAGGCTATTCAAGATCAAAATTGCCCTATATGATTTGCTGAGCAACCAGAAGCATTGAAATAACTGCCAATGCATCCACAAAAATGTACATACTATTTGGTGTGATTTATGGGCCGGTGGCATTATTGTGCCGTATTTCTTCAAAGCGTTACGGTCAATGGTGCTCGCTATCTTTCGACGATTTTGGACTTTTTTTCACCCAAAATGGAAGAGCTGGGTTTGGTCGACATGTGGTTTCAACATGACGGCGTAAATCCATGGGCATATTGCGAGGCGAATTTGGTCAGCAATTCATCTCATATTTTGGACCTGTGAATTGGCCGCCTAGATCGTGCGATTTTTAGCTGCTGGACTATTTTTTGTGGGGATATGTGAAATCTCTGGTCTATACGGATAAGCAAGCAACTATTGCCGCCTCGAAAGACAACATAACTCGTGTTATTGGTGAGATACCAGACGATATGTTGAAAAATGGATGCCAAAAATGGACGATCCGGATGAACCACTTGAGGAGTAGTCGCGGTCAACATTTACACGAAATAATATTCAAAAAATAGATGGCAAGAATTATCGGCCTAATCAGTGTTGCCATGAAAATATTTCTACAAATCTGCAATTATGAAGAAAAAAAAATCTGCAATGCAGATTTCTATGAAAAAAATCTGGATTCATAGATATTGCAATACCAAAATATGTAATTTTGACAGGTGAGAGCTAGACACATTCAGTACAGCCTCATAGGACCAGAAGTGCGACACTTTTAAGGCCCATTCACATGAGACCGACCAACTGCCTACGAATGAACGAATATTCGCAAGTTTTGACATTCCGTTCACATCTACACGACAGTTGGTCGCGGCAGGCGAATTCTAGCCATAAGTATCTAGCCGCAATGTCTAATTTGAGGTTAAGTTCGAACGAATTTTTTATTCGCTAGTTTGTGGAACGCGAATTAAATGATGTGGATTGCTAATAAACTTTGACAATTCGAGCCAAGGATGTTTTTGTTCGCGGTAAAAAGTTTGGAATTCGAAATTTAGTTATTTAAACTATTTATAAACTTGGTTTCCTTATTTAATTCTCCTTTCGGAATAATAAAATGTACAATTTGCTGTTTATAAATGCATAAAAATGCGAACATTTCATCAATTTGTTCGTTCGCTCTCATGTTTATGGTTCTTTAGACAGAATTTCTACACAGAGCGCAAAAACATCTACATAGGTACTTTTCTGGTCTCTTCTGTGCAGCTCAGAATCTAAACAAACCAAATAAATGCAGACAAAATCTGTCACGCAGATTTTGGGATTTAAAAAGTCTGCAGCTACGCTGAAAATCTGCAAAATGTAGGCAAAACTGCACTTATGGCAATGCTGGGCCTAATAAAAATTTTACACAGGTTCGTTCGGGTACTTTTTTGCAAACGTAAAATTATTAAAAATTTGCTAAGAAACTGTGCAAATGCGACCACGTACTGAGTAAATTGGAAAAAATGAGAGAGAAATCAATTTCCCCTCTTTTCATTTTTTCGTAATTTTCTACTCGCCGAATTTCGACTTACTGAAAAATGAAAACTGTCATCTAAGTGACATCTCAAAAGTTTGACAAACAAAACTCCATTTATTTTCGTCTTCAACGATGTCGGAGGAAGAAGTTGTAATTAAATGTTCCTAGAACATTATCAGCGCATTAAAAAAAGTAGGTTTAATAGGTATTTTAGCTTTTAAAAAATTCAAATCCAACTTATTCTGTAAATTTTGCCGTTAACGTTCATTTTTCGAATGTCGAAATGACATTTCGTAAACTTTTCGTAAGAAAACCGTTCAGGTACTTCTCTAGAAATTGAGAGACTTCTCTCTCGATTTTTGAGATTTGACATTTTTCATTTTTCTATACTGAAAGTACACGAACGAACCTACAATTTTGCAAATGTTCGTTGTTTTTTTTTTTTTTTCAATTTTTAAAACCAAACGCATAAAAAATCACCCTTTATTTTCATACCTAACATTAAATTCAACGAGGAGTGGTACATAGCCAATAAAACAATCATATTTTAAGGCCGTGTGTCAATTGCGCTTAATAATTAGACTCGGCTAATTTTTTGACACATATCGCGTTTTTCTTTTTTAGCTCAACAGAGCTCGAGCAGTGTTTGAGTGTGCTCTGAACCGACCTCGCTCAGATCGTTCTGATTTGTTTATGAAACACACAAACCTAATAGCATATAGCTGTCATATGGTTTTTAATTTGTTAATTTCCATTTATTAATTTGGTTTACAACATAAGGTTCGTCTCCCATTTCAACTATTTTGTTTAGCCTGTTTTTTATTCCTGTCAAATGTGACTGCAAGTGCGTAATAAGCTATTTACTCAGCCTGCTCAGTCAATTTATTCTGAGCTCCTAGAACACGCCTTGATCATTCTCTGAACGATAAAAGAAACACAAATTCTGAGCTCTCATGTGTCTGAGTTAAAAAAGAAACACGATTACACGAACTTTTTTTCAGACAGTTTAGGCTCTGCTCTGAACTAATAAAGAAAAACGCACAGAAAATTAGCCCAGGATACAAATTAAACGCATTGACAGATAGCCTAACAATGACAATAAAATAATCATATTTTAGACAATTTTAAGTATACAATGTATTTAGATACATAGCAATATATTCAGTGGGTATACGTATACAATATCCACAGGCCCAAACCACTTGAGTAGCTATATCCTTTCATTCGACTACTTACCAAAACCTCTTCAATCACCGATAACAAACCGACGCGTGTCAGCAATCCCCCAAAAGATTCAACCCTCATAAGTAAACATAAACACAAATAATTCAAGCAACTCGGATGGACTGCTAAAATGTCGCCCACACAAAAGAGCAACCACATTAGAGGGATGCCGGCTAGTCCAATCAATTTTCATCCCCAAACGTGTATGAGTCATCGATGCGTCCATAAAAACCAATTTATAGCGGAATAAGTTACAAGACTCCTGTTCCAGTTAACCATATACGCATTTTCAATGAACCACCGAAAGCTACCGAGTCGGGGGTGTAAAGTAAACACAAGCGCAACATAACCTCATTCCACAAATATGCGCCCGCAAAAAGGGCAGAGGCTTTTGTTTGCATTACATGCTGATGCTCCTTGTACGATAATGTCAATGTGAACAACAAGAGGGATGAAGTACCGCAACGAATGCAATTTTACTTTCATCGTTACGAACAACGAGTATCATTGTAAGGATTTCAAAAAGAGATGACGGCTGATGGGAACCAGAATCACAGCCGCACTGTGGCGGTAGAAATATCATTCCATTGGGACAATCAGGCAATTGGCGAAGGACACAACAAAAATGGCTAGAGCGAAATGCTATTCTATTTTGTGTGTTGTTCCCCATTTACTTGTCCAGTCTATAGAGAGTGAAGTTGTCTGCAAATTAAATGAAAGCGCTCACTCGAGGATGGTAATTTATCATTTTTAAGTGAATTGTAATTTTCAAGTCCCTAAATAAAGTGATTATGATGATACTGGCGACCATAACGACCGGTGGTATTAAGTACCGTTCGGGGTCAATGCAATTACAAAGTGGTGGGTGAAGAGCGCAAGTGAAGCGCAATGGCAATCGCTGCTTTGTTGTGAACGTGCAGTACCTAATGTCGATAGTTACACAAACTAACTGCAATGTTAAAAACAATTTAAACAAATTGGGTTCTGATTGAAAGGATATTTAGCCGCTTGCTAGGAGGTGGTTGTCTACCGAGCGCAGGTATCCTTCTCTCTCACACTTAGGCCGTGTGTGAATTGCATTAAATAATTTATAGCTAATGGCCGCGTTCCATTGACCGCTAGATGACTAGCGCGCATGCAAAACTCCATATAAAAAAAACTGACATTTCATCATTTGCACATATTGTGAAATGTCAGTTTTTTTTATCTAGCTAGTCATCTAGCGGTCAATGGAACGCGGGCAATGTCAGGACACTCGCGAGTGAACTGTCAAAAAATTGAACTGTTGTGACAGCAAGTTAATAAATTACCTATTCATTTTCAAAATTTTGACATTTTCCTATTCCCAGCGCGTTAAGGCAAAAAATGGAAAATGTAATGAAAATGGCCGCGTTCCTTTTCCCGCTAGAGGCACGTCAAGTTAACTTTTAAACAAATTTACATTTAACCATTTTTCATACAACTTTAGAAATAACTGTTTAAAAGGGAAATTTTAAAATCTAGTGAATATGAGAAAGTTCCTAAGACTCCGAGAAGCCTTTAGGCCTCCCTAAAGTTCATTACCACGTCTACTTTTTGTAAGAGGTTTAAACCAAAATATATTTATTTCTGACTTTTACGGACATTTAACACATTGTGTCAGAGGAATAAGTCTCCTGAATGTCGCATATAAGGCTGTATTGTGTGAACGTCTAAACCCTTTCGCCAACAACCCGATCGGCCCATATCAGTGCGGTTTTACGCCAGGAAAGTCTACCATCGACCAAATGTTCACACTCGGACAGAACTTAGAAAAAACCCAGGAATTTGAGATCGATACACGCCACATTTTTATGGACTTTAAAGTCGCCTATGCGTATTTATAGGGATGAGCTATACAAAGCCATGTCACATTTCGGTATTCCTGCCAAACTCGTTCGCCTCTGCAGGATGACGATGGAGAAATCTCGCTGCACCGTCAAAATCGGCGAAAACATCACCGAGCCTTTTAATGTCGAAAAAGGAAAAATGACATCAGCGCAGAGATCAAACGAAGAATCACTCTTGCCAATCGTTGTTTCTTCGGGCTAAGAAGGCATCTTAGAAGTAAAGCCCTCTCTCATAGAACCAAAGGAAATTTTATATTAAACCCAAATCGTCACGGTCCTGCTGTATGGTGCAGAATCATGGACTCTATCGAAACCGGACGAAAATCTCCTGGAATGTTTTGAGAGAAAGATTCTTCGGACGATATTCGGTCCAGTTTATATCGAAGGAGTGTGGAGGAGAAGATTTAACGACGAGCTTTAAGGGCTATATAGCGACGTTGACCTTGTCAAAAAGGTGATGATACAACGGCTGAGATGGCTGGGGCAAAAGTGGAGCGTATGGGCAGCAACGCACCAGCCTGTCGAGTCTTTGAGTCAACCCCTGAGAGACAACGTAGCAGAGGAAGACCTAACCTTAGGTGACGCGCACAATTGGAGGGCGACCTCAACCAACTTGGTGTGCGTAACTGGAGGCAGCTAGCTAGAGACCGAGCTGGCTGGAGGGGCTTTTTGGTTAAGGCCGTGGTCCACCCTGGACTGTAAGCGCCCTCAAAAGTAAAGTAAGTATAAGTGTCAGAGTTGTATAGCAAGTGTTTCAATAAAAATTTTGCCTACTTAGTTTGAAACTCGACCAATTTTATGCATAGCTTTCGTGCCGCTAATCACTAACAGAACTGCATGTAATGTTAGGTTGTACATCGACGAGATATACACTAGAGACAGTATTCAGTCCCTACTGGTACTTAGCGGACCAAGATCTACGGTGGATTTTGCTGTTAAGCTACTAAGTAGCATGTCAAAAACTTACACGATTGTTGATTGTTGACATGTGTGTAATAGTAGGTGCCTAAAGGATGATTTATTCAGACAAATCACACCAGTTTCTCTTGATCCGGACACAATTCGTCAAAAGTCATTGCAGGACACGACATTGTCAAACATAACTCAGCATTCAGCAACCCTTAGTTTATAAGCATGCCGCATAATAAAGCTATTTTTGTCCAATCCTTTTGGCATTCCCACATCTTTTCAGTTCATGCTAAACGACATTTCCGCTCAATTAACCTACAAACTGCTAATTACAAGCCTTACCTTTCGGTGTATGTGACCATGACGAACCACTGTACAGCGCACGTTACACACAAGACACTATACACATATCCTTTCAAATCCTGGTCTTGCTCCTTACCTAACAATTTCTGTCAAAGCCACAAGATACAGTCATTTAGTCATTTAATTTACCTTAAAGCCGTTTGTGGCTGTTTAAATTGCCCTCCCTGTTGCGAAAGGTAATGCAAGTCACCATAGTGTGTATTGTGTGTGAGCGGCGTATCCTTTTTAGTGTGTACCTTTTTTTCTGCTCTGATAAGCTTCGCCGGGCACGTAAAGTCTCCGATATTTGGGTCATCAATCACGGAAGATGTCATTCAGGACATGCGGCGCACAAACATACGCTATACGCAGGCAGTTAGTTAATATCTCATGGAGTCATGCTGTCACTGCAGGACGTTGACGTTGACACACGTATCTATACATTACTGTGTTGTGTGTATAATAATGAGTGAATGGGAAATATGGATTTATGATCTCCAGGGTGTATAGAAGGACAAGATTGACCGTGTTCCTAGACCATCACTAGACACGAGTATATGAGTTCCTTGTGCCCCGCTGAGTGGAATATGTAGGTTAAAGTGATAATAATCCCATAACGTCATCCTGTTTCTCAGTTCTTTTTCTATTTTTTAAGAGGATATGCGGAAAGTTGTTGGTTCGTTTTCCAAATTAGGGTGTTTCCAATTCCAAGCTGCATGTGATGACTGTACCGGCAAAACCAAACACATGTCCCGCATCATAATGCCAATGTCCTGTACGAGTCGATGGATCTATAATTGCTTTAGAATCGTGTGGCTTGCACCTTAGCTATCAACAGGACTGCCAATGTGTCATGAGGGTTGTCTCTATACGCTCTCGATGCAGCACTGATGTTTAGAAACATATTGTTCAATGTTCACCCTCAAACAGAGTGTGTGAGTTGTGAGGTAAGCATTCAAGTATTACCGAGGATACGCACAAACGGAATAAGGATAATAAATGTTATTTGCCGTGTGCCGTGCCGTGCCGTGCCACTGCCATACGGTTCTTATAACAGCCGGGAGATTTAGATAGAGCAGGGTCGGATTGACACGTTGCGACTGCGAAGCACCATAGGGGATTTAGAATACACAACACTCCCTGTTTTGAGGGTGCGCTCGATCTCGAGTCGCCCCAGTCTAATGGGTGATTCCTACAGCTCTTCCGAATTCAAGTGTTACGCAGGAATTTCATTATGTTCGTACGTTTTCTAATTTTCTTTGAGAGTCCTTTGGGTGTGTTCGCTATGTGGGTCAGGAAAGAGGGATAATACTATAAAATGTGTATTTGATTGGGAGCAAACGAGCTGTTTGCGGTCTAGTCCGCAGGTTAAAAAGGGGAATTCGCCTTCGCCAACATGAATTATTAACATTTATTAGCCCAGGGAAGAATGGATGGCAATTTGCTATGGGATAAATTTAATTTTTGGGGAATGGCCACATAGGTTGGGTTGGGACTTGGGATATTGAATGCGGGTAATAAGGTGGATAAATGTTGCCGGAATGTTTAAATTGAAAATTTGTCTTAAATTACTTGATGGCGCGGCTCATCGCCGCCGGCCGTAGCAAATAGCAATTGGTGTGCGTATATTCATTTTGTTTATTGAGGGGATGGAAACTAATTTATATCTATATTTTGAAATTAAGAAAACCACCGGAAAGCATTAGGTATTCAGTACGTTTTGAGGGGTGAAAAAGACAATTTTGGTAAAAAGTTACACAGTGATATCCTGTTTTTTGTTCTCATTGGGGTCTGGCTTTTTCTGATTTGGGAACTGGAAATCGTTTTATTTAATTTTCAAGTGAGTGTTCATTTCATTATCTATATGAATATATTATTACCTCGGGTGCTTTCCGTAATGTGGTGATAAGTAGTTATTGGCTCATGGTCGTGAATTCATAAAATTCAAGGTAGGTGCGTAGAACTGTACGTATTCCTATCGCGCAATAGCGATTCTGGGAGCGTATCAATTAACAAGTTCGAGCTGAAGAAGACAACGTCTTTAGACTACTATCTAGCCCCGTATTTAGACAAGAAAGGCGGTCAATTTTCGACTTTCAATTTCGAAATTATTTTACTCGTCGCTAAAAATGTTCATCCTTATATTTGGCCTCATTCCTTAAAATTGGCTTCAGGTTATTCGTGAATGGCGAACAAACGTCAAACCCATCGGAACAAAAGAGATCAAATTTTAAAACTCTGCTAAATAGATGCAACCTTACAATCCAATCGACAGTTACAAACACAAGTACAAGTTACAACGGGAGAGTTACTACCACTAGGCAACTTGCAAAAAAGACTCAAAATGGACGACCAACCCAACCAATCCTCTTAAATCGTTAGACTTTTGAATTGATTGTGATCCACTGCAGGTTCAAACATTCTGTCCCATTATGTCTACCCAACTTGACCTCAACAATATTCCAGACCTATATGAACTCTGTTGGACCCCTGATTTCGTAATTCTGTTTCTTTTTGCCCAGTCGTTCGTATCATTAAGAGGTATAATCGGCGGATTCAAAAACGTAGCCTTGGACACATCAAAGGCATTTGACCGAGTCTGTCATAGAGTCCTATTAGGCAAGTTAGCTTCTTATGGATTACCACAACGACTCTGCGAATGGATGGAAAATTTTGTTCTGGGAATATCGATCCAAGTTGTGGTAGATGGTGTATGATCTAATTCGTTTGCTATAAATGCAGGAGTGCCGCAAGGATCTATTCTTTCTCCAACTCTATTTCTTCTCCACATCAACGATTTGCTTGGATCGCCAAATAATAATATCTACAGCTTTGCTGATGACAGCACTCTTATATCCCCCATTTCGAACATAGTGGACCTGTGAATGCGGGTACATCACACAGTCAGAGATGTGAACAAATTAGTTCTCTAAATGACGATCTGGGGACAAAATCTTGAAATGGGGACAAGACATGGTTGTTTTTAATGCCAACAAGACTCAGCTCACAACATTTTCTAGGAAAAATACATCAACAGGTCCTCAGATCCAAATGGATGACCATCCAATCCATCTCAAGGACTCAATGCACCTTCTAGGAGTCACAGTGAATTCAGGAATCTCATGACAGGACCACATACCCTATATCGCAAGATCGGCGTCCGCTAAGTTGAGCTACCTTACCTATTTAGAGCAAAGAGGTATTTTAGCCCCAAGCAACTTCTCCTTCTCCTTAAAGCATAGGTTAGAAGTGGAATCATCCAAAAATGATGCGTGCTTCTTTCCAAAGAGATGGATATCATTCGCAAATCGCAACTAAGGATAAAAGATTCATTGCCTTGAATTTGAACAACTCGACCCACAGTAAGGAAAGTCATTCATTCAAATTGCTAACAGTGTGAAAATCCAAAGGAGTAGATGGAATGCAACTAGAAATGCATATGGCCCTAGGTGAAGCGGTCGTTTAGTCTCTCTCTCTCTCTCTCTCTCGTTTTATTAAAGTGACCTGGGAAAGTGGTGAACCACTTGGGACTTGACGGATGCTCAAACTAATTTCATTAACCCTTTCGGTACATCTTTTTTGTTCTAAGGCTAAAAAATTATATTTTTTCTTTTTGTGGCTACGTATACACCTCCTAAAAACATTGTAAAATTATTTTTGATAAATATTGGTTCTAAAGTGGTTTTTGGGGACGTTGCCATACGGCATCAATTGTCTCAAGTGGTAGCAAAATATATGAGAAAATTAATATTTTTGATTTAGTTTCTTATTTTTATAAATTAATTTTTAAACAAAATTGAAGAGAAAAATGTATAATTAATTTTTTTAAATTAAATACATTGTAAAAAAATAAGGATTTTTTAAAATATTAAAAAAAAACACATATTTTCATATATGTTTAAAATTAAAAATATAAAAAAATAATAAATTGTTGCATTTATAATTGATTTTCTTTGTTTACTTCAAACATTACAAGTACTACATATTAAAAAACAAGCATATTCCAAGATAAACACGTGTATTTATAAAAAAAAAAATTTAAAAAAAAAAAATATTACAAAAAAATTAAATATTCAAAAAAATTTAAGTATTTATTTTTTAATTGAAACTTAATTAAAATGTAATGATATTCAAGACTACTTATGCATAAAAATACATTTATTTTTATACATATGTAGGTATATATATAATTTTATTCATAGAAATTAAGCCTTAAAATGCACCTCTAAATAATATTGATGCCATATGGCAACACAGAAAAGGAAAATTGTGCCAAATTGAATTGACGGAACATATATGTTCATTATATTTTTTTAATTGTTCGCCTGATATTAAACGTTGAAATAAAATCGAAATTTATAATGTATTTGACAATTATCAATTTAAAAAATAAATAATAAAAATAGTCTTCCGACGAAAAAATTCGAACTCTATTGCAGACCCATCTTTCACGAAAGCTAAAAGCACAACGATGACAACTATTACCCAATTTTTTTGCTTCCAATGATTAGGGAGATACTTAACGAGGTTAATCAGAAAAAAAAGCAGAAAAAATATACTCAGATAAAGAGAATGGGCATTATGAATATTCGTGTTGCCATATGGCATCAAAATACCGAAAGGGTTAACTTCAGTTGCATGTGTTAAAAAGAGCAGTCTCATATACACATGTTACATTTGTTTGCATAACCGAATTTCGGTAGGTAATGGCCGATTTATTTTTTTCAAAAAATCACAAAACTACCTTACCAGCAAATAACGACTGGCGTTTAGACTTACTATTTTGAGAGTTAGGTTAGGTTAGTGGGTTGGCATGACAGGAGAAACCTGTTCGTGCCACACTTAGATCAATGTAGATCCGTTGTAATGCCCTAGGGGTTTATGACTCCCACACGCACTGGAAATCTATGAAAAACCTACGGATTGGTAAACCAACCCGTTTTATTTACAAATTTGAGTAGGTCATTAATGGACCTGTCTGAAAGTTCTTCTAAACCCTCGAAGATAAGAACTACTTACCAAGGATTTTTTTCTTATGTGGCAGAGCGTTGGGCAGTGACAAAGGAGGTGTGGGGTGTCCTCATGCACCTTCTCATCACCGCAGCTTGGTGGGTTGTTCTTCGTATCATTCGTCCCTGCTGGGAAAATACTTGGTAAATAGTCTTGTGAAATCTAGCCGGGGAGTAGTGTAGTCCGTGCATACATTATTGCTAGTGTATTTATTCAGCATCTGTGCAAGTCCCGTCAGGCTGTATTTCCAGGTTTTGGTCCAGCAGAGTCCAATGATAGCGACACATTGATTAGTTTTGGAGTAATAAGTAATTTAACGAAAAAATATTTTCATTTGTTTTTTTTTCTTGATTTACAACAAAAAAAATTTCCTATTTTGTAGATCATATTTGTAGCTATATATGTGCTGAAGACTGTTTTGCCGAAAAGTTAATATTTTACGAGATATTTACAAAAATATGTCCAATATGTCATTCATAAGCGTGTTATCTTAAACGTTTCCTTTCCAATTGGAATTGGAACTCCAAGAAATACTCATTTTCATACACACACACATAATATTGTTTCTTCTAGATACTCATTCTCTTATACACATATACACTTTCGTTTCTTCGCTCGCGGTCGGCTATCTCCATTCATTTATGCGCTTTTTTTTAATTTCGCTACTGTTTATATCTTGATTTTGCTATTTTGCCGAAATTTTTATATTTTATAAGATTTACAAAAATTGCTCAATTGCCATAATGCCATAAAATACGCTCTAATTGGAACTTCCATGTTTCATTTCCTTTTCATATCCACTACCCATTCTCCATTCGTCATCATCATACTGCGGTTGCAAAGTTATCCTACCAAACCTCTTTCATCCAGGGAAATGGCGCAGATCAAAGAAATATATTTGGGCAGAGTGAGTTGAATCAGGAACAGCAAGTCATGGCGGGTGACCTAATCAACGAGTTCGCTGATATATTTGCTTCGCAGAGCGGGGACTATGGTCGGACACATCTCGTACAACACCGAATCGACACAGGAGACGCAAGACCTATTGGTCAGCCTCCCAGACGACTACCATTGGCTAAGCAGACGGAGGTTGCAGAAATGGTGTCGACGATGGAAAAGGAAGGGCTGTATTGAAAGTTCGAAAAGTCCATGGGCGTCACCTGTTGTATTGGTCAAGAAGAAAGACGGCAGCACGAGATTCTGAGTCAACTATCGTTAGCTGAACAACGTCACCAAAAAGGATAGCTACCCTCTGCCAAGGATTGACGATACCCTAGATACACTGTCCGGCGCCAAATGGTTTTCCACCATTGATTTGAAGAGTGGCTACTGGCAAGTGCAGATCCATCCCGAAGACCGCGAGAAAACAGCTTTTACAGCAGGAAACGGGCTCTGGCAATTCACAGTAATGCCATTTGGACTGTGCAATGCTCCAGCCACCTTTGAACGTCTAATGGAGCGGGTTTTGCTGGGCCTAACGTGGAAAACCTGCGCTTGGTGTATCTAGATGATGTCATCGTGATTGGCAAAACGTTTGAAGAACATCGAGATAATTTGAAGGAAGTGTTCCAGAGACTGCGAAGCGCGCAATTAAAGCTGAACCCGAAAAAGTGCGCTCTTTTTAGACCATAAGTAAAATATCTCGGGCACATCATCTCTTCCGAGGTAGTCAGGACTGATCCAGAGAAAGTCGACGCAGTGAAAAACTGGCCGGTTCCTAAAGACAAACATCATCTGAGGAGCTACCTGGGACTTGCGACCTACTACAGACGGTTTGTAAAGGACTTTGCCGGGATTGCCAAGAGCTTGCACCAACTGACAGAAAAGGGAAAACAATTCAAATGGTCGGGTGAGTGCGAAAGGAGTTTTAAAAAACTTAAGCATCAACTTTGTGATGCCCCCATACTAGCGTACCCCACTCCTGGAAAAACATTTATTGTGGACGCAGACGCTAGTAATGTGGGAGTTGGAGCCGTCCTTTACCAGGTGCATGATGGCCAAGAGAAAGTAATTTCCTACTCCAGCAAAGTTCTCTCTAAGCCAGAAAGGTCTAGGGGGTTAATTTTACCGCGGTGTAAATCTTCGTCCGAATATTCTAGTACAGGCATAAAACGCTATCATTGCATTTTTGGTTCTTTCTTTGACGTTGAGATTCCAGTTTAATTTTCGATCTAGGATAACTCGCAGGTATTTGGTGCGTTATCAGAAATTATTAGCGGAATCCCTTCTATTGTTGGCAGGCTAAATTCCAGAATTGTTCTTTTGTTAGTAAAGAGAATTAATTCCGTTTCATGTGGGTTTACTGCTAGTCAGTAACATTTCTTTTTCAATAGGTATTGACCATGGATGGAGCTCTGTTTAGTTGTTCACTGATAGTGGATAGAAAGTCTCCTGTCGCTAGCACTGCTAAGCCGTCGGCATATGCATCTACTGTAGTTTAATCAGGATCTCGTTTACCACAAGAACCCATCAGAGTAGAGATGAAAGGACCCCGCCTTAAGGAGTGCCTCTAGATACATATACCCTAGTTTGTACAGCTCCTAGTTCTGAGATGGTTAGTAGTCTATTTCTGAGCATACACATTATGCAGTTGATGATAGTGATATTCACTTTAACTCTTTAAACTGCGTCTGTTTCGACATTGTCCAGAAAAGCTGCCAGAGTGGTACCTATTCTTTAACTTTTTGTGTTTTCTCCACCCTATGCTGACGACACTAAGTGTTGTTTCAACACTTTTACCTTTTGTATAGCCGGAGATACAACATATGGATTTAGTTAAGTCCGGATACGGATATCTAATATCTATATACGCCTTTCAAAAGTTTTTAGAACAAATGAGGTTAGGCTTAAGGGGGGTAAAGTCTTTGGCAGTAGTGTCGCTAGTCTTCCCAGCTTTGCGTATAAAGACCATTTTAACTTCTCATGATTTTGGAGCGTATCCTAGCTTTAAGCTGCTTAGGAATACGTTTTCCAGATGTAAGTTTATATGCCTCTCGCACGTTTGTATAGCATCATAGTTAAGATGCCATTAATTCCGGGAGATTTGTACGGTGAGGAATAGTTGATTGCCCAACCTATCTTTCCCAGTGTTACCATTTCCATTAGAGCGTGCATTACTCTACCTCGGATTCGTTACTCCCATTGGAGCTACATCCTGGGAAGTGAGTGTGGAGAAGAAGCTCGAGTGTCTCATGACACGATTCTGTCCACTGGTCAAGCGTTGGGTTCTTGAGCAAAAATTTTTCTAAGCCTGATTCTGTAGTAGTCTCTATTTACAGTAGGCTTTCCAAGTACAGCGTTTTGAACGTTGTGTCTCTGCCTCGAATTTTCTTTGACTGGATTTATAAATTTCCCAATCACTAACTGTTGTGCGTTTAGCAGCATTGAAAAATGTTCTATTCTTTTCTTTTGTTGCTTAGTTCTTTTGCACACCATGGTGGGAGTTTTTTTGCCCGTCCTAATGGACATCCGATTTTAGCTAGATCATCGGTTACCTTGTTCAAACTCTCAGGTGTAAGTATTGCATTGGTTATTTTGAGAATTAAAAACAAGATCCATTGACTCTATGAGTATTATAACCATCAAAATCGATGAATTCCTTAATAGAATGTTTATGAATCACACACACAAATATATGCAGTATTTTTAAACAGTCTATAATCACACATACCGGAAACGAAGTTGTCGTCAAATTCACTTCACATTGCAGTAACCCACTTTGTTTATAGGCGAACAGTAACAATGAGGTCATAAATTTACCAGCGAAATGACAAAAGATTATACTTCCTCCTACTCCTATCCCAAAGATTTTACACAGGGCTATTGTATCTATCTATTAGAAGAAGATTTTGCTTTAAAAATTCGACGCAAATCAAAACAATAACAATAAAAACAGGAAGCACTCGAGTAGTCCTAGTCGTAAAGAATATTGTTCACATAAACCCAGCCAAATAAAGATATAAACAGTCGGCAACCGAAAAAAGGATACATCATCACTTTGAGCAGAGCGAACACCCTGCTTGTGCAGCACCTTCTTGAATTTCAATTACAATTAAAACCAGACGCCTTTTTGACTCTTTCTATGCCCCTAGGTTAAGGTCGTTAAACAAATTTTTAATTTACTTTCCAAGGATGTAAACATACACTATACGAGTATATTCGGCCGACCATAGAGTTAGGGTTAGGGTAGCTGAAATCGTTACTCATTACATTTTAGTGTGTCAGCCAGCTAGAGTTGGGTGTTGGTTACACAGTGAGTCGTGATCGTGATTCGTGAGTGTGAGTGTATTAAATTTACGAATTTCAAAATGATTGACATTAGCATTGCATACCGCTTTCGGCTGTCGGCTGAGTACACAGTATACCATCTGCCACTTGAATGTGTAGAGTGTACTACAAACGGCAAAGGGAGCAAGAAACTCGGGACGGGAGCCTTACAGCTTACACACGACACAGTGACCCTTCTCATGTTCAGTGAATACTTTTGGAAAATGAAAACGTTTTTCAAATGCTCGCTTAAAATAAAATCGATGGCTGTGTGTCTCTGTTCGTTCTCGAATTGAAATAAAAACTGACGGCGGGCGTCAGTGAATTTGAATGAAGAAATTATGCATATGTGAGGGTGTGACATAAGTTGGGTATAACGATAAACGCATGTGACTGATGGGTACGACGATAAATATTAGAGTTGATGAAATGTTAGACCTTTTTTTTTTTTTTGAAAATTATCTATCCCAAGGGCCGTATCCTGCTTAGGAAGAAAATAATCCCTATTGATATTGCAGCCCTTTGGAATGCAGCACATTCTGTTTTGTTATCAGATTTGGTTAATTTTTTCTCCTTTCGTTTATGCTATTGCGTTTTAGAGAAACATTTAGTCCATCGTAAGCAGCTTATAATTCGTTGGTCGTGATGAGGTTAAAAATAAGTATACCTACACCCAAATAACTTACTTAACAATTAATCCTTTGTGAGTAACGAATACCAATTAGCACTTGTATCTAGATGTGATAAATTTTTTTTTTCGAAATGCTGCAGTGACAACGCACCACAACCCACTTGACATATCAAGTGGATACAATGGTGTTTGTAACATCTTTCAACCACATGTGGCTTCAGCTCGTTTTGATGAGTCCAAAGTGTAGGAGAAACAATTTATCACATTTTCGCATCCCTTGCGAGTCGCATAATTTGTCGTCTGCATAAAAAAAAAAGAAGTGATCCTCCACTGTCCGTCCGGGCATCATGAAAAATATGCTTATTGCTTTAAATTGAGTGGATCGCACTGATAATAATGGGCGGCAGTTATTTTTGTCGGTACAGCGCATCTCAGACAATCAAATGCATTTATCTGATAATTTGTAGAATTTTATAAAAGATTTCACTGTTGTCTAGCTCACTGGACAGAGTGTCTAGAGTGAGTTCTACTCGAAGGGAGGAATTTAGAGAGATGTTTGTAGATTTGCTTACTGGAGAAGCAAATGTTTCAGTTTCACCATATACAGGCAATGCGAAAAGTGTTCGAACATTCTCCGAGTCGGAAGCATTTGTAAGCTTCTGGGGGCGCGGTTAACGCGTTATAGATTCGCCTTTCCTTACAGAAGTACATAATTAAAAAAAAAGACGTTACCATGTAAATGATATCAGTATATGACCATTGTCATTGTCCTTAAAGAATTAAACACCAAAATAGGAAGGATGACATCTCTTACTCCGTTTTGTTAGATTAGATGAGGGCGACGGGATCATGACACCACATCAATTGACAGTGATAGGAGTGAGGAACCCAATGACTATATACGAATCTGACGTCTAGTCAGTCCAGAAGTTAATTTCATTCTTGTATGTGAGATGTTTATATGAACATTTTAGTTTGGCTTGCCTGTTAAGGTGGGTTTCCACATGTCGGTTGATTGACAAAGTTTGACAGCCCTCGCGTTTATGTCATTGAACGACACCAACGTCAGTTCATTTCCACTTATGCCAATTATTGGCAAAAAATCGTTTGTCAGTTGATTGACCAACTTATGAACTCGATGCCAATTAAATTTTCTCTGTCAATTATAGACAAAGTGACATTTTGTTTGACAATTCAGCTATTTCCACTTGTCCAGTGGTTTCTTTGTCAATTATTGGCAAACGCTGTTAGTCAATTCATTGACAAGCAATTTTTCGCTATTTCCACTTGCCAATTGTTTAATTGGCATAAAAATACGTCAATTGTCAATTTCAAATCGACAAGTGGAAACTGGAAACCCAGCAGTACTCTCAGTTTTTCTTCAGTAATATGCGGCTTGTTTTGTTTCTTATCCAGTTTTTAACACAGCATTTTCCATAGTGGCGCAGTGGTTAGAGTGCTTGACTGGGCGGAAACTCATTAAAGCCAGTCTGTATTGTTTTCGTGGCA
The DNA here is from genome assembly GCA_949372485.1 of Cheilosia soror. Lineage (NCBI taxonomy): Eukaryota > Metazoa > Arthropoda > Insecta > Diptera > Syrphidae > Cheilosia > Cheilosia soror. The sequence continues at coordinate 31,261,312 of OX443561.1, read as the reverse complement.
ACAGATCCACTGGTGATTTGATGGCTTTTCTCTGCGAGAAGTGATACCAATCTCTCCATCACTTCGGTGAAACGAGGATAGTTACCCTTGATATTTATAAGGCCTTTGATTGAGCTTGCCATCAAGCTACTTTTGTCGAAAATGTGTGCTTATGGGATTATGGTGGAAGACACGTATCTTCTCTGGGGGGTAATTCAGCAAGATTTGCCGAGGTGACGATTTCTTCGCCAAAGACTTTCTTTCTAAGACGGAAGAGAACCGGAAATTCCATGACAATGTGAAGAGAGGATTCATCACTCTCTAGGCACAGTCTACATGTGGGGTCTAGTGAGACTCCGATTCGGTGAAGGTGTTTTTTCATAAGACCATGGCCAGTTATAATTCCTGTCAGTATTGTTTTATCCATATTAGTTAGAAAATAGGATTTTCTGGGAAAGAATTTTGAGAAGAACTGTTTGGTGCAGTTCTACCCAGGTGTTTTAAGACAGAGTTCATTAGATTTGATTTGAACTAAGCTCCTAATATATTCCCTGAAGCATCCCTTATTGACACCGCAGAAGGGTTCAGGTCCGACGAGTGGCGTTGTGACTTTGGCCAGTGAGTCAGCCGTTGCGTTTCCAGCAAAGCCCCTGTGGGCTGGAATCCAGTCTAGGATGACTAGGTTTTTCTTTGCTAGTTCGTAGATGGCCATGTAAGTTTCTAGGACCAGCTTCTATTTTATAACAGATGAGTTCAGAGCTTTAAGAGCAGCTTGACTATCTGAGAAGTTAAATAAATTTATTCTAGCGCAGTGGTTGATGGCAAGGACTTCAGCCTGGAATATGGACGAGAACTTGCCTAGTCTGACTAAAAAGTTCGCTTGAGGCAATTTTTCAAAAATACCAGATCCAGTCCTGCCTCCTCAGTACATTTTACAGACATTTAAAGCCGATGTGCATCAGCACATCCTATCTTCTCGATCCTTAACGCCCGCGCTGTGTAAATCACACTTCACTATAAGAGTATAGTCATAACCTTGCATGTTAATTATATAAAAACAACTATCTTAAGGTTCTCTACTCTGCGCCACCTCTCGCGAACGCCTGACAGTGACAAACTTCCGAGAGTATAATTATCATGGAAAAGCTTCTCTATATTCACCCGTTCGGATTCGGCATAGGTTCCAAAAAATAAAAACTCACACAAGCGAATGGTTGTGAGAAGCTAGGCTGGGTGCTTAACCTATGCCTCTTGTTTGTACCTATGCCTATAAGGACCTGTTGCGCCATATACACATATTTATTTCAGCTTTATATCCGCTGAACAATGTGATGTGAGTAGTAGGTCAGTACTGGTCAGTACTCCGTTTGTTAGTGAATATGTAGTTAACATCTTGGCCGAAGAAAACTTAACGCGTCGGCAATGCAGTAAAGGGCATCGATCACGTCTCTATTTTATTTCTATTGTTATACATTTATGTAGTTTTCTCTGAGAAATAATTTCTTTACGGTTGACTTCAACAACGAAAAACAAACGTAGATATAGTAGTTAATAGGTTTGGGTATTTGGTACTCGTGAGTTGGTACCCCAGTGCAACCCTCCTGCTTGTGGTCACTGTAGGATTTGGAGTAGGTGCAATTATGTTGTTTGTTTAATTTTGCCGCCAAAACGACAACTTCCTCGTCGTGGTTCTGAAGTAAATAAGAGTGGGTGTCCTATTAGGGAAATCTGAAAATGCCTTTAAAATCTGAGGGTCCCACCCAAGTTCTCTAGTAAAGGCACTTACCCTTTTTACAGCACCAAACTCAGACTGTTTTCGACCCCCCTCTAACTTTGGAATCAATTAAGCCAAAAACTTCTAACTTGAAACGTTTACCAAGCTCATTAAAAAGTTCTACTTTACCAAATTCCATCTCGATAGCATTAGTGGTTCTTAACATACAGGACTTCAAAAATCGCAAAAACCGTAACTGACTCACTCACTCACTTAGATGATGATCGAATCAAAATTATGAACCACTTCCGGCTATCCTAGAATCGTGAAATTTGCAGAATGCTAGATCCAGTGGTGCATACACTGGAAAAAGTCCAGAACTTGAGATTTTCCAATTTTAAAAATCGGTTATTATTTATTTGGGTCACTTTCGAAAAGGTTAAATGTTGCCAAGTAAATCTAGCATTTTTTGTTTGAACATTTAAACTTCTTAAACTAAAGGTGATAGTACACGACATGTAGCAAGCCACATACGTATGCACTGACGTCATTTTTACGTCAGCAAATGGTCTCAATGGGTACATGCCGTGTACTGGCTCTCTTTGTGTACTCTCCGTTGAAGTCAGAGCTACATATGTACATATGTGGCTCGCTACATGCCGTATAGGTACTAGCACCTTAAGAACTTGGCGTACATTTAGATCTCCTTACTTTTCGTGGCTGACTTGCACACATTTTTTTTTTCTTCATAAAAGAACTTGGCTGTTTTTTTACAATTATGTTTTTCGTGTGATACCTTTTTCCCGACACGAAAGCTTCCTGTTAAAAGAGGTTTAGAAAAAAGGTACATTTACATTTACATTTTCAATGGCCCGCTTATCCATTAAGTGGGTCGCGGGTTTAGGTTACTTAAGTGGACCCTCCATAGCTCTCGATCCTCCGCCATCGACTCCAAATCATCAAGGGCAATCCCCATACGGGTAGAGGAGAGATTATGAATTTGATCTAACCATCTCATCCTGGGTCTACCTAGAGGACGCCTACCTGTTGGTACGGATTCCATAGCACGTCGTGGAATCCTGGTCGGGGACATGCGTTTAACATGACCAAACATGATCTCTACGGGTCACACCAGCAATACCACGGAGAAATCTCATTTCGGCAGCTTGTATCCGCGATCTTATTCTTTCAGTCATTACCCCAACCTCCATGACCATAGGTAAGAGTTGGAACAAATACCGAATTAAAGACTGACAACTTAGCTTTAACACCAAGTTCAGTCCTCCTGATAACAGAATGTATACATATTATTTTGTCTTATAGGTATTTTCACCAAAAGATTATATCCAAAGGTCAGCCTATCAAAAAAAGGTAATAGAATCGAGCGCTCACGCGAATTTGAGTTGACTTAAAATGATAGCGAATTTCTATTTCGATTACGATACGAAAGTTCAAAGAAGTTTGAAAATTTTGCACTGAGTCGAATAGTGTGCGAACTTGAATGAAGTTGATGAATCGAATCAAGCAACACATTTGAACTCGTTTTGGGGTAGACCTGGATGTAGACCTGAATTTTTAATTTCACAATTCGATTAAAGGAAATAATTGTCAAAATAGCGAATCTAGAATTGAAGAAAAAAAGTGCAATTCGCGGTCAATTCTTCAATTCGAAGGAAGCGTCCGAACTCTGTTGAAAGAATTTGCCCCGAACTATGCAATAAGCACAAACTTGTTCAATATCAGATTTAAATGTTTATTTTCTGAACTTAAAGAGTAATTATCTTCAATAGACCTGTTTTATTGAACACCTAGCAAAGTAAAGTAGACAAATTCTTAATAAAACAGTTCCGAGTGGTAGTTTTAAGTCAAAGTTTTCGTCTGACAGCTGCGTACAGAAGCATACAATTCCACATAAAATGTCAAACGCTTAAAATACTGAATGGAGAATTGTGTTTAAGGCATTAGAGTGGTTCTTGAGTGGATTTTTAATTGAAATCCAGAAGCTTAATATTCTCACAATCATTAGAAGGATATAATGTAGCTTCATATGCCAATAGAGCAGGTTTTGTACCTTGAGTTAAATAATAAACCGCCGCGTGCTCTGGCGTGGATCAAGCATAAATGACAAGATAATAGCAGTACAGTATAGCAGTATTTACATTATTTTCTAGCCACACTGTATTCGTATAATATATTCGCCTCATTCAATTGAGTTTCGAATTAAACTATCAAGATGTCCTACTTCAAGTATAGTGCTACTCTATTGACAAACGCATTCTCCTCCCGCAAATTATCTTAAAGTAAACGGATTCTAAGTGCGGTCTATATCTGTCCCATGTACTTGCCGGATCCTAGGCAATTTTATGCATTCCAAGTGACACTTAACGCAATGCATTGACCCCGTATTTTATCATCAAACAAGAGATTCCTCTTCAAAATAGCTGTCGCTGTGAATTTGTCGCCGCCGCCGCCGGCCGTCACAAAAAGAAGCCATCTCACAATAAATATAGGAATGGATTTTTATTGTCCAATAAAAAAGATACAATTATGTAATAATGAAAATAAATTCTCTCTTCACATATGGTGGGTTGTGGGTATCAAGCATAAATTTAAATCTCACACACATATACCTCTGAGCCATATAAAAAAGTGAGTCCATTTTACTCGCTTTATACAAATTAAGGAAAAGAGAAGAATAAAAGAAACCCTAATAAAACTGCGGATGGTTCGATAGTAGCTGTCGGTCGGCGTATATGACGGTACATGTGGGAAACAGCATCAGGCATTACATGTAGAGACTACCCCTCTGGCAATGATGTGCATTTCACATTTGACAAAGTTAGGCATAGGCATTATATGGGTTTAGTCTTCAAACGACCCTTTTTCTAACGGACTTTTTTTTTATTTTATCAACATTATTCTGTAGATAGGTATTCATTTCATTTTGTTTTAAATTCCATATAAAGTTGTAGCTTGTTCAATCGATACAAGATGAAACATCCCAAAGGATAATTATAGTTATATTTTTTTTACTACATATTACAATTGATGTTATTTCAGGTTTTATTGAGATTGTGTGATTTGATGCGTTTTGTGTACTCTCTGTCTGCAGGAATTATAATAAGAACTGACTCCAGTCAAGCAAAAACATGGAAAGAAGTGAGGGTTATTTTTGTACTAAAAACGGGTAAGGCAAGTCACACCAACGCCGCTAAAGACTGTATGCTAAAATAATCTCACTTCCTTCGATCATACTGAAAGCTTTCAAAAGACTGCTACACATTTGTAGCAGGCTATACTTCGGAAGATCTATCCCCAGTCCAACACGCCTATACACTAAAGGGAAAGTATGGAGATCACGCTAGGACTAGACTATACTGTGTTGTCGGCACTAGAGAAATGACTACAAGATACAGAGCTTCATTCATAGACAGTGAAGCTTTAGGCATGTCAATACTGATGGCGTACTTATTTTACTTTACTTTAGATGGCGGTCACAGTCCGGGTGGACTACGGCTTCAACCAATAAGCCCCTCCAGCCAGCTCGGTCCCTAGAGGTACGCATACCAAGTTGGTTGAGTTTGCTCTCCAATTGTGCGCGCTACCTGGAGGTCGGGTCTTCCTCTGCTTCGTTGTGAACCCAAAAATTCGTCATTGTCCACGTGACCTAGACTACACCTCTCAGTCGCTGTATTTTGAGCTATTTGAACAGAACAACGTCGCTAGCAAGCCCTTGAAGTTCGTCGTTGAATCTCCTTCTCCAAACTCCGTCGATACAACCTGGACCTTAAACCACTTGAAGAATCTTTCTCTGAAAGCGTGATGCCAAAAGGTTTTCATCAAGGTCCATAAGGTCAATAAGGTCCATCCTTCTGCACCATACAGCAGGACCGGGATGAGTATGATTAAGGTTTTGTACAATTTTTTAAAACGGCCGGCGTTGAGTCAATGGGCCTTACCAATCAATAATCATTTTTAATCTTCAGCTTAAATATTTTGACGGTCACAGTGGATAATTTTATATGGAAATTTTCGCCATTGCCTGGACAGTAAAAATGATTATTAGTACCGCGAAATACCTTTCACCGTGGGCGTTGGACTTCGTCAGGGGTGCGTCTTGTCTCCTCTCCTTTTCATTACTTATATGGACTAGATATGTTACAGCGCAGTCTTGTCGAAGAACGTTTCGTCTTGGGAGATCTCAGCATAAGTCATTTGAACTTCGGTGATGACTTATTCATCCTTGGGTCCTGTCAGACTAAACTTCAGCGCGCACTCGATCGGTTTGTAGCCGATTGTGTTGAAGCTGAGATGAAAGTATATGTGAACAAATCTGAAGTGACGGGAGTATCCAGAACGGCTATTCAATGCACTCTGCATGTTAGTGGAGTCCCATTGAAACAGGTGGAGAAGTTTAAGTATCTCGGGGTCTTATTCACGAGTGATGGAAGGAGCATTGCTGAGTTTTCCTGTAGGATTGACAGGCTGGGTACCTAAATTTTGAAACAGCTTGGTCATTCTGTTTTTAGGACTGAACTTGGTGTCAAATCTAAGTTGTCAGTCTTGAACTCGGTGATTGTGCGAGCTTTTATCTATGGTAATGAGGTTTGGTTAATGACCGAAAGAATAAGTTATCGCGGATACAAGCTGCCGAAATGAGATTCCTCCGTTGTATTGCTGGTGTAACCCGTAGAGGATGTCGATCCGTGTTATAGATTCTTCAGTCGATGTCGGACAATCGAGAGCTATAAAGGGTCCGCACTTGAGTAACCTATATCCGCGACTAAGTTAATGAATAAGCGGTCCATTAAAAATGAATGAAGAATGAATGAATGAAAATATTTCCTTTATTCTGTGAGAGAGCTTTACTTCTTAGATGCCTTCTTAGACTGAAGAAACAGGGATTGTCAAGAGTAAGTTTTCGATTGATTTCTACACCGATGTCGTTTTGCGAAGTAATTGTAGAGCCTATAGGTAGACAAACTCTGTAACTACTTCCAAGTTATATCTGTCCATAACGCCTTGGAAGAGTTGCCGATGTTGATCTTCTTTGGACCAAAGTTTTCAAATAAGTTGGTTGGTCTTCCGCCGCTTTAAACTGCTCTGCCGGTAGGTCATATGCTCCAGCAGCCTTGTTGCATTTATAAGTTTCAATATCGCTATACATCGTTTTGGTCGGGTTGATATAAATTTTAAATGTCATCGGATTGAATTGATCGTTCTGCGTGACAACGGAATTTCGGTCTTCTTCACCATTCAACAGTCTGTAGAAGTGGTCTTACCAAATCCTCAGCACATCGCAAGCCATACTAAAAATTCACAATACCCTTCTCGAGCACCTAGCACACATAACGCGCAATTCATAGCCGGATTTACAGACGGATCAAAAATGGACACCGGGGTAGGGTCAAGCATCTTAGCCGAATATAAAAGTTGGTATGCCTCGGGGACCAAAACATTATCTTCCAAACGGAGGTCCTGGTAGTGAGAATAGTAGCCAGTGAGTATGCGGTAATGCCAATACCAATAGAAGGTGTTACCTTATTTATCGACAGTCAGGCAGTTTTTCATTTTTCTTTCTAGCTCTTTTTCCACACTTCTCTGACCAAATTTCCAACGTTTCTGGCGTATTTTCCAAACAATGTTCTGGTGCTTTTTCCAATTTCGACCAAATAAAAATTGTTTTGCGTTTTTTTTTAAAAAAATAATTCTGACGTAATTTCCGGGAGCCGTTCACAAATAGTTTACCTAAATGACAGCTACTATTGACAGCAAATTGAGCTGTCAAATCTGACTAAATACCTATTGTCAGCTCAGTGCTGAACTAGGGCGCCCCAGTAGGTAATCACCTAAGTTTTCATTGTCAGCGCGAACTTATTGCTATATCGAACGTGTTAGGGCGTACGTCAAAGAAATCTATAGGATCGCCTTTGTCATGCGAGTCATGCCATGACACATTCGTAATTTGTTAAATGTACTGTAGTTGTAGTCCAAAACACTGATTTCATTTTTGATCCGCAATGGATACATTTTGACATTGTGAGGCAAATGTAAAGTTCGTAAAATTTCAAATATGGCCATTAAAAATTATTATATTAATTATTGTGTTTGACAGAAACTTTAAACTATAGATATAATAAATTAAATTTATATCTATCTTATCTACCCTTTGAGACATTATTTACGTCAAATGATTTTTATTGCCGGTTTTTATTTGTTTTTCAATTATTATTAGGCACACGGGACTAATAATGAAATTAATTTGTTAATGAATCAAATATGCAGCACAATTCACAAGTCCCTCGTCATTTTTACGAAAACCATTTATAGCTGAATGAAGACATTCTTCCAAGCAAAGAATGAAAACATTTCCCCTGTCCCCCATTTTTCTTTTAATATGACATTTGGGTAGATCCCTCCAAGTTTTATCGCCGCAATGAAAACGACATGGTCCAAATCTTTTGACACTTCCCAGAAATATCTCAAACAAAAAGAAATCAAAGCAATTTTCCCCTCCACTCAAAAAAACTAAAACGAAAAACTATTTCCACACTTAATGAGCAAAAAAAGATCATTTCTGAGCGTTTTCGAAGATTTAAGGGCCCTACCCGATCAAAGCGCATAAGTTCCACATTACACTGCGTTCCGCTATAAACATGAGCGCGAGCACCCCACATGAATAAACGATATCTCACAAGTGGAGAAGAAAGGAGGATGACTATGACTACCCTACCCAGGCTTATTTCGAGATCGTTAATGATATGCCACATCATCATCGAAGTGTCGGGAGCCAGGCGTTGTTCGTTTGAAATATCAAACTCCAGAAATACAGACTGGTGCGGTAGTGGCTGCCTCCAGGCAATTTAAGGGGAGTTATTCTAATAAATCTTCCGAGTTGTGATTGTGAGTCTGAGTCCGAGGGTCTGATGTCAGATATCTGAGTAGGTAGAGGTACAGGAGAAAAATGCATTCGTTTATATTAAGCATATGCATAGCTCTGTGTGAAATTTTAAAATGGTCAACAAAAGGATAAAAAAAAATAACCCACGAGATATGGAACGAGTATTCTGTTCATTTGTGCACGCAAACAGAAGTCTAAAATAATTCAATGTTTCCGGAGACCAAAGTGGGAATGCAATAGGAACAAAAATTGGCTTTTTTTGACGTTGCAGTTGCTGCATTTCCCTTCCTTTATGTGTGAAGTGTGTTAATTGGTATGGAAAGCTGTTGATGCGGCCCGTGCAGGCACTTGGATGAGTGCTGAAATGAATACGTTATACCTACGTATGGTATACAACAGGATGCTGGTGGGGAATTATTGTCAAAAAAATAAAGAACGAAAGAAGAGCATGACAGCTGGTTGACATCAATGACAAAGTATGAATGGTCCCCGATGATGCTTGAGAGAGACTTGCAAGGCAATTTCAATATACATAATTATGATGACAATCGTTTTAATATCAGCCATAGGGACTTGATTTTTTGATTTAACAGATATACGGGTGCCGCCGCGTTTATTTAGGTATATGTCGGCCAGTTAATAGTTTAGGAGGTGGTCCAACCCAAATGAAAATGGTTCTTCAATTCCATAACAATCAACATTCGTTTAAATGAATTTCATTAAAATTGTTTGTCTGTTCGCATTCAGTTTGAGAAAATCTCTAAAGAGCCGCATCATTCGTGGCACGAGTAATATGTCACCGAATTAGTGAATTGTACCGCAACTACCGCTCTTACATCGTTACATCTTGATCTTACAGTATACCTACTCTTTTTGTTCGATTGGCCATACGAAATCTGAAATCTAAAACAGGAACATTGAATAACTACAATAGTTATTAAATTGTAGTTATTCAATGACAGGAATCTGAGAATCCCAGTAGAAATCAGCATAACTTTCACTATAATTGCTTTAATTCGACACCAGCAAATACACAAACCTAACAACTGCCGTATCGATTTCGTTATCGACTGCAGTTTTTCGTAGCAAAAATAATCAGTTAAAATTGATTTTCAAAAGAAAATAATTAAATTGCGAGTATAGGTATAAAACACAACTAAAACAAACGGGAGTGACAAATGCCAAGGTTAAAATCCAGTCAAAATATTTTTTGTTATTTTATTTGTATTATGACATTATTGACATGCAATTGGCTGTGATAAAATAAATCACATGTAAGGTTTTCATGACCTTTCCTCATCGCTATAATTTAATATCAAATAATGCGTTAACAGTTTATATACATAGCAAAATGAAATGATAACGAAGTACCTAAATTAATTATGTACAAATCTTGCCTGCGATACATTTACGATACTGCCGTCCTAAGAAAATAGGGCGCAAACGTCAAAATTCAAAAATTAAGTTAGCGACACTGCCTTATTTTTGTGCGAAGCTTAAAGGGCACATTTCCAACTGCAAATGATTCAAAATCAGCAATGTAAATGGGCACATCTACCATGCTTAGAAATAAAGGCTTATCTGCCATTTACTATGTTAAAAATGCCCATTTGCCAACATTTTCTGATTATGTGACTTTTTTGCTTAGTGTCATGCGTCTTTTTTGCTATTTTAGGCCCGAAACACACATGCGATTTCAATCGCGCGACTTTCTAGTCGCAAAAAATGAAACACACACATTTCAATATAATTGCGAGCACATAAAATCCAAAATTATGTGCGCGCATTCACGTTGAAATGTGTGTGTTTCGTTTTTTGCGACTAAACAGTCGCGCGATTGAAATCGCATGTGTGTTTCGGGCCTAACTGTCATGTGCAAGAGTTGTGTACGAAGAGGCACGTTTGAACAAGATCTCACGATTTGAAGGGATTGTGTGCACTGATGCGTTTAATTTGTAGGTAGTTTGACGAAATCTTTGAAATGAATGACAAGAGCAACTTATCGCCCTCGTTTTATAACTAAAGGGAATATATGAACGTTTCAGATTTATACTTAAAAACCGACTGACGGTTATCCTCCATCTTGTTTCCAAGTCACTCTTTCGACGGCAAACTGTAAGTAGACTACTTCAAATACCCTTATTTGACCTGTACCAGCCACCATCCTTAGAACGTGGACTGTCAGAGCCTACTAACGCGGGGTTAGACTGCTTTGTTCACCTCTTCGTCTTCCGCGAAGACTAACTGCCAGCTGGAGGAACTGATTACATCAGTCAGCTTCATCTTGAGACATTGAACAGTCCGTCATGTCAGGAGCAAATATAGGCGGGGGTTAGACTGTTTCGGTAACCCTCCGTCTTTTCTTTTTCCAAGCAGTAGGGCGAGGATCTCCCTCGCGAAATAAATTCACAGTTGGCAATAGATTTTCTATTTGCAATGTCCGGGTCATATATATTTTTCTATCGACTTTCCACTTACCTTTAATGTGGTATCACAATGGACCTATGAATATGGTCTAAGTGCGTTCTTTTGGGAAATCCACCTAACCTAACCTAATCTAACTCAATGAAACAATTAATTTTAATTTATTTTTCAAAAACATTATTTAATTTTCAAGCTATTTTTTTTGTGCCTATAGTGCCTTGCCTAGCCCCTATACTAAGCAAAAAAGTCGCAAGTCCATTTACTCAAAGTAATCACCAAAATTACTGAAACTTCTGGGCGCGATAAAATTACATAATTTTTTTTTTTATTAGTAAATCTTTTTTTTAGTTTTCAAACCATTTAATTTTGAAGGCGCGAAGCGAAAACCAAAAACAGTATAAATTGCATTTCATTTACCTCAAAATTACTAAAATGGAGATGCGATGCGAAGCGAATGCGAATTTTCTCTTTACGACGGCAGGCAGTACCTGTACCAACTACCAGTACCCGTACGCGTACCGGTACCAGTGCCAGCCAGGCCAGTGCCAGCCAGGCCAGTGCCAGTATAGACAAAGACAAGTACTACACGAAACACGACTACCCACTAAATTTATTTAGTATCATAGTTGCAAAAAGGCTTACTATTGTACTGAATTCAGTACAATTTGACTTTCCCGAGTACTCAAGTACCACTTCTCAATTTTCAGTACTATTTGTACTATTTTTAATTTTTGAAAGTTCATTTTTATTTCTTTCATATCAGACATATATAAGGATTAAACAAAAATAAGCTGAACGCACTCCTTTGTTTTAAAATTCTGAATGCATTCATTACTCATCGTACTTCGTTAAAAATTAACTTCTGAATTCGTCGAAGAAGTGGAAAAACGATTTGATTTCGGAGACATTTTTTTGAACTCATTACAACATTTTTCTCAAACTGCCATTTGGACGATCAATCAAATTCAATCGTCCAATTTGTCTTAAGGTTTTTTTCCTGGTGAACAAAAAAGTATTGAAATTACCAATTATGATCCATCATCCATGTCATGAATATAGAGCTCTATCTGACTACGATAGAAATAGGTACATACTTATATTTCTGAGTTTTGGGCTGAAATAGGCCTTGTGTAAAATGAATGCAACGAGTTCATATTTCCAAATCCTACTCCGCAAAAACAAAAACAACAAAGCTAAAGAATCGAATGCAGGCGTAATGTCTGCACTATTAGAACCTAAACATCTTATTAAAAATTAAGGCTGCCACAGCTCTATAAATAAAACAGATATTTACAAAATAAGCTTGAAAATGAATGAAATGAAAAATTGCTAAAATGCTAAATTTTAGCTGAGCTAAATTTAAGCGAATCCATTTAGCCGAGCGGTATGCTGCTTCAGCTAAAAAATTAAATTTTCATTTCAGACTGTACTGCATGTATTGTCACAATTAAACCGCGCCCATTAATGGTTCGTCACATTTTTTCTAGCTAAATTTTTACAGATAATGTTTTTTTTTTCTGCTGTTATTTTGTGTTGCGGGAAAAGTAAATAAGGATAAGGCTTTTCAATGAGGAATCCTTTCAATATGATAAATTTGATATCAAGGAATAGCAAAAAGGAAAGTGCAACGAAAATATAACACATTTTCGCGTCGATGAATTTTTGAAGAAAGTTATTTTCAACGAACAGCTGTTTTCTGTGACACTTATATTCACAGCGCACTCTAGGTATGTCAAAATTTAGCTAGGATTTTAGTTACCTAATGTTTGGAGAGAAAAATTGGAGAGCAGCTAAAATTTCGATTCGCGCCTTTATAACACCCTCCACTGGAAGGTATAAATATTCACTTACATTTCTAACGCCAAGAAGAAGTCACCCTATACCCCATAGGTAAGCCATAAATATTCTGAATCAGGATGCAATTCTGAAACGATTTAGCCATGCACGTCTATCCGTCCGTTCGGTCTATCTGTCTTTAAAAAACACAACAGAGTCCAACCAAACGAATCGACCTGGGCGAATGAAATTTTGTGAAAGGACTTCTTTGTTCCGGTACCTCCCTGCACGCACAAAACCATTATAAGAGCCACGTACTTGTGTATACTTACGAACTCACATAAATGCTTAACATTTTGCAAGCCTTAAATGCTGGGGAGGTTGTAAAAACCAGAGTATATCCATTAATGAGTAGGGACACTCTCTCTACATATGCATTTCCTACTACCACAAAGCAAAATGCAGAAAAAATCGTACAATAAGTGGAAGCAGGTCAAAAGAATACTTTTTACCTGCATACAACGACTGCTTGAGAAAAAAAGGGTACACAACACATTTTGCCTGTACCACTACATCGGGCTTGCTGCGTACGACAAACGATTGTGGGTTTTTTCATAAAGCATTTTTAAAGGCGACCTGAAGTGATGTCAGTATATTAGTATTTTCTCTCAACCATTCAGGTTGATCAGGTGACCAGCTTTGCTTTCGTAGAATTGGTAATAAAAAAACAAATTTTGTAGTTTTTCCCATTGGTCTTTGTTATGGACATGAAAAAGAAATGTTTCATTCTCTATCACGAAATTCAACCCTTTTGCCTTGCTACGACTTCGTTAATTACCATATTTTACGATTTTAAGTTTTATTGCCAGCACTTTTTAGGTAATATAATTCACAGCAGATGGTCATACTAATTACTTAGGTTGGTTGTAGAGGGGATTGTTTACATTTTTTTCGCACGTATTTTTAAAGGCGACCTGGAGTTGGATTGTTATCAGTCGTTCATTACCATCAATTGACGAAGTAAAGGGTGTTCAGTGCGTGTGGCAAACAATTAAAAATAGTGAAAATTAAAAGTTGAAGTGCAAGTTTGCATAGTTTAAGAACTTTAAATAAAATAATGGGAAAACATTATGTTAAATGTTTGGCGTGTGGGCGAGAGAAGAAAGAAAATTTTGGAGTTAAATATTTCAAAATACCGGATAATAGTGAGAGGTAAGCAATATAAGTTATAGATCGGGGAAGAATGAATATAAATCTGTGTTGTATCTCTTAATTTTTTTTAGAAAAGCGAAGTGGTTGAATAGCATAAACAAACAACACTTAATACATGAAAAAATTTCGGGGGATTCTAGGATCTGCGAAAGACATTTCTCGAAAGACATGTATGGCAAGTCAACGATGCGCTTAAAATGGTCGGCAACACCTAATTTGGACATTTTGAAAAATATTTCCAATATAACAGAAGGTAATAACAAACACTGAGTGTAAAATAACATAAACTTGATGAATTATATTTTCTTAGGTAATATTGATCACTCAGTCACGTCTAACGAAACAGAGGGGTTTGAACATGTTCCTCTTAATGAAAATGTCCAAATGGTATTGATAATGCATTCTACTATTTCGCAGGTTATACTTTAAAAAAATACCGCCTAAACCACAAGTGTGAGTTAAAATTGAGTCCGCAACTTAACGTTTCCTCCCTTTTTACAGATTTTAAAGAATATGAAGATGCGAAATTGACACGGCCCAATCAAGAATTTTTAGACTCGTTAGAGAATCTTGAACAAAAATTTATTTCTTGTTTTCCAAATATGTACTACCTAAATAATTTTGAGGGGAATATTTTTAACTTTTTGAAAAATGAATTTCATTACAACTGTTGCAAAAATCAAAATAAGGAATTTCTTATCAAATTTTACGTCCGAGTACGGGTTTACTTTATTCTAAAACAGTTCAATAAAAATAACAAAAAATGTACCAACAAACAAAAATATTTAAGTGTAGCACACATGTGAATATATATTAGATACTAGTTGGTTGTACCCGCTTCGCTGGGTATGCAAAGTAATATTTGATAAACAAATTGATTTTATTTAAAGAACTTCTTTGAAAACTACATTGCGTGTAAATTGTCTCTGGTTAATTAATAATCTTCCTTGCTGTGGATTAGATTCAATATACACCTTCTTTTGTCTTGCAACTCTTGATTGTGATAAAGCCACATACAGTTGGCCGTGTGAAAATACTCCGGTCTTCAAATGCATGCCAACGTGATCAAATGACTGGTCTTGAGCCTTGTTTATTATTATAGCGTATGCTAGAATTTATCGGAAATGGAATCATTGTGGTAGTTCATGCTCTTATCAAATTTCGTCCAGGCTCTTCCACAATCAATCGAGTTCCATTGCAGTCCTTTTTTAGGGTTCAAGTTTTTCAGCAACATGATGATGACACCTTGCTTAAGTACAGCACATGAGGTGGCTTGCTGGATGGAGTTTGCTGATTGAGGAATTCAACAGGGAAATTTGGTGCATCATTTGGATCTTCAGTCTTCACTGATAACAGAATCGCTCCTATTCATTTCTAATGTCTGCACATTTGTCAGCGCGGCAATGACTCGTTCTAAAAGTTCCTGCATTGACTTTTGCAGCAGATCGCCAAAAATTGTCTTAATTAAGTCTCCTGTTAATATAATTTCCGTGGGAATTTCAACAACGTCGTCTTCATACATTTCTGCTACCCGCGGCAATTTTGCAATAATGAGAAGACTCATATTTTAATAGCCCTCAGGATTTTGTCCACAGAGATTCCTTCACGATCGGTTAGTTTTCTCTTTTATATTTAAATATCGCGAAATAAAATTTCCTATTAAAGTACCTGAGGAGCAGTTAGTAAATCAGTGATCTTAAAATTCGTAGCAAAGTACATATTGCCTAAAAACGGTATCTGTTTTTTTTGTATCTATTGATTTAGAATTTAGATTTATGAGTATAAATAATATTTTACTTCTTTTTACTTCTTTATTATCAATGTACAAAGTTTCATATTGATACGACAAACTCATTCGTGAGTTATGAAAAAGTTATCATTAAAATCATTGCCAATAACTCGAGCCCAAAGCAAAATACCTAAATATTTCTTATATAGAGTACACAAACCGAGTTTGAAGTCGATCGGATGAAAACTAAAAATGTTCCCGTACAAACTTTGACCCCCTAAGAAGGGTTGGTTTTATTTGGCAATTTGCTTTTGAAAACACTTGCCGAGCATTACTATAGTAGAGTTTGAACTTTGAAGAAAATTAAAATATATGAAAAATAGGCGGTGCGTATTTGAATAATGAGAAAACACAAACATTGAAAATTTATTCAAATACCCACCGCCTACTTTTATTTAAAATAAGAAAAATAAGAAAAGTAAGGAGCGTTACAGAATCAGTAAGGGTAAATATATATATGATAAAATGTTCAATAAGAAATATTACAAATTGATTTTGCTTTTTTTTTACGTCACACCCTGTACCACATTTTGAAATAGTTCGACTACTCTTCCATCCCTCTTTTACTAGAGCACTTTTAGTGCCGTCTATTTCTCGTGTATGTGTACTGCAAATTGTAAACTGATAAGAAACACGTGGAGAGTGTCCCTACCAGTGTTGTTATATCGTGGGATTTATCCCTTTTTGTGGGATTTTCGATGTCCGAAAAGCCTTCCGTGGGATAAAGGGAAAAAGCACCAAAATCGTGGGAATTTCAGGAAGCTGACAAAACAAGTGTTAAAATCAATTTTTGTAAAATTTCATCAACACTTTTCAAATTCACAACAATTATCAGTTGGGATTGGAACATAACCAGTTTGAATTTTAATTACTGCATCTTCATGAGCATCAAAAATGTATTTTGTGCCATAATGTATTATTATGTGAGAAGCTAGATCTAGGGTGATACGGACTTATTATTTTAATTCTCTAGTCTAAATGATGATCTGGACAAAATCTTGAAGTGGGGAAAAGACAACATGGTTGTATTTAATGCAAACAAGACACAGCTCACAACTTTTTCTAGGAAAAATGCATCAACAGTCCCTCAGATCCAAATGGATGACCTTTCAATCCATCCCAAGGACTCAATACACCTTCTAGGAGTCACAGTCGATTCAGGAATCACATAGCAGGACCACATATCCTAAGTTGAGCTACCTATTTAGAGCAAAGAGGTACTTAACCCCAAGCAACTTCTCCTTCTCTACAAAGCACAGGTTAGACCAGGCTTGGAATATTGTTTCAGTATATGGAGCTCGGCACCAAAGAATTCACTTAACCGAATTGACAGCATACAGAGATAGGCAGTTCGACCTATTTGAGACCCTACACTCACATCGAATCTACAACCGTTGGTGCACAGAAGACAAGTTCCCTGACCTTTTTAGAGGTACTTCCATAGTAGATGTTCTGAGGAACTCAGAGACATTATCCCTCGAAATGCGACTTTTGGGCGCCTCACAAGACAGGCAGCTAATGCTTATGAGTTATGACCATACAGTACACCTGACAACCGCGAGGACATAAATTTTCCAAAACTCCTTCTATTACATGACAACCAAACTTTAGAACTCGCTTCCTGGGGATATATTTCCAGAAGACTACAATTTGCAGCAATTTAAGTGCAGAACAAGCCTATAGGTTTGCCTTTCCCAGGAGAAGTATTTATTTAAAAAAAAAAATATTTTATTTATTCAGTTAATTTTGCGCTAGATTGAAACATCTCGCAGGATATTTCACAATATGTGCTAGATCTAGTGCAAATGCTGAAATATCAGTTCTTGTATAGGGAGTGTGGCATGCCGCTAGTCATCTAGCCATCAATGCAACGCGGCCATTGTGATTTTCTTTTAACATAATAAAAATGAATTAAACAATTTTTTTTTTTCATTTTATTGCATCGTGGGATTTTAGTGGGAATTTGGGTTCGGTGAAAAGGGAAAAAAAGGGAAAAATGACCACGTTTCGTGGGAAAAATGAAGAGCAAGTCCTAACAACACTGGTCCCTACTCATTAATGGATATACTCTGGTAAAAACTGGCCGATGATAACACTGATAGGTACTCGTTTTTTTTTTTTCTTTTTTTTAATAAAATATTTATTTTTTATGTTTTCGTTTGATTTTATACATTTAAGAAATTTGAGTACTATTCAGTACAATTTTGTTTCAGTTTTCAGTACAATTGAGAAAAGTCGATTTTCATCACTGTTTAGTATGTTCGTTTGTGAAGATTAATTATTAATAAATGATTATCAACCTTCTCAAAAAATAATGCACTATTAATTTATTATAGGTATGTGAAAAATTGTTTATTTGGGCCGATCCCGGCGGTACTGCAATACCGGGCCAACCCGCGACAGAGGTGGAGCAAGCCCCTAGCACTCCGTCTATTTCCAAAAATCAGTTTAACATTTGTTGTCCCCCGATGGGGGATCTATCAGATGTTAAGCTGATAAGAACAGATACTACACTTTGATCTTAGCCATAAGGCCGAGAAGCGATAACTTTTCGCCGTCAAACTGCCAGCATATCACTATATTTCGAACTGATAGACAGTGTGAATAATAAATACACACGAAACTCGACTGTATACTTTGTTGTTGTATTCGAATCTGAAATGGATTCGCACAGAGTAGCAGTGTGTCACACAAGAAGCAACAACAACTACGCATTTTATTTTGCTTTTGAATCTGGTTGGTGTGGTGGTGCAGTTTGTTGTTGTTCTATTGTTCATGGATGATGGCATGGCGGTAATGACGACATGCGTTTAGATTTAGAATTAATTCCATTCAATTATGTACCTACATGCATTTCTGTTGTTGTTGTGTTGTTTTAGGTGCTTGGACTGGGGATGAAGTTGGGGTTGGTTTTGGTTCTTGGGTGGTGCGCGGTGAACGATGGCTTTCTCTAGATTTTGCAATCATTTTCGTACATACGAGTACATTGTGCATGCGGCCGCCGGCCCGCCAATGATGAGGTAGGTACATATTGATTAACACTACCATCCCAATTAATTTAGAATCAATTGGCGCCCAACATTTGCATTATTATGGTGTGTAATGTAATTTTGTTCCAAATGATTTGGATTTGCCTATTAACCAACGGTATCCATAGAGTAAGCCTATTTTGTTGCATAATTCTGGTAGGTCCTCAGGAGTTGGTTGTTGTTTAGTGTTTACATACTACCTACCATAATGTAGGTAACTATTAGTATGTATGTACCTACCTACCTAACTAATTTATATAGATATGTATATTTTTGGTAATTAGATAAAATTTATTGTAATTTGGATTGAGTGGATTTTGGAGTGACGGTCACGTTTTTGAATAGGTATGTGTATAGCATAGCAGTATAGCTATAGCTGTTTATTTAGGCGGAATTAGGGAAATGTTTCAGGAAGGCAAATAAAACGGATTGCTCCAAATTATACCTACCTAGGAGTAATTACGTAATGTACATATTTAATTGTAAATTAGGTACATTATACCTAGGTATGTATATCCCCAACTTTGAAAAAATCCATGGTTAAGGTACACAGCACACACTCCGCGCCACTTGAATATCACACCCCCTAAGGCCAGTTTTCTATCGCCCACTGGTCCCAAACCAAGCATCAGCTAGAGACCTAGGTAATTTTGTTTTAATTAATTGTTGTGATTTGACCAGAAGGAAGATTTAAAACTAAAGCTATAAGTACCTACCTATTAACAAAAATATGATAACTAAAAACAGGAAAAATGTGGGGCCCTAATTTTGCGCAACTTGAATAGAACACCAAAACGAAAAAAGTATTTTAGACAATTCTGTTTCTTTTTAACACAAACATTACTTAAAATTAAGTATTTAAGACTTTAAAAAAAATTGTTCAATTGTGTTTTGAGCCACCTTTCTGCTCCAAAATGCAAACAACTTGTTTGGAAGGTAGGTATATATCTATATATATAAAAATCATGGTCAATTGTGTTTGTCGATAATGTTCTCTGTAATGCGTGAACCGATTTTGATTCTGGAAATTTCTCATGAAAGGTGACGTTGATACCATGGTTTATAAGTTCATACGGTCTTTGTAGGTGTATTAGTTCATGAGTTATAGGGGCGTGGCAGCTCCCATACAAAAAATACATTCAAAATCTTTTTCCTCGAAAACCACTGAATGATTGATGTGGAGATTAGTCAAAATTGGACCTAGGGGCGTGGCCCCGCCCATACAAAAAAAAATAAAAATCTCATATTTCGAAAACCACCAAATTGATTGAGTTCAAATTTACGTAAAATCTTAAATATTGGACCAGGAGTATTCCTGTGAAGATTGGTTAAAATTGGACCTAGGGGCGTGGCACCGCCCATACAAAAAAACATTAAAAATCGTATATTTCGAAAACCACCGAATCGATTGTGTTCCTGTGAAGATTGGTCAAAAATAGATAAAGGGGTGAGGAGGCGTTATTCTTCGACAGTCATGGGAGCTACAGTTTCGCAAATTTTTAACATTGATGCGCATTATCCTGATAGGCAAGAATATTATGTAGGCAATACGAATCCTAAAAAACCAAGTGTTGTGAATACAGCAGGGCATTACAATAGAAACTGTTTACCATTGATTTAAATGAAGTTACGGCTAAAATGACTTGAGAAAAAACGTTGCTAGCTCTTACTCTACTGTAGAGCTGGTCGAGTCTTGGGTGGGGGATAAGTAGTACGGCTTTCGTCCGCACGACAGAAATAGGTTGTACGGTTGTACTTACTTACTAATGTTGCGCTACAGTCCGGGGTGGACCTGGACCTCAACCAGTGTCTGTCCTTGGCTATCTGCCTCCATGTTACGCACTTCAAATTAGATTAGATTTTATTAGATTAAAAGGTCGGGAGAGCCTTCATCGGGCCCTGGCACATGCGGCCTCTTTGAAAGAGTCTATTGTGCATTCCCTGGTGAGGTCCCGGATCCATCTTTTTACTCCGGAGACAGTCCAGGACTCAGGAAGCCAAAGTATATTCTCTGGGGGTAGCAAGTTTTGCTGTGGTAACTATTAGAGCGAAATAGAGCCATGAGAATGTATGAAAGAGAGGATTTGTCACTTTCCAGACAAAGTCTTCATATCGGGTCCGGTGAAACTCCAATTCGGTGAAGATGTTTTTTCATAAGGCTATGGCCAGTAATTATCCCTGTCAGGATTCTTATTTTTTGTCCAGATTAGTAAGAAAATAGGATTTCATGGGCGAACATTTTGGGAAGAACTATTTGGTGCAGTTCTGCTCAGGTCTGCCAGACTTCATTATATGTATTTGATTTGAGCTAAGCTCCTAATGTACTTCCTGACACATCATTTGCTGACACCACAGAAGGGTTCAGGTCCGACAGGGGGCATTGTCGCGCCGACTTTAGATAGTGAGTCAGCTATGTTTTGTTTCCAGCAAAGCCCCTATGGGCTGGAGTCCAGCTAGGTTTTTCTTTGCAAGTTCGTAGATGGCCATAATCTAACGGACGTAGCGTTATACCACTGTTCGCTCGAACAAGTATTGTGCCATTGGTACGTGCCTAGTTTCTCAGGGCCGTCTGAGAAGATAAATATAGTTTTACCGCGTGTATTAGAACTTAAATTTATTCTAGCGCAGTGTTTAATGGCGGCAAGGACTTCAGCCTGGAATATGGACGAGTTCTTGCCTAGGCTGAATAGTTCACTTGAGGCGATTCTCCATAAACGCCAAATCCATCAGTCCCTGAATCTATAGAACCGTCTGTGTACCAGACTAGGTCAAGTCGCTGTGGATTAGGTTTGTATTTTTCCTAGTCTTCTCTTGGATGGATGACGATAGAGAAGTTCTTTTGGAAGCCATATTCCGGCTTATATGTCGTCTATAGAAACATGCTGAAGCTCTTTCAGGCTCCATAATCAGAGACAGGTGACCTCCATGGTAGGAATAGGGAATAGACGATGAATACTCAGTCTTGCTTCCATTTGAATGTGTTCTTGAATAGGTAATTATGCCTAGGATGACACTCAGTGCCTTATGAACTCCCATTTGGTTGAGATCTCTTTCCACTTGTGCGCGCCACCAATCCAGCCGATTCAAATTAAGAACAGCGCGATAGGAATAGGGATAGGTACCTAATCTTTAACCATTGCCTTCTGACAAATTACAAAATTGTCCGACACAATAGCTATACTATACCCCAAAACGCAAAAAAAAAAATAAACGTGCTTATACCCAAGTTTCTAAACTAGTGTTGATAGGCGTCAATTCCGCATGAGTTGAATGACTTGCTTGCTTACAGCTCCCGCAATAAATTATTGCCATCACGACCACCATCCATATCACTCACATTTGGATAATTATCGAATTAATTGCCATAAGCACAATTCATTCATGGAATTTGAAAATTGCAAAATCCACATGCTTGTGCTGAGTTGAGTTCCCTCCCAAATTAAATCCTATTAATATACGCTTGGAGTTTAATTCCATTCATGCCCCAATTGCATTGGAATTCAAAGAATTTCTGCAGTCATCGTAGTACTACATCTGTTCTCTGTTGTTTCGTTGTGTAGTGAATTCAATAGTGGAAGTGGTGCCTCGCCTCGGCTTTGGTTTTTATAGTGCGATGGTCATTATTATGGCTTTGTGATGATGCTCTTTTGGGAGCATGCTTTTTGTTTTATTTTAAATATAAACATACTGTTCGTAAGGAGGGAAGAAAAAGCATGAACACATCAACATGCAGTGGCAGTTAAACAGAGATAATTACAAAACATCGGGCATCAGCAGAGCAATACACAGCACAACAGCAATCGGCAACATGACTAATTGGCTGTTTTGAAAAGTGCACAGACCAGATCCATTTGGTTAAGAGGAACCGCAACAACGAAAACGCACAATCTACATCCGATATAATTTATGCCGAACGGAAATTCGAATTTCTCGCAATTAAATGGAAAGGAAATTGATGTGAAGTATCGAGCTGTTGAAGGCGATATTACAATGTGCAACGCATAGCACTGTAGATGCAACAAAATAAACTACGTTGCGTTATTCAGTGGAGTTTCTGATCAAAGGGTGGTTGTAGGAAGTTGATGACTCCTAATAAATATACAGATGTGGAAGTAGTTAAAAAACGGTATCAAATTTTGAAATAATTGTTGCGTTTCCTTTCTTCTCTGATATATCCCTGTTTGTTCCGTGTAACAGAGGTACAGGGTGTATTGTTCTGGAAACTGTAGCGACCTAACTTCCTTCTAGTTAGTAGTTTCTTTTTATCCAACAAACCGAAGAAACTGGTTGGGAGATAATTGTCACTACAAGTCCTTGGGTATTCCTTGGGCAAATTGTACTCTGTTCTTCAAATAAAACATAGACAAATCATGTAAAAATCTTTATTTACAACCAAATCCACACACACATTTACTTCCTCCCCCGTTTGCCACCACGTTGCGTCTTCCTCGTGCTTTTCTTTCGATTTTCGGCCTTCTTGGTGGTGTTTTCCGTTTGTCGTCTCTTGATGAACTCCAAACGCATTCGACTCTTCAC
The DNA here is from genome assembly GCA_949372485.1 of Cheilosia soror. NCBI lineage: Eukaryota > Metazoa > Arthropoda > Insecta > Diptera > Syrphidae > Cheilosia > Cheilosia soror. The sequence goes on along the minus strand of OX443561.1, from coordinate 31,237,952 downwards.
AATCTGATCGGGATTTCGCAACTCCTTGTCCATGCCCATGCGTTTCTTCTCCTGCATTTTGGCGTTGTGGCGGGAGTGTCTACTCACCGGATAGCGCTTCTCATGCGTAAGCGGTTTATGACTCTCATCATCACTGCCTGCCTCACGCTGCATTTGCTCTTCGACCTTAGACTTCTGCTTCCACTCGGTGTAGCGACCTGTCTTGAAACTAGCCGGAATCCATGCGCCAGATTCAGTGCGAATTTTTCCATTCCTTGGATCCTGTACTGGTACCATTTTCTTCTTGATGCGATCCCACTTCTTCATTCCGGGTTTGTGCTTCAGTTCTGGCACGGAGGAATTTTGCACAACGCTAAACTCTGCCTTCATTGCTTGACGTTCGAACGAGTTGATGGCAAGCCCGTCCTCGGTGTGCTGGTCGGCTGACTGATAGGGGATGAAGTTCTCAGCGTCCTTGACATGGGTCTTCTTCTTCTTTTTGGTCTTGGGCTTGTAAAGTTCGTCCATATTTTTGCGTTTCTTGGGGGCCACGACTTTGTCAAAGGTTTTCGTCAGCTCTTCGTCGTCCAGTTCGGGTTGTGGCTAAAAAGGAGAGATTGAATGTATTTGGGGCTAGGAGATGTGATGCTAATCTTACTTGGCTCTCCTTTTGATTTATTACGGCTTCTCGCTCATTTTCTTCCCTGTCCATTTCCTCCATTTTGGAACGGAATTTCTCGATTACTTCCGAGTGTTTTTCGCGCTTCTCCTTCATTACGGTGAATTGGACAGATTTCTGGTTGCGACTCAGCTCGAAAATGGTCTGAAAATAGGCGTTGACTTGGTAGACATTGATTTTGCAAGCGGCAAACAAACTTAAACTTACCCCCGGTGGTCGGAAGTTCTTCATCTTGACGACCAAGTCGTGCTTTGCGTCCTCTAACCGCCTGTGTTCCTCTTCGGCGCTCTCGTTGGATTTGGATTTCTTCTTTGTGCTGGTGGAGGATGCCGAGTTCAGTGCGGTGGATGACTTTAGGAAGTCCTCTAGAGGCCTTAGGCTGAAGAACTTGATGGTCTTGACACGTTTGTTGGCATCAGCTGACGCTACAGGTCGCGAGGCCAGGTATTTCTTGTATGCATTCTCACTGGTTCTCATCACACCAGCCTAAAAAAAAATTGCGTTGGTTAATAAGAGACCTACAACTGGCACAATGCTACTCACAATATGATGGCTGTTCTTGTACTCAATAACGGTGAGATGTTCCTCCTCCAAGAGATCCTGTGGCACGACCCCGATAGAGTTGTTGTTGTTAATCTTAAAGGGCCTGTTTAAGAAGAGATGCAAGTCAAGCAGATGCGCTTGATCCTCAGTAGAGAAGATTGAGAAAGCTGTGCCTGTCCGACCGGCTCGAGCACATCGACCAACTCTATGGACGAATAGCTTCGGCTTGCCTGGAAAGTGAACGTTGACTACGTAGTCCAAGCTGGGGATGTCGATACCACGAGCGGCTACATCTGTGACCACCAGAACAGACACCTTTTTGTACACGAACTTGGCGGTGTTGATTTTTCTTGCTGACGGATCTAAACTGGAGTAGACAGGCGCATTGGAGATGCCCGCTTGGGATAGTATCTGCAAATGCATCAGGAATGATGATAAGTCATAACAAAGCTTGAAGGACTTACAAATGAAATGAGTTCAACATGATGTTGTGTGCCGGCAAAGACCACGGTTTGAGCGTCTTGTGGTATAACGTACTTGAGCAGAACAATGAGAGATGTATATCGCTCATCGGGACGACAGTATAGGAACTTAAGCGTCAATCCGTCTGGAAGCTTTGACTCCACATCTAGAAACAAAAGTTAGTAACATAGTTGAATTGCCTGTCTCGTCACTGACTCACCCAATCGAATCAGCACCGGGTCACTCAACCCAGCCTTTGCAAAATCAACCAACAACTTCGGCAACGTGGCACTAAACATTACCATTTGCCTCGAGGAAGGCAATCGATTCAGTGTCTCGTTCAGTTGCTCCCCGAAGCCCATTTCGAAGAGCCTGTCAGCTTCATCAAACACCACATACTCTGCAAAGGAATGCATTAAGAACCGCGTAGAACATTTTTTTTATTTCACTCACGGATAGAGCCCAACTTCAGATCCATTTCCACGCACAAATGGAGAAAACGTCCCGGTGTAGCAACAATAACATCAGGACAAGTGTGTATAGCTGAGAACTGCGAATCCATTGAGTCACCACCAAGCACCAGAATTGTCTTCAAGTCCATAAATTTACCGATTTCCTTGATAAATTTGTACGTCTGAATGGCCAACTCACGAGTGGGTGAGAGAATCAAGGCTCGTGCGCCGACAGTGGGTTCACGACGTTTTAATTTCTCAAACATTGGAATGAGAAAGCAGGCCGTCTTACCAGAGCCAGTTTTAGCCATAGCCACAACATCGCGACCTTCCAGAATTAGGGGGATCGTCTGGAAAATTAATTATCAAATAAAGTATTTCACACAACAATGGCTATAAACCACGTACCTTTCTCTGAATCGGTGTTGGAACTTTATAGCCCCGCTTTGTGATACCCTTGAGAATATCATAACTCAGTCCCATCGATTGAAAACCACCACTTTTCTTCACTTTTCCACCGCCTTTTATCGGTTTGATGTCGGAATCTTTGTTGCCATCGTCTAGTGATGGAAATCCGGGGATTTCATCGGATTTTGGCTTTCTCTGTAAAAACAATTATTAGGAATATATGGTAAATGTTTTAGTGTTTATGTATACCATATTGTAACTTTTTAAATATCACAGTAAATCAAATTATTTGTTAAGTTTCCGAACAATTTATTTCAAAAACTAGTTAATTTTCGGCGATATGTAGTCGCACGTGTTGATAAACTTCAAACTTTTGACAAATGATGGCATAATGACATCGAGCAGGGCTGTTATAGGAATGTTGTTTTTTCCGTTGTCGATAATATAGTGTTGAAAGGAGTTTTTTTTAGATCTTATTTTTATTTATATGTGCTATTCGATATAATATTCTGGGTATACATACTGTTATTCGTGAAAATAATTCTTGAACCTTCATCGCGACAACACCAAAATTGCTCCAAATCTACGAGGCCAATTTGTACCTTCGTAACGCTTGAGTAAATCGTGATAAACAATAGTTTAGGTGGCGTAAAACGAGAGACTTTTTTAGAGAACATAATTGGGCTTTTACATTATAAATATTGATCATTTCGGCATGGCGGGCGCTTGCTCTTTTTCACATATTTGTGATTTCAACTTAAAACTAATGTAGACACGAACGAGATATCATCTCTATCTCCCAGACATATGCTGATCAGACACTACTTATAATTAACAGACACTTTCGGGAACTTTGAAAGAGCGAGGGTCTCAAGGGTATTGGCGAAAGGTGACAGAAAAAGCAGTAGGATCACTCTTCCAACATTCCATAGCGAAATTCTGTACCCGAACGAATTCAAACTTTGAATCGACAGTGAGATTTCGAACACAGAGGAACACACCTCATATGTGTTTTGACAGCTTTGAAAAGAAAATATTAAAAGTCTTGTTATTTTAGAAAAAGAAATAAGATTTTTAAAGTAGAGTAATAAAAATAAATAGCATAGCACTTCGGCTGTTAATACAAGAGGAGGAGGAAGAAAATACGGTTTACCGGAAATTCGCACCGGTGCGAATATCCGACATCATCATTTCATCATCATCAATGGTCCGGCTGTCCATTAAGTGGGTCGCAGGTGTAGGTTGCTCAAGTGGACCCTCCATGGCTCTCGATTCTCCGCCATCGGCTTTCAATCATCAAGGGCAATCCCAATACGGGTATAGGAGAGATTATGGACTCTTTAGGCATCAACGTAACGTAATCCTATTTTCATTAAGAGTATTCACTTAATCTGGGATGGAATCGGCTAAGGTGATTTGTGATTATCACAAATGTGACAATCACTTGTGATCTTGTGATCTGCGTAAGGTGATCACCAAAAATTAGGTAAAATTTGGCATCACTTGGCACTGACATGTGTCATTATTGGTTTTTTTTTTATATTTTTTGGGTTTGATTAATAGCATTTGAGTAGGTAATGCACTTTTAGAAAATGCAAAGTAGGTAATAATAATAATAAAAATAACCATTTTAACAACGTAAATGTCTAACAGTATTATCTATTCGATTCCGCAGCCAATAAAGCGCAAACTACGTGGAAAAGCACCCATATTTGGCCAAATCTTTTTCTGACAGAGGCGCTATCTGCCGTGATGCCCATAGGGTTTTCTAGGAGAAAGTATCCCTAAATGTGGATGAGCCAGAGCCACTCATTTATTGGACAGAGTTTAACGTCGTTTTCGGTTGGTCGTCCAGAACCGTCCGGAAGAACTCTCCGCGATTCTGAATTCAAGTCCAGAAGCAAATTTCTCTTCTTTTCAGTAGAAGAACTGTCAGTTGAGTGCCAATCGAACGCTTTCAGAAGCGTTCGGATAGCTAACGGACGGTTCTGGACGACCAACCGAAAACGACATTAAACTCTGTCCAATAAATGAGTGGCTCTGGCTCATTTTTATTATGTACACTTGAATTTTACGGAAGCTTATTTTGGAGATTTAATCGCAACAGTCGGACAAAAAAACGCCCCCATTGTTATTTTTATTTTGCTCCTAATTCACTTCTAGATCCTAAAAATAATTGCAGAGGTACATACACGTCCATTTTCGCTTAAAACATCAAAAGAAAAAAAAAACCCTACTAAAATCAACATGCAAGTGACAACTAAACTGCTGTCACAAGAAATTATCACAAAAATGTGATTGTCACCGGTGACAATCACCTTACGCAGTCCAAATTTGTTGATTGTGACTATCATTTATCATAAATCACCTTAGCCGATTCCACCCCTGATAAATTTATGCAGCTCGTAAATCTATAAATTTCTGCGGTGCTTTAAATGAACACCCTCGGAAATATTATTGCGTGAACCGCGTAAATCGACTGTAAATCTGGAATCAATTCATTCGGGCTGTTTGATAATAATAATAGGTCTGTTTTTTTCCTCACCCATCTCAGTGAAGTAAAGTAAAGTAAGAAAATGTGCAAAAAAACAGTCCCCAACCACTTTTCTGAACAGTCGGTCTTACCCATGATACAACAAGACAAGATAACGCATTGCGCATGTCGTTCATTCTTGCTGTTCATCGGTATTCATCTGTCAACAGATTATGACGTAGTAGCTGCGGAGATAATGGATGTACTATTGGCGCGAAAGTACAAATTTGTGATTTTGTTAAATTATTATTGTTATTAATTGAACAAATAATAGTACATTTGTAAAAGGGATATTTGCTCTTTATTTGAGTGCAAATATAATTAATGAAAAACAAAAAGAATCATTAGAAACAGCTCCAAAACTTTTCTAAGAAAAAAAAATCTTTTAGGGCAAAGAATCTTTATCTTTAAACAATAAGACCCAATTAATAGAAAAATAAGGACTTTATAGACTGCATTTTGTAAAAAATGACTTAATAAATATTATTCAACATGAAAAGGGTAGGCAAACTGGCATTATAAATGCAGTTGCATTTATGCATAGACACGCACTTCATTTAGAGTCTGCAGCATGGTTGGTCTTCCGAAGCCATCTGAAGCTATGATGAAAGACATTAGTAAAATTGTTTTAACCATTGAATTGATTTAACTGCAATATCCGCATCAAAAACACTCTTCTTCCGCTCGCGAATGCACTTTTGCATTCGCTTCCTTAATCGACAAATAGTGGACGAAAAAACACAAGAAAACCAAAATAGAATAAATAATTGACGAAACTACTTGTTTTTTTTAAACATTTTATTCACATTCGATTCAAAACAAAGTCTTTTCATCAATTTTGTTAAAATGACGCGTCGAGCTGAGCAGAAAATAAGTAATTCTGCGACTTAATTGAAAGGAACAACAAAAAAAAGACACATTTTATGGACGATAAATGTTTTTCCAAGCACATTCACAGAATTCCGAAACTATATCGTCTATATTTTCCTTTTTATTTAAACATTTAAAGAACCAACACAACTCGTTCCATATAAAACACACGTAAATATCAAGAGTCAAAATGTACACTCCGCAACTATGACGTACATGCGCAGAACAAATCAAAAATGAAAACTTCAATGCGCTATCTTGTCTTGTTGTATCATGGGTCTTAAGGCCCCGACCCATAGAATCCGTCACATCCGTTGCGGCAATGTATTTGACTGACAGGTTGATAGAATACACAGTACCTTATGGAACGTGACCCATGAGCAACGAACGTGCCGGATGCGACGTATAAAGTAGGTTTACTTTCTACTTTTCTGTCCGTCGAACCGTTGACAGTTGGCAGAGCGTGAGAGTAAGCATTTTCATTGGTGGAAATATAAGATAATGAGAGAAACTGTCTCTCATATGCCATCGGCTGTCAACGTATGCGACGAATTCTATGGGACTGTTCGTTCCGTCGAATACGCCAATCCGTCGACGCAACGAATGCGACGGATTCTATGGGTGGGGGCCTTTACCCCTGAAAAGTTAACAGCTGTCATTGCTGTCAAAATGGCCATCAATGAAAAATTCAATTTCAAAATCAAAATCCTTCTAGAAAAATGAATAATTAACCTTTTAGCGCAAAAAAAATAATGATTATCAATTTGTACAGAATATTTACTTTTTCTGTTTACTTTTTTTCTCTTCCTGGCGTCTTGTATGGTCAAAATAATATCACAAATTAATTGCCAAAGAAAAAAAACAAAAACATGCGTGGGTGTGTTTATTAGGTGAGCCCTAAAGTGAAGAACGTGCTAATTCTGAGATTCGATCGAATCGAGTATTCCTCGAATTTAAAACTTTCAATCGAATGAACTTCTCACAATCTAAGTTTTGAAGGAAAGAAGGTCATTATCAAATGATTTAATTGTATGAACTTTATTTTCGAAATCAGCTGTATAAATATTTCACTGTCGATTGCGTTGGTTTTGACTGTAATTTGAGAAAGGATGGGTTTATTTACACATTCTTGGAGGAAGAAAAGATCAAATTGAACAGAAAAAATGCAATAAAAATTAAATAAATGAGCACTTCAAATCGTTTTGGTTTGTTCATTTTGATTGTGACATACGATTATTTACATTTGAAATTTTTTCCCCATAAGACGAACAAATGTTGCTTCCAATTTTGTATGTTTTATGTAAATTTCACTATAAACATTGTTTAAATAAAGACTTAGACCACATTTTCAGTCGAAAAAACTCATAACATTTAACTTAGGTAATGCAATCGAAAATGAGAATGTGCGAAGAAATGAACAAAAAAAATCCCATCGAAATCAAAAGTTGGAATGTCAGTTGGCTGAAATCGAATGACTTTCACTTAAAAAAAAGAGTAGCTATGTAAATAATACTTAACCTTTATTACATACTTCAGTTAAAAAATCAAAATGGGAGGATTTCCTATTTATTATCTACAAAAAATGTATCCCATAACATATCAAAGATAGTTTTCAATTATTACAAGTCTATGTGTATATATAATTATATTTTGTAAACAAAATGCAACTTAAATAAAAACGTAAAATATTTAGTATTTTATTACTTTCCGTAATATTCAGTTGTCATTTTTAAAGTTGTTTAAAATATGCAATTCCTTATATGTACATTTACACCCACCACAGCCGACAAAATAGTAGGTATCATAAAAGGAGACACTCTGTGAACAGATCCAAATTACACAAAAATGTGTTCCCCTGGTGTTCAGAATTGAAGAATGCTCCAAAGTTGGTCTTGCTGGAAATGAATAGCTTGTGTGAATCTCAGTGGTGTCAAATTGAGTGCAGTTGTTGTAATTGCGTGCTGAAAATCCTACTTTACTTTACTTCACTGAGAGCGATGAGGAAAAAAACAGACCTTATGACTTGCGTAACTTTCCGCGGTTGGTTTCCGAGCCTAAATCGTGGCGGAAAATTATGAGGTCTGCGTAAACTATTCTCCATACAAAATCTGACAGTTCATTTACGAGAGTGTAAATTTCTGCAGTTTACGAGGCTTTTACGCGTTTAAGTGAATACCCCTAGTGTAAGAATCAATCGTTTCGTAAATATCAAAGGTCGTTAAAAGATAGAATTCAATTTCCAGATTTTTAACCAAAAGTAGATAAATAACTTACAAGGCGCCGCTTGTTCTCTTGTTCGACTACAAATTTATGTGGTACCTATATTCCGTCCGAAAAGTGCTGCCAATAAGAGGCATTTTTCAAACTTCAAAAATGTTTCGAGGTCATGAATCATGATATGCAAAAAGTGAAATGTCAATTTTTTCGGGTGAAATATTCGGCCCTAGCGAGGTATCCGTCGAAACGGAGATTCAAATTACATTCGAGGTAGTATCCGTCTTCGTAAAGAATAATTAAAATGCGACGACGCATTGATTTGATATGATGTGGCTTCGTGCTACATCGGGGTTTTCCTATTTAGTGCTTGTTTTTCGTTTGTTTACCACTCCACGCAATTTTGCATGACTTCAGAGAGAGAGAGAGATCCGCTTGTTACAGTCAATTCCAATGATCTGTAAGAATGGGACCACAAATCTCCATAAATAAGTTATGGCGGTCTAAATTCAACTGTTAGACTCGTGGTCTCACTCTTACACATCATTAGCCTTGATTGTGGAAAAACGGATCTCTCTCTCTGAAGTCATGCAAAATTGCGTGGCGTGGTAATGTAAATCCACAATACGTTTACGCTGGGTTGCTCATTTGTCTCCGTTGTAGAAATATTCACCCCTATCGTAGAATCCGCCGGGGGGAATAATTCACGGAAAAAAATGTTTTGGTATCGTCGAATCCGCAAGGTGAACAGTTCCACATGTGGGTAATGTGAATGAGTTTCACTGTATCGTTGAAAACGTTCAAATCGAATTTTTCCCGAACAAAATGACATTTCTTGCCCGCATCAAATTCATTGCGGATTTCATAGGTTTTCTTGCTTGCTGCACGTCGAGAGAATTTTCTTTAAAAAAATTTACATACAAAACAGCTGCTTTATTAAGCCGAACATTTGTAATAAATCTGTGCAATATTGAACTTTATTAAAATCAAAAAATAATCATTCTAAAAACAAATTTCATCCGGAAGTTCTATGAAATATTCACTGCTCTTCTTAACCTGTATCATATTCTTCTCTGAGAACACCGCTCATTTCGTTCTTCCTCTTATGCTTCCAAAAATAGTGCTATCGTATACATTTATCACACAATAATAAACACTATTTTTTATTTAAATCACTTTTGAAACAAACTTTTCATATACCTCCGACAAATGCAGCTAGAGATTTGTATTGACAAATTAATGAAGGACAGCGGTTTGACAGTGAAACTACCTTTCCCAAACACGTGTCGATAAGGAAACTTTTCCGGCGGATTCCACGATAGCAGTAGAAGGTGAAAGGGAATCGAATAGGTGAAGTGAAACTCAGTTCCGACGGATTCCACGATAGGGGTGATTAATTATTGTACTACTGCGTGCTCGTTGAACTGTCGGTTGTACAGTTTTGTGAATTTTCTTATGTCCATGGCGTATTTTTTTGAGAAGTGAGTATAACAAAACCAAAAGTGAGTATAAGGCCCTTATTGTGATTGTCGATCAGCGATCGTCACGACAATTGTCGATTGCGTCGATTGATTTTAGCTATTCGTACACACAACATTTTTTCACTTCCAAGAGGAAGCATCGATCAGACATTTGTAATCGACTACAAGCGACTGTCAAATCGACAAATAATGATCGCAATCGACAGTTGTCGATTAACGGTTAACTATCGACACTCACAATAGGGGCCTAAAAGTTTTGCATGTAAACTAACAAAAATAAAAAAAAATTATTTGATTTATTTACTCCTCAAGATATACTACATCTTGTTTTCTCCTGCTTATTATGACCCTAAGGACAATAAACAAAAAATTTCTCTCCATATATACCTATAAAAAAAAGCAAGTTACACTTTAAAAAAGCTGCAGTATTTCAATAATTTGGCAGTACAAACAAAAATATAGACTCTTAAAACTCTTGTAACAATAATTCCATTCCAACAATTAACAACAGCCGATGCATAGACCACGATTTTCTCTTTACGTATTATGTACATTAAAAAAAAAAATAAGTCAAAATAAACGCAATAATCTTATCGAAAAAAAATAACTTCATCGCATGTGTGCTCGTGTTAACAGCTGGATAAGGAACGAAATTGAAACAAATCCTTGTATTTACAACGGCCGTATCGCATCAGCTTGGCTACATCTCAGAATACTCCTCTTCGGTGTGTTCCACCAGCAGCAGCGCCTCCAGTCGCTCCAATCGATTTCGAAAGTCCTCCTTCTCCTTCTGTGCGATTTCATATTTTCTTCGCAACTCGTCATTTTGCTTACGCAACTCGAGCAGTTGTCGACAAATCTCGGGTACTGTTAGCAATGGAATCACTGGGGTACGGTCATGTTTCCCATCGCCTATACTACTCGCAACACTGGGTGGTCTCGTTTGAGCAGCAGAGCGGGCAGCGGCCGCGGATGAATAGCGCATCGGTAGAAGACGTTGCTCAATCGGAGGTTGCACGGGAGGATGGATAATCGCAGTTTGATGTGTATCTACGTCGGAGGAGTCTTCTTGGTCACTTTCCGCAGACACTTTGACTATGTTTGGAGGTAAATCACTATCCTCGTCCTCATCGGGATTCTCCGAATCATCTTGCTGCGAGATTAGCTCTGATATTTGATTCTACAATGAATGTGGAATGTAATCCAAATCTGTGGAAGGTATTTTTCACTCTTACCTCTTCTATGGACTTCTTACGGACTGTTTCCATTTTGGCCACTTGAGATCTAAAATAAAAACAAATTAGTGAATTGTCTGCAGACTCTTCTCCCACCTACTTGTTTAAGGTAGTATCGAATTTATGCAACGACTTGAGATTACTCGTTCCATAGAGCTTCTTGAAATCATTAAGCGAAATTATGCGAATATTCTGAAACGGAAATCGCATTAAAATTGTGAAAAAGAAAGACCTACTTCAACTTCTCACTTTGTATTGCTTTTCATTGTTATTGTTGGCGGACGTGTCCCTTGCCGCCACTTCTTTCGGCTTTGTAATTATGTTTGGACGGAACTTTTGCAATGGCGGTTGTTCGATTTTGACTCTTAATGGCGCTTCCGCTGTATTGTTCTGCAAACTTGGCGCTAATTGTACTGTTTCGGGGATTTTATTACCACCAATCCGCTTTGCTTCATTCAGCAGCAGTTTCCCGCCCTCAGACAGTATTAATTGCCGACCATTTTGCAGAGCTGTTGTGAGCAGGTTATTCGACGTATAGTCGTCATCTTTTATCATCGAGATGCCATGACTCTTAAGCAGATTTACAGCAGAATTGTCGAGAAATTTTTCATCTGCAAATTGATTCAACAATTAGAGCAATGCGATAGATTTCTCCTTTGGCTTACCGTTGATATTGTCCAATTGATCGACAGTTAGCTCCAAAGGGCTTTCAGGTGTTTTATCATCATCGAGGCACATTCTGATTTTCTTATATAGAGGTTCATCTTCTTCCTTGTCTTGGCCCATGATTGAGTTGACTGCTTCGTTTGTTTCTTTCTAGATGTGGAAATAAAATTCATTCAATCATTGAAATTCATTCATTTAAATGTTGTAGTGGGAAATAATTTGGAATTTTCTTTTGGAATAGTTTTAGATACTAAATTGCCAATATGTATAGTTGTAAGACATGAATGTGAAATCGAAATGAAATGTACCTCCGTTAAATCCTGTTTAAGGCAAGTACGTCCTGCCATAGCACCTGGCTGCAATACAGGAAAAACAAACACAATAAAACGTTAGCGACGAGCTGCTATAGTGCAAGACACATTTGCTTCTGAATTAAATAACTGTTGTCTAGGACAACTCGACAGTGAAACACGAACCTAGTCCGATCAGCACTGGGCAGCATCAAGTGAAGAGATCCAGTGGCAAGATTGTTAAGAAGTCAACAGAAATTGATTGCTTGGCGATGATTGTCGACAAGTGCGTGTAGAAACGAAAACAAGAGATTGAGGAAAAATGCAAAACCTAAGACAACCACGAGAAAGCAAAACGAAATCAATAAAACTGAAGATATAAATGTATAACTCAGGAACTCAGCAATCCAATTTAAACAAACGAAGAGATGAATTGAAGTCCTTTCTAACAGCGAGATCACTAACCTATTACATAGCATATCATACTTCTTACTACAAACTTCCAACAGATACAGCGATACCAAAAAGTGCTGCGCAAAGATCAAGTCTGCCAACAAAATAACGAAGCTGCAAAGATTTCTTAACGTAAAAGGAAAGGTGACGGCGGACCTCATCTCATCATGAACCAACAGTGAGCCGATGGTCTATCAACCACTTTGCACAACTTATTGATAAGTAAAATCGATAAATCTCAACAACGCTGCGTCTAAAAATGTGCCCCAATCTTGTAAACAGCTTTACGGCCTCCTTGGGAAGCAAAATCTGCTAATGTAATGATCTCATGTGACTACCCATCATGCTGACTGGGGCTCTTAGCTGGCTGTAAAATTTGCGATTGTCACTCTCAGTCTGGGGTTCCGTATCAACGTAGCTAAACTTCCCAACTTCCCAACTTCACCAAGTTTTTAACACTCTTTCTAGCACCACTTCACTCTTAGCCCAACTTCAATGGAAATGTGGGTTGGCTCCAATACAATTTCAGATAGGCCAGGAGTCCAACGAGTCAGTATAAGCTTACATCGATCTCTAACTACAACTACCCAGCCAATGGAGGTAAGGACTCGTCACAAAGTATGGAGAACAACATTCTAAGGGAACCAAACAATTATCATTTTGCTAATTAAGTTACGTACTAGTTCCATCCAATTGCGCTGTCGTCGGTTTGCAAGGTGCATACGGAAAAACGAAAATTGTAATAAATGATAGAAAAAGACACCAGTTACCACGACAGTTAAACTATACACTCACCTCATGCTGTTCGTTGTACTTCTTGCTCTGTTGCATTTGTCTCGCAGTTTCCAATTCTTGCAGAATATCCGCCTGCTCTGTGAGTACAGCTAAGGCGATTGGAGTTTTGCCAAACTTTGAAATTGCCGTCACATCAGCGTTATACTTCAGAAGTAATCGTACGATACTTTTGTGTTTTTTTTCCACGGCCCAGTGAAGTGGTGTCATTCGCAGCTACAAGGAAAACAATAAAAATAACAATAGAAATTTCAATTAAGTAACATGTTGTGATATTACCATGTCTCTAGGATTTAACGAACACTTATATTCAAGCAGGAGCTGCGCAATTCGTTCATGTCCATAAAACACGGCAAAATGCAGTGGTGTCCGGTCAACCTTTGTGCGAGCATCTTTATTAATGCCCGACGTTACTAGCAGTTTACAGATGTCGTACCAGTTATTCATTGCCGCAAAGTGAATTGCAGTCATTCCCAGCTGAAAAGAAACAAACCACTTATAGATGATGCTTAAGAACGACGACTTTCACATACCCAATCGGATGCAAATGGTGCACCCTTTTTGATCATCGCCGCAACACCGTCTAGGTCATTGTCACGTGCGCATTGTAGTAATTTTTTGCCCAAATCCATGACAGATGCTTGAATACGATTGTTATTCATAACGATATCCGAAGAGTCACTTAAGCTGATTTGGTTGCTTCCGGAATTTACGCGCTAAAATCGAAACAAATTATAAGGCCCTGTTGGTTAGCGTCTTCAAGAGTTGCTAGTGATTCTCACCAGTTTCATATTAACAAGATTTGCAAAATTTGCTTGATTCGCGCTGAGGACATTTCCACCGGCAGCATTCATGCCACCACCGCCGCCGCTATCATCCAAAGGATACACTTTTCCGTCTGATCGTATTGCGGCGATTATTTTATTCCCCACCATACTGTTTGGGTGTAAATTGTTTCTCCTTTGAAGGTGAATAATTAGAATTTATAAAATAGAGAAGTAAATTAAGAAAAATAATACAAAATAAACGAAACTGAAATGAAAACAACTCCAAATTCCTCCAGCGGCTGTCATTTCGTTTGACAGTTATTCATTTATGTCAAATTTCAGCGGAAACCTTTCGACAGCAAATTGCAACATTTTTTTTTGTTTGCTTCCAATTTGTGACCAAAAATTGCTGGAGATTTGGTCATGAAAACATTTCTAAATATGGAATTTTCAAATTGCAAGCAGTTTTTCATGAATTAGCTGGATTATATTGAATAAATTTGTCCTAAGTAAAGTTTTGGTGGAAAATCCTGCAAACAATTTGACAACAATGGAAGCAAGTGCTTTCCAGTTCCGCTACTCGTAAAACGGAAGTCAGTAAAATTGGTAATATTAAATTTGTTTGGAGTTTTTTTGACTGTATTTTGATACCAAACGATAGGGCATAGTTTGCCAATAATTTAGATATAACTTTTGTTTGACTTTGTGTTCGGTGTACTTACAATTTTTGTGAAGAAATATTCAGTCTAGGTGGTTTGTCACAAAAAACTCGTATGCACTTTGCGAATGGATTTCAGCTTTAAAATGATTTTTGACGTTTCCCGTTGCAATGGCGGTGAAGGTTGGTTTATAGGCTAAATGTCGGTGGGTAGTGTTGTCGGGTGGGTAGTAGAGTTGCAGGGCGGTAAATAATTTTTAAGGCGGAATTTTGAGCGTTTTTTAATTTAAAATTTAAAATTTATATTTATTTCTCCAATATAATGTAGAGCAAATTTTGTAAGTGGTGTTGTATAACAAAGGAAAAACAATAAGCAGTTCAGTGAATTGTTTTGAACCCTTTATTAAGACTACGATACAAAAATAAAATTAACAAGACATTATGTTAAAAAACAGTAGGTAGGTAAATAAATAGAAAGAAAATATCATTAGGTACATTTATTTTAAAGGGGATTTATTTTGACAGGCGTAACGTAAGTTGCGTTAAAAATAACGATTCATTTAAAATTATATAATCAATAAAATACTATCACGAACAATAGCGGCCATTTGTTATAATCGAATTCTGATCTGGATAAAAATAATAATACAGAATCCTGTTATAAAACTGTTGAGCTACTGTCGAAGTTGGTCGTAAACCACAAAGGTAAAGCAAAGTTGATCTACATTTTCCCATGATACAACAAGACAAGATAGCGCATTGAAGTTTTCATTTTTGATTTGTTCTGCGCATGTACGTCATAGTTGCGGAGTGTACATTTTGACTCTTGATATTTACGTATGTTTTATATGGAACGAGTTGTGTTGGTTCTTTAAATGTTTAAATAAAAAGGAAAATATAGACGATATAGTTTCGGAATTCTGTGAATGTACTTGGAAAAACATTTATCGTCCATAACATGTGTCTTTTTTTGTTGTTCCTTTCAATTAGGTCGCAGAATTACTTATTTTCTGCTCAGCTCGACGCGTCATATTAACAAAATTGATTAAAAGACTTGTGTTTTGAATCGAATGTGAATAAAATGTTTAAAAAAAACAAGTAGTTTCGTCAATTATTTATTCTATTTTGATTTTCTTGTATTTTTCGTCCATTGTTTGTCGATTAAGGAAGCGAATGCAAAAGTGCATTCGCGAACGGAAGAACAGTGTTTTTGATGCGGATATTGCAGTTAAATTAATTCAGTGGTTAATTGTCTTTCATCATAGCATTAGATGGCTTCGGAAGACCAACCATGCTGCAGACTCTAAATCCTACCAAAGAAAGTGCGTGTCTAAGCATAAATGCAACTGCATTTATAATGCCAGTTTGCGTACCCTTTTCATGTTGAATAATATTTATTAAGTCATTTTTCACAAAATGCACTCTATAAAGTCCTTCTTTGCCCAAAAAGATTTTTTTTCTTAGAAAAGTTTTGGAGCTGTTTCCAATGATTCTTTTTGTTTTTCATTAATTATATTTGCACTCAAATAAAGAGCAAATATCCCTTTTACAAATGTACTATTATTTGTTCAATTAATAACAATAATAATTTAACAAAATCGCAAATTTGTACTTTCGCGCCAGTAGTACATCCATTATCTCCGCAGCTACTACTTCATAATCTGTTGACAGATGAATACCGATGAACAGCAAGAATGAACGACATGCGCAATGCGATATCTTGTCTTGTTGTATCATGACATTTTCCCATTCGATATAGGTACGTCAACACGGTGACATTAAATTTTGACATAATTCATCACACTGCTTTACCGGTTTTTAATCCACATTCCGCGACATATCAGCGACATCTTCAGGTGAAAGTTTCAGAAGATACCACTAGAGAGAATTTCATCTTTCGAGTAATTTTATTTTTATATAGATCTCTTTTCATTTTCTATACATTTTTTTTATCTTCATCACTTTTTGCAGATCTTGATATTTTTCTAGATTTACAAATAGCTATATTGACTAATAACAATATACCTAGGTACTTTGCACTGCTGTCATCTTCCCCTTCTTCCTCGTCAGATGCATTTTGTTTTTCTATAAATTGCATGTGAGTATGAATCCAAGTATGTGGAAGAGTTTGTACCTACAAGCATTCGAGAAGAGAAAATAGCTTCATTATTTTCCCACCATTTTTATACAAATTTGTTTCTCATATCGCAGGAAATCAAAAGACAAATGCAAAAAGTCGTTACACGCGCATGCCAAATAGGACAACAAATTTCAAATCAGCTTTCAATTTTCAGTCGACTGACAGTTATGTCGATTTCCATTGGGATTTTTAACTTTCTCGTATACGTAGTAAGAGAAAGATATTGTTTTCGTACAAAATTTCAAACTCGAGATTTTGATTAATTCTGATATTATGATGATAGGGGAACTCAAAAAAGTGGGTCTCGCAATTCTGTCCGTCCGTATGTCTGTCTGTCCCACCCCTGGGGAATCTAAACGCTTGGACGGATTTGCTTCAAACTTCGTATTTAGAGTTTATGGGCTTCCCGCTACGGACGCTTTTTTTATGCTAGCCCTAATATTAACCATACCTCCCCATACAAAAATTTTACGAAATATTACGAAATATGTCTAAATTTAGTACAATTGTCATTCTTAACTTGATAGCAAACTCAGTTTTTCTTTAAAAAGACTGCGTCCTTTGATATCCACCCAAATCCAAAATAATAGTAGTTTAAAAAACTTCTCATATCTCAAAAACGCCATTTTCAATTATGATAAAAATGTTACTTTCAGGTAATGCTTAAATCCATAGTAATACCATTTGCTCAGTTTTGAGCTAAACAGTTGCAAAACAGTGTTTATAAACATTTTACGAAATATTAAACAATTAAGATTTTTTCGAAAACGGCTCTACCGATTTGAACCAGAATTGATCGTATTTTTAAGGTACTATTGTCATTCTTAACTTGATAGCAAACTCAGTTTTTCTCTAAAAAGACTGCGTCCTTTGATATCCACCCAAATCGCTAATAATAGTACTTTAAATAAATATTATTTTGCTCATATCTCAAAAACGCCATTTTCGATTATGATAAAAATGTAACTGCCAGATAATGCTTAAATCCATAGTAATACCTTTTGGTCAGTTTTGAGCTAAACAGTTCCAAAACAGTGTTTTTGGAACCATGAATTCGTCCTTCGATTTCCGCCCCAATCGCTAAAAATTTTACCTTAAAAACTGCTCATTATCTCGAAAACTTCATTTTCGATTTGGATGAAAATGTAACTGCTAGGTAATGTTTATATCCTGAAGAATACGTCGTACTCAGTTTTCAGCTAAACAGTTTAATAAAAGTGCTTTTCGAATCCAAATTGTAACATTTGTCAGCATAATTTTACAAAAAACCGCTCTAACGATTTTGATCAAAATACATATTTAAGACAACATAAGTATTCTAAACATGATCTCGTACTTGGTTTTCCTCGGAAAACTCGAAT
This sequence comes from Cheilosia soror, assembly GCA_949372485.1. Lineage (NCBI taxonomy): Eukaryota > Metazoa > Arthropoda > Insecta > Diptera > Syrphidae > Cheilosia > Cheilosia soror. The sequence goes on along the minus strand of OX443561.1, from coordinate 31,219,969 downwards.
ACAGCCGTTTTATGAATATTTCTCAAAAATGACTACCCAAATCCCGATCTGTATTTACACACGGTATATTTTTAATTTTTGTAAAGGCAAAAAACTTTAGTGGCAATATAATTCGAAATTCATCGCCTACTTGCCTCCTTCAAGTCTCAGTTCGTACTGAAATTTAAAAGTTTTAAATTTTGAAGTTAATACCTATACCTACGCATGTTTATGTCGTATTTATACGTTGTTAATAAAGAAGGGTTCAGTAACCTAAGTACATCTTGATTGGGTATGATTTTAAACGAACAATTTGACCTCGAATCAAGATTCGCAAAAGTGATCGGAATCTTAAAAAAATGTGCCGATTTCTAGAGTAGAAAAACTGGTCCGAATCTTTTAAAAAGTGCTTTTTCTTGCCGAATGGAAATCGACATTAAGCGGCCCATAGACACTACACTTTTTCTGCAAAGTGTTTTGACACCGGTGTGGCATTTCACCATACACATCACACCGATCGTGACACCGACACCGGTGTGATGTGTATGGCGGAATGCCACACCGATGTCAGTACACCGGTGCAGAACCAAGTGTAGTGTCTATGGGCCGCTTAAGTTTCAATTCTAAACACTTGTGTCTGCACCGGTGTCAGTTGTTTGTACGGAAATGTGTGCTGTGTGTGGTGTGGGCTGGTACGCACACCGATTTTGGTGTCAGACACGGAGCGAGTAAAATCAAAAGTTTTTGATTTTTAGTGTCGGTTTCTCGATCGGTGTGATGTGTATGGCGGAATGCCACACCGGTGTTAGTACACAGGTTCAGACACAAACCAGTAAGAATAGACCGCCGACTTCCCGTACACCTACCCGATTCCCCCCGGAAAGAATTTCCCTGTCTGTGAATACGTGTAAATGTCAAAATTAATGGCGGCAATGTTTTTCTATGCAATACCATGCGACCAGGATTTTTCAAGTATGCGTGCGTTAATGGCGCCCCTTTAATTTTGTACAGCATCAATACATGAAAAATCCTGGTCTCGCCGGCAGCTTGTAGGCAAAGTCCGTTATGTGGGAGGAGTCGACGGTCTATTCTTACTGGTTTGTGGGTTCAGACACAAGTGTGGTGTCTATGGGCCGCTTTACGCAGAGAAATTTGTTGATTAAAAACTAGTAAGATTCTCAGTGCAGGGGTAATATTTTATTCTCTCAAAGCTGCTCTCTTTTACGAATATTTCAAGTTAATGAACGATATAGAGTAAAAATTCGAAAGAATTCGTAAATAAGAATTAGTAAAAATTCGTAGAATTAAAAAGCAATGAAACAGACCTATTAAGTTCGTATGTTTCAATGGACAAAAGAAAACAATTTGCACATCAAACAAAGCAAATCAATCTGCTTTCATGTTCCATGTGCCACAAAAAATCTGAGAAAATCACGATAAATTGCAAGACATAACACAGATCACAGATCTTAAGGACTTTTCATTTCGCGGTATTGCAATGGCTTAAAACTTTAGTACAAAATTTTCGGACATCCTCCTGTACGATTATAGGACACAATTTTCCTTAAAAACCTCCCCCTTTGCTATAATTAAAGTTAGATGACGGAAGTTCCATGGATGAGTTGAGCTGAAGTTCAGTTGTCCCATATGAGTTGCACAAACCAGAGTTCTTACTGGTTTGTGATGAGTTGTAAGTATGAATCGTCCGTGGATGTGCTGCCCATACGACGTAATTGAGGCATTGGAGTAATTGTTCGTATTTGCCCAACTTCAACTTGCAACTTCGCCATCAGTAAGCAAAACTTTATTTATTCACATGACATATGAATGGTTTTTCTGATTTTTTCGAGCTAATTTTTGCACATTCACATTCGAAATTAACCACAAAATAAGCTTGAGTTTGAGAAAGTATCAACTTTTGAGAGAAATGGAAGGGATCTACAATTTTATGCCGTAAAGAAAAGAATTGACAAGATTTCTAGGGACAGTATGTCAGGCGTTTGCAAGAGGGGGAGCAGTGCAAAACACTTTAAAGCGGTTTTTGTATATTTCCGTGGGTTCAGCCTGTGCTCCTCTTGCTCATTAGTTCAGGCACTAGCCGCTGAGTCGATTTCGAAGCAAGGAACGTTGTTTATAATTATTCCTCTTACCCTGATATTTGTTAGGTTAGATGCATTTTTTCCGGCCGGAGGGTTACTGTTGGGCGCCAATTAAATTCGATCTTTAAGACCAAAAAGTTAAATAAAAAATAAAAAAATCCTACCAAAATGAATTCTAAATTTAAACACAATTTTGTTGTTCATTAAAATTCATTATATTTCTTATTTACTCAATTTCAGTCATATATAATATAATGTCGATTATTACATACACAATTTATGTTCTTTTATACTTAATTTTTTTGTTTTTCTAAATTTTTAAATCCTCCTACTATTTTTGACAATATGTAACTGCTTTGGGGTTTTATTTTGCGTTCAACATTGTGATTAGGAAAACACGAAAAACTCTTTTTTTGTATCTCCCTCCTTTTGAAAAAAAGGGATGGGAACTGAATAAATTCGATAGCGCACAATGCAACTTAATGCGATTAATCCAACAAAGCACTTATGAAAGGATCACATTTTCTCCAAGTCGAGTATATCTTTTTTTTCATATTGTTTCATTCAATTTAAGTACTTTGCTTTCTATGGTATTTCAGTTGTGATGTTTGACAATTACAAGTTAATAATTTTATTTATTAATTAAACAATGTAAATCATTTTAAATTGACTAGAAACCAACCATTTGTATGCATTTTGTTTCTTTGGAAAATTGAAATGAGTATTTCTTTAATTGTTATCTTATGCTATTTTTTTATATTTAACTCATAATGATGGGGTTTTGGTTTTTCTTGCTACTATTAACTTAAAAAAATATTTACACTAATTGGTGAAATGCTTTTAAAGCATCATTTTCATTATCTTTATTGTAGAGATTCTTAAATTTATAGTTAGACTACATAGTATTATAGTATACTAAACTAATTATTTGCTTTCTTCACAAAGTGTGTATTGTTTATTTTGTTTCCTATTAGAAATATTTTAATTTTAGTATACAGAAATATTTTCATATGAATAGTAATGTGTATATAATTTTATTTTTAGTGGTAACTACAAATCTTATAATTGTATATATAGAAATGGTAAAGTGTTGCGCTTCATTTATAGGCAGTTGTTTCTAATTTTTATTTTCTTTTTTATTTTTTTAGGGAAAAGTTTTTTAGAATAACATTTTTTAAGAATTTTGTTTAAGGATTTTAGAAAAATATTTTTAAATATTTGTTTTTGTTTTGTTTATTTTTCTAAGACAGGTTGTGTATAGGTGAGTTTTTTAGTTAGATATTTAGGTGTACATATTATAATATTTAGTTTATATAGTTTATTCAATTGTTTGCTTTTCCTTTATTATTTGTGGATTCTACGAATGTGGGTGTGATCTTACTGGAACTAACAAATTTTGTTTAAAAGTTGTGTAAGACAGTCTCCTATATATTTTTCTTTTTTTTCAAGCTAAATTCATTATGCGTTTCGGTTACAGTTTGTTAGAATTGTCTATATTTATCTGTGAAAATTTTGTAGAATTTTTTTGTAGAATCTTCACTAAATCACCAAATTTTTTTTGTATAGACTTTATTTTTTGTTTGTATTAATCTATTTTTTGACACAATATTTGACACACATTTATAGTTAGGGAGCTAAAACCTCCAAGTAATTTTTTTTATCTTAATATTTTTGTATTGTAGTTTGTTTTGCATCACTAATAACTACACAGTGTTTTATGTATTGTTGGTAAGTTTAAATTTAGTTTTTTTATTTTATTTCAAAACTGCAACAGGTCAGTGAAATCGGCTGCTTGAATATTCGGTCATAAATGTGACTAAATTTGTGCATCACAAATTTACAAACTAAAAAGTCAAGTAAAAATGTTTAAAACACATTTTTGGTACGGGATGTTGGGTGTACGTTTGGATACCTACGGGAAGTAATAACATTTGCCACTCTTTGATTGGCCTATATTGATTCCATTAGTAGTTTATGCGGTTTGTCGGCTACACAAAATGAGAAATCTGCAAATATTTACAACCCTTATTGTTAAACCGGATGATAAGTTGTAGTGAAACCTTGGTGAACCGCCGCGTTAGTTACTGGCAACAAGGCGCCACGAAGCAAAGTGGATAGCCAAATAATGGCAACGCTGAAAAAGGTGCTAAAGTTATACCTCTAAAGGCTGAAAAAGCCGCGAAGGACGGCCAAGCTGTGAACGATGATAACAAAGCTTGGTCAAAACTTATTAACAAAAGAAGAAGGAGCTCAAGAAGCCAAGGACTATTATGAGAATGTGCCTATATACTATCCCAAGTTAAAGCTGAAGGAGTCAAACATGCAACCGCTATACTGGGGGTCTAGCACGTAACTTGATACAATCGAGTTCAGTCGATACAATCGAGCTCTGGCAGCACCTAATTTGTCTCAATCGATTATTCTCGATTGATTATCCTCGATTGAGACAAATTAGGTGGTGCCAGAGCTCGATTGTATCGACTGAACTCGATTGTATCAAGTTACGTACTAGACCCCCTGGTGTAAAGAGCACAGCCCTGACGCTGGACACGTGGCTGGTAGTGGGCAATGTTCTTTATTTAGGAAGGCTCTAACCAACAAAGTATGATGAAGGTCGTCCAAATAAACCTGAACCATTGTGCGCCCGCGCAGGATTTGCTGGCACAAACGACAAGGAAACAAAAAGTAGATATTGCCCCAATTAGCGAACCCCATATATCTTTTGATGATTGTCGCCTCCAACCATTAGGTCTAAGTAATCTCTTATGTACCTAGGAGTAATGCTCGACAACAGCCTAAACTTTAAAATACACATTCAGTACGCCGGCCGGAAGGAGGGCCTCACAAAGGCAGCTCCTTCCCGGATGCTGCCAAACTTCGGTGGACATGGATATACCAGGAGGGTTCTACTACCCAGAGTAGTCAGCTCAATACTTGATACTTCTATACGCTCAGTCTGAGCGGGGGCTCTAAAAACAAAAAAAAAAAAAAAAAACAAAAAAACAAGGAGAAAGGTCTCGTCAGTATACAGGCTCTGCGCAATAAGAGGATTTCGAACAATATCGGACGAAGCAGCCTGCGTTATATTATCGGGAATGATACCCATCGATATTCTTGCCAGCGAGATGCCTTAGGCAAACCGACAAGATGTCCCTAATAGAAGGGTCAAAGTAGAAGAGAGGGAAACGTCGATGGCACTTTGGCAAGCCACATGGAATAACACGACAAAAGGCAGATGAACCCACAAACTAATCCCCACCATCGAGGTCTGGACAAAAAGAACAAACGGGGAATGTATCATTGCAGGCGCTTTGCAGGGGGATGAGCGAACTAACCAAACCCCCAAATCCTAATAAGCCATTATGTTGAGGTCAGAAGATGACTGGCTGGAGGTATGCTTCTCAGGGTTTTTCAATAAGAGCGCTACAAAAGTTTTTTTAAATATCAATGAAATTCTTTATTCCTGTGAAAGTACGATCGATGCCATTATGTATGGAACTCGATTTCTTTTGCATGGCCACCACGGGCACGCTTGCAGAAGTCCAGACGCTGAACCCAATTTCCGACGGTCTTCGTTGTTGGCTCGTATATCTTTCCATCATGAAATGGTAAACCTTACTGAAGAGAAATGTCAAAAGAGCGGCAAGAAATTCGGCGTCGTTTGCTGTCCCTGTCGCTCTACTTTTGTAGCGTCCCTATTGAAAAACCCTGTAATAACGAGCGTACACGAAGAATTAAGGAGACTTAAAAGAGCCGAAATGGCGGACCCAGATGATTTAGCATGAGTTGCTAACCAGCCCCGAGGAGAGAGTGATTGAAGGACGTAGGGTATGGATTAGCAAATTTAGGCGCACTCCTGGCATCGATTGTTTTGGTTTGCGAATCGTGCATTTTGGTAGCACGGGCTATCTCATCTTCAGAAGATTACCACATCCATCACATAGAATAGACCGTCGACTCCTCCCACATAACGAAAATTGCCTACAAGCTGCCTGCGGGCCCGGGTAGGTGTACGGAAGTTGGCGGTCTAGTTCTATGTGGTTTGTGGAAGCTGTCGTGAATAGCTACGTTCTAGCTGGACACAGGAGTATGTCTGGAAATGAAAACGATGATGAGCTCTCAAAAAATGTGTCCTCCCTTGAACTAAACCCGGCCGACACCACCGTAAAGGACTATTCACATGAGAGCGACCAACTACCTACAAACAAACGAATATTAGCAAGTTCTGACAGTCCCTTCACATGAACAATTTTCTTGGTCGCCCCAGCACGCGAATTCATCAGATTCAAATTCAACTGAAAATTTTTAATTCGAGGTTAAGTTTGAACGAATATTTTTAAGCTTGTTTTCTTAATACATTTTGATGGGATAATAAATTATCGTAGGTATGTTCTCTTGGAATAGTAAAATGTGCAATTTTCTGTTCATAAATGCATCAGAAGTGGTTTGTTCGCATGTTATCTATTCGTTTGTTCGCTCTCATGTGAATGGTCTTTAATGAGTCCCCCCTGTAATCTCAGACAGATAATTGGGACTAATGGCGACACTTGAAAAATGGAGAAAGTTCGTTTCCTGTGGCCTAAACTATGTGAGCAATCTATAATAACAAACAGAAAACTGAAATACGTTTTACTTTGTCGAGGTCTTAGAAGAACTTTCTGACAGGTCCGTAAATGACCTACCTACCTAAATTTGTAAATACTTCGGGATGTTTTACCAATCCGTAAGTTTTTCAGAGTGCGGAATTCATAAACATCTAGGATATTACAATGGATCTACATTGATATAAGTGTGGCTCATACAGGTTTCTCTTGTTGTGGCCATAGACTATGTGCTGGGCCACACATATCTTCCCATGACTGTCATTCTCATGAACGACTTGGCTACACACAAAAAGAAGGAGTCATTGCAATTAAGTAAAATTAGGCAGGTAAAGGAATAGTAAAATCGCAAACACAAACAAATTCTATGCGAGAATTATTTCTGAAAGTCGATTTTCGATGCATTTCCTGTGCCATGTACCTTTCTCCTTACTACTCACTCAAAATCCACCTGTCTCTCTGGACACGACGTTCATGGAACGGTGTGTATGGCCATGGTAAGCCATTATATTTGATAACTATCTTACTAACTGAAAATCAATTCAATTAATAATTTTAGGTCATTTGCCGATAATGGGTTTGCATTCACTCCACACTCTCAGTTACTGTTAAAAAACGCTTCTGAAAACTCATCCCTGGTCCAGTTATTGGAAGTTAATCCCAAGAGAGTAAAAATGTATGAAGCGTAAGTCCATACCGCCCGAATTATATATTAAATTTAGGGTCCCGCTCAAGCAGTTCAGTTTGTGTACACTTGTTTTGATCAAATTGCAAAAATAAAAATAAAAAACAAAAAAGGGTTTTAAAAAAATTAAATTAGATTTTATTTATACGTTTAAATAGAATTAACATTAAATCAAAAAAAGTAAAAATTATTTGTTCCTCCAGGTTAATCTTAAATTATTAACAAATGGGAAATGAAATAAAAATAAATTATTATATTACTCAGTAAATTTGGACGATTTGGCGCCATCATCTCAAAAGAAAACCAAAAGGAATACAGTTTCCTTTACTTTTAGGTATTAATCATAAATATTCACAAAACACTTTACAACTATACATAAAGAAATAATTACTCAAAAGTAAAATAAATTTCGGAAATTTAAACAAAGAACGTCAAATAAATCCAACATGTTCCGAGTCTGTTTGCTGCTTGCTTTTGTTGTGCTTAAATTAAATAACGAATCATATAAACATTTCTTCCTTAATGGAATACATAAATCATAACATGTACATTGTTCCGATTGTTAATTGACATGAAACACAGTTGCTTTTTTTGTTTAATACAAACAATCGCTTGTAGACAGTGTCTAATGGTAAAGAAATCGAGTTCGACTCTATCTCATTCCGCAAACACCACTATTCTGTCGAGTATCAATTCACGACGACGACCCCGATGAGTCTTTAGCTTTGCCTTTGCCCAAAGCCGGGCTACTCTGTGACGAGCTGTCCGAATTGAATGTTATCACACTCGGATTGTGTGTGGGCGATTGATTCGGAGTGGAATTTGTACTCTTCGACTTGCGAAACCAATTACCGATTCGACGGCGACCCAACGACCCAGTATTGTATTCATAGCCTTCCTTGGAGTTTATTTGTCGAGACTTTTTCGGCAGAGTATCACTGTATTTCTGCAGTTTAGCTGGCGATTCAAGAGATTTCTCATCGTACACGTTCTCCTTCCAATTCAGTTGCACACTGCTGTAGTGACTTTCGCATGTTGGCGTCAAAATAGTCGGCGTCGTCATTGCTTCATAATCACTGTGGTATTCCCGATCGGATAGATTATCTTCCTCATCGCCAGCCAGTTCGGATATGAAGAGATTCTTACCACAGAACTGCCGCTCCAGCGCGAGGGTGCTGAGGAATCGCTTTTTGCGATTCGCACTACGGAAACTAAAGTCAAACCATTTGTTTCGAGATTCGCAGTAGATTCGCAGGGCATTCTTCACAGTGGCGCCGAAGATCTTCCCGTCGGGTAGGTTGAGAATGCGGCAATTATCGAGAAATATTCGCCCCTTGTAGATAAAGTGATTGCGCTTGAGAATGTCCTTCTTGCAGTAGATCAGCTGGCGATCGAAAAGAAACAGAGTGTAGGTGTTGTTCCACAGATTCGGCGACACGCGAGTTGCATCGATTTGTGTGAAATACCGCGTGCTGTGGAAGTGCAGCGGTGGGCCAGTGAAGTTCTCAAAACTGGACTGGTGACGGGCCAGATTCTCGCTGTGGCGCTTTCCTAATGGAAACAAATCGATCTATATCACTGAGAAAAAATTCCAATCGAAGAGATCTTACCTTCATTGACAGCTTCGGTGACCTTTTTCATGGCTTTCAAAGATGCCTCGAGCATTTCCTTAGAGTCAACAATATCCAAGAGACTAGCATCGATCTCATCGATTGGTTCACCATTTTCAGTACCACTACTGTAGGAGCTCTTGATAAGTTCGGCCAAATGCAGTGGATAGCGGCAGATTCTCTGAATTGGAGCAAGTAAATGGGCGGATAATGGTAGTTCAGGGAGATTCTCCGCTTGGCGACAACTGAAAGTAAAAACCTTTAGATGGATAATTCAATTACACGCGGCAGGTAACTTACTTTTCAAGGACAATCTTGGCCTCCTTGCTGCGCGAATAAGTCTCTAGCTCTATCAGTGCACGTGGATAAGAGTTGCAGTATGTCGAATAGACAAGAAATCCCGATTGCTGCAAGAGAAAACCAAACAAATTAGTCGGATCTTGGGCGTAGTTGACATTTGTTCAAACTCACATGTCGTAGAAACACCTGTGCAATGCGATTCAATTCAATGCCACGCCTCAAGGAGTCCAGAAAACTTTGCTGGAACTTCCATATACTCTCAATGTTCGAGAATATCAAATTCAGACTTTCAGTTGAGAATATATCAATTCGCTTCCTCATCGCTGGGAGGTATCTAAAGAATGATGTTATTTTAACTTGGAATTCACATCGGATTTAGTTAAACCTACCCAGTACACAGTGAACCTAAGAGCTTCACATAATTTATCTCAGTTTCCAGCAGCTCCTTGACGGCATTATTTCTCAGACATACTGCTTCCACTTCCATTTTCTTTGGGCTGGCGTCTGGTGTTGGATGATCAACAACAATAGTTGTCACATTATTTTGACTTATACTGCATGTAGCCGCAACGAGGGTATCATCCAGCGATGGAGAGGTTAACTTACGTTGCCGATGGATATTGTATGTACCATCGGTTTCGGGGAATTGAATGACTCGGACAAAATCTTTGGGAAACCAACCAAGATGCGGTTCGAAGAGGGTCTCTATGACGGCGTCATTCTTCATTCGACCATACCACCAGGGACCGACTTCTTTCCGCAGGATTTCGACTAGATTGCCACGTTCGAGGGCGAGCTCTTGCTGACTGGCTGGCGTGAAATTATGCAGAACTTCGGCGTACATTGGACGGTGGTGAACTGAAATGGGAAGAGAATACATTTTTTTTGAATGTTAACGGTTTTCTAGGACGGTGGTATGTTAGCAGAGAAGGAGAAAAGTATCAGAAGTATAGTTTAATCGATTGTAATGGCTGCTGACGAAAAATTTGGTAGTATAGGGAACCGAGGACGGTAGTAATCTCAAACTAAGCTTTTTCAGCTTAACAATGTTTGCTCAGTAAGTTTGAACTTCGATTGGTAATGTGTAGAGGATAATGGCACAGCTCTAGCTTTTGCCAGATTTCATAACGGATGGTTTCAAAGGCAGGCATAGTGTATATGATTCAGCTCTAGTTATCACCGAATATCACGAAATAATGACTAATGGTTGAGCCAATCAAAAAGGAACAATCAAGGCAAATAAAGTGTGAGCATTGGTCGAAGCATGATTCAGTAAATTTTTACGCTTTAATCGCGACGATAACTACAAACAAAAGACTGTGCAAATGAACAGGTAACGGCGCTAACATTAATTAAAAACAAAATGTCAGCACATCCTATGGTTCGAGGGACATAGAATCACAGATTCTCTACAGAAGTAACAGCAGACTTAGTGCATACAAGGAAATTGCATGTTGGAGAATAAATTACTGGACAGAAGCTTTCGAAGTAACGCCCAGAAGTCAAAGTTCCATTTGCGAATTAAAGAAAGAGGAATCTCATCTTAGATTTTAATGGAATGTCGGGTTAATTTACCAGTTGACCCCACCAACATCATGATCATATCCATCACAACAAATTAAAAACGCAATCAGTTCCCCGACTACGGTCTTAGGAGGAGTTTATCAATTAGGAAGCATACAACAACTAAATATATTCCTTACCTTCATGACAATCAGGGTGCGATGAAACACTGTCCGTGTCACTTTCATCGGGATCTACATAAAGAAAATAAAAAAAAAAATTAACACCCACTTCCACTTTTACTGCATTGAGAAAAAAAAAAAACAGAAACAAATCTCTCACCAGTTCGCGTGACTCGATCCAATCCACTTGGCTGACTTAGTGACCTCCTTGTGGGCAATGTAGTCGGTGCCATACGACTGTCATAGCTTTCCATTTTCTTCAATGCCTTAGCCTTGGCCGTTAGCGCCGATGTGGGTGAGCTGGCCGCCTTTGCCGAATTGGCACGACGTATTCTTGGCTTTGGTGTTGATGTCAGTGTGGCTCCATTGATTTCCTGTCGACAAATTATTCGATTTAGATATTTGTACACTTCCTTATGCGTTCGCCTTGAACTTACCATTCCAGCAAAAGTCTCATCGTTCTCCAATTCGATTTGAATACCAGAATCGCCACTGTTGCACTTGTCACGACGATTGTATTTGGTCTTTCGGCGCTCCTTGCTCGAACGCCAAATTAGCGGGCCAAAACGATACTTTGCCGTATTGTCGACCATCTCTAGAACTGGCACTGGAATCTGTTGCAGAAGTGCTGTCGTTGGTTGCTGCTGAATGAGTGTTGTGTTCATTCCCGATGAGTTGCTGCTACTGTTGCTGTTGCCACCGCCATTCGATTGTTTGTTGAAATTTGAAAAGGTTCTCTTGAATTTCTGCAGGACACCTGCCGATGCTGTTGATGTTGTGGATGTGCGATGGCCATTTACAATGACTGTATTGGTAGCCGATGTGAGCTGGTGGTGGGTTTCGTTGTCATTATCATCGTCAATGTTGTTGTCGTGGTGGTGGTGGTGGTTATTGTAATCAGTCTGGTTGTTTCTTGGATGTACATCAAGTGGGTGGTCAGAGAGAGAAGGACTAGAAACTGCACGTATTTGGTGTTGCTGCAAGGACAAGAATGTGATATAGTTAATTTAAAGTTTTCTAATGGAACTTTGCCAAATGACAATAGGACAATGCTTAGAATTACGAATAATATTTTTAGATCAGAGATGATTGCTTTCATCAGACCTTGATGCCATGAGAGAAGTTCAAGGTGTTATCTATTTGGATAGCATTGAAAGTAATATGACGAGAACACATTTAATCTTCGGCTCAATGGAAGACAATTAGCTTGGTATTGTCTTTGGGATAAATGTCAGCGGCTTTATGGTACTGTAATTGAAATTGTTGTAGAAAAAAACGTTTGCCTCATGAAGGGTATTACTGTCTTATGCAGAACAGCAGTTAATAGAAAAGCAGTTTACTAAACTGCAATCAAATCAGTGTAGAGCCTCTAGATGTGCACACGTCAATGAATCAGTATTAATCAAATATACGTTTACCAATTGTCTCAGGGAATAACACAAATTTAATGTTACAATCAACAGTATCCATCCAGAGCGATGTATACAGCAAGAGTCTTTGCTTAAGGGGTCATTGCGAACAAATTAATAATGACGTCTGCAGTAAAGCTTACAAATCTGTATCAATGAGGCTTAAAGGCCACAACATGCATGGTATTGCTTGACAAATGGTGACGATAGTAGATGTTCACCTATATAAAGCCACCCTGCTGTAGGTACTGGATATTATTTTGTATAAAGCCTTTAATATTGAAATAATAACACCCTATCCGAAATTTGTTCTGAACAATTGATTTAATGGGTATTTTGTTTTGAGCGCGCCAATGAGTAGTGCCAAAAGGCATGCGCTGAAAACAAACTTTAGGAATTGGGAACATAACATAGTTCTATTACGAGATAAGCTGTCTTTATTGAATCGAAATACGGAACTAACTAACTTTAAGGTATGCGGAGTAACTGGCTGTGTGCCAAAAAGCTTGGTACCACGCTGTCTGTTAAGTATTCTATGCCAACGGACTCCAAGAAGAGCGACAATTTTCTGATTTGCAGACGAAACGCCGCCGCTGTGGTTGTGGCATAAAAGTTACAACCCTACAAGTTATTGACGTTGAACTTCAGTGCAACGTGAAACTTGAAACTAAACGTCGATATGGCAGCTTGCAAGCTATACCCATGAAATGTCTGATGAAATGAAATATGATTTAAGTGCTGCCGAATTAAGTTTTTGGTGCAGTGTATAAAATCCGTGCGTGCGTCTTAGGGCGTGTAGGGTCGCCATTACATTTCGATCGAAACTACATTTGCTGCATCGTCAGTCCACGTATTTGCGGATCTAAGTCGTAGTAGATTAAACAGGGGTGGAATCGGCTAAGGTGATAGTTGATTGTCGCTATTTTGATTGTCGTTTTTGACTATCAACTCTTGTTTGCTCTGCGTAAAGCGATCACAAAAAACTGATTGATTATTGGCAGCACTTATAGCCAATTTCACAGTGGCAGCTTAATCCTGGGTTTAGCTAAGCGTAGGATTGAACATAAACTTCGCTTAAGTATTTTTCGTTTTCACAGTCAATAGTTAAGCTTGGTTTAGTAAAACCACCAAATAAGTGTCATTGTGAACCATTTATCATGAATATACAAATCTGGTGACTGTATGCGAATGTGTGCGCCATCGAAAATTACGGGTGTGCGTGAAAGCGAAGCAGTCGATGATGTTGCATGTTCAATGCTAGAGTATTTCTGCCAATAACGACATTTGACATTTCTCTTGAACAGCATTGCCAAACACAATTATATATTGTTACTTATTTAGGTTTTCTCAGAGTATTTTGGGATAAATATTATATTATTGTGCTTGGCAATTATGTATTCTCTGGATTGATACTTAAGCCACGGAAGTCGGTGGCTTAACTTATGGCACTATTTAAGTGAAGTTTATCGTTAAACCTGCACTGTGGAAACCAAATTTGTGTTAATCCTGAGTTTATCCTTGGATCGACACATAAGCTCGGAGTGTGAAATCGGGTATTAGAGTTTTAAACGTCACTTCCTTGCCGACACTGTCATTCCTAGCAGCTGATAGGTACAAATATTCGAAGTGTTTCTGTTGTGAAAAATGTGTGAACTTTGAATACTAAAATGTTAACAAATTACAAAAAAATTGTTTGTTTTTTTAAGGTCTCAAGCAAATAAAGAGCAAATACGGATCCTTTCAACATTTTTGTAATTGTTTCCTTCATTTTCCTCTCTGTTTGAGTTGTAAAAAAGTTCCAATGAAGTAAACATTGCACTTCACGAATTTTCAATTTCACTTGTTTTTTTTTTATTTTATTTTATTTAATATATTGTTTTATCACTGAAGTCTTTAATTTATTTGGAGTAGAAGCTAAGTGCATACCTGTGAAAATGACACAAATGTATGAAAACGACACCTAAATAGCTGTCACATGAAATTGATCGCAAAAAAGCGATTGTCAATTTGATAATCACCTTACGTGGACGTAAAGCGATGATTTTGATTGTCAATTCCACCCCAGAATCACGGCGGTACTGATTAGGGGGGACATTTCTAATACATACTCTTATAAGTTATCTGCTTTAGAACGATGAAAGTAAGAGCAAAACCGCGTGAGGGTGCGCCTGCGCATACTCAGCAATATGGGAATCTATAGCGCCAGGGTAAAGCGAATACGAGTTTACCAAGTCTTCATTTCGACTCCAGCGGAGTAAGGCCTTACTTCCGTCAGCTTTTCAGAGGTAAAAAGAATTCGGTCTGATGTTTTAGCCAGTAAGAATTCAGTAATCATAATGGACAATGGATCATTTCCAATCTGGACTGGGCACCTACTCGCAGACTGATTGTAAAAACAATTTGTAGATTTAGGGGCAAATTTGCTTCTTAAAATCACACACATAAGATGGGAGCCCAATTATTTAAAAATTTTGAAATGAGGAACCTGTTAATGGCGAGCGCAACCAGATAGTGTTGACACTTGAAACGGTTTTTCTTTCTAAATTTATGTTTGAAAAACATTTGGTTCATCAACATGAAGGTGTTACGTGACATACGGCGACTAGTGAACATCCATGAACCCAAAGAGTGATTTGGCGACAAGCTAATATCTCGTCCCTTGGCCTGCAAGAATGTGCGATTTGATGGGACCTTTTTCTTTGGAAATCTCTGAAGTCGATAGTTTGCCTTAGCGAACCAACAATTTTGAGCATTTGAGCAAATAACGATTTATGTTCTTGTACGAGATACCACACATTTATTAAACCGAGCGCACTTCTTTCAAGCCAAACAAAGTGATAAATATGTATGCCAGCTAAATTGAAAAATCTGAGGTCTCACCTAACAAATAAATTAAATAATGACAAACAATGAATTGACATTCGTCCCATTTAGATTTAAATAAGTATAAGTAACACTTTTTTTTTCATTCACAAAGTGTGGGAACAATAAACCTAATAAAAGAAAGAGTTGAGACCTTCTGAAAGTCCGATAAGCCTACAACAGATCAAATCACATTTCGATAGAAATAAATATTTTTTTTTGATTTGTCTAGATTAAAAATACAAAAAAAGTCTATTTGCGATTATTAAAACAAAAAAAAAAAGTAAAAATGGTTGAAAACAAATTAGATATCAAAATTAAATATATAAATAAATTATTGTTTATTGAAAAAATTGGTAGACGGTTGAAGGATCGATAACATTCCAAGGGGCTTAGCAGTAACGAAGGTGGAAGTAGCTGTCAGAAAAAACCGACACACTTTAAACCAAGTCTTTTTGTGATAACAGGAATAAAACAATACAACGAATTTATGGGTTATCAGCACCAGAAACATAAATTCTTCAAGTATAGTTAAGCAGCTAGTTACGAGTACTTATTACTCATGGATGAATGAAGTAAAATGTATAGATTCTGTCAAATTATGCTTGGCTAATCAGAGTAAATAAATAACTTGAGGTTAGATTTGGCTTCTCTGATGACTGGCCACTTGACAAATTCTTAGTGGAGGTATAACTATGTATGTATGCAAGTATTTTCAATTTATTTGATTCTACTCAACATTTTTACGGCCTTAATCTTTGTCTGAGTAAGGCTTTTTATGTTACAGCAGTAAAGTTTAATATTGCGTAAGACTAGAACAATAATAATTCTTATGATTGCCTAAATGTAGTAAACCTTCCAAAACGCGATTAAAAAAAAGAATAAGTTCCACTTCGGCTGCTAGGTGACTGTCAGAAATTGTGCTAGATTGTGGAACGTCCCCTTTACAGTACAGCTCTAGCGCAAGAACACCAAAAGTCGCACTTGCCTGTGTTTAAATTTTCATTTAAAAATTGCATTATGTGGAAATTTGTTGGTTAAGGTTACTAAATGAATTTAGTCCGTTCCAATATTAAAAATGGACAAAAAATTAAGCTATGACGCATTTTATCCATATTCTTCCTTACATTCAAAACCACAACTCAAAAATTTGACACAAACTTGCTCTAGATGCCGGATGTACTTGTTCTTTCGCGTGAATTTCAACGAATCACTGGCGGTTCTTCCATCGTAATTCGCCGCGTCGTCAATCATTTCACAAGGCTACATCTATCGCGTGGGATTTGCAGATGAACTCGTCGGCGAAATCTTCTCAAGGGAACTTGAAGCGAATCTTCTACAAATTTTCTAAAAGATTTACAAAAAAAAAAATGCTTTTTAAATAATTGGAACAATTTGCATTAATCTTCGAGTTTAAGGAGCCGTAACTTTTTTGTGGCTGAATTAAGTACACACATTTTTAAAACTTTTTAAATTGTTAAAAAGTTTTCAGAACTTTTAGAGCTCCTGAATTGTCTTTTCAAAATGTAAAAAATGGTTTTTGTATCAAAGAGTTATATGTACTTATACATACCTCCAAACAAAGGTGTCCCACTTCGGTGGGTTACAGTTTGAAATGCAGTGAAAATATTTTGTCATAGGATTTTTTGTTTGCCGCAACTTTATGAATCTCAACTTATATGATTATACCTCTTTAACTGGAGCACCCTGCATATAATCCATACTAAAAAAAAAGAGATGTTCCTTATTTTGGTAATTAACCCCTCGGGGAATGACAAGAAACGAAAAAATGATCAAAAAATCACCATAATATGCGGTGCATGTAATTTAAATATAATTGCAGACCAGGCAGAACCAACATTTTTATTTATTGACAAGCAGCTGTCCACTTAATCATAAAAAAAGTAAATTGAAGCAGAGAATCTTTAAGATTGCCTTATAGGTTAGGTGGAAATCTTTCAATATAATTAGAATAATTCACTTAGACCAAATTAGCCCATTGCGCTACCATTTTTCCTTAGGAATTATAAAAAGGACCATTTTCAATTCTGGAGGAATTTCCTTATTTAGCAGCCGTTTTTGCAACATCTGCAAGTTCCTTGAAGAAACAAGGTTGGGCCATCTAGTGGTTTCTTTTTAAATGATAAGTTATTTTGACAGTGGCAGATGTTTCCCGCTCGAAATCTGGACAAAAAGTCAGTACCACACCTCCGTGGTACTAAGCGATTCGCTTTACGCTGGAACAACGTTGGGAAATATTGAAAACTTATTTCCAAGGTGAGTGTTGTGTAGCTCAAAAACTGTTTTTTTTTTAAATGAAATTTTTGGCCAAAATGAAGCACCCACGTTTGTGCAAAAAGTTCATGAGACTGGTATATGCTAATGGACAACACTCATAGTCCCCGTCGTCGTTCGGTGCCAATGTATCCACATATAGTGACAGTTTAGTGCGGATTGTGAAGTGGTAGCAATATTGGACCATTTTTCTTCGAAAATGAGGCTGGGAACAACATTTCGGTCAACGGTGGGCGTAACAAAGCCTACTTTTTTTTTCACTGAAACTCAAAACATGGATTTGGACGACTTCTGGTTCATGCAGGATAGGGTGCCATGCCACTCAGCCCATGACACACAGCTAGGTTCCAGAAATCGAGTGAAATCGAAATTGTAAATCGAGGGAATTCGTTTTCAGTGTTCTGCATTTCGAGCGACTCGGAAACTCCGAATTTTTTTCGAAATCACATCACACTTTCCGAAAATTCCGAAAATTATTAAATCGAAATCGAATACAGTGAAATGTAGAACACAAAAATTCATTTCCGATTTCATTTCGAGTGAAAGTGAAATGTGGAACCTAGCAGACAATCGATCTTTTGCGCACCAAATTCCCAAATCGTATTATCAACTGCCTTGGCGATGTCAATTGGCCGCCTCGGAGCTGCGATTTTACCCCTTTTTGGATTTTTTTGGGAAACCGTGAAGGACTGATGTTATGCCAACATTCCGAAAACGGTTCAAGCATCCGTTCTGCTGAGAATATCGCAGCTGTGTCTAAAGATGTCGCAGAGGACCCCGAAGTATTGACCAAACGACGTGCCACGTAATTGCGATTCAATCGGCGTGCGGTCTTTTCACATAATTTTGATGAAAGCGTGCAAGATGTTCGCTTACCTGTAGTGCAAACAGTGCATCAACTGTTAACTGCTAACATTTCCTAATCACTCGTTTGAGCGATTTGCACTGGCCGGCCAAGATCGTCTGGTTCTGAGACCGGCCACTTAGCCGATATAATTTTCTCTATTTAATATAAAAAATGTAAGGCATCAAATAAAAATAATCCAAAAGCAGAACCAAAGTTTATCATTCATAAAAACAATTTTTGCGCCACCTTCTACATCGCCCCGAGATGCTTGCAACTTCTTCTCTTAAATTGTTGGAACTTGTAATGTTTGCATAGCCCTCTTTAGGTCAGTTTTGTGCGTCATCCGGTTGTAGATATAAGATGTTACCTACACCTACACGAATTGCTTGTCTCTGTGTGCTGTTAAGTATAGGTTAAGTGAAGTGCAACCGAGCTCTCCACTCGGGAGCTACCTATATTCGAGGTTTTGTCTGACTTCCACTTTATAGGGAACTGAGCTGAAGTAACTCCTTACACTAAATAGGTAACTAAACATTGAGGACGCTGATCTAGCGATATTGCTCGAGAAGGAAGATATAAGAGTACTGTCATCAGCATAGCTATAAATATTATTATTCGTCTATCGTCTGTGTTTGATCCTTTTTCCATCGCTTAAACGCACTTCATCAATTCTGAATTAGTCAGGACCTGTCGCACAATGCTTAAGGCATTATGCAGTCAGAACCGAGTGAGACTGTGCTGGGTACCAGGACACTGCGGTATAGTTGGAAATGAGCAAGCGGATGAGCTTGCGAGGATAGGCGGGGAATTGCATGACGGAGGAGATGTGGATATTAAACCACCTCCTTGCATCATAATAAAAAGCAATATTAGGAATAAAATAAACAAGGAAGCCGACCGGAGGTGGGAGGGCCTCACCGGTCACGCGGTATCTAAGGCACTTTGGCCGCAATAGGACCGTAAAAGATCTAGGGAAATCCTTAAACTAGGCAGGGAACAGCTCAGGACACTGATCGGCATATTATCAGGGCACTGTCTTATTAGAAAACACGCAAGAAGACTAGGGCTAGCAGACTCGGACACTTGCAGATTCTGCAATGACCTACAAGCCGAAGAGGACATAACACATATACTGTGCGAATGTCAGGCAATATGTCGCAGTAGAAGGAAATTTTTGGGCAGGTACTTCTTCCAACATTTAGGGGAGATAGACAATACCAACTTCAAGGGGCTACTTGGTTTTTGCAGGGAAATTGGGGTTTTCTCAAGGGCAAGTGTTTAGGTGTTTTTCCATTGTAGGTCACTGCAATTGGTTCCCCCTAGGGATCGCGATGGGCCCTTATGGTGCCTAGTGCCGTATGAGTCATCTCATACCCCTTTTTAACCTAACCTAACCTAACCTAAACGCACTGCTTTGTGGGTTACTTTTTGCGGCATATTCCTGCCCAAATAGGTCTACGGGAAGTAAATTTAAAATATTCTCAGCTGTTTTAATGGAGGCGATTATTTAAAGATTGGTAATAGCATATTAAAAACACAATTGAATTTCGTCAAAAACTTGTCGTGTGTCATGCCGCCAATGGATTAGTCACTGCCTACCAATTTAATAGATAAAAAGTTTGTTCAAAATCACATGAAAGAAATTTTTATAGAGATAGGTAAACAGTATACGTCCAAGGAACCGATAGACAAAAATAGACAAATTCAATTACACCTTTTAGTTAGACGATGGGTGCTTATCGCGACAACAGACCGGCGATATTTGAGGTGTATAGGGGACTCACT
This sequence comes from Cheilosia soror, assembly GCA_949372485.1. Lineage (NCBI taxonomy): Eukaryota > Metazoa > Arthropoda > Insecta > Diptera > Syrphidae > Cheilosia > Cheilosia soror. Next base: position 31,199,812 of record OX443561.1, on the reverse strand, counting down.
ATAGTCTTTACTCATACTACCATTCCCATTCAAATTAATGTGTTACATATTTGTATTTATAAATTTCCCTAAACAAAAACCCAGTTCCGAAAGATTAATTGAACAATCAAACTTGGGAACTACACGCTCTTATCCATTGTTATTATCAAATTTTTGAAAAGGTGTTTGTTTTTTTTTTATTCATTGTTAGGTGGTAAACCTAACAGATATAAAATTTCATTTCATAGAAACCAAATCCACGCAGAGATAATACAATTCCATTCGTATAAAGAGTAGAAACGTTTTCTCGAAAAAAAAAAAACTATTTTTATAACAACAACAATGTCAACATTAAGCATAACAATTTAGTCAAACGGGGGAGATAAGACAGACAAGGTTTGTTTGTAATTCAACAAAAAAAAAAGGAATTTTATAAATTTTTTAAAGCATACGCTTATATCACACCTCAATCTCTTCGTCATCGGTAGTACTATCAAATTCCAAAAGTCGCAGATATCCATAGGACACACGCGGCGCGAATGCCATGCTCTTCATATTTTCGGCGATGTATTGATCTAAATTTCGGAATTTTTACCGTAAAAAAAAAGAGACGAACTTAAAAAAGATACTGATAACACCTAGTGGATTATGTTTCACTTTGCGCGACAAAAAGTGTACAAGCCGTCTTATTATTTCAACTGATAACGCGGCACTGAACAGCTAAAATCAAAAGCGCCAGCGTTAACACGAAAAGTATAAATTCTTATCAGGTGGTATAGCGGATAACAGGTGATAGAGCGGGTAGATATGGTGATGATTTATAACTCATTAGCCGTTTTTCGACTAATTGACGGTTTTATGAGGCTGTAGGGGGTGATGAGCGTGAAAAGAGTTCTGCAATATCGTTGAATGCTATTTGAAGTGAATTTTCGAAAATGTTATACCATTTAGCGTGTGATCACAAGAGGAGTACGAGTATATGTGCTGAAAGAGCTAACTTTTTGTCTCACATGCGCCATCTGTAAATCCGTTGGAGCATATGTGGAACGTGTTCAAAATTCGTATTAGCAAGCTTGCTTGCTTGCATTGGCCATATTCATGAACTATCAACAGTTGTAAAATCACTAATGCTTGTTTCTACTTTGGACCACTAGCATTTTATATTTTGCCACCATTATGATGATAAAACTGTCAGATAGCCAGACAGAGGCGACTATATTTCGTAGTTGGTAGCCCGAAGTATCTAAGTATCTAACAATTCAAGGATCGCTTTGGGGTGGTTAAATTACTTTTGTTTGAACTACCAACAAATAGGAATAACTCTACATATCCCGCCGGATAAAGGCACCTTGGGAATACCAATCGCTACTTGTAAACAAAAATTTAAGCTGGATGCTATCGAGAGTGCTAATCTTAGGTGGATAAATGTCACTACAAGTCCTGCGAAAAAACAAATTTGGACTAAACTGGATTTACAACGGTCTCTCTCAACAGACTGGCATATATCGGCAATACAATAGGTGTCATTATTGGACACTGCCTATAATGGGAAAGCACGCTGTAAGGCTTGCCTTTTTGCAAACTGTAGTATCGGCACTGTGCGATGCCAACACTTGACTATATAAAAATGTAAAACAATGAAAATAAAGTCGCACTTATAAAATAAAAATACGGAAAATAGAAGTCAATTGATAGAAAAATATAAAGCAATCGACTATGAAATATTGGGTCTCTACAATTGGCGACGAGGAAAAACTTATATAAAAAAAAAAGAAGACGAATGAAATACAAGGTAAGAAAGAAGATAACAACCAAAAATTAGTAATTCAAAAGTGAAATAGCGAAGTGCATAATAAAAAAATCAAAATTGAATGTCTTAAATGATGTGCATAAAAAAGAAAAGAAAAATAACTTAAAATAAATGTTTTGCTTAAATGCAGTAAAAGAAAAAATCGAAGTAAATGTTTTACAAATTTCGGGTGGAAATGGAACTTAAAATATAACCGTTTTGCTTAAATGCAGTAAAAGGAAAAAAAGAAAAGAAGAGGAAGAAATAGAATAAATTCGAATGATCTCGGATTTAATGTTTTGCTTAAATGCTGTACGTATAAGAAAATCATAGATTAAATTCGAATGATTTAATGTTTTGCTTCAATGCTGTATAAGAAATTCATAGATTAAATTCGAAATCTTAATGTTTTGCTTTAATGCTGTATAAGAAATTCATAGATTAAATTCGAAGGATTTCGAATGATTTCGAATTTAATGTTCTGCTTAAATGCTGTATAAGAAATTCTGGGATTGAAATAATATGGAATTGTTAAAATTATTGTTTTACAGTTAAAAAAAAAAAAAATTAAGAAAGTAAATGTAGTATCGGCACTGTGCGATGCCAACACTTGACTATATAAAATGTAAAACAATGAAAATAAAGTCGCACTTATAAAATAAAAATACGGAAAATAGAAGTCAATTGATAGAAAAATATAAAGCAATCGACTATGAAATATTGGGTCTCTACACAAACGACTTTTGCAGAAACTTTATGGGCGAAGAGGAGGAGGAAACTATTCCTCACCTAATTTGTTCCTGTCCCCTCTCTACTGTTGAAGGAAGCTCCACTTAGGAGCCTTCCATTACAAGAGCTTAGGTGATTTGACAAAAAACACAAACATCAAAAGTCTCTTATACGCTTTATAAAAGACTCAAATGAGTACAGACTAAGGAGAAAAAAATGTTCTCCAATGATCCGTTTTTTCGTGGCGTTTTCTTATAGCCACTTTCAACCAACCAACCAACCAATCATTACAACTGCTGTCAGTTAAAAGAATCCCTAAAATGTTGGGTATAAAAGTAGCGTAAGTATTTGTCCGATACTCAAACTTGTCCGAGTCTAAGGGCCATAGTTTCAAAGGTTCTGGATAAAGTTTCGGATAGTTAGCCGACACATAGCGCTATTCACTGGACAAAAGCTGGTGATATTTTTTTTCTGTTCCATCGCATCGTCAAAGTATCTGATAAAATAACTTGTGGAAAAATTTATCAGCCACTAAGTTTGTTTCGATACACATGTCTTTTTGTTTCGTGTTTTCTAATGTTTTTTCTTGCTTTAGGAAAGCCAAAAGAAAAAAAAGCCTTTGATAAATCAACGGAAGAAAAATTAGAGCAGCAAAAAACTAAAAAAAAGGATTTTAACAGAGGAGCTGGAGCAGATATCCGGATGCGTGTCCGTTTGCGGCTGAGCTATTTTTTTAAACTGCACGGGTCGTACGACACCTTCGTCCAGCCCAGAGGAAAGGGGTATAGGATACAAAATAGAGAGTAGGGCGATTTGTGGATAGGAGTAGGCGAAGAGGGGGGAAGTAGATAAGCTCTCCATGCTCTAATTAGGAGTTTTTAGGCAGTTCTTAGTTCGTTGTTGAACAAACAGCCTGTCTGTGATGGGTGACCCTACTGGCAGCTAAAGCCGCCGACAGCATAGCCTGTTGAATCATTACAGCTTGAGCCTCCACACCAACAATGTTTGGGAGAAAATTTAATAAAATGTTCCTTTCCCAGTCACGCTTTCGGCAAGCCGGAATCGAATTCTGAAATCATCATCGTCGAGTGTTTCAAAATAATTTAGCCTTGGGCGAAATACTCTCTTCCTACGAGGCCGTGTAATATGATCGTAATATTCTTCAAATTCGTCTTCAACCAGGACTCCTGTGACTGCTGCCTATGCTCGTCAACTTTTTCCAGTCACTTCAAATAAATATATTGTTTCTCTTCCAGATAAACGATTTAACAGCCACTAAAACCGGGTGATACTCTATACGAGGCCCTTATTGTGATTGTCGATCAGCGATCGTCACGACAATTGTCGATTGCGTCGATTGATTTTAGCTATTCGTACGCACAAAATTTGTTCAGTTCCAAGAAAAAGCATCGACCAGACATTTGTAATCGACTACAAGCGACTGTCAAATCGGTATATATCAATCGCAATCGACAATCGCAGTTGTCGATCGATCGACAGTAGTTGTCGCTAAACGATCAGCTATCGACGCTCACAATAGGGGTCCGAGACTATATCTGTCAGTGTCAGATATCACTATCCGAAACCAGAAGTTGAAGTTTAGCTGACAGATAAGTTCCGGATAGTCTATCCGAGACTTTATCAGCTAGTCTTTGCCCTAAAAACAGCTTTAAAGCAGAACTGTAGTAGTCAAAATGGTCTCTTTCCGTATCCAGATAGTTTTAAACCAACTCTAAGGAACACTTCAAAAGTTTACAAACAAAAAAACTCATTCTATAAGCAATACAAGTTTTGACTTTCTGACCTGTCAAATACAGAAATGCTTTCCGCTCTCCCATGAGTCCCAATATATGCACCAATTAAACGCAGCTACAACTTATTTTGATTTTTTTTTAACACAATCTAACCAGCAACAAGTTGAAATCCTTTTTTTTTCCGATATGTACAGCGTGTACCAGAAAATGACACCATCAAGTGAATAGCAAACATCACATATCCTGCTGACTCGTCATTACCATATGCAACATTCCCCCATTGGAACAAGTTCAAATGAGAAAATGTAAATTAGTACAAACTCACTACTATTCACACATACACATCCCTATGACAAAAAAAATGTCAACATTTGGCTTGTTAGTGAAAATTATTCGCAATCAAGTTGCTTTTATAAGGACCAAATACATGAACAAAAAAAAAAACGTTGGGCATCATCATGTCACGTTTCATTTTCCCATTCACAACATATCCTACGCCAGTCATCCATTCCAATTAGGCGGAGATTTTTTTAAGTGAAGGCATACAAAAAACAAATTCATCGTTTCGCTTGACATAAAATCCACATAAAGCAAGTGGAACTGGGACAGCTACAACACACAAGAGCTTTAGAATATTTGTGTGTGTTTTTTTATTGTCGTCTTTTTAATTCAATTGCGTCGCTTGCTACCACTTGTGTGGGTATAGAGAACGGTAAAGGAAGCAGCTATTGTTATATTTTCTTAACAGCATGGAGAACCGGCCGTTTTATCCTGCAAGGATATCATAAATACCATACTGACTCTCTTGTGAATACAGACGGAGTACTTTATACAATATAAGTGCGTCTTTACTTGACATCTTCCGGTGGTATGAGGCAAGTGTAGTAAGTCGTTCAATATTGTGGTTTGCTGGTATTACTTGAATTGATTCAGGACGTGAATTTGTTAGGTTAGGTTAGGTTAGAAGGGCATATTGCAAATATATGCAATTTTCACCCAGAAGCCATGCATCTAACAAAACCATCTGGATCTGTTGAGGAATCTTTTTAAATCTGATAGAGGTATCGTTGCTAGATCTTCCAAGCCGTCGAAGAACAGTCTTGCTCCCATACAAGAGTAGCGACGTTCTTGGAGGGCTGGGCAGTGACACAAGAGATGTTTCACAGATTCTATTTTCTCTTCATTTCTGCAACTTCTTTTGGCCATGTTCCCAATGATGCGGTGTCCGATTATAATACCCCGACGAGCACTCGGATTTAGCTTCTATCAAACGATGTTAGGATCTTTGACCTTTTTATGTCAATTCCAGCTGTCTGGAATGGATCCCAGTTTCAGACAACATAATTATGTATTACGAGAATTTGTTGCTATGTTAAATATCTGCAGGTATATACATTTGGTCGCACTATGTGCTTCTTGTGATAGAAAGCCAAAGTTTTAAGGAGAATGTCCACTTAAATTAGGTCGCCTGCGATTTGCTAACCTTAAAACAGAGTTCTACTGAATTGTGCGAAGTTTCAATATCAGATATGATCCACAAGTATTGGCCAAGAAAATAGATATCTTTTTTACTGTTTGTAAACTAGATTAAATAAGGGGTTGGTAGACTTATTTCGATCCGCACTGTTGTGCCATTAAAGCTTACGACTTCAGAAAAACGCATGGATTCCACATACGTTTCACTACGCTTTCAAGCCCTTGATTAATTTAAAATAATCCACAGGAAGGTAAGAAGGTCTAATCCTTCTCTTTTACTGATGCAGTAATTTACATTCAAAAACGTAATATCCACTTAGGTTCCACACTTCAAAACTTAATAAATAAATAAATAAATAGGTGGCGCAACAGGCAAGTAGACACCCTAGACCTAGCTTCTCGCAACCATTCGTTTGTGTGAGTTTCTATTTTTAGGACGAAGTGAAGCCTTAAATATATTTTTGCTTGAATATTTTTTTTGAAAATTCCTCAGAAAAAAACAGTTGGCGAAAAAAATATACATATATCAACTTAGGTTCCACTATTCAAATATTGAATAGATACATTTTTGGCTACCTTTATCTGACATCTCTTCAACCTCAATCGCGCACACGTTTCTTCATTCGCAGTTAAAATGTCTAAATACCAAAAGTACACAACCCTTACCAGCATTAAGCGTTCCACAAAATCTCTCCACATCGATGGAATTTCTTATGCAAAATGCACGTCTAGGGTTTCAAACAATTGCTATTACAGAAAAATTGTTTTATATAGTATCGCTTAACAAAGGGTGCGGAGAAAGAGAAGCTAGCTGCTGCTGCACAAGCCTGGTTGACCGAGAAACCACAATTGATGCTATAAGTTGAATGTACATAAGGTTTGTTTGCCTTAAAGTCGCCTCATGATGCACCAGAATATACTATACACGTCTGTGTAACCCAACAATGGAATTTATTATGTTTTCTTGCTGGTTTCTCTATGACGGTAATTTGATCAATGAGGGAGCTCATCGATTTTCATCATTCAACACCTTACGATGCTATGTCGATGTTAATGGCATGATGGTGGGACAAAGTTATTGACACTGAGAGCGATTGGCTTAGCATTTGCTCGGCTGGGTGATTTAAGTTCAACGAACATTTCAGATACAAGAAGACTGACGGAAGGTATCAACTGATGGGTTTCGGTTACATGAATAACATATTTTTTTTAGATTAAATTCAATTTTCTCATCGAAGAATAAGGAGTTGGGGGGAAGGTATGAGTGATGGAATCGGGCGAATGCCGATTAAAGGTTATATTAAGGTGAAGATGTTGATGACGTAATATTGGCAAAAATGTGGATTGAAAGGACTTTAAAACTTCTTATTCTGGGAACACATATATAGACGAAAGCTGTTTTCTGCTATATCATGATTACATCAATGTGATGTGGATTATATTTTCACGATGCCAATTTAGCATATACGTGCTGCTTCTTTAATTCGACTTTGATATTACCTCAACTTGTATAATTTGTATGGAACGTCACCTCAATTTGCCAGTGATCTGCAAAAACCTTCTCTGGTCGGTAAAACAATAAAGTTTTTCAAAGAAGTCAAATACCTGGGCCAATAATTGGACGAAAAACTCACATGGAACTCTCACCTCACGAAAACCACAAACGAACCCATCAGGATCTTCTAATTGATCAGCTGAAGTCTAATTGGTAAGATTTGGAAAAATTATTTACTGACTTTAGAAAGCCATAAGTAGACCAATTCTTGTCATATATGCAGCACCCGCATGGTGGCGTTCCGAAAAGTTCCGCACAAGTCAGGTTCAATCAACTTTAAAGACTGGCTTGTGTATTGTGTAACAATTCTTACTGAAAATTAACCTTAACCTTCCACCCCTCCGTCTTCAGATTTAGAAAGAAGCCATGATTGGATTAATGCCTTTATCCTTATACGAGTATCTAAAAAAACGACAAGAAAACATTTCGTGTCACAGTAAAATTAGAATATGACATCGTTCGTTCTACCTCGATGTAGAGCCGTTGGACGGCGTTAGGCAATAACGCCCAAGGAAATAGCGCCCAAAACTATTTGCAAATAACGCCCAAAAAAATCTCGTGCAATTTGTTGTTGCAGCATTTTTCGTCGTTTTGGGTGTTATTTCCTTTCTACGGTTCGTTTTTTTGACAAGCAGTAAAGCCCAAAATAGTAAGTGGAAATGCACAGACAGAGGACTAAGTATGCAACCCCCTGCTTAACTTTTCTATTGCATTTTGGAGTATGTGGGAGTTTGTACTGCAAAAAAACCTTCAAAATATCCAATTTCACACATACTCCAAATCTGACAGAAACCCCAAGCAGGGGGGTTGCATAAGTATTAAACAGAAAATTATTTTTGAGCTTTATTTCCATCTTGCTGTTTTTTGGGCGTTATTTCCAAATCGATATGGGCGCTATTTCGTTGGGCGTTATTGCCTAACGCCGTTGAGGACATATCGGTTAGCTTACCCAAAGATCTACTAGAATTTATCACTAATTCCGCATTGATATGCTGATAAACTCTCACCTTTCGCGCGTTTCACAGCTTCTGTACGCAGTGGTAAAGCTACAATTCCATATTATATCACGAAATGTGTCAATTCTTGACATGTTGACGACACAAAAATATTGACTCATCAGGGTATTCTGGTCGTCATGTAGGTGTTATTTGTGAGCCTGTCAACACCGATTGCTAAATGGAGCGGTTAAGCGGCTGTCATTGTGTCCTGAAACCCATTAAATGCTTGCTTTGTCATACTGTGACAGAGCTGAATGACAGAGGTGAGTTTCTGGCGCATGACAGGCGGTCAAACAGCGTGAAATGCTGACAAGATTTTAATTACGGTCATCGTCTGCAATTGTACGCAAATATTTTTATTTCTGGTGTTTACGCAGTCGTTATTAATAACAAAGGTGTGTTTCAAGATTGCCTCCGATCACAATTCTTATTTAACTTTCTACGGTCTATTTCCTGTTGTTGTAGAATCGAGAGAGCGGTAATTCGCACGAATAACTCTATATATAACTTGCCACTGTAAAAAATCGTGCAGTATCACTCGTGGGACGTAGTCAATCTATGACGTGCTGGTCATTCAGTACCGACAGCATTGACAAGTCAATCGTGAAATTTAAATCACTCATTTGGTCGTAAGATTCAATTCGTGTCATTTCACTTGACACGTCATAAGACATGCGATCACAAAGAGAGACCACTTTAGGACAAATTCTGACATACTGTCATAGTGAAGTCAGCAAGTCGCACAAGTCATGACATTTGTAATTGTACAGCTTAAGTTGTGCCGTTTGAATTAAAAAAAATACGTGGTTAGGGAGAAAAAAAAACAAGAAGGTATTTCGTTATTAAAATAAATACAAAAATCGATAAAGCCTTAAACTGAATGCCCCAACATTGGGAATGTCATTTGCCGCCCATATATGCATATTTTTGTCTCAAATTCGGAATTTATAGCGACTCAATTGGGATTTCCGACGCCACAATAAAAACATCACCGCAAACATTTATGTCACTCAACCCGTGTGCATTCAAATTCCTCTATATAATGACACAAATTTAGCTAAAAATAGCACTAAATTGGTTAATTGTTTAATTTGTCAGGCTTTTGTTGATGGCTTACAAGTCAATTAAATTTAAATTGTTGTACTCAATCGAAAACCAAAATATGAAGCCAGTAAAAATGGGCTCATTTAATCCAAATGGTGGTGCAATCAAATAGAAGTCGTCCTGTGACTGGCGGTAAAAATAGAAAAATATCAATAAAATCCCAAATTTCAATGACCTAATCGAAGAGCAGCTGTTCCCTTGATGGGAACATCCCTTGCCCTTCACATATCCTATTTTTGGTTTGGAAATGCGCTTGAAATTGAATCCCCTTCGATGTCCTGAAATCAATCAAAGATTGTTCAAAGCGTATCAGCCCTACCCAAAACAAACGACAAGATGTTCCCATATCTCATTCAAAACGAGGTACCTACTTCTATGAATAAGGACTTTGAAAAGGAACAACATAATACTTAATCAAAAAATGAGAGACGTGCCTGGCGTTAAGTAGGTACCACAGGCGATTCCCAAAAAAATATATATCAAATATCATCTAATAAAATAGATTGTGGAACGTATTTGTGTTGAGCACGAACATGAAGGTGAAATATCGGCAGATCCTTGGGGAATTATTTTTTTTTTTTGGTGGATTTCGGTGCACTCTCCCAGTAAATCAGGTCAAAATTCTGATGTCAGCTGCTGGTTGTGATGCTACCATTTGTTGTTCATTTTGTGGCTTTTCCTTTTCATCTTGAAGTGTGCTCTTGTGCCATATATGCCACAGCGCTGTCTCTGTTCTTTGGCAGATAAGAAGCGATGCATGTGCCATGCACTTAGCACCAAAAATAGAGACCTAAAATAGTTTCGTCAGACGAATGTGAAACAGCTTCCTTCCTTCCTTTCACAGGCATACAGACTTATTGGGGATATACTTTTTGTTGGTTTTTTTGTTTTTGTCGATGGGATAAGGGGTCTATAAGAAATGTTCTAAGAATGAGGTATTTGCCAAGTAAAATGTATTTTTGTTAGTGAAGATGCGACTTGGCGCTGAAGATGTTTGTTTGTCTTCTTTTTTGTATTTTGTATAAATAGTTTCAGGAAGGCATTCACGATATAGCGAAAGAGACATGCTAGTCTACACCACAAGCCATTGCAATGAGGTAAGAGTGCCGCGAAAAATGTGCGTAGTGACATTTTTACGGTGAGATTAAGGGATGAGTTATGGGAGATGGGACTGTGGCGGCATGCATCGCATCGGTATAAGGATGACAAATTACATTTTGTCTGGCGGAAGGTGGAATGCGTGCGAGTGATATTTTACAGGCTTCGCAGGAGATTGCATATTCGAGAAGTTCTTCAAATCTGACTGCTAGATAGAGGGGGATGCGGGGTTGTAATGCGGATTTCCTGTGGGTGCATATAAGGCACTTACATAGTCGGTAGATTTAAGCACGTATAATGAAAATGGAGTTGCAAGTGTTCTGGATGTAGGTATACCAAAAATGTATAAGCTCAAGTGCAGCTGTATAGGGAACGATTGTAGAAGGCGAAAGATAGCAATAGTAACATAAGCGTTCCTTAAACTTTGTTGTAAAATACAGCACAAGTAACTCAACATAGCCTTACGCATACAAATCTGTATAAATAACGCGCTGGTCTGTCTATGATAGCGACCAATGTTGTTGGTTGCAAATCTGCGATGGTCTTCTTTAAAAGCCCCTACCAGCTGGAGGGTTAGTTTTCCTGTAAAATATTTTATACATCTTGTACAAGTATGCCTAAGACCATATCAAAGATCACTCATCTGTCGAAGAGTCCAAATTCAAAGTGTTGTCTTGCTCGATAAAAGGAGCAAAAGCAAACGCGACAGAGAAATAAATAATTTACACAATAGCCAGAGGAGGGAATATACAGCTAAAAGTTGTTAAATGGCCCGACTATAGGCAATGGCTAGTCGCCGAAGGTTTATAAGTTGCTAGAGGATAATTTCAGGCTGAACAAAACTGAACAAAATGACAACAAGAATCGTTTGGGAATCTTAAAAAGAACACACTTGTGATGAAATGAAATTAATCGGTTCAGTAGATCCCGATAGGGTAGTAGGGTCCCGGGTTCAATACCCGGAAAATCACAAATTACATGTGAAGGTTTTTTTTATCCCTCGCTAACGTCTGAGGGTATAAATGTCATGGAAAAACTTATCAATTCAGCCGTTCGCACTCGGAATAAAATTGTAGGCCCCTTTCATTCGTCCCAAAAAAATAAAAACTCACACAAACAGATGGTTTTGTGAAGCTAGGCCTAAGGTGCCTATACGGACCTGTTGCGCCATCTATTTAATTTTTTTTAGATCCAGAGTAGGCGTCAGATAGTCTAAAACGTTACAATTTCTGTAACACTTCAAAAAGGTTTGGTCTCCTATCCTCTGGCAATATGTAACCTTTTTAAAAAAAATCGGTTCAGCACATTCAGAGTACTGGACACTCAAAAGCGTTACAACGTTACAATTGGAACAATAGGATACATTTGCGAACAATTGAAATTTATCGATATTCAAAAGATCAAGCAAGAGTATGAGGCACTCGAAAATGTTACAATAATTTCTGAACATTTCAACAAAAAAGGGTGAAAAGTTTTACCCTATATCGGCTTGTAACTTTTCTGAAGTCATCAGGTTCAGCAGATCCCGAGTTGTAGGCAAGGCACTCGAAAAAGTTACAACTTCTGGCAAGTCGCCAGAGAATAAAGCTACGATTAAACGGCCATTTTTTCGAGTCATTTAAATGGCACTCTGACTTTAAACTCCCCTCACAAAGGAGTCATTGTCATTTAAATGTCGCTCTGTGTGATCGCCATTTTTGGCAGCGTCATTTAAATGACTAGGAAAATGGGGCACCAAATGACATGAATGAGGTGCCATTTAAATGGCGAAAAAAAAATGGCCGTGTGATCGCTCTTCAATGACGCCTAGGACAATCCCAAGGGAAAATTCTAAATGACTCACAGTGTCCGTCATTTAATTTTGGGACACAAATGACAATGATAGTCATTTCGTGTGATCGCCATTTTTTCAATGACGAATCGTGGCTTAAATGTCGCTCTAATGCGACATTTTTTCCTGACGTCACAGCGCCATTTAAATGACTCAAAAAAATGGCCGTATAAATGTAGCTTCAGTAAGTTAGGTTAGGCTATGTTAGGTTAGAGTGGCAGCCCGCAATAAGTGCAGCCTCACTTAGGCCAGAGAAGGCCCATTGTGATACCACATGATCTAATGATCTCACAAGTACCAGTTGAACCAGCATGAGCTGAGAATGAAGCGTTGGAAGCAACTTATGCTTGCATTAGAGAGTTCGCCAAGATTGTCTGAGAAGTATTCTACGAGCTACGGGGCACATGCATAGGAGGTCAAGAATTGTCTCTTCCTCCTCCTCGTCCATGCAGCTTCTACAGAAATCATTGGAAAGGAGGCCCAGCCTGAAAGCATGTCTGCCAATAATGCAGTGTCCCGTGATGACACCTACTAGTATGCTTATATTGGATCTTTTTAGTTTTTATTTTTACAAGTTTGTTGGAGCGCTTAAGATCCAGCATGGGCCAGATTTGTTTCGTGATTAGTGGCGCCTATCGCATTTTGTTTAATTAAAAGTTTACACATAGCGAGAGGCATATAGAGATTTTCCTTTTCCGGTAGAATCGACAATTCCCTGAATTGTGAATTTTGAATTGTTCCGCCATCTCGTTAAGAAATAAGCGGCAATTGAGGGCGGTTTTGGACTTAAAGATGACCGAGCCCAGGAATTTAATCGCGGCTTGACTATCGGTAAAAATCACGATATCCTTTGCGGATATTACATTATACCGTAGCCACGACAGGGCCTCCTTGATCGCCATGATTTCCGCCTGGAACACGTTACAGTGATTGGGAAGACGGAATGAGATCGTACAAATTAAATCATATCATATCAAAGACCAAACAAAATGTTGTCCAACTCAAGTGATACGAGGCCCCGTTGTCAAATATTCAACGCTCCCAAAGTGAACCATCTAGCATCACTTAGGAACTGAATAAATCCATCAATTCAAGTGGATACAATTCACACTTCCTAGGATTCCCAAGTGTTTACTCATATACCACTTGAACCGCAATACTTGACCAAAAATTCAGATCCGACTCAGTGCGTAAGTGTAACGACAAGTGCTGCTGCCAATGCCCAGTAGTCAAACAAAGTCCAACAATTGTATAAGGTGACTGACGCTACATTGCTCCGTACTTCGTTTCAACCTTGAAATGGCATCAAATCGGTGCTTTTATGTCAATGGAAAACCAGTCTGGCTGATCCGATTTCGGGAGTGCCGGCTGGTATTATGAAACATCTGTCGCGTCGCAATGGATTTTCATTTTATTTCTTTGTGTCAGATCTCTGGCATCGATTGCAAGTGCCAGCTAATTGGTTCAGTTGTTGGGCCCAACTGTATATACGTTTTAATTATTCAAAGGGGGAGCAGCGACAAGTGGGCACCAATATTACCTTACCTACCTACCTGACCAGAAATATTCACTTTCGATTTCAATTCATTCATTCGTTCCTTCAGTGCACTTTAATTTTAATAAACTGGATTTAAAAATATACCCGTACCCGAACCAGACAGTCAGACATACGATTGGGTTGCTTAACGGTCGTTGTTGCAGTTTGAAATACATTCCACAAGGCGCAGGCGCAGCGCAGACCCACCAGAGGCTGACTTCTCGAGAAGCCAAATTGTATAGCGAGTAATTTTATATTGGAAGTGAATCCATCTTGGGCCCCAATTTATTTTTGTCGGTCTCTTGTGTTTATTTTTTTTTTTTATTAAATACCAATAAATCAATGTTGCTGTGGAAAACTTGTTTACAACTGCAGCAATATGATAGACTCATTGGACGTAAAGTGGCTTTTAAGTGATTCGGTTGTGCTGTGGTGGGTTGCGTGCATTGGATTTTCATTGTGGGAATTTTTAAGCTTAAGGCGAGCAAGTAGTAATGCATAACAATTTTATTCTATATCAACAAATTAAATTGAATTGCTGGAAGTTTGGTGTTTAAATTTAAGCCTCAATTGCGAGGTTTCTCATGGTTTAGAAGTATATGTTAGGTTTGAAATGATTTGAAGTGCATTTTGGGCACTTAAGCAATCTTAACAAAATGTTTTCTGATCCAAAAGTAAAGGGTGTCCCATAATTCAAGCAAAATTTGAATCATCCGCCATTTAATAGTACAGTGATGCCAACGGAAAAAAAGATACAAATGTGACAGCTGACAGTTCGGGGTTAGTAAAAATGGATCGCTATACGAAAGAACAACGCATTTTAATTGTTGAGCAATATTTTAAAAATAATGAAGGTTTGTTAGCTATAGTCCGCAATTTTCGAACAAAATCATCTTCAGTGATGAAGATTATTTTCATCTTGATGTCTTCGTTAATCGTTAAAACTGTGGCATTTGGGGTTTAGAAAATCCACGAGTAATTGTTGAGAAACAAATGCATCCACAACGCATGACTATTTGGAGCGAAGGCATTATCAGACCATTCTTCTTAGAAAATGTGGTTGGTCAGGCAGTAACAATAAATGGTGTTCGTTATCGTGACATGATAACCCAGTTTTTGGTGCTTAAATTACAAGATATGGATGTGACCAACATATGGTTGCAGCAAGACGGTTCCACATGCCATACAGCCAGAGAAACAATTCAATTACTAAATGAGTCATTTCCTAATCGAGTAATCGGCCATTTTTGCGATCAGAATTGGCCATCCAGATCTGGCGATTTAACGCCATTGGACTTTTTTCTTTGGGATTTTTTTGAAGTCAAAGGCCTATACAAACAAGCCCACGACCACCACCACCTTGAAAGAGGAAATTGTGAGATGTATTAATGAAATTCAGCTACATTTATGGGAAACGGTCATAGAAAATTTCAATAAAAGATACTTGGTACATACTTGCCAGCAAAGCTGTGGCGGCCATTTATCCGATGTGCTATTCCATACATAACCCCAATCTGTGTACTCTATGAATCAACAAAAAATTTAAGCTTTCTAATTAAAAATCTGTATTTTCTATCAAAATTATACATTTTGCGTGAATTATGGGACACCCTTTATAAGAAGCACTGAGTGGGCGCAGTAGCGCAGTGATTAGTGTACTGGACTACTGTGCAAGCGATCCCAGGTTCGATCCCCGGGAAAAACACAAAATTACATCTTAAGGTTTTTTCGACTGCGCCACCTCTCGCGAATGTCTGACAAACATCCGAGAGTACGACTGTCCTGAAAAAGCTTCTCAATTCAGCCGTTCGGAATCGGCATAAAATTGTAGGTCCCTTCCATTCGTTCCAAAAATAGAAACTCACACAAACGAATGGTTGCGAGAAGCTAGGCCTTGGGTGTCTACCCGCCTGTTGCGCCACCTATTTACTTAATTTGAGTGACAACTGACAAAAATCCGTTTTATAACTTTGAGAAAAGTCTGTAGTATTGAAAATTCGGCAAAATCGGTTCTATGTGAGAAAGCAAGACCAATTTTTCATATAACAAATTTAAAGAAGGCTCTTGTTTGATAAACTTGCGGTTTTTTGTTTGCAATTTTGAAAAGCTTAACTTATTTCCTTACTTTGGTGGCGCTATAAACCGGGATGGAACTGGACCTGAGTCTTAACCAATACACATTTCCAGTTAGTTAAATATTTGGTTAACTCCCTCTAGTTACGCATTCGAAGATGGTTGACGTTGAGGTGCTCTTCCACTTGTGCGCGCCACCGTAAAAAACACGAAACAGAACAAAACTGAAACATTTAACCCGACCATTTCATGGAATTCAGTGGAACCTGTTGTGGAATTGACCGATAAGTTGAACAGAAAAAAATTTTACGTGCGGAAATATTAATAAACTCGTTTTTTAGAAAATTTACATAACAATTGCTTAATTTTTTTTGATGAACTAACTTCATAACTCAAAAGCAACATTTTAAGAAGAAGACTGAGTTCGACGTTTAGGTTTAAATGCTTCAAAAACAAAAACCAATTTAATTTCGCTTGCATTTTACTGGATAGCTATAACCTAACCCTAAGGTGAGGTTTTTCTCTACTGTATTGTCCCTCTGGGTTGGAATCGAAGACTCTTTGGGCCGAAGCGCAAGTGTACATTCGCCCACATGTCTTAGCCATCTTAAATGACTGATTCGCACTTTTCTGACTATCCGTCGCTTTGTGCTTCTCGTAGAGTTTGCTGTTAAATCGCCTTCTCGGAATTCCGTCAACGTAAATTGGGCCAAAAATGATAAGAATTTTGCTCCGAGGTAGAAAAAGCCTCTCACTATCTCAAAGTTGTAGCTGTCTATAATAAGGTTTCACCCGATTCATCGATTTTGTGTGTGTAAATTCCTGTGTCCTGTCTTATAAAGGGTGATTTTTTTGCTTTTCGTTTTCCAGCCGGCTTTTTTGACAGTTCACGCGTGATTCGTGACACGTGTCAAAGTAAAAAATACTTAGTTAGCATAGCCATTTCACCATCGATAGACTTACGCCCGAACAACGTTTGCAAATTATTGAATTGTGTTACCGTGATCAGTAAAAAATTTGTCGCGAATCCATGGACATATTGCGAGGCGAATTTGGTTAGCAATTCATCTCACGTTTTGGACCTGTGAATTGGCGGCCTAAATCGTGAGATTTAACGCTGCTGGACTATTTTTTGGGTGGATATGTGAAGTCTCTCGTCTATTTCGTGTTATTGGAAACATATCGACTATCTCACCAGTCGATATGTTGGAAAAAGTATGTTAAAATTGGACATTTCAGATGGACCACTTGAGGCGTAGTCGCGGAAAACATTTACACGAAATAATATTTAAAATGTAAATGGTAAAAATTGATTTATCGACCCTAATAAAAATTTCACAAAATTTTGCAAATTTTCGTTGTTTTTCTGCAATTTTAAAAATCAAACGCTTAAAAAATCAACCCTTTACTTGGTTTTGCCTTTGTTCGCGGCTAAACGACATTTTTTCCGCTTCTACTTCAATATTCGTAAACGCGCAAGTGACAGCTCGCTATGAGTTCTACCAACGATGTCAATGTCATCGGCGTATGCAAAGTCCTATCTCTCGCTGCCCTAGTTCAGCCAGCAGGGCATCTGATCCAGCACCTTTGTTGAACTTGAGTTTAGATATTGCTACTCTGGCTTAATTTTGGTCAGGCTTCCATCCGTCTTAGCTTTGATCGTCCTGATATGGGTTCGTAATGCATGCCTGACATTGAAATTTCGGTCGTCTTTGGTGACTGAAGAAGTGGTGTTTCCATTAGCGATTTTTTTACAACAAGACTTCATTGCTCATCTATAAAGTTTTTTTTTTTTTGGGTCGGTCTTGTTGCCTTGATACGTTCTTTGTATGTAAAACTTTGGTAACATTTCCGAACACCTCTCTATTTCCTCCATCGCTCACTTTTTGTGCCTTCCTCCTGGGAATTTCTTTCCTCTTTTGATCGTAGAGCTTACGAGCCGCTTACGAGTATTTTAAGGGATACCTACATAATACCCAAGTGCAAAATCCCCAAACCCCTAAATCCCCACATTTTGAAAAATACCCGAATTGACTATCCCCAAAGACAAAATCCCCAAATTCAAAATCCACAAAATAAAAAATCCCCAAAATGTTAATGCAAAATATTTGAAGAAATTTTTGTATACCTAACTTTGCGCCTACTCCATATCCAACAGTGACCCCAAGCAGGGGGGTTGCAGGGGGAAGCATGCTCCCATACCTATTTTACTGTTAATGAATTGTGAATACACTTGAAACCTATTTGGGTATTTTGGTTTTGCGGATTTTGGATTCGAGGATTTTGCGGGTTTGGGGATATTGACTTGGTGATTTTAATTTTGGAATTTTCGTACCCAACCCGCATTTTAGCGCCATTTTTTGGCGAGTAGCTCTGCTGCATGTGCTTGTCGGCATTCTTCATCAATGCAAGGGTTTCGTGGGGTGGTCGGGTAAAACCTAGTACATCACTTGCGGCGTCTCTGATAGCTTCTTGGCATCGATACCATTGACCGTCGGTATTTTATGATACAAGCCTTCTCGATTAGTTCTGAAGGTCTGCTATGATTTTATCCATTCAATGTTAAATCTCCTCCAATATTCGCCTTTGCTACAACAATACAATGGTCGAGTCTACATAATATTGACAGCTCGCAACTTTCGTACATCCAAAATACTGAAAAAGTCTTTTACATCGATCGCAACATGTTTAATCAGTTTTTTAATCTGGTGACAGTGATGTTTCTTTATCAATTTGAGGTTGAGGTTATGAATTGAGGTTAGGACATCATATGGTATAGTAACGTTGTGTCAACTAGTATGTATTTATAGGAGGTACGCATCTGTCATGGCGAACCAATGTGACCCTTTTCTATAGAGCAATATGATTTTTTCGATATAGGTACAGCCAACGTCAAAAGTGAGTCTACACCGCTGCTGTTTTCATTTGTCTTTGGAGTTTGGAAATACTTTTTGTTTTTAAATATTTACAAATTATTTAATACATCGTTATTAAACTTTTTACAGATTGTTGTTTTTTTTAGACCTGTTTCAAGACCCTAAATAAAACTTCAAAGAGCATTGGTGTTCACTTACTTTGACACTCACTGTATAGATGCGCAGAAAGAAATGAAAATAATTGTTGCTCGAATCACATGTTGCATGAATATAACCTTGGAGTGAGGTTAGTACACGGATTGTTGGTCAATGAAATGTCAAAATACTTATTGGGCTTGCAAGAACAAATTGACTAGAACGAAAAAAGCGTCAAAAGAAGTTCTCACATACACTTAAATTGAGGTAGAAATCCTCCAGCCATGTTCAAATAATGAAGTTTGTGTACATTGTATCCGCACTACTGTGCACAATGTCTCAATCATTTCCAATCTGATCTAATAGGCAAAATGGATCACCGCCTAAAACAACTTTATCTACTTAAAATACAAAATGTGCAGCCAGCTGTAGTGGTGAACAAATAAACTTATAGTTAGCATGTGGCCAATTAATATTTAATTTGAATGTTCCAAGTGTTTACAGTTGTATCTAGAGGAGGCTCTTAAATCTATGCACATAATATCGCATGGCTATTGATCGTATTAATTGTTTTTTAGCTCTATACGCTACAGTGAACTTTATACGGAAGAGTTGGATCTAGTGTTTCGCGAAATATGCGTTAACTGTAACAAATTTTGAAAAGGAGTGCTATGTACACAGATATACTTCAGATACTTGTTCTATAATGAAAAATATCACACTTGGTCTATATATCGCCGACGTGTTCTGCACGACTTGGCAAGTTAATTAATTGAATGTATCCAAGTTCTGCTATTTTATTTCTATAATTAAGTAAAGTATAGCTAAGTATGTATATAGGTAGATGTTGTATACTCACTAAATTACTGGAAAATAATTCCCTTTTTACATCATTGCTACTGCTAATGCCAATGACACTCACACCGTCATTCGTTGTCGTTGTTTCAAATCTACAAAGAAGAAGAACAACAAAATAAATTAATAAATTGTTTTAGGATTTAACAAAACATTATTTGTGTAACACGCAATAAAAATTGTATCTGCCCTAAGGTATAAACATAAACCCTTTTTGGCAACCGAAATCATAAACAGACTGAATGATGGATTGTGCACACAGATGGCCACCACGAATGTGTCCTTCTTGGAAATAGGGATTTCGAAAATTTCCTTTTCATTCATTATTTTTCGCTTTTCGTTCTCAACTGGAGGGCATATGTGTGTATGGAAAAAGGAGGGACAAATTTGCAATGAAAGAAATTTCGATGGGAAATCCCACATACGCACCTAAGTTCGGAGAATTCTTCACCAAACCACACGCATGCACTGCACAAGCACATAGCCTAGAGTGTTGGGATAATTACTTCTTTTATTTGAAATCTTAAACCCGAATAGAGAGAATTGTTAAATATGACGAAAGAAAATTGAAAGCCCGAGTGATAGATGACACGCCAACTAGAACGAAATACGATTCACAAACAATGAGCTCATCAGGATTTCGTTTGTAAGAGAATGACAGGATTGAATCAGCATTTTGATCTCATGTCGACAGCTATAGTATTTACAGGGATCTATGAAACCCCACGTGTTGCTGAGCATAATAAATATATGTACACCTTTTATATTGAGTGAAGAAAGGTATTTTTTTACGCAGGACTTCTAATTAGTGTTTCGGGCCCTTTTTGTTCTAGTTTGAGGCTGATATTAATAAAATATATTATCGTTCTCAATACAGATTGGGTTAGTTGGTAAAGTAAGGCCGACTTTACGTTCCTTTATAGTCTTGCGTTGAATGCATCGTTCTTGTGGGTAAAACTGACAGGTGAATGCTTCAAAACGTATGTATACAGTGAGCGTCAAAAGTGAGTGAACACCGATGCTCTTTTAAGTTTTCCTTGATGTCTGGAGACATATCTTTATAGATATTTAAAAAAAAATGCTAAGCTCCAAAGACAAATGAAAACAGCGTTAGACTCACTTTTGACGCTCATTGTATATACCTCCCGCCTTTAGAGCCCCTCGAGAAGTCCTATGGAGCCAGCATCAACTGTTGAAGTGGCATCGATGCCAAGAAGCCATCAGAAAAGCCGCATCTGATGTGCCTGGTTTCACAAACCCCCTGATTTGATGAAGAGTGCCGGCAAGCACATGCAGCAAAACAACAGGAATACAAAGCAGCGCTGCAGAGAAGGACGAGAGCTGCTCGTGAGCTGAAGTCGGAATGAAGTCGGAAGAACATACGCTTTTTAGGCGGAAAAAGTAAGATCATGAGAAGCGCGCGATCGATGAAATAGATAGGTGCATCCACAGGAACAATGTTTAGAAATTTTACCAAAAGGTAAAAAGAACATAACACGGGAACGCGACCCAAACAGAGCAAATCCTTAGTAGATTCACAGTCGTTGCTGAGGACAATTAAAAATCATTGCGAAGATGACACAAATTCCGCTGTCAGGCAGAATCAACCATCTACCCTGGACGATGAAAGCCAAGATCTCCGTTCCCCTGACCAAAATGAGGTCAGGATAGCAATATCCAAGCTGAAGTCGAAGAACGCTGCTGGATCGGACTGTTTAACTGCCCCCTGTTTTAAGGCAGCGGTAAATGACTTGTTGGAGAACATACACGAACTTGTCTCCAAGATGTGGTCAGAGGAAAATAATGCCTGATGAATGGAACCTCAGCGTCGGTCGTTTAGCCGATCCACAAGAAAGGAATAATTGTGATTTCGACGTCGATTTCCTAATCGTGTCGCGCTAACTGGGCAAACATTCCGGCGCTTAGCTATACTTGACTCGAACCGGCTGGAACCATAGGAGACGATGCAGGGCGTGACCGCCACCGGACTGATCGTTCGACCGTGAATATCGCTTCTGTGGATGCCGATGTCGCTGAGAACGAAGAAACAGTGCATAAGTTAATGTCTGCTGACAGTCAGTCGCCTGTGAATTACTGTCAAGCCATACTCAATCTCAACAACGAGGAGGACGATTTTGTGTCGAAAATCATAAGGAGCGACTAGTCGCATTTCCACTTAAGCGGTTACGTCAATAAGCAAATTCTTCGTTTCTGGGGCACTGAAAATCCGTGTGTGAAGCACGAGGAGCCATTACATCCACTCAAAGCCACTGTGTGGTGCGACGTTTTCGCGGGAGGAGTGATTGGGCCGTATTTTTTCGAGGACGCCATCGGTAATACGGTCACTGTTACTGGCGAACGCTAAAGGACCATGATAAACGACTTCTTACTGCCGGAATTGAATGAGCTGGGCTTGGTAAACATGTAGTTTCAACAAGACGGTGCAACTGCACACACAGCATGAGTCACAATGGATATAGTGACGAAAGCGTTTCCTGGTCCCGATTTGACCATCCCAGACTTCTTTCTTTGAGGCTACTTAAAGTCGTGGGTTTATGCCAACAACCCTCAGACAATCGATCGCAGCCATAAAGGAGAATATTAGACATGAATGCAAACAGTTATCACCGGAAATCTTGCGGAAAGTGGTGGAAAATTCGATAAAACGGGCACAAATGAGTTCCAACACTGGCGGCAGCCACTAGACGGATATCATCTTTTCCACATAACAGAAAAAATGTTAAAGGTCCAAATAAAGATGTCCATTGAAATTGTCTGTTCTTATCATAAATTTGATTAAATTCTGCACCAGAGCGAAAAATTTCGTAAAAGGAAGAACCACTGAGAAGCGAAAAATGTTCTTCCTTACAAACACAAAATGTAAGTCCCATTTAAACACGTGGAAAAGTTTAAGTATCTACGGGCCTTATTCAAAAGAACAATGCTGAGCTTTCCTATTGGATTGATCAGTCAATTTTAAGACAGTCAGGCAATTCTGTTATCAGGAGGACCGACCAAGCTAGGGGCAAAGCTAGGATGTCGGTCGGTATTTCGGTTTTTGTTCCAACTCTTACTCATGGTCAAGAGATTTGGAGAATGAATGAAATAATAAATACAAGAGGCTGAAATGAGATTGCTCCGTTGCATTGCTGATCTGACTAACATAAAAAGCACCAGAAGTACTCAATGGCCGCGTTCAATGTGCTTAGGCACCTAAATATTCAGATGACAGTTTATCATAGAACTTAGGCAGAAAATCTTGTCTAATGCTGGGCTTCTACTTGTCGATTTGAAATTGACAATTGACGTATTTTTATTGTGGAAATAGCGAAAAATTGCTTGTCAATGAATTGACTAACAGCGTTTGTCAATAACTGACAAAGAAACCACTGGACAAGTGGAAATAGGTGAATTGTCAAACAAAATGTCACTTTGTCTATAATTGACAATGAAAATTAATTGGCATCGAGTTAATTTGCTCAATCAACTGATAAACGATTTTTTACCAATAATTGAGCTGTCAAACTTTGTCAATCGACCGACATGTGGAAACACCCACCTTTACACACAAAACTTGCCTAGATTTCCCAGGCAAATCGACCAATCAGAGACTGGTCAAGCTAGGCGTAAGCGTTTTGAACGCGGTCAATGTTGAGCAGTTATTTTTCTGAACGGAGCGGTCTATGCTTCGGTGGTTTGGTCATGTTAAACGTATGCCCTTAGCTCAGCTTTAAAGACGTGTTATGCAATTCCTGCCTATCATTCTCTAGGTATGCCCTGGATAAGACGGTAAGATCAAGTCCACAATATCTCTTCTACCCATAAGGGAATTGTCCTTGATGATTTAGAACAGGTGGGGGAAGATCTAGAATTATGGAGGGTCCACTTAAGCAACCTACCTACTTAGGCGGCTCTCAGATTGAGGCAACAAGCAATAAGCAACTAGCAACTGCCAATAAGCAATCAGCAACATTTTTCGTTCGAGCGATGTTTAGTTGCTTTGATGTGAGATCTCGAATTTAAATCAAAGTAAAATAATTGTGAGCGATAATATTGCATGCTTCCTATTGCCAGTTGCTTATTGAATGTTGCGTCAATGTGAGAGCCGACTTAAGCGACCCTTTTGATAGATGAGCGGGACATTGAAAATTATTAAAATTAGCGAAGGCTTTCCTAAAAAAAAAAAGTTTTGCTATCTTTAACGTGTCGCCGCTTTAAAAGTATTGGCAAGTTGGTTTTTAACGCTTTTCCAACCACGAATTTTGCTACGGAAACAGAGCTAATTAGATCCGTTAATGAATATTTGTGCAAAACCCTAAATTCGCGAATGATGGTGATGATGTGTGCTCTCATTTATAACCGACAACATTCACTGATTCAATTAATTAACTGTGAACCAAATTATGCACTCAAAAGTTCTCTTTATCGCAACAGGAAAAAAAAACAGCAATAATTCAATAAATTAACAACAAATTAAACGCACACTTGATCGCTCACACACGTTTTAATAATAATCAGTTCGGCACACTAATGAAACTGAATTCCCATCGATTTGCCACTTGAATACATCCACACTCTTGCACTCAATTTGTTGTTGTCAAAGAGATAATGTGAAACATGAAAATTATCCACTTGATTTAATCCAATGTCATTGCACGCACAATTTCACATCCTTAACCATCACCACCTGCGCTTTCAGGAGAACATTGTAGGTAGGTGTTGGTTTGGTATATTGAATCGATCCCGAACGGAAGTTTCATTAATATTCCCATTCCCAAGCTAATGTTGCGACACCAACCCTCCAACCCCACACCCGCACACTCACCCTGTCAATTCTGAAGATGGACAGCATTTACTTGTTGGAGATACGGTATTTGTTTTAGCACTCGTGAAAGTTCCATTCATGGATGTGTACTCCGTCATTGATGACAAATACGTAACCCGAACCCGTGTGAGACGCATTTGTCCAGATAATAAACGTTCCCGATATGTAACCATAGCACTACTCTTGGTGAACTAATGCGAACCAGGACAAGAAAATAGTTGCACGAAAAATCTCAGCGACCGCGTTTATGAGTATCCCGAACGATGCACAACAACCGACTGTGCAGCAGTGAAGTGATCCTTTGTGCGACCCTATAGTTCGTTAAATTTTTTTTTAAAAATCTCAACAACAGCTGTTGGATATTTGATACTCTTGTCCTATCCCTCGTTCGTACATCACATTCCCTACTTCCATCTCGCTTTCGCTTTCTTCAACTTTGGATTGAGATAAAGAAAACAAATTTGGAATAAATTTAAAAATTTCATTTTTAAGGACTTACTGTGGTGTGGGTGCAAAGGTATCGACACAACAGGATATTTTTCATTTCCCTTCTCAACTTCAAGTTCGCTGTTCTACTCAGTTAATATACCAGACGTGAGTGGATTCCCTAAAGACCCTCTTAAACCAGTTCCACAGATGACTGAACCAAAAAAAAAAAAATCTTCAAATTGGGTACCTGTTGGTTTCTTTCTTGTCGTTTTTGAAAAAAAAACATCTGCCGCTGGTGGCGTGCGTTAAGGCATGTTTCTTCCTCCCATCTCAGAGAATACATTTTTTTTCGGCAATCCTTTATCTAAATCTGAGTGCATTGTACTGCCCTCAGGAGTCAGCAGCAGTTCCATCGCGAAACACTTGCCGAAATCAATAAAACAAAGGATCATAAAAAAAAAACTGAATTTGTTTATTTTGGGATTTGAAATAAAACAGCATCTGTCGTAATTTGGGTAGGTGCATGAAAAGATAAACTTTTCTTTCGCGAAATAGGGAGAAAAATGGTAAATCCTTGAGTTCTGATGTAACCACTTTTAGTCGCAGTTATCCACCGGATATCTGATAAAATATTTACACACATGTCGCTAAATAAACATAGATACATGCAGCACATGTCTATATCCATTATGGAACTAAATTAGCTCAGTCAGCATTCAGCATCCCTTAGGAAAAGGAAATTACTGTCAATGCATGAATGTTCCACTCCTGACGATTTATTAGAGAAATAATATGTTTGGTAATTTTCTCTGTTTCTTGTTTTATTTTTTCCTCTGGATCTGTATTCGATTTGGGGAAGAGATGGCGTCACCGAGGTAATGGGATATATATGAGATGAAGTTTGCTTTAATGGAAAACATAATGAAGGACACCAGTGTTTGTACATACAAAAAATGCTACCATAGACATCCTAGACATCCTTATATAGCTATCCTATTAGGGGAACTTTCTTTTTTCGGTTCTTGGATTATCCAGAAAGTGAAAAATGAATCACATTACAGGGATTGGCATCTAGAAGTTCCCCAAGGAATGTTGTTTTGAGAAGGTGAGGTCATTGTCAGGGGTTCTAGTTTTTCTCTCAATTCACTATCTACAGCAACAGACAGACCAAGGCACAAGCCTCTGGTGGAACGGAATTGCCATAACAAACAAATCAAACGATTTTACACCTCATTTACCGAGAGAGGAGTCACCTTTATTTTTGACAAACCTGCCAAATTCGTCAGATTTTGTAGAATGTCGATGGAGAACTCTCGTTACTCCGTTAAGGCCGAAAGCAATCTGACAAATCGATGTCAAAAAGGAATTTAGACAAACTGAAGCGCGTTGTGAGACTTCTTCATTAGCATACTTATAAAAAAAACTTCAAACTTTTGGGAAATAAATGAAATATTGGAAGTCTAATTGGAAAAAACTGGAAACCGGAAATAACCCCTAGTCTACCTAGACTCTAGAGGACGCCTGCCTGATGGTAGGGATTCCATAGCACGTCTTGGGATCCTTGTTGGGGACATTCATTTAACATGATCAAACCACCGAAGGATAGGCCGCTCCGTCCGGAGAAGTAGGTGCTCAGCATTGAGTTCCTATAACATATTCTGGTGATAGCAAAATTTACACCAAGAAATGGTTGAAAGAAGATAGGCCCATGTTTAAGTTCCTTTATGGACCTGTTGCGGCAACTATTTAGTTTTATTCTGTGTTTCTTTGGACTGAGAAGGCAACTGCGTATAGTAAGGCTCTCTCCACAGCAGTTAAGAAGACTCATTAAATAAAATAAATAATGAATAAAGTTGTGCGCAACAGGTCCATGTTTCTCCAGGGAACCTGATAGCCTTGGCTCAGATGTCCAGTACACTCTAACAAATAAATAAATATATGGCGCAACAGGCACCCTAGGCCCAGCTTCTTTTTTTGGGACGATTAGAATGGACTTACAATTTTATGCCGAGTCCGAACGGCTGAGTTGAGAAGCTTTTTCATGACATTTATCTCAGATGTTTGTCAGACGTTCGCGAAAGGTGGTAAAAACTTTAAAATGCAATTTGTGTTTTCCGGGACTGAAACTGGGACCCCTCGCCCAGTAGTCCAGCACACTAACCACTGAGCCACTGGCAACCACAGCCTCTATAAGACCTAAATAATTGTAGTCCTCTTCCGATCCGAGGCTCGGATTCTTTCAAAAGCGGTTGATTTTGAGAGAACAAAAATCGTCGTAAGATATTTGGTCCCGTTTGTGTTGACAGGCTTTGGAGGGAACAATTTAACGACGAACTATACGAGCTGTACAGCGACATCGAAACTCCAGGGGGCCAAGCACCAACCCAGTAGAAGAAGTCATCGCTTAAGATGACTCGTTCGATCAACTTGAAGTGCGCAACGAAGGTGTAAGGTTGGTTAATGACCAGGGTGACACTTGAGAGGCTTATTAGTAGAGGCATTGGTTCACCACAAACTGTAGCGCCGCCTAAACAAGTAAGTAAGTATGTGCGGGTTATACAGGAGCCCGGTGTTAGCGGATCTAAGGTTATCACAGAGAAGGGCTTATTATCTCATTAGAGAGTGGTACTAAATAGAACACTTCAGTTTACAGTCCCATTAGCAGGCTTTAGATCACGTCGGAGGGCAGTATACTAGCGGAAGCTTAGACCACATATAGGCAGGTAGTTCTAGTGGAGATTTAGATTACGTAGGTTAGACCGCATCGATCCGCAGGATTATCAGTAGCTTTGACCACGCTATTGCGCGGTACTTTCGGAAGCTAAACCCCCTTTGGTATTCGAGACACTAATAAGAGCTTAGTCCACGTTGGTGCGCAGTTTTATGACGAGTTTAGACCACGTAGATGCGCAGTACTTTCTTGAATTTAGACCATGTCAGAGCTCAATTCTAGAGCGATGATTATGATTATTATGAAGTGTTTCAGGCACAAATAACTTTCGTGGACATTATGTTGCATCGTGTGCGGAAGCCACCTAGCCCATGTATGATATGTACTAAAGGAAGGTTTTTGGCCCTCAGAGATACTATATGTCCATTCTTCGAGAAAAGTTACCAGGTCGGAAAAAAATGGAGACGTTCTGGCGTTCTGGCTGGACTTGTTAGATCCACACTTACTCCCATGGGCCATTACTTTTCTGAAAGGAAAGACGGTCGATAATTCCCAGCCTATCCACAGAACCATTTAGTCTCATATATTGGCCTTGACATTGGCACAAACTTTAAGTGATTGAAAATTTCATTACATCAAGATTGGAGTTTTGAAAAATAGCTGTAAATGATGCATTAATCTTAAAACTTTTTTTTATAAAAATTTCATAATGAAATAATGACAGTGGTCATGTTTTGGGTTTAAGTTCATCACATTGGACTAGGCACCATATTGGGCCCATCGCCATCCCTGGGGAACCTTAACGGTCCAAAAACCTAAACCACATCGCCCAAACAGTTAATTTCCCTATACAAAACCTGAAAATTGCTTCAATATTGTTTGCGAGGCCAACCTCCTCCAAATTGTCGAAGAAGTACCTTTTAAGGTATTTCCTCCTGTACCGAGCAATAGCTTGACATTCGCAGAGGAGATGAGTTATATCTTCTGCGACATGTAAGTCTTAGCAATACCTACATGTGTCCGTATCTGTTAAAGCTAATCTCATAGAGTGCTTCCTTAGACGACAGTGCCCGGAGAGTATCCCTATTGCCATTCGTAGTTTTGATCTGCTGAGCTTTAATAATTATACAGATTTTTTCTGATCTAGCTTAGGCCACAGAGCCTTAGAGACCCTGTGCCCTACTATATCCGATCATCTTTGATTTGCCTAATTTTTAATTTTCTCGAGAATAACTCCAAAGGCCAATGCTATTGGTCTTCAATAGTTTCACTTTGTGGAAGTTCTGCTCCGTTTTTGGCCAGAACATCAGCCCTTTCGTTACCCTCAATATCGCAGTGTCCGGGGTACCCAACAAAATCTGACTTGGTGCTGAGCGCAAAATGCTCTGAGCATTGTGCGGCAGCTCCTGACTAGTTCAGATTTGATGATGAAGGACTCTAGTGCCTTTGGCGCAGCTAAACCAATGTAGATAGCGGTATTTTTTGTGGATATTGATCAAAATATCAAGTAGATCCGCAGCTTTGAGCACGGCCAGAACCTCTGCCTGGAACACACTGCATGTATCCGGAAGAACGAACTAGAATCCCCCTTCTTTTTGAATCAAGTTTAAATTAGGACTGTTGTATCTACTATCTACTATTTTTTTTTATCGACATTTCGTATTTTCATTCACAATTTAGGGTCCCAGTATTATTATATTATATTCGTACAACCAATTTAATATTTAATTGCGCATTTCTCCAGAAAAGTATCAGACGCGTACCCTACAGCCACTTCCATTCGCAGACTTCAATTTGTCACTATCACACATCCAATTTGTCTAAAGCGTTATTTCCATCTCCACGTCCATTTGCAATTACAATCAGTACACGTTGGATGGAAATTCCTGCAACAGGCTAATTATCTCTTCGTATCCTTACACAAATGGTGAATTCCTATTGCCACCACTACTAGGACAGGACGTAGCGAAACGCAAAAGAATTCCTCTGAACTGCCCTGTCAACTATGAGAATCTCATTTACATCCTCACAATTGAGTGTCGGCAATATTCGAGACATTTATTTAATCTTCCTGTGCGCCGAGAACAAAATGTCCTTATCTGCCGCCAAGAAAATATGCCACCATAAAGGCGAACTAAAAATTCTCCGTTCTTTGTGGGGTAAATTAATTACAATCATCAATGCGAGCGTCTGCGTATGTTTCGTCTGCTCCTTTACCACGGCCGATTCTCCTGTTCACCTATTTGTCCATCTGCAGACGTACGGTATAAGAAAAATGCAAAAATTCCGATGGCACGCAGTGTGAATTGATAGTCACATCTTTTGATGGTCCATTGAATGCAAATCGTTAAAGATAGTTTTGTATCTTTTGCGAAAGATAAATCTGTAGCGACGAGAGACATTCTCAACATTAATACCGAGATAAGAGTCACAGACTCACAGGACAATAAAAATATGAAAGCCCCCCCTGCGCACTGAGTGGACAAATGGCTGAAACTCAATTAAAATGCAACCTGGTGCTGGTGGATCCACAAAAGCCCATTGAAGTGTATTTAAATGCCAACGCATGCCTGGCAGTGTAGCCAGCAGGTTTTGCCGTTTTTCTTTTGATCTTGATCACGTGTATGCTGTGTTTAAGTTTAAAAATGACCGCATCAACGGTGCTATGTACTCAGGTGGACAAGGATAAGATACAACACCGATAGCAGGAGGAAGATGAATCTCAGGGGTTGGTTGCGTTTTGTATAGGTACGATCGAACTGAGCAAGAACACAGGTAGAATTCGAGTAGGAATAATGTTTTCGCAAGGTTCTGTGGACGTTTTTGCAAAGATGCAATATATATTTTTTTTTTTTGTTTTTGGAAAGCACTGCGGGAAATAGTTTGTGATATTTTCTTGGATTACAGGATGCACTTATAAAACAGGTTATTTTACTATAAGGAAAACAATAATTTGTCACGCTGGCGACGGTGGTCTTAAACAGAACCCATATAGGTAGGTATAGGCACTTCTGGGAATATTTATTTAGATGATTTTAGAAATGTGGTACCGAAAATTAGAAAGCATTATAATTAAAGCGGTAAATCGCAAGGATCGACTTTGGGTGGGAATAAGTGAAACGTAGATTGTTTTCTTTTAATGAGTTGTTCGAGGAATTTAACTATCTTAATGGTACAGTAGTCCAGGGATTTCTACATTAATCCTTTTAAAAAATGGCGATGTACAAAATATGTAAATGTCAGTGTGAGGGCTGACAAAAGGAGCCACATCGATGTATTAAATAAGAGACAGAGCAGTAATAAAACAGCGTTGATTCCGACGGGCATCAATTTTTTTGAACTTTACTTCGAGAACCTAAAACGTTTTTTACAAGCATGCGCCTAAAACTATGCAGTGTTTAATTGCGGCGTTCGGAGTGAAATAATACTATTTGACGGGCGATTATGACTTCGTAAAATAAATTTCTTAATTATCCACCCGAAAATTGATCAGCAATTAAAGAACTCAAGACTAATTGAAGGTACGTGAGAAGAATTCAGCCAGGAATGTCTAGAACGGCTTTGCAACACACTTCCCTGGCGCGCGGTATAGAAATTGAAACTTTCACACCTTGCAGGACAGCTGTTGAACAGTATCTTAAGTACATGCCGAAAAGGAAGTGGCTTCCAACATAGTAAATGAAGACAAAGTGGCTATATTATAAACTCGTTGAAACTTTTTGAACCTACCAGAACCTGACGGGATTATAACATCAATGATGCAACAGCCTTTAAGCGCGGTTTTACCCATCTACTTAAATATCTTCTCAAGCTGATTACATTAGCGTGCCAACCTTTCAAATGGAGAGAGGTAAGGGTGTTTTTTTTTATCGCTAAAGCGGGGAAATCCAACCACTCTTATGCTAAAGATTATAGGCCAATCAGCCTTTGGTCATTTTCGCAAAGAAAACCCTAGATTGACCCATGTATCTTCATATCAGAGACAATGAATTAACTTCCAAAAATGTTCATAATGTAAAGCGCAACACGTCTATCTTATAGCTTATAGGTGAATCGATGGAAAGCGCACTGCATAATATGATCAGGGAAATAGCAGAAAATAGCCTTGACTCAATAATTAAACCTCTGGAAGATTTGACAGTAAATAGCTCCGTCAAAAGCTGGGTCGAACCTAGTTTTGTAAGGAAAATGACAAGAAGAGGCACGCCACATGGAGAGGAACTCACCCCACTGCTTTGTCTTATTACCCTCAACAATTTCCTAAGAATCTTCACTGAGGAGAGAATCAAAATTGTAGCTTCAAACGGCTTTGTAAAATTAACTAATAAAATTGGCAAATTTCTGGTCACAAAAAAATAATTAATGAAATCTGATCTTAAAGAACTCTGTGTGTACAAAGGCTAGCAGCACTTTGCATGACGGTGTTGTCCGAAGAAAAATTGCTGTAGGTAAAGATAAAAAAAAGCAAACGCTTCAAGGTACCTATCCCCGAACAGAGGACAGCTGTAGATATGAATGAGGAAGCTATATTCTGTAGTCACATCAGTGTTGAACAAAAAAACACTGTTCAATGTCGATGACGACTTAAATTTCGCCGCTAGGCAGAACGAACTTTCTAACCTGGACGATGGAAGCCAAGACTTCCGTCCGGGTCCCTGATTAAAATGAAATGGGAATAGGAATGGGTAGGAAATATAACTCCGGCCACATCGGCGGCTCTACTACAGTTGGGGGTGAACCGATGCCTCAACTAACAAGCCTCTCCACTCCAGTTAGCAAGGGCCTTAGTTAACTGCCTCAAGTTGCGCACTCCTAGTCGGTGCTGCTGCGAGCCCCACTTTAGGCGTTGTCTTCCTTTACTACGTTTTCCCTCTGGGTTATCTACGGGCCTAATCATTTTAGACGACTGACTTGCAGTTTTTTGTACAGCTCGTATAGTTCGTCGTTGAATCTCCTTCTGCAAAGTCCGTCAACCCAAACAGGACCGACAATTTTACGAAGAATCTTTCTCTCTTAAAGCGATCGAGGATATCTTCAAAGATAGAGTCAAAACTTTTGCGCCATAAAGAACGACTGGAATGATCAAGGTTTATACAGAATCTCCTTAGTTGTTCCAGATAGGGATCTACTACACAATTGCCTTCTTATAGCCCAAAGAAAAAGCGGTTGGCAAGAGGTATTCTTCGTTTAATTTCTTCTGAGATAAGCTTAAAGTTTTAGTTGTCGATCGCGACGTTTTGTCCGATTCTACGAATTTGGGTGTCCCTTCTTGTTGACAGCATATACTTGGTTTTGTCCTCGTTGATCGCTAGACCCATTTTAGACGCTCCCGTTTCTATACTAGCAAACGAACTAGTGACAGCTCGCTGTGTTCTATCAATGATGTCAATATCATTGGCCTATGCAAGTAATAGGACGGACTTTTGAAAGATCTTACCTTGTGTGTTGCCTTGTAAGTTTCGGAAGATGTTAAAGAAGTCGCACGACAGCGCATCACCTTGTCTAAATCCTTCTGTTGACATCAAAGGTTTAGGTCCCTGATGCAGCAGCGAGCTTTATCCATCGTCATCCTACACATTTGAATGAGTTTTGCAGGAATGCCAAAGCTGGACATAGCTCTGAATAGCTCGTCTCTAAATGCTGTCATATGCGGCTTTGAATAAATGAAAAGAGGGTGAATGTCGATATGGACTTCTTTAGTTTTTTTCAGGAATTGCCTTATTGTCACAATTTGATCGACGGTGGACTTTCCTGATGGTCTAAAACTGCACAGATAGGGGCCAGTCAGGTTATTAAAGAAGGGTTTAAGGCGTTCACACAATATGGCAGATGGGATCTTGTATGCAATGTTAAGAAGACTGTTTGCTCTGTAGTTGGAGCAGTTGGAGGGGTCTCATCGTCCCCTATAATGACTTTAATCTTCATATCCCAGGCCCGGCAGATAATGACCTGGGTCTCAAAATCCATACATAGATAGCTCAAAAATGGAGATAGGTACGTGAGGTTTTAACTCTAAAGCGCTGCAAAAACAGGAAACTTTTAGAATACCAGAAGCGCCTAGTGTTTTCCAAGCGGAATGCGGACAATGAAAACAAAAAAAAAAATTGCAAGACGTCTAGAAGACAGACAACTTTCTCGGTCGGATTTAATTATATTTGTTGACAACGCCCTAAAATCAATTAAATCTAATACAATCAAACAAAAGACGGGTAGTAAATGTCGCGAGATGCTGGTAACAATTAGGCACCATTTTGTCAAACTCTGGTGTGTTCGGATATAGCAATATAGAAGATAATGAAAAGCCGGATGCTGTGGCAAGAACGAGGTCGGAAATGGACAGCAGTGAAGCGGACACATTGACATACTGCCACCGATTTCAAAATTCTATAGCATAATCGACATGATAATAGAGAAAGAGCGACCAACTCATCCGCACTAGGGAGGACTGTCCCAGCTCTCGTGCACTATGGCCGAAAGTAAACAAAAAGAAAACAAAGAGACTTCTGGCACTCTACAAATATTCTATCCCCATCATGACTATTATAATCACAGGACACTGTGCCATTGGAGTCATGCTATACGCAAATGGAGGATAGAGTCCAATTAATTATCCAGCAGCTGCAGATATAAGAAGATTGGGGAGTCAATCTAACATTCGATTTGCGAAAACGACGACCTAGGTTGCCAATAACCCTAGAAGAGTCAAAAACCTTTTAGATATTGGATCTCATATACACTTTATTAGGAGCAACAATTGGTTTCCAAGCCGGCCAGTTACTTTTGATGAGTTTTTGGTAGGTATGCCCCATTTCCTCAGTACCACTTAACAGGGGTAACAAAACAATGGACCTTTTACGTCTTTATGAGTTTTTCTCCCATCACATAGCTTAACCTAACCTATGCCATGATCCTATCCCAATCCCAACAATTTCTGTTGCTCAATATGTCACGGAATTTCTTTCGTTACGTTTTGGCGCATTCGATTAATGTCGTTTTCCCTTGGTTTCACTCGAGGATTCACTCATTACGAAATCCAATGGAACAAGAAAACTGCTTCTGGGCGACACGCTCACGTAATGGTGAAACGTCAAAAATTATTGTATATGGCTGCTGCCAGCTGGCTTGTATAAAATACATAAAATGCAGTTGTGTAAGTGCTTCTTGAGTGGATTCTGACTTCAAATCGAGAAGCGAATTTCTCTCCTCAGAATCAACAGAAGAGTATTTTTTGCGCCAATGGAACGGTTTCAGAAGTGATTTTCTTGATTCCGGACGCTCTCGGACGCTTCTTTTTGCCCAATGGAAAACGACGTAAGTATAAGGGAATTCGACCTCATTTCAAAAGTAGCTTAAGAGATAAAACTGTATTAACGACAATACTACTACCTATTGTCTATCGTAAGTAATTAATTTTGAATTGTAAACACACACACACCAACCTGTCACAAAGTTGTCTCGTTGACACCTGTCAAAAGTTGACTTTTCATCAATTACCACACCCTCGCACAATGAACCAAAGAAGAAATGCCGACGAACTCTTCCGCAAACCAAAGAAAGCAAGAAAACGAGAAAAAATAAAATAAAATGATCCAACAAAAAAATCGTCTACTAGCTAAGGTCCACCACACAATAAAAATGGTATTCTGCTGACATTTTCTATTCTGAAATTCTTCGTCGTCTCGTCCACCAGCATTGTGCTTATGTATTGTATACATATTTGTATAACTTCTATTCACTTGAATGACGAATAGTTGCTGCTTTCTGGCCACTGACCAGTTAACTACAAAAAGAACTGTACCTTGTTTGCATGTCTGCAGACAATTTTGCTCGCATTGCAGTTCTGTTTCTGTTGTATGTTTGTGCAATTCGAATTTGTTCTTCCTCGTTCTTCCATTTTTTTTTTATAATTTTATTGTCAAAGTGTTGTAGACTGTAGCCAAAAGCAAGTGCTAAAGGGTGACTTTTCGTGGTAGCAATTGGCGTGATGTTAATTAGGTAATGCAACGGTTATTGTGACTTGCAAGGCATATTTGCATACACAACACACACTCATACACGCAACACACATGTGCAATGTTCATGAAGTGTTATGAAATTAATTGCTGAAAGAATGCTCGCCAACCATCAGGGGAGGTCATTTATGGTATGCAATTTATGCAAAGTGTGAGAACAATTTAAACTTGTTAAAGGTTAGGTTGTTGGAGTTATTTTTGGCCTGTACAGATGAGATAAGTTTAGTTAGTGTGTATGTTTGACAAGACATGGAGTTATATCAACTTTGACATTCACTCTATGGGTATTTTATTATGGTTAAGAAAACCTATGAATTTTATATCAGCCATGAAAGGTGAACGTGAACTATGTTGTCAAATATCATGGAAGCTCAGCTCCCAAATGTAGATATAACCATATCTACATAACCCGTTCGTGTTTTTAGGAGCGCATAATAGGGGACATAGCCTCACTTCCTTATTTCCGGCGATTTATCGATTGTTTTTCAAACAACCTTATGGTTAGGTGACTGGGAAGGAACGTCGGCGCAGGAGTATACCTAAGAAAACATCAAAACTATATAATGCCTGGTAAAAAGGATGGTAAATATTTATCCAAGACAAATTAAAGGTAAACAATTTCATGATACATATACCAGAAATAGGATCTTTCGGTATTTTTTTTTTGACAAAAATCGGGAGCAAAAAAAAAAAAAAAACTATTTGTCCACTCTATCTAGTGTTACGTAAGGAGTTTCGTTAGGAGTTTATGTGAGATATTGTTAGGGTTTATAAGCTAAATGTAGAAATCCTGTACACTTAAAGTCCCTAAAAATATAGAAAACTTGCTTCTCGAACTTGGTCGAGTGCGGAATGCACACATCAACAATTTGAATCAGCTCTGATTAAAAAAAAACTTAAAGACGAGTATTTTGGTCCTTCGAGCCGGATAATGGTACTCGTTCTTTGCTTTTGATTTGTTCGTTTCGAATGTGATCGGCGATAATTATCTACAGTGTGTTTTTTTGGAGGTATACAAATACAATTGACGCTAATGTTAATGTCTATGTCTCTATGATATTTAATAGATAATTTTATGCCATTACGGTTTAAAAATGATTTCGGATTCGGGCATATGCACGTCACGGCTAGCTCGTGCCTTTTCAGTCAGTGTTACCTGATTTTTAGATGAACACTCATTGAGCTTGAAGACACATTCCAGTGCCAGTGATGTTGTGATGGTTGTCTGCTCCATGCATCTAAACCCCGCCTGGTTGTTCAGCGCTATTAGGATATTTCTTCCTTCAACCTGACTCTCAAGCAAGTAATCCAATGCATGCAGCAAATCAATCATCTCAGCCTTGTATACTGAAGAGTGTTTCCCGAGGCTAATGTGACGGGCTAGTCCCAGATCTTCTGATCCATCTGTGAAAATCACAATTTCACTATTCCTCTTTTATGGAAGTAATTTATTGTGATTCTTTTCCATAATACGCACCTTTGTTATACCATCCATGGGCATGTTCAGTTCCCTAATCTCGTTTTTGGCATTCTCCAGGATCCTTCCAGGATCCATAGTCGGTACCCCTATTGTGCCATTTCGCATCTCGATGCAGACGAAGTGCTGTTAGGGCAGCTGTTTTCTTAATAAATAAGTCTTGCGGGAATGAAGCGTAATCGTGAAGTCTAATTTTCGCGATAACTTTATCGAGCAACTGGTGCCGTATATCAGCAATAACACGGCGAATGTTGACTTCCAAATCGTACAACGTCTCTGGTTTATCGGTAAAGAGTAGAATAGACCATAGACTAGTGACTTCACATACCCCCAAAGAAAGTAATTTAAAGGTGTGAGATCACAAGATCGTGGAGGCCAGTTCACAGTTCAGCAACTGTGTTTCCCACAATAAATTTATGGTGTCGCGTGCTGCCGTGTGGCATGTTGCACCATCTTATTGAAACCAAAGCCCTGTCACGTCAATGCCATTCAACTGAGAAGCGATGAAGTCAGAAATCTTGTTTTTATAGCGCTCTCCTTTGACGGTAACATTCTGGCCGGCATTGTCCTTAAAGAAATAATGAACAAAAAAATCTCCTCAACACTGCGCTCCACAACGGCACTAACTACTTCTGTTCGCACTTGTTTGTCGTCTTTGCGGATGTGTATCCACTAGAACTAGAGCGTACGTGGTGCGAAAACGATTCATCGTGTTACGAATAACTTGCTCAGATGGACGATTATGATGATGATGACAGTGGACGTAGCGCACGATAGGTTTGTCAAGCCTAACTATGGTTTTCAAAATAAGTTTGCACAATTTGCACGCGCTGTTCTGGCGGTAATCTATTCATCGTAAAATGGCAAAACGCACTAACCACAAATCAACTTTCAACTATCAAATTGACAATATAAAGAAACAGTGCCAGCTTAAAAACCAAACCTTTACAAAAAACACCCTTTATAAAAATCACATCACAAGTATGTACATACATATAACTCAGATTTGTTGCCGTCATAGGTACTGAATGGAGTTACAGTAACACCGAAACTGACGCAAGCATCTTGCTAAGAGCCCTCCTAAATAGTAGCCTCTATGACAGGATTGGGCTCATGCTATAGGGCAGGCATACAGCGGATCAAGATATATCTGGGGAACGTGAGTATTGTACTGACTGTGAGTCATCTACAAACAAATTTCTGCTTGTAGTTGACGATAACTGATAAAAAAACTGTTTTTTTTTTTTGTTAGTACATACACGAAGGATATCACAATTCTAGTCTCAGGTACATTTACGACAGTCCTCAGCGAAAGACTTAAGGTAAGATTAGACTGTATGCCAAGTGGTCATAAAATGCCAATTTCTGACAGTTTTCCTGTCAAAATATGGTCATACAATGTAATGGGCATATCTCATATGCTCTAATGACCTAAATGCCACATATTACCAGGCTGATTTTGACAGATAAAAATGCCCAAATGGCATATAGTGTAATCGGACAATAAGCACGTATGCCAGCATAAAGCCCTATATGCCCATATGCACTTTATTGAAATTTCGTTATGGCATTGCTGGCATTTTTGATGGAACAAGAATTATTTTGATGTCATCGGTGTTTGAGTTCATGGGATTGTGATTTATTTTCATTTTCTTTCTCTTTTTTGTGGATTATTCAATCTATTTTTTGTGTAAACTATTTATTTGATCTATTCTTTGAAATTTGTTTTTGTAGAAATTGTTTGCTATCTATTTGTTTTGTGCTAGTTATTTGTATTTTGTGTTAATATTCGTTATGTGTTTTCATTGGTTCGATTGCTTATTTCACTTGATCTATATTTTGTTTGTTATTTTACCCTTTTTAGTTCTTTTGTGTGTTTGCTTTTTTTCTGTTTGTACTTTTCTGAACCATCTACATGTCTTTGGGGAGCTCAATCGAAGCGGGCAGCAAATTTTTGCTTTGTTTTTCTTTACATCATTACCCTACTACAACATTTGGCAATAAATAACAAATGCCTTAAATGACCATCAAGGCAAATATGACCATATTAGTAATTTTGGTCATATAGTCTAATATACAGTTTTGATAGTCCGGACATTTTGGTCACTTGACAGCTAATCAGGTCATTTGCCTGTTGGCATACATATGCACAATTGGCATACAGTCTAATCTTAGCTTTAGTTACGTACTCCTTCTAGTCAATAACTGGGTCGTGAGCTGTAGACGTGGAAAAACTCATCGAAGAGGGAAATCTTTCTTTTTACGAGGATAAGAGAAGCGCCGCCTTCAACCTGGACCTGGAAATATTGAAGGTAGCGAGATATTTGGGCATGATTCTAGATTCAAAACTTTATTGGTAGGCAAATACAGTGGATCGCATTAAAAAAGCTTTTGTGACACTACATGCCTGTAGAAGAGCATTTGCATGTGGCAACTCATGTGGATTCAGGCCGCATGTTGTACACTGGCTGTTCACAGGGGTAGTACCTTATTACGGCCTGTCTCGCACGAAGCAATAGTTGATATGGAATGTTATTGAGACGAAATATCACATTTTAAATCTTATCAAAATCGTAGGCTTAGAAAGCCTGGAAACTATGGTCATTCAAAACTTATGGACAGACTTTAATTGAGTCCCAATGGAGTGTGGCGAAGGAAGAAGTGTTTACAGACTATGTAGCTCGCACAACTCGTCTTTGAAAGGGGGTTGTCTACTAAAATTTCTAACAGAG
Organism: Cheilosia soror; assembly: GCA_949372485.1. Lineage (NCBI taxonomy): Eukaryota > Metazoa > Arthropoda > Insecta > Diptera > Syrphidae > Cheilosia > Cheilosia soror. Next base: position 31,159,877 of record OX443561.1, on the reverse strand, counting down.
GCGAATTGGCAAACAAAGTGGTTACAGAAGACGATGAAATAGCCTTCTACATACATCTACGGATCCAACTTTCAAGATGGACATTGGTACACGCGCGGGTATCTTCAGCGAAGTTCTAGATCTGAAAAAAATCATTCAGAATCAGAGATGATTGCATATGATTTGAGGCAGAGAAAGCTGTTATAACCCAAGCTCCGAGGACTGAAAGATATTCTACTATGTTGATAAAAAAGGATAAAGCGGTCATAAAAGCCATGCGGAGCGGAGTCTGTCGTTAGACGCACTACTATCATATGTCCGGTGATCCTATACTTATTCTGGGTGCCGGGGATATGAATACTCTGGGTTATGAAGAAGTGGATGACCTTACATATCCTTGAGTATAGAACAAATCTGGGCGAATCTCAATACATGCAAAAGAACTATGATCAGGGATAAGTAAAGACTTAAAGAGAGATCTAAATTCAAAATCATACAGAGCCGTAAGGACATTTGCGGAGTCATCACTGAACACTTTGCTATAGGTATACGCGTGTAAACGGCCGACCATACTGCATAAGGAAAAAGAAAAGAAAGAAAAGAAGATGTAAGAGTACCTACACGTTACGTCCACGATACTTTGGATTTCAAAATTCTCAGATTAGAGCGTGTCACTTACTATACACGTCCACGTATTTAGACTTGATAATAGCTATACGAGTTTTCCTGGGATGCCTCTCGGGCCTAAATAGCATCTCGATTCAAGATGTCGAAAGCCTTCCCGAAGTTGATAAACAGTAGATGCAGCGGGGACCTAATTCGACGCATTACTCTATTATGATCCGTAAGGTGTTTATGTGCTCGATGTGAAAGCCTGTCTGTTCGACATCGTAGTCCAGTCCTAAAGTCAATATTTTTAGAACTAGAATTATCAGCCTCTTTTGTGGTGACTTCAATTTAATGTATAAATCAGGGCACAAGTTCACACTCCAAGAATTTATTACCCATACTCACTTAAGCCTTTTGTAAGCACGATATTTGTAAAATTTCGAGTACACTTACCTGGAAAGAAAGAAAAAAGGACTGTTAGTGTGGATCAATTTGTTTAACTTATTTTTAAGGGATCAAGAGCTAAATACAAAATTCGTTAACTAAAAGTATTATGGCTCAAACAACTTTCGTTTTAGCTGCAGGGCAAACTATAGGCACAATCGAAAGTCATTTCAGATAGCCCTAATCTGCTAATCTGCATATTTACAAAACCCTCAATTTTGGAACCTGACAAATATTTTCCGTGCCCCAGCTACTCTTACATGAGCAGACTGCATATAGGTCCACCTCTAAACCATAAAAGGTAAACGGTGAACCAGGAGATAGCATTCCTCAAATGGCAGTTCAAAGTTCAATAGCTTTCCTCCTCACATTCCACAAAAGGTAATCTTCCAGCCTAGTTAGTACCAATTCAGGCGTTTCTAATTTGCGTATTAAACAAACGCATGCCACGTCAACAACAAACAACAAATTGTGTCCTCAATTTTAAGATTTTTTTTTGCAGCCCGTGCAACAACCAACGCTCGGCGGAAGGAAACCCAATTAGAACCCCGAATACGTTCCCCCCTGATGACGAGTTAACTTAATTTGAGGATGTCTGCCATAGTCTCTCCCACATTCTTCCGTTAGATCTTTTCGCTATGGTATACATAGGCGGTGCACTAGCTGTTGCTGGAGTTCTTGTTTTTTTTTTTTTCATCCAATGCCTAGATAAGAAAACGTCGTTCTCCCACACTCTCACGTCACATCAACCGTCATCCTCATCATCACCAGGCAGCGAGCGCCGCAAGAAACAAAGCGTCACCGATTTCTTCGAGAAAATAAATTTGAATAACAAATTCTTCCCAAACTCCATGCACTCCCACCACCAGGCAGCGCATTACATAAGCCGAAATAGAATAGACGTGATAGACGACGACGACGATTATGATGACGACCAGAAGGGAAAAAAATGCAGCCAACTACAAAAGTATTGCTTGCCGGTGCACAAAGTACCACAAAGTACAACGGATGTAAGCAAAGGCAGCAAAAATGTGGTTTAATAGGTCCAGCCAGAGACACACAGAGGCAGACAACATATTCCCCCACCCCCAGATTCTCCCCAGCATCCGTCACGACTAAAACAGTAACAGCAACAACAGAGCACACTGTTGTTGGGCCGGCTGCTGTCTTTTGACATAGTTAACTTGAAGTTGTGGTTCTAGTCATTCTCTAGCCGAGCCCTTCGTGCAATGACGATGGACCTAGTATAGCTCTTGGCACTGAACAGAACATGCACGGTTGTTGAAGGAGGCTGGAGGAGAGGGACGCGGGAGTGGAGCGTGTCTGGTCGCCTTCAAAGATTATTAGAGTAGAACTTTAGAGGACATCATCATCATCATCGTCGTCAACATCAGTATGTCAATTGTCATCGTCACCGTCACCGTCGGTCGTCGCCGCAAGCATCAGACTTTGTTTTGCATTTAGATCCGAATGTTAAGAGATTCCCTTTTGGTGTTGTATCTTTGTGTGGTTAGCTCTCTACTACACTCCATTCATATTGTGAACTTCCTCGATTGGGCGCGTGGGCTCTATACCCTATACAAACAGCCAAACAAATTCCTTTTGTGGGTGACAATGACACGGGCCCAGATTGAGATTATTATGTGCGGTCTGGGCGTATATGGAAAAATCGGGACGGTGCGATTTGAAAGGACGCATGTTCTTTGATTTTTTGGATAATCACTCAGCTAACGGTTTGGAGGGATTTTATTTTGGGGTTTTTCTTTTAATGCGAGACGAGTACCCATACCTACCATTTGTCAGCTTTTATGGCAGTTGGTTGATTAATTTCGTGCGGCTTTTGAAAGATGAAGTGACAACAATATGAAAGTTCAGTGGAAAAGTCGGTGGATCAGAGATTATACGCCTGGGATGTAGGTGGGTGAGTTCGATAATAACTTTGTAATCGTATGCAGAGGTCGTAGAAGTTGAAGTTGAGAACCGGAGACCCATCGGAGACCCTGGTATCTAGGGTCTCCGATGCTCCCTCTAAAAGGGTAATTGGGGGATTAGGACACTTATACGATACTGGTGTACAAGCGATGAAACTGTTGGAGACGAAAAGTAGGAAACAGACATACGGTGTCGGTGTCCCTATACGTGTTTATTAGGTGCATTGGTACAAAAACAAATGCCATGTGCTTAACGTAACGCTGAACTAATTTGACGGGCCAATACCTAAGATTGTCCGCAAATTCGCGCTCAATCGATTCAGTGGTTTTCGAGATATAAGATTTTGAATGTTTTTTATTTTATCTATAGGAGGCGCCACGCCCCTTTGTCCAATTTTGACCAATTTTCACAGGCACACTCTTGGGACTGAAAAAAATTAAAGATATCATGAAAATTTGAGCTCAGTCGGTGCAAAACTTTTTGAGTTTTGAATAACCTAACAACATAACATTTTAATATTGAGAGAGTACAGCGCCATCTGTTGAAAATATTCCGACTATTCTTTTTTCCGAAAAAAAAAACCCGCAGAAACACCCGAACAAACCACGATCCAGCCCAATACACCTATACATAGTTTTGTGCCAGCTACAAAATGCAGAATCCATTTTGGCCTCATTCAACTAAGTCTTAACGACATTATCTTGGCTCTTGATGATCTCAAGGTGAATTCAAGTCCTGGACTCGATGGTATTCCTGCGATTATTTTTAAAAAAATGTTCTCAAGCAATTTGCAATCCCCCTCTTCAAATTTTTAATGTTTCGTCCTCTGGAATTTTTCTTGGAAAATGGAAATTAAATCTGAATCTAGGAACGATATTGAAAACTATAGAGGAACTAGCGAACCCCCTGCACACTTCGTAGTGCAAAATATGAAAATATAAAAATCAATTTCAAATTCATTTAAATCAATGGTAAACAGTTTCTATTGTAATGCCCTGTTGTATTCAGAACACTTGGCTTTTTAGGATTCGTATTGCCTACATAATATTCTTGTCTATCAGGATAATGCGCATCAATGTTAAAAATTTGCGAAACTGTAGCTCCCTTGACTGTCGAAGAATAACGCCTCCTCACCCCTTTATCTATTTTTGACCAATCTTCACAGGAACACAATCGATTCGGTGGTTTTCGAAATATAAGATTTTTAATGTTTTTTTTTTGTATGGGCAGTGCCACGCCCCTAGGTCCAATTTTAACCAATCTTCACAGGAATACTCCTGGGCCAATATTTAAGATTTTACGTTGTGGCAGCATGGCTTTGTGTCTGGCACTAATCTGGCTTGCTTCTCAAACTATGCCAATAATGATTAGGTCGACTGTGCCTACACTGACTTCATTAAGCCATTTGACTCCGTCAATCATCATATATAACTAAAACAAACTTGAAAGTTTTGGGTTTCACTCAGCAATGCATGAGTGTTTGGCATCGTATTTGATTAGCAGGAAAGTGTCAAACAAAATCGATACGCATCAGAAATTCAGAAGTACCACAGGGTAGTCATTTGGGTCCGCTACTCTTTATAATTTGTATAAACGACATTTCACTAGTATTAAAATAAAGCAAACGAGCTATTGCAAGAGTTTGTGTGTTAAATCTGTCAGTTTTCACTGCTAGATGTCGCTGAGTTGTTTGATAGTTTATAAAAATAAATAAATATTCGATTGAGATTTTTTAACTTTCTCGTATACGTAGTAACAGGTTCCAGAAATCGAGTGAAATCGAAATTGCAAATCGAGTGAATTCGTTTTAAGTGTTCTGCATTTCGAGCGATTCGGAAACTTCGAAATTTTTTCGAAATCACAATTTCACTTTGAATCAATTCCGAAAATTTTGAAATCGTAATCGAATACAATGAAATGTAGTACACAAAAATTCATTTCCGATTTCATTTCGAGTGAAAGTGAAATGTGGAACCTGGCAGTAAGAGAAAGATATTGTTTTCGTACAAAATTTCGAACTCGAGATTTTGGTCAATTCTGATATTACGATGATAGGGGAACTCAAAAAAGTGGGTCTCGCAATTCTGTCCGTCCGTATGTCTGTCTGTCCCACCCCTGGGGAATCTAAACACTTGGACGGATTTGCTTCAAACTTCGTATTTAGAGTTTGTGGGCTTCCCGCTAGAGACGTTTTTTGTTTTTTTGATGCTAGCCCTAATATTAACGGTATCTGCCATATAAAAATTTTACGAAATATTACGAAATACGTCTAAATTTAGATTTTTTCGAAAACGGCTCTAACCATTTGAACCAAAATAGTTGAGGTAATGTAAGCATGCTTAACCTGACTGCATACCCAGTTTTTCGCTAAAAAGTCCAGCAACGGCAGTTTTGAAAATTGGCTTTTTCTCGAAAACGGTAAAAACGATTTAAAAAAATAAATATTTTTAAGGTACTACATATTGCCATTCTTAACTTGATACCCAAATTACTACCCAAATCCTGACCATTGAGGACACTTTTTTTAAAATAATAATCAAAAATGAGAATTCGAAATTCATCGCCTCCTTGCCTCCTTCAAATGTCAGTTGGGGTGTAATTTGAAAGTAAGTAAGAAAGTGTTGTAGTTAATACGTACATAATGTCTATGTAGTATGTAGTACGTGTTTAGGTAACAAGGGTTCAGTTACTAAACCTACGTAAGATGTACGTAAGTGGAAATAATTTTAAACGTAAAATTTGTTGAAATGACTCTGAGATTCTGCGAGATTCGCAATAAACGAGAAAGTTTCGTGCGACCCAGACGTGCACATTTTTATTTTTTTAAACGAATGGAAGGGACCTACAATTTTATGCCGAGTCTGAACGGCTAGATTAAAAAGCTTTTAAAGAGGAAGAGCTATACTATCGGATTTTTGGCAGATTTTCGCGAGAGGTGATGGAAGTCCCTTATGGCCTTATGGCCTTATGTCCCACTTCGGTGGGAGAAGAATCTAAAGGCGTAGCCGAACAAAATATTGAGCAACGGAGGATCGATTTGGGATGTAAAAATGAAAATTTCGCTCGAAGTGGGACATAAGGCCATAATGGACTTATGTCTCGTGGACTTATGTGATGTCCCTGCGCCGAAAAATCCTTAGGCTAATGCCATATGTGCTCCAAAATGGTCGAGCGCCCAATTGTCCGTGTGCACCGGGAAAAATTGCATTGTTATCACACGAGCTGCATTTTATTTTATCGAGATGGATACAGTTTAAAATAAAAAACCTGGACAAGTGCGAGTAATACTCGCGCGCCAAAGGTTCCGTACCTACTTTGCCAGATTTGAAGTATTGACAACGTTAGCGTGTCGGTTGCTCTTTAATTTAATAAACCTAGGTACAAAATAAAACAGTTTTTTATATAAAAGAAACTATTCTTTTCACCAAATTATTAATTACTCCAGAACCAGTTAATGTATCGCTATCATTGGTATTTGTCGTTTAGGGGTTATTCCTGATGTTGTGTGCAAATTTCAGCCTTCTACGTCAATTAGTTCTTGGGATAGACAGGAACAAAATTGGCTTAGTTGGTTCGGACATACGGACAGACATCGTAGCGAAAACAATAAGGTTCCATTTTGTCCCTATGAGAATGGGACCTTAAAAAGGATATCCGATTTTAAAAGATACATTTACAGATTCAAATGGGAATGGTTTTGTTAGGGCTAGCCATATAACCTATATATAAGCAAAATCATAACTGACCCATATCACTGCTCAAGCGACAGTTCGGAGAAAATTAGGGCATCATTTGGATGAAGGATGAAGTTAGTCAAGTCACAACGAGCAAGGACATCTTCATCAAGTTTAACTCGGTTCTGTTTCTTATACTCGTAAACGCACTGGCTTAGAGACATGATGCATATAGTTCTCATTAGCAAATGCAACAGCATAACACTCTTGCTAAAAAACAGAACACTTTGTGGGGAGGCGGATTGAGGTGTCATGACGAGTGTTCACAGTGGTTGTCCACAAGGCGGCATTTTGTGTCCAAAATTGTTGATACTGATTTTATTGCCCAGACCTTTGCGCATGTAAAACTTTTGATCCTCCCAGGGAAATGTCATTGCCACGCACTCATGAGTGCGATATAATAAATTAAGTATTATCTGCTTTGATTACTTTCTTTTCAAATGTAAAATTTCATCGTGTCGCAGATTTTTCTTTAAATCTCATTCATGCTGAAAAGAAAATAACGCATTGCACGTCAATTACACACGAAAACCTACGTCAAAGGTAATTAAGACACTCCGCCGCCGTTTAGAAAATGCGAATGCAACTAAACTTTCATGAATCTTCTTATAAACAGATACAATTCCAACGCGCCACCCATTTGATGTTACCACCCAATGGAACAGTGAAATTGATGGCGCGCCAAGTGAGCATTTCATAATCGCACGTATACGAGTATCCCAATGTGTCTCTATCTACCATAACAATTGTTTAAGTTTTCAGTTAACAAGAAAAAAAAAGTATAATTAATCCAACGGTAAAAGACGGTTTTATGCTCGTGCAGACACATTAGTCTAATGCAACAATAAGAAATGTATCTATACTCGTATCTGTACTGGTTACCTGGTTTTATGTAAATTTCTTTTCACTTTCTTTTGCATTAGATTACACTAGCCGACCATAGATGCATTCGGAATCGTGAACAATGGGAAAAATCACACGTGGCTACCGTTTCCAGGTAACATCTATCAAATAGACGTCGCGTCGTCTCGCAAGCTTCTTTAAAACATCCACTTAACAAGTGAATTGGAGGAAGGAAATACCAAAAGGGCACACAACCCAAACACCAGTTCATCGATGAAGATGACATTTAGATAGTTGACGTAACATTGTAATAAAAGATAAACATCTTATTGGTGTAGATGACTGGCCATACAGCCAAACGAGTGCACACTGCACATGATTTGTCGAGAGTCAAGTTAATTCAACGCCAAAGGGCAAGGTTGTGTTGTACGCTATAAAGCGCCTACTTTTTAGATCAGATCATGGACAGTGACTCTTGATTTATTAGAAGGGAAAATGTAGATCTTCGTTGAAATACGCCCGAGGCCTCGCAATGAACCTTATTTTTTTGAATGCAAAACTTTCTTCAAGCGCGCACGCTTGAGTGAGGCTGGCTTCGTGTTGTATTTCATTGCTCTATTGAAGCAGGTAACATGAGCTGAGCATATTTCTTTAGAAATTAGGTAACAGCAGCGCAACATTAGACCGGCCAAATGATAAAGGATAACTTAAATAGAAAGTCATTTGGCTTGAAGAGGAAATGTAATCTTGCCACGAAGTAGAAAGAATGTTCTTTTCCGTGAGTCCTTCCACCCCGATAATAATAATTAATCATTCGCGCAACATTGATGTCACAAAAATATGAACTCTTCCACGCCCCAAAATAACTCCCGTTGATTCGAACAGTTATTAATCACATGTGTACATTATTCCGCTCGCCAATGCATGGCCAACTCATCGTAATAAATGACTACGTCTGGAACGAATTACTACGACATGTTGCTCCTTTTGGACCAAGCGCACATCCTCCGAACCCATCAAGAACCAACTCCACAGATATACAGATGATTATCTTTTGCACAAGAGAACTGCACAGCGATCCATCGGTTGTGTTGAGAACGAATTATTCAATTATTGCGTGCAAACTTGTGCCCCTGCGCTGGATATGGATGGTGAATGGTGAATTGTGATCTCTCCAATTGCTCTTCGTCTCGCATCACATTTACTGTGATGTGAACTGCCAGCGAATCAGTATATCTGGCCGGGTCAATTGAGCGCGAGACTGCCGGTTGCCTATACGTCTGTATCTATCTCGTAGATTCGCTTGGCTATTCAATTATTCGAAAAGCGATAGTTTTGAGCCTTAATCGGGTTAATATCATTAGCTAAGCCGCAACTATGGTGGTTGTCTGGCGATGCGATTTAACTCTGAGCCGCGCAGAGGTTGCACACACACACATAAAAGGGGTGATGACGTTCAAGAGGGGCAGCACTCGATCTTCTTAAACTGGTGTTAATTCCCTAGATTTGCATAAATGAGTAGGTTTATGGAAAATGACGGGACGCAAATTGCTTTTGCAAGTTACTATATACAGCCTGAGGAATTGATTTCGTACTTTTAATGGAATAAGCTGTCTTCAGAAAGAAAAGAACAGATTATTTTGCTTCCATTTCCGTCATGAATTTAACTAGTTGCTGGTAGACATGTTTGGAGTTTTTTTTGTTTAATGGTTCTTTTAGGGAGCGTGTTATTTTGCAATTTTGTTGCTCAAAGTGCGTATGTCTGTCTGTCAGAGTTATTTAAACAATTTAAGACAAAAATCGTCTTCCAGCTCTCAATGTATACAGAAAAAGATACAAAATCTTAATGAAAAAATCTTTCATATCAAAATGGGTGCACTTTAGGAAAGTTAGACTAATCTGCGAAGGTAAGGTACCATGAGTTTGAAACTCGTATATTTAAGATACGGACAAATTTTCTGCAACTGGTATAAATTCCGTAAATGGTAAGGTAAGAATTTTAAAAAACAGCCGACCCCGACATTGAATGGAATTTCCGCAGTCTCTTTCCTTCTTCTGTTGTTTGTTTTGGAGAAGTTTCGGCGTAAGACCTTATGGTCTCATCATCATCATTTTCAATGGTCCGCTTGTCCATTAAGTGGGTCGCGGGTGTAGGTTGCTCAAGTGGACCCTCCATAGCTCTCGATCCTCCGCCATCGACTCTAAATCATCAAGGGCAATCCCCATACGGGTATAGGAGAGATTATGGACTTGATCTAACCATCTCATCCTTGGTCTACCTAGAAGACGCCTACCCGATGGTACGGATTCCATAGCACGTCGGCGTCGTGGAATCCTGGTCGGGGACATGCGTTTAACATGCCCAAATCACCGAAGGATGGATCGCTCCGTCCGGAGAAGTAGCTGCTCGACATTGAGTTCCTCACGTATTCTGGTATTTCTGATGCGATCTTTACGGGTCACACCAGCAATACTGGTCTCAACTTTTCCAGCTCCTGTAAGAAGTACTATATGTAATTTCAAAAAATAACGGTCTGATAAATGGTTCTTGAATTATGGAGGAACAAAGAATCAGACACAGACAAACGTTGCATTCAATATGGTAGTATGGACTAGGCTGGTTAGTTTTTAAAATTGGTGGAATAGTTCCAGAGATTCTAAAACTTAAATGAAGAACAAACCTACAAAAATGAAAAAATTCTTGAAAATCGAATGAATGTGTTGTAGCTTGTAAGTCGCGACAACGCCAACGATCAATATGTCAACTTACTGGACTTGTTTTTTTTTTACCTCCCAGCCTCTATTAAAATACTATCCTCCCTAAGCTCTGACCAGAAAGTTAAAGAAAAAAACTCAGAAAAGAATAATATGGCAATTAGAGAAAGCCATCTGGGACGGACTTAAAAGCTTCTTTAGGAGTTTTAACTCATCATTACGATTTCTCGATAACGACGTCTATTCGCCACTGATATGGTCTCAAATGTCTTATCCTCCCAATCTATGGTGGAACAAGGAACTCTCTTATCGTGGGAAGTTTCCTAGGGAGACTTTCAATTTCAGCCATAGTTGCGAATATTGGCAGCCTTTCCGAGACTGTCTTAAGCTATACAAGCAATCTATGCGAGAGCGGCTAAGAAACAGTCATGAATGGACTTCCAGTCAATTGAAACGTTAAAGAATTCTGCAAGACTCTTTTTGAGAAAGGCGGATGGAGAATGAAAAGCTGCAGAATCACGAAAGGTTTAACTGGATACCCACTTTCCAGAGTGCAAGGATAACCACATACACAGGGTGTAAAACGCCCCAAAGCCATTCAGCGCCCGGGAAGACATTAACCTCTATTATTACCGACGAAATAAGTTCCTGGGCCACAAAAAGGTTTAAAAAAAACCTGGGCTTAGCTTCTCGCAACCATTCGTTTTGTGTGAGTTTCTATTTTTGGGACGAATGGAAGGGACCTACAATTTTATGCCGAGTCCGAACGGCTGAATTGAGAAGCTTTTTTCAGGACAGTCATACTCTCGGATATTTGTCAGACGTTCGCGAGAGGTGGCGCAGTAGATAAAAAACCTTAAGATGTAATTTGTGTTTTTCCGGGGGATCGAACCTGGGATCCCTCGCACAGTAGTCCATCACACTAACCACTGCGCTACTGCGCCCACACAAAAAGGTTTTGCTCCATATAAATCAACGGGTCTGGAGGGTATTCTGCCCATTCTGCTACAAAAATCACAAGATCTAGCACTTCCATTTGTCATACATTTTTAGGACGTTTACAGTGTACAGTCCGACTCCAGTGAGAGTGATTTTCATTCAAAAGGCAGGCAGGCGCGGTCACAAAAGAGCAAAAGATTTCAGAGCTGTTTGTACTAAATATAGGTACTCTGAAGTGGCTCCTAGACGGCCATCTGCGTGATGTAATAGAAGAACTACTGCCCCTCAAGTCACAGCAGGATAACCTCTAAAAAAGATGAACAGAGCCAGCTTCACTTCACCAGCCACCTTCTAAGACATAGAAGAGACTGTCAACAATATAAATACTATTAAGGTGGTCGGATATGCGGACGATACTGGCGTTACTGCCATCAGGAAAGTTTTCCTCCGTATCTATCTGGACCTGGTCCTGCATCCCAAGCTTAATTGAAAACTTAACATTGAACAAAGGGTAAGAAGAGCATGGATAGCTTTATATGCAACCTTTGGTAAAAGATGAGCAACTTCAACTAACCTTATACCTACCTAACGTCAAAAGAATTTCTTCTTTCTTCTTAGATAATTGTTAATTAATTAATTTTTTACATTGAATTTTTTATATAAGCATTTTTACAAAAAATCGATAAACTTAACACAAAAATCTATACATCTGCAGTACAGTACAGACGTATCTGTTAAAAACAAAAAAAATAATCTTGAAGTTCATCATGACAAACTTTGAAAATTTAGAAGAGCCTAAGGGTAAACTTTTAGTGAGGTGATGGGACCTCTCATTTGCTATAAATTTTCAGTCTGAGAAGTTTTTTTTTATAACTCAAAATTCTCGTTTAATTCCTTCAACCCAAACGAACCTTATTTGAAGAAAAATAAACTAAACCAGTCAAAGGTGATTACAAAGCTATACCGGCTATACCATTTAACTATCTACCCGCAGATGTATATAGAGATATTTGCAAAGGCCTAGTTAAGTACACCTACAAATCTTGGCAATTATTTTGAAATGTTTTCGCTTGAGGTTGAAGCACCAGCAATTCAGAATGATTGACAGCCGGACGCACTTGCACTGTGAGTCAAGCAGAGACTGACTTTTATTGATTTGTTTAAATGTCAAAGACCTAAAATCAACAACTTACCCAATGGAAGGATATTAAAATGTAAAACGTATTTTCCCCAAGCAAATGAAGAAACATGAAACCTCTTTTTAACATCCTGAAGCTGTTAAAATGAAGTATAAACCTTAACTCGAATTGCTCGTCAAAACACGACTGACTAAGTGCATGTTGTTGGTCTACACTGGGCAACATGAAAAGGGTCTGAGTCTGAGTTAACCACGAATGATCCAAACACATCTGTACATGGACACAATCACTTTTAGCTAGTTCGTGTTTCAAGAACATAAAAGGGACTGCTGGGCTCAGCTTATATCTGCATTTGTCTATCTTTTAAGTTAAAAAAAAAACCGCACTTTTGCATGTTCGACATTAAGTACTCTCAAGTCGTCAACGTCTTGTTGAACAAGTCTCCAACTGACTGCCAAACAGACAACCAACAAAAACCCAAGAAAGCAAAGAGAAAAAAAAGAAACTAGAAGGAACCCGCTTTTGTAATAAAACTCCTCATTTTATTGCTCGCGAGATTGTTATCCTTGCGGATATACTCTACACACATGTGTTGCATGCAGCAGGGTGTCGGTGTACTATGTGCAGACAACGCCGTCATCGATTTGGTGGAGTATTAGTGGTAGGTATATGTGCAACAGTTGCTGCCGCTATCGTTAGTGTCACATCATAAATCGAAGAAAAGATATACGTCTGAGGACTTAAGGCTGTGATATCAGCGCCGATTTGACAGCCGACTCATGAAATGTGTTGTATCCTTTGAGTGGTTTATCATTACGCCTACGAATGTTAAAAAAAAATTTTTGTGTGTCTGATATGCGGAAGACAACCTTATGTTGGCTGTGAAGTAACTTTTATAATTTATTTATAACCCCCCGGGAGTGCAGGACGTTATAGTCATAGTAATGATGTCAAGGGGGGATATTTATGATGCCCCCTGGGTGGTAGGCTGTTGGGTTGGTGCATATGTTACATAATTGCGGATAAGACTTGTTTAGCTATATGCATAGTCGATGGACCTAAATTGGCTGTCTGATGTTTGGGTCTGAAGGTTGTAAAATGTCTTAAAATCTTAAAACTTCGACGTCCTTAGGATTCGCAGTGACAAATAAAAATTTTATTAAGGGCATATTACTTGGGATTACTTGCTGGAAATTGCGATCCTGCCCAGACCACATAGAGCTCGATTTATTGGACATAAAAGTCAGAGTTGCTAACGCAAATTTAATAAGAAAGCATGCATAAGCAAAAAGGGTAGACGATTGGTACTGGTAGGGAAGGTGTTATATTAAGAGCCCCACAGTATATAAATGTTCACCCACAACGTGATTACTTAGGTAATTTGGGGACCGAACTTTTTGACACTGGATTAGTTTTTGTTCGAGGATAGGCAAGGCATAAACAACTTTTTCATCTTAGACTGCGATTTAGTTTTAGAAGGAGAATCGTACGAAGAGCGCAATTTATCTATCTAAAAGCCCTGCTATGAAGATACCTTCAACGGCTGCTTTGAGAAGGTTTTTCGGGACTTCGGAATATTTATCAGACGATACTGATAGTTGTCGGAGTGAAAAAAAAACCTAAAGATGTAATTTGTGCTTTTTCGGGGATCGAACCTAAAACCCTTCGCTCAGTTGTCTAGCCCACTAACTACTACGACCATTCCGCGTTTATAAGAAATATATAAATTAAAATGTTTCTACTAACTTTATGCTTAAGTCAATATGACTTACTTTTTTTTAAAAATAAATATTAAAAGGTCTCCTAAAAAAGGTAATGGCCATCTTGCACTCCTTAGTAGAAGAATTTTGGAAAGTGCTTAGATGCATGATTGAACGTAAGTATTGCAGAGTAGTATTACTAACATTAGTTGCCGAAAAAAAGTTACAGCTTTTAAGAAACATATATTAACAGTTTACCCCTCAAAAAGGGGGCCAAAGGGGTCACCTGCGAGTTACCGAGTTAAACAAAAAAAACTTATAAAGATAGGCCGTATTGACAAATTTATTTTTAGTGCGCGTCTTTTTAAATTGTTGCGTTTTTCTTTGTTCCTTGCTGTAATTTCCTTCTAGATATGAGATAGCCTGTCCGCCTCCTTCCAGGTTGGCCTCCAATAAAAATTCGGATGAAATTTCTGCAAAATGTGGACTGATTCCGCAAATGGTGAAGGACTAAGCCTTGCCAAGCCAGTTTGCCAGCGTGTTCATTTCCATATACGTTGATATGCCCTAGTGATGGAGCCCTTCCTTATGGCGTGCTGCCACACTTTTGACCCATGACTGAAGGTCGTACCACAGCTGTGTACATCCATAGGTATATATTTTTTTAACAAACTTGTACATTTTAGAAATTTGAAATTCGGTTATTTCGGTGTAGGTGGAGGTTGGGTGACCCTTAAAAACGTCAGAACATTTTATTTCATATATAAAACAGTTTGTGTTGACTAATCAACGCTCAGCCGAAACGGTAAGAGCTAGGAAGCTAACATTTTAAAACAAAATTTCGTTTTATAGCCAAAGTGAGCACTAAGAAAGGATTTAGAAGAATTCGAGCTCCAATGGGGGGGAAAAGGGGGTCATAGTTAGTATGGGAAAATTCTTAGTTTTTTCCGATAGACTTCAAACTATTTTTCCGGTAATGGCCTAATTTTTAAATTTTTAAAAAATTTTTTGTGGCCCGATTTATTGGCGACCTAATATTTCGCACTAGGTACCACGGTGACGTGAGTGAAGCCGCTGGTTGGCCACATAAGGCGTTTTTCTTTTTTAGTTAAGAGCTTAACTCTGGACATAGCTCTTTTGAGACAAATGAATTAAAGTGATGGTGAACACATAGAAAAGCAAATAAAATTGTTAACAAAAGTTAAAAAAAATCTGAACATTATTGTACAACGACACGAAACATAAGTCGTATACGACAAAAGCCAACGGCAATAGGGGTGAGTAACTTTTTACAAGGGGGTTTAAAGAGGCAACCGTTTTTCTCTATAAATTCTGTTTTAAAATTTAAGTTTTGGGGTATATATCTTTTATTCGTCACAGAACACAAGTGGCTGTGAGAATTTGCGCCTTTTTTAGGCGATTTTTTATATTGATGTCTTTTTGCGGCGATCTTGTATGCAGATTCGGATCTTTTTGATTAATTTCTTGGACCTTCTTTCTTTATATAAAGGAATTTTACATTTTTCAGTTTTGGACAAACTAAAAATCGTAATCTCGTGTGTTTAGAAAACCCAAATTCTGAAAACATTAAGGTCGCTATTTCAGCAAAGAAAACACCAAAAAACGTGACAATCAGACTAAGGAAAGGGAGGCACTAGAAAGGACAACCAACCCGTAATGAGATTTACGAAATGTCTTACACGACAGATCACTGTCAATATTCACAGACGGTTCTAAAACACTAGAGGGAGTTGGCGCCGGGATCTTTTCAGAAAAACTAAATCTGAGCTTCTCTTCCTGTCTTACGAAACAATGCAGTGTCTTCCAAGCCGACAGCTGACAGCTTTTCGTCGAGCTATCGATTAGTTCAGTATCACAAAGGGACATCGTTGAATACCTAATATTCAGCGAAAAAAGATCTAAGGCGGTGGAAGATTGTCGCGTATTACTTAACGAGATAGTTGGACAGTAAGTACAATTTCACCTTCTGCTGGGTTTCTGGTCACTGTCATTGAGAAACTTTTCCAGGACAGTTATACTCTCGGATGTTTGTCAGACGTTCGCGAGAGGTGGCGCAGTAGAAAAAACCTTAAGATGTAATTTGTGTTTTTCCGGGGATCGAACATGTGCGAGGGGCACAGTAGTCCAGGTTAGGTTATATAATTCATGCGGATACAGCAGACAAAGCAAGTGACAGATTGAAACATCTAGGATACTGCTAGGCTCACCTGAGCAACTCTGGATACAAAACGATCCAAGCAGCTCCTACGACTTAAAAGATCTAGCATCTCGCGGTAAATTTTCATGTACATAGGTAATTTCTAGACACACGACAATTTTCTGGATTAGGAACATTTTTATCTCATACGATTGCAGCCTGCCCAATTCAACCAGGAACAAAAAAATATTACAGCGGTACCTTACACTTTCAACAAATAAAAGGAACCCTTTAGCGAACAGTCCTAAAGTTCAAGTAATTCCCACGAAAAAGTTTCACCTATCCATCGTCAGCAATAAACACTTAGCGTGCCATAAACACTCCTCACATACACAACACACACACATCCGAGTTCAACTGCATTTACAATTATTCGATGTGATTTCATTGACCCTTGTGCCGTGCCGCCTAACTCCCTCTCAATTAGTCATTCAATTAAGCCACACTTTGGCGCTCGCTCTCTGTATTCGTATCGAATTTATTTAATCTTTCGCCTTGCACCAGTTTGATTTAATCAATCCGCAAACCGAACAACAAAACCCACAAAGACTCTCGTGTGTGTTTCCAAAATCGCGAAACGTGAAACTCTATTATGGCTGCTTCCTCATGGACTCATGCGAAATGCACGTCTCGCATTGCACCGCAGCATGCATCCCTTTCGATACTAACGAAAAGGGGTTTTGGGTCACCCACTGACATATCGAATAACGGAAATAAACCGCATTCTCGCATTTGGCATATCATGTGTATCCAAATCACGGAAGCCCAAGTGACAGCAGGTGGTCGACCGCCACTGCGCTCGATGACAAATTGAAGGCACGTTCGCATGCGAGTTATCCGCTACGCTCAGTGCGTTGAATGATTCAGCGATTAATTTGATTATTTGTCCCAATTTGATTTTTTTTTTTTGGAAATCTATGACGTTTTTTTAAATACCTGTTGATTGTGTTTTTTTTACCCAATTTGACCAATTAGTCGCCACAGGAGTTCCCATTGAAATTGCGAACAGTGTGTGTGTGTGGTCATTCTTCGTCGAAGGACTTCTGTTCTTGGTATAACGAGGTTATATCAATTTCACTCTTAAGCCACATTTAGCACGTAATTTCGGTGTGAGGAAGGTTTCTCTTAAGAAAAAAGGACATTTTTACGAGTTATCCCTGCGGCAGAGGTTCTTTGAAATTTTATGTTTGCCCAGTGGGCGCATAGTTTAGCCTTTGTGCGGGTTCGAAGAACCAACGCAATTACATTCGAGGACGACAATCAAAATAGAAATACATTTTCCCAAGGATATATACACAAAGAGGAGAATAACGTAATTCCTTGGGACTGACTCAACGAGATGGTTTCCGTTTAATTAATTTGTGAGCCCTCATTATCGAAGATGTTGGATCATAATTAATGCACTGCAGGCGTTTTTATATGAATAAAAAGGGAGAGCGGTGCGGTGTGTGTGTGTGTTTTTTTTTCGGGGGTGAACAATGGCTAT
Organism: Cheilosia soror; assembly: GCA_949372485.1. Lineage (NCBI taxonomy): Eukaryota > Metazoa > Arthropoda > Insecta > Diptera > Syrphidae > Cheilosia > Cheilosia soror. The sequence goes on along the minus strand of OX443561.1, from coordinate 31,142,139 downwards.
CTATTGTACTCGTGTTTAGGCAACTTATTTATGGTCGATTGCGATAGGGGTGCGGTTGTGAGAACGGTCTTGAATTGTTTATGTTAAATTCCAATTAAGGGGAATTGTTTGATGTACAGAACGACCACCGCCTCGCGTTGTAAATTTGATTTATAGGGATACTCGCGGATTGGAAGTTAAGGGAAGCTGGTAATTTGATTTGTTGGCTTTATAACACGAGTTTGAAGGGGGGTTTTGTTTATGTGCAAACTGGGTTGCGGGTGGATTAAGGGATATGCAGCCAGAAGATTGATAATGTTTTTGGGAGTCTGACTAAAAAAATTCATAAATTTTTTGTTTAAAAAATGTTTCCGATTTCAGAGGCAGAATTGAGATTTACAAACAGTATTCTTGGGCCATTTAGCGAGTGTCAATTATACAACAGGCTACCAAACAGCACGATGAGAAGAAGAAAAAAAAAATTGGTGTTCCACAAGGTTGAAAACTTAGACCTATACTTGTTTAAAATAATTGAACGTTACCATGTTTAACGTTTAGACGGAGTGTTTTGAAACAGGCTGTCAAAATGAAGTGAAGCTACTCAATCAGGAGCGGACTAAGACTAAGCTTACACCCCTTCAACAATTTAAGAAAATAACACGAACAAAGAATAATTCGATTAAATCAGTAAATTCTATATTTTTGTATGCTCTTTTTCGACTGAAAGTATAGCCAGATTAATCAACCTATTTTGGCTCATTGTTGATCTTAGATAAGTCTTATTTAATTTTAATTTTGAAAAGCTTCGTTCACGTACGATGGCACTGAGACGACGCAAATTGTTAAATAAATTCTCATCGCCAATGACAGATACACTAACGAGTCTGAAAAGTCCGACTTAACAATGAAGCTTAAAAATTCAAAGGCTCTGTCTAAATTTCGGCATCTTTTAAATTTATTTTTATTTTTGCAGCAGTATTCGGCCGATTTCCAATACGATAGTGTTGTCTGTTCTGTTCTGTAAAGCACGCAGTTCTTCTTCTGTTCCATCATATATATATTTACCCTTACTGATTCTGTAACGCTCCTTACTTTTCTTATTTTTCTTATTTTAAATAAAAGTAGGCGATGGGTATTTGAATAAATTTTCAATGTTTGTGTTTTCTCATTATTCAAATACGCACCGCCTATTTTTCATATATTTTAATTTTCTTCAAAGTTCAAACTCTACTATAGTAATGCTCGGCAAGTGTTTTCAAAAGCAAATTGCCAAATAAAACCAACCCTTCTTAGGGGGTCAAAGTTTGTACGGGAACATTTTTAGTTTTCATCCGATCGACTTCAAACTCGGTTTGTGTACTCTATATAAGAAATATTTAGGTATTTTGCTTTGGGCTCGAGTTATTGGCAATGATTTTAATGATAACTTTTTCATAACTCACGAATGAGTTTGTCGTATCAATATGAAACTTTGTACATTGATAATAAAGAAGTAAAAAGAAGTAAAATATTATTTATACTCATAAATCTAAATTCTAAATTCTAAATCAATAAATCAGAAATGTATGAAGACGACGTTGTTGAAATTCCCACGGAAATTATATTAACAGGAGACTTAATTAAGACAATTTTTGGCGATCTGCTGCAAAAGTCAATGCAGGAACTTTCAGAACGAGTCATTGCCGCGCTGACAAATGTGCAGACATTAGAAATGAATAGGAGCGATTCTGTTATCAGTGTAGACTGAAGATCCAAATGATGCACCAAATTTCCCTGTTGAATTCCTCAATCAGCAAACTTCATCCAGCAAGCCACCTCATGTGCTGTACTTAAGCAAGGTGTCATCATCATGTTGCTGAAAAACTTGAACCCTAAAAAAGGACTGCAATGGAACTCGATTGATTGTGGAAGAGCCTGGACGAAATTTGATAAGAGCATGAATTATCACAATGATTCCATTTCCGATAAATTCTAGCATACGCTATAATAATAAACAATCTCAAGACCAGTCATTTGATCACGTTGGCATGCATTTGAAGACCGGAGTATTTTCACACGGCCAACTGTATGTGGCTTTATCACAATCAAGAGTTGCAAGACAAAAGAAGGTTTATATTGAATCTAATCCACAGCAAGATTATTAATTAACCAGAGACAATTTACCCGCAATGTAGTTTTCAAAGAAGTTCTTTAAATAAAATCAATTTGTTTATCAAATATTACTTTGCATACCCAGCGAAGCGGGTACAACCAACTAGTAGAGCAATATTTTCGGTTGGAGAGCTGAGAAAACTGACGCAATGTCTTCCATGGCCTTAGACCGATGAAAAAGGTCAGTGTAAAATGTATCCTGACATTCTAATATGGATCTTCGTGTTTCCTGGCACAATTTTCTTCTTTTTTGTTCTTACCTTTCAATTGAAATTTCTAGTTCAGTAAATTGTTCTCATGTGTATATTATGGCCTTTTTCACGGTTTCATCACGATGTTCATGAAGAAAACTCGCGAGTCCCTTAAGTTTTATTTCACTTTTTTCTAGAGTGAGCCGGGATTTTTGCAAGTATTTCTGCGCTGCATCAACTTCTTCCAAAATATCGCACCAGAATAAAAGATCAATCACAAAAAGGTAAAGTCGCATACAGCAGATAAGAGTATGGTTACAGCACCTCTTGTATCTAAATGTTCGTTTTGAGGATCACAAAGGAGTTCAAGAGTTGTTTCCTATTGCCAGTTGCTTATTGAATGTTGCCTCAATGTGAGAGCCAACTAATTTGCAAAATAGTTATTTTGCTGTTACTGATATGGCACCCTCTATTAGTCTGCCGTCAGGGCGGAAATTGAGAAGCAAATCTCTAAAAAAACCCACTGTGAATACAAATACATATGTGCTAGGTTAGCTGAAAATAGAACCCACGCACAATTTTTTATTTAACGCCATCTATTGCAATTTTGGAACATCATACTCTCAATATTTCATTGGCTGATCAGCTATAAATCATTTTCATATAGCTCATTCATGGCGATATTATACCATCTTTGAAGCAACTGATCTTAAGACAAACTCATCTATAGGACATCTCATCCACCATCGTTTTCAAGGTAGGTGGATCGCTTCGTTCTTGGCAAAGGCTTTTTTATCATTATTATTTAGGACATTATTCTGTATGACAGGACAAAACTTTTTTCTTAAAAACCTTTCCCTATGGCTGTGGATGAGTTGTCCTAAAATTCAGTTGCCCCATAGATGAGTTTAGACGAGTATAAAATGGCCATGGATGAGTCGGCTGTGAATGAGTTGGGATAACCCCTTGCAGTGACGATTTTAACTTGAGCCGGAATTATACTGTATATATAGATCGTGGCATTTGTGAAAGAGTGCAATCGATTTAAAAACTGCAAATGTTAAATTTTGCTAGTAACCGAATCATTTACTTAGCTGCACTTGCACGTTTCATTCAAATCCGGTCAAAGGTGAACTTATCAAATGAACACTTGGAAATAGACGATTTGAAATATAACCATTAAGACAGACATTCAATCCCACTATGGCTATTTTGGTCATAGCATCAACGAAACGAGCCTGGAGCCCATTAACAAAAGATGCAAGAAGAGCGTGTGGTCACATCAATTGGCAAATATCTTGAGAGAGTAAAGGGCATATTGCCAGAACCTCACACAATTTAACATATAGGGCAGAAAAGATGCCCTGTGGCCGACAAGGGAAATCAGGATATAGATGAGAACGGCTTCACTATAAGTGAACTTATAATAAATAACCAAAATTGAAAAAAAAAAAATCTTTTTCGTGACTAACTAAAGCTAGAGGCTTATAGAAAATAATCATTAGAGATTTGAGTGATCTTCAAGAGTCACTTAATGGGCAAGGAAAGTATTTGATCAACAGAAAACAAAATAATCACTGGAAAACCATTTTTTTTCCTTAGCTCGTATCTAAACCAAAAGAACTTGTAAAAAATTTCACAAAATCACAAGTCTACATTTAGGGGCGAGTAAAAAAAAAAAAGAAAAGAAAAGAATGAGTAAAAATGTAAAAATTGGCATCGAACTAAACTATGATCTTTTAGCGCTTTAAGAATAAGCCATCCATATAAGTTGACTATAGTGTATAATTGGAAGGCCAAAAGCTAGCATTTAATAAAGCTTTTGAATAACTACTAAATTTTCCTACGTAAAGCACACACGACATGTAAAAGCTCATCAAACCTCACAGTTAGGATGAAGCTCGTCTAGTATAATTGTTAGACACCGACTGATGATTATCGTCAGTTGAAGGCATTGCGTTTCCAATTAAATGCACTGGCAATCTGTAAAGAAACAATCAAATTAGAAGCTTTTGGAGTACATAATATGAAAGATCCAGTAGGTCTAAGTTCAACGATCATATAGTTGAAGGTTTTATAGCGTCAGCCACATACGCCTTTCCGCTCAAGCTTACACTAACTTAGCTAGGTTCTGTTATATAATTCGGTCATTGTACTGTCATAAAAGTTATACCCAACCCATGGCCCAAATAAGGGCAATGGAACGGACGAAGGGATCTTCTAAGAACTCGGTATCAGCCAAAGCCAGTCATACCGACTGGCAGACAACTGCCGTAATTTCCTGACGGGAATCTACGAGTTTAAACAAAATGCTCAATCCGTCTTATGAAGAACCCCTATTAACTCTAATGTCCAGTGCTGAGTTTCTGGGCATGTTGGTGTGGAAAGGAACGAAAAGGAGAAAAAAAATCATCAACCAATACAAACAGTTTTGTTATTTGTATGTCTTACCATTGAATAGTCTCAATGGGCCTCAATGGCTTCGAGGTAAAAACCTAACCTAACCCAACCTATTGGCTTAGTGGCTCTATATCTTGAAATGCTTGTCTTGCCTGTTAGGACAATCATCAATGTTCCAAAATTTACAACTTTAGGTTAGGTTAGGTTAGGTAAGGTGGCTGTCCCAAAGGGGACACACTTAGACCATAGTTTTGGTCCATTGTGATACCACAGAAGGGGGGGGGGGGAAGCGGCCAGAACGGGCGTTACCCTGGGAATTCTTTTGCTACTTACGAATTTGGGTTTTCTACCTAGTTGAGAGGTTTTTGGTAGTGACTGAGGCAGTCGGAGCTTTGAAATTTTGCATCACCTGGTTACGGATTGGTCTTCGGGTCAAGGTGTAGGGCAGCCGGTAACGGTCTGCCCCTGCCTATTGCCTCTGACGGGGTCCTCTAACTATCGAGGTGAGATTGGTTGGTGTGATCAGCTCCTCCATTTGGCGGTTAGTCTTCAGAAACAGACAGAGGGTGACCGAAACAGTCTAACCCCCCGGTAGTAGCCTCTGACAGTCCGGGCTGGCTGGTGCAGATCAGATAAGAAAGACTGCGGCAAGAGGAATCGACAAAAGGTGACCGAAACAGTCTAAACCTCTGCCTATCCCCTCTGACAACTTTAGCTTCCATAAGTGTCGATAAATGCTTTTGGAAGGGGTTTCTTTTTTTTTAAGTGCCACGCCCCTTTGCACGACCCCGCCAACATTTTATGAAATGTTTTCACCAGGATATAAACGTCTATTTACCTAATTTCAACACTGAAGCTGCTAAAGATATCAAGATATAGTGTAATTTTGGGACTTAGTTCAGCGCCATCTATTGGAAATTTTGAAAAATTTTCATTTACTTGATAACCAATATATGGTGTAAGTTTCTCAGATGGTAAGTTTTCGATAAATAAAACCAATTGGCAGTTTTAATGGCATTTTTATAGTTCTCAATTGCCCTTCAACTGCCATCGTACACAACTGCAATTAAATCCAACCTACCGCATTGCCCAGTAGTAATAGGAAAACACCTGTCAGTTGAAGTAGTAAAAGCCTCTAACATAATACCCAATTAAAAAAATGGTTTTATTATGACGTTAATACTTTGCAAATAATTCATACGCGAATGCGACTTTAAATCGAACTTCACTTGCAAAAGCAAACCTCCATCTCCATTAGTTTCACAACGATACAAAAATTTATTACATTCCTGTGCGCTGCAAACCGACTGCCGCGCTCACACACACAAACAGAGGCTTAGTCATCGATTTTGCCCGTACCCATTCTCGGGGCAATTTTATTGAAACACGATAGTGGTACCGCCAAACGTTTCTTTTTCTCCGAGCCTAATTAGAGATACGATTACATTTATTCCCAAAGCAGGTAGGTATGTACGTACACTCGTACGTTTGGATGCCTGCAGCATCATCATAACTCATCTACAAAGTAGGTTGCAATGTTAGTGATGACGGCGGCGATGAGATGACCTCTAAAACTATTGCATCCCATTGGACATGCAATGGGGTTTCTGGACGTTGTTCCTTTCCGATTGCATGTGCGGCACACGAATTCCATCACGACATGCTAGCTAGCTGCACACAGAGTGAGTGGCACATCAGCCCAGCAGCTAAATCTGTTTCGTTTCGGTTTTGCTCGCTCAAATGCGGATATAATATGTCCCCTAATTTCAAATCCTCAAATAATCATCATAAACGACCAAGGGGATAGGTACCGTACACGTACTCCCCTTCTCTCGCAAGTTGAACATTTAAAATTTATGGAAATCCATTAGGGGGACATTAAATCCAGTGACTCGACAAACATTTTGTCCTAGCCCTGTACCTACATATAATAAAAGACAAAATCACTCATTTCAAACCGAAAAATCGTCATCACGATACCATGGACATTAAATCCAAAAGTAAACATTTTCATCATCAACCCTTTTGTTGGCTGCGGGCATAGAAATAGAAATACTCTCTATCTCCCTTGAGACAACACGGCAATGACAACCCCCACTTTACAATTTTGTTTTCCTTTTTACACTAAATCCTTCGTTGCCAGTTTTGGAGGACATAGACACAATTGCATTCGTTGCGTAAAAAACACGAAATGACTTGAGGTTATGGTCTGAGAATTGATGCAGGATGAATACAGGAACAAGACACTTCACACAACCCCTCCTGATGCATCGTGCACCATGTCGCAGAGATTCTGTTCGTTCTCACTCCCTCACTTTTTCGTGTGTAAACAAAGCGCATAAAAAAAAAAAAATATTGATAATCATAATAAAAGCAACAGAAGGAGAGATAAACATCCTGCAATGCGAGTGGTAAAGTATACCAAAGTGCTGAGTTACAAAGTGTATCCTGGCGGTAGGTACATGGAGATGGAGATACATTTCAAGGCAAAAAATAAACCACAGTCATGTGAAACAGTATGTCATGAAGTGTCAACAATGTGCACTAAAATGTTTAGATTAGTGACAAATAAAAATAATTTTAGAAGGATTAAATACAGTTTCATCTATTTATAAGATGTGACCAGCTAAATCAATGTAGAAAAGTGTTTTAAAATATTATTGACTATTTGGATAATGTTATTTTATTATTCAGCGCCATCTATTGGAAAACTTTTGATTTGCATGCATTTTCACTTCATAACAAATATATTGTGTAAGTTTCTGTTCAATCGACCGACTACTTTTCAAAGTGTCGAGAAAATGTCTTTGCAATGTTTTCCTTCTTATATGGGAGGTGCCACGCCCCTTTCTGAAATTAAAAAATTAAATTGCCTGATCTCTAATCCGTCGCTTTCTATAAGTGAAAAAGTTTTTTGAAATCAGTACCTCTGAATGTGATGATCAACAGTCCATGGATTAAAAATTTAGGCTTGACATATGGTATACAGAGTTTAACCTTATTAAGGTGGGTGTACATTTTGAAATTAGACACTTTTTCTAAAAAAAAAAAACAAAAATCACGGAAATGATCTTGGGAAGATCAGGCTCATATTTCATAAAAATTGACGTAACAGATGACAGCTGGCATTTTGTAAGCTCCTTCAATTGTCAAATTTCTGTTTCATAAATGAATTGTCAGAAATTTTCCGAGAATTGCTATGAATTTTCTGACAAATTTGTACTGAAAAATTTTGTATGGGCCTGAAAAATCTATACAATTTACAATTGCTTCAGTATGTGATTAACAATTCTGACAAGCGTTTGAGTTTCTGTCAATGAATATAAAATGAGAAGTATACGATTTAAAAAGCTCGATATTATTTTTTTATGTGAAAGGGATAAAAGATTTCAAATGCAATTTCGTGTTATATCTACCTACTGAGTGCATTGCATTGTTGAAAATCAGCAACAGAATATAATTTTGTTAAAACAGCATCTCCCAAAATGGAATTACTCTCTTTATGAGGTAAGACCTACGACAAGTTTGTCAAAATTTGACAATGGCAAAATAGTCATGTCGTTATTTTCAACTGACAATTATATTACCTATCAATGTTTTATGAAATGAAAATTTGACAGACAAATGCGACAAATTTCTAGAATTGTCAAATGTCAATGTTTATGGCGATAATAGTTTTGGAAACTTTCACATTATAAGACATTTTCTGAATAAATTTATTTCAATTATTGGAATTTTTATTAAGCTTGAGGAGATTAAATTGTACTTTTGAACTTTTACTTAAACACTGAGTTGCAAGTCTTGGAAGTCTAATGTTTTGACTTCAACCGTCTGACAAGTTATGGGATTAGGGGACTGGTCTACGATTATTTCATGGAATTCCTTTAAATCCCAGTGCACAGTACACGTAGCGTTCCCGGAAATATTTTGGAGAAGGTAGTTATCGAGTTTGAAGACTCCAGTATAGGTTAGGTTAGGTGAAAGTGCCTGTCGACAAAAGGCTGACATACGTAGACCATTATAAAAATCCCTAGAAGAAATTTCGTCCTACTCGTTGAACCAGTTTGAGCTTTCAATGAAGCGTAGGAGACGACTTCGAGTGCCTAAGTTTATTAGGCCTGTCGACAAAAGACTGAAACACTTAGACGAGACCATTATAAAAATCCTTAGAAAGAAGTTTCTCCTAGCGTAGGAGACCTACCCTTTTGTTTGGCATGACAGGTATAGTGTAGTTCCCAGTTTGGCAAGTTTATCAGCCTTAAAGGTTTCTGAAATGTCTCCATGCCCCGGCACTCAATAGAGAATATTGAACTCATCTCACTGAGAGACGTGCGACAGTCTAGGGCTGTAGTAGATAGACCCCAATACCATTGATATTAAAAAAAAGTCTACTGGCATCTTTTTCTAAGTGCCTTTACTGACCAATTTTTAAAAAGATCAGTTTATTAATGAGAAGGTTGTATTCTTAGCAAAATAAATGTAGACAATGCTTTTTTTAACCGTTTACCAAGATAAAGTGATTTTGACACGCCCACTTTTTAAAAGGACGATAAAAATGTTGTTTTTATGTTGTTTTTATTTAGAGCTATAGTCACCTCAAGCAAAGTTATTCGCCACGCCTACTTTAGGGGGTGATTTTAACCCAAATTGTTATTACAAAGGCAAAATTTGTAAACCATTCTGGATGTAAAAATGAAAATTCAATTCAGTAAGGCAGGTGCTTAGATTAGATTAAATTATAAGTCGGGAGATCATTCAAAGCACAGTCCACTATTAAAGGTAATTAATTGCGCATCTGCCATGGCGGCCTATTGTGGCTGTGACATGTGATTTTAATGGCTTACAATTGTGACTATTCGTATCTCTATGGAGAAGCATGCCTTTTTGACAGATGCGCAGAACGAAACGAAAATGAGTGCTCGAAATATATTACCTTGTATTCATATACCATGGGGCTCTGACAGTGCGGCTTCTTAAGGTGGGTACTTCATATTTTCGCTATTTTAGAAATAAAACTCACACGACTAGATTGGTGAAGCTACAAAAAAAAAACAAAACAAAAAATAAGTAGGTGGCGCAACAGGCGGGTAGACACCCTAGGCCTAAGCTTGTCGTAACAATTCGTTTGTGTGAGTTTCTATTTTTTGGGAGGAATGAAAGGGACCTACAAATTGTATGCCGAGTCCGAACGGCTAAATTGAGAAGCTTTTTCATGACAGTCATACTCTCGGATGTTTGTTAGACGTTCGCGAGAGGTGGCGCAGTAGAAAAAACTTTAAAATGTAATTTGTGTTTTTCCGGGGATCGAACCTGGGATCTTGTTTCATCGACTGAAGTAGTCCCCGACAGATTTCTAGAGTTGGTAATAATTAAAAAATTTAGGCAAGAGTAATAGAAAAGCGGGGACAAATTTGCATACGTAATTCAAAAAATATATTCGGGCCGTTCCTCAGAAAGAGTACGTTCCTGGGAAACTCCGAATATATGGCAATCCTATCGTTTATAGTAAAAACTTGTTAAAATTTAAAAAAAAAAAACAGTAAGGCAATTATCTTCGACTATGCCGAAGCTCAAATACCCGGTACTATATTATTGTAAAAATAAAAAAAAATATTTAAGTATTAAAAAATTATATATTTGTATGGGAGGTATGGGTAGTTTTAATTCGACCAAGCTCATTTTTTGTCAAAAAATTTTAAATATTATTAAAACAATATGTGCAAAGTTTAAACTTGCTATCTTAATTGTAGCTATTTAAATTTAATTTTTAACATCAAAAAGCTATATAAATCCGATATTTTTGTATGGGAGGTAGTAGTAGTTTTCATCCGATCTTGCTCATCTTCGAACTTAGCCTCAGTTTGGTGGATAAAAGCTTACGTACCATATTTCAAGTCGATAGCTCTTAAATTACGCCGTAATCGTGCGGACGGACAGACGGACAGACAGACGGACATCGCTAGATCGACTAAGAAAGTGATGCTGATCAATAATATATATAGTTTGTCATACCTACAACGCCTCCTTATGTGCGTTACAAATGGAATGTCAAAGTGAATATACCCTCGCCACAGTGTGGTACCGGGTATAAAAATAAACACAGCCTATTTGATAAAAATGGTCAGGTGTACCAGCATCAAGTTTGTTGAAAAAATGCAACTAAAAGATGACGCCAAACATATTAAAAAACTCAACGTCCTTCTGTGTGTTTGTCTGCTTATTACTCGAGAACCACTGATCGAACTTACACGATTAACTTTCTGTTAATAGATATATTCCCTGGGTAGGTTTTAGTCATGAAATGAATGTAATGAAATTTATTAGACAGTCCTAACTCTACAATGGCTAAAATAATTTAAGAACAAGATAAATGAGTTTTTTTTTTTTTAATTCGTCTCTGATTTATTTTAACTTAAAATCATACTTTTGCTTCATCGAGAAGTTCAGGAGCACTAAATCAAAAGCAGATCTTATTTAATCAAATGCGAACATATTCAAAAATGCAAGTTTTCGATTGAAGATCTGCTTAGGGTTCAGAAAAATACACGTAGGCGTTTATTTCAAAGGGCTATCATAACAAAACTCCATCTGAAAAATCGGATTCGTTTTTTTAAAGTAAAGTGTTTTGACTACAATAACCAAAGAAATATTCAAACTAAGTGTTCGTGTCCTGTAACACCAACTGTACAGTGTACAGTGCACATGCGACGACGAATATTATGAACAAAAGAAGAAGCGTAAGTTATAATTACAATCTCTACCATGAAGTTATTTTTTTCTCGCTCTCGTTCTTTTCATTTTCCTTCCGTTTGTTGACAAAGTATCCTGTCACGTTCTATCATATGTTGGGTTGCACACTTCATTTGTACACGCAGATGGGAAAACAAAAAAATGTAAACGCGCCCTGAGGAGACCGAACCGTAGTTTCTAATTAAGATATTGAAATGAGTTTGAGTTTCAATTTCAGTCTTCCACAATTCCTTCCGCAGAGGATTATGTTTATTTGTGTGTTTCAGGGTGTCAACCTCTACGAAAGGGTCCTCCAACTTTCTCTCTTTGTGACCTTGCACAACGGTCTACACATCAAGCACCCTCAAAACTGAATAACTTAATCGTAGTCAGTCATGGGCACCTATACCTACTGGAAACATACTCGTAGATACTTGTTATACATTGGGGATGATAAATAGTTCTTTTAATTTTTATTTTTTTCACAGTCTGAGGAGTCTGCAGTTTTTTCGCAAGGATGAAGGGTACATTTTGAGATTTAATTAATGACTCCACGTCGAAGCGACTCAAACTCATCCTATATGGAATGAAAACCGTCGACCGGAACCCTTCAGAAAATTATTGCTGAGGTATGGTATAGTAGTCCTATATCGCTGATGGTTCAGTGATTGCCAGTGATTCCCGTACCCTATGTACGGTACGGAAAATCTATTAGTTTCCATAGGTAACACGGTGAGCAACTTATAGGTTGAACGCTTAGATTAACAACCTTTGCAAGGATAATAAGCACAAATTGCACCATTCACGTAATTTTGCCGTCATCAACGCTGTAAGTACTTTGGCGTATGGGTGCACACGTTAATTGGTGATTTTGCCTAGATATTCTATCTTCAGGCAAGTACATTTATGGCAATGACGCGTTTTCTTAATGATGCCAACTTTGACACTCTCTCGGTCATTATCAATGATATGTTTTAAACAGTCCGATAAAATGTGTTCATCACCTTAATATATGTATTACATCGGCAGAGGTCACTTTCAGAGTAGAAGATTTCACACTAACAAACTATCTATAACCGCCCTTGGCCATTTGACTCTGGAATTTTATAGATAGCTGTATTATAACGAAGTCAACGACGACATTGAATTACAAATCGATAACAATAAACACTAAGCGAAGCGCTATGAGCGATTACAGGGAATCTACAGATTATACATCACCATTTGTCATTCTTCTTGATAATAGCAACTTACGTAATATCGAGGCAACTCCATACTGTGCTGTAAATAAAATCAATTCCGCACTCAAACAGAATTAATGAAGCTAAATGATAAGGGTTATTGATACAGTGACATACAAATTGGAGTACTATGCCAATAGATATAACAGATACGCGTCAGACAGACGAGTATATAGCTAGTTCAGTCAACAAATACTTTGAGTTAATCCCGTAGATTTTCTTTGCACAACGGGAATGATTTGAAAAATTTGGGATTTGTTGTTACTTCGTTAATCTTCATTTGTTTTTATTTTTTAAGTAAGAGATGACATTCGAAGTAAAGTTGACAAGTGTAGGTCGAGGGATTTATAAATCGTGAAAGCCCCCGAATTGACGTTTTTTCCACATCAACCAGTAAATTTGTTTGCATCGTTTTTGGACTTAACTTTGCCCGTGTCAACCAAATGATAAAGTGGGAACAAATTAGAAACTGGGAAGATAGAAACATAACTATGTAGGCCAAAAAATTGACCCTTATGCTAATGTTGAACAAAGGATTGAAAGGATTGTATTGACAGCGAAGCTATTAGTATAAGGCAAACAAACAAATATAACACAGTGAGATAACAAGTTGATAACGAACTTGGTACCTAGATTAAAGGACATCTGCTTTCAAATATATCAGCCAATGAAGCTGACATAAGCGGCAATTACAGAAAACTTCATCACAAATGAAAGTGAATCACTGGAAGATTCAAATCAGTTCACAGAACTTCTAGCTCTCTGAACTGAAAACGTTTGTACATATAGCATTGGAAAATATCTAGAGAAAATCCAAACATCGTAAGATAACTTTCTGGATTAATTTTTCTTCCGATCAGTCTTCAATTCATTAACCCACATTTTAGTTTAGGTAATAAACTTCTATTTCCCAAATTTCAAAGCTAAAGCTGCCATAAATGTCAAGATATACATGTGTATCACAGAATCCGTCGTACTCGAAATTTTGTTACAATAGATGGCGCTGAACACAAAAATCTCAAAATTACACAAATTACGAACCCCGAAAGAACTATCACAGAAACCGTCGTAGTAAAAAGAATTTAGAATACGAATTTCGAAATATGTATTCGTATTAGTATTCTTCTTCGAAATTCGTAGCAAAAATTTCTACTACGACGGTTTCTGTGATAGTTCTTTCGGGGTTCGTAATTTGTGTAATTTTGAGATTTTTGATGTGTTCAGCGCCATCTATCGGAATCTTTAATAGCTTTTGCACTTTTCGCTTCATTACAAACATATATTGTTTACCTCAAGTTTCACCTCAAACGACAAACTTCTTTTCAAAATGTTGAGAAGAAGCCCCTTTGTCCAATATAAAAAAAAAATAATTACAAAAACACCTTTGGGCAAATAACAAAGATTGCCTGAGAGCTCAGGCTGAATTTATATGCAGTTGATAAATTTATGAGCTACTTTTGCAAAAATATAATCTTTAACAACAAACCATTAGGTCGCGAATAATGAGTTCACTTGTCCCGTAAAAGGTTCCGTGTTAAAATTCGGGCCAACACAATAAAACGATTTCGAAATAAAATCAAAATAAAAGTCCAAAAGAAGCGTAGCGATTGGTAGCAATGCATTAGCGAAAAATCTTATGTGAATTTAAGCTATCACAAAAAATAGTGCCTAGCTATAAGGCTAGCAACAAGCGATTAGTTATAACAGAACAAACAAAAAAATGGAAATGATGGGCACACTATATGCTTCGTACCCCAACCCTACTTTCTCAAAACTATTTGTTTTGTGAAGAAGCCTATATGGCTATAATACCTGTAGCCTATATAGTCATAACTGCCAGCTGCACAACCTCTATACCGACTTTATCTCTGTTTTTGTAGCTTTTGTCTAACCCATATACTTACCATAGATAACGATAAGCAAGAGCAAGGCTTTTAAATTTTGTTAAATTTGGATCAAAATAGTCGCTCTAGGGAGCAAACAATTCAATAACAAATAATTGTTGACCAAGTCAAATTGTTGATCAAAGTCAAGTCGAAAATGTTTGGCCTTTGTCCTAGCAGCTTATGGCCAATTTTAATTAATAAAGACTTACATGCTTACAAGATCCAATTGGCGTACGAATCGACCATCGTTTGTATCTTACTTTTATTTATGGGTATATAGAAAAGTTGGCAGAAGATTTACTTTTTTATCTAAATGTTGTTTTAGCTATGAGGCTCATGGCACGGCTTTATGGCTGAAGTAAACAACACGAATGTGGAGAGAAAAATTCTCTCTTTAAGAAAGTATGTAGAGTCAACTACGACCATTAGGATCAGCCTCGAATAGGAGTCCACTTATTGTTGACGACCCTGTTTGAACATATCGTGTACAAAGTGGTGTTAAGCAATAATGCCCAAGGAAATAACGCCCAAAAATAAACAACAAGATAGAAATAAAGCCCAAATAAAGTTTGCAGTTTAATACGTATGAGGGGGGCATGCTGAACACTGAAACCAATTGTTCAACTGTTTATTCATTTCCACTTACTATTTTGGGCTTTACTGCTTGTCAAAAAAATAAACTTTGGAAAGGAAATAACACCCAAAATGATGAAACAATTTGTTGTTGAATTGTGGGGCGTTATTTCCAAATTGATTTGGGCTTTATTGCCTAACGCCGTACAAAGCGTTGCTGCTGAGAAGGACGTCGATTTATGAGCCCTACAAGCAAAAGATGAGGGAAAAACCGGTCATCGAAAGAAACAAGAAAGGCCAGTCATTTTTGGAAGTCTTACAAAAAGATAAAAAGAGAGTATCAAGGCAGTAAGATCCAAACAGTATGAGCTGTAGAGATGAGCAAGGAAACTTTGAAGAAGAGTCACAGTTGGTGTTGAGGATATAAAAAACACTGAACACTGAAACTACCACTATGCAAAATGACACTGTGAGGCGGAACAAAATATTCAAAATGGGTAATGAAATCTAAGACTTTTGTCCACCTGATCCAAATCCGCAAATTTAGGGTAGCAATATCTTAACTCAAGTCCCACTGGACGTGTTGCGCTGCAAGTCTAAATACTTAATGCAGCAGAAGTTGCGAGAGCATACAGTGACTCATTTCCAAGATTTGGCTGGAGGAAATTGGGCCTGATATAGAAAACCTTTACGATAGTCCAGGTTCACAAGAGGGGAGACCCTTCAGTTTGCGTCAACCTCAGAGGCATGGGTCTTTGTGTCGCCTAAGCCAATTGTCAACGACATAATTGGCCGCTACCATTGTGGTTTTATGAACGACAAGCAGACAGACACCGAAAAAATATCCATAGTATCGCGAGAAACCGAATAAGATCAGATTGATGCTTACCATGTTTTAGTTATAGAGACGAGCTACATAGAGCCTTGCCTTGTTTTGGCATTCCCGCCAAACTTATCAGGTTGTGCAGAATCACGACGGAGAACACTCGCTGCTCCATTAAGGTCGGAATGAATCTCACGAATACCTTTGAGGTTAAAGAGGAATTTAGACAAGCGAATGAGATAACATGAGACTTCTTTGACCTTGCCAAGAAATACTTAATAGACTCTATAAAAGATTATCATTATCCCATTTTAACTCTATGACAAGTAGGAGTCCCATTCCGCTTGCGTATATGCTTTTCTTAATTATTTGATCTCAATTAAAGTTTGCAATTGTTCAATTTTAAGTAAAAATGCTACAAGACAACTTGTCTTAAACTTGTAAAAAATGGTAAATCTAATTTATAAAAACGTTCTTGAACATTTTAGTTTCGTCAAATCAAGGTTAACTGGTTTACTAAACTAGCGATCCGAACTTGTCTGACAGCTGACGGATGGAATATGCGTCTATGCGCGGTACGCTATTCTATTTATTAGTTAGAAAAAGAGGCGTGGCGCCTCCAATAGAACAAAAAAAAAAATTGCAAACAGAACTGAAACTTACGCAACTTACTTATAAATCAAAAGTTTTCAAGTTTTCCGATAGATGGCGCTATACACTTAAACCTCAAATTTACACCATTATTCTACATGGCGTTTATATATTTAACGACAGCTGGCCTTAGATGTGGCGTGTTTTAAGGCGTTCTATGCCATCTAAGTTGTTTTAGTTGCAAAAACGACCCGTAAAACGCCGATTTTTGTCGATTACAAATTTACAAACGACACTAAAGTGACACTTAAACGACGAGCTTTAGCCTTGATTAATGGGCGGGTACAACTAGTATGGAGCTGTAATATTTATAATAAATTCAACATACTTTGAATACTATTTAAAGTGAAAATGAATTGAAGTCAAAATGCATGGCATAGTCTAGTTATCACGTTCCTAGGCAAATGCGTCCAAGTCCAATGAGTAGACTGCCGAATGTACCCAATGACTTTTAAAGAGTTGCTCAACGTTGCTCTCAGATTTCAAGAATTTTTAAAAGTCTATGTATATACACCTTTGACATCCATAAATTTTCGTCACTTCATCTCATTTTAAGCGCCATTCAGGTAGGTACATAAATTATACCGACATATACAAAATACAAGACACAAAAATGCAATAGCAAAGCATTCCAAATAAACACGCAAGCAAATATGTCACATTGGCCTAGCCTTCTATTTATACGTTTGTCTTTGTTTAAAATTACGTAACAAACAACTTAAACCGCGCTGCTGACAGTTCACGCAACGCAAAGAAGAATTATACTCGTGCAGTTAAAAAGAACACTTTTGCTCGCATTACCCTACCCAAACATAGAAAAAAATATTTTTCATTCCTTGGTTTGGTTTGTGTGTCAAGACAATGGCTTTTGACAAGAAAAAAAAAAAGTTGTCCAACTTCACTTATGTCTTACCATGCGCGAGAGTTAAAAGAGAAATTCAAGAAAATAAATAAAAAAAAAAAAAAACATTTTTTATGAATTTTCTTCGGTTGACTGTACAGCACATAATTGAAGCAATCATAATATTCCCTGCTTCCCTTTTGGCCCCACCTACCTCATGCCGTTGCCCTCTAATCAGAAAATCTTTAGTCCAAAAAAGACAAACTACCTGTGAGCCCAAATTACACCTCAGTTGCCGCCCCGCTTGTTTTTTTTTTTTTGTAGTAAATAAGGAACAAGAAGCAACACGGGTTCAGTTGATGTAATGCATGTTAAATGTGAACAAAAACAAGAAGGGAGAGATAGAGGTGAACAAACACATTGTTGCTTCTAACTGGAGGTTTGTTATTTAAGTACACAATCATTTTGATCGAAGGTACAACACTACACAATCTCCTTCCTTATAATGCCATCTCGCATTGAATATTCAATAAGAAAATTATTTTATATCGGAGGAACTGCGACGGTCGACGGCGCTGGCAGAAGATATGATGTAACGTAATGTCTCGCCGAGTCAATATTTAAAAGTCACAGAGACTTCTTTTTTTTTTGTATTTACATTGAGGGAAGAGCGGAAACAAATATTTGTAACGAGATACGTGTAGGTAAGGATACGAATAACTGCTTCGTTGAGATGGTCCCTGGTACTGGTACCTACTCAATGAATTGAAATTTTCCGTATTTGCTCGAATCCGGTCTCCTAGAGGAAGACAGTAGGAATTGAATTTCGCGGTAACAAATCGAATTACTATGTAAAGATGGAGACATTTAAAGTGGTTGCGATAGCTGTACGAAATTTCTGAATGCACTGCGGAACTTGCGGAATCCTTATGTGATTTTAAGGATATTCTATACAAAAATCAAATCTATATACAGGATACACGTGAGAATCTCGAGTTACATATCGAATTCTCTACCTTCCTTAATTAAGGTGAGTCTATCTCACAGAGGGCGATTGCAGTATACGAAGACAGACACAAGATGTCACAAGGGATTATCGTGGATTCCGTCGAATCTCAGAAAAGGAGAAATGTGCGCTGCATTGTTCTGGATATATATTTTGTAAAGCGAAACAATGAAACTACGTATTTTTCAGTTGTTCGTAATTGCTAGGAGAAGCTTCTTCTGAAAGCAAAATTTGGGAAAACCCTCCGGAAAAGTCGGGAAATTGGAAAAATCGAGAATTGGGAACGGCTGGGCCGATTTGGCTCAAATTTTGTTTCAGTTGTTCGTAAATGCCAGAAGATTTTTAGGAAAGAAAATGTTGGGAAAACCCTCCGCATTCAAATTTGCTTGATGTGCCAGGAACTCCACCGCATAATTTACAGCTGAAGGTGGGATCGATCATAATCATGTTGCGGAATCTGAATCATCCGAAATCGTGCAACGGTACGCGGTTGGCCGTCAAGAAACTGATGCACAATGTGATTCAAGCGACGATCATCAAAGTCAAATAAGAAAGGGGAGGAAGTCCTTATTCCACGAATTCCGATTATTCCAACTGATCTTTCCTTCCAATTCAAGTGGATTCAGTTCCCCGTTCAATTGGCTTTTACGATGACAATCAATAAATCGCAAGGCCAATCGTTGGAAGTCTAAGTCGAATTTTCCTGTTTTTCCCACGGTTAGCTGTAGGTACCTACGTTGCCTGTTCGCGTGTTTGCAAATCGTCTTTGTTGTTTGTTTTTGCACCGGAAAACAAATCGAAAAACATTGTTTATCACATCGCTCTCTACTGATTTCGATTGCATTCAAATAAATCACATTGAAATTTGAACTATCTGTGTTTTATTATCACTCTGGAGTTTATCTGAAGGTGTTAAATTGGTGCGAGACGAAGTTCGCCGGGTCCTCTAGTTTTTTCATAAAACTTTTAAAAATGAAAATGCCGACCAAATGTTTGTCAAAATCCAGACAATAATTTGTCATCGGAATATAAAATTTTAAAATAACTCAGGCAAGATAGGCCATTTTGACTTTTAAATTCAAAATGGTGACAGACAAAATGCCGGTTAAATTTTGTCATAATTATGATCGACTTTGTTTCAAAGTCGACAAATATAGGAGTTGGCAGTGTAGGCGAAGACAAATTTTGTTGTCTAAATCTATGACTTGCCAAGAAAGTTCAACTTTTTTTTCAAATTCAAAATGTAGGCAAAATTTTGTATTTTTTTGGCGATTTCAAGTCGAAATTGACATCTTGAATTTTGACGTTCCGCAAAAAGAACAATAGGAAAACGAGATTTAGTTGACAAGAATCTAGAAATTGAAAATACCGAGAGAAAACCATACATAAAATTTTCAAATTCAAAACGCCGGCCAAATTTTGTAAAAATAAATAACACAGACCAACATAAAATTTTGAAATTCAAAATGACAGGCGATTATTGTTTTTATGTGGTTTGTGTAGTGATTCGAATCCAATAAAAGATTATTTTATATTTTAGGTCTTTATTTATCAAGATCTAAAGTTTGACTAAAATCAAAAATTATATTTTTTTAAAGATTATATTTCAACGGTTTACTCAGCCACAGTTTGCTTCGCTTCAAAGTCGACATCTAGAGTTTGAATCAGAATTTAGACTTTAATAATAAAGTAACGACTGGTGCCAAGAAATCCCGATTTATTTTGAATTGCATAATGACGGGCAGATTTTGTTATAATTATGATCCAGTATGGTTGAACAAGGCATAAAACTAATACATAAACAACTTTCAAAATACTTCAATTGTGAAAATAATACTACACAATGAAAAGGGGTTCATATATATAATATTTCTGCCGGCAGAAATCATCCCGTGTGCGCTCGAAGTATGGTATAAAAACGGTTTTCTGCCGGCAGAATTAATCTCGTGTGCGGAGGCGCATTGAGTAGAGAAGAACAGATAAGTTTCACAGTCAATTTACAATCCTCTACCCACTCCAAACTGTACAAATGACTTGGCAGCACTTATAATAAGATTTGTTTTGAAGTATTTCCTAATTTATTTGACGATCTCTAAAAAAAAAAATATTTTGTTTAATTGAATCCATAAAACTAAACAAAAAATCTAAAGGAATTTGTCAAATCGTTGGCAGCTGAGTAGCTTGCCACCTGTCGCTTTAAAATCCAATATGGGACTATGAAACAGAAATCGACCCTTGAGTAAAATTTGAGGGAAAATCAATATACTTAAGTGGTCACTGCGTGAAATCGGGCATTGCACATGCACAGCACACCTCAATGTAAGAAATTTGTTGCCTGAACATATCGCTTGACAATTGACAATGAAAATATAGCTCAACTTAGAGATCTAAAATTCAAAACAGCAGCCAAATCTTGTCCTTATTTTGCCCGTTTCAAGTCAAAATTGACATCTATTGACATCTAAACGAGATTCAGATGACAAGAATCTAGAAATGAATAATACCAAGCGGAAAGATAGCCCTACGTAAAATTTGTAAATTCAATACGACGGACAAATCTCTCATTACGGTCTGATTAATTTGTCAAGTTACATCAAGGGTTTTTTGTATCCTGAATTTATAAAATTTTATAATAACGACGGCAACATGAAAACCACTTTTCCCTTTGAACCCTCTTTTAGCTGTTAGGTAGGAGACGTATTTACAAAAGACAGGTTTACTTTCCTGAGAGAAATATAGCAAAAAAATAGGAATGAAAGGATGAATTTGGTAATTTTCGACACAGCAATACACTATGATCCATAAACAGCCTTTAAAAACCTTCCGAAGGAAACAGTTGTCTACGAATTGTTACAAATATTTCTCAATCAGAGATAGCTTGGTTTTTCAAATGTTGAGAGTAGGTACTCACTTAGTCCTTATAGTACTATTTGCTGCCATATCATATTGGACTCTAGGGACTAAGACTTGCTTCTCACAATCATTCGTTTCTCTGACATATAAATCACTTGACACCGTAATTGACAAAGTGTGGGTTAGTAGTGGTTAGCTATTTAATAAAATTTCTTTATTTAGGAGAAATTTAGGCCAGAACTGTTCACAAAACTTGCTTAATTTCACAATAGGATCTCCAAAAATAATTGGTTACGCCTCGGATTTGTAATGGAGTTTAGTTTATTTACTGGTTTTTGACTAAAACATAATTTTAATGACAAAATTTTAAGTGTTTTGCTTAATAAAAGTTAACTAGGTACCTACTTAAAAAAAAACCCAATAACCACATTTTGTTGTTTTATCAAATTATCTATCTATGAAGTGGCGTGGTGACCAAATGTAAGAGGTGGCATTGCTTAAGCCTATGTAAACAAATGTAAATTTGCGCATCAAAGCGGAGTGGAGTCGACGTGGCATTTTTCAGGTGGCGTGATGCCAGTCTGGTGCCACCTATTTCGAACAAATGTATTCTTCGAGTTCCAAGCGGGTAGATAGACAAAGCCCTTGTAGAGGTATATCATATTGTAGAGGCTGGTAATGACGTGGATTTTGGCATTACAACTACCAAACATATGCCAACATTATGACTACATTTTAAGATCTGATGAATCGGTGGCACTATACGTTGTTTGCCACTTTTCGCCGCCATTCCATCGCCACATAGCACTCCTATGCCACCTGCCACCTGCCACTTGCTCAACACTTCAGTGCGCGCCTTGCTTTAGAATTTTGCAATGCAATAAATCAACTTGCTGGAATTTTCTTTCTGCCTAAACCTGAAATACAGCAAAACGAACAAATCAGAAAAAGGGTAATGAAAATCGGCCCAGCAGTTGTCGAGATATAATGTCATCGAGTTTCAGCCCATAGAAGATATTTTTTATATAGGAGGTATGTATGTATAAGATTTTTAAGGTTTTTTTTTTGTGTGGGCTGTGCCACGCCCCTTTATCCAATTTTGACCAATCTTCACAGGAGCACTCCAGGGCCAATAACTAAGATTATCTGTAAGTTCGATATCAATAGTTTTGGTGGTTTTCGAGATATAAAATTTTGATTTTTTTTTTTGCATGGCCGGTGCCACGCCCCTTTGTCCAATTTTTACTAAACTTCACAGAAACCGTATAGGGACCAATACCAAAGATGTGTGAAAGTTTGGTTAAAAACGGTAAATGCGTTAAGGCGTGAATCGACGACAAACATTTTAGGGCTCAATTTTTTTTAGAAAAAAATTTGAATTTTGAATATTTAGAGAGCTTTCCTAAACTAAACTAAACTACTCGACATAACCATTCGGAATCTTAAGACATGTAGGTATATTTATAGCACTTATGATGATAGAAAAAACGATATTCGATTTTTTGGGAATACTAGTTTTTAGATTAAAAATCTGGAAATTTAAGCCAGCTACTAAAAAAAAAACTCGCTCGTTCATTATTTTCATCTTAATTATTCAACTCACCCACATTGCCAAATAGTATTCAGTACCAACATTTCAAGTTTACTTACCTAAAAAGAGAGAGAGAGAAAAAAACAACATTAGATACATTTTCTTGTAATTTTAAATAAAATCAGAAATTTAAGACAAAACAATTTATCAAAATGAAAAAAACTCTTTAAATTCATTTTTTTTTCAATTCACAGTGCCATTCATTAATCACTGCCTTCTAGATGGCATTACAATCATAAGCGTAATTCAATCCAATTGGAGTAAAAAAAACCCAAAACCAACAACGAACAAAAATCGTTTATCAAGCACGAACATCACAACGCATACAATAACGACTGCAGAAGTTCCACTCAAGATCCTTACATATAATAAAACTGTAGGCATTTTCTTTGTCAGCTAAAAACTCGAAAACTACTGGACAGATTTCGATGAAACTTTTTTTAAATGTTCCTTAAGACTGTGAGACTGCTATAGGCTATGTCGTTTATAGCCACGTCCTTAGGAACAGTTTTTAGCCAAAATGTATTTTTTGAAGTGAAAATATATACATACACATATACCTTGCTACGAATGGATGTTTATACTTTTGCGATCGTCAAACAAACACATTCGATAAGGGTTGATTTGTTTTCGCAGTGAGTGCTATGGTCAGTTGTATATTATGTAGGTATGTATATTATGATTGTATGTCCGATTAAGGATGGGGATGGGGTGAGTCGTGCGTGCTGCAGAATGGCATGGGGTATATTAATAATCTTCATAAGAGAAGAGACGTATAATACAAAACAGGTTTCATTTCAGAATTTCATTCGATATGGAAGAGGGAAGCAAAGGAAAGGAAAGGAAATGCAGTATATTAAACAAGTAGCAAGATCAATGAGAGGGAGGGCGATGCAGAGGGTGCACATTATATATCCAATGCATTACATCCATTATCGCATATCGCCACGCAACGCAGTAGGAATTTTATTCTGATATGACGTAACAGGGTAGGGTTGGGGTAGTTGTTTGGATTCCATAGTTCTACTTTGGGGTTGTTGTCGCACATCGAAAGCAATTTTTCTTAAACAGATAGGTACTGTGTATGAGTGACTTACTTCTGTCCAGTCAGTTTGTGAAATATACATATATTATCATAGTAAAGACGAAAGCCGATTGTTAGATACATACTTGAATTGTTATTGATTTTAGAAGTGAAGTTGAATACATAGATACCTATTGATTTCTGAATTTAAACTTCATCAGCAAGGTAAGTCCGAAAAAATTAAGCTCTGATTTAAAAAAAAAAAATTAGTTCAGACTATTCCTTCGCGAGATAAAAAAACCGATTTTGCTGAAATTTTGTTGTGTTTGAGTGGGTCCCTGGATGGTTTAGATTCACAATTGGACCCGATAGGTGGCGCTGCAATTGGGTTCCAGGAAGTTTACTATTTTTTTTCATCTAAACTTTTGGACTGATTTTGATTATATTGTTTGTGTGTGAACAAAACAAAACAAGTGAGACACATAAATGTACTATTCAAATATGTATATTGTTATTAGTTAAGGTGACTGAATTTATTTTGGTTGTTTTGCCGTAACAGGGTAGGGTTAGGGTAGTTGTTTGAATTCCATAGGAAAGAAAATGCAGTATTGCAAACAAGTAGCAAGAGTACGGCGAGGGAGGGC
Organism: Cheilosia soror; assembly: GCA_949372485.1. Classification (NCBI taxonomy): domain Eukaryota; kingdom Metazoa; phylum Arthropoda; class Insecta; order Diptera; family Syrphidae; genus Cheilosia; species Cheilosia soror. Next base: position 31,117,556 of record OX443561.1, on the reverse strand, counting down.
GATGCAGAGGGTGCATATATCCAATAGATTACATCCATTATCGATATCGCCACACAACGCAGTAGGAATTTCATTCTGATATGACGTATGCATTTTTTGAAGTGAAAATATATACATACACATATACCTTGCTACGAATGGATGTTTGTACTTTTGCGATCGTCAAACAAAAACAAAACAAGACTAGCATACGTATACTACACATTCGATAAGGGTTGATTTGTTTTCGCAGTGAGTGATATGGTCAGTTGTATATTATGTAGGTATGTATATTATGATTGTATGTCCGATGAAGGATGGGGATGGGGTGAGTCGTGCGTGCTGCAGAATGGCATGGGGTATATTTTTTTTTTTATAATTCACACGCGCTAAAGAGTTTATGGGGTATATTAATAATCTTCATAAGAGAAGAGACGTATAATACAAAACAGGTTTCATTCGATATGTGGTATGGTAACTGTGTTGGGTTGGGGTAGGTAGTTGTTTGGATTCTATAGGAAGAGGGAAGCAAAGGAAAGGAAAGGAAATGCAGTATATTAAACAAGTAGCAAGATCAATGAGAGGGAGGGCGATGCAGAGGGTGTACATTATATATCCAATGCATTACATCCATTATCGCATATCGCCACGCAACGCAGTAGGAATTTTATTCTGATATGACGTAACAGGGTAGGGTTGGGGTAGTTGTTTGGATTCCGTAGTTCTACTTTGGGGTTGTTGTCGCACATCGAAAGCAATTTTTCTTGAACAGATAGGTACCTACTGTGTATGAGTGACTTACTTCTGTCCAGCCAGTTTGTGAAATCTATATCTATACATATAATAAAACTGTAGGAATTTTCTTTAGCCGTTAAAAACTCGAAAACAACTGGACAGATTTCGATGAAACTTTTTTTTAAATGTTCCTTAGGACTGTGAGACTGCTATAGGCTATGTCGTTTATAGCCATGTCCTTAGGAACAGTTTTTAGCCAAAATGTATTTCTTGAAGTGAAAATATATACATTCGAGGGTTGATTTGTTTTCGCAGTAAGTGCTATGGTCAGTTGTATATGTAGGTACATATGTATATTATGATCGTATGCCCGATGCCGGATGGGGATGGGGTGCGTGCTACAGTATGGCATGGGGTATATTAATAATCTTCATAAGAAGAGAAACCAAATATAATATTGTGCGAGCGGGCAAGGCGAGCACGGGTCCAGCTAGTGTTAGATAAGAACGGGGAGATTTTTCATTGGAAGAACTTTTTTATTAAGAATATGAGAATTTCATATGAATTATGAAAACTTATTGAAGTTGGAATGAAATTGAGGTTTTAAGAAGAAGTATCTATATAGATTGTCAAACTTGAGATGAATAAGTAGTCCGGATATTGGTTGAAATATTTATTCAGATGATCTCTGAATTTGATGATCTTTATATTTAGTGTTCAAATTTAGCAAAAGCGAACTTTTTTGAGGGCTCTGCAAAAGACTCGATGTCTCATTAAAATTGCGTTTTTTGGTCAGTTTCTCAAAAACCGGTTCACACACCCTTAAGGGAAACATCTCCCAAAGCAAAGCGTTCTTTGGGTAAGCATTTTTTAAATCATTTTCGTCGATTTCTGGGTCAAAAGAAAATGTGAGAAAATCTCCATCAACTACTACTTGCAATTTACATAACAAGTTACTTCCTCTGCAGATTTTTTTGTGTTGGATTTTTTGTGCGTTTTCCTCTTGGCGAAACTGAATCTGGGTTAATCTTTATTGAGGGGTAATTAGAGCAACAATCAAGTGCCTTGCTGGCTAAACGATGATTGACATTGCTTCAACAGTCAATAAAAACAATTTCCTATGCAAATTATGGTGTGTAGAGTTCCAAGAAAGACCTCAATGAATTATTATGGCAGCATAAGATATGCTTCGCTGATTCAGCAACACCCCACTATAGTCTCCATCTAGTGTACATATCTATGTCAATAAATTGGTATCTACTGCAAATCGAAACTGAGTTCTCGAAATTGTTATGACTTTGCGCGAATTAAATTGTCAACAAATATGGCGAGAGACGGGGGGAGAAGACCCACTCACAGCGTGCCAAAGTCAGTCCAGTCTCAGTCTGCTTCTGATGGGCTATATGGGGTTGGGATGGGGATGGGGATATCACAGCTGAGCTGACGCAGCATAACTTCATGACAAGTTAATTGAAGCCGAAGACATTTCGAGAAGAAGGGGAATCAAAACAAACAGACAGATGCTGAGGTAATTGGAAGATTTGTTGCTGGTGCGGATGGAGGAGCAGAGCAGACAGTCAGAGACTCACAAATTCAAAAATTCACAATATTTGTATCAAGTTTGTCGGTTTGTTGGACTTTAATTGGGGAAATTACAAAACTCTGTCCAAGCCGGTGCGCGTCTGACGTCGTCTGGTGGCGATGCGATGGTTTGGCGAAACAGAACACGGTGTGCTCGGGTGTAATTGCAAGTTTTGCTTGTTTTTTGTGCTGATTTCTTGTTTCTTCGATCATCACTCCATCCCTCTCGGTTGATGATGATGATGTATGGAGGATGAGTGTGCCCTTGGAAATGATGACATCATCAAAGCAAGAATGGATTTTTGTTCGCTTGTTTTTAATCTTCTTTTGTTTGAATTTTTTTTGCGCTTTTTTCCTTCTTTTTTTTGTTGGCGTTTATTGTGGAAGTAATTTGTTAAGTGTGCTTTTGAGGTATTTTTCTGACATTCAAAATGTGTATGACGAGGGTTGCAAAATGATTGTAGATTGTTTATGTATGTATATTCAAACGAGGGTCTTTGAAGCGTTCTTAGTATACCTATTACCTCATTTATAAATTTGGAAAAATGGAAAGGATAGATTTGAGTTAACATGGGTGGAAAGATGTCTAAAGATATGCAGCTCATCTCATAAACTCATTCTCTAATCGTTGTTTCGACTTGAATTGAAATGTAGTATAGAACCACAATTTTGGAACAGAGAGATTGCCAGTGTTTCTAGGAATCACTCTATTGAGTTAGCTTAGTCAGAATTTACTTAGGATCTCACGTTGCGTAGGTACCGTATCGTTATGTGTGCTCATTGTGTTCCTTAGCGATAAGCGACTACTTTTATGACCAATCAACTATGTAGCATGTGGTACAATTTAGTCTATGATTAATATCATAGTCTCTCCACAACTGCACCAAAAAAGTATACCTAGTACAATGAACCGAGATTGGTCTAAAGGCTCCAGGATTTGGAATATCATTTTTTTATATATGTAAAAATAAATAAATAAATAGGTGGCGCAACAGGCGGGTAGACACCCTAGGCCTAGCTTCTCGCAACCATTCGTTTGTGTGAGTTTCTATTTTTTTGGGACGAATGGAAGGGACCTACAATTTTATGCCGAGTCCGAACGGCTGAATTGAGAAGCTTTTTCATGACAGTCATACTCTCGGATGTTTGTCAGACGTTCGCGAGAGGTGGCGCAGTAGAAAAAACTTTAAGATGTAATTTGTGTTTTTCCGGGGATCGAACCTGGGATCCCTCGCACAGTAGTCCAGCACACTAACCACTGCGCTACTGCGCAGTACCTAATAAAAAAGATATACCTACGGGTGGGCCAAATAAAAGTTTCTTTTTAAAAACGCAATAAAAAGAACAAAATAAAATTTTTTCCATGTATTATGGCTTTATTATTAAAAGCAAACATTCCCATTAATTATGGAACACAACGTCGTTCAAGTGGCTGCCTCGGTTTGCTTTGCAGTAGCGCATTCTGTCACTACAATTTTCCAAGACGGTGTTGATGGTTTCAGGCTAATATTGACCTTAAGTGCTTTAATCGTTTCCGGATTTTTGGCATAACATCGGTACTTCACGGTTTCCCACAAAAAAAAGTCCAAAGGGTCAAATCGCAGCTCCGAGTCGGCCAATTGAACTCGCCAAGACGGCTGGATAACACGATTTGGGAATTTGGTGCGCCAAAGATCGATTGTGGCATAGCGCGCCATCCTGCGTGAACCAAAGGTCGTCCAAATCCATGTCTTCAATTTCAGTAAGAAAAAGTCGGTTAACATGGCTCTGTAACGCCCACCGTTGACCGAAACATTTTCGAACAAAAGTGGGCACTCTCTGTGGATGCATTGGCTTCTCGAAAATAACGAGATGAAAATGCGCCTCGTCAGAAAAAATGATTTTTCGCCAAAATCGTTGTCCAATTCAAGCAGCTTTAAGGTTCAAACTGCGAAGCAATAACGAAGCGGATGGTCAATTGCTGAGGCAATTGGACCTTGTGAGCAAATAATCCGAAATCTTTGTGCAGAATTCTCCTCAGGCTAGTGCGTGAAATATTGAGCTATTGAGATCGATGGCCAGTTGATGTTCGTGAATTGAGGCCTTTATTGTGATTGTCGATCACTGTTTGGTCTGCACAGCACTCACTTTGAAAATAAGTTTTCAATATTTCCCAACGTTGATAAAGCGTAAAGCGACTACTCATTTCGTTCCGCGGAGGTATGATACTGAAATTCTGTCAAGATTTCGAGCGGGAAACAACTGTCAGTGTCAAAATAACCTATAATTTAAAATGAAACCACTAGATGGCCCACCCTTTATATGTAGAACCATTTTCAGCGGAACTGAATATCTGGCAATCTTGCCGCCTTCTGAATTCTTTTACTGCCTTCAATGTGAAAGTACTGCCGATTAGAGAGGCTCGCAAGACACTCGGTCGCAACTCTACAACCAGAAAGGATAAAACAATCTTCATTGATATTCAAGCATAGCCATTAAGGCAGTGTATTCAATCATCACATTCTCCAAACAAAGCAGCTGTAGCCGATGGGCTACACGGAACTTTTAAAAACGCTGGGTCAGGAGCAAAGTATGCTCGAAGAATGGAATCTCGGTACCATTTGCCCGATCCACAAAAAAGGAGATTGACTACGGTAACCGGTGCTTTCACTATAATAGAGCCAGCAGCCAGCAAAATGGGACTGACTATATGCTTTCATCAACAAAAGCCCAACCCCAGCACCGACTTGGTCAGAACGTGACAATTGATAGGTATAACTTCGATGTAGTCAGTGAATTTGTCTATACCTGGGCACTGCTGTAAATGCGGAAAACAACATTAGCGCGACCATGTAGAGCGGATGAACATCGATGCTCCAGCTCGTAAAGTCTTCGATTCCATACCAGAGGGAAGGAGACACCGAAGTTTAACAAAACGTTCGTTCAAATTTCACTGTAATACACTCACGGTTTAAATACTTGGTTTAAACTTGCTTGCGAGTTTAACTAAACCTGAGTTTTAACTTGCACTATCACCCCTATCGTGGAATCCGTCGGAATTGAGTTTCACTTCACCTATTCGATTCCCTTTCACCTTCTACTGCTATCGTGGAATCCGCCGGAAAAGTTTCCTTATCGACACGTTTTTGGGAAAGGTAGTTTCAATGTCAAACGGCCGTCCTTCATTTGTCAATACAAATTTCTAGCTGCATTCGTCGGAGGTATATGAAAAGTTTGTTTCAAAAGTGATTTAAATAAAAAAAAATGTTTATAGTGTAATAAACGTATTTATTTAAATGCACTATTTCTGGAAGCATAAGAGGAAGAACGAAATGAGCGGTGTTCTCAGAGAAGAATATGAGACAGGTTAATAGGAGCAGTGTGCAGTGAATACATAATTTCATAGAACTTCCGGATGAAATGTGTTTTTGAATGATTATTTTTCGATTTTAATAAAGTTCAATATTGCACATCAATTTATTACAAATGTTCGGTTTAATAAAGCAGCTTTTTGTATGTAAATTTTTTTTAAAGAAAATTCTCACGACGTGCAGCAAACAAGAAAACCTATGAAATCCGCAATGAATTTGATGCGGGCAAGAAATGTCATTTTGTTCGGGAAAAATTCGATTTGAACGTTTTCAACGATACAGTGAAACTAATTCACATTACCCACACGGGGAACTTTTCACCTTGCGGATTTCACGATACCAAAACATTTTTTTTCGTGAATTATTCCCCCCGGCGGATTCCACGATAGGGGTGTATATAAAACCGGCTTTTAGCCTTTTTGAATACAAACTTGTTTGAGTTATTTTCGGTTCCGTTTGTATGTTGACGGACAGGCTTTGGCGGAGTATATATCTAGCGACATCGAGTTGGTAAGAGTGCTTCGTTGGTTTATAGGTATAGCTATGAATTTTCTGTTAATAAAAAAGTTACACTTCAGAAGTTACATATGTATATCAAAAGTTATACGTCAAGTTTTGCACTTTCAGTGTACCTAACTTTTTCCTGGGGTTGTATTGCATGTTACATACGAGTATTCAAAGTCTGATGTGTGAAAAAGTTACAACGTTAACCTATTTCGCATCAAGACTTGCCGCTATCGCAATCGCCACCAACTTCACTGCAGAATTTATTCTCCTACCTAACGTACCATGATTTCTCGCATAACTATGTAGGTGTAGGCATAGGTTTATTATTTTGACATTTCATAGGACACTAGATTTTTACACCCGACTTAGTTGCTCAAAATTCAAAGTTAATGCAATTTTTCTATTGAACACTAGCAAAAAATGTTTGCAATAAAAACTAATTTTTTCAACAACAAACGGCACACACACCTCTCGTCACCGATGCCTTCTGACCTTTAAAAGTAAACATGTTTTGAAAGCGAAAACTTTGTCGCCATAATGCCATCTGTATCAATAACGTGACAGCGGACAGCATAAATTAAGATGAAATACAAATTTAATTTAATCGATGCCTGGCCTACGGTCTATAATTCATTATGATTAGGGACAATGTTAAAATTTGTCTCTGAAAACATGAAACAAAGAGCAGCAATGTTGAAATGGAATTTAAGCTTCTACACCCTTGGCGCCATAATTATAAGTCGTTCACTCTATTACAAAGTAGGGTAAAAGCAAACCGCCCTAATTGACGAAATTTTACTAAAATTACTTTTGCTTTATTCACATACATATAACCATGATGGAAAGACGTGTGTAGGTGCTATAAGACCCCACCTAAAAAGCTAATTACCTGTCAAAAGAAGGTATGCTATTAGAGACTGAATTGGGGAATAGATCTCTGCGTCTGCCGAATTCCCTATTCAGGGAACATAATGTGTACCATTAGTCTTCCTGTTGCGTTACGCAACCAAGAAACCACTGCCGTATCCAAAAGGCCCAACTTCACTCCATACTTATACATCTAATAGCATTCGTCACATAAAAGTGGAACATAAGGCAAAAGGCAACCAGCGCAGGCATTCATTACTCACTCACCTATCAATTGTCAAGATCGTAATAATAATTTTCCCTGCGAGTGAGTAGTGACCCCCCCAGGGTGAGAAAGAGGTGGAAGCTGGTGCTTTTATGCCATAGATAGACACCAGTTGGTTATATGGCTTCATTCCATAGGATACACTTGTCTTCACACACATGTACACCGAAGAACAAGTGGGAGGAAGAAAAACCTGCTCACCAATAACCACCAGCTGACTACTGCCTACTCGTTCGTCGTTCCAGTAGAAATTTCATTGCGCTCCTGGGTAATTTTTCATTCCACCATAGAGTCGGCCGACGGAAAGCGCACCACGGAGGAATGCCTACGCCTTTTCCTACGGTTCTCTATGCGAGTGGTATGCGTGTGTGTTGTTTGTGTTTTTGTGCTCTGCCGTTTTTTTTTTGTAGTGATAGGCAAGGCATAGCTTCTGACAGCTGCTTATACCAAAGTCAAATGACAAAGAGGATGATCGCCTGCCTGGGTGTCATCGTTGGCATGACATTGCCACCCGCAGTAGCCTTACCTAATCCTTTACGAGTATGTCTGGTATAATTAGATGGGGAGCTACCAGCTACATACATGTATAATCGCATTAAATATTTACAAGCTGGCGGCCGGCGGGGGTAAGGCTATACTGACACTAAACGACCAATTACCGATTATTGGTCACCCGAGTAAGTGCAAAGACCTAATGGTCATGCTCATTCGCTTGGAGAGTTATGCTTGTGGGCTTTTTCATGTAGGCCGGTTCACAATGGGGTTCGTGTGTTCGATGGCATTTTTGTAGTATGGATTTACGAGACTTATTAACACTATTTAACTGGCGTTTTGTTATTAAGGAAACACTTCTAAACGGCTCTGGGCTATTACCATTTATGCGCACTTACTCTTCAGATGGTGATTTGAGACTTAAGCCTTTCCAATGGATTTTGTCGATTGCAGCGTAAGTAACCACTGCAGCTGCTTTTGCAAGGAGGTGTAACCCCAAAAATTGTTTTGATCTTCTTCGATTTCGTTCACAATACCATACTGCAGTTATATTTTAATGCATACCGATTTAATTATAATGAACTGAAATCGTGACAATCAGTTTCATTAAAAAAAAAGTCGGTTAAAATGGCTCTGTCACGCTCACCCGTTGACCGAAACATTTTCAAAGAAAAATGGGCACTCTCTGTGGATGCATTGGCTTCTCGAAAATAACGAGATGAAAATGCGCCTCGTCAGAAAAAATTATTTTTCGCCCAAAATCGTTGTCCAATTCAAGCAGCTCTAAGGATGTTCAATTGCTGAGTCAATTGAACCTTGTGAGCTAATATTATTGTGATTGTCGATCAGCGATCGTCACGACAATCGTCGATTGCGTCGATTGATTTTAGCTATTCGTACGCACAAAATGTTTTCACTTCCAAGAGAAAGAAAGCATCGACCAGACATTTGTAATCGACTACAAGCGTTTGTCAAATCGATAAATTTCAATCGCAATCGACAATCGCAGTTGTCGCTCAACGATCAACTATCGACACTCAAAATATAGGGGCCTGAGTCTCACACTCTCGGCTACAGCAGCCACATTCTCGTCTGTGCGCACCTTACGAAGACGGGGACCATGAGTGTTGTCCATTAGCAAACCAGTCTCACGAACTTTTTGCTCAAACTTGCGTACAGCAGGCGCGGTGGGTGCTTCATTTCGGCCAAAACTTCTTTTCAAAAAACGCACTGTTTGGGCTGCACAGCACTCACTTTGGAAATAAGTTTTCAATATTTCCCAATGTTGTCCAAGCCTAAAGCGACTCATTTCGTTCCGCGGAGTTATGATACTGATTTTCTGTCAAGATTTCGAGCGGGAAACAACTGTCAATGTCAAAAAACCTATGATTTAAAAAGAAACCACTAGATGGCCCACTTTTCAGAAGGTTTTTCTCAAGTCTGAACACACCCACCATATGAGTTCGGCAGAGTATGCGCCGTTTACAGTGTCCCAACAGAAAAAAGTCCAACGCCGTCAAATCAAAGATCCGTGCAGCACAAGCGACCAGAACTCGTCCAATTCCTAAATTTCTGGCTAAGTGAATTGGAACTCAATGTCGAGCAGCTTCTTCTCCGGACAGAGCGATCCATGCTTCGGTGGTTTGGTGATGTTAATGTTGATGTCCCCGACCAGGATTCCACGACGTGCTATGGAATACGTACCATCAGGCAGGCGTCCTCTATAGGTAGACCAAGGATGAGATGGTTAGATCAAGTCCATAATCTCTTCTATACCCGTATGGGGATTGGCCTTGATGATTTGGAGTCGATGGCGGAGGATCGAGAGCTATGGAGGGTCCACTTGAGCGACCCACTTAATGGACAAGCGGACCATTGAAAATGAATGAATGAATGAATCGGTTAGCATGCTTCTGTGAAGGTCTCTTTGCTTGAAAAACCACGCAAATCGGTCACAAGATGAAAACACATCTTCAATCTCATGAATTTACATCACAAAGTTGAATACGAAAGGGGACGTGTGTATTATTTAGAACGAATTAACCTCTATAGCTGGCTAAAGTTTGTTTGTGTCGAATTTTGTTCTCCTTTGGTCGAACTATCTATCAGAGGATAGCTGATCATCGGTTTGATGATCGTGCTGCATGACCAATTGATAGATGGTAAGCCTCATAGAGCCGCTTGCACATGTAACTGCCCTTGTTGCCGCCCTCTTGGTTTATTGAACGAGGGATCTTATCTGGATTTATTTGACCTGTCCTGCTTTATCGATGACCGCGTCATTCAGATTTGTCAGTTCTAATAATTCAAATTTTCTTTTCACTTTTTTATGGATCAATAGTCAGTGTTTGCTTTGAGACCATCTCTATAAGTTTAAGGCGCTTTGTACACTCACCGATATGGACCCAGTTATAGCAATACGTAAAACCTTTGTATAATACATTCCTATAGCAACGCCAATCCAGTAGTACAGGTATGCTAATAGGTGTCGCTACTCATACCAAATCGAGAATTGAATGACTGAGAGCTTTTGAGCCTTTGCTAATTTTATTCCTTATAAAAAAAGCATTCGTTGAGATTTTCGTCCTTTATTCATTCGATTGTTCGTCGTTCGGTTTTTGTTTATTTTTTGTGATCTTTTTTTTTTATTGATTTTGAAAATTTGTGTTTTACCCAAATATTTCGACATTTTTCAACAAAGGCCAAATTTGATTTGATTTTGAGAACTTTCTTATTTAAGTAGGCGGCTCTACATTTCGAAGTGAACCAAGGCTTTAACGGTGCCATGAAATAAAGTCTTATGCAAAAAGGTCCAAAACGTAATTTTGGACTTTATTTCATTTTCAAAAGTGCAATAAAGTCCAAATCGAAGTGGAAATAAAATCCACAATGCATCAACAGTAGAATATGTATGGGGGTGCATGCTGCCCCCTGCAACCCCCCTGCTCGTCTTTCTTTTAAATAACGGGTTTTTCAACAGGGACGGCAAACGACGCCGAATTTCTTGCCGCTATTTTGACATTTCTCTTCAGCAAGGTTTGCCATTTCATGATGGAAAGATATACGAGCCAACAACGAGTCGAATTTATTAAAATTTACTGCCGAAATTTGGAGTCAGTGGCCTCAACTTTAAGAGCGCTACGTCCAATTTATGGTCGTCATAATCGTTCTAGCACTAGCAGATCAACAGTTGAGCGTCTAGTGGAAAAATTTGAATCCACAGGCACAGTACAAAATGTTCCCGTGACAGTGAGACAAAGAAGTGCCCGTAGTGTCGAGAATATTGCTGCCGCTGAGGCTTTAGTTGAAGAAAGCCCAAATGTGTCTCTCACACGTTGGGCATCTCTGTGACGTCGTTGTGGCGAATTTTGCGAAAAGATCTTGGCCTACATCCTTACAAGATTAAATTGACTATTTCCTGTGGGGCTACGTCAAGTCTATGGTCTATGCCAACAAGCCAGCGACGATTGATGAACTTCGTACGAATATCGAACGTGAAATTGCAGCAATATCGGCCTTTTTATGCTTGAAAACCGTCGAAAATTGGGTTCAGCGTCTGGACTTCTGCAAGCGTGCCCGTGGTGGCCATGCAAAAGAAATCGAGTTCCATATACATAATGGCATCGAACGTTTTTGTTTTATTTAAAAAACTTTTATAGCGCTCTTACTGAAAAACCCTGGAACTGAGTCCAATAATGTCCAATGACTTTATTGCACGTTTTGGACCTTTTTGTCCAAAATTACGTTTTGGACCTTTTTGCATAAGACTTTATTTAATGGCACCGCTTTAACTTCTTCAGTTAGCACGGTCTTTAGCTTACTGTTTCCAGCTGCTTGCTCGAAGTTGGTTGGGGTCCCCTTCCACTTGTAAGCGCCACCCTTTTTGCTACATGATCCAGCTATCTTAGAGAACTGATGTGCAATTTTTAACTAGGTCGATGTCGCTGAACTGCTCGTATAGTTTGTCGATGAGTCTTCTCGTGCAAAGACCGCCAACGTAGACGGGGCCGAAAATCTAATGAATAATCTTTCTTTCGATAGAATCCAAGCTTTAGCGTGATAAAGCAGGATAATAAAGGTCTTATATTGAATCTTCTTAGTTCTTCGGAATAGGGCTCTATTACGCAATTGCTTCTAAGCCCAAAGAAACAGCGGTTTGCAAGTGTTATCCATCGTTTAACTTCTTTTGAGACGCAGTTATAAGAGCTGATAGCCAGCTGTAATAAATGTCGGAATTTTTTCTTTTCTTTTCTTGGATCGCAGTAATGTCTGCCTTGTACCGCAATTGCTGTCCCCATTTTCTAGAAAAAAGAATTTATTAATTTTTTTTTTAACTTTTCTGTTCAAATCAGTTCTACAACATGTCCCACTGAATTCCTATAAAATATTTGGGTTAATGTTTTCGTTTTGTTCTGTTTCGTGTTTTTACGGATGCATTTTCCTTATAGTTAGATGGCCGATGACTAAGTATGTGAAGTATGTTTACCCTTTACAGTGATTCAACTGCTACCAAAACAATCTGCAACCAATGAAGGTGTGCTATGCAACAAGGTGCCACAATCATCTCCAATTTGCTTATTCCAAAGGTCGCTAAACCCACACACTTCAATGTTGAATCGTCTACATTTCCAAATAAATATGAACAATAACTACCATCAAATTTTAGCTAATTTATCTCAAATTTCTGCTGAATCAACCTTCAACCAAAGTCAATGAATTCTGAACTTGTCTTCAAATTCAATTCAAACTCATAGTTTCCCTTTCAAAAAAAAAAAAACACTTGCCATTTCTCAGGCAATCTCAAGAGGTCACAACTAAAAATAACAATCTCCTCTGTCACAAAATCGATCCGGAAATAGAAAAAAATTAATCTCATGCCATCTCACTGTCTGCCAGTTTATATCTGTTCATGGCACCTCTCAGAATCTACATTTCATTATCGCCTCACAAGCAAAAAACAATCAATTCCCATACAAATTTCATAACGACCTCTAAAATTTGCATTCGCCTTGATTGTGACTGTGAATATCCATCTATCTTCCCAAATCGTTGACTCTCAATCAATAGATACTTATTCATCGGGTCTATGACGATTTGGATCGTAAATATTTAAACACTTTACGATGAAGATTAAATCGCCAATCAGATTCCACATTAAGGCAGCAGGCCACACTCTACAGTCTAAACGGATATTAAACCCTTCACTGTGACAGTGTAATCATAAACAAACGCCTCGACTGGAAAAAGCGGCTAATCGTCTCTAAAAATCCATCGAAGATAACAATATCGAGGTCGTTTGGGTTGCAACGATAAGGAGGCGGCAGGCGGCGGCGGTCTGCTGGGAAACCGTCAAAATCTATCTATCGTCCGGAAATACTAGTTCTAAACATTCGTGTCCCATATACTCGTAGGCACAGCAATTTAGCTGAAATTTGGGGAGAACTTTCCAAATCGAGAATTCCAAAGTTTATCTTCGTTTTCTTTTGATTAATTATGTGTATTTGTCGGTCAGGCAATATAATGTAAACAAACCGCACACACACGCTCCGCACCAGACACATGGAAATGGAATAGAACAAACGAATTGCTTGTGGTGTCTTCTTGTGTGCGTATCTTGACTTTGGGAATTTATTCTGCCGCGACTCACATCAAAACATTGAAAATGTTGTTAATGAAATTGTGAGGAAAAGCCCAAGACAGAGAATATGAAAAATTAGTTGCCGACAAAATTGGCCGACATCCAACGATACAACATGCAAGTGGAACGTCAGAGCTAGAATATAAATGTCTGTTGTATCTAAATTTAAAATTGATTGTATCTGCGTCTGTGATTTGTGTGTGGCAGGCAGGACTAACCCTTTATTTGGCAACATGATTTAATTCGAAACAAATTTGTCTGGGGAAACGCTTCTATTTAAATACCTGCACTCGTAGGTACTGAGTAGTTTTTGGCTGAATTAGTTCCACTCTGGGCATTTGTGGGTAGCATTTATTTGTTCAACACAAACAGGTGGATGGTGCAGCTGTGTTTTGAAAATTATTTATAAGCACTTTGGTTTTTTTTTTGCTGATATTTCAAAATAAGCTGTTTTAGTTTTTATTTATGTGCTTTGATTTGGACGTTTTATTGGCTACCCAATTGAACAGAACCCTATGGATCGTAATTTTTATTTTATTTTTGTGCTGACGCCGCCGTTCATGTGAATCTGTGTTAGCTGTCTAAAATTATAAGACACTGGCTGTAAATTGAATTTGGCTTGCATTTCTGTCAGGTGTATTATAGGTGGACTTTCGGAATGTTCCTTGGTCTTGTGAAACTTTGAAATTTGTAGAGTCTGATTAAGAAAGAGAGAGACAGAAGACAATGTGTACCTTGTTTTGTAAAATAGTTGGGGATCTTTTGAAAGATGTTTTGACTAGATATTTTCACCAAATAAATGGATTAGGCGAAGTTGTTAACACCTTGATGCCACAATTCACTTTATATTACCCGTACTGGGAGATATTAATCGATTTTAAGGCCGCATATGATAGAATTTATAGAGACGAGCTATGCTGAGCCACGTCTAGTTTTGACATTCCTGCCAAACTTGTCAGAATGACCCTCGCTGGTCCATAAAGGTCAGAAACAACTTCACCGAAACCGATGTCAAAAAAGGATTTAGACAAGGGTATGAGCTGTCATCGTCATGTGATGACATCATACTTGGGAAAATTGGGGCACAATTTCGAACCATAAAAGAAAGTCAAAGGAAATAAGGTCGAATCGAGGAGACACACTTCGACGAATCGGACAGATATAGTCACGATAGAGAGTTACAAGTTTGAGGTGGTTAGGGACTTTGTCTACCTTGGTTCGGCTATAAACTCTGATAATGGCTACACTTGCCAACCGCTTTTTTTTTTTGCCTAAGACGACAACTGACTAGTAAGGCCTTGTCAAGAAATACTAAGGAGACTCAAGATCCTTATCATCTCAGTCTTACTCAAAATTTGTGTATTGGTTTGTTTTACGCAATATTATTGTGCTTCATTATCGTTTGTTTACCACTATGGGTTTATCTCTCATTTGGCCCTCAATTAAGGAATGAGATCAACCTTTGAAGTACGAGATTTCCGACCGTCCTACTCCGATCCGATCGTCTTACTCTCTGGCGCAGAAGCATGTATGTTAGCAAAGCCCGATAAACCCCTTCTTGTCGTTTCGAATGCAAAATTGTTTGAATGATTTTCGGTCCCGGGAACTCTACGAACTCTACAGCGACATCGACCTGGTCAGAAAAGTACGTACCTTTCAGGCGACTAAGATGGCTAGGGCATGTAGAGCGAATGGACACCAACGCTCCGGCCCGAAGTCTTCGATTCCAACCCGGAGAGACAATAGGTACAGTAGAGGAAGACCTAGCCCTAGCTTTTAATGGCGCACACAAGTGGGAGGGGATTTCAACCAAATTGGAGTATTTGAGGGATTTGAGAGCTACCATTGACCCATTATAGGCTCTTCCGCCACCATCTCTATTTCAACACCCTGATTAGTGTTAAAAATCGTTAAGGTAACTGCCACTGCCATGCCGACTGTTGACGTCACCGTTGATTCAATCGCGTGAATTCATACGCCGTACTTCCTCTTTCTGAGGGGCTTATGTTAGACTTCTGAGGCTCGAGCAGACAATCAGTTCCGACAATCTAATTGATTGCTATTAGCTACCAATTATTGAATACAACAGAGAGGTGATGCAATTTGCTGTCTCCCTGTTTCTTTCTCCTATTTTCTCATTTTAGGAGAAAAACAACTTTGCGTAGTAGATATATCCAATATTTACGTTTGTTCGAATTTCGAAAAACCGTTTATGACGTCGAGGAAGTACCGCAAACTATAATTTTTCTGTCACACTTTTAATCCTACACACTATACTGGAAAACAAGCCAAGGAAGCCAGACAAATTTCAATGGAGGCTGGATCCAAATTATTATTTATATAAGAAGTTAATTCGTCTGTCGAAAAGTGCTTTTTATAAAGTTTTTTGTGAAAAGGTTATTTTAAGTTTTTAAAAGGCGCAAACCAATCAAACCGGAGTCACTTAGAAAATCTGAGTCGAAAGTAGAGACTTAAGACTTTTAGTCATTCAGCTGGAAACTCATTTCCAGGGTAACCAGCTACCGATTGGGTCACAGTTAGGCCTGCGTGGGTTGATCATGAGCTAGCCGCAAAACTCGTCATACGTCATACTCATACCTACTGCATCGGAGTGTACCCAGCTTTACTACACTTACTTACTTACTTATCGGGCTCCCGACCCGTGAAGAGTCTCTGCCTGAGACACTGCAGCCGTCCATCCTCTACGATCCCGGGCACGCTGCTTCCAATTGTCCAGACCAAGCGCTCTGGCATCCGCGATGGCTTGGTCTTTGAAACGGAGGTTCGGTCTTCCTTGTCTTCTCGAACCTGGGGGCTGGGATTCGAAGACCCTCTTGGCTGGAGCATTATTGTCCAGCTTTACTACAACAGGGTATAAAGCAGTTGCTGGCAACTCTGAAGAACATTTTCATTATATGTTTGGCGTAGAATAGACATATATTTCTATACCTTGAAAGTTCGAGGTTCGAATGGAAAGAATTACTACTCCGTTTCTAATATGAATGAATTTAGGCAATACGCCTAAAAGCATACCAGCATTTCCTATAAAATTATGCATTTGGTAGACATATTTGATAAATTCTGACAATTTTCTCTGGAATGTTGTGTGCATGAGATAAGAACGCCATTATGATTTAAGCAAATTGTACAAAAATTCTAAGCCACTTGTTGCTTTCAGCGCCACCTGTTTGTTCATTGTGAATTGAATTTAGCCAGCTGCCAGCCAGCCAGCAGCTCTCTGGCTGGGGAGAAAATCAAGAGCTGTTGCCAGCAGTTGCCAGCAGGTTGTTGTTTTAATTAGCATGTGAAATGTGCCAACTACTGGCAACTACTGGCTGGCGAGGTTTCATAAAAACACAACTAATGTGTTACTGCGCTTTAAAGTATATTTGTCATTGAATTCGCGGAAGAGTTCGACATGGAGGGCGAATGTGTCAATGCGACTTTTGACTGCATGTGCGGCAGTTGAACAACACGGGTAGATGAGGCATTGGTATGGTACTGTCGATAGATATTGATGAATAGAACATTGGACGGTGACCGCCATGTTACTGCAAGAGCAAGTTTTAATAGTGGAACCCCACAAGATGGCGTTATGTCTCCACTTATATGGTGCATTGTAGTTAGGTCTCTGATGCTCTAGGCTCATTTTGCCATACTTTTTGTGGGACATGTTAGACATGTTTGATAAATAGGGAACTACAAAGAGGCTTGCGGATCAATCCTTTACTAACTGAGGTTGTTCTCTTCACGAGATGGAGGATGGAGACCGGTCTAACTCAGCCCAGTGCTAAAAGGCGTCTAAATCTCCGATAAAGCGAAATTTCTGAGAGTGACTCCAGATAAGACAACTTCTTGGACAAAACATGTCTAGTCAAAGACATCAAAGGTGCTCTCAGTTTTTTGCCGGTGTTTTTACAAAGACGTCGTGCTTATCACCGAAGAAAGTCATTTGTATCTATACGTAAGGGTCAGACTTTTCCTAGTTTATATGCATTGGTTGTTTCGTGAAGAGGGCTTTCGCGAGTGCTGCAGGAAACCCTAAAGAACGGCTTGCCTCGGCTGCAAGGCAGCCTTTTCGAGTAGGTACGTAGATGTTCTGCGTGATTTACTTACCCTTGATACTTTTGTCATGGGTTCTATGTACTATACAAGCAATCTACGGTCTTAGGCTTGCTAGGCTACCTTTTGGTATCATCCGCACTGGAGTTTCGAAGAACTTCCACAAGACTTATCTTACGACGCTGGTTCCATGTGGTTATGCTGTCTTATGCAATGACATCAAAACTTCGGCTACTTTTGAAATTTAGAGTCGATTTTCTTTTAGTTAATGCTGTGATTTAACCATTATTGAGATTAAGCCAAACCCCTGTGCACTGTGCAGTACTTCAGATAAAAGAATATACATTACTGGATCGCAAGTTGCTCCCTCCTAAACTCAAAATACCTACCTACCTCGGGGTGTAAACCTAAGGCAGTCAAAAAGGAAGTTTGATCGAAATCCGACCAGCAGTTAAGGCTGTAGTTAAGTGGCCATGAGTTTAAAGGCTTCGACACAGGAAATGTTCTGCATTAACAACATTGATACCTACAATAAAAACATCAATAAATAAAACTATGATGAGAACCTAGAACTAGACTGGAGGTTGTGGTGTAGTCCCGACTGGATAAGCAAAGCTCAAAAAATGTGACTGAAACGATTTGTAGCGCTTGCCTAACTGCCTATAGCCCTTAGATCAGACGTTTTTCCAAACTCTGACTGTGCAAAATTAAGCAGCTTGGGTTGCGGCCTCTGCTAGTCTGTGCAATTTCAGATGCATACTTTTAGGTGCACTATTCTATGTAAGACAATGAAAAAGATTTTTTTTTTAATAACAAGATTTATCACAGAACTAAACAAAATCATATCATAAATGTGGCAGTTCCACAAAATCATGTTTTTCGACTGCCATTAGGTACTCCAGGTCAGCGAAAAATCCCTTAACGTGTGAAAGATTTTGATTCGTTATTTATTATTCATTCAAGGCAATTGAATTTGAATGGTTTTGGCAGAACTCAGAACTGCATCTCTTTCGTATGATCCTGACAAGAACAATTTTTCGCTACGATTTCGACCGACTGCAGTTTTATTACACATACTCGAAAACTGTTTTATTTTTGCATCATGCCTTCTATTTAAAGATGCAAATTTCACATCACGGTCTCGGAGCTGCTACATAATGGGTATCAGTCCTGATTCAATTGACAAAAAATTCAGCACTTTTCGCCAAAGGCATGCATTGAAATCATCTCCAAACAAAATAATCCCCCATTCCACCTCAATTCCCACCAATCAAAAGGACACAATTAAACTCTAAACTATTCCACGTATAAAAACAGATTTATTCCTTAAAATCTTGATCCTTTCGGCGAAATGAAAAACTACGACTTACTTTTCCCCCAACTAAAATATTAAACTTTGCCGTGACTGCTTTAGACGTTCTGCCCGTTAGAACGTGCATCCGGTCCAACTTTTCCATCAGATAAAAAAATAAAAAATAAAAATCATTGAACGTAGCGAAGTGAAAATGAAAGAAGAAAAAAAAAAATTTGAAAATGTTCTCAAAGTATGTCAGAAAGGATTTAAACTTCATCGTCATTCATGCGTGACGACGACGATGGCAACGAGTTTGAGGTTCCAATTTGTTAGGTGTAGCTTTACGAACAAAAGTAACAAAACTATAAAGAATATAACTCCAGTCTATGTAGCCTGTGGGCGCAGTAAAGACCTACACCGCGTGCCATGAATGACGAATAGATTCACCTCCCTGCACTCCCTCCCTCTCTATAACACCTCTGATCGAATTAGAGTCAGAGAGGTGCTTGCGAGCTTGAGAACACAAAATAAACGACAACCTGTGTGCTCAGTTGGGACGGGGACCTGATCTATAACAGAGAGGCACCCAAACTTGTTTTTCCTCACAAATTAATATTCCATCGGGATAATGACTGTTCCATCACTGAGCAGTGAGCTCTGAGGTGGGTGGAGTTCACTTCCCATTTGAATGGTCAAGTGGATGCATCTCGCCGAGTGGCGATGGCGACTAATTAAGCTGTCGTCAGACACTTTGGTTTGTTGATCAACTCTATTATGACCGTCAATTGATGAAACGATGTGTCATTGACACATGCATCGCTGTCACACCAATGACATTCGTCTCGCCGAATGCTAGATAATGTGTAAACAACCAACAGACAGACGCCGGGCGTCAATTCGTCGGTAACTAGGTACACGATCAATTGGCTTGGCAGTGCATCCGGGGCGAGTTTGTTGACAGTTGCGAAACCACCCGATCATGTCATTGGAAGAGGTGAAACGTGAAAGTCATGCACGTATCTATTCGCATATAGCTTGCGTATGTGAACCGCGAATTGTAATTGATCGTCCATTTATCAGTGATAGTGGCAGTTGCGGAGTTGATTTTATTTATTCCATCGACCGAAAGGTCGTTGTGTCGCTGTCTTTCTTTTTTTTTTGTTTTAAATTGAAGTCTTACAATGTGTGCGGAGGCATGTGAAATGGCAGACGGAAATCCGCATATTGTTGGATAATGCGTGTGCTATGCTGACATTTGGCGGTGTACTTAATTGCGTGGAACTATTTTTTTTTTGTAAGTTGTCAGCGAAATGGAAAGTGGCCGAGGGGTGGTCTACTAGTTATGGCATTCTGTACGATTATTTCTTTTAATTGTTTGTGTTTGGATGACATTTAAACGAGAAATGCCAGTTTAAAGTGAAAAAAGTCAGCTGAAACTAGTTTTGCAAGTTCAATCGAATAGAGCTTCGTATAGCAATAGCGGTATGTTACTAAGTTCAGGGCTGTCAATATGATTTCTAGGTACAGAAAATATGATGTTGGGTATGGGCATGAATTTGACAATTAAAAAAACAAGATTGAGACGATTTGTTTCCAGATAATTAAAAGTTGGGTAAAACTCCGACATCATTGAGTTCGAATTTATCACTTTCGGACGTTTACAATGATCAGTGATCTGATCATGATACTGATCATTGTAAACATCATTTTTGGATAATCTGTGGTTCTTATATGATCTGAGGTGTTGACCGTTATTCGTAAGAGACTCAAAATTGGAATTAGAAATCAGATCGGCAGTCTTGTGGCGGATGATGATCTTGCAAATCAATCGATAACTGATCGCGGATTTCGTTTTAAAATATCATCAGAACTGCAAATCTCTGCATATCGTTTGGGACAAATGGAAGGCATCTACAATTTTATGCCGAGTCCGACGGCTGAATTGAGAAGGTTCTTTAGGAAAGTCATACATACTCTCGGATGTTTGTTAGACGTTCGCCAGAGTTGGCGCAGTAGAAAACCCCGTAAGATGTAATTTCTGCAGTCCAGCACTTCGCAGCAACTTGGCTTATTCTTTTAAATCTGTTCAGATGAAAGAACTTACGACTGGACAACAATTTTTGGCGAGACTAACGTCAGCCATGAATCAAAGAAATACAAGATGACAACATTGGGATGATTCTTTGTTTTTGTTGCAAAATTTGACAGCTTGCAGAAAGCAGATTCCGAAATCTATGGGAACGTACTTAGGTACATATATTTCTTATTCTGGGACGTATCTGTGTAACGTCATGGACAACCTAACCTAACCTATATTTCGTTCAGTCATGAACGTCAGTTTGGTTTCATTCGAAAATCTGCAACATCATTATTATCGAGTGCTGTACGCCACACAAAAGAAGCACCGAGATAGAAATAAAATCCCTCTCTATACATACCTTTTGGACAACCGATATCGATATGTATATTATAATCTTCTTGGTGAGCTCAATGCACGAAGCCCGAGTCGAATCAGACTACGCGTGGGCTATTGGGAAAATATAGATCACGTAAATTGCCATTTTCGTGGTTACGTGGTTTTTATGCCGACTTTTGTAACTTACTTTAGCTTGGGTACCTGGTCATAGATATATACCAGGTAACAGTAAAGCAGACGGACTAAAAAGGAACGGCACGAAAATGGAACTCTCTACTGGTAAAGGAGAGCCCCGTTGAAACTATAAGATACAACATCTCCACAACATGCTAACGAGAGATGGCGGCATCTTGACATCTGTAACCATGCAAAACAGATCTGGCCACGGATAATTCGACGCAGGACGAAGCTCCTGTAAAACTTCAGTAGAACACATATCGGAACTCTTGTTCTTGTTCATACATATCGGAAATTTTGTACAGAGGTTCCCTTTATGATGTATACAAGGAATAAGGAAGGTTATTTCGAAATTGAACCCCTAAAGGGGTAAAAGGGGGGTCAAAATTTGTATGGGAACATTTTTATTTTTCATCCGATTGACTTCAAACTCGGTTTGTGCACTCTCTATAAAAAATCAAGAAAAGTTATTTCTCAGATTTTGGAAATTTTGTTTGGGGCCCCCGAGTTATTAGCGATGATTATTATTAAGGGGGCCTTTTCCATAACTCACGAACCGTTCATCGTATCAATTAAGAACTTTGTAAAGCGTCCCAACCTCTGTGAGATATAATTAAGGGCTAATTGTTTCCCCTTAGTCTAAAGATGGTGCTCATCATTTCGGTGTATTTGACAGCTAAGAAATATGATTTGTCCCGTACAAAGTGGCTTAGTCTGCTATAGTATGATCTGTTCTGTGTTCAGATGCCAGCGCTTCACTAACAAATTGATATTTTTTAGAGATAATAACCACACCTTAGGTACCTAAAAAGTGGAAACTAACCGACTGTAATGGAATCTCTGTGTACCAAATCCTGAGGACTGCGCGATCGAAACCGCGGGCAAAAGCTAGTTATATATATGTGGCAATAGACAATTTTGAGCCCTTAGTTGCACGACAGGATCAAATCCCTCTAATCTAGATGGCAAAGTACCAATCTTGTTTAACAGATAAGACAGAATTGGTTATGGCTTATGGCATGGGCGATTCTTTGAATATTTTAGGCTGTTAAATTTCTTTTTACAGGCAGGCGTCCGTCCCGTCTAAACAATCAGGAACCACGGTTGGTCATAAGGCTTGGCTTCTCTCGGTTCACGTTCGTTGTTGGACGGCTTTCTGATGACATATACTGATCGTGGAACAGTGAATTGCTGTAGAGCCTTCTCGAAACCGCGCTTGACGTATCGGAACCACGTATGCCTCTCTTGGACCACGTTTTCTGCCGATTTCTGGACCAATGCCCTGGAACCAGGGCCTCTCAAAAACTAACATGGTTTTAGCGATCTACCACTTTAAGTAGATCTTAGTATAAATGGTTTATTGACTAAATAGATATTGTACTTGTTCCCTTGCACAAAGCTTGTGTTTCTTTAAAAAGACCCCTGGATTCGGCGGGTTATACTCCAGCATTAAATAAAATGTCCATCATTCGATCTGCAAAATGGAAAGTTCTCTGATTTGTTCGAATTGCAAAAGCGAGTGACGCATGGTGATATTCAGCAGCCAATTCTTAAACAGTTCAACATTCACTTGTGGGTGGGAGTCTTCTCCCGGTCAATTTTGTCTGCTTCTGTAGACTAAACCGCCAATGGAAAGAGCTGAATACGTCAGTCAATTTCACCCTCACACGTAGAATTTTCAGACTTCGTTAGAGGGGATAGGCGGGGGGGTTAGACTGCTTCGTTCACCCTTCGTCGATTTCCCCTGCCGCAGTCTTCCTGTCTGATGCTACCCTCCTTACTAACGGACTGTCAGAAGCTACAAGCATTGGGTTAGACTGTTTCGGTCACTCTCTGTCTGTTTTTCTGAAGACTAATCGCCAACGGGAAGGGCTGACCAGGTTAGTCAATTTCACATTCACACGTAGAACTTTCAGACTCCGTTAGAGGGGATTGGACTGTTACGGTCACTCCTCGCCTTTTTACCGCAGACAAATAAAGGCGCCTTGGGTATGCAAATCGATACAAAAATTAAAGCTGGATCCTATCGGGAGTGCAAATCTTAGGTGGACAAGTGGAAATACACGTCTAGCGACAACAAAAATCTGGCCTCAGCTGGATTTTAAATGCTCTAAGAGCCGTAAGGCTCGCCTCAGATGTCAATTACTTCTACTAAATAAATATGGAGAATCGGTCGGGCTAAGTATCAAGCCAATGCCAATGCCCAAATATCAACGGAAGCGTATTACTTTGAAGCAAACACCAATTGGATAGGTGAAACACTTTTGTATCGTTTAAAGCAGAAAAAAATGCTCAATGCTATCCACCCAGTCTTTTGTGAGTCTAAATCACCCGAAAACGACTACAAACACTCTTATACGCAATCAGCACACCATTTCAAAAGGTCTTCCGGACAAATTTCGATTTTTAAATGGCAATCAGCATAATTTGTCCATTCTCCGCAACGTGCTCTAAAGATGGAATTTTTTTTCTTTCTTTTGCAAATTGCTTACTAAATTCCAAGAAGGTGTAATAAAATTTTAGAATCTCTGTAAAATATTCATGGCAACATCATTATAACTCGAGCCTCCTCGACATTGACTGCCTTCAAAATTACGTCTCAATTACCAAAGATAATTGGGACAACAAGGTCTCCTCCCAATTTCATAGACGATTTCACTTGAAAAAGCGAATTTCCCCATCAATGAGCTTCTTAATTCCTTTATCAAAATCATTGGGCATTGAGTCATTGACAGAGACAACGAAAGACTGTCAATTATTAGACGGCCCTAATTAAGATTAACATTTTAAAAGGACTTCTATTTTGCACAGTTGAATAAAAAACACGGTCCCATCTCAAGAGTTCATTGTACTGGAATTGTCTTGGCACATTTTTATGATCTCCTCTTAGTTTTGGTCTAAAACCGCACTCTTTACACAACATCCTTACCCAAATAGAGACCAAACAAACAAGGCACACTTAACAGACTTCCTACCCTTGGCGCGGCTCCACTTAAGTAATTTTGTCAGCAAACATTTAAGGGAACACACAAAATACCTGCTGCCACTAACTAGTGACACGACAACACTGCCAGGAGGACACCATGCATTTGGTATTTCCTTTAACACATTCTACTTCCTTCCGGACGTCACCACACCATCCGAAGACCATATAGACCACCCTCATTCCATTTAACATAGTGTGTGTGTGTTTGTGTGAAATGAAGACGTTCTTTGGCCTTTGGCATTTCTAGGGGGGGAAACTTCTTCTTATGTATACCAAACCAACATTTTCAACGACGAAAAGTATGTGTGCGGTAAAAATAATGTTTCCTCTCTTCCCCCATCCCGCATTTCAATGGCATTATCCTGTGCAACGTATTCTTCTGCTAATGGGCACATGAAGCACGTACACTTAAAACATCCGCACGTATGAATTGTTACACTGCTGCATCTTTTGTTAGAGCGCGATGTGGAAGGCGCCTTTATCCAAAATCAAAGCACAAAAGGACGATGGAATATGCACTGAGAATGAGAGACATATAAAGAATCCAATGTAGTGTAGAAGAAAATGTATACGTGTAATCCTTTTAACACAAAATCATGTTCTAGATTTACACTTTCTTTTTTTAGACCAAGGATTCCGTGTGGCATAGTTTGGGATCTACAAATAGATATGTAGGTGACTAATAGAGAACAGCATTCAAATTGAGCATCTGAGGCTGTAATGAACCCACTTTTAGGTGTCGATTTAAAACTTAGGGGGTTCGAAATACTTTACACATTTCGCAATCGTAAGGACGAATGATAATTATTGTTTTCCCAGTGATTCGATTGATGCTAGGCACATGTGAAAATTTCTTTAAATAAGTAGATGTATGGGAAGTGGAACTGAGAGCAAACAAAAAATCACACAAATAAAAATCGTGCATCGAATTGATTTCCTCTGATTAATTTTTGGCTCAATGCAGTCACGTAGCGAGTAGGTCATTCGTGGAAAATAAAAAATTATAGATGAAAAGGACGAGACAAAAATCCATTTAAAAAAATGTTTTTAAATGCTGTGGAATATCTAGGACCTATTCTACAATAATATTGTGTCTGTGTATATATTCGAAAATATAAAAGCTTAGTATGTGTTATAAAGGGTTTTTCAACAGGGACGCTACAAAAGTAGAGCGACAGGGACAGCAAACGACGCCGAATTTCTTGCCGCTCTTTTGACATTTCTCTTCAGTAAGGTTTGCCATTTCATGATGGAAAGATATACGAGCCAACAACGAGTCGAAATTATTAAAATTTACTACCGAAATTCGGAGTCAGTGGCCTCAACGTTAAGAGCGCTACGTCCAATTTATGGTCGTCATAATCGTCCTAGCAGATCAACAATTCAGCGTATAGTGGAAAAATTTGAATCCACAGGCACAGCACAAAATGTTCCCGTGCCAGTAAGACAAAGAAGTGCCCGTAGTGTCGAGAATATTGCTGCCGCTGAGGCTTCAGTTGAAGAAAGCCCAAATGATGAACTTTGTACGAATATCGAACTTGAAATTGCAGCAGTATCGGCTGATTTAGGCTTGAAAACCGTCGATTTATGCCTGAACCGTCGGGTTCAGCGTCTGGACTTCTGCTAGCGTGCCCGTGGTGGCCATGCAAAAGAAATCGAGTTCCATACATAATGGCATCGAACGTACTTCCACAGGAATAAAGAATTTCATTGATATCCAAAAACGTTTTTGTTTTATTTAAAAAACTTTTGTAGCGCTTTTATTGGAAAACCCTGTAGGTAAATGGCGGACGGACAAGGAATCCACACATAAGACATAAGAATAGACTGCGACCTCAATAGGGGCAATTGTTATGTCCTCTGTACACATAATGGTCTTGGAATTAACAATTTTTAAGTAGATCCGTAATAACTACTAGGTACGTCTTGGCAATCAGATCAAGTGAACCTCTTGGCGCTAACTAGTTTTATGAGTAGTTTACCATTGCGGACGCAGATACACTGGCGATCACTAGGATAAGGCCATACATTTTGTAATAAATACATTTTGCTCCAAGCGACATGTTCTCATGCAAAATCCATTCGATGCTCCTTGTGTCAAGTACATCTCAAAACAGATTTCTGAAATTTTCTTCTCTGTATAGTACCACTTTTTCGTATTATCCTTCGGACCGTTGCTATGCTGGCTGATACTCCGCTGTTGACCGTTATTTTGGTCGCTGGTAGAGTGGGATTTGAGGCAAGCGGCAAGCCGCAATGTTGTCGTTTCTGCTGTGTGTCCTTTTTGATTTTTCTTATAGTGTTGTGGATCTGCAAGATAACTTTTTACAACAGTCTAACTTCTATTAAGGTTCCTCGCAATTTCTCGGCCTGAGAGCCCTTACTCCTTGAAAATATCTATTTTTACTCTTTCTGTCGATGTCAAAGTCTTATTATAAACATTTAAGTGGCCTCAACTCCAAATGCGTTTCGCCCCGATGTGGTGGGTGGGCTCATCAGCTAGAGTCTAGCTAGACGCACTATTTACTCGATGTTTATCGAGACTATAGGCGTATTTTTTTGAGAATCTATGGCTGGCTCACTTTTACTTTTACATGGAAAACCTTTATACTCACTTTTGGTTTTGTTATACTCACTTCCCAAAAAAATACGCCATATATGGAATCACAATCACAAAGTGACTTTGAATCATAACCTAATACGAGTCTTTGGTCAAAGATATAATCGCATAGGATTATTTGCCCGTGGCCTATTTAATGCTTACTAAACTGCATTCATTTCTTGAATTTATTCTTGACTTGAAAACTTTTTGGCTGTCGAAGTTTTTCCGGAATCAATTTTTTTTAAACTAAATAAAAGCAGTTCTTTTCAACGTTTTTTTTTTTTTAATGTTCTTAACAAAACTTGTGAAAAGATCGCTCCTGTAACGAAATACTTGCAATGGCCTCATTCTAGTGGCGCATCTTCTTATACGCTTTTTAAGTAGTTCATTGTTTTTTTTTTTTCAATAATTTGGCCTGTCAATAATTGATCACCGTAATTACTGACATTAAAAAGAAAATTACGGGCGACAATTTTTTATTTTTTATTTTTTGTATTGGAGGTGCCACGCCCTTTTGTCCAACTTTGACCAATCTTCACAGGAGCACTCTAGGGCCAATACCTAAGATTATCTGTAAGTTTGAGCTCAATCGATTCTGTGGTTTTCGAGATATACGATTTTGAATGTTTTTCTTTTATCACGCCCCTTTGTGTGATTTGTTTAGCCTATCACCCGATCATCGTAATTACCGACCTTTAAAAAAAATCAACTAAATTGGTTGAAAATGATGGGCGGCAGAGGGAAATGTATAGAGATTGTTGGGAAAATACCTGTTCACGGGTATTAAAAGTTTCCGGGTACAAAATTTTCAACAGGTTTATAGAGAGTGAAAATCGAAATGGCCTCATCCTAGTGATGGCCATTGTATGCGTTGAGTTGCTTCAACTATCCGTGAGAATGTAAATGCAGGTGACATACTGATAAATCTACTGCATTATGTTTTTTTTTTTAACTTGACATTCGGAATTGTATTTCTTCATATGTGAGTGGGGAAAGTTTTGGTCTATTATAGATCCCCAGCTAACACCTTGAAGAGTAAATCTGTTTCCTTAGAAGAGTTCCCCTTGCACTCAGATTACTTTTAGAAACATTTTTGTTGGTTTATTATTACGGCTTTGCGAAAGAAGAAATCTGTCCTATAGCACTCTCTCTAATCCAGTTTCCTTTCAGGATCTAAAGATGAGAGTTAGCTCCAGTGATGGTATTGCTTCACCTGGTTCTCTCCCAACTATTTCAGTCTGTTGTGGGTCAATGTCCCAAAAACAGAATCTGCAGAGAACTTCTTCAGATATACCTAGATTTTTTTGACGCTCCTTGAGTCTATAATGCCCAAATTAGATACCTGTCAGATTAACTTTGCTTATGCCATTGGATGACTGGAATCTTTTCCGGTATGTTGGCATAGAAGTCTCTTAGTTGTCCCGAGTGTTGCTCGGGGTTGTAGCCTCGTTTACTTTGTCTAGTTTTTTGAATTCTTCTTTGAAGTGCTCATCTACTATTCCGCAGAAAGGTTCAGGACTATAAAAGTTACTGGTAGTCCATTTTCTTGCTAGGAAGTCGGCCATTTCACTACTCTTAACCCCACATGACCAGGTACCCAACAGAAGTACCACACAAGTTTAAACTTAACTATGTACGAATCAAGGATATACCATGATAGCAGCTTGGCTAACTGATATTGTAGCTATATCGCTCTTGGCTTTGTTTCTGTCGAGGTTAATTTGGACACGTCTATCTATGCCAGAGATTTCAGACTAATAAATGCTGGTGCACTTTTTCGTATCGATTCAATTTTTGGTTGTATAGGCCCAACAAGTTCAGTTGTGAGTTTATCTGTGTTCCACTTTGTTGAGTGATTGCTCAGTTCCTGGGTTGTAGATTCATTTCTTCAAAACCTCTTACTACTGAGTTTGA
Organism: Cheilosia soror; assembly: GCA_949372485.1. Taxonomy (NCBI): domain Eukaryota; kingdom Metazoa; phylum Arthropoda; class Insecta; order Diptera; family Syrphidae; genus Cheilosia; species Cheilosia soror. Next base: position 31,088,691 of record OX443561.1, on the reverse strand, counting down.
TCAACATTTTTTTTTAATAAATTCGTCTCTGGGAAAGACCGGGAGCGATTTATTTTAAGTAGTAAATCGATTTGCTTTTTCGCGATGCACTTTTTTCTATCCATTCATTTTAAAAGTTCCGTTCCCATAGGGGCAAAAGCCAATAAGACAATTTTGTACCTAGGTCTATCAAATCAAGGAACAACATACTAAAGTTTCAACTCAACTCAACTCTGGCCAAGTACGGAACCTTCCGTGCGCGAGTGATACTCGCACTTGGCCGGTTTTACTTGCACATTCCTCGAACATAACACCGCGTCTCCACGAGCAATATTTCATAGCTTGCCATATAGTATTCTATGAAAATTGCTCGTGGAGACCACAAATAGTATTCTATGAAAAATGGTATTCCATCTATTGCTCAGCTCATAGCTTACTATCGATAGTATTCTATGGGGTGCACTTTTTTGTTGTGACGCATGTGTTTTCGTGTGATGGCTATGGAAATAGTAAGATATGAAATGCCCACCCTACATTTTATTGCATACTATCGTTATTTCTTTCTATGAGAAATGACAGATGGCAAGCTATGAAATATTGCTCGTGGAGACGCGGTGTAAGGTGCAAAGCATTCCAATATAGTAGAACCTCCATGGCTGCAGTTGGGCTAGTTCTCATATCCCCTGTAATACATACAAATGCATGCCAGTCTTTGCACTTTATCGAGTATGTATCTACCCAGAAAATGGTTAAATCGCTCCATATATGATCATTGGTCTCACAATACAAATAGGTGATGTGTTTAAGCAGCATTTCCAGCAGCGGCTTAATGTTCTGGATAGTGAGCTGAGTAGGTGTCAATATGGAGTTCCTAACTTGCCTTCAGAACATGTGCAACATTGGGCGAATGGACACTAATATCGGTGATGCTAGAATCTGAACTGAAGCAACGTGCTCGTGGTCGAAGAAAATGGAAGGCTGAGGCGTTTCAGACAGAGACTCGTCGTTAAGTAAATATAACTTAGGACAACATTCCCTTACAAGGAGATAGCAGTCCTCCTAAGTCTCAACTAAAATGTTTGAAATTTTTCGGTATGCAATTTAAAGGTACTTCTTCTCTTTAGACCATATTGCACTAATCAGAATCACGTTTTGTCAATCCGTGTTTCTTATTCTGCAAATAGGAAATGTGTTCATATAGCTTTGGCAGCAGTTCTAGACAGTGTTTGCTACAAACGTTTACACACAACCTCAAACACTTTCGTGTATGTATGTATATTCGACAAATTTCAAACGGTCATTCTGACGAAAAGAATTCAAGGACCCCTTCCAATCCAAGCAAACTTACCAACACTTCGTGCCTGATGGGCAAAGAAAACTCCTTTTTATTGTGCTTCCATATCATTGCCCTAGTTCTTAATTAAAATCCAAACAGATGCCAGTGCTCAGGCTCACCCATTGCGCAACGTATCACTTACAACAACCACCCTTTCCTTCTTAATCACATTTAAATTATAAATTATAATTAAAATCAAAATGCAAAACCACTTACAATATATTTCTGTCGTTTGTCTCCACCAAGTGCCAGCTGTGACGATCGCCCGCTGAACTGCTGCCTCTTGCATGTTGTTCAACACCCCTTAATCCAACTCCGGTGGTGGTTGTCATCGTTGCATCACTGTCGCCACTGTTATCCTTGTTAGATTGCTCCGCGGTCGCATCATCCTCATGGGCCAAGTACCACTTGGTCTGACTTTCAGGCTCTCCCTCCTCATTGTTGTTATCCTTTTCAGTGCATGGCTTCTTGGACAGATGTCCACTGTCGAGTTCAAATTCTGTGACAGATTCGCGACCACTATCGCAGGCTGTTGATGCTCCCTTTGTTGTAATCACACCACTCTCACTGTTAATATCAATTTGAACACTATTTTCATTTTCCAGGGAAATTTTCTCATCACCTGCAACAACGATGACCTCAGACATTTTCATTAAAAATCGGATTTTCTTTTGCAAAAATTTTATTATTTAAAAATATTTGACAGCTGATTGGGTAGGGTAGGTATTTATTTCCCTTTTCCCGGCAAAACTTTACAAAAACACACACACGCAAACACGAAACAAATTCAAATTTGATTTTTTTTTTTCGAAGGAAACAAAGCGAACAGTACTCGTCCCGATTCCTTTTGACTTTTTCTTTTCTTCTTCAGGAGGAATACTTCCACATGACAGACAAATAGGTGGGATATTTTTTGACACTAATTAAACTGATACATTGCATTTTTTAAAAAAATGATTCACTTGCAATAAACGCGATTATACAATAAAAATAAACAAAAAAAAAATCGATTTACCGAAATAATAACCGAACGCAGGAGCACTGTTGTTCAGCAGCGTCCAGTTGTTTACACTCTCACAACTTTTTTATCAATGAAAAACTGAGACGGAAATATTGGAACGACACCGTTGCTGACGAAACGGAGCCGGTGCTGTTTGTTTGTGTTGTCTTTTGTGTGCAATTTGCTTTATGCGCGTTCAACAGAAAGAGAAGAGAGAAGCAGCGCGAATTTATTTTTCGGTGATGAGACGGAGAACGAAATATAAACAACTGTTTGAGAAGATGTGGTTTAATTCTGAGAGATTTCGTGCAGTGGTTGAATGTATGGTATTGCCAGATAAGAGATTTCTTTTAAAGAAAGAAGGTACAGCCATTATTGTGGATGGGAATAATTATGTACTTATAAAAATTATAATTGAGTAAATAGATTGCGAAATAATACACATTCACAACGAGCGAAGTTTAGTTATCCAAAACAAGTTGTGGTTAATTAAACTGACAGCTTTGTAAAAATAAACAAACAGCACACTCACACTTGTAAGTAGAAAACATTTTATTTGGTGTTTGGTAGATTTTTATCAAGCTTTACACAAACTGTAAAAGCTGTGTTAGGATAAACGGCGTTAAATCAATACCTTTCACCGAGGGCGTTGGACTTCGCCCGGGGTGCGTCTTGTCTCCTCTCCTCTCCTTTTCATTACTTATATGGACTGGATGTTACAGGGCAGTCTTGGCGAGGAACATTTCGGCTTGGGAGATCCGAGGATAAGTCATTTGCTCTTCGCTGATGACTTGGTCATGATCATTCTTGCGTCCTCTCAGGACTGCGAACTTCAGCGCGTACTCGAACGGTTTTTAGCCGTTTTTGTTGAAGCTGATATGAAGGTTAACGTGAACAAATCTGAAGTGATGGTCGTCTCCTTCAATGCACTCTGCATGTTAGTGGATTCCCATTGAAACAGGTGGAGAATTTTAAGTATCTCGGGGTTTTTTTCACGAGTGATGTTAGGAGCAATGCCGAGTTTTCCTGTAGGATTGGTCAGGCTGGGTCAATTTTGAGACAGCTTGGTCATTCTGTTATTAGGAGGACTGAACTTGGTTTCAGCTAGATTAGATTAGATTAGATGATATGTCGGAAGAGCCTTCACCGGCCCTGGCACTGCGGCCACTGTAAAGGAGCCTATTGTGCCTTCCCTGGGGAGATCTTTTGACTCCGGAGACAGTTAGGAAGATAAGAATCTTCTTTGGGGGTAAGTCAGCAAGTCTTGCTGTAGAAACGATTTCTTCACCAAGGACTTTCTTTCTGAGGCGGAAGAGAGCCGGACATTCCATGAGAATATGAAGAGAGGATTCATCGCACTCTGTAGGCACAGTCTGCAAGTGAGGTCCGGTGAGATTCAAATTCGGTGAAGATGTTTTTTCACAAGACCATGGCCAGTAATACCTGTCAGGATTCTTAAGTTGTTTTTGTTCGGATTAGTAAGAAAATATGATTTTCTGGGGGCGAATTTTAGGAAGATCTGTTTGGTGCAGTTCGGCCCAGGTGTTTTAAGCCAGAGTTCATTAGATTCGATTTGAGCTAAGCTTCTAATGTATTCCCTAAAGCATCCCTTACTGACACCGCAGAAGGGTTCAGGTCCGACGAGTGGCGTTGTTGCGCCGACTTTAGCCAGTGACAGGCGTCCTCTAGGTAGACCCAGGATGAGATGGTTAGACCGATTTTATAATCTCTCCTCTCCCCGTATGAGGATTGCCCTTGATGAATTACAGTCAATGGCGGAGAATCGAAAGCTATGGACGGTCTAATTAAGCGGCCTACAATCGCAAACCACTTAATGGATAAGCGGGCCATTGAAAGTGAATGAATGAACGAAGTTTGTGAAATGGGTACATTTTCTTCTACATACTTATATCAGCTAATAGCAGCTCTGTGTCTTTCGTCCCCGTCTCTATCAAGGATCGCCGAAAAAAAGAATGTCGTGAATGAAAAAAAAGAGTTGCCAACGCATATCTCAGATAGCAAAATTAATATTTAAAAAGAGCATTTAGTCAATGGGGAAATTATAACGAGGCACAAGCAAATATTTTAATTCAAATTAAAAAATGTAGTTCCAATCACACTTATTGTTAGACGCTCATTCGAAGAAGCAATCGAATGGTGATTACGAAGACAACGAAGCACTAGAACAACTCTGTCATTAGAATGAGAGGATTGCTTAAGTTCCATTTCAAGTTACAGCTCCAATGAATCTGAATATGGTCAAAAAAATGTTTCTTCTAATGACAAGTTTAGTTCTAGAAATATTTTATTATCTACTTTATGTCTTCTGCTTGCTATTTTTTGTTGAAACTAAATTGAATAGACCCGTTGACAGTTAGACACCACTCACCATAGTGACAAGTCAATGAAAAGCTCGGTTGAATTGGCATTTTGTAATTATTGAGGTAGAACTGATTATGTGGAACATCTGCTTACAGGGAATTTTTGTTTATTCTTGTTAGCCTCAGAGTCTTTGTTTTGACATTGAACACATACAAAGGAAAGAATGCTAGCTAACTAACAAATTTTTCCATTTATCGTTCCAAGTCCTTTGGCTTTTGGACTTATGATTTATTGCTACTTTCACTAACAGCTCTTTCTTCATTCCAAATAAACCTCCAAATTGACAATCGCAACTGACAGCTGACACATTAATGTGAATTGCTTTTGAATAAAATGTCAAAAAAATGTTCACTCGTTTGCTATCCTTTAGTCTTTAACTCATTATTCAGAGAGACCACTTGGTCGATGCGAAAACATGCACTAAATCGAATTCAACTCGCAATTCTGTACTAAATAAGGCCAATAGATATTGAATTTGTTATTATACTAGTCCTTTTTTATCCGAGTTAGTTTCCTGTTCCAAGCCTAAGCACTGATACCTAATATGCGTCGCAAGGTTACCTGGACACATCAAAAACGTCACCGACCGACAGTTGTAGACTGAATCGATGGACTTGCGTTTTTAATTCATACATCCTAACAGATACTCATTTTAAAACGTTCACATATTTCTATAACAATTTGTTTTGTTTCAAGTTGCAGCAGTCAGGACTCACAATGAAATTAAAAATAATATTATTACCAACGGTTTCAGAAATTAAACACATCCATTTTGAAAAACCATAAACAGTTTGAGATTCAGTAGAAAACTGCGCGAAATTTCCATTAAAATGGTTTGATTTGAAAATCTTCATAAACTCAACACTTTTTATGTTATCTGTTACAACTGACAAGACGTGATACCAACAAGAACAACCCTTACCACCCCCAATCGAGAATAAGTGATACTTTCCCGCTAAAGCAAAAGAGCGCAACAGCTGCCGCTTATCGTTATCAAAAAATCAATAAACCAACCTTCCCCGAGAATATTGAGATACCCAAAACACTATCCATTTTTAGCAATGGCAACCAACACCAACGGAAAGAAAGGCATCGCCATCGACATCCTCTCTTGAACTGCGCATGTTTATTTTCCGGAAAAGGAAATGCATCGCGAGAAGGGGATGGAAAAATTGCACGTAATGCAGACAAGACACAATTGCATAACACCTAAGGGTATGCAATTATATCGCGTAAGAATTCTTACATAATGGCGACGGAATATGGAGCACATTTCCGGAAACAAACAAACTCACTGGGTTATCTTATGAATTGTACGATTTCAATGACTTCAAAGATTGTATCAACAAAATGAGGTCATTTATATTTCTGTGGATATTGCAAGCAATATCAATTGAGGACAGCGATAGAGATTTCTTTGAACGAGACATACGTGTGATGACGTCCGCTACAGTTTGAGAGTACCTGCGCTGTTATGTATGTGACCTTTGAATTTTAAATTAAAAATATAGCTTAAACTTTGAAGTGAGAATTTAGGCTGTGAAGAAAAGTTTCGCAAAATAATTTGAAATGCTAGGAATTTGGCCAAACGAACGCGAATGTTTTAAGTAGTCGAATTAAAAAAAAATATTCGGGAAAGCATTATATCCAATAGTGTCTTGATCTCAAATGCATTGCGTTTAAAAGATTTTTACATTGAGCTAAGTACCTACGCAGCTTGACCGACAACTAAATTTTGACATGGACTGCTTTGTCACTGAAAACAGCTGTTGCTGTTCGTTGAAAATAACTTGTTTCAAAAATTCATCGACGTGAAAAAGAGTTATACCTATATTTTTACTGCGCTTTCTTCTTTCCTTGTCCGCTATTCTTTGATCTCAAATTTTTCACCTTAAAAGGATTATTCATTGAGGTATTCATTAAAAAACCTTACTTTTCCGCAACACAAAAACACAACAGAACACCACCACCATGATCTGTTAAAATTTAGCTTGAAAAAATGTGCCGAACCATTAATGGGCGCGCTAAATTCTGACAGATACATGCAGTACAGCCTGGATATGAAAATTTGATCATGTAGAAAGAAGCGTACCGCTCGGCTAAATGGATTTAGCTTAAATATTTAGCTCAGCAAAATTTTGAAGAGAGTTTTGTATGGGAGCTAAAATTTTGCTCGAGAAGCGTAGTAAAAGCCTTATTTTCGAAGGCTTTGTTCAATAAGGTAAAACTCGTTTATTGTGCAGATTTTTTTTGGTGTCTAGCCTGTCTAGACGCGTCCTTTCAGTAAATTTTTTTTTGCGTGCCATTTTTATGCTTGTCGACGTTTTGGGGTTAAATGCCACATTTTTTCATAAAAAATGCCTCAAAAAATATGAAAGGAAGAAATAGATTTAAGCAAGAAGAATGATTGGTTAAGTCTGTTTGTGAAGTAAGGAAAAGGAAAAATTAAACCGTGGGAGGTCTAAAAGATAGGTACTCTTAAACTCTACCGCTTTCAAAACGCCATTTTAAAACTAGCTGCGTGAAAAAAATAAATTTCCAAATATCTATTGGAATTGAAAAACGAAAATAAGATGGTTAGATACAAAAAAAGAACTTCAAAATGTAGGTTATCCGAAAAAAGTTTTATCAGTACCTAGGTATACGCAATATGGCCTAAGGCTTTTCCGACAAAATGGTGTTAAATGTAGATTTAATATAGTGAAAGGAAAGTAGCTGGCCGCAATTGGTTCGATTCTATCATGGTGCGTAATCCTGATTTAAGATTGAGAAAGGTGTTTCAATTGCTCGAGTACTTGCCATGAATAGAGATGTAGTAGATGTAGTAGATGCTTAATTGCTAGGGCCCATACACGACACAGACACGTCGCTGCAAACCAATATATTTTGTTGTTGTGCTCATGTCTGCGCAGATCGTCTGTGTCGTGTGTATCCATGTCGACTGTTCTCAGCGACCGTCTGCGTGAATTCAAAATTTTTGGAATTTTTCTTGGTTTGCAACAACATGTCTGCGTCGTGTATGGTGAATTTTACACAGACGAGCGAGAAAATTCACGGCGTAATCATAATTGAAAGCCTCTCGCTTGGAGAAATAGGTTATAGGTTCCCTCATTAAAGTTGTTTGTTTAGTTATTAATGGACTTACCTATTTCTAATGGACTTCATTCAATTTCCTTCATCCATTCGGCCAAAATTAAAGAAGTCGGCAGGCTGTATCCGCCATTTTCACGACCCGACGCGTGTGGCGAAAGCATGTTTGCACAGACTTAAGGTCTGCAGCGATGTGTCTGTGTCATGTATACCTACGGCAAGATTTTCTGCCTACTCTATGATAAACCGTCACCTAAATATTTAGGTGCCTAAGCACATTCAACGGGGCCAATATTTACTTTGTATACCTAGGTACTTAATATGTACATACCTTCAATTTGCCCACCAGGCAATTGAATTTTGACATAGTCCCAATCGTATCTGGTAAAATTTCGACTGTATCACGTTCAACATTTCTTTCATGCATTTTCACTGGCCCTACGAACTAAGTAACACATGGAACTCCCACAAAATTTGGGGTTTAATTCATATAACGTAACTCCCACGATTTTCAGGAGGAACTAAAACCCAAATCTATAGAAAGAACTAAGTTCCAATATCAGAATTGGGTCCATTAATGTATATACAAAGTTTCGCATGGAATTAGATGTGCATATAATATTTAACCTCGCACCTACTCCAAACCCAACAGTGACCCCAAACAGGGGGTTGCAGGGGACAGCATTATACTTCACATAGAAGGTAATAAGTTGGAGTAGCTTATGTCGACATAAGCGAAAATCGATTTTTTTGCCTTCTAGTATTCCCTGATTTAACAGCATTTTTTTGGTCTGGGTCTCATAATTTTTTGCCACTAATAAACCGTTGAATTAAAAAAAAACCTAATAGCTTAAGTTTATTTGGACACTATTTGCATTAACATAATGGCTTATGTCTATATAGAATATTATCATTTTTAAATCTTTAAAAAAATATATTATTTTAAAAACACTTAAGTCATGACATAAGCTATTTAGGATATTTAGAATTCAAGAAGTTTGTGTCTTATATCGACATAAGCTATTTTCAACTAAATTTATATTTGATCATTATTGTTCTTATGTTGAATTAAGCCATTTAAAAAAAAGTGATTAGGGTTTTTCAAAATAACTTAAATTGACATAAGCCATAAAAATAAAGAATTCAAATTTGTTAAATCATCTTATGTCACTTAAGGTACTTAATTGACTTAAAACAGTTTTTTTGAAAATAGCTTAAGTTTCAAATTATGCTATTAGCCACTCTGTTATTGTTAAAAAAAAAAATAAAAAATAGCATTTTGTCCATTGTCAGTATAACTTTACTGAAAAAAATTTCATTTACCTAGCACCAGTACTTTTTCTGAAAACAATGAAATACCCGAGGAAATACCCCTTGAAAAATCAAGTGCTAATTTTTTGTTTGCTCGTACTGAAAAATGACAAAAAATGACATAAGCTACTTCAACTTATCACCACAGAGATATTTCTCTGTTCATGCATTGTAAACATTACACCGTTGAACTGTCTTACTTACTTACTTACTTACTTAGATGACGCTACAGTCCGGAGTGGACCTGGACCTCAACCAACACGCCTCTCCAGTTAGCACGATCATTGGTTAACTGGCTCCAGTTGCGCACTCCAAGTTGGTTGAGGTCCGCTTCCACTTGTGCGCGCCACCTAAGGCGAGGTCTTCCTCTACTGCGTTGACCCTCCGGGTTGGAATCGAAGACTCTTCGGGCAAGTTTGTGCAGAAAGTTCGTGAGACTGGTATGCTAGTGGACAGAACTCATGGTCCCCGTCGTCGTAAGGTGCCAATGCATCCACAGAGAGTGATAGTTTGGTGCGGATTTTTCTTCGAAAATGAGGCTGCAAACGACTCGGTCAACTGTCAAGACTTGGATTTGGACGACCTCTGGTTCATGCAGGATGGCGCGCAATTACACAGAGCCCATGCCACAAATCGTGTTATGAGCCGTCTTGGCGATGTTAATTGGACGCCTCGGAGCTGCGATTTTGCCCCTTTGGACATTTTTTTGTGTGGAACCGTGAACGACCGATGTTATGCCAACACAGGAAACGATTCAAGTACTTAAGGCCGATATCATCCAAGCAATCCGTAAGCTACAGCCCGAAACCATCAACAAAAAAATAAAAAAAAAATAAATAAATATTTGGCGCAACAGGCGGTAGACACCCTGGGCCTACCTAGCTTCTCACAACACAACCATTCGTTTTGTGTGAGTTTATATTTTTGAGACGAATGGAAGGGACCTACAATTTTATGCCGAGTCCGAACGGCGGAATTGAGAAGCTTTCTCAGGACAGTCATTTATACTCTCGGATGTTTGTCAGACGTTCGCGAGAGGTGGCTCCCACACTGTTGTATATATGTAGGTATATCCATTTGAGAGCGTGCATTCACGAATACACGAGTCTACTTGCATGCGTGATTTACTGAACTCATTCATCTAAATGAACGAACTAGTTCATTAAATTAATCTCCCCCTCTCTTTCAATGGGTATACCAATGTAATATAGACCTTCCTTGTAGGAGATAAGGACTGCATTTAAAGAGTTTTGTTCAAATTCAATAACCAATTATATCCCTGTAGTTTTCTATATCCTACCGCATTTAATAACCAGTCAATGACAATTTATTAGAGACATATTGGGAAAGTTGTCTCAACCCGATATTTCTTATACCAACATATTGTGTTCAGAGAGTGGTTCAACAACTAAAAGTGAGCTGAAAGTCTAGGGATACCTTCAGGATACACAAGCTATTATATCGTTTTAAAAACTGTCTTGTATGCACTTGTACTCATAACGAACTTTCACTGATTTCCTACAATAAGTGAGGGCGCAAGAGCGACGTTATAGAAGTAAGCGGCAGATTTAATAAAAGCTCTGCCTTCCATATCCTGGGTGACATCAGCTACAACAAAAACATCTTTAATTGTAATTATAACATTGTTTATAGCTGTTATAGTCATTAATAACTTGTCTGCACTGCTGGCATTCAAAGGGATCGACAATCCACATCCTATAAGCAAAATACAAAAATCACTAAAACTGCCTATAATGACGAAGCACGTAGCTAATTAATGTCATTTGATTATATCTTATGTCAAAGGCTCCGACGTGCTTCTCCCGTTTGTATATTATTAATTTCCTTTCAGATTCTTTGGTGAACCCAATAATAAATGTAATGTCAATGTGCTCATGCTGCTTCCAATGATTTGCCAAGTGTAACGACAACAACGATGACTAGAAGTACGATAGAAAATCTGAATCATTCCTATAATGGCTTTCACTCAGCCCTTCTTACCACTCGTTTGTTTCATCATAAAATAATAATTATTATAATCAGAATAATATTCTTATCGGAATCCTTTATTGGATCGATACTAATCTGGAGAGCTGAAAAATGTCATCATAAATTCATTTAATCATGATGATGCATAAGAATGTCAAAAGCATAGAATGCCCTTAATTGGTTGGAGAGCATGGGTTTTCATAGAATTGATGAAAGCATCAACTTTGTGAAGGACATAGAGCGTTAGTTGGGTTTTGGTTACCGAAATATTGTGTCCTTTGTATCATATTTACGATGCAATTTCAGTCAGTGTTGTGGTCAAAGCAAACACACTCCATGCATAAAAGTTACCAGAGGTTGGTAGTTTCAATGCATGACTAAGAAAGGAAAAAGGAATCGAGAGAGTGCACTTTAATGAATATTAATAGAGGATTATTAGAAACTTCCTTTTGGAATTATGTACATATATGTATGGTGTGGACTAGGGTGTATGCAAGACTTTCAAAAAACGTAAATTTGATTTCAATGGAGAATGGAAAACTTCTTAGCCCACAAGAAGAACATTTTGACTTTTATAATAAATTTTATCTGTGCATAAATTAAGACACTATACTCGTATGTAACTGAAGGGTATTTTTATATTCACTTTGTCATTGTCTATATTTGTAAAGCCAAGAAGGAGTCACCGGATTACCGGACGGAGTACATATTCTGAATCAGGATCAAATTCTGAATCGATTTATTCATGTCTGTCTGTCTGTTGAGAACACGATAGCGCACAACTGGAATGATATAGGAGGCGAATTAAATTTTGTGAGAGGTCTTCTTTTTACAGTCATCAAGTTGGTAATGATAATGGAAAGTTAAGGACGGTGGCAGACAGTACTTATACAAGCCCTCGCCCAAGCCTCAAATAAGGTATGAACGAAATATTACGTTAAAATCATGTTATAGGTGAAGGTGGTCTCAACGACACTTCCTATACGAAAAAACGTATGATGATAACTTTTCTTCTTTAAGTAATGTCAACGTCTGAACCGAACATTAGTCGGACCACTAACTTATTGTAGTCATGAAACGAATTCGGATATCCAACACAGATCGACAAAGACATACTGTGATACCTATGACTTAGAAAAGCTGTTATCCCTATCTCTATATCCTATATCCTACAACTGCAGAATAAGCTACCGCAGAAGAACAGTGGCAAGACTGCCAGCTAAGCTAGCCATGGTCACCTCTCGACCGCAACCAAGAAACACCTGGTTTGACAAACAAAATATCAACTATGCAGCAAAAGAAGGAGCAGTAAAAAGACTAGATTGGTCGCGAGCTCTACGAGACCAAAATCAGCTTCCCAGGCTAAAAAGGAGAGACATACGAGAAACGCGTTGACAATGAAGACCAACATCCCGATAGCTATTAGGCCGAATGAACCATTTAATTTAGTTGGGGAGGAAATAACCGTTTATCCCTTTACCAATGAATCGCATTATGCCATATGAGGAAAGTCAATAGTCCATAAAATTTTACAGCATTATATAAGGCATGTTCTATTGAAACCTCGCCAGCCAGCCGTTCATTTGGACAGTTGCCAGCACAATTGCCAGCAAGATGAAGCCAGCCGAATGAAATTAGGCAATACGCCTAAAAGCACACCAGCATTTCGTATAAAATTATGCAATTGGTAGAAATATTAGATAAATTCTGACATTTTTCTCTGGAATGTTGTGATATGAGATAAGAACGCAATTATAATTAAAGCAAATTGCACGGAAATTCTAAGCCACTTGTTGCTTTCAGCGCCACCTGTTTGTTCACTGTGAATTGCATTTAGCCAGCTGCCAGCCAGAGCCAGCAGCTCTCCGGCTGGGGAGAATCTCAAGAGTTGTTGCCAGCAGTTGCCAGCAGGTTGTTGTTTTAATTAACATGTGAAATGTGCCTCAACTGCCAAATACTGGCAACTACTGGCTGGCGCGGTTTCATAAAAACACAACTATAGACGAGATCAACAGCCATATCTACTATTAAAATCCCTGCAAAACTAATCCGTCTAGGTACCTATGTATCGACGAAAGTCGAAAGCCAATAAATTAGAGGTAGCGGGACAAACCAAATATTAAGGACTATTGACATGAGAGCGACCAACTGCCTACAAATGAACGATTATTCGCGAGTCCGTTAACATATTTCATGGTCGCGACAGTTCGCAAAATTCAGACATCAATTTATACCAACAATTTCTTATTTGAGGTTAAGTTTGAACGAATATTTTATTCGCTAGCTTGTGGAACTCGGATGTGGATTGCGAATAAATGTTGGTAATTTGCGCCGTTTTCGCCGTTTCCAAATTAGTGCTACACTGCTTCAAAACCCTCTAAACACTTAGTACCTACGAGAAACAAAAAAACGATTTCATGGTAAGTTCTCGGCCACGAGGGAATTGTAGAAAATTAAAATGCTGATGAGATGAACTAGCCAGAAAAGGCTAAGAATTTCCTTTTATAGGACCAGAACCTTTCTCTTCAATCCCAAGATCAGCTATAAATTCATTCATAAAAAGCGGGGAACGCAATAAATGCATCTCACATTGGAAGAACATCCCTCATCTTAGACAGGCCAAAAAAGCGATTCAACTTTTTGAAAAGATTCATCTACACAGGCATGATATCAAAAATTTAATATAGGTTCCCTAACAGGTTACCACAGTTTGCGATATCAGCTAAAGAAATTGCAATTAATCGACTCACCAGTCACCAGAGTGCCGACTATGTCTTGAGGAAGACGAAACAGCTGAGCATATCATGTGAATGTCCGGTCCTCTGTGCGGTAGCAGAATGAAGTAATTTTTCATGGAAACAGTAAGTGCAGAAGTCTTAATGACGACCTCTGCTGAATGCATCATCAGCTACTTTAGGAATGTAGAGACGCTACTCACCTAAACTGAATTTTGACGCTTCAAGAACTAAAGATCTTACAGGTTTCGTCAAGGCGTTTACCAGCAGACAAAATTTAGCCACATTGAGCCACGCATATCCCTGTTCAGATGCAAGACTTCATATGGCACACCTAAAAATATCCACAGCACAAAATCGGTAGACTATCTTCCAGCTTCTTCCTGTAGCTTGTGCTTAAATCATACCATAGGCAGTTGCAGAACTGATTTGCAAAAAAAAAGTTACTCAGGCTAAAAATAACGCTCTCACTGTGCACCGCATTCTAAGGGTATAAAAACAAATTGATTTTAATAATGACTCTGACTTCTGACACCATACCCAAAAAACACAATCTTTCCAAGGACTCATCAAATTCTGCTTCTATATTCTACCGCTGAGAAATTACTTTCCTTCACGATTGTTAGATAAATCCCTAGTGAATAATCCAGTCAAAGAAATGATTTTCCTTTTAAGTCTCCAACTGAACGAATGTTCAAATAAGAGAAAACTCTCATCCTTCCCTTTTAAGGCTTACACATAGGTACCTAGTACCTACCTACCTAAAGGTGTATCTGTTTTTTTGAATTCACAAGACTTAGTTCAAATTTAGTCTTAATTATTTTCCCCTTGTCCCACAAGTCCAATTTGCTTTTAATTACTCCCAAACCAACTCTTCTTATTTTTTTGTGGTCAAGTACGAGTACCTTTTGAAGAGTCATTCTGCACCCCCATCACGGAGTCCACTGAGAGAAAGGCTACTTTGTCTCAAGGGCTCTTTGCGTATTACTCAAATCTGGGTCACAACACATAACGATACAATAAAACCACTTGTGCATGCCGCCTTCCATCTCTGAAGCAGATTAATTAGATTTTCACAGTGGAAATCTTAAAATAACTTGTCATCATCAACATCAGCAGCAACAGCAATTAGCATTGTCCTTGATACTTCTTAGTTGAGGATCATCGTCAACATCATCTGGTAATTCTTAGGAAATCCACTTGAAAAATGCATTCTCCCTGTCTGCTAAATTGCCTTAAAGTGGCGCTGCTCCCATGACAACATAAGTCTTCCATAAAAACAACCGCTAATAGGAGGAAGTCCCTCCCATGATAGTCCTGCTTATCTGTTCAATAAAGGAGCATGGCGAAAAATTCTTGATATCAAGAGAGTGCCGAAAACGGCTATCCTATTATGTTTATGTATTATTATTGCGTTTTTCGTGTGTATCCTCGACATGAATGCCCCGCGAGATGATGATGATGATGGGGGAAAAAAACAACGAAATTATTGTAGTCCTTCGCCTTTGTTGTGTTTCGTCGTTTGGGTTGTTCTTTTGGATTATTATACTCAGCGGAACTATCGCAAGTGTACAGGATATCTTTGCCTATCTATGCGGGGTTTGTTTGAGGAAAATTTAATAATAAGCGAGATTCTTTTAATCAGAAAAAAAAATTAAACATGTATTTTCAAGTGTATTTATAGATGGGTTGGAATGTTAGGCATACATTTATACACAGAACCAGTTTCATTGTAGTTTGGTATATATATTTTTTTTTAAATTGTGCCTTCATTTCCAGATAACCTCTGCGTATAAGTTAGCGATATCCCAAAAAACGAACGCCCATTAAAAATTAATGGAATATGCGACTGGGTCGCAAGAAAATTTCATGTTCTCAAAAAAATTGTTCACTACGCGACGTTTTAAAAAAAAATTAGCACTCACGGATAAGCGAAGGTCACATTTTTGGAGTTTCCAACATCTTTGTAGGAGAAATTAAACATGAAACCCATAAGAGTGGTGGGATTTACAAAAAATCCACATCACCTACTTACGCCCCAACATAAATACAGAGCTATTGTCGGAGGTCAGTGGAGACTGCCTTGCATTCACTTTTATCTGCATCCGCAATAGAAAACACCTTTAGCATGAAAATGGCTGCATTTTTAGATATTAAACCCCAGTGCACACTTGCGCCGCAGCGCCACCGCCTTTGCATCTTAGCGGCAAAATGACGCATGCGTGCACTGCTCAATAGCAAACAATGTATTGAAAGCGATCTCGAGGAAACCTGCGAGTCTTTTTACCCGCAAGAATGACGCGCGATGTCGCAGCGTCATCGCACATGTGTGTGCACCACTAAATTTATTTGCGAGTACTGCAAGACGCAAATGCGGTGACGCTGCGGCACCGCGCGTTAAAATGATGCATGTGTGCACCGGGGCTAAAGGGTGTTTTTTTTTTAGAGCATTCGTTGCGGCAACGTATTCGACTGACAGGTTGATAGAATACACAGAAGCTTATGGAAGGTGACCCAGGAGCAACGTACGTGCCGGATGCGACGGATAAAGTAGGTTTACTTTCTACTTTTCTGTCCGTCGCATCCGTTGACAGTAGGCAAAGCGTGAGAGGAAGCATTTTTATTGGTGGAAATATAAGATAATGAGAGAAACTCTCTCTCATATGTCATCGGCTGGCAACAACGGATTCTTTGGGACTGTTCGTTCCGTCGAATACGTCAATCCGTCGACGCAACGGATGCGACGGATTCTATGGGTCGAGGCCTTGACGCCTGAACAACGCATCCAAATTGTAAAAATTTATTTTGAAAATCATGGTTCGTATCGCGCACTACATCCATTTTACGGTCAACATAATCGTCTCACTTTTGGTTGAATGGATACGTCAATAAAAAAAACTGCCGTATTTGGGGTGATGATAATCCTCAAGTGTATGTTGAGACACCGTTACATCCACAAAGACTGACTGTTTGGTGTGCTTTATGGGTTGGTTGAATAGAGCCATGATTACTGACTTTTTCGTTTATCAATTTAACAACCATGATGTGCAGGAGCTGCGGTTTCAACAAGACGGCGCGCGCTGCGTTATCACACAGCTCGTGCCACAATTGAATTATTGAAGGAAACGTTTGGTAACCGCATATTAGTTTCATGTTGCGGACCCTTGAATTGGCCTTCAAGATCGTGCGATTTAACGCCGCTTGACTATTTTCTGTGGGGATATGTGAAGTCGCTAGTCTATATGTCGATAAGCCCAAACGATTGACCACTTGGAGGACAATATTCGCCGCGTTATTGCCGATATACGGCCACAAATGTTGGAAAAAGTCATCGAAAATTGGACCTCCAGATTAGACTACGTTCGAGCCAGCCGTGGCGGTCATATGCCAGAAATCATATTTTAATTATAAAATTTTATGTCAATTTAAAAAAAATTATCTTTGTTTAATTTCATTTGAATGTTCTATACCTCTAAAAAAACACCCTTTTTCTCTCTTGAAGCTGTCAAAAGGCGAATGCACTTATACTTTGTTCACCACGATTAAAGCAGACAGTTGAGAATACGTTTCTCTCAATCATGTCAAAGGAACTACTCAAGTAAAAGAACAAGCGCTTTGACGCGGTGGTATCCTAAATATGGCACTCAAAGCGTCCATTTGAAAACGAGTGGACCTTTTTATTGTAACCATGCAAAGATGCCTTGAGGAGGGGGATAGTAAGTAAATGATTCATTTATTTACATTTCAACATAAACATAGTGTACAAAAATTATTAATTTAAGAGCTATGGCTACCTCAGCCTGGTTGGCAAATTTATAAATATAAATTAAACTAAATTTTCGAAAAATAAAAAGAAGAGCTAAAGATTCAATCGTATTCTGATATTAGTAACATTCTATATCTACTTGTAAACTGATTTTAAAAAATTGCATAAGGTTTTCCAGTCGCACTCGTTTAGAACTTTGATAGTTTCCTGCATAGTTAATGCCTGTTTTCCGAAGAAAATTAACCTTTGCGGTCTAAATATTGGGCATACACTTATGATGTGGAAGCAATCTTCTTTGGATTTGAGGTTACAGAGCGTTCAGAATTGATTGTAGCTTCCATTATAAGGGTTACCATTTAAGGTAAGAAGCTCACACCTTGCTTTGAATATCAAGGATATTTCATCATAAGTTAGTGAGTCGTTGAAATATTTTCTACATTTTAAGTTAAAGTTAAGCTGTCTATATAACAGCCTGTTTTCGGATTCCCGAGCCTTTATGATGAACTCATCTCGAATAGAGTCTTAATTTTTCTGAATAATGCGGTAAAGTTGGTCTTTCAAATTACGTAGGTTGTTCATATCAATATGTAACGATTTTCCACACGTGTTACCAATAGTTCGCCATCTTTCATACCACCAGTCCTTAATCCTCAGCTCATACAATAGGTAGCAGTTTTTTCGAAAGTCTGGAATAATCATAATGGCTGCATATCTTGATTATGAAGTCAGCTTGTGACTTGAGTGTGTTCGTCAGGAATTTCGGTAGTCCAGCTTCCAAGTATATAGCGTAACTAGGCGTATTTTGGGGTAGATTGAAGATTTTTTTTTGTAAAGTTTCTATGGAATTTTTCGATTTCTTCATGTTCATATATGCCCCCCAAACTTGAGAAGAGAGCTATTGGCCTTTTCGGTTAGGTGTTTGTTGAAATTTAAAGGTGGATTCAGTTTCCCTCCTAAATATTTAACCTCTTTAGCTGTTTCTAGAAGATGGCCATCGTATTTCCATTGCCTTTCGATATGAACTCTTGGAGATCGCGCAAAGACCATCATTTTCGACTTCTCTGATGTATTAATTATCAACCCCCATTTATTGCAGTAACATGATAAGCGACTAATCATTAGTTGCATATGTTCCGGTGATTCAGAGAGTGTGACGGGGTCATCAGCATACAACAAAACATTAATAGAAGAATTTGCAATTCTTACTCATCTGGGAAGTTAAAATAGTGTTATGCCAACTTACAGTTCTATACTATTAGATTTAGAATTATCCTTGCCCCGTGCATGTTACTGCGAACATTTGGTCGGCTGTGAATTTATACCAGGACCTGCAGTAAGCATTCATCAGTCGATTTAGCTTAGAAATACACTTTGCCGGAATGAGTACTTTACCTTTAATTACACCGCC
Organism: Cheilosia soror; assembly: GCA_949372485.1. Lineage (NCBI taxonomy): Eukaryota > Metazoa > Arthropoda > Insecta > Diptera > Syrphidae > Cheilosia > Cheilosia soror. The sequence goes on along the minus strand of OX443561.1, from coordinate 31,069,695 downwards.
ATTGTGGCCATCAAACTGCGATCCTTTGGACTATACATTTGTCAGTCCAAATATGAATATAGTGCACTAACTACATAAAAGAATGCTAATCGGTTATGGTGTAATTTTAAAAATGCAAGAACCGACACTACATACCCCAAACGTGTTAATAGTTTCATGAAAGTCCAAATATGCTCTAAGATCTAAGTACTTAAGCTAAACAAATATCCTCATTCCCATCACAATGCACTAAGGATTTCATATCCAAATGCAAACCATTTAAACGTATACCCAAGCTAGTGAAGAGCCATTAAATTATGTATTTATGAAAGGAACCTTCACAACCCCATTATGAGATCTCCCTTATGAAATAATTCACATGTACACGTTGGAGTATATCTCCTCCTTTCACATTTCATATGAAAATATCTCTCAAAGACTAACAAATTCTAATTCAAAATTTCAATAAGGATACATAATATCCGACTGCACATACCCCCAAATATTAAAGTCAATCTCCGTAAGTGAACCCCTCAAGAGAGAGGGCGACTAAGGTGGTTCCGGTTATCCATTTATATAAAAATTATGACAAAATGTATCTCCTACCTCACCTTTTACTAAATTCACATCAAAAGGTAAATAAAACTCTCTAAAATCACACTACTAATGAATATGAATACATTCACTTGATTGTCCTTTTTAGTCTTTCCATTTTCATTCTGAGCAAGCAAACGTCAAGAAATAAAAGTACAAACTACGGAGTTGGTATACTTCCGTGTTTGCTAATGACGTAAAGTAAATTCTAAATTTCCTCCAAAGTGCCATAAGGCAAACTGACAAACTCTCAAAATTAGTAGACGCTTCGTCTTTTTTTTTTGTTGCCCTTGTTTGCAGAGATTTTTCATCCATTAACAGTGAACGCCTCCTCGCACACCATGAATAAGGATAACTTTGGAAAAATAAAATAAAATCCGTTTTTGTGTTTTTTAATCTGCCATCGGTCGTTCTTTTTCAAAACCAGCATTGTTCGAGTTGTAAGTTCTCAACACGTTACACCAGCTAAATGAAAGAAAACTTTACAAAATTTGATTAAAATTAAAATTATTCTCTATAGAAAAATAGTTGGAACTTTTACAATTTCACCTGACGGCACACAATGAGGTGGCTCTAAGGAGATGTGTCATATCTTAGGACTTTGAATTTGAGGAAATGTATAATTTTTTTGTATGCATACTTTTGCATGATGTATGTTGGAATAATTTATTGTCAACGCGTGTGTGAAGCAGAACAAAAAAAAACAGCAAAACTGCTAAAATATTCATAAGGCGTTTGCAAAAGTTTTCCCTGGGTAAAGTGCGCCTTCGTGATTATTTATGGTATATTATTTGAAATTGTTAATATAATTCCATTTGGGTTTTATTTTTTATGTGCTTCTAATGAAAAAGTTTTTTCTCCCCCCCCCCCCCCCCTTAAAAGTTATTTTGGAATGAGCTCATTTGGTTTTGAGGGGAAGGAAATTATTTAAAAAAATAAAAGTTACGAGGTCCATGTAGAGATGGCAATGTCTACAAGCGAAACGTCTGGCCTTGTGGCTTTTTAAACGTATACTCATCTGGATAAGACCCGGCAAAGGCAATTAAATCCAGAAGTAGACACATTTTTTTATTTCGACTTGTTTAATTTATCTTTATTGGCCGGTAAAAATCCTTGGGCCATCCATGTCCTTCATAAATTATCTGAATTTTGTTTCGTAATTAATGCTAACGCAGGTGCTGTCATTTTGTATGTTGTTAAAGTTTTAGAATTTTAATTTAACAACATTTGGAAGTCCAAAAGGTAAAAAAAAAATAATAAACCATTTGATTCGAAGGAAGAATGCCTTTGCAGAATATTTGCTTGAATAAACTTTGGATTTCAAATTATGCAAATAAAAAAGAGATGGGTAGAGGAGAAGACCAGGGGCCAATGGTAATATGATTATGTCCGCTTTTTTCAGAAGTACATATAGCATATAATTTTATTTTTTTAATGCGGGGGCAATACCCACATTTAATTTACATGAAATCATGCACTGCTCCTCTTAACCTGTCTCGTATTTTGCTCTGAAAGCACCGCTTCTTCCTCTTATGCTTCCAAAAATAGAGCTATTGTATCCATAATTATACTAAACGATTTATTTTTTATTTACCTAAATCACTTTAAGAAGAAACCTTGGGGCTAACTATGCACTTCATCGCGAATCGCATAATTTGCAATTCATTCAGTTCGCTTTGCGGCGAACATGGCAACTATGCAAGACGATCGCTTGGAATGTCGACCAGCGTTGCCACTGTTGGACTTTTTTTTCGCAGTAAATTCTCTAAAATAATGCAGTACCTAGATTTTTTTTCAAACAAAACCAAGGTAATTTAGAAAACATAACATAAACAGTACAAAATTAATAAAGACGAGTATTTAAACAAAACAGAAAAATGCACCAATATTAATGAACATGAAAAATTGTTCATCATCATTGGCTATTAAGATGTTCTTTGTCATCATCAAAAAAATTAAACAAGTTTAAAATAGGCAATATCGAGGGTATACTGCCTTCCACTAGATACTAACTTTGTATCTACGTACCACAGAGGTTTCAGTCTTTCATCATTAAAAATTAAACGATTTTTTATCTGTTGACAAGCCTCGATATTAAATTGCAGCGCGAAAAATCCCATCAAGCTAGAAAATATTTGTTCGGAATCGACGTCTAAATTTGACATGTTGTTGTTCAAAGACATATTTTGCTGAAACAGCTTCCTTCGACAATTGAAGCCAGGAAAACTCAGTTTCCCAAATTTGCTTGTATTTCTGTTTGTATTTTATTTACCATTTCGGATTTGGCTTCCTCATTTAAGCTTTTACAAAAATGCAGTAGATTTAATTTGGTGGCAGTAGATTTAAATTTTGAAGAAAATGCAGTAGATCAACTCCAATTGCAGCAAAGCGGCAACGCTGATGTCGACTTTCAAGGAAAATCACACTATTTCTCTCTGCATGCAAATGCACCGCTGACAACCTAATTCGCCATCAATTTATATATTGCATTTCACGTCGATAAAATGGCGTTCGCATTTACATAGTTGCGCGAATGTAATAGAGCGAAGTGCGATAGTTTTCGCCGGCGAACTATCGTAGTAGTACCAAAGTGCAAAATGGAAAAAAATTAGCTTCGCGGCAAAGTGCATAGTTAGCCCCCTTTTTTCATTTGGCTCCAATGAATGTAGCTAAACAGATTTTTATTGACAAATGAAAGATAGCTGTTAAAAAGAGAAACTACCTTTTCCAAGAATATGTCGATAAGGAGACGTTTCCGACGGATCCCACAATGGGAGTGAATATTTAGAAATCCATAGTCGCCGACAAAACGTCAGTTTTGAAGACTTTGCCAAGGAATTGTTTAAAGTAAAGGATGGTTGTTGCGTGGACAACGTTTAGCGTGAGTAGCTTTTTTGCAGAGTTCATGGATTGCACCCTTTGTGTCAGAATCAGAAGCCATCACAGAACAGCTGTCAGTACCAATCTCTACGCAACGCACCATGCGTAATAATGGCACAGCAGCAACCTACGTTCTTTCATCATGTCTTTACATTGAATCTTCTCATGTGCGTCGCAAAATTTTAAGAAATCCTCTTAGCTATTCCCTCATTAAAATATCGAAAAGAAAGACTTAACTGCTCGGTATGGAAAATGTGGGTAGTTTCATCGAAAATAATGGAAAATATTTTGGATTAGGAACTATTTTAGAGTCCGTTTATGGAGTTTGTTGCAGAGTCGCTTGCTTGAAGGGGACGAAACTCAAGTTTTCTCAATTTTTTTTTGGTTATATTTTGTGAAATCTGAACGTGAGGAATTTGAAAATGTTACCCCTTACTAATAGGTTTGACCAGCCTCCGTAAATGCAAGAAATGTTGTTTGGTTTTCTTTCAATAATTGATTCTACCGCATAAATGGTTCCTACTACTGATGCGCGAGGAATATTTTAAATGATTTGTAAATATATAAAACATAAAAAAAAAATAAACACAAATGCAAAAAAAAAAAAAAAATAGATTTCGTTAGTAAACTCGAATTGACAGCAACATTTATTAACTTACAGCTATAGTTCTGCAGTTTTGGGTATGGTCATACTCATGACCCCCATGACCATACCCTGGATCCGCCTCTGAGGGCAATGCTACGGTTGAAATAGACGACTGAAAGGTTTGAGTTGGTGCCGTGAAATAACGCGGAGCGAAATAAGGTTGAATTTCAAAATTCGGCTTTATTTCGCTTTCATAAGGCGAAGTAAGGCCGAGTTAGCCTTATTACGAGTTGAATATATTATACATACCTACATTTAGAGGGAGGTGGCTGTTTTCGTATTTCCACTCTTGAACATTAACCGTGAGCCCGTAATCACAAATACTTAAAACACATTCAATGAAGGGGCATGCGGCCCCTTGCAATCCTTGTGACCCCCCTGCTTGGGGTCACTGTTAGATTTGAAGAAGGTGAGAGGTTGGTGGCTCATGGATTTAAAAAAAAAACGTTGCATACATCCAACCCCGCACCTACCTACTCTAAATCCAACAGTGACCCCAAGCAGGGGGGTCACATCAGGGGTAGCATGCATCCTATAAACATTCGCCATTTATGCGTCGGTGGGTAAAATAGACAAGGGCATAGTTGAAGAATCGAAAAATTCCTTTTTTAGGGTCGTTTATTAGTTTGGCTTGTACAAGTTGCCGAAATGAGATTCATCCGTTGCATTGCTGATGTGACGTGAGGAACTCAACGTCGAGCAGCTACTTCTCTAGACCAAGTTCATAATTTCTCCTCTACCCGTACGGGGGTTGTCTTTTAAAGTCGTTGGCAGAGAATCGACAGCTATGTAGGGTTCACTTAAGCAACCTACACCCGCGGCCCACTTAATGGATAAGTGAGCCATCGAAAATGAATGAATGAATGAATGAACAATTAGATAGCGTTGGTAGAAGAGTTGCTGAGTATAACTGCTCCAGGATTTGGAGCCATCTAAAAAAACAACGACTTTTTGTGGATCATAAAAACTTGTTGACCCAAGATTTATGACGTGACAAGCATGCCAAGAACTGGCTCGTTTCGATACGTGAGTCTGAGTAATTGTAGCTTAATGGTTACCATTACTTTTATGAAATACAACTAGCGTAGCCCGTGTACACTTCGTATTGCAAAAGTTAATTAGTTAAATAGATAAACTGTTTTTATTGTAATGCTCTGTGGTACACAACATTTTTTGTTTTTTTCAGAAATCGTATTGCCTAGACAATATTATTGACTTTTATTATTTATATCAATCTTATAGATTTTAAAAACTTCGGCTTCCAATTGCAAGACTGTCGAAGAAGCTGTACCTACCCGCCCGGCTTTGCCAGTGCACAGGAATTGTATTGCTTAGGTCTTAGGTAATAATGTTCTTTCTTAAAATGCGAGAAATGATAATAAATCGATTTGGTGCCACGCCCCTTTGTCCAATTTTGACCAATATTCACCGGAGCATTCAAGGACTAATAATTAAGGTTGTCTGAAAGTTTGAGCTCAATCGATTTGGTGGTTTTCTAGATATATGATTTTGAATGATTTTTTGTATGGGCGGTGCCACGCCCCTTGGTCCAATTTTGACCAAACTTCACAGAAACTGTATATGGACCAATACCAAAGATGTGTGAAAGTTTGGTTAAAATCGGTGAATTTGTTAAGGCGTGAATCGACGACAAACATTTTAGGGCTCAATTTTTATATATATAGATAGATTCTACGACGAATTTCCAATATTTGGTTAAAACCTTCGCTGTCAATACAATCTGGTTTCATAAAATAGCACAAAGGATACTGGTGTTGGTGAAATGATGAAGAAATTTATATTTTTCGCGGTGGCCATGGTGTATTAATTAGATTGTTTGCTTGTAACCCGAGAGGTGTAAGTTTGAGCTCCAATCCAACCACTCACCCTAGAAACGAATAATACCAGAACTTACAGAAACTACCCTAAAAAAGACTTCCTTAGAAAAAATGCCCTTAAAAAAAACATTCAAGATATTGCAAGGAAAAAATATTCCTTTCTAAAAGAAAGCAATTTAGAAACATCTCTTTTATGCAACCTCCCCCCAAGCATTTAGCTTGAGAAGCTTTCATATTGATTCTCAATTCAGCTTCATTGCTAAGCCGATCAATGCCAAGTAGATTGGTATAAAGGTGAAGGTCCTGCAAAAACAAAAACCCATCCCTCGTTGCAATATTACTACCTGCGGACAAATTCAAAGATAATATTATATCCACCCGTAGAGTTGAGAATTTTATGGAACGTAATCGCGTGCAACAGGAATTTCCCGATTTATGGTTGATTTTGATTGAAAATATTTCCAACCCCCCCCACCCCTATATTGATTGCACAAGGTAGCTGCGAAAGATGAAATATCTGCAGTTTTACATACCTTTGCTTGCAGCAGCTGTGTATAGGTATAGTTTTACATGGAATTCCATCGGGAAAAATTAATTTTAAATTCATTGCACTCGATAGTGCTGAAAGGATAAATACGTATCTTCCCTCGACCCGATGCCACCCTAAATTGTAATTTCACAAAAGGTTTCCGTTGTTGTTTGACCATCTCCCGCCGCATTTGACTTTCATCGGAAATATTTGTGTAGCAAGTTGCATTGAATTTAATTTGTGTTGTATTGTATTGCTATAGGTATTTCCGTTTAAATTGGGTCTGGGTGTGGCTGTGAAAGTGTGAAAAAAATACCAAAAATTGGCCTGCAAATATTTAAATTTAAAGCTATTTGTCAAAAAAATAAAAATAATTCACTTCCAAGATAATAATGGAGCAAGAGATATAAGATAAGTACCAATCAAGGTCTGATCATACAAACATCCATTATGGGGGTGACTGTGGTCCTTTGTGAAAGAATATCGTATATCCCAACATAATGGAATAAAATACACGACTGTTATTGAGTTTCTTTGATTTGTTCTTTTTTTTCTGTAAGTTCATAAAAGATTATAGAAGACGTCGTTTGGGACCCTAAAAAAAGCAAAAATTTTAAGAACAATAGGCACTCAGAATTCAGAAATTGCTTTAACCATCAGTCAGTCTTATCGTTTCGTGGTTAGAAATTATTTGATAAATGGGTGACTTGTAACAAGGGCGTGTTTTAAAGGAATTTCAATTGAATTTCTCTGCGGGGTTGAAAAGAATTTCACAAAAGCAACTACGGTAGATTGAGGTGATCTACTTTATTTATTTTCGGAGGGAAGCTCTTTAAAATATGTTTGAAAGGAAACCGGGGCAATTGAATCTATTTTTGTACATAGAGTAGGCTGCAGTTGATGTGCGCATACGTGCTATAAGTGGATACAATTCATTTGGCTAGTTTGTATATGGTATATCCGTATATCCTATATCTATATATATATATCTTTGGTACAATAGAGAAGATGTAGTTCCCATTGTACATTCATTTTTATCGATAGCCTTGTGCAAATGAAGCCCTTTCAAACAAATCACATACGTTTTTTGTTGGTTAGACCTGTTTTCAGATCAATTCTATACGAAGGAAGAGGGCAGTTGCAGGAAGTGGCATCAAAATTATGTCCCTTAAAATATATCTGTAAAAAGGGTGCGTGTCTTTACAAGAGAACTTGGCTGGGGCACTTCCATGCCCTTTGAAGATCTGCTTCATCCCATATTGGTCATAAATACGTATTTAATAGACTCACCCAAAATTCGTAAATAATATTTACAGGAAAAAAAATCAAGTCCACTTACCTAAAAAGAGAAGAAGAAAATTAATTTTAGAAAAGCCGGAAATTGAAGACAATTTAATATTTTCTTTAATGAATTATTCTTTAAATAAATGTTCATCGGTAATAATATTAGGGCGCCCTTTTGAAGCGAGGCCTGAAGGGTGGCAGCTTGCGAGCAGTTCGGCAGCCGGCCGAGCTTAAATCGAAACACCCCACGCTTTTCAAGAGTCGGCAAATCAACGAGCAATTTTCAAAAATTAAGTCTTAGGTTTGGATTTTCATTAGGTAAAAAATGTAAACCTACAAGTCGGCATTTTCAAAGGCTTCACATGAACTCCTTAAAATTTAGCAAGATTCGATTCGATTCGATTTTAATAGGAACGGGCGGCGGAACATCTTTTCGCTCACGGAAAAAGAACTGAAATTTGTTGGGGAGGCTATCAAATAGCAACGAAGTATAGCTGGTGTCTCCTTAACAAAGGAAAGGGGGTCTAGAATTGTATGGACCTTGCGGATGGGTGGAAACTTTTCATGTCGGGAGTAGCACCTTCAATGTCTGTTCAGGTAGAAAAAGTCTTTGTCAAGGTGTTGGAAACGTGTTACAGAAGTGTGGTCGAGTCACGTCCGGGCAGATGCACAACCGACCAGTTATTTACTCTCAGAATGATACTTAAAAATGTTTGGGAGTTTGTCACACCTATTGATAGGCTTGGAGAAGGCACCATATCGAGTCCCTAAACTCTGGAGTGAAGTACACTAATACAAGAGTATGAAATTGACGATTCTCTCTTGAGAGCTATTCAATCTTTATACATAAAATATTAAAATGTACAAGGTGTGTTCGGGTAAACGCCATTAAATCAATACCTTGGACTTCGCCCGGGGTGCGTTTTGTCTCCTCTCCTTTTCATTACTTTAATGGATTGGATGATAAACCGCAGTCTTGGCAAAGAATGTTTCGAATTGGGAGATCTGAGCTGTCAGTTCTTCTTCTTCGCTGACGACTTGGTCATCCTTGGGTCCGTTCAGACTTGAAGCTCAGATGAAAATAAACGTGAATAAATCTGAAGTAATGGTCGTCTTCAGAAGCGCCTATTCAATGCACACTGCATGGAATTGAAGCCCCATTGAAACAGGTGGAAAAGTTTAAATATCTCGGGGTCTTATTCACATAAGTGATGGAAGAAGCAAAGCTGAGTTTTTCTGTATGATTGGTCAGGCTGGGTCAATTTGGAGACAGCTTGGTCATTCTGTCATTAGGAAGACTGAACTTGGCGTCAAAGCTATAAGTTGTCAGTCTTTAATTCGGTTTTTGTTCCAACTCTTAACCATGGTCATGAGGTTTGGGTAATAACAGACGGAGTAAGATCGTGGATACAAGCGGCCAAAATAATATTCCTCCGTTGTATTGCTGGTGTGAAACGCAGGGATCGTGTAAGGACCACGAGAATATGAGGACTCAATGTCGAGCTGCTATACTTCTCCGGACAGAGCGGTCCATGCTTCACTGGTTTGGTCATGTTAAAGGCATGTCCCAAAACAGGATCCAAAATTATAATCCCAATCCGTACCGCTTCCTCTAGGTAGACACAGTATGAGATGGTTAGATCAAGATCATAATCTCTCCTTGATCCGTATGGGGATTATTTAGAGTCGATGGCATAGAATCGAGAGTTATGAAGGGTTCACTTGAGCAACATACACCCGCGACCTACGCAATGGATAAGCTGGCCATTGAAAATGAATGAATGAACAAACCAATAAATTATTCGGATGCGTTATTATTATTAGTCTTATAGCTCACACGAGCACCACAAGCCGTCTTTTCAGCTTTTAGGAGGTTTTTGGCTAGCAAGGAGTTATTTGCAATTCGACGATCATAAAACGAAAGCACTGCACTAATTGAGAGTAGAAATGTTCAGGAAAGGATAACCTTAGTTATCATTAACAGCTTAGTTTAAGTTGCAAACACAATTTAGAGCGATAATGCAAAAAGTTGTCGGAAGCTGAACTTACAGCTTACTTATCGTTTTTTTTTTAAGGGTTTTTCAAAAAGGACGGCTCATTGTTGAAATTGAATAAGAAATACTTAATTAAAGGCAATTTAAAGGCAGTAAAGTTACAAAGAAAATAAATTTCGGTCAAAAATGGGCTCAAAAAGTAGGCATGGTTGTGAACGTCGTTATATATAGCCTAAAACCTTCTCGCAGTTTTAATAAACATTTAAATAAAGTTTCATTGAAATCTGTCTACTAGGTTTTACGTTCTTAGGTAACATATAAACGTTCTACAGTTTTATTATATGTATAGATAGATTAAAAAATATTCGGCGCAAATTGGGCACATATAGGACCCTATCCTTGCAACCATTCGTTTGTGGGAGTGTTTATTCTTATACCGAATGGAGTAGACCTACAATTTTGTGCCAAATCCGAGAAGCTGAATTGAAGATTTCTCAGGGCTTGAAGCTTTCTCTGGAATGTTTGTCAGACATTCGCGATAAAAATTTAGGAAAAAAAAAAAACATTGGACCCCTCGCTCAACAGTAAACCATACTTACTATTACTACCCCGACTGCGGCCACAAAAAAAGGATAAACGGCCCAGATCACGTAAAATGAAAACGATCGAACTACGTCGTTTCGATACTAGCAGTCTCTGTCTATTGTCACACATATGATAGAGACAGCTTTAGTGAAAACGATGTCGTTCGATCGTTTTTATTTTATGCGATCTGACCCCAGAATAAGGAACTTTAATTACCTCGACGATGCTGTATTAAAAACAGGAAAATATGATGGGAATAGCTTAAATATAGCTAAATAATTGACTAGACCTTCTATACTGTGTTAATAGCCGTATTTAAGTATTGTCCTGGTTTTCCTACTTCATTGTCCATTTTCAGGCAATATCTGGTACTAAGGCAATGTGCGAAGCTAAACCCTTCTTTGGAGCTTGCCTGGCAAAACTCACTCCCGCTGTCACAATTCGATATAAGAATTTCACCTATCTATGCGTTACTGCGAAAATATTATCAAGTGAATTCATCTTCATCTTCATCATCTTCACAGAAAGGGCCTGGCCCTCCAGGTTGGGGGTTGTGCGTGGGGTTAACTACCCAACCACGGAAAACACCACCAGTTACGAAGCAACCAAAAGCCTCGGATATGGATGGATTTACTGTTGACGACCCTGCAAAACGAAAAAAGGACAATGACTTTCGGATCTGCACGTGGAATGTTCGAACCCTGAACAGACCGCGTGCAGCCGAACAATTAGCGGAGGCCCTAGACTGCTACAAGGCAGATATCACCGCCATCCAGGAAGTGCGGTGGGATGGGCCCGGCAAAAGAAGGATGAAAAACTGTGACATCTATTACGGTGATTGACAGAGAACAGAAGCAGCGTCTATTCGGATGCGGATTCGTTGTAAGCGGCAGACTTAGGCAAGAAGTCTTGAGCTTTCGACACGTTAGTGAGCGCCTTACAACTATCCGCATCAAGGCTAAATTCGCCAACATCAGCCTGATATGCGCTCACGCCCCCACAGAAGATAAGGACGATGTTACCAAAGAATGTTTCTATGAGCTCCTCGACAAAACATATGAGCAATGTCCTAAATACGACGTTAAAATCGTCTTAGGTGATTTTAACGCCAAAATAGGAAAGGAGGACATCTTTGGTAGCACAATCGGAAAGCACAGCCTACACGACACCACGTCTGGAAACGGACTTAGGCTAATTGACTTTGCTGCGGGACGTAATGCTACTATAGCAAGCACACGGTTTCCACACCTCAACATTCACAAAGGAACATGGCGGTCACCTGACCATCAAACGGTCAATCAAATTGACCATGTTGCGATCGACGCAAGGCACTCCTCCAGTATTCTAGATGTCCGAACTTTCCGAGCGGCCAACATAGACTCGGGTCACTACCTTGTTGTAGCCAAGGTACGTATGCGGATATCCCAGACACCACAACAACGAGGAAATACTGTGAGAAGATTCAACGTTGAACGGCTACAAACGCAACAAACCGCCAGAACTTTTGCCGATCGCGTCTCCCTCAACCTCTCGAGAAGTCCTGTGCAGCCAGCATCAAGTGCTGAAGACCAGTGGCATCGATGCCAAGAAGCCATCAGAAAAGCCGCGACTGATGTGCTAGGTTTCACCCGACCACCACCGCGAAACCCCTGGTTTGATGAAGAGTGCCGGCAAGCACATGCAGCAAAGCAACTGGCCTACAAAGCGGCGCTGCAGAGAAGGACGAGAGCAGCTCGTGAGCTCTACGAGCAAAAAAGGAGGGAAGAACACCGGCTTCTCCGGAGGAAAAAGAAAGAGCATGAGAAGCGCGCGATCGAGGAAATAGAGAGGTGTTACTCCAGGAACAATGTTCGGAAGTTTTACCAAAAGGTAAAAAGAACGTGTCACGGGAACAAGGCCCGAACAGAGACCTGTAGAGACGAACAAGGAAACCTTGTAGTAGAGTCACAGTCGGTGCTGAGGACATGGAAAAACCATTTCTGCAGACTGCTAAACGGCGAAGACGACACAAATTCCGCTGTCAGGCAGAATGAACCATTCAACCTGGGCGATGAAAGCCAAGACTTCCGTCCACCTGACCAAAATGAGGTAAGGATAGCAATATCCAAGCTGAAGTCCAACAAAGCTGCAGGACCGGACGGTTTATCGGCCGAGCTTTTTAAGGCAGCAGGGGATGACTTGGTAGAGAGCATACACCAACTCGTTTCTAAAATTTGGTCAGAGGAAAGTATGCCTGAAGAATGGAGCCTCAGCATTGTTTGCCCGATCCATAAGAAAGGAGACCCTCTAAACTGCGCCAACTATAGAGGCATCAGTCTCCTTAACATCGCTTACAAAATCCTGTCTTCCGTACTGTGTGAACGCCTGAAACCATTTGTCAACGAACTGATTGGACCCTATCAGTGCCGTTTTAGGCCCGGTAAGTCCACAACCGACCAAATATTCACACTACGGCAGATCCTGGAGAAAACCCAAGAAGTCCAAATCGATACTCATCACCTATTTATCGATTTTAAAGCCGCATATGACAGCATGTATAGAGACGAGCTATACAGAGCCATGTCTAGTTTTGGCATCCCTGCCAAACTTGTCGGATTATGTAGAATGACGATGGAGAACGCTCGCTGCTCCGTAAAGGTCGGAAACAATCTCACCGAGACCTTTGATGTCAAAAAAGGATTTAGACAAGGTGATGCGCTGTCATGTGACTTTTTCAACATCATTCTTGAGAAAATTGTGCGAAACTCGCAAGCCAACACCAGGGGCACAATTTTCCAAAAGTCTGTGCAACTACTTGCATACGCTGACGACATCGACATCATTGGCAGAACACAGCGAGCTGTCACTGGTGCGTTTGCAAGTATCAGTACAGAGGCGGCAAAAATGGGTTTAGTGGTGAATGAGGGCAAAACGAAATATATGCTGTCAACAAGAAGGGACACACAACATCGACGAATCGGACAGAACGTCACGATAGACAGCTATAACTTTGAGGTAGTTCGGGACTTTGTCTACCTCGGCTCCGCTATTAATTCTGAAAATGACATCACATCAGAAATCAAGCGAAGAATTACACTTGCCAACCGCTGTTACTTTGGCCTAAGAAGGCAATTGATTAGTAAGGCCTTGTCGAGAAACACCAAGGAGACTCTATATAAGACCCTCATCATTCCAGTCCTGCTTTATGGCGCAGAATCATGGACGTTGTCAAAAGCGGATGAAGATCTCCTTCGAACGCAAAATTCTTCGAGTGATTTTCGGTCCCGTTTGCGTTGACGGGCTTTGGAGGAGAAGATTTAACAGCGAACTCTACGAGCTGTACAGCGACATCGACTTGGTCAGAAAAGTACGTATCAGTCGACTAAGATGGCTAGGACATGTAGAGCGAATGGACACCAACGCTCCGGCCCGAAGAGTCTTCGATTCCAACCCGGAGGCGGAGGGACAACGCAGTAGAGGAAGACCTCGCCTTAGGTGGCGCGCACAAGTGGAAGGGGACCTCAACAAACTTGGAGTGCGCAACTGGAGGCAGTTAGCCAAAGATCGTGCTAACTGGAGAGGCGTGTTGGTTGAGGCCCAGGTCCACCCCGGACTGTAGCGCCATCTAAGTAAGTAAGTAAGAATTCATCTTCCTACCAAGGTAAGATACCTGCTGCATTACTTTTGCCAAATTGTCCATACAAATTTAAAATACCCATCCACAGTTAAACTTTGCCAAAACCTTTGCAAACCCTCACTCAAAAATTCAATTCACATTCAAAAGGTGCATTTTTAAGTCACATTTCCAGTTGTCGACATAAACAAATTCTATAAAGTTGTGAAAACTTTGTTAGCCAAACTTCTACCCATTTCAATTGCCACCAAATAGCTTCAACAAAGGATGCATTTTTGGGGCAAAGGAAACTTTTAAATGCCAAATAATCCAGTTCTTCCATTAAGTTCGCACCTTTTCACACAGTATATAAGAACTTCCGAGTTCCGACCGACACCCATCAGCCTTTATAATGCCATGATAAATAATAGCGACAAACTTTTCTATAGAAAGTGATTCAGCCGAAAACCCACCGCACGTATACTTTTTAGCATTTTTGGCTTCTAATCGAATATAAAATTTATTAACGCATTTAGTGCGGGCGTTAACCCTTTTTCCTTTACTTACACCCTGCGCTCTGGTATCTGGTTGTTGTGGTGACGTAAATTCCTGCGTATATTGAATCGTGTTATAGGTTCAAAATTCCAACCCATATATAGCCTCTTTCCGTGCAATTAATCACCAGACCTACTACATCGATTGATTGATGATGGCAGGTCGATATTTATAGTGGCTGTTTGGCAGAATCGTCTTTTGGCAGTGGAAAGCACTTCATATGATTAAATTTTGGCTACACCTATAAATTTAACTTTAAACTGGGATAATTTCCCATTTCGGAAACGGGTTATTATATTAGGTGTTTGCAACTACGCTAATCTGTCAAAGTTTCGACTTTTTGTTGGACCTACAAAATGGTGCGTAAAATGGGTTCTCTCGAAGATTTGTGTCAAACTGTCATTCGAACTCGAAAGGCTTTTAATTATAATCTATCAGCTACATTCAATAAAAATTTTGTGCTCAAATTGGGGTCCTCGTTCACGGGAAGGTGTTATTTGAGTGAGTGGTAAGCTCTTAGGGATGTTCGTCATCAGTGGGAAAAGTTTTATGTCAAAATTCTTAGTGACACTTAGCCAGACACTTATAAGCAGTACGACAACGAGTTTGAAATCATTTTCCTTGAGGAACTCAAACGATTTAAATGTGCAGTGGCTCCGAAGACAGTTTTGTTAAAAGTCCTTCGAAAGTTTTAATTGACTTTGAGTTTGTTTTTTAATAGTTACCTACATTTCCGAAAATGCTCATTCAAAATTTATTCCAGCTCTTTAAGGGGAAACAATGAATGATACTCAAAAAGTATTTATTTGCAATTCAAAAGTGATTTCGGGTAGATATTTCAATTATTTTTCTTTCGATTTGATAACTTTACAGGAAGTTTAGATTTAATGAAAAATTCACAGTTCACCTGTTTTTTTTTTCTTTGTGAGTAGGTAGCTTGTCAAAGTTTCAATATCTTTTTAGCTATGAAATCGAAGTTAATGGATCATAACGTACCGTTTATTAATGCAAATGGGGGCTCCTATACTTTAAAAAGTCAAGCCATCGCTGGGCTGGGCTAAGCAAATTTGTCCAACACTTGATTTCGCCACAGAAATTCTTTGGCATGCATTTTTTTTTGTTGAGAAACTATAACCTTTTCTAAATTTGCACCAGGCTTTTGAAACCCTCTGCCCTTCTAAGTGTAACCATCTCCCTTATATGATAGTTCTATCAAGAATAAATCTGTTAGCCACTACCATTGGCTGTCTTCTGACCTCAATTATTTTATTTAGTGGAAAGTCTGCCCTTCTGTGGACAGAAACAGAACGTCGGCCCTCTCGGGACCTTCAATATTACTGTGTCCAGGTACAGAACATATGTATACCTGACATTTTTCTGCGAAAATACTGCACTGAGCAGCTCTTAACTAGTTTAGATTTGGTGACGTAAGACTCTAGTGCCCTATAGAGCATCCCGACTGTATCAATGTAGATGACGATTTTTTCGTTGGATATTAATCTCATTTCAAGTTCTTCCGCAGCTTTTGAGTACGACCTTAGAACCTTTGCCTGGAACACAGTCTGTTATGTCCGAAAGTCTCAGAGGCATGTGCAGATCTATATCTCTCCCTAGTTTTGGGACTAGTTTTGGGACTAGGGAGAGATATATCGAAATCAGGGTACATTACTTCGTATGGCATGTCAAAGTGTGCCAAGACATTTATCGGCTTTGTCATAGATTTTGGAGAATGATTCCTTAGGAATAGAGCTCTATGACCTATTTAGTAAGAAAGCTAGTTTTAAAGAGCTCTTTGTTAGCCGAAGCGTACTATTCACCCCAATCATGGAATCCGCCGGAGGGAATTGTTCGCGGAAAAGAATATTTTGGTATCGTCGAATCCGAAAAGTGAACAGAAATCTGGAAAAAAAACCACACCCTACCAATAGTATGTGTTAATATTATGTATATACCTACCTATATGACATAATAACCGTTCAATTTGCGGATTCGACGATACCAAAATATTCTTTTCCGCGAACAATTCCCTCCGGCGGATTCCATGATTGGGGTGATTATAAAATGGCGCAAGAGGTCCGTATATATATATATACACCTTGACCCTGAGTCCAGATTCTCGTTACCCCTCGTTTTGTGTAAGTTTTTATTTTTGGGACGAATGGAAGGGACCTACATATTTATGCCGAGTCTGAACGGCTGAATTGAGAACCTTTTTTTTTAGGACAGTTGTAGATACTTTCGGATGTTTGTCAGATGTTCGCGAGAGGTGGGCAGTGGAAAAAACCTTAAAATGTAATTTGTTTTCTTCCGTGGATCGTACCTGGGACCTCTTGTACAGTAGTCTAGGACACTAACCCCTGAGCTACTTCGCAATATAACCTACTTGTAATTTTATTTATTTTAGTTCAGTGGGAAAATTTACATACAAATGTAGCCGCGGCCGTGGTACGTAGAGCATAAGTGATGGCAACAAATCCTCAAACCAGTTATGCCCCAAGATCTTCTTGAGCCGGATCAGGGTTACCTCCGAAAATGTTTGTGAAGTGTCCAAAAAGGTGTCCGCGATGTAAAAAAGTGTCCCATACAAATTTATATTCAAACAAAACGACATTAGAAAGAAAATTGTGTCTTATTATCTCATTCTAGTTTGAGGTATATTTTTTGAGATGTTGGTCATTTTTGCCAGCCCTTATTAAAATTAACCAACAAATTAAGTCTTTCAGAGTAAACGTATTCTAAGTTCACAACATTAACTTGTAATTGCCCATATAGTATAAATTTGCATTTCCATTGACATACAAAAAAATCATAAACGAGATGTGGAACAACACAGTACAGAAATAAGCAACTCTGTGAAAAAATTAATAATAATTATTTTTAGTGTCCAAGTTAATTTTTTCTAACTCTTAATAGCGCAAGATATTAATACTATATAAACATTTTTTGTTTGTAGCTAACAAGGCATTTAAGGTGAAGGCTTAAAATGATTTAGTAAGGTCCATCGAACTCGAACGGGCTAATATGTCAGAAATCAGTACATTCGGATAAAAACTTGCAGACCTTCGGTAGTTGTGCGAACAAAGAACATTTGGGAATTAAAATACAAAGATACAAATCATGTCAAAGATAAGAGATAGGTAATTTTTGAACAAATACAAAAGTTCCTAAATCCCAAAAAAGTGTCCAAAATCGGCTATTTGTAAAAAGAGGTGTCCTGGTGTCCGAGTGTTCGAAAAGGTGTCTAATTGACACTAAGGTGTCCCAAAGGTAACCCTGGGCCGGATATTGTCTATGTGCCGTTTTCTCAGCTTCTTTTAGTCACAGGAATTATCGATATCTGAGATTACCATGTCATGCTACCATTCATTTCAATTTTCCTCGACTCAAGCTTATAACCTTTCTTTGATTGAAGCAGGTCGACCACTTGCTTGCCATCTTAGCATACCTACATAGTTCTTAACCCTTTCAGGTGATTCATTTATCAGACAGCTGTTCTACCATTCCCCTACCAATGACAGAGAATGATTCCGGTCCCATCAGTAACCTTACAGTTTACCCCTATTTTGAAAGGGATTCCATCGATCCCTATGAGTGTTTTCGTACCCAAATTAGTGTTACCTAACATTCCAGCCCCAATGATTTTTATACCCTTTACGGGAAGGTATATTCACTTTGCCATTACATTTGTAACGCCAAGAAGGAGTCACTGGGACCCCATAAAGTACATATATTCTAAATCAGGATTAAATTCTGAATCGATTTAGCCATGCCCGTCTGTCTGCACGATAGTGTCCAAACAGATCGACCTAGAGGAACGAAATTTTGTGAGATGACTTCTTTTTACGATCGTCAGGTTGGTTATGTAAATGAACTATGTCGGTCAAGTAGTTCTGGTACCTCCCTCCCATACAAAACTTATTTTAGACACAGGCAAACATTTTGCATGACTTTTATGCAGTGGAGAGTAGCAAAGCATTGGCCAGGCCAATTATAACACTTTTACTTGTTTGATGATTGTCTGTTCCATGCCTCTGATCACTGCCTGATTGTCTAGTGCTAAAAGGATATCGCTGGTGACAGTCTAGGAACATCAGTTCTTCTGAGTAGATACCGGTCCCCGCAACGCCTTCCATTATGCATCCATCTACGAATACCACTATCAGACGACTTCTTCGAATCGCTGGAAATATCAAAATCGAAACCCCTCCCAGACCATAGTTGTGTCTTAAAAGCGGAGGTCCTGGGCAGTCACATCAGCCATCAAAGCTTATGAAACGCTGTCGCGAAGACCTCAAGATCTTTAGAACACAGCACAAGGTATCGCTCTGCTTGGTCACAGGACATGAAACAGATGAATTATCAAAGGTTCGACATGTTGATCCCTCTGTGAATATCCCTCCTTGCACACGCTCAAGCTTGAAGAATGTAAGAAAAGCTATACAAGAGAGAAAGCAGCTAGATGGAACGCCATGGAAAATTGTTGTTTTTAAGGCAAGCTATGGCCGTCCTTCAACGAAGCTTGGACCGAAAGACTTATACAGAAGTATAGTAGATCCCTTTTCATCTTTATAGGAAATCATAACAATACTCTGTGCCTTAAGTTCTTAAGTGAGGACACAGCCCACTTCCAATGTCACTACCCAGTGTATCCAACACACCAAGTACAGTGGATTAAGCTTTATTGGGACACCGGATAATCCGGAAAGGCCCTTAAAACAGTCTAGCCCGATGTGTCCCAAATAAGCGGAATCCACCGTATTTAAATTTCTTAGCAGATACTAAAGAGATACTAAGGCTCAGCAACAGAAATGGTTTGAAGTACATATAGTAGGCAGAGCATTTATAGACAGGGCTACAATCGATAAGGCACAATCTTTTCCCAGACGAGCATTACATTTGGATCAGTGTTCACCTGAGTATTACACGGAGATTAATTCTCGACAGCCAACACACCTTACCTAACATAATGTCTTCTCTATAGGATCTGCTAATGTGCGAATATTTGATTGATGGTTTGGACATTTGCGGCTAAGTCATGTTCAGTAACTTCCCATCACTATTGTGGTATCTGTTCTTGATGAGCACCGCTTCGTATATTTTGGCTATATTCGACTAATCCTCCATCAGAAATGTAAGCAATAGAAAGGGATGCACTTGGAGTCTGTCTTTCCTCAACAAGTTAAGAAATAACCACCCCGTGTCAATCTTTGAATCAAAATTCAATTTGCAATTATTCATTTTACAATTATTGTACACAAGGTAACAAGGTAACTGCGTGAAGTTACCTTCGCTAAATATTTTCCCCACCCTCGCTCAACGTTAACGTTAATATAATTGCTACATGTCCCGCAAAGAGTCTTGCACGAGCTTTAATCAAAATTCAATTAAACACGCGCCTCTGCCAGAAATTAATTTGCCAGCAAACTCTTTCGTGTGCATTATATACGATTTGTTACTTAAGCCTTCATCCTGTCAGCTAACGTATGCCACTAGGGGTGCACCGTGAATAGGTTTTAGTAAAGTTTCGTTAACGCGATATAGGTTCGGGGGCGGATGACGTGCAACTTTTTAATTCCTATGAACATCCTAGCAGTCAGTGAAATAACACAATTTCTCCACGTCCGTGCCAGCATCCCCTTGGCGCTGCATCTTGATGTGCACTTAAGGATTTAACCTCTACTGCAGAACGTTGTATGCGAAATCCCTACCATGAGATGCAAAAAAAAAAATGAATACGCTTTCCATCAGCGAGTGGAGTGCACCACTATATCCGTAACAACAATATCATGCATTAGAAATTTCATCACCGACACGCCACAGGCATTTAACATCAACGCTAGAGTACGGCAACCACTATCCACAACGATGACAGCTTGGAAGGACAGCTGTCATCGGACGGTAGAAGTTCTAATCTGATGCCAGACGAACTTGCTTAACGCTGCAAAATTAATTAGAGTTCTTGTTGTGGATGCCATTTTCACTCCAAACTTCACACAGTTGTTGAAAACAAATACACTATTCGATTCACAGATTTATAATTTGGAACAAGGACACACACAAATCTATAGGATACAAATAGCTACCTACCTCCAGGCGGGGCGACCTTCATCAGAAATTCTGTTCAACGCCCGCCCCTTCGACTCGTGTCAACGTGCAAGCGATAGTTCGACTTGTCCCGCTGTCAACGAACTCAGTCGGCTGAGTTCTTAATTTGTTCAAGAACAAATTAGGCACGTTGAGTGTGAGCATGAATTGAACGGCCGGCGCGGCGGTATAAGGAATTTTTCCACCCAAAATCTAAATCATTGCAAGAGAATTTATTCATCCTGCGGAATATTTTATGTGAACAGTTGCTCATTCGGAAAAACGGGTGTAATTTGAATTTCGGCGAGTTTCTCCGAAGGCTTAACGATAAGCAGCGAATGTTCTGATGAATGCCTGCCCTTCGAAGGTACGAGTATCTCTACGCAAATGGATTGTTGCTGTTCAAATGATGGAAGTAAGCGACATTCCAGTTGAGCTGTAACGATGCCTAATATGTTTATAAAATTAAGACTGACAAGATGACAGACTCCAGTGACTTAAAGGATTTCAATTAGATGTCTTGTTTCGGAACCTCATCTCCCATAGAAGAATGATGAAAAATCGCATGTGCCTCAGAAAAAACCTACACACAAATATTTGCTGGCATTTCAATCGTTATCCCCCGGGGTCTTTGTGTGTATTGTTGGCGGAAATGCCAAATGATGTTGATTAATGTCTGGAAAAGGTTCGATTCTGTGTTTTTGTGGCCTTCATCCTTTTGCGTAAGATAAGCATTGTGGACAGGCAAACATTTGTGGGATTGTACAGAAACGTCCTTATATACATTCCGATAAGCTGAGGATGGGTTAGCATCCTTTTTAGCTATGAATTCAGTTGTTATTCACGTTAACGATTACATAGGTCAGATGTCGGACTAGCTCACACATTGCTGCCATCTATGAGTGATAATTTGGGCAACCGGATAGACAGTTTCGACAGTTTAATGCCACCCGCAAGATGCACAGATTACAGTTGAGTATGAGTAGTACTGGGTGACGCTGCAAAAGTGATCGGAAGCGGTGGTGGAAAAATAACAAACTATGTCATCTAGAGTTCCATGTAGGCGCTTAAGAAACCCTACTACAACTGGACCCTCCGAACAGTGCATGTCCCTAACTCGACTTCAATCAAGTCGGAAAACTCTTCTCTGTATGCATAGTGATTGTTCTTAATGATTTTGAGTCGGCGGAGGAAGAATTTTGGGGAATTCTAAGCTCAGATCAATGGGAAAACTAAAAATACAGATGAAGAATGTAGAGATAACGTCAAAAACTAAAAGCAACTCACCTGTCAGGTACCACACTGAGTAAGCTCCGTAGCCTTCCCAGGGTATTGCCAATCAAAACAATAAAACTAATCCCAAATAATAAGACCTTACAAAGTGTCACCAGAAAACATTTTAGGGCTCACGATCTCTGAAGCTGAGGCCAGAGAATTTTGACACCACCACGTTAATTGGTGAGAAACCGGTCGTCAAAAATCGCATGGATGTCGTTCCAGCTAATAAGAAAGCACCTATCATCGACTACCCGAAATCATCGATAGATATCGACAAGCCTTTCTCTACTTTAGCGACTCTAGCAAGATCCATTGAGCTGGAAAGAAACTATTCGACCCAGGGTATTGCCAAGAAGAAACTCATACAATAGCTCATCAACTGGCAGTGTCATGCATGGACAGATGTCAAAAATGTTTGGCAGCTCTATACCCCAAATAGCAGCATGAAATCGAAGGCAAGTGTTTGAACATATCACGTCAGTAAGCTCCTATTTTTTCTACTTTTTGGGAAGTAGTTAGCTTTTTGGGAATCATTGGCCTAATATCATCTGAACAAATGGCTAAAGAGAACTGTGGAACCATGGAAAAATGTCAGACTTAAAGCTGTGGAAGACACGCCAAAAAACAAAATTCCGGCCATTTTGAAAGTCAAGGCTAACGAGTTGACGAATAGAGAGTATACCAGAGTGTAGGTAACAAAGTACAGCGGGTCACATCACTATGATTGAACTTACTCTAGCTCTGAATCTAGCGTTAGCACACACGTTTTTGGTGTGTGAACAAGAAATACAAATTTTCCGAAAAAAAGCTGCTGAAGCAGAAGCACTGAGTCGGCGATTGCAATAATAATAGATTTCTTTAACACAAATCGCCTGACCATAGGAGGCACCATGGTTGAGCACATGGCCTGATGTCAGCTGTGTGTCTACTCACAACCAATCATCTTCCAACCCAATGGGTAAGTTCTCGACCAGCCGACGTTTGTAAGTTGTCTCTTACGTCCAAAGACGAAGAGAAGCTGATATAGGAATGGCGCAAGATCACCTACTGCATCAGTACCAGCGCTGCGGTGTTTCAACTGAGTATTCGGCAGTGATATTCGACCTAGTCAAAATTAGCTCTCCGACGTATAACAGAAGACTGAATCCGTACCGTAACTCGATTCGGATCAAGCATGCGTACGAATAGCTAAAATCAATCGACACAATCGACAATTGTAGTGACGATCGCTAATCGACAATCACAATAAGGGCCTATGTTCATTAACTTTGAGCTCCTGGATTAGTTGGATCTTGTACGAGCGTAATCCTAGGTCCCACTGCAAAATTCGCCAAGTTGGAATCTGCGAAAGGCGGATTTCTCATTGACTGCCTTGGGTTCTCCTGTACACTGCCATTGATTACGGCATCTGACTTGCAACGACCCGTACCAATTAAAAAAACCCTTATTTAATTTTGAGTGCCAGGCAAATATATGTACGAGTGTCAGCCACGAAGCAAGTCCGACTAAAAATGAGAGAAACACAAACAAACCTTTGACTATTGGATTTCGCTTCGAAATTGCTCTTGGTATCCGTTAAGAGAAATGTGTTGCTTAATCTTGTCTTACAGAAGTGAAAATCTAAAACTTGCGACGCCCTTAGGATAACCCTTAGGATAGCGCACTGGGGCGTAAGCGAAGTAAAGGCTTTGCGATTGCGACGCACTAGGGAAATCAAGGCTTAAGAAAGTATATTTGTAAGACATCGTGAGAGGTATGGCGCAGTAGATGCCCTCTACCCTTGCTTAGCCCATCTATACCGAATTATAAAAGGCTACAGGTTCCAGACATTTTGCGCTCCTTGAAGTTAAAGATGTTCAAACTCTCTTAGACTAATAGACTATAACTGTCCTAAAAAAGCTTCTCAATTCAGCCGTTCGGAAACCATATAAAATTGTAGGTCCCTTTCATTCGTCTCAAAAATAAAAACTCAAACCAATGGTTATGAGAAGCTAGGCCTTGTTGCCTACTTTTGCGCCAACTTTTTTTTTTTTATTATTAGATACAAGTGCACTGTCACTAAAACAGCTGTTCTTTGAAAGTAACTTTTTCCAAAAAATTCATTAACGCTAAAAGTGTGCGTTTTATTGCTTTCTTCATTCATTCATTCATTCATTTTCAATGGTCCGCTTGTCCATTAAGTGGGTCGCGGGTGTAGGTTGCTCAAGTGGACCCTCTATAGCTCTCGATCCTCCGCCATCGACTCTAAATCATCAAGGGCAATCCCCATACGGGTAGAGGAGAGATTATGAATTTGATCTAACCATCTCATCCTGGGTCTACCTAGGGGACGCCTGCCCGATGGTACGGATTCCATAGCACGTCGTGGAATCCTGGTCGGGAACATGCGTTTAACATGCCCAAACCACCGAAGCATGGATCGCTCCGTCCGGAGAAGTAGCTGCTCGACATTGAGTTCCTCACGTATTCTAGTATTTCTAATGCGATCTCTACGGGTCACACCAGCAATACAACGGAGAAATCTCATTTCGGCAGCTTGTATTCGCGATCTTATTCTTTCGGTCATTACCCAAACCTCATGACCATAGGTAAGAGTTGGAACAAACACCGAATTAAAGACTGACAACTTAGCTTTGACACCAAGTTCAGTCCTCCTGATAACAGAATGACCTAGCTGTCTCAAGCTGTTATTGTTTTCTTTGATTCTTTATTTTCAAGGCATTCGTCGTCGAGTTATTCATTGAAAAAAAATCATCCTTATTTACTTTCCGTAACACAAAACCATAACAGAAAGAAAACTACACCATCTGTCAAAATTTAGCTTAAGAAAATGTGCCGAACCATTAATGGGAGAGCTTAATTTTGACAGATTTATAAGGTACAGTCAGAAATACAAATTTGATTTTGTAGCTAGAGCTGTGTATCGCTCGGCTGAGAGATTCACTTAAGTCTAGCTTAGCAACATTTTGGAGAGACTTTTTTATGGAATCTAAAATTTAGCTCAATCACCGTATTAAGCTTAATTTTAGCTTTAATTGCACCTTATTAGCTCGAAGTAGAGGATTGAATTGTGATTGTTATTGGGTTGGGTTGGAGCTGGAGCTGGGCCTCAAGTGACAAAGACAATGGCGAGGACTTCACCCTTCCAAAACTTTATAAATCAACCTTAGAGAGAAGACAAAATGAAGAATTAAGCATCTTGGAACTCTTTCGAAGGTTCGCATTTCCTAAAAAAATTTATCAGAAAAACATTCACCTGCTTACACCGACGCACCATCGTCAAATATTGTCCTTAATGTGAGCATCAATTAATTTATTCATCCCCTTAAGTAATTAGACAAACAAAGTGTGGTCCTTTTTTTTTCTCCGCTCTACAAATGACTTCCCTAACGATGTAAGATAAATTAAAAAGGACCAATCTGCCTTTCTGGTGTTATTTATATTCCCACAGCTGCACAGCCCACAACTGCCACTACTTCACTCTGAGATAGATTGTTTGAGTTTGATGAACTTTTCCGAGTGACATTTTATAACTTTGTTTGGCCCTCGACTGAGTTCTCTTTTTGTTTTTTTTGAGTGTGCATGTGAACTGACAGACATTTATTACTCCCTTTTCACATTCTGTGTGCAATAGCCTCCCTCTGGGGATGGATATAAATCAGGGCATTGAAAATTTTTCTAGCACCGATCCAATCTTTCGCTGAGAATAAGTTGCATGTCCTCGCTTGAAAGAGTATCTCTCACCATAAAAAACGAAAACGAACAACGCGGCGGCGGCGGTTTGTTACAGTCTTGAGATGTTGCTTGAGTGGGTTGTTAAGTACTCTAGATACTGCCACTGGTAGTCGTTACAGTTCTTTTTTAAAAAGCAAGTAATCGATACGATACCTACTCGAAGGTTGCAGTTATTTTTACTGCACGAACGATATACTATTGCATAAATGTTTGTGGCTGTAAAATGGTTGTATCTCGTCCTCCTTAGACATCCTTACTTTATTACTCGCCGCAAGTTGTATATAGTAGTAGCTACTACGTTGCAGTGCAATGTTAACGCCATCACCAGCTCAGTGGGTGGCGAATGGATTTTCTTTATTTGAGTTATACTAAGTTTTCAAAGGAGGAAAGGAGCTTTTTGGTGAACTGAAAATGAGACAACCATCTGGATGGTGGTTTTCGTAGCCTGACCAGATGGTTGCCGAGTTGCGGGTGATTGGGGGCAACGCGCACACAGCTGCATCAGTAAGAGAAACTCAGATATAATTGGATACGACGACTGTTCGTGTTGCTAAATGTACATTATATACGGTTGGGTTATTATAATTTATAAGCATAAGCTGAGCAGGGACTGTTGTAAGACTATGAGAGAAACCGAGAGATTTCGGTGCAAGGATTTTACGAAGATTACCGAATTATGCAGTTCAGGGATGAATTTTATGAGTTGATAAACGGGGCATGGTGGACTTAAGAATTGTGTGCTGCAGGTTTGGGGGGTGGTATAGGATATTAAAACAATCGTGTTGAAGGTTATTGAGTGCGAACGCCATTTTCTGGTTCAAAATCCTTTAATTGGTTTGCCACTGTTGCTACATGATTTAATTTTGATTTCATTTGTCAGCTGTTCAATTAAATTTACGGTGTATTTTGAAGGAAGACTAGTTGTCTGTTTTCAGGCCGACATTATTATTGACTAATTTTGCTGATATTATCGTGGTCATTGACATACTATACATGGACTGCTAAAATGTCAGTTTCATACAAACCTGCGAGGAAAAATGAAGCAAACATAAGCACTAGCCCTTTTGGTTCAGTGCGGAAAAAGGTTTGAACCTCTGCTCGAAATTGCTATTTTTTTTTTTACATAGAACACAGTGCCATCCATTGTAGAAACTTTGTAACTGCGCAAAAATAACGGCTTATTCAAATTATTTCAAACGTTCTATAACAGATGGCATACTCAACACTCAAATAAAATCACATGAATTGCTCGATGACATTTGAGTGTTTTCGTTTCTCTCCGCCGTGAACCAAAAGAGCTAGTGCTTATGTTTGCTTCAACGAAAAATTGGCCGCTAGCAGTCCATGTATAGTATGTCAATGATCGTGGTAAATAACTTTTAAAAACAATCCCTGCTCGGAGAGAGAGAGAGAAATAACACGAATTGAACATAAGTTCGAATGAACTATCATGCAGCTGAGAGTAGGTAGTAGTAGACAAGTTCCTTTTCATTCATTCATTTCCAATGGTCCGCTTGTCCATTAAGTGGGTCGCGGGTGTAGGTTGCTCAAGTGGACCCTCCATAGCTCTCGATCCTCCGCCATCGACTCTAAATCATCAAGGGCAATCCCCATACGGGTAGACGAGAGATTATGAATTTGATCTAACCATCTCATCCTGGGTCTACCTAGGGGACGCCTGCCCGATGGTACGGATTCCATAGCACGTCGTGGAATCCTGGTCGGGGACATGCGTTTAACATGCCCAAACCACCGAAGCATGGATCGCTCCGTCCGGAGAAGTAGCTGCTCGACATTGAGTTCCTCACGTATTCTAGTATTTCTAATGAATAAGACCCCGAGATACTTAAACTTCTCCACCTGTTTCAATGGGACTCTACTAACATGCAGAGTGCATTGAACAGGCGTTCTGGAGACGACCATCACTTCAGATTTGTTCACATTTACCTTCATCTCAGCTTCAACACAAACGGCTACAAACCGATCGAGTGCGCGCTGAAGTTCAGTCTGAGAGGACCCAAGGATGACCAAGTCATCAGCGAAGAGCAAAAGACTTATCCTCAGATCTCCCAATTTGAAACGTTCTTCGCCAAGACTGCGCTGTAACATCCAGTCCATATAAGTAATGAAAAGGAGAGGGGACAAGACGCACCCCTGGCGAAGTCCAACGCCCACGGTGAAAGGTATTGATTTAACGCCGTTCAACCGAACACAGCTTTTGCAGTTTGTGTAAAGAGATTGAATGGCTCTCAAGAGAGAACCATCAATTCCATACTCCTGTAATACACTCCAGAGTTTCCCTCGAGGGACTCGGTCATATGCTTTCTCCAAATCTACGAAGCAAGCGTAAACAGGTGTAGCATACTCCCAAGCCTTCTCAAGTACCATTCTGAGAGTGAATAACTGGTCGGTTGTGCTTCTGCCGGGACGAAAGCCGCACTGCTCATCTCCTAATCGTGTAGACAAGTTTTAATGTCGAAATACTGACCCATGATCACGACATGAATAAAGCGAGGCTTTGCCACTGGCAAATCTGTCAAACCTGAAGCCACGCCTGAATGATGGCAGTTTACAAGCGTCTGGCGATTGACTTGTTACGCTCGACAGCTGGCAGGTTCTAACGAAATGGCTTCTTCCCATTAATGGACTCTCAAAACCACTATGAAAGTTAGATGTTGGACGCGATAAGTACGGATATAAGTGGGCTTGCGTCTTCTCGACAGATGAACCAACTTAGGACACGCACATATGGAACTAGAAGTACCTGCAGCTTGCAGCAGACTGTTAAAAATCGACTAGATGAAGGTAGTCTCACAAAGTGAATGGCTTTTAAAACTAGTGGACCTTGTGAATGGATGGAAGCTCTTCAGTCTTCATGTCGCGATTAGCTCGGGTGCGACTGGGAATCAAATCGCATGTGCTGGTCAGGTAGAGTTTTGGATGGGAGTGGATATGGTTAGGAGGGAGAAGGCAGACGCTCGAAAGGTCAACTCTATCAGGGGGTATGCACAGAATCTGAAGTCCGTGAACTAAGCTCTCTTAGATGAAGTTGATGCTTCCCTTAAAAAAGTTTCAGATGCATGGATTCCTGTGCCTTAATATGGGGCTGCGATGAAGAAGGGAAGTTGTGGGACTTTTTCTTTGCAAGTGGCTTATACATAAGGATCAGCTTTTTTCAAAACAAAATTTTCCGTAAATAAATTATAAATACACGTGATGGGTCTGTCGAAGTTTTAGCTGAGTATCTGAATGGTTTGAATAAATTCCTTCGTGAATATTGTTCTTACTTACTCACTTATCGGGCTCTCGACCCGTGAAGAGTCCCTGCCTGAGACACTGCAGCATTCCATTATCAGCGATCTCAGGCACGCTGTTTACAGTTGTCCAGACCAAGCACTCTGGCATTCACGATGGCTTTGGTCATTTGAAATGGAGGTTAGGTTTTCCTTGTCTTCTCGAACCTGGGGGCTGGGGGTTCGCAGATCCCCTTAGTTGGAGCATTATTGTCCATTCGACGGATGTGGCCGAGCCAATGTTTGTCTCTTTGGACTAAATCCACATCTACAACTCATTAAGTTCGCGGTTGTATCTTCTCCTCCATTTCAAGATTAGATTAGAAAGAACGGTATCTTTGGCTCTACAGTTTTCACGACAACACACTCGAAAACGGACTCAGGCATCATAATTGCCAGCACATGATTTCCACACTTTAAAATACACAAGGGGAGGTGTAAAATGGAAATCTTTTATATGATCTATAAAAGTCTTGAGATCTGAGCGGCCAAAATAGACTAGGACCACTGATTAGTAGTACCTGATGCGGATGGATATAAAAGATGTAACGTCGCAAGGGTACTCTTACTGTCGCAAGAGACCGCCAGAGTCTCGCTTAACTTGTTGCATGAGATCAATTAGGCTATACTATCTTTACGTATTAAAAAAAAAAAAATAGGTGGCGCTACAGGCGGGTAGACAGTAGACACCCAAGGCCTAGCTTCTCGCAACCATTCGTTTTGTGTGAGTTTCTATTTTTGGGACGAATGGACGGGACCTACAATTTTATGCCGATGCTGAATTGAGAAGCTTTTTCATGACAGTCATACTCTCGGATGTTTGTCAGACGTTTGCGAGAGGTGGCGCGGTAGAAAAAAACTTTAGTTCCAGCACACTAACCACTGCGCTACTGCTCATTAACATTTCGCTAAGTCAGACTGGCCAGTACCACATAGGTTTAAGGCCAGGAAACTCACCCATCTACCAAATCTAAACACGAAAATCTTAGAAAATACACTGCCCCTTTGTCGACTCAAACGTTCCCTAGGATATCGTATGTAGGGTCGATTTATGCAAATCCATGTGTCAAATTTCCGACTTGTTCGTTTGTGCAAGATGTAGTTGGAGAAATTTCGAACCACCGAACCCTTTATTCGTTTAATGTCGAAAAAGATTTAAGACAAAGTGGCGCGCTATTAAGCAACAGCATGGCGCAAATATGTATGCTCAATCAGCTGAAGGTGCAAGCACTGAACTTAGTTCGCTTCCGGTGGCTAAGGGGAGGAGTATGATGTCGAAGGAAGATACTCTTACCGGAGCCGACCAACTTCTGGACCCGACGCTCCCTCCTGTTCTTTTGACTCGAACAAGCCAAAATGGAAGAGGCGGACTCTGGTATGCGCTACCTATAATGTAAGAAATGTGTGTGCGAGTAATGCGTGTCCTTCTACTCGGAACTCGCCTATGCATGGAATTGCCTGGTGAACAAGATCTGTATGAAGGCGTTGAGGTTACTTTGAAAGTTCACCGTCGGACAGAGTCTTTCTGCAACAGACAAAGCCACTGACAGGCATGCCCCTAGCAGAGGCGTAGGGACATATGTGGAGCAGTTGCCCACCTTTCTATGGGAGCTGGTGGGCGGCAGCATATGCTTGAATTAAAGTGAACTGAGCCTCGCAGCACATCAGTGAATGGCTGGGCAAATTGGTGCCGAAAATTCCTCCCATAGATGCCATTTCCTTTCTGGTCGTTATTCCTCCAAAGAGGACACGTGCCTTCTGCTGGATTCCGGCGAAAATATGAAAGACCATGGAATTGTTGGCGCGCCTCTGCACGCAGAATCCTAGCCTTGACACGAGCGGATCGGTATTCTATTCCTACAAAAGAGTAAGACCCTAGTCTAATAATGGGGAAGGTTCTTGTCTTGTTCTGGGCATGGACAAAAGCTCTGTCGATGTTAGGAAATCTGTCTACGACATGCGTCCTTTTCTGCACCCTGGAATAATTCATTTCTCCTTTATTTCTAAATGAGTGCAGAAGACGGATGGACCCATGACTACGTGTCACTGACATTTACTCAGATAAATCTGCATCATTCCAAGACTGCTACCGCTCTTTTCAGTAGTAGACTTTCCAAGATGCGTACAAAAACCCATATAACAGCTATACAAGAACCATGGGTGCGGAAAAAACGCATTTGTGGCTGGAAGGTCTTTAGGGTACCGAGGTACTCTGTGACGAGCAATCTGAAGTACCAACCTTTCTCTCAGGGACTAAAATTGGACAATTCTGTGGCCAAGTTTTGGTTGCTGCAGCTATAAGTTACAAAACGAGCGAAAAATGGAAAAAAACCTTCGCCATTGGGTCAGCTTACTTTCCCTATGATTCGCTAATGCAACTGCGGCCTTTAAATACTGACATTTAGTTTGTAAGACGAGTTTGGATTTGACAACAAGTGGTCCATATTTGTTGCGGTTATGATTGTTTCTAATTCGACCCTTCGCTCGACGAATGCCCGTAATATAGGTAAAGAAAGGCTGTAGGCTTATGCTAAATTTTGAAAACCTTTTTATATTTAAAAATATCCAATTTAATTCATTGAACAGAATGAGTACACCTCGAGCTAGTTGTACGCCCTAAAGCACTCCTGAAAATCACATTGCTCTCGCAAATGTCAGCCAAAGTGCTGCTTTGCAAAACCTTTAGACACACTTGGGTAGAGGTATTTGAATACTCGGCTTAATGTATACCTACTCTGTATATCCAGAAGTCCAATATTCCCAGAAAATAATCCAAAACAAAGCCCAAGTAAATATTGTCACATCGTCCGGTCTGTTGACATAAATACCTCGAAAGTCTTTACGCAACCAACCGTAATATTCTCTAAAATCACTTGAACTGAACACCCATAAGGACAAAGTCTTCAAATAATTTCAAAAACAACTGTCGGCTTTAATAAATTGAGGGGGACAGCAATAATTATTTTACCAAAATCCAACAGGCCTATATTAAAGCTTACCTGGTCCCTTAGGCACATCTCTTTGGTGTGGTGAAAGATAAACGAGCTACATTTTGAGAGAAAATGTCTAGAAGTACATATCTGTCTATTGACATTCGAAAGGACACTTTTGTGACGGTTGAAATGATTTCATTGGAACTTCCGTCGCACTCAAGTCAATGTTCATATTGTACACTTTGGTTAACATATCCTTCAGACTTTGTGAATGTAGCCTTCATTACTTATTGACATCCTTATCAATTAAAAGTGCACAGGCCGAATCCAGGATGTGCGCATTGAACGTGTCTATAAATACAAATGCAGACAAAGCCACTCATACCCATGCACACATATGGCCGCAATTTAAATATCTTTCCATTTGAATAACCCATAACGGATGTCACACAAATACAATACAAGGATTCAACAGGATGACAGTAGTGATACGGGCGGCGCGGTGTGGGGGTGATCACCACTTCCCCAGAAATTCATAAAACTAACAGAATATTCAGGCAATTCTCCAGACTCACTAAGCAGCACGAGTGACATTCATGCAAGTTAGATAGGCAGTGGAACGGACAGATGCGGAAAACGGAAACAATCTCACCGACACGACATCCACCTCCACCATATCCTTCTGGGACATACAACGAAAAAAAAATTTAGCTAAGCCCGAAATGAATAAAAAATAGAGGAAGGACTCCCCGGTGAGGGAAGACTAATCCTTAAAGTTCGGTTTATTTAAGGAATTAAATGCAAACCCAGTGGTGCAGCGAGAGATTGCAAGTAAGTTTTTTACACCTCACTATACAAGCGTGTGTGTGTGTATATTTGAACTATTCAGGAAGTGTATATGTTGCATAAGGATTCCCAAATGGATACGTGAGAATTTCACTATTTGCCTCAACGACGCACGACGACGAGGACGAGGACGATCGAGTAAGGAAATGTAAATTCTATTTGAACAGAGGAGAAAGAGGACTATGCAAGGAAAACAAAGTATGTATTCGTACTCACTGTGATTCGGATGAATTCAGGATATTCGGCAGCGATAGACTGCGGAGTCGTTCACGTGTCGCTGTCGTTTCAGTTGAGCTATTTGCATGTGTGATTACGGTTGATATGGCGTTCTGTTTCGTTGAGGTGTTATTGTTCGATGTCCTGGGAAAGAGAAAATGATTGGGATTAGATTCAAAATATATACAAGATACTTGAGGTGAGTTGTTTTTTTTTTTCTCTTTTAGATGGATACACTACACACGCTCATGGAAGTATAAACTATTTGAAGTTGGATACGTTTCTATCAAGGATATCAGGTGTAGGTATACACCTACTCGTAACTTTGTCTGATTGACGAGATTTATTTTTATGAAGGCTGACACATTTCACAAAAAAAGGGTTTATTTTGCATACAATAACAGATGGTGCAGAGCAGGGATTATAAATACATCACACCCACGAGGACATAAGTCGATTACTGTCAGGTGGTTCTTGTTAATAACCGGATACTGGTCAGAAAGAGGCTTAACATTTTTTATTTTGTAGCATGCACATGGGAACAAACTAAACTGACCATTGACGCACTTTAATAGGAAGGTCAGGACAGAGTTGTGATAGTGATATAGGGAAACTACCCTAAAAGTTGATTTTCTGAAGGTATAGTTCGTTGCGGGGGAACATTTAACATTTATGATAGGACGGACTTAAATAATTAAAAATTAGAAATTGAAATTGAAAAAGCCTACACAAAATTTTATATTGGAGGTATGTGCAATTGTTACATCAATCATGTGAACATACTTGATCCTGCCGGAAAGGAGGCACTGACTCCGCTTTTGTGTCGACTTTTTAAAGCAGAAATCCAAGCAAGTCTTTATTGAAATATTTAATACATTATATTCTTTTGTATTAACAGAACTGAGAAGGGAGTGCTTAATTTTGAACTAAACCGTAAAAACAAAACTTTTTCAAAAATCTTTTGTTAGAATATTGAAAAATAATCAAAATTTTGTTGAAGGTACTTTGAAACACTTAGCCTCTTGACGTGCTCTCGGTATTAATTTTTAGTCTAAGCGATTCAAATGTCATGTTAAGCATATGCCTACATAAACGCAACGATCAATTTTGGTTCAAATCGTTAGAGCCGTTT
The DNA here is from genome assembly GCA_949372485.1 of Cheilosia soror. Taxonomy (NCBI): domain Eukaryota; kingdom Metazoa; phylum Arthropoda; class Insecta; order Diptera; family Syrphidae; genus Cheilosia; species Cheilosia soror. The sequence continues at coordinate 31,035,702 of OX443561.1, read as the reverse complement.
TCGAAAAAATCTTAATTGTTTAATATTTCGTAAAATGTTTATAAACACTGTTTTTCAACTGTTTAGCTCAAAACTGAGCAAATGGTATTACTATGAATTTAAGCATTACCTGAAAGTAACATTTTTATCATAATCGAAAATGGCGTTTTTGAAATATGAGCAGTTTTTTAAAGTATGTACTATTATTAGGGATTTGCGTGGATATCAAAGGACGCAGTGTTTTTAGGGAAAAACTGAATTTGCTGTCAAGTTAAGAATGAAAATAGTACCTTAAAAATACATTTTTTTTAAATCGTTTTTACCGTTTTCGAGAAAAAGCCAATTTTCAAAACTGCCGTTGCTGAACTTTTTAGCGAAAAACTGGGTATGCAGTCATGTTAAGCATGGTTACATTAACTCAACTATCAATTTTGGTTCAAATCGTTAGAGCCGTTTTCGAAAAAAATTTAAATTTAGACATATTTCGTAAAATTTTTATATTGGAGGTACCGTTAATATTAGGGCTAGCATAAAAAAAAACGTCCCTAGCGGAAAGCCCACAAACTCTAAATACGAAGTTTGAAGCAAATCCGTCCAAGCGTTTAGATTCCCCAGGGGTGGGACAGACAGACATACGGACGGACTGAATTGCGAGACCCACTTTTTTGAGTTCCCCTATCATCGTATCAGAATTGATCAAAATCTCGAGTTCGAAATTTTGTACGACAACAATTATCTTTCCCTTACTACGTAAACGAGAAAGTTAAAAAAATTGCAGTTAAATTTCATGGAAGTAGCCCAGCTTACGCCAACTTGCGATCACATTTAAAATTGTATATCGTGACTTAATGGTAGTAGTGGTTTATGTCAATTTTTGACACTAATATAAGCCCACATGATCCGTATCCGGGCCAAATTTAAGAACATCACGCTGATCTGTGCCCATGCCTGAGAACATTCCCAGTGGTCAGCACAGTCTTGGGCCACTACCTGGTAGTAGCCGAAGTAGGAATCCGGATATCCACTACACAACAACACCCAACGGAGGCTATTAAAAGATTTGACATCGCAAGAGACCGCAAAAATCTTTGCCAACTGCGTCTCTCTTAACCTCTTAACAAACGTACCTCCAGAATTAAGTGCTGAGGATCTGCTCTGCCGCCACCGAAGTGCTGGGTTTTACTATGCGGCCACAACGAAAATCCTGGTTCAATTAGGAATGTCGGGTAGCACATAGACCGCAGCCGCAGCCTATCAGTTGATGTTACAAACGAAAACCAGAGCTGCTTCGAGAGCTGCCCGCGACCTCTACGGGCAAAAAAGAAGGGAGGAGCAACGAATTCTCAGAAAAAAAAGAAAGAGCATGAGAAGCGACCGGTCGAGTCTATTGAAGGACGTTATTACCAGGTGCAATGTTTCGATGTTCTACCCGAGGGTATAAACAGATTTTCTCAAGGATGCAAGACTCGAACAACAGCCTGTAGAGATGACCATGGGAATACAGTTTTTTTTAAATACTTCTCCCGGGAAATCGAACCTATAACGCTTCAATGGCGCCCCGAGATGCTTGCCGATGTATGTTTGTTCTGCACTAAAATTGCTGCAAATTGTAGTCTTTTGGAAATATGTATATCCCCAGGAAGCGAGTTCCAAAGGTTGCTTGTCCTGTAACAGAAGCAATTTTGGAAAGTTGATATCCTCGCGATTGTCAAGTGTACTGTATGGTCATTAGTGGTAGATCCACAGTCGGTTCTAAGGATCTGCGAATGCCACTTCTACTGTCTGTTAAACAGCGAAGGCGACCGAAAGTCCGTGGTCATAGGCAGAATGAACCACCTATTCCGAACGATGATAGTCAACTTTTTCGTCCACCCAACCAAAATGAGGTATCGACGAAAGCGTATGTAGTTACGAATTATAAAAAGTCATGTCAAATTTCGGCATCCCTGCAAAACTCGTCCGTCGGTGCAATGGAGAAATCTCACTACGTCGAAGTTGAAAAAAAAACACCACGGAACACTTTGATGTCGAAAAAGGTTTAAGCAAGGTGACGGACTTTTATGCGACTTCTTTAACATCATTCTTGAAGCAATTTTACGGAACTCGCAAGGCAACACCAGAGGTACAATTTTTTAAAAGTCCGTTCAACTACTTGCGTATGGAGATGATATTGATGTTATTGGGAGAACTCAGCTTGCGTTAGCAAGCATTGAAACGGAGGCGGCGAAGATGGGTCTGGCTATTAATGAGGACAAAATGAAGTATATATGCTGTCATCGAGAAAGGGCTCTCAACATCGGCGACTTTGGCACGACGTCACAATGGACAGATATAACTTTGAAAGAGTTGAAGTTGAAGACTATCTACCTAGGCTCTACAAATTACCTCGCAAAACGACAACGGTGTAGAAATCAATCGCAAGACTCACTCTTGTCAATCGCTGTTTCTTCGGGTTAAAAATTCATCTAAGAAGTAAGCCCTCTCTTAAAGAACCAAGAAAATATTGTTCAAGACCTTAATCATCCTGGTTCTGCGGTATGGTCTAGAAGTTTGGACCTTATTAAAAACTGATGAAAACCTTTACGTACGCTTTGAGCGAAAGATTCTTCGAGTGATTTTCGGTCCAATTTGTATCGACCGAGTGTGGGGCAGGAGGTTCAACGAGACGAACTTTACGGGCTAAATAGCTACGTTGACCTGGTAAAAGAGCTCAAAATACAGCGACTGAGATGGTCATGTGGAGCGAGAGTCTTTGAGTCCACCCCTACGGGACAACGAACCAGAAGAAGACCATACCTCACAACTTGGCGTGCTTAACTAGATAAGGATCGAGCTGGCTGGATGGACTTGTTGTCAAATGGCATTCAAGGCGGAGACACAACGAGCAAAACTACGGAGAACCTTCTGCGACGAAATGCAAAGAAATCAGATAGACTCAGAGAAATTGGTGCTTAAGCCGGTGCTTTAGTGGCCGGCTTGGCTATGCACAGCAGACTCGCAGTTCATATAAGATGGAATAAGTTATTTTTACCAACAAAAGTTCAATTCCGGAATTGAGCCTTCCGATAAATTGATGGGACTTCGCTAACAAAATCTGACAAGTACAAATTATTCTAAATCGGATATTTAAGTGGATTCTCAATATTAGAGAATGAAGAAATAAGGCATTGATAGCGCATTCAACGCCTGTTATAATATTTGGGCGAACATGGGGTCCAGGCACTGTCCAAGGCCACTATCCGTAAAATATTTGTTTATCTCGGCCAACATGAGGCACTCTCAGTTCATCTAACTTTTGAAAACGTTTTTGTGGTGACCGCAAAGTGGCGCCACTGAAGTAAGACAGAAAGAGCAGCTCAGATGATCAACGTTTTTGTCATGGCAAAAGAAGTGGCCCACTGAAGTGAGACAGGAGGAGTGGCTCAGATCTCCATCTAATATCTAAAAACGTGTTTGTAGTGATCCCAAAATTGCGCCACTGAAGTAAGACGGGAAGGTATAGGTAGGTAGGTAGTACTAGTGGCGGTTTGAGATAAAAACCAAGTAGCACTATGTGCCGTTTTTTTACCACATACTCATTTGACCTGGTTGTTGTAAGTATGTCGAAGGGTGGTTTAGATCCAGCCTGTGGAATTCAAAAAGGTTATAAGTTCTTTGATGCTATTCTTCGAAACTTCCTCGAGGGATGTGAAGAAGGGTTTATCCATAGTTCGCTGTCTAGTCCTAGCTAATGCAGGACAAGTGCATAGGTAGTGAATGAGTTTTTTTTTCGGTTGCGTCGTTACAACTGCGACAGTGTGTATTATATCGGAAGCCTAATCTGACTGCATGGTCCCCTATAGGCCAGTGGCCTATGGTAATCGCTGTTATCCTGGCTATATCCTTACGTGTTTTACTCAGAAGTTGGGTTGTTTTTTCCCTGCTATAATTTGGCCACATCCTTCTGGATATTTGTTAGCCTCCTCCATCTGAGATTGGCTTTCGATAGGGATTCTGCGGAAATTTTTGCTTTGACTGCTTCTATTGGAATTTGAACCGATTCCGCAAGTGAGCAGTGGAGGCTTGAACCTTGCCTGGCCAGCTCGTCAGCTTGTTCGTTTCCATAAACGTTGCTGTGGCCTGGAGCACAGATCAGGGTAATCCTGAACTGATCAAGCGAGGCGAACTTCTCACGACAGTCTAATAATAATTTTGAGTTTATATTGACTGAGGCGATAGCCTTGATCGCAGATTGACTGTCGATGAATAGGTCTATCTTTTGCCTCGGAGCTATGTCCGTAGTTTGATTAGGCGACAGGCTTCACGGATAGCAAGTATTTCCGCCTGAAACACACTGGCTGTGTCCGGGAGCCTGAAGGATTTAGAGATTCTCAGAGACTCCGAAAATACATCCGCACCTACTACGGCTTTGATCCATTTTTGATCCGTCGGTGTAGATTGTTAAGGCAGGAAGACTAGCTTAGATGTCCATCTAATTTCTGAAAACATTTTTTTCGAGACCCCAAAGTGACCTCATCCCTAAAAACTGAAAGGACAAAGGTAAAAATGTTCAAAACTCACCTCGATCGTATGCTATCCAACGCCGTCCATTCACCACTCGGCGAATGGCCGTACCGTCCGCCACTGCCCGAAGAACTGGCCGTCGGTGAACTATGATAGTCTCGTTCTCTAGTGATTGGCATCTCACAATCTCCCAAAAAAATCGACACTGTCGATGTCTTAAGCGGGGTAAGAGTCGGTCTGCTTCTTGTATTGCCTGCAGCTCGTATCGCGGTTGTCGAAATATTATTCTTTATAGTTACACGATCGCGATTTTGATTACCAGCAACGCTTTTCGAAAAACCGCACAAGTCACCATACAACGTTTTGACACTCGAACTTTTCTCACAGTCTGTGCCTAAGCGAGAAGTGGCGCCACCACTCGTATTCAATTTCGCCACTTCAGCACCACTGGCTTTGATGCGGCGATGTCTTAAAGTTAGCTGCGGTTGCTGTTCAGGCAGATGTTGTGGTTGAACTTTTGACACAATTCGATTGTAATGGGCGCCACAATGTGGCCAAAAGTCACACGTACTAGCTGTACACGAACTGAAAAACATAAAAAAAAGAAAAGAAAACAAGAATCACAGAAAAAAAACTTCACAGGGCGGAGATTGTCTCTTTTTTTTAGTTTTTGACAGTTTGATATTTTTTTTTAGCTTTGGACATGATCACTTGACATTCTCGCATTCGACTGATTGAAATAGTGAAGTTAGGTGATATCTTGAGTGGTGGTTAGTTAGTAGTGGTGGTGATGATGATGGTTGGTGATTTAGCGGTTAGTATATATTTTTTTCTAGCAACATTTTTACAATTTTTTTAAGCTGACATTTATGTTGGTTATTAGCAGGGTGGTTGCATACATTTTTTTTTGTTTTGTGAATTTTCTAGAGGGTTTTGATGGTGCTATATATAGAGATGCAACTAATATTCGGTTATATCTTAGCGGACTTAATTTTTTTGGTTAGTTCAATTTCAATTTTTTGTCTTAGATGAATTTTTAGTTAAGCACTACGGTTATGAGAGTTTTTTTTTTTTAAGTGTTGTTATATTAATGATTTTGATTTGAGCTCTTATTACAATAAAATAAGGAGGGGACTAGACACTAGTCATCTAGGGTTCATACTCTATTCAAGCTTGTTGTGTCAAGAATACAACGTTTCAATACCTTCCTCTGTTTGTTCCTTGATGCGATCGTTGCTGTTGCTGCTGACGGTAGAGATATTCGGAACGTAGCCTCTCGTCGGCGGTCATGATCGATTTGAATTCATTCGCGGAGTCTGGGGTTAGACTGTCTCGAGAGTTGTGCAGTCGATCGAGTGAGTAGTTGCTATCGCTGGGCGACTGATTGGGCCGTTTAGTTGTTGGGTGATCATAGATGCGTTCGCTGCTACTTAGGAAATTCAACTCGCTGTTACCGCCGGCGTTGATTGTTTCGCGATTTTTCATTGACTGCGGAATGTCGTAGTCTCGACTGAAGTCCATGATCGGGGATCGATCGAGTGATCTTCGCAGCATGTCGTAGGTGAGTTCATGATCACATAGGCGGGTGCCGTAGTTTTGCGGGCTAGTCTGACGCGGACCTAGAGTGGTGCTGGAACTGGTACCCGAAGACTGTGGCGATGGCACTGGCGAGGATTTACGTACCTTCCGCAGGCCGGGATCGACAGTCTGGAGGTAGCGCATGCTATTGCTGGCATTTCCATTATTATTGCTTGGTTCCCTGTAGTCTTCGTCGAAAGATCGACTCTTGTCGACAAAGTCCAGACGAGTAGGCACATTCTGATTGCTGTACGTACCGTAGTCGAAATCGAACGATCGGCTCTTGTCAATATCGGACGATCGTAGATTGCGATTACTATTGGCGTTAGTTAGTATGATCTGCTGATTGGTTGTTGTGCGGATTGTTGGCGGAAAGGCGTTATTCACAGCTGATCGGATCGATGATTGGTGGTAGATCGGCGGTTGGTTGGGTGGTAGGGCTTGTCCCACGCAAACGACCATTTTGTGCGATCGATTTGGGGAGCGTTCCGTCAACTGAAGAGATCTGCAAAAAGAGGTACAGTAAATTAACTATGGAGAAGAATAGAATCAATTTTGTGGGTCTTACCTCGATCGTCGAATCCGATGATCCTCAGCGGCTTTAGCATTCCTTGCGGCTGTTCGTCGATGAGAGGATGATGGCGGTAGAACATCGTGCTCTCTGCCGCTGTAGCTTGAACTAGAGGAACTCCTTGAAGCACTCAATGACTTGTCATCGTATTTTTTATTCCTCTCCAGGGTATTGCTGCGAGAGCCGGAATTTTGTCGCGACCCAAGAGACCCCTGTGATCCCTTCTTGCGACGATCTTCTGGCGTTAGTGAGCGACTCTCGGGCGTTATTGAACGCTGCTTCCGCAGACTGCTCGACGAACTATGCGAATCGTTGCGGTCCGGCGTGAGAGAACGCTGCCGCTGTTGCTTGTACGGAGAGATGTTGTGGTAGTTTGTCGTGAGAAACTCTGTCGATTCGTCCTCCTCATTGTCCAGTTCATCATTGGAGAGATCTACAAATTGATAAGCACAAAATACAATATTTAAGTACAATACCAAATTTGTAAATGTTGTATAAAATTTTATCATTTCGCTGAATTTTCATTGCAATTTTGTACCGGAAATAGCTTCACCCTTCCTATGGTTCCTATTGATTTATAGTCGAACGACAAAATCGCATATTGTGCAGAGGGGGCACGATGTTTCGGAAATACTATTCTCTCTGGTCCTGTGAGGGAAAATATGAATTTTGTTCTATACCAAGGACAATACAAAAGGTTGGCCTTCATGCTATAGCTATTTAGGGGGATGATGATTGGTTTGCATATTTTTTGAACTGCTAGGTGCAGGAATTTATTTATTTGCATCGATTGGACGATGGGGACGTGCACTGAACGTTCTATAAAATCGATTTATATCGGTTTGGACCGTTTTTTTGTTTCAGCATTAAAAAGTTTATCGCTCAGTCGCTTAAATTGTTGACTTGAAGGAATTGTGTAGTAAAGTTGTGAATAGAACTTCAATTTCTTCAGTAAGATGGAAGCGGGTTGAACTTGTACACCTTACAAGACTTTTGATTAAAAAAAAAGAGTATAATTCAACTTGCCTAGTTTGAGAGAAGTGCGGATGCAGGAAGTGATTATCACCTGTTACTATCAACGCTCCGGCTAAGAACAGCTGCTTTACGGTGACAAGTTCAGAGAGTACAGCTCGCAGACTGAAATTGAATACCAACGCTCTTAGACCACTCAAAATTAGTATCAACAATGAAACTGATGCTCATCGAAAGTTGGTTCTACCGAATGAGTATAGAGCAGCTCATAAGACAGTGCTGTGTGGTGTGAGACGTGATATAAGGTCCAGATTGGACAAGTTGGCGGAGAGCGCGAAAGAAGCTGCAAGAAGAGGGAACGAGAGGGAGTTTTACAAAATCTTTAGGGACATTATATGTCAAAAGTAGCGGGGTAGCGACGTAAGTCCGCGCGACAAATCTCCGCCGCTCGAAAACGACATAACTTGCGCGGAGATATGTTGTTCTTAGTTCGCAGATATGACGTTTTCAAACGCCCAGAAAAAAGCGACATAATTCCGCTCGAAAAGTGTACCGGGCGAAGATATGTCGCTATTCCAAAGTAGCACCAACTACCATATGCTAGATACAAACGGCAATATGTCACTAGAAGACCAACTGCAAAGGTGGAAGGAACATTTTTGTGCACTGCTCAATGATAACCAGAGTACAAATGCAAATCATTCTCAACTGCAGGGCATACGTAGGCCTTTCAGGGGAATTGACATCAACCCCCCAACAAGTGCAGAAATAAGACCCGCGATTCTGATTCTAAAAAAAATAATAAGGCAGCTGGACTGCATATGGCATACCTGCCGAGTTCCTGAAAGCGGATCCAGACGAAGCGGCGTATATTTCGATTCCACTTGTTTAGGCTGTTTGGGAGAATGAAAGGAATGGAAAGAGCTATTGTCAAGATACCGAAGAAATGTCATCTTAAGAACTATAATAAATGGGGAGGTATCCCCGTTTTGTCCGTATTCCCAAAGCTGATGGCAACTATCATTCTCGGGAGGAGGTCCAAGCGGGATTTTCGCAGTGGTCGATCATGCGTCGATCATATTAACACTTTGCGCATCATTCTTGAGTAATCGTCGGAGTACCAATCACCGCTCTTCCTCATTTTTGAAAAATGCCTTCGAACTTTGATCGCGTGATTGCATCTGGAGATCGCTTGCTATGAGACGCATTCCTAAAAAAACTGTTGCTAGGCGTTTCGTTTTGCACAATGGACGGCTGTGCGATGCATTTAAAGTGCGACAAGGAGTGGGACAAGGAGATGGATGTATACTGTCACCGAATTTGTTTATACTTGCACGGTGGCTGCAAACGAGAGACTTGGTATCCAATGGAACCCGTTTGATAAGCTAAGTCATTTGGACTACGCTGATGATATCTGTTTCCTGGCAAACAACATTGGTGCCCTTAATCAAATGTGTTATTCACTGCAACAGAACGGGAAGGTGTTTGGCTTAAGGATAAACGCCAACAAGGCAAACATTATGCACAGAATCCAAGACCAACAACAGCAGGTTATCTTAAGACGGAGGGCCTTAGAAGAGGTCACGCAGTTCAACTAGTTATGTGTCACTCGATGGTGGAACGGACCTGGATGTCAGGATTTCTGAGCACGAACTTTATTTATTCTATTCCTGACTCAGCAATAGAATAAATAAAATTCGAGGTGCATTCGGAATCCTTTCTCGAGTTTGGAACTCTAGAAAATTAACGTTTCGCACCAAGTTAAAACTGTTTGAATCTAATATAAAATCTGTACTGCTTTACGCATGTGAAACGGAAATGTTCCGCCAACATCTCGAGCATGTTATAAGCCTTAAGATCCCATGGCCACAAACAATTTCCGGGTTAGTGATGAAATACCTCTTTTCAAATTACCTTTTCCAAAATACTTTTTCCCAAAATACCTTTTGGACAAAATACCTTCTGGACAAAATAGCTTCTGGACAAAATACCTTTTCCTAAAATACCTTTCGACAAAATACCTTTTGCGGCGCCGCGCCTTCTCTCAAGAATCCACGTTCCCAAAAAGGTATTCAAGCCGGAATTTAGCCATAATTTGCATTATTTTCCTGTTATTAACAGTTCGGGTTTATTTCACTTCTATTTCTGGGCATAATATTTTTCATGTATTGGCTTGGATATTACCCAATATTATTTATATGCTTTCTTTCTTTTTTTTTTAGAAATATTTTTTCTACCAATAACTAGGTATATGTCGGGTCTTCATATTGTAAAATCTAATAAAGGAGGAGACAAATTAATTTTGGATGGGTATGGGTACCACGTTAATGTTAAAAAGGGAGATATTTATTCCTGGAATTGCGAATACAGAAAGAGTTTGTTGTGTAAATCTCGCTTAATGACGCTAAAAACAAATGGGGAACACCGAATTCGCAAAGCTCCATCCAGTCACTTACATGAGCCATCTAGTAGCAAAATTGATGTTCATAACGCCAATAATAACGTTAAAGAAATGGCATCAAGTACTGGTTTGGCTCCATGTCAAATAATTCAAGAATCCGTAGTAGCTTGTCCAGAGCCATGTCAAGTATACTTGCCTTCCAAAAGCGCTCAGAATAAAAAGATCCGACGAGTACGAGCCAGTCACCAATCCGAGCCGCAGACTTTGAGATTTCCATCCCGGAAGAAATAAAAACTCTTGAAGGCGAGATATTTGTACTTTCAGAAAAAAATGGTGGAGCCGAAAATATCATAATATTGGGGACTATGACGACCCTTAAAAATCTAGGCAAATCAAAGTGTTGGCTACTGGATGGCACATTTTACGTGGTACCCTCAATTATGCGCCAGCTTTTCAGTATTCATGGGGTTATAGACAACCAAGTCATCCCCCTTATTTTTGTCCTAAAGAGCAGTAAATCTGAGCAAGCATATTATGAAGTTTTTTATGAGCTCTTCACAATTTCTTCGAAATTGAATACAAATTTAAACCCTGAAAAAGCAATAACAGACTTTGAGAAAGCTATTATGGGAATGCGTTGATACAATTCCTCCCTTCATTGCAAATAAAGGCATGCCTTTTTCATTTTAGCCAGATTATTTGGAACAAAGGTACAATGTAACAAACTAGCCCGAAGTTATGGAAATGAAGAAAATTTTAGCTTGCAGATTAGAATGCTAAAAAGTCAAGCATTCGTTAAACATAAACATGTTATCCAATATTTTGAAGAACTTTATCGCATACTAGATAACGATGCAAAAACAGTTGTGAATTGATTAAAAAAGGAGTATATTGGATGTTCGAAAGCTCGAAGACCACGATATTTGCCAGAATTTTGGTGCCTAGGGGATACTATGAATCAAAATTTTCCTCGAACGCAAAATTGTGTTGAAGCCTGGCATCGTCGTTTAAAGACGATAGTTGGTAAGAAAAATTTAGGTGTTTACCAGATCATAAGGGAGATTCAAAAAGAAGTTGTGATGGTGAAAACTATTTTGGAAAAAATTAATTGCAGTGCATCAATTCCAATAAAAAGAAAAAAAAAAAACAAAAAACGTCAAAAGAAGTTAAAAAAAAAAATAATGGATAAATACGGGGAGTCACAAAAGCTTGATTTATTGCGAAATATTGCACATATCATAATCTTTTAAAGCACTGATGTTGTACTCCATATTTCCATACGTAATAAAACTTACTGACTTTTCTGTAATTTACAGTGAATTATTTATTTAAAATGCCCTTATCTATTCTACTACTACTATTACTAATAATACAAAATGGAGTCGTATTTTTTTTACTATGAATTATTTATTTTGCTTTAATTTTGTCTACGACCACGACCACATATTATTACAAATCGAAGTTTTATTATTTTGGTCGCTTCAAATTCCTTAATAACGAATTGCAAAAAAAAAAAAAAATACAAACAAAATTAAAAAAAGGTATTTTGTCCCATAGGTTTTTTCACCACAAAAATTATGTCCAAAGGTCAGCCCATCGAAAAAAGGTATTTTGTCCAAAAGGTATTTTAAAATGAGGTATTAGGTAGGGTTCACACAATTTCCAACAATGAATTGAGGCTTAGGACTGGAAAAACAAAGGTGGGGTGGATGTTGACACCAAGCAGAGGAAATGACGCTGGATTGGCAATACACTTAGGAAACCAGATAACAGCATAGCGAAGCAGTGCTTCCAATGAAATCCTGAAGGTGTAAGGCGAGTTGGTAGGCCAAGAACAACTGTTTTGATGAAAGTTCAGTCCCAAAATTTCCGATCATGGACAACAGAGGTATCGAACTGCAAACAGATAGAGATAGAAGGACCTGGTTGCCGTCCTATGATCCAGGAGTAGTTAAAGTGTTGCTGCCTACAGCAGCTTCTGGAAAGAAGCAATGCACAAAAGCTTAAAATTGCTTTAAGGCAATTCTTGTCCAAGATTTTTGAGCCGTTATTCATCTTTTTGCTCCATTTAGAGGCTGAGCTATAATAAATTCAAAACAAATCTTATTGCACGAAATGCGAAAAAAATTAAAAACGATTTTTTGCTATGATAGATTGGCGGTTCCCAGCTGTTGCAAATGTCTCATACATATCAAATCAACTAGTTGAACACGAAAAAAAACGACTGATTGATCGAGTCTCATAAGTCTACCACGAGCCCCCCAGAAAAATAACGTACGACAATGTATAGATAATGATATATAGATGTAATGATAGCTCCCGTATAACTAACTCTGACACATTTGGAGCTAAGAATTTGTAATGCACCGATATGGTGGTTGAGCTCATCAGTAGATGTCTGAACTAGTTTGAAGCTAAGTGAGTGAGCTAAGTCAGTGAGGATTTTTCAGGACTAAACAGAGAGCTGAAAAAACGATGGTGGCAGATGAGCACTTTAAGAGGTAAGGGCAGATTTCAAATCGCCGAAGTGGGTTACTGTCATCGGAATATTCTGCCTGCTGTACTAGGGTTAAGTAAGGGCACGGTACTCCCTGTAGGTAGGGGGTTTTCGAGGGGTTATCTACCCAATCACGAGGAAAAAAAATAGCTGCTTCGTTAGCAACCAAGATTTTCGGATAGTAATGAATTTACCATTGCGCATCAATCGTCAAAGATGGCTAGGACACGTGGAGCTAATAGGCACTAGTGCTCCGTCCCGAAAGGTCTTTGACTCCAATTGAAAACGATAACGCAGTAGAAGAAGACCTCATTGAATGATATCTCAACTGACTTGGAGTGCGCACTGAAAGCAGTTAAAGCCTGGAGAGGTTTATTAGTTGAGGTAGCGGTGTACTCGGAAATGTAGAGCCACCTAAGTAAATAAGTATAAAGGTGCAATGTTGCGCTTATGGTGTATGTGATTTCCGACAGATCTATCAACTATGCCCACTATACTTTTGTCGGCAGTTTTATGTTACATTCCTTGAATTTCCCTTTGCCTTCAGTCCTTATTACCCTAGCCCGGTTTATATTCACCTCTACTAAAGCGATAGAGTATGGCCTTTTATTAGGTGGTGCGCCTGGTTGGAAGGGGACCCTTAACCTTAACCGACGTGGTGTGTAGGCAGCTAATGGTTGAAACCCGAGAGTAAGCAACTAAGGGGCGCCTAAAAATATGTAGGGCAAACACAAGGTAGGAAATAAATTTTCTAATATCAATATTCAGGTTGGGATTTCATCTTCACCTCGCCTTGACAAAACCTATAGAGCCTTAATAGGGAAACATAATTTTTAACGAATATTACTCACCTGATCGCGCACCGCTATCACATGAATTAAGGCGTTGACTAATGCTCGTGTCGAAACTTCGAAACCTTGACATATTGGCTATAGTTGGTGGTGCCCCCATTCCCACTCCGCCCGTGCTGCCTTGCAATCGTGACGAGAATTGTGCCTTCCTCGACCTGCCATTCCTATCGAACTGCGATTTGGATTTCTCCAACTTTCTCGGTTGGCTGTACACAGGTGGCGCTTCCTTCACTGACGTATTCAAATAGGCAGTCGTCAGATTTTGCTGGTACTTGGGTGAATTATCACGACTCATGTTCAAGGTGTTCTCCTTCTTTGTCAGATAGTTTGGCGAACAACCCGTCAGAGTGCTAAAATTTGGCGATCTGTCCCGCTGAGGCGGTGGCTTATCCGACAGATTACAATCGAAACTACGCGAAAATGTCTCCACATAACTATCCTTGGGTGGCTTTCGAGCGTCATATTCGAAACTTCTACTAAACACCATACCACCCGGCTTGACACCTTTATTCGGATCGTATTTCGAGTGGTTACTACTGGTGGTGATTTGAACACGTACTGCAGTATCTGGCCGTTCGTATTTGGCCTTTGAGTCTTGAAATGCCGGCGGTGGTGAGAGGATCGGTGTCACTGGTGGCGGAGACTCTGAGTCTAAATAGCTTTTCACCGGCAAGAAGCCGGGTCTTTCATTCAAAATGCTGGCAATTTGTGGATCTAAAATTTTATAGCCCGGTTTCATGTAGCTTCTCGTTGCCGATGTATTGCGTCGAGCCTCATTGCGTGATATCAACTCGTCGATCTTGCTGCCAGAGATTTTCGGCACCGCATAGACGGGTTTGTCTCGGCCCGTATTGTCGATTTGTATGACACGGATGGTGTTCTTAAGATTGCCTCCGCCATTTTGATGATTATCATATCGCAGATAGTTGGCCTTTCGATTGTGACTGCCCGGTGAGTTCTCATTGTTTATGCGTTTTGTGTTGACCTGAACCCAACCGGATTTGTTGAGGAATATCTCATCGTTGGGTTTCTTTGCGGAACGATTCTCACCGAAAAGATACGTAGGCTTGTGGGAGCTGGACGCGGCCGAAGTCTGACTCAGGCTGTGATAGTGCATTTTTCTGGCTTCGAGCTTCTCGTTGAAGCTTCGGGTTGAAGCCTCTAGGCTTTCGCGTCGTTTCGCTGCGTACTTCTGGTAGGGGGTGCTTTCGGAGGAGGGCAGCTCCTTTACATTGTCCTCGGGGGTGTTAATAGCAGATCGTGTGGGATGGGCAACAGATGTTGGGATCGGTCGTGAACGACTTCGTCGTTTTTTGGGTGGTAACGCAGGCAGCGGCAGATTTGAGATATCAATTTTGTCCGGAATTGATGTACGGTCGTTCGAACTGCAACGGGAGTCACGTGTCAAATGACTGTCGTCAGTTGATGCGGCTTCACTGGTGGAATCGATGCAAGAGTACTCCTGTCGTGATAGTGGCGGCCGACGGCGGTCGTTGCTGTCTGGAGTTAGCTCTCTGAAAAGACAAAGGGGAAGAAATCTGTTTTAAATAGTTGATGGTAAATGTTGACATTGTTGGAAGGGTTTGTGGAACCTATATGGACACCGCATACCAACCTCATTGGTATGCACAATGGAATGGAAACGAAGTAAGCCAGCAAATTAGAAAATCATTTTCGAGTAGTCCATCAAAAGGCATCACTCAGATGTTTCAAAACTGGGGTCGGGTCGACTCGACATGTAATCTGCGAGGCATCATAATTTTCAAAAGTCTTTACGTTCGTTGTGCACAGTCAAAGTGTCATTTCCAGTGCCAGTGGCATTGTGTGTTCAATGGGAGTGGTGGCAAAGCATGTTATTTGAGAATAATGTCATACTGTTGTAACCCAAGTGACATTGGTCAATCTGCACGTGACACCAGCCACCAGCCACCAGTCAGTGTGGGCACAATAAAATAACAACAAGCAACAAGCTTGACATCATATGTAGTGTGGTAATGGTAACAGCTTCGCCTTGATGTGTTCGACATGCATGGAACGGGGGTTGAATGCCATTCAAAGGGACTGCCAGCCAAATAACATATCAATGGCTGAGGGATACAGGATACAGGATAAAGGCTTATAGACGAGAAATTTAAGCGTTATTTGGAGTGGGCGATATATCCACTTTTGTGCTCGTTCATTAATCATAGTCGTGACATCGACGAAAAGGACGATGATGCGAACGACGATGGATATTAATTCATGAGATGCAGTTGGATTTGACAGAAGATTATAGCTATTGTTGACCATTGAGTAACGACTGCCATCAGTGGACAGTTAAGTCGATTAGGCAGTAACAACAAATCTAAAGTTCTGCATGCTAGTTCTGATCTGTGGGATAGTGGGGGTGCCAGGAAATGTCCCTGGTTTACTGTATCGTGCCATTTTCAATAATTTTTTTTTTAAATTAGCAAACAAGATGCAATACAGGGTCGCACGAAACTTTCTCTGTGCCAATATGTATCACGTTGTGTAAACCCAAAAATTCTGCCCGCATTTATAGTACCTATGCGTATCTAAATGAGAGACTCTTGAATTTCCTGAGTCACATCGGAAGATGCTTTACGAGCTTGTAGGTAGTAAAATTGGGGGCAAACAACTGCTCAGCGTCGATATTCTCAAATCAGTGGACGAACCAAGGACTGGTCCTAATACCATAGCCAAGGAAACCACCTCAAGATCTAATAGAGTACACAGATTACAGAACCGTGTGAATTTTGCACATCATGGACATTTATTATGGATTACATCGACAAAAAGCGATTAATGAAGCGGAAAGGTCTGGCAGGACCTTTGATATGGATCGAAAGTACCATCAGTATTGGAAGAAAAACTTTCCACGGATTACGAAGGACTGTTGAACACATGGATGCTTCGCAGAAATTCGCGAGAAGTGGCAGAGTGGAGAAATAGTGGAATCTACTTCACTTCTTTAACGGTCAGAGGCGCTCAATCGAGTTCGCGAAGTTTTTGAGTATTAGGCGTGGCCGCAATAGCGCAGTGGTTATTGTGCTGGACTATTGTGCGAGAGATCCCAGGTTCAATCCCCGGAAAAACACAAATTACATCTTAAGGTTTTTTTTACTGTGCCACCTCTCGCGAACGTCTGACAAACATCCGAGAGTATAATTGTCCTGAAAAAGCTTCTCAATTCAGCCGTTCGGACTCGGCATAAAATTGTAGGTCCCTTCCATTCGTCCCAAAAATAGAAACCCACACAAACGAGTGGTTGCGAGAAGCTAGGCCTAGGATGTCTACCGCCTGTTGCGCCACCTATAGGCGTATTTTGTTTTCACTCAGTAGTCCGGCAGACTAACCATAGACACACAGCGCCTTATATTCCGCACAAGCAGAAAAAAAGTCATGAAGGCGAACGCACAGTGTTGATAAAGTATCTTGGGCTAAGTGCTGTCAGTTACAAAGTGCTTATTTCAATAATTATTATAACTGACTTGCTGTACCGGCTTTGTCCGTGCCCAGAATTGTCTACAGTACAATGCCCATCAATTCTCATAATTTTACAACTTTAGGTCCCATTAGATAAATAGGGCTTGCAGTGTTGATTTTTATATGGGGATGCCACGCCTCTTTGTCCAATCCCGCCCATATTTTATAAAGTGCTTCCAACAGGCCATAGAAGTTCACTTGCCCAATTTCAAGGCAAAGACTTCCATAAATGTCAAGATATAGTGTTTTAAATAGCTTTATTTTACGAAATATGCCACGCCCCGTTTTTCAATCACCCCCACACGCAAAGTGACTCATACAGACAGTATACATCTATGCAGGTACTAAATTTTGCACCAGGTGCTAAGATATATCGACTGCACCAAGATTTACCGGCCTTATGTGCCTTTGTTTTACGGGAAGTGCCATGCCTCCTAATCTGAATCTCTTCGAATGGTGCTAAAAACCCTCTTGTGGGGTATAGGGATGTTCAAACGTTCACGGCTGTCCGAACTCCGAACGAATAAAGACTCTGGAAACGTATAGAAGACAAACAGACGAGGTGCATTATCAATTTTCCAATACTAGGCTACAATCGTCCAGCCCTCAAGATTTGATACACAGAGAATCCCTCAGTGTCAGTTAGTTTTTGCTTTTATATTTGTATAGCTGCACCTGGCCGGCTTTGCCCGTGCTCAGGAATTACAATGCATCATCAATGTTACCAGTTTTACAACTCTAGCTTCTATAAGTTTGAGAAAAAGCGTTTGCAAATTTCCTTTTTGTATGGGAGGCACCACGCCCCTTTGCAGAAATTTTGACCAAACTTCACAGAAACCCTTTCGGGCTAATACCCCAACCAATGAGACCTGTCAAAATATTCCAATAATCCATTTATTTGCAATTTGCAACTTAACCTTGCAAATATTTTTCCATCTACACAGAAATACAGGTATGTTCACTAAAATGCCTATAACTTATTAACCAATACACATACAAAGCCCGTATATGCATATAAACCACGGTATTGACGTCATCTTTCATGGGAAATTTCCAGAATAAAAATCGGTTCACGCATTAGAGAGAACATTAATTACAAACACAATACAATTTATTTTTATATACAGGGTGGGCCATCTAGTGGTTTCTTTTTAAATCATATTTTGACACTGACAGTTGTTTCTCCGCGGAGCGAAATGAGTCGCTTTACGCTTAGACAAAATTGGGAAATATTGAGAACTTATTTCCAAAGTAAGTTCTGTGAAGCCCAAACAGTGCGTTTTTTGAAAAGAAGTTTTGGCCTCCCTAAATGAAGTACCCACCGTGCCTGCTGTAGGCAAGTTTGTGCAAAAGGTTCGTGGGACTGGTATGCTAGTGGACAACACTCATGGTCCCCGTCGTCATACGCATCTACAGATAGGATAGTGACAGTTTGGTGCGGATTGTGAAGTTGTGGCAACATTGGACCATTTCTCTTCGAAAATGAGGCTGAGAACAAAATTTCGGTCAACGGTGGTCGTTACAGAGCCGACTATTTTTTTTACTAAAATTGTAGACACGGATTTGGACCCCCTCTGGTTCATGCAGGGTGGTGCATCGATCTTTTGCGCACCAAATTTCCAAATCGTGTTATCAGCCGCCTTGGCGATGTCAATTGGCCGCCTCGGAGCTGCGATTTTACCCCTTTGGACTTGCTTTTTGTGAGGAACCGTGGAGGACCTATGTTATGCCAACAATTCGAAAACGATTCGAGTAATTAAGGCCAATATCATCTGAGCAATCCGTGAGCTACAGCCCAAAACCATCAACAAGGTCGTAGAAAATTGGAGTCACAGAATGCGATACTGCGAAGCCAGCCGAGGCAGCCACTTGAACGACGTTGTATTCCATAATTAATGGGAATGTTTGCTCTTACTAACGAAGCCATAATACATGAAAAATATTTAATTTTGTCCATATTATTGCATTTTAAAAAAGAAGCTTGTATTTGGCCCACCCTTTATGTAGATAAAATAGGCTAATCTAGTAGTACGGGCCACTGACATCTTTCAGAGCTTATAACCAAAAGAGCTCCAAATTCCTTTAATGGTTAGAAAGAAGGGAAATCGCATTCTAACTACCTACCCCCTTTTGGTGTGCACACTTCACCGCATCCTATTTTTTTTTAAGAACTATGCACCTACCACTCTAACTTAAACATTCAGAGTACTTTTCAATTTATTTTCCTTTTATCCGGAAATCTCTGCCACCACCGGTTCGTCAAACTTTGTGCTCTACAATTCAACAAATATCCTCCTGCCAATTGAAATACGCGCGCGTTCAAGTACCCACCATTTATGGTTTTCCAAACACCACGCTAACAAAAGCACCCACCTGTGTCCAGAGCACCCTCATCACACACAGCCGGAAAAACTGGGTGAAAAGTCATTAGCCCTATTTACTTCCTGGAAAAAAAAATAGACTCTCAAGCAGGCATAGCCAAATAAGGATAAACGCGCAAGAGGCAACTTCCCCTTCAGTGCATAAGTTCATTTTTAAAGTTTAAGCATCCGGATAGGAAAGCAGAAAAAAAACACACACACTCAGACGTTAGAGACGTGTTACACTTTTGATGTTTTATCTACGTCCGCCCTTCGCGTAATTACTTACGACTGTCTATGGTCGCTCTTCTCTGCCGAGCCGCCTTAAGGGTATATGACTTCCCCATCCACCTATAAGCAATATGATCATCCGACGTCAAGAAAACAGAACGCAGTCATATATGCGGATGCGGTTCTGACAGCAGCGACAGCACAAGGATACGTATCAAAAGGCAAAATGAAAACTCAAGAAACTGCAAATGATTTTTTATGGCATCGCACACAAAATTATTAAGGCAAAGATGGAAAATGTTAACGCTGGCATTAAAAAAAAATGTTTTTTCTAACTTTATAAGAATTTATCTTTGAGATAAAAAAAGGACGATAAGTAAAGGCAAATTTTGAAATGTACTTCTATACGAGCTACTCTTCACAGCACTCACCATGACGGTGGTGTTGACCACAAAATCACTGGGCCATAAATTCTTACAAATAAAACACAGGAGGGGGATGGGGAAATAAACCTCTTTGCGGAAAAATGACTTCCATTTGTGGGTCGTTAACATTTGAACCCACTGTCTTGTCTTCGCCTCGCAACTATGACTCTGAATAGCATATCTTTCTTGCCAGCAAACGGCAAATGGTTGTTGATCCTTTGTTCAGCTTTTAAGAGAACACCACCCTAACCCTCCCCATCCCCGGACTGCTTAAGTAAAATGTTGACACGCAAAAGTGTACAAGAGTAGGTTAATTGATACCATATAAATGGATATCATCCTTGTGTACCTTTTAGTGGGCAAAAGGCGAATTAAAAACATTTAAGCTGTTAAGAGACAGCGACAGCAGGATATACATCCATTTTCCTAAGTCCAAGCAGTTCCGTTGTCAAAGTACTAAGTGGGGATGAATAGGAAGTGAAGGACAGAGAGAATGGACGATATTACGAAGCAAGTTGCTTTCTTTTAATGACCACCAGGAGGGTTATTAGGGAAGCCAATGGCAAACGGATTTCATGGATAACGTGCGGTATCTGTTTTGATAATGATAAAGAAGGGGATTTGTTCCTTCAACGAAGCGTTTTCTTTTTTTTTCTCCTCAGATATACGCTTTATTTATACCTACACAGCTACTGTAATATGTGGGGCATCGGGATGGACGGATGGACCACTGGGGAGCTGTAAGATGATTTTTAAAGCATCTTTCTGCACTACTGAAGTTCTGATGAATAGTTGCAGTTTTGTCGGTTTTATAACCGATAAAGGGGACGCAACTTTAGCTTTATCTAAACGAATTACATGGTTTTTATGACTTCCTTCAGAATAAGCTTCAACGTTTTAAAGTTGAATCCACTCTCCTGGGTTGATCAAGGACACACATATTGACTTCAAATATTATGTTTGTGGGGTAGTTTGTCGTAACGCTAATCTTACAAATGTCAGTTGGATTTGCCAATCGGACCATTACCTTCTTGTAGCCAACGGATGAAAGGGAGTGGACCTATGGACAACATGGAGATTTAACGGCTGCAATCGGAGTAAGTACATATACCTTTGCCGATTGCGTGTTCATCAACGTATCAGAAATTCCATGCAGTCAGCATCTAATGACTAGTTGCATTAATTCCAAAAAGACGTTGCAACTTTTGATTTCACCTGATAATCCCCAAGTCGGTGTTGGGGATATGGAAAGACTACTTCTGCAGACCTTTAAACTGCGAGAACGAACCAAACGACACTGTCAGGCAGAAGGAACCTCTTATTTAGGGGATGAAAGTCCAGATCTCAGCCCACTCGGCCAAAATGAAGTGAGGATAGCAATAACTATAAACTAAGGTCCAACAAGACCGCTGGCAAAGACCTCCTGCCAGTCGAGCTTTTTATGTAAGTTAGCTAGACACGACTTGGTGTCTAGTCCTGCCCAGTCCTGCTACACGGCGCAGAAGCGTGGACATTAGTGAAGGTGGCTGAAGATATCTTTGGTCACTTTGAATTCAAAATTCTTCGAATGATTTTCGGTCCCGATTGCTTTGATCCGATTTCGAGAATAAGCATTAGCAGCGATTTCTACGAGCCAATAAATACAATCAGAATTGTGCGAACCAGTCGACTAAGATAGCTGGGATATGTTGAGCAAATGGACACCAGCGCTAACGTCCGAAGAGCATTCTATTCGCCAACCCTGAAAACACGCGATAGAAGTATCCTCCCGCTTTCAAGGACATATGTATAGGCATTCCAAGCAATGAGAAAAAGTACGAATTAGCAAATTAAAGCTCGACAGCTGTTTCAGAACAAGCTGATCCCTCTGTGAATATCCCGTCTTGCACACTTAAACTTGAAGCAGAAAAAAAAAGCCACAAAAGAGGCGAACACTAGGTTGACCGCCCTAGAAACTTGTAGGTAATAAAGGGTTTTCCAATGAGAGGTGTTATTGTGAATGGCCCGCTATTTCGGTAGCTGTCACTTTTGAAGCTTTTATTCTTTGACATTTGACAAGTAGAAACTACGCCATTACTAAAAATGGAACGATACACGCTTCAACAGTGCATTGAAATTATTAAAATTCACTACAAAAATGGTGAAAATCTTGCAGTCACAGTTCACAGCAAAACTAAATAATTTTTTGGTCGTCGTGAAGCACGGACCGCAATACAGAATTTAATTACTTAAGGTGGCGTTACAGTCCGGGGTGGACCTGGGACTCAACCAACAAGCGTCTCCAGCCAGCACGATCTTTGGCCAGCTGTCTCCAGTTTCGCACGCTAAGTTGGTTAAGGTCCCTTTCCACTTGCGTGCGCCACCTGAGTCGCGGTCTTCCTCTTCCGGACCGGAGCATTCACGTCCATTCGCTCTACATGACCCAGCCACCGCAGTCGTTGGATCTTCACTCTTCTGGCTAGGTCAATGTCGCTGTACAGCCCGTACAGTTCGTCGTTGTATCTCCTTCTCCATTCACCGTTTATGCAGACGGGACCGAAAATTACTCGAAGTATTTTCCTCTCAAAGCAACCAAGAGTAACCTCATCCGCTTTAGATAAAGTCCATGCCTCTGCACTTATTAAAAGTGGCAACTGGATATAGTTAACCAAAGATTGCGCTAAATAAGAGGCGTATTGGTTGAAAACCTACACCTAGAGCTATTGGTCACCCAAATAAGTAACGATTCCATATGTGGGTCACAAGCCTTCAAAATGTGCTGAAAATTTGACAAATTATCGCTTAAATCGGCAGTCACCAGCTATCATTCTTTTCATTCCCCTTCGGTAAGGGTAGAGGTTAGGTAAAGGTTTTCATCACTTTATATTAAGCACCATATTGGACCCGTGCCACCAGGAGATGCAAAATTTGAACATTTTCAACCAACTGTTAACTGTTCAGCCATCATTACGACCTCCTAGCAAAGTAAGATGCACGGAGATACCTCTCTTTAAAAGAAATTCGCAGGTAGCAATAGAGTTTCCACCTGTAATGTCCGACCCATAAAATACTGAATGGGGCAGACTAACGAGAGATTCTAAAAAGTCTGTAAAAACGAAGAAGAAACTGATTATTAATTTCGTTAATTTAAATGTCCTTGTGCAAAATCCGTCAGACAGTGTTCTGCTTAAAATCGTAAGTGAACTGTTATGCTGGCCAGCTGAACGACGCGGACTTAGTTTGATAGCAATTCTTGCCCGCTCTGTATTGCCGGGATTGCGCAACGATTTTGGTCTTACAGGCTTGTTTCTTGTTGTTGACGATGTCTTATCTAAGTTCTTAACCACTTTTTAATAGCCAAGCAAACGGAACAGGTCGATTGCGATTGATGTTGATGTTGACATGGTTGAAAACAACACGACGCGCTCGTACGTATAACAATTACAATTTTTTACGCCTTCACAGCGTACGCGCACTGCTGAGGGGTCCACTGCTACATTCTTACTAAATGCTAATATGCAGAAAACATGACCGATTGTGGTTGGCGGAATTTTAAAAATCCCTCGTTATTCTGCCCTACCACGTATAGCAATGGACTGTGGTCCCAAAACTCCCACTATTCTAGATCATCTTTCAACAATTTACAACAATTCCCCCTCAAAAGTGCACAAAATGTTACATTTAATAAGATCTTACGAAAGTCGACAATTTATATACCCGGACCTTCTTCACATCCAGTCAGACGTTAAAAATCCACAGAGCATAACCAAGTGCAACCAATGTTATTATGCCAAAGCCAATTTGGCAGCCGCAACTAACAACTACTCATACTAATAGCTGAATATTCCTATTGGAATCCACATAACCACGAACCACCCCACCCACATACGGAAGTTTATTTATTTCAAAGCAATTCAATGGCAATTTGCACACACACCGGTCTCTAATGCCAAGGCACAATAATACCCTGCGATTTTAAACTGATTTATGAAAGCTCTATACGCCAACACAAGTTGGATTGTCGCCGCTAAAATCTTGATTGTTTTGTTTCCGAAAAATGTTGGTGGTTCCATTTTTGGCGGAGGAGTTGTAGTTGATTGACGTGTTTGTCTTTTGTCGTTTTGGCAGACCTCAAGTTACCAATTTCGAGCATCAACTGTTGTAAAGTTAGTTTAAGTTTCAGGTTCATTTTTGTAATCTTTTTGTAATCATTTTTGGGGAAACGATCCGCTCCATTTAAAAGTTCGATACTTCAAGTGTGTAGGTTTGGGAAGACTGTTTCGCTGTCATATTTATGTGGCAATGAACTTTAAAGAAATTTTAGCTTACAACTGGATTTGGATGGTGGGAGTCGTTGGAATTAGACGATTGGCATCGATTTAACAATTTCGAGGGGATAGGGCAATTTGGAGAATTTTAAATTGATATTCGTTTGAAGAACGCCAAATGAGGCACAGAGAGGAGTTTGATTATTGTATATAAGTCCTCAAAGGAGAGTTGCCATTTCGAAAAGAAGTCATTTGAAAACTCAGGCAGACAATTATCCTCAGAGGGTCCTTTAGAAAATAAATTTTCCAACTGAAGAGCTTTGCATGTGAAACATTACCTGGCCATTCAGAGGGACAGACGGCATCATTTGGGGATTGTATGTATGAGCGATGCACATTCATGAGCTGATATAACTTTATGGGGGGACTTTCAAATATCCATAATATGTCGTCTAGGGACTCGTGCAATTAAAATCCGTAATACCCATAATTGAGGAGCTTTGAAAAGTGGAACGTTTTGAAAAGATATAGGAAATGTTAAACGCCATACTATACCAGCAGAACCAATTGGAATTTATTTCGAATTTATAAGCAATTTCCCTATAGAGCTCGTCTAAAGCTGGGTGACTGCACACTAGAGAGGCTATTAAACATTTCAATGCATTCCATTGAGTAGCAGACAACTGTTAAGGGTACTGACCGGTTCATATGTGATGGATACAAACTTATATCACTAATTGCACCAAGCTTCTGAATTTATCCATATTTGAAGAGCTCAGTGAGGCATAAGGCATGTTTTTTTGAAACCTCGCCAGCCAGCCGTTCATTTGGACAGTTGCCAGCGCAATTGCCAGCAAAATGAAGCCAGCCGAATAAATTTAGACAATAAGCCTAAAAGCATACCAGCATTTCGTATAAAATTATGCATTTGGTAAAAATATTAGATAAATTCTGAAATTTTTCTCTGGAATGTTGTGTGCATGAGATAAGAACGCAATTATAATTTAAGCAAATTGTACGGAAATTCTAAGCCATTTGTTACTTTCAGCGCCACCTGTTTGTTATTGTGAATTGAATTCAACTGCCAACTACTGGCTGGCGAGGTTTCATAAAAACACAACTACTGTCTCGGAATGATTCTCAATTTTGTGCCCACATCGATACCACTACAGCTCGTGTTCGCTGTTAAATGTCTTTCCGTAAACTAGGTATACGTATACACCATGCACAATTGAGCAGGACATCACTGACGAGAGTTATATACAGAGTCATCTAAGTCTTGACAAAATTGTACTTCCTAATTGCCTTCGCAGGACAAAGCAGCATCAAAAGATTGCATGTCTTATTTTTAGCTTCCAAATGGATGGCGTTTGGAGGAAAATATAGTCCTTCCTTCATTTTTATAGAGCTTGCTGGTAAATCTGGTTTTAACCTGCAGCATTGGTTGCCAGGTTGTGCTGTTTGCTGCACAAGTACATACATGTCAGTCGGCACTCAATATAGAATCAGACATTTTGTTGTGGTCGCCCAGAGTACATCGGTGGCGGTAGTTCTGATAGCACACTGACAGTGTTTCCATTGATCTTCTGCACTGAACGCAGGTGATGTGTTGCTGTTACTTGGTGGTGGTCCAGGGCTTTGTTGGCCCCTAGGAACCTTCGGATACATATCTACTTGGCGTTAAATCCTTATGCTACCTTTACGCATGTCAAAAATCGTGTCAATATTTATTAACATGCTGACGTGAGTATATGACGTTTGATTCTGTCCTAAAGTATTGTGGAGACAAAATCTGACGCTATATTGACGTCAGCACGTCAAAAATTGACACGATTTTTGTCATTTGTAACAGTAGCTTTAGCTGCGTCATCCTTATTATCTTTGGGGTGGGCCTTGATGCGGATTTTGACTATATGAGAGCCCATAGTACGGAAGCCTAAGACTTCGTGCCCAAATATTCCAGTAATCAAAAATCCGCATCCAAAAAGAAGCTGACCTTGCTCCCTGTATAGCAGAGCAGTCGCCATAGTAAATAGTTACCATTACCATTCCCTTTTCTGGATAGGCTGGGAGCTGGGACATTGGCTATGTACCTGGTCCCGGGTCTCTACTATAACTGCTCGGCTGAACGCGGTTGTTTAAGATCCTGAAATCAAGGCGCAGATCCGCAGCTCGTTGTGGTGATTTCATACATCCGAGGTTTGCCGTTGCTTTGTAACAATTGGTCTTTTCTGTAGCTCTTGGACGAAAGGGGCTACATAATCCTATTTCAGTAACCTACATTAGGGATGTGAGAGCTACAACTGTTGAAACATAAAGGGTTCATCCGACATCATAATGTGTTTTTATCACCCTGAAAAGTTTTGAAAAGCGGTCACTGACCTCCGCTACAAATATGTCGGAGTGGCTTACGTACAGTATTTGTCAACCTGTCTGTTAATAAGAACAACAACAAATCGGCTCTATCTAGTTAATACATCCAACTTACGTCTTTTGTTCTAATAGTGCCAGCTTAGGCTTCCGATGAGCGTATTTTCTTCATGGTCAACACTTAGCAGTCATAAATTTAGGTCAAGAAGGATTGAACAGTATACCCGAACTACCACAAAAAAGACATAAATTACTAATATTTTTCTTTAAACACTACATATTGACAACTCGGCTATCTATCTATTTGGGAGCGCTGCCCCATCAAAACTGCATCTGTGCCAAAGCCCTTTGACTTTTGATAAATGTGAAGAAACCCCTTTGAGAAATAAATGTGTTACACTACCCGGCGTAGCCTTCACCTGTCCCAGTATCGCCATTAAATTCGCTCCCTTTTCACTCCTCAAAACCGCCTTATTCTGAAAACGGTTGATTCGTATGTATAGTCACAAAATATTACCTCCTCATGTAAAACTCTCGTCATCGCTACCACAGTTGAGAGCTGTCATGATGGTCTTACCTATCAGCATGACCTATAAACGTCCAATATGCAAAACTTCCGACCAAAGTGCTGCTCCGTAAGTGGAAAACAATGTTGCTACCATATACCCATCCATTTGTAGGATCACAAATCTGTAACCACATCACGCCAACAACATTGATGCAGCCTTTGGGCAAATCAAAAGCTCACTTCCGCTAAAAATGAATCGATTTCCTTTAGAATTTAAAAGTCCCAAAGCAAACCTTAAATCACCCAAAGAAGCTTCAATTTTTCGTGGTTCATGCTGTTCGCTGGCACAAGCCATTATCGTCGCAATTCTAAATTCCATAGACGATGTGGCAATGGCATTATAGCATTACGTGTCCTCATTTAAATTCGTTACTGTTGTCTCCATCTCCAGCCATGGGCTCTGATGCTATTCCAAAACGGATAAAATTAAGCCTCACAAAGTTATACAAATTTAAATGGAATGCAAGGCTTAGACTTCAAAAGCCCCCCCATTTCCCTTCCAGCCGACACAATATTCCCATTCGTGTGCCCAAAATTCGAGGGCTCACTGTTTTAACATTTCAACCGAAAGAATGGGAGTAAAGCTGCACTAAAAACCCCATCGACTTCATTTCGATAGCCATGGGTATTGGGTATCCTGACCTCCTGCAACTACTACGGGTATAAATTGAAATTTTATTTATCCAGTTATGTGGAATTAATTGCCTTGGAAAATGATGTTTAGCTCCGGACAATTGGGATCGACACAGCATGCAGCCGAATGTCCACACAAATACATTATGGTATGGCAGGCCTGACTGCATGCTAGCTAATGACGTGAAATCGTTGTGGTGTGGGAGGGTAGCTACTGTTACTGCCGTTCGACTATAAATAGAAAAAATAAAACCAACCGAGAGAGAGAGAGATGTACAATGTCATGATTGCATGTCACGTATTCGGCTGCTACAATATGGAACACATTACAACTGAGTCCCACCATCGTAATGGCATTTTGATGTTTCTCCAGCGTTGTAAAATGTTTTTGAAAGAACATACCTACTCGTATCCAGTACAGATGGGGTTGGGATGTGTCTACGAAATGGAAAAGGACACGATTCGCCACTTTTTGACTTTTCAAAATGTGTGGCAGCCTGCAGGTCGGAAATTTGTCCAGGACTTGTTTTACCATCACCCGAATGCACTGCGCATTCGAGAGGCTGGTGTGGGCCAAACAAAAAAAGAACAAACAAAATGGAACTAGGACTCAATCGATTGCATAACATCGAAATCCTTCTGTTGTGTGTAGGTACGTACATTGGATACGTTGTAGTAGAATAGTTCATCCTGTAACTGTTAATTGGATTTTATCGAGATATCTTCAGCTTGTTGGCATCTGGCATGAATGAAAGTGACACAATGGAAAAATGATTAGGGGGCCTACCATATTTTGGTGGAACATTTTAACCTTTTAGGTGGCAGGATGAAAATTCAAATTTCACTGGATTTTTGTTGCTTATACGAGTACTCGTAGACAGCGAAGTGAATTAATTTCCATTGAGCAAATGTGAGTAGCGGTTAATTTGCTGGTACATATCATGTAATACATTTATTACAGAAAAATGTGTTCGTAATTTTGCTAACTGCGTCAAAAAAAAAACCTTCCAAGTAAATTGTCTTGTGAACAGGACTGGATTTGTAAAAAACGTGGTCTTTATCACAAACCAGTAAGAATAGACCGTCGACTCCTCCCACATAACGGACTTTGCCTACAAGCTGCCGGCGAGACCAGGATTTTTCATGTATTGGTGCTGTACAAAATCAAAGGGGCGCCATTAACGCACTCATACTTGAAAAATCCTGGTCGCATGGTATTGCATAGAAAAACATTGCCGCCATTAATTTTGACATTTACACGTATTCACAGACAGGGAAATTCTTTCCGGGGGGAATCGGGTAGGTGTACGGGAAGTCGGCGGTCTATTCTTACTGGTTTGTGGTCTTTATCACACTTTGGCATTGGCACGTTGTCGCTGTTGCAGTTTACAAAAAAAAGAGAGCGCTTCACCTGACCTGAAGTTGGTGGCATTTATACTTGAGCGGAGAAAAAAAATGTACTAGATTATTGAATCATCATCTCCGCTTATAGATGGCGATTTCTTCCACTTAGGGTGGTATAACAGATAGTAATAGTAATGAACAGTGTGAGTGAGGTTTTTGGTTTTTGTTAAACTTGACAAAAGCAATTTTTAGTCACAATAAATCGTGTGTTTCTCCCATAGACCTGCTGTAACAATTGCACTCAATTTGAATTCACGCCACCACACGTGACAGGTGACAATTTGTAAACTGACATCTGGACAATGGTCGAATTTCTGTTTCATAGATTGTCATAATTATTAGACCATTTAACTGACAATTTTTAAATGGTGGTTTCTGACAAATAACGAATTATCAGGAACTTTCTGACATATAATTCGTAGTGACAACTTTTTTATTGGACAGGAACAAATATACAATTTACAATTTTGTCGGAATGTAATTGAGAATTCTGACAGGAGTTACGGTCGAATATTGGTAGTGAAGTGACAAGTGCGATTTAAAATGCTAGATGTTATTTCTTCAGTAAAAGTAATGAATGATCTTTAATGCAATTTTGTGTAGTACGCACTTGACGCTGTTTGAATAAATAATTAATAAAGATTTCATATAAGCATCTTAAATTAAATTATGTGGTTTGTGTGAGTTTTTATTTTTTTGGTACGAACCCACAATCTTATGCCGATTTCAATGGCATATATTGAGAAGGTTTTTCAGTTTAGTTATATTCTTTGTCACTGCTTGTCATTGTCGACGTTCGCGAGAGGTTTTACCAATTTAAGGGTAAATTTAAAAACAGCAGCAGAATATAAATTTGTTAAAAAATTGGCGGACGTCTAATGGTAAACGCCATCCCACAAAAAGGAATCACTGATCACTCTCTTGATGCTAAGAAATGACATAATTGTCACAACAAATGTGTGAAAATATAAATATAAAAATATTGTCCTAATTTGACAATGAGAAAATAATCATGACAAATTTGTCGTTGTTTTTAGCTGACAATAATGTCACCTGTCAATATTTGATGAAATGAAACTTTGTCGGACAAGCGCGACATATTTGTAAAATTGGCACCTGTCAATGTTTATGAAATATTACCCAGCGCAGTTCCTTGCTTATGTACATTCACAAGCAAATCGCATAAGTTTTTGTAGTTTCGCTTTAACAGAGAAAACGACATAGTTTGTTGAAGTGAATGTGATGTTTTCGATGCGAACAGAAAAAAACATGAGAATCAATCGTTGCTCAGATTTTGGTCTGCAGCTCAACTGCGGGATAAAGCAGAAAGCTAGTTGACAGCTTAAAATATTTAAACAGGTGTTGGCTTTATTAAGTTTTTTTTGTGTTGATTAACAATTATTTGAGAAGACAATAAAGTTAGAAAAAATGTATCTTGACAGCCTTCATCCATCGACTTAGGACTTCAAGATGTGTATAACGTATTTCATATAAGTTGTGAAATTATCACCGTTCTTTTGTAAGTAGAGATTTTAGCTACTAACTTAATTTTGTAGCATAGTATTTGGGTCATCAATATAAAAAAAAAAGATTGCCAGAGAAATTTTGACGATCAAATTACACTTTTTGAAAAACTTTTAAATGGTGTGGAACACATTAGGGCAGCAATATCAACGTGGACCTTCGATTTTAATTTTGAATCCGATGTTGCATTGCATATGCTATCAAACTTTAGATAATGTTGCTTTACAAATGCTGTATTTAACTGGCATACAATTAAAGCATTCCCAAAGCGGCGAGGCTATACACAAAGCCCTAGCAAAGAAGGCGTGGAACGAACGAAGGAAAGACCACATGCCAACTCATCGGAAAGTGAGGAGCAAAGGACTCTAAAGCTCGCCTTGCAGTGACTGAAGACCGTCTCACCACTGCCATTTGTAGCAACAGGTCCTTTAACGTTTCGATTTGAAGTCTCCAAAGTTGCATTATAGTTTTCTGTATGTCGCCTCACCCATGGACTAAATGGAATCAGATGGTGGTTATGCAACATGCTTATAAAATCGTGGGCGCAGTGGCTCAACTACTGTCCAAGGGGTCTCGGGCTCCGCCTCCGAAAAAAACACAAATTACCTACATCATAAGGTTTTTTCCATTGCGCCATCTCTCGCGAACGCCTGCTAAACATCGGAGAGTGTAAATATCATACAAAGTTTCTCGGCATAAAATTGTAGCTCATTTCCATTCGTCATTGCCGCAGTAGCGCAGTGATTAGTGTGCTGGACTACTGTGCGAGGGATCCCAGGTTCGATCCCCGGAAAAACACAAATTACATCTTAAGGTTTTTTTTTACTGCGCCACCTCTCGCGAACGTCCGACAAACATCCGAAAGTATGACTGTCCTGAAAAAGCTTCTCAATTCAGCCGTTCGGACTCCACATTAAATTGTAGGTCCCTTCCATTGCGAGAAGTTGTCTATAGGGTCCTGTTTCACCATCTATTTATTTTATTTTATTTTATTTTTATAAAATTGTTAACCCTACAATCATTTTACAATTCTCCTTTAAGTTTTTGAATACATTCCAAAATTATATAAAAGGAGATATCTACATAAACCTAATTTTACCACATCATAGTTCATGTTCATGCCAATCAGCCCATCATCTTTTCTACTGAAAACTTTTAAAAGACTGATAGAGATAGAGCTGCATATGCTTTTAAAATAGTAACTTCTCTAATGCAAGGCAGGCTTATTACAACAGTATATCTACGCAAAAATCAGAAATCGCCAAGGAATTTATAATGATAGACTTTCGAAACTTTGATGGTGCTTTAAGCAATATTGAACCTGAAGGTACTTTAAAACCTGAGATGTCTGAGGGAAGGCTAGGTCACTGAATTAACGAGATGCTCTTAAGCCAGGCTAGTCCATTAATAGCTTGGCAGTACTAAGTTAGATAGATCTGCGCAGATGGTTTTTTACAGCTATACCTATACCCAGAACCTTAAGGGATCTTATGAGATCGGCTCTTGAAACGCCATCGCTGGTCAAATAGACTAATAAATGCGGCCTGGACATAAAACGGAATTTTGGATATTTATAGGAAGCACCCTATAAATTTGAACGATTTACCTTACCTTCTCTGAAAGTGGCCAAATGCTTAGGTCCTGCTTTGGATTGAAAGCTGAACTCTAAATTGATCTTCAATGATTCCTTAAGATTAATAATCTTTTACTTTGTTGGGGCTTCTGAAATGTCTTAATCACTTCCATCGTTGCGTCAATTGTAGATCGATTTATCGACATTTTTCGGCTACACTATAAGATATGATTGAATGATACAACAGTCGAATGTATCCACCAGAGGCGAGGTATACAGAGATCTCGCACTCGTAGTCGCAATCCTCTTGGCGCTTTACACCTACATTTTTGTAGCAAAGCGCCATTTTGAATTCTCTCTTGGCTTCTTATCCCTGAACGTTATTTGGAATTTCTATGAGGAGCATATTGTGTTTACAAATTAGTGGAAGCGACATTTTTACACTTCGTGACTTCAAACATTTCCACTAGGGCACGGCGCACCTTTCAATTTCAAGGGAGAAATTTTATCTTATTTAGCAAAAAAAATTACAACTCCCATCGAAGTTGGCGACTCTATTCTACTTTGCCCCTGATCGCTAGTAGCTCGTTAGATACAAAGTGACTAATATGGAACTAGCTATAGTCCCTTGTCATTGGGCATACCCATGTCCATACCTCACACATGTTAGCCCCTTTCTTAATTACACATAATTCCTCCCAGGACTAGCAGAATATTATTTAGCAAAATGTCTAATGGCTCTCATTCAGGTTGCTCTTCAAAAGCACTTAATTAAAAGAAAATCTATCGTCAATCAAACAAAATTAGTTTGGCACCCCTGCTGCTGCCAGAAAGATGGGATTTGATTTCGCAATTCAATTAGTCAGTTTCACAGTTCATATATGTATACATGTGGAGCCATCACCCTCTTCCCTCTGCTAAAATATGCGAATGCCAATGGAAAAGGAGGGATTTTCATCAAAAAGTTTGCTTTTATAACAGTCGTCTACACACAAGGTATATTTTTCCATATATCCCTCACGAAAGGGACCTGCTTCATTAAATATCAATTCGTTTCTTCTAATTGACCTGCTTGTGTTGTGTTAGCATTTCGAGAGGCTACCGAACAAAGGAACCATTTCAGGAGAGAGGGCCCTATACCGAGTGCCCATGTCCCATTTAATTATGAAAAAGGCACTCCTCGTAACAAAATCCTAGCGAAATGGCAAAGAAAAGGAGAACCCATATACGACAAATAATGTATTTTGACGAAGGGAATTAAATTATTGTCTAAAGTTGTATACCTTTGTGAAGGACAGAAGTGACTAGTGAAAGAAAATGGTAATGCCACTTACAGTCTTATTGTCAAAGGAATGAATTTCTAGATTATTAGGTGCACTCGATGGTACGCATTACTATAGGGAATGTGTTAATATGTAGGGAACTAACAATTAGCGTGTACTGAGTCAGGTTGTAACGAAACGTCCCCGTTCGTCGCACTTTTATGGCCCCCACTGTAGACATTTTGTATGGCCACAACTGTCTGCAGTCAACCGCAGACACACCACCCGCTGCTATTGCACAAAATAACTTCGACTGTCCAACAAACCAACATTTGTGACAGGAAATTTTCATTCGACACTTTATAAGTCACACTGACTAATTGGAGGAAATTGCATGAGTACCCGAATGAAATTGCCATTCGGAGAGACTTGTCTACATGTTGTTTGTACCAATCTACTGTACCAGATAAGGATCCCTCATAGAAATTGACTTCGTTCAGTTTTCTTAAATTTTTGGTTTCCTTTGGGAAGCTGGCCTTAAATCAGCAGTGTCAGCATCTTTGGATGTCCTGCTTAGGAGCGGAACCACGCTTGTCGATGGGCCGCATACGGAGCCACGCTTCTCGTTGGGCTGTATAGCATATAGCCTCAACTTAGGAATCTAATCATTGTTAAGTTAATCATAAGACAGTAGTTTAAAAGTTGGTTACTGAAATAAAGAGGACCTCTTAACCAAAGTTTGGTGTTTCTTTGGGCATATCCTGGATCCAGCGAGCAAAACCTCGGCCTCAGAAAAAGCACATCACAAGGTAGTATTAAAGGAAACAAACGAATCGAACGAATATTGTGTCGAATAGTTACACATCCCCCGTTGTTCTATATCAGATTGGGTCCGTTTATCTTTCACCCACTGTTTGCTCAATTATATTGTTTTTCACAGTGCAAGCCGTTCACAGCATTCGCATATAGATATAACATTGCATACGGTGGCACTCCAAAGTGCGGCTCACATGTTCGAAGCCACATACTACACACATTAAAAAGCAACGAGTGTGCCCACCTGTTACTGACAGACTCAAAAATTCGCACGCAAGTTAACAAGTGCACGCACAGAATTCTTTATATAAATAGGTACTGCATTTCTGTAATATGCGACCGTCCGGAACAAGTTAAGACCAATCAGCGATATCTAGGAAAACCATTCTTCGATTCTCCCTTGAGGAGGTCTCCTAGAGTCTCCTCTTTAAAAAACTTCAACAACCACCTCAAATGAGTTGTGCGATAACAAAACGGCACATAGTAGGTACTTGGGTTTTTTAAAACTGCCAAACCTACCTAGGTACCTACCCATTGAAAAACAGTATACGAGGAACAAAGATAGTTCCTTGTCAGTGTCAACTTTGAAATAAGGACACGTCAACCCTCGTATATAGGAAAAGCCTTTTCAAGCTTAAAACTTTTCCAAAATATCATCAGAATATCATAAAATATCTTGGGTCATCGAAAGGGATTTTCTAATGTAATTAATCACTCTGTGTTTTATGAGGTTCCCTCATGCTCCTTCATAACTTTTTATTTTCAAATTCAATCCCCTCGCATTAATCAAACGTGTCATCTTCGATTTACATAAGTCTGTTTGTTTTATAGAGCGTGTGGAATTTCATATGTCTATTTTCAATGCAACCCAATCCACATGACTGGAGGTACTATATCCCGATTCCTTCAGATCTCCAATGGAGTGGAGAAATTCAATTGATTATCTGCCAAAAGCGACATCTCCAACTCAGTTTACATACAACAAAGTGTGTACCCACCATCTCGAACAGATGTCTCTGTGGGAGTTAAAAATTGCAATTACGTTGAAACGTACTCATCTTCACACTGTCATCTCTGACAAATACTCCGAATAATGACACTTTCAATCTGTCTCCCCACAAGACACGCATACGCATACCTCCATCATAATCAGACAAATTTAAGCACTCACAGGAGAAAGCGACACAACGAATATGAATGCCATCAACATTTGGGTGACACCTTCAGTAACATTTCCATTTTCCATTATCGTCGTCATTATCCTTCAAAATCTGAAGAAAGAAAAATGAAAATATTTTGAAATTTCCATAATTTTAATTTAACAAAAGAGATTTTATTCTTGCAGAAATAAAAAGAACACAATTTTCGTGCAGTGAATTTGAATGATTAATCGCTTTTGCTTTTCCATCGCATCGATTTAGGATCACTTAAGGATGTCATGTGAATCTGCACAGACGCTTCTTGTCTGCTTTCACTAATTTTATAAATCGAGAATCCATTTATATAATATACCGCTAGCAGTTGTAAATTTCTAAGGGTTTACAAAGTCTGTTTGAATGGTTAACCGCACTTCAAATGGTTTGGGTTAATCGAATTCCATATGTGATGAGTGCTGCTCTGCCAGCCACCAGCCACCACCCGGCCGTACTACGGAATTAAACCGTTCTTCCTTACATTGGAATGTTGAGCATGGCGCGGAAAATAACTGAAGCACTTTACATTCGACTAGGTAGCTTCTAAGGATGTTATCCCTCAAATAAGTTCATGGTGAGTAAGCGATTATTTTGACAAAAGCATAAATCGAAAGAGTTTTGTTGGAATTGTAGGATATCTATTAAAGTGCAGCGATGCGGCGCGTATGTGAGACTTACAACTGTCAACTCCATCTCACTTCCCCTTTTATCAGCAAACGCTTAAAAGACAGTGGGGACTGGGGAGGGATTCAGTAAAAAAAAACTAAAGAAATCATGCAAAAGCGAAAATTTGCTTCATGTATCTAAATACTTTCGTTTTTTTTTCTCCTCGCAGTTGAAAATGATAGATATATTTTTAGGGTCATTTTCACACTTTTGTTTTTGACAGCAGTACCTTAATATTCACATAGCAATAACGATTTCCTTTCATTTCGTTCATTACTAAAAAAAAAGTTAAAAATGTGGAAACGAAAATGTATTTTGTTTTTAGAACGAAAACGTCAGTGAAATATAGCTTTCGTTTTTTGTTGTTTTCGTTCAAATGAAAATTGCTTTCGTTTTCGAAGTTGCATGAAGCAAAACGTTTGTTTCACCACGATCGGCAGAAGGATCTTTTTCCGAACAGCTAAGACAATTCTGGAAAAAAAACAAGATCATCCCAGTTCTGCTTAATAGCGCTGAATCCCAGACTTTGTCTTTGAGAGAAAGATCCTTCGTAATGTTCGGTCAAACAAATTGCTCATCAGTACGTAGTCTATAATGGTTAGGACATGAGGAGATGCAACAATCTCCCAGACAAGTCGGCTGGTACTTCTACAAGTGTAAATATGTACCTCTACTACAAGTGGGAAGTTTTCAGATTATCCTGTTTCTGGAACTCTGAGCTCCTCTCACATACATAATGTACCTTTAGACTTGTAGATGAATTCTTACATGTGATTTACGACTTGTAGATGTTTAATTTAGACTTAAATATTCAATTTTTCTCATAAATTATTTCAATAAATTTGTTCATCATGGTTGTGGTTATTTTTTAACCCACAAAGAGTGTCAGTCGTAAATTTTTGTATAGCTATTTGTGATCCCTATTTGAAGATATGAATGGCTACTTGCAATAATTTGGCATTAAAAAGAAACAATACAGCGAAAAGAATTTAGAAACTATTTTACAAACTTACCAATTTGTTTTTAAAATTTTTATTTTACACGAAATTTGTAGAATAAAATAGAAATTTGCTTTCACAAAAAAATTAGTATTTTAACTCTTTTTGTTTATAACAACGCTTGCTTAAAATATTCAGATGTTCACAGATTGTTTCCATGTCGGCCCACAAGTTTTCAATAGGGTTCAGGTGGGGACTTTGCGGGTCAATTCAAAACATTAATTTTGTTATCTGTAAGCTATTGCGGTGTTAGAAATCATAAGTATCAAAAAAAGGGTTTTCTCCAATATGATCAAGGGTCGACCCCTATACAACTAATGAACTAAAGGAGAACGCCTTACACACTCTTCCATTGGATCCAAATAATTTAAACTTGGATTTGGCACTCCAAAGAACTTTTTTTTCCAAAGTTGCTATGGTTTTGGTAAGTGCAGTCTTTCGAAATCCCGCCTCTTCCTTAAGGTTTTGTTGACATAATGTGCTTTCTTTTTGTGGAATATGCATCCATGCGGATTTTGTTCTACCACACCGCACCTAAGAGCCCTGGCCGTGAGTTCTTGTTCTTGATGGAGTTTAGATGCAACAATCTCCCTAGTTTTTATGGACTTGAAAAACGGATTGGCTCTACTTGTCCGACAAATATTTTTTTGGAGTAGTTTTGCGTCCAATCTCCTTACTTTGGCGGTGCTCAAATATTTCGGATTCCGGTCTTCTTGGAAACATGTATTTCCCCGAAAACAAGCTCCGTAAAACAACCAAATCCAAATCCAACCAACTAGATTTTTAACTTTCTCGTATACGTAGTAGGTAAGAGAAAGATATTGTTTTCGTACAAAATTTCGAACTCGAGATTTTGATCAATTCTGATATTACGATGATAGGGGAACTCAAAAAAGTGGGTCTCGCAATTCTGTCCGTCCGTATGTCTGTCTGTCCCACCCCTGGGGAATCTAAACGCTTGGACGGATTTGTTTCAAACTTCGTATTTAGAGTTTGTGGGCTTCCCGCTAGGAGGCGTTTTTTTGTTTGTTTGTAGCTAGCCCTAAACGGTACTCCTCATATAAAAATTTCACGACATATTATCCAATTTATATTTTTTCGAAAACGGCTCCAACGATTTGAACCAAAATTGATAGTTGATTTAATGTAGGCATGCTTAGCATGACTGCATACCCTGTTTTTCAGTCCAGCAACGGCAGTTTTGAAAATTGGCTTTTTCTCGAAAACGGTAAACACGATTTAAAAAAAAAAAAAGATTTTTAAGGTACTATTGTCATTCCTAACTTGATAGTAAACTCAGTTTTTCTCTAAAAAGACTGCGTCCTTTGATATCCACCCAAATCCCTAATAATAGTACTTTAAAAAACTGCTCATATCTCAAAAACGCCATTCGATTATGATAAAAATGTTACTTTCAGGTAATGCTTAAATCTATAGTAGTACCATTTGCTCAGTTTTGAGCTAAACAGTTGAAAAACAGTGTTTTTTGAACCATGAATGCGTCCTTCGATTTCCACCCCAATCGCTAAAAACGGTACTTTAAAACCTACACATATCTCGAAAACGCGATCTTCGATTTGGTTAGAAATGTATCTGCTAGGTAATGTTTATGTCCTGAAGAATACGTCGTACTCAGTTTTCAGCTAAACAGTTTAATCACATTGCTTTTTGAATCCAAAT
Source organism: Cheilosia soror (assembly GCA_949372485.1). Classification (NCBI taxonomy): domain Eukaryota; kingdom Metazoa; phylum Arthropoda; class Insecta; order Diptera; family Syrphidae; genus Cheilosia; species Cheilosia soror. Next base: position 30,996,914 of record OX443561.1, on the reverse strand, counting down.
TGTAACATTTGTCAGCATAATTTTACAAAAAACCGCTCCAACGATTTTGATCTAAATACATATTTAAGACAACATAAGCATTCTAAACATGATCACGTACTTAGATTTTCTCAGAAAACTCGAATATAGCCGTTTTATGAATATTTCTCAAAAATGACTACCCAAATCCCGATCTTTATTCACACACGATAGGTATATTTTTGCAAAGCCCAAAACTTCAGTGGCAATATAATTCGAAATTCATCGCCTACTTGCCTTGAAGAAAATGTCAGTTCGGGGTGAAATTTGAAAGTAATAAAATGTTGTTACTACGTATGTTTATGTAGTACCTATGTGTATTACGTATTCAATTAACAAGGGTTCAGTTACTAAGACTGCTTTGAGACGTAAAATTTGCTGCAATGAATCTGAGATTCTGCGAGATTCGCAATAAACGAGAAGGTTACGTGCGACCCAGTCGTGCACATTTTTTAAAAATGTCTCATAATTTGCTTATGCAAATCATGTTATATCTGTCATGTCTATTTGTGGTGCTCAAAAAAGTATCTGTCCCTGAATGTAAGTAAATGATCAGGTATTATTACATATCCACGTCGGAAATCGCCCATCATTTGTACTTACTTTTTAATGGCATTGCTATTCCGCGTGTCTCCTTATTAAAAGATTTGGGTTTGCTTTTACATAGATACTAAACTATCTTTCATACATCACGTTGATTATGTCACAAATAGGGCAAATAGAGCATGGGGACTCCTAAAAAATGCTTTAAATAAGGTAGCCAGTTGGGCGAGTCGTTGTGGTTTAGGTGTGAACCCCACAAAACTGATCTGCTGCTTTTTACCAGGAATTATAAAATTCCGACAGTCGACCCTCTCTCACCTGGCAGGGAGTGCAGCCATTCGCCCTAAAGCTATCTCACAGTGTTCAAAGAAAAACTTTGGCCACGCCTCTATTCTGAACAAATTCGAGATCTCAACCCACCACCCCATCCCTAAAATTTGACAAGAATTTTCTCGTCACTATCCCCTTTTGGCGGTGGCCATGGTGTAGTGCTTGTGACCCGAGCGGCATTGGTTCGAGCCCCGGTGGGGGACAGCAATACTCTGCCACCGACCATAAAGAGAAATTAATAATATCAGTGGTTTCTGCTTGGTAGTACAATGGACCGAGATTCGTCTGAGTGCTCCAGGATTTGGAATCCCCTTCAAAAAAAAAAAATCCCCTCCAGAGCAACCTGGGATATTTTCCTGGAAGATGAATCAGTTCACTTTTACACTGACGGCTTAAAAACCAAAGACGGAGTTGGTGGGGATGTATTCTCCCAAAGTCTCAATCTTAAGCTCTCCTACCGTCTACCTACGATATTATTGTAGCGTGTTCCAGGCGGAATAAATATCGATAAAAGAAGTCACAGATTGCATATCGGCACCAGTGAAGTGCGTGCGTTTCAACAAACAAACAAGCATCTGTCCACCGCCTAGGACAAAACGCAACTATTGATAGCAACAATTTCGAGGTAGTTAAGGAGTTCACCTACCTCGGAGTAAACGTAAACTCCACGAATGACACCCTAGTGGAGATCCGGTGAAGAATTACCCTAGAAAACCGTTGCTACTTCGGTTTGGCAAAACAATTGGGTTCCAAACTCCTAACTCGAAGGACGAAATGTGTGCTCTACAAAACCCTTATCCTGCCAGTTCTGCTTTATGGCGCCGAGTGCTGGACGATAAGCAAGAAGGGGGAGCTGATACTGGGCTCCTTCGAAGGAAAAATACTTCGGCGGATTTTTGGTCCTGTGTGCGAAGAGGGCGAATGGAGGAGAAGATACAACCGCGAACTCTATGAGCTGTACCAAGACGTGGACGTAGTCCAAAAAGCCAAACCACGTCGACTACATTGGATCGGCCACATCGAGCGAATGGACAATAATTCTCCAGCTAAGAGGATCCTCGAATCCCAGCCCCCAGGTTCGAGAAGACAAGGAAGACCGAACCTCCGTTTCAAAGACCAAGCCATCGCGGATGCCAGAGCGCTTGGTCTGGACAATTGGAAGCAGCGTGCCGGGGATCGTAGAGGATGGAAGGCTGCAGTGTCTCGGGCAGAGACTCTTCACGGGTCGGGAGCCCGATAAGTAAGGAGTGCGTGCCTGGTATTTTGTATGTAAAATTGGGGCCAGCACCCTTTTTCTTTTAATTCTCCCCACATATTTGTTGTTTGGATTTTATTTCCACTTCGATTTGAACTTTATTGCACTTTTGAAAATGAAATATAGTTAAAAAATCGTTTTATTGGTGTTTTTATTTTGTGTAATGTGCAAAATAGTTATTTTATAATATAGTTATTTTGCTGCTGCTGATGGCACCCCCTATTAGTCTGCCACCCGGGGCGGACCGCCCCTTCGCCCCCTCTCTTAGTCCGCCACTATGTCTATGTATATCTATGTATTTTGTTGACAAATAAATAAATAAATAAATTGTCTGATGTCAAAAGTTGTCGCTTCACATATTTGAAATCGAAATATTTGAAAAATCTATCAAATTTTGACAACCAAAAACGAAATAGGTACAGGTACATTAGGTACACCCTTTAAATTATTTCTGTACATCCGATGAAAATATTTTTTTTTCCATTTTCTTTATTTAGCTTCATACATTTCATCACTTTTTTTTGTTTGCTATTTAGCATATTGATTTTTAAAATTCCAAAACCACCGTATCTCTTCAAACACTCACACTGGTTTTGAAATTAACTAAATATATTCTTGCCTCTAAAATATATAACATAATTATTTTTATTGAACCAATACACTGATTGTCACCCCACATCAGATATCATTGAATTTTTAAAATCTTTGATGTGTCATTCACCACTAACTTTGTAGTTAACGAATGATTACCATTATTCTATGTCATTTATTTATGAATATTGTTAGTATATTAAGTATGAAATGAATAAAATTAAATAATTAAGTCTAATAAATAAGCAAATATTTCCAATGTGAGTATTCATAGCCCTTAGTTAATTTTTCATTGCATTTTAATTTAAAGAAGTCCACCAGCCTATGATAATGACAGTACCAAAATAATAAAAAAAAAGATACATAATTGAATTCACGGGTCTATAAACTGCCAATGCAAACTTTCAACACTCTTCAAAACTGAAAACATATATCCTCCACAACAGCATTGATATAAAATAAAAAGTCAATAAATAAATCACCATAATTGACCTTTTCAATAAAAAGTTATACAAACGAATAAATTCAATTTGTTTGCTTTGCATAAAAGTCGAAACTCACCACCCAAATATCCGTACATTATCATCGTCGTCACTGAACAATTAATTCTCTCGCTCGAAATAATTTTATTATCGTATTAATTATAAATATATATAATTTTTTTTTTTTAAATGAAATTGCTACCTCTAGTTGAATAAACTGTTTATGTTATAATAGCCTCGGTAAAGAAATAATAAATCCGTAATAACAAAGTCATTAATAATGAAATATTGATTTTAAATCCGAAACAGGCAATATTGCCTTACCAAAAACTACCAATAATCTCAATCCCTGGGGAGCAATTTTTATTGCTACTATACCACGCAAGTGTATACCTACACCTACACAAACAGGTGAGCTTCACCCTCTTTGCTCTCGAATCAATTAATTTTTCATTATTGTTGCTCATTTTCTAGCCGCCCTCCTCCGAACAAGTAGATCCTTGTTACACAATCAAAAAAATAAACATTCGTTTAATTTTCTTATTCAGTGCAAATGGAAAAAATGTTCAACAACCTTTACTTCCCTTGCGGCTGTTGGTAATGTAATAATTTTAAAATATTATTTATGTTGGTATAATTGCATTGGTAGGATGTGACGATTGCAGTACCAACCCCTCGAGGATATTAAATGAAATTAAAATTTCTGCAATTTGAATAAATTTTCATTTGTGTACTCAACACATACTTACCTTTGCCGTAGGGTTTTAATTTTAATAATTATTATTATGGATATTTTTAACAGGGTGTGTGTCACCACAGGCCATAATGCGGATGTTTTCGATAAAGCAAACTTCATCATCATAATTGGCTGGCATTGAGTTAATAGAACATTCCTGGGATGTCGGATACGTATTATTTGACTGACAAGTGAGGCAAGGTGTTGTTAAATCTTTAAGACTCAAAATGGGGAGGGGGATATTTGAAATACACCCTTTTCTATTTAAACCTAAACATCAAATTAAATTCCTAGAAGTCCAAGCTTCTGAATTCGGATATAAAAAAAGAATTTCTGTCATTGATGGAAAGCCAAGAATTTGACAAAAGAAACGATTTTTTTATGTTTTAGTTACATAATACGTTTTCGAAAACATGACTCGGAATTATTGCATCTGACAGGCGCAGGCGTACGCGTACTCTAGTTAAGCCGAGAATAAAGTGTTTACACCTTCAGTATGTGGATAAAAAAAAAAATTATTTTTTGGCGCAACAGGGCCGTACCTATTAGGACATCTGGCCGTGTTCCTATCAATCATTCGTATCTAAGACGATGTCTAGATAAAAGGGCAGTTCGAAATCAACGTTGCTTATCGCCGTTTGTACTGAACTTTTGTTTTTTTTACTTTTCGACCACGAAAGGTTTGTGTGGCGGTAAAAAAATACCTCAGTTCGACTATGTGCCTTAATTCGACCTTAGGCTTCTCGTTGTAGATTATTAAAAAATATTCAAATCCCCAGTCAACCGTCTGTGTTGGCAGACGGTTGTATGGAATTGTATTTCCATGTTTAGTGGAAATCATTTTAAAAGGATAGTCCGCTGAGTAGAGAAATCAGAATATTGCACCAACAACCCTCACTCTGAGTCTGATAGCGCTATGTGCTGTGGGAATGGCCATACGGCTACGAACTAAGTCCCACATGGAACTATGGGATTTAACTAATAAGTTTGAGAGATAGTTTAGAGAGACATTGTAGAGTTGAGTCTTGGTTACTGAAAATCGTGAGAGTTAAGTCATATGAACTAAATCGCAAATTATGTTGGAGCTAGTTCTATGTGCGACTTAGTTCCTAGGGCCGTTTGTAATGTGAATCTCTAGTGGTCGAATTTGTAGAAGGATTGTGGGCGCAGTAGCGCAGTGGTTAGTGTCCTGGACTACTGTGCGAGGGATCCCAGGTTCGATCCCCGGAAAAACACAAATTACATTTTAAAGTTTTTTCTACTGCGTCACCTCTCGCGACCGTCCGACAAACATCCGAGAGTATGACTGTCATGAAAAAGCTTCGCAATTCAGCCGTTCGGACTCGGCATAAAATTGTAGGTCCCTTCCATTCGTCCCAAAAATAGAAACTCACACAAAACGAATGGTTGCGAGAAGCTAGGCCTGGCGCCTGTTGCGCCACCTATTTATTTATTTACTTATTTTTAAATGAAAATAATGACCACTATAATGACGAGCGGAAAAATAAAGGTTCGAATTTTACATCTATTTACAGGTTGTTCTCTGGCATACGCATCTCGTGCTACCCAGAAATGGAAATTCTTTGTTTATAGCCACCCTTTAAGGTTAGTTGAGTTAGTCCTCAAGTTTAATGTTTAGAGGAGCCTTCAAAGAGCGCTGACCTTTCAAATGAAAGACGTGATTATGTTTGTTGGATGTATAAGGAAAATGAAGTAGCTATCTGAATTAGCATCATGCGTTGCTTTGGTTCAAAATTACCATCAATCTATTTCATTGTACTTCATTGGCTATAAAAATTTGATTTCAAATTACCTTTTGCACTTAATATTTTGACAGCAGTCGATGTATTTTACCAGGATAAAATCTAATGCCGATATTATTTGCTAAACTCATCTAAATTCGAGGTGTGTTTTGAACAGACAAATAAAACAATTCGGTTACACATTTATTTTCGAAATGTCATGACTGCAAGAGACACATTGACAAATTTAATGGAAAATGATTTCATTCCACTTGTTGTTACCTCCGCCCTGGAATACAAATATATATGTAGGTATCCAGAATAGGCCTACACACTAATCGACGAATGTATCTAAACCACAAACCCACCAGTGAATAATAATTATGACGCACTACTAATTCCTAACCAATCCATGTCAATCGGTTCATTTCGCCATTTCGCACCCGCTAACCGGATTAATGTTCACCAATTTAGGGTATTCCGCTACAACTTCTTGTATGGTAATTCTCAATCATTTGTCCACTCTGTGACGTAAACTCAATCATCATCCGGCCAACGCATTTCGGTCATAAAATAAAAGTGGTAGGTAGGTATAGACAGTGTGAACTGCCCTAGCAAATTTTTGTGGGTTGCTTGCGTGTTCTCGGGTTGCGTTGATAGTACAAAAGTGCGTGGTGTGTATAGGCCATCAATTTCTAGCTTGTGGCCTTAATCAGTGCCGTCAACAATGCCGGCTGTAAGCGCTTTATTCCTCACGGTTGTTGTTATTGCTTTGGAACTCTTAAGTCACAAAAAATGTGGATGGTGTGTGTAGATTAACAACTTTGCTTATATGGAAACTTGAAGCCAAAGCCGAATCGAGTTCTTCTTGTGTTGGGTAATGGAAATGCTAAAAGCTTGCGAAATGGCTGTCAGCATGTCGGCCACTTTGTTTTGCGATTTGTGTGCGGCATCGGCACATCTCATTGCAGTGGATTTTGATGAAATGGAAATGCCAATCTGGTTGTATAAATTGAATTCAAGTCACATTCCTTGGCCATTGAATGTGGGTTAAAATCGAATGAAGTAGAGTAATATCAAGGTGAATTTCGGAATAGGCGATCGATCGCAATGCACTTGGTGTTGGGAAAATGCTATAAATCTTAAATTGGTGTTTATACTGTGAAGGCTAATGACTTTTACTGACTGTCGATTCAGTAGATAAACTGCGTACTGCTTTGGAGGTAGGTTTTTGTGGCCAATTGAAACTAAAAACTTGTTGATTCTTTTAATTGGAGCGATTAACATCCAGATTAAAGAAATCATAGGGCAAGTTAGCCATCCCCTCTGCATTTATGTCTCATTTAAATAGGTTGTCTAACGAAAATATTCCGATTTTGCTTAAATCAGGGGTCCGAACGTGCCTTTTTTCCATCCATACCCACAATATCAATCACCCCCATAACTAGTTAGTTGGGTTAGGTTAGTGGGTTGGCAGGAGAGGAGAAACCTGTACGTGTCACACCTAGATCAATGTAGATCCGTTGTGATGCCCTAGGGGTTTATGACCCCCGTACTCTGGAAACCTATGATAAACCTTCGGATTGGTAAACCTACCCGTTTTATTTACAAATTTAAGTAGGTCATTAATGGACCTGTCTGAAAGTTCCTCTAAATAATTGAAGAAGTGGCTACCAAGGATTTTATTTCTTATGTGGCAGAGCGCTGGGCAGTGACAAAGGAAGTGTGAGGTGTCCTCATGCACCTCCTCATCTTCGCATTCTCTGCACAGGTCATCTGTACCGATTCCCATTTTCTTGGTATGGTATTTTAGCATGTTGTGTCCGGTGATAATACCTATAATCGAGGACAATGATTTCTTGTTCAATTGTAAGATTTTTTCAGTTTTCTGTTTGTTGTAGAGTGGCCACATTTTCCTGGTTATGCCACAGGAGTCGAGCCTGTTCCATCTATCGTTTGCTTCCATTAGTATTTTGTTCCCAATCGTCTGTCTGAGATTACAGGGGGTAATCATTACTGTGGTGTTCACCTGGTTTAGTTTAAGGAAGTACCCTTTTTCTTGCCAGCTCATCTGCTTTTTCATTTCCAGACCCACCTCTGTGCCCGGGAACCTAGCATAGTCTTACGTTGTGCTGCGAGACAAGAACCCGTAGCTATTCGCGACAGCGACTTATAAGCTTCGATTTTAACTCAACGGCAGAGATCGTTATTATTGCCGCTTGACTGTCAATGAAAAGGGTAATATCCGCATGAGGTATTGCCATCATTGCAACCTGTTTAGCAGCTGTTGTTACTGCCAGTACCTCAGCTTGGAATACGCTGAAAACTTAGTAACTAAAATTGAATACTCCGTCAGTCGATGGGAAATCGGCCTTCTTGCTTTTCTGGATATTAAAGAAGCTTCCATTCTTTGAGTCCACCAAAAGGGCTCTCAATAACATGAATCTATCCCCAATCATAGGAAAATGGATGGTCGATGAAAGAGTAATCCAGACCCGCATTGACGATGTGGAACTCTCGGCGTTAACAACTAGAGGGTGTCCTCTAGGGGGCGTCCTCTCTCGCTACTCTTATATTCTTTAGTCATTGAAGATACCTTCTTCATTCCCTGTCAAATCAAGTTCTCAGTTGTAAATTCGAAAGCACGGTTTCAAAAAATGGACTATAATGTAGTTCTGAGATGGTGTAACAAGGAAGGAGTTTCTGTAAATTGAAAAAAGACAACTATCGTTTCTTTTACCAAATGGAGGAAACTAGATCACCTACTATATATGGCGAAACCATTGAATTCTCAGGAGAAGCCACCTGGGGAATCATCCTTGACAGCAAACTATCACCGAACACACCAATAAAACGTATTGTTAACAGGGCCTCTAGATCCCTATGAATCTGAAATCGAGTTCTTGGTAACAATTGGGGCCTTATTGGCTATACTAGTCTGTGGTTAGACCGGTTATTACCTATGCTGCCGTGGTCTCGTGGACAAAGACTAATGAGGTTACAACAGTCAAAAAGCTAGAACGGGTAAAACTTTAAGCTGGAAACTGTATGACGAGCAGTCCTCGCTTCAGCCCGTCGAATGCACTGAATGTCATCTTAGGTCTAACACCTTTTTAAATACATATTCAAATGGAGGCAAGTCTGAGCATTCATCGTCTGTTCCCTTATTCCTACCATCGGGGTCATCTGTCTTTGCTTGACGTTATGGAGCCTAAAATACCATTCAGCATGCTTTTAGATGGCGTAACAAATATGGCTTCCATACAAATTTTTCTATCATCATCCCTTCAAGGAAAGACTGGGAAAAATACGAACCCACTTCATCACGACTCGACCTAGTCTAGTAGGTACACAGACGGTTTTAAGATGGAGTCAGATACTGGATCTGGCATTTATGGAGAGTCGCCTTAAACGCACTATTTAGTCAGCATTGGCAAAAACTCGTCCATGTTCTGATGGTCTGAAGTCCTCTCATCTGTCTTAAAACTAGAAATGGAAACATACATGACAACATACGAACTTGCAAAACAAAAAAAAAAACCTAGTCATTCTTCACAGAGGTTTGCTGGCAAGGAAATAGCTTACTTTAGCTAAAGTCGGAGCGACAATGCCATACCCATTGGACCTGAATCCTTTTGTTGTTAGTAAAAAATATTTCAGAAACCACAACAAGAACTTGGTTCAAATTAAATCCATTAAAATCTGGCTTAAGACACTTCGGCAGAACCGCATCAGACAATTCTTCTCAAAATTGTCCTCCAGAAAATAATATTTTCTTATAATCTAGACAAAAAGAACCTGAGAATCCTGACAGGTATAATCACTGGCCATGGCTTCATAAAGAAAACATCTTCCCCAAATTGGGATCTCACCGGATCCTAGGCGTAGACTCTGTCTTGAGAGTGACGAATCCTCTCTTCACATACTCATGGAATGTCCGGCTCTCTTTCGTCTCTGAAAAAACTATCCTTGGCGAAGAAATGGTTACTTGAGGAAAGCTTACTAAGGTTCTCCAGAGAAGATCCTTGTCTGCCTGCCTGTCTGCGTAGTAAAAAGGGTCTCCCCTTTTAAAAAGGGTTTTTCGATCACACCAGGGAGGGAATAATGGGCTCTTTTAAAGAGACCGCAATGCCAGAGCCCCATGAAGACTCTCCCAACTTATAATGTTAATCTTAATTTCTATTTGAAAAACGCTTCCCAATTAATCCAACTACAATGAGGAGACATTACACCCGTTACCGAATCTACTGCTGGACTTAAACTTATGCACATATTCACATGGCATAGGTTATCCGTCATCCGTCATCTGTCATCTCCTTCATCAACAGTATTCATAGCCTACATAACTTCATGTTATGCATCCCCGCAAGAAATATTTTTATTACAGCTCCTTACAAGTCACTTTCTTGCTCGCCCTTTAAGTGGATTATTCAGGACTATTAAGGTCAGAACTTAAACGAGAATAGACTCCTCTTTACTCAAAAGTGATAAATTGAAATATCATCTCACGAATGAATTCGAATTTATTTCCTTCAATTTCCATCACAAAAAAATAACCACAACCCTGTCAAAGTAATAGCATTGTATGCCACCACCTTCCCTTATCCGTTATATTCTATTGCTGAAAAAAATTATGAAAAAAAAAAACACTAATAGCCTCTAACCTAGTTAGGGAGAACGAGTGTCAGTTCCCGATACCACAAGGAACCAATATAACCGAACGAACCAAGTGGTCAACCGGGTGAGTTGAGTTGAAATGATGATAGCATACATACCGCCATTTGTTCAATCAACTTCTGCACCACTCCAGTGCAGGCGGTCGTCCCGTTGCTAGTATTGGAATCGCTGTTCCTGACCCAGATGTGAGAAAATAACACTCGCCCGTAAGCCAAGCGCAAGCATATCTATCTGGACACTGACATATGGGTGAAGTCCTTTAAGCTTCGTGTTAACAAACAGCAGTTGATGTGTTCAGATTATTCCTTTATCTTTCTATATGGATGGGTATATACGTACCATCCATACTTCATTTTGTTTTCTTTGCTCGTTAAAGTTAAAGTCTTTTCAATCCGTCCCGTATATAGAGATCTTCCATATTTTACTCTGTTACCGGGATTAAGCTGAGATATACACATACGTACAGCGTTTTTTTTTTCTATAAATAAATTGAACACAAACACACTGTCATTTCGTTTTCGAAGTTAAGAATAACGAAATTGAATTATTGTCAATAGGGAGAATGAAATGAAAGTGCCACATTCAGCTGGCTAACGGTCTACTATTGAATAAAGAAAAAGGAATATTGCTGTGGCAGTGGCACCCTTCCTTCGGGGTGGATGACGTTCGCATTGAAACGCAATTCACTTGCTCTCTTCTTTTGTAGGGTTCAGGGGGTGTATATGTATATTTGTTGTGAATGTCCTGGAAATTGGAATTTTTCTATTAAAAACTAAATGCAGTTTTCATTTCGATTGTAAATGGGTTGGCATTGTGTTTGGAAGCTGATGGATTTCCTTTGAAATGGATGCAGGCAATTCTTTCGATTGCTATTATGGGCGTACTCGTAATTTTTATTACTTGATGGAAGGCAAAAATGCGCCTTCGCAGGTCTGAATTTGTGTCACTTGTCCACACGGCCATAGGGATATTATCGACGAATTCTGTGTTTGTCTCCCAATTGGGATCACGAATTGACAGGTAAATATCATAAGAATATGGGTGAACATCTGTTTCAACCATTTTGTCGATTTTCTATCAAGCTCATGGTTAGGTTAGGTTTGTGGGTTGGCGGGGATTTCTCCGTGCCACAGTCAGGTCAATATACTGAACCGCATTGTGATGCCCGTTGGGAAAACAGGTTGTCCCTTACCCATTATACCTAACACAGTGTTACGCAGAGCGATGCCTTGTGCTGTGTACCAAGAGCCTTGAGTTCTTCGAGACAGCACTACACAAGCCTTTAATTGCTGCCTAGCTGTCGATAAAAAAGGTAATACGAATACCTCCAGGTGGTTTTGCCCTTACCACAGACTCACGGGCTGCTGTTGTCACCGCCAGGACCTCTGCTTGGAAGACCATGCTATGGTCTGGGAGGCGTATCGATTTTTATTTACCCAGCGATTCAGAGAAGACGCCTGACCCTACCCCAATGTCCATTTTAGATCCGTCTGTAAATACGGCTATGGTTTATGTGCTAGGTAAGAGTCCGTCTCTCCAATTCTTCCCTTCTCGGAAAGGCGCTAGAGAATGGTCTTGTAAACTCTAGGTAAGGCGTGATGTAGTCCGTGACAGGTAGGTATATGCCTAAAATATTTCTGTTTTGTTGTAGGCACAAGTTGTGCTATGCCTAGCGATTCTTTCGGCCATACAATTTCCTGGAATGCTCCTATGGCCCGGCACCAAATTCAAATTTTAAATTGTTTCGCCGCTAGTCCTAAGAAGCACTACACTGATGCAGACACATGCCGTTTATTGTAAGGCACATTGGCCTGAAGAGATCAGTCGTACCATAGGGCCATAAAGATACTCAGGCTAGTAAAGTTTTTACTTTACTTATCCAACTGATGATGTTTTAATCAGATAATTTCCTTAACTTTTTGATTATTATTATTTCTTTGAAGAAGAATTTCCCTATAGGTTAGGTAGTGTCGCAAAAAGCATGAAATGCTCAGCTTTTTCGTGTTCCTCAAGACATAGTTGGTGTTCTGCGGAGTCGATTATTTTGTAAAGGTCAACGGTCAGACATCACAAACCGTGGTCACAACGGATAGCTGGCTTACACATTTTTTTAATTTCGTGCCTGTGTAGATTAAGAATAGATCTCCTTGGCATTGTTGTTGAGCCGCTTGATAGCTTTTTGGCTGTCTTAAAGCTGTGTTGTGTTCCCTATATGAGGAAGACACTTCGGGCCCCAGCTTTTAACATACACAGAAGGGTTCAGGTTCTGTAAAGGTGGTTGTTTTCGAGCCTCTTCTGGCCAGTTCGTCCACTTTTTCATTTCCATTACAGTTGGGAACCCACCATATTTCGGTTTTGTTCCTGACGCTAAGCGTTTAAAAGGTATAGAAGCAGTGCAAGTCTGATTTTGAATAAACTATTCGTAACCTACGCACGTTTACAATTACTTGCCTGTCCGCGAATATAAAATGTTCGCGCCCTTAACACCTAACCTAAGTTACAGATGAAGTTTGCTCAATATTTAATGGCATGGAGATGTAGCTCTGCCTGAAATAGGTACCTACACTGGGGCTTTTTCTCATTGGTATTGAGACGTTGGAACACCATTCTAAATGCCTGCCCTTTTGCTTACAACCTGCAAAGATTGTAAATTATCTAGCATCGACACCCCCTTTCATTCCCTTTTATCAACCGCCTCCCCTTTCTATTAGCCGCAGGCTTTTACAACCTTAAGGGGCCTCCATGGCGCAGAGCATTTAAAAAAAAAACCCTAATCCGCTTTTATGCATAGAAATCCCTGCTCCGCAAAAAAAAATTCCCTAATTTAATACCACACACAGAAAACCAAACTTATATGCGAGTACTCGTAATAGGATTTCAGTATTAACTCAATCAGTTATTTCCTCATGTACATGTACAATCGCTTATGCTAGCATATCTAATGATTACCCACCTAATAGCTAGGAGGAGAAAAAAAGTCTGAAAATATTCCGCAAATCACGCATAAAATCTCTTGAATTCATAAATACTTCCAGCAGGAACTAAACTAAAGATTAAATCGCAGATTTAAATAATTTTTCCCCTTTCCACTTCATTCGACGAATTTTTTTCTTGCATAAGTCATCACAAAGGACGAATTCTGTCTATGCCTGGCCGTTGTCTGGATGGAGGGCGAGGTCCCTCTGTAACAAAAGTATGTGTTTGGTTTAGGTACTGACTTTTCGTTTTTTTTTTTAACTTTAACAGACCGTGAGTTTATGTGAAATTTTATATTCAACTTTTGTTTCCTTCTCATTCTATGCAACGGTTTGCTGTAGCTGTAGGGGGCTGATGAAAATTGTATCGTTGGTTGGGTTTGGGGTGGGATATTTAGCTGAAAAGGAAATTTTCCAGCATTTCTACTTTTTTTTGTGTATATTTCATAACGGCAATCCTTTTGAAAATTTTTACATTTTTTTTTTTGCATTTTTTTCACGAAAGAGGAAGAGACTCACGCTCTGACTCACTTCGAAAAAAAAAAAATCGAGTTACAAAAGCAAGTGCAAACAGAATATGATTCAAAATTCAGGAATTTGCATGGAAATGCATTTTTGCAGCGTCTACTTGTTATGGAGTTCTCTGTTCAATGACTGTGTATATTTGATACAGTAAGGAGGCAGGCAAAAAAAAAAAAGGAAAACCTTCAAAAAGGATCCTACTTCAACTCCTATTGTGTGTCCATCGAAGTAATTGTTAAAACTTTTTAGCTAAGGGGTGAAATGGAATTAATTTCCTGCCTTCAATAAAATTGAACGGTTCATGGCCCCCGATGGCACATTATTAATGGGGAAATGAAAAATGTATATGCTCCCAAATGAACAATAAGCTTTAAGGATGCCTATGTATATGCGTATCGTTTCGTATACTTAAAGGTGGAATGGAGAAAATTCTTATGAAATCGCTTAAGAGTTTTAAATGTCGGAAGGCAGTGTTAGAGGAATAACAAGTAAAACGATTACCTATATACATGTAGGTTTATAGGCTCGTACGGGTTACGGCATGGTACATACAGCCTTTGTCGCAGGTTTTTATTTACACGTCATTAAGCTAAGGAATTGCAGGGGGCGATATGATACGTATACAGTTCAGGGGTAATGAAGAATAGGAATTATTTCCATAATGAAGACGAAGGCAAGTAGGTAGAATTTTGGGCTTAGCCGATTGTGTTACTCAAACTTTACACCTCATGGAACTTTGTTATTGTTCGGTAATGAATGGAATTTTTAAAAAGCACTTAAGAGAGAGAGCAGATATATGTGTAACGGAAGTTGTCCCTACCTTACAAGTTGCGATGGTATTGCAATCCCACCGATCTCTAGGAGTACAGGATTTCCTACAGAAATCGATGGGTTGTAAGGTAGGTTGTCCTGACAGAGAAGTGTGAGCAGGCATGCTTGCATACGCGCGACACTAGCTCGACGGAGGCGTGGGTTCTTACACTTACTGCCGGACGACCGCACATTTATTTCATGCCTTTACAAAAAATATTTTCTAAATTGGAACCACGAAACTAGAATTTTAAAATTACTACTGAACCGTTTCTAAAATCAGATGAAAAAATGTAAACCGCGATAAATAGATATGAACACCTGCATAACCTTGGGAAACCTAAGGTGGAAATGGCTTCCCTAGCGTGACCCTCCCACAATCAATCACCCTTACAGGGATGACGATCATCCTTGGCTAATGCTCCGCTAAATCTTGCATTAGCCCCTAACTCAAAGACGAGCAATTCCTTAAGAATCACTCATTGAATCCATCACCGATGGACTACCCACAAATCACTTCCCAAAAGCACTAAGAAAATTCTCAGTTAAAACTCATCATGAGTTATCTCATGAATTAAAACCACAGATAATTCAGCATATTAAAAAAAATACAGATATTTTTATTTAAAACTAAAATAAATCTCCTAACACTATTCCAATTCATATGGATAGCAAATGCGCTATAATTGCATTCGACATTTAGCACTCAAATGCAGTAACTAAAAAAAAGTAACTGAAACCTGCGCAATTTGGCTTTTCAATTAAAACATACTTCAAATTACGATTGATGTCTTCTCAATCGTGTTAATACAAAAAATCAAATATTATTCATTAAAATTTGTATGTTTCGTTTTGTTTTATATAAATTAATTAGTTTAATCAATTTCTGTTTTTTTTTTTTTCTGTTCACGTATATATGGGCATCGACAGATGCTTTCGATATAATTTTCCTTCTTATCACCCACTAAGTATGTTCAAAAAAAAAGTTTAACTTAAAAGCGTTAAGCGGTAATCAAAAAAAAATCGGCGATATATTGTGACATCTATGTCAATGTCGCTTTTAACACTTGAATCTTCTTACAAAATAAAAAAAGATAACTTTACCATTTGGCTAATAACACTAAACGCTCAAAATGCTCCTATCCAGTTCGTTCAATAAAAAAGAATTATGTACTCACCGATTATTATCATTGGTACTCTTTGTTGTACCTTTAGTTGCTAAAATTAATCCGCGAACTATAATGACGACTCCTATGGATGGTGTGCACAGCATTCATCGAAGTGTTTGGTTGTTGTTACCTAAATTGGTTTTGGAAAAACGAAAAATATTTATATCGAACGAACTTCACAAGATATATCTATTATCAATGATATCAAATACATACTTTGCTTTTAAAAATGTGGGTGATATTGCTAAAAAAAATCAAATTCTATGTTGATTATACCCACAATACTTTGTGAAGGGCACCAACGCACTGAGTGCATGTGTTGTTGCTGCTGACGATGGCTCGATCGTTTCGGTGGCCGCTGTTATCAGCCGCGGTTTTGCCGATGCCGATGATCGTGGCTAATGAAGCTTATCGCTGCTGATGCTGCGTGCGATTTGGACCACTGACGAAGAGAGAGACTGACAGTGTTGTGGATTGAAGGACGTTGCTTTTCGATGGGGAGGGAAGTATGGATTCGCTGCGTTCACTCTGTGCGGCTGATAATGCCTCTTGTGGTGAATTGCAGGCACTGAATCACCTGTTCGCTCCCGTGTTCTTCGTAGGGATCGTAGAACTCTCTATTTCACGTCCGGGTGGGGTGCGGATGTGGCTGTCTTACACACGTAATAAGCACGGGGTGGCAGTGGAAAAAGAGCTTGTTGCTGTATCGACAGACAGCTCTCATATGAATGAGCTAGAAAGCGAGACTTTACTCAAGTCCTCAGCTAGTTTTGCATGTGGGCGAAGGTTGAGGTGAGGGTGTTCGCATACACGACCACGTACACGGCTTACCGAGCTGATAGCTAGTTTTTTGTCGCTGAAGGTGGGTTTTGAGCAACTGATGAATATCTCTTTCCACTGCTTACCAAAATTCTACCGATGGTGTGTAAAACGAGGGGTTGGAGAGTGACAGGGACCTGGGCCGAGCTGGGTGAATGGCGTCGCAGCCTCACTGCTACTGGAGGTTATGACACACTTTGCAGCTATATTTGCTGGAATAAACTGTACGTGAGATACGAACGGATTCGCCAAATAAAAAAAAAAATTACCAGGTATCTCACAAGAACACAATTTGGCACTATCGCGGTTGGAGTAGGGGAACCATACTTCGGTTTCTCTTCTCTGTCAAGATGAAGGTGAGTTTCTCGAACCTCGTTTCGTCGTGACGGATGGACGAACGTAATAATCAGCGATTTATTACCGCGTCTTGCAATTATTCTTTAACTGCTCACAATTTCGGTAGAGCGTTTGAATATTTTACAGTGCAATTCCGTCACTATACATACAAAAATTTGCTTTCGGCCAAAACGTGGCGCGTAAAGAACTACTCGCGTTGGTGCCCAGAATGAAAAAGAGCGTTTCGTATTTCGCGAAATCGCTGGTAGCTGCTACTCATCGAAAAGAGCAAGCAAAAAGGCGTCCCTTCCGCTCATGCAGTTGACGAAAGGACACAGCTGATTGATGGTGGAATTCAGTGTGGTTCTGATGTTAGCTACATTACTTTTTCTAACAGGGTGCACATAAAAAAATTGTGTAGAAAAATTAAAATTTATATTAATTATTTTAAGGTAGTCCCCCACAAAACTTTTCAGTTTCATGGACGCAAGGACATGCAAATGAAATGAAAAAGGACTGGATTCTTTGTTCTCGTCGACCCACCCCTGAGAGTGCCAAATTATAGTTTAAATGTTTTAAAATGCTGACGTTACAATTTTTGCATAGCTGAGTTACAGACTTTCAGACTTGTGGAGATGTGGCTTTACTATTTTCGGATGTCCTTGGCATGAAAGATGCCAATCGAATTCCCTTTAGCATCCGCAAGTTCATACAAATTATTGCCAACTATTCGTGTGATCTTGGCTTGGTTGAATTTCGGACAAAACTTGGCATTCCTTTGCTTCGTCGCATCGCTGAGAACAAAGTTGCGTTTAAATACGGTTTGACCTACTGCAAACTTACAGCTTTTACTTCTCGTATTATATGAGCGCTCATAATTTTTGTGTGCCTGTGCAAGAGATTCTTTTAATCGGCTGTGTATTAGGTTCATTTTGAGAGCTTTTGGTAAAACATTAAACTCTGCATTATTTACACCATTGAGTTTCTTTAACAGATTATAGTCCTGCCCATGCTCGATTTTCGATTGACCGAATAACGCTTCGTGCGGTGACATCCCGATCGCAGAGTGGATAGTGGTACGAAGTGCGCTAGAGATCGATTGCACATGCCTGTCCCAGTTGGTTTGGCTCTGCCCTTTTATATATGAGCGAATCGCTGCTAATATGGAGCGATTAACGCGCTCGCTAGCATTCGCTTGTGGCGAATATACAGCCGTTCTGACATGCCTAACCCCATACGCATTAAGAAACTTGCCAAAATCCTTACCGGTGAATTGTTTCCCATTGTCAGAAAGTAGTGACTCTGGTACTCCAAATAGTGAAAAGACCTGGTCTTCTAGAAAAGATATGGCTGCTTCACTTGTTGCTTTTCGTATGGGCTTGATAAGGACAAACTTTGTCAACTGATCAAGACAAACGATCATAAACGCATTTCCGCTCTTTGATCTGGGATATGGACCGAGATAGTCGATAAAAATGTGCTGGAAGGGCCTATCCACTACAAACGCCTGTCCCATCGGCGGTCTTAGGGTTGAGTTAGGTGCTTTCGACGATTTGCAGACGCTACAGTCTGATATGAACGCTTTCACTTGAGCCGCCATATTAGGCCAGTAAAAACGCTCACGCAGACGATAGAGAGTTTTGGTAACCCCACCATGCGATGCTTTTGGTGGATCATGAGCCAGATGGATCAAACGGCTAGTGAGTGAGGAGGGAATCCATAGTTTCCAGATGTGATCATCTGCTATGGCGTCCCCTGTACTGCATTTGACCCTCTTGTAAACAAAATTTTCTGAAACTTGAAGGTCAGGCAGTTGGCTTTTGTTCTTCTCCACCGTTTCTATTAACCTTGCATACTCTTCCGACTTAAAACTCGGATCTGCAAGATCGACGTGTAGAACATCAAAAGAGTTCACACCACTTGCTGTATCAGATACAATTTCATCGACGCAATAAACTCGTGAAAGAGCATCTGGTACTACATTTTGTGTTCCCTTTCGATGTTCAATCACAAAAGAGAAACGTTGGAGCTTTAGACTCCATCGAGCTAAACGACCGCTGAGATCTCTCTGACTCATGAGCCATTTCAAGCTCGCATGATCGGTTACAATCTTGAATTCCTGCATTTCAACGTATGACCTAAACTTTTCAACACCTAAGACTGCCGCGAGACACTCTAACTCTGTTACGCTATAATTGCGTTGGGCAGAATTGAGTTTGTGCGAGTAGTAGTAGATCGGCCTCTCCAACCCATCTTCATCCTGCTGGCACAAAACACATCCAATGCCGGATGTAGATGCGTCACATAATATAGTGAACGGTCTACTAAAATCAGGGTTGATTAATATTGGGGCTGATGTTAACGCTATTTTTAGCTCCTCAAATGCAGCAATTGCTTCTGGACCGAATACAAAAGATTTGCCTTTCTTTAACGTATCTGTGATGGGAGTGGCAAGTGAGGAGTAGTCCTTAACGAACCTCCTATACCAACCAGATAATCCCAAAAAACGTCTGACTTGTCTGGGAGTCTTTGGTATAGGGAAATCGTTAATTGCCGAAACCTTATCTGGATCGGTTTTGAGACAACCTTCACCCACAATGTATCATAGATACTTTAGCTGTTTAAAACAGAACTTTGATTTGCCAAGATTGATCGTAAGCCCAGCAGATTGCAAACGGGCAGCTATAATTTTAAGCAGGTCTAAATGCTCCTCAAATGTCTTCGAAATAATCAATAAATCATCCAAATATACAAAAATGTTTTGTTTCAATTTATGCGGTACCACTTTGTCCATAAGTCTGCACATGCGCTGAGCAGCATTGCAGAGGCCAAAGGGCATCACCTTAAATTGATATAGGGGTCTGCCAGGGACAGTAAACGCTGTCTTTTCCCGTGATGTTTTCTCCAGAGGTATTTGCCAAAAGGCGTCCTTCAGATCCACACTAGAAATGTAGTGTGTTTCTGAAAGACGACTTAATAGCCCCTCTATATGAGGAAGTGGATAGGCGTCCTTTTTCGTGACTTGGTTCACTTTTCGCGAGTCGAGGCATAGGCGGTTTTTTCCCGGTTTCCGCACCAAGACCACTGGTGAATTCCAAGCACTACTACTCTCCTCTATGACGCCCATTTCGAGCATCCTATCCAGCTCCTCATACATCAGGTTTTGTACCGCTGGAGAAACAGGGTAGTGTCGTTGTTCTTCGAGACTTGTCCGTCCTAGGCCAGATTGAGCATAAGACGGAAACAAGTTGATCACTTTATCAAGTTCTTTGGATTGACTCATCGATAGTTCGTGAACATTTGAGTCGCATGAATTTTGCAGCGATTTGGACGAGATTTCTGAAATGATTTGAGGCGCTACCTCAAACAACTTCCAAAAATTTACCCCCAGATACAACTGCTGTTCTAAAGATGGTACTAAAAAGAATGATAGCTTCTTCGTTATTCCTTTAAACGTGACGTTCGTCAATACCTCGCCAACAATTGTTTGTGGATGACCACTTGCAGTTTTAACGTTTGATAAAAACGGTTTGAATTTTATGCCTGAGCCATCTAATAACTCCAAACATCCTGATCCTAGACAACTGATGCTGGCACCACTATCTAAAAGGCCAAGCATTTGTCGTCCGAAGATTGAGACGCTGGCATAAGGTCTAGGATCATCAGCGCTACAAAGGCTAGTGGCACTGATAGCTCTATAAACATTACGCTTGTTTTTAAAACGCTCTCGAAGCTTTAAGATTCGTTTGGAAGGCTCTGGATTAAAAATGCGAGTACGAACTTCATAATAATTTCTTAGTCGCTCATGCAGCGATTTTGGTTTTTCAATTTTGGGACAAACAGGAGACATAGTCATTTGGAATTCATTTCTTTTTAAAATGGATACTTTGGCAGTATCGGATTGTAAATCTGGTAATTTATGTAAGTCAGGTAAAGGTTGTATGTCAGGGTTGTTGTGAATTTCAGGTAAGTTTGTAATAGTTTTATCTTCTGAAACATCTATAATATGATCTAATTGATCTCCGGGTTGTCTACTTGAGGGCAACTCTCCCCGGTCGTCGGATCGCCCCGTTTCCGGTTTCCCGAACATCGGTGACATTGCGGAGTAGTGGTGTTTTCTAAGCCGCACCTGTAACAGAATAGATTTCGTTGCGGGCTGTTACACTCTACAAACGAATGACCATTCTGCTTACAGTTCCAACAGTTGTACGAACTCGGGTCACGTTTTGTACGCGAAAGGTTGAGAGCATCCACCTCAAGCACTTCATCGCTAATCGGTGCTACGTTCAGCTCATGAACTTGCCTTCGAAAATTTTGTTGCGTAAACTGTTTTGGACGTAAGCCATCGCTCTGGTTGACGTATTTTTCGATGGTTCTGCAAACGTAAATCATTTCAGGTAAGCTGTGAGTGCTGAACGTTATCAGTAACTCGCCGATACGACGTTTCACATTTTGCTTCAACAAATCTATTAGCTGCCTAGCAGACTTTGGAATGTGAAGACGAGAGTTAATTTGCTGAATAGCGTTATAGAAATCGTCGAAGCTCTCATTTGCCCCCTGTCGTCTGTCAAACATACGACGAGAAATTTCAGAGTCAGTTTCTAGGGTTCGGAATTGTTCAAACAAAGCTATTTGAAATGTATCCCAATTCGCTCTGGGATTAGCTTTAAGGTACATCCAGTACCAACTCTCCACTGGACCTGAGACAAACAGATGAAAGTGGCGATAGATATCTTCCCACGTAGAATTAAAACATTCCTTCAGCCTGTTTAGACGAAATATAAAGTCGTCGACAGTCATATGCTGATTGTCGAACTTCAGGCCCCATTTTTGAAATTCTAATGTCCTGGTACTAGAACATGATGGACGTTCACTAGGAACCTCAGAATTGAAATTGAGTGCATTCATTTGATTGACAATGTTTTGAATATTGTCGCTGAACTGATTAGGACTTTGTCGAACACTACTTGGTTGATTACTCTGGGCCCCTTGAGCTGCAGGATTCGCTGCTGCAGTGCTCTGCCGTGGTTGCCGTCGGTTTACATCGTAATCATCCTCAGTATTTCTTGCAGGGGTAGTTGCACCAAGTACTTGCCGTATAGTATTTGCTACTTCCTGTCGAATGATCTGTCTTTCTCTTTCAAATTCCTCGAGTCTATTTCGTAAGTCCGCTGACCTACCGAGACCAATTGACGCATTTACAACTTCTTGTATATACTGTGTCAAGCTTTCATTGCGAAAATGTGAAGGATTTTGATTGGAAGATTGTTCGTTAGGATTACTAACATTCGCATGAAGATTTGGTTCATACGAATTAACTACATTGTTGGGTGGTCTATTTGAGCAATGTGGTTGTACTTCCGGATCCGGAGTATTAATCTGAGCTCTAGATTCATTTTGCTGATGGAATGAGACTCCACTGGCATTACCATCAGATCTATCATGATCTAGTTGAATGTTCGAATGTTGAGATTGGTTCTCAGATAAATTTTGTGGTCTTACTTCAGGAGATTGGCGAAATGAAATTCCATTGGTATTTCTATTTGGCCTACCACTTTGTGGATTGCGATTACCTCGCAGAAAGTGAGGGTTTGTCCTTTTGGGTGGCATTATAATAAAATATTAAATTGATTTTCAGGTTTAAAACAATAATAAGATTTTCAGGTTTAAAACAATAATAAAATAAAATATAAAAGATCAAAATTCTCAAAAATTATTTAATGGGTTTTCAATATTTGGTTTCGTGCTTGGGTATGTGTAATGTGGTTTAGTAGCTTCATCGGTGATAAGGTTTTTCAGATTCAATCTAATTTAAGCGGATGTTTTAATTGGATACTTCAAAATCTCTAACGATATAAGGCGAGATACAGAATCTTAGCGCTGCATCTACGTTAGATGGTCGTTTGAGAATCCGTCTCTCAAATATCATCTTCGTTTTTCGCATCTATTAAAAAAGATGGATGTGCGTAAAGATACGATCGAGGATAGCAAAAGCCAAGGCGTTTTTTCTTTGAAAACGTGCCTTAAAGTGACTATCTACTCGATCGAACCTAAAAGATGTTACCATATGTAAATTTGAAATATAAACATACAAGTTTGTCAAGAAAACGGTTTATAAAATCATGCAAGATTTGTAAAAAGAGCTTAAATAATTTTGATTTCATAATATGGTTAGTTGGTCAAAACAGAGTCCAGGCGCAACTGACGGAGCGGTGATTTCTAAGGAATCGAAAACTCCCGGTCGTCTGAAAAACTGCATTGACTTTTACTAAATTCCCCTTTGCAATTGCTAATTAAACCTCGACGCAACTATCTAAAAACTGGTATAAGAAAAGAAAACCAAGTCTCGGTCGTCGAGTGATTTAATTTAGCAAAAGACTGTTAGGAATAGTACAAAAAGTTATATGCTTCTATCAAAGAAAGAGTTTTCAAGAACTGGTATCTTTAGGTCATGTACTTTTAAGGTACTACAAAGGGTGAAATCAAAATGTATGAAACTGTATAAATGTAACTACAATATATTAAGATGGCGATAACTATCAGTTGATTCGAGCATTGCGTTGTCGGACTTAACTTGTGTAACGAAATTACACGTTAAATATACCGAAATATGGATAGTAAAAAAAAAAATACAAAAACTTGCTAGCGTTTCGGGCCCCACGTTGGGCGCCACCTGTGTAACGGAAGTTGTCCCTACCTTACAAGTTGCGATGGTATTGCAATCCCACCGATCTCTAGGAGTACAGGATTTCCTACAGAAATCGATGGGTTGTAAGGTAGGTTGTCCTGACAGAGAAGTGTGAGCAGGCATGCTTGCATACGCGCGACACTAGCTCGACGGAGGCGTGGGTTCTTACACTTACTGCCGGACGACCGCACATTTATTTCATGCCTTTACAAAAAATATTTTCTAAATTGGAACCACGAAACTAGAATTTTAAAATTACTACTGAACCGTTTCTAAAATCAGATGAAAAAATGTAAACCGCGATAAATAGATATGAACACCTGCATAACCTTGGGAAACCTAAGGTGGAAATGGCTTCCCTAGCGTGACCCTCCCACAATCAATCACCCTTACAGGGATGACGATCATCCTTGGCTAATGCTCCGCTAAATCTTGCATTAGCCCCTAACTCAAAGACGAGCAATTCCTTAAGAATCACTCATTGAATCCATCACCGATGGACTACCCACAAATCACTTCCCAAAAGCACTAAGAAAATTCTCAGTTAAAACTCATCATGAGTTATCTCATGAATTAAAACCACAGATAATTCAGCATATTAAAAAAAATACAGATATTTTTATTTAAAACTAAAATAAATCTCCTAACACTATTCCAATTCATATGGATAGCAAATGCGCTATAATTGCATTCGACATTTAGCACTCAAATGCAGTAACTAAAAAAAAGTAACTGAAACCTGCGCAATTTGGCTTTTCAATTAAAACATACTTCAAATTACGATTGATGTCTTCTCAATCGTGTTAATACAAAAAATCAAATATTATTCATTAAAATTTGTATGTTTCGTTTTGTTTTATATAAATTAATTAGTTTAATCAATTTCTGTTTTTTTTTTTTTCTGTTCACGTATATATGGGCATCGACAGATGCTTTCGATATAATTTTCCTTCTTATCACCCACTAAGTATGTTCAAAAAAAAAGTTTAACTTAAAAGCGTTAAGCGGTAATCAAAAAAAAATCGGCGATATATTGTGACATCTATGTCAATGTCGCTTTTAACACTTGAATCTTCTTACAAAATAAAAAAAGATAACTTTACCATTTGGCTAATAACACTAAACGCTCAAAATGCTCCTATCCAGTTCGTTCAATAAAAAAGAATTATGTACTCACCGATTATTATCATTGGTACTCGTTGTTGTACCTTTAGTTGCTAAAATTAATCCGCGAACTATAATGACGACTCCTATGGATGGTGTGCACAGCATTCATCGAAGTGTTTGGTTGTTGTTACCTAAATTGGTTTTGGAAAAACGAAAAATATTTATATCGAACGAACTTCACAAGATATATCTATTATCAATGATATCAAATACATACTTTGCTTTTAAAAATGTGGGTGATATTGCTAAAAAAAATCAAATTCTATGTTGATTATACCCACAATACTTTGTGAAGGGCACCAACGCACTGAGTGCATGTGTTGTTGCTGCTGACGATGGCTCGATCGTTTCGGTGGCCGCTGTTATCAGCCGCGGTTTTGCCGATGCCGATGATCGTGGCTAATGAAGCTTATCGCTGCTGATGCTGCGTGCGATTTGGACCACTGACGAAGAGAGAGACTGACGGTGTTGTGGATTGAAGGACGTTGCTTTTCGATGGGGAGGGAAGTATGGATTCGCTGCGTTCACTCTGTGCGGCTGATAATGCCTCTTGTGGTGAATTGCAGGCACTGAATCACCTGTTCGCTCCCGTGTTCTTCGTAGGGATCGTAGAACTCTCTATTTCACGTCCGGGTGGGGTGCGGATGTGGCTGTCTTACACACGTAATAAGCACGGGGTGGCAGTGGAAAAAGAGCTTGTTGCTGTATCGACAGACAGCTCTCATATGAATGAGCTAGAAAGCGAGACTTTACTCAAGTCCTCAGCTAGTTTTGCATGTGGGCGAAGGTTGAGGTGAGGGTGTTCGCATACACGACCACGTACACGGCTTACCGAGCTGATAGCTAGTTTTTTGTCGCTGAAGGTGGGTTTTGAGCAACTGATGAATATCTCTTTCCACTGCTTACCAAAATTCTACCGATGGTGTGTAAAACGAGGGGTTGGAGAGTGACAGGGACCTGGGCCGAGCTGGGTGAATGGCGTCGCAGCCTCACTGCTACTGGAGGTTATGACACACTTTGCAGCTATATTTGCTGGAATAAACTGTACGTGAGATACGAACGGATTCGCCAAATAAAAAAAAAAATTACCAGGTATCTCACAAGAACACAATTTGGCACTATCGCGGTTGGAGTAGGGGAACCATACTTCGGTTTCTCTTCTCTGTCAAGATGAAGGTGAGTTTCTCGAACCTCGTTTCGTCGTGACGGATGGACGAACGTAATAATCAGCGATTTATTACCGCGTCTTGCAATTATTCTTTAACTGCTCACAATTTCGGTAGAGCGTTTGAATATTTTACAGTGCAATTCCGTCACTATACATACAAAAATTTGCTTTCGGCCAAAACGTGGCGCGTAAAGAACTACTCGCGTTGGTGCCCAGAATGAAAAAGAGCGTTTCGTATTTCGCGAAATCGCTGGTAGCTGCTACTCATCGAAAAGAGCAAGCAAAAAGGCGTCCCTTCCGCTCATGCAGTTGACGAAAGGACACAGCTGATTGATGGTGGAATTCAGTGTGGTTCTGATGTTAGCTACATTACTTTTTCTAACAGGGTGCACATAAAAAATTGTGTAGAAAAATTAAAATTTATATTAATTATTTTAAGGTAGTCCCCCACATATGAAAACCTAGGTATATCCTTTAGGCATGGTTTGAGTCTTAAAACAATTGGTCTTTGTTTAGTTTGGAAATCAGGAACTGTTTTATTGGCAAGATTCATGGGCGGAGTTAATTTTTCAGGAGTACACCTGTCGGATTTTTATTCAGAAATAGTATCAAACAAGAAATGTGTGAGTTTCAAGTTGAAAGTTGAAAGGTATGTGTTTAGCAATTTATAAAAATACAAAAATACTTGGGCATGGCCAGGTAACTGTAAAGCAGACGAACTAGCAAGGAACGGCACGAAAATGGAACTCTCTACTGGTAAAGGAGAACCCCATGTGCCAATTGAAACGGTAAGATACAACATCTCCACACTAGCACTTCAACAGGCTAGTGAGAGATGGCGGGAACTTGACACCTGCGACCATGCAAAACAGACCTGGCCACGAATAAATCGGCGCAGGACAAAGGTCCTGTTAAACGTCAGTAGAACACATATCGGAATTCTTGTCGGAGTACTAACAGGCCACTGTTTACTAGGAAGACATGCCGCAAGGCTCGGAGTTATCGCTAATGACTTCTGTCGCAGTTGCATGGATGAGGAGGAGGAGGAAACTCCGTTCCACCTACTATGTGACTGCCCGGCGCTATCCTCGATTAGAAAGCAGACTCTAGGAGAGCACTTCTTCGGGGAGCTTGCTGATATTGCCGAAACGGATATCAACAAAATACGGAAATTTCTCCAAGATTCGAAATGGTTCCAAGAGTAACGGAAATAACTGACTCTGCATGTGGTATCACAATGGACCTTACTTGGTCTAAGTGAATTACTCCGTATTAACGGATAATTGCCACCTAACCTAACCTAACCTGGGCATGACTTAAGAGGAATGAAATTAGCTGATTCGCTTTTAAATAAGCTTCTTAAATAAGGATGACAATACCTATAGAAACCCTGAGAGCTGACTGCGGTAGGTATAAGGTATAATAGAAAGAGAAACTTCTGGGGGAGGGCCCGCCTCGTATTGTCAATCCCCCAGATATAGATAAGTCTGTTGACAACCTATGTATAAATTTGAATATGGCATATGAAAAAGTTTGTACAGTTAGGAAAACGGCTAAGAGGTCAGAACTTCCGTGGGGTTAAGCTCCAAAAGGCAACAGGACAGATACATCTACAACAGGGCTAAAGTGGTAGCACATGGCCAAGGAATGAGCAAGACAGAGTTCAAATACTTGATCAGGCAATCTAAAAGGAAATCCTGATAGCTTTTCTGTGAACCGATTGTAGATAATAGGGAAGTTTCCAGACCTCGCAAACTTATTTCAAAAGACGCGGTAGTTCCCATCCCAGCTTTATTGGTAAATCGAATGGTGCATGCGGGCTAAAAGTAGTGAGGATTGAGAAAGTTTTAGAAGCTTTAGTCGAAGCTCGCTTTCCGGGAAGCACCACTCCAACGGTTTCAATGCGTCATAATGTGTATTGCGAAAAAACTGACTTGTCAGTCGAAGATGAAATAGAGCACCTCTTCACTAGGCAAAAAGTGCGTTGGGCTATAATGGCCTTCGCACCGTTGCGTTGTAGCGAAATGATTTTCGCACTCACAGAACCATTACAGATTGTGTGGGGTAACCGGACACACTGTGGTATTGAGGGCAAAGAAAGGGCCAAAATTTTGAAATAGAACACGTCTTCACTAGGCAAAAAGTGTGTTGGGCTATAATGGCCTTCGCACCGTTGCGTTGTAGCGAAATGGTTTTCGCACTCACAGAACCATTACAGATTGTGTGGGGTAACCGGACACACTGTGGTATTGAGGGCAAAGAAAGGGCCAAAATTTTGACCAAAAACGGATCAAAGCTTCCACAAAATGAAACAATTGAGGCCATAAGACCACCAAAAGCCATGGCCAAGAAACCTAAGACCTACGATGGTCACATGTAGAAAGGCACAAAGTCTCAAAAGCCTTATGGCCTTAGCTCTAGAGGAAAAAATCTGTAGAATTGTTAAAACTTAGCAGATCAGTGTTACAAATGGCAAAAGTCATACTCCCTGGGCACTGCCGTCTTAGGCGTCTGTTATAGCTAAGCTATCAGTAAAATGCATCCGTAGAAAAATTGTTTCACTTTTTTGGAGCACTTAAACTTTGGCACCAAAGCCGACGTCCATTTCTGATCGATACGTGTTAATAGGGTAGGGATTGCTGATTCGATGGGTATCTGATGCTGGTCTTGTTGCTACTGATCCCTGTTGGGCTAAATAGTAACAAATGGTCTTACAAAATCTAGACGGTGAGTTGTGATTGTGCAGTCTGTGCATTATTTCGGACTTCCGTATAACTCATTAGGCTTTGATTTCAGTTTTGACTAAGCGAAATGAGGACAATATTTGCAGCAGATTCATGTGCTAGCAGATTGAGTATAATCTCTACCCGATATGAGGTTTGTTTCAGTTGTGCTAATATAGGCCTTGATAGCTTCAACATATAGCCTTTATTAAAACACTAGCTGGACCAGTGCTCGTCTTGTCCGCTCGCACAAAATTATATTTGGTTCATTTAAAATTACACTTTGAATGTTTCATTGAAATCAGTCCAGTAGTTTTCACCCATTTAGGAGAAAAAGAAAATGCCTCCCTCTCCTAGATCTTGCTACTTATTTGTAATACTGCATTTCCTTTCCTTTGTTTCCCTCTTCCTATGGAATCTCAAGCGAAAACAAATCAACCCTTTCAGTTTTGACTAAGCGAAATGAGGACAATATTTGCAGCAGATTCATGTGCTAGCAGATTGAGTATAATCTCTACCCGATATGAGGTTTGTTTCAGTTGTGCTAATATAGGCCTTGATAGCTTCAACATATAGCCTTTATTAAAACACTAGCTGGACCCGTGCTCGTCTTGTCCGCTCGCACAAAATTATATTTGGTTCATTTAAAATTACACTTTGAATGTTTCATTGAAATCAGTCCAGTAGTTTTCACCCATTTAGGAGAAAAAGAAAATGCCTCCCTCTCCTAGATCTTGCTACTTATTTGTAATACTGCATTTCCTTTCCTTTGTTTCCCTCTTCCTATGGAATCTCAAGCGAAAACAAATCAACCCTTTTCGAATGAGAGGTATACGTATGCTAGTCTTGTTTTGTTTTTGTTTGTCCTGTCGCACGATCGCAAAAGTATAAATATCCATTTGTAGCAATGTATATGTGTAGTGTTCGGAAGTTTTACCAAAAGTTAAAAAAAACGTGTCACGGGAACAAGGCCGAACAGAGACCTGTAGAGACGAACAAGGAAACCTTGTAGTAGAGTTACAGTCGGTGCTGAGGACATGGAAAAACCATTTCTGCAGACTGTAAAACGGCGAAGACGACACAAATTCCGCTGTCAGGCAGAATGAACCATTCAACCTGGGCGATGAAAGCCAAGACTTCCGTCCACCTGACCAAAATGAGGTAAGGATAGCAATATCCAAGCTGAAGTCCAACAAAGCTGCAGGACCGGACGGTTTATCGGCCGAGCTTTTTAAGGCAGCAGGGGATGACTTGGTAGAGAGCATACACCAACTCGTCTCTAAAATTTGATCAGAGGAAAGTATGCCTGGAGCCTCAGCATTGTTTGCCCGATCCATAAGAAAGGATACCCTCTAAACTGCGCCAACTATAGAGGCATCAGTCTCCTTAACATCGCTTACAAAATTCTGTCTGCTGTACTGTGTGAACGCCTGAAACCATTTGTCAACGAACTGATTGGACCCTATCAGTGCGGTTTTAGGCCCGGTAAGTCCACAACCGACCAAATATTCACACTACGGCAGATCCTGGAGAAAACCCAAGAAGTCCAAATCGATACTCATCACCTATTTATCGATTTTAAAGCCGCATATGACAGCATAGGGACGAGCTATACAGAGCCATGTCTAGTTTTGGCATCCCTGCCAAACTTGTCAGATTGTGCAGAATGACGATGGAGAACGCTCGCTGCTCCGTTAAGGTCGGAAACAATCTCACCGAGACCTTTGATGTCAAAAAAGGATTTAGACAAGGTGATGCGCTGTCATGTGACTTTTTCAACATTATTCTTGAGAAAATTGTGCGAAACTCGCAAGCCAACACCAGGGGCACAATTTTCCAGAAGTCCGTGCAACTACTTGCATACGCTGACGACATCGACGTCGTCATTGGCAGAACACATCAGCGAGCTGTCACTGGTGCGTTTGCAAGTATCAGTACAGAGGCGGCAAAAATGGGTTTAGTGGTGAATGAGGGCAAAACGAAATATATGCTGCCAACAAGAAGGGACACACAACATCGACGATTCGGACAGAACGTCACGATAGACAGCTATAACTTTGAGGTAGTTCGGGACTTTGTCTATCTCGGCTCCGCTATTAATTCTGAAAATGACATCACATCAGAAATCAAACGAAGAATTACACTTGCCAACCGCTGTTACTTTGGCCTAAGAAGGCAATTGATTAGTAAGGCCCTGTCGAGAAACACTAAGGAGACTCTATATAAGACCCTCATCATCCCAGTCCTGCTTTATGGCGCAGAATCATGGACGTTGTCAAAAGCGGATGAAGATCTCCTTGGTCGCTTCGAACGCAAAATTCTTCGAGTGATTTTCGGTCCCGTTTGCGTTGACGGGCTTTGGAGGAGGAGATTTAACAGCGAACTCTACGAGCTGTACAGCGACATCGACCTAGTCAGAAAAGTACGTATCAGTCGACTAAGATGGCTAGGACATGTAGAGCGAATGAACACCAATGCTCCGGCCCGAAGAATCTTCGATTCCAACTTGGAGGGACAACGCAGTAGAGGAAGATCTCGCCTTAGGTGGCGCGCACAAGTGGAAGGGGACCTCAACCAACTTGGAGTGCGCAACTGGAGGCAGTTAGCCAAAGATCGTGCTAACTGGAGAGGCGTGTTGGTTGAGGCCCAGGTCCACCCCGGACTGTAGCGCCATCTAAGTAAGTAAGTGTATGTGTAGTGTATGTATATAATTTCACTTCAAGAAATACATTTTGGCTAAAAACTGTTCCTAAGGACGTGGCTATAAACGACATAGCCTATAGCAGTCTCACAGTCCTAAGAAACATTTTAAAAAAACTTTAATCGAAATGTGTCCAGTAGTTTTCGAGTTTTTAACGGCCAAAAATATTCCTACAGTTTTATTATATGTATAGATGTGTACGACCTATGACTCCATGTTCGGCGGAATAATCTGTTGTTTGCATAGAATGATCCTGCTATGTATTTGTAAAGAGGAACAAGTTAATTTTTTGCGGTCTTTACTGCCAGTCCACATTTTTTAGGCTTAAAGTGCTTTCTTATTATTGGGACTATCTGGTTAAAGTTAACAGCTCTCGCATTCAAAAGATAAAAAGAAAACCGACAAAAAAAGGCGCAAATCAATTTGAAATTAAATTCTTTCCGTAAAACTTGAAACCTAGACCGACATCATTTGATAACACAATTTGAAAAGGCGTTTGTTTTACTAAACAAACTGTCAATACACAAACAGATAAATAGAATTACCAAGTTATGACAGCGGCATGAAATTTTTTTTAACGCTCCTGACAGTCGACATTTTCGCGTTTCTCCTATCAAATGTATTTCTCATAAAATCCCACTTAGTATTCTGTCAGTGTAACTTGAAATCGCGCACGCACTACATGTGTAAAGGCAGTTGTCAACGAGTCTTGCACCTGCTAAAATTTTATACTGCCAGGCATCAATGGGCACTTAGCATTTAGTTTCAACCCTTGAGGATGAAAAATGTATCCCCCAACAGGAAATTTGTATACACAGACGTCAATGTAATTCCAGTATTAGCTGCGGGGATTATGTTCATCTACGGCGCGTGTACAAGTATCTCACACTCGAACAATTTGATACTCGCATGTCGCCCTTTTTCTGTTGTTGTTGTGGGATTAAATTACTTACATCACAGTATGATGTCCTTTGCATTTGACATTTTCTAAAAAGTTCGACCGACATTTTCTTTATATTATTTTTTCTTTGACGGCTGGATAAATAAACATTGGAAGACTACTGCAAGTTAATATTGTGAAAGAAAGGTCGTATAGAGAGAGTATGGGTAGGGTATATATGCCTCAAGGATGTACAAACGACCGCAAGGTAAATAGAATAAATTCGAGAAAATTTCAACGACACAAGCGCAAATAACCACAGAAAGGATATTAATTCGATATACCGATAAGGACGGAAGGGACGAAAGACGACGATACACCTACTTTTGCATATTTATTTTGCCCTTATTGTGGCAAAAGAAGATGAAAATTAATACACTTCCTTGTGGACCAAGAAGGCTGTTCTTCTGCTGAATATAGCAGGGGCTGGAAGTAATGGCGGATAAATATTGATGGGACAAGGACTCCTTCATTTTCCCCGACTGTTGCTTATACTATGGCATAACTGTGTTGTATATACCAGCGCTAAATTGAATTTTTGTTCATACTCCTTTAGCACTTTTGTGATGGTATGGTAGTGGTATGGCGATGGTGAACGGTTATACTAAACAACTGCTGCTGTTGCTGATGAAGTAACTATTTATTTATGAAGGCGGGATTGATGATAACACCATTGGATGGGGTGCTAAAATGCGTAAAGGATTTATACACAAGCCCTGAGATTTCACACAGACATATACACGAAGAGATCGTAAGTTACAGACTTTTATATTTATGATGCCGTTGTTGTATTCGAGTTTTTTTTTTTCGTTTATTGGAACGAGTTCCAAAATGAATTGATTGATTTCCATATTAAGTAGAATAAATATTTATTTTAACATCACTTGAGACAGGACACTTACTCGGCCTTTTGAGACGAGAAAAGCCACCGAAGACGAGCACTCACCTGAAAAGATAGGAGAAGATGAAAGTTCGATTAAATTAGAATACATTTCTTGAGATATTATTAAAGAGTAGGTATAAAAGTATATGAATTGCGTTGCATACAGGGTATGAGATTAATTGGGATAGATGGTTTTGCCAGAGGATATGAATAATGGCTGCATTGGTATAGATGGTAGCAGTTTACCCGTCACGAGGATAAATTCAGAAAGGTACATAAGTTGTGTTTTTAAGAAACCTCGCCAGCCAGTAGTTGGCAGTTGAGGCAAACGTGACCATTTATTTTTTGGCAAAAAGCGGCGTGTTTTTTAAAGCGTAAAGCGGGCGTGTTTTGGCGGGTTTGGCGGGTTTCCCAAAAGTAGATTCAGACATCAAAAACTTCGTGCAAAATAGTAGAAAACAGTTTATTTCACGTATTGTCACATAAAATCTAATATAATTGTTTAAAAATAAACGTCATCAGGTTTTTTAATATACGGAAAAACTGCTTCCTATTCTGGCGTAATACATTTTTTTTTTATTTTTGGATTTTTCGGCATCTCGGAGTTCGTGTGTCTCTCGTGATCTTGCTAGATTTTACCTCCGTACTTACAGCGAATGTCAATGAATAACATTGGTTGTTTCTTTGACACTTGAAATTTGCAATTTTCGCGCACTTATGTCAACTGAAGTTGTCTACGGCGGATTAGTTCTGCCATCAGTGTTCTTATACGTTTCTTAATTAAAAAAATGTTCAAACTTAGTGAAAAGAAGGTATAAAGAAAATTCGTAAGAAAATTAAATTCCGAGTTTTTATCAAAAAGCGGGAAAGGTTGTGGTGGCGGGTGGAGGGTTTTTAGGTAAAAAAAAAGGGTAAAACCCGCCAAAAGCGGGTGAAATGGTCACATTACATATTTCACATGCTAATTAAGTCAGCTCTCACATTGAGGCAACATTCAATAAGCAACTGGCAATAGGAAACACGCAGTAGGCATGTTTTTTTGAAACTCGCCAGCCAGCCAGCCGTTCATTTGGACATGTTGTGTGCATGAGATAAGAACCCCATTATGATTTAAGCAAATTGTACCGAAATTCTAAGCCACTTGTTGCTTTCAGCGCCACCTGTTTGCTCATTGTGAATTGAATTTAGCCAGGTGGCAGCCAGCAGCTCTCCGGCTGGGGAGAATATCAAGAGTTGTTGCCAGCAGTTGCCAGCAGGTTGTTGTTTTAATTAGCATGTGAAATGTACCTCAACTGCCAACTACTGGCAACTACTGGCAATTACTGGCTGGCGATGTTTCATAAAAACACAACTATTATAAAGTGATATGATTAGATAGTTCTTATAGGTAAACACTAGTATCTTCATCGTTTTAAGTTTCTCAAGTGACATATGCTTCGGCATAGATATTGAGGTATATCCTTATGAGCCTCCTCTCCTCATCGACGCATTCTCTGCATTAGGTTGTCATCGTTTAGCTGCATTGTGTGGTTCCTTAGGAGGTTATGGCCAGTGTAGGGAGAGCGATTTCCAATCATTTTGTAGGATTTTTTTAGTTCTGGTTCTGGCTTCGCTGATAAATCACAGGTGGTAAGCGATATCCACCTTTTATTAGCTGTCATTAGGATCTGACACCCGATTTGTTCCCTTAAATTAGAGAGTTGGGATTTGATCCATTAAAGATTTAGGTCCATTGCAGGCTTATTTCTTGCAATTTCATTCCCGGTGTCGAACAACCTAGCAGAGACTTAAATTGTGTTGTTAGCCGTGAATTGTGGGCGCAGTAGCGCAGTGGTTAGTGTGCTGGACTACTGTGCGAGGGTTCCCAGGTTCGATCCCCGGAAAAACACAAATTACATTTTAAAGTTTTTTCTACTGCGCCACCTCTCGCGAACGTCTGACAAACATCCATCCGAGAGTATGACTGTTATGAAAAAGCTTCTCAATTCAGCCGTTCGGACTTGGCATAAAATTGTAGGTCCCTTCCATTGGTCCCTCACACAAAACGAATGGTTGCGAGAAGCTAGGCCTTGGGTGTCTACCCGCCTGTTGCGCCACCTATTTATTTATTTATTTTTTAGCCCAGAATTTATTGTTCTTCACGACAGTGTCGGACTAGCTGGTCTTGATTTCTGTAGCAAAAATTGCTTCAATAGCCACCTGACTTGATATAACGCTGGTCGCCTTTGTCACTATACCAAAATATCCGCTTGGAAGGTAGTACTGCTATAGTCATGCAGTCTTATTCAGCTTTTCTCAATCTTTTGTTAGTTTGTCGGTTTCCCATTACTCTCAACTAGGGGAAGGGGATGGTTTATTAAAACCAAAGTGTGTAGATTTGGTGTTATTATTATAATTGGTTGATTTGTCTGCAGCTCGCTACCGGACTATATATCGACTATCATGTTGCCATACATTAGTGTTGGTGTTACAATCAGAAATCAAGCGAAAAATTTATCTTGTCAGACGCTGCTGTTTTACCCTAAGAATTGAGTAGTAAAACCTTGTTAAGAATTACAAAGGGAACTCTATACAAGACGCTCATCATCTCGATCCTGTTTTATGGATGAAGATATCCTTGGTCGTTTTAGAAGCAAAATTCTTCGAGTGATTTTCGGTCCCGTTTGCTTTGATGGGATTTGGAGCTTGGGCGAGAAGGAGGTTAAATAGCGAAGTCTACTAGCTGTACAGCGACATTGACATGATGGCTATGAAATGTATATCGAATGGACACTAGCGCTCTGGCACTACCAGTAGGAAAAACCTTGCTGCGCCCAAGGATAAGGAGACTTGAATCAACTTGGAGTGTGCAAATGGAGGCAGTTAGTCAAAGATCGATGGTTCAGGCCGTGGTCTACCCCCGACTATAGTGCCACAAGTAAGTAAATAAGTAAGTTAGTCATGAAAGAATTCAGGGAGCACACGACTTGGATCAAACAGAC
Organism: Cheilosia soror; assembly: GCA_949372485.1. NCBI lineage: Eukaryota > Metazoa > Arthropoda > Insecta > Diptera > Syrphidae > Cheilosia > Cheilosia soror. The sequence continues at coordinate 30,960,658 of OX443561.1, read as the reverse complement.
TGTTATGTTACATTCAGGAGGAACTTAAAAAGGATGAAAAATAATAAGAAGATGAGCTTAGAAAAGAAAAGAAATCGATCAATTTGTTTACAACCAGCATCTTCCCATCCTAGTGACCATTTATAAATCCTCAGACATGGGACAATATTTTTTTAGAAAATTTCCAAAATTTCCATATAACTCGTCCTTTGTTGTTCATCTTTTTTGTATAGTAATCCAATTTAATTGAAAATCGATTTCCATTTACCAATTATGTTATTTCTCTGCTCAAATAATTTCCATACCTACCCAAAATTCACAAAAAAATAAAAATCTCCATGCAAACATGAGAGTATCCGACGACGAGTAGCTCAACTTCAATGGAATTTCATTCAAATGCCAAAGAGCAATAACAATATACAATTCGTCCTTGAAGAGATTTGTACGAAAAGAAAATTTTGCCTCAATCGATTTACCTCCACTTCGATAAACCCCTTAATACGTCCTCTAAAATTTATTAATCATTTAGTACCCTGTAACCAATGAGGCAGAGGTATTCACTTGGATCAAAGGACTCGCTTGAGAAATTTATGCAAAACGCTTTACAACACCAGGACAATCTGTTGAATGGAAGCACATTTTTCATTGAATTCAATATCCGTTTAAGCAACGACAGAACGAGTGAAGACAAACTTCTGCTCGTCCTCGTCGTCATCGCTATATTGATAGCTGGCATCCAAAAAGGACAACGCTCTCTATACCATCGTGTCTCTAACACACAATTCAATTTGAAGATAGGTACGTACACTCGTACAACTGGGCGAGTGGAATTATGAATAAAACATTTTGCTGATTTTCTCTCCTCCATGCGTGTAGCAAATGTTTTCAATTTGTGTCCTTTTGCATTTTGAGTGAGAATTCTTATTATACAATGTTTTTTTTTTCCAAGGCTTTCCAAAGACGCTGTGGGAAGGTATAGACGTCTAATTGTGGGGTGGTTCATTTATCAAAGGCGGTTACGGGGGTGTCATAGAAGATGATGAATCACAACTCGTTATTATCGAAGGAAACTTTTTTATATATTTTTTTTTGTTTTAATGCGTTGTCCTTGAACAACTTTCGCTAATTAATTTAGAATATTATGTGTGGGGGGAGTTTCAAGTTAATTACGTTATTAAATATTGATACTTAAAGTATCAGCGGAAGGAATTAATCATAGGAGCAGCAGATTGTTGTACACGCAAATAGGGTGGATGAGCAGTGAGCACTTGGGTGAACTACTAGTGTGTGTGGGTGGGGGTGTAACACAATGCCATAGATCGGAAATATGTACACATTCAGCGGGAACAAATTAACTTAAGTTCTAATGATTAATTATTATTCTGGTGGCAAACCTCATTATCTGATTTAAGCTTAATTGTGGTCGTTGTGGTGCGTACAAGTTGGATGGGCAAGTGCACGTTCTCCGGTTAGAAGAAATGATTTATGCGTGCAGATAAATTAGAAGCAATTATCGTTACGGGTTTGAAAGGCAGGTGAGCTGTGGGGCCATTGACATTGGAAATACGGGAATTTCGTTAAATTCATTTCAAGTAGTTTTGAGTAATGGCATAGCTATTTCCTGCGGGAGGGTTTTTTTTAAAGACGATGAGACGGATCAATAAAAGCAAATTTGAACGATTTTTTTTTGTCAGTGATTTGGGAACATTTTATGGCAATTAGAACTTATGGTTTGTTTTTATACCCTCCACAGGAAGGTCAATTCATTTTTTCATTACATTTGTAACGCCAAGAAGGAGTCAACGGAGACCCCATCATAAAAAAAAAATAAAAAAATAGGTGGCGCAACAGGCGGGTGACACCCAAGGCCTAGCTTCTCGCAACCATTCGTTTTGCGTGAGTTTCTATTTTCGGAACGAATGGAAGGGACCTACAATTTTATGCCGAGTCCGAACGGCTGAATTGAGAAGCCTTTTCATGACAGTCATACTCTCGGATGTTTGTCAGACGATCGCGAGAGGTGGCGCAGTAGAAAAAACTTTAAGATGTAATTTGTGTGTTTTCCGGGGATCAAACCTGGGATCCCTCGCACAGTAGTCCAGCACACTAACCACTGCGCTACTGCGCCCACCCCGTCATAAAGTATATTATATTCTGAATCAACTTGGCGAACTTTGCGTCGTGACTTTGGTTAAACTGCCGCATTAGTCAAAGTTAATGACACATAGACAATGCCCTTTGTTTGGTGACTGGGATTCGAAGCGTTTGGAAGAGGACCCCAAGCGGTTTGGGCGGAAAATCATCTTTAGCGATAAGGAGCATTTTTGGGTGAATGGCTAGGTTAACAAGCAAAACTGCCGTAGGTATATGAAACGAAATTTCGTTTGTGAGAATATCACCGTCAAAGGCTAAGACTACTGACTGAATGATGCTAACTGATTTAGACGACATGTGGCTCCAGCTGGACGAGACTAAGTGCCACAAAGCAGATGTCACGACATTCTGCAAGAACGATTTCAGGTCTTGGTTATCACTAGTAGAGGTGACGTGTATTGGACATTAAAGATCGTTCGATTTGACCTCGATAGACTTTTTTTGTGCGGGATTTCCGAAATTTGCAGGTCCATGACTGTGCCAATAAGGCGCAATCCCTGCACTTACTGTGCTGCTACATACAAACCATCTTGTTGATTTGACGAAGTTCATTATCTTGTCAATTGATGTGCTGGAAAGCTCGTCTAGGTCGTTGAAGAAGTGACTTCCTAGGAATTTGTACCTGGTGTGTTGGAGACTTGGGCAGTGACATAGGAAGTCGGTTGCATCCTCAAGAGCTTCTTCATCTGCAAAGTTCTTCTTCCGTTAAGCCCATTTTCTTCATATGGTATCGCAAGGTGTTGTGCCCTGTTATGATACCTACATGGGTGGACAGGGATTTCCTATCCTTCCGCATTACCTTCTCGGTTTTGGATTCGTTGAAGAACGGCCATAGCATTCTTGTGGTATTACAAGTATTTAAGGTGGCCCATCTAGCATTCGCCTCTCTTGTGACTTTTCTCCCTGCTTCGAGCTTGAGTGTGCAAGGCGGCATGTTCACAGGCGGATCAGCCTGAAATGCCTTCATGTCCCGGAACCCAGCAGAGTGATACCTTGTGCTGTGTACCAATAGCCTTGAGTTCTTCGCGACAGCACTTCACAAGCTTCGATTTTATTTCTGGTGCAGTTATGCCATTAATTTCTGCCTGGCTGTCGATAAAGAAGGTAATACCTTCAGGTGGTATTGCCCTTACCACAGACTCACGGGCTACTGTTGTCACTGCCAGGACCTCTGCTTGGAAAACGCTGCTATGATCGGGGAGGCGTATCGATTTTGATATACCCAGCGATTCAGAAAAGACACCTGACCCTACCCAGTGTCCATTTTTGATACGTCTGTGAATACGGCTATGTTTTGTGTGCTAAGTACGAGTCCATTCTTCCCTGTTGGGTTAGGCGCCAGAGAATGGTCTTGTAAACTCTAGGAAAGGTGTAATGTAGTCCGTGACGGGTACATATGGCCGATCATAGAATGACCCGTTTCGTTCAAATTCCATTTTACCGATTGGCTGATTCTCATTGCACTAATTGCGGCAGTTAGTTATATTTGAATGTCTAGTGGACACAGGTTGAGGACAGCCTCAAGTCCTGCGGTTGGAGTTGTTCTCATCGCACTGGTGGTGCCAATGCACGCTAGTCTAACCTTCGTTCAAGCTTTTAGGTAAGTGTCTTTATTGGTTGCCGGCAACCATACGAGACTGCCGTAGGTCAGTATAGGTCTTACTATACATCCAGAACTTAATTTTGGAAGATGCGCCCCAGGTTTTCCCAAAGATTCTGCTGCAGGAATAAAAGGCTATTGTTGTGGCTTTTTTGATTCTTTTATTCGTGTTCAATTTCCAGTTTTGTTTTTTTATCTAGTATAAGTCCCAGGTACTTTGAGCTATTTCAGAGATTCTGAGGGGTGCGCCGCCAACAAAGGGTGTAGCAAACTGTAGTATTTTCCTTATTTGTGAAAAGTGCCAGATCAGTTTTCTGGGAATTGACTGTTAGACCGCAGTTCATGGTCCAGGTGTCAAGGGTTCTTAGGGCGCTTTCAATTTGTTCCGACAGTGTTGAAGGGAATTTACCCAGTTTTTTTCCAGATTTAAATAAAAGTAATGCGTTATTTACGAAGCCTTTCTCACTACTTGCATGAGCCATTATTAGCCTTTGTCCTTTGTCCTTTTAAAATTGGAGCCTTCAATTCACTGCTCTGCCATCAGTCCATGCCCTTGTTCTCGTAGCTATGTGAACTGTGAATATAGAGCTCTTGAAATAAAGGGTTATTTTTTTTGCTGTTTGGTTTTTCAGCCTGATTTTTTTTGACAGTTCACGAGTGATTCGTGACACGTGTCAGAGTAAAAAATGCTCTGTTAGCATTACCCTTTTACCATGCATAGACTTACGCCCAAACAACGTTTTCAAATTATTGAATTTTATTAACATATATCGTACCCAGTAAAAAATGCGTTTAGACTTAGAGCACTTCGTCCCATTTTATGGTCGTCGTAATCGTCCTACTGAGCCGGCTATTTAAGCAAATTTTCCACCAGTTTCACTTTACTGGACATTAGACCACTGATTTGTTTGCGTAGAGTGCGTATGCGTATACAGAGGAAAATATTGCTGCCGTATCAATCAGTGTTAATAAAGATCGTGAAATTTCCAGCCGTTCCGTTCGCCGTATTATTCGACCATGTGGAGAATTTTATGCAAGGATCTTGGTCTTAAACCATACAAAATACAGCTGGTGCAACAACTGAAACCAGGCGACCTGTCGAACATTTGGTGAATGGGCCTTAGAAATTATCGAAGAAGATCCGCTTTTTTTCTAAGAATTCATCTCACGTTTTGGACCTGTGAATTGGCATTTTGGCTGCTGTAATATTTTTTGTGTGGATATGTGAAGTCTCTTATCTACACGGATAAGCCAGCAACTATTGCCGCCTTGAAAGGCAACATAACTCGTGTTATTGGTGAGATATACCAGTTGATATGTTGGAAAAAGTATGTCAAAATTGGACATTCCGGATGGACCACTTAAGGTGTAGTCGCGGTCAACATTTACCTGAAATAGTATTCAAAGAGTAAATGGCCTAAAAGGGCAATTGAGAAACACCAAAGAGACTCTATATAAGACCCTCATCAACTCAGTCTCACTATCTGTGGCGCAGAAGCATGAACGTTAACAAATCCTGATGAGGATCTTCTTAGTCGCTTCCAACGCAAAATTCTTCTAGTATTTTTTGGTCCTGTTTGCGTTTTCTTGCTTTGGGGGATGACATTTAACAGCGAACTCTACGAGATGTTACAGCGAAATCGACCTGGTCAGAAAAGTACGTATGACACGACTAAGATGACTAGGACATGAAAAGCGAGTGGACACCAACGCTTCGGTCCGAAGAGTCTTTGATTCCCACCCGAAGGGACACCGCAGTAGAGGAATACCTCGCACAAGTGGAAGGGGACATTACCCAACTTGAAGTGCGCAACTAGAAGCGGTTAGAAAAAGATCGGGCTAACTGGAGAGACATGTTGGTTGAGGCCTAGGTCCACTCTGGACTGTAGCGTCATCTAAGTATAAGTAAGTAAGTCTTTTCTCTATTTGCCTGTTGCACGATAACGTTTAATCCTCATTGCTCTAAACATTCTAACCACTACGATTGAGCTTCTGTCAAGTGTTATTTTATTTATATTGCTCGTTACTTCATACTAACAGGTGTACCCGTGTACCTACATCTCAATCGGTATTAATGGCTACAATAAGAACATCCCCAATTTAATCATCGAAATTCATTATCCACTTTCGCCTACCACAAGTCCACCTGAGTTCAGCACCTATATCTATATTCTTTCATTCACCACAGATAATAATATTGCTCTCATTCAACATTCGCTTCTCTATGAAAAAATAAACAACACCGACATTGAATCTGTCACAGAAACTGTCATGTCACTTCCAACTCAATAATGGAACTCATTTATTATTAACCGAATTGGAATGCCTAGCAAAAGAAAAACTCCCCAAAAAACAGAAATATATCGCACGTGTAAAAGAACAAATAAATTTTCTTAATTCGCCCAACAATCACTCTTCCACGAATAAACAAACTTCTGCCACACATACACACACAATGACATTGACATTTCCACGAATTTTCCCATGACATGAAAATGATCCCATATACCGAGCAAAATTAATAAATAACGCCAATAAGCGTCGCAACATCTAATCCTCCACAATAAATCACCTTTAATAATTACCGGTAGCACAGAGACACTAATATGCGAACAAATTACCACCGTGTGCTACCACACAAAGCCTCGTGTCTTAAAGCTGCTTAGGCATAAAGAAAAAAACATTCAAGAAAGACCTTGAGCTTGAGCCATAATTACAGCCGAAAGGGTATGGTAGAAACTGCAGAGTAACTTGACGTAACGCTATTCCAGTTACCGGTTTGGTTTCTTGAGATACATTTTCCGCACTGTTGCCTACAAGTATCTGTCAATCTGTGGCCGGTGCGGCGATCAAACCAGCTGCATGTTTCATGAATTAATTTTTATGGAAACAAGCCCGCGAAACGTGTCATGTAAAAGGAACGTGTAAATAATTTTTTCAAGGCCGCCGCCATGATACAGTGGGTGGCAAATGGGCTCACAAATTTGCATTCACGAAATGTTGGGTAATTAAAGTTTTCCCAAACAAAAGTATCTCGAATTGATAATGAATTTCCAATTAACATTCACCCACGAGCAAGACCATCCGTCTGATGAGGCGCTGTGGCTTGTAGGGCTACGACTATGCTACGATTGCGAAAAGGTTCACCCTTTAGGAAACGGAAAGCCATGCGAAATGCGAGCTCAGCGAAAGGGAAAAATTATTCAATTTCATGCAACGGGAGGCATTTGCTATTCACCGGTTAATTCATGGGAGCCAGGCTGAGAGGCAGACGACTACATGCGACCGATGTAAATGTAATGTGCTGTCGCTGTGGTTGCTGATGAGAGTGAAATGAAGAAGGACCATACTGTCAGTGGCTGTCATTAATTCATTACTCATTACACCAAAAAAGGAAAAAAAAAAAAAAACAAGTTAACGGCAGAAAAGAAGACCGACTTCGGGCCCACTAATTAAATTCATTAATCATAAGGAGCTACTTATTCAGCGCACATCTCTCATCTCACGTTGAAATCTGTTAAGTGTTGAATGCGGAATGGGAAAATAAATTAAGAACATATGTACCTTTAAATGCTAAGCGATTTTCGGAGATGATTAGGATTAGTCTACTCTATACCATGAAATTGAAATATGACTACAAGAAGTGCAAATTTCGCTGCTCGCTGGATCCCACCAAACTTTCTCGACCACTTCAATTTTGACCAAAAAAGCCCACTGAAATGGATATGCCCTCGACTAACTTACAAGAGCACTCAGCTTTAGCAAAGACAATCCTACAAGTTTGACAAGTACCCGTTGAATTTATCTGGAAGTGGGGATAGGTTCAGCATTAAACTTGTAACTTCGCGTTACAGTAACGTGTTACAGAAATTTTCTTACAAAGTTACTATTTCAAAACTAACATGGGACTGCTTGCAATAACTCACGTTGTTAGCTAGTACAAACAGAGTATATCCCATTTGAGTTCCGGGAGTCAGGACACAGCCCCGGCACGTTGGAAAATAAATGGCAGGCAAAGTAGAAAGAAAAGGACCGACATCGACCTTCATGATGCCAAGACTATTCTGTGGATTACCTATAGGGTGGGAAGTCAAAGTTTGTATCGGAAAATTCGTATTTTTCATCCAATCGACTTCAAGTTTGTGTCGATTTAAGAAATAGAGAAAAAAGATTTTTTTCAATTTATAAAATTTTGATTATGTCCGAAGTTATTGGCGACGGAAAAGGGGGGATTCAGTTTGCATGGGGGAAAATTTGATTCATCCTATCGAGCGCGATTGGAACACAGTTGGTGCTTCTGTAACGAAAGCGAAGCCGGCGATAAATGATAGTCTCCCATAAAAGACCGAAACAACTCATAGGCCTGACTAGAAGTCAGATTCTTATAGTCATAGGATATACCTCGCTGGACATTTTCAAGTCAAAAAAACAGCTAATGTCGTTGGGAATAACACAAGCTGACACTTGCATGTTATGTAATGAGGACGAAGAGTCAATAGAATAGGTCATTATGTGTCTCTACGTCATCGTCACTTAGGTAAATTCTACTTTCGACAAGCTGTTCAATAATCGTGTTATCACCAGTTTTTTGACGCCGACCATTTGACTTTTACTGTCTGAAGAATGATGTTAGATCGACAACATAGCAACTACTTAGAAATTTAAGAGCATGAGCAATATTAAGCTATCCGTGAAATAGATCTGCAAACCACATATGCACATATAGCAAAATTGGGTTAAAATCGGTTCTTGCCAAGTTATAGACCTACGTACCTACATCAAAACCAGAAGGAAGATGTCGGACTTGATCCTACCATCTTATTCTAAGCCCTCACAAAGGATAACTGCCCGATGGCGTGGACTTTATACCACCTCTTCAAATCCGAATTGAGGCTGTGACCAACCAAACCATCGAAGTAGTGACAGGAAGTTCGGGAAACGATAACGTTTAGAGTGTTGGAAGGCATGAAGCAGTTGCTCAACCATTTATTAGGCACCTAGGAGTAATTATTGATGCTCGTCTTAGTTTCAAACACCATGTCGTCAAAAACTGTTAGTCCACCTTCAAGGGTGATCATGATCAGTAACATCGGTGGCCAGAAACAGAATAAGAGACTACTTCTTGCAGGAGTTGTTCATTCTATACTCATGCACGCATCAGTGGGAATATGGTCAAGTATTCAAGTGCCACGAAAGTTAAGTCTTACCAGGTCCGCAGAATTAAATCCGTCTGCCGCCATAGTGGATTAAGAGTCGTCTGTGCATTTAGAACAGTTTTAAATGATGCTATACTCGTCACATCTCCAATGCTACCTATCGATCTACACGCTAAAGAAATAACAAAGCTTAGAACCGAGCGAGTCCGAAATAGCCGTGTGGACAACGATAAAAGAATGTACGCAGTATCGCAACCTGGCAAAAATAATGGAACAAATCGTTAAAGCGGAGATGACATATGGATTAAACAAACTATTGTCGAAACGATATTTCTATCTGACCCAGTTACGAATATTAGCGGGTCATGGCTGGAGAATATCTCTTTAAACGCGAACATGAAACACGTATTCTTCTTCCGATACGAAACCAAAAAGAGTGCCTTACGGGACCGATTTAGGGAATAGCCTACACCCGATAATATTACAAATTACATTTTGCAAATAGTCATTTTGTAAAGGCAACGTGGCCGTGGACATACTCAGGCGTCAGGTCTTAGGCGTTTGGAATGCCAGCGGAAAGTGAATAGTTCAAATAATAGAGTAAGCTGGTTTGGCTTTATATCGACAGATAATCGGTTGTTTCGGGAAGAGAGGTTGTTTTAGCCGATAAGAATCCAGCCCCACCAATGAGCATAGGCTTTCCACTTTCCATCGCCAACAAATATAAATAAAAAAACCAAACCACCGAAGCATAGACTGAATCGAGCAGAGAAGTAGCTGCCCGACATCTCACGTATTCTGGTATCTTATGCGACCTCTCCTGACCATAAGACCAACCCAGAGTTGAAACAAAAACCGAATTGAAGATCGATAGCGTAACTTGTCAGCCGAATTCAATCCTCTATAGACAAAAAATTTACTGAAGTGCCTTCAAATTGACCTAGAAAATTCAGCATTGCTCCTTCTATTGCTCGTTATCGATAGGATTTGGAGTAGGTGCAAGGTTGGGTATAGCAAAGTTTAGTTTGCTTGTAGGAGATTTTCGCATAGGGGATTTCGTCCCGGGAGATTTTAGAAAAGAGAAAAAAAAACAAGTAAAAGTGTTATCATCGGCCTGGCCGATGCTTTGATACCCTCCACTGAATAAAAGTCCTGCAAAATGTTTGCCACGCGAGTTAGTATGTGTCTAACATTAGTTTTGTATGGGAGGTAGCAGAACTACTTTACCGACATAGACAATTTTCAATACCAACCTGACGACGGTTAAAAAAAGTCCTTTCATAAAATTTCATTCACCTAAGTCGATTCGTTTGGACGCTAAGGTGTTTTCAACAGACAGAGAGATACATGAGTCGAATATTGGCTTTGTATGGGAGGTAGCAGAACTACTTGACCGACATGGATCATTTTTAATACCAACCTGACAGCCATAAAAATAAGACCTGTCACTCAATTTCAGTCGCCTAGGTCGATTCGTTTGGACGCTATCGTGATTTCAACAGGCGGAGAGACACATGGGTCTACTAATGGTTTTTGTATGGGAGGCACCAGAACTACTTGACCGACATAGCCCATTTTCAATACCAACCTGACGACGGTAAAAAGAAGTCCTCTCACCAAATTTCAATCGCCCAGGTCAATTCGTTTGGACGCTATCGTGCTTTCAACAGACAGACAGACAGACAGACAGACAGACAGACAGACAGACAGACAGACAGACAGACAGACAGACAGACAGACAGACAGACAGACAGACAGACAGACGGACATGGCTAAATCGATTCAGAATGTGATCCTGATTCAGAATATATATACTTTATAGGGTCTCCGGTGAATCCTTCTTGGCGTTACAAACGTAATGGCAAAGTGAATATACCTTCCTGTGGAGGGTATAAAAAGAGAGATTATGTCCAAGAGATTTTGGAAAAGGGGATAACTTAGGGATCCCGTGCCCGTCTATAAAACATATAAATATGGGTGTAGCATATTTCCAAGCCTTCTGAAGTAACATTCAGAGAGTGAACTTGTTACTATGCTTAGGGAAATTAAAACTTGCCTTAGTTGGTAATTGCCTGGAGACACGCTACTTGGCATGCTTGCGGCTGAAGCAACGTCGGATATATGGGAGGGTTCTAGTATCTTAAGTAAATACACACATCGTAAACAAAAAAAAAAATGCATGTCAAGATTCCTAACAGATCGAGCTAGTACCACCCACAGAACTTTTTCTTTTTCTACTTTTCTTTACTTCCTGTTCTATGCTTCCCGTTTAGGGAATTTTCTTGGGTGCGTTCCAAATGACAGAGATTTGCAAGATGCCGGTAGAATGTTGGTCATGTAGTTGGGATAGTTTCTGACATCCGTAACAAACTACTACCAAAACCGCACTGGTCTTGACTCATGCCATGCATCATACCCTAACCTTTATTCGATCACAGCTCTGCAACATATTTCCACCGAAAATTTAAAAGCAATATACCCTTAACAATCCCTTGTATCCTCGAAAAGCGGCCACAATCATGCTAGTTTGGCAATTGCCCGACGGGTTACCGCATTTTCAAGCTATGTATACTTTAATGCCACAAGTGAGACATTGGACTTTCTATTTACCTGTGAACTTGAGTATTCATCTGAACGAATTTCATACACCGCGGCTGATTTGCAATCTTTCAGTCACTTTTTATTGCAAAAGTAACTTCTTCTACGAGTATAGTGGGACTAGTTTTCACAATGCTCATAGCAGTGCATTTTTATTCCTCACTGATTTCTTCTAGATTCAGTAACTCGCTGTATCTGTATAAAGTCTCAGGATTTTACTTCGTCCATAAAATCACCCTTTCTCCATTAAGATGACGGTGCGTTGTCCATGGATATAGGTTAGGCTTAGGATAGGTTAGCTTAAATATGGCTATGAGAGAGAGAGGTCTCATATGCCACTAAGCACCATCAGGGCCTATCGCGATCCCTACAGGGCCTACAATGAAAAAACACCTAAAACCTTACCTTTAAAAATTGGCTGCAAAAACCAAATAGCATTTTATAGTTGGTATGGTCTATCTTCTCTAAATAAGAAATACCAGCCTAGAAACTAATTTCTACTGCGACATGTTGTCTCGCATTCACGCAGTATATATGTCATGGCCCTACGAACTAAGTACCAATTGGAACTAACTCCCACTAGTCAAAACGAACGTAGGGCCGTGTTACTATATCTTCCTCGGATTGCAGGTCATTGCAGAATCTGCAAGTGTCCGAGCCTACCAGACTGAGTCTTGTGGCATATTTTCTAAGAAGACAGTGCCCTGACAATATACCAATCAGAGCCGTAAGCGGTTCCCTGCCTAGTTTGAGAAATTCCTTAAATCTTTTGCGGCCGAATTGCAGTCAAAGTGCCATGGACACTGCATGTCTGACATCATAGTTTTCAAGATTTCTTTGGTACCAAAACATGAATATACGATGGATACACGATCCGATTAAAACTTAGAAAATCTATAAGGGTAACCATAAAAACTTATGTATCGCATTCATTTTTATGCAGTAGAAAAAGTCGCCGTCCACCCGTCTTTGATTAACTGATTGGATTTAGCGAATTTGGTCAAATAACCTCCACCAACGCAACTGCTTTAGAACTTTTCTCAAATAAGACAACATCAACCCCACAACTAACCACAATTCACTGCATATCTCTCAATAAAAGTGTTTGGTTTATAACCTGTTCTAAGACAAGTTTACTCAACTTTCAATTTATCCTATTAACATATCCACCCAACTTGATATGCCTAGTTTACGTTAGCAACTACCCTAAAAAGTAAATTTTCATAAAATAAAAGTTACGTATACGACCCCACGTTTGTTAGTTCGCCTCATTAAAAAAAAGTGAATTCCTCCAACACCTTCATATAAGCCAGAATATAGCTTCGAAATGATACCCGTAATTTGCTAGCAACACCAAACATTTAATCAGTTAGTCAGTGGCTGTACGAAACAATTTAAAATTAAAGGAAGTGCATGGAAAAAAATTCACTAATCCTGGCCCGATCATTTCATCCACTAAACTTTTAATCCACGAAACAGCATGAAATGGCAAAACTGCGGCTCCGCGCGGGTAATTAAGATGCATTTGCAGCATTTTCGTTTCGTTGGTTTTATGACTGCAACTGCATTTGCACAACACCACAACCGACATAGCTGAATAAAATTATCTCCTCACTCTGGAAACACAAAAAATTATTTCTTGGTCTTCTTAATATATTCTGCAAATAGATACGTCTTTGCTCTTTTGTTTTTGGGTGGATTTCCTGCCACCTCGTTTAATCGAAAAACTTTAATAAATTCATGAAAACTTTAAACTATCCGACCTGAGTTGAGAGTTGTGGTATTCCTTTAGCACGCCCAATTTCATAAGGAACTTCATTGAAAAGTTCAGGACAAGTTTTCCTCCCTGGCTTCATCTTAGATAAAGAGTGAGGGAAATAATTTCATAAGTCTAATAGGACAGCATGAGGCAGTATTTGCGATGATATTTTGTATTGGCCAGACAGGCCTGGTGGATGCAAAATTGTAGACAGCTACTACAATGCTAGGTGCAATCTCCAGTGGAATAACGTTCCTAAATAATTGATTGTCAGAGGTAGAATAGAAGTCTCAAAAGTCCCTGTGCAGTATCCCTAACAACGTAATTTAGATGGGTTCTCTGACCCCCATTGTTGGTTTGTAATGACCAGTACATAATGCATGTAGATGTAGATGGAGTTTCAATATTAGATACATGGTGGCGCAACTTTGACAGTGAGATTTTGAAAATATTTTTTCTGCCCTTTCAAGTGTAAGAAGTTTTTAAAATTTTTCCTAAATCGAGTAAAACTGGGAATGCCTTAATTTCTTTTTTAGGAGCTTTAACTGGTCACTATGCTTCTTCGATAGTGACGTGGATGCCGCCGCTGAAATTATAACAAACACCATTCTCCTGGGTATGAAATCCTTTATTCCAAACAGAAAAAGGAGTGTTATACATAAGGAGAATGCTTGGTATGACTCGAGCTGCAAAGAGCCTAGCAGGTTGAGAGAGTTGAGTTTCCAGGCTTATAAAGCAACCCAACCGAAGAAAACGAGTCCGAAAAGACCGCCGCTCCGTGATACGACATGCAAAATTTTCACATGACCAAAAACTACGGCAACAAATACTTCACTGTCCCAGTGCTATAGTAAACAGGGGGCTTATTCCCAAATGCGCGGCGAATCGCTTTTCATGGCGGATTGGTATTTTTATGTTTCCAAAAGCGATTCGATCCATTCAAAAGCGATAGCTAATGTGAGAATTGCTGGCAATAAATTCGTCAGCAATCCCTCACCTGAATAGCTATCGCTTTTGACAGCTTTTGGAAATACAAAAATACCAATCCGCTATGAAAAGCGATCCGCCGCGCATTTGGGAATAAGCCCCAAGTTTTGGTCTTTCGTGAAAAATATTAAGAACTTCACCATGTCGTCAAATTCTACACTCTTGGACAAAGCAAATCTGCTGGCTGCAGAAATCGCCGCAAGCTCCAACATTCCAGATTGCATCATGTCTCCACCTGTATTTGCATATTTGTTCAGCCCGTTTCTAAAAAAGGCGATTTTATTAAGCGGGCCAGGAAATTAAACAAGAGAAATTAATTTATTAGGCCATGTAAGATTAAAGTATGAAAGCAGAATAAAATATTTTCCAAATAATTTCTGAACAATAGAAACTGTGAATACTAAAATATAAAGTAGTATTTAGTATTGTATATATTCAACACCCCTTCTCAATACTAAAGACTCCAAGTCCCATTGCCTTCCGGAAATGTACCTAAATGCTTGATATGGCTCAGCGGCTTGGTCATAATGTTTGCAATCATCTCCTCGGTCGGGCAGTAATTAATGTCAATATCACCATTTTGATGTAATTCTTTCACATGATGATACTTTACATCAATATGCTTGGTCCTTGGGTTCGTCTTCAAGTCATTCACTAATGCTATGCCGCTTTGATTGTCCTCGAAAAATATAGAGGATCCTATTTAAATTCCAAAGTCAGCAAATAACATTCTCATCCATCTGTACTCTGAGCAGGCCTCGGATAGAGCAACATATTCGGCTTCCGTTGATGATAGTGTGATGTTCTTCTGCTTCCGGCTAGCCCAACTGATGCACCCATTCCCATACTTAAAAAGGACTCCACTTGTTGAGTGCCGAGTCTTCAAATCTCCAGCCCAGTCTGCATCAACATACACTACACATGCAATTTCGATATATCTTCCCCAGAAGTACCAATTCTCAAACGATGATCTTTCGTAGAACTGAGAAACTTCAAAATTCTTCTGGCTTCCACTAAGTCTCGTTGGCAAGGTGCACTCACTTTGCGTCCTAGAATTGATACTGCTGGTGCAATGTCAGGTCTTGAGTTAACGGTCAATAATTTTCCGGAACTCGTTATCGTCTGGTAATTTTTTGTCATCATCTGGGTTTTCTTTAACATACCCAGGATCCATGGGAATCCTTGAACCTTTAGCATCTGTCATCTTATATTCTCTCAATATTTTGTCAATGTAATTCTTCTGGTGAATATAAAAGATTCCATCCTTATCTTTTTCCACTTCAACTCCAAGGTACATTTTTATTTCTCCTAAATTGGAAATATTGAATTGCCCCTGCAACTCTTCAATTGTCGCATCTATTGCCTTGTCATTTCGGGATGCGATCAACATATCGTCTACATATAACAAAATGTAAATCCATTCCTCACGAATCTATTTCTAGATGGAATTGACTCTTCAATGGGCCCGATCAAAACGGTATGAACAAGCTCCAACACTCCATAAGGTTTGCTCGAAGACTTCTTTGAAAACTTCTTTCTGTTCATCTTTCCACCAATACACATTACACACGTCACAAATTTTGTAATCACAACTGCAATTCTTGACACGAATTCCATCTACAAGCTTGTGCTCAGCAATCTGCTTCACAGCTTCAGAGTCCCGATGGCCCATTCGTTTGTGCCATATATCATGTACGCAATCCGACTTGACTTTGTTCTCACTAGAAGCAAACTTCAAATGATCAACTGGATTGATCTCGTATAGACCATTCTTGGACCGTACACTGGAGACTGGAGTACCATCTTTCATGATGCTGCATTTCTTGCCTTTGAACAAAACCTCGTTGTTCCTCAGGGGTGGATTTGAAGACTCGGCGGGTTGGTGCGTTGTTGTCCATACGCTCCACGTGTCCCAGCCATCTCAGCCGTTGTATTTTTAGCTTTTAGACCAGTTCAGCGTCGCTGTATAGCCCGTGTAGTTCGTCACTGAATCTTCTTCTCCACACTCCATCGTCACAAACTGGACCGAATATCACTCGAAGAATATTTTTCTCAAAGCATCCCAGAAGGTTTTCATCCGCTATTGACAGGGTCCGTGCTTCTGCACCATACAGCCAGGACCGGGATTATTAAGGTCTTATATAAAATCACCTTGGTCCTATGACAAGTCTTTACTTCTTAGATGCTCTTTATGAGATTAGGTCTAACAGATACAGACATATGCAGGTATTGCGAAGACTTACATGTCACAGAGGACATAACTCATCTCCTCTGTGAATGTCAAGCTATTGCTCGGTACAGGAGGAAATTCCTCGGTAGGTACTTCTTCGACAATTTGGAGGAGGTTGGCTTCGCAAACAAAACTGTGGGGGCGCTAAGAACCCTCCCTTAATACATACTCCTATCTCACCAACAAACATTACCCAACATTAGCCACATATCAACATCTACATCCAATTCCCATAATTATACCATAACATAATCACCCATATACTTAAACCACATAACACATCTCATTATACCCTATACATTTCAAAATTTAACGAAAAAAACAAAAAAAACATCCCCGAACACATCCGGCTAATGATGGCTGCGAAATTCGGCAACTTTTTTTTTCAAAATTCTAAAAATTTTCCGTTCCTGGCCTGTATCTTGGCAACAAATTTTTAAGCCTACTTCATTTCGACCGAAAAATAAAATTTTTCTTTGGAAAATTTTCAAAAATTTTTTCAGTCAGTTTTTGGATTTTGAAACGTGTCGACACGAAGTCGACTCCCAAGCATACTCGGTTTTCATACGTTATTTTTTTTATGTACCTATATCTATGGAAAATTTTCAAGAAAAAAAAAATATATAATAACTTAATCCATAACGGGTCGATATTTTTTGAATACCTACGTTATATACCTAAATGTATTCTGTCTTTTTTTTTTGTGTGACCGTTTCTTCTGAAATACTTTCGCCCTAAAAGAAAAATAAAAACCTCTTCAGTTACAAGTCCAAACTTTAGCTTTTGAACAAATCTTAAGCAAACGAAATAATTTCCCAAAAGTTACTAAATTTGTGTTTTTGGTTTATGGTGTGAATAAAAGAACAAAAAAAAAATTACAATAATCTATAATTCAATTCAGTATCCTACAATTTCAAACAAACAAAAAATAAATAAATAAATAAATAAATACCTAGTAAAACTGTGCTACTTCCAACCCTAACTTACTGAAATAGTTCCTGTCCTGTGCATGCTGATCCTGCCTAGTGATGTCTTCAAAAAACTTTTTTTTTGTTAAATAACCTATTTAACATTCTAACGTAATCTGTAATATTACATTTTTTTTTGTCCTTTGTGTTCCTATTTCTTCTTTTTTTAGTATAGTAAATAATTTTCTTCAAGTGTTTGTAATTGAGATTGGAATTCGTTTTAGTGTTTTGTGTTTTGGATAGTGTTCTTTTCTTTTAGGTACATCGTCCAGCTGCAAGTGCACCTGCATCCAGGGATGAATGGTATGTTTTATTTTATTAATAATATGATTGTTTTCCTTTAGTTTTTTTTTTGTGTTGGGTAAAGCGAATTCTTATCTGAAAATTTTATTTTATCTAGTAACCTCTCTCTGATTAGTTCATATTATGTATTTCTTTTACATAATGCAAGGACATATTTTTGTTTTTCTATTTAATTTTTTTTTGTTTCTTTTTCTTATAAATTTCTTGAATTGTTGTTGTCAACAATTTTAAATATTTGTTTTTTTCTCTGGAAAATTTATTTTGTAAATAAATTAAATTACCTACTTTGATTCATGTGATAATTGTTTTTGAATGAAGTAAGTGTTGTGTTTGAAGGATTTTGAATCCTTCTTGTGAGTTTTTTTTCTGGATCCTTTAGTAGGTTTATTTTTGTGTTGATGAAAATGTGTGAGTAATATCTTACAGCACGGGGTGACTGATATGGCATGGATGACGAAGACGGGCAACAAGAGTTGTTGAACGTTTTGAATTTTTTTATAGGGGTTGTCACACAAATATGAGCGAGTGGCAACCATTGGTACTCTGCTCATTCATGAGTAGAGTAATGGGGTGGGCAGCTCACAAGGTACCATAACACCTTCGGTACCGGTGTGGCGAGAGAAGGAGGAAGGCAAACCAACCGAGTCGATAGGTGTGGTTTGTTTTCTTCTTGGTTGTCAAAATTTTTGACCTTTTAAAATCCTAGTTAGAGTCCTTTCCTTTCCAAATTTTCTTCTATCCCTTCTTTAATCCCAATTTTTTTTAAATATCCCTATCAAAATTTAAAAGGCATGTGAAACTACGGTAGTCCGCAAGACAAGCAGAAGATCCCACCCATTCCGACGAGCTAAGCACTGGCTTACACAAGCATGCCTGCCTTGCTTTGTCGATCGGACAGCCCTTCCACCGATGTCAACTTGAGATTCCTGTATCTCTAAGGTGGAAGGGTAACATATATTTATATGTATACCGTTACAGGTGGCGCCCAACGTGGGGCCCGAGCTTACTAAACTTTGGTTCCGAAATATCCTTATGCTAAATTAAAATTTCCCCTTTCTTTCAAATTCATCTCAATTTTCATTTTTTCCAACTTTTTTTTTTCCAAATTTCAATTTCATGTTTCGAACTCAGCCAATAACTAATCGGTTCTTGTATTATGTAGTCGTTTGTTAAGGTTTTCGAGTCTTCTGTCCATTGCTGGTTCCTCAGACCATCAATTGTTTGCAGGGGATTTGAAAACCTTAAACAACATACGAGATATAATAGTGAATGTCTTTAAATGGATATATATCTGCTCCATTTTTACAGCTTTTACTATTATATTTCGTCACATGGTCGGAAGTTCATAAACACCAAGTGCATTGCTGTCCGGGAAAGGGAATTTCCATAGTACCTTTTCGTCAGTTGCTGCAAGCACTTGTTTATGACTTCCTAGATCCTTTTAACATCTTTTGTTTATTTTATCCGGTATCCTTCTAGTTGAACCATGAACATACTAGTTGTTTGTACCGGCAATAATTTCATGAACAAGGACGATATGCAGAACTGATGGTTAATTCTCTCAAAGCACCATTCAAAACTCTCTTGTTGTCTTAATTTGTTTGTCCACGTTATTGAAAGTCACCCCCGACACTCAATACTATTTGTACCAACAACATAAATAGACGATTCTGAAATCGAATCAATTTTTTTTTTTTATCGTACATATTCTGATAGGTACCTATAAATATTAAAGATATTAGGTACATATTTAACATATTTTCTTTCTATTTCTTTGTATAGTTTAGTCCATTTTCTAGGTTTAATTTTTGTTATAGCATTCCCTTCCCTTAATTTTTCATTAATTTTTTTTTATCTTCTCGCGTTCTATTTCATTTTCCTTTTCTTCATATTTATCCAAAAATGTCCAACCCAAGTAAAAATATGGAAGATGGTTACTTCCTTAGAAGCAGACAAGTCAGAGGTGAAGAATTTAATCCGACAAATTTCCATCGTTCCTCCCCCGAAAGCAGTGATCATCGTAGTAAAGATAGGTTTGTAGTATATCAATCTATGGCACAGCCTTCTACATCTAACAATTTTGTCCCAATGCCTAACCCTCTTAATAATAATCCATTACAATCGGCACTAAATTCACCTCCTCGTAGAACTAATCTGGACACTTTAGCGTTCGATCAATTAGCGGTACACACATCAGGACTTGAACCACTGTCTCAAAATCCGACTCCAAATTCAACGTTTCATAGTTCAAATCCATTTTCGAATCCGAACCCATCTCCAGGCCCACCCAAATCTGCAATTTTAGAGAATATTTCCCACCATGGAAATATTTCCCAGCCTGGAAATCCTAATAATACCTCCACTCCCATTAAAATAAACCACCATGACAATACGAACACGGATCAGGTTATTGATTCACTTCGTACCTATGTTCGGGATATTGTGTCTACCACACTAGCCGTTAATAGGTCCGAAGATGAACGTGGCTTACGAAAGCAATTAGAAGACGAAAGGGCAAAACTTCGTCTAGAGGTTGCCGAAGTAATTCGCGAAACCATTCGAGCCACAACTCCACCAATTCATACTCAAACACATCAACCACAGAACATGCAATACTCTACACTACTACCTACATACAATACTCACAACCCTGCAATACCCACCTATCAGACCCATCCACAAAACCAATGCAATTTTTCCCAACAACTACGAGAAATGCGTCTGGACGATCCCAACCCAACTCGTGTTCCACGGAACCAATATGGTCAATCTCATGTCTACAGAGATTTCCACAAATGGGGATTAAAGTATGACAATCAAAACATGACTGTTGACGATTTCTTGTTCAGACTAGAGCATCTCCGTGAGTCTTACAACGTTGAATGGGATGAAATCGTTAAGAATTTCCACCATTTCATCGACGGAGAAGTCAGCTCATGGTTTTGGATCCATCTCAAAACTCATCCACGCCTAAGCTGGCCATCTCTCAGAATTGCGTTGACTGAGCATTTTAGGAGCTTGGAGACTGATGAGGAGATAGCGAGAAAGATGGACGACCGACGCCAAAAACCAAATGAGCCATTTGATAGTTTTTATTCTGACCTTCTCAGAATGAATTCTAGACTCCGTGTTCCCAGAGGTCCAGAAAGACTGATATTCCTTATTCGCCAAAATGTCTGCTCAGACATTGGTGGAAGGTTATTGACCTTTAAGACCGAGAGCCTTCCAGAAATGGTCTACACCTGCCGCAATATGGAGAAGTATAGTCTTGAACACTTTGCACGATCCAGACAGCAACCAAATTACCCACCTCAATTCCATAGAAGGGTAAACGAACTGTGCTATGAGACTGCAGACGATGCCTACGTTCAACCCATAGAAGCCGTCCAGTTCTCAAGGCCTCCTAGGGATATGAGTGCAGTGGTATGTTGGAACTGCAAAGTGTCAGGACATACATTTCAAGAATGTCCAAGTCCGCAACGTTCGTTGTTTTGTTTTAAGTGTGGACTCGCCAACACCACCACACCCAACTGTCAACAATGTTCGGAAAACCGCCGAAGGAGCAATGTAAGGACCGGGGAAAGTTGCTCTCAGATGCATCGTCCGGGTACACAACATCAACAACAACAGTAAACACTACAGACTGCATATTTAACAACAGTTCAACAGACCACACAGCACCTACACAAATTTTAAAAAGGGACACCACTCCTGTTCTTACCCCAATACAAACTTCGTACCAGCCAAGACCAAGTCTACACGAACGTCTTGTGAACTATAACAAAGTACGTTCTCGGATATTTAACCCGTCACCACATGTGTCCGAGAAAATCTCTAAGCTTCGTCAACGTTTTGAGGATAAGAAAAATCTGTATAAAGCGATTTCCTCAACCACCCTTTTGAATGCTGAAGATCCTAGACCGTATGCTAACGTGCTGCTATACAATACCCCAGTGTTTGGTCTCCTTGACTCGGGAGCTTCAATCAGCTGTTTGGGAGCTGGTGCTATGGAGTTCCTAAAACAAAATAGCATTGAGTATAGACCGTTTTCATCAGATGTTAGCACGGCTAGTGGTCATAAGCAGGAAATTGTGGGCATTGTAAACGCTAAGATTAAGTACAATGGCTTAGAGAAAGAATTAACTTTGTTCATAGTTCCAACGTTAGACCAAAGACTGTACTTGGGGGTAGATTTTTGGAAGCTTTTTAACTTGGCTCCGCATATCATATCAGAGTTGTCTCAAATATCCAAAACCGAAACAATAGATCCAAATATTCATCAGCTAACTCAAGATCAATTAGTAGCTCTCGAACAAGTAAAATCGTTATTTCCATCCTTTTCCAAACATGGTCTAGGGCAGACAAAAATGGAGGAGCATTACATTGATACTGGTAATTCGGTCCCAATAAAACAAAGACACTATCCTGTTTCTCCAGCGGTTCAAAACCTTCTTTATGCGGAGGTGGATCGCATGCTTCAAATGGATGTGATTGAGGAAAGTTCCAGTTCCTGGAGCTCTCCTGTAGTTCTAGTGCGGAAGCAAACTGGTAAAAACCGACTCTGCTTAGACTTTAGGAAAATCAATTCCGTCACTAAGAAGGAAGCGTATCCGTTGCCGCATATTGAGGGTTTGCTAGGACGTCTCTCAGATTCTCATTTTATTTCAAGTGTAGATTTGAAAGATGCCTTTTGGCAGATTCCGTTGGAGAAAAGCTCAAGGGAAAAGACTGCGTTCACCGTTCCGGGAAGACCATTATACCAGTTCAAGGTAATGCCCTTCGGCCTCTGCAATGCGCCACAACGCATGTGCAGACTAATGGATAAAGTGATTCCACACGAAATGAAAGAGAACATTTTTGTTTACTTGGACGACCTACTAATTGCTTCCAAAGACTTCGACGAACATTTGGCTATGCTTAAGCTCGTAGCTGGTAGATTGGCAGAGGCTGGACTAACCATTAACGTGGATAAATCCAAATTCTGTTTCAAAGAGCTTGCATATCTGGGTTTTGTTGTAGGTGAAGGATGTTTGAAGGTCAACCCTGATAAGGTAGCGTCCATTGTTGAGTTTCCGGTACCGAAATCACCTCGCCAGGTACGTAGATTTCTTGGACTCTCAGGTTGGTATAGAAGACTTGTGAAGAACTACTCAACACTAGCCGCACCAATCACCAACACATTGCAAAAAGGTAAAAGATTTGAGTTTGGACCTTTAATGAATTGAAGGACGCTTTGACATCTGCTCCCATTCTTGTCAATCCCGATTTCAACAAGCCTTTCATTATTTTATGCGACGCTTCAAACTCTGGTGTTGGATGTGTACTTTGCCAAATGGATGAAGAAGGTATAGAAAGGCCCATATACTATTACTCCCACAAACTCAATTCTGCACAACGTAACTATTCTGTTACAGAGTTGGAGTGTTTAGCTGCGGTCCTTGGCATACAAAAGTTTCGACCATACGTTGAAGGCCAGAACTTTAAGGTAGTGACTGACCATGCGAGTTTAAAGTGGTTAATGAACCAAAAGGACTTGAACGGTAGGTTAGCTCGATGGAGTTTAAAGTTGCAAGGCTTTACATTTGAGATTGAACACCGCAAAGGTTCTCAGCACGTTGTTCCTGACGCGTTATCGCGAGTATATGCTGTTGATGCCCTTGGCGATGTTCCTTCTCTTAGTAGCTCACATGATGTTCTTCACGTTGACCTTGCAGATCCCAGTTTTAAATCTGGTGAGTATGCCAAGCTCATAGAAACCATTCTTAATCACAAAGATCAACTTCCGGACCTCCAAGTCTCGGAGGGCTTTGTGTATAAGAAGGTTCGGCATTGCACAGGTCATCCTGTTGAAGACGACATGGTGTGGAAGCTTTGGGTTCCATCGAATCTTACCGAACGTTTGATCCTTTTGGCTCACGAACCACCGAAAGCTGCGCATGGGGGTGTTGCAAAGACCCTGTACCGTCTACGTGATCGTTTTTACTGGCCTAATATGGCGGCTGAAGTAAAAATGATCATTTCCAACTGCGACGTGTGCAAAAGCACAAAGGCTCCAAACTTCACACTGAAACCGAAAATGGGAAGAGCTTTTGTTGTCGAACGACCATACCAGCATCTATATGTGGACTTTCTAGGACCGTATCCCAGGTCGAAAAATGGTAACAGCTACATCTTCGTTTGCTTGGATCAGTTGACTAAGTTCGTCCTTATCCATCCCTTACGCAGAGCAACGAGTGACAGCGTGGTGAAATTTCTAGAGAAACAAGTTTTCTCTGTATTTGGAGTACCAGAATCAATCCTTTCGGATAATGGGAAACAATTTGTGAGTAAGGAATTTGCCAAATTTCTTAATACCTATGGCGTCACTCACATAAGAACCGCTGTTTACTCGCCTCAAGCCAACGCAAGCGAAAGGGTAAATCGATCGATTTTAGCTGCCATTCGTTCCTACATCGACAAAGACCAACGTAACTGGGATGAACAGTTGACATCCATTGGTAGTGCATTAAGATCGACAGTTCATTCAGCTATCGGTATGTCACCTTATGAAGCTTTATTCGGTCAGAGTAAAGTTGAACATGGCTCCGACTATAAGCTCCTAAAGTCGTTAAGAGCTTTGAATAATGCTGAATTCGATCTTCTTCCAAAAGCTTCAAAAATGAATGTGATACACGCCCACTTGAAAGAATCCCTTGCTAAAGCACATAATGTATACGCCCACACATATAATACACGTAGCAAGGATATTCAATTCAAAGTGGGTGACGTTGTATTCAAACGGAATTTTGTTCTAAGTGATGCAAGCAAACACTTAAGTGCGAAGCTTTGTCCAAAATTCACGAAGGCAAAAGTCAAGTCCGTTCATGGCCACAACCTTTTCGAATTGGAAGATTTTCGAGGTGTCAATTTGGGAGTTTTTCACGCCAAGGATATCAGACATTGATACTCTACTTGCGCCTTTTTTCTTTTACTTTTTCGCACGCTGGCTTAGCTCAAAATTAAATGTGGTGTGGGGGCGCTAAGAACCCTCCCTTAATACATACTCCTATCTCACCAACAAACATTACCCAACATTAGCCACATATCAACATCTACATCCAATTCCCATAATTATACCATAACATAATCACCCATATACTTAAACCACATAACACATCTCATTATACCCTATACATTTCAAAATTTAACGAAAAAAACAAAAAAAACATCCCCGAACACATCCGGCTAATGATGGCTGCGAAATTCGGCAACTTTTTTTTTCAAAATTCTAAAAATTTTCCGTTCCTGGCCTGTATCTTGGCAACAAATTTTTAAGCCTACTTCATTTCGACCGAAAAATAAAATTTTTCTTTGGAAAATTTTCAAAAATTTTTTCAGTCAGTTTTTGGATTTTGAAACGTGTCGACACGAAGTCGACTCCCAAGCATACTCGGTTTTCATACGTTATTTTTTTTATGTACCTATATCTATGGAAAATTTTCAAGAAAAAAAAAATATATAATAACTTAATCCATAACGGGTCGATATTTTTTGAATACCTACGTTATATACCTAAATGTATTCTGTCTTTTTTTTTTGTGTGACCGTTTCTTCTGAAATACTTTCGCCCTAAAAGAAAAATAAAAACCTCTTCAGTTACAAGTCCAAACTTTAGCTTTTGAACAAATCTTAAGCAAACGAAATAATTTCCCAAAAGTTACTAAATTTGTGTTTTTGGTTTATGGTGTGAATAAAAGAACAAAAAAAAAATTACAATAATCTATAATTCAATTCAGTATCCTACAATTTCAAACAAACAAAAAATAAATAAATAAATAAATAAATACCTAGTAAAACTGTGCTACTTCCAACCCTAACTTACTGAAATAGTTCCTGTCCTGTGCATGCTGATCCTGCCTAGTGATGTCTTCAAAAAACTTTTTTTTTGTTAAATAACCTATTTAACATTCTAACGTAATCTGTAATATTACATTTTTTTTTGTCCTTTGTGTTCCTATTTCTTCTTTTTTTAGTATAGTAAATAATTTTCTTCAAGTGTTTGTAATTGAGATTGGAATTCGTTTTAGTGTTTTGTGTTTTGGATAGTGTTCTTTTCTTTTAGGTACATCGTCCAGCTGCAAGTGCACCTGCATCCAGGGATGAATGGTATGTTTTATTTTATTAATAATATGATTGTTTTCCTTTAGTTTTTTTTTTGTGTTGGGTAAAGCGAATTCTTATCTGAAAATTTTATTTTATCTAGTAACCTCTCTCTGATTAGTTCATATTATGTATTTCTTTTACATAATGCAAGGACATATTTTTGTTTTTCTATTTAATTTTTTTTTGTTTCTTTTTCTTATAAATTTCTTGAATTGTTGTTGTCAACAATTTTAAATATTTGTTTTTTTCTCTGGAAAATTTATTTTGTAAATAAATTAAATTACCTACTTTGATTCATGTGATAATTGTTTTTGAATGAAGTAAGTGTTGTGTTTGAAGGATTTTGAATCCTTCTTGTGAGTTTTTTTTCTGGATCCTTTAGTAGGTTTATTTTTGTGTTGATGAAAATGTGTGAGTAATATCTTACAGCACGGGGTGACTGATATGGCATGGATGACGAAGACGGGCAACAAGAGTTGTTGAACGTTTTGAATTTTTTTATAGGGGTTGTCACACAAATATGAGCGAGTGGCAACCATTGGTACTCTGCTCATTCATGAGTAGAGTAATGGGGTGGGCAGCTCACAAGGTACCATAACACCTTCGGTACCGGTGTGGCGAGAGAAGGAGGAAGGCAAACCAACCGAGTCGATAGGTGTGGTTTGTTTTCTTCTTGGTTGTCAAAATGTTTGACCTTTTAAAATCCTAGTTAGAGTCCTTTCCTTTCCAAATTTTCTTCTATCCCTTCTTTAATCCCAATTTTTTTTAAATATCCCTATCAAAATTTAAAAGGCATGTGAAACTACGGTAGTCCGCAAGACAAGCAGAAGATCCCACCCATTCCGACGAGCTAAGCACTGGCTTACACAAGCATGCCTGCCTTGCTTTGTCGATCGGACAGCCCTTCCACCGATGTCAACTTGAGATTCCTGTATCTCTAAGGTGGAAGGGTAACATATATTTATATGTATACCGTTACAAAACTGAAACAATTTTCAGGTTCTGTAGGGAAATTAATTGCTTGGGCGAAGTGGTTTAGGTTATTTGACCGTTAAGGTTCCCCAGGGATGGCGATGGGTCCAATATGGTGCCTAGTCCAATGTGATGAACTCACACCCTATTCAACCTAACCTAACCTAGATGCCTTCTTAGCCCGAAGAAATAGCGCTTGGTAAGGGTGATTCTTCGCTTGATCTCGATGCCGATGTCATTTTGCGAAATGATAGTGGAGCCCAGGTGTAGACAAAGTCTTTAACTACTTCGAAGTTGTAGTCAACGACAACCTCCGTTGGAATGACCATATATATAAAGTCGCTAAAAACGCTGCGAAATGTCTAGGTTTTTTAAGTCGATGTACGAAGTAGGTACTTTAACCCTCCGACTTAGCTTCAATATACAAGGCCTTTCTTCGGCCTAAGCTTGAGTACAACGCTTATATCTGGTCAGAGGCACCTATTATATAGAATTCAGAAGCGGGCGATAAAACTTATTTTATCGACATTTTCACCACCGATGCTCTGATTATTCTCTCGGAACACCCGTCACACATCGAATGCACATCAGTTCACCCTTAAGCCCACCTTCGGACGTGCTGTAAAATATCGAGATTCTTTTGTAAGTCGAATAACACGCATGTAAAATGCATTGCCTCGCACGGTTTTCCTCTCATTACAACACACAATTGTTTAAAACCAATGTGCACCAGTACCTCTTCTCTATTCTACCTATTTACCCTTCCACTCGTGCTGTATATTAGCATTTTAAGGGAATAAAAACTCCTTGAGCACTAGTGAAATATAAATAAAAAAATAAAAATAAATCCGTCGCATTTTTCAACATAATAATAAGAACATGGTTCGATAGATACACAGCAAGCTAGATTTAATCATCAATAAGAAAGCTCTCGATACTCGTTGACTACATCAGCAAAGTGTCAATGCAACTCGTTGCTTTTTATAATCATCATCGCATGCACGAGTAAAGTCAAAACCGCTTAAGCAAGTCGAAAAGTTTCCACCCACAATTTTTGTGCATTCGCCCCCAAAACCTCCTCCGCTTTAATTTAATTAGTTATGCTGACATCTTGGCGGGTTTTATAAACAGACACACTCCTATTTGTCTTGAAGGAGCAAACTTCATCGTCTCTGTGTGACAATTGTGTCAATGCTTATGCGTTGCATTGCAAATTTAACATTTTGACTATATGTATATAGCGAAATAATCGAAAGCTGGGGATCATTAAAATTCATTGCATGGAACTACTCTTGCGGATTTGGTGTTGCGATGTCAAAATATACGGAAATAAACAAGAAAATCTATGGATAAGAAGTATCAGGACCTAGCTGTATGGTGTTGGCTTTATTTGCCATTAATCACTATTCAGTATGATGGATATCATCGTCATCATTATCATCATGGCTCGCTGGGGAGTGCTGGAAAAGTTTCTCCTTGTCGTGTGTACTACATATATAATAGTTTTGGTATCTGGAATAAATTTTCGAAGATATGTTGTATTATAGCCTGGCGAAAGGATTGACAGCGACGATGATAAAAGATACGATAGGGGTTAGGTTGGGAGTCACTCGGAGCCATGGATCTTTGGATTTGGATTTATTTAAATTTATTTATCTTGTATTCGAATTTTTGGGGATAAATAAATCCAATGAATAATGAAGTAGTATCATGAAGGTTTTCATCCTTTATGTGCAGTTTTTATTTCTATGTGATGATAATGATGTCATTAATATCATCTTTGGCATGTCAGTATATACCCAAATTTGAACGAAAACATCTGAAAGATCGCTTTGTAACTAATTTTAGAGGTAAGCACGAATGAGCGAATGAATGATCAGAAAAACAGATTTTCTTCACTTCTTATAAAGAGTACATAAACGGACTTTGAATTAGATCGAACGAAAAATAAGAATTTTTCTTGACCCCCCTTTCTTCCTAATTGGAGTAAGAATTTCCCTAAATCGCTTCTTAGTGCTCACTTTGGCATTTAGACGAAATTTTTTTCAAATTTGAGCTTCCTAGCTCTCTTTGGGCTTTGGCAAATCATCAGACGACCATATCTTTATATCTTTCTTTTTTTATAAAAAGGGGATTCCAAATCCTGGAGCACTCAGACGAATCTCGGTCCATTGTACTACCAAGCAGAAACACCTTTTTTTGGTGTAGTGGTGGAGAAACTTTGATATTATTCGTTTCTTCTTATGGTCGGTGGCAGAGTATTGCCACCAACCAACGCAACGGGTCACAAGCAATGACTCTAACCACTACACCATGGCCACCGCTAATGGACGACCATATAGTTTGCATTCTGAGGTCAATGATTGGGTGGTTGAACAGTTGCAAGTCGGTCTACATTTTTAACGTCAAATTTTGTTTAGAGACGAGGCTTATTAATGTATCTGTGGCTTTAGTAATGAGCAATATTGTCGAAATTTGAGGGAAGGAAATCCATCAACTACCGATGAACATACTCCCAAGAAGGCACTTTTTGGTGCGGTTTATCGACTGGTAGCATCTTCGGGCCGTAATTCTTCAAAAATGAAAATCGAAATGCCCCCATCAATGGCGGCCGGTAATACAGAATTTTTTTTACTTCCAAAACGTGCATGTGCCAGCCCTCTCATGTCAAAGAAAACTTCGTTTTGGAGAATACTTTTTTGAAAATTTCGGCGAACTCGCTAATATAAGCTTCAGCCGCTTCCAATGCTTTATTCTTAACTCCTGTTGGTTAAACAGATCATCATTTGAGATCATTTGGCTGTACTCGTTGACACCTGCCACCTGCCACCCTAACCCAACCCAACCCAACCATTTGATTTTTTCAACAGGATGGTATCGCATCTCATTTTTAAGTACTAACCATCGAGTTATTGAAGGAAGGGTTCCACGACAATGTCATCTCCAGCCCTGGCCTTCAAGATCGTCTGTTCTCACTCAAATACCTACCGGAATAAATGGTTGAAAATTGGAGCTACAGGATAAAGCTCCATTAATGTCATAAAGCTATCTATCGAGTAAAAAAACTTCTGCTAGCGCAAGACACGTTAGACATGGAAGAAAGTCACTCCTATAAGGGTGTTTGGTTGTGGTCGCGCTAGAAACATTATTTCCATCTTAGTTTTTCCAAAGTTTTACACATCTTTATATCTGTTTATCGAGATTTTCATCTGATTGTAAATTTAAGAAACAGTTCTTTAATAATTCCTACATTACAGTTTCGTGGTTCCAATTTAGGAAAGACAGAAGAAGAAAGAAGAACAGCCTACCTTACAACACAGCGATTTCTGTAGGAAGTCCATTGTTCCGAGAGATCGATGATCGAGAGGGAATGCAATACCAACATAGGGAGAGACAAGATCCATTAAATGTTCACCCTCAGGAATCACTGTTTTTTTAATACAGGTCCATCAGACAGGCACAGGACTCTTTATGTCTATATGCTCTAGATTCTAGTACGTACAGTAGATGAAACGTCGGTATCAAGCTCGTGCATTGTGCACTATTCCCCAGCCCTTTACCGCTCACAGCTCCTTGCGACCGGCCTCTCTTTTTATTACCTATACTTTATGTTGTTGAATGTTGAGTCGACTTCCATATCGTCCAACGTCTCTTGTCTATCGGCATAGGTTAGTGACTTCCCCCAAAGAAAGTTATAAAAAGGTGTGAGATCACATTCACAGGATCGTGGAGGCCAGTTCACAGGTCCATTATGCGAAATAATGCGCTAAGCAAATGTTTTCCGCAATAAATTTATGGTGTGGCGTGTTGCGCCATCTTGTTGAAACCGAAGATCTGTCACGTCAATGCCATTCAATTGAGGATGCTTTAAGTCAAGATCTTTCAGTAAAATCTTCCACAGAGTGGGCGTAGCTTCAATAGCTATGCACAATAGCGAATCGACTCATTTGGATTCTCCTCAACACTGCGGTCCACAACGGCACTGTTTGTCGTCCTTGGGGTATGCATATTATGTACTAGAGTGTACGTGATGCGAAAATGATTTATCGTGTTGCGAATAACTAAACTTGCTTAAAATGGAGGTAGCGCACGATAATTTTGGCGAACCAAACCATTGTTATGACGTTATATATTCATCATAAAATGGCAAAACGTACTAATCACAAATCAACTCTCAACTGTCAAATTGACAATCTGTAGAAATAGTGTTTAGCCAGATTAAGAACCAAACCTCTAAAAAAACACCCTTTGGGTTGTATTATTTACGATGATCGATGAATTCGCCGTTACAGATTCGAACTTTTGTCAAACTAATTTTCGTAATTTTTCTTTTCTTTATGAGAAGTCGGTGTTTCTTCTTTCCTTCTTCCTTCTTGCCTATACTTGGCCCATATCTATAGAAATAAAGATGTAGAGCTTTTAGTATTAAAATAGCCCGCAACGTACTTCGGACACTTTTAATAGGTATTCTCGAAAAGTTTGTAGAATACTGCTGTATATTCCTCTGTTAGTACAGTTTACGTTCTGAAATAATTCAGCCCTGACACAGATTGCGACCTAAGGGTCTAAAATCCGAAACAAAAAGTAGTATGCAAGTGGAGCATTTTAATAATAGGTAGGTATTCAAATTTATTTATGCTCCTCTTGTACTAATTTCGTCCTAATAGGCCCCAGAGTGCAAAACTAACATGTTGCAAGCATCTTGGGGCGCTGATTTAGCGTTATAATTCGCCTTTCCCGGGAGAAGTATTTAAAAAAAAAATCATTTCTGGCTAAATTTTATTTGTTACTTTTGGAATGTAAGAAGGAAACATTTTAATTAAAACCCTTCGTCTACCTCCCCTGCCGCAGTCTTCCTATCTGATCTGCACCAGCTACCCTCCTTTCTAACGGACTGTCAGAGGCTACCAGTAGGGGGTTAGACTGTTTCGGTCACTCTCTGTCTGATTTCTGAAGACTAACCGCTAACGGGAGGGGCTGACCACGTCAGTCAATTTCACCTTCACACGTAGAACTTTCAGATTCCGTTAGAGGAGATAGGCGGGGAGTTGGACTGCTACGGTCACCCCTCGCCTTTTCACCGAAGACAAATCGCGACATCTACTGTCGGTGCCATGCAGCAGGTTGGAGTTGCAATCAAGCTTTTCCTGCTCAGTACCAGTCTCTGTCATGTAGACTGATTGTCAAAGGAAAATAAAAGGGAGGCAGACTGCTACGGTTGCGCCCATCTTTTTCCAACAGACAATCCATCCATTTTGGTCAAGCAGCTAAGCAGACTGGTTGAATCAGCCACTTCTGCTACGCACCAGTCTCCTAGTGATGGCTGCGTCAGAGGCAATAGGCATGGGACAGACTGTTACCGTCGTCCTCCACCTTGACCCGAAGACTAAGCCGCAAACTTATAAAAGTTTACCTCTGAGGTAGGATACCCAAATTTCGCAAATTGCAATAGAATTCCTAAGGTAACGCCCGGCACAAAGAACTGTTTAGGCCTCTTCCTCCCCCCCCCCCCTGTCGTTGTATCACAATGGACCAAAATTATGGTTTAAGTGTGTCCCTTCGGGACAGCCACCTTACCTATCCTAACCTAATATTCCATAATTGCTTAAGATCAGAGTATATCCATTAATGAGTAGGGACACTCTCTCTACATATGCATTTCCTGCATACAACGACTGCTTGAGAAAAAAAGGGTACACAACACATTTTGCCTGTACCACTACATGGGGCTTGCTGCGTACGACAAACGATTGTGGGTTTTTTCATAAAGCATTTTTAAAGGCGACCTGAAGTGATGTCAGTATATTAGTATTTTCTCTCAACCATGCAGGTTGATCAGGTAACCAGCTTTGCTTTCGTAGAATTGGTAATAAAAAACAAATTTTGTAGTTTTTCCCATTGGTTATTGATTAGATGGTCTTTGTTATGGACATGAAAAAGAAATGTTTCATTCTCTATCACGAAATTCAACCCTTTTGCCTTGCTACGACTTCGTTAATTACCATATTTTACGATTTTAAGTTTTATTGCCAGCACTTTTTAGGTAATATAATTCACAGCAGATGGTCATACTAATTACTTAGGTTGGTTGTAGAGGGGATTGTTTACATTTTTTTCGCACGTATTTTTAAAGGCGACCTGGAGTTGGATTGTTATCAGTCGTTCATTACCATCAATTGACGAAGTAAAGGGTGTTCAGTGTCAGTGCGTGTGGCAAACAATTAAAAATAGTGAAAATTAAAAGTTGAAGTGCAAGTTTGCATAGTTTAAGAACTTTAAATAAAATAATGGGAAAACATTATGTTAAATGTTTGGCGTGTGGGCGAGAGCAGAAAGAAAATTTTGGAGTTAAATATTTCAAAATACCGGATAATAGTGAGAGGTAAGCAATATAAGTTATAAATCGGGGAAGAATGAATATAAATCTGTTCATTTAAAAGATCTTTTTCGGCAAAGTATATGGAAGATATTACACGTGGAAACTGTGAGCCAACTGCTAACCTGGAACTTCCAGACATTGAAGTGCAGATGGAACCACAAAAACAAAATAAGGACAATTTGGTTTACGCTTTCAAAACTGAACCTGACTATAAAACTGTGGACTTTGGCATTGATAATGCATTCTACTACTTCGCAGGTTATATTTTAAAAAAATACCGCCTAAACCACAAGTGTGAGTTAAAATTGAGTCCGCAACTTAACGTTTCCTCCCTTTTTACAGGTTTTAAAGAATATGAAGATGCGAAATTGACACGGCCCAATCAAGAATTTTTAGACTCGTTAGAGAATCTTGAACAAAAATTTATTTCTTGTTTTCCAAATATGTACTACCTAAATAATTTTGAGGGGAATATTTTTAACTTTTTGAAAAATGAATTTCATTACAACTGTTGCAAAAATCAAAATAAGGAATTTCTTATCAAATTTTACGTCCGAGTACGGGTTTACTTTATTCTAAAACAGTTCAATAAAAATAACAAAAAATGTACCAACAAACAAAAATATTTAAGTGAAGCACACATGTGAATATATATTACATATAAAATGGTTAATAAGAAATATTACAAATTGATTTTGCTTTTTTTTACGTCACACCCTGTACCACATTTTGAAATAGTTCGACTACTCTTCCATCCCTCTTTTACTAGAGCACTTTTAGTGCCGTCTATTTCTCGTGTATGTGTACTGCAAATTGTAAACTGATAAGAAACACGTGGAGAGTGTCCCTACTCATTAATGGATATACTCTGCTTAAGATACACTACGAACTCAGAGTTCTATAGCACCTCCTAGTCGTACAACTTCTTAAACAGCAGCTTCTCGTCAGAGCTTATGTTTTCGCGTAAAAGAAATCCGCCCATCATTAAAGACGAAAGTGAATCAATTTGTATTTCATTTATTTGTCTTTAGCTTTGCTTTCATTTATGTCACAAAATATGAATGTAATGGGAAACTCGAAACGAACGCCTCAATTTATCTAATGAATAGCTGAAACTCGGTTTCAATTCAAAAGTAAAAGTCACTAGCTATACAATTATTTTTTTTTTCTTCTTCTTTATTGTTGTAATTATTTGCAAGTTTATTTTTGGGGAAAACCCACTTTCAATTAACGGTTAAAAAATTTTTAATTAAATTGCGTTAAAGGTAACACCACAAGCCCCAACCAAGAATAGGTACTCAACTTTTGTTACCTCAAGCGAGAGTGATAACCATAAAAAATAACTTTATTGACAATTTCTTTGAATTATCTGTCTTACACTTTGTGGTTTTATATATTCTTCTTTCGTTTTGAAATAATTTCATCATTTTTATTTGAGTTCAACAACTTTTCACCGTCAAAAAAAAAAAAAAATAATAAAATGTTTTAAAGAAGTGCCATGCACTCATCTGTAAAAGTTTAAAATATTGATCGTCCTATTAAGACAAATAGACAATTTGACTTTTGAAGTTAAATACATTTACAAAAAAAAAAATTTGTTATGCACATAATTTTTATTTTTTTCAACATCGCAATCTGTCAGTGCTCAACAACAACGATCCTTTTGTTTACCCCCCGAGAGCGAATAAAATGTTTCAGCCAACTAACAACCTTTTAACTAGTATTCGCATCTAATGAAGAAGAGTAGAAAGCGCAAACTTTTCAATGGAAATCCATTCAAATAGATAAAGGTTAGTTGCATTTATATTTCATTAGTAGAGCTCTTGAGCTTTACTCGTTTAACCGACAAAAATTGACTTCCCTCCCAATTGAGTTTAATTGAAAAGTTCAAGTGTAATTGTTCATCCTCCCACTTTGAACGGCGCTAGAGCCAGAAGGGTCATTGTTGCAGCAAAATTGCATAATGAATGTCATTTCGTGGAACATGGACCACGGGGGGTGGTTGGAATGGCATTCGAAATCGGACTTTAGGGGTAAAAGTTCTGCCATTCAAATTGGATAAATGCAAGTTCAGTACGAAATAGCTGTGTAAGTGAGCAGTTTTTATACGTAAAAGTGATAGCATTCGCCAGGAAACGAGAGGAAACAAAGCGTTCAAGGAAACGAATGTACAATGATGAACGATGAACCGCAAAAAGTCGATTATAAGAATGTGAGATACGAAGTTAGCAGATACGATTAGATAGATGCATTTTATAAGCTGATATTCCTGCAGTATTTCAGCCCCTTTTAAGCGCAGAGCCTTACATTTTTGAAGGGCAAGCTCTGCACTAGGCAAACATTTAGATCTGGTTTATAAACTGAGACAATTAGTTAACCTTAAGATATAAATTTTGAACGTGTTAGGCCCTAGAGCACACTGAAAAGTGTCAGTGCATTTTTGTGGCTTGCAAAAACACAAGGAAACCAAAATGACAGCTACGATTGACAGCAAAATCCATCACTGAACTCTTGCCCTGACCAAATACCTAGCTAACCAGTTCGGAAACGCAGTATTTTATCGAATGCGTTATAGAGCTAACCCAGAATGTGTCCACGTCGAACAAACCTATAGCTCGTATTTCTCCGGGGATCGAATAACCTGAGACCTCTCGCACAGTATGTCTGTACTGAATAGACTGACGTTTTGTTTAGGTTAACGTTGCTATAAGGCTCAACTGAGGCCACGACAATGCCTTGAGGCGCATAAATGATATCGATTAAGTCGATGATTTTGCCACCAAAGGAACTCTGTTTTAAAAATGTTTCCTTGACCGAATGATGCAATACGTCGAGACTCGAGAGTACGAACTGATTAGAAAATCTTTTTCGCGCTCCTTTTCGTCTATTATTATTAGAAGTGTAGTAGCACCCTGAGGATATCAAAAAAAAATTCAGAAACGACCAATGACAGACTTATCCAATAACTTTGAAGTAGTCGTCCTCACCGGGAGAGGTGATTTGTACCTAAGTGAAATGTGTCCACCCACACTAAGGATTCAACTTAAAATTGTATACCTAACAGTAGAGAATACCGAATATCTATTGATTATACTCAAGCTTGGGAGCCGGGTGGCGTAATTTTGCATTCGGCTAGACAGACAGACAAGACTATCAAGTCAAAAGAAAATTTGAGGATTAATCAAACGAGTGTATCTATCGGGCATCGGAAAACTATTTAAGCGCAAACTTTTTGCGATTTTTATATGGATGGTTCCAAAACTAGGTCAGGTATATACACTAGTGATATAGACTTACGTACCATTAAGACTTAGTGTCTTCCAGGCAGAGGTTTTGCTTGATATGGAATCAATATCCAACAAGGCTGCGCCTTAGGCGTTAGAGTCCTTCTCGGACACTGTGATATTGAGGGTTGAGGGTAACGAAAGGGCTGAAGTTTGTGATATGCTTTTTACCTCAGCCGGGGTATACTACTCGTCGGGTCCAGGGTTGCTCCCAAAGAAACACGAACTTTGGAGCAGAATTTACACCTTTTTATTACCAGTTTTCGTGATACTTAACAAATCAGGCTGATAACTACTTAATCTATTCTTAACAATTCTTATACGTACGTTCCTAACTACGAGGGACAGGATGTGGCAGGTTGGAGTAATCCCACAATTCCGTCCGCAGGTTAGGAGGTGGCAGATTGGAGCAAGCTCACAATTCACGTCCACAGGTTATACAAAGGCAGTTTCTGCAATCAGAACGTCCGCCTACCAAAAATTTAAAGAATAGTGCAAGTCTCTAGAAAACAGTATCAGCGCTTCATGTTTTCCAACAATAAGCCGGTGTGAATTATTTACACCAACTGAAATTTACCATGGGTGTTGTTCTTGTGCGTGACGTGATTCGGCTTGTATGTACTCTTGCCGGTCTGGCTTGTGGCAATCGATGTTGACGGTGGTTCTAGTTCACTGGTGCGTGTTACATGTTGTCCAGTGGCGGTGATCAGTGACATTGGTGGCCCTAATGCGGGTGGTGGATGTTTTGGTCGCGTGGTGTTGGGCAACCAGGGGTGGCAATCGGTGACACGTTCGGGTGGTACTGGTTGTAGTGTCGGTTTTAGTAACGGGTCGTTACATGTTCTGGCCAAAAACGGAGCAGTGCTTCCACAAAATGAAACTATTGAAGGCATAATACCAATAATAGCTTTGGCCAAGAGAGCTATTCTCGAGAAAATTAAAAATAGGGCAGATCAAAGATGGTCGGATAGTGGGGCACAGGGTCTTAAAGGCTGTGTGGACTAAGCTAGATCGGAAAAAAATTGTAGAATTATCAAAGCTCAGCAGATTAAAGCTACGAATGGCAATAGGGATACTCTTCGGGCATTGTCTTCTAAGGAAGCACGCTATGAGGTTATGTGTAACAGGTACGGACACATGCAGGTATTGCGAAGGCTTATATGCCGCAGAAGATAACTCATCTCCTCTGTGAATGTCAAGCTATTGATCGATACAGGAGGAAATACCTTCGAGAATTTGGAGGAGGTTGGCCTCGCAAAAAATATTGAAACAATTTTCACAACAATTTTGTTTGTTTTGGGCGAAGTGGTTTAGGTTTTTGACCGTTAAGGTTCCCCAGGGATGGCGATGGGCCCAATATGGTGCCTAGTCCAATGTGGTGAACTCACACCCTATTCAACCTAACCTTACCTAACCTTATGCGATTTAAAAAAAAGTTGAGTACCGTTCTCGTTACGGCATATCATTCTTTATATTAGCTACAATGGAGCTTCGTTAAAGAGAGTTATTCAATCAGAATGCAGGACTTCGAACTTCAGAAAAATGGCACATCCATTCGTCCCTATTACAATACAATGGTCCATCGATTATTATTATTCCTTGAGAATACGGTGTTGTACTGTGACCCCGTTTTTGGTCTATTGTACCCCTGATTAAACCTTGATTAGGTATAGTTGAATGTTCCCTCATAAAAGCTCCCCTCGCATTCAGATTTCTTTCGCTATCACTTTTGAGGGTGTTGTACTCTTACTACACCTTAGCGAAGGAAGTCCGTTCTATCTGTCCGTATGTATAATCCAGTATTGACGGTTTCTTGGCTTGCATTATGCCTTGTATGTTTCTAAGGATTCTTGCACTATTTTCTTTCTCTATTTGCCTGCATTTTTCTTAAATGATATAATGCTCGTTTCCGCAGAAAATGCTGATTCTGTCGGTGCAGGGAAATAAGTCCACTGAGGGACTTGGTTCCCACCTAGTGGGAAATAAAACCACTTTTGGAAAGTGGACTTAGTTCCCATATAAGGTGGGAAATAAATTCCGAAAATTCTGAGTGGCTTTACCTTGTTTCTTCTCCCATTCTTCCACAAATCTAGACTTAATCGAATCAAGTGCCATGAAAACTACATACTCCACAGCTGTATAACAGTTGGCTATGTTAAAGTTGATGGGATAAACCTTAGTCTGAAAGATGCTGTGGTGAAAAGCCCATTAGTTGAGACTGAGAGTATTTGGTTGTAGGTCTTCTAAATACTGTTCCGTTCCCTTATCAGTTCTTGATTCATCTGTGCATCACTTTTTTGTGTGAGTGCTCAGTTTGTGGATTTATTGCTCTAAATCTTTTTGTTGCTGAGCTTAGTAACAAAAGAACTATTGAAAATAAAATCGTCCAATAACATCGACTAGTACTCTTGGTCCCTGTAATGCAAAGGTAGGTATGGCAATCTTTGCACTTTCTTAAGTGTCTTCCTCGAGGTGGTAGGATTGGTTCTTTTTGGCCAATGCAATCGCTCCATATTTATCAATTGTCTCATAATAGCAGTGTACATCCATCTGGTTGGGCTTCATCCCCAGGACTTGCCTTCTCGGTTCCGGCAAATTGTTGGAGCACGAGTTTCTTTCCTGGGTATTTATTTTTAAGGTGCTATAAAAAATTTCGCTCAATCGAATGTCCAAAGAAAGTATGAAGCTAATACCATTTTTTCAATCGTCTTCGTCGGATTTGTAGTAATTTTATTGTTTCTGAATATAGAACTTAGATGGAGCTTTTCTACTGCCAATTCGCAGCCAAAAAGACGCTGACCTTGATCCATGCTTCTTGGGATATTCCCCATCCCATCTTCACTGTAACATCACCTTTGTACCTAACCTACCCTGGGGAGGTTTTGCTCGGCTGCAAAGCTTAAAAGTGTCTGCTAAAAAGTTCTTGACCTAGTCGCTAATGTTTTATTAAAATATTACCAAACAAAATATATTCCACCCACAAGGTGAGGAATTTGCTGACAAGATTATATCAATTGGATGACTACACCAACCTCATTATTAAGGCCGTTATTGTAATTTCCTATTTCTTCCGCAATACGCGGCGCGTGACAACACATTCATCTTCAGAAATATCAAGACTCTCAAATATTCTCTGGGACACGTATTTCCTTAGAAATATCCTTAGAGAAAGGACATTTCCCTCGATGCAAATAAATCATCAAAAATAAGAAATAAAAGTTGAAGGTAAATATTTGAAGAAACTGGAATGCAAATTAATCAGTAGCCAGGGACACCACAGAGGGAAAAGTTCCAAATTAATATTTATGTTACAGAACGTCAATATCCGTTGGCCTTATATTTTCGCCGGCAAAATACATAATCTCTAATCCGTTGTCAGATATTGAAACGACGACATAGGTATCAATAGGGTGACTTTTTTCCATTGACATGTTGTTACCTTTGGTGACAATTGTGTCTCTTATTTTATTTAACGAGCCATCAATGTGAGACAATCTTTTTGCAAATGCCATTTCACAATAAAATCGTCCAAACTAATTTCCGTAAATTCGCAACGTCAAAGTAGCTTTATAACTTCAATGATGGCAATAAAACCTATCCGAATCCCTACCGCTTACGCTAACTGTTACTGTTGACTCAAAGTTCTCCTCTGTTCGGGCAAAAATCACACAAAACTCGTTAGCTGGATTCCATATGGTCTACTGGCATACGCGTACACAGTCAATCCGCTTTTTGCATTCCATTCTCTACTTGAGGAAATCGCTTTATCGATTTTCGCATTGTTCCCATTTGGAGCGACAAGACTCATTCTATCCAACCATTCAACGTGGTTGTTGAGACCTTATTGCTTCTATGGGTTGTCGTAGATGTTTTTGCCAGTTATGGCCGTGTTTTGTCGCTCTTTATTTACCTACCGTACTACACGAATAGGTACGATAAACGTTATAATAAACCTTCGACATAGATTTACAAGACTGGTTGGCTGCGGGCGTGTGGGAGGTGGAGCGAATTGCAGTGGGTAAGTCTGAAATGTCAGGCAGCCACCTTACAGTTGTCTACCTTGAACGAAGTTATTCCATAAATAGTTGTCGGAAAATGAAAATTCTTATTCACTGTTACGAGGAATATGCAAACTGTCTCGACATAGTCTACGCAGCTGATGTGTCTGTGAATTGAGTGGGCGTTAGAGGTAATTTTGAAGCACAAAGGTGTATCTAGTGGTCTTTAATTTAAGTTTATCTACTCTTTGTTGGGCTACTTTAATGCTATGCAATGGAGACAGAGAGCCTAGAAATCGTTTGGAACCTTCACTATAAATGTTTTGTAGGTCACAATAGATGATTCTAATTGCGAGTTAGCAAAATTAACCCTGAACTTGGAAAGGGATTGTGTGTAACGAGCTGAATTTCATTACTTCTAAGTAAAGCGGAAGCACTGGAAGAAGGGCTGGATAGAGGGAGACCATATACTACCTATGTTTTGGGTATAAAAGATACAGGTGATGGTACAGTTGATATTTAGAAGCCAAGCCAAGTTGATGTGCCGACCCTTATCTAAAAATGAATGTTTGTCTGTCTGTATGTCCCTTATAGAATCGTAAACTATGCATTTGATTATGTGATGATCTTTAGGAAAGTTGTTGTGCATGAGCCCACGAAGGTTTCTGAGTTGGTATGGTTATAATTGGATAAAGGGGCGTGGAACTTCCCATACAAAAAAAAAACATTCAAAATCTTACATCTCAAATACCGCCGACCCGATTGAGCTCAAACTATCCAAGAATGTTTCTTGTGTCGACTGTTTTTCTTTATAAAGGGTACTTAAATTTTAAGGCCGATGTTGAATGTGAACCACACCTAAACGTCAAGTTTTTTTCTGCATTTAATTTGATATTTCTCAATTTCAGACTAACTCAATTTGAACCATGAAAAGATATACTATCGAGCAACGCGTTAAAGTTATTCAGGCTAATTATGAAAATGGGCGTTCAAATCAAAATGCATATCGTGCACTTCGTAATTTTTTCTGTCAATTTAATCGTCCAAATGTGCGTACAATCGGAAAAATCGTGCAAAAATTTGTGAAAACACCAGTGCATGCTCGTACAGCTCGTACTGCAGAAAATATTGCTGCTGTTCGCGGTAGTGTGGCTGAAGAGCCGTCCACCTCAACTCGTCATCGTGCCCAACAATTGCACCTCTCACGCTCGTCGTTGATGAACAATATGCATAAAGACTTGCATTTACGCGCTTACAAGGTGCAATTGACTCAGGAACTAAAGCCTCTTGACCATTTCAAGCGTCGTCAATGGTCAGAATGGTGGCAAGAAATGGCAAATGGCGAGAGAAATTCAATGGCCGTGTTATCTCACGTCGTGGTGATGTTAATTGACCGTCACGATCATGCGATCTTTCTTTGGGGTTATTTGAAAGAAAAGGTGTGCGTCGATAAGCCAGCAACAATTCAAGAGCTAAAGAATGAGATAATTTGGCACAGAACCTCAATTATGCCTCAGCGTCATCGAAAATTTGGACCATCGGATGGAGGTGTGCCGCCGAGGTCGCAGCGGCCATTTGGTCGATATTTTGTTCCATACATAATTGAACCATACCAATATTATCATAATAAAAAGAAATGGCAATAATTTCCTAAATAATTTATGTTTTATTCAAAATCAACATCGGCCCTTAACCACCCTTTATAAGTCAAATCCTATATTTTGGTGTTAGAGTGCTTCCAGGATTTGGAATCCGCTTAATTGTAAAACAAAATGTATTGCAAGTAAAATGACACATATCAGAGACGGAGGCGGGAGCAATGAGATCCAGGCAGAGGTTTCGTCCGTACCGTACTCTTAGCTGAGGAACTTCTTGAGATGGAATCAATATTAATTAAGGATTTTGCCATCATCATTTTGCCATATGTTCTTATGTGTAGGTCACCGAATTTGGAACAATATTATGTATCTAAAACTAAATGCGAAAAATTGTATTTCGGGAAAAATCTAATTGCACCGCTTTACAAGTTTCTTTTTAAGGTTCCATTCCCATCATAGGGACAAAACGGAACCTTATTTGTTTTCACTACGATGATCTAAGAGTAGGTATCTAAGAGAAAGATATTGTTTTCGTACAAAATTTCGAACTCGAGATTTTGATCAATTCTGATATTACGATGATAGGGGAACTCAAAAAAGTGGGTCTAATATTAACGGCACCCCCATATAAAAGTTTTACGAAATATGACGAAATATGCCTAAATTTAGATTTTTTCGAAAACGGCTTTAACGATTTGAACCGAAATTGATGTTTTAGTTAGTGTAGGCATGCTTAACATGACTGCATACCCAGTTTTTCGCTAAAAAGTCCAGCAACGACAGTTTTGAAAATTGGCTTTTTCTCGAAAACGGTAAAAAAATTAAAAAAAAAAAAAAAACATTTTTAAGGTACTATTGTTATTATTCACTTGATAGCAAACTTAGTTTTTCCCTTAAAAGACTACGTCCTTTGATATCCACCCAAATCCCAAATAAAAGTACTTTAAAAAACTGCTTATATCTCAAAAACGCCATTTTCGATGACGATAAAAATGTTACTTTCAGGTAATGCTTAAATCCATAGTAATACCACTGGCTCAGTTTTGAGCTAAACAGTTGAAAAACAGTATTTTTTGAACCATGAATGCGTCCTTCCCAATCGCTAAAAACGGTGCTTTAAAAACTGCTCATATCTCGGAAACACGATTTTCGATTTGGATGAAAATATATCTGCTAGGTAATGTTTATATCCTGAAGAATATGTCGTACTCAGTTTTCAGCTAAACAGTTTAATACATAACAGTGCTTTTTGAATCCAAATTGTAACATTTGTCAGCATAATTTTACAAAAAACCGCTCTAACGATTTTGATCAAAATACATATTTAAGACAACATAAGCATTCTTAACATGATCACGTACTTAGTTTTTCTCAGAAAACTCTAATATTGCCGTTTTATGAATATTTCTCATAAATGACTACCCAAATCCCGATCTGTAATCACACACGGTATATTTTTGTAAAGTCCAAAACTTCTGTACATAGCAATATAATTTGAAATTCATCGCCTACTTGCCTCCTTTAAGTGTCAGTTCGGGGTGAAATTTGAAAGTAATAAAGTGTTCTAGTTACTACGTATGTTTATGTAGTACCTATGTGTATTACGTATTCAATTAACAAGGGTTCAGTTACTAAACCTGAGGTATGATTTTAAACGTAAAATTTGCTGAAATGACTCTGAGATTCTGCGAGATTCGCAATAAACGAGAAAGTTACGTGCGACCCAGTCGTGCACATTTTTTTTTAATGTTTGAAATCAATATGCGCAGGTTAGGCTACTTTAGTTCTAGAGTATATACATAGAACGCTCGATTTTCATTCAATGGTGATAGTATTGGTAACTTTAGGTGGGACGGAAGAGATCTGAAGATGACAAAGGGGCGTGGCAGCTCCCGTACAAAAAATGCTCATAATTTTATATCTCGACAACCACCAAAACGATTGACTCAAATTTGCTATTTGACAGATAATCTTACCTATTGGTCATGTAGTTTCTTTTAATTTTAACTAAGGGGCGTGGCAGCACCAATACAAAAAAAACAACAACATTGCAAATGATTTTCTTAGATACATAGCTAGTTCGAAAACTTGGGTTTCCTGATTTATTCATGTGGGATCATTTATTATGGAGTCACCTCAAGGCACGTGCTAACGACCACAGTGGAAGTATTGAAAGAAGCTATTTGGGTGCGGAAAGCTATCTGCAAAGAACGCCTCTAAAAAGTGCTTCGCTGATAGTGGTCATCACATGACAGATGTGATTTTCCTCACTTGATTTTCTCAAATGCTATAGAACAGACGAATCAAAAAGTGTTAACAAGTTTTTTTGTAAACAAATTATTTTATGATTTTTTGGAAACCACTTACGAAACTGCCACTTAAAAAGTTTGCCCGTGAACTTTGTAAGTTGCTGAAATAGGCCACAGAACTAGAGGAAGCATATGAAAATGTAAGAGAAGATTGTGAAAACTTTTTTGGGAGCTTTAGGGCTTTATGCAAATTTGCAGAGGTAGGTTAGGTTAGGTTAAAAGTGGCTCTCGATGAGAGAAACACTAAGGCTGTTATTCGGCCCATTGTGCATACCACTGGTATTTGGGGGCAAAGAAAGTGAGTGACGGACTCGTCTTCCTCTTTATCTATGCAGCTTCT
The DNA here is from genome assembly GCA_949372485.1 of Cheilosia soror. Lineage (NCBI taxonomy): Eukaryota > Metazoa > Arthropoda > Insecta > Diptera > Syrphidae > Cheilosia > Cheilosia soror. The sequence goes on along the minus strand of OX443561.1, from coordinate 30,915,902 downwards.
GCAGAAGTCATTGTATGGCAGACCGAGCCTTTGCGCGTGTCTGCCTAATATGCAGTGACCGGAGATGACATTAACGACTTTCGAGATGCTGGATCTTTTCAGTCGAAGAAGCTCCTTGGATCTATTTGTGTCCAGAGCTGGGGCCAGGTGAGCCTAGCAGTATCGCAGTATCCTAGATGTTGCCACCTGAACCCTGCTCTGCTCGCTGCGTCCGCGTGAATTATTTGTTAAGCATAGGAAAGTGGTGCATACACGTTGTGCAGTCTTATACTATCCACGCTAGTGGAGCCTCAGTTCCATGGGATGTCACAGTGACGAGGAACTCAGCAGAGGGTGAGGTTGTACTGCCCTATCTCGTTAAGAGCTATGCGGCAATCTTCCACCCCCTTAGATCTTATTTCGCTGGATATTAGAGATTTGATTACAGCTTGGCTATTAATGTATATGACGATATCCCTTTGTTAAGCTACGATTATACACGGACATTTTTCGAGTCATTTAAATGGCGCTGTGACGTCAGGAAAAAATGTCGTATTAAAGCGACATTTAAGCTACGATTCGTCATTGGAAAAATATCGATCACACGAAATGACTATCATCGTCATTTGTGTCCCAAAATAAAATGACGGACACTGCGAGTCATTTAGAATTTTCCGTTGGGATGTCATTTAAATGACGAGCGAGAAAATGGCGATCACACGGCAATGACTTGCCTCATTAAAATGGCAAATGTCACCTTTCCTATTATTTCGATTTCCCGTCATTTATCTGTTTTGCGATCAGAAGTTTATGGCCTATGAGAAAAATATAGCTACTGTCATTTAGTGTTTCTCTCTCGGCGAAAACGCATACGTGAAAGAAGTGAAAGGAAAAAAATATTGTAATAAATGTAAATAAAATATTGTCAAAAATAACTTTTGGGGTGATGGTGGAAATTGCAGAGACGGCGTATTTAGCGGCGTGTGTTGGAAGAAGACGATCTGGATTACGAGCCAACGCGACGAAAGCGGAGTAGTTGGCAAAAGAAATGGTTGAGCCGTCGCGAGAAGAGTGGATTTTGTGCTGGATACATACATATACTTGACTTCCTGACTGTCTTCGGAGTACAAATATTGCTCTAGGACCACAATAGGCCCCTTTGGAAAGACCGCAGTGCCAGAGCCCAATAAAGGCTCTCCCGACTAAATGTCTAATCTAATCTAATCTAACACGTCCTTTCGCTACGAGACAAAAATCAAAATGAAAGCACAGATACCGTATTAAATGCTTCCATTTAAATGACACAACAGCCAAAAAGTTTAGTCACTTGTCCTAAGCGTCATTGAAGAGCGGTCACACGTCCATTTTTTTTCCGCCATTTGAATGGGACTAAATACATGTCATTTGGTCCGACATTTTCCTAGTCATTTAAAAGACGCCGAAAATGTTATCCCAAAAATGGCGATCACACAGAACGACATTTAAATGACTGCTTTGTGACGCGATTTTTACGTCAGAGCGCCATTTAAATGACTCGAAAAAATGGCCGTGTAATCGTAGCTTTATACCGAATTAATCGACGGTGCAGGGAAATAAGTCCCCGGGAACTAAGTCCACTGAGGAACTTAGTTCCCACCTAGTGGGAAATAAAACCACTTTTGGAAAGTGGACTTAGTTCCCATTTAAGGTGGGAAATAAATTCCGAAAACTCTGAGTGGTTTTATTTCCCTTTCAATACACCCAATTTCGCACATATACTGCAAATCTGACAGTAAACCTAAGCGGGGGGGTTGCAGGGGGGCAGCATGCCCCCCCATACGTATTGAACTGTTAAATGTGTACTAAGTTCCCATTAAAAAATGGACTTAGTTCTCACCTTACATGGGAACTAAGTCCACTTCACGAAAGTGGTTTTATTTCCCACTAGTTGGGAACTAAGTCCCTCAGTGGACTTAGTTCCCGGGGACTTATTTCCCTGCACCTTAATCGACAGCCACGCTGCAGCTTGACGAATAGCCGTAATTTCGGCTTGGAAGACACTACAGTGTTTCGGAAGACAGAAGGAGAGGCCCAGATTCAGTTCTTCTAAAAAGACTCCGGCGGCCCACTCACTCCCGGAGGAAAGTAGTTATGCGAACTCAACAGAGAAGACTAAACCCTAAAACGAATCTATGGCAGCACTGAGTAGTGAATTGTGTCTGTGTGCATCTTGAAATCTATATATTTCAGCAGTTTGTGAAAAGCTTTATTTTAATTTTTATCAAATTATGTACAATTTACAGCTCATTAATATTCTGTTTAAAATAAGATCCAAATGTTTAACTTCACTTAGAACAGGATATTGGGGTGTTAATGGTCAATGGGAGACATTTTTAATTTCTCAATGTATAGAAACCATTCAATCTCTCTCAAATAAAATTATTTTTAATTGCTATTTAGGAAATATTACTAGTTGACTGAAAAAAATTAAAAATTCTGTTTGAGTTTGATACACAGTCAACCGTTAATATATTAGATATCGCAAAAAAAAGGCTACTGAGTTTCTAAAACCTTTACAGTAGTACACATTTAGTTAAGCACCCCTACAAATACAGAGACAACCTGCCTATAGGGGAAGCTCAAATATAAAGAAAAAAAAAAAAAACAACACAATTTCCATATCCATAGAATTATGGATCCCAAAGAACGTTTTTTTTTTTTTTTAACCTTTATGCCTTACCCGCAAAACACAAGCTGGGTAGATTTACGTAGGTATTTCGGTTTTTTTTTTTCAACTTTCCCATGCAAATACCATAAATTCTTCGAAAAGGCTGTCTTCAAAGTAGCAGCATTTCCTTCTACATCCGTTTAAGTGATTTTCCGCGTAATTCATTTTACAAAGATTAGTCCCTTCTTTGACCTTTTTCATTCCACCTAACCCCGTCTTCTGCTCTCCTAGTGCTTAGGAATCCAATCCAACACCGTATGGGTTTGAGCCAATTTTGTCTGTTGCCTCAACAACATATTAATTATTTTTTTCTTTTTTTTTTGTACAGTCGACTTTCCCGAGAAATCCTTTTTATCATCCCAACTCTTTCGGTCTCGCGGTATTCCTGCATTTTTGTGATCGCTTAGCTATAAGCTTCGCGGAAACGGATTATGTGGAGAATGGAAAAACCACAAAGAGGACTTCGGTACAATACTAACGCGTTCACTAATTATTGCCGGTCTGACGCAGCGCGGTAGGTACTTATAATAAAATCAAAATCTTTTTAACGGAAATATGAGGCGCAAGCTACCTTGTCTCTCAGCTAATTGATGATTTTAATTAGCTCTTAATCCAATCTACTTCACCACCAAGCAATTTGCGCGCTAATTTTTCGTATATAAGGGGACGCCTCTCAAGTCTCTTCAACCCCCCGGTGCAAATAGCGCTCACACAAAAGTGACAAAGAGGGGTTTTTGTTTGGCAACCATTTTGGCAGCACATATGGACTATGGAGCCGAAGCGCAGCGGGTCCTGAATAGAGATGTTGATGATGGCAGTACTATCGTGAATGTTGATGGTTGATGATAATGATGATAGTGTGTGTCCCTTCTACCAAAAATCCAATTTCAGTCAGGCGTGTGTGCATTTGTGCATGTACGCGGTTCAATGGAGCGGAATCACAAATGCAATTTTCACTGTATGTGTGTGTGTGTTAGTGTTGTGAATGGCCAAATTGTCAGAACGTGAATGTAGTTTCAAGTATTGCCACACCAAATGTTGTGCTTATACCTAGCGGTGGTCTGGTGTTTCTGGATGAAATTTTTACTTATTTTTTTTTGTAGAAACGTCGCATTCTCTATCCAGAATTGGACGTGCAAGTGTTATCAGGGATTTAGGGGGGATAGGTAGAGTGCCATGGTAGAGTGACAACGGGCATTTAAATGTGGCGTACATCGAGAATCGTTTTTTCGTTGCCCCGCCAACATATCTACATGTCTCCGTGACTGAACATTTTTGGCAAATGTATACCACCATTTCGATGTGAATAGTTTTGTTTTTGCAACGGTCCTTGTTTTTTTTTTTTTAAAGAGGTACCTACTACGAACCGGTGCTAAATAATTTGCGGAAGGACGGTAGGTAGGTAGGTATAGTGGTAGGTACTGAGTATTGCTCCATTTTGACATCAAAAAGCTTCGTGTACGGTGTTTATCTGGGATTTTCCATTTCCTTCCTTTTTATTTTCATGATTTCATTGGAAATATGAAGCGGATTAGAAGAGATTTGCTGGGCTGAATTTCGCAGAATGTGACAGCTATTAAGTGGAGTGTTGCCATTGGTTTATATATTTTAAGAGTTTGAAAATTGGACAGATGGAATTGGAAACGTTTTGGTGTTTACCCAAAAATTCCAAGTATACGATCGTAAAGAGGATTATTTTGTATCTACGCATAAAGTGGGACACTGATGGGTGAATTTATGTTGGGTATTTACATTAATATCCCGCTAAGTATAGGGTATGTGCGTTTGGTAAGGTGTGTCAAATTTTTACTTGGTTGACCATGAGAAAAAAATATGAAACGATCGTATTAGGAAGAATTGAAGCTACTAAACCTCTTTAAACATACCTTCAACAGATAAGGATAATATTCCGACTTTTTTAGTAGGTAGGAAGAAGCATGCGATTTTAGGTTGGAAACATGTATAGGTAGATAAACATCCTATTTGAGTAGAAGCAGGAGCAAGCCACGTTTGCGGTACAAAGGGGTGCACAGTTTTTTCAGCACTTTGCCATATCGAATATTGATAGATTGTAGAAGCCATAGGGAAGGGTGCTTTAAAAATCGTAGACCATCCGTCGTCTTAGAGGAAGGAAGTGGAACATTATTGAAGGAGTCAAATCAAAAGACGGTACACTTCTTTCTAATGAGGAGGATATCTTGCGCAGATGGAGCGTGCACTTTTCTGCATTGCTTAATCCTATCCCGGGCATTGAGGATGACAGAACCATCGCCTTAAGCAGGGCGGAAAATAGTCCCACGGTAGAGGAGGTCACTTTTGCGATCAAATCGCTAAAAGCTGGCAAATCTGCCGGAGTGGATGAAATCCGGCCAGAAATGCTCAAGGCTTTAGGTGAAGAGAGAGTTAGATGGCTCTATCGTGTCATTAAAGTGGCCTGTGAAAGCGGCGAAATTCCCAGTGATTGGCAAATTGGGGTGATTGTGCCCCTTTTCAAGAAAGGGGATAAAAGGGATTGCTCCAATTACAGGGGTATATCACTTTTAAGTCTCCCCGGAAAAGTATTTGCCATAGTGCTGGAAACGTGTTGCAGAGCTCAGGTCGAGTCACGATTAGGAGATGAGCAGTGCGGCTTTCGTCCCGGCAGAAGTACAACCCACCAGTTATTCACTCTCAGAATGGTACTTGAGAAGGCTTTTGAGTACGCTACACCTGTTTACGCATGTTTCGTAGATTTGGAGAAAGCATATGACCGAGTCATATGTCATGTCAGTCTTTTCGGTGCTTGTTCGAACTCTTACCTATGGTCATGAGGTTTGGGTAATGACCGAAGAATAAGATCGCGGATACAAGCTGCCGAAATGAGATTTCTCCGTATTATTGCTGGTGTGACTCGTAGAGATCGCATTAGAAATACCAGAATATGTGAGGAACTCAATGTCGAGCAGCTACTTCTCCGGACGGAGCGGTCCATGCTTCGGTGGTTTGGCTACAAGCGGCATATCTTCCTAGTAGACAGTGACATGTTAGTACTCCGGCAAGAGTTTTGATGTGTGATCTACTGACTGACATTTAACAGGATCTTTGTAATGCGACGACTTATCCAACCAAATAGGCATGTCTATTTTTTGTATTAATCACGGCCAGATGTCATGGAACGATCCACAAAACAAAAATTCACCGAAAGATAGCTCTTTGAGTAGTATTCACGTTGCCAGAGTTTTTTTTAAGCTAATAGGTAATGAATGTCTCACCACATCGGGCCAAGCTGCCTAACCGCGTACATCTTACCATGGGAAGCATCAAAGCAACCTGCCAGCCGAAAGTGGTTGTAAATTTTCAATGGCTCTAAGTATACTTTTGGTACTACGCCCATCTTTGCCTTTGCACCGCACCTATGGCAACGCGTATACCTTGACAGCAGTTCTGGAGAATACCCCAAAGTCTCGTGTCTGTCGGTTATAACGACTTTGAAGTTAATGCCAAAGTTACGCCTAGGTCCCCTCTGATTGAAACTCTTAAATAGGCTGGATTATACCTGAAGGACCGGTTCAAATGTTGTTCTTTCTTCGTCTAGGGGCATCTTTGGCTATATCTGAAGCAATGGGATACCACCACCGGCTCTCAAATTATTTTCTTTCTTAGTTAACAAAATTTGGCTGCCATGGTCTTCACAAAGATCTAAACGGTTTGTCGGGTTAGTAATATTTCCAGACTATGCTGCGGAGTGCATTTCGGGGCAATTATAGTTGAGTGACAAAATGTCCATATTAAAGATAGTTAAGGAGTTTATCTACCTCGGACTAAACATGAACTCCACGAATGACACCCTAGTGGAGATCCGGCGAAGAATTGCACTTGGAAACCGATGTTACTTGGGTTCAAAAGTTCTAACTCGAAAGACATACAGCTAACGTCCAGAAATCGAGTGAAATGTCGAAATCGAAGTCGAAATTGTAAATCGAGTGAATTCTTTTTCAGCGATTCCGTAACTCCTAAATTTTTTCGAAATCACTTTTTGTGAAATTGCATTTGGCTGATATCTGTCATTTGGGATATCGTAAGTGTAAGTGAAGGCTGACTGGCTGAGAGATATATCTATCAGTTATCTATTTTTATACAGTGTGGTACACTGTGGTGAGGGTAGGTATATTCACTTTGACATTCCATTTCTAACGCACATAAGGAGGCGTTGTAGGTATGACAAACTATATATATTACTGATCAGCATCACTTTCTTAGTCGATCTAGCGATGTCTGTTGTACAGATACGTCTGTCCGCACGATTACGGCCGTAATTTAAGAGCTATCGACTTGAAATTTGGTACGTAAGCTTTTATCCACCAAACTGAGGCTAAGTTCGAAGATGAGCAAGATCGGATGAAAACTACTACTACCTCCCATACAAAAATATCGGATTTATATAGCTTTTTGATGTTAAAAATTAAATTTAAATAGCTACAATAAAGATAGCAAATTTAAACTTTGCACATATTGTTTTAATATGTAATATTTAAAAATTTTTGACAAAAAATGAGCTTGGTCGAATAAAAACTACCCATACCTCCCATACAAATATATTATTTTTTAATACTAAAATATTTAATTAAAATTGTTATTGCGCAAATAACTTGTTTTTACAATAATATAGTACCGGGTATTTGAGCTTCGGCATAGTCGAAGATAATTGTCTTACTGGTTTTTGTTTTTTTTTTACCTTTTTCCATCCACTCGGATCGTTCTGTGGTGAACAGCTATTTTTTCTAATTTTCCCACAAATCTTCAGCGACAACTCGATCATACTTCATAAAACCTCTTGCGAGATATTTATGCTGCTCCATAATATAAATAAGTATTCCAGTATTTTTTTGTTTACACCTGTTTTAAATATATTTTTTGCAATTTTCATTTACACTTTTGATCGCGTCTTTTCGTTTAAACTATTTAACATCGAATGACCAAAATCGATTTGAAATCACATCGAAATCGTCAAAATCGCAATTTCACTTCGTCTCAGTTCCGAAAATTTTGAAATCGAAATCAAATGCAGTGAAATGTAGAACACAAAAATTCATTTCCTTTCAATTTCGATTTCGATTTCATATCGAGTGAATTGTGGGACCCAGCTGATAATGTAAGTATGGCGCCGAGTGCTGGACGATAAGCAAGAAGGAAGAGCTGATACTGGATTTTCGGATCTGTGTGCGAGCGCACGGAGGGCGAATGGAGGAGAAGATACAATTTCGAGCTCTATAAGCTATGGATGCAGTTCAAAAAGCCCAAATAGGTCAACTACATTGGCTCTTCAACATCGAGTGAATGGACAAGGAAGTTCGCATTTCCGTTTCAAAGAACAAGCAGTCGCGGATGCCAGAGCGTCTAGACAACTGCAAGCGGCGTGCCCAGGATCGCTGAGGACGGAAGGCTGTATTTCAGGCAGATATAAAGGGTTTTCCAATAAGAGGTGTTATTTTGGTATTCAAAGAAAAATGCCATTTTTTGAGATAAATGATCGGATGTTTATTTCATAATAAAGAGGAAGGTATGCCGTTAGTAATGAAAAACAACATCAGCCAAATGGCCACCACGAGCACGCTTACAGGACCATATCCTTTTCATGAAATTTTCCATAACCAAATCGCCAAGTGGCTGCCATATGTATGTCCTCGATAGCCTCACGAATTTTATCTTTGAGGTCTTGAATCGACGCTGGGCTGTTGGCGACGTTGTTGTTGATCGGCCGGCTTGAGTTCTTGTGTTAACTGAACTTGACAAGCCTTAAGACCCAAGTCTTTATGCAAAATACGGTGTAATGACGTCTGTGGAATGCCCAATTCCAAAGAACGACGAGGAATGGACAAACCTGGGTTTTCTTCAACACTTTGGGCTACAACAGCAATATTCTCAGTTGTTCTTGAGCGACGTGCACGGGTTTTATTCTTCATATCACTAACTTCTCCCAACAGCTCGAATTTTTCCACCAATTTCTGTATTGCAGTCCGACAAGATGCTTCACGACGACCAAAAAATGCTTTAGTTTTGCGAACTGTGACTGATTTTAACCATTTTTGTAGTGAATTTTAATAATTTCAGTGCGTTGTTGAAGCGTTTATCTTTCCATTTTTAGTAATGGCGTAGTTTCTACTTTTCAAATGTCAAAGAATAAAGCTTCAAAAGTGACAGCTACCGAAATAGCGGGCCATTCACAATAACACCTCTCATTGGAAAACCCTTTACTTCACGGATCGGTAGTTCGTTAAATTAGTAAGTAAGTTGGGCATTCAAAATTGAACTGAGGGCGCAGCTTCATCTCCCGAAAAGTACAAATTATATATATATATATTAGTAGTTACCACTGCCCCCCAACAAAAATGCACAAGTCTGACTTACATCCGGGTATATATGTATCTGTCCTAGAAATCGTAGGTACGCTACGCATCTTCAGCCTTTCGGGTAAAAGTTAATAAATAATTGCCTCTACAAATCCATTTAAGACTCTAGTCCCGCAGCTTCTCACAACCATACGATTTGAAATAATTTTGGGTCGAACGGAAGGCACCAACGATTTTATGCCGAATCTGAACTAAGAAGCTTTCTCAGGACATTTTTACACTCGTATGTTTGTTAGACGTTCGCGAGGGTTGTGCATTGTGCAGTTTGTGTTTTTAGGGGTTTATCCTACTACTTCTTGCTTACTAGTCCCAGCACACTAATTACCGAGTGACTCCTCCCTTCGAGTACAAAATTATAAACTGGTTCTCTTCCAAAAAAAAGCTGTGACAAGCTTGACAAATGATTGGACTTGGACCTACTATTTTTTTTGGTTGGGTGAGCAACCTGACTGACTACATCGATGATGCTTTCACTCTCAAAAATTGTAATCAACTTTTTTTCTTCAGTGCTCTGCCCACTCTTCAAGTATCTATTGATGTAGGCTCACTTGTGCCGACTCATTTTGACCGATGCCCATAAACGGAAAGCTGCTCACTCTACTTCGGCACTACCACGGGTTAATCAAAGATTAAGTAGTCTTGCAACCATGCGATTTAAATATGTTCAACGCAGTCCCATTTTGGTACCCACTTTGGAATACTCACAAGTTAGGCATCTGGAATGCCCCAAGTTAATTAAGACTTATTGCCAGTAAAATCATTTGTGCCTGCGGAGAAAACCAAAGCAACCCTTCTTTAGATTTGCAGATTTTGATAATCCAGAGTATTCCAGCTTTTAAGTTTAAAAATCATCGAAAGTCTGTTCGGCGTCTTCAATCTCTTCCACGTCCTGTGTCCAATTACAATTGACAATCAAGTCTAAACAATCAGAATAATTTTTAGAAAGGTAATTGATCACATCGGTGATGAGATGATAAACTATTTCAATTTGTACTGCCATTAACCACTCGCATTCACCGAATTAATAAACATTTTCAATTCGCTGCTAAATTTATTTATCTATTTCCTATCTCACATAAACTCGTACAGACTCATGCCACACGCTGCGAAAGTCAATTGTCGATGCTGCTTGCTGCATAGCCGACAATAGCACAAAACTATTTTATACTACAACCAGTTCGCCACTGGCACAGCTTTTAAGGTAAAGACTAGTTTTTGTTTGCGGTTCGCCTGGACTCTCGGTCTCGAGGTACCCAAATAGCTTAACCGCGCTGTCATGTTGGTTTTAAGGAAAAACAACCAACAGCTCTCTGCATACCTACACTCAAGATCGTGGTGGTCGTTTGAAACCAGTTTCCAGTTGATTACATCTCAGAGGTGAAAAATTAACGTGCACTCGGCAAGGCTGGTTCCTAGCGCCGCGGCCGTTAGTGGTCTATAGGAAAAGGAAAGATAGCCATTAAAACAAAGCGCGACGATGACGATGGCCAATTGAGGAAATCGCCGGTCTCCGTCGCAGAGGGATATTAGTGCAATTAGCGTTCTTTAAGTGGAGCTATGGCTATTAGCGTGCGCTTTTTTGAAAACGAAAGTGAATCTAGTCTGCTTGTGAGGAGGATGCGGTTTAACGAACTGAAGGTATTTACCCTCTGTCGTCATTCTGTGTGTTGTGGAGAGGAGCACACACAGTTATGCAGGAAACTCAAGGTGAATGTCTGGCAAGATTTTGCCAAGTGACGGTAATTGCCATGAAAGTACCATGAACTTTGTGTGTATTAAGTTTTCCTTGCGGGAAAGGCAAGTTGATGTGGATGCTGTGTTTTTAGAAAAAGCGAAAACCATAAATTAAGGAGCATTAGAGATAGGATGCAACAAAGTAATTTAATGGTGAGTTGTGAGGATAATTTGTTGGTGGAACAACGTGAGCCATGTGATAGCAAATGACATGTGCATTTGGCTGTGAGATTTATGTGCAGAGGTAGGCGGTATCGGTACTGCAAGTGGATGGACGGAACTTAAAATGGATGGTTTGTTTGAGTTTGTATGTATAACTCGTACCTACCTACGTAATAGCAAAACAAGTTTTAATTCAATATTCAAACTGACAGTGGTTAGCTGATGTAGACGCACATGATTGGTTGTCATTAGGTCGGCGTTTGGTCGTGTTGTTTGGCAGGAAGATAGTATTCAAATTTCTAAAATTGCAATCATGATTCCTGTTCGCATGACACTGACAGATGAATTTGTTTTAAGTGGACATTTAGAGGATGGTCGGCTGTCGATCGCTGACTAAATTTCAATTAGTATGGTAAAATTGATTTAGGTGACGTTTTGAATGTTGTTTGTGGTTGTATGAGTTGGTTGCATTATTCAGTTGGTTATTGATGATGATGGAGGTATACTGTTTCTAGGAATGAATTTCGAATAATAATATGCAATACACTGCCACCAGCCTTAATGACGCAGCCGAATAACAAGGCAACAGAGTTCCTGTTCCTAAACAGATGAGCTGAGAGAACGAAGTGGATGTTGTCCTTGTCATATTCGGCGAGCCCTACAATACCCTATCTGAACAACAGAGAGCACACGTTGAGCAGTGATTCGGATATACGATAAACGTCATCTTCGCGTGAGCCAATCTTACATTAAAAGCATTGATTTCTTAATTTGTCAAGCAATTTACAGGATAGCACTTGAGCGAGCTTGAGAGTAGGGTTAACAGTATTGCAACATGACAAAAGTCAGTCATCATGATCTTGATGGCGGTAAAAATAAGAGTAAGAACCTTTTTTAAGGAAGTTTCCTGATGAACTGCAGAAACGAAAAGACTTTCAGTAGAAATGGAAAAGGATCCATAAGCTGGGTCAATAAGTCAATTTAAATACTTATAAGTAAACAACATTGTTTTCAGCTGTTTTCAAAAAAACGAAGACGGATCGTTGGCTTCAACACTTCAAGGAAAATGCGTCTAAAATTCTACTCTCGATTCTGCGAATGTCGAATATAAAATTTCGACAATGAACAATTCAACGCAACCTTAAAGAGCTCCAGTGCCTCTCGACATTAAACCATCACAGAGTAATTATGTGCTGGGTTCCTGAACGAGACCGTAGATAAACTGGCCAGATGCGGCTTTGAAATGGACATACTATTAGCTGACAGAAAAGTATTACATACCAGCTTTCAACGCTGCTAAGGGCGTCATTAGCGGTGGCCATGGTGTAGTGGTTAGAGTCATTGCTTGTGACCCGAGCGGCGTTGGTTCGAGCCCCGGCGGGGGACAGCAATACTCCGCCACCGACCATAAAGAGAAACGAATAATATCAGAGTTTCTCCAGCACTACACCAAAAAAGGGGTTTCTGCTTGGTAGTACAATGGACCGTCTGAGTGCTCCAGGATTTGGAATCCCCTTTTTTACAAAAAAAAAAGGCGTCATTGACAATGTCACATTAAAATTAGCTAAATAGGTTAGGTTAGGTTAACGGGTTGGTGAAGCTGAGTAGCCTCCTCTTTACCCCAATTAGGTCCTTGTGAACCCATTGTGATACCATTCGAAGGGGTTAGCTGTGTAGTACTGGCTTTATTTCATCCTACCCGTGGTTACTCGACTTTGTCCAACCATCTCGCTGCCATCAGAAACCTGTAAAGATTGGATATTGAGACGTTAGAGAGTTCTTGGATATCCTGGAAGCAGTAACTTCCAAGTATTCTATTCCTCAAGTGACAGAGACTCGGGCAGTGACAGAGAAAGTGAGAGGTGTCCTCGTGGGCCTCTTCATCACCGCAGCCTCTACAAATGTCGTCGTTCTTGAGATTTAGTTTCATTGTCTGGCTTCTTAGAAGGATGTGACCAGTGAGGGCGCCAACAATCTTAGACAGCGATACTCTATCGTATCGCAGAAATTTTTGGTCCGGCTTTTGTTGTACTCTGGCTACATCTTCCGTGATATGTCACAGGTGGTTAGTGTTTTCCACCTGATGTTGGCTTTCATTCGGATCTTGTATTCCACTCGTTCTCTGAGACTGCAGATTGGTGGTTTGATCGACTGAAGTGCCTGGTCTAGGTCTATTGCAGAACCTTTTCTTGCCAGTTCGTCAGCCCTCTCATTGCCGGTTATGTCCCTGTGTCCAGGAACCCAGCAGAGATTCGTACTATTCTGCGAGCCAAGAGCCTTGAGCTCTTCGCGACAGCGGCGAACTAGTTTAGATTTTATCTCGTTATTAGAGATTGCCTTGATAGCCACCTGGCTGTCAATAAATATGATAATATCATTCCGTGGAACTTGGCTAAATAACGACGGAACTATTACTCGCAGCTTGTGGCCCGCAATTGACACTAAAAGGATAAATATCCTAACATCTTTTGATAGAAATCAAATTCGAGTACTCGTCGGGGTAGACACTGAGTCTATTTGCAAAATCTAGTAACGATGCCTCTACCAGATTTAAGAAGATTCATTAACAGATCCGAAGGGTTTTGTTAGCTGCATGTCCTATCATGTACTATAAAAGGGTAGTCACCATGAACCTCAGTGGCTTCTGGTGAAAATGACATATATTGCAAACTGCCTAGCTTCTCGCAACCATTCGTCTTGTGTGAGTTTCTATTTTTGGGACGAATGGAAGGGACCTACAATTTTATGCCCAGTCCGAACGGCTGAATTGAGAAGCTTTTTCAGGGACGTCATACTCTCGGACGTTCGTCAGACGTTCGCGAGAGGTGGCGCAGTAGAAAAAACCTTAAGATGTAATTTGTGTTTTTCCGGGGATCGAACCTGGGATCCCTCGCACAGTACTCCAGCCACACTAACCACTGCTCAACTGCGCTCACTTCTCTAGGTTGGGGCTTCAAATATTGTTTCCATTTATGAACTCGGCCTAAAAGCGTTCATTTAACCAATACTTGACAGCATAGAGTGACGATTAATTCGACTAATAGAAGATCCTACACTAATATCAAATCTAAAATCTCTGGCATTCATATGACTAGTCGAGTAGTCGCTGTCTATTTTTAGAGCAAATGCCTATCTGGCAAGCATCTCGGGCTCTGATGGTGAAGCCTAATAGGTTCGCATTTTTTCCGCATATGACACTGGGCGTATTTTTTTGAGAATCTACAGCTACTTCACTTTTACTTTTGCATGCAAAACTTGTATACTCACTTTTGGTTTTGTTATACTCACTTCCCAAAAAAATACGCCTACTGTACATCATTTACAGCACATGCTTTATGCCCTGACATCAGACTGGCATGCTTAGCTTATGTCGGGTTTGGCACGTCGTATCTTAACAAAAATTATTTGTTTAATGAGGCTTTAAGTAGCGACCTTTGTAGCTAAGAACTACTGCGTGCAATTTGACTACAAACTGTCACAGAAATAACTTCTGACATACTACCCTTATCCTGTTGGACAATCTATTTTTACAACCCTAAATGGAAACGACCAACTTGGTTACAAATGATAAAAGTTCTTTAAATATATAAATCTGTCTCAAAACTTTCCAAAAGTCAATCCCTCAAATAATGCACCAGTGCTAGAGCTATAACCAACTATGAATGTCCTGTGTCAACTTCCAAGGTTAGTATCTCTTCGAGTTTGCTTTGCTTTATGGCACCGACAATCGCACCTTGTGCACTGATTGTAACCTTTAAAACGGAAGCTCCATACAATTCATCCTGCCATAAGTGCAGTCGACCGAGCAAATGTCCTTGCCGAGGGATAAAGTGATTTTCTTTTTGTTGCGCTGTTCCTATACTTATTCCACTCAGTCACCGGAATGAAAACAACCTTTTGCAATGCATATGCATGTGTGCACATGTCACGGGCCATATATAATAATGTATTTTACCAACACTTGTTTATAAACTTTCAGGTGCTTGCTGCGTTCTGTTTTTTGTTTAATTTTCTTCTAGCTTCCTCTTTGCCATCCACCAAACCCAACGAGCGACAATGAATTTGAACTTCAAGACCACTCGGTGTGTTGCCATTCAGCTATGTTTTGCATCCTAAGTGTGGGTGGCTTGCATTAATTATTATTATTGGGGTAATTGTTTCAACCCACTAGCATACATCTTGGCTCTCGAGACACTTGCAAGGGTGGGTACCTGAAACCCGGAGTTGTTTCAGAAAATGAATTATTATACCCAAAGGAGAGACCAAAGCAACTTCTGGTTCTTGTTTAACTTTTTTTTTTGTGTCCTTTTTATACCCCAAGTCCCATGTGGGTGACCGTAAAATTTGCTCGGAATTAAGTGTTATGCGCGCGCCACAGCGGGAGAGTGCAGCAACAAAAGCCACTTCTTGCTTTCATGACTTAATTGCGTAAGAATTTAATTGCGTATTCGTCGGAGGCTATATGGGAGGACATTAAGAGCCAACAAAAAATAAATGTTACTCCCTCGTACTTACAATTAGATATAATTCGTGTAAATGTTGTACATTGTTATTGTTCGCCTGATTGCTAAACAATTATAAAAGTCAACTGGTTTGGGGGAGGAGAGATATCGATTGTTTTATGACTCTGTTACATGGTAGAAGAAGTACCGAGTACCATCACGACATGTTGCCTTTGAAATGAATTTTAAATTAGTACGACTTGGTTTGGTATGAATACGGGAAGAAGTTTTTCGTAAAAGTTTCTCCTTCTCAATTTTTATGTGGGCTGTGTCATTGGCTTCTGTTTGGTACAGTCATTTGCATTTATTCATTTATACACATCACTTTGTCATATGCAAACATTTTAAGAGCATAGCTATCTTGTTTGTAAACAAACACAGAAAAGTCAAAGTTGAGGAAAATATTTGCTTTTTTCAAAACATTAATATTAAAACAAAATTTGCTTGATTGCGACTGAATTAACGAAATTGACAAAGCGCTGTAGGTCATTTAGTAGATTTGATAGAATTTTGAACAGCAGCTGACAGATGTCATATTTGAAAACTTTATTGTCATTGTGTTCTAGAATGGTCACTAGTTTACCTTGGAGCGCTACACATAAAAGTTTATTATCAAAATTTGCATACTCTTCGTTTACGGTCCTGCGCGTTACATACGATCTCTGGTCGAAAAGACAAAGGACTGTCGATCCGTGGCACCAGAACCCAAACGTCTCTATTAGTCGTCGTTCTCAGGAACTTGACCTTTCGTACAGATCAACTTGGCTAATTTGGCCAAAATGCTTAGGTCTGTTTTCGCACAAAATTCAAATGGATCGAAAACTGAAACCTATAATGACTACCCTAATGCTATGCTTCGCGGACTATTCTCTAAAGTAGTAGGGTCCCATAATAAAGGGTTTTCCAACAGGGACACGGGGATCTAAGCCTGGCCGATGCTTTGATATCCTCCATTGCATAAAATTCATGCAAAATGTTTGCCATGTGAGTTAGTACCTATGTACTGTACAGGTACACGCACGTGTCTAATATTGGTTTTGTATGGGAGGTAACAGAACTACTTGACCAACATGGACCATTTTTAATACCAACCTGACGACGGTAAAAGAAAATAACTCTCACAAAAGTTCATTCGCCTAGGTCGATTCGTTTGGACGCTATCGTGTTTTCAACAGACAGACAGACAGACAGACAGACAGACAGACAGACAGACAGACAGACGGACAGATAGATAGATAAACATGGCTAAATCGATTGATCCTTATTCAGAACTAGCTGGACCCGTGCTCGCCTTGCCCGCTCGCACAAAATTATATTTGGTTAATTTAAAATTACACTTTGCGAGTTTCATTTCATCCAGTAGTTTCCGCGCTTTTAGGAGAAAAAGAAAATTCCTCCCTCTCCTAGACCTTGCTACCTATTTGTATTACTGCATTTCCTTTCCTTTGTTTCCCTCTTCCTATGGAATCCAAGCAACTACCTATCCCAAATCTACACTGTTACCATACCACATATCAGAATGAAATTCTGTTTTGTATTATACGTCTCTTCTCTTATGAAGATTATTAATATACCCCATCCCCATCCTTCATCGGACATACAATCATAATATACATACCTACATAATATACAACTGACCATAGCACTCACTGCGAAAACAAATCAACCCTTATCGAATGTGTAGTATACGTATGCTAGTCTTGTTTTGTTTTTGTTTGACGATCGCAAAAGTACAAACATCCATTCGTAGCAAGGTATATGTGTATGTATATATTTTCACTTCAAAAAATGCATACGTCATATCAGAATGAAATTCCTACTGCGTTGTGTGGCGATATCGATAATGGATGTAATGTATTGGATATATGCACCCTCTGCATCGCCCTCCCTCGCCGTACTCTTGCTACTTGTTTGTAATACTGCATTTTCTTTCCTATGGAATTCAAACAACTACCCTAACCCTACCCTGTTACGGCAAAACAACCAAAATAAATTCAGTCACCTAAACTAATAACAATATACATATTTGAATAGTACATTTATGCGTCTCACTTGTTTTGTTTTGTTCACACACAAACAATATACCTAATCAAAATGATGAAAAAAAATAGTAAACTTCCTGGAACCCAATTGCAGTGCCACCTATCGGGTCCAATTGTGAATCTAAACCATCCAGGGACCCACTCAAACACAACAAAATTTCAGCAAAATTGGTTTTTTATCTCGCGAATGAATAGTCTGAACTAATTTTTTTTTTTTAAATCAGAGCTTAATTTTTTCGGACTTACCTTGCTGATGAAGTTTAAATTCAGAAATCAATAGGTATCTATGTATTCAATTTCACTTCTAAAATCAATAACAATTCAAGTATGTATCTAACAATCGGCTTTCGTATTTACTATGATAATATATGTATATTTCACAAACTGGCTGGACAGAAGTAAGTCACTCATACACAATACCTATCTGTTCAAGAAAAATTGATTTCGATGTGCGACAACAACCCCAAAGTAGAACTATGGAATCCAAACAACTACCCCAACCCTACCCTGTTACGTCATATCAGAATAAAATTTCTACTGCGTTGCGTGGCGATATGCGATAATGGATGTAATGCATTGGATATATAATGTGCACCCTCTGCATCGCCCTCCCTCTCATTGATCTTGCTACTTGTTTAATATACTGCATTTCCTTTCCTTTCTTTTGCTTCCCTCTTCCTATAGAATCCAAACAACTACCTACCCCAACCCAACACAGTTACCATACCACATATTGAATGAAATTCTGAAATGAAACCTGTTTTGTATTATACGTCTCTTCTCTTATGAAGATTATTAATATACCCCATGCCATTCTGCAGCACGCATGACTCACCCCATCCCCATCCTTCATCGGACATACAATCATAATATACATAGGTACCTACATAATATACAACTGAACTGACCATAGCACTCACTGCGAAAACAAATCAACCCTTATCGAATGTGTTTGTTTGACGATCGCACAAGTATAAACATCCATTCGTAGCAAGGTATATGTGTATGTATATATTTTCACTTCAAAAAATACATTTTGGCTAAAAACTATTCCTAAGGTCGTGGCTATAAACGACATAGCCTATAGCAGTCTCACAGTCTTAAGGGACATTTAAAAAAAGTTTCATCGAAATCTGTCCAGTAGTTTTCGAGTTTTTAGCTGGCAAAGAAAATGCCTACAGTTTTATTATATGTAAGGATATATATACTTTATAATTATAGGGTCTCCGGTGACTCCATTTTGGCGTTACAAATGTAATGGCAAAGTAAATATATGTACCTTCCTGTGGAGGGTATAATAAAACAAGTTGTGTGAGAGTTATCCCCTATTTTTAACTTTCTCGTATACGTAGTAAGAGAAAGATATTGTTTTCGTACAAAATTTCGAACTCGAGATTTTGATCAATTCTGATATTACGATGATAGGGGAACTCAAAAAAGTGGGTCTCGCAATTCTATCCGTCCGTATGTCTGTCTGTCCCACCCCTGGGGAATCTAAACGCTTGGACGGATTTGCTCCAAACTTCGTATTTAGAGTTTTTGGGCTTCGTATTTTTTTTTATGCTAGACCTAATATTAACGGTACCTTCCATATAAAAATTTTACGAAATATTACGAAATATGTCTAAATTTAGATTTTTTCGAAAACGGCTCTAACGATTGGAACCAAATTTGAGTTAATGAGTTAATGTAGGCATGTTTAACATGACTGCATACCCAGTTTTTTGCTAAAAGGTCCAGCAACGGCAGTTTTGAAAATTGGATTTTTCTCGAAAACCCTAAAAACGATTAAAAAAAAAAAACGATTTTAAAAAAAAATTGTTTTTAAGGTTATATTGTCATTCTTAACTTGATAGTAAACAGAGTTTTTCTCTAAAAAGACTGCGTCCTTTGATATCCACCCAAATCCCTAATAATAGTACATACTTTAAAAAACTGCTCATGTCTCAAAAACGCCATTTTTGATTATGAAATGAAATGAAATAAAAATGTTGCTTTCAGGTATTGCTTAAATCCATAGTATGTAATACCATTTGCTCAGTTTTGAGCTAAACATTTGAAAAACAATGGTTTTTGAACAATGAATGCGTCCTTCGATTTCCACCGCAATCGGTAAAAACGGTACTTTAAAAACTACACATATCTCGAAAACGCCATTTTTGATTTGGTTAACAATGTAACTGCTAGGTAATGTTTATATCCTGAAGAATACGTCGTACTCAGTTTTCAGCTAAACAGTTTAATACATAACAGTGCTTTTTGAATCCAAATTGTAACATTTGTCAGCATAATTTTACAAAAAACCGCTCTAACGATTTTGATCAAAATACATATTTAAGACAACATAAGCATTCTAAACATGATCAGGTACTTAGTTTTTCTCAGAAAACTCGAATACAGCCTTATTATGAATACTAGTTGGTTGTACCCGCTTCGCTGGGTATGCAAAGTAATATTTGATAAAGAAATTGATTTTATTTAAAGAACTTCTTTGAAAACTACATTGCGTGTAAATTGTCTCTGGTTAATTAATAATCTTGCTGTGGATTAGATTCAATATACACCTTCTTTTGTCTTGCAACTCTTGATCGTGATAAAGCCACATACAGTTGGCCGTCTGAAAATACTCCGGTCTTCAAATGCATGCCAACGTGATCAAATGACTGGTCTTGAGCCTTGTTTATTATTATAGCGTATGCTAGAATTTATCGGAAATGGAATCATTGTGATAATTCATGCTCTTATCAAATTTCGTCCAGGCTCTTCCACAATCAATCGAGTTCCATTGCAGTCCTTTTTTAGGGTTCAAGTTTTTCAGCAACATGATGATGACACCTTGCTTAAGTACAGCACATGAGGTGGCTTGCTGGATGGAGTTTGCTGATTGAGGAATTCAACAGGGAAATTTGGTGCATCACTTGGATCTTCAGTCTTCACTGATAACAGAATCGCTCCTATTCATTTCTAATGTCTGCACATTTGTCAGCGCGGCAATGACTCATTCTGAAAGTTCCTGCATTGACTTTTGCAGCAGATCGCCAAAAATTGTCTTAATTAAGTCTCCTGTTAATATAATTTCCGTGGGAATTTCAACAACGTCGTCTTCATACATTTCTGCTACCCGCGGCAATTTTGCAATAATGAGAAGACTCATATTTTAATAGCCCTCAGGATTTTGTCCACAGAGATTCCTTCACGATCGGTTAGTTTTCTCTTTTATATTTAAATATCGCGAAATAAAATTTCCTATTAAAGTACCTGAGGAGCAGTTAGTAAATCAGTGATCTTAAAATTCGTAGCAAAGTACATATTGCCTAAAAACGGTTTCTATTTTTTTTGTATCTATTGATTTAGAATTTAGATTTAGTCGGCTTTCACACTGAGCCAACATTCAATAAGCAACTGGCAATAGGAAACACGCAAAATTATCGCTCACAATTATTTTACTTTAAATTAAATTAGAGGTCTCATATCAAAGAAACTAAATATCGCTCGAACGAAAAATGTTGCTGATTGTTTATTGGCAGTTGCTATAGTAACTATAGTTGCTTATTGCTTGTTGCCTCAATCTGAGAGCCGCCTTATGAGTATAAATAATATTTTACTTCTTTTTATTACTTCTTTATTATCAATGTACAAAGTTTCATATTGATACGACAAACTCCTTCGTGAGTTATGAAAAAGTTCTCATTAAAATCATTGCCAATAACTCGAGCCCAAAGCAAAATACCTAAACATTTCTTATATAGAGTACACAAACCGAGTTTGAAGTCGATCGGATGAAAAATAAAAATGTTCCCGTACAAACTTTGACCCCCTAAGAAGGGTTGGTTTTATTTGGCAATTTCCTTTTGAAAACACTTGCCGAGCATTACTATAGTAGAGTTCGAACCTTGAAGAAAATTAAAATATATGAAAAATAGGCGGTGCGTATTTGAATAATGAGAAAACACAAACATTGAAAATTTATTCAAATACCCACCGCCTACTTTTATTTAAAATAAGAAAAATAAGAAAAGTAAGGAGCGTTACAGAATCAGTAAGGGTAAATATATATATGAATTTTTCAAAAATGACTATCCAAATCCCGACCATTGGGAATTTGAATTTCATCGCCTACTTGCCTCCTTCAAGTGTCAGTTCGGGGTGAAATTTAAAAGTATGTTAGTAATAAAGTGTTGTAGTTAATATCTACGTATGTCTATGTAGTATGTATTATTTTTTAATTAACAAGGGTTCAGTTAATAAACCTGCGTACATCTTAAGTGGATATGATTTTATACGCAAAATTTGCTGAAATGACTCTGAGATTCTGCGAAATTGGCAATTAACGAGAAAGGTTCATTCGACCCAGTCGTGCACATTTTTTTTATTTGATTTGAAAAGCCTATCAATGACATTATACATGACATCATTGAAATGGCCACCGCGAATTCGTTGAGTAATGCGCATTCGACCAATTTTTGATGACTCTGGTGCGTAGGTCATGCTGAATTTGAGCGATGGCAAGGGCTATGCTAACTTTGAGGACAGCGGTCATTTGCGGCTTCTTGGCATAAACCTTAGACATTAGGTGTAATAATAATAACAATGAAGAGGGTTTAGTGCACTGCGACCTTGTGGTCTATTGTACCCCCTGCTTATACCTTGGAAAGGTTCATGCCCTTTTTCAGAGCCCCATCGCATTTCAGTTTCGTCAAGAACCGTGTTTGAGGGTTTTTGCTCTGTCTTTAGCCTCGGCAAAAATATCAACTTTAGAGCATTTCATCCAGTAATGTTTGTTTTATGAATCTGAGAATGAGTAGCGGGTCCGTGGTTTGTAGGTATATCCTTATCTGTTATCTGGGACTTACCCAGATGTTTAATCCTTCTGTGGGTCAGTGCCCCACTGGATTCCAGAATGTGATCTGGGGTTTCTGCGTCCTCATCGCAGAATCTGCAAGGACGTTCTTCTGATGCCGTTAAAAGTTATGGTAAAATCACACGGTCTCAGTGAGATGAATTTGCCCTCAAATCACTCGTGCAGAATATCGATTGTAGCCCTAGCTTTCACGTCCATTAACATCTTATTTGTATTGTAAAGGTTACAAAATGTCTATAGCATCACACACCACTTCCTCAATTGACAAGATAGTCAGATTGGTTTGCCTTAAAGTACTCTACACGCACCACGCAAGTCTGGTTCTGGCTCCACTCGCGGCCTTCTCTGAAGGGACCTACTTACTGTAACATAATTTGCAGGTGTTATTTTACAATCACCCTTATTCCGTGTGCCGTTTTACTTTCACGTTTGTCGTTATTTGAAGCATTTCATTTGACAAGACTTATCCCATAACTTCAACGACAGGGTACGACGTCATCAGTAAGTAGTTCACATTTCACATACGATCCAAACCAGATAAATGGGTGTATCAGTGGTTGACAGATAAATGGCTGTATCAGTTTTTTCTTGTTTATCTTTTTCGAAAGAAATTTCCTGTTTTTATCTTAAAAATGACAGTGTATCAATGTTTTGGAGTAGTGATGAAGATAATAAGGGAAATCGAAACCATTACTGATCTGCATCTCTTGCCGGTGGTCTAATTGGTGGTCTCGTAATTCTAAAATAAAATTGCAGTGTTTTAAATCATTGTAAACCCTACTTGGAATAAGGGTGAATAATCGTAGTGCGTATTTGGTATCATTAGGTATACAACTTTAGCGCCCAAAAGTTTCGAAAAATAACATTTTGGATTTTTTTCTTTGTTTAAGAGATGTCACATCCCTTTGTCCAATATCATTCACATTTTGCTAAGTGCCTGGTAAATTTTTTTAAGAGCATCGTACACTGGTCGGCATAAGTATTTTGACAAAACTAAAGTTAATTCTGCTCATAATTTGAAACTTACTTCATGTCCCCTTGTCCGTGAAGTGAAGTATCGATCGATCCGTCCGGGGAAGTAGCTGCTCGACATTGAGTTCCTCACGTATTCTGGTATTTTTGATGCGATCTCTACGGAGAAATCTCATTTCAGTAGCTTGTGTTCGCGATCTTATTCTTTCGGTCATTTTCCAAATCTCATGACCATAGGCAAGAGTTGGAACAATCACCGAATTAAAGACTGACAACTTAGCTTTGACACCAAGTTCAGTCCTCCTAATAACAGAATGACCAAGCTGTCTCAAAATTGACCCAGCCTGACTACTCATATAGGAAAACTCAGCACTGCTCCTTCCATTACTCGTGAATAAGACCCCGAGATACTTAAACTTCTCCACCTGTTTCAATGGGACTCCACTAACATACAGAGTGCATTGAACAGGCGTTCTGCAGACAACCATCACTTCAGATTTGTTCACGCTAACCTTCCTCTCAGCTTCAACACAAACGGCTACAAACGGATCGAGTGCGCGCTGGAGTTCAGTCTGAGAGGGCCCAAGGCTGAGCTGCACATACGAGTACATACAGCGAAAGATATGGATGAAGGGTAAAGTGTCTTAAAAGCCAATCGACATGCCGTAGACGAACCTTGACTTTTCTGTTACATCTGACAGGGGTTTGCGATCGCTTAATTGCTCTAGATAATATGCAAAGATTCAAAGTTGACACTATAAATTTGTGTTTAAGATTACTTTAAGGTCTTGTAGCCTCTAAAGCGCCCAGGTCCACCAAAATTCAACATATATGATGAGATGTGTCTGACCACGACAACCCAAAAATAAGCAAAATTTAGTTGACAAAATTTTCTTTAAAAAGTGTTACCAGCTCTCCGTCTACATGAAGCATTTTATAATTTCAAAATGAAATACGTTCTGTAGTTCTTATTTCGTTATTTAACTTTCTACAGATGTTTGGTTTTAAGATCTATTTCAAGACCATAACAAAAGTTAAAAGAGCATTTGTGTTCACTTACTTTTGATGCTTACTGTTTGTATGAAGTATGGTACAATTTTTTTTTCTTAAATTTGATCGTTGCTTTCTTTAAAAATTAATTCTTCTCTTTATTCATAAAAATGCATACGCTCAACATTGGAACTTTTCATATATTTTAAGAGCTTTTTTCTATACCTACCATCATATTTTGCAATCACTATTTATTGTTCTGGATGAAATATTGCATTAATACATTTTGTATGAGAACCGTCAAAAGTCTGACTCTACGTCGTTCATACTCACTTCCAATTAACACAATGCATAAAGGTACATACACGAGCATGGTTCTTCTCATCTGAAACCATCACTCAAGTGCCCTGTCCCACAGGAGTGCTGAAACCCCATTAATGCATATTCACTAGAAATATTGAATCCGATTACATATCTAGTGGTACAACTGCATATGAGCAGATTTTCTGTCAATGTCGGTTTTTAATTTTCGTCGATCGACTTATAACTGTTGATGTTATATAAAACTATAGGTTTAAAATTTATTTTCGTATTTTTAAAGAGAAAACGCAAAAAAAAAGCTTTTATTATAATTGAACATAATATACAGAGCGATTTTCATAAAAGGATTCAAAATACAGGACAGCTAAAAAGAAGAACACATTAAGGCACTAAAAAGGGATAGATACGTACAAAAAAAAAAATTGAAAATATTCTAACCAAATTAAAGTAATTATTTTTAGAAAAGGGTATTCGCGCTGCCATACAAAGGACCATCAGGCAGATGGTACCTACGGAAAGATGAATAATTCATTGAAACTACCTAGATCCTTACAATTATTGCAAAAAAAAACTAAGAACAACAACAACAGAGAAAGCCATATTACACACAGCTATGTAAATCTAAAGAAAGTTGTCTGAGATTTTCCAAAGTGCAGCTATAAGCAAGGTTCCACTAGTACCAGCACCATCATCTGAAGACCAAAAATGTAAGATGAGAAAGGGAAAAGGAAAGAACGATGATGATGCAGAAATCCTTTTTCCAAGATTTGATTACAGTTTTGCTGTTTGTTGAGGATGCTCCTGCTGGGGTCCTGGCAGAGCAACAACGATAGGTATATGTACTCTTGTAAGAGATTACTTTCACTGCTCAGGTGGACCTTTTCGAAGAAACGTTTCTTTGGACAACACAGCCAGCGCCCTGGCTGGAAGCTAAATCCCATCACTGTAATTAATTTTGCAAATAATTAAACAGAGATTGTAAGCGAAATTATTTATAGTCGCTTTTTTTACGACTTCAATTGAAATTTCTTATAAAGAGAGAGGAGGCCAATTGGAAAATTAGTTTTTCGTCCTGCGAGGTAGAAAACTTTATTTATGTAGGTATTCGTCTGGTACAGTGGTTTGAAAGTATTTGTGGCTTTAATGATTGATTTGGATACTTTAAACTTGACATTGTGGTGAGTATTATGGTCTTTTACAAGAAATCCTTATGTAAACATTATATGATTTAGGGTTACAGCAAAGATGTAGTATAAATAAAAGAAAATAAAGAAACCTACAAATGTTCCTTGTGGGACCCGTGATATTAAGTTATCTATAGCTCAGAAAAACCTTGGCACCGGCCCCTGTAGAGGAGCATACGGTCGACAAGTCGAATTCGAATGGTATGTTGCTTCATATTGTCTCCTGCTCCCTCAGATCAAGCGATTGTGAGTGAGTGAGTGAAAGTAAAAACATCTTCAATTTCAATTTCAATTTCAATTTAATTTATTTGCAAATAATCTTAACACAGAAAGATACAGTATCTTCTTAAATTGTGCAAGCTTCAATAATGTATACATTATAATATGTTACTTTTGAAAAAACAAGAGAGAACAAAGAAACCAAGTTCAGTAAAATAGAATTTCGTTAATATAAGTAATTGTGTTCATGGATATATATAAGCATAAATTCATTGTAATATATTCCTAAGACTAATTTAAAACAGAAAGAAAAATACAATAATAAAAAAGGATCACAAATATTGGAAAAAAAAAAAAAAACAAATCTTCATCATCATCCGCCTAAAGCGCCTCCAGATGCCGCCTAAGTCTGCTCTTGAACTGAGATGTACGACTTATTACTCGAATGGATCGTGGCAGGGAATTCCACAGCCTAATTGCGTTTACTAAAAATTGACGCTCAGAAATTAAATAAGTGAAACGTACTGGCGCAAGACCAAAAGTTCTAGATCTCTGAGAGGGTATCATATTGTAAAGATAGAGTGGTTGGCAGGTATGTAGTACATTGTGCAGTAGATTTATTGTCCTAAATTTGAACAGATTTTCCAGCGAAAGGCCATATATGGATTTCGAAAAGCTAGAAACATGGTCATACCTCCTTAGTCCGTAAATGTATCGTGCAATACTGTTATAAGCAACATTAATTCTTCTTTTATGTTCAAAGTCACAATTTCCATATATTTCACAACCAAACAATAATATTGGGATAACTAATGTCTTGGCTAGTATTATCCGAGTTTTAATGGGTGTAATTTTTTGAGTTGTCCATAATATTCGGAGGCTCCCATATACTTTTCCTAGCGTTAACCTAATGTGGTTATTCCATGTAAGAGTTTTATTGAATGTTATACCCATGTTCTTAGCTGTATCAACAAAATCAATAGCGATATCATTTAGATATACTTTAGGTAAAGTAGAAGTATCAACAGATGTTCTCGAAATGATCAGGCATTTAGATTTGGCTGGATTCAAGCATAAGCCATTAGTTCTTGACCAAAGTTGTATATTTTTTAAATCTTCATTAACCTCATGCATGCCATTCTCGACAAGACCCAACGGACAGTTGCTATACAACTGAACATCATCGGCGTATATGTGTATGGATGAGTTAGGTACATAAGAAGGAAGCTCATTAATGTAAAGTGAGAACAATAACGGACCCAGAATTGAGCCTTGAGGAACGCCTTTGCTAACTGGAAGAAATCCCGAGACGGTGTCATTAGCGACAACCGCCTGAGATCTGTCTTTTAAGTATGAACAGATTAAGTTTGTTGCAGATGGAGAGAAATTAAACTGATTTTTAAGCTTACTGCAGAGCATGTTGTGATTGATGGTATCAAAAGCTTTAGAGAAATCTAAAAGTGTCAGAATTGTTATATTACCATCGTCTACTGCTTTTCTGATATCCTCTACAATCTTTATTAAAGCAGTCGTACAACTATGCTGAGGACGAAAGCCAGACTGATTAGCACATAGCATATTATTGTTGGTAAGAAACCTCCGTATCTGGCTATTCATAATCTTTTCCAAAACCTTGGATAAGTAAGGTAAAATAGCTATAGGTCTGTACTCATCGGAACTTCCACTTTTCGGTATAGGTATAATTTTGGATTTTTTCCAAGCAGTGGGGAAAATCCCAGTCATTAAAACGGTATTAAATATATATGTTATGTACTTTAAACATCTTCAACTATGGTTAGGCCGAATTGCTTAGAAGACTCCTTAATTTAGCTACTTAGATGAATTCCTACCACCAAACCCCTATTGCCGAAGGGGTCCAGCAAAGAGCCCTATAAATTGGAATACGAAGAAACAAAATTTAGATTACGAACAATGACAAACCTCAGACACCAATGGACTTAAATTTTGACGACCAATCAATAAGAAATAAGAACAACGAACTTAGAGACTGCATCAGGAACTTTTGGACCTAAAACAGGCCGCATACAGCCGGACAATTAGTGCTAACTCTGGATATGACATATGACAGGGAGCATTGTCCGTGATTATAAGGATACACATTTTAATGAAAATTGTACATAAGAAGTCTTGTGGTGATATAATGCAAGCGAATTCCTGAGGGTCTATAATGCAACATTACAAGTCAACTAGTCTGACAAGTGATTGTTGGATTTGCATAGAAGTAATGATTACATCCAGCATTGAGCTGTAAGTTTGTTTAACCAGAATTAGGTCTAGGTAGGTACTTCTCACATTCACATTATCAGGGTCAAGTTAAAGGCTATTAGCAGTGGGTTTGGTGATCACGCCCTCAAAGAGGAGAAATCTGACTTAAACATTTAAGCTTTCTATAATTTTAGCGAGAAGACGCATGATAAGTGCCTAAAATGACACAATGGGAGTTTTTTACGATCTTCTCGAGATGACATAAATGACCAATCCCAAAGTATGATAATTGATGATAAGATTGTTCTTAGAGGCGGAAAGGCTAAAATCCGAAAGTACAGGTATCACAGCCTGATCGAAAATGACTCCAAAAAGAGACTTACAGAGACTATGTACTAACAAGCCTCCTCGGATCATTGCTTGGTAGCTCCCAAAATGCGAAAGCTGACTACAGAATTCAAACTATTTGATAACAATTTTTGGAAAACCTCTCCGCAGGCTTAGTGTCAAAACTGTTAGCTTTAAGTCATCATCATCATCATCATCATCATCATCATCATCATCATCATCATCATCATCATCATCATTTTCAATGGTCCGCTTGTCCATTAAGTGGGTCGCGGGTGTAGGTTGCTCAAGTGGACTCTCCATAGCTCTCGATCCTCCGCCATCGACTCCAAATCATCTAGAGCGATCCCCACACGGGTATAACAGAGATTATGGACTTGATATAACCATCTTATCCTTGGTCTACCTAGAGGACGTCTGCCTGATGGTACGGATTCCATAGCACGTCGTGGAATCCTGGGTGGGGGGGGGGGTGGACATGCGTTTAACATGAAGAAACCACCGTATTATGTTAAACAACTTTATTTATTTTAATTCTTAGTTTTATTAGTTCAATTAATATAATTATTATAATATAAGGAAATACTTCTTACTAATAGAACAGCCAGAGAGAGAATCAATCTGTTCAGTCAAATATATTGAATTAAGCTACGCATAGAGTTGCCAGCTGTACATAATATCTTCCCGGGCTTATTGATATTCTCATAATTCAATTTTAAGTTCAAGACTTAAGTTACAATTATTCAAATACAAATCTATAAACAATCCTTTAGAATTTAAAGACTTAATTTACAATTTTATAAATACAAATTTATAAACAATCCATTATAAGTAACTCAAACCATATTCATACATCATAATTCAAAATTAATTTCAACTTTGTAGATATTTAAGATACAAATCGAACTAATATATCTATTGGTATATTAGCAATACTTTACGGTCTTCTTTTTTCGTGCACTTTTACGAACAGGTATACTTCGTTGCTTTATAGTTTCCTTCTTATATACTTTACATTTTTCATTTGATTTAGGAATACATGAATAATAATAATTGTACTTAGGCTTCGTTATAATTTTCTTTAATTGATTTACATGCACTATTTTATTCTGTGTACCAATCTTAATTATATATCGTATAGTGCTAATTACCTTAATAACTTTACATGATAGCCATCTCCTATGTTCTTTAATGTGATTTTTGTACATGCACTCCTCTCCTACTTTAAAAAGGACTTTACAATTATTGGCATTAAAAAGAGCTTTACAGTACTTATTTTTTATATTTCGATCTTGCCCATAATATTTGTTTTGGCTTTCTTTGTTGAATTGTAACTGTTTCCTATCATTAATAAAATCTAAAAGAATTCTGGGCTTGTATGAAAATATCAGTTCCGATGGAGTTCTTTCAGACATGGAATTCACAGAATTGCGGTGGTTAATTAAGAATAAGTCTATCTTTTCTTGAAGTGGCAGGTTGAATTCGGAGCTAATCAACAATTTTTTCAAAACATCCTTTACCGTACGTACATGTCGCTCTGCAACTCCATTCGATTGTGGGTGATATGCTGGACTATGAGATAATGTAATTTTATTATGAAGACAAAAACGTTTAAACTCAAATGAAGAGAATGGAGGTCCATTATCCGTTACTATCTCTGACGGATATCCAAATACTGAAAACATATCGCGATTAAGCTTATTAATCAGACTCTTAGCAGAAGTGCTATTCATAATTATTATGTGTAAAAATCTACTATACACATCAACTGAGAGAAGTAGAGTTTTTCCCGAGAAGTGAAAAAAATCAAGATGTATTCTTTCAAACGGATATGAGCATGTTTTCCACTTCGACACCACCTTTTCTTTTGGTACAACTGACGTAGCCAAGCAAAGGTTACAACACTTAACAAACTCTTGTATATCGTTATCTATTTGAGGCCACCAGACATACGACCGACACATTTTTTTCATAATCACAATTCCGTTGTGATTGCTGTGAACCGCCTCTAAAACCTTTTGCCTCAGACTTGGAGGGATCACTATTCTATTACGGTAGAAAATGCATTCTTTATCTATACTTAACTCGTTTTTAACCTTAAAAAACTGTGAGAATTCTTTTGGAACATGTTTTGGCCACCCACATCTAATAAATGCGTACAACTTGGATAAGAAAGTATCCTTGGTAGTTTCATTTCCAACTATTACACTGTCAACTGGCAGTTCTTTGTAAAAATTAACAGAATTGATACAAATATTCTCAATATTTGTTTCGCTATTTAGAGGTAATCTGGACAAGGCGTCAACATAGGTTAGATCTTTGGCGGGTTTATGCTTAATGGTATAGTTAAACATAGAAAGAGTTATTGCCCACCTCTGAAGTCTGGCAACAGCAACCGTCGGTGTCCCCTTTTTGGGATTAAAAATTTCTCTTAACGCTTGGTTATCCGTGTAAATTACAAATTGTTTACCATAAATATACTTAAAAAATTTTTTAACAGCGAACATTATTGCCAACGCTTCTCTATGCAGTTGCGAGTAGTTCCTTTCAGCAGGTGATAAGGTACTACTTGCAAATAAAACCGGCTTTTCCTCACCATTAACAACATGCAACAATACAGCAGCAACACCATAAGGACTAGCATCAGTACTTATAATTATAGGCTTATCCTTGTCATATAATTCCAAAACATTGTTTTGCAAAATAAGATCTTTCGATCTTTCGAACTCCGTCTGGCAATTTTCGTCCCAAACAAATTTACTCTTTTTGTTTAAAAGGCTATACATATTCGTTAAGTTGCCAGAGAGATTCGGTATAAACCTCCTATAATAGTTTATAAGTCCTAAATATGACTGAAGCTCCTTAATATTTGAAGGACAAGGTGCCTTCGAAACTGCCTCGACCTTTTTTGGATTTGGTCTCACTTCGTTATGGGAAATTATGTGTCCCAAATATTCCACTGAGGATTTTAGAAACGAACACTTTGGAAAATTTATCTTAACCTTGTGGCTATTTAACCTGGTTAAAACCTCATGAAGTTTACTCTTGCAATTATCAATCGAATTTCCGCCCACAATTATATCATCGAGGTATCCGAATACCCCCTCCATTCCCATTAAAATCTGGTCGATAATCGATTGAAATATAGACGGAGCACTGGAAACTCCAAATGGCAATCGACGATATTGAAAAAGACCTTTGCTAGTGTTAATGGTTAAAAGTTCTCTCGATTCGGGTGTCAGCTCAAGCTGCTGATAGGCACCTGCTAAGTCCAATACACAAAAAAAATTGCAATTAGATAAACTCGCGAATATATCCTCAATATTTGGAATGGGATAATGCTCAGTCTCAATAAATTTATTAATTGTTACCTTGCAGTCAATACAAAGCCTAATACCACCATTTTGCTTAGGTACACAAACGATTGGGGATGCCCAGCGACTATGCTTTACCGATACTAAAATACCATCTTTAACTAATCGCTCAATTTCATTCGCAACAGCTTCCCGTAACCTAAATGGCACAGCGTATGCTTTACAGAAAATTGGATTTGAGCTATCTTTTAAATTTATTTCGGCCTGATAGCCCCTAATCACTTGATTTGTGTCATCCGAAACTACATACGGGAAACCATTTTGAATATATGAGAAGTTTATTAATTCACTATCACGCGGTATATTATCATTTACCTTTTTTACTGACAAGAGCTTTGAGTCTAGTATATCTTTCTTCCAGCTCGGAACGAATTCACCCAGCCAACTTCTTCCCAATAATGGTACAAACACGGGACTATCTACAACAACTAATTCCAATTTCTTTTCTTTGCCTTTGAACTCCACCTGGACTGCTACTTTTCCTTTAACTTTAACATTATATTCTGAAATGGTACACAGTTTTAAATCACAACTCATAATTTTAATATTAGGAAACTTATCTCTGAACTCTAAATACGAAATAATAGATACCCCAGCACCTGTATCCACCTCCATCAGCAGCGAAACTCCGTTTACTTTGACTTCGACCTCCAATCCACTCGCAGCATGCAAACTGTTCACCACGTGTATTGATCTCACGTTTTGCCGCTCCCTATTGTCATCTGCTTTCGGCTTTGACCAACATGTACTTGCAATATGACCCTTTTTATTGCATTTGAAGCAAATCCAGTTTTTTGCTTGACATTCGCGCTCACTATGTTGCTTTCCGCAATGTTTACATTTATTGTTGTTCACTGTGCGCTTTGTGAATTCCTTTGCTTTCGTTTTCCCGTGATAACTTGCACTCTTTGATCTGATTACATTGATATTGGATATCGGATGCATTGACCTCTGCTCTTTCTCGGACATTTCCATATTTAGAGCTATTTCGCAGCACTTATCAAACGTTCTTTCGTCGTCCGTCAGAATGGTTTGTTGGATTCGCTCATTTCGGAGACCGACTATAAACTTGTCGGTGAGAGCATCTTCCAGTGCGAGGTTACGAAGGTTCAGTGCATTTAGTGTCTTGTCATCAATGAAATCACCAAATTTACATGTTTCTGCAAGATTTCTCAATTTTATTATGAAGTCACTGATTGATTCTCCCTCTTCTTGTCTGGCCTTTTGGAACTTAAAGCGTTCTGCTCTTTTATTGTGTTTTGGTGCATAATGCTGTTCCAGCAGGATGATAAGTTCCTTAAAGGTTTTACTGCTAGGTAAGGTTGGTGCGGACAGTGATTTAAGTACCTTATAAACCTCCGACCCTATGAGAGTGATGAAAACTGGAGTCTGCAGTTCGGCTGCGACGTTGTTTGCAATGAAATATTGCTGCACTCTGTCCTTATAGCCAGCAAAGTCTTCTCCTGGTACAAATTCATTAATGTTTCCGAGAAATGACATTCTTTTGTTAGATTTTTCTGCTACGTTAATTATACACTTCTTTTGCTCCTCGAAAATACCTTTAACTTCAGATAGTATGTCTTGGGAATCAGACTCTTCACTCATAACCTTAATGGATTAACACACGTGGCAGATTGAATCCTTAATTTTAACTTTGATCACTGGTAATTTATTTGAAATACGTGTTCCCTCTTAATCCTCGTCGCCATTTATTATGTTAAACAACTTTATTTATTTTAATTCTTAGTTTTATTAGTTCAATTAATATAATTATTATAATATAAGGAAATACTTCTTACTAATAGAACAGCCAGAGAGAGAATCAATCTGTTCAGTCAAATATATTGAATTAAGCTACGCATAGAGTTGCCAGCTGTACATAATACACCGAAGCATGGATCGCTGCGTCCGGAGAAGTAGCTGCTCGACATTGAGTTCCTCACGTATTCTGGTATTTCTGATGCGATCTCTACACACCAGCAATACCACGGAGAAATCTCATTTCGGCAGCTTGTATCGATCTTATTTTTTCAGTCATTACCCAAACCTCAGGACCATAGGTAAGAGTTGGAACAAACACCGAATTAAAGACTGACAACTTTAGCTTATAAATAGATAGATAGATATATATTTTATTTGTTTATAAGCTTTGCTTATACAAATTGATTGGCATGGTTTTTTACAATTTCACAAAATTAGTATTTATTGATATAGATTAATTAGTAAAGTATCTATAAGTATAAAATTTCTCATAAAATTTAAATTTAGGTTTTTAATTCATTTTTAGATAACAATAATTAATATGAAACTTGGATTTATTTATTCATTTAAAATAAAAGCTCTGAGTTTGAGTGAGTTAGCGACATATTTATGAATATTATTTGCATTGTTTACGTCCTCTACGTTCATTATGCTTTTTAAGTCGGTCAATCTATTAGCAAAAAGGTAATGGTTTCTCAATGCATTAAAAATAGGACATCTTAGGAGGAAATGTTCAATACTGTCTTTTTCATAGGTGTTACAAATCGTACAAATGTTCGCTGGGTCGAAATTGTGTCTATCTCCGTGCAAGATGATCCTATGGGCATACTTGTTTGCACACCTAATGTGGGCTATGACCTTATGGATGAACGGTTTTAGGGCCACATTCAAGTATGGAGCTGGTTTATATTCTGGCTCTTGTATGATTTCTAACGAAGATGCATAATTAGAGCAGGAAGTGCAGCCAGTTGCTTTTCTGAAGTCTTCTTCTATTAATATTTGTTTTAAGTCCCTTAGAATGCTTTCATAAGATCCTCGTATGCTTGCTAAGTTTTGCTGTTCCCATACATCTGCGAAATTTCTCATTAAGAGGTCCTTAAATTGTGTTATCCAGTTTGGTCGTTGTGTGGAGAGATGGGTTCTGAAAGTCTCATTATAACACTTTTTTATAATGCGGTCATCCGTAGCACTTAAAAGCTTTATCCAGAAATTCAAAGTTCTTTTCGCAATTTCGTATATTAATGGTATAGTTCCAGTTTCTACACGCACTACGTTGCTTTGGGTATTATTGGCTAATCCAAGTAATTTCTTCAAAACTGTCGTTTGGATTACTTCAATTTTTTCTCCAGCTGCCAGTCCTCATACTTCAACACAATGCAGTGCAGTCGATTTAATGGTTGATTCAAATACTTTGATTCGTCCATCCCAGTTTTCCATATTCGAATTTTTCATAGCCTTATCAGATGCCGCTGCTGCTATTCTTGCTTTTGTTTTGAATTTCTCTATGGCTTCATTCCAGGAGCCAGTGTGATTTAAGTTTACTCCCAGGTATTCAAAATTATTAACAACTTCAATCCAATCCTCTTTGTATGGAAATCTTTCTGGACAAGAAGCTCTTTTTCTCTTTGCGAAAATCATGATTTTTGATTTTTGCGCATTTAATGTCATATCTTTAGCTGCCAGATATTTATCTAGTGCTTGTAATGACTTTTTCAGCTCTAGTTCAGTTTTTGCAAACACAGCAATATCATCAGCATATGCAATCAGAATTACATTCGTGGTTTGTGAAATGTCCATTCCCGTGAGGCCTTCGCTCCTAAGGAATTCCTCTAGGTCATTTGTGTATAAGTTAAATAGCAGAGCACTTGATGGGTCACCCTGCAGTACGCCTCTTGATATCCTTGATTTTTCAGTTAGGCCATGCGTTGTTTTAATAGCAATTCTGGTTTTTGAGTAGATGGTTTGAAAAGCACGGATTATTTTTCCACTTGCTCCATTGGATCTTAGGTGCATCCACAACTTTTGGTGATTAACACTGTCGAATGCTCCTTTCAGGTCAACAAATAATACAAAAAAGCTTCCTTTCGTTTTTGCCAGGGTAATATCGATAATTGTACGTAGGATAAAGAGATTATCAACACATCCTCGTCCTTTCCTGAAACCATTTTGAAATTCTGGGATTAATTGTTCCCCTTCTGCCAACTCTTGAAGCCTGTTCGCTAAGATTTGGGTGTAGACTTTCATTAAGGCATTTTCGATCGCAATAGGGCGGTAGTTTGCTGGTAGATTCTTATCTCCTTTTTTAAATACCATAGTTATATCAGCTCTAAGGAGCTCTGAGAAATTCCTTTCCTCATTATCAAAAAGACTTTGAAAGAAGGAGCGCAGATATTCAAACCATAGGTTTGGTAGGTGCTTCAGGAACTCATTCGCAATCTTATCTGGACCCGCGGCTTTACTATTCCGTAGTCCTAGTATTACGGATATTAATTCATTTAGACTTATATCTCTATCAAGGAATGCGTGATAGGTATCATCAAAAGGACTAAACTCG
Source organism: Cheilosia soror (assembly GCA_949372485.1). Taxonomy (NCBI): domain Eukaryota; kingdom Metazoa; phylum Arthropoda; class Insecta; order Diptera; family Syrphidae; genus Cheilosia; species Cheilosia soror. Next base: position 30,879,577 of record OX443561.1, on the reverse strand, counting down.
GTTAAATTACCACTACACATTTCTTGCAGATAATTGTCCCAAATGTCTTTTGCGATAGGGTTTTGCGCAAAGGAGTTCGGTTGAATACTTTTGATTGCTCTCCAAAAGTCTTTACTGCTTTTAGTGTTTCGAAGTTGTTGACTTATACTTTGATTGTACTGTTTTTTAGCTGCGTTTATTGCTGCCGCATATAGTTTCCGGCTGGCGATATATTCGTTTCTTTTTTCTATGTTATTGAGGTCTTTACGATATATTTTCATTTTTTGCCTCATACCTCGTTTATGTAATCTGCATTCATTACTAAACCATTTATTCCTTTGTGGCATTGGCGCCGTGTTTAGCCTATAATATTTAATCATACCGCATTCTACTGCCGCATCTTTAATGTTTTCGTATATTTGCTGGTATTCTAAAGTATCATTTCTAATTTGTAGATTTTCTGCTTTGTTTTGCATATTTGCAGTGTAGTTTTGAGCTGTGGTCGAATTCCAGATTAATTTCCAATCTGGAGACATTTGTGGCGTATTGATGAAGCTAGCTGAGGAAAAGCACAGTAAACTCAAGATACAACACATGTGGTCGGATTGTAGTAAGAGCTGAGATACCTCAAAGTCATCAATGGTACTTCGACCCTGGTGAGACAACTTTAGCTTTGACACCAAGTTCAGTCCTCCTGATAACAGAATGACCAAGCTGTCTCAAAATCGATACAGCCTGAGCAATCCTACAGGAAACCTCGGCCGAGCTTGAAGTGCCGGCCAAAAACAAATACTACCATGAAATCCTGCAGACTAATGTCAGTTATGCTGAGAATGGTGTTCTCAGAGGAATGACGCGACGGACGAATTTAATGACAGACATTTTGCTGCATAATGTAGAATTTCCAGCATTCAGCTTCAGCTACAACAACTACTTTTTGCTTAATATTTCTGAGATTCGCTCTAGGTATAGGTAGTTTTTTTTTTCAAGCAGGATACGAGCTGGGAGCAATAATCAATGATGATACTTCGAAGCAATACCAAATATCTAAATTTTGTCATATTTGACAGTTTTCCCCCTTTGACTATCGACAGTTGGGCACTCGTGAACTCTACAAAATTTTTTTCTAAAAATCTCTTCTCTAATATTTTTTATAATTTTTTGAAAATTTCTAAAATTGACTATTTTAGCCACTTTTCCTTCTTTTTTGTATCATTCAAACGGAATTTAAATGACCTGTCCATTGATGCTAAAATGTTCATAAAGTTCGAATAATGAGTAGAATTAACTTTAGTTTTGTCAAAATACTTATGGCCACCATTGTACCTATTGATACAAGGTCTAAAGTAAAGCCTCCAAAAATTAGCATGGGCGCACGGAATCGGAAGTAGTTTAAAAATCGATGCGGTGGAAAAGTTTTGAGACAGCGAAATTTTGGAGCAATGATTCTTTTTTTGGTAAAAGTATCCATTTAACTTTGACGGTGAAGATGGCAACACCGGATAGCTATATAAAAATTTAAGGCAAAGCGTTTGGCCTACCTTCCAAGCGAGAGATGATTCGGTTCTTGTTGGCATCTTACCACACCCGGTATGAGTAAACAATTTGTAAAGAAATTAATCTCGCAATATATTTAAACGGGTAAACAACACTGCAAATGTTATTTGCTCTCCAACACCCGCAAAACACTAAAAGCACCCTTCCTTCGATTATCCTTACTATTTCATATTATCTTCATAAGCCATAACTTTCTGCCATTCCAAAAATAAACCATATACCTTTTAACTGAAAAATGTAAATTGTTTTATATAAAAAAACAAATGGTGTGTCCTTAAAAAACAAAACAAAAAAAAAATTAAATCACCCACAGGGTAAGAAAATTCATGGCAGTCCAACCAAACCAACGTTTGTGTATTTAAATTTTGTCACTCTTCTCAATTGATATACAAACGTCGTCCTTTAGATGGGACAGGAACAAACAAATTAAAATATATCCCCAAGCGAAAGCCCTTCATCCACCAGAATGAGAGAGAGAGAGGGAGGAAATCGGTAAAAGAAATCCACATTCAAACATGGCGACACACACATTAAAAGGAAGAGTAAAAACATAATAAACAATTTTTTTTATTTGTTTCAAGGATTCTGTTTGATTTCCTTCTTTTTCTTTATACTAGGGTTGTTTTTATTTGCTTATATCTGTTGTAAGAAAAAAAAATGTAATCAAGGTTATGCTATTGTGACACACACCAACACTTTGAGGTAGATACATATGTTGGTTACAAGGATCTCCATTATTCAATTAAATCCAATTTAAAAAAAAATAATTGCTTCAATGACAGAGCTGAAAACAAAACGGATTCACAGTAAAAAAATATTGCTGATGTCTTTCCGAGAAATATGTGTTGATATTTTTATTTATTCATGCAATAGCATGTGTTGTATTTAATAATTTCACGTAAAAATATTTTATGTAATCTATTTCTATAGTATATCGCAAAAAAAGATAATTATTGAGAAAAAGAAGTGACTGTACGGCAGAAAAAAAAATACATTTTGCTTCAAAAAGCAAAGTCGAAAACTTTAGAATTTCCTTTCAGGGGACGTGGTACATGCCTACTTTTAACAAGTATTCATCATTTATTTGTAACACTTCCTATTGCAGTAATGTTGAAATTTGGTTGAGCGGTAGGACTTGTAGTGTGCAGAAGTCTAAATTCTTCATTCAGAAGGCTTAGAACACGTCCGCTTTTTAAAATCTTTAACTACTTATTAAGGCCACTTCCGATTATCGGAAAGTGTTGGAATTTGGTATGGAAACATCAAAATTCTTAATTTTCCATTTAACCCTAGATTCAAAAATTATATTCATTGTTACAACGTTCATAAACATAGGTCTGTGGGACCCCTTACCTTCAAAGTTATCTTATTTACTCTCCATATAGATTTTTGGAAAAAAAAAATATACAGGTTACTTTGAGGAACATTTATTTCAAATAAATAGAAAAAAAATAAAATTCTTTCATCCGGCTAAATTTTGACACCAATTAGTCCCCGCAATTGGACGTTTACAGGAGGTACAGAAAAATTTGGCCTTACGCATCGTAAAAAATCCTGGTTGATTTTCAGAGTTCACTGGAATACATGGCAAAGTATCACCTAAAATGGTATAAATATTCCTTTTTAGGCATCACCTCAAAGTTGGTACTTCGCTACCATATAACCCAACCAAGGCTCTTTCAATGTGGGTGGTATGTCTTTCACAAATGCTCCCTCTGTCAATGGTTTTTGTTTATTACGGCTGCTATTCAGCGTTACCGATGGATAATTTAAAAATGTCTCCAAAAAAGGTCGCCCGAGCCCAAAAATGCGTCCCAAACAAAAAAAAAATTTAAATTTCCATTTTATAGGAATATACACCACCAATAATCGCAAAACTCGAAAACCACCATGAACAATGAACTCAAATTTTGGGAGACTATTTGTTATTGACATAAAGAAGTTTCTGTGAAGTTTGGTCAAAATTGGACATACAAAAAATTCTTATAAATTTTATATCTCGAAAACCACAGAATAGATCGAACACAATTTTTAAGAAAATCTTTTGTCAGCGTATATCTCAAAAACCACGGAGTGGATTCAGCTCACATATTGAAAAAATCTTTACAGTTGGCCCGAAGGTGTTTCGGCGATAAAAATTAAAAATCCCATACTAAAAACTTATGCATTGCAAAAGTTGTAAGATTGTTAACATTGATGTGCATTGTGCATAAAAATTGGAATAAGGTGGGATTCGAAATCGGGGAATGGCACGACCCATAAAAGTAATTTAAAACACTATAGTTTTAGCTTTGAAATTTGGTAGTTAAATTGATATACATTTTTATAAGTTGCTAAATAAAAGACATTTGAATTCATTTGAATTATACGAACGAGTTTCATTTATCTAATCACCAAACGAAACTTAAACTACGAAGTTGGAAGGTTGATTGGGACTCATAATCGCATATAAAGAGTTACAAATAAATAAATTTTGAAAACACACACAAATGCTTAAGTATACTTCAAAATGTTTGGGTGTTATTTGAGAAATAAATTGAAGCTTTGAAAATGCGTCCCAATGTCGCCTGTATTTGTGAAAGGGGTCCCAAAAACGCTTATTTCGAAATGTGGTCGCCACGCGTCCCGACAGTAGAAAAGTCGCCATTTGGCGACATATGTCGCCCATCGGTAACACTGCTGCTATTACGTAGGTGGATGACAAAAAAGTTGACTATAGACATATTCAATATGTCAAAAAGGTAACATAGGGGCCACGTAACTTTAAAGAAATTGTAACACTATTCATAAACATACGTACCTCAAACTAAACTTTTATGCTCCAACGAAACTTGCGAGACACTAAGCTTTCTTATTTTAAGGAGGTACTGAAATAAATGTACGCGTTTGTTGTATCTCTTTCACACCGCATGCTATGACTGATCAATCAACTAAGAGGGTCTGTGAGACCCATGCTTATGAATCTAGGGTTAAAGGACGTGGAATCTGTCCACTTCAAATATCAATAGAAATTTATCTACCTGCTGAATGAAATTTTTTTTAACAAATAGTTTATAATAAAGAAAGCCGACGTGACGGTAGTCAGCGCCCATTGTCTGTTGACATTAAAAAGCGAAGACGTTTCAACGTTGTTTGTGAAATGTAATAGACAAGAACTTCGCAAAAAGTTGTGAAATCTCACCAGAAACATAAACGTAAAAAAAGAACCAAGTTCACGTATATAGAAAAAAAAAATAGGTGCGTAACTATTCAACCACGAAAAGTAATGAGATCTAAATGTACGGAAGGTTCTTAGTTTAGGAAATTTCAATATTAAAAGATAAGAGAATTTGGCTCTTTTTTTACATTTATGTTTTTGATGTGATTGTACATTTACATACAGTGAGCGTCAAAAGTGAGTGAACACAGATGCTCTTTTTAGTTCTTTCATGTCTTGAAACATGTATAAAAGCCAAACAATATGTAAAAAGTTTGGTAACAAAATAATACTAACAAAACATATTTCAATTCTACAGCATAAAATATTCTATAGATATTTTAAACAAAATTGTTTTTAAACTCCAAAGACAAATAAAAACAGCATTGGTATTGACACACTTTTGACGCTCACTGTACATCTGTGCAAATATCTTCATGTCACGAATTGTACTTTGAACTAGGCACCTATTCCCAACATTACCCATCATTTCCACTCAATAAAAAAAAACACCCCCTGAAAGATAAAAAATTCCCAATTCAAAAACTTTTTAAGTTTAAGAGTTTAATCTGTTCTAACCTATGTCTATCGTCAGTGATTAACACCAACCAGTATAATAGAGGAGGAACCCTTCGACAGCGGGGCACCTCTATCGCAAAAATTGTGAACGTGCCTTTATTCATATAAAACACAAGTGCCAAAGTTCAGCAGTTATGTAGCAAAATACGACGCACATTAAATTTTCTACACATCTAATATAATTTTCTAGGTTAGTTCCTAAAAGTTTTGTATCCATATTTTTAAGATTTTCTTAAAAAAAAAAAACTTTTAGTTGTAGCTTTTCTTATAAATTTGGAGAAAAGAAAAGTGAAAATGCGTATGTTTTTTTACTTATTTATTTTTAATAATTTAACAAGAAAAGATAATATAAATTAAAAAAATCACTAATCAAAACTTTGTGGGTACTGTATATCTACATACTTAAAAAATCTTTTCCAAAAGTTTGTCTTAGAAATATGGTCAAAAAATGTTTTCTTAATTCATCACTCAGTAATGAGAGAATTTTCAGTTTGTATAAATTCGTTACGAATAGGGGATCATGATGATGTTGCTCAAACAGTTCACAGAACTCCGAAAAAGTTATGTTGTTTTGTCACCGGAAACTTCCAACAAATTTTTTTTTTCTCAAAATTTTCGACAAGAAAAAATAAAGAGAAATCGGGAATTTTCACCCATATTCCTGAAAAGGATCACCAAGAATTAGCATATGGAAGCCAAGAATAAGCAGATAAAACAAAACGGGAACCAAAGATTCCCTTTTGATACCTACATAATTTTTTGTTCTAAGTTTAAAAAAAATTTCTTTTTTTTTTGTTGCTACGGAGACTCCTACTAAAAATATTGTGACATTCATTTTGGTAAATATTGGTTCTAAAGTGGTTTTTGAGGATGTTGCCATATGGCATCAATTGTTTCAAATGGCAGCAAAATAATGAACAACATTTTTAATTTTTTAGTTTTACAAAATTATTTTTTAAACTAAATTAAAAAAAAAAGTATAATTATTTTTTTTTTTTTAATTTAAATGTATTGTAAAAAATGAAGATTTTTGAAAATATTAAAAAAAAAACACATATTTTCATATATGTATGTATGTATAAAAATAAAAATTAAAAAAATAATAAATTGTTGCATTTATACTCGGTTTTCTTCGTTTACTTCAAACATTACAATTATAACAAATTCAAAATAAAGCATATTCCAAGATAAACACGTGTATTTATTCATTCATTCATTCATTCATTTTCAATGGTCCGCTTGTCCATTAAGTGGGTCGCGGGTGTAGGTTGCTCAAGTGGACCCTCCATAGCTCTCGATCCTCCGCCATCGACTCTAAATCATCAAGGGCAATCCCCATACGGGTAGAGGAGAGATTATGAATTTGATCTAACCATCTCATCCTGGGTCTACCTAGGGGACGCCTGCCCGATGGTACGGATTCCATAGCACGTCGTGAAATCCTGGTCGGGGATATGCGTTTAACATGACCAAACCACCGAAGCATGGATCGCTCCGTCCGGAGAAGTAGCTGCTCGACATTGAGTTCCTCACGTATTCTGGTATTTCTGATGCGATCTCTACGGGTCACACCAGCAATACTACGGAGAAATCTCATTTCGGCAGCTTGTATTCGCGATCTTATTCTTTCGGTCATTACCCAAACCTCATGACCATAGGTAAGAGTTGGAACAAACACCGAATTAAAGACTGACAACTTAGCTTTGACACCAAGTTCAGTCCTCCTGATAACAGAATGACCAAGCTGTCTCAAAATCGATCCAGCCTGACCAATCCTACAGGAAAACTCGGCATTGCTCCTTCCATCACTCGTGAATAAGACCCCGAGATACTTAAACTTCTCCACCTGTTTCAATGGGACTCCACTAACATGCAGAGTGCATTGAACAGGCGTTCTGGAGACGACCATCACTTCAGATTTGTTCACATTTACTTTCATCTCAGCTTCAACACAAACGGCTACAAACCGATCGAGTGCGCGCTGAAGTTCAGTCTGAGAGGACCCAAGGATGACCAAGTCATCAGCGAAGAGCAAATGACTTATCCTCAGATCTCCCAATTCGAAACGTTCTTCGCCAAGACTGCGCTGTAACATCCAGTCCATATAAGTAATGAAAAGGAGAGGCGACAAGACGCACCCCTGGCGAAGTCCAACGCCCACGGTGAAAGGTATTGATTTAACGCCGTTTACCCGAACACAGCTTTTACAGTTTGTGTAAAGAGATTGAATGGCTCTCAAGAGAGAACCATCAATTCCATACTGCTGTAATACACTCCAGAGTTTCCCTCGAGGGACTCGGTCATATGCTTTCTCCAAATCTACGAAGCAAGCGTAAACAGGTGTAGCATACTCCCAAGCCTTCTCAAGTACCATTCTGAGAGTGAATAACTGGTCGGTTGTGCTTCTGCCGGGACGAAAGCCGCACTGCTCATCTCCTAATCTTGCCTCGACCACAGCTCTGCAACGCGTTTCCAGCACCTTGGCAAAGACTTTTCCGGGGAGACTTAAAAGTGATATACCCCTGTAATTGGAGCAATCCCTTTTATCCCCTTTCTTGAAAAGGGGCACAATCACCCCAATCTGCCAATCGCTGGGTGTTTCGCCGCATTCCCAGGCCACTTTAATGACACGAGAGAGCCATTTGACTCCCTCTTCACCTAAGGCCTTTAGCATTTCTGGCCGGATTTCATCCACTCCGGCAGATTTGCCAGCTTTTAGCGATTTGATCGCAAAAGTGACTTCCTCTACCGTGGGACTATTTTCCGCCCTGCTTTAGGCGATAGATGTGTCATCCTCAATGCCCTGGATTGGATTGAGCAATTCGGAAAAGTGCTCGCTCCATCTGCGCAAGATGTCCTGCTCATTAGAAAGAAGTGTACCATCTTTGGATTTGACTCCTTCGATAATGTTCCACTTCCTTCCTCTAAGACGGCGGATGGTCTGCCAGAACACCTTGCTTGCAGATCTGTGATCGCGGTCCAATTTTTCGCCGAACTCCTTCCAAGAATGTTCTTTGGCTGCTTTAACAGCCAATTTGCAAGTTCTTCGCGCCTCAATGTACCGGTTTCGAGAAGGAGAGTCCCCCAAGTGAATCCACACCTTGAAAGCCTTCTTCTTCTCTCTGATGGCTTCTTGAACTCCGGGCGTTTTAAACCACGCAGTTCTTTTCTCACCACCAGCCGCCACACCGAGCCGCTTCACTCCGCAAACATGTCCTGCAGAGGCAATAACTGCTGTTGAAAACAACTGCCATTCTTCCTCTACATTCAATGGAACATTTGGAATTTGTTCAAACCTTTCAGATACCTGCCGTGCAAATTCCTCCCGTATCTCATCGTTCTGTAGCCCCTCCCACCGTATGCGCGTAACCATTCTTGGTTTACGCTTTGGCAGGATAGGTATTTGATCGTTGAGATACAATTTGCACAACACCAGGTGGTGATCAGTTGACAGTTCAGCCCCTCTCAACACACGAACATCACAAACCATCCTTTTAATACACGATGGTACCACAAAGAAATCTATCAGCGATTTCTGCTGAAGACTTCGACGGTACCATGTGTATTTATGGATATATTTGTGTGGAAAGAAAGTGTTCATAATGGACATTCCATTTGAACAACAAAAGTCCAACAACTTCTCTCCGTTCGCGTTCTGATCGGGGTCACCGTGTTTCCCAATCGCGCTGCCCCATGTCGAGAAATCCGCACCCACGTGAGCATTGAAATCACCCATCAGGATATAAGAATCCATATCTGCAACCTTTTCAAGGGCTGCATCAACTTCATCTAAGAAAGCTGCGTACCCTGACTCCAGATTCGGTGCATACACCTGCACTAGAGCGAGAGTTGATCTTTCAAGCTTAAGCTTTAAGATCGCAACTCTCCCTCCTAACGGAATCCACTCCAATACTCTGCCTGACAGCCTGGGACTTGTGAGTATCCCCACTCCCGCCTGAGCAGACATTGAAGGTGCTACTCCCGACATGAAGAGTTTCCACCCATCTGCAAGGTCCACAGTTCTAGAACCCCTTTGCTTTGTTGAGGAAACACCAACTATATCTAGTCGATATTTAACAGCCTCCCCAACAAGCTCCAGGTCTTTTCCCGTGAGCGAAGAGATGTTCCACGTGCCTATCCTAAGTCGATGCCGTTGTCGAGTAACCGTAAGTCCACTTATGCCCCTATTGGTGCATAGCGCATCCACCCTCTGACCCCCATAATGGTTTGCGAGACCATTGACAGGAAGCTCGTAGCCGTTTCGGGTTAAACCCGGCCGACTGCCGAGCGTGACAAGCCGACCACCAGACGCTCGCAAACTGCCACCCTTCAGGCCTGGCTCCAAAGGGAGCCCTATTTTGACAGGCTTGGCAATATCCGAGGCTCGCTTTCTTCGCTTTGTCATCATTGGGTGTGTGCTTCGTTAGCCATGTCTAGGTGAACCTAGACATGTTGCCCGCCCCCCACCACGGGGAGGTCAGCTACATGAGGGGGCCGTGTATTTATATAAAAAATAATTGAAAAATTTAAAATATGAAAAAAGGAATAAAATAAAATTCAAAATAAATTCAAAATTAATAATATTCAAGAATATTTATGCATAGAAATATATATGTATATAACAATATATTTATCTGCCACACAGATTTTGACATAGGTATTAAAAGTCTGCAGCTGCAGTAAAAATCTGCAAAATGCAGACAAACCCGCACTTATGGCAACACTGACTATAACCCAGATTTTTTTCCTTTTAATGATTACGCAGATACTTTGAGAAGTTAATCAGATAAAAAAATAGAAAAAATTTACTCAGAGTGCGCGTTGTGAATACTCGCGACGTGTTACCAAATAACATCAAAATACAAAAGGGTTAAGAAAAAAAAAAAAACAAACAAGAGTGTTATCATCTGTCGGGCCGATGCTTTGATACCCTCCATTGCATACAAGTCATTCGCCTTGGTCGATTCTTATGGATCCACTCTTAGTGTGTGAGCTGTTATGTAGTGCTATTGAATTTTCAACGATAGGTCTAAGTTCATAAAATCACACCATAAAGTGGTTTTACAATATCCATCCTTGTAAACATCGCGCAAATAACTGAGATTATAAATGCTTTTCAATTTTGCCAAAAAGAAAGTAGAGTTCGGTTTTCAAAAAATATATAACTCTCACTCAAGAATAGTCCTGAGAAGAACGACCTTAGGGTCCTATATGGATTTGGTTCCCCAACTATATATTATATTTCTGACGAACTGCGAAAGTCATAATATCTAAATGGAACCGCGAAGCTTTCAGATTTACTTTAGTCCATCAATTTTTTTTTTTCGGCGCGGGCGTTAAGAAAAATGGGATAGAGAAGATAGGAGATTCCGATGCACATTGGCTGGCTTTAAATGTCTGTAAATTATACTGAATAGGAAAGACAGAGCTGGGCAAGACATTCCACATTTGTGTTGTATGGCTTATAAAATAATTGAGAAAGTAGTCAAGTTAGTAACCCATCACTTCTTTCTTCGTTTGTGCCTAAAAATCCATTATATCAGCAGCCATATCCCTAGATGTTGACCCACCCAACACTGAAATTTTATTTCGAAATGTAGAGACATTAAAGTGGCATGTTTTGATTGCTTAAAAAGCAAGTGGCAGGACCATCAAATAAGAACTTACGAACTGATAAATCCACATTTCAAAACACGTCAAATTGAAATATGCCACTCAGCCCAGTTGGAAATACTTGAAATTTTATTTAAGATTGACGGATAGCGCTCTACTTTCAAATTGATTTAGAAGTAGATATTGTGTCTACTACCTAATGTTTCTTCACAAACAATCCTTTGCAACATCCCCCCCGCCACACATTTGAATTTTCTCAATACAAAGGAGTGGATCTTAAATTGCTTAAATTCCAACCCCAGAGAGGCATTCCCGAAAACTCTACCATGAATCAAAGGAAAGCCATAAAGCTTAAATATCTTCTACGACCCATATTCAACTGTGGAATCTGGAATATCTTCTTTTATATTAATTTCATTACGCAAATGGTTATAGTGCTATCAAAGGATGATCCTAAACACGTCGAGTCAATTCGTATGGTCAAAAGTCACATTACATAATGACCACATTTAATCCTTTGCCTTGTGTTAGATAAATTAAAGTATACTGCAAGCCCAAAAATAGAAATTATAATGCGGTATAAGGATAATTATGTAGGTACCACAGAAAAATAGTTTTCCCCGAATCTACATAGTTTGTATTTGGTCATTATGCTGATTACCAGTTTATGCTCAGGCCATTAGTCAGCGACCTTTCGATATTAAGCCGACAAAAGGTTAGACTGTGCGCCAGCGGATAAATTTGCATTTTCGGGATACCTTCCGAAACTTTAAATCGGATATCTTTTGTCTAATCTCTTACAATAGTTTCCATTGTTTGGCTATTATGATGAAAAGCCATTAAGTTTCATCACGAAGGTTAAGGGGTATCAACAGATGCATAAAGCGGTTCAAGTTTTTCAGTCATTAACAGAGGACTGCAATTGAATATGGTTAATGGATATTATGCTGGCTGATTCTGGACCACCTGCTAGCAAGTTTAGCAGAGTTTTGCAAAATAATTCCTGGAGATATAGGTTGTATTCCTGGAAGTTGTGCGTAGCTAATGTGATTTTCATTGGCATACTCTTTGCCGTATATTTTCAGATTCAATTGGATCAGCTATAACTGTGGATGAGTTGTGGAAACATTATTTGAAACTTTTCAGCTTAAAAATGTTGAGAATGTTATTTTGTATGTGCCTAATACTTCTTCGAATTGTTTCAAGTATAACATAGGAAAGGGCTCCTCCCCAAAGGCGACCCCATTTTCCTAAGAATTTCGCTAAACTTTGGAAGTTATTTTGCAGTATCAATGTTTTTTTTTTGGTGTAGATCTTTTCCGTCTAGTATAGGTAAGAGTGCGGGTCAGTCGATATCACTAATTTTATACATTATTCGGGTGGAAGCAAATTTTCAAAAAACATGCATCGTAGCACGAGGTTTTTATGATGTGGCATCTTCTCATTGGAACCAAATCTTCTTTTGGCTTAATTGATCTAATTTGGGCACCAGAAAATGTTCTCAGAATATCGCCTCTAATAACTTCAACGAATTATGGAACAATGATGCCACCGTCAAGTCATTGTAAATTTTAGAGCTCTTGTTCTAAACAGCTGGAGGCAACGTGCAGGCGATAGCAGACGCAGAGGTTCAAAAGCTATAGTTTATCAGAGACTCTACACGGGTTACGAACTCCTTAAGTAGTTAAAGTAAGTAGCATCTTTCAAACAGAGACACTATAGCATCGCAGCAACATTCCTATTTTGAATGTAACTATCTTCGTAGACTAGCTGGCAGGTCTTATTGTATTATCCCACAGAGTTGTAGAGAACTGTCGAAGCTTCTTTAAAAATATCAGTAATAGAGAATTTCAAGGTGGATTGGACATAATAATATCAAAGGCAAAATTTGGATTAGCGATGAACTCAAATGAAGCCATCGATTGGCCACTGTATGCGATGATAAACGAAATAATTAAAAAAAAAATCGGCCAAGTGCGAGTTCCGTACTTGGCGAGAGTTGGTGTCTTGAAGACGTCAGTGTGTCGGTTGTTCTTTGCCCTAGGTACAATATTAAACATTTTTTTGTATGAAGGAACATTTTTTCTTCACCAAATTAATAATTACTCCAAAACCAGCTGATATACTTAGTGTTACCATTGGTATCTGTCGTTTATCTAGAGGTTATTTATACCTTACCCTGATATTGTGTTCAAATTTCAGCCTTCTACGTCAATTAGTTCTTTAGATCTAGGAACAAAATTGGCTCAGTGGGTTGGTACAGAAGGACAGACATCGTATCGAAAACAAAAAGGTTCCGTTTTGTCCCTATGAGAACGGAACCTTAAAAAGAAAATAGACTGTAATACTGTTCGAAACAATAGGGTCCATGCAGAACGAATAAAATAACAAAAAGTCGTATGACTCTCACATACCACAACCATATGAATCTAGAAACCATTGACCTATTTAGAAGTTGCGAAAAATAGGAAGAAATAAAGGCGATCAAACAATTTGTATGCCACTCTCCTGAAAGGCTATTCAGATATCTGGGGTCCTGGTTCTTCGAAAACCTATCTAATCTGACGACGCAGAAAAATCTTCTCAAATTTACCAAAAGCACTAACTGGTTTAAGCAATCAGAAATATGATAAGTCCATTCGATTATTTAAAGGTTTTGCCTGTGCACGAAGTGACTCACAATGGCTAGATTGCTGTAGGTAGATAGAAGTAATAAGTTTATATGTCTACTAGCTACGATACAAGTTCTATTCTTACTCTCCGCATTTAGCGGCTTGATGCAGTATGTTATTAGATCTTTGTGGTTTAGACCACAAATTTTGCCACGGGATACCCATGGCTCTTGCACCAAGGCGATGTCTATGTTTCTATCACCTAAGAGATAGACGAGGTTAGCGCTAGCTGCTATGCTGTGGCGCAGGTTTATTTGAACAATCTTCATATTGGTCTTACCTGATCATCCTCCACCCCCTCTTTCTCTCTGTTCTTTCCGTAAAGGGTCGAACCTTGCGCCGGGTAATTCCAGTGCGAATCTTGTTGTTGAACTTCCTCAGCAAGGGCATGGATTTGTGGCTGAGTAGAACCACAATTTCAGTGCCCGCCTCGGAATGTTCGCCAACCTCGAGTACCTCCCAGTTCTCGCTCTGGAGTTCCGGATTGAGATGTCGGAGGTTTCTTTCTATCCTTTCCTTCGGGATATGCGGGCCGGGAATTGAAATCCGACATTTTGGTCGAGTGAACTCCAACAGGTCCTTCTTTACAACAAGTCACAAGTCGGCGTTTGCCCATGGAGCCTGTGTTTTCGCGACAAAGGTCTTCAACCAGTTCACCGTGAACTCATTGTCACACAGCAGGAGCTTAAAGCCTTTGTAGGTCAAGAGTTGCTCAAAGAAGGGGGTTTGTACCTTTTTGTTAACGATGCTCTCGTTAACGCCATCCAGTATGCGCAACTCTATGAGCCTCTATTGGTCTTTACTCAACTTGCTTACTGAAGTCTACAATCGCCACCTGGAGGTTGGGGTTAGCAATCATTGCCAGCTTGGCAATCTTGACAACCCTACTCGATGGTGGCGATATTGTATTATCGTGCCTGCCTCTCTTCGAACTTCCCGCCATCGGCCCGGGTGCTCGTCCGGGGACTGCCTCCGCGTCGATTGGCGGTCGCTTGAGTCTGTCCGAGACTGAGGTGGATGGCAAAAGGCTTTCCCTCCTCGTCCCGACCAGTCCTCCAGCTGTTCGCCTAGGCGTCCTTGCCGTACGTCTCCAATCGGACTGGGTTTAGATTTAGTGCCCTTCTCCTGAACGTTTGGGACTGGTTTGGGTCTAACCTAACCTAAGTAATATACCTGGGAATAGTACATTATTCCATTGCTAATGGAAGCTCGATTGCACTAGCACTAACATTTTTAATAGTAATGAAATTTCACTTCCATTAGCAGTAAAAATTTCAATGCCAATAAAATTTCACTTGCATTAGTTCAGTGCTACTTAAATTTCAATTTCATTACCATTCATTATGACATTTTTAATGTTAATGCAAGTTTATTTTCTTTAGAAGCACAATTTTCAAAACAACTTTCATTAGCATTGAAATTTTGAATGGTAGTGCAAACGAGCTTTCAGTAGCATTGAAATTTTGAATGGTAGTGCAAAATCAATGTTAGTGCTTAAGAGCTTAGGTAGTAAATATTAAGACTAACAAATTGATAAATAAATTGCT
This sequence comes from Cheilosia soror, assembly GCA_949372485.1. Lineage (NCBI taxonomy): Eukaryota > Metazoa > Arthropoda > Insecta > Diptera > Syrphidae > Cheilosia > Cheilosia soror. The sequence continues at coordinate 30,864,434 of OX443561.1, read as the reverse complement.
ATCAAACCAGAAATTTAAGAGAGCCGTTCACGTAGTCACGATCGTAAGGTCTGTTGAATATTTCTAACTAACTTGTCATCATCTAGTCTCTATGACTGTCATACCCTATAAATAGCCGTTAAACCTAACGACTGTCCTTACAATCGTCTCAACTTAAATGGGCTTTAAAGGGCAACAAAACCCCAAAAAGAACTTCGCTTAATGCAACTAAATAAGGATTTTCAATGAAGTATTTGATCCTCTTTCTTGAGGCTTGAGGCAGGTTAACCCGGGACTGTTACGCTACCAAAGTATTTAAAAAACTGCGATAAATCTCACTATATAAAACCGTTTGTCCATACCCAGTTAAGGGCTAGAAAGCTGAAATTTTAAACTTTAATGGCCAAAGTGAAGACTTTGGAAAAATTCTAACGCCAAGTGGTTTAAAACGGGGGTCAGAATTTGTATGGGAAAATTCTTATTTTCCATCCGATCGACTTCAAACTCGGTTTGTGTATTCTATAGAAGAAATAAGGAAAACTTGTTCCTCAGATTTTTAAAAAGTTGCTTATGGGCCAAGTTATTGGCGGCGGGAAAAGAGGAATTCAGCTTTCTTCGGGAAATATTTTTTTTTTTTCACAGCAGGTACTTCTTTAACGCGATCAAAACAGCGGTTAAATCCTAGTTGTGCAAATATTGTATTTAGTTTGTAAGAGCAAATTAATTGCACATAAAAAAAAATCTCGTTAAAAAAAATCACTCATTGTTGCCGTACTCCATTTTAAATTTCTCATTGACATTCAGGAATATCTTAGAAATTTGGTGCAAGAAGTGCCACAATCGGTGTTCTAATATTTTACCTCACGAAACAAATAATAAAACATATAACCACTTAATGGATTGAAAGACGACATACGAACGATCAATATTAGCACACTATATTTATTACAGTATACCCCGCAGAAAAGGATCACAAAGTAATTTTCTCACTGCATTAAAGAAGTCTCATATTTTTCACTTTCATCTAAAGTGACAGTTTTAAAATATTTTTTAAGGACCTGGATATCTGAATACCACTACCTGTCAGGTAAAAGCACACTTTTCCATATCAAACACTCATAACCACGTCAATGCTGCACTAAGTATTAGCCTCTTATAGTATGCGAACTAAAAAAAAAAGAAGCAAGTATACGCCACCGTATGTCTACAAAAGCAACTGCACTGAAAATTAACATAATTAACCCATTTAGTGCAGTTAGCCGAGAACTTCAACGTATGTATGAGCGAAAATTGTGAGTTTAGTTTCCAAATACCCTTCAAAAAAGGTACCTATGTACTTTATGAAAATGCACTCACAAAAAAAATATGCATCAACAATAAAACGAGAAAGTAACAAAATTTGGCGGTAATTTTTCACATCAGCCTACGGCCACACAATTAAAGTGGCAACACTGTCGCTTAAACACACATGTCACACCAACACAAGTCCATATAGCGCTCAATCCTAAGCAAACAGTATACACTGTGCACTGTGTTCCTTTTTGTTCGTTAAAAGCTTTCACAGACAATACAAAAAAAAAAAAAAAAAGACAGAGTCCCGAAAATAAAAGTAAACGTAACAAGAGCAAATCCATTACGGCAGAAGGATATCATGTTCCGAATGGGGAATTATCTTTTTCCTTATCCCTTTTATTTTTGCTCATCCTTGAAGTGGGTACTTTCTCTCACCTTGAATCAGCAGGAGTGCGTGTATTCCGTGTCACTGGGCAGATGTTCCACTGTGAGGATGGTCGTTTGTTTTAATTTCTTTCTAGGTATTTAATCCAGAAAAGGAAGACGACGACAAAAAGGTAAACACTTTCACGAGAATATGCACAGAAATTCAACAAAAAAAGGATTCATTCAATTTGGATAAAGAATTAATTTTTTTTTTATCTTTCACTCTCACCACCACTTTGCCAGGGTGACACTGAATTTCAAGGATATAGCGAAGCACAATTGCACCAATGCAGCGACGAAACCTTGAAAGTGAAAACGACTTTTTTTTTTAACTTCAAACACTTGCTTGGACCATCCCCAATCGTGAGGTGGACAGAGGACAGAGGACAGAAACACTCAATTTAATTAGACTACACTATAGAATAGTAAATTAAATTTTGCATATAAACAAATAGGAATTTTTTTCTAGATAAATATTTAACGGTCTATACGGTTTGAATCGCGTACCTGTTTGTCGTCACTGGCGCTACGACACCTGTGATATCCGAATCACGACTGAGCTCACTGATGGCTTTGTTGCCAGCAACAGCCTCCTCCGCAGAAGTTGTTGTTACCGATATGGTCACTGTTGAGGTTGTTTCCAGCGTTCTCGTCAATGATGCTGTTGCTGTTGGCCGTCTTTCAGCTGTGGTAGTAGTGGTGGTGGTAGATGTTGGAGCAACTACGTCGACGACGACAACGACTGTTGCTGGTTCATGGTGAGTAGGTTCGGCGGAGTTGGAGGCACTCTCCGTACTCACTTGGAGTAAGTCTCCACTGTTTATGTTGCAGTTTGTTGTTGGGATGATGGTTTCATTGACCTGTGGATTGTGTGCAGACTTCTGGTGTGAGCTTTCACCATCGTTGGGGGGCTTGGGAGCATGTGGAACCTGTTTGCTGGGCGCACACTCAACACTTGTCCGCCGTGGAGAGTTAATGTTGCTAGCAGATGATGTGTTGCCAATAATTGGCGATGTGAGTGATTCTTCTGATTGGCAACATGTATCACAACTGATGGTCGATTTTTGCTTGGTTGCTGCGACTGCTTTGGGACTTGTAATAGTCGCTGTTGCTGCTAATGCATCGGTTTTCGTTTCTGTATCCTTTCTGTGGTTAGTCGTCGTTGCAGATGCTGCTGCAGTAGCTGCATTTTGCGGCGAAGAGAATGGGGTTGTTATGCTGCTGCTGCTGGTGCAGGGAACTTGATCCTGGAATTGGAAATTGGTATACGAATTTAGTTTTATGTGGGTGGAAAAAGTTTTATTGTGCGGTTCTTTTAAGCATGTGTGCATATGTGTAGTTCTAATTAAAATTGATGATGGAAGCGTTTGCACGTGTTATTTAGTCGGCCGGTGGTATGTGAGATGGGGGACCTAATCAATTAGAGATTATACTAACGAATTATGCTAATCATTCAGTGAATGGGGGTTTAGTTACATTTCGACTGAAATGTGATTGGAATTTTGCTGGTGCTGTAACAGGCGAGAATGTTCCCATTTTCTGCCATCTAAGTGTACATACTAACTGACCTTCGAAATCATTTGGTCAGTGAGTATTTGTGTGGGTGACAATAACAAGTGTTATATCACTCGAAAGGTAGCTCTATTTGGTTTAAATTAACAGGAGTGCATGTATTTCGTGGAACAGGGCAGACGATCTACTCTAAGCTGAGTTGAATGGCGGCGAAGTGGTATGAAAGTTATCTAATGCATACTGAAGTGGTATGGTGCCATCGATTCATCAGGTCTTAAAATGTGGAATTCTTGATCGTCTCGCATGTTTTTTTTTTGGTTCCGGGTAAACAAAAATACACATCTCTAATGCTTCTGTATATGCATCTACGAATCCACGTCGTCACCACCCACTTGCCAATCGAAAATTAAACTTGTTCGATACAGGAGGCACCATACTAGCAACATCTTACCTGAAAAATGCAACCTCGACTCCACTGCGCTTTAATGCACGCGTGTACATTTGTTTACATAGCGATAGCCACCCGCCACCCCACTGCCACGCCACTTTAGTGAGCGCCTTTTTTTAAACATGACCGTTTATTTGAACTTTTAAGCGTTGTAGTCCACTGAAGGCTGTTGTCAAACACAGAGAGTACCTCGTGATTGCTGGGAAATGGAATTATGTACTCATATGCGCGAATGCTAATGTTCAGAACACAGTCTGTGGCAGCAGCAAATGTACAATACAAGGGAAACCATTTCCGAGACCTACTGGCCGGAGATGTTTAACTTGATGTTATCAAGTCGACTTTAAGTCGATTACAAACTGGTGGACTCTGCCGGAATCCCTGTAGGTTTGTAGGTATGTAGGTATGTACAGTACATGTGTAATTCGAAAAAAATAATTCGCGAAAAATTTAATTCTTTAGATATAAGCTGGACTAGATGGAGCTGGAGAAAAGCTGTCTTATATCACCACCGGCTATTTGAAACTGATGCGGTTTTGAAAATCTCATTTAAATCGTCATGCCTCTGATGGAAGCTACAACTGCAGTGACTCTGTAAGGAAGGTAGAAAACCGCAAAATCTTTCACTCAAGACAAATTTGAATGAAGACATGAACATTTCACGGTCTAAATAAAAAGAATATAAATATTTTTTTTCGAAAAGGCGCTCTATGTGAGACCAGTAGGTTGTTCTCCAAAAATTGCCAATTGGTTTTGTCAAACTGAAGTAACTTACAAAATCTGATCGTACCTACACTGCCACTTCTCGTGAACGTCTGATAAACATCCGAGAGTATGTATATGTACAATTCTCCTGAAAAAGCGTCTCAATTCAGCCGTTCAGACGTTCTCAACGCCGCGTCAAACAGATAGCTATTATCAAATTCTCTCAAAATGTCAAACAGCTCGGATTACAAATTATTAATTTTATATACCGCTCCGCGTCAGAGAAATAATCTGTGATTTTTCATAAGAGAGCGTTTGACCGCCGCGGTGAGCTCAACGTGGCTCTGACAACGCGCTCTGTGTGACAGGGGATGTGTATTGCAGTATTTTACAACGCAGCGGTGAAACGCGGCGTTAAAACGCGCTCTGTTTGATGGAGCCTTTAAGGTTTCGTCAAACAGAAAGCGTTTTTAACGCCGCGGTGAGATTATTTTACGCGGCGGTAAGACTATTTTTACACGGCGTTCTCAACGCCGCGTTAGACGACGTCAAACATATAGCTTTATTCAAATTCTCTCAAAATGTCAAACAACTCGGATTACAAATTAATAATTTTATTTGCCGTGCTACGAAATTCCCGAAAAAGAAAAAAGAACATTCTTTTTTCATTCATTTGCAATTGTCTCCCATATCACACTTTAAAATAATCTTTTTATACATTTCATCAACCATATCGTAAAGATATGGCTAATTTCTTTCAAATTTTATTAATATTTTCATTTGACCCTACGAAAATTACTCTCACCGCTCCGCGTCAGAGAAATAATCTGTGATTTTTCACAAGAGAGCGTTTGACCGCCGCGGTGAGCTCAACGCGGCATTGACAACTCGCTCTGTATGACAGGGGATATGTATTGCAGTATATTACAACGCGGCGTTAAAACGCGCTCTGTTTAATGGAGCCTTTAGGCGCCAAAACTTGATAGTGGTTGTTTGTAGATAGGTTAAATAAAAGTATTTTTTACAATGGGAGGAGGTCTATCTCGCTTCGTTTAGGCGGGAGAGGTGATTTAAAAAATAAAAATAAAACTTGAAATGAAAATAAAATATTAAACAACAATGGCAACACCTGGAATAAAGAACTTCAGGATTTTTGAAAGCCCAGAATCTGTTCTTTCATATTATTTTAAAATCAAGTTATTGCAGTTTTTGAAAAAAAAAAAAATGCTTTTAAACTTTAAATTTAAGGAAAAAAATAAAAAAAGTTTTATGCTGATTTTTTCAATACTGATAAAATAAATACTTAATTTGTTTTAAGTTTTTACTGTCTAAATCAATTCTTAATCGAACACTGAAAACCAGATTGATTTATGTCTTCTAATTTTTGAGAAAATGGAAAACTACTTTTGTCGCTCCGCTAAGAGTACCACTTGTTACCCTTGCACCTTGAAATGGGTATGTAAATCCCCTGCTTGGGGTCACTGTAGGATTTGGAGTGGGTGCGAGATTTTTTGTATGTAAAGTTCGGAACTGCACTTTTTTTTTTCTTTCAGAAAATATGCACTGAGACCAAAGTGAAGACTTTCAGTATTCTGCTGGAAACTCATTTTTGGGTAAACCTGATAACGGTTGACCTGCCTTTGCGGGTTTAAAAAATTATGTAAGCTGACATAAAGCATGTTTTTTTGAAACCTCGCCAGCCAGACGTTCATTTGGAAAGTTGCCAGCACAATTGCCAGCAAGATGAAGCATCAGCCGAATGAATTTAAGAAATACGCCTAAAAGCATACCAGTATTTCGTATGAAGCCATCAGCCGAATGAATTTAGGAAATACGCCTAAAAGCGTACCAGTATTTCGTATACAATTATGCATTTGGTAGAGATATTTGATAAATTCTGACAATTTTCTCTGGAATGTTGTGTGTATCAGATAAGAACGCCATTATGATTTAAGCAAATTGTACGAAAATTCTAGCTACTTATTGCTTTCAGCGCCACCTGTTTGTTCATTGTGAATTGAATTTAGTCAGCTGCCAGCCATCAACTTTCCGGCTGGGGAGAAAATCAAGAATTGTTGCCAGCAGGTCGTTGTTTTAATTAGCATGTGAAATGTGCCTCAACTGCCAACTACTGGGTGGCGAGGTTTCATAAAAACACAAGTGTAGTTGGTGTACTGCATTGGTAGTGAGAAAAGATGTCGCTATCGAATGGCACTGATGGAGTGTACTCAGCTCCAGCTCCAGCAGAGTATATAACCCAGTTGCTTTCAACTTTAAGGAAAATCTTCATTGAGTGGCAAATATTCCAACACGTTGGCTTACGGTTCGGTCGGATGGCTTTTATACCAAATATTTTAAAAGATGACTACTCCCTCACAAAGGGTTTCAGACCTATGTATAAGTCGGTCTTGGTTCTTCGTGAAAAGCTGGAGAGACTGATCAAGATTGACGTTTGCGGATGTGCGCTGAGGATGCATTGTCTATCTGAGATATCACGTACTACATATCAGCGAGAAAAATTCTATGAGTCAGCACTTCAAAATGAAGTACCTAGTTAATAGGACAGAATACACCATGGGCATTATTTCATTGAAATAGAGGGCGCTTTGATAGGTGGATGTGTAACTCAGCTAGAAAGTATCGGATGGATGAGATAGGGATCAGGGCAATGTTGATGTGTCAAAACTTTGTTTGTGGGCTGTCATGTTATGGCAGGAGTTAATAGCGGCAGCCACAATGTGGGGTCTTATCTCCACAATTATAATGATCAAGGAAATAGCGCCCAAATCAATTTGGAAATAACGTCCTAAAAAAACTCGTACAATTTGTTGTTGCAAAATTTTTCGTGTTATTTCCTTTCCAGGGTTCGTTTTTTCTGACAAGCAGTAAAGCCCAAAATAGTAAGTGAAAAAGCACAAGCAGTGGAATAAGTATGGGAGCGTGCTGCTTGGATTTTCTGTTGGATTTTGGAGTTGGTGGAAGTTTGCACTGCAAAAAACCAACAATATATCCAATTTCGCATATACTCCAAGCTGCCCCCCCCATACGTATTAAACTGCAAATTATTTTTGGGCTTCATTTTGTTGCGGCGCTATGCATTTTTTTTTTGGTATTATTTCCAAATCGATTTGGACGTCGCAGGTTCGATCCCTGGCGGGGAACAGTAATTCTCTGTCACTGGCCATAAAAGAAACGAATTATATCAGACCATCCAATACTTCCCCCACAAAAGGGGACACAACAATTGTAAAATAAATACTCGGACGATGTCGCCATACTTTCTGGCGGAATGTCTTTGCTAACGCGTAGATATGGCCCAAATCGATTTGGAAATAACGCCCAAAAAAAAACTCGTGCAATTTGTTGTTGAAAAATTGTTCGTCGTTTTGGGTGTTATTTCCTTTCCAGGGTTAGTTTTTTTTGACAAACAGTAAAGCCCAAAATAGTAAGTGAAAATGCACAGACAGTGGACTAAGTATGGGGGGGTGGCTGCTCCCCTGCAACCGCCCTGGTTGAGTTTTCTGTTGGATTATGGAGTAGGTGGGAGTTTGTGCTGTAAACATACTCCAAATCTGACAGAAACCCCAACCAGGGGGGTTGCAGGGGCAGCATGCCCCCCCCCAATCGTATTAAACAGCAAATTATTTTTGGGCTTTATTTCCATCTTGTTGTTTTTTGGGCGTTATTTCCAAATCGATTTGGGCGCTATTTCCTTGGGCTTTATTGCATAACGTCCGTAGATATAGACTCTTAGACATGGTCGTGCACTTTTCCGTTCAAAAAACTTGATAAACTGATGTTTCTTTTTTAAACTGGAGTACGACTAGCTCTGCTTTATTTACTACCCTTTGATACTTTTATCAAGGGCTCTATAAACTACTCAAAGCAGTCAGAGTCTGAGTCTGGATTGGGATGTAGTTAAATCTTTCCGGATGACTCTAAAACTAGTCAAGAGTACGGTGCTGGTGACTTGGTGAAAACCGAAAACACTATGTTTCACTTTCATCCTTTTTCAAGCTTGCCTCTGTTTTTCAAGCAGAGTTTTATGCTTTCCTTATGGCTCACGAATATATTGTTCGAAATATGTGGCGGGGTTGGAGTACCTGCATATGTAGTAACAGTCAAGTTGTGCTGAAGGCGTTGCTCAACCCTAGAGCCCATCCCAAAAAAAAATAGGAGCTCTCTAAATTCGATCATAAGGCTATAAGTCAAAGCCTTTTGTCTGTGTCCCAGATCTCTCTGGGATTGCGGGAAAGAAAATCTCAGATTAGAGTACTAAAACAAGGTTCAGGGGATATCTACCTTTTCGACACTTGAACTTGCGGTTGGGACTCCTGCGTCAGCGGTTGTTAATAAAGGTCTGTTATCTAAGTCACGATTTGACTTGTCCACCAGCAAGCTGTCTTATTGGTAAAGCCCAATATTTCTGTCGAAAATACCTTGCAAGACCCAGCAACTGGAATGGGTGTTGTCGAGCTGGCTTAAATTAATCAAAAATGTAACAACATTGTCTATTCATAGCTTTCTTATATGGGAACTATTTCCCGCACGTTTCTTAACCCCACTTTCATCCCACATGGCATGCTACCTATTGTTCTGGGAAAACCAGTGCACCAGAACTTTCCTCGTAATTTCCGACGGAATTCGCCAAAACTTTGCTTTGACTTTCATCGGCGAAAAGAATCTCAACCCCAAAGACGAAACCTGTGCTAACTGTGTGCAGAACTGTTTTTACCACCAATGCGCAGTGGCATTCTCTAATTAGCAACTCCACAGATATGATAGACAAAATAAATAAAAACAAAGTTTCCAACTATACTCACTTTTTGTCTCCGACGAGGACCAACGCTAAGAGATTCTTCACTGCGTGCATCATAAAAGACATCGTCATCCTCATCAGCGTCGGGGGTGGTTGTCGACGTCGTAGTTGCAGTGGTGTTGCTGCCTTTATCAGTGGCAACTTCGACAGTGGCATCCTTGAATTCCCGCTCATTGTGTGCGGTTTCAATTTGATGTTCATTGGATCGTTGTCTTCCAACAGACGACGCAGCGAGTGCTGCTATCGGACTACGTCTTCCTGATGCTTCAATATTTCCAAGACGGCATCCTGCCACCGTTGTACTATCGCTATCATCCTTCTTCGGCAGGAGGTTGTTGTTGGCGGCTTGCTTGTCACTAATCGAGGTGGGCGAAGACGATGGTTGTTGAGATTGTGCAACGTCTGATTGAGTCACCTTTTGTCTCGTTAAAGTGCTTCCACTCTCACCACTACCACCACCTGCAGCAGCAAGCTCTCTATGAGTTGCTGGCATCTTTGGTATTTTCTTCCTTTGCTTAGAATCAGCGTCATCCAGCTTCCTGGGGGTGGTAATTATTTTTCTTTCGCTTTCCATTATAGACATCGAGGCTGATTGTTCGATGGGACCTTGTTGCTTGTCGTGCTTTTCCTGTCGCTCTGGCTTCTCTTTGATTTTGATTAGTTTAGGACTGGGTTGGGGTGATGTTTGATGTTTGCCATTGTTGTTAGCACTGCTTTGATTCGTAGCCCCACCGTTGCTATTGGTTGCTTTTGGGTTTTTCTGTGTTGATGCTGTGCCTTTGGGTATTGCACCTGTGGGTGCGGTTGATGTTGATGTTGCTGTTGCTGTTACAGTTGCTGTGGATGCAGACGCCTTATGATGAGAGACCACACGATCGAGGGAAGCATATTCTCCACGGTCACGTGGTAGAGGTGCAGGTTGCTGATGGTGCTGTGATTGTTTTCGTAATGAAGAGAAACTCTGTTGCGGTATGGTACTCCTTGGTGCTGGTACGGGTTGATTGTGCTTCATAGATGGTCGCGCGGCAACTCGATCCTTGGCCAATGGAAGTGTCGAATACATGGATGGAGGTGGTGCTGGTGGTACTTTTATATTTCTAAATGGACTGCCTCGACCTTGTTGGTATCTGAAAATAAAATAAGAAAATAATGGATGCTGAATAGAATTTTGTGGAAATACAAGTTTAAAGGACGGTTGTAAAACAAAACCCTTAAAAGAAGCCTACGGCTAAGGGTAACTATGCGGCTTTGTGGTGAAATTTCGTTAGCAACGTGAAACGTCTGCCTGGAATACACCGCATTCTGTCCGGAAGTCTCATTGCCACGTGCGGGTATATACCTGACCCCTCACCATCACTGGTTGTAAAATCTTTTGTGCAATGTGCAAACCGACATTTTATTTTCGGGCGAAACTTTATGAAACTCCGGCCCGACATGTTCTCAGAAATGTTTAAAGCGTGTATGTAGTAGGAGGGCGTTTTTTCTGAACCCTGGAAGCGTAAAAACACTTGTTCTACTGTCAAAATGAAAGGGGAGTCCAAACGAACCATCGTCTTATTGTCCAACTAGCTGGACCCGTGCTCGCTTGCCCGCTCGCTCAAAATTATATTTGGTTCATTTCAAATTACACTGAGTGTTTCATTGAAATCTGTCCAGTAGTTTTCGCGCTTTTAGGAGAAAAAGAAAACTCCTCCCTCTTCTAGATCCAAGCAACTACCTACCCCAAACCTACACTGTTACCTATGCTAGTCCTTTGTTTTTGTTTGTCCTGTCGCGCGATCTCAAAAGTATAAACATCCATTTGTAGCAAGGTATATGGTATGTATATATTTTCACTTCAAAAAATACATTTTGCCTAAAAACTGTTCCTAAGAACGTGGCTATAAACGACATTGCCTATAGCAGTCTCACAGTCCTGAGAAACATTTTAAAAAAGTTTCATCGAAATCTGTTCAGTAGTGTTTGAGTTTTTAACGGCCAAAGGAAATTCCTACAGTTTTATTACATGTATAGATTTGATTCTATGATATATGTGGTAAAATTCTTGAGTGGATCATTTACAATAGGCTCTAGCTAGCAATTGCAACGGCAGGAGGCCTCTACCAAGACCACGATTTTCGAAATTCAAGATCTACCGTGTAGAGTAGACGATACCAATGCCACAATGCCGTGTTATAACCCTGGACGTACAAAAAGCCACTAATTTGGCGATTTGGGAATGTAATATGAGATGTCTTTATCGGATTGAAATTCCGGAATATCTCCGTAAAATGTTTACGAGGTACTCTGCGAGTGGGGTCTTGCTCTATGACTCTGATAAGGGAATAAAAGAGTACGAAGCAAAGGGCGGTGTTCCACAGAGATAGTTGGCAGGTCCCTTGCTGTGGAACGTTATTTTTGAAGAGAAGCGTCAATTATCGGGTTTGTAGAGAACATCGCCGTGATGATTGTCGGAAAAAACGATACAAGTTTTCGAACTGCACTCATGAGTTGCAACTTTAAGTAGCTGGCTAGCTAACGCCAGTCATAAAACGAAGTCAGTAGTAGGAAATTTCGCGAAACAATAACTTTTAGCGTAAGAGGGCATGAAGTAGTTTCTTAACCGTTTATTAAGTACCTAGGAGTGATTATTGACGCTCGTCTAAGCTTGTCAAAAGCTGCGTTAATGCACTTTCAAGGTCGATGACTTTGAGTAACATCCGAGTCCCGAAACAGTATACTACTTCTTGCAGGAGCTATTGGTTCCATTAGTCATGTACGCAGTAGAAATATGGTCAAGTGCCATGAAAGCTTTTGTACTCGAAATGAAATCCGTCTACCGTCTTAGCGAATTAAAAGTCGCCTGTGCATTTAGAACACTTCTACAAGATGCTTATATTCAAGCGCTTGGATTGTCATTATTTCAAGTGACATTTGGTGGAAACACATTCGGCAGTTAAGGAAGATTTAAACAGCGGTACAACGCTAAGAACCGAAAGAGTCCGAAATGGCCGACTAGACGACTGACGTCGACGATAAAAGAAGGTAAGAAATGACTCGCAGTATCGCAACCTGGGAATAACAAACGATTAAAAGAAATCATTAAAACCGAAAGATGAGCTTCTCGTTGCTGTAGTAAACGAACGGGAACCTTGCGGTCGTCTGACAATCGACCAGTGGAAATACGTTGAAGAAATGTTCCAAGACGCCCTGTGGAAAGAATTGTCCGACACGGAAAACGCGGAACTTCTACTTGACGGTGCTGGTTGGGAAGGAGGGCGCAAAGTTGTCGCTTGTGGAAACACTTCTTCGGTGGAATTTTTGAGAGGGTTCATCCTGGAGAGCAGCGACTCATGGGAAGGCATTAAACTCAAATGCATGACGGTGGCTGAGCTGGTATAGTACAATCCGCCGACGGCATGGGTTTGGGTTCCGTGCCCTTATACTTACCCAGAGAAGGTCCTAGGGCTTCTCCATGTGCAAAATCGGGAACTCAAAGCCGACACATGAAGAGTCCTAAAGACGGGACCACGGTGGCAATATGGACAACACTTCCTGCTGTCCCTAAATAAAAATATAAAAATATGGTTAAAACGACCAAGGCCAAAGACGAGAAGGAGCCCCCTGTTAAAGATGATGGAAGCGCTGCAGATAAACCTGCATCATAGCAGGCCAGCGACAGCCTGTTTGTTGGAGTACATCATCAAGCAGGACGTCGCAGCAATACTGATACAAGAGCCTTGGATTAGCAAGAACAACGTGATCCAAGGTCTCAAAAACAGGAAATACAGGTTGTTCTATAAGGGAGAAGGTAAAATCAGGACTTGTATATCTTAGTCAAAAACTATATAAGGGCTTTTCTTTTGAATAATTACAGACAATTGGATTCACGTAATGGGCTGTGATGCGAACGCCCATAACTCTCAATGGGGCAGCAGTGACATAAATGCAAGAAGTGAGTGTCTTTATGATTTTATTCGAAAGATATTCGAATCAGACCACCATTGTTGGGTCTCTTTTCGTCTCCCTACCACTATAAACCCTACCCAGAGAGACTCTCTGGACTTCTTCAGAGTTCTTCCCTGAGTTCGATTTCTAGTGCTAACGCTAGCATCTGTTTATATGAAATCTGTTTCATCCAATGGGTCTCGACCCAATGTTTTCCCAAGATCCTCATTCTTCTGCCAGCCAAAGCCGGACATTGACACAATATATGTGCCGCTGTCTCAGATTCCTCCAGGCATAGCTTACAAGTATCATCTTCTCTAAGGCCCATCTTCCTTAAATGATACCCGAAATTATCATGACCTGTAGTTAACGCCACCACCCATTGCAATGTTCCTCGACTCATGCTTAGAACCTTTCTCTGAGTGGAGCAGGTCGGCCATTGTATTGCCATTTTAGCTCGTCTACATTGTTCCACGGTTGACCACCTTCTCAGGTGTTCTGCCGTGATCCATTTGTGAATCAGCTGTTCTACCATTCCTCTACCAATTGGAGAGAATGGTTCTGGTCCCAGCAACTTTTCAGTTGACCCCTGTTTTCAAAGGGAGTCCGCCTTTTCGTTGCGGTCGATCCCTATGTGTCCTCGTACCCAAGTCAGTATTATCGGATTTTTAGATGAACACTTATTGAGCTTGAATACACATTCCAGTGCCAGTGATGTTGTGATGGTTGTCCGCTCCATGCATCTAATCACCGCCTGGTTGTCCAGTGCTATTAGGAGATTCCTTCCTTCCACCTGACCCTAATCTCGTTTTTGACAAGCTCCAGGATCCTTTTGTGTCCATAGATGGTACCCCTATTGTGCCATTTCGCATCTCGATGCAGACGAAGTGCTGTTAGGGCCGCTGTTTTCTTAATAAATAAGTCTAGCGGTAAGATCCCTAAGATTACTTCCAATGCGCATGTTGGTGTTGTGCGTATTGCACCTGTAATTCCTATACATGCTAAACGCTGGACCCTATACAGGTGCTTCTTAGCAGTCTTCTGGGAGGCTTTCGCCCACCATACAACCGAAGCGTAGGTGATAATGGGTCTAGTAATCATCGTATACATCCAGTATGCTGACCAAGGAGAGAGTCCCCACCTAGGGAGGAGGTTCCCTTGTCTCCAATACAGATAGGTTGGTAGTTGGAAATTGGAGGGTTGTGGACGAAACGTCTAAGTCGGATCATCGATGGACACGCTTCAAATTAAACTTCCATAGTAGGGCATGTAGTTTTCATAGGAATCCTAAAAAAGCAGATTGGGCTAAATATGCGGTAGTGGTAAATCAGCATCTTGACACCCAGCTCAGTCCTGGCAATACTCGGATAGGGCGGTGGAGATGATAAACAAAACACTTACAACCGCATTTGCCCGGAAAATAAGACACCAAAAAGGGTACAGCCGAAATAGTGGAATAGGGAGATACGTCTGAATTTGAATTTCTATGTGATCCAGCTCCGGTCGGGTCCCAATTGGCTCCGTTGTTTTCAGTCAAAACCAATAAGTATTGAACTTCGAACGAGTTGAGCCTTCAAGACCATTCACAAATGATGGAGTCGAATTTTTAGGATCAGTCTGCAAAAAACCTATATACGTGGGGAACAACCAATACATTTTCATAACCAGAGTCGTTCCGCAACTCAAGACCAATAACACCTATCTGTCGATGGATCCAAATGGTTCTCCAAAAAGTTCTCACCCCCGGACATCTCCTGATTGTAAATATGCAAAATCTGGGTCTACCCGGAACCCAGTATCCAAAATGAACCTCACATCATAACAAAATGATTATCTACCTCATCAATGTCCTTGAAGCACTCCTGCGGAAATCAGTACCTCCGAAATCGTAACATAAATTGCAATCAATATGGAAAAACTCACCTTCCAGAGTGCGCCTGCTGCTGTTGCTGATGCTGTGACGGTTGCTGACTGCCGCTCGCTCCATTGTAACTCGAGTCGACGGCACTGTTCCTCTGCAACTCGGCTTGATAAATGCTCTTCTTCACATCGTTAACATGCTTGAAAAAGTCCTGCGCATACTTATTCTGCTTCAGATCCAAATTGCTGTCATTAAAATACTCATATGACTTTTGGCTGCTGCTGCTCTTCCTTCCGTAATTCAAGTCATCAAAATCCGAGGAAAAGTAGCTCGATGAACAGTCACAGTTGCGGCACTCGTATCGACATGTATCCGAGAAGCTACACTTTTCCCCATCCAAACTGCATCGCCTGCACTCAAATGCGAACCGGCAACTCTCCGAGCTGCCAAAGTATCGCCGCTGTTGTGTCGAATAGGAGAACATCGAATCGCCCAGACTGGAGTCGCTCACCTCGCCGCATCGAAAATTCCTGTTCGACGTGTTGTCACTGCTCCTTAATGAGTATTCGCTGATGATGGATACCTTGGAGTCGCTTTTGTACATTTTCGGTTCAGTTTGAGTAAGGATCTGTGACCCACCCAAATGGCCACCCAGGCGGTACATGCGATAGTTTGGCGGCGGCGGTTGATGATAGTGGTCAGCAGACGTTGAAGCTTCCAGTCGGGCCATTGTGTTGTATTTATGGTGCAACGAGTCACTGGATGACGATGACTTTGTGTTGTTTACTCTTATACCCCCTCCACCGCTGATGATATACGCCGTTGGTGGGGGTTGTCCCGAACCGCCATTCCCAGCCGTTATCCTTGAAGTTCGTCGGGGTTGCGGTATCGGTGGCAATGCTGGATGCTGGTAATGCGATTGCGGTTGCATTTGCTGAAGCGTATGATGAGGCGGCAGATGCTGTTGTTGTTGTTGTTTCTGTGGCACCTGCTTGTGACTTTCCGGTGGCTGTTGGAACTGCAAGATGGGATTGTACTCACCCGTAATAGCAACAGGGGTGGTTTCAATTTTATATACCCCCGGGTTGTTTGGATTGTACGATTGAAATTCAAGGATATGAGCAGCGGGTGCTGTTTGTTGTTGTTGCTGCTGCTGTTGTTGTTGTTGCTGCTGCTGCTGCATTTGCTTAGAGTGCTTCGATGTGCTGGCAAAAGAGTTGCGGTTGTCGTTGCGACCTAGACTGCCAAATTGCTGTTTCGATTTAATATTATCCTGCAGGCAATACTCGCAATCCTCTTTGGTACACTGCTGCATACACAGCTCACAGTCGGGGTAAATGGAATGTGCCGGTTGTTGGCTCTGACTAGGGGGCTCCTCGGTATCAGAGGGACGGTCCTTGAAAAAGATCTCCTCGTAGATGTTTTCCTCGCTGCGAGAGATGTGTTTTTTCGAACCCAAGCCACTGGTTAATGAATTGCGTTGCTTTTCTACGAATTTCTTCGACGATTTGAGTCCCTCCTTGAGGAGGTAATAGTTAAAACTCTTGATGCCAATTTCGCCTTTGAGAAACTTTCGTCCGATTTGCATTTTTGTAGAGTCCTTTCCGCGACCGGAGAACTCGTCCTCATTCCCAGCCTTCGATGATTCTCCTGGATGGCGTTCAATCCAGCCATCCACTTCTGGACTGGGCTTGGGAGCTGCTGTGGATTTTATCTTGGATCCACGATATGACCGATCAATGCTGGCCAATTTATATGGACCCTCAGCACGCTCCATTGAGCGTCTACCCGGTTGGGAGTTGTCCAGTGAGAGGTTACGTTTCTGCTTCGAAGATCGATCGCGTTTTGTGTCTCTCTTCTTGGGAGATTTTTCAGTTCTCTCCGAGCGTTCCAAACTCCTGCCGCGTTTTCCCTTGCCAACATCCGGCGGCCCGTTATCCGAGCTACTTGACCCATCCTGCTCGTAGCTGCCAGAGTGTTTTACCTGCTGCTTCGTCGGAGCCTTGGGTCGTTTACCAAGGGAGCCACTAGTCGCTAGTGCTGCTTCGCTCTTGGCACCAGTTGATCCGCCAACAGAGACACTACTTCGTCGCAAAGGATTCGCCAAGTGACTGATGTCGTCTGTATAGGCAGGGTCGTCGTAAATTCGATCCCTCACTGTGGATTGTGAGCGGTCCTTTGACTGTAACGAAACAAGTGCAAACGTCAATGTTAACGGAAATGAATACGCGGAAGCACATCATTTTAATTGGAAACAAAATCCCTCAACTTACGATATAAGGTAAAAAAAAATCACAGGAAGCCCTGACAATGAAAGCAAAGATAAATTTGGTATCTCGGGGGGTTCTTTTATAATTTTACCTTCCCGACTCTTCAATTTACTCTCTGATCCCTTATCGATTAAAATTTCCCAGGGACTTCTACGGGGAAAGGCGAACCATTTTAATATTATAACGATAACGACGTGTTATCCTTTTCCTTGTTCATCAATTTTTCCATTTCCAGTGATAGGACATCACTGTTTAGGATGTCATACATCAAACAAAGGCGCACAGCAAAAATGAGCAAGCATAATGTGTGCTGGTGTGTCCTTGGTAAAGGGATGCATGTTGTCGGTAGAAAGAGAGATAATTTCCTCCTTTCAAAAAGCCATAAATGGTTATTTTTCCTTTTTTAGAAAAAAGCATGTGTATAGGGAGTGGGAAACGTGCTGGGGTGTGAAGGTTTTTCGATGAGAAGGGTTTTTTCAAGATATGAAGTGGAATCATTACGGAAGGCGTGTGAGATGGGGTTCGGTCTTATGACGGCTTTAATGCTTATCAATGATTTTTTTTAAGAGATAAGAATATCATTTTTAAATAGACCCATAAGAGTGGAAAAATATTTATTTTAATATGAGCCTTTGAAGGTATGCGGACTGGCCTGCCATTGCAGGCTTAATTTTTGTGTGTGATGACTATTTTGCTGTATATCTGATGACAAAGTCACTAGAAGGACTTCCAATGGTCACTAAACGAAAAAGAAGAGATGACTGAATTTAGTGATTTTAGGAGCGAACTCATTTGACATACAATGGTTTCCGTCTTCTGAGCTTAGCATTTATATAGTTCGTTCAAAAATGACCAACCCTTTCAGGTAATAAATAAATATCAATACAACTATGTACATATCAATAAAGCATCGGAACATCGCTTCGGAGTAACATTAAGCTTCGCAAAAAAAATCCACATGCGAACACCCGTCCGCCTATGACAGCATTTATAGAGACGAGCTATACAGAGCAATGTCTAGTTTTGACATCCCTGCCAAACTCGTCCAATGGACTCACAGCTAAATTTGATATCAAAAAATGATTTAGACAAGGCGATGCGTGACTTCTTTAATATCGTTCTTGAAAGAATAGTGAAAAACTCAAACGCTAACACCAGAGGCACTATCTTTCAAAAGTCCGTCCATCTACTGCTGCCTACGCCGACGACATCGACATAATCGGCAGGACGCAGCGTGCTGTCACTGGCGCATTCGTGAGTATTGAGACGGAGGCAGCGAAGATGGGTTTGGAGGGACAAAGTATATGGTGTCATCAAGAAAGGACACCCAATACCGACGTCTTGGACAGAATGGGACTATAGATAGATATAACTTGTACATAGTTAAGGACTTTGTCTACTTAGGCTCCGCTATGAGCTTAGGCAATGACACTAGCGCTGAGATTAAACGAAGAATGACTCTTGGCAATCGTTGTTTCTTTGGACTAAGAAAGCAACTGAGCAGCAAAGCCCTCTCTCGAACAACTGAAGTGACCCTTTATAAGACCTTAATCATCCCAGTCCTTCTCTAATATGGTGCAGAGGCATGGACGGGTACATGTAATAACGCTCAGTGTCATAACGCCCTGGGGTGCACTTTTAAAAGTGTCATACCGCCCGAGAGCCTTATGACACAAAAATGTGTGTCATAGCGCCCAAGGGCCTTATGACAACGGGCGTTATGACATGCACCCGCCATCGGCATGGACTCTATCAAAAGCGGATGAGGTTACTCTTTGTTGTTTTCAGTCTGCATAGACTGTGAATGGAGAAAGAAATACAACGACGAACTGTACGGGCTGTATAGCGACATCGACCTAGCCAGAAGAGTGAAGGTCCAACGACTGAGGTGGGTGGGTCATGTAGAGCGAATTGACGCGAATGCTCCGGCCCGAAAGATCTTCGAAACCACACCCGAGGGACGGCGAAGTAGAGGAAGACCGCGACTCAGGTGGCGCACGCAAGTGGAAAGGGACCTTAACCAAAACTGCGAAACTGGAGACAGCTGGCCAAAGATCGTTCTGGCTGGAGACGCTTGTTGTTTGAGGCCTAGGTATACCCCGGACTGCATATCGCCACCTTAAGTGAGTAAGTAAGAAAACCTGTCCAATTATTATCATAGAAAAGAGCTGCCACCTGCGTTTGCCAAAAAATTAGGTTCCATAGTCCTTACTTGTTTTTATAGCCAAATATTCTGTCAGATCAGGTACAGACAAAATTTGTAGTTCCTCGAGGCTTACATTCAAATTTGTACGAAATTGAAGATGAAAACTATGAGAACGCGTTCATTGACAGCTTTTTTTAATAAAAACCTTTTTATTAATTTTTTTTTTGTTACTGCTTTCTGCAACCTAGACACATATTTCACCCTCTACTATCAAGCTTTGTGGCCAATGAACTGCTGACAAGGTACCTCTACAACACGCTCTTAACAAGCACTTACGATGGGCGAATCGTTGTGGATTGGGCATAAAGCCCCCCTCAGAGTTTTTCCTCATCGTCAGGAAATAGAAAATCTCACATTTTGACATTCAATCTATCAATGGTACAAAATTGTCAAGTTCTAATGAAGCTACATAAGCTGGAAGACAAAAATGCAGCACTTTTCTCTTGCAATCGGGAATATGGGGCATATAACCTTGGTATTCTGCTCGGCCATAAGACCAGTAGTACTAACGGACACTTTGGTTTTGTAGTGGACTACCTTGGAAGCCGATAAATCGTGATAAGTTGATAACCAAACCAAAGTCCAAAGAATAGCTTGCTTGTACTTCAGCGGAGCACGTTGGGCTACTCCATCCGCTGCTCTAGGGATCCTCTTTCATCTGATATCCATTTTTTGCAGTCAAGCAACCGTCTCTGCAGGCATTTAAAATAATTGGGAATCCCATTTGTGGGTGACTCTTTTAAGAATCAATTATAGGCACTTCCAAATCACAATTCCTCCTAGATCATTCTGGGAAGAGGATGCACTGTTGGAGCAAAAACTGTGAACGTTATGAAGTTGGTGATGATACCTTCTGAAAATGACTAAACTTTATTCTCTTTTTCAATTTTTCCGTTCAGGATAAAAGGTGTCTTATCTGGAGACAATCAGGACCTTTTTATCAATCTCTCTACAAAAACTCTATATTAGCCGTTGACTGCCGCTCATCTCTATATTCTCAATATTCACCTTTGCTGGGTGCTAGAGAATAGAGGCATACCAGGGAATACCAGGGCTAATGAACCCGTCAAACATATGGAACTGTACTATCTATTCTACCCTATAAAGGTGATTTGGTAGACAAGTGGTGGAGCACACGATTAGTGGAAAAGTAGATTCGGCCTGACTAGCTTTGGTTGGAAACTGTCTTATCTGCCAGAAGACCATTCTGTACTTACTCTGTACTTGTCGGGTTCTCTCCCAAAAATGAAAGCTCCATTTGAGAGCCTTCTGCAACAATCATATAAACCATTCAGTAACACAACCATTCGAAGTCTTTTATAGGCAGAAGCTCAAACTGGTTCAACGAGTAGGTTTTTCCTATATTCATATGGTATCACAAGGGACCTCATAATGTCTTAGCTGACAGTCACTTTAACATAATCCAAAAATGTTTTTAAACAATTTACAAATTGTGCTTTGTTGTTGTTTATTTCAAAGAATTTTACGGTTTATTAAGAAAAATAAAAAGAAATGTGCAATATAGGCTCGGTCTCGGTACCAGGACCTATGGAAACTCTTATAGGTCACATAAACCCCACTCATCTCTGTAAGGTCTCCGACCGTCCGCCTGGGTTCGACCTGCGTATGTTTTTTACTAAGATTGAATTGGACGTGACCAGTCGCTCAAAATAACGGGAATGAAACGTCATTTAAAAGTGAAGGCGGACTGAAGAGGAGGGATAGAAATGATAACTCTTGGAGCATCAAGTACCTTAGTGCATCAAACCTTAAGTAGGACAGAGGTTGGTCTTCTCCTCCGTTCTAATCCCTAGTTGGCGGGCTTATACTAGTCGCTAAATTAGCGCAAATGGCAGTCACTTGGTCAATTGAGAAAAATCGAAGTGCAGGTTACCTTCCTGACAGGGGAAAGCAGAAATGTCTTCCCAAGTGGATTATACCTCTATACGGAGAATTGACTGTCAGAATTCAAAAACTATTCAAACAATCACTTAAAAGGAGTCTGATGATAAATAAGTGGTGTAGTTTAAAATAGCTATCATTCCAAAGTGACTGTGTCTACGAGTTGTTGTTAATAGTTGTGTTTTTATGAAACCTCGCCAGCCAGTCAGTAGTTGGCAGTTGAGGCACATTTCACATGCTAATTAAAACAACGACCTGCTGGCAACAATTCTTGATTTTCTCCCCAGCCGGAGAGCTGCTGGCTGGCAGCTGACTAAATTCAATTCACAATGAACAAACAGGTGGCGCTGAAAGCAACAAGTGGCCTAGAATTTCCGTACAATTTGCTTAAATTAGAATTGCGTTCTTATCTCATGCACACAACATACCAGAGACAAATGTCAGAATTTATGTAATATTTCTACGAAATGCATAATTTTATACGAAATGCTGGTATGCTTTTAGGCATATTGCCTAAATTCATTCGGATGGCTAAATCTTGCTGGCAATTGTGCTGGCAACTGTCCAAATGAATGGCTGTGGCAGATGAAATGTGGGCTTCTTAATCGCTTTACCCTCTGCACAGGCTTTCTTTGTTTAATAGTGCAATTTCTTAGTATGTGGGAACCAAGAACCTTTAGCTCTTCGCAACAGACCTTGACAAGCTTCGATTTTATGTTATTGCTTCTAAGGCCGACTCTCTATCAATGAAAATGATAATAGTCCTCTCGTGGTATTGTCACCATTGAAGCATCAGCTTGGAAAGCACTGCTATGGTCAGAGAGTCTGATCGTGCTGCGTATGTCGAGTGCTACCGAGAATCAATCATCTATATAAGGCATGTTTTTTTGAAACCTCGCCAGCCAGCTTGGACAGTTGCCAGCAATATGAAGCCAGCCGAATGAATTTAGGCAATACGCCTAAAAGCATACCAGCATTTCGTATAAAATTATGCATTTGGTAGAAATATTTGATAAATTCTGACATTTTTCTCTGGAATGTTGTGTGCATGAGATAAGAACGCCATTATGATTTAGGCGCTAATCTTACAGATCTAATACGGCAGAGGTGGTAACAACTAACGTTAGTTTTCGTGGATTTTTGTACAGCTTAGGCCTGACTGGATGGACTTTTTTTTTGGATGAGCCAATGCATGTGGTAATCTTCTAAAGACCGATTGGACTTAATTTCCAGCCATTGTGTGATTATGGGGGCACTTTTTGCATATACAAGTCTGTTACTAGCAGGTCAAAAACAGTTTCCAGCTGTCGGAGTCCTTTTCATATAGCCGCAGTTGTGCCGAGCCGATTTGTGAAAGTCTTTACATTTTTGCCATTAAGTTGAGGTGTAGCTTTACCACCAAACCAAGTTGCCGTATGTAAGGGCTTCGGTCTAACGATCGCTGTGCATGTGCACTTACTTACATTAAAAGAATGATAATCGATTACAAATGTCTGGTCGATGCTTTCTCTTGGAAGTGAAAAAATGTTGTGCGTACGAATAGATAAATAGATAGCCTCTCGAGTTTCGAACTTAATCAAAATTGAATTACCTTCAGTTCGGCATGGCATGCTGGTTGTGAATAACAACCCCCTCCGGATTGGATTGTAGCTGCCACCTTAGGTAAATAAAACAAAATCATCAAGTCCCCCCTTCCAATTACAATCCACATAAACCTTTGATCTAAAAAACGAGACAAAATTCCTTCTGACAATCGACCTTCGCGCCGGCTTCGATAACAGCCCCTTCACATTTGATTGACTTCTTCTCCCCCACGGAATGCCTATTCCTTTTCGACTAACATAAGCCGAGGGATTTATTTCCCCACCAAAAATAATAAATCTGACATAAATTACACTACCACTTCAGCACCGCTCGGCGACCCCATTTTCACTTAGGTAAATAATCCACCCTCTCAATCAGATACTCACCTTGACTTTTGTTTTCTTACGACTTCGATGTGGCATCGTGACATCGGTTAACTTTAACAACTTTGGCCTTATCGGGCGCTTACCGCCTTTGCCAGCCCGATCGAACGTTAAATCCTGAAAAGTTTCTGACGTCATTTCAGTGGCTATCCTCAAATCATCTGAAAAGTAAAAAGATTTCTCGTAAGAGTATGTAAAGCCAATTAAATTAATTTTACAAAATGATGAAGACAGTCCATCTCAAGAAAAAAAAAATTCAAATTGTATAAATCTAGAATATTTTATATCATCTTACAATAGAAGGAAAAGGGTCGACAATATATTTTTTTTATCCTTATGTGGTTTTATGTGTGCCCATACTGCCTGAAGGTCGTATTTCAGATATACACATCTATTGGCTGATATTGTGGAAGCTTGAAAAGTTGTTACTGAAAGTTGAAAGAGACTTTTTTGTCTGTTCCAAACTTGGCATTCAGTTCTCGAACACATGCAAAAAACAACATTTGAAGAGAATATAAAATTTGAATAAGGATGAGGCCTAGGGCGGATTTTTTTTTTTTTTGTTTTTTTTTCATTTCATGAGACATTGAATTGTATTTCCTGGATTCGGTTCATCTGCTTAAGGAGATTTGTAAGACTTATTCTTCTATCGATATAGTCGAATGGGTTTTATTGTATAAGTACTTGTGCTGTACGCGTGGTAGAGAGGTTTGCAATGAAAAGGATGTGGAAAGGATGTGCAATTTTGGTAAGTACATAGATGGAAAGTGCTTTACTACTTGTGAATGCTTGGACAGAAATGAGTGGACGGAGCGGAGGACCTGAATGTATACAATTGGATGAATAGCCCTTTAAAATCTAAATATTGCAGCTGATTTTAGTTTGAAAGTTATAGTTCGATTGAACGTAGCAATACTGACTTGCAACAAAATTTACACAATTCATGCTTGGATACGTATATCTGAAATTGCATACCTAATACGTGACGACGATGGACGTAGATGAGGGTGATATAGCCAATTGTGAAAATAGTATAGCTCGCCCCTAATAGAAGGGGTCAAAGTAGAAGAGAGAAAAACATCGATGGCTATATGGCTAACCAGGTGGGATAACACGGTACAAGGCAGATGGGCATACAAACTGAACCCCACCATCGAGATCTGGACAAAAAGAAGAAACCACAACTGCAAGTACATACCACCTTACGCAGTTCTTATCGGAACATGGCGGCTATCACAGATTTGGTCACTATAGCTCGCTTTTTTGTCCGCAATGTCCAGACGAAGAAGAAGATACGAAACACGCAATGTTCGATTGTAGGCGCTTTGCAGGGGGAATGTCGAACTTACCAAACCCCCAAAGTCTGATAAGAAAACATATGTTGAGATCAGAAGATAACTGGCTGGAGGTTTGCCAGCTTTATAACGAGCGCACACAAAGAATTAAAGGAGACTTGAAAGACTTAGAAGAGCATAAATATCGGACGCAGAAGATTTAGCACGAGTTGGTAACCAGCCCCGCGAAGTGATACCTAAAGGCAGTGCCGCTGGGAGAGTGGTGGAAGGGAATAGGGTGTAGTTTAGTACGTTTAGGCACAATCCTTGCATCGATTATTCGGCGTTTTAAATCGTGCATGTTGGTAGCACGGGCCACCACATCCTTAGAAGATTACCACATCCATTGGCGCAACCAAAAAAAAAAAAAAAACCAGTCAGCCTGGACTTTGCGGAATCAAAGTTGGATTATTATTACCAAAAAGAAGAAAACCGCAGAGCGGAGAGAAATACTGTTGCCACAAATAAGGCGCCAGCTACGAAGGCTATCCAGTAGCCTCAAGATCATCTATCTTAACAACGATCTTTCTTGATGTTAAACTTCTCAACGTTTTCAGCGACCTGGAATTGAACCTGAAATTGGTTGACTGGTAGTCTTGTTGTATTTTAGTTATCGTTTCCTCGATTGCTATTGCGGATAAGCAGAAAACTAACATCGGTTCGCCAGCCACTTTTGCTACCTACTTAAAGGAGAGAAGAAGTTTAAGATGAAGCCTTTTGGCATGCGATTCTATTTGATTAAAGACGAAAGGAGCAGTCCTTTATGCAAGACAAGTATCTTCATTTCAGTCTAATTAATAGCCCTCCAAACCAAACACCTTTTAGAAACCAGAAAAAAAACTGTTTACTATACACAGAACCTCGAAAGCACACGACATTCTCTTTCATACCACGGAAGTCTCTAAATGTAGAGGAACTCAATTTAATTATGGACATTCTCATATATATTGCCAGTAGCTTGATCCCATTACCCAGATCCCACTCCCACATCTTTCAGAGAAGCCCCTTACTGGAATGCGTACAAAAGCCACTTACAAAAATCGCGCTGTCATTGAGATTATTTTGGGAAATTAATAAAAATACATCAGAGATTTTGAGAATTCGGAAGATCCTCTGCACAAGCCCACCAATAACTAATTTCCTGTTGATACCATATGAAAACTTTTGTAATACCTCATCACATGCAATACCACCTAGTTTGTCGGATTCATACGCAAGATTCGTTCGTGGCTCCCTGAAATTACGCCAAAAGAAATTACGCCAAAAAAATAAAATGGAAAAAAAGCCCAAAAACCTCCATACAAATTTGTGGCATTTTTTCCTAGGAAAAATCGCCCAAATATTTTGACACAAGTGCCGCTAATTTTGGCATTTTTTCCAAAACTCTTTTGGGCTTTTTTTCCATTTAAGAAAATTGAGAAAATGCCAAAAAAACATTTTTGGAAAAAATACCAAAAAGTTTTTTGAAATTGAAAAGGAAAAAACGCCCAAAAAGTTGTTGTTTTTTTTAATAGAAAAGAAAAAAGCGCCAAAATGCATTCTTTGACTCCCTCTATGTATGGTTGTTTTTTCGCAAAATAACATAACAATACATGCTTTTACCTAGTTTCAAGAGCATTTTTGAAGCACGTGTGATCACGCGTGATCAGTACAAAAGTGAAGATTTTTCGGATGATAATGACGATGACGAAGTAGGAAACCAGACGAAAAGCGCAGAGTTGGAAACCGTTGTTTTATGTGTAGTTTGTCAAGTGCTACACCCAAACATTATAATGTTGCCATGCAAACATATAAAGGTATGTTCAGAGTGCAACATCAAATTACAAGCCCAGTCAGTGGCTGATGGAGAAGACAATTATAAATGTCCGTGCTGTCGGGAAATTGTCGCAGATACTCTTCAGGTGTACGTCTAATACAGTGATATGTACATATAAATTACATTCATGACTCTAAATAAAAAAAAGTTATTATAATTGGTTTGTTTTAAATGTGTTAGCTGGCTAAACTCTGAAATATAAATGAAATATAAATTGTCCAAAGAAGCGGCGCGACCATCTAAGCCAAAAAAAAATTGTGTTTTGGTTTTATTTCCAAACTAAACTTGGAAATTATGCCAAAAAAAAACTTTTTGTGGCGTAATTTCCATTTTACTTTTTGGCTATTTTTCCAAAAATATGGCGTAATTTCCTGGCATTCTGGTGAATTTTCGTTTTCATTTTTTGGCGTTTTTGCCAAAACCATTACGCCGCAATTATTTTGGTCTTTTTTCCAAAACACTTTTTGGCGTAATTTCAGGGAGCCTTTTCGTAGATTCAAGTCTTTGATGTTCTACGCACTCTCTCCCACATTTGATAGAGGTTATTCTAAAAGCCTGAATGAATCTATTATATATTCCGACCGATGTTTAAATAATTTGTATGCAAGAATTTTAAGTGAGAAGCTTATAGATCCTTAGGGTTGATGTAAAACTTTTTAGCTCTCTTTAGATCACATATCAACACTTAAAATCTCACTTCTTAGTATTTGAAAATCAATTTAAACCGGCTTAGGCCCTAAAAACATTCTACCTACAGAAATATTGCGATTTCAAAAATGCAAGAGCAAAGGCAATCATTGACGTTCTTGGTGGTTGGGAGTAAAATTTTTCACTCAGCATCCTAATAAGAAAACTTTTACAATAAAATTTAGTACCAAATTGGAATGGCCTCGTATTGTAGTTTTATGAGTTTCGGAAAAAAACACCAAGGATTCCAAGTCCCCTACTTTTCTGCATTAGCTAGTTGTCAATAGCCTGCTAATAAACTTGAAAAGGGGTGGTTGTAAAGTGATTGTTTTGTGAAAATTTCCAATTAAGGTGAGTTCAATTCTTATTAACGTCGAATCTCTAGATATAGGCTAATAAAAATAATAATAGTGGATTAGCCGTCAATCCTAATAAAATCGAATTAGTCATCTCCACAAGGAACTACAACACACTTCAAATAAACTCTCCCTTACATAATGGTCCCCTTCTCGTCTTGGTTGAATGTAAAATGCCTCCATAGTTGTACAAAAAAGTCTGTAAGTCTATTGGTAAGAAATGGAACTTGCAATACAATGACTGTGGCCAGACCCGTACTTATGTCTAATGGAGTGCGCAAGAAAAAACGATTCACGACGCCGACTTGAGGCGCATTCGGAATAATATTGTATATAAAAAAAGAGACCGCTGTGTTCCTACATGTATTCAAATTTTTTACTAACTTCCAGGCATTGCTACCTTCCAGTGAGTAGTAGTCAAGTGATTTTGCCACTAGAGCACTATCAATTTCTGCACCGATTGCGGTTCAAAAACCGTGGATGGAGGTCCGGAAAGTTAGCTATTTCAAAAAATTTGTGGGCATATCTTTAGTCTTAATGAATACTGTCAGCTAGGCCGATTCGGCTAACATTTTTTTTTCAGTTGTTCGTAATTACCAGGAGAAGGTTCTTCTGAAAGTAAATTTTGGGAAAACTGTCCGGAAAAGTCGGCAAATTGGCAAAATCGAAAATTGAATTTTTGTATGGAATTTTGTGTGCAATTGTTCCAGAAAATAGAAAATAGAAAATTCTTAGTGGAAAACTCGGAAAATTAGAATTTTTTTCGACGAAATTTTGCATTTTATCGCACATTTGATGATTTCGGACGATGCAAAGGTGGAAAATCTTGGAATCTTCGTCTTTGTGGCAACGTGTCGAGAAATTGAAATTGACCACGACCCATCTGCTGCTGAATTGCCGAGAGAAGTGCTGGCGCTTGGCAATGGCCAAATTTCCGTTGATGTTTCGACTGGATTGATATCATTCCCGGTAAATTTTTGCGAGTTAAAATCGTCGGAGGAACGAACTCATCACCAAAGTGTTCTCGGGCATTGCACAAAATTATAAAAATCTCGATTTTATTAGTACGGGCGGTACTAACATAGAATAATAAGGACGTCGACAGCTTGAACTTCATTATTCAAAGTCAAATGGCTGGAGAACTGCTTTCGTACAAATCCGTTGACAGTGTGGCCGATGAGGATGAAGCGAACAGCTATCCGACGGAATTTTGAAATTCGCTTAATGTGCCAGGAACTCCGCCGCATAATAATTTACAGTTGAAGGTGGGATCGATCAAAATCATGTCGCGGAATCAGAATCATCCGAAATTGTGCAGGGTACACAGTTTTCCGTCAACAAACTTATGAACAATGTGATTCAAGCGACGCGACGATCATCAAGGGCAAATTCAAAGGAGAAGACGTCCTTATCCCACGAATTCCGATTTTTTCAACTGATCTTCTATTTCAATTCAGTTCCGCGTTCGATTGGCATTTACGATGACAATCAATAAATCGCAAGGCTAATCGTTGGAAGTCTGTGGGATTAATCTCCAATTTCCCTGTTTTTCTCACGGTCAGCTGTTCGTTGTCTGTTTGTGTGTTGGCAAACCGTCTTCGTTGTTTGCTTTTGCGCAGAAAAACATATCAAAAAACATTGTTTATCACATCGTTCTATACCGATTTTAATTCCATTCAAAGAAATCACATTGAAATTTGAACTATCTGTGTTTTATTACCACTCTGGATTATATCTAAAGGCGTTAAATTGGGGCCAAATGAAGTTCACCGGGTCCGCTAGTATACAATATAAACTTTACTGTATCTCGAAGCAAATCTGGCAAAATTTGAATTCAAGAAGTCTGAGTGTTTCACTTTAACTCTAAACATTGCCAATCAGCACCATTATTGATGTCATAACTTGACACCTGTCTTAAAGGTCGAAATGCTAGAACAAGAGCCTTCTGCGTATACTTCGAGGTTGATGAGTACTCTTGAGACATTTCTTCTTTAAATCCTTTTTTCCTGATAATCTTGTCGAATTGACAATCAAAAGCCCGAATTGCCGCCATAAAATTATTGACATCAGCGACTGGTTTATTGATTGAGTAGCGTTACCATTCTTATTGATACTAAATCCATCACAAAGGAGGAACCTATGACCCAAAGTTTCTTGCAGACATCCATTTTACATAACTACTAATAATTTTTAAATGATTTAACCCTAGAATGGGATCAGCGCGCCTCTTACCCCTTATCTTGCAAAGAAATATAATAATTACCCCAGTTTGTCAGTTTCCCTGGCAACTTTAATGACACAAAAGTGTCATTGCATTCTAATTCTTAACGCAGTGCCTTGAGCATTTCTCAGTTGACAGCCTCCTTTCCTCATGCGAACATCACAAAATACGTTACTATAAAGAGATCTGTCTGTGAATTTTGCAGAAGATTGTGACGATGCCAAATATTCCTATGGATATCTCTGTTTTGAAAATATATTCTTAAAAAATCCAACATCTCTTCTACGTTTGTATCTTTATAGGCGTCACCCTTCTCCCTAAACACTCTGCCATATATTATTACTTAGACGGAAACGTGAGCAATATATCCGCCTAAAAGGACATTCGAATTCATAAATGCAACCTACAAACTCCACATTTAGTGGATACAATTATCTATACTAAAAGACTAGTATTGAGATGCTACAGGCTTGAGCTTAAGATACCTACCATCGCGATTCTCCAAAATAGGAATTCGTCCGTGTCTGAGGGATTATGCTAAAAATAGAAATCCGGAACTGCCAACTGACTTATTTGTACCGTTTTAATTTTGTTTTATAAATTGCAATACATTTTCTGCCCCCTCTATCCACGATCAATATTATATTGTTTTCATACAGTCCTACTGCCTATAAATATATAAATAGGTAGGTACGCAACAACTCACCACATATATCCTTTCTGTATTAACAAAAGGTCATTTATTTTCCGACAGATTCAATAGCGTAAACAAATCTATTTCATCGCAAATATAGCATCCTGTTGAAGATTTATAAATAAAATAAAAAAAAAATGTTACGCATACGCCCCAGTATCCGATACTAAAATCTATTTGCTCACTCACCGAGTTCCTGCGAACGTGGCTGGATATAAATAAAAGGATCCATTCATGGGACAAATATACAGAGAAACAAAAAGACCAAAAAGCTAGCGAAACTATTTCCATTAAATACCGCAGTTTATCCACTGAATGGGTACACAAAGTGTACAGTGATTTGTGTGACATCAAAGGGCTTTGCAAACGAATGGACCATGGTAAAAGTGTGACTACATGAATCACGGACGATTTGACCTTTCAACTTTGTTCAAATGACCTTATCGACGATGAAAAGAAAACACATCGGGAGAGAGAAGTTTTCACTTTGTGACTTCCTAATCAATTAGTATGCGACATAAACCCCAAGTGGCCTTGGAAGATTTTCCAATCATAAGCTCAGTATCATCGAAGAGCTCTACAAACCTTCTTTTTCTTCAACCAGAACTATTCCACCACCAACCAACTACCTTCAAGGTAGTAGTCCCCTTCACACACCGTTTCACTTGTGCAAACACACAGTTCTTAAATATGCATCCGTGTGAAAATGCGATATCCATCTCAACACTTTTCCTCTTATCCTGCGTGTAGCCTGAATTAATTTGCATGCTAAGTACATAAAACCACTCGTAAAACCAATAGATATTCAATCTTGTGCGTTGCAAATTGTATAGTAAACTTGATGTAGGGGTCCTTTAAGATGCCCGCCATTAAAGGTAAGTTGCTCGTTATTTACAAAATAACTACTTTTTCCATCGCACAAATGAAGAAAAAAAAAACTAATTTTTCAGTCCAAAATTTGAGATAGATATGTATCTAAAGATTGGAAAAAAAGAAATCAATACAAATTGATGCTACGCAAGGTGTAACAGGCAACTAAATACAGCACCGCCCATGTAAGGTGAAGGTAAATTAGGGAAATAGCTATACCAAGGATTAACCGTGCACGGAATGATGATACAGCAATACGAGCGGCAATATTTGGAAACGTTAACTTTTGGGCGTGTTACGACTCCCAATCACGACCGTGTTCCGGAAATTGTTATTTGTACTTTGAATTTCTATCCAGGAGAGTTGAAATAGTCCTGCCAAGAAATGTGGACGGTTCTGGTATTTCGATTTGTAAAGGATAAACCTATGAAGTGCTTAATCGTAATGCAAGCAAATGATACGTTAAATTAGGTTTTTCTATTTTTTATTGGTGGTACGCCCTAGTGAGCTTTGGGTTTGAGTTTCTTTAGGACCATTTTCGGGAGATGCTCCTACTTTGTCACACTTGAACAAAAAGGATGTGTTATGTTGCAAATGAAGTAGCTTCTCTAATTTAGGGGTTATATAGTTTCTAACTGACCAATAAACAATATATGCAGCCTAAAATATTTAACAGTCCAACAAAGGGATATTAGAAACTAACCGCAAAGATGGGCGTCAAAACCCGTCTCAATTGTTTTTTTGCGAGTATATTTTTCGAAACCCATTCCTAAAAGGGTCTAAAACGTCTGAATTGGCATGCAAAAGCTCACACCATATTTCTATGACGTATAAATGGGAGAATGGACCATTCAAGGAAATATCCTTCAAATCGTTGAACCGTGCGTCGGTCTTCAGGGTCAGAATGGTTTAAGCAGTGGCATTTTTAGCACCAGGGACGAATTGTTTTATATTCATGATGATTTGAAGCTCGCCACGTTGTTATGGATATTTTCCTAAAATGATTCAGTTTGTATTACAGGAATTTAGGCCTACCCTAGGTAGGCTATGATCGATGCTGTTGTGATGCAGTGGTCAAACCAAAAGGTGAGCCCTATCAAGGCGGCAGCTGGCCAACGACGATTTGAAGAGCTATGCTGTCGTGGAACCGATTCCTATTGGCAGAGTAGCAGTCAATAGGCACAAGCTTAGTCGAACGTTGCTGTTGTTTACGGTGCAGTGAATGAGTTGAGTAGTCCCACAGAAGTGCTTCCATAGACGTTTTCTATACGAATCGTTAGCCCGGATAATCATCGGGGCTTATGCTTTAGCCCAGATGAAAACTGTGCTACCGATTTCCGATTGCTCTAAATGCTATCGAAAGAGCTATCGAAGGCACTATCGATTGTGTCATAAATGACGTTAATTTGACAAATAAAATGAATAAGGGAGACTGGGGCACCTTTAATGGTGAGGCTCATTTGAACATTGCAACATTTAAAAAATATTTTAAAGTTCATATTAACTGTTGAAGTATTCACTGAAACACGAGTTTTATAATGGTGATAAGTATAAAATTTTTTATTTTTTTTTTTTTTGTCGGAGGTTGTTACTATCTGACGGAGCACTCAGACACAACTACTGGTCCATTGTACTGCCAAACAGACACCTTACATTGCTGTACATAGTTTTCCCGTCTTTCGAAGAAAGATGAGAAGGAGCTTTAGTGATGAAGAGCTTAGATGTTCGGCACTCACCACGTCAGCCCCAAAGATCCGCCACCTGATGCGAGCAAAGGCAGGACAACTACTAAAATAGTTAGTTTTATTGAAAAAAAAGTGGCATTGAAATAAAAGCTAAGCTACCACCACCCATCAACGCTCCGGGAAAATCGAGAACACCGAAATTCCATAACAGATAACTATTTTTAGAATTTCTTTAGTCATTTGTAAAATATTTTGTAATTTGTGGATTTCAGTTTCAGAATTGGCTTCGTTTTTTTTTATTGAAAAAATGTATTTTATTAACAAATTACAAAGCTTGTAGTGGCTTATTAGGTGCCAAAAGTAATTACAAATTCTACCGTTCAAAAGTGTTACAGGCTAGTTGAAAACTGCTCAGCCCATCGACCAAGGTTCCCCAGTCTCCCCTAAAAAAAGGAAAACAAACATCAGAAATCAAAATATGGACCAGAAAAATTGCAACTCAAAATTTGGACTTAGGAAAAGACACTGGGACCAGACTGGGACTGCTGAAATGCTAAGGAGTTGTGCACTGTCACTGATTTGCCGCTGGAACTTGAATCATCCTGAATTATTCGTTAAAAGTGCAGGCACATCCATTACGCTATCTTGCAATTCACTCTTACGGCTGGAAATTGCTGTTGCTGCAGACCTTGGCAACAATAAATAAACCATCTTAAACTAAATGTATTTCTCCTCATTTGTGAATTATTTTAATATGCCTATAGCTAACTTGTTCTCGTCATTTTTAACTTTAAAAACTATTTGACTCTGCAAATTTTTTTTGTGAATACAGAAATAAAACAGCTGAAAAGTCAAATGTCAACTAGCACAGTGATGCCAAGTCACAGTAAGGCGTTTTTGTTTGTGTGTTTATCTAAGCCCATATAGGATTGCAAAAAAAAAACACGCCTAATAATACCAACCTTAAATAGCCGCTTAAAGAGCTAACATATCAGTCATCCAACAGATGAAATGTGATACAGAAGATAATAATAATAATATTCACAAACTATAACATTTACTATCGGGTCCCAAAAACTTCGTTGATTGAGGTGTTATTTCTTATTACATGAAGTCAAGGGTTGATGTCTTCTACTTTCAAAATGTAAGGAGTGAAGTGTTCAAAATTAATATGAACGCAAAATTTAAGAATATTACACTGATTTGTAGTCAAGCTTTAACTAAAGAAAAAGGATCCAACCTTGCAAGCGCCCCTGAATGTAAGCCCTTTAGCAATCCTCCAGGCAAATACCAGCCCCCAAGGTTGGACATGACAAGAAGGACCGAATCTTGTACCATACGAAAGCGAATAAAGACCAAGCCGAAGCGGATGCAAGGGCCCTTGGTCTGGACAACTTTCTCTGAAATCAGAGTCCCCGGTATAGCATACGATGGACTGTTGCAGAGACTCTATCAGTGACAAAATCATGTCAAGTAGTTATAGGTGATCCGATCATGAATTTTTACCTATATTTGCCTACAGATGTAGGCCCGATCGAAGTTGCTTTTATTTTTTGATTTTTTTCTGCTGCATCTGTTTTTTTTTTTTTTTTTTTTTTTCAATCCGCGAATATTCAGTACTCCAGCCGCAGCACTTAGACTTCGTAGTCTCGGCCTCTTCATAAGTGATATTTGTTCATTTTACTATGCACTTGATGTTACACAGAACTGACACCATGCCTTTAATATAGCATGGTTCTCTCTCTAGTTGTCAGAGTTACTGTGTTCTGTGTGTGTTACTTATGTTCTTTCAGTATTTATAGCTGTTTTAAATAAAAGTACTGCAGTCGATGATAATCTAATTTTATCGATTCGCTTGGACCCAAAGCCGGTTCGTAGAGTAGTTGTCTCCCTTGAAACTCTTCATTTTGTCACTCAGCCCAGTCATGCCCTGCCCGTATCACACAGTCTAATTTTTTTTAAGACTTACAGAAGTTTTAGCATAGCCAGCATACAATTGCCATATTTTAACATTCACCAGAGGACTTAACTGACACTAAACCATCAATCCGTCCACCAAATTGATCAGATTGCGATCAACGACTGACATGCCTCCAGTATAGCTTTTTGAGCGACCAACATAGACTGGAACGACTCCTTGCCAAATGGATGTACCACTAATACATATAACAGAGCACAGAACAGAAGATGTAAGAATATTTGAAAGGGACCGCCAAAAGTTTTACCAATCGCGTCTCTGAGCAAGACCATCTCCAACATCGAGTGCAATGCCAACACTGTCAAAGCCAATGTACCGCCAAAAGTGTCACAATTGATTAACTCGGTCTAACTTGGCGATCATAATGAAATTTTTGGTTTGTTAAGGACTGGCTGACATATGTAGCCAAAGATGAGTTGAAGAGGGAAGGCAGTACCTTGGAGTTTTTAGTCGATTCTACTAACGAAGGCTAATGCAGTTCGCTGTAGGCAGTGCCGGTTTTAGGGGTGGAAGACCGGGGCGCGCCAGCTTAACTTCACTGAATTTGAATGCCTATCGCTAACGATATAAATTTCATGAACTTCTTAATCTTAAAGGAGTGGCTATGAGTACCCTTTTTTTATAATTAACACGCGCTAAAGAGGTTATGACTACTCTTAAGTGTAATGTTATTTACACAGCGCGGGCATTAAGGAAGTTGGGATAGAGAAGATAGGAGATTCCGATGCACATTGGTTTTAAATGTCTGTAAATTGTACTGAGGAGGAGATAGAGCTGGGCAAGGCATTCCAAACTCGTGTTGTATGGCTTATGAAAGAGTCTCTGTTTTTCATAGTACGTCCAAAGATAGGCTGTATGGTAAACTGATGGGCATTCCTAGCATGGCGAGTATTGCGGTTGAATTGCTGAAGGGGTGGAATGCAGCTGGCAATTTCGTTTGAGCACTGTTTGTTGAAAAAGCGATAAAACAGAGCGAGACACGCAACGTTTCTACGATTTTCAAGCGAATGAATAGAATTCGCAATATTTGTGTCCCCGATTAGTTTTAACGCACGATTTTGGATCCTATCCAGTAGGTGCAATATGGTTTTTAGTGCACCAGACCAGATGTGGGAATTGTACTCAAGTTTAGAGCGAATGAACGCCTTATATATTGTAGCCAGATCAGAAGGGGTAAAATATTTCTTGCACCGTTTGAGAAAACCTAGACATTTCGCAGCATTCTTGGCGACTTCGTGTATATGATCATTCCAACGAAGGTTGTTATGGACGCACATACCGAGGATGGAAAGTCTTTCGAAAGCACGCATTTTCGACAAAAGAGCTTGGTGCCAAGCACTGTCAAATGCCTTTGAAATATCAAGCACAACGATCTTCGTTTCACCGAAGTGATGGAGAGATTGTTTCCACTTCTCGGTGAGGTAAGTCATCAAATCACCAGTGGACCTGTTGCCACGAAAACCGTACTGCCGGTCATTGAGGAGTTTCCGTGATTCAAGATATTTCATAAGCTGAAGGTTTATCAGCGTTTCCATGACCTACTCAGCATTTATCTACAACGGCCTGTTATTGTGTTGCTTGTATTGTCGTATTCCTCCCTAAATTATGTAGGGCGAAATAGAGATGCACTAAGCGACCATAGAGCCAATTTAGTCTAGTTTAAAAAGTTTTGTGATCAGCGAAGTCCCTGTAGAGTGATTGAGCTTAGAAAAACAGGCAACAATTCCGGAGCGCTTGAGATATTTTATTTAGGGCAAGTCCCAATAATTATTTTTCTGAAGTGATCATTTTTCAAACCAGTAGCGCGATTAAGACGCAAAAAACGTAGCACGGGTGAACAGGCTGTTGATGAACCAATAACTGATCAGAGTCGATTTTTTAATGCTTTTTGGACACCCTACTCATATCTATGAAGGAAAGATTTCAACAGATGCAAGGTAAATAAAAATCAAAATAAAGAAGAACTCATCACTCATGCGACATTGTTCTGAGCTGCAAGAAAAGTTAACGATCAACTTTAAATCTGTTATTGACGGAGATTTGTTGTGCGATGAAATTTTAGGTCTCCAACACTATCTCGAAGACAATCAGGCAACACCTATTTTAAGATTCGATAGAATCGAGTAGATATTCCTCGAATCCAAAACTTTCACTCGAATAAACTTCTCGCATTGTAAGTTTCGGGGAACAGTTTTGCTTCCTGTTTAATTCCAAATGTTTTAACATAAAAGTAAGCAACATATCTTTTGATTTATGCAAAAGCAATAGAACTTATGTTTTTAAATAGAGCTTGCGACCACAAATTTTCGCTCGAATAAAATTTCACATTTATCGCTTACTCAAGGTTACCTTTCTACAAAGATTCAACACAGACGGTTGCAAACATTCCAAGTGCACGCTGAAGTTCGGTCTAGCAGAAGCCTTTTCGTCAGAGAGAAGTACGTGACTTATCATCAGGTCTCGCAGTGCAAAATATACTTCCATGCAGGGGCCCTGTAACATCAAGTCCAGTATATAAAGAATGATACAGGAAAACAAGCACACCCCCGATGAAGTTCAACGTGCAAGATGTTGATTTAACGCCGTTGACTCGAACACCACTTATGCGTAGTTTATATTAATAGATCGGCGAAAAGAATTGTCGATTTCCTACTCCTGCATAACAAAAAATTAATAGTTGGCCTAATAGGTCCATATCTAGGCGGCACCCTAGACCTATAGATTCTCACAACGTTTGCGCTATTTTTTAATATTTTTTTTTTGAGACGAATGTAAGGGATCCCCAGAGAGTCGAGCTTATTGTTTCTCCATATAGACAGATTTGGTGTACTCTCAAGCCTCCTCTAGTACCATTCTGATTAAATAGCTGGTCGGTGGTGCTCCTTACCGGACGTGCATTTTACAAAAATGCCAAAACAGAGAAATAAAAATAAATCAAGACCCTGACCCTACATTCAGCAAATAAATACAACATTCAAGGACAACCCCCATCCGGAGCAAGCTATTCTGGATTTTTCCTATCATCCGCTCAACACTGTAAAGCAGTCGCCATCATTTCCTGTGAATATTTGATTTCTTCTCACCTTCAAAAGAACTGCACCTTTAGTCCTGCGTTTTTCCTCACAATACTCATCGTCTTATTTGTACATTCGAAAGCAATGTATCTCTGAAATGGTGGGATACTCGTAAAAAAAAGAAAGAATTTTTAATATCCTTACCGTCACAGTGGCGACATTTATTGCAATACAATGACAAACAGAGCCATAAACAGAATCCAATTTTTGTAAGACATATAGGCGGCTTGAGGGAGGACATTCAAATGAAAAGGACTATATCTCTCGCAATAGAAAAACAACTGCATTTCATTTGAATTTCAAAATGTCCTTATTTGTCTTCATTATACCCAAGTATAAATGGAAATTAATGGCTACCGGGGAGACGGGAGACGGGTAGAATGGAAACACTTTCGAAGGACAATGACAAAATGGGAGCGGATGACATTATTTAATGAAAAGAAAATTGAAAACCACTATGAAAAGGATATGCCGGATATTCACCTGCTCGCACTGCAGCTGTTTATCGATTGTCACCGCAAGAATAATATTTTGTTTTGTGTGTGTGTATGGCGCTTTTTTATTTTAAGGGTACGTTGGCTTGACACCCTTCGAATCGAATACACACACTGGATGGCACTCTCCAGAGCTGACAGGTAGGTATCCATTAATTGGATATGTTTCACAGCGCCATCAGCGAGAGGCTTCCATTGTTTGCCTAACAAAGTGAAAGATCCTTGAGTACTTTCATAAAGCAATTTTCTAAAAGGATTTACGAATAAATGCGAAACAAAAGTTCATTCGCCGAAACAATGAATAAAAAAAAATGCGTTACAAGAATATTTTCCATAAATGATACGAGAGGTGTACAAGGCTTCATATTTATGTTTACTAATCCAGTCTCACTTGTCGTCCTGTGTTTATGATTTATTATTTTCAATTTGAAGGCAGAGGCATGCATGAGTGGAATTCTTTTTTTTTTTTTTTCATCCATTCTTTCTCTGTTGTTGTTTTGGTGTTCGTTTTATTTACGCTTCGGTGCTAGGGGGTTGCAGGTGGAATTGGGAGGGGGTGCGGTTGATGTCTCTTGAAGGATGTCGTACACCATTGGCGGGGGGCGGTGGCGACGACATTGTCGCTTAATGGGTTTGAAGTGTTTTCTCAAGGATTCTTGCGCGCAAGTTTGTGTATTGATGTAGATAAATGGCTGCAATTGAGGCTATTTAAATATTTAAACAAACTGCGTCGTGTGTATTAAAGGATAAGTCAAACCGAATTTCAACTGATTTCATAGAACTGTCGTTAGAATTGTAAGATGTCGCAAGAGGCTTAAATGAAATCTAGTTTCCGTCGTGTTGTTTCTTCTGTGGTAACTTAAGAAGCTTATGGCTGTTGTCCAAACTTGTTTACTTCAATTATTATGATGAGGGTTGTTGGCACAGCCAGTTTATAAGTTTGTAAGGTCATGTCATGGTACTCTTTTGTGACACCGATGTGGCTAAAAGGGTAGGAGATGTACTTCCGCGCTTTATTTTCCCCTTTGGAAGCGGTCAGCCAGTTTTATTATTAGAACATTGATGCTAAAGTTTAGTGACAATGATCTTGTAAGACCATGGGACATTGGATATCGATTGATGAAGGCTTTCATTCATTCATACAGGACGTTGATGTGATAAACCTGCCGCATTAATATCAAACTCGATTTTTGGTTTGTTTTAGACTAATGTCTTAGTTAGGTATAAGGTTAGCTAACTGTCTATTAAAACACTCGTAGAAGGTACATTGTGATACCACAAAGGTGAGACGAGGGAGAAAGTGGGCCGGACGAACAAATTCTTTGAGAAAATTTCTGGACAATGCCTCGTTGCCCAATTTCTTACATACCTATTTTATTTAATAGGTGCGGTGTTGCCACTTCCCACTTCCGGGTGATGGTTTATCTGCGGGAAGACGAAGAGTAACCTTAACAGTCTGTTCCTACTTATAGCATCTAACAGCCCATCGATGGAGGTGAGAAAAAATAATTCTGTGGAGCAGAAAGAGGCGATGGAAGCAATCTAGCCAACTGCTTAAAGTTGAACTTTAAAACGATATAGCAAACGTTTCTCGGGTTTCTTCGCATCTTTCCTTCTTTTTACGCAAGCTGTGAGATTATAGTTTTATACGAGCAAAAGAGATTTATTGTTCACCAGTAAGCGTACTTGTATGTATCGCTCAGTTGTTGCAAGTTGTAGTCATTTAAAAGGTAAATCATTTCCTGACAGGGGAAAGCAGAAATGTCTTCTCAATTGGGAGAATTGGCTGTCAGAGCTCAAACTATTCAAAAACAATCACTTAAAAGTAGTCTGATGATGAATTAGTCAGGTAGTTCGAAAAAGCTATCATTCCTACCGAAAGTGGGTATGTCTACAAGGTGTTCTTTCAACAATAACTCATGGGAGCATTAGTTAGTCCATTTCTGACTTCTATGTCTATTTGACCATTGATTGACACTAAACTACCCAGACAGCTTAACAGGATGACCTCTTCAATGATCCCATGTTTCAAGACCCTCAAGGTAAGCTGCTGTTTTCGGTTGCCACTTAAGAAATAAATAAACCAACAGTTGGTGCAACAGGTCCGTATGTAGCCACGGAGGTAGCCACTACGTCATATTCATAAATCACAAGAAAATTACAAAATCGGCAACAATACATCTCCTTGTGACACTCCAAATGCATCGGAAAGCTGCCCATATATGAAAACATCTTTAGTATAGCAATAAATTTAGACAGAGACACTTCGTAGTGCGAAATATGAAAATATAAAAATCAATTTCAAATTCATTTAAATCAATGGTAAACAGTTTCTATTGTAATGCCCTGCTGTATTCACTACACTTGGTTTTTTAGGATTCGTATTGCCTACATAATATTCTTGTCTAACAGGATAATGCGCATCAATGTAAAAAATTTGCGAAACTGTAGCTCCCATGACTGTCGAAGAATAACGCCTCCTCA
The DNA here is from genome assembly GCA_949372485.1 of Cheilosia soror. NCBI lineage: Eukaryota > Metazoa > Arthropoda > Insecta > Diptera > Syrphidae > Cheilosia > Cheilosia soror. The sequence goes on along the minus strand of OX443561.1, from coordinate 30,823,426 downwards.
CCCCTTTATCTATTTTCGACCAATCTTCACAGGAACACAATCGATTCGGTGGTTTTCGAAATATTACATTTTGAATGTTGTTTTTTTATAGGCAGTGCCACGCCCCTAGGTCCAATTTTAACCAATCTTCACAGGAATACTCCTGGTCCAATATTTATTACATTTTGAATGTTGTTTTTTTATAGGCAGTGCCACGCCCCTAGGTCCAATTTTAACCAATCTTCACAGGAATACTTCTGGTAAAATATTTAATATTTTACGTGAATTTGAACTCAATCAATTTGGTGGTTTTCGAAATATAAGATTTTTAATTTTTTTTTTGTATGGGCGGGGCCACGCCCTTAGGTCCAATTTTGACCAATCTTCACAGGAATACTCCTGGTCCAATATTTAAGATTGTACGTAAATTTGAACTCAATCGATTCGGTTGTTTTCGAAATATAAAATTTTTAATTTTTTTTTGTATGGGAAGTGCCACGCCCCTTTGTCCAATGTTGACCAATCTTCACGGGAAAACTCCTGGGCCGATACCTAAGATTGTGTGTAAATTTGAACTCAATCGATTCAGTGGTTTTCGAGATATAAGATTTTGAATGTTTTTTTTTGTATGGGAGGTGCCACGCCCCTTTGCCCAATGTTGACCAATCTTCACAGGAATACTCCTGGGCCGATACCTAAGATTGTATGTAAATTTGAATTCAATCGATTAAGTAGTTTTCGAGGAATAAGATTTTGAATGTAGACCGTATGAACTTATAAACCATGATATCAACGTCACTTTGCATGGGAGATTTCCAGAATCAAAATCGGTTCACGCATTACAGAGAACATTATCGACAAACACAATTGACCATGATTTTTATATATATACCTCTCATATCAAGCAATCTCTAGATGCAATCGCGATATCCGCGACATGACTACTGAGCAGGGTTGCCAGAAATGTTTTTCTTCAAATCGGGAGGTTTCAAAACGGGAAATGGCATTTGACACCGGAATAGAAAATATAATTTGAATTAATTGAAAAATTTTGCACCACATCTTTTGGGCCATGTGAAGGTGAAGAAGTTCCACAAGTTGTTTTACATTTTCGAATAAAAAATCATTTTAAAAATCCTTTAACTCGAAAATATAGAGATGTTTGAATCCACTTATTTCAAAATCATATTTTTTTTTAAATATTCTAAAGTATTTTTGTATTATGTACATTCAAGAATTTAGTCTTTATGGAGTTATTGGTTGACAAATTGTTTGCTCAAAAAAAAATATTGTCCTTAATATATTCTATGTCAGTCTTTAAGTCTGATAAAACTCTATGGGTAGTTATTGCAGTTAAAAAGCTACTTTCTAAAGTTATAATCGATCTTTTTAACATAATATTAATGTACCTAATGACTTAAGAAGTACGAAAATATTTTAGGTTTTGCGTCATTTTTCGGTTCATTATACTCTCATAAAGCAATTGCCAAACAACTGGATGACAATTGTTTTCACCTAGGTTTTAAAAATAAGACCGAACCGCTGGCCAAATAACAATCAGCCTATCAAGAGCATTGCCAAGTGACAGTCAACGTGTTGGACCTTACTGAAGTATTTTCATGTACTCCATTTCAAACTTCTCGAACTCATTTTTGAGAGCTCGTATTCTTTTAGTGCTGTTGAAAAACTCGGAATAAACTTTTAAAACAATAGTCTTCACATCATAGGACAGTCTTGTAGTTGCAGTTGGAAATAGTTTGATTCCATAATTAAGCAAAGCATTATCCGCTGCGAAAGAAATACAATTAGCAGTTTTGAGATTATTATTTCCTACGACTTTCGATTTGGGGACTGTCAATGGCCGCGTTCCATTGACCGCTAGACATTTCAGCATTTGCGCTAGAGTTCTAGCACATATTGTGACTGCCAAAACAAAAGTGAAAGTACAGAAGTCAAGTATTTACAATTTGATGTAAAATGGGAATTCAAACTTATATGTATGTAATTAATATACATTGTATTTGTTTATTTAAATTATAGTGTATTAATAAATATGCGGCATGATGGCACAAAACACATTTTTGACTCTCATGAAGATGAAATAATACGAATGCAAATTGGTTCTAATGCCGCTGCCGCTAGATCGATAGATATTCCTCCATCAGGGATATTATGTGCTAGACGACTAGCGGTCACTGACTGAGTCGTAAATGGTACGACCTCTGCAAAGTCCCACTTAGTGGGTCGAATCAATTTTGGTTTTTAAAATTAAAGTTACAGAAATACGGACAAATTTGTGGTACCACGCATTAAGGGATCTATTTATTCCCTGGGAAAGGTTTTATTTACCCAAATAGCCTGCACTAGGGGAAACAAAATACAGGCCTTTGGATGCACCTTTAGAAACTCGGAAGATATGCTATCCATGATAGCGGCTCTATTATTTTTTTGTAAGTACGTAAGTAAGTAAGGTTGCCATTGGAAGATAGCAGTTAAAGGGGTTGGGTATGATATATCCTTTTCCAAAATCTCTTTTCCAAAATCCCCTTTCCAAAATCCCCTGTTCCATAATCCCCTGTGCTGGAATCCCTTACTCCAAAAACCCCTGAGAGAAAATCCCCACGGGACAAAATCTCTCATTCTGAGATTTGGTATTATTAATTCTGTCTCGCGACAGAAGTGAGATACGTATGGGAGGGCATGCTGCCCCCCTGCAACCCCTCTGCTTGTTGTTTCTGTAGGATTTGGAGAAGGTGCGAGGTTGGGCATATGCAAATTTTATATTATGTGTTTGCAGTAAAATTACTGCCAAAACGACGCGTTTAAAAACAGATAAACTCTAAATTGTGCGAACAGGGGATTTTAACGAGAGTTAAGTATGTATGTAGGTGGGAGATTTTGGTATAGGGGATTTCGCCCCAAAAGATTTTGAAAAAAGAGATAACAAAATGAGAGATTATGTCCAATAAGGGATTTTGGAAAAGGAAATAACGTAGGGATCCCCAGTAAATGATTTGCATTTGTACTCTGGTCGTCATTGAGTAGTGCACAAAATTATTACTTTCATTATCAACTTTGATTTTGTAATGGAACTAAAAGAATTGAAATGGTTCGGTTATAGTCCCAGTGCAGACTACATTCCCCTGCACTGCATGCTCAATAAAATTAATCAATTTGAACAAGCTGAGGGATTTAATTTAAATTGGTTCGTGCCAAAGCTAGGAAGACGTACGCGCTTAAATAAAATGAATGCGTTAATATCAACAAAATGCTTGATGATTCTTTTTTAAAAAGACATTTCATACGTATACACTTTATCTCCAAAATAATTAAAGGCGCCAAACTGCAAATCTTCTCTGATAGTCAAACGGCCTTACAAGCTTTATCGTCCAATACAATGGATTCAAAAACAGTAAAGCAACAAGGTTAAACTTGGATGGGTACCTGGCTATCAAGGTATTACGGGCAACGAATCCGCGGACCAAATAGATAGGACTGGATCCTAATCCGCATTCTGTGGCTACAGCTTAAGTCTAATCAACGATTGAGAACAAAAACTTCATCCAAACTACTGGGAAAATTGTCCGGGTTTAAGACAATCTAAAATGTAAATTAAAAAAGCGGATTCCAAATCCTGGAGCACTCAGACAAATCTCGGTCCATTGTACTACCAAGCAGAAACCCCTTTTTTGGTTTAGCGGTGGAGAAACTCTGCTGTTATTCGTTACTCATATGGTCGGTGGCAGAGTATTGCTGTCCAACGCCGCTCGGGTCACAAGCAATGACTCTAACCACTACACCATGGCCACCGCCTTTAATTAAATCTTACTCCTATAAAGAAATCTTCAACTTAAATAATGATAGTATCAAAAAGCTGGTGGACCATTTTGGCTTAAGATATCATCAACAACAAAATGAATTTTTGTCCGGAGATAAAATGCAATTTGCTCGGCACTTCATTAGCTAAGTTAACTTGTCTTTAACAAGGAGATACGTTCACCAGCAGAGCTCAGGAACTCCGCTACTAAGGATATCTTGGCCTTCACTAGGGCAGTCATTCGACTCTTAGATTAACTCTATCCCAAGAGCGATTCAGCGTCCAACATATTCATACAAAATAAAATATTTAAATAATTAAGTCGATTAGTGACAACCTACAGGTACTTGACCTTTTTGCTAACAAAAAGAAGCAAACTTAAAAATCATTTCCCCTTTGATTCGAAGTAGGATAACCCCTTTACTTGCAAAAAAGATCTCTTTGGTCGAGACAGTGCCTGTTTTTCCTTACTGCCACTTCCCTGAATAAATAATGAGCCCATTGACATCCCAATTCGTGGTATCCGCCCGTAATTTCTTTTCCATTTCTTTGAAGTTTCTACGATTAATCTTAAAAAAAAATATCGTACAATTTTTGAAGTTTAAAAGAAATTCCTCTACACGACATAAAATTATCCAGTCACCCATTGTATATCTACCTATCTACATATGTATGTAGTATATGTATTTGGCAAGTCAAATCCCTAAGGGTGCAATTTGTGGTACACACAATTTGACACCTGTCAATTGCTAATCGATATGTAAATTTGTTTACCGACGCAACATCGAAAAAAAACACACAAGATAACACCATGTCCCGCACTTTAACATCCACCGATAGCTATATCCAGCCATCTTTGACATAAAAACTGTATCCTCCCTCCCTGCCATATGTTGTTCTAAAACAAATCCTCTATATCTAACAGTGTGCGCTTCAACAAGAAGAAGGAAATCCTTTCGACACGAAATCTAAAAAAAATAAAAGGAAAAAAATGGACTTATTCTTTAGCCCATGGGAAATTGTGCAGTAGCTACAAAGATAATCCCAACCACCCTCTCCTCCCTCATACTCCCATTGTCTGGGAAGAATCATTTAGACGACGATCACTTCCACCACCCCACACACGAAAACACAAAGAAGAAGATATGACTTACTTACCTACCTTTACATCTTGTATGAAGGTATGCTTCATCTCCAATACTACTACTACCATCACAATCGGATATACTCACTATTTTGAAGGAAGAACACCAATACTCTTAAGGACGACGAGAGCTTTCCTCTTCGCCTGCTCGCCTTTGTTGAGGAAGTGCGGAATGTTGAGCGGGCAGCAATAGAAGGATGTTTTCCTTTCTCTTTTCCTGGGCTTACAGTTTAATCTTTTCTTTTTGTTTTACGACCCCCTTCGTTTGAATTATTGGGAAAAAATCACTCGAAAAGGGAGATACCAGATACCAATTCCGTTTTTGGCAGGACACACTCGCATAAGCGACAATTTATTGCACAATTTTTCGCGCCCCCAATATTGCTGTTCGCACTTTGGTAAACAAAAAACAACGGCACTCACAGTAACACCACTACACCGATATTGTATTAGTAAAATTAACTAATACACACATACATAAACACACACGAGTGTATTACATAAACCGACCCGACGACGTATAGTTGTTCCGAGAGAAGCAAAAATCGATAGAAGGAACCACACTCCGTATACACAATATTCTGAATGGGCTACACAAACACACACACAGGACCCCTGCTCCCTATTGGTACGAGAGTGTATGGTGCCTTGTAGGGAAGTGTGAACATGATTTGGATATTCTTCGAGTTATTCTGACACGATATATGTACTCAACACTCACATAGGCCCACCAGATTGTATGTCAATAGTGGGCTGAAGACGCGACGACACTCCTCGCCAGCAGGATATTTCCTCTGGGAGTGGGATCTGAAGATCTTAATAATAAATGAACACCCGTACTCTCTTCAATTCGACCCATAAATCTGTTGGTAAGGACGAGTTCAGATTTGATGATTAATCACAAGACACACGAGAAGTGTTTTTTGGTAATCCTACAGGACATCCTTTGTATCTGTTTGTGGTACATTTTGTCCGTATACTTCTGCTTGCAGGTCTGCAGCACCGCAAACCGTTGGCTATATTATGTCGACAGTAGGGAGGAATTTCCGTTTGAAAACTCCTTCCTGGGTTGATCCTTTTCGTCACTTTGTGTTACACCGATATAATGTCAACTTAATTAGGTGAAATTCATTGCGCTCTGGTTAGCATGAAACATTTTGTTCTTTTCTTTTGTAAATATTTACGTGACAAGGGTATTGACGGGTCGGTCGCATCGCACGCTGTGTACAAACCCAACACACAGACACTGATATACTACGAACGCACACACGCACTGCGAGAGTATGTTGCACGTGAATCCTTTTTTTCGAGGTTAATCATTTCACTTTTCGATCATGGAATCAATAGACGCGCGAAAAATTAATTAATCGGTTAGGGACATTGGTGGGTGTGGCTTATGCATAACGGTATTCGCGTTTTTAATCCTTTTCTATTGAGACAATAGTGTTCTACACTCCTCTGGTGCGTATACACAGCACAAGAAGAAAACTGTGCACAAGGAGCCAAAAGACAACACAAAAAAAAAAAGAACAACGATGAACAATTCGTTTTTTTTCCGATACACGAAGGACACTAAGCAGAGAACGTTTCCGAATCGACTGAATATCTGGGGAGCTTTTTCGCAGATACACAGAATCCCTACCGCATCTACATTACGAACTGACAGGATGCTGGTGGTACTTTCTGCAGCCGAGAAAGGAAAGTCCTCCTCCTCGTGGGTGCCATCGTGCCATGGTGGTAGTTACCATATCCTCGCAGAGAGCAACATCATCACATCATCATAAGTGTGAGAGAGAGTGCGAGAGCGCAAAAGCTCCATCCACACTGAAGTAAATTCAAATTCACCATGATTATGGCCAGTGCAAGTCCTTTTTTTTTTTTTTTGAGTTGTATTACCGTCGGGTACATCGTTTTCCCAGAAATTGTTCGCTTGTATATTATCCTTTACTTAAATGTTCATTCAGCTTCACGCAATTGAATTCAAAGAATCTTGAACGAATGTCCTTGATCCTGGGTAGACACGGAATTGCCTTACAGCATCAGTTTTCAAGCTAATTCTGGCCCTTTATTCTTAGAAACAAGGGGATTAATAAAAAAAATCAATATGTACTTAGGTAATGCCCTTTAGGGGATTTCTAAATTTGTTTGAGGATTCCCTGGTCAGCATTCATTCATCCCAGAGAATCATTATCATTGCTAAAATACTTGGACGGCTTCCAAAAAAAAAAAAATAAAAATTCCGCAAAAGGAGGCGATGTGCCGGTGTTTTGGTGTGCGAACGTTTGTATGTACATAATTTTAGGGTTCATTCATTATTTTCTATACAGAAGGATTCATGTGCTGTGCAGTGAATCCAGTGGTATGTGGATGAAACAAAATCGATACGCCTGATGGCAAACATGCGGGAACAATGTCTGATTGCTTGATAAATGATGCAGAGGGAGGAAGATTTTTGTCCATTATTTCGTGGATATTAATACAAAATGGGAATCTGCGCTGAAGGATATACCTAAATCCCATATGCATTTTGTAATTTCTACAACGATGTGGATGTATTCATGGATATAAGAGTTTGAATTTTGTGCAGTCAGCTCATTTTATCAATATGGCAGGACTTTGTGTTTGTTTGGGTGCCCAATAGTCTCTTTTTTTTGGGATTGAATGCCTTGCAAAATATTGGAGGCAGAATTAGAAATTTGAAAGTAGTTATGACTCCGTTGTGTAGGTTTTTAGGGCTTTCACGTATTCATGACGACGCACTGCTGTCGTTTGCATGGTAATGACATTAAAAAAAAGCGACGAAACCAACCAGAGGTAGCAGGATAAGTCGTATTGAATTAACCAACGTTACATAGTGCAAATGCGACGACCAATTATATAGGACTAGCTGGACCCGTGGTCGCCTTGCCCGATCGCACAAAATTATATTTGGTTCATTTAAAATTACACTTTGAGTGTTTTATTGAAATCTGTCCAGTAGTTTTCGCGCTTTTAGGAGAAAAAGAAAATTCCTCCCTCTTCTAGATCTTGTTACTTATTTGTAATACTGCATTTCCTTTGTTTCCCTCTTCCTATGGATTCCAAGCAACTACCTACCCCAAACCTACACTGTTACCATACTACATATCAGAATGAAATTCTGAAATGAAACTTGTTTTGTAGTATACGTATCTTCTTTTATAAAAATGAAGATTATTAATATACCCCATGCCATACTGCAGCACGTACCCCATCCTCATCTTGCATCGCACATACGGTCATAATATACATACATACTTTCATACAACTGACCATAGCACTCACTGCGAAAAGTGTAGTTCCTGTTCCTAAGGACGTTCCTATAAACGACATAGCCTATAGCAGTCTCACAGTCTTAAGGAACATTTTAAAAAAAGTTTCATCGAAATCTGTCCAGTAGTTTTCGAGTTTTTAACGGCCAAAAAAATTCTTACAGGTTTATTATATGTAAAGGTAAATGAACAATTTGGACCTAATCAGTAATCGCCGGGTTGGTACGGCCGGAAAAATGTACAATTTTCAACGCATTTATCCGAGAAACGTACTTAAGACAATCCCGCTTAAGTGCTCTGTTGACGCAATAAGGTAACCCCCGCTTTATTGCCTTGAAAATGCAAAGCGTTTTAAATAACATGTTCAAAATAAAAACCGAAGAACACGAACAATGTTCGTTTGTGTACGCTTCAAAAACTCGAAAAGTGTTGTTCCGATTTAGCTAACATTTTTGATGATAGAGCGAGATGGTTATTGTGAAGTTTGTTCAAAATTAGATAAAGGGGCGTGGCAAAGTACATCATTCAAAATCTTATAACTCGAAAACCACCGAATCGACAAGTTCAAATTTACAGACAATCAATGGCCCGGTAGTATTCCTGTGAATATCGGAACAATTAGACAAAGGGGCGTGGCGCATCCCATAAAAAAAACATTGCAAACTCCATTCTTCGATAGAAGAATCCTAAATCAGCAGAGAAGCCTTCTCCATGGCATGCTAATTTGACAAGAGTGTCTTTGATTTTAATGTTAAAGCTATAAGTACGAAAAGTTGTCCATGTTTTTTTGTTTGTGTTCATTTAACAAGGAGATTTTATATGAAGCTTTACGAGAAGCTTTACTTTTAGTAGCACAATTAACCGGGTAACGCATTTAAGCGGTACGCATTTAAATGGGAAAAGTTAGACACATTTGTTATCGAATGCCTTATTTGCTCAGTTTTAGGCTGAATTAAACGAGAAACGCAATTAAACGAGGGTCTCTTATCCGGGGATCACTGTAACTATACAAATGCGCAAAATGTTTGCTTAAAAAAAAAAGCGGAGAAAAACACAAACACAAAAATATGAAGTTCAAAAATATGAAGTCTACCCAGATAGGAACAGGCACAATCTACTTCTTACTCTTAGAGACTCCTACCGCATAAAGACGAAATATTGACAAACGAATGATCGTGCGAAGCTATAACTAGGGTAGTGTCCTATGTTGTCCTGTTACGCCAACCATTTATTTTTCAATCAATGAAGAATTTTATCCTGAGCCGTTCAATGTTTGCTTGCAGATACAAAATCCTGCGGTAAATCAGATGCAAAAAGTTGAACCATAGAGGGTAGTGCCTTCGGTGTAATTCTTTTGCGTTTCTTTAAGGCCCATCGAAAGGTTATACTAATCAAATCATATCAAAGGCATTTGAACGGCATCTGGCATAGATCTCTATTAGGCTAGCGTCTTATGGATTACCACAACAACTCTGCGGATGGATGCAAAATTTTCTTCTAGGAATATCGATCCAAGTTGTTGTAGATGGTGTATCATCTAATTCGTTTGTTATAAATGCAGGAGAGTGCCCCAAGGATCTATTCTTTCTCCAACTCTATTTCTTCTTCACATCAACGACATGCTTGGATCGACTCATAATAATATCTACAGCTTTACTGATGACAGTACTCTTATATCCTCCATCTCGAACAGTGGGCCTGTGGATGCGGCTACATCACACAGTCAGAGATGTGACCAAATTAAATTGAATGCATCAACAGTTCCTCAGATCCAAATGGATGACCATCCAATCCATCCCAACGACTCAATGCACCTTCTAGGAGTCACGGTCAATTCAGGACTCACACGACAGGACCACATATCCTATATCGCAAGATCGGCGTCCGCTAAGTTGAGCTGCATATTTAGAACAAAGAGGTACTTTAGCCCCAAGTAACTTCTCCTTCTCTAAAAAGCACAGGTTAGACCAGGCCTGAAATATTGTTCCCATATATGGAGCTCGGCCCAAAAACATTCACTTAACCTACTTGACAGCATACAGAGACGAGCAGTTCGACTTATTGGAGACCCTACACTCACATCGAATCTACAACCGTTGGTACACAGAAGACAAGTCGCTGACCTATGCTTGTTCTATAGGTACTTTCATGGTAGATGTTCCGAGGAACTCAAAAACATTATCCCTCGAAATGCAACTTTTGGGCGCCTTGGAACTCGCTATATTTCTAGAAGACAACAATTTGCAGCAATTTAAGTGCAGAACAAACATACATCTGCGAGCATCTCGGGGCGCTAATGAAGCGTTATATGTTAGCCTTTCCCGGGAGAAGTATTTAAAAAAAAAGAGCAAAACAAGAAAATTCCTATTTAGGAAAAGCTGCATTGCATTGCGCTCGCCTCTGTTCCCATAGAGAGCTCTGCTCAGGACCTTTATCAATTTTTGTAAAATGTTCCAATCAGAGCTCCGACACGCTAATTGCGTCCCATTTGACACAAAACAACATGTATAGGTAGGTAGGTAGGTAGGTAGGTAGGTAGGTAATTGGGTGCTCTTGTGGCGACTACCACAGCACAGCTTCACATAGACCATCAGTTGGGTCCATTGTGTTCAGTCACGGGAACCTTCCATTTCATAACTATTGGAGATAAAGAATTATACCGCTTTTATTGAGTCACCTAGATTTAGTATAAATCACAGGCATTCACAAGCTCTTGTATCCAGATTACCAGCTTGTCCTAGGAGCAACCGAAGGGATGTGGAGTTTGATGACCTACTGGAACCACCTCGATTTGAGTATGAATGATGAATCTCAGGAGTTCCTTAAGATCAACATTCACCAAATCCTCTAGTTCATCGAAGAAGAAGCTGTTGAGAATTCTCTGTCTACTGTTTTTAAAGGCTGGACTGGACATTCGCAAAGCAGATGACGAACAGATTCTATTTCTTCAACGTCTCTGCAGCTTCTGCAAAAGTCATTATGCAGTATGCCCAGCCTTTCCGCGTGTACCCCTATCGCACAGTGTCCAGTAATGACTCCCGTGAGTATGCGGATATCCTTGCGGCTAAGTCTGATCATGAATTTGGATGTCTTTTTGCTCACTTCTGGAACAACATGTATAATGAACGTGTTCCATCGTCTCCTCCCAATAATCCCCACCATGGCTGTTAGGACCCGTTTTGTCCTTTTCTTCAGATAGTACATTAATAGATCTGTTAATGCAGATTTGATGCCGGATGAAGAATGCTTTATGCTTCTTGTTAGACGAATTGCTCCTCAAATAGGTTTTCGCGCCTAACTCCATATATGGGTGCAATATTTCAGGCCTAGTCTTACTTTATAGAGAAGTAGCAGTTGTTTCTGGCTGAAGTGCCTCTTTGTTCTAAATAGATAGCTTAACTTTGAAGACGCTGATCCGGCGATATTGGTTAAGTGATATTGTCATGCTATTCCCAAATTGACAGTAACTGCAAGAAGTTGCATGTATTCGAATTGCATACAGTCGAATAATTTTTCGTTGTAAAAGTGGGAAGCCGTTTCTTCTGTGCATAAAAAAAACCAGTTCGCTTTCCCAACTTCAACATTTTGTCCAGATCTTCATTTAGAGAAGTTATTTGCAGAATGTCCATTGTGAACCGTGAGCTGTGTGGCATGTATAGCCCCTGCTGGAAAAACATGTCATCTACCCCAATATCATTCGATTTGGGCCAGAAGAAATAGGTTACTAGGCATCCTGTAGCGCTCACCGTTGATGGTGATGGCGTCACGAATGTATTTTTTTTTTTTAAAGTACGGATAAATGATCCTGCCGGCCGGCCCATAATCCACACCAAACTGTTACTTTTTGTGGATGCATTGCCACCTTGTATACTATACCTCATTTGGGTTGGCGTAGTCCCGTATATACCACAATTTTGCTTACGTTACCATTCATACAAATATGCTCCTCTTCATATAATTCTTTTGTCCAATTTGGGATCATCTTCCAAACGCTCCGAAGCCCAGTCAGCGAACGAAGCGGCGTTGTCTATTATGGTCATTAACTTTGAGCTAATGTGTAGACCCAAGATCGGCAGCAAAATTCGCCACATAGAAGTTTGACTAAAAGCCGCTTCTTGTGTACGTCGAGGAATTGAGTGCCTCGGCTTCTCCTGTACACTTTCACGGATCGTGGCAATTTTTTTTGGCCGATATAGCGCTCCTTTGACGTACGGGTGTTGGCTGCTTATTTACTGAACCGGTTGTTTCGAATTCGGCCACCAAACATGAGATGCTGCCATGTTTAGCCGACTCCAGAGCAGACGTTCTACTGAAAATATCTCAACTGGTGGCTTAAGATGTCCGCAGATGGTCCCGGAGTATCGACCGGCGACGTGCCGCACGCATTTGGGCAACATTTGGCGGTCTTTTAAGAAATTTTGGTGAAAGACTGTAAGACTGTGTTCCCTTACAAAACTGTAAGCTGTTCAGAAAGTCGTTTCTCTTTCGTTTTGTATCGGCCGGCAATATCGCCCGCTTTAATCGTTCCCGACTTCTGTTGTGGATTAAATTAAAGTCAACAAGCTTCAGTCTCTTAAAGCCTTTAAAAATAATATCTGTCAAGAATGTGAAGATCTATCGCCAGACGTTCTGGCAAGAGTGAATGGAAAATACCATAAATCGGGCCCGAATGGTCATCAATTCATAGAAATCTAAGACATCAGATAAACGCATTCCAGAAGAAGAAGAGCCAAAGTTTTTCATTCATACAAAAAATGACAGCCAAAGAACATCGGGGGACACTCCTATCAGCTCATTGATATTGAGAAGAAATGGAGTTGGGAAATGTATAGACTCTTGTGGTACTCCAATGTTACCAATGATACACCGTCTACTACAACTTGTATTGATCTGCACAGATGAAAGCCTTGCATTTATATGCAGAATATTGTTCTGGTTATCCATGTTAATGTCCAAGGTTGCGACTCTTTGGATTACATTGCATCCAAAATGTAAAGAATAAACGTTTATTCACTTGCATGGAACTGCCATCTTTTGGTTGCATAATTCATTATTGATTTTCAAATTGGTTACCACTCAAATTCGCATAAATTCATTAGTTATGAGGTGACAGTCAGCTTTTGTTGACGAAAGCTTTGCAAATACCACTCTTGTCATTAGGGATTTTAACATCTGATGCGGACTTAAATATTCTCCACTTCAAGACAATAAAAAACAAATCAAAGGGACATCCTGAATTGCTTGTGTTTCATTCTGACGTAAAATTTACACACATACCTACACCCCTATCCCTACTAAAATAAAACAGTAATAGGTATACTAGACTAGTAAATAACTCCCATAGGACAACGCCCGCCACTGGAAAATAAGACACGGCAAAACACAGAACAATGGACCATCCGCAAACAAAGAGGAATCAGGCAGTAAAAATAAATAATTATTCACTTGACGTTTCGCTTAACGAAGCATCACTTTCACATCCCTTTACATTAATCAAGCACAGAGAGATGTTTGCGTTTGTTATTGCTCCAAGTCGCCCATCAAATGATTAGAAGAAGCACAAGGGAAGAGGTTGAATCGTCACAAGGACACCCACCGTAGCTTTGTATATACCTACCCCACACCCAACAACAGTAATCTTCAGAGGACTTGTCGTCGCTGCCTCTTTCCAAGAGGCAAATTAAAAGTCTCCCAAGGGAAAAAGATTGGCGAAGGTACCTATAGAAGTGGACAAACTCACAAACCATTAAAATCAAAACACAACAACAAAAAATAATGTCATCGTTGTCCCAGACGACCGACCGAACGACACGTATCCAAAAGATGTCACAACGGCGACATGGAGTAGAGGATACATCACAAACCTAGAGTTTGTTTGCACCTTTGAATGAGTTGATGTTGATGTCCTACTTAATGTACAATGCATATACGTCGGTACACACATACCTCTAATAAAATTATTAATCCAAACGATCTCTGGGGCGACGGGGACGCCCATGACAGTGAACACATGCGACGCTGTGGAAAGCACGATATCGACCATAAAGGTCAAACCATGATGATGTGACCCAGCCGGCCGGCTAGAGAAAAATTGAAAGTATCTGATGCTGGATGTTGGGTTTGGGTTTGGGTCTTCTGCAATAGCAACAGGCCAACATCGAACAGAGCTACCTATGGATTATTTATATTGGACATGTTTCGGAACGTTTTTGTGAAACTGGTTTCCGTTGTGGTTGAAAGAGTTGAAAGAGGATCTCCATCGGTTTTTGTTGGATAATTTATGGGGAATTTTTTTTCTCACTTTTCAAATGCCCATTGGCGTGCTGTGGTGCTGGTGACCGCAATTTACTTGGTGAGGATTATTTAATAGGAAATGGAATGCAGATAGTTCACCTCTATAGAGCTGATAGTGTAAGCGAAAGTCCCCACCATCAGCAGTTTACTATGCAGAAGCAAGAGAAAGGGAAATCTATACGGTTACTGGGAAATTGTGTTCCTTTGTGACTTGAATACAAACAACACGAAAAAAAGCGATATAAATGGGAAAGTGTTAATAGTGAATAAATAACGCCGATAGGACAGCGCTGGGAAGAGCTTTCATTATAAGTGATTTGTGGTCCTTTACCGTTTCGAATTCAATTAACTCTCGCCACTGGTTCCAAAGAAATGCATCTGCAAAATTTGATTCACTTTATTTGAAAACGCGAAAATCATCACATTAAGATCACAGATAAACAGTGAATAGGGAAAAAGCGCCCATCAGTTCGAGGTGAGCTAAAGGTATAATGGTAATGTTGTTGTTAAAGTGCTTGACCAATTTTATGTTTATAATATGTTTGGAAGATTTTTCCGTCGGCTTTTTTGGTCATAAGTAGTTGAATGAAAGTCGATTATTTCATTTTGATTTTCCGAAGTTTCGGCAGGTGTTGCTGCCTTCTTCAGGGGTTCTTTATTGGGAAACATTGGTTATTTACAATATAAAAATATGGAAAAAACAAATGTTAAACTTACAAAAATTGACGAACTGTTAAAACAATTTAGTGAACTTTGACTATGACATTAATATGGAAAAGTGACAATGAAACAAAACTGATTTTATGTTGTATGAAGCACTTCTATTGAAGTTTAGTCTGTTACTTATTTTTTGGACCAACAAGCGAGCTATATACAGCAGACATATTTTGGATGTCCTGTTTTCTATTCATGTTATTACTTACTTATCGGGCTCCCGTGTTTTGGCTTTTTGGACTACATCCACATCATGGTACAGCTCATAGAGTTCGCGGTTGTATCTTCTCCTCCATTCGCCCTCCTCGCACACAGTACCAAAAATCCGCCGAAGTATTTTTCTTTCGAAGGAGCCCAGTATAAGCTCTCCCTTCTTGCTTATCGTCCAGCACTCGGCGCCATAAAGCAGAACTGGCAGGATAAGGGTTTTGTAGAGCACACACTTCGTCCTTCGAGTTAGGAGTTTTGAACCCAATTGTTTTGCCAAACCGAAGTAGCAACGGTTTCCTAGGGTAATTCTTCGCCGGATCTCCACTAGGGTGTCATTCGTGGAGTTTACGTTTACTCCGAGGTAGGTGAACTCCTTAACTACATCGAAATTGTTGCTATCAATAATCACGTTTTGTCTTATAGCATGTACTTAGTCTTGTCCTCATTTACTTCAAGCTCAACGGATTTCGCCTGTTCTTCAATCGCCGTGAACGCTTCTACCACGGCACGCTGGGAGCGACCGATGATGTCAATATCGTCCGCATAGCCAAGCAGCTGGGCGGGCCTGTGGAAGATAGTGCCTTCCGTGTTGACACCTGCCCTGCATACTATCTGCTCCAGTACGAGATTGAAGAAGTCGCATGATAGAGCGTCTCCTTGCCGAAATCCGGTGCATGTTTGAAATAGTTCGGAAGAGCTGCTTCCAAACTGCACGTTGCAGCGTGTGTTTTCCAGCGTCGCGCGACACAGCTGAATCAGTTTTGCCGGGATTCCGAATTCGGCCATCGCCATATAGAGCTCCTGACGATGTATGCTATCATACGCGGCTTTGAAGTTGATGAATAGGTGGTGAGTTTCGAATTGAAATTCGTTGGTCTTTTCCAAGATTTGCCTCAGTGTGAAAATTTGGTCTATAGTCGATCTGCCAGGCCGGAAGCCACACTGGTACGTGCCGATTAGTGTGTTGCAGAACGGTTTTAGACGTTCACACAGTACGTTGGATAGGATCTTGTATGCGATTCATGTTATTCCTGTTGTTTATTATGTGTAGCGTCTCGAGCGTATACCGTTTTGAGGTATGTCTCTCCGTCTGAAGCACAGTTGCGTTTTCAAAGTCCGGGTTGTGGTTCGCTTGGATAGTATGGTTTGCGAGTGCCGTTTTTCCACCATTCTTTGATTTGATGTCAGACCGATGGTTGGACAATTTTTGGGATAAAAACTGTTTAGTTGTACCGATGTAACAAAGGTCACAACTTTCAGTGGCGTTGCCCATGGAGTCAATCTTATAAATTACGTCAGTACCTACGTTTTTGTTGGTCAATTTTGGGTTTCAGTTTGGAAAACGATGATGCCAGTATTTTATGGGATTTGAAAGCTATGCTGACGTCCTTGACCTCCTGTTGATGACGTGTTTGAAGCTGTCGGCAAGTTTCGGAACGTAGACCACACTTCTATAAATCCGCAACTCTTCTTCTGATCCTTCTTCCGGGGGAACCTTATGTTTTTGGCGATGTATGATGTTACGTATGAAACGATCAGGGCAGTTTTTGTCTTTAAGGATTTTTGTGATCTTACGTTCATTGGCAGGGTGGAACTTTTCACATTCACAGTCAACACATTCCAACCCTGCAAATCAGAAGGAACGGTTGGTGTCACTCCTGCTATTCTGCAGAAATTTCTGGACTGAACCATATTATGTTCCACCTTGTACACATCTTTGGAAGCTGTCTAAGCATGGCATGTATTAAAGAGTGTAGTGTGCTACTGTAGTAAACAAAATTAGTTTTCTTTGATTTTGCCGGAGTGTAAACTCGGCCTTAGAACTTAACGAAACTGCAGCTACGAGACCGAGCAGATTCAGCAGCTTCG
This sequence comes from Cheilosia soror, assembly GCA_949372485.1. Taxonomy (NCBI): domain Eukaryota; kingdom Metazoa; phylum Arthropoda; class Insecta; order Diptera; family Syrphidae; genus Cheilosia; species Cheilosia soror. The sequence continues at coordinate 30,806,109 of OX443561.1, read as the reverse complement.
CTCGGGTTTGTCGAAGTGTGGGTGCGTGCAGGCATAGCGGAACACGGCGTTACCGCGGCTATATAAGAGTGTATGTGCGGTGGCGCGGCCTCTTTTTTGTTCCATCTACCACGTACCAACCTACCACCAACGCCAACTTACGTTTTTAATTGGTTGCCACGTTTAACGTAAACCATAGTTAATTTCCAATTAGTGAATTTATACTTCGAGCATATAAAAAGAAGCAATATTAAGTGCGTACTTGGTTTAAGTGAAATTGACCAGTGGGGGGTTTATAGCGCCCAAAAAAATCAGCGAACAAAAAGAAAAGTTCGAAGAAAAAAGGTAAATTCTCCAGCGGATTAAGATTGAAATCTTTCACTTATGTAGGCATACCTTCCATGTGCATTCTTTTTAGGATAAACCCCGCCTGGTCTACATTTTATAAGGTGGTCACATTGATCGTGGCAAATTTCCGAAGAAGACGTATTTCCCCGCAGCACCCTTTGCACCTAACATAGACAACGCGGTAATTGCATGCCCATCAGTCGTTGAAAGTATAGTTCCAGCACTGCTCGCCAAATTCCAAGGTTGCAATAGGAAGCAAAGAGAGAAAAAACTCTCAATAAGATTACCGGATAGCGGATCCTTCCAGCCCAGCCAGAAAAAAATCACCATACCATTATATGAGAACGCTTCGGAAACCAAAACGCTGAAGGTAACACCGAGCCAGTACCCCCGTTGCTCGCGTCCGCGAAGCAAGCTCCAAAGAAAGCTTCAAACGTTAGCGCGCGCTTAAGACGCCCAAAATAATGTGCAAGTTGCGTTTATATTCTGTCCTCAGTGCTTGTTCTTGAAGTTTTTTTTTAATTTTTATAAATTCTGTCCCTGCTTAATTCCAAAATTGAGTTCATAGTGTTAAAATAATTTTTAATTTGCTTCATTTATTGTATTTTATTCCGTAAGAGTTTGAATTTCTCTCATTTCCAAGTTGATATAACGTTAATTTCGTGAAATCCATGAGCGGGCTTGAAGTGATAGTTATACATATATCTAGTTTATATATTTTTTTTATCATTCCCCAAAGACGTACAAATATAGCGACACCGTCAAAGTGTTTTTGTGGCCACAACAACATCACGGATAATTTGCAGTAAATAGAGAGTGAGTACCCACGTTTTTTCGTATTATACATAGGTACATTATATATGTGTAATTATAAGTAAGCCTTGCGGTCCAACTAGTATATAGCCATACATTTTTTCGTGAATTTTGATTAGAAATTGAGTGAATACGATGAGAGAAGTTTAAGAGATTGAAGATTCGATTTTAATTTGTTATTTCCTTTTTCCTTGCCAATTGTTATTAACTACACCTATTAATTTCTAAAAGTTCATTAATAATTTGCAAAATTTAATAGACTAGCCAAGCGCTGATATCTTGGTAGAGTTATTATTTCAAATACGAACTTTGGTATATAAATACTTGAATAAGCACACCGAATTTATGCGTTCTGGTCAGATAAGTGTAGAATTACGGCGTTTTCTCCAATAATGTATAGTATTAGTATTAGTATATGATTGAATAATAAAAATGGATTGTTTACTACAGATGAAAAATTTAAGAATGAAATTGGTATTGCAATTTAAAATGGAAGTTTAAGTTGATTTTACGGGTGAGATCCAGATCGGGTAGTATGCATACAGGTTAGGACGAAACACATGGATCGCTTGTGCATGTAAATCGTTATAGGGACTACCCCATGAACACATAAAGGGCGCGGGTAGTCAAGGAGCAATGGTGAAAAACTCCATTGCTGTCAGAGGGCGGGCACCCTTCACGATGGCATACCACCTGGCCATCGAATCGAAACAATGAGTAATACAAGAAAGGACCGCCATCTTCCTTTCTTTTCCTTTTCAAAGTATAGTTCGTATTCCTACACATGGAGTTATTTTTCACCCCCTCCAGAAATGTCGTCAAAGCTTTCGTCATGGCAACCAAGCGAATAATCACCTCCCGGAGGTAGAATCAACGCTGTCATCCCCCCCTTTTAGGAGACACAATTTTTGTAGAGGAAAGAGAGCAGCAAGATCCCACCCAAAACCGTTGAGCCAAGCTGAGCATAACTTTCGTGTCTCCCAGCTGCTAAGTGTAACGAACTACCACCATCTTAGTTCTTTTCGATACAACACCCCTCCTACTACAAGAGCAAAAGCAGAAACGCATGTTACCGTAAAATATTTTAGATTTTAAAAATAGTTGTGGAACTTCTCGACCTACACTTTCGAAATGCATGCCAAGCTCAACATATGCCTACCTAATTTTTGAACCCGCAGAGAGTGCGCTATACCACGTAGTAAAGGAGATCGAAAACTCATTCCATCAAAAGAGAGTTTATAATGGCCTTCCTCGATATAGGAATTGCTTTCAAAAACAAATTATAAAATCTGCTTTAGAATATGCACAGCTGAGCAATTCCATTATTTCAAGGGAAAGATCATCAAATTAGACATGGGAACCAGTTGTGAGAAGGAAGACAGGAATTAGAACATCTCAGGGGGGTGTTCTCTCACACACTTGCTCTTGTAACAAGATAATAAAAAATGTGCTAGACTGGGTCGCACGAAACTTTCTCGTTAATTGTCAATTTCGCAGAATTTCAGAGTCATTTCAGCAATTTTGCGTTTAAAATCATATCCACTTAAGATGTTCACAGGTTTAGTAAATAAACCCTTGTTAATTAAAAAAGTAATATGTACATACTACATAGACATACGTTGATATTAACTACAACACTTTATTACTTACATACTTTCAAATTTCACCCCAAACTGACACTTGAAGGAGGCGATGAATTTCGAATTCTCATTTTTGATTATTATACAAAAAATTGTGTCAATGGTCGGGATTTGGGTAGTCATTTTTGAGAAATATTCATAAAACGGCAATATTCGAGTTTTCTGAGAAAAACTAACTACGTGATCATGTCTAGAATGCTTATGTTGTCTTAAATATGTATTTTGATCAAAATCGTTAGAGCGGTTTTTTGTAAAATTATGCTGACAAATGTTACAATTTGGATTCGAAAAGCAATGTGATTAAACTGTTTAGCTGAAAATTGAGTACGACGTATTCTCAGGATGTAAACATTACCTAGCAGTTACATTTTTAACCAAATCGAAAATGGCGTTTTCGAGATATGTGTAGTTTTTAAGTAGGTACCGTTTTTAGCGATTGGGGTGGAAATCGAAAGACGCATTCATGGTTCAAAAAACACTGTTTTTTTAACTGTTTAGCTCAAAACTGAGCAAATGGTATTACTATATATTTAAGCATTACCTGACAGTAACATATTGATCATAATCGAAAATGGCGTTTTAGATATATGAGCTTTTTTTTAAAGTACTATTATTAGGGATTTGGGTGGATATCAAAGGACGCAGTCTTTTTAGGGAAAAACTGAGTTTGCTATCAATTAAAGAATGACAATAGTACCTTAAAAATAAGTTTTTTAGATCGTTTTTACCGTTTTCGAGAAAAAGCCAATTTTCAAAACTGCCGTTGCTGGACTTTTTAACGAAAAACTGGGTATGCACTCATGTTAAGCATGTCTACATTAACTCAACTATCAATTTTGGTTCAAATCGTTTCGTTCAAATTTCGAAAAAAATCTAAATTTAGACATATTTCGTCATATTTCGTAAAATTTTTATATGGGAGGTATGTACCGTTAATATTAGGGCTAGCACAAAAAAAAAAAAGAAGCCCAAAAACTCTATATACATACAAAGTTTGAAGCAAATCCGTCCAAGCGTTTAGATTCCCCAGGGGTGGGACAGACAGACATACGGACGGACAGAATTGCGAGACCCATTTTTTTGAGTTCCCCTATCATCGTAATATCAGAATTGATCAAAATCTCGAGTTCGAAATTTTTTACGAAAACAATACATATCTTTCTCTTACTACGTATACAAGATAGTTTAAAAACATTAGATGTAACTTGTGTTTTTTGCGGGGATCGAACCTGGGGCCCCTCACTACCACTGAACCGCTGCATCCCTGGCCCTCAAAAATAGACTGCAGTGAGTCCTATAGAAAGATCTGAACGAGAAAAGAACAATAAATCTTTTGAGTTTGGACTAGAACTCAATTTGCATGCTCTTATAGGCGTAATAAAACGTCATTTCGCCATTAAAAACCATACTCAGCAAATGGAGTCTAGAAACCAATGATCTATACAAAAACTGCATAGTCCGACTAAGAAACAGAGACGATCGAACATTTTTTATGCCAATGTCCAGCCTTTCGGGAACGACAACTCTGATCTCTTTGGTCCAGTTTCCTTGAGAACTTTTAGCAATTATCTCTTCCCTAACCTAGTAGATACCAGCGAGTTGGACTTAATGTGATTTCTTCATCTCATTAGTTTCAATCAGTTGACCAAAGAAGACCAAACGTTAAATGGACGCAATCGCTACAAACCGCTAGAATCTTGGGCGATCGCCTAATCCATAACCTTTCAAGAAGCCCTATTTAAGATATAAGTTTTTTGAAAGCCTATTATCTTCAGCAAAGCAAAGAAAAATACCTATTTAAATGCTCAATAAACGAATTCAGAAGGACTTATTTTGCAGGTGATTGTGTGTTCGCCTACTAACCGCGCGCTAAAAGTGAATGGCACTCAAAGTAATATACCAAGTTGTAGTAGCAGTGTCATGAACAGATCACTTTTAGAAAATTGTCAGCACGAACTATACATTTCCCAAGCTCTAAGAATTAAGTTGCTCTCAAGATCTTTATGAGGCCTGTTTTCCCATAACTTGCTGCAACCGCTTTTTAAACGTCAACCAATTTGGCAGCTCATTTGTAATCCGCGAGGCGTTGTACACAAGGACGACAGCAACTTGAAGATCTTATCATGAAAAGATAGGAGCGACCATCAGGTTGTCCAAAAGAAAGAAGATGAATGCAAGTTCAGAGGTCCTCAATTGAGGGTATACCTATAAATGTGCTATTTCAAAACCAATTTCTTGTAGGTTTTACCAAAGGTTAAAAAAAACGTCTCAAACGCAATGAAGTGGTAAACAACGTATGGAAGTCTTGGTCGTCTCGCAATGCGCTTTTGTAATGCCAAAATCCTCGTCATCACCAGCCTCTACAGGGGATACGCCTCTACAAATCCAAGCCGATACCACCCGCTTGCCATTCCAAAACGAATCTTTTTCAAGACCACCATGTCACTGCCACATCACTTCAATGCCTTGCTTAAGAGTGTTTTTATACTGTGTTTGTTGAGAATACGCAGAAAAAACGCCAAGGAGGTCGCAAAATTCTCATTTAGGCAGAACGAGCGTAAGTCAAACAAGGCAGATCAGACATCAGACCCTGTGTGCGTATTTACCGCGGCCGGCGTGAGATAAATTGTTGGTGAGAATACATCAACTTTCTTTTTACATTTGGCCCGAGGAAAGCATCTTTGATCGAGGGAATCTCAGAATTATATGACAACAACAATAGCAACTCTGACCGACATCAGGTAACTTTACCTTCCCTACCCTAATCGCATGGCCGTGAAAAATAAACTCCAAACAAGCAGTATAGTTTAGTATACCACTTAAAGGAGCTTTTTGTCTACAAACTGTGGCAGCCCGCTTTTTATAAAATATGTATGTTCGTAAATAGAAATCAGGCAAAACTTCAGTAGAATTACCCTCCCATCCGTTTCGTTTTATTAAGGCGATTTAAAGGCCTCACTCGATTCATCTTGATCTCCCAAGGCTATGTACCAAAAAGTGAACGAACTCATCACAGAAAAGTAACAAGAAAAAAATCTTGTACAGGTTGCAACTTACAAACCCCCCAGGAATCTCCTTTTCAGATTTCTATACTTGCAATAGAATTTGCAGCATTCCTTCGCGTTCGCACATGCCATGAGCACACGATTCTGGATTGGATGGTCCTTAAGCCCTTTATCCGCGTGGTCCCTCTTGTCATTTCTTAAAAAGCATATTCTCCTCGAGCAGTCTTCATCCGTTTAGCACACTTTTGCTCCCTTTCAACCCGGTTTTCTTTTATTTCTCACATTTTCCTCGTCTTTGTTCATTAAATGATGGGATTTGAGAGAAAAAAAAATGGACACTTATCTGTGTCTTACCCATTTCCCCATATTTGAACGTCAGCCGCCTGTTCCTTTCAGTAGACAAAATGTTATGCCTGTCATCCAAACACTGGCAATGCACTCAGTGTAAATGGATTTCGCTGTCCTTTTATTTCCATACACAAGAGCCCATTCACGATGTGCAGCAACAAGGAAGTGCACGTCCAAGAGGCAACAACTTTATTGTTCCCAGGAACTGATTATGTGTGCTGCTGGTATTAGTCGTCCGCCCCCATCATGATGCCATTAGTGCGGTATGTGTTTTTGGTTTGGACACTTTTTCCCTACCACCGACACGACGACGATGCGGTGTCTGGTTGATGATCCCTAATTTAGGATGCTGCTCAGTGTCTTGCCAATGTAGACGCGTTCCTAAGTAAAACTTGCTCATGAGAGAAAGTTTGTAATTTTTTTTTTGTCTGTGTTTCTGCGGTTACCCTTACCGGTGAGTCAGTAGATTGTATGCAGTTAAAGTTAATTTAAAGGAAGGTGCAACTATTTCAATATCCAGAGGTCATAAATTGTTCTTATCACTTGAGGGTCTTGTTTTTATGAGAGTTCTTGAGGTAAAACTTTTACCTGTCGTTGGTAATTCATTGCTGTTTGGTATAAAGTTGTCGGCTGGCAGGAAAAACTTCAAACGTGTATTAGTCCGTGTGGTAATTAATGGGGCTGCAAAAAATTACCAAAAATGCATTAAATCATTACAAAGAGTACCACTACCCATCCCTATGTGACCTCAATTTCAAGACATCGACGCATCCGAAATACCTACTTGTTCTTCTTCGAGGCAAAACTCCTTATTGTATATTCGTCCTTCATAATTATGTTGAAGCAAATTTGCCTCACATAATCGGATTGCTTTTAATTTTGTTGTCAACAACTTTGGCGGATAAATTTTCACAGTTCGTGAATAATTAAAATTGTATCTTCTTGCTTTTGAAATTTGATTTTTTAATGAACACCAACATTCTATTTACGTGCACCAGTAATGGTAGAAAAAAAGGCAAGAGATAACGAGATTTGACCGAGCAATTTCGCCATACCCAATGAGTAGGTTTCCATTTTGGTTTTTAATTATAAAGTATCTACCGTCGTAGTAAAGATGATTTTTACGGGAAAACAAAGAGCGCTGGTTTTTGTTGGTCCTTTTCATATTCCATGACTGAAAATGGATTTATTTGCGAAGAAAATTGTTTAGCTCTTAAGTGTGCGTATGTAGATTTTGAAATGTCTCTGTCTGTGTGGAATGGAGGAAACAAAATTTAAGCAAACATCAAAATGACTTAACGAAACGCGATTATGTCATTCAATTAAATTGCTAATTAAATGCAGATGTGTGTATTTATAATTTTAGACTTTAAAGTAGCAAGCAAGCAGGTTGAATTATTTCGCTTCTGTACGCGAACCCTTCCTAAACGAAGGGACTGATTTTAATGAAATTTTTCTGTGTGCTTTTGTGTGGGTCCACCGACACCCCGCAATCTTTTTATTCACTTTTCATACATTTTCAATGGTCCGCTTGTCCATTAAGTGGGTCGCGGGTGTAGGTTACTCAAGTGGACCCTCCATAGCTCTCGATCAAGGGAAATCCCCATACGGATATAGGAGAGATTATGGACTTGATCTAACCATCTCGGATTCCATAGCACGTCGTAGAATCCTCGTCGGGGACATACGTTTAACATGACCAAACCAGTGGACCGCTCTGTCCGGAGAAGTAGCTGCTCAACATTGAGTTCCTCAAGTATTTTGGTATTTCTGATGCAGTCTCTACGGGTCGCACCAGCACGGACCCGGACAAATATCATTTCAGCAGCTTGTATTCGCGATCTTATTCTTTCGGTCATTACACAAACCTCATGACAATAGGTAAGAGTTGGAACACACACCGAATTAAAGACTGACAACCTAGCTTTGACACCAAGTTCAGTCCTCCTGATAACAGAACTCCCAAGCTATCTCAAAATTGACCCAGCCTGACCAATCCTACAGGAAAACTCGGCTTTGCTCCTTCCATCACCCGTGAATAAGACTCCGAGATACTTAAACTTCTCCACGACTCCACTAACATGCAGAGTGCATTGAACAAGCGTTCTGGAGATGACCATCACTTCAGATTTGTTCACGTTCACTTTCATCTCAGCTTCAACACAAACGGCTACAAACCGATCGAGTGCGCGCTGAAGTTCAGTCTGAGAGGACCCAAGGATGACCAAGTCATCAGCGAAGAAACAAATGACTTATACTCAGATCTCCCAATTCGAAACGTTCCTCGCCAAGCTTAAGAACAACAAGGCCGCAGGCTCTGATGGTCTACCAGCGGAGCTCTTTAAATACGGTGATGATGTTTTGGTAGGGAGCATGCACCGAATCATCAACCAAGTATGGGTGGAAGAAAACATGCCCGATGACTGAACTATCAGCTCCATATGCCCCATCTACAAAAAAGGCGATCCTATGCCTTGCAAGAACTATCGAGGCATATCCCTGCTAAATGTCGCATACAAGATCCTATCCAACGTACTGTGTGAAAGTCTAAAACCGTTCTGAAACACACTAATCGGCACGTACCAGTGTGGCTTCCGGCCCGGCAGATCGACTATAGACCAAATTTTCACATTGATGCAAATCTTGGAAAAGACCAACGAATTTCAATTCGAAACTCACCACCTATTCATCGACTTCAAAGCCGCGTATGATAGCATACATCGTCAGGAGCTCTATATGGCGATGGCCGAATTTAGAATCCCGGCAAAACTGTTTCAGCTGTGTCGCGTGACGCTGGAAAACACGCGCTGCAACGTGCAGTTTGGAAGCAGCTCTTCCGAACTTTTTCAAACATGCACCGGATTTCGGCAAGGAGACGCTCTATCATGCGACTTCTTCAATCTCGTACTGGAGCAGATAGTATGCAGGGCAGGTGTCAACACGGAAGGCACTATCTTCCACAGGTCCGCCCAGCTGCTTGGCTATGCGGACGATATTGACATCATCGGTCGCTCCCAGCGTGCCGTGGTAGAAGCGTTCACGCCGATTGAAGAACAGGCGAAATCCGTTGAGCTTGAAGTAAATGAGGACAAGACTTAGTACATGCTATAGGACAAAACGTGACTATTGATAGCAACAATTTCGATGTAGTTAAGGAGTTCACCTACCTCGGAGTAAACGTAGACTCCACGAATGACACTCTAGTATAGATCCGGCGAAGAATTACCCTAGGAAACCGTTGCTACTTCGGTTTGGCAAAACAATTGGGTTCAAAACTCCTAACTCGAATGAAGAAATGTGTGCTCTACCAAACCCTTATCCTGCCAGTTCTGCTTTATGCCGCCGAGTGCTGGACGATAAGCAAGAAGGGAGAGCTGATACTGGGCTCCTTTGAAAAAAAAATATTTCGGCCGATTTTTAATCCTGTGTGCGAGGAGAGCGAATGGAAGAAAAGACACAACCGCGAACTCTATGAGCTGTGAATGTAGTCAAAAAAGCCAAAACACGTCGACTACATTGGCTCGGCCATATCGAGCGAATGGACAATAATGCTTCAGCTAAGACTATCTTCGAATCCCAGTCCCCAGGTTCGAGAAGACAAGGAAGACCGAACCTCCGTTTCAAAGACCAAGCCATCGCGGATGCCAGAGCGCTTGGTCTGGACAATTGGAAGCAGCGTGCCCGGGATCGTAGAGGATGGAAGGCTGCAGTGTCTCAGGCAGAGACCCTTCACGGGTCGGGAGCCCGATATGTAAGTAAGTAAGTACGAGAAAGATCGCGCTTACTCGGACAATCCTCAAACCCTTGGGATGTTAAAAACCAACCCTCATCAAATCATGCTAAAGGTATCACCCCAAGAGTGGAAAAACAATCGAAAACTACCAAGGATGAAACACTCTGTCAGGTGGTGGAAATCTAAAGGATATTAAACATTTTAAAGGTCACAATAGATCATTAATAGCTTCGTAAAATTTAGCCTGGGACACTAAAAATGTTTATTAGTACCGCGCATTGTACATATTTGACATTTAATGGAAATATGGCTTTCCGAAATCGGATAACTCTGTATATAAACACACAAATGCATTCGAAATGTCACATGTTATATGTACAAAGGCATTCGTCACATCAAAGAACAAACAATTTCGTGGAATGTAATAATATTTTGTGTAGATACATTAAACACTTTTCTTTGTATCTACACCAAATTAAAATTTTACATAAATGTCACTCGGCGTCCGGATCAAAGAGCAAACCCAGCTTCTCAATCTCCATAGCAGTGTAATATATATCCCGCAGAACGCCTTTGATATTTTGAACCTATTCGCTAACGCAAACCACCACAAAGCTTCATAAACCACCTCACCCCTCATCCTTTTAATATAGAGAAATGAAAATGCCGACATCTCAGCGGACAGCATATCTTTGTGTTTGTAGATTCGTGTTTTTTTTTTTTTTTTTTTTTTTTTTTTTTTTCAAATTGTAGGTACAGCATTTCTCTTTACCACCGCAAACATTAAAATGGTTTATCGTCAAACAAGGTCCGTAAAAAAATAATATATTTCCTACCCGAATACCCAAAAACCTCTGTTAAGGAATTCGAAAGGCGATCTTTTTTTTTATCTCCCCCGTAATCCTGAATCTAAATCCTTTCTTCTTCCAAACAAATATGCTACAAAACTCAAGCGATAAAAAGCCACAGTCGAAAGTAGGTAGCCGGACTTTATTACTCATCGCACGAAGTTTAAGGGAAACAGAATAGGTCGGACCTATCTGCCTCTCTGTATCAGGGTTTATTTACAAATCATTATTTCTATATCAATGATGTCCGGCAAAAAGGAGGAAAAGTGTAGATATGAAGGAATCATCTTTCATCATCTCCCACCTTCAAGTCACCAAAAACTCCCACTAACTGGGATCCTAAATCAAATCCAGTGGTCCGCAAGTTGTGGCCATTGTTTGCATAAAGCTCGCCAAAATGCTTGCATATTAGGTTAGGTTGTGCTTCATAAATTTGTTAGTATCGATTGGAAATGGGAACGATTGTGCCTCTGGAATTTATCGGGAAAGTTTTACTTTGCGGGGTTCTGGGAATATGTATATAATAAATTATTTACGTACCTCTACACCCGTAGTCGTACTTTATTTGAATGAATTCTCTGGTTTTGTATGCGAATGCTGTGGAGTGGGGGTGCGCGCCATTCGCCAAATGCGACAGCAAACAAGAAAACCAATTAGGAAGTCCTGCTGTGAGCCAAACCAGGAGTGAGCGGGGAACTAACTTCGTAAGCAAACAGCGATAAATGATAATTATGTAAGTACAATTGGTTTTTTATTTGCTCAAATTGTTGCCAAGAGAGGGCAGTCTGGTATAGTTTAGTGTATAATACCTGAATTAGTAGCAGAAGCTATGATAAATGTTGTCAGGGCTAATGGAAGCTATTATTTGCAGTAGGAGGGAAAAATATCTGTCTTGTCAGCTTGAATAATGGTTATATCATGAGATTATAGGACCCAAAAATGGCAGAATAGGGGCTGTGGTAGGAGGATGTGACTGTCATCGAAAATGGGTTTTAGGCGAACATTCAAATTGTATTGATGATAGATAGAGCTTGAGATGAAATTTTATCTCATTAGAAGAGATTGTCTTGATAGCCGCCTGGCTGTCAATAAATATGGTAATAAATCATTCCGTGGTATTGCCATTATAGGTACCATATGCTTGCCACTTCCGCGACCGCCATTACCTCGCTTGGAAAACACTAGAGTAATCAGGGAGCCTGATTGAACTATGTATATTGAGTTCCTCTGAGAATAATCCGGCACCAATTCCGCATTCCATCTTTGATCCGTCAGTGTAGATGGCTACTTAAGGATCCGCGCATGCCCAAAGACACTGGGGATCCAGCATTTTGTCTCGCTTATCCTCAAGGCACTTTTGGCAGCCGATTCTTGCATGTATAGATCCATAGGTAGCAGTTGGTGTTGTTCTTAACGCTCTAGTTGTTTCTATACAAATACATTCCAGTCATGAAGACTGTTACTCCTGTTTAATTCTGTATTATTGAGCCAACTGTGCAGATAGCTATTATACGTATACCTACCGTATTTAAGACAGTACTGGATGAGATCCAGAATTTTGTTGTTTGAGATATACCACAGGAGGGCAGATGGAAATCGCACCCACCACTCACTCAGCACTTGTGGCGTCCCTAGATTAAGTGCTTTTTCAATCGAAGCATAGATAATGAGACTAAGTTGTTAATAGTTCAGCTATTCAGCATCGTTTTTTTACAGCTCGTCAGGTAGTAAGCCAAAGCGAGGTCGTCCAGTGATTAGGTAATGGTTCCTATATTGAGGGAGTTGACAGTTCCGTTTACGTCTAGAAAGGCCGCCAATGTAAACTCTTTTTGGTGTATTGAAAGTGGGTCTTTAGAAGACATTCCAAGATTTCCTGGTTTCCATAGATCTGTATCTATGAAGATCAGAGCTGATCTTTATCAATGTTTTTAAAACTTAGCACCTGCAGCAGCCCTCGAATAGGGCTTAGATTATTATATACCCGATATAGGCGTGTCTGTCGTAAGAGGCAACTAAAATTCACGCCCTGACTTCGACGTGAAACCTGTGAAAAAAAGTATGTCAGAAAAAACAAGGAATTGTATTATTCCAGGTGGTATTCGCGAAAGTGAAAGTCCACCCGTGGTCTTTTCAACTGCGATCGGGGCTAGGATTATTTGGACTCCAACCAACATACAAAAAATTAGCTTCATCTCTTCAGGCGATGATACAGGTCCAGACCGACCGAGTGCTCGCTTCTTCTGAAGATTACTGCGATGCACTATCCGACTCGTTTGCGAGAATGGACTGTAAGGAAGAAAGTGGTGTAAAAGCTTTAACTGGGCCGTGTTTCATAAAAATTTACCATTGCGACAGGTGATAATTTACAAAATGACAAATGGACAATGGTCAAATTTCTGTGTCATAAATGATTAGACAATTTTGCCAATATTGTCAAGTTTTGCCTTCATAAAAAAAATATCATGACAATGAACTGTCAGGAATATTTCGAGAATTTTCTTAAATTTTCTGACAAATTTGTACCGACAATTTTTTTACAGTTTAAAATTTTTTCAGTAGGTAGGTATGTAGCTAATTTATAATTCCGACAGGCGTTTGAGTTTCGGTCAAGTATTGATAGGGAAATGACGAGTATGATTAAAAATTTTATTATTTCTTCAATCGGAAGTGATAAAGAATCTCAAATCTAATTTCGTAGAGTACAATCACGAACTTTTTTTTGACAGTTCAGTCTCTGCTCGGAACTAAAAAAGAAAAATGCTTACTACAATGATTTGTGTGTTTCCTTATTTGACACACTCAATTTCCAACTCCTTTGATTTCTTTTTAATATTTTTCTTTGTAAAAAAAAATTCAAAACCAAAGAAATAAAAATCAAACCACGTCCTTTGACAATTATAACAAAAAAAAAATAAAATTGGACATTAATTGGTATTAAAAAGTGACATAAAAACATTTCTTCATTTTGAAACATTTCATTAAAAGGCATTTGCATGGGCAAAAAAAAAATACAATTTAGATTGAATCAAATTGAACAATAAATTATTTAAATTGAAAACTTTATAAACAATTATTAATTTACTCCAACAGATGGGTACCTACTAATGCCTGGTTAGACAAGATTCTTAATTACAAAAATCCACTTCATTAAGTTGGTCATTTGTAGAGATGAGCTAAGGCGTGATTTCACAATCACAGGTAAAACTGTGACTGTGATTTTGAAATCACTGTGATTTTAAACTGTGATTGTGACAGTCGCAGTCGCAGTTTGAAAATCACTAGTCACGAGATAAACTTCCAAACAGATACATACCGTTCACAGACACGATACGAATCACAGTCACGAAGCAAATCACGAAAAAGCGAAACTGCGAACGCGAAGCAAGGGAGCGTATAGATATCTACAAATCACAGTCACAGTCACGATATGAATCACAACCACAAAACAAATCACAGAAGTGTGAAACTGCGAAGCAAGGTAGCATAGCAAATAGCAAATTGTACTAACAGGTACGGACTACGGGGTATGAAGTTAGTAGCAAGCAGCAGATTTCGTAGACGTTTTTTAATCCATTGACATCGTAGCCATCCTTTAATGGAATTTGTTATTTATGGCTGTATAAAAAGCAGACGAACCATATTTTGGGATACATACTATATTTATTTCGAAATGTCACCAGAAAGCTCTTTTTCACTCACTCGACTATAAATACTAAAATTGCCACAAAAAAAAAAAGACTTTTTAGATTTTTACATTTTTTCGGTTATTGTTTCCTTTGAAGTAGGTATACCTTTTCTTTATCATTTATCGAAAGTAAACATACCAACGAGTAAGTGAGGCAAAACAGAACTCCGTAGGAGGTGTAGTTTTAAGAGGAATCGCTGCTTTTAAGAACACTAAAAAATATTTTTTGCCCAAGTTTCAGCTTCATACAAATTTTGTTGTCAAAGAAAAAAGTTAAAAAATGTTGAGGTTAAGGATAGGATACACAGTTTAGGCAGAAATCGCGAAAAACTTTTTTCAACCCACTAAAAATGCAGCCCATTACACCACGGATAACTGCTGTCGGTTTGATTTACTTTGGCCCCTTTTACAAGAGCTTGTTCGGCAATATTCCGCTGTCAGGGTGCAGTAACGAATTATTTTTTTTTTTTCTCATTTGTACGCCTATTTCTACTGGACTACGATCTCTTTGACACTGCGCCACTGACAGGCGTGCTCCTAGCAGAGGCGTATGTGCACCTATTGCGCACCTTTCTGGACCTTTCTGCGTTTTCGGGTTTCTTACAAGCACAATTGGTTATGGCATGGCGCTATATAGATAATGTGGGTAGACCAAACGCAGTTTAGTTTAAGTGACATCACTGTCTGCGACTCTTGTAGAGAGGACGACGAAAGTTCGGATCATTTCTTTTGTTATTGTCCTGCCTTTGTTCGAATCAGGTGGGCAGATGTGGTGAGTGCTGATACTGTAAGCTTCTCATCGCTGAAATGCATTCTCGGCTTTCTTCGAAAGTGGAAGAAATTCGAGTAAAATTGGTGATACTGGATTTGCTTCCTGGTAATACAATCCTGCACTCAGTTGCGCCTGCGAGTGTTCCAGTGGAGTGTTTTCGAGGACGCGGCACTTGCTGTATTTGAGTAAGTAAATCGTATATAATGCTATGTGTGAGGTGTAACGCCCACAAATATACGCGGCCGTGGGAACTTGTCTGCTTTATGAATTATGCCTCTAGATCTTGTTCCTATCGAGTATCTATTTATTTAATCAACAAGCCCGTTCTTTTCAAAAGATCTAATGTTTCAATAAAGCCTGGATCTTCGTTAGCTTTTTGTTAAATTGCAAACCTCTTGCATGTGACACTAAAGGACCATTCACATGGGAGCGAACGAACGAATTGATAAAATGCGAACAAAACGCTTTTTATGCATTTATAAACAGAAAATTGCACATTTTACTACTCCAAGATTAGGATAATTAATTATTCTATCAAAATTTATTAAGAAAACAAGTTTATTAACAGTTTAAATAACGAAATTTCGAAATCCAACATTTTTGCCGCGAACGAAAACACCCTTGCGCGAATTGTCAGTCTATTCACAATCCACATCATTTAAATCGCGTTCCACAAAGTAGCGAATAAAAAATTCGTTCGAACTTAACCTTATTTTAAGAGGAGGATATCTTGGTATAATAAAATGTGGAATTTTCTGTTTATAAATGCATAAAAAGTGGTTTATTCGCATTTCATCAATTCGTTCGTTCGCTCCCATGTGAATGGTCCTTAATAGCTGATTGCGACTATTAATTCAGTGAAAATGAAAAGACATTTATGGGGGAGATTGGTCAAAAGACAGGCGAACAAAAGGTTCCCTATACAACAGACACGCAGCGATTAAGCAAACCCATTCAGCCCCGAAACGGTGTCAAGCGATAATAGTGACGATGCTAAACTGCAACTAAATGAAGTGTCTATCAAAATAACTCCACCGTCATCGTCATCGTTCACTTTTCTCCATTTTCTCCGACCTCATTATTTTGCCTTCCTTTTTCTTGGATATAGGTCAATTAATATTGAAAAATCCATACCATACCCAAACACCCCCTATCGGGTAAAACCGCCGGCCGATTGAAAAGCCAGCAATGCTCACATGACGTCTGCAACATACTAACATCTGACCCATCTTGTTCGATCCATGAACTATATCCTCTTCAAACATCCGGACAACGCAAAAACGACGCCAACAACAAAATCGGTTCCTTCAAAAGCCACCCCGTTCGCAATGTACGCATACACAAATTTACATTGAAAATTGTTTTTCGCTGTCGAAAAATCCAAGCACTTGCAACTGATTGATTTAGTTCATCAATCAATGTTACGCCATAAAGCCCAGAACAATACACTCCTCTGTGAAGACGTTACCGCATGTTGTCGCTAGGGGGTAGTGGCATAGCATAATGAGCAGGCCATTTTCCGCAGCCGATTTGACTTGTTTCCATTGTGGCCATCAATCAGTGTGATGATGGATGCACATGAGACAAAGTCATCACCAACAGATACAGAGAGGGAAGGTCTGATGAAATTTTTCCTTGAAAATGAGAACAATTTGACAAAAGTGTTGAATCCTAATAAATTTTAGTCATTTCATCAATGCGAGGGCAAACTTTGTCGTCCTTTAAAATATTGTGCGGCAGAAATATTCATGGTAGCTATTTAAAAATGTTCATGGCGAATTGAAAATGAAGCCAAAAATGCCATATAAATGGATGACAAAAGGACGAAACGATTCATCGTTTTTTTTTTTACTCTGACTAAGAATGGCATGGGAGCTTCCTTTCCTACTGCTGTGGGTGTTTAGGAACAAGAACGATTTTCTTTTCCAATATAAAACAATATTTATTCGCCGCAGGTTTATAGATAAAGCCTTACAACCCTTTTCATTATTTACTTGTATGTGGGGAAACTTAAGAGGACTGCATTTAGTATACGCACTTTATGTGGTATTATAGAGGAATTTTTCAATAAACTGTACGATGGGCAAGCGCTTTGTTGTCTTTTCATTTTGAAAGGCATTCTCTGGATTTTCCTTTCCACAGTTTACAAGATATAAAGGAAGCAATAAAGGTGCATTAAGTTCATCATACCAGGGTCTAAGTACTATTTGAGAAACGTTTTCGAAATCAAATGCGGAAAACGTGTTTTCAAGAATTATG
This sequence comes from Cheilosia soror, assembly GCA_949372485.1. Lineage (NCBI taxonomy): Eukaryota > Metazoa > Arthropoda > Insecta > Diptera > Syrphidae > Cheilosia > Cheilosia soror. The sequence continues at coordinate 30,788,679 of OX443561.1, read as the reverse complement.
TTGAAAATGTTTCAATATGGGAGAGTGGAGAGCCATCCTGGTCCTGGAATACTTTTAGAGCAAAGTTCCTGGGGACTAGAAATATTATATCGGTTTTTTTGTCGTGCGCTCAAGATAAAAATATGCCAACTACATTTATGTATCAAGAGCTTGACTGACAAGATACACCTTCTCCGATACCAGCTACACAAACACAATTGACTTTATGCTTAATATAGCAACAAAATAAAGTGAGATGTGAGAATAACTGACAATGTGAAAGGTGCAAGATTACGTTAGTTTAAGTTGTAGTGGCTGTCAAGCAAGTGATATTGTAGGGTCCTTGTCATTACCCCTAACAGCTAAGCTAGTTTTTCCAATGCCTGCGATTTTGAAATCGCTGAGATCGTTATACATTATATGAAGGTTCCTGGTGGTGGTTTTAATAGAGAATCGCTAGTGCTAGTCCTTGTCCATACAGGATCTTAAATCTTTTGAATATAAGTACAACAAGCTTTGATGCATGTGGGGTTCTAAAACAGCTTATCTCGTGATGAAACGACTTTATATTTGGTGCAACTTTGTATTTTCTAGATTAGGGGACAATTTAAGCTGTGTTAGGGTTTACGCCTAACGCCTACAACGACTTGACCTCCTCTCTTTACTCTTAAGACTGTTATTATAGAAGCTGCTTTAAGACCTTGAGATGCTTTAATGGTAAAGGAAATAGCAACGACGTTTGTACAAACAATCACCTTATAGCCCTTTGACACCGTCTTAAAATATTCGACACGATTTTCGAGAAAAACTCGTATTTTCAAAATTATCAGGCAAGGTAGCTTTTATTTGGCCGATTTGGTTGACTCTTCTGTCAGTTTGGTTTGACAGCTATTTATAATTCTGAAAGTCGAGGAAAGGTTATAAGGGGTGATTTTTTATGCGTTTGGTTTTTAAAATTAAAAAGAAAATTGAGTGAACTTTTTATTAGAGTCGATAAATCAATACTTTTTGAATATTATTTCGTGTAATTGTTGAACGCAGCCTATCCTATGCCTATCCGAAATGTCTAATTTTGGGCATACTTTTTCCAACATATCGACTGGTATCTCACCAATAACACGCCTTATATTGCCTTCCAAGGCGGCAGTATTTGCTGGCTTATCCGTATAGACGAGAGTCTTCATATCCCCACAAAAAATGTTCCAGCGGCGTCAAATCGTACGATCTAGGCGGCCAATTCACAGATACAGAACGTGAGATGAACTCCTCACCAAATTCGTCTAGCAATATGTCCATGAATTCGCCAGCTGTGTATGGCATGTCGCGCCGTTCTGTTGAAACCACATGTCGACCAAACCCAGCTCCTCCAATTTTTGTGGAAGCATTTGGCACTATTGATAGTTCTTGCAATGCTTCTGGTTGCTCAGCAGACCATTATTGCAATTTTGATATTGAATAGCCTGCTCAGTAGGACGATCACGACGACCTTAAAACGGACACAGTGCACTAAACGTAAGGTATAAATACATTTTTTACGTAAGTTTTTGGTAAGAAAATTCAATAGTTTGCAAACGTTGTCTTTCCATGGTGAAATGGCAACGCTAACTGAGCATTTTTTACTTTGACACGTGTCACGAATCACACGTAAAACTGTCAAAAAATTAAGCTGGAAAACCCAAATAGCAAAAAAATCACCCTTTAGTAGTCTAGTCAATTATAATGTTGCTGGAAGCATTTAATTTTAAAGCCACAGTAAGATTGTGTTCCGTCTGTATTTTGGCATTGAAATTACTACAGGCACATAAGTACAATATCAATATTTAATGTGGAACACTTCCGATAATTTCCCTTAAAATGTCCGCCAAAACGTTGGTTTTTATTTTGTTGCGAGATGTGCGCATATAAGGCTAGCCGCACATTGGATACGAATTTGCATCGTGCGTAAACGTATGAATATTGTCGTAGGAATAGAGCGTGCAGACTGCATACGAATTTCTCTGTTAAATAGACAATGTCCCGTGCCCCATACCCCCTTTTATGACCGTAAACCAAGTTAATACCTCCACTTTTAATGGCTCAACGCTCAAAAGTGTTTAAAAATCGCAGCAAGTTTGGATTGTATTCGGACGTCAGAAATTCGTACGAAATCGTATTCAATGTACGGCTGCCCTAAGGCTCATGTTGTAGAATCTAGCCTTCTTGATGTGGATTGCCAATATATCTAGACGTTCGCTTACATGTCTAAGGGTTGAGACTATAATTGCTAAAATTTGGTTTATAATTTCAGTAGTAGATGTTACAATTGTTCGTACCACTCTTGGCCCATCGTATTGTTGGGTTGGTTTTGATATCAGTGTTTTTTTGAAGTAAAACCGTCTTATTGTTGTAATACAATGAGCTGCCTTTGAACCGACTTATTCAACATGATTTTTTGTCTTAGTCCTACTTGCCAAAAAAACAATGACGATAATCCCTCTGTCGTTTGTTTGTTACTTTTTTTCGACTTAACCTTTGAACCAATGGCATAGCTTTTTGGCAAGAAGCTAACTGCGACCTAAAGAAGAACATAGGTCATATTTCATATACTGAAAGAGGAAAGAAAGTGAGGAAAGATACCTCTCAATGAAGTCAATGGGGGCCAATGTGATGGGACATGGGTCACGGCACCTCCCATAAAGAAATTTGGTCGGGTATAGCTAGTTTTTAATAATTTTGGCAGTTTACTAGCATTTCCAAAGTCAAGAGCTTATATATACTGGTCTGATGTGCATGTTGCAAATTTGTGCTCAAACTAGGCATCTCTCAAAATGCCAGAGATACACAAACCCAAACCTATTTTACATAACGCATATTCTGCTCATGTGCGTACTGCTGCACTCCAAACCCCAGTGATATAAAGTTTTTCGCCGAGTCCGAACGACATAATTGAAACTGAAAGCCGTTCTCGGAACCATGGTAGGTACACCCGAATATCTGTCAGGTCAGATGTTAGCAAGTGATTTGAGTTTCTTAAGGGAATTCAAACTGATAGCCCTCGCTCAGTATAGTCCAACAGACTAACCATACTGCGCCCACCATAAGTGATACTTGGTCGCACTAATTATTGTCGCAAGTGTGACCAAAGTAACCGAATACTTAATTATCGCCTACAAATTATATTCTCTTATTGCAAACTATTTAAGGCAATAACAAGTTAAGATACAATCTCTGCACATAAACTTCTGAAAACAATTGCCCAGAAGGAAGAACAAAAAAAAAATTTCACTCCTACACCGATTAGCACATAATTAAAACCCACTCTGCCTGCTGATGACCACCCATTTCCCTAGTCCGCCAGTGAAATAACTTTCCACACAGACGGCGCAAGCCAACTTAAGAGGAACAACCATCTACCTCTATTATGGCCAGAGGATACACAGATACACAACTGGTATGCGGACAACATCTGTATGCCCAAGTTCTGGCTATACCCAAGGGTGCGCTATTTTTTGTCCACGGCGGCCGGCGTGCACATGGGGATGACTTTAATTGATCCCAAGGCAATATTTGCACTGGATTTTGCAAAACATTTTTCACTTTGGCTTTTGGTTAAATAATTCACGGCACGATACACCTTTGATCGACCAACTAAATGGTTGGCACGGCAGAGTAAGGATTTTCAGAAATTTTAGAAAAATATTTAAAATACGATTGAGATACAAAAACTTGGCATCACTTATTTCGAGCAGCACTGTCTATGCTATGTCTTAATCGCCTCATTAAAGCGGAAATTTAAATCCACTTGCATTCCCTCGAGTCACGTAGGCCAGTAAGCTAAGCTGTAGCACTGGCGAAATTTGATTTCATTGCCCTCATTACAGTGGCAGGGCGTTGTGGTGTGAGTAAGTGCCCACACACGCACAAATAATGTCTATCCGATGTGATGAAATCCTTAAGGGAGGCTAGAAATATTTAACGCATAAAAATGGGGGGAACAAATTAATGAATTCAAATCTGGATCATCTTATTATGTGTCTAACAGGGATGGGACGAGGGGGCGCTATGATATTATTTTACATCCACCCTTATACAGGAAACAGCAGTTCTAAATAATTGCGGTCACCAGACAACGGACCTCATGTTGATGCTTTGTTGCTGCTGGAGGGATCAAATTAATGGACACGCACCGTTCTGCATAAATCATATGGCATGACAGTGACAGCCAGGTAGGGATGATGCCAACAAAACCATCAGACAGATAATACCTAAACCTAACCTACTGCTGCGCCGCAAAATTGGCGAACGGAATTAATTGAATATTCAGTAGCAATGTTGTAGAACTTCGGTGTGGGGGGTGGGGCTAATTATTGTTAGCGTTTTGAAACAAAATGTTGCAGCAGATAAATAACAGCAACTGATAGGAATGCTATTCTAGCGAAGAGTGTATTGGCTAGCAATAATTTAGTGGACGCATTTTTGGTTGAACGTTTTTTGGCCAGACGGATAATTAAAATATTCATTGAACGGCGTAACAGATACGCTATACCCGCAGGCATTCGCAAAAAAGGACTAATTGCGCTAATTCAGTGGAGAATGCTGAAAAACGTAATTAACTATCTGATGCCAATGGGCGCGCTCATTTGGTCTGGTTGTGATTGGAAGGAATTATTTATGTGGCAAAATTAATTTGAAATCCAATTTATGAACAGAAAACAGTAGGGGAGTGAATTTCATTAGGCGAAGCGATTTAGGTTGAAAAGACTTACGTAACAATCAGGCGAATGGCTATTTTGAACTGGATAACATAAGCTTATCTGCGTCTATAGTGGCCTTGCCTATATTCCGGGTAAACAATTTTCGCGTATGGCGATGAAGAGAGCCTGTTATGACAAGGACCAAACTTGCTGTAAACGCTGAGTTAATTATGATCTATTATTTAGTGCTTGTTTCAACCCTTACCTATAGTCATTAGAGAGGGAGGGGGTACTGACCGTTCTATTGTGGGGGTGACTCGAAGAAATCGTATAAGGAAAACGTGAGATACTTTATGTTGAGCAGCCTATGTCATGAACCGCAGTCCAAGCTTTGGTGGTTTTAATCGCATGTCCCAAAATCAGATTTCATGACTTGCTATTACCCCTATTCCATTTAACACATGCGGAGAATTAAAAGCTGTTTATAACTCTCAGTACTTATCTGGGATCCATGTTCTTATTTCATCCGAGCATTCGAAGTACTGTAGCTACATTTTGCTATAGCCAATCCAGACCATCACGGGGTATATAAAGGCTGTCCCATAATTCACTCAAAATTTTAATTTTGCGCCATTTAATAGTACTAGTGGTGATAACAATGTGACAGCTGACAGTTCGGAGTTAGTAAAAATGGAGCGCTATACGAAAGAACAATGCATTTTCATTGTTGAGCAATATTACATAATGAAGGTTTGTCAGCTACAGTCCGCAATTTTAGAAAAAAATAATTCCCTCATTGTGATTTAAAACCATTAACTGTAAACATAATAATTGAAAAATTCAGTGAGACTGGTGTAATTAATGATCTTAAACACTCTGGGTGTCCTGTCACTAGTCGATCAACAGAAAACATCGAAGCAGTTCGCGAGAGTATTGCTGACAGTCCAGGAACATCAATTAGGCACAGTAGTCAAGAATTGGGCATTTCGGGAAGCTCTCTATAGTGAATTCTCACAAAAGACTTGAAACTTTACGCTTACAAAGTTCAATTGACTCAAGAACTGACGACTCTTGGTCAGTAATGCAGCGCGAAGAGAGTTCGTTGAATGGATTTTGGAACAACAACAAGTGGATGCTGATTTTTCGAACACAATCATCTTCAGAAATGTAGCTCATTTTTATCTTGATGGCTTCGTTAAACGTCAAAATTGTCGCACTTGGGGTGCAGAAAACCCACAAGTAATTGTTGAGCAAAATGCACCCACAGCGCGTGACTGTTTGCGTATTTTTCGGCTTGTAGCTTGTAGCTCACAGCAAAAAAGAAACAAAATCAATCTTCCATCGCACAAACCATCCATCTCTCTCTCGCAGATGGTCTGTCTCTATCTAGCTCCGAATTCTCATGCCAAACCGACCCAATACCTACTCTCCTCCACTTGAAGGATGTTGAATGCTTTTCCCAATGCCCTTTGGAAATTACAGACTCCAGCAGAGGCAGGGTCATTTGCCATCTTAGAACCATTAATGTAGCGAATTTGTGATACTGGGTGGTATTAAAAATCCACTGGTTTAAGAAAGTTTGAGATCTCGAGATGTCCTGTAAAGTTGCAAAGTTTAAGGAACGAAGCACTGAGCTTGGATTTCTTCTTACGGATAACTAAGCACGGCTGGAAAGCTAAACACTGCTCAAAGTGCCCTGGTATGCTAAGTAATATAGCTTCCTAAATTTGCCTTGGTCCAAATTTTATTCCGTTTCTGGCTATCGCTAAACAGGGCATGACAAGAATACCATATGAGGGGGTTTCTTTAGTCTTTTCTTCTTCTTTTTTTTTCGATGGAAGGTGGAAACCTTGCATGAGGCACCAATGATCCAACGTTCATTGGTGCTACCGGATTCATACCGCATTTTCAGAAACGGTCTCGCAATATGGATAGTTTGGCTTGGTTTCATGTCCGCGTTTAAAAAGATATTCTCTGTAACAGCCATGACCCGTGAAAAACTGGGGGGTCAGATAGAAATTTGTTTCGCCATGAGTTCGTTTAATGCATGCATTAATTACTGGTATGAGACGATGTGTCCATCTTCCCTTCACCGATTCGTTCCATTTGAAATAATTCCGATCAATTGAAACCCCAAAATTCTATTTAGCGACAATTCAAGATTTATTATAATTTTATTATAGGAGGATAACTTACTCGAATGGCGGTTCAATCACAAGTGAAGTTAAAGTTTAATAAACTACTAGAATAATTTGACAGTGAATGCTTAAGAAAGAGATAGTTATGTTAATTCATAATAGAGAAGAAGAGTTTCGTTAAGTACATTACACTGTGAGAAATAAAGTTAAATATTTACAAATTTCAACATCCTCCCCGCCGCAAAATTAAAGTTATACAATTTCAAGAGAATACAGTAACTGCACAGGACGTCGTAGCATTGTTCCATTGGCTAAGCGGATTTGGCAAGCGCGAACTTTTCCATCGCGACCTGGAAATACTTCTTCTACCACTGCTAGCTTCCAAAACATCTTTGGTACTGACGGATCATGTACAATGACGACATCGTTGGTTTGAATTTTAGCAGAACCTCCAGTTTTGTAATGGTGTAGAGAACGAAGTTGTTGAAGGTACTCAAGTCTCCAGCGTTTCCAAAAAAATTGAAGAGTTTTCAATCTGGAATCCCATTTGACACGAAGACTCTGACTAGTTTTCCTTTCATCAAAATGTGACACATGTAAAGAAAAATGAAACCCAGTTAAAAAATGTGATGGAGTTAGAGGGCCAAGGTCGTTAGGATCGTCTGAAATATAAGTTAAAGGTCTGCTATTAATAACACTTTCTATTTCAATAAGTAGTGTTCGAAGTTCCTCGAAATTCAGCACGGCTCGCCGAATTGTTAACTTAAGCACTACCTTCACGCTACGGACAAGACGCTCCCAAAATCCACCCCACCAAGCAGCTCTTTCAGCGATGAACTTCCATCGTATGCCCTCGCTATTTACAAATCCTTGTACGGTCGCCGATCCTACTATGTCGTTTAACACTCTTAACTCCTTTGAAGCACATTTAAAGGTCTTGGCGTTATCAGAATAAATGATTCTGGGCTTACCCCTCCTGGCGAAAAATCTTCGTAATGCAAGCAGGCAACATTCAGTCGTCAAATCTGTCACCAGCTCCAAGTGGACAGCTCTGATGGCACCACACGTAAGCAGCAAAATATACACCTTTACCGATGATTCAATTGCAGAGGCACCTTTTATGTATAAAGGTCCAGCGTAATCTATACCTGTCATTTCAAACGGCCTTGAAGTCAGCATTCTGTCTCGTGGAAGCGGGGCGATTGGCTCAGATCCAGGCGATGCTAGCAGTTTAATGCACACCTCGCATTTGGAAATCGATGATTTAACTAGTTGTCTGCCTCTTATGATCCAGAATCTCTTCCTCAACTCGGCAAGCGTAGTACCTGTTCCACTATGTAAATTTTGCTTATGCGTATGTAATACTATGAGCTTGGTAACAGTGGACCTTTTGGGTAGAATTATGGGAAAAGCTGTAATATCTTCTTCGTTATAGCCCCTGAGTCGGCTATTTACTCGTAGTATACCATTCTCGAGGACTGGATTAAGAGAGAATAAATCTGAGGTATTATTAACTTTGTTACCTTTCTTTATCGCCTCAATTTCTTTATTAAACTCGACTCCTTGAACGTGTTTTATCCAGTAATCCTCAGCAACCTGTAGCTCATCTGCAGTAATAACTCCGCCTTTCGGTATGTTCCTCTTGCGCCTTAAAACGTTTAATGCCCGAATTACTAAAACGGTCACCCTCAGAAGCCTTTTCCAAGTACTAAAATTCTCAGCAGGCATAATAGGCTCCAACGATTCAGCAGGTTCATAATTTTCATCCAGATTGTCAACCGTCACATGTAAAGAAATCAAAGCGTTAGGAATATCATAGGGATACATTTCAATAGGCCAATTTTCTAATTGACAACTCAGCCAAGAAGGGCCATGCAGCCACAGTTCGGAATTTAACAAAACAGATGAGGTCACGCCACGAGTCAGCAAATCTGCGGGGTTGTCCTTGCCAGGACAATGAAACCACTCCAACCCAGCCGTCAGCTTAAGAATTTCCTCCACTCTACTTTTAACAAATGGCTTCCACTTCTTTTTTAAATAGTTGATGATCCAGCAAAGAGTAATCTTTGAATCTGTCCAAAGGCAAACACGATCGAAGGAGACGTTCAATTTCTTTAATAAGTATGAGCAGAGCCTTGCTGCAATAAGCGCTGCGGTGAGTTCTAATTTCGGAAGAGTGAGCTCTGAAGACTTCTCCAATGCTTTTAGAGGTGATACCCTATTTTTCGCGCAAAGAAAACGTACTGTCGTTTCGTTCCTTTCGTTCGTTGCTCTCACATATGCCACTGCACCGTAGCCACTTTTACTGGCATCTGCGAAGAGATGAAGCTCCCTTGTTGTAATATTTCCGCCACCGAAAACGCATCTTGGTATGGATAATTCCCTTAGTGCTGGAACGCCCTCGTAAAAAGAATAAAACGACTTCAAAATGTCAGCAGGCAATTCTTCATCCCACGTTAACTTTCGACTCCAAATTATTTGAAACAATATTTTGAAATTTATGAGAAATGGGCTTAAAAGCCCCAAAGGATCATAAAATCGAGAAATTACCTGCAATATACTCCTTTTTGATGGTTTTGTTTTCAACAAAGTCTTTGAGTTCAACACAGGAAGTATGTCCACCAAAAGTTCATCGGTGTAGGTGTACCACACCACACCCAATATCTTCTGACGATCAGGTGGTATTTCGCTGAAGGAATCTCTTAGCATGCGGTGACTGCTATTCCATTTCCGCAGTTTCATCGAAGCTCCGTCCAAAATTGTTTTCGATTGGGAATAAACCTTACTTGCGAAGTTTTCGTCGTCCACGCTCATCACAAAATCATCGACGTAATAGCTTTCCTCTAAGACTTGGCACACATCTGGAAACTTTTGACGTTCTGACTGCAAATGTTTCTTCAAGGTAGCGGCGAGTATAAATGGACTCGATGTTACTCCAAACGTTAAACGATTCATTCTAAGAACTGCCGGTTTTGGAAGATTACAGATGTCAGTAATTTCTTCTTTGAACCAAAAGAAGCGATGACTCTCTCGTTCTTCATCCTTCAGAGATATCTGCAGAAATGCTTTTTCGATGTCTGCCACCAATGCCACCAAACCCGTTCTGAAATTAAGAAGAATCATTAATAAGTCCGGTAGTAAATTAGAACCAGATTTTAAACAGTCATTAAGTGATTCACAGTTCTCAGCATGTGCGGAGGCGTCAAAAACTATTCGAAGCTTCGAAGTCTCTTTGTCTTCTCGATATACACCGCGATGAGGCATGTAGTACGTTCGAAAGTTTTCGCCGTCACCGTCGTCTTCCACCAACTCAGCTACTCCACTTTGAATAAGTTCTCTTATGGCTCTGTCATACCTTAAAAGATCCGCAGGCGCCCTGGAGAGTCGTTTCACCAAAGATTGAAATCGCGAAAACGCACCTGTGCGGTTATCTTCCAAACCACTGAATTCATCTTTCCAGGGCAGACGTATCTCGTACCGAGTTGGACCTTTAACAATGCATTTCTTAATGTACTCCTCTGTAAAGGAATCGCGATCGTTTTCGATGGGTTTTATACCGATTGACTCAAGATCCCAGAATGTTCTGTCCTCTAATGCGCTAACTTGTAACACATTAGCGTAGGATGACTGAGAACTGGTAAAACTATTATGAGCGGGACCTTGCAAAGTCCAACCGAACATCGTTTCAATTGCCATTAAGCACCCGTCAATGCGAATAGTATTTTCCGAAACAACACGCCAGTAATTATCAGCACCGATTAAAACTGAAATGCCCTCATCTGGTTGACAATCAAACGGACGTCCGTCAGCTAAAACGAGGTTAAAGTTTTCTACACATTTTTCAGCAGGTACGCTTAAAACATCTAAGCAAATTGTCGGCACAACGATAGCATTTAATTTTAACATTCTTTCGTTATATTGGCTTTTCAGGTAAAATTCTACAATATTATATTTTTTATCCGGCGTTGATATTGTTTTATCACTTCCGAATGGAACGACACAAATATTTCGCGAGCCAACAACCGGTAAACAAAGTCTTTCCGCAAGTGAGTCTTTAATAAAAGTCATTTGACTCCCACCGTCTATAATTACTCGTACGTAAATGCTCAACTCTTTTGTCGTATTTAACGCGAATACAGATGCCGTTTGCAAAAAAACATTCGACGGATTTTCTTTTTTCATTGCCGCGTATAAGTTTATCGCTGTGGAAGAATTACTGTTCGAAATACCGTTCGCGCTTGCCAATTGTTGTTGACGGTAGGCTGGATCGCACATCGATTTGGCATGCCATCCTTCGCATGCGCTGCACTTTATGTTCTTCATAAAACACTTTTTTGCTGAATGCCCTTTAGAAGTGCATCGAAAGCATCTGCCATCCCGTTTGAGCAAGTTCTTTCGTTGTGCGACGGTAAATTGATTATCACATTCTCTTGTGTGATGCGAAACTGACTTACAAAAGAAACATGATGGTTGTGTGTGTGGCTTAGAAGCTGTGAGTAGTCCAGCTGCAGTTGCAAATTGTTTCGTTTGCTTCCTATAACTGTAGGAACTTTTTTCCCCGACCGAGTTTTCGAGAGCTACGATTTCTCTCTTGATAAATTTAAGAAGACCCGTAAGCTGCTTATCGCCGTCTAGGGTAAAGGAACATTCGCTTTCTGATGAAACGTTATTACCGGTTTCTGCAGATGGATCTTCACGAGTAACTTCACATTGAGAACGGAAATAATTCGCACGGAGTTCGTTTGGCAGACTGCTCAATAACTTCGATTTAAGCATAATCGAATAATTACTCGAAGTAATACCGAGCGCGGTCAAAGATCGAATAGAAGATGTTGCGGTATTATAAATATTCCTTAAACCACGAATATCGTCTCTCGAGGTTAAGATGGAAATGGACATTAGTGCATTCATATTTTTGTCGATTAATTTGTCAGCGTTCCCGAATTCTTCTTGAAGTAAAGCTAAGGCACCGTCATAGCAATTACCACTTGGGGTAAATCCGGCAATTATGTCGGCAGCCTTTCCTTTCAAAGAGGACTGAAGGTAATTAAATTTATCAGCTCCAGACAATGAATCGCTATCGTGTACCGCTGTTTTAAACTGTTCCCAGAAGGGAAGCCATTCCATGAAATCCCCCGAAAATGTTTTAAGGGGCAGTTTGGGCAAGCGAACCCCGTTACTGCGATCGCGTGATAGTGTTGCGTTAGTAACGTTAGTGGCGTTATGAGATGCCAAAACGGTGGGATCTCTCATACGATTCAATCGTTCTAAACGTTGATTTAACCGCGCGATAACGGAAGTAGCTTTATCCTCATATTCGACAGTTAACTCCATGTCTTTTAAAACATTATCAGGATTACCACTAGGAACGAACTCGTTATTGGCTTTGATAAGGCCGTCATGGGCAACCTTTATCCGGTTAAGGAAGACTAAAAGTTCTTCTTCTATAATTTCCCAAGTTTCCTCATTCTCGGAGGTGGGATTGGACTCAGGAGTCCGCAAATAATCATTGGCACTATTGACTACGCGAGTTACTTGTCCTCTATATGCCGCGCGACTTGCATTATCCATACCGACGTTATTTTATTTCTAATTTAAGCCCCTATCGTTCCTTTTAATCTTGATTGTCCCGGGTTTCGGCACCATGAAATAATTCCGATCAATTGAAACCCCAAAATTCTATTTAGCGACAATTCAAGATTTATTATAATTTTATTATAGGAGGATAACTTACTCGAATGGCGGTTCAATCACAAGTAAGTAAATAATTCCGATCAATTGAAACCCCAAAATTCTATTTAGCGACAATTCAAGATTTATTATAATTTTATTATAGGAGGATAACTTACTCGAATGGCGGTTCAATCACAAGTGAAGTTAAAGTTTAATAAACTACTAGAATAATTTGACAGTGAATGCTTAAGAAAGAGATAGTTATGTTAATTCATAATAGAGAAGAAGAGTTTCGTTAAGTACAAGCCAGGTTGCGATACTGCGATTTCTTTCGTACCTTCTTTTATCGTTGCCTACCCGGCCATTTTGAACTCACTCGGTTTTAAGAGTTTTCATCCTAGTGAGTAAATCAATAGGTAGCATTGAAGATACGACGAGTACGGCATTTTTGGAACACTTCTGAATGCACAGGCTACTTTTAGTGCGTTAAGACGGTAGACGGATTTAGTTCCGCGTGCATAAGACTTAACTTTCGTGGCACATCAATCTCGAAAGTGCAATAACAGTTTTTGAAGATTTTGGTATTTAGGTACCTAGGTATTTAATAAATGGTTGAGAAACTACTTCATGCCCTCCTACGCTAGGCGTTAACGCACTGCCTCCGTTTTATGATCTGCGAGTTGCAAACCGGCGCGCGTTAGCTAGCCAACAGCGTACAGTTGCAACTGTCTCATTGCAGTTCGACCTCTTCTATAGTTTTTGCCACAATCACCACGGCGCGCGATGTCATCTGCAAACTCGATGATTGACGCTTCACTTGGAATCGGTAGGCGCAGAATTTCGTCATACATAATGTTCCACAGCAAGGGACCTAGGACCGATCCTTGTGGAACACCGCCAGTTACTTCATACTCCTTTATTCCCTTATCAGAATCATAGAACATTGCCCTTTTCTCAAAATAACTCTTTACCATTTTCCGGAGATATTCTGGTACTTCAATCTTTAGTATTATCTAGGGTTGTACAAGAGTACATAGGTATGAGTGTTTGATGTCTGCTGCTATATCTATGACACTGTCTTCCGGCTCGATTGGTTTTAGTTCTATTTCTCCTTTTCTCGAGATACATGGTTGGTTTGGGGCACTTTTGCATAGTCTCCCATAAAGTGAAATCTCATTTGACCCTTACAGTGCTTACCCCATCATCTGGATACCCTTGTATTTTGTGTACTTTTATTGAATATGAAGGCTAACCTTAGCTTTTTTTTATGGCGTCAGGTGAGGTGTTGTCAAACGTTGTAGTATAGCAAAAGATCCTTAAAAGTCTTTGAAGCCAAAAAGAACAGTTCCTTGTACTGCCAAAGCCTCGATTTGATTCGAAGACAATTTGGTGCCTCAACGGTTCGTATGGACTTATGTCTAGGCATATTTTGTTCTAGGAAATGGATATGACGAAAAAAGTGACCGGTTTGCTTTGACTTAAAAGCATCACGTTTGTCCTTATTGAACAAAGTAGCAATAGGACAGGATAAAAAAAAATAATAGTCCTCCAGGGCTAGCAACTCATCTGTAAAGCTATAAGTTTGTAATGCGGCATGTATCCAGTTTAGACACACGAAAAAAATTCAATCAGAAAATAGTTTTATAGGGTTATTAAAATTTAAAAGTCGATAACGACGACCAACGTCACACGTAATTTGCCCGCAGATTTTCAGTTACCTATATCTGGAAACAATGTATTTTAAAGAGGCTCTCAATTTGTACAGCCCAATCTAGCCCAAGTAAATTCCAGCTCCAAGAGCTGTAACTTGGAAGGAACTTCCCTAAATGCTCTAATCTTTGTCTCTTCTAAACTGCCTGCAAAGCCCTTTTTTTATGTTCAAGCTGCCAACCAATTGAATCGCAGAGAAGCTAAGCAAGAGTAACGAGCCTAACGTTTATTAGCACCAACATTTTCGTCACAATATATATTTGCATTTGCCCTTCTCTGAGGTTCATTAACATTTTAAATATTTTATCGCAACTACCACTCGGTCCGTGAGCTATAAAGTGAAATTTGATTGCCTATGCAAAATGTTTAATAATGCGCTCTCCCTACCCAGACTGGGGTGGGGGTGTACTGTATATACAAAACAACTCGCAGGGCCTTCTTAAAAACATATAAATTCGCCTGACAAAAAAAAAAGAAACGATCACAACAGCACGTTAGAGTCATAATTCTAAATGTAATGGCTTCTTGTATTTAATGAGCACACATTGCGAAAGTTCGCGTTACTAGCAAAACATGTAAAGCGGTCCAAAGATGCTCCTTTAATGACATTCGTAAAAGTTTACAGGCCCAGTGCTGGGAAAGTTCCAAAAACTCAATATTGATCACCACTTAACCACTTTCCGGTGTGCCTTTGTTCTTTTACGGCTTCGAAGCGAAATGACGATTAAAGTTCTGATGAACTTTTATGAGTTTTCCTTGACTCCTTCTGGGTGCACAGAAAATTAAAGTTTGCAATGAATCTCGGAATTGTCGGAAACTTTAATATTTATACATATTTGCAAACAATAGCGCATTCTCAAAGAAATTGGGTAACACACCAACACAATGTGTTCGTGGTGGTTCGAATTCCGACCAGACATCGTCAGACATGACACACGTTCGTTCACAATACAATGACAATAATAACGACAAGGACGATGATGATTCCTTGCAAGGTGTTTAATGTGCACACCGCAATCTCAGATACGAGGGCAAACAAATTGAGTTGGGATTTCAAGACGTCGTCGTGTCTGAAATTTCTTGTGTATCTGCAGTAGTGGATTATATCTTAGGGGATGTAGTTTTTCGAATATGAAGCCCGAAGCGCATGAAAAACAGAGGAGAGGATTTCTTTTTAAATTTTCTGTAACAAAAATTGAAAGAGTAGTTCAGTTTGGTGTTTGACAAAAAAAAAATGTCAAAAATATGCTCTAAACGGTTTCAATCTAATGGGTAAGTGTAATCTACTGTCAGCTTCTTAAAATAATAATATCTTATCTATCAGTCAGTGAAGAATTTTCGGGACCAGTCAGGGTGCTGAAACAGAGATGCTGGTGGATTAACCACTTTAGGCCGAAGGCAGCTCTCACACCCATGAAGTGCTTCATTTGTCTCGTAATGTCCAGCCCATTTCGTCCCAGGGGTTTATGTTTCGAGACACAGAAAAGAAGAAGCTATTACGAAGCAAAGAAAGAAAGAAAGATAATAAGAGACAATTCTAACATAATGGGTTTATCAAGTAAAAAGTAGTGTGATAAAACACAAAGTTTAATGGCGAAAACATTTATAATAAAAATGTTTCCACTTTTGTAAAAAATTATCGTCTTTCAAAAGATGCATTTATGTATGTTTTGAACAGCATAAGTGATTGTCTGAGAGAAAGAAAAAGATCGTCTTCAATACCTGCAATCATAAATGCATAAATTCTGTGTAAGTTTAAAGTCTAGTTCTTGATTTATTTTTTAATGTAGATACCTATGGAGCTTTGTTTCTTGAAGATATGTGATCATCGGATGATTATCCGAGTTGTTACTGGAAGATACGGTGGAGGTGGAGCATCTCACGAATCACATGTTTGGAATCTTTCTAATCAGCTGCAATACCTTGAAAACAACTACAAAAAGGGAGACAAATCAACTTGGATAAATCCGGATGGGAACACATAAAATCAATAAGAATTTCAAATTGATTTTGTTTTGTATTAATATTCCCTTGAAAACAAAAGAAAATCTTTAAACATATCATCATATTAATATTTATTATGTTTTCTTCAATTAATACATATATATCTAACATTTCATAGAAAAATACTATTTATGTATTTTTTTTAAATGAATACTTACATTTTAGCTTTCAGAAAAACCTTCACGGATGGTAAATAGATATCGAATGAAATTTCAGAAATTCGAATGTATTTAGCAACGAAAATAGAGTTGTATAGTACGACACATGCAGGGTTGTCAGAACTTAGTTTGCTTTAAGCGCCCAAACCTTAAAAAAATGTAGCCCAATATCGTTGCCGGGAAAGAAGCCCAAAAATCGTTGAAAATAATTCGGTTCTTGTATTTTAATATAAAACAGGTACACAATCATGTATTATGTTTATTAAAGTAAACAAAACTTAAACAAAAAAAATAGGTATATATCACAATGAATAATCATTATGATACAAACTCTTAGGGTCAGTTCCAAGACTAGCTATTAAAGTCTCGGATAGATTATCCGGAACTTACCTATCTATCATCTAAACTTCAATTTTTGGTTTCAAAGGTTTCGGATAGTGATATCTGACAGATATAGTATCGGATAGAGTATCATAGCCGGTTCAAGTGGCTGTTAAATCCTTTTTCCGGAAGATAAACTTAATATTTATTTGAAGTGACTGGAAAAAATATAGTTTACAAATTATTTTGAAACAATCGATGATGAACATTTCAGAATTCGACTCCGGCTTACCAAAACGGCCGAGAACGCGCCTGTGTATTCATTTTTTTCCTAAATCTTCCTACCACTAAGCGGTGGTCACCTTGCCGTTGCGTCCTTTTCTGGACGTTGTTGGTGTGGAGGCTTAAGTTGTTATGATTTAACAGGCTATGCTGTCGGCGGCTTTAGTCGCCAGTAGGGTCACCTATAACGGACAGGTTGTTTTGATGGACAACGAACTAAGAACTGCCCAAAAACTTAATTAGAGTGCTCGATAAGCCGGGTGAGCGTATCTACTTCCCCCTTCTTTTTCTACTCCTACCCACAAGTCACTCTTCTAAGTACTCTTATCATATACCCCTTTCCCCTAGGCTGGACGAAGGTGTCATACGACACGTACCGATTGTCAGCCTGGTTGGGGGCCCAGTTTAAAAAATAGCTTAGCAGAAAACCGAGTATCCGCGGATACCTGCTCCAGTTCCTCCGTTAAAAATATTTTTTTTTTTTTTTGCTGCTTCAATTTTTTCTTTTGATAATTTATCAAATGTCTTTTTTCTCTTGGCTTTCCGAAAACAACAAAAAATATTAGAAAACACGAAACAAACAAAGGCAACATTACATGTGAATCGAAACATACTTAGTGGCTGATAAATTTGTCCGCAAGTTAGTTCATCAGAGACTTTGACGATGAAACGGAAAAAAATATCAGCAGCTTTTATCTGGTGGATAGCGTAATGTGTCGGCTAACTATCCGAAACTTTATCCGGTGCCTTTAAAACCTTTATTGCTTTCTTCAGTTATAAAATATTCACTGTCATCATCATCAGTACCCTCTGTATAAATGTCTGATGTTAATTTGCTGTTCATTTCCAATGTTGGTATAAAATAACAACAAACATTTTTAACAGTCGAATTGATGTGTATGCGCATCAAAGCATCGAGAGATTCGCAATCTGTTTCGCGGTTTCGTCTTAATTGAATTCATAAATGAAAACGCTCGTTCTACTACAGCAATGCTTATTGGAAGTGTTGGCATTTGCGCTTCATTGGGCCCGTTTCTTACGTTTGATAACACGTAAGCCCAAAAATGTTCTGGATTTTGTGGTATCTCAACCGGAAACACAACTTTCCAGTCGTCAAATCATATCAATTTATTCCACTGACCCTGCAAAAGATCAAGGTAGGATGTATTTCTCTTTGTCTTTGATCGTTTTCTGAATCCAGGACGCGTATAATTTAAGTTGATACTCGGACCGAAATCCCGAATTTGTCTTAAAATTTAATAATTTTCAGGAGTTAGCTTTTTTAGTTTTGTGAAAGAATAAAACAAACAAAATTAAGACAAAATTTGTAAAACGATATATAGCCCAAAATTTTTTTGGGCGCTCATAGAAGAAATTTCTATCGTTTTTTAAGGAAAAAGATAGCCCAAAATACGACAAAGCGCCCAATCTGGCAACCGTGGACACATGATGGAATAATATAAGGTGGTCTCGTCGGCTGCCGATGCCGAATCGTTCGTTTTTTGGTCCCTTAACGTTCAGTGAGCGTTTGCTTATTGAAGCGAAAGGTTGTGTGCGGACGAATTTGTTTGCAAAACTTCAACCCTTGTGCAAAAAAAAATTTTTTTCTTATTATAATAGGCAACTTCAAACCAATTCCACTCCACTTAAAAGTTAATCAACAATCAACATACTCATGAACAGAATACTCTCTCTGCACACTCTATTGTCGTTTCACTTACACTTACTACGCTGAACCCTTTCACACGCACTTATTACTAGTATAGTTAAGGGACTACTTTTTGCCGACGAGACCACCTTATACTTATTCCATCATGGTACGACATTTCCGATTTTCGAGCAAAGGTATCTAGATAAATTAAATTCGTATTTCAATTTCCGATTTTCGAATAACACAGTACATATTTTCCGAATTCGAATGATTTAACTTTAGAATCGAATTACAGAGTTAGGCCCCTGGTGAAGCAATTCCGGCTAAGGGCTGGTTCACGCGACAGCACAGTACAAATTTAAAAATCAAAACAAATCATTTCAACTCTAAATTTAAATAAAATCCTGGTCTAAGGCGGAAGGGAAATCATCTGAATGTGGAGTCCTAAATATTGGAGTTAGGACTCTTTGACCACCCACCCCATCCATGTAGATACAATGGCCGATGGTTTATAGTGTCTAGGTCTACCATAAAAAATACACGTGCATCCCGTCCGCGACCTTAACCATCTATGGGTTATCAAGAAAAATTTAAGCCATCGTTTTTTTTTAACAGTTAAATTTCAAATTTAAATTAAAAAAATAAATAAATTAATTAATTAATTTAAAATCATTAAACAAAAAAAATAAACTAAGTATTGATTTATAAAATAAAAATAAAAAATAAAAATATGAATTAAAAATTTTACTGTGTCTGTGTTAACTTAATTTTGGTGTTTAAAATTTAAGGATTTGAATATTGATTTAATTGTAGATATGATATAATATTAAAAAAAAAATAATCAAAAGTGTACCTTGAATTTTGTCCGTCCGTGCGGATGAATTCTTAATGTTTAAAAGTATTTTTAGAAGTTTAAAATAATTAAATAATAAATACTCAGCACAAAATTAAACTTAACAAAAACAACACAAACTTAAATGAAAATGAAAATAACAAAAAAAAAAAAATTAAAAACGTAAACCCAAACAATATTTTTTTTTATGTCTTTAAGTGCACAAATTATTTTACAGTGCCGTAAATTTTTTTTTTATTTTTTTTCCTTCTATTACAATAATCAATAAACCAAACAAAAAGAATTAAGGTCTTTACCTTTCTTTAGGTAACCCTTAAGTTAACAGTTAAGACTAATGCGTGGTGAATGTTTCTGTGTGATAAGTTGAAGTAGCTTATGTAATTTTTTGTCATTTTTCAGTACGAGCAAACAAAAAATTAGCACTTGATTTTTAAAGGGTATTTCATTGTTTTCAGAAAAAGTACTGGTGCTAGGTAAATGAAATTTTTTTTCAGAAAAGTTATAAAATAATAAATTTTTTTAAAGATTTAAAAATAATAATATTCTATATAGACATAAGCCATTATGTTAATGCAAATAGTGTCCAAATAAACTTAAGCTATTACGTTTTTTTTAAATTCAACGGTTTATTAGTGGCGAAAAATTATGAGACCCAGACCAAAAAAATGCTGTAAAATCAGGGAATATTATAAGGCGAAAAAATCGATTTTCGCTTATGTCGACATAAGCTACTCCAACTTATTACCACAGGTTTATTCCTTTAATTATTTTCTTGAAGGGAGTTATACTTTTTTTTTCTAACATTTCTAGCTTTTTAATGTTTGTAGCTTGCATAACAAATAAAATCAAAACAAAAACTAACTAAAATAATTTTAGCAACAGTATAATTTCCAAGTGCTTCTTGTACTAGCACCTTTACACTTGTAATGCTACTGAGAGACTCAGTTCCCACCTTACATGGGAACTAATTCCACTTCACGAAAGTGAACTTATGGGAACTTAGTACACATTCAACAGTTTAATACGTATGGGGAGGCATGCTGCCCCCATGCCACGGGAACTAAGTCCAGGATCTGCCATTGTACAAATATTTGATCGATTGTGAATTTACCGGGCTTAAAACCACACTGACACTGGTAAGCCTAATCAGTTCGTTTATAAATGCGGTTTCAGTCGTTCACAGAGTACGGCAGACAGGATCTTGTCTGCGATGTTAAGGAGACTGATGTCTCTAGGTATATAAAGTTTCTTGTGAACTGGACAAACGATGTGAGGTTCCATTTATCAGGCATCCTTTTTCTGAATAAATCTTGAGAATGAGTTCGTTTATGGTCTCCACCAAGTCAGGTATCGCTGCTCGACTCGCAGGCTCGACAGGATCTTGTCTGCGATGTTAAGGAGACTGATGTCTCTAGGTATATAAAGTTTCTTGTGAACTGGACAAACGATGTGAGGTTCCATTTATCAGGCATCCTTTTTCTGAATAAATCTTGAGAATGAGTTCGTTTATGGTCTCCACCAAGTCAGGTATCGCTGCTCGACTCGCAGGCTCGCAGAGGCCATCGGGTTCGGCAGCCTTGTTGGGCTTGAGTTTAGATATTGGTATCATCACTTCTCTTTTTGGTCAGGTAAACGTCCAGATTGAATAGTTCATCCAGCTGACAGCGGAATTCCGGTTCTCTACTACAAGGTTTCTGGCGAACTTCTACAGATCTCTGTTCGAGCCTTGTTATGATTTGACACGTTCTTTTTTGCTTTTGCTAAAACTAATATTCGGAACTTTTGCTGTAGCAGCATTAGCACCCCTCTATTTCTTCGATCTTACGCTTCTCATGCTATTTTCTTATTTTGTTCCTTCTGAAAAGCTGATGTTCGACGATCGTACGGCCTCGTACTTTTTTTGTAGCGCCGCTTTGTATGTGAGTTATTTTGCTGTATATTCTTGTCGGCACTCTTCATGAATCCACAAACCCGTTGGATCAACTTGATTCTTGATTCAATCGTTTGGGTTAGGCATAAAATTATAGGTTATTTACTTCCATTTGTTTCAAAATAAAATCGCAGACAGTCAAATGGTTGTGAAAAAATAGGTCTAGGCTCTATGGCTTTATATAGACCTCTAACGCCGACCATTTATAGCTACTATTAGTTCCATTCCCACGGCCACCACTAAGCTTGCTTCCCATTAGGCCCTTCGTCTAAGCGTTGTTCCGTCATTCTTGGTTCCGTGTGAAAGCAGCCCAAGAATGAACACATCCGAGAGACCCTATATGACTAAGCCTCAAGGAAGGACGCGCGCCGTGACGAGGGGGTCCATGAAGTGAGGAAGTTTTTCAATTATCGGCGTTTTTGCATTACATGGAGCTCTATGACTAAGCGCGATTCTTGCGTTAAAGAATATTGCTTTCAAATGGCACTGACTTGCTTGTGACATTTATATATATGACAGTAATTTTTTTTGAACTTCCAAGTCCCAAGCCCAACTAAGGTTTAGGTTAAGAAATAACTCGCACAATTATTTGCGAGTGGTCTTTGCTCGGATGATGTAGGTCGGCACCGCTGCTGCATGGAGTTGCGGTCATGTAAAGTTGTTTGGAAAGTGATATTCCATTAAATCCTCTCCAAAAATTTAAGATTTTATTTATTCGAATGTTAGTCGGACATATAATAGGCCAGAAGGAATTTCAAAGTTCAACGAACTCTTACGACTGTACCTTATGACCCACAACTGCATTATTACCAACTACATTGTTTGCATATATCCTTATTTTTTATATGTATATTGATGAAACCCATTTTGTTTGGTATTTAGAAATAAAAAACAAAACCTCCTGCTCCATCAATTCCCTACACTCAGTTACGGTCAGACAATAACGCAGTACAATATACCCTAGTCCGGCGTGCACATGTTACATTTCTATACAATCTCTCTCGCAGGACCCATTCTCTTCGAACAATGTAGCTTTACAGACAAAAAAAGCCCCAAATAACCGAGATGTAATAAAAATAGAAACGAATGCTGGTACAGAATAAAAAAAAACTACGAAAAAGGGCGATACATTAACACTATGGCATCAAATTCTCCATCATTGCGAAACAACTGCCATGTGCATCACGAGCAGAAGCAGAAGCAGGAGCTGTGGAACCGAGGAACACCCACCACCGACCGCCATCTAACACAAAGAATAATCATTTCTGCTTTTGTTATCGTGCACTAACCATTTTATTGCATGCACGTAACTACATGTGTATTACGAATTTTTTTTCCCTTCAGCGTGTCTCTGTCTCCTTCGTCGACAATTTTGTATAAATGTGTGCGCTCTATACTATATGTATTCTATGCACTCATATGCTCCTCCGGGGTATTGTTATTCGCTCCGGCGTGTGGTTTGCACAAATCATAGCTCCCCATTGCGTTTGCTTTTATAGCCATCCCTATGACTTCATGACTTTGCACAACGATTGATAGAAAGAAACGGAAATTGCCAATTACACTCAGTTACAGTTGAATCGAAGGATGATATTTCGAAGAAGACATACACTACACGAAGTTAGGGGTTGCCTAATAAACGCCGCGCCATTTTTTACAACCCAATCTATGGACGGGATTAGTATGAGAGTCTGAGAGTCCTTGGAAGCGAATTGACAATTTAAAGTTTCAAATTGTCTTCGTCCAGCTTTTTGTATAGTCTTCTCATCGATTGACAAAGAACAATGGATGTCCCCCAAAAGAGGCCATTATTGTGCGAGTGTCCTTTTAAAAGTTCTACGAAGCACTTTTCTTTTATTCTATACCACTGTGCCTGGCCTGTTACATGTGTGACTTGTTGTTTTTTGTGCTCCTCCAGAGTAATGTAGTTAATGTCTGCTTTTAAGTAGCCAGCTTATGTACTTCGTCCCGTAAATCCATGGGGAATGGAACAGATTTGTCCCTTTGCTAGTAGAAACATTTACAGATAAATTGCAAAAGTTTTCGATTGTCGGTAGGGGGTAGTGGGGGTAGGTACTAGGTACTCTTACTCTGTGTATTTTGTTGTCGTTTTTACTTTGATTTTTATTTAAATTTCATAGTCTGGTGAACAGCACTTAATCCGTATGCGGGCAAACTTTACTCCGGAAATATATTTTTGATTCTATTTGCCAGATGTTGCACATATAGACGCCATGTGGTACCTACGCTACGCGACTTGTTTGTTTTTTTACGAGTGTGTATGGGTTCGTTGCGAAGAAGGCTGAGATGAGGGTATTACTGCGACACGGAGTGGAAGAATTTCTATGGCAGACAAGCTCCTTAAAGGCAGAAATATTGTTATGAAATTTAACTGAATTAGTTTTGTGAATAGATTTTATTTTCCCAGGACGGAGTTGGTTGGTTTAGTTGTAGTATCTATAGGTTTTTTTGGGAGGCCTATGCTATGAAGAGAATACAAGTTTAACTGCAGCATGGTTTTAAAGAATTCAAATTTTTTTGTTAATGTGGTGGAAGTGAAAGAGACGTCGGACTTGCTGTGGTGACATGGACTTCGAGTCAGAAAGAGCCTATTTAAAAAAATAGATAATGAGATTAGAGTATTGGACATCACCCAGTGGACTGATAGAAAAGACTTTTTTCCCGAGGGTAGGTGATAATTTTGCATAGACACTATGAGAATAACGCGTGCCCATATGAAATTTTATGAAATTTTTATCCTTGAACAATTTCCTAATAATTATGTTAAGCAACTTTTTTACGTGGAAGCTATAATAAAAGCCATTTTTTGTCATGCAAAAATGGTCAAAAAGAGACTAGATCTCCTGACTATACCGGTTGTGATGGGCTATACCGGGAATATGGTAAGAATAGACCCCCCTCCCCGTCCCAGCAAAACAATTTTTAGTTCGGAAGAGCTTTAGGAATCTGTACTTAAATGATGATGCTGCTTAACTGGGACACCGTGTATGTAATTATTATTCAACGGAGTGATATTCTAGGTACGTTATAGGAAAAATCGCTTTTTAGATATTTCAAGGCGATTTTCTAACGCTTGTATTTCGATAAATGGGCAAAAGTGCACATTTATATAGTGAAGGCTGGTCTATTGGAACCTCCTGAAGGCATTTTGGCTATAATGAATTATATAACATGAGGCGGTGTGGTGTAATAAATTATTCTATGTTACTGGAAAAATTGATATTTGGCCTATGTTTCACAAAAGTGAATAACTGTAATTATACCCTCCACAGGAAGGTATATTCACTTTGCCATTACGTTTGTAACGCCAAGAAGGATTCACCGGAGACCCTATAAAGTATATATATTCTGAATCAGGATCACATTCTGAATCGATTTAGCCATGTCCGTCTGTCTGTCTGTCTGTCTGTCTGTCTGTCTGTCTGTCTGTCTGTCTGTCTGTCTGTCCGTCTGTCTGTCTGTCTGTTGAAAGCACGATAGCGTCCAAAGGAATTGACCTAGGCGAATGAAATTTTGTGAGACGACTTCTTTTTACCGTCGTCAGGTTGGTATTGAAAATGAGCTATGTCGGTCAAGTAGTTCTGGTACCTCCCATACAAAACCACTATTAGACCCACGTCTCTCTCTGTCTGTTGAAATCACGATAGCGCCCGAACGAATCGACTTAGGCAACTAAAATTTTATGAGAGGTCTTATATTTATGGCCTTCAAGTTTGTATTAAAAATGGTCCATGTCGGTCAAGCAGTTCTGTTACCTCCCATACAAAACCACTATTTAACACACGTCTCTCTCTGTCTGTTAAAGCACGATAGCGTCCAAACGACTTAACTTAGGTGAATGAAATTTTGTGAGAGGACTTTTTTTTAACCGTCGTCAGGTTGGTATTGAAAATTGTCTATGTCGGTAAAGTAGTTTTGCTACCTACCATACAAAACTAATATTAGACACATACTAACACGCATGGCAAGCATTTTGCATGACTTTTATGCAGTGGAGGGTATCAAAGCATCGGCCAGGCCGATGATAACACTTTTACTTGTTTTAGTTACAATTTGCTGTTTTTTTTGTAAGTAAATTCTATTGGTGCACCTGTAATAAATTTGTAAATTGCATAAGGAGTTATAGAGTGGTGGTGTAGGTTCAAATAAAACCTACACATTACACAACCACGCTATAACCAGGGTTACCAGAAATGTTTTTTCTAAAAATCGGGAGGTTTCAGAAAAAATATCGGAAGATTGAGAAAAAATCGGGAGAATTAGAAAAACCGTATTAGGTACTTCATAGTACAAAACAAATTTATAGTTTTATTTCAGGGCTTTTTGAAAAAAAAAAAAAAAAAACATTAATGAGTACATTATCTGTCATTCGACTATAGAGACTACCATGGTGGAAAAAATGTTTCTTCCACAAATGCATTTGACACCGCAATAGAAAAAATAATTTGAATTATATTTTGAATGATCGGAAGCTTGTTGTTTTGGAAAATTTTGCACCACATCTTTTGGGCCATGTGAAGATGATGAAGTTCCACAATTTGTTTTTCATTTTCGAATAAAAGAATCATTTTGAAAATTCTTTAACTCGAAAATATAGAGATTTGAGAAACCACTTCTTTCAAAATCATTTTTTTTTTTTTTTTTTTTAATATTTTAAAGTATTTTTATATTATGTACCTTCAGGAATTTAGTCTCTTTGGAATTATTGGTTGACAAATTAGTTTTTCTCTTGAGCACTCATAGTTTTTGCTCAAAAAAAAAAAAAAAAATATTGTCCTTAAGTTATAATCGATCTTTTCTATATAATGTTAATGTACTTAATGACCTAAAAGTACGAAACCATTTCAGGTTTTGCGTCATTTTTCGGTTCATTACTCTCATAAAGCAATTGCCAATTGCTGGATGACAATTGATTTCACAGAGGTTTTGAAAATAAGACCGAACCGCTGGCCAAATAACAATCAGCATATCAAGAGCATTGCCAAGTGACAGTCAACGTGTTGGACCTTACTGAAGTATTTTCATGTACTCTATTTCAAACTTATGAAACTCATTTTTGAGAGCTCGTATTCTTTTAGTGCTGTTGGAAAACTCGGAATAAACTTTTAAAACAAATTCTCCTCAGTCAGTCAGTCTTATAGTTGCATTTCTGCCACATTATGAATCAACTTAAATAGGCATACCTTTTCCAAAAAACCATACCAATCGGGTTAGTACAACGTGGAACAAAGAAAAAATCTTCAATTTTATTATATGTATAGATATTAGATATAGATATCAGATGTAAGATTTGGTATTATATTCTTTGGCTTTAGAAGTCAATTACGCCTTATCAGAAAGAACTTACTTACTTACTTAAGGTGGCGCTACAGTCCGGGGTGGACCAGGGCCTCAACCAACAAGCGTCTCCAGCCAGCACGCTCTTTGGCCAGCTGTCTCCAGTTTCGCACGCTAAGTTGGTCACATGACAGCGCATCGCCTTGTCTAAATCCTTTTTTGACATCGAAGGTCTCGGTTAGTTCTTTACCGACCTTGATGGAGCAGCGTGCATTCTTCATTGTCATCCTGACAAACGGACGAGTTTTGCACGGATGCCAAAACTAGACATTTCTCTGTATAGCTCGTCTCTATAAATGCTCTCATAGGCAGCCCTAAAATCGATGAAAAGGTGGTGGGTATCGATTTGGACTTCCTGGGTTTTCTCCAAGATCTGCCGCCGTGTGAATATTTGGTCGATGGTAGACTTTCCTAGCCTGAAGCCACACTGATAGGGACCAATCAGGTTGTTGACGAAAGGCTTGAGGCGTTCACACAGCACGGCAGATAAGATCTTGGAGGCGATGTTAAGAAGACTAATACCTCTGTAGTCGGCGCAGTTCAGAGGGTCTCCTTTCTTGAGGATCGGGCAGACAATGCTGAGGTTCCATTTATCGGGCATACTTTCTTCCGACCATATTTTACAGATCGGTTGGTGCATGTTCCTAACCAAGTCATCACCTGCCGCTTTGAATAGCTCGGCGGTTAGGCCATCTACCCCAGCGGCTTTGTTGGACTTAAGCTTAGATATCGCTATCTTCACTTCGTCCAGGTCGGGTGGACGGAATTGTTGGTCCTCGTCGTCTAGGTTGAATGGTTCATTCTGCCTGACAGCGGGTGTTAGTTAGTCATCGCAGTTAAACAGTCTGCAGAAGTAGTTCTTCCATATCCTCAGCGGTGTTCGGGATATCCGAAGGCGTACCTTGGCTACAAAAAGGTAGTGGTCCGAGTCAATGTTGGCCCCTCGGAACGTTCGGACATCCATAATACTGGAGGAGTGCCTTGCGTCGATCGCAATGTGGTCAATCTGGTTGACGGTTGATTGATCAGGAGATCTCCAAGTGCCTTTATGAATATCGAGATGTGGGAACCGCGTACTTGCTATGACAACATTTCGCCCCGCCGCGAAGTCGATCAGCCTAAATCCGTTATCGGAGGTGGTGTCGTGTAGGCTGTACCTTCCGACAGTACTACCAAAGATGCCCTCCCTTCCTATCTTTGCATTAAAATTACCTCGGACAATTTTAATGTCATAGTTAGGGCACTGCTCGTATGCCTTGTCCAAGAGCTCGTAGAACCTCTCTTTGGTGTCGTCGTCTTTCTCCTCCGTGGGGACATGGGCGCATATTAGGCTAATGCTGGCGAATTTAGCCTTGATGCGGATTGTCGTGAGGCGCTCGTTCACACAGCTGAAACTTAAGACTTCTTGCCTAAGTCTGCCTCCAACGACGAATCCACATCCAAATAAGCGCTGTTTTTGTTGCCGATAGCAGTCGCCATAATAAATATCGCAGTCTTTCATCCTCTTCTTGCCCGGTCCATCCCATCGCACTTCTTGGATGGCGGTTAGGTCTGCTTTATAGCAGTTCAGGGCCTCCGCTAGCTGTTCGGCTGCACGCGGTCTGTTAAGAAACCTAACATTCCACGTGCAGATCCGAAATTCGTTATCCTTTATTCGTTTGCCAGGTTTGTCAACAGCAAAATCATCCGTATCCGAGGCTTGTTGTTGCTTCGTAACTATAGTGATTTTACGCAGTCGGGCAGTTACCTCGGCGTATCAGAAAGAACTAAGGACATTATTTATAGAACCCTATCATCCCATTCTGATGGCTTTTAAATATAACATATCGATAGGTTAAAGGTCAAAGGCTAGTAGATCTTCTTCACTCTTTTTCTCTGCCCTAAATATCCGCATTCGCAATACAGCAAGGTAGTGTTAGCAGCACTCAATTGGCGAACTGCAGAAATGTCCTTCATACGTCCATCGCAAAACGACATACCAGGCAGACATAAGCGAACCTAAACTTAATGCGTATTTTTATGAGATGTTCACTCACTGTCCTAAAGCTCTCTTGCCCAAGTAGACACTATTTCATTCTGTTCTACATATCAGTTATGGTATAGTAGATGTCAACGGTCTTCACGCTAAAACTTTCTACCCTTCCATACAGAAGCGCTGTAGTGTTTTAGGGAAATCCCTATAATTTATTTCAGTGAATGGGTCTAAGTCCCACACATCAATTATTTATATCTGTCGGTGGCATTAATAATACAAGCATTCCATACAACATACTAGCTTGCTAAAAGGATTTCCTAAATCCCTTGCTGTCTAGTCATATAGCAACAGGACTTAACTCAAAGACATATGGCAACAATTTGCCAACAAATTAATTTGCCATGTCAAACGCAGACGTGGATATGTCTTTTTGAAAGGCTGTCCCTTTTTCGTCGCAATCCTTTGAGTAAGTAGAATTATTGTAGGTACCTAATGCCTATTTGTATTACCAAAGTCGATGTTGGGCCGAAAGTTGCTAGCAGACTAAACAAATCTTTCCGCTTCCCATTCCGACAAACCAATCATTCAAACATTCATTTACCACCATTTGTATCAAGTTGTATTAAACAACTGTGCCCCGTGGCGATATCTATTTACAGGACTCCCCTTCCCCAATTTATTACAATATTTGAATAGATATAGATACAACACCCAGCGTTATATTTCTAAACAAAGGGAAAACTGTTAAATGTGCCAAAGTAAATTCTAATTATACTTATATGAAAAGTTCTTAACGAAGCGACTCTTCCTCCTTACTGGCGGCGCGACGAAACACCACAAGGACGAAAACAACTATAGAAGAAACAAGCAACACAAATAAAAGTCACTATACTTGTCGACGACTTTCCACCAGTGTTGGCACTTAGAAGCTCATAATTTCGGGCCTCTCCTACAAGGCGCTATATATAGCTGTGCATGCGTAAGGATAATGAGCTAACAATGGGAATTTTTTGAGTGAATTTATTTTTCGTTTTGTTCTCTCAAACTCTAGCCGATGCTGATGGCTGGTGCTTTAAATGTTTACGCCTTTAAATTTAATAGCATTTCATACTTGTGAGGATGCTCGCAGAATGGTACCTGAGGTGTTACTTTTTCTTTACATACTTACGGAAAAAAAGAAGAAGTGAAGCTATATACTAGTACGATACGCGCACTCTTCCTGTGCTTCAATGCCTTCAGGCCCACCAGGCCTTGGTATCATCATTACACACAATGTGATCCTTTTTGGGGTAATAACCCAGCGACATAAAATTGTTTCATAAAAGCGACAAGAGAATAGCTCAGATGATTGCGAGGGATCACGAAAATTACAAATTATATTGGAAAAGTGTCAAACGAAATTGAAAGAGGACAAAAAGCCATATAAATGTTTTATGCAAGGTCGGGGTGTGGAATATTGCGTTCATTCTTGCGCGTGTCCAAGCGATGGGTGAATTTTAAGTGCCAGTGCTACAAACAAATTTTCGGATTTCTATAATTGATTTGCAAACGTTTTATGACCAGAAACCGTGAGGTTTTGATAAAGCAAACGAGACCTGCAGTGTTGTAAACCAGGTGTATGATTGCTTCTGGGGATCCCTACGTTATTCCCTTTTCCAAAATTCCTTATTGGACATAATGTCTCTTTGTTTAGGTGTCGCAACGACAGAATTAATAGCACCAAATCTAAAAATGGGGGATTTTGTCCCGTGGGGATTTTCTCTTAGGGTCTTTTAGAGTCTTTTCAGCACAGGGGATTTTGGATAGGGTATTTTGAAAAAGGAATTTTGAAAAAGGAGATTTCATCAACAACCCGTGATCCTGCTGTCCCTTTGCTTTCCTGAAAAAAAAAACCTGCAGAGTGGACTGAACTGGGATTTTTATAGCCTCCACAGGAAGGTATATAAAGGGTGGTTAAATTTTAAGGGCCGATGTTGATTTCGAATAAAACACAAATTATTTAGGAAATTATTGTCATTTCGTTTTATTCTGATAATATTGGTATGGTTCAATTATGTATGGAACAAAATATCGGCCAAATGGCCGCCGCGACCTCGGCGTCATACCTCCATCCGATGGTCCAAATTTTCGATGACGCTGAGGCATAATTGAGGTTCTATGCCGTTAATGTGCCGAATTATCTCATTCTTTAGCTCTTGAATTGTTGCTGGCTTCTCGACGTACACCTTTTCTTTCAAATAACCCCAAAGAAAGAAGTCCAACGGTGTCAAATCGCATGATCGTGGCGGCCAATTAACATCGCCACGACGCACGTGAGATAACACGGCCATTGAATTTCTCCCGCAAAAGAGCCATTGTTTCGTTAGCTGTGTGGCAAGTGGCACCATCCTGTTGAAACCACATATCGTCCACATCCATATCTTCCAATTCGGGCCTGCATGCTGTCCCCCCATACATATCTTACTTCTGTCGCGAGACAGAATAATTATCACCAAATCTAAAAATGAGAGATTTTGTCCCGTCTGGATTTTATCTCAGAGTCTTTTGGAGTAAAGGACTCCAGCACAGAGGATTTTGGAAAAGAGATTTTGGAAAAGGTATATCCTATCCTCCTATCATACCCAACCCATTGAAAATGGGATACGTCGGTCAAAAACATCTTGTACTTGTACCTCTTATATAAAACCTTTTTTAGCCCCATGCGTGTACATACTAACTCACATGGCAAACATTTTGCATGACTTACCTATATGCAGTGGAGGGTATGAAAGCATCGCTTATGACTAAAGGTTCTAGTGCACGATATGTAGCATATATATGTGGCTCTGACGTCAACAGAGAGTGAACAAAGAGAGCCTGTTACACGGCATGTACCCATTGGGACCATTCGCTGACGTCAAAATGACGTCAGTGCTACATATATATGAGGCGTGCTACATATCGTGTACTAGCACCTTAAGGCGCAGTGGCGCAGTGGCTCCATGGTGGACAACTGTGCGATGGGTCCCAGGTTCGATCATCGATGCGAAGTATGGTATAAAATCGGTTTTCTGCCGGCAGAAATCATCTCGTGTGCCGAGGCTCATTATGTTGACCGTAAAATGGACGTTTTGCGCGATACGTATTTCGAACTGAACCATGATTTTCAAAATAAATTTGCACAATTTGGAAGCATTGTTCAGGCGTCAGTCTATTCATGTTGAAATGCCAAACCAAACTATAAATAAATCACTTGACAGCTGACAAAATGACCGCCAGTTAAAATAGTGTTGCCAACTTAAGGTTCTATACCTCTAAAAAAAAGCACCCTTTACAATTAAACTTAAAAGACGTCTAAGACACCAATGTCTAAAAGCGTAGAACTAGCGTTTGCTACGTTTGACAAATTAATGCAATTGTTAAGCTATACATTATTTTTCAGACTATTGCCTTGTCAGATCTGACAATATTGTCTGATAATGAAAATAATGTCCTTCAACCGTATGAACTTACAAGCAGTTATTAAACACCATTACATACCAAAAATATATCAGTTTTTAAATGTCAGTACTTTTCCTACCACAATCTGTAATTTTTATTTAGCCAAAAGAATGGGCAATTTCTAGAAACGACCCTACCTACCAATAATGCATCTTCTCTACTAAATGATTCACGCAATAAGAAGACAAACCACCGATGGCAAAGTCTGAAAATAAGTACAATAAAGTTGCCTATTAAAACCGGAACCCGAGGCCAAATTACCCCCCTTTTGGCATTAAAATCTTATATCCCTCTCGCATTCTTTCACTAGCAGAATTCAATTTACATTTTGAAAGACCAATAAAGACACATACCACCAGTGAGCTGCCCCAAATACCAAATGATCCCATTAAATTATTGATTCCCGTCAAAACAGCTTCGCCTATAAAATATCGTACTTAATTTGCCGTCTCCATAAAGTGCTATGATTTACATACGCGTGGCTTGCACGGGGGATGGTGCTGCTTGGATGTAATGGTGAAACGAATGTGAATCCATGAATCCTCAGAAATTATTAAAAGCCAGTCATTATGCAAAGTTTAATGTTCGCACCGAGAGCATCCATCTGCGAGTTTCTTCATGAGTGCCATCGCGTTGCCTGTCTGTCTATAGAGGTATTCATTCATTCATTGGTTTACGCGGTCTGTTCTAGTCTACTATTAATGACGAATGAATAAAGCATTTTCATCCCCCAGTTCTATTTTAGAATTCAGCGACGTAGCAAAGGTACTCGTACTAAAATAGCACTGAAAATGCTATAGACTGCGCATTAACAAAAGATGGATTTCGCGATTGCAGTTCTGTTGTATGCGAAAATGTATTGTGATTGGATTGTAGAAATGTCCTCGATTCGGTGCGATATTTTCTGATTGATTTGCATCGGGGAATATGGAAAAATATTTTAGTTACAATACTTGTAAATTTTGCAATTGAGAATTCTCGATGAATGTGCGTAAAAAAATAAATCTCGAGTAGATCATTATCCTATCGTGAACTCCTATTAATGAATTGGGCATCTACCTATGTGTGGCACTTTCAATTTCGCAATTAAATTACACACCAATTTAGTGGGCGCAGTAGCGCAGTGGT
Organism: Cheilosia soror; assembly: GCA_949372485.1. Classification (NCBI taxonomy): domain Eukaryota; kingdom Metazoa; phylum Arthropoda; class Insecta; order Diptera; family Syrphidae; genus Cheilosia; species Cheilosia soror. The sequence continues at coordinate 30,755,366 of OX443561.1, read as the reverse complement.
TAGTGTGCTGGACTACTGTGCGAGGGATCCCAGGTTCGATCCCCGGAAAAACACAAATTACATCTTAAAGTTTTTTTCTACTGCGCCAACTCGCGAACGTCTGACAAACATCCGAGAGTATGACTGTCATGAAAAAGCTTCTCAATTCAGCCGTTCGGACTCGGCATAAAATTGTAGGTCCCTTCCATTCGTCCCAAAAATAGAAACTCACACAAAACGAATGGTTGCGAGAAGCTAGGCCTTGGGTGTCACCCGCCTGTTGCGCCACCCATTTAATTATTTATTTTAATTTAGTAAGAACACGCTCGATGTAATTTGTATCCTCTTAGGCTAAGAAATTCCTTACCGGATGAGGGGCCTTTCAAAACAAAAAAAAAATCAACCTTGGATAGGAAATTATGTTCAATGAACCTATAAGTGTTTTTTAAAAGACTTAAGACTACCTCACCAATTGCTACTTACTTACTTACTTAGTCCGGGGTTAACCTGGGCCTCAACCAACATCTCCAGTTAGCGCGAACTTTGGCTAACTGCCTCCAGTTACGCACTCCAAGTTGGTTGAGGTCACATTCCACTTGGGCGCGCAGTCTGGGGCGAGGTCTTCCTCTACTGCGTTGTCCCTCCAGGTTGGAATCGAAGACTTTTCGTGCTGGAGCTTTGGTGTCCATTCGCACTACACTTCTCAGCCATCTTAGTCGAGTGATACGTACTTTTCTGACCAGGTCGATGTCGCTGTACAGCTAGATGAGTTCGCTGTTAAATCTCCTCCTCCAAAGGCGGTCAACGTAAACGGGACAGAAAATCACTCGAAGAATTTTGCGTTCGAAGCGGCCAAGCAGATTTTCATTCGCTTGTGACAACGTTCATGATTCTGCGCCATAAAGCAGGACTGGGATGATGACGGTCTTATATAGAGTCTCCTTGGTGTGTCTGGAAGAAGCCTTACTAATCAATTGCCTTCTTAGGCCGAAGTAACAGCAAGTGAAATTCTTCGCTTGATTTCTGCTGTGGTGTCATTTTCAGAGGTAATAGCGGAGCCAAAGTAGACGAATCCCCTTACCACCTCAAAGTTGTAATTGTGTATCCTGACATTCTGTCCGATTCGTCGATGTTGTGTGTCCATTCATATACTTTGTTTTAACTTCATTCACCGATAAACCGAATTTTGCCGCCTCTGTACTGATACTTACAAACGCACCAGTGACAGCTCTCTGTGTTCTGCCAATGATGTCGATATCGTCATCGTATGTAAGTAGTTGCACAGATTTTTGAAAAATTGTGCCCCTGTTGTTGGCTTGTGAGTTTCGCACAATTTTCTCAAGTGTTGAAAAAGTCACATGACAGCACATCACCTTGTCTAAATCGTTTTTTGACATCAAAGGTCTCGGTGAGATTGTTTCCTACCTTTACGGAGCAGCGGGCGTTCTCCATCGTCATTCAGCAAAATCTGACAAGTTTGGCAGGAATGCCAAAACTAGACACGGCTCTGTATAGCTCGTCTCTAAAGGCTGTCATATGCGGCCTTAAAATCGATAAATAGATGGCGAGTGTCGATTTGCATACGATTTCTAGGGTTTTTTTCCAAGGTCTGCCTAAGTGTGAAAATTTGATCGACGGTGGACTTTCCTGGCCTAAAACCGCATTACTTGAGAAAAAACGTTGCTAGCTCCTACTCTATAAGAAATAAATAAAATCTGTTTCTCTGATCTTGGAAATTTTGTTTGGGACCCTAGTTATTAGAGTAGGGAAAATTGGGATTCAGATTATGGGAAATATTATTTTGTTCGTCCTATCGAGGGCGTAGTAAATCACACTATAGGCACTTCTGTCATGGGATAAAAGCCGCGGGTTTTAGTGCTATTGCCAGTAACTTGTATAAGTTGACACTCGTAAAAATTACTCGAAAACATAGTGAGATTGCTCTGGCCTATAATCCGGAATAGCTGCCACACTTTTTTTGGGGGTAAAACTGTGCATTCAGCCCTATAACTGTCATTATATCTTGCGCAGCTTATGATCCTAACTTTTGCTTTATTTTTAAGATCTCTATCGAAGACGTACAAAGTATTTATTTGAGAAGGGGGTATTATGACGCATTTAGATGCCCACCGTATATTTCCCAATTTTCAAGACAGTTTGCTGAAAAAAAGCTTTCATTCTGCACTGCACCGTAATCAAAATGTAAATCTTCTGACACCTTTTTTAGGTGCGCAGACATAATTATATTCCTATCTCCATCCGCGGTAGCATATACTGCCTCAGCTACAACTTTGATGATGTTGGGAATTGGTGATTTTCTGACCACCGAGGGTTGGTTCCTACCTACATATATATAATAGTGAATCCACAATGCGAATAGCGTCGCACTCAATCGCTGTCAGTAGATACTTATGCTACTTCTTAAGGTGTGCTAATTTGTAAGATGCCGAATTTCTTCTTTTTTGTCGGTTCGCAGCATCTTCTCGTAGGATAGTCGAGCTCTACATTGTCTTTCCATGTCGAAGGCAAATGTTCGTCGGAATGGTTGCCGCTGTATACGGTTCGTAAAATTCATAACTACCTAAAGCCCATCAACAAGAAATCTCCCAAAAATGTTGGGTTCACTATGACTAATTACATCTTCATCTGAATTCATGCCTCTGCACCATATAACAGGACTGAGGCAGGATGCTCTCTATCATCTTCTTAGTATTTCGCGACAAAACCCTAACTACTCCTTTCTTATAGGTCAAAGAAACTTAAATTGCCAAAAGTACTTTAACTTCAATTGCATTCCGAAAATCCATCACGATTAAAAAAGACCACATTCGACTCAAGTGTTGTGTAAGTGCACATTTGTTCCGAACCAGCTTCTCTCCCCACAGATTTTGAATATAGCTTCCTGGTAAATCATTTTATAAACAGTGTAGATACATCCATCAAAAATAACCATCGAACCAAGAAACTACGCAGCAACTACATATACTTAGTATAACTACCACTGAACAAAAATTTATTGACTCCGTCCTTAGTCCTTACTGACAACTTTCCCTTGCAGTTCTTTTGTAATAGAATCAATATTTCATTACAAAAACGCGAATTCAAAAACTCACTACAACCATCGTCGATCAAACTTTTACAAAACTCAACTTCTCCGAAGCAAACATGGTGCTCTGTGGCAATCAAGAATGTAAATCTCCCCCCAAAGAGCTCAACTTTGAAACACATGCAGTTTTCTCGGAAACAAAACTTTACGAGAACAATCCACATGGAACAAGGACCAAGACAGGTTTCCCTCTCATCTGTATAAATGTCTGGCATAACACGATTCGGATTCCTGAATAAGTGAAATAAGCTCCATGAACTTTTGTCCCATAACAAAGTAAACAAGACGAAGACACACATCGTTGTTCCATTCAAGGTCACTGGCTATGGCTACCCTCGACCCTCCCCTAAGGACATAGTACATAACTAACCTGTCTGGCCAAACCATCGTTATTTTATTTATGTAAAAAAATGTATAAAAAAATAAAGGTATTCTTATGAGCTAAGCTCCTTTCAGGTGCTTCCATCATCATCACACGCAGACACAATTGTGTGCGGCAAATTAGGTAAAAACACCCACTCAACCGCACTTAATTTCCAGTCGATAGCAGTTGCTCGAGTCGGTGTGGTTCCACTTGACCAACTCGGCAATCGGTCGACTTGGTTTCAGGATCAGTGTTAAGTCCTCGTTCAGGTGGATTGGCGAGAATTTATTAATTATAACGGCTTTGGTTGCGTCCCGGTATTTGGCGGGAGACTCTGTGATTCCATCTTGAACTTCAGCAGCTGCAACAATGTCGGCGCTGTCGTCGATTAAACGATAACTGGGAGGCTTGTTGCCATAATAGCCAAGCTTGTGGCATATCTCGGCAACTTCCGCGCTATCAGGTGGTCGCTGACGTGGAAAACATTTCGTATGCCAAACTCCATAGGTTTGCTCAATCACCTGTCCATAACCCGCTGGGAATGTTGGCCGGTTGGAGCTACCCATAGGAGAGAAGTGAACTCTGAATACCGTGTGTCTGTGTATAACAAGTGTGCTTACCTGTCATGTGAATTATCGTTGGGTGAGTTAATGGGATGTTCGATGCCATAACAGAAATGTTCGTCTTCGCCATTTGGACAGTCGGGCTCCTTGTCGCACACGAAATCCTTGGGGATGCACTCACTTGGAGAACTGTTAAAGATAAACGCCATGAACGCCCCTTTGGGGGTTGATTAATCTTAACACACAATGTGCATCTGGAAATTACCTTCCGCATGGGAATCGATTCGATGTGCAATTGCAGAGCACTGGGCTCTCGTCGCTCTTGTCCCAACAGTTGCGTATGCCATCGCATATCTTGCTCGGATCTGTTGCTCTACACACACACAGAGAAGAGGTGGGGATTAGTCAAGGATTATGGCGAGAACATGAAAGGGTAGGAGGCGGAGGCATACATACTGTAGATATGTGAAACAGGAACAAATTGTCGGCTCATCGGTCAAGTCCTCACAGTCGGCAGTGTGGTCACAGAATTTCGTTTTTGGAATACATTTACCACTTGATCGGCACTTAAGTTCTGAGGCTTTGCATTCTGCCAACGGAAGAAGATGATTTTAGGAAATATTGGTAATTTGTGAGAGCTAAATGAATTTTGAAATTGGATTTGGATTTGCAAGTGGATGTGTTGAATCAGATTTACATATAGACAGTGAAAGGTTCTTGAGGGAAGGGTATTTCCGATTTCGTAGAGTTGTATTTGCCTAAGCTTGTAGGCTAAAAAGTTAATTGAATCTGAATTTGATACCTGTGGTCAATATTTCGTTAAAGTGCAGACAACAACTGCAAATAAGAAGGTAGCATTAGATTATGTACATGACATGCCTGATGAGGACGTTTCTTATGTTAGTTACTGAAGGAGGTTCTATGATTTAAATGCCACTTTTAGGAACCAGTCATTATTACGCATTTATGGAGTGTATTTGGACAACATAATACAATTGAGGAATTGCTCCCATTAGGGGTATTGTAACAGTCGCACCACAACACGACAGAGACAGCTCTTCAAAAAGTGGTGCGAACCATTGTAACATTCAAGAAGACATCTTTCTAGACGGGAGTAGAATAGGCTTTCAACAACGTATACACATAGATGCAATTTTGGAGTCCTTTTCGGAGCTAGGGAAAGAGGACGATCTAAGTCATTGGATTATTTACAAACTTATGTAGTACCAGAATCATTCAAGTAGCATTAGGAAATAGCAACATAGCCAAGTTTGTACACCACAAGTTATTTCAACTGTGCTGCGGCTCATACTAATGATCAAAATACTCTTTTAGAAAAAATGAAGGTGGTCGAAAATGCTGTTTCAGAAGGTGTTTCTCCATAGGTACCAATTTAAAATAAATTTAAAGAAATCACCACCAAAACCAAAATAAACCCGATTTCACCCTTCCCTGTCTAAATAGTTTACCACTCGCTAGGTATCTCTGGAAGTGATCATGGGTTTCCAACTGGAAACTTTATATTGAACAACGGGTAGTGAAATAATGCAACCAAAATTGCATTAGTACGACCTAATCTCACTTATGGGCCAATAGTATGATGGATGGTTCTAAGGAATGCTTATACCATAACAGCAATAAACAATGTTCAAAGAAGGCATGCATAGGCACTACAGGTGCACTAAGATCACTACCATTAAACGCCCTCATACTCCTCCTGCATCCCTTACCTCTCGACGTTCACATAACACATAATCACAGGATACTGCGATCAGATTGAGAAGGTCGGGGTACTAGTCTACGAGACTCGACGGCCATATCAACATTCTGCTTTGTCTGTTAAGAATACTCGTAGATAAGATACCCTCAACGGACTATATTACCCAAAATGCTTTTGAGGAAACATTTTATTTTTAAAGTACAATTGCCTACAAGACCAGATTCGGGGCAAGACGAACGGGTAGGGCAGGGACCGAAAGTTGTCAATATATATAACTTCAAAATTAGTCCTAGAATACCGAAGTGAACTGGCCTCGCTTGATCAGTTCAACCTTACCCTAATTTGTTTTCCAGGGCATAGTAAAGTTTATGCTGATGAGCTGACTAAACTAGAGCTCAACGCCCTGTACTGTTCACTTAATTAATCACATTCCACTTGAGACTGTCTAGGAAAAAAATGTACAGAATTCCTTGTGAAGACCAACATCAAATGCAATGGCTGACGACCCATTATCATATCAAAAGCACTTTAAAACAAGGAAAAAAATCAAAATATGAAAAGACATCACCAGAATAATGGCCGTGTCACTGCTCTATAAGCTCCAGGAAAGCTCTTCTTCGACTTCCTTCAGATGGTATCGAAGTACATATATTAAAAGAGATAATCTTCTTGAACTCCACAGGTTTGATATCTCCCTAAAATAATTGCTGCCATTTTCCTCCACTCATTCTGGTTCGCTTGTGAAATTGGCTAATATAACAAAAACTTGGAAGTTGTAAACAGTGTTAACCAAAGGTAAGGTTCGTAATTTTTAAAGAGCTTGCGAATGTTGTACGGCTCATTTTTATACCCGGTACCACACTGTGGCGAGGGTATATTCACTTTGACATTCCATTTGTAACGCACATAAGGAGGCGTTATAGGTATGACAAACTATATATATTATTGATCAGCATCACTTTCTCTGTCGATCTAGCGATGTCCGTCTGTCTGTCCGTCTGTCGGCCGTAATTTAAGAGCTATCGACTTGAAATTTGGTACGTAAGCTTTTATCCACCAAACTGAGGCTAAGTTCGAAGATGAGCAAGATCGGATGAAAACTACTACTACCTCCCATACAAAAATATCGGATTTATATAGCTTTTTGATGTTAAAAATTAAATTTAAATAGCTACATTAAAGATAGCAAGTTTAAACTTTGCACATATTGTTTTAATAATATTTAAAATTTTTTGACAAAAAAATGAGCTTGGTCGAATTAAAACTACCCATACCTCCCATAATTTTTTAATACATACTTAAATATTTTTTTTATTTTTACAATAATATAGTACCGGGTATTTGAGCTTCGGACGGTGATTGAGTGATAGGCTAAACAAATTCAAAATCGGACAAAGGGGCGTGGCACCGTTCATAAAAAAACATTCAAAGTCGTATATCTCGAAAACCACCCAATTGATGGAGCTCAAACTTACAGGTAATCGTATTGGCCCTAGAGTGCTTCTGTGGAGATTTGTCAAAGTTGGATAAAGGGGCGTGGCACCTCCAATATAAAAAAATTAAAACATTGTCGCCCGAAAATAAATAAAATAAAATAAAAAATCAACAAAATGCCTGGCGAAGCTGGCGGGGGTTCAGCTAGTTGCTCTATAATTATACAATTAGCAAGTGAAGTCTAGGAAATAACGATCTATTCGGAAGCTGCCAAGACAAGAAAGAACGCCTTTCAGGAACGAATCTGATCTTTAAGGTGCAGGTTCTGCGAAAACCCAGCGGAACTGACCGAATAACAGATGTTGATAATTTTTTTTTACAATCACGAAGGGAATCACAATGGGTCTTAAGGACTCCGAGTGGAATAAGTAACACCTGGCGCACCGTATGCCATTCTCTAACGCTAACCTAACCGAACCTTACTCTGAATTAATGATAATGACATTTTTTTACATTCCATACCCTATCTCTCTAAACCCTATTCATCACGCTCCATAATGACTTGAAGCGCGCTCTGTACTGTGAGGTGGGGATCTTTCTCGATCTCGGGAGCTAAATAATCAATCATACTAGAATCCTTTAACTAGATCGAGAGTTCTTTCGCTTCTATTTGTATTCAATTTGGCAGTATATCGAACCATCAAGGAGCACACTTTTTACTCCAGCAAGCCTTTCAGAAGACAGGTGGGTGTCGAATGTTGCGCTGTGCGACCAAGTTTCGATTTTTATATTTTGAAAATCGCCGAACTGGTTTAACCTATTAACAGGAGTCGCGGAGACAGTTAATCGAGGTACTCTACAGAGGAATATCTTAATTAACAAAACTCTTAAATCACTTGACCAGGCTTAGGCGTCTACTTTAATACCCACCTTAATCTGAGCAAAAAAAAAATGCTCTCAGACTAAGTTTACAATTTGGAAGCCGTGATCGTTCTAACACTCTAGCATACTTGAAATCTTTTATTAGGGTTGATGTATGCCAATAATAAATAATCCAATAATATGGGAATGACCGAGACAGCAGATAAGCTAGACAGATGCAGCTTAAAACTGGACTTGCTTTTAGTTGACAGACAAGATTCAATAGCTCTCAACACAGCTAAGTGCTTCATTTCGCTGAAGAAAATACCTGACAATAACATTTATAAGAAGAAATTAAACGAAGATGAACTCACTTCGAGAGAAAGATTCTTAGTAAAATGTTCGGTTCGGTCCTATTTGCGGTGACGGGTTTTGGAGGAAGAGATTCAACGATGAACTATATGAGCTGTACAGCGACATCGTCGTGGTCATAAAACTGCGAGTCAGTCATCTAAGATGGCTAGGACATGTAGAGCGGATGGAAATAAATGCTCAGGCTTGTAGAGTCTTCCGGTCTAACCTGGAGTGACTTCGCAGTAGAGGAAGATCTCGCCTTAAGTGGCAGGCGCAAGTAGAAGGCGATCTCAACCGACTTAGAGTTCGCAACTGGAGGCAGTTAGCTAAGAACCTGGCTAACTGGAGAGGCTTATTAGTTGAGGCCTCGGTTCACTTCGAACTGTATAGCCGCCTAAGTAAGTAAGTAAGGAAAAAGCCAACAATACTTACTTGTGGTAGTATCAAAACCCGCAGTTAGTGGGCTACAATTGATACTAAAAGGTTAAAGATCCTAACATCCTTTGATAGTAATCAAATCCGAGATCTCGTCGGGGCATTAAACGGACACTGCATCATTAAAAGATGACCAAAAAGTCTTTTGCAAAAGCTGCGCAGGGATGAAGAAAAAATTGACATTTCTTATGCCACGGGATCACTATTCTTCGATTGCTTGGATGATCTAGCAAAGCTACCCCTAACAGATTAAAGACGATTCATCAACAGAATCTGAATAGTTTTGTTAGTTGCATGTCCTACTATGTGCGGTCTATATAAAGGATAATCACAATGAGCCTCAATGGATTCTGGGTAACGCTCATATCTCAGTTAACGTGAACCAAAAAAGTAGAATGTTGTCTGCACACAAAGAGAAGTTAAGATAAAGCTTGGATTGGAAGACCAGGGTCACCGTTCACAGATCAAGAAAATTAATGATTTAGCTCCAGCAAAGAATATCTTTGAATCCTAGACCCAGATTTCCTATACCGTCATGAGAATCTAATGAGCATGATAAGCTCATGAGATGATATCTTCTCAGGCAAAGAAGTGGTGTTAAGACCTCTGTTTAGGAAGGAAAGGTTCTAGCGACCTCTTTGCAACTTTCTGGCAATGTAACTGCATAGAATGGTCTAAAATTGATAAGGGATGCCACTGATTTACTGACTTTCGATTTTCTTGCGCATTTCTTACATCTTACCATCAGTAGTAATTGTTGGTTATATTTACTAAAAAAAGATGGACACTTCCTGCATTAATTCGAAACCTATCCAACTCCCTGCACTTTATGAGTAGAACTGATGCACCTTCCCAAGCAACGACCTCAAATAATAATTTCAAAAAGCATCATCCGACAATTTCCCTTGACGGAAAATTCCCACCGAAAAATACATTCCACTTCAACCTTCTATCTATCTGTCATTCCTCCTGCACTATTCCCTTGCATACTTACCATTCCTATGCAGGCGGCACATCTCTTTTTCCTCATCACTGCCATCATGACAGTCGACCTTACCATTGCACATCTGTTCGTGCAGCAGACAATTGCCCAAAGGACATCGCAGTGTCGGACATGCCAGCCGTGCTGGTGGATAACCATTTCCACATTTTGGCTGATCTATAAAAGAAAACGACCAAGAAGAATATAAGTAGAAGCCGGCATAGGAAGCAGGATATGAATATTTGTGCAAATGCAAATGAAAATTGACAGGCACTCGGGGCAGGAGTGGTAGGGGGATACTGAAAAAGGAAATGAACTGCAGGAAACTTTCGTTAAATGATTGCCTTGACAGGACAAAAGGAGCAAAAACTTGGACACTTCTGCTGCGCACATAAATTGATTGATTATAGCCATAGATGACTTACCTATGATGTCCTGTATCCTACCGTAGTATGCTTCCAGTGTCTGGACGGGGAATGGTTTCTTCATGTTGTTGCACCCGATGGAGCTGTACGTGTAGAATGCCTTTGGATACCAGCCGCTTTCAGCCTCACGACAGACTAATATTGCCTGATTGTCCAGGTCCACGGCTAGAAACAAAAAATTTCATCATGTAGGATAAAATGCAAAAAAAAATTAATTACTCACATTTCGTGTTACTGTCAAGGTCCTTACAAAAGCCCGACAAACTTTTCGCTTCCTCTTGTTTTACTGATGCGACAGTCTCCTCGCCGAGGTGCTTCAATTTAAAGTCGACAATACCCGTTGGATCCCACTGATAGCACGAGAGTTCATTATCCTCGCCACACATTGTGCTGGACGCGTTGTTCGCAGACTCCTTCCTGTTTTTAGCAGACTTTTCAACGGTGGGAGTTACCTTAATCCCACCGGATTTATCACGAACCACCGACATACACTCGAGCTGGTGCTTGTCCAAAGTTTTCTCATTTTCCTTTGCTGTCAATGGTCTGGTCAGCCAGGCCAAATTAAACGAAAAAAAAAAATTGTTAACAGCGAGTTAAACAAAATGGTGGCAATTTTGTAATTGTGTAATTCTCCACTGATGCAGTGTTTGCTCGATTACCATCATTATCGTTGCCCAGTTACATCTGTAAGAGGGCAACACGAAAGCTACTTACATATCGGGCAGGAAAGCCGGCAGGACATGACTGGTGAAATGGGCGGCATAATCCAAGTGCAACAATAGTATGTTACTGTTCTCGACTTTGGCAATGCAGTCGACGCGTTTAATCTGCTCGTGTGGACTTTTGTGAAGGGTGTCCTTGCTCTTACCGCCTCCAAGCAAAACAGTCACGTAGTCTCTATCGAGTCTGCAATGGATGCGGGAGAAGTTAATATCCTTTTACACAGGCAATTTGTTGAGAAGGCTATTTTTTTAAGCATTTTACGATGGGATTTAAGGAACAAAACAAAATAAGGCTTGGTCGAGGGCTTTTGACTGTCGTCGGGGAGGGAGAGTACTTTACACAGACGTACATAGATGCAGCTCCGTTCGTTTAGTGAAATTGGAGATTTAGTTTGGTATTCGATTGGCGGAGGTAATGCCCCATCATCACTTAAACTCAACTGGAGTTAGCAGGTTTATGCGGTACTTCAGATTGGATGTGGCCACGTAGTAGTGAGCGTTGGGGGCATCGCATCGGTCAAGCAAACTCAGAGAAAAGGAAATCGCCGACAGAGAAGAGTTGTGTACTCATGAACTTCAAGGCAGCTCATCTGTCGGACATTTTGGGGGTAGGTACTGATTGGCTCTTCAGTCAGAAAGCCAAGCCTAATATGATAAAACTTTCACAAACTGACTTAGGATAATCGACTTTGCTGCGCCGCGAAACGTCACTATCACCAGATCGCGATTCCGACGCCTTTCAACACAAAAGAGGATTTGGCGGTCTCAATTGTAATGATCAATCAAATTGATAACATTGCAATAGACGCCCGGCATTCCTCCAGTGTCTTGGATGTCCAAACGTTTCGAGCGGGGCTATATAGAGTTAGACCTGGTAGAAGCCGAGGTATGGATGCGAATATAGATCCCGAAAATACACGCAAGGGAGAATGTGAAAAGATTTGATGCTCCAAGCCCACTATCGCATCAGGCCGCCAGAACTTTTGGCTACCGCTTCTATAGTAATTATCAGCAAATGCATCAACACCATTAGGTAGAAGAGTATCATTGACAACACTGTCAACGTGCCATCAGAAGTGTCACCACCGATGTACTGGGTTTCTCTAGGTGACAACAACGAAACCCCTCGTTCGTTAAAAAGGAGCTGTTGGCACATGCAGCTCCATTCAAGAACGCTGCCAATTAATCGATGCTGCAGACCCAAACCATAGCTTCGGCTGCCCGCGAGCTCTCAGGGGAGCAACATTGACTTTTCAGGACGATTGAATCTATTGAAGGACGCTATTCCAGAGACAATGTTCGAAAGTTCTACCAGGCGCTAAAGAGATATTCCCACGGATACAAGCGCCGCCTTGGATATACCCTTAGGCCAACTAGGTCCAGACCTAGGGCATCACGACAGATGGGGCACCACGAAAACTGCAAAACAAACGCAACAATTGAAAGTTCAGGACAGGGTCAACGAAAATATTTTCTGTGATTTAATCATTTTTTTTTTTTTAATGTAGGTACTCATTGGCTGGGCAGACCTTTCAGACTTTTGAACCGAGTTTCCTCTTAGAAACAATGGCCACAGCTTCTTGAAATTCCATGATAGTCAACACGAATGTTCTGTAGTTTGGTAATCCGTTGGTCATATCGTTAGTAACACTGCAGATAGAAGAGCGAATGAAGAATCCGTGGGTTATAAAAAGCGAGGGTTTTAAAAAGGAAATAAGTTCTCTTATATTTTCTGTTTTGTCACTTTTATTTTTATGCAAAATGTGTGCAGGTCTGGCCAGACCTTATGGTTGACGGGAAGGTATAAAAAGCTATAATTGACAGAAGGGTTAAAACAAAACTTCACCAAATTCTTCTAAATATTTGAATACAGATTAATGTCTTAGGCATTCATAATGATAGATACCTATATATTTTTACATAGTTTGCTGTTCCTTGCTTGCAGTTTTCGTTTGGTTTTTTTTAATAAATAGACATAAACTATGCGACTAAGCGACTATGTGTGTAACTTCTTCCGCAATGTGCTGCATCTACCGCAATTTCTGAATATATTTTTTAATATCTATCACTGAACTCCAAAAATGCTACAGTTCGCATTTTGTTCGCTTTGAATTCCCCGGAAGATGATTGTGTTCGCCGGCGAGTTCATCTGAGAATCCCAAGCGACACCTCACATACTTATATGTACATTTCGTGTCAAATGCTTGGCTTAGGTGCGAATGTCTATCTAGGAATTGTCAGGGAATAAAATAAGAAGAAAATGCGAACATCTATAGAAAGATTATGTGAATTCGAAAACGGTTTGCAAATTTACGGGGATCCATTGGTGGTAAAGAAGAATTATGTGTGATATTCGTCACTAGTTTCTGTTATCACTAGTCTTTGTGTTATCTTGGGTCAAGGTGTCTACACCAAAGTAATCTTTTTCTTAAATTTTTAGCAAATTATATTCACATTGGAGATTGGCGCTAACTGTAGAACTATTTTTCTTATATTATACTCACGAATCATTTCCCAAAGTATTGAGATTGAACTTCGAAACACCCTGTATATTCAAAGTGGGTAATGCAGACAAACTTATAATCCACCAACAAATTTTTAAATCAACCGCTGACCTACACATTTTTTAAATCCTAAATAAAAACACACAAAATATTTAAGTTGATGATTAAAACTGATTATTCGTAAGGTCCATTGTCAATAGACAATATTTACCAGATAATAAATAAAAGGAAATATAAAATAGGGGACCATTTGTTGTAAAGGCTTAGGGCCCAAAAAATATAAATCCGGCGATGCAAGGCCCGCATAGAAAATTGCAGAGAATACGCTGGTAGATTCACAGTCTGTAGTGAGAATTTGTCAGGCTGTTGAACGGCGGAAACCCGCGTTTAGTCAGTATGATCCGGTCAACCTGGTACGTCCACCCGATTAAAACGAAGTGATGATAGTGATATCCAAATTTAAGTTTAAGAAGGCTGCTGGGGCAGACGGTCTACTGGGCGAGTTGTATAAGGCAGATGATGGAAACCATTTCGTAAGGAGCTACTTAGCTATCTTAAAAATTTGTCCCAAGGAAGTAGATATGCCCGATGAATGGAACGCCAGGATCATGTGCTTTATCTACAAGAAGGGAGATACTCTCTGAACTGGGCCAATCCTACAGACGATTATAAGCCTCTTGAAAGTCGCGTAAAAAATCCTGTGGCGTAATGCTGTATGAAAGCCTAAAATCTTTCGTTATTAACCTGAATGGTCAAATATGAGCGGTCTTAGGCCAGGAGAGTCAACCATTGACAAATTCGTCACACTCCAGATGATCTTAGAAAAGACTCATAAATTTCAGATCGACAGACGACACACCGAAGCCGAAGTCTTTATCGACTTCAACCAGGAAGATGTCTTTAGCGTCTTAATCAACTTCAATGTCGCCTACGAGAGTGCATGTAAGGACGAATTATAATTATAAAGCAATGTCAAATTTCGGCATTCCTGCCAAACTCGATTGTCTATGCAGGATGATGATGGACAATCTCGCTGCTCTGTCAAAGTGGGAAAGAACACCACGGAACCCTTTGGTGTTGAAAAATGTTTAAGACAAGGTGACGTGCTATCATGTAACTTCTTTAACATCATTTTTGAAGTTATTGTACGGAACTTACAGGCCAACAGTAGAGGTACAATTTTTTAAAAGTCTATTCAACTTCTTGCATCTGCTAATGATGGCACAGTATCGGGAGAACACTGCAAACTGTCAGTGGAGCGTTCATGCGGTAAAACGGGCAAAACGTCACAATGGACAGATATACCTTCGAAGTAGTTAAATACTTTGTTTACCCAGGCTCGACAATTACCTCGCAAAACGACATCGGCATAGAAATCAAGCGAATAATCTGAATCTTGCCAATCGCTAAGGATTTGTGTCAATGTCTGTTCTGACCACCATTAATATTTCACTTAGAAAAATTCTTAAAAAAATTTATAACTTACCTGTTAAGAAACACTATTTACCAATTATTATAATTTACGAAACATTTGCTAAATTACCCTATTTTGTACGAATTTCTTATACTAATGAATTTCTGAATTTTCTTATTACTGTTGTAATCTACCGTAGTTTCTCATTTTAAATTTCTTTTATATCATGTAATTGATCTCTTTCTATGCATTCTTTTTGTTGTACTCTCTTTGTAATTTACTGCTGCTTGCTTGCATTTTTTCGAATCTCGGCCTCTGTCAATCGAACAGCAGCAGCAACAGCTTAGCAGAATAAGTATACAATTATGAACAAATAAATTGCACATTAACAGAAAATTACGACTAAATTAATTAGAGACAAAATTACACACAAACAAATCACACAGTACAGTCCACAACATAACATAAAACATTACCTTAAAAAAAACAATTGTCATTCACAAAAAGTGGCAGCACACTTTGACTGCAAACTCACCTCACATCATTGTAACACGAATCATGTACCAGAACCCAGTATTTATCGACCAATACGCCAAAACACCAGAGCTTCCCATTAGTGTATACATCCACCAGCCACGGCCAGTGCCATTGGACCACACCTTTGTGTAATTTATCATGTACCAGAACCGGTTTCTTTATTTCGATAAGTTTATTCAACTCATCCAAGATTTTATCCGTTTTCTTCGTCACTACTGCCGATACGTTTGGTTTGTGCCCATGATGAATATCGAACATTTTCGGACTTATCTCCTCAGCGGGTATTAAATTCTTTAATGGCGCACTTCCTTTTGTATTTGGCACACACTCAACGTACAAACCTAAACAGTTGTGGTCTTGTGTTTTTTCAACACGCTCCCTATGCGATGACGCAACATACGGCACATGCATGTGTTTGCTATCATCTGCAAAGTGGACACTATCGCCAACTGGTGATGGGTCCTGTAGGTAGGCCATTTGAAGATTCGGTTCTATGGGGACAATTGTGTGATGGGTTATCTCGGTTGTGTTGTAGAAATGGAATCCTTTGAAGCCCATAAGTGCACAGACTTCGTCAACGGTCTTAACGTTGTGTACATGGAAACCAGTCTCGTGAGTGCAGACGACACGCCATACGCCGTGGGTGTTGCGAGAAAATACGCCTGCATTGTTGAATTTTGGCTGTTTATTTCTATCGAGGTGGATTTCTTTGCCATTGGTAAGGGCGACTAAATGAAGGAGAGGTGAGTACTTGTATAGACGAAGGTTGGAATATGGCGGTGTACTTACAACAGTCCTTTTCGTCTTCTTTGTATTGACAGTCCACGGAGTTGTCACAGCGTTTACTGGCATCAATGCAGGTCTTCGACAGGGGACAGAGGAACTCTGTGGAGGTGCAGTTTCCTGTGGGAAAAAAGCCACTGAGGTGGGATTCGAACGAGATAGAACGGGCACCTTACCGCAGTCGTCTTCATCTGTAAAGTCCTCACAGTCGATCTTTCCATCACAGATTAGGATGTTCAATGGACCCTGGAATTGAAAAACTTTTAGCAATGCCGTTGAGGGGGTTACGCGATTGGGATAGGGGGTGGATATAGTCAAATTAGATATAGAGTTTTGGGGAGACTCCTACCTTCAGATACTGCCGACAGGTACAGCCTTCTTCATCAGTTCCGTCTTCACAGTCCGCTATCCTGTCGCATCGATTGCCAAGGCCAATTATTTGTGGGATCCTGCAATGAATAGGCTAAAATCATGAAGGACATTGGAATTTTCGCAAAGTCTTACTTTTTGCACACGAATTTGTGTGCGATGCTCTTCGGCATTGTCTTGGTTTGCGTCTTTGGAGTCGTAGTTGTAGTCGCAGTCGTAGTGGTTCCTCCATCGGTTGCATTTTCGCGCTTATGGACCGGTGTTGGGACTTCCGATGTGACATCTGCCAAATTGGCCTTGAAGTCTCCGAATCCAGTTGGCAAAGTTGGTTGTGTTTGCTCCGTACTTGTACTGGTCGAAGCAGTTGTCAGTGGAGTTGTTATTTCATCAGTCGCTTTGTCCGTTTCTTTGAGAAACTTTACCGGCATGTCTTCCACTTTCGTAATGTCATCAGTTGATGAAGGCGACTCTGATGACGCTTCCATAAATGTCCACGTTGTTGCGACAGTTGAAGTTGTCTCAACTACATCAAGCAATGATTTTAGCCCCGGGTGCGGCGAGTCGGTTGTTCCGTCAGTCGATTCGATGACAATCGTCGTGGGCTGAGTAACTCCTGTAGTTTCGATGCTCATCGTACTCCCTTCGGTAGCCATAGCAGGGGCTGCCGTTTCCAAGAACGATGCGTCCGTGTCACCACCCCCACCATTGATGTCGCCCAACAGAACGTCCGGATTGAAACCACTGGTAGTCGCCGCAGGCACTCCTCGACCCGTCGACCCTGTATCATCTATCACTGGACTCGCTGAGGCATTCAGTGATGCACCAACATCAGGAATGTAATTGTAAACACAACCGACCTCATCCTCGCCACCCAGGCAGTCCACTAGGCGATCACATCGTTTCGACTGTGGGATACACCGTTTGCCACCCCAAATACAGACATCACCGGGACACATTTGTTTTGGCTGCTCCTTTGGCAGGTATTCCGGTCTAAGTGCCATCTGAATCCAATCAATATACAATGCAACTCGGGTGTATACCCCAAATTCTGCAGCTCGAGCACAGCCGTTACCATGGCTAACCACTCCCGCCAAATACCATTCCTTGCTGTTGGATACACTGCGGCAGAATAGCGGGCCACCCGAATCACCCTGGCAAGCGTCCTTACCACCGCCCGCTTCACCCGCACATATATCCTCAGCTTCTTGGTCCTCCTTCTCGCTGCAACGTTTGCGAATGGGTAGTTGGACTTCCTTTAACCGGTCACCTATGGATAAGGAGAAGTCAGTATGTTATCAGTCCTCGCCACCGTACTCACTTCCTGGGCCCTTCTCTGTAATTGCACCCCAACCGACCACAGTGCATAAGGTATCTACCTCAGGTCCCCACATCCAATCTGCACCCATTGTTGTCCGACCACGGTCGGGAAGGCAAATTGGCTTCACCCACCTGTTGTACCGCAGTGGTGTGTCTATCCGTAGCAGAGCCACATCATTTTTCATGGTTCGTCGTTCGTACTCCTGATGGACGACAACATGGGTGACATGATGAATCTGCGTCGATGCCGAGAAACTCGAACGACGCAATATTCCCGCATGGACTTCGAAGAAGTATTTCTGAAAACCGATGGTACAGTGGGCAGCAGAGATTATCTTTAAAAGAAAAACTATGATTAGACTTGGAATCGATACAGTGTCACCTCCAAACTCACCCATCGTTCGCTGAGAATGGTCCCACCACAATGGAACACTCCGTTCCGGTAGAGTGCCACAATAAACGGCCAGCGTAGGGGTTTGCTGTAGGCACCGCCCACTATGCGGCTGTCTTCCTCATCGGTACTGCGTCTGCTGTGACGACGTCTCCGCGAACGCATCAATGGCGATGCGGATTCTTGAATGATTCCACATTTTGGCAAGGGACATCTGACGTGAGCTACATGATTGCTTAGGGTGTCCTTTTCTCTTTTCTGACACGACTGTGGAAAATGAACTTCTCCCATGGTATGCGGTTCGATGAATGGACCTGGTAGTTCAACTTCTGGGAAGGTTACCAAAGGCGCCTCGTCCAAATCGCCCAGTTCCTCGGCACATGCCTCCCGTGCCCATTTATGCCCATTATTGCAGACGGGATACCATTCGCCCTGGTGGTTGCGGTAGAGAAAGCCTGCTGATGCGGATACCGCGTGAGACTGAAAAGAGATAGACGCAAGTCAGAATGGGGACAGCTACAGGCAAACTAATGGGAGCTGTAATGAAGCTATGAAAGTGCTTTTAGGCAAAAAATGGGAAAATTTCTTCGCCTGGAAGATGACCTCAAACTAGAGACAAGAGTAATGAGAAGAGCGAAACAAATGAAAGCCACCGAAATTATACCTTACGGCATAGTCCGCAGGTTAAGGGTCTATGAGTTAATGTTTCGTTTGGAAGGCAGTCCCCTAGTAAATAAATAAATAAGTATGTAAGTCATCATCTACCATATGGTGTGTCAGATCGCCCACAATGAGGTTGCATCCGATCTCATCCCTTCCATTGATGCAATTCTTTACGCCGTCACAACGTTCCGTGCTACTGTAGCACATAGCCAGTGTGGACCGATTCGCTCGCTTAAACTCCTCCGCATTATCATAGCACGAGTACATCAAACTGTTGCAGCCAAAGCAGCCAATCTAAAAAAATATAATAGCTTAGCTAGAACCCCGTTTAGTGACGTGCGCAACATTTTCAAACCTCGTCCTCGCCCAGTGGACAATCTTGATAGCCATCACAAATCTTCTGCTCCTGCAATCTCTTCCGACATGTGCATGCCGCCTCGTCACTACCATCTGAACAGTCGACCGTACTGTCGCACCACTTTCGCTCTGGAACGCACTCATTCCCACCATAGCAAGCAACATCATCCTCCAGAGGGCACTGAAACCGATCCTTCCCGCCCAGATTCGACCCATAATAACTCGGCATCTTGTTCCAGTATGAAGAGTATATAATGTCTGTAGGGGAAGACTCGTTCCTGGAAGAGTTTCGCAACTTAAAGTTGACATTGCTAAAGCCGGTGCTACTTCCAGAGCCTGAGGACTGTTTGCCAGCGTTTTGCAGATAAGTACAGAAGAACTGCTGCTGCTTCTGTTGCTGCTGCTGCTGCGAGGAGGCGCTCTTCGAGAATATATTGGGAATGTTGCTTTGCGAACTGAGGGAAGAAGGTCAAAATGAAAGTCACAATGTATGGGGGACTCAAAAAACTCACCCGCTTCCACTTGGACTCGAGTGTCCAAAAAAGTTGCCATTATTCTGCACATTACCGAACGAGGGTGGTATGAAAAATATACCCCCACCGGCAGAGTTTCCGGAATTTCCCGCATTGCCGCCGCCCATGCCCTGCATTCCAAAGAATGGCGACCACAAGGGTTGCATCATCATGCGAAAACTGGCCGGGGTTATGTAAAAGCATACAGGGATCGACGGTACACCAAAGTTCGGATTGATGAGGAACTGCGCTGAGGCTTTCATTGTTTCACCGGTCACCGGAAATCCGGGTCCACGACTAGTGAATTGGACACCCGGCGATGGAGTGATATCGTCAGTCTTTTCGGGCACTGATGTGACTTTGCTACGCATCTGCATGGCCAAACGTTCACAAAGCGTCATCAGTTGTGGATCATTAGCTGTAAAGGGAGGAGAGTTAGAAGGATGGTCTATCTGTGATTTAAAGCTGGACTCACCTTCGTTCATTTTGGGCCCAAATTTGTCGAAGCTACTCTGGTCGACATCAGCAAAAGATTCCATAAGCTCGGAGTTGCTTGGGATGGTGAGATTCTTCCGATGATCCACGGTACCAGCTTCGAATTTCTTTCTCCACTCTTCCTGGACCGCAGTTGGCTTGGGACTCGGATCATGATCGTCGAGCATGTTCTCCCGGCTGCTGGGATAGTCTAGGGGGTGATCTTCATTCTCCCGCGGTTGGTCTTTCTTCGTCGCGGGTGGCTTTGTGGAGTCATCAGACGGTTCCTTAGTTACTCGATCGTGGATTGTAATCGGACACTCTTTGGGACTCGCATCATGAGATGGTGTCTTGTATTCGTAGTTCGTTGCTCCGCACTTTCCCTCGTACGTAATCTCAACATCAGTGTGGTTCGAGATGTACGTTTCAATACCGGGCTTTTGAGACTTGGAGTCTGAGGACCTTTCCCCATGATTGGGTATTTCAGTGGTTGTGTTCTCGGCTGATTCGGTGATCACAGTCGCAATAGTGTCAATGTATCCCCAGTCCATAGTTATCTCAATAGCCTCTGTCGGAATTGTTACAGTAGTTTCAAATTCCCCTTCAGTCCATTCGCTGGAAGACATCAAAGTTGTTGCGTCACGACTTTTCATTTCACTTTCAGTTGTTGAATTTGCTTTCAAACTGTCAGTGACAACGAGTCTCTGAAAATCCTCACTCTTCGTTTGCTCAGTGGTAACTTCCGTTACTAGAAGCTTGTCTGTCGATGAGGGATGGCTTAGGGTAGTAAGGGACTGAGTTGTTTGCTCCAGTTTTCGCACGTCCTCACTGACGGTGTGAAATCCGGCGGTGGTAGCGTTCAGTGATTCATTTGTGGTATTGTTTGGAGTTGTAGTGTTAAGAGCTTCAGTTGTGTCTGGTGTGACAGGTGTGACAGGTGATTCAGTGATTTTCTGAAAATCGTCATTTTTTGAGTGAACTTCCTCAGTGGAAGCATTCAGGAATAAAACTGTGGTTTTCTCTATAAATGCAGACTTTTCTGAACTTGTCATGTGTTGAGTGACAGTTGATTTAGTGGTTTCCTCCAAGTCGTCAGGCAGCTTTGAGGGAATTTGTTCAGTGACAGCATTCAGTGTTGTAAATGTGTCATTCTTAAAATTTGTAGTCTTTTCTAAGCTTGTGCTCTTCGGTTGTGGAGTTGTGAAAGATAATTCTTGGGATTGAGTGCTGTTTGGCAGATTACTGACAGTGGTTGCATTCAGTGTTATAAAAGTGTCGCTCTCTACATAGGTAGTCTTGTCGAAGTTTGTAGTCTTAGGTCCAATTGTAGAAGAGATCTCTGGTTTCGTAGGCGATTCAGTAGTTTGCGTGTAAGGACTTTCAGTGGTTGCATTCAGTGATGCAAATGTGTCATTTTTAAAATATGAAGTCTTCTCTAAACTAGAAGTCTTAGCTTGGTCAGGTGATTCAGTGGTTTTCGAAAAAACACGTTCAGTGGTAGCATTCAGAGCAAAATTGTATGGCATTGGTGATGTGTCAAGACTTGGTGTGGTATTGCTGTGACCACTTGTGGTATCGGTGGGACTGTGCTCGATGGTAACATTTGTCATTGGCGTGGACGTACTCTTCTCAGTTGATGGTTGATGGTCTTCATCAGTCAGTTGTTTAAATCCAGCCTTAGGGGTAGCCTTATCGTCTTCCCCTTCTTCTTTCGGCGTCGTTACCACCTCCAGGTTCTTTTCCATCGAAGAAGATATAGATATCGGCTTCCAATCAAGCTCACTGTCCCGTAGCATTTCCTTCATTTTTTCCATCTTCTCGCTTATGTCTTTGGCAATTTTGTACATTTTCTTAAACGTATCCATACAATCGCTGCGACTCATAGCTTCCCTTTTACATTTGGCAAAGTCCCGCTCTAGCTTGGAAAGTTCAATGTTTGTTCGTTTGTCACGAATTTTGGCTCGAAGATTGCTAAAATCCGATTGCATCGGATCGAGCATAACATTTTCGAATAGATCGAGTGTTTGACGCTTTGTTCGACGTGTCAGACGGTTAAATTTACGCCATGGTGCATTTACGTGCATTTTCACTGGTTTAATTGTCGAAGGCATTTCGACACTAGATGGTGTTTGGATCGAGTTGGATTGAATGGTGTTTTGGAGTATTTCTGAAAATTTCAAACAAACAGCTCTAAATGGGGGCAAGGATTTATTATTTCTGGAAATTACCTTCAACTCCAAGAAATACTCCATAGTAAACTAAAGTGAATACCAATGCAAGCAATGCACTTGAAATAAGGACGATCACTTTGGAGTAGCTACACTTTGGCCATGTTCGCTTTGAGTGGACTCTTGGGGTTCTCCTTTCTAGAAATATTGGTTTTTTATAGGTCAATGGTTTCTGAATATGAGCGAATGGCGGCGGCTTTAAAAAAAAAACCTCTTTCTTATATACTCTAGATTTTTTAGTGTTAAGGCCTTACAAAGACTAGCAATAAGTAGCGGCATAAATTCCGCGGGATTTTACTATTCTGTGCTCATGGCTTTAAGAATAATTCTGAAGGTTCTACTTGGAGCTTGTATAAATAAACAACTAACGGTGCTGATCGTAACAAGACCGCTGAATTTTCCCAAGAAATAGTTACCTCGATAAACCTGAGATTGACACGGGAAAGGCAGGTGCAAAGAAATTGGGTGATGGTGTCTTATTCCTCTTCATCGCTGATATTTGTACATATTTCCTTGGAAGAGTACAAACATTAACGATTTTTGAGACGTTCTGTCTTTTAAGTCGTAAAAGTTCTTTGGTCTAAAATTGTCGAGCTGAGAGTAGATGACTTGCTGTCCAACTACGGTTTGCTTTGCCTATACTACATCACCATGAGTGGTTTGTTTAGCATGCGAGTGGAACTTGTAGGTTGTAGGGAAGAACGCTGTATGTCCAGTTGGTCCATTTTCATCAAGAAGTATCTACAATTCTACATATATATTGTTCATGATCTCTCATTACTAATTCGAAAGGTGCTTGGTCAAGGAACCTTGTGTCTGCACAATTCACTGGTATAGTTCACAAAGACCAAAACAAGACCTCAGTTATAGTCGAGGCTACACTGCCCACCTATCACTTTAAGAGGTTATTCATCAAACTTCGACCGCTTTAGCTCTTTATAACGCTGGATGACAAATATTTGCTGGTAACTGGGCTGTCGATGTACCCATGTCAATAACCCTATGTGTTTTAGTACTTATGGATAGAAAGATACAAGAGCTACAATACAACTTGACGAATAGCTAAATCCTCAGTTTAAAAGACAATCACATTTTTGGAAAATCAGAAGAATAATCAAAGTTTAAGGCCTTCGGGTAACACCCCAAAGCCAACTCGTTTGATGGGACTTTCTAGCCATTCGTTACAAATGATATATTGTGAATGATCTCCATTTTGTCTCATCTGCTTGTGTCAGGGTCAGGTTGTTCATAGTTAAAGCCTCAATTGAGTTCTTTTAGCGATAGATACTCAGTATTTTTGAAAAAAGACGGTATATATGGCGATGGATACTACCAATGGTCTCTACAGCAGCGTGAGTGGTTTCTTAGTCTAATTGCAGCGTAATTTTTATAGAAGTGGCTATACAGATTAACAATGGATCAGCCATTTACAAGCAAGCTAAACATTGAGCGTTTTTCAGGGCCCACCATAGAACGATGCGGTAGAAAATTATCGGCATAATTATCGCCGTGTAAATTCAATATACAGTCGTTTGGGCTAAAAGTCCATTTTGGAGCCGACAACCCTCTTGTAGGAGGGATGGAATATACTAGGGACTTCATACCACCTTCGGTAATATTCTCTCTCAATAGAATGGTGTTGCATGAACGGGAAAAGTCTGATTGACATCAACCTGGTGACGCATAGTACAGGCTTCGTATATATTAACTTGACTTGCTAAACATTTAAGTGGGAGTGTTGATTATGAGGAAAATGGAAAATATATAGCAAACCTCAGTGGCTAAGGCCAAGGTCTTCCTCGGACTGCAGCCCATCTATATAAGAATGTTGTATAATGCCTCGGAAATGATCGTCTAAGTCTCAGAAGCCTTAGAAGCTTAACATATGTAAGCTCCTCCGCAGGAAGGAATACATATGGTGAAAGAGCTCACCGGATTGATACTGTCATCTACAGTCAGGATGACATGACGGTTATTCTAAGGATTTAAGACTAGTCAAGCTGTCGGAAAAATATAACGGTAGATGCACATTTTATGGTCAGCTCTTTCTTTCCGAGAGTTAGTTACTGGCACCGGAATATTCACCCTGTTTCAAGTTCAATTCATGTCACGAATAGCCTTGGGAAAACAAAATCCCTTAAGCGGTAACCAGACTCGGAATGTCAAGAGTATAATATACATAAAGGATACTCCAGAACATAGGCGCTACTCCAGGACTTAATTGTGTCCTTCTACAAGACGGATATTACTTCGATCCATGGATAGGATGGATGATGGATGGGACCAGTAGAATGAAACAAAAGAAGCAAATTTTACATTCACTACAGCTGCTGATGAACCATAAGCCAATAAGTGACCGCATTACTGTAATCCGCATCAAAGTTACATAAAAGCTTAAGAAGGTTAAACATTTTTGAAATTGCATCTTAGGTCATGCGCAAAATTAGATGACGACCTCAACCAACTTAGTGTGCATAACTGGAGTTGGGTTATAGTAAGCTGGAGAGGCTCGTTAGTTGAGGCCATATTCTACCCCGGACTGTAGTTCATCACATAAAACTAGGCAGCAAATTTGGCCCATATCGCCATCCCTAGGGACGGCAAAAGCCTATACCAAACACGTAATTTCCTTAAGGAATCTAAGAATTGTTTCAATTTTGTTTAAAAGAAACTTTCTTTAAGTCGATCAAGCATCAGCTCGACATTCACAGAGAAGATGTGTAATATCCTCTGCGACATATAGGTCACCGAACTGTAAGCGCTATCTAAAGTAAAGTACTCTATCAAGGACGAGTCATGATCGCTCGGGTCATAAAAGATATCTTTGAGACCTCAATGTCAGAATTGGAAGGGAAAACAAGGGATGGCCCAGAGTCCAGAGAAAGACAGCAATTATAAATCTAGATCTGGTTATAGTTCGGTGATAAGTTGCCAAGGCTAAAGTCCTGCATAGCATCACAATAGCTCTATTTTTGTGGTCAAACCGTCAACCAATTGGTAGATAGACACTATAAACAAGGGCCAATGTCGACTCTGACTAATATCTTGGTTCGTCTGGATTCAGTGAAGATTTAGTGGACCCGGATTAAGAAAACAAGCTGCTAACTGCACAGAAGAAAACAAATTCTAAATTGGGTGGATTGGCGCACCTGGAGTAGTCAAACCCCAAAGAGAGCGACTGAGTGCGAAACTCTTCATTGTGCATTCACCGATCACCAGCATAGATACCATCAAGACGGGGCCTCAAAATCGCAACATCACCAAAGAATTAAACGAAAGTACCTTCCCAGAGAAAAGAGTCTTCGATATGATGGTCCACGCGTTAACCAAAAACATTTGACATAGCTACCAAATCGTCCAGGGAAGGAAGGGTTTCAAGTCAGAGAAAGGGAGAAAGAGAATAATTTGCGTAGAAAGAAAAAAGTCTTCTAGCCTAAGGACACGGAAAATTCTCGAAATCAAAACACTTCTCGACTACATTCACTCGGATGAACAGACAAGAATTTTCCGGTTTGGTGATGAAATCTTCTTTTCCAAAATCCATTTCCAAAATCCCTTGTGCTGAAATCCCTTACCTACTCCAAAAGACACTAAGAGAAAATCCCCCATTTTTAGATTTGCTGTTATTAATTCTGTCGCCGCGACACTTAAAATTTGTGTTAAAAATTGAGATACGTATGCAACTCCCCTGCTTGGGGTGACTGTAGGATTTGGAGTAGGTGCAAGGTTGGGTATATGCAAGGTTTAGTTTGCTTGTGAGAGATTTTGAGAAGAAGAAGAAAAACAACTAAAAGTGTTATCATCGGCCTGACCGCTGCTTTGATATCTACCCTCCACTGTATGTACTGTATAGGTACAAGCATGTGTCTAATATTGGTTTTGTATGGGAGGTACCAGAACTACTTGACTGACAAAGACAATTTTTAATACCAACTTGACAACTCTAAAAACAAGTCCTCTCACAAAATTGCATTCGCCTATGTCGATTCGTTTGGACGCTATCGTGTTTTCAACAGACAGACAGACGGACATGGCTAAATCGATTCAGAATGTGATCCTGATTCAGAATATAATATACTTTATAGGGTCTCTGGTGAATCCTTCTTGGCGTTACAAACGTAATGACAAAGTGAATATACCTTCCTGTGGAGGGTATAAAAATGAGAGATTATGTCCAATAAGGGATTTTGGAAAAGGGTATAACGCAGGGATCCCGAATTCCCCAGCTAGGTGAAACTTCAAATGTCTGCGAAAATGCACTTGCAATTTTAAGACATGCAGTCTAATACAAACCAAAAATTCGTAAAATAATTAAAGGCAGACATCAGTCACGCTAAGAGTCATTCTAGTAAGCTGGTGAATTTTTATAGAAAAGTATGCTTCTTATCTGAAAATAATTTATCAAGTCCTCGGTCATCATATTAGTTAGTGTCTGATGAAAGCCGTACTTTTTTTCAGTTTACTTGATTAATAGGTAAAACAAATGGCAAAGTGTCTTTCGTAGGTACTAATAAACACCGCAGTGAACAGTGAACACTACAGTGAACTGTTTAAAGCCTGAAAACGAAGCCTTATGTGAGTCGAAGTCGACAGAGGTAGGTTCTCCCTTAAAGGATATTAGAAGTACACTCTCACAGAAGAACAATTTGTTTACATTCGAGCAGTTAAGCTACTATCACACATACTGACGTCAGACTTCATGGTCTACACATAACTTTAGGACAGAATCATGTCAAAAATTTACACGATTATGTGTAATAGTAGCTTAAAACAACACCATGTAAAATGAGCTCTGCTTAGGTCATTTTCATGTTGCACATTTTTAGATGGGTTTCGAACATATAGACCCTTCTATTAAAATTCGTTATAAACTTCATAAGGGTGATACCGATCGCACATGGTTCACTTTGTATCGAACTTCACTCAAGCACTCAAAGTCTGGAGCAATACATTTTAAAATTCTTAAGAAAGTCATACCTGCACCTGGCGAAATTCAATTCCCACCCGATTTCCCTAACAAAGTCCAAAAGTCTATACATAATTCAACGTATTCGCTACCGGAAGGTTCGCCAAAAAGCAACTAAAAGAAAAATACATATCCTCAGGCCAATTATTCCCGGAATCATACGCTATGTGTGTCATGCACTTTACCTTCCTCGAGTAAGATATGAGTTGCTGTCGTCATTTTGAAACGTGACACTGGAATTTTATTTATTTCAGTACATCTGTATGTAGACGTGTGTTAATTCACAATAGCACTAGCATTTGTAATAAAACTTGATTATATTTCGACTGCACACTAAATTAGATTTTCGGATATTATATCACTGTCACTGACAAGCACTTAAGCATACGAATTTCATTCACTTGGATCGTCCTATTCGCGCGCGTTATTCCCTCGAACTAACCCGACACTTCTGAACACTCAAAGTTTAATAATTAATTTAAATTGGCAAATGGCGATCCCTATATTGTGCATTAAAAAAAAAAAACACAGAAATCCAATAAAAAAATGAAAACAAAAATTCGACCCATATTTTTCTGGATAATCGACGGAAAATTGCAAGGCATGCAAGAAGTATGTCAACCGACGGGGTAAAGAGATGATGACATTGTCAAAAAATGAATGTTAAATGTATCTACATGACTGAAGGTACAGGTACCAACTCGAATGGATTGATTCACTTGAGGAAATTGAAGAAATTAATTTCGTAATTGTTGGGGACAGGAAAAAAAAATGCGTTACGCAGCGATTGACCTGAATCATGACCTATTATAGTGTAGGGTTATTGCACTCATGCAATTTTATTGAGCCGCATTTTGTGTAAAAGTTCGAAAGGTGAACGCATTTATGATTTAATTGATGATTTTTTTGAGAATTTTAAAAAGTCTAAGAGCAGTGTTTGCACATTTTCTATCCGAATGCAGTAAGTACAGTAGAGGTTTCCTCATTCGAACACCATCGAATTTTAAAAAAATACAGCACCAGGAGACGCTGATATAGACTATTGACTTTCGACTGGTTGTTGGTCATGTGTTCTAATAAGGCGATTTGAGAAGTAGATACAACCGTCAACTCTGTGAGCTGTACAAAAAGGAAAAACACTTCTCGATTAACATTTACTCGCTGATATAAACTTCCGACTTTAAGATAAGTACCTAGCTCGTTAAGATCTATCGTATCGATGGTAAGAAGTTCAAGGTTTGCCCTTTAAAGAATGGGTCAAGAAAAAGTATCTACAACAAGCGCTTTATAAAGCAATGCGCGCAAGTGTCGTGGTGATCAAGTGGCAAGTGGAATCGTTAAAGTCTATAAAACCAAATTAAAAAGACGCGCGTATCAAAGCAGAGTGGGGGAACGTGGAATTTTTCAGGTGGCGGCGTCATGCCAGCCTGGTGCCACTTATCTCTCGGCAAGCGGGTAGTGACGACGTGGATTTGTAGAGTCATATCATATTCCTTGTATAGGCATATCATATTGTAGGGGCTAGTGACAACGTTGATCTGGCGTTACAACTGCGTATTTTTGTTTAATCGGAAAAACTAGCGAGACGACCAAGAATTCAAAATAGGACGACATTTTAGGAATAAATGAAGTCATGGAATCTGCGTTATCAGAGCTCTCTAAGCGGACGGAGAACAACGGTCTATCGGTTAACCCTAACAAGACTGCACTTGTCTTGTTCACCAGAAGATATAGGATACCAAAATGGGAACCACCAAAATTGAGGGGCATTCGTCTTAACCTCTCACCCGAAGCCAAATACTTGGGTATCGTGTTCAACTCCCATAATTAAACTGGAAACGGAATACGGAGGAAAGAATGAAGAAAGGACTAAATGCTTTTTACGCCTGCATGAAGACTTTCGGGAAGAAATGGGGCTTACAATCGAACATAGTGCACTGGATGTACACCGCGATTGTAAGACCAATTCTGACCTATGGCTCGGTTGTATGGTGGGAGGCTGTTAACACCAAATCCTACCTTAAGAACCTGAACAAGGTACAAAGAATTGATTGCATAGGTATAATGGGTTCACTAAAATTTACACCACAAATGGGTGTAGAAACGTTGTTGAACCTACAACCCATCGAGCTATATACTAAGAACGTGGCAGCCAAAGGTGCTCTCAGACTACGAGAGAACAAAATTTGGAAGCCCAAGTCATTCGGTCACTCAAGCATACTTCACATCTTTGATCAGAGAGGCCTCATGCCACTGACAGACTACAAGAAACCGAGGTATGACGTTGACAAGAATTTCGCGGTCTGTATTCCTGGTCAGGAAGGACTGGCTATCCCCGAGTACTGTCATAAAAGGTATACCCATCTTCACAGATGGCTCAAAGACGGAGAATGGAACGGGAGCAGGAGTCTTCTCAGAAGAATTAAACATCAGCCACTCATACCGACTGGCAGACCATTGTAGCGTTTTTCAGGCTGGGATCTACGCGGTTAAGAAAGCTGCGCAAACTGTCTTAGCGAGGGAACTACCAGCAATTTAAATTACCTTCTGCGTGGACAGCCAAGCATCACTTAAAGCGATTAACTACAATCTGGTCGTAAACTCCAAATCAGTAAGCCAGTGCCTTTCAGCACTAAAAGCATTAAACCATCGCACAGTAATGCTGTGCTGTGTTCCTGGACACGTTGGTGTAGAAGGGAACGAGGGAGCAGATAAACTGGCCAGATGCGGCTCTGAAATGGACGTACTATTAACTGACAGAGAAGTATTACCAGCTTTCAACGCAGCTAACGGGTTCATTGATCATGTCACATTAAGGTTGGCTACGATGGAACGATGGAACAATATTCCCGGTTGTAATAACTCGTAGCTTGTGGTCCGCAATTTACACAATAAGGTCAAAGATCCTAACATCGTTTGATAGAAGCTAAATCCGAGTGTTCGTCGGGGTAATAATCGGACACCGCATCATTGGGAACATGGCCAAAAGACTAGGTATCTTCACAAATGATTTCTGCAGAAGTTGCAGAGATGAAGAGGAAATAGAATCTGTGCATCTCTTGTGTCACTGCCCAGCCCTCCAAGAACGCCCAGCCCTCCTAATAAATAAAACAATAAATAGTTGGCACAGCGAGTGTGTAGACACCCAATGTCTAGCTTCTCACAACCATACGTTTGTGTGAGTTTTTATTTTTGGGACGAAAGGATGGGACCTACAATTTTATGCCGAGTCCGAACGGCTGAATTGAGAAGCTTTTTCGGGCTAGTCGTACTCTTGGTTGTTCGTCAGACGTTCGCGAGAGGTGGCGCAGTAGAAAAAAACCTTAAGATGTTATTTGTGTTTTTCCGGGGATCGAACCTGGGATCCCTCGCGCAGTAGTCCAACACACTAACCACTGCGCTACTGCGCCCAGTTAAGTCTAATAAGGTTTAAAACAAGGCGACGTGCTATCATGCAACCTGCACGAAGCACAAACCGCCATCCGAGGTACAATTTTTAAGAAGTCCGAACTATCAGTTTCGTGTTGCAAGTATTGAAATGGAGGCGGCGAAGATGAGTTTGGCAAAAATATGTATTTATATGCTGATCGAGAAAGAACTCTTAACATAGGCGACTCGGCAAAACGTCACCTTCGAAGTAGGTAAAGACTTTGTCTACCTAAGCTCTACAGTTACCGAGCAAAGCGACATCGGCGCAGAAATCAAGCGAAGGATCGCTTTTGCCAATCGCTATTTCTTCGGACTAAAAAGGCATCGAAGAAGTAGCTCTTTCTCACAGAACCAAGGAAATATTGTACAAGACCTTAATCACCTCGGTACTGCTGTAACCTCTTAACACTCTTGGAGAGAAAGATCCTTCGAAAGATTTTTTTCCATTTTGTATTGATGGAGTGTAGAGGAGGAGATTGAACGACAAAATTTACGGTTCGAAAAGCTTAAAATATACCGACTGAGGTGGATAGGTCATGTGCAGCGTATGGGAAACAACGCACCAGCCCGACGAGTCTTTGAGTCCACCCCTGAGAGACAACAAAGCAGAGGAAGATTCTACCCCAGGTGGCGCGCACAATTGGAGACGACCTCAACCAACTTAGAGTACGTAACTTGTGGCAGATATAGTTAGAAACCAAGCTAGCTAGGCTTGTTGGTCGAAGCAGTATGGTCCACCGCGTATACTGTGAGCACCATCTAAAGTAAAGTAAAGTAGGCAATGAATGAAATCTCAGCATCAATTGACCGGTCCTATAGAAGGTACCTTTGATTTAATTGAGGGTATTTTTTATTGCTTTTTGAATTGGCAATACTTTTTACAGCTGATATCCAATTTCTGCTCATTTTAGTTTTCCATTTTGCATCAACGAGTAGGCTTATGTTGGCCATTTCGTCATGAGTGTCGACATGCAATACACAAAACCAGCTACTCGAAAATTCGACGCCAGCAGTACCTAATGGCATAACAAAAACATGACTTGTAGATATTTTATTTTATTTTAAAGCTCATTTTAAAAAATACACCTTTTATAGGTAGATATTATAGGAGCTCCAAAAAAATTTGTCATTCCCTGCCCAAGAGTATGGAAGACAAGCAGACTCAAACTTCAAGTTGCCTACAGATTTGTGGAAATAACATTCATTCGTCCATTTTCAATGGCCCGCTTAACCATTAAATGGGTCGCGGGTTTAGGTTGCCCTTCATAGCTCCCGATTCTCCGTCATCGACTTTAAATCATCAAAGGCAATCTTCATATGGATAGAGAAGAGATTATGGGCTTGATCTAACCTTATCATCCTAGGTGTCCTAGAAGACGTCTGCATGATGGTACGGACTCCATAGCACGTATTGAGATCCTAGTTGGGGACCTGCGTTTCACATGAACGAAGCATGGACTGGGATCCGTCTGGAGGAGTAGCTCTTCGACATTGAGTTCCTCACGTATTCTGGTATTTCTAGTGCAATCTCTACGGGTCACACCAGCAATACAACGGAGAAATCTCATTTCGGCAGCTGGTATCCGCGATCGTAGCCTTTCGGTCATGACTCAAATCGCATGAGTCATGACTAGGTAAGAGTTGAAACAAACACCGAATTAAAGATAACTTTATAGCCATCAAGTTCAGTCCTCCTTTCGCACGTTATAAAAATGGCTCTTCCTTGAAAATGCATTTTCCTACTTACTACTGGAGCAATTAACGACAAATACGATCCGCAATCCAATCAAATATCTCAATACATGCGGATTATAGTTAACTTGATTTCAAATATTGAATTTCATTCGCCATTGCCCACCTGCTGTGCTGCTATGCTGCCGCCTGCCACTCACCTTCTCTATGGCAATTATATAAGCACCGAACAAATTAATTAAAATTTCAATAAAGCAATATTATAATTAACGTTTACCACAGTACACAATCTACAGATCAAATACATACCCATTCATACATACACCCTATACACATACCCCTCCTGCTGCCAGCTTTTCCAAGTGCACACACTTGAAGTTATCGTCTGCAGTGCAACGGCAACCTGATTAAATTACACTTAAACATTGCCACTCTGATGCTATTGCTTTGCTACCCCCTGCCGAAGGTGTGCAATGTGCATAGTGCATGGTGTGCTAGTGCCATGAACAAAATGACAGCATATACCCTTCTGCAGTTCATCGTGTCATGGTTGGGGCTCGGGCTTGGGCTCGGGCTCGGCGCTCGGTTATTCATTGCTAATAACTCTTTGTAAAAATATTAATTAATCATATAAACGGAACGGGGATGACCGTTAAGCAGATAATGGCTTCCACTTTCAGTCGCCTTCGCATGTCCATGCCGCATGTACATTGTACAGTACCCCACACGTACATGTGTTTCTGTTTATTTTGAATGTCACTTCGCGAAAGGAAAACACCAGCAAAACACGCACACCGCGTCATCATCATCAGCCAGAGCAACCAGTCAATAAATCGCTCCTCGATGACGGTGGAGCGGTGGTAACTGGTAAATCGTAAATGAGAGAAAGGTCTGGTTAAGGTGGTCGGATATGGTTGGTGATGATGATGTGCGCACAGCAAACACGCACACAACCCTTTTGCTTGACTCCTCATCAGGGATATACATTAATTTATTTATTAATCGCGATTAAAAAAAAAAAAAGTCAACGGGACAAGGATATGAATTTTTAACATGTCCTTCAGCAGTTTTACTGAATAATTGAGTTACGTATAAATTATTTAATAAAATATTAAATCAAATTAATAAATGAATTCGTGTTTATATGACATAATAATAATTACACAATATAACGAAATGATCCTTTAAAGGGGTTCCAATGCACATACCTATACCCATTACCCAGCATCGCAGTGTATGTCGAGTGTGGCAATTTACGTATGGATACATTCGATGAATGATAGTGGAAAGGGCCCAGCCCAGCACACTATCATTCGTGACAGATTTAATTTAATTATATTTTCGAGTGCAATATTGAAATTTTGTTTTTAAATTAAAAACAAAATGGAACGAATGATGATGGTTCGCCACCGCTTGCCTGACGGACGGGTGCGGAACAGTCCTGTTAAATTGGAAATTGAAATGTATGCATGTTACGTACATATCTCCACAAGCGACTCTGTGGGTATTAACCGCACGATAGATACAAGTATATAATATGTATGTAGACAATGGACTTTGTATGACACGGCAGCGGTAAACATACAAACACACTCGTAATGAACGGCGCTGCTGGAGGGGGGGTGCAGCCGCTCGTAATATTGTATCCTTTAATGTTACGTATACGACACAGTAATTGCTTTAAAACACGATGCATACACGGAATAAAATTTTCCATGTTACTAAAGCGAATTTAAAAATAAATAGTTAATGCAACAGGTCCACAAGCAATTGTTTTTATTTTAAGGATGAATAGAAGCAACGACAAATTTTGTATTCCAATTCCAAGGGGCTGACTTGAGAAGGATTATCAGAAGTTCGCGAGTGGTAGCGTAGTGAAAAATCCTTCAGATTTAATTTGACTTTTGCTGGGGGTCGAACCGTAGACCTTTTCCTAGACCAAATAAGCTCCAAATGCAAGAGTATACCCGATTGGAAGAATTTAATTGGTTGAAGTATAATACTTTACATTTGAATGTAAGAAGCTTGAAAAAGACATTGGGGCAGTTACTAATAGCTGTTGGCCAGCACAAGGCAGTAAAAAACGTAACGTGGAATAAAGATCTTTTTTTTTCTTCTTTGTCAGAGGTTGTTACTATCCGATGGAGCACTCAGACACAACTACTGGTCTATTGTTGATGAAGAGCTTAGATGTTCGGCACTCACCACGTCAGCCCCAAAGATCCGAGACCTGATGCGAGCAAAGGCAGGACAACTACAGAGGTAGTGCTCCGCTGTATCGTCGTCCTCTCCACAAGCAGGACAGGTGGTGGTGTCGCTCAAGCCCAATACATTTAAGTGTTTGGCAAAAGCTTGGTGGCCCAAAAGGACGCCCACAAGAAGTCTGCAGTCGATTCTCCTAAGAGACAGAAGGAAATACGCCGACCTTTTGCAGATGTCCGGACGCAGTCGTTTGGTCTGTCTACAGATCTACTAGAGATATCTTCAAAATTTGCTACGCAAAAAAAAAATCCCGGAAGCCCTATAAAGACTGTCGTATGCACGGTGGGTTGCAAGGGTTGATGATGATGATCATTCCACTCAGATCCTTGTTTACTCTGCCTCCAATGCCCGGTGAGAGTTCGATATGATATAGGATTGCGCAGTAATGCATACATTGAGATGTATTCTCGGTCATGTGCCTACTCATCGCCGCCCATCTATATACGTATGTACATTGTTATCGTTTTACTGTATGGTTCCTCTGCATATTATGGCCAGTAAGTGCACCTACCAAAACAGCGATTTCCTTTTATTTTGTTTGCAGTTTGTTCGGCAAGAGCTCTCTTCATATACCATAGCAAAGAGAGTAAGAGATTTGAACCTATTTTAGCTGTTCTTAAGTTTGATTCGTTCCCTAAAGTTAGAGATTGAAGGCCTATATGATCCATTGAAGTGCTTGATTTTGGTCCAAAACATACTTACTATACTTGCAATTTCTCATTTCTGTTTATATCCTTATGACCAGCACAGTCAATAATGTTAAGTTCTTCGGGACGGCCGGCGTTGGCTTAGCTTAGATTTAATTTTTTTTTCATTCATTCATTCATTTTCAGTGGTCCGCTTGTCCATTAAATCGACCCTCCATTGCTCTCGATCCTCCGCCATCGACTCCAAATCATCAAGGGCGATCCCCATACGGATATATGAGAGATTATGGACTTGATCTAACCATCTTATCCTTGGTCTACCTAGAGCACGCCTGCTTGATGGTAAGGATTCCATAGCAAGTCGTGGGATCCTGGTTGGGGACATGCGTTTAACATGACCAAACCACCGAAGCATGGATCGCTCCGTCCGGAGAAGTAGCTGCTCGACATTGAGTTCCTCACGTATTCTGGTATTTCTAATGCGATTTCTACGGGTCACACCAGCAATACAACGGGGAAATCTCATTTCGGCAGCTTGTATCCGCGATCTTATTCTTGCGGTCATTTTCCAAACCTCATGACCAAAGGTAAGAGTTGGAACAATCACCGAATTAAACACTGGCCGCTTAGCTTTGACACCAAGTTCAGTTCTCGTAACAACAGAATGACCAAGCTGTTTCAAAATTGACCCAGACTGGAAAATTGATTTCTATAGCAATAATTGTTTTAATGGCTATCTCATTATCAATAAACATGGCGGTATTTCCATCACCATTGATACCATACTGACTGCTTATGTTACGGCCATAGCCAGGAGCATGTCGAATAAGCAACGCCAAGTCGGAGTACGTCCAATCTAAGTATATAAACTCAGACGCCCAGACGGTACATGGACAAATTCCACTAAAGAATCTCTGTGGAATACATCTTCGAATGTATAACTATGCTGCATTCGAGAAGTTGCTTAAATTTGAAAATCAGCCGCACCATGGAAAGGATCTAAGTATGTAATAGCTTTTCTCTTCATGTGGCAAAGGAACTTCAAGGAATATTATCTATAAGCAAACAAAGCACTAGGTGAGGGTGCCCGCACCTAGTTGGTGATTTGTCGAAGTTCATTGAAATTGAACTAAACATATTCCCCGGTTCTAGAAAAGGGTCAAATTAATTAGTATCAGATACCTTAGAGGGACTTACAACTTTCGAAATTATCCTAAACAATCACATTTGCGTCTTTGCGATATTTCAGATAATTTAAGGGTAGCATACGGTCTACGGATCACAAACCAGTAAGAATAGACCGTCGACTCCTCCCACATAACGGACTTTGCCTACAAGCTGCCGGCGGCGCACAGTGGGGCACTTTGTATGGGAGAGCGGAAAAAAATCTATAAAATTTGAACTAATAAACTTAGAGCAATGAAATTGCACACCGATTTGGATGCGGCAAACACGTATTTAAAAAAACAAGTAAAAGTGTTATCATCGGCCTGGCCGATGCTTTGATACCCTCCACTGCATAAAAGTCATGCAAAATGTTTGCCATGCAAGTTAGTATGTGTCTAATATTAGTTTTGTATGGTAGGTAGCAGAACTACTTTACCGACATAGACAATTTTCAATACCAACCTGACGACGGTTAAAAAATGTCCTCTCACAAAATTGCATTCACCTAAGTCGATTCGTTTGGACGCTATCGTGCTTTCAACAGACAGAGATATATGGGTCAAATATTGGCTTTGTATGGGAGGTAACAGAACTACTTGATCGACATGGACCATTTTTAATACAAACTTGAAGGCCATAAAAATAAGACCTCTCACAAAATTTCAGTTGCCTAAGTCGATTCGTTCGGACGCTATCGTGGTTTCAACACACAGAGAGAGACGTGGGTCTAATAGTGGTTTTGTATGGGAGGTACTAGAACTACTTGACCGACATAGCCCATTTTCAATACCAACCTGGCGATAGTAAAAAGAAGTCGTCTCACAAAATTTCATTCACCTAGGTCAATTCCTTTGGACGCTATCGTGCTTTCAACAGACAGACAGACAGACGGACAGACAGACAGACGGACATGGCTAAATCGATTCAGAATGTGATCCTGATTCAGAATATATATACTTTATATGGTCTCCGGTGAATCCTTCTTGGCGTTACAAACGTAATGGCAAAGTGAATATACCTTCCTGTGGAGGGTATAAAAATTGGTTAAAAAAAAAATTAACGAAAGACAAGTTATTGCAATTTTTTGGAATTAGATATAGGGTTTATTTTTTTTTTTTTTTTTTGCTATAAGCTAAATAGTGAAATACATACATAATTATACAAGCTTATGTCAAAAATACAAAATAAATAAATATATAAATAAATACACTGGTCGGCATAAGTATTTTGACAAAACTAAAAAGTTAATTCTACTCATAATTTGAGCTTACTTCATGTAAATTTTGGCATCAATGGAAACGTCATTTTTTTTTGAGTGACACACAGCCACCTCTTGCTGGAACCACATGTTAGCAGCATCGTTCTGTAGTACTCGCCGTTGATGGTATTGGCCTTACCAACGTCATGAAAAAGTACGGAGCAATGATGCCACCGCCAGTCTAAAATGTGCACCAAACAGCTTTTTATGGATGCATTGCCACCTCGTATTGGTTGGCGTCATCCCATATATGGCAATTTGGCCATTC
This sequence comes from Cheilosia soror, assembly GCA_949372485.1. Lineage (NCBI taxonomy): Eukaryota > Metazoa > Arthropoda > Insecta > Diptera > Syrphidae > Cheilosia > Cheilosia soror. The sequence continues at coordinate 30,717,183 of OX443561.1, read as the reverse complement.
ATCCAAAAATGCGGCCCGTCGCTAAAGATGATTTTTCTACGGTCATTACATTATCATTAACTTTGAGCTCCTGGGTCAGTTGGATCTTGAACGGGTATAGGCCCAAGTCTCGACGCAAAATTCGCCAAGTTGAAGTCAGCAAAATGCGTATACTTCTTGTGCACGGCAAAATACAATGGCCAACATCGAACGAACCCGACATTTTTTTTTTCAAATCGAGCTTAAGCTGATGGAACGTCGTGTGAAGGCGTCCTGTGCGTATCGTCTTGCGACGCCCCAGGGCGTCGCGACGCACAGTTAGGGAACTCCTGCCTTAACCCACTAAGTACCCATTGAAAATTTAGAATTTTTGTGAAAGTCTACTTTTTTGACTTTTTGACAGAGTTGACTAATATAATGAATGATAGGGTTCGTAGGCATTATTCTTGCTGGGCGTGGTATTGCCAATTAAGATATTGGTTTTACTTCACTACCTCCTCACCTCAGAAGCTTCTGCATAAATAGTTGCACTATACTAGAACTTGTGCGAGAATTATCCTTTGACCCTTGTCTTATGGATATGCCGTCTGACGCAATGACACCAGAAATCCTACTGCGACAAAACTACCACGTCAACTTTCCTCAGGCAACAGAATGGCTTCGGCCAGACTCGGAGCCAGGGAAGGAATGCCATCGTGGCTCTAAACCCGGACAGGGGTCTGGTTCTGGAGTCTTCGTGGAAAGCGAGAACATTAGACTACACTACCACTTGGGTAACCATGCGACTGTCTTCCAGGCGGAGATTTTCGCTCTCCTTATGGCTATGCGCTATATTGTGACAAACAGGTGGAGGGCTAGAAGCATATGCGTTTGCAGTGATAGCCAAGCTGCATTAAAAGCGCTGCTCAACCCTCTTACCTCGTCCAAGTTAGTGCTCGAACTCAAGCTTTCTCTGAACTTGGTCGGTAGGCTAAACACGGTCAAACTTGTTTGGGTCCCAGGTCACACTGGTATCCAGGGAAACGAAATCGCTGATGAGCTGGCCAGGTTGGGTTCAGAAGAAGATTTCTTAGGACCTGAACCAGGAACAAGTTTGGGAGAAGGCTACGACAAAACGCGTCCAACTCTGCTTGCAGCGCCGTTTTAAAAGCCTCATTGTTGTGCGTGTGCCATATCCTGCTAGCCTCAGCGCTTTGTAAATTTGTTTCATATCGCTCTTTGTTTAATTTCGCAAATAATTTTCTTTCAGTGTTTGATACTGTACACATATACCACTCGGTAATCTACTCGTCTATAGATCGACAAGCATTGTTAATAGCTGTGTACCTACTGGCAGTTGGATTATTTCAAACACACTCGTTTTCTCTACTGCACTGTGATTGTATGAGTTGGGCTCATACGTAGCTATAGCACTGTATACAACGTATGTATTGTGTATTCTTCGACAACGAGGACAACGATTCCAATTGCACAAATGTCGAATGGTAATAAAATGAGCAAAACATTTTAATGCAGCTCATTTGATGATGTGGAAATGCCTCTGACTGGCTGTCATAAAATGGGTGAGAGATACCACAAATACACATAAATACACACACATGTACATCCGCATCCGCACCCATCATTTCATGTATCTGTGTCAGCTCCTCTGGCTCATATCGGTAATTTATTTATTTTACAAATGTACACAGGTAAATATAACCTCATCATCATCACGAGCCATGAATTCATACACCTACTTCATGCTATGGAAGTTTAAAGGATTTTCGACCCTGATCCTGATGTGGCGTATACGATTGCTCTGGTATGAATATAGTGCAGAGAGTAGAGGCATGTTTGATAATGGGGTGGCAATTGGCTCATGCATTGGTGCGAGCAAGGTGCATTGTTAATTAATGTTTTGTTTGTTGATTTCCGTGAAATCGCAGCTTGTTGGAGCTGCGGTATTGGTGGTATTTAGCAATGAATTAATTTATAGTTTAATGGAATGCATAGAAATGAGTGTACAGCGTGATATGATGGATAGGGACAAAATCGAAGACGCTGTGAGTGGGTAACAAAGCATTTTTGTCTTGAAACATGACCGCGAGTTAGAACTACTGCAACCCACAACCTGTGTAAAGTCCTTTCTAATGTTAACCGAATTAAGTCTGGATGCACGGAACAGGCCGCAAAGCCGCATGGTGGCCAAACAATATTCAAAATGTGTGTTGCGTACATAACTATAATATATTTGAGGGACACCTTCTACTTACCCTGGAGGTCTAGAATTGAAATCATTCGATTTTTCATAGTTTCCCATTTTATAAAATAGGATTTAATATTACTCAGCTTCTGGATGGAGCAGAGAGTTGAATAATAGCCCAAAATACTTGGAGAAGTATTTCCTCAAAACTGTTTCAAGCTTTTTCGTATTGAAGATGAAGTAAAGTTACAATTTCAATTAATTTCATTGGAATGGATAGAACGTGAACTGCATCACAGTACATCAATTTGATAGAGAATGAAAATAAGCTCTAGGTGCAAGTGTGAACTCAACAACATTTCAGATGCCAATTCTTCTCTAGAATGAGCCACTCAGAAATAGATTGATATAGATTCATATCTTCAAAGAGTCATACATGTTACTACTGTACATACTGGCATATTGTGTTACCAGCCGACCCGACGACGCCAACAGACGTTATCCTGTCAAAATGTCAATAAATTTGTTTGTGATCATTTTTCAAATATGTGATAGATTGAAAAAAATTGCATAATGTATCAAAGGGCACGGTAGTGCCCCAGTCAAATTCTCTAGTAAAGGCACTAACCCTTTTTATAGGAACCGACTTAGTCTGTTTTCGACCCTCTAACTTCGGAACCAATTGAGCCAGATATTTCAAACTTGTAACATTTACCAATTTCAATCTCTTTACACAAACTGTAAAAGCTGTGTTCGGGTAAACGGCGTTAAATCAATACCTTTCACCGTGGGCGTTGGACTTCGTCAGGGGTGCGTCTTGTCTCCTCTCCTTTTCATTACTTATATGGACTGGATGTTACAGCGCAGTCTTGGCGAGGAACGTTTCGAATTGGGAGATCTGAGGATAAGTCATTTGCTCTTCGCTGATGACTTGGTCATCCTTGGATCCTCTCAGACTGAACTTCAGCGCGCACTCGATCGGTTTGTAACCGTTTGTGTTGAAGCTGAGATGAAGGTAAACGTGAACAAATCTGAAGTGATGGTCGTCTCCAGAACGCCTGTTCAATGCACTCTGCATGTTAGTGGAGTCCCATTGAAACAGGTGGAGAAGTTTAAGTATCTCGGGGTCTTATTCACGAGTGATGGAAGGAGCAATGCCGAGTTTTCCTGTAGGATTGGTCAGGCTGGATCGATTTTGAGACAGCTTGGTCATTCTGTTATCAGGAGGACTGAACTTGGTGTCAAAGCTAAGTTGTCAGTCTTTAATTCGGTGTTTGTTCCAACTCTCACCTATGGTCATGAGGTTTGGGTAATGACCGAAAGAATAAGATCGCGGATACAAGCTGCCGAAATAAGATTTCTCCGTAGTATTGCTGGTGTGACCCGTAGAGATCGCATCAGAAATACCAGAATACGTGAGGAACTCAATGTCGAGCAGCTACTTCTCCGGACGGAGCGATCCATGCTTCGGTGGTTTGGTCATGTTAAACGCATGTCCCCGACCAGGATTCCACGACGTGCTATGGAATCCGTACCATCGGGTAGGCGTCCTCTAGGTAGACCAACTATGAGATGGTTAGATCAAGTCCATAATCTCTCTTGTACCCGTATGGGGATTGCCCTTGAGGATTTAGAGTCGATGGCGGAGGATCGAGAGCTATGGAGGGTCCACTTGAGCAACCTATACCCGCGACCCACTTAATGGACAAGCGGACCATTGAAAATGAATGAATGAATGAATGAACATTTACCAAGCTTTTAAAAAAAGTCCACCTTACCAAATTTAATCTCTATAGCTTCAGTGGTTCTCAATATACAAGACTTCAAAAATCGCAAAAACGGTAACTGACTCACTCTCTCACTTAGATGATCATCAAAATTATGAAGCACTTCCAGCCATCCTAGAATCGTGAAATTTGGCAGAATGCTAGATCCAGTGGTGCATATACTGGGAAAAATCCAAAACGCCAAGTTCTTAGTTTAAGAAGGTTAAATGTTAAAAAAAATTGGTGGTTTCACTTGTCAAGTTTTCAAATTCTAATATATTGTACAATATAATGAAGTTATGTATATACGAAAAACTTGCCAATTAAACCTAGCAATATTTTTTTAACATTTAAACTTCTGAAACTAAAAACTTGGCGTAGGTATTTCTGATTGAAATATCGCAACAAAAAAAAACACAAATGGATCAGCTATCAAATTGTAGTTGTGTTTGCAGTTTGTCCGAATTTTCCAACTTATATTCTTTCACAAAACTAAAATAAATTAAATAAAGCATTACCAAAATCCATCGTTCGGATCGTAAATTATGGTGAAAAGTTCTTACAAAAATCCCGTAAAAAAAAAATTGTCGGAACCTACTTCCTGAATTTTCCAATTCTTCAGACCACTTTTCCAATTTTTCTTTTTGTAAAAAGCCACTTTTACTTTTAAATTCATTTTCATTAATTCCTATACATACTAGACAAAAATGACTAAATCTAATTTATAACTAACATGTATCTTGTGTCTTAGCGAGCACTCTAAACTTGCTTAACTTAACTATTGCCTTTCGGCCTTAAATCTATCTATGTATTTGGATCTGTAAAAACCTTATCCGAACTATTATAGGTATGAACATTTTGAAAAAAAAAAAAAAAAAAAAATATTAGCCAATTCTGTTCAGCCGTTCTTAAGTGCTTAAGTTTACAACGAACGGGACTTAATTTTTGTTTTAATAGATTTATAAGGTCTTACCCTTCTTCTTCATACAACCGTAAAATTACTCGCATTTTAAATGGCTATTTGATTGAATTTAAATCTCATAACCAACAACTATACTGACCACTACCGCATGATGCGAAGGTCTAGCCAGATCGTGAGGTTGACGGGAAGGGAAAAACCTATGATCAGATTGACAGAGGGGTTAAGGGACTGTTAAAATGTTGAACTCTGACAGTCAACAAAACAATGTCATAAAATTGAGCCCAATCAAAACTAGGTATGTGAGTTTAGCGAATTCTAACTTAATCCGATAGACACTAATGGGTCTAAAATCAAAAAATCATGTTTAAACATCAAATTAAATATTTTGTCTGTTACAAGAGATAATATTGTATGGAAAATTTAGCTATTATGACTTCGTAAAATTTATCCTAGAAATTAGAAACTAGTATTAGTACCTCGCTAAAACAATCGATTTTTGTTAGTGAAAATAAGTCCTCCAAAAAATTTCGCCTAGGTCGATTCGTTTGACCAATATCGAGTTTTCAACAGACAGACGGATTGCCAGATTGCGATGATTGTGTCTATTTTCAAGATCGGGGATAAAAGGGATTGCTCTATTTACTTTTAAATCTCCCCGGATAAGTCTTTGCTGAGGTGTTTGAAACGCGTTGCAGAGCTTTGGTCGAGTCACGAATTCTCGATTACAAGATGAGCAGTGCGGTTTTCGTTCGTGCAGAAACACAACCGACCATTTATTTACTCTTAAAATGGTAATTGAGAGGGCTTGGGAGTATGCTACACTCGTCATCGTCATACGACCGAGTCCCTCGAGTTAAACTCTGGAGTGTATTACAGGAGTATAGAGTCCAAATTAGAGTTCATCTACTTAACGGGAAATATGTATGTTGAGAATGTACCCCTTCTGTCATAAAATGTTTTGTTCTGCGGAACTTCAGGAATCTTCCCGTTAAATTCTTACATTGACATTCGCGCCGGCGGCGTCATCAAGCTTTCGTACGATTATCTCTTGGGATGCTCAGATCAATATGGCACCGCCCATACAAAAAAAAACATTCAAAATCGTATATTTCGAAAAAGACCGAATCGATTGAGATCGAACTTACAGATAATCTTAGGTCTTATCCGTAGAGTGCTCTTGTGAAGATAGGTAAAAATCGGACAAAGGAGCGTGGCACCGCCCATACAAAAAAAAAGTTCAAAATCATATATCTCGAAAACCACAGAATCCATTGAGCTCAAACTTACAGATAATCTTAGGTATTGGCCGTAGAGTGCTTTTGTGAAGATAGGTCAAAATTGGACAAAGGGGCGTGGCACCGCTCATACAAAAAACATTCATAGTCGTATATCTCGAAAACCACAAAATTCATTGAGCTCAAACTTACAGATACCTAATCAGGTATTGGCCCTCGAGTGCTTCTGTGATGATTTATTTAAGTTGGATAAAGGGGCGTGGCACCTCCAATATAAAAAAATTAAAACATTGTCGCCCGAAAAAAAATAAAATAAAAAAAAAATAAAAAAGCAACAATAGACCTGGCGAAGCTGGCGGGGGCTTAGCTAGTTATGTATAAGTAACAAAATGAAGGTACACAGAGACGGTGCAATTCCCTTGCCGTTGGTCCATTTAATTGTTTCGGAATTTTGATCTCACTTTTCATATAAATAAAATTCAATTTAAATAGGAAATTGTATGCAACAATTTGTATGCAACTAGCGCACCTAATCGTTGGTAGAAAATAAAATTATCTTGTAGTCAAAAGTAGGTATGTAATTAAATACATCTTCCCTCTGATAAGTAATAACTAAGCCACAATTTAACTTTCCGTACAATTTCGTGTCGTCAAATTTTGCAACAACAACAAATGTCGTAATCTTGTATATATTTTTCTCATTTGCAAATACAATTTTTGGATGTAAGAATATGAAATGCAACTATAAACAGAAAAATTATAGAATTTTACCAAAAAACCGAAGATTTTTACAAATATTTTGACACCAAAGTCAATCAACGCCTGCTGGCAACATCCACTCGTATTCTTAATAGTTTTTAACTATCAACCTAAAATGAGGTCAAAATTACATTAAAAGTTTCAAAGAAAAAGGTCGCACCTCTCTTCAATACTATCAAAAGACTAAACCAAAAACTCATAAGCCCCTAAATAAAGGTCACTGTTCGTTCAATCAACTACCAAACTGTCCATTGTTTTACTATAAATTGTCCGAAACCGTTCTTATGTGTTTCTATGCTACTAATCTGATTATGTGCTTATCTCAAATCCCATTACAGATTTAATCATTTGCATAGTTCTGCATTAAGTGCCCGCCCGCTCAACTCTGCGCAAAGCCCCATCGCACATACCTCCCCTCCCATATATACCTACATAGAATCTCCGAATCATGACCTAAACACAATTGTGAAGCCGTTTGCAAACATCCCTCCGACACAATGGAGTCTATGCTACCCCAACGGCTACCTCATAACCGACACACATTCTGAGTTCTGACATTGGCTGATCTCCGGCATCACCGACACCGATACTGGAATGTCGCTCCCATATAGTATGCCAAGCTTGTTAGCTGCTGAGGAACTGAGTGGGGAGCGAAGTAAGTGACTATACGTGCGTTCCTGCGTTGCTCCGTTTGTGTATTCGTGTAATGTGACATAAACGTGTCTATAATGCAAATTACATGACAAAACGACTACGACTATACGTTGGCCGCATCATCCCGCTCTCACCGCACCGAAGAATACCACATTCATTCCTGCATGCGCACCATATACTCATCACTAAATCATTGACAAGCATTATGCAAGTATGTATGTGGGTACACATATGTGGGGAGAGCATCCTGTCGGCCGGCTCGCTGCCACCAGGGAGAAACAAATATTTAAATACCTCCGCACCGCACCTCCAGTCGACGCAGTAGGGTTCTTCTTGGAAATTGTGTCACACAAACCGAATCAGGATAAAATGTCCTTCGATTGTGTATCGGAAAAAAAAACATAAAAGCTAAAACTGGATGGCAGAGCAAAAAATGGAATTTAATGGGCTAATGTGGAACACGAGAGTACTTTGAATCACTAAGGAAGGAGTAAGGAAAGGATGGTGGTAACGGTAGGCATATCTACTTGGTATTCTACTCTTGAACTATAGGATCGAAGCTCATATATGCATACGAAACAAACATATAGGCAAATAGAAGTAGACAGACAGATAAACAAATTTGTTGATTCTCAAATGGAATGCGATTTCAGAGTGAAACTCGGCAGGATACAAGCATATTCGACTATACTTAGAGTTTGAGGGTATTCTAATCGATAAAAGATTGACCCGGCACAAGGGGCTGTGTTTGAGTATTATTTTACTATGGGGGTGCAACCGGAGCTGCGATTCGTTCTTTCGGCATTGAGAGTGATCATTAGTGGGGTAAAAATTGGACATGATTCCCATTGAAATGACACAGACATAGACAAAGACATGGAGTGGCTGCACGAGATACATAAACTCTGCGATTGTTTAGAATGTGCCGACCTAGAACTAGCTTACTAAAAGATAGAGTCTGCCTTCATAACCTTTAGCCCTAATGGCAGTGAGATATGCAAATTTCCAGGTTACAAATGAAACCACTCCGTCTAAGGAAGCAATCATGTAGGTAGGATTAAAGCTTGATAGCAGCTCTTCCCCAGATGCTGTGAAATATATCGGTGGCCCTGGATAGGCCATGATTATGCTATCCGGAATTGTCAACTCTATACTTCTATACGCTGCATTGTTCTAAGGAACCATGGAAACAAGAATAAAACTCACAAGAGCACACACGCTCTATGCTAACAGAGTAGACTGCGGCAATGACCCTCATCGACAGTCTCGCCAGCAAGATGCAAAGGATCTACCTTAGGCCAACATAACGCCTAACTTCCAAGTATTCCTCGTTCCCAGAAACGTAAAAGAAGAAGAAAGTCCAACATTTGTAGCACTATGACAAGTAGTTGGAACTTGGAACACGGCAAAAGGCTGATTGATAACACACCAAGAACTAAAGCTACCACTGTACGTAGTTCCTGTCTAGGTCACGTCAGCTGTCGAAAATGTCTCTACAGATTTAACCACCGTAACTTGTATTTCTGCCTCCAATAGGTCGAATGAAGAAGAATATATATTCTCCTTTAGGAGTGGGCGTTTTGCTAAAGAGAACACTGATACCAAGGCTGTAGCTTCTAACAAACCGCATGTATTGAGGTCAGAAGACGACTCGTTGGAGATATGTTTGTCCATAACGATAATCCAAAACGAACTTAAAGCAGTCGAAAGACTAAGAGGAGCCGATGTGATAGACTACGACTTGTTAAATAGGCCCATGATGTAATGCCTAATGGAAGTCCGGTTCCCGCGGTAAAAGTTATTAGAGAGTTTAACAGCGGTGTGGTTTACAAAAATATATTTTAGAATGAAACTTCTTTGAAGAAAGACTCAAAGTTGAGTTCTGCCATTGTATAATAAACTAGTGTCTATATACAATGGTTCTGCTATTAAGGCCAAAATTTTGCAATTTAAAAAAAAAATATTTAATACAAACTGCGACGTCTTTTATGACGCATTCTTACTCCTTTTTATAAAGATTTTCTTTTTTGACGCTTAGGCTTTTGCAGGACTGTGTGGCCAGGTAACACAACACAACAGGCGGCTTTGCTGTCAGAACAGATGTTTAAAAGGTTTAACTGTTCCCCTTAAAGGGATATTTACAGCAGCATAGCGATCGCAAAGATACTTGACTGTAAAAAGCTCTAAGGCTACAATAGAATTTCGCATCTGAATATTGGCGCAAAATCCACCCCCGCCTCCAAAGACGGTTAAGAGAACCGTCTGCACGCATATGATGATTTCATCCACCCTGAAGATAATTCACCTCTCAATTCGCCTGATGGAATAGGCGATCCGAAATGACGACCAGACTAATTTGCAATGAGCTGCCTACTCATCATGGTCAGGCATGTCAACTCTGAAACTAGAGCCTCTGGATATTTTGCCAATATCGATGTGCCGTCTAAGCTCATAGATCTCAAATCTTTGAAATGGCTTATATTCCAATACGGCTGGTAAGTGTGCTGGATTTCTGTGCATGGTTTCTCATGTTTGATTCTTTGAAAAACACAAGTTACAGCTAAAGGTATTTTTACATAGCGCCGCCTATATCGAAGGTCTAACAAACATCAAAGAGTATAACCGACCTGAAAAATATTTTCAATTCAGCCGTTCAGACTCGGCATAAAATTGTAGGTCCTTATTATTCGTCCTAAAAATCAAAACTCACACCAACGAATGGTTGTGAGAAGCTATGCATAGACTTTTGCGCCAACTATATATTTATTTACATATTTTATATCAACACGGTTCAGTGACATACCGGACTTACTTCTGTATTTTGGGTCCCTATCTCGGTTTTCTTAAGGCATCTATTTAAAGTGTTTCCATTCGTAAAAACGATATCTATTTAAGAGATTATCAAACTATAGTGCTTAGTCTATCTTCAGATAAACTCCAGAGTTCAAATTTCAATGTGATTTATTTGAATGGAATCGAAATCAGTAGTAGATGATAAACAATGTTTTTCGATTTGTTTTCCGGCGCAAAAACAAACAACGAAGACGTTTTGCCAACACGCGAACAAGCAACGTACAGCTGCGACCGTGCGAAAAAGAGGGAATTTCGAGAATTTTTCATCGCAAAAGCCAATCTGGAAAAATGATCGAATTGATAAATATCGTATTGAATATCAATTGATCGTAATGCTTGTACCGTTTGCGGATATGATGCGCGATATTCCGGAAAAGACGTTTTGACATAATATATAAAAATGTATAAAGATTTCCCGTATGGTTTGCCTTTTGAATAAAACCATTCGATATTTATTTTTGCACCTGCATTATATTTCTTAAATTTAATTTCTCATATCATTTATATATTTATCTAATGTTTTTATGTTTTATTTTTTATTTTTTAAACACTTTTCAATGCATTTATGTCAAAAAGTTGTATTTTTATAGTAAGTTGACAAAGAATTCTTAACGGAACAAGTTAAGTTTTTGGAAATCTGTCAATTTAAATATTTGAACCAACTTTTTTTCTTATTTTTGTGTCAACAATTTATATTTTTAAAAGTCAAGCATTTATTGTTTTTGTACCAAGAATAATCACTTAAAATCCCTTAAAATTTTAAATGTTTTCGTATTTGGCCATGCGATTTAAACTGTTGAGCTTTTTTAACAACTCGTTCTTCAGACAATAGTTTACGGCTTTTCAAACCGCATCCTTACTTACTTACAACGCGTTCCAATCCAGAAACCTCTCCTTCTGAAGCATATTTTAGAGTGCCGATACTGATTTCTTGCATAGATTCGTTAATACATATAAAATCTTACGGACAGATTCATGGTCAACGAAGACGTTCTACCATCAATCGTTTCAAGCTCTTCTCCCAGGTTTTGCTGCAGTTTAGCCTGAGCGAAAAGTTGGAAAAGTTAACACTTTACTTTGATAATGCAATTTCGTTATCAACTGTGAAAGCTGAGTACATTCTTTGGTGTGGAAAAAAAATCGTCGAGTGACCCTTCTACCGAAGTTTTGAAATTGTTTGATATATATGACAAGACTTACTTTAGACTTATAAATTTCTTGCTTACGGTTTTACCACAGCTAGTTTTAAAAGAACCCTTTTAGCTATGAAGCTAGACCTAGGGTGTCTACCGCCTGTAGCGCCACCTATTTATTTTTTATTAGCTATGAAAAAGATTAAAACAATGTCCCGAAGCGTTATGGAGAATGCAAGGTTGAGTTCAACTGCTATAATATCTGTTCATTCGGATATTATTATGAATCCAGATAAAGGTGATTGATCTCATATCAAAAAAAAATTAAGACATTTTCAGCTTTGAAAAAATGTGACTAATAGAAATCAATGAATTGGAATGTACATAGTTTTTTGTTTCGTAAGACTTGGAAGCAAACCCCCCCCCCCCCCAGATTGAGGAGGGATCTGTTTGAAGATCAGTTGGCCAGTATGTAGGTTTTCCCGTTGAGTGATTTCTTTAGCAGTTTCATAATATATATTGTAATACATACTACTGTTTAAATACCATCCATTCCATTCTCCGCCTTCGTGAAAACAGCGTCTGGATCATGGAAGAATGGACTCTAATGGGATATACATTTTTCATGAAGTCGACTAAAATCGACCCTCAAGTACAAGGGGCTTTACTCACATTCCTTAATATACTCATCTCAAATTCAATTTTCGTCATATACCGTAATTGGCGGCTCATTCGCCATATTGCCATTACAAGTATACAAATTACTCCCCTGCAACATTATTCTGTAATTTTTGTTTGCTTACCATATTCACCCCCACGTGCGTCGCGTCCTTGGCTCGGCATAAAATATATTCAATTGATTACATCCCAAACGAACTGAATTCTGGCATATAATTTGAAACTTCCTTGCAGGAGGTGCTTCTCTGCCAAATCGTATTCTTCTTGTCGGCCTCCCTCCCGAGATATATTAGAACATGAAAAATTTGGATAAAAACAAAAATCCAATGGAAACCATCAGCTAAACAATAATAATTCTTCACATTCAGGTTCATTACGGGGTAATAAAAAAGATTTCCTAATTCACGTTGGCCAGGCAAACAAAATTTCACCTTCTATAGGACAGGCAAGAACGAGCCTGTACAGTTGGTACAGAAAAGACGGAGGGATGCTGATACGATATACCGCACGGATGCGAATACGTGCAGAAGAATTTTTATTTGATTGCCACGCAAATGGCATAATAGCGCTTTATACGCATACAGAAGCACACACAACGCAGAAAATTGTACACCAAATTTATTATTAATAAGAAGGCGCAGGCGAAGGGTCATTATTTTCTATGACACCCTGTGGGAGTTTAACTAGCTGATGCCAGGCTGATGGTTGATGCGAAGAGCTTTCGAAGTACACACTGGAGAATTATGTATTTTTATGGGATACTTTTTATTTTGCCAAAAGGAAGAAAATGCCAAAAGGAAGAAAATGCCAAAATCGAAACGTGCAGAAAATTTAAGAAAAATTATTACTAAAAGGGAATAAGCAAAGAAGTGCGTAATTACGTTTAGTATATAGGGTGCACCTGCAGGGTTTGGCTATTATTTTGTGTGAAACTGTGATAGAAAAATGCCGAATAAATAAATTGTGTAAAGTCGGTTATTTACGGAAGCATTAGGAGACTGACACTGGGGGTTGTTTTCGTATGTCTAATTCGAAGGGGAGTGTTAATTCGATTTATAATTAAAGATTGCTTTATTTCAGCGCAGTAGCGCAGTGGTTAGTGTGCTGGACTAATGTGCGAGGGATCCCAGGTTAGATCCCCGGAAAAACACAAATTAAATCTTAAAGTTTTTTCTACTGCGCCACCTCTCGCGAACGTCTGACAAACATCCGAGAGTATGACTGTCATGAAAAAGCTTCTCCAATCAGCCGTTCGGACTCGGCATAAAATTGTAGGTCCCTTCCATTCGTCCCAAAAATAGAAACTCACACAAAACGAATGGTTGCGACAAGCTAGGCCTAGGGTGTCTACCCGCCTGTTGCGCCACCTATTTATTTATTTTTTTATTTTTTTTTTTTTTTTGATGCGCAGTTGTAAGTAGGTAAGCTTTTCAAAATTCCGGCTGCAAAGAAGAACCAGAGCTGCTCCTAGGTTCTACGCTTAGAAAATAAGAGACAAACACCGGCTCAGGAGAAAGAAGAAACTGCACGAGAAGTGCGCGATCGAGGAAATAGAGAGATGTTACTGCAGGAATAAGGTTCAAAGCCTGCAAGGACGAACAAGGGAACATCGTAGTACAATAGCAGTTGATGCTGAGGATGTGAAATTACTACTTCTGCAGACTGTTAAAGGCAATATACCATTCAACCTGGACGATGAAGACCAACAAGTCCGTCTACCCGACCTGGACAGAGTGAAGATCAAGATAGCCATATCTAAGCTTAAGTCCAACAGAGCCGCTGGAGCAGATGGCCTAACCGCCGAGCTTTTCAAAGTGGCGGACGATGACTTGGTTAGGAACATGCACCAACTGATCTGTAAAATATGGTCGGAGGAAAGTATGCCCGATGAATGGAGCCTCAGCATTGTTTGCCCGATCCTCAAAAAAGGAGACCCTCTGAACTGCGCCAACTACAAAGGTATATTAGTCCACTTAGCATCGTCTACAAGATCTTATCTGCTGTCTTGTGTGAACGTCTCAAGCCTTTCGTCAACAACCTGATAGGTCCCTATCAGTGTGGCTTCAGGCCAGGAAAGTCTACCATAGGCATTTATAGGACGAGCTATACAGAGCAATGTCTAGTTTTGGCATCCCTGCCAAACTCGTCCGTCTGTGTAGGATGACAATGAAGGATGCACGCTGCTCCATCATGTCGGTAAAGAACTCGCCGAGACCTTCGATGTCAAAAAAGGTTTTAGACAAAGGCGATGCGCTGTCATGTGACTTCTTCAACATCGTTCTTGAAAGAATAGTGCAAAACTCAAACGCTAACACCAGAGGCCCTATCTTTCAAAAGTCCGTCCATCTACTCACCGATACGCCGATGGCGATGACATCGACATAATCGGCAGAACGCAGCGTGATGTCATTGGCGCATTCGTGGGTATTGAGGCTGAGGCGGCGAATATGGGTTTGGCGGTCAATGAGGGCAAGGACTTTGTCTACGTAGGGTCTGCTATGAACTCAGACAATAAAACTAGCACTGGAGATTAAACAATGAATAACTTTTGCCAATCGCTATTTCTTTGAGCTAAGAAAGCAACTGAGTAGCAAAGCCCACTCTCGAGCAACAAAAGTAACTCTTTATAAGACCCTAATCGTCCCAATGCTTCTCTATGGTACAGAGGCATGGACTCTATCAAAAGTGGATTAGCTTACTCTTGGTTGTTTCGAAAGGAAAATTCCTCGAGTAATTTTCGGTCCCATCTGCATAAACGGTGAATGGAGGACGAGATACAACGACGAACTGTACGGGCTGTATACAGCGACAATGAGCTAGCCAGAAGAGTGAAGGTCCAACGACTGAGGTTGAGGTGACTGGGTCATGTAGAGCGAATAGACGCGAATCCACCGGCCCGACAGATTTTCGAATCCACACCCGAGGGACGGCGCAGTAGAGATAGATGCAATGGGAGTATTTTAACATATTGCTCCGGTAAATTGCTACAACAATTCTTGTTGTTTCGTGGTACTGGCCCCAGGTGGTGGACGCAAGTGGAAGGCCTTAACTGGCCAAGGATCGTGCTGGCCGGAGACCCTTATTGGTTGAGGCCCGTTCTACCCCTGACTGTAGCGCCACCTTAAGTGAGTATAAGTAAGGCCTTTCCGGTGCTAGATTGTTAGTCGGAAGGGCCTTCATGGAACTCTAGCGCTGGGGCCTTTTAAGGGAGCCAATTGTGCATATTATGAGGTCCTCGAGCCATCTTTTCACTCCGGAGGCGGTCAGGAAAATTTTGTTTGGGGGTAATGTAAGGATTTCATCGCCAGGGATATTCTTTCTGAAACGAAAGAGAGCTGAATATTGCATGTGTAGATATGTGAAGAGAGGATTCGTCACTCTTAAGATAGAGTCTACATCTTTGGTCCGGTGAGGCGGGTTTAAAGTTTATTTGTTCTGTATAGTCAACTGAATTTTGAGAAAGTAAAGTCCTCTCGCTGTTGTCAAGTGTAGGATTGGTTGTCTTTTTCTACACGCCAGGAGCTTTAAAAAGGTAACATTGTAACATTTTGAGGACGCTGATCTTGCGATATTGGATAAGTGGTTCTGCCAATACTCGAATTGACAAGTGACTCCAATCAGTTGCATAGATTCCTTGGGATGGATGGTTTGTTTGTCTACTTTAATCTGGATACAATCGAAGCCATTTTCTTTGTAAAAACTCTGTGCATTAAATAAACCCAAGTTTTCTCTTTACCAAACAGATTTTGCTCAAATCTTTACTGAGAAATCTGAGAAGGAAGATATAAGTAGGACTCTTGGGTTTACTAGGAAACCTCGGTTACTTCAATCAAAATTTTTGGAGGACAAAAAGAATGCTTAGTAAACCCTCATCCTCAAAGTTCTGCTTTATAGCGGCGAGTGCTGAACGATAAGAGGGAAGAAAGATCTGATACTGGACTCATTCGAAAAAAAAATTCTCCGAGGAATTTTGAGTCCTGTATGAGAGATGGACGAATGCAGAAAAAGATACAACAGCGGACTCTATGGCCTGTATCAAGATGTGGATGTAGTCTAAAAAGCCAAAATACGCGTCGACTACATTGGTTCGGCCATATCGAGCTAATGAACAATAACCTCCGTTTCAAAGACCAAACCATCGTGGATGAAAGAGCTCTTGGTCCGGATAACTGGAAGAAGCATGTATCCGGGATCACAGACGGTGGAACTCTGCAGTTTCTCAGACTCTTTACGGGTCAGAAGCCTTAATATGTACATCTTCTGTCATATTTTTCCAGAAAACATCGCCATCATCATAACACGAGCTTTTAACTCTAATAGTGGCTACTATCATGCATTGGTTTTCTCTATCTCTCTTCGGAGAGTCAAGCTCTGAATCTAGCCACAGCAAGATAATGGTTAGACTGCCTCCCATCGATTAGCACATGATGGATTTGGTTGTCTGTATGACAATTTGGAGAGAGCTGGGTATTTCTGTGTAGATACTTCGCTTATAGGTTTCTACTGCTGCTAGTTATTAGTATCCCAGTGTCCCTGCATTCAATACTAGCCATAACTGATATTTTCCTCTCCGAAATATCCAGGCACAACTTTGATTTATAGCTTCTTTCAGGAGGTCAATAAATGAATACATACATAACTATTTAGCCACAGTCTTCACGAATCCGAATCAATATTCAAGCTGTCTTTATTATGGCAACTGTAATGATTATTCTCCTCGAAGATAAGCCAAATCGCAGCTCGTAGCAGAGTTCTGGGGGGACTTACTTTGACCGGAACTATTTATACGTTTACATTCTTTCTTATAACCAATTAGGACAAAAGGGCTTTCTTTCCATGTCCATTGTCAACATAATGACTTCAGAAATCCCTTTGGCATATTCCCCTCAAGCTATAAGTTCTGTCAGAAAATCAGTATACCTTTATTTAAAGGTTCATTCAAGGACAATTTGTATTATCTCACTTGGAGTGATCAAACCCCCTCTCTCAAGTTTCTTATCTGAAGGATATCTTCGCACAATAGATTCAACTTCTATCACAGCGTCGTATGCCCTTATTCAATATCCATATCCATGACTGTATCTGTATACATGCCTCTGACAATTTAGCATTTCACCCTTGTCCACAAATGCGGATGGTAAAAACCAATTTACCAAAACCACAAAATCCCAGAAACACACACAATGCGTAAATCGTCCGTCCCGTGTTATACATTCTAATATTTATATACGTATACCTAAGGACGATATTTCCCACCGAACTAAGTGCCTTCTTGTTTCTTCGGCAATGAATTCCACAAATGAACCCAAGAGTCACACAGGCTTTCCCACATAACTGCTGATGCTCTTGCTTCTTGTTCGGCAACAAAAGTTTCCTTCATTTAGGTAGTTGTGTGCTTGATTCGTAGGTTTGGCAGCACATATATACCCACAATACACCGCCACCTCCCTCACCGGGTTTCACTTGGTGTATTCATAACTTAACACAATACAAAACTTAACTTAAGTTTCCTTTTCCATTGTTATGGGAGAGAAACAGAAGACGGAGCAAAATTATATTTACAAACCGACTACGGTCCTACATATCTACAACGAGAAGGCAGCAAACTTTGGGGAATACTCGTACGTATAGCGTATACCCTTGGCGGATGGCATTAAATCACACACATAACCCCTGGAAACACATGCCTGAACTGGGGACTTGATGATGGCGATGAGGACGATACGAATACGATGGTTGTATCACTTGATGGTATAGCACGTGTCAGTGTGTGTAGCAGATAAATGGGGAAATCAAAGAGTAGCTTTGTTCACCTTTGCCTAGCTATGTGTCAGGGGGATGTGTGGGTGGCGGGCGCGCTGTGAGAATTCCCATGAAGGAAATCCTTGTTGTACTTACAACACTTCTCTGCGCTAACATATGGGCACATGTACAGATGTTGCGTGTCATGAGATGTACACACTAGTGTACATATCGATCCTTGGGAAGACATTTATTTGTGGCAGGAGGATGCGATAAGGCAGAAAATATCAAGAAAGGATCGATGATGGTATATGAAGAAATGAGAAGAGACTTTTTTAAAATATAACCAGAAGCAATATGGAGCATTACATTTAGTGTTGTGTTCATGTGATGATGTACCCTATATAAGGGTGTTCAATATACTTTTCATTTCTGCAATGAACAGTAAAAGTCGCATACTGCATCTCATTAAAAGTGTGTATCTCTGAGGTGGGCGCAGTAGCGCATTGGTTAGTGTGCTGGACTACTGTTCGAGGGATCGCAGGTTCGATCCCCGGAAAAACACAAATTACATCTTAAAGTTTTTTCTACTGCGCCACCTCTCGCGAACGTCTGACAAACATCCGAGAGTATGACTGTCATGAAAAAGCTTCTCAATTCAGCCGTTCGGACTCGGCATTAAATTGTAGGTCCCTTCCATTCGTCTCTAAAATAGAAACTCACACAAAACGAGTGGTTGCGAGAAGCTAGGCCTTGGGTGTCACCCGCCTGTTGCGCCACCTATTTATTTATTTATTTTTTTTTATTGGTTTGGGGTACGTAAGGCAAATTTTGGAACTATTCAGCAAGATGGCTGCGTCCATTGAAGCCCCTTTGGTTTCTTCTCAATTAAAAATATCACTTGAAACTGGTTTCCCTTAAGCGTGAGTCAGAAATTTGGTACATATTTTGTCACCCATGGGCCATGATGCAAAGTAAAATTTTGAGTAAAACTGGATAGAGAAATATTATAGTGTTTGTTTTTCAGAGCAGTTAGATTTTAAAATTAAGTAGAACACAGTCTAGCAGCAATAAAAGCCTTATCTGCCATTGAGTTAAAATTGAAGCTTTCAAGTCGCTACGGGTTCTTGGCGCGCAGCACAACGTACCCAAGTCTATGCTATGTTGCCGGGCACAGATAGGTGTGTGATGTGATGGGACGAAAGGGGTCCTCTCTTGAACTAAACCAGGCAGACAAAACAGTAACGATTCCTCCCTGTAATCTCCGACAGACAAATGACGAGAAATGAAAGATCCTGCATCAAAACCAGGAAAATGTAGCCACCATCAGAAAACTAATAAAATCTTAGACATGAGTATAAGCAATCATATTCCTTTTTTGTGGGCATTATTATATCGGACACAATAATTATGCTGCATTATAGTATACCAAGAAAATGGGAATCAGAACGGGTAACCGGTGCAGAGCATGCTGTGACCATCAGGAAGTGCACTTACACCTACACTTTCTTTGCCATTGTCCAGCGTTCTGTCACATAAGAATAGAATCCTTTGTCCTGGACTTAGAATAACTTTATGACAGGTCCATGAATGACCCTCAAATTTTGTAAATCGTTGGGATGGTTTAACAACCTGTAGGTTTTTCAAAGCTGTCCATAGTGCGGGAGTCATATATTTCTAGGGCATCACAATGGATCTACATTGATCTAAGTGTGGCAGGTACAGATTTTTCCTGTCTTGCCGACCCACTAACCTATTCAGACCTACACAAGTTGAGAAAATTAGTCGACAGAAAACTTTATGGCATTAATAATTATTATAAAAAATTACTTCGGGTATATGGGAGCGTTTTTTAAGTCTGCTAAAAGATTAACTCACATGTATACGATAATTGTACTTAATGTTGGCTTTCCAAAGTTGGAATTATTTTTGTCCTATTATCATAGACCAACACCTTCAAAATCGCAACAACAATTTCCCTTTATCTACATCCAAGAATTTTATTTATTAGTAGATCCACCGAGGTACAAACAAGCCGCATCATTAAATATCAAAATGGAAAAGATTGTCTACTGATGCTTTGCCAAACAATCAATCTAAGTACAGTGAAACCTGCGTAAGTTGGCCACCTGTGGTGCAGACATTTTTGGCCAACTTAGAGAGGTGGCTTAGGCACATAAATATTCAGGTGACAGTTTATCACAGAACCTAGGCAGAAACTTGCCTAGATTTGCAGGTAAATCGACAAATCAGAAGCTATTGACTAGATAGGCAAAAGCGTATTGTCTTCGTATTTTGTTCTATGTATTTTTAAACACCCACACGAAAAAGTACGAACACAAGGCCATCTTTTGCAGGTTATTTAGTACGAAAGTTGAACTGAAATATACAAATGTGTGGCCAAGTTCCAAGATAGACAGGTGGCCAACATACGAAGGTATTTGGTCGAATATTTGTATCCAATTTCCTTGGTGCTACTATATACTGGCCAACTTGACAGGTTTTACTGTATATTATATCGATACTTTGTTGGGGACGCAATAACTTGTAAACGGCTAAACCGGTCGATTTGACGACTTGGAAGAATTCTACGAAGAAAAACGCTATAGAAAAGCTGCACACGTAATCGGAAAAAGAAGCGTGGCACCTCCCATACAAAAAAAAAACATTCAAAATCTTAGGTATATTTTAAAAAAGAGCCGCCGAACTGATTGAGATAAAATTTTCATACAATATTTTGGTATTGGCGCTGGAGTTTTCCTGTGAAGATTGGACACAATTGGACAAAGGGGGTGTAAGCGCTATATTCTTAGACAGTCACAATCCCTGGTCACGGGCAAAGCCGAGCGGGTACAGACAGTACTGAGTAAAATGATGAAGTCAGTTGTAAGGTAAATTATCAGCTATCTGAGAGCCTTTGCCTTGAAATTTGCCTAAATTAAAAATAGTTTCGGTTAGGATGGTCTCTAAACGTCAAGACACATTTGTACAAAAATCTTAATTTCATTGTGACACTATACACGAAATGGGGTGGCTGGACATGCGAGTAGTAGTCCCAGTTAATGTATTTGAGGATCGAGTGAATAATGCAATCCGCTTAGTTAAACTCATCCGCGCTCTTTGTGTATCGGTCCATCTAGAGCAAAAAGGGAAGGCAACTATTGTATTCTACCCACCGAGCAGGCGTAGCCCTTTATTATTAACACGTTTTCATTTGTTTTAGGCGGGTTTTAAAGCCTGTATCGCATTGATAATGTGAAACTTTCGGCGTTAACGACTAGAAGGTGTCCTCAAGGGGGAGTCCTCTCGCCACTCTTATGGTCCCTTGTCATTGACGACCTACTCCGATCCTTGACTAATCTAGGGATTGATAGGATATGCCGACGACGCGACGTAGCAATCGTTGTCAGTGGCAAATTTAAAAACACGATCTCAGAAATACTGCAGCAGGCACTATCTATAGTTGAAAGATGGTGCAACAAAGAAGGTCTTTCTGTAAATCCTAAAAAGACGACTATCGTACCTTTTACCAGACGGAGGAAACTAATCTCCTAACTCGCCCCAATATGTATGGCGAAACCATTGAATTTTCACGGGAAGCCAAATATCTGGGAATCATCCTTGACAGTAAACTATCATGGAATCCACGAATAGAACGCATCGCAAACAGAGCCACCAAATCTCTTTGGATCTGCCGTCGAGTCTGCGGTAACAATTGGGGTATAAGACCCCGGATGATGTACTGGCTATATTCGCTTGTGGTAAGACCAGCGATCACCTACGCTGCCGTGGTCTAGTGGACAAAGACTAACGAAGTCACTACAGTCAAAAAGCTAGAGCGGATTCAACGTATAGCCGGAAACTGCATGACGGGCTGTCAACACTCCACACCGACCACTGCACTGAATGTCATCCTAGGCTGATTACCTATCCAAGTACACATTCAAATGGAAGCAAGACTAAGCATTCATCGCCTATTCCATTCGAATAATATCGACCCCTATTCCTATCATGGAGGTCACCTGTCTTTAATTGACACTATGGAGCCTGAAAGAACGTTCAGCATGCTTCTAGACGACATGTTACCAGAATATGGCTTTCATAAAAACTTCTCTATCACCATCCCGCCAAGGGAATAATGGGAAAAATACAAACCCAGACCCAGAATCGCCTCAAGCGAACTTTTCAGTCAGCCTAGGCAAGCACTCGTTCATATTCCAGGTTGAAGTCCTTACCATCAACCACTGCTCTAGAATAAATTTAAGTTCTAATACAAGTGGTAAAACCATATTTATCTTCTCAGAGCTGCTCTTAAAGCTCTGGGCTCATGTGTTATAAATTTGAAGCTGGTCCTAGAAACTTACATGGCTATCTACGAACTTGCAAAGATAAACCTAGTAATCCTACACTGGATTCCAGCCCACAGGGGCTTTGCTGGAAACGAAACGGCTGACTCACTGGCCAAAGTCGGCGCGACAACGCCAATCGTCGGACCTGAACCCTTCTGCGGTGTCAGTAAGGGATGCTTCAGGGAATACATTAGGAGCTTAACTCAAATCAAATCTAATGAACTCTGCCTTTAAATCTGACTATTATTACTTACTAATCTTACTAATCTCGACAAAAACGACTTAAGAATCCTGACAGGTATTATTACTGGCCATGGTCTTATGAAAAAACATCTTCACCTCAAAGCGTGAAAACTACTTGATAAATTTCAATGAAACTTTTTTTTAAATGTTTCTTAGGACTGCGAGTTGGTTTTTGGCTATATTGGTTATTACAACGTCCTTTAGGGCCGTTTTGGACCAACATGTTTCTTATGTCTTTTCTAAAATGCAATAAAAAAAATACGTCACGGTTGTTCCTGATCATGGTTCTGCTTTGTGGTAGTGGGTAGACACTAGACATCGGAAGCGTCCCTTTAACAGATGCAGTATAGTTTTCTCTGAGATAGAAAAGAGAAGCTTGCGTTGTGCAATTTAAGCCAATGCAATCAATGAAATTTAAACAAAAAATGCCAAGTGTTTTTCAAGTCGAACTGTATGACAATTAAGAGTGTGCAGAAATTGAAAAACATCAGAATCTGAAACAAGAGTACGACTATCATCTATCTATAGCTATCATCTGGGGCGCCAGGGTCAGAGGGGCGCCTTATCGCGACACTTAACCCCCAAAGTTATGTAAACGTCCATACAAAACTAGAGGTTCGCTAGTGTATATTTTTGTTGTTGGAGGGATGTTCGAAACAGACCACCATATCGGGCCCCTTTTCGTCTCTCTTGGTGGACAAATTCTAATAAAATTCATTTCTCTATATACATAGTCCATGCGATGGTAGACTTGTTGCAGTTTTAAAAATCCTCACATTGTACTCTAAAAATGTAGTTTCTCAAAATCTGTGAAGACTGTCGCTTTTATCTCAAAATATTTTTTCTCGTTCTAAGTTAATAGCCAATTCTCGTACTTCAACGAATCCCTTCATACCGTCCTATAGAATTCGAATACCGCAAAATATTTTGTTTACCTTAATCACTACCTCATAACAGAAAGAAGTAGGTATATAAAAACATCTACAAACCTACCCTACACTAATGCGAGTGTTCAACTCCCGAAAATGTCAAAGAATATCCTTTGCAGCTGCGAATATATTTGTCTTACATATTTGTATGCTTTCGGGATCTCCCAGCAATAAGTGAAAAGCTCCACTCAAATCGTTGATGTTGTTCTTGTTCATTTTTGTTCATCTTCTTTGGCCACCTTCATACCGTTCCTCTTCCTAGCTTTTATCCTTCGGGCAATTTTCTCTCGAAACAGAACATTCCAAAGAATCTATCTCAAGTTAGTGAACAATTTTTTTTGCTTTTTTATTTACTTTTCCCACAAACTTCGAGTGGGGATGGGCGAATGAGGCGGAAAAGTATATTTTTCACTTCTTCACCAATCCACCCAGCACCATCAGGTTCAGGACTTAGAAGCCAGGGATGGTGCAGGCAGCAAGCAGGATGTGTGTTCACAGCTTATTACGTTATTCTACAATCTTTCCATGATGGCTTCTTGAGAGAGAGATACTAATAAAACTTTATATCGGTTTCCTTACGGCATAAAAGTCGTCCTTATGTCATATATGAGTATACACACGGTGTTGGTGGTGTGTGCGTTTATGTAGGTATATGTCATCATCCTCTTTTATTAACATTGCATTGTGTGTATCCTTTTTTACAGACTCTGAATCTGAACGACTGCTGGCAGTCGGAGCAGGAGTATGTGTATTTATTTCACCCACTCTCGTTTGGTTTTCGTTTCGCCTTCGCCTCGTCTACTTTTGTTATCTTTTTAAGCTTACTGGGGGTATAAAGGGAAGACGGATGGGTCACACTCATTTATGGAGTGGGTGCAAGTACTATATGGTGGTTGTATTTCATTTGAACATATGTGCGATGCGAATTTCACAAGGACACACTGCTGACAGGATTTATTCACTTTCTAGCATCCTGTATGCGAGCACATTATTCGTTCTCGTTGCTGGCATATACAAAAAGGATGCTCTTCTCGTACTACCTGCCTAGTACTTGTGCTCGAGTTCAAAGTGGTCGTCGTGGTTGATGGTTAGCAGGCGTTGGCGTTGGCATCGGAGGTATGGAGATGGAGTTGTGAGCCTGATGGCGAAATTTTACAGTTTGCAACGCGTTGCAGGGTCACACAGCACAAACATACTACCTATTTAGCTACAAAGATAGCATCATCTGGCATTTATGTGGTGAAGTGGGCGTGAATGGGTGGTAAGCGGACAGCTGGAGGTGCAAATTAAGCCCGATCGCAGTTTACGGTAATGCCGTGAGATACTAATATTAGGGAAATGTTGCAGGTTACTGCTTCTTTTTTTTTTTGGTAGCAAGTGAATGAGCAAAGTTTTAGTGTGTGTTAGAGAACACACATACTTATACCGCTACAGCAGCATGTGCTGGGAAATTAATGGAAATTAATGTTTTCCAAAAGGAGCAACTTGAAAAGGTTTAGGTAAGGGAAAAGTTTCCAAGATTCCCTATATGTAGAAGATGCTGGCTATGTGGTTTTGAATGCTTAATTAAACGTGCAGCTTTTAGATGAAATAAGTTTCAAAGATTTGGAATTTTAAAGGAGCACAACTAGAAGGCGCACATGTTGGGTATATGTACATTATATAACATAGTGTTTAGTTGCCTTAGTGTTTTCCGTGTGTACTTGTTTTGATGTTGTATCCGTAAACGTGGAATTGAAATGCTTTCTAATGGAAATTGTATTTTTCCACCTTTTGTCAGACCTTGACATGAGTTTGTGCTATTTGATTAAATAGAACTTGGACAGATTTCGGTACATTTTTCAGACAATCAGTTTTCTTAAAGATAACAAATTTGACTTAAAGCCTAAACATTAAAATCCAGCAGTACCTAGAGTTTGTACTAAGAATAAGAATATGATACTCTGCGGACTCCTATAAGCTTTCCAGGGATAGCTAACCTGATCGTCAGCTCTCACCAATTCTATGTTCTTGATGCAGTCGATCTTCTCTAATATAGATTTTTGGCAGCATTAGACGCAGAAGACCTATAAAGACGACTTTTACGTAGAATTCATCGTTTTTCAAAATTGAATGGTGCTGGCATGTAACATCAGCCGCCGTCCGTAATCAGCCTCAGAAGTACAAAGTGAAGCGTAATAGTAAATGCCTTCGTCTTCTTATACACCAAATACATTTCTCATTCGTCTAATGGTTCTTTTCTCTGTACAAAAAAAAAAAACTATTATAGTGCAGCTGCAGAGTCCCAAGAGGCACTCTTCAAGACTGGCAGAGTCCAAATTTGTCGAAAATCCAAGAAAAGTGATAGGTACCTACAACGACCCGAGTTTAATAAATCTGGCGAAATGGGACCTCCACAAAAACCGACGGAGACAGCGCAAAACATTATCCGGGACGACAAACGAAGACATCGTTTAACGATGATCTACCCGGTTTACTGGTTTCTTAAGCGCCATCCAAAAATGTGTCTTAGATCAGCTGAGGGAGTCTCAAAAGACACACTGTCGACACTTAAGAATCGGTTAGTATATTGTCATTCATTTCGTGGTCTCAAGTTGTTAGCGCTGGCATTTGAAACCTGTCAAACTCAGCTGTCATTTGAAGTTTCATATAATAAAGGGTCTGCCAAATAACTTGTTTGTTTTTGAAAATGCTATAAAAAAAAACTACTGAATATTTTCTCAAAATTTCTTTTTTTATTTGAAAGTACAATCCTTCCGGTAAATAATGGAAAATAATTTCATTCAAATGGCTGCCTCGGCTGGCCATGCAGTAGCCTACACGATCGGTCCAATTTTTAAGCACATTATCGATTGTGTGCAGCTGTATTTCACCAATGGCTTCACGAATATTGTCCTTTAAAGCGTAAATTGTCTCCGGCATGTCGGCGTAACACTTTATGTTTTACGGCACCCCACAAATAATAGTCCAACGGTGTCAAATCGCAGCTCCGCGGTGGCCAAACGACATCAGCTCTGCGGCTGATAATGCGATCTTCAAAAACAGGGCGCAAAACATCGAGTGTAGCTTCGGCTGTGTGGCACATAGCGCCGTCCTGTTGAAACCAAATGAACCAATTGGACTTTGTATGGCGTCATACCAAGGTCTTTATGCAAAATTCGTCTTAATGATGTCTCCGAAATGTTCAATTGTTGAGAACGACGGTGAATTGATGTTGATGGCGCTTCACGCACACTTTCTGCCACAGCAGCAATTTTCTCGGGTGTACGCACTGTTTTTGGCTTTTCACGTTTTGGTTTATCAATGAGGATGAAAGTTTCTTTCACTTTTTTCGCAAGATGATGAACGTACGGTGCTGACGGTGCTTCTCTTCTTCCAAAATCCGTACGCTATTTTCGCACACATTCTGCAACATTACCATGATTTTCAAAGTAATGTCGCAATATTTCCCAGCGTTGTTCAAGCGTATACACAACCATATTCGTTCAGCGGAAGGATAAAACTAATTATCTGTCAAATCAGACATGAGCTAAGTGTTACCATTCGCGAAATAAGCACTAGTTGAAAAAAAAAAAAACGTTAGATGGCGGACCCTTTAGCAAATGATTTGAAAGACTGCGTAAAAAGTCACTCCTGGTCCTGACTATGGGCCTCAACAAATTTTGCCACAATAATAGGATTAGTGAGCAGTCGCAGAAAAAGTGAGACAATATCCATCAGGGTAGCTTATGACCGCAATCAGATACCTAGGCACGATGATCGACGCAAGGCTCACTTACAAAGTATACACATTGAAAGAATATGCGCCAAAGCTGCTCGGATGAGTTGTGCTTTGCCCAGAATAAAGACGAATATTGGACTATGGCAGCAAAGGCGCCTAATTCTGTCAAGGTTGGTGCTATCCATCTTAATGTACGCGCTGCACCCATATGGTCTAAAGCAATGACCATTAAGTCTTATGCAAGAAGGTCAATCGACTATGTGTACTGAGAGCATGCTGTGCTTATCGGACGGTATCAGATGATGCTTTATATGTCATTGCGGGAATGCTAACAGCGGATATCTTAGCCAATGAACTAAGGAGGACCTACGGCTACGGCTACGATGCCAAAATGCGTGATCGTCGAAATTCAGCCAAAGATATCAGGCTGAAAGAAAAAACAGCGAAGTATTAGAACTTGGCAGTTGGAACCAAGAAGATGGATTCATGGTCTTATTCCGGATTCAGAAATGGATGGACCAGCAACACGGACAAGTATACTTTTACCTTAGCCAACTTCTGACTGGACATGACTTCTTCCAAGGGTATCTGAACAGTTTTGGGTTCTATGAATCTCCTACCTTTTTTAAATGTATAGATGCCATGAAAAATGCGCAGCACTTATTTTTTTAGTACCCACGTTTTTGTGTAGAATGCATAGAAATAGAAAAGATAATTGGAAAAGTACCAACCCCGAGAACATTTTGCAATATGGGACGCGCACGCGGTAAAGCCGGTTACAGCGATATCATAAATAAACTTCATCAGCTGAAAAGAGTCAGAAAACATATAACCCTGCTAAATACATCCTGCTAAACCGACCCTCCCCACCCCCGCGATTAAATGCTTGTGGGATATGCCGCCGGGTCGCATTTTAAAAATATAGGTATCGAATCGGCCAACAGCACCTTCAACAAATCTCCGGGTTATTGACAAAAAATGTATGTCTGAATATTCAGCAGAGACCCTAGACTGCTACAAAGCAGATACATATAATTATTGCTGTAAGAAGAAAGCTTCAATTTGCATTTGCTATAAGCGAAGGATATTCTTCATTTGATTGCATGATAGGTACTGTTTCAATATAAGTTCTTCGACAAAATATTATGAACTAAGTTTGGTTTATTTTTGGGCACGTTTGGGTTGATGTTTTTGGAGAATAAGCTAACTTTACGAGCTATGAGTATGAGACGCGCATTGTTCGAGTCCCAGCCAGGGTTGTCAGGTTTTAAAAACCGGAATCGCCAAAAGTAAAATATAAAACGCCAAAAAATCGCCAAATTTCAAAAGTTTCCACTCTCCAAATTCAAAAACCATAAAAATCAAACGAATTAGTGCAACTCGTAATTTTTACGTAAAAAAAAACTTAATGCAAATTCCCCAAGCTCCTGAAACTCTGACTGTCCTATTGTCATTTTGTACACCTTGTTCCAAAACTTCAAAACGTCTTCTTCGGGAAATTTCTATATAGATGAAATTCATGTTGATGTGATTCATTTGACTAATTGACAGAAATTAATTTTTTTCACTGAGCCTCAGTATGTTTATAAGCTTTTGGGTGGAATCAAGCTTACAATTATTAGACTTTTAAAACAAGGCCGCAGTAGGCTTAAGCAAACGCCTGGCTAAAAATATCCCAAAGAAACCAACGGTGTGTTGCAGTCAGACAATCTTTTTCACATTTCTCTTAGTAAAACAAGAATTAAATCGTTTACTTGCTCCTTAACTTCATTCACATGCTCTGTGCTACCACTGTTTTCTATTGCGATTCTTTCAAAATCCGACCCTAAATCAATATCTTTTCAATCTTTATAGTTGTCTTCACTCGTTACTAATTTTAATATTTCGTCACAGTTATCACAAATGTAAGGTTTTTAGTAAAAATTATAAAAAAAAAGAAAAATATGAGGATTTTTTAAAAAAAAAAATTAAATCGCCAAAGTCTAAAAATATCGCCTTTTTTTGGGTGCGTCGCCAAACCGATTTTCGTGTAGCCAAACTAAATTTCAAATCGCCACATCTGACAACCCTGGTCCCAGCTCTAGCTATAAGGAATTAAGTACGCATTGGCGTAGCTAGAACATTTTTCTGGGGTGTTCCAGCCAGCATGATGGAAGAAAATGTCTCCCTGCTTTTAGTCTCATTACTTACTTAGGTAACAGTCCAGTGTGGACCTGGGCCTCAACCAACACGCTTCTCCAGTTAGCACGATCTTTGGCTCTAGTTGCGCGCTCCAAGTTGGTTAAAGTACCTTTCCACTTGTGCGCGTCACCTAAAGCGAGGTCTGCGTTGGCCTTCCCGGTTCGGATTAGAATCGAAGATTCTTCGGGCCGGAGCGTTTGTGTCCAATCGCTCTACATGGCCTAACTATCTTAGTCGACCAATACGTATTTTTCTGAACAGCTCATAGACTTTTCCTCCAAAGCCCGTCAATGCAAATGGGAACGAAAATCAGTCGAAGAATTTTTCTAGGCATATTGCTACACTATAATTATTGGTGATTTTTTGCGCTGATTGCTGCGATAGGGTCTGCGATTCTCAGCTGCTTGGAATGCTCCAACTCCGAGAAGAGGATTTTTTTTTTGACAAACCCCCCTGCAGCACTTCCAAATAACACCAGTTTAGCCATGCACTTAGGTTGTTATTATTTTTTAATTAATCTAATGAAACACAAAACTGATTACCCGCTACAACATGAATCACTCCGCATATCTATATCGGTAAACCATGCTTTTAACATGAAAATTCACTTAAATCCTAACTACAAGAGTCGGCGATATACCATCAAATTTGCACAAGGTACACCAGTCGTCCGCACCTCACTATCCAACCCATTATCCATTAAGTGTATATGCATCCCCTGCCCCAAACCACCCTACACAATGTTATTGCAATTGATTAAATTTAATTACAAATCGATTTTCTCGCATAACGCATTGACCACATTGATTGAGCATATTATATCCTTCACTCTTATATACCACCCGCAGCTGTGTACAATCGCATGCAGCTATTATACTAGCATACCTAGAAACACTCTCGTAACAATAATAATTAATAACAGCACGCCAACCACTGCCAGCAACGAAACGTCACTGGATAATCCGCCCAAAGTACTCTAGCATCGACACGACTGACTTTTTTGCTGAACCAAAATAATAACAATAAATGGCGTTGGCCATATCGCGAGTAAGTATTTAATAATTTTGCATTTCAATGTGTGTCCACGGGTATGAGAAATGGCGCCCAACGAAGGGACCGTCACCTCCACTTGCCAAATCATTATCGCTGTGGATGCAGCTCATTCGCGGATGAAGCGTTCGTGAACCAGTGCAACTGTTAATGCAGTTAAATGCAAACATGTGGTCAGGAGCGAACAACAGACTGGAAAAATAATAACAGCTGAGGTCAGAACGCGTACAGAGAGAGAGTGGTGAAGGATGCGTATATCAGGTCGTGGAGGTCGTGTTGTGCACTCCAATGTACACAAAATGGAGTTCAGCACATCCAATTGGGGCGGATTGTAGTGAGAAGTCAGTCTGCTGACTGTAGCCAGTGACCTACTTGTATACGTGCGGCTAATGAGCTCGCATTTAATTTTCACGCATCGAAAATTCCTACAATACTATACATATAAATATTTTTTTTTATTTATTTTTATTTACGCTCAGATATGATTTTTCGAGTGGGGCTGCTGCTGCTGCTGTTGGTGCGAAAGAGCATTTATTTGATTTTAAATAAAAAACTAATTATATTGGAATTTATAATTTAATTAATTTCGATTGCGATTACCATACCGCGGATTTTGTAAAACAGAACGTCGAGCACCCACACATATGGTGGAGGTATAAAGTGGTGGCGAGCTATATACACAGGGAAGGCTATAAAATGATAATTGCTGAGTGGAAGCGATAGGCTTTAAAATTTAAATTTCGTCTAAAATATTGATTCAATTCATTTTGGTTAATGGATGTGGACAAATGGTTGAAATAGCAGCTATTGGTCAAAAAAACAGTTTTAAATTATGGTTAT
This sequence comes from Cheilosia soror, assembly GCA_949372485.1. Lineage (NCBI taxonomy): Eukaryota > Metazoa > Arthropoda > Insecta > Diptera > Syrphidae > Cheilosia > Cheilosia soror. The sequence continues at coordinate 30,685,964 of OX443561.1, read as the reverse complement.
AGACTAACAACTCTGCTTGAAAATTTCCAGAGACAGGGACTTACGGGACAAAGCCAAACAATACTTATATTGTACTTCTAGCATAAGCAGATACATATACCTTAAAAGATGATGGAGCAATCTGCTCACTGCAATCGAATATCAAATGGCACGCGGTAGTACCCCAACCAAGCTCTCTACACGAACAAACTCAGGCTGTTTCCGACCCCCCTCTAACTTCGAAACCAATTGGGCCAAAAACTTCAAACTTTTTATAGTCCTCTAAGTCTATTTCAGGTATTACAACATCAGGTATTACACCGAGTTAAACGATTATTACCAATGAAAGCGACACATTGACTAGTTTTGGAATAATTTAATTTAATTTAGTGGAAATAATATTTTCATTCATACAAAAAACTGTTTGATTTGTTACCTAATTTCGGACTTCTTTGGCGTACATTTAGATCTCATTACTTTTCGTGACATACCATAGTTGCACACATACATTTTTTTTCTATATAACAAAACTTGGCTGTTTTTTTTCCACTAATGTTTATCTGGTGTGATCAATATCAAACCTATCCTTTCAATATCCTCTGACGTTTAGACGGAAACATGTTGCCCAAAGTCTAAAGTGTGGACTGAATGACAAAGAAACGGAAGGTAGACTGCTACGGTTGCCTTATCCTTTTTCTAACTAACAATCGATTCACTGACTTTTGGACAAGCAGCAAAGCAGACTGGTTAAATCAGCCACCTCTGCTACGCATCAGTCTCCCTCCCTAGTGATGACCGCGTCAGAGGCAATAGGCAGGGGGCAGACTGTTACGGTCGCCCTCCACCTTGACCCGTAGACTATGCCGCAACCAGGTGAATGAAACTTATAAAAGATTTGACTGCCTCAGTCACTACCAAAAACCCTCTCAAAGAGGTAGGATACTCAAATTCGCAAATTACAACAGAATTATTAAGATAACGCCCGGCACAAAGAACTGTTTAGGGCACTTCCCCCCCCCCCTCTTGTAGTATCACAATGGAAAAAAATTATGGTCTAAGTGTGTCCCCTTTGTGACAGCCACCTTACCTAACCTAACCTAAGGTTAACATTGAACTTTTCATAAATTTGTTTAACATACTTCTTCCCTATCTCGTGAGCTCTAACTCAATTTCGAGAAAGCAAATTTTTTAACAAAATAAATTGCCAAACAAATTTCGAACAGAAAAATTGGCACGTCAGGTCTATTAAGGCCTAGCTAAAAAATAAAAATAAATAAATAGTTAGCGAAACAATTCAAAGAAACCCTAGGCCTATAGCTTCTCACAACCATTCGCTTGTGTGAGTTTTTATTTTTTATTATTATTACACAAAACATCCCGATAGACGTTATAGTAAAGTAGACCAAACAAATAACATCAGAGCATGGGCAGCTTTGATCTGAATGAAATCAGAAAACCCTGGTTGTCAAAACAGGTGAATCAGAGCGGCGCCTCCTGGAGCTTCTGCAACATACCGACGCGACGTCTGTAGGTAGCATAGAGATGTAATGGCAAAATCAAAAAGGCCTTTTAAACGAGCTTCATAGGATTGTCAAGATGAATGATGAATTACAAAAGAATCAATCCTCTCACAAAATTGTCAATTCGTTCGGACACAATCGTGCTTTCAATTTCAATAGACAGAGAGAGACTCATGGGTCCAATATTGGCTTTGTATTGGCTTGTCTGTTTTCAACATACCGACATACAGACGGGCAGACGGCCAGACAGACGGACATGGCTAAATCGATTCAGAATGTGATCCTGATTCAGAATATATATCTACTTTATATGGTCTTCGGTGAATCCTTCTTGGCGTTACACAAGCAATGGCAAAGTGAATAAGTATGTACCTATCGTCCTGTGAAGGGTATTAAAACGTAACCACTGAAAGATTTGCACTTATTGCTGATTTACGAATGCGGTAATTTTATCTCATTTACTATCATAAGCAACAAATAGAGAGGCAGGGTTTGAGATAGTCATGTGCTTAAATCATCTGATGCATTCAAAGACCTAACATCAGCATACGTCTTCATATAAAGAGACAAAGACGACAAATAGTGCGACCAGAAGAAGTTATTGCTGTTGTGGAGCGCAGTGTTGAAGGGAATAGGAATGAGTCGATCCAACATAGTACAAACAGCAATTTGAGCTATTAAGCTATGATTTTACGAAAATATGACTTAAATGCTTATAAGATCCAGCTTGTGCAAGAGTTGAAACCGCGCGGCTATTTTAGGCGTGTCGTAGGTTCGGTGAATGGGCCGAACATTTTGTATCATCATTTTCGACGCAAAATTTTATTCTCCGATGAGGCCCATTTATGGTTAAATGGATAATGTAAACAAGCTAAATTGCCGAATTTAGAGTGAAGAAAACTCAAAAGCTTTTGTCGAGATGCCCTTACATCCATAAAAACTCATTGTTTTTTGTGCTTTATATGCTGGTAGAATCATCGGCCCATATTTCTTGAAGGACGATTCTGGCCAGAATATTACCGTCAAAGGAGAGCGCTATAGAAACATGCTGTCTGACTTCTTCGCTCCTCAGTTGATTGGTATTGATGTGACAGAGCTTTGGTTTGAACAAGATGGCGCAACATGCCACACGACACGCAACATCATCAATTTATTGCGGGAAACATTTGCTGTGCGCTAAATTTCGAGTAATGGACCTGTGAATTGTTTTCCGCGATCCTGTGATCTCACACATTTAGATTACTTTAATTTGGGGTACCTGAAGTTCCTAGTCTATGTCGATTATCCAAAAAGATTGCACGATTTGGAAGTCAACATTCGCCGTGTTATTGCCCCAGTTGCTCGATAAAGTTGTGGAAAATTGGACCTCACGATTGCGCTTCATTCCAACTAGCCGTGGCGCACATATGTCCGAAATCATTTTTAAACAGTAATGGCATAAAATTATCTAATATTATATATAACTTTCGAGAGGTATTCGAATCAGACCACCATTGCTGAGTCTCTTTTCGTCTCCCTACCAAAGAGAGGCTCTCTGGACATCTTCACTGAGTTCGATTCCCAGTGTTAACGCTAGCATCTGTTTATGTGAAATCTGTCTCATCCAATGAGACTCGACCCAATGTTTTCCCAAGATCCTCATTCTTCTGCCAGCCAAAGCTAGACACTAACACAATATAAGTGCCGCTGTCTCAGATTGCTCCAGGCATAGCTTACAAGTATCATCCTCTCTAAGGCCCATCTTCCTTAAATGATAACCTGTAGTTAACGCCACCACCCATTTCAATGTTCCTCGACAGGTGGCCATTGTATTGCCATTTTAGCTTGTCTACATTGTTCCACGGTTGACCACCTTCCCAAGTGTTCTGCCGTCATCAATTTGTGAATCAGCTGTTCTACCATTCCTCTAGCAATTGGAGAGAATGGTTCTGGTCCCAGCAACTTTTCAGCTGACTCCTGTTTTGCAAAGTCAGTGTTACCTGATTTTTAGATGATTTTTTTCCTTTCCATAACACGCACCTTTGTTATACCATCCATAGGCATATTCAGCTCCCTAATCTCCTTTTTGACAAGCTCCAGGATGCTTCTGTGTCCACAGATGGTACCCTATTGTGCCATTTCGCATCTCGATGCAGACGAAGTGCTGTTAGGGCCGCTGTTTTCTTAATAAATAAGTCTAGCGGTAAGATCCCTAGGATTACTTCCAATGCTCATGTCGGTGTTGTGCGTATTGCACCTATAATTCCTATACATGCTAAACGCTGGACCCTATCCAGATGCTTCTTAGCAGTCTTCTGGGAGGCTTTCGCCCACCATACAACCGAAGCGTAGGCGATGATGGGTCTAGTATAATCATCGTATATACATCCAGTATGCATCACCTAGGAGAGAGTCCCCACCTCTGTCCACACACGCACGTTTGCCCTGATGTAGTAGGTACCCTTTTTGCCTTCCGGATCTTCTCCTCAACATGATAATTCCAAGTAAGTCCAGTATCTAGGTGTACTCCCAGATACTTAACCTTCTTGGTCGTTGTTAGTTCCGATCCGAAAAGTGTTAAGGACTGTAATTTTCCTCTTCCTAGTGAAGATTATTAGATCTTTTTTCTCCGCATTAATGGAGAGTCCTTGTTAAAGTTCCAGACACCACCGCTCAACATAAATACATAAAGAAGCTAATATCGTAAACAATAACAAGTGTTTTATTTCATATTGGATTTGTATACCTCTAGGGTTAGTTAAAAATAAAAGAACACTTTTTGTTATAAATATGTATACATAAATTTAAATCTAATGTTAATTCGAAATATGTCCAATTTCTTTACTAAATTTTTTTTAAATGTCCCTCACAAATACTTACCTCCGCAAATACAAAATTGATTTACACGCGCGTTGTCTAATCTAACTTAAGTGCGTAAAATAAACTTTCTGGCGCATGTTTTCTGTTTGAGAGTGAGTATCTCAATTGTAGGTACTAAGAGAGATAGGGTGCGAAAAGTGAAATGTAAATTAAATTGAGAATATACGGTATAAAATGCTATCTCTGCGCACATTTAAAAAACATTTTCGCTGTTCGTAGTGAAAAATACTATAGTTGCACTTTCCCTCTCTTCTTTCGCAAATAAAATGTTAAGTTCCGTTAAACTTTGGGCATCCTACCTATCCAACAATCCATCACCATGCAGTAGCTGTACGTACCTACCAGAAAACCTTCATACGGGTTTGAAAATTTATCTTCATCCTGACCTCATTCCATGCAGCATATTCGTTCCCTCATTCTACTACAGTATTACCTCTTTTTTGGCACGATGTCATCCAAATTTGCACTCCCCTAAAAACCAACGGCACTGTGTGTGCAATTTTGCCGGAGAATCTTCATTATTGCGAAACACTTGCCATTTTCCCTGGTATATACCACACCATATGTCATTATATGTGTACGTTGGCTTATGATTGGTACCCGTGCTTCCAAACATCCCCAGGAATTGTTTAAATTGTTGCCAACAATTCCCAATGCAGATAAAATTACGCTGTGAACGAGTGTGCATTGTCGCACCCCACCTGCCCCACCCCCCACGTTTTAATGAAGACACAGCGCAGCACCTGAAGTTGGCTTCCATCAGGATGATTTGTAAATTATAATAACAAATAACACAGCAACACCAACGCCCTTAAAGGCAGATTGAGCAACAGCAGCAATAACAATCCCTCTCCTGAAGAGGGGGCCAGCTTTTGATCGACGACGCAGAGTGCTGGAGCACATCCGTTGAGTGTGCCGAATGCTGATGGTTGCGTATAGCTTAAACGCCTGGGGGGCCAAGCATCTGCGTTGCTGAAGCTTTCAAATATATGAGAATTCATCGTAAAGTTCCCGTTTCAGCCCCTTCCCGCATGGAGACACAACCCGTGATATGGTAAGGGTGTGGTATTAAGTATTTTGTAGCGGGTGGCGCTGACGTTCCTTCGTATCAAGGATGTAATGACTTGTTAAGTAGGTGGCGAGCCTTCGTATCGTATCTTACGAGAAAAACACAGTTCCTCGCATATACATCAGCAATCAATCTTCCCACTCCAGTTGCAGCTGGAATTGTAATTAACCGCTTACCTACCAATGTGTACTCATATGCAACACACATCACCACCTATGGGTTACAATTGATTCGTTCATTATGCTCCATGATCCTCGGTGAGCTGTCCTGATGCAAAATGCCTGTTTGCTTATGTCAAACATTTAATGGCACAACATGATTAACATCAGCTCACGTAGTGCGCCCCACCGCCCCATCGTACATCCTTCGCCAATATCCTGCTGCATGATTTAAATTATATTCTCCAGGCGTAAGTCCTGTGTTCGGCTTGACTGGCTCATCAAATATTGATTCCGTGGCCTTATGCCATATGCATTTCATATGATGCGTGTACCTCATTATATCCCGAATGTGTAATATTCCTGTTAATTATATAAGTGTGTCCTGCAGATGATGCGTACAAATTTGGCTTGTGTCACACTCATGCATCTATCACGAAATTGTGGACTCATTCATATATCCTGCGAGCTATATTGTTGCATACACAGGCACACTCAGCCAGGGATGCAATATCTTGGGGGGTTGTGGTCAGTTTGTGTATACTAAATGTATCCCCATTTGCAATGATTAGCCCATTTAATTGCAAATTAAGTGAAGAATAAGGATGCGTGTACAAAGGGCATGGTCACAGTGCAATAAATTCATTTTGTGATTTATGCACTCGTCGATTGACAGATTGGGGTAGGATGTAGGTAAACCCTTTTTTTGCGCTGGTAGTCCACGGCAGGAGTAATTAGATGGACAGTTTCTCATTATTTTATGCAAAATTTATTTAACTGTGCTGGGGATTTTCGGTTACAAATTTTCAGACAACAAAAGGACATTTAATTACTCATTCTCTGGGAGCGGGAGTTTCATTTTGTTTTCCTGCAAATATTTTCCAACTGGACATATTTGTTTGAGGATTTTTTTTTGCTTGTTAAAAAAGTTAAGGGCATAAAAAGTGGTACGCAGACTACTAATTTATTCTGTCGTCAAAAAGGACATTCAGTAGAAGTTATAAATAAAAGAGCACACAGAGGAGATGGAGGAAAAAAATTGCAAAAAAAAAAAAAAAAATACAAAAGTTTTAAGGAACCAAACCGCATGACTGGTGAATAATGAGCTTTTGAATAAGAATGTCCAGAATTTGCGTATGAGGGGAATGGTTAGAAGTCCTTTATATACTTAAACCATTTTTAAAATTGTAAAAAAAAAAATCTATACAAGAGTTGTGCGAATGCGAAGGTTTTTTTTTTTTAATTCGATGGACAATTTTATGGTATTAATGATGAGACATTATTTTGGGCATACCGTTCCAGGAACATTTCATTGCAATGGTCTACACTGCCCCGAGATGGAGATAGGCGTTAATTTAGTACATACTGCAAAAGTTTACTCGTCCTTTTGAGACGTGATGTGATGTCCTCGCGGTTGTTAAGTGCACTGATAAGTGATGAGAATTTGTTGTCTGTCTTTGCGTTCATATGTCGCATGTCAAAGGACTAATTGTTTAAGTTCCTCAGCACAATATGCAAGAACGAACTATTCAACATGGACGATGATTTAGTTAAATTTGCGTCCATCACCCGACCAAAACGAAGGAAAGATAGCGATATCTAAACTTAAGTCGAATAAGGCTGCTGGAACAGATGGCCTACCGGCCGTGCTGTTTAAAACGGCGGGAAGTAAATTTATAAGGAGCATCCACCAACTTATTTCAGCCAAAGAAAGTATGACCAATGAATAGAGCCCAGCATCGAGAGCCCCATTCACAAGAAGGGTGTTGGGAACTCCAAGGACAAAAAGACAAAACCAGTCCGAATTCAATGAGGTGTATTTCAAGACAAAAGAATATTTATATAATGTATAAGTATAAAGGTTAAGTATAAGACTTAAGTATAATAGATAGATTATTCACCATAGGGTGTTATATTTGTAATGAGGAATTGCCAGTATTACATTTTCAACAAAGGGAAATACTCTTAACTGCGCCAATTACAAGGAATAAGCCTCCTGATGAATATAAGATCCTGTCGGCTGAACTGTGTATAGCCGGATCGGCCTACATCAGTACGGTTATAGGCCAGTAAAGTCAGCAGTCGACTAAATCTTCACATGCCGACAGATCTTAGAAAAAACGCTGGAATTCCAGATCGATACATGCACCACCTCTTTATCGACTCCAAAGTCGCTTTTGATAGCGTGTGTGGAGACGAATTATACAAAGAAATGTCAAATTTCGGTATCTTTGTCAAGCTCGCCCGTCTGTACTCGTGATGACGATGGAAAATCTCGCTGCTCCGTCCAAATGGGAAAAACACCACGCAACCCTTTGCTGTCGGAAAAGGCTTATACGACAAAGTCATGCGCTATCATGCAACTTTTTTAACGTCAGCTACAATTATTCGTAAGTCCGTTCAACTACAAAAATACTTGCATATGAAGATGTTATTGATATTATCGTGTGGCGCGTTTGTAAGTATTGAAATGGAGGCAGCGAAGATGGGTCTGGCTGTTAATTATGATAAAACGAAGTACATGTATGTTATCATCGAGAAAAGACTCTCAACATCGGCGACTCGGGCGAAACAGTGGACAGATATAACATCGAAGTAGTTAAAGACTTCGTCTACCTAAGATCTACTCTTTCTCGGCGTAGAAATCAAGCGAAGAATCACTTTTGCTAGTCGCTTTTTCTTCGGGCTAAGAAGGCATCTAAGAAGAAAAGCCCGATCGCACAGAAACAAGGAAATATTGTACAAGAAATTAATCATTCCTGTCTTCAGGATGAAAACCTCTTAGCACGCAGAAGAGAAAGAATCGTCGAGTGCAGTTTGTATCGATGGAGCGTGGAGAAGAAGATTCAATGACGAACTCTAAGGGCTATATAGCGACGTTGACCTGGTCAGAAGGCTCAAAATATATAGCGTTTGAGTTCGCTTGGTCACGTGGACCATATGGACCAGCAACTCACCAGCTGAACGAGTCTTTGAGGCTATACTGCTGAGGGACAACGAAGCAGAACACCACATCAAGTGGCACGCACAATTGGGGAACCAAATTAGTGTGTTCACGTAGCTATAGGGGCCGAGCTGTCTGGGAGGGGATTATTGGTTGAAGCCTTGGTCCACCCGGACTGTGAGCGCCATTAAAAGTAAAGTAAAGTAAGTAGGTAAGCACAATATGTAACGATTCTCAAAATTTAAATTTACACATCTGGATCTAAAATAACTGAAGGTAAAGCCTCGAGAGCTTTTTTTTTCTACCGAACTGAACCTCAATTTACCTATCTCTGAGGGTTTTTTTTAGGCAGAAATTATGACTATACACGCCATCTTGCAGACTTGAAATGTGATAGACGAGATAGTTTATATAGTCAGTAACGCAGCAATAAAATCCTTGTATACCTTTCCTGTGGACTGTCTGAGGCCGTACGCGGGAGGTATAAGCTGTTTTGGTCACCCTTTACCGTAAATATGAAAGAAATTTCTGCAGTCGCTTTTAGTCCGCCTTAACCATTCCATCCATTCCATTCCATCCATTTTATTAAAAAATAAATTTTGCATGCATTAACAAGGTTTCCATCCCCTGGCCAACCTTCACCATCCTCTCACTTATGTGGTATCACAATGGATCTACATCTCTTGTGTCTTTCTAGATAGCAACCTAATCTAACCTAACCCTATCTGAAGATCTGCCATAGTAGGGATAGGTCAGCGACTTGACCTCGGTTTTGGATTTCAAGTTGATGTCGGATCCCACCATCAGTGGGGACTGCTCATCTTTGAATGCCAAGTAGGTTAAGTGAATGTTTTGCGGCCAAGCTCCATATGGAAGCAAGCAATATTCGAGGCTTGGTCTACACCAGAACGGAGGAGTTGGTATAACAGCAACTTGCGATAAACGGTTTCTTCGAAAATGAGCAAGGAGTGGCCGTTACAGTCAATGGCGATCATTATTGGGCCATGTTGAACGAATTTTTGTTCACAAAATTGAAGAGGAGGATATTGGCAACATTTGGTTTCAACAGGACGGCGCTACGTGCCACACAGCCGAAGCTACACTCGATGTTTTGCTTCCTGTTTTTGAAGATCGCATGAGGCGATCAACTGGAACTGAGGTCAAACATATCAGGAGTGTAGAAGATCTTAAGCAGTTATAGACTCTTTTTTTAATTGTACTTGAAGTATAAATATGTTGCAAAACTTAAATGACCTCTGTGATCCAAATTGTGTGAATGACTGTAATGAAGTGTATGTTGGTTCTAATTTCTGTAGTTCGATTTCAGACTTGACAATTGTGCATCAAAATATAAGAAGTATGAGGATGAATTTTGATAATTTCTGTGCTCATCTAGAAAATTGCTTTGATACTCTACCTCAAATTATTGTTTTAACAGAGATCTGGATTTTTAATCACGAAGTTACAAATTTTTCCTTGCCGGGCTATCTTGCGTATCCAAACTGTAATGAAAAGTATCCATCGGGAGGCACGATTGTTTTTGTTAAAAGTGATCTTGAAGTAGAGGACTCATTTGCACCAAATATTGAAAGTGCTGATTGTGTTGTTATAAAATTAAAATTGGGTAAGAATTTGTCAGTAACTTTTGTTTGTGTATATCGACTGCAATTTGTGCATAGCAATGTTTTTCTTAACGATCTTGAAGGTTTACTGTGCTCTGTTAATTGTACGAATGTCTGCTTAGTGGGGGACATAAATATCGACATACTTAATCTACCAAGAGAATGTGATGACTATATGCTTCTGGTCTCATCATTAGGCTATCGGTCGCTCATAAATCTCCCAACGAGAATAAGTGATACGACAAAATCATGCATAGACCACTTTTTTCTTAAAACCAGCGATTTTACCAGCATCCAACCGTATATCTTGCAACTAGGTATAACTGACCACCACTCTATTGGTATTGCTTTAAAAAATATATATAATAACGCTTCTGACAGGACTACAAACCAATCTCTTGTTGGTCGCAAAGAAGAAACCCTTAGAATTGATTTTCCCAAACTGAATCAGTGCCTATCTTTAGAACAGTGGGATTCTGTGTATAGTTCTGACTGTCCTTCTAGTGCCTTCTCAGTTTTCTTAGAAAAACTTAAAAGTTACATAAATGACTGCAAACATTTAAAGAAAAGAAAAAAGCTCAACACAATTAAGCCCTGGATCACTGAAGGAATTTGTAAAGAAATAGAGCAAAAAAATAAATTTTATTCAAAAAATAAGAGCAGGTTGAACCAGCCATCAATTAAAAAGGCATATAAAGAGTTACAAACTAATGTACGCAACAGCATAAATAGACAAAAAGTGGAATATTATAGCAACGCATTTGCGGAACATCGGCATAATCCTAAGGAACAATGGCGTATTGTCAATAATATATTAGGAAGAGAAAAAAATCAGTCAGATTTAAAGGTTCTTAGATTAGGCGATAAAATTGCAACTAGTGACGTGGATTTAGCAAACGAAATGAACATTTTCTTTAAAAATGTCGCCGAAAAATGTAAACCAGATGTGTGTATTCAATTAAATGACAACAATAGGAGACTTCTGCTTGATAAAACAATTTCACACTCTTTTTACTTCGGACCCGTTAGTAATTCAGAACTTCTAGCTTTCATTAACAGTTTGAAATCTAAAAACTCATGTGGGATAGATGGTATCAGCAATGTGGTGGTTAAGAAAATAGGAAAGTCAATTCTGAATCCATTAACACACATTGTCAATCAAAGTTTCCAGTGCGGAGTATTTCCTGAGTGCCTTAAGACTTCTTTAATTATTCCAATTTTTAAGAAAGGAGACGCGAGTGATCCTAACAACTACAGGCCAATATCCCTGTTATCAGCTTTCTCTAAGATATTTGAGAAAATCATAGTTAGTAAAATGCTCAACTTTTTTGAAAAAACAAAATTTTTGAATAAGTCCCAATTTGGCTTTAGAAAAGGCAAGTGCACTGAAGATGCAATAGTTGATTTTTTGAGTAGAATATACAAAGGATTAGATAATAATCAAAAAACAGTCGGTATATTCCTGGATCTCACAAAAGCCTTTGACTTGGTTAACCATGAAATACTACTGCAGAAGCTATGTAATGCTGGTTTTAGAGGCAATATAATTGAATGGTTTAAGACCTACTTACTAAATAGAAAACAGCGAGTAAGGGTAAATGGTTTCTTAAGCAGGGAAGAGGCGTGTTCGAACACTGGTGTTCCACAGGGATCAGTTCTAGGTCCAATACTTTTCCTTGTTTATATAAATTCAATATTTAGCCTACCTGTGAAAGGACATTTAGTTGGCTATGCCGACGATCTTGCACTCTCATACACCGAAATTTCTTTGATAACTATCCGAAATCAAATGAATTCAGACCAATGTTTGCTAAGCATATGGCTTAATTATCACCAACTTATACTTAGTACGAAGTCTAAAGCAATGTGTTTTTCTTTTTCTAACCCGAATATAGTGGTTGAGGGCATAACCTCTCATCATATTAACTGCGACAAGGTGAACTGCACAAACAAATGCTTTATTTTTGAGTTCGTAAAAGAGTTTAAGTATCTTGGCGTCACAATAGACAATAAATTAAATTGGAAATCGCATATAATGTCACTAAAAAGAATATTATATATATCGCTAAACAATATATATCACTTGAGAAAGCTTGTTCCACATAGTCTACTCTCCACAATCTACTATGCATTAGTTCAATCTAGGCTAGAGTATGGTCTGGCATGTTGGGGCTGTGCCTTTATAAGCTACCTCAGACCTATTATAATAGCACAGAAAAAAATAATTCGGTTAATGTTGTTTAAAAATAGATTTGAACCCTCGTTGCCCCTTTTTCAATCAGTGAAAATACTTCCACTTCGGTATCTCTTTATCTTTAAAGCGCTAAAAGTTTTTTATGTCAGAAGTGGAAATATTCATTTTAGAAGAAATGGAGTGTATTCGTTGAGAAATGGGCATGAAATGGATGTTCCTAGGGTTAATAAAGAGCACAGTCGACGTTTTCTGACAAACATTGCACCTTACATTTTTAACAAATTGCCGCCTGATGTATCCAATCTCGTAACACATAGAAATCAATTCTTAAAAAAACTCAAAGACTGGTTACTTTCACTATCTGATGTTGAAACTCTACTTCAAGTAATAACTTGACATATAGTATCTACTTTTTTACACTTCATACCGCTTACTTACGATGTCTTCGTACCTATACGCATTTCATACTCTTCGTCAAAAAAAAAAAAAAAAAAAAAAAAAAAAAAAAAAAAAAAAAAATCTTTCACTTTGCTGTTTTTCGCGTTCTCTTTTCCTTTTCGGCTTTTTTTTCATTTGTTAATATTTTTAATAGTTGCACACTTGCTACTGGTTGCATTATACCACAAAGTGTACTATTATTATTTCAATATTTCGTTGATTATTACTCCAAGATTTCGGTAATATTAAAAATGGTATCTAGTATCACAATGAACTTTATATTAAGATTATGTACCTAAAACAATTAAAATATTTAAACAATTGGATACACTTTATATCTTATATTTTATCATTATATTATATTATGTAACTGTATTTCTAATCGAATTGATATGTTGAATGAAATAAATAAAATTATCTTATCTTATCTTATCTTATCATTATCAGCCGCAGAGCTGATGTCGTTTGGCCACCGCGGAGCTGCGATTTGACACCGTTGGACTATTATTTGTAGGGTGCCGTAAAAGATAAGTGTTACGCCGACATGCCAGAGACAATTGACGCTTTAGAGGACAATATTCGTGAAGCCATTGGTGAAATACAGCTGCACACAATCGATAATGTGCTTAAAAATTGGACCGATCGTGTAGGCTACTGCATGGCCAGCCGAGGCAGCCATTTGAATGAAATTATTTTCCATTATTAACCGGAAGGATTGTACTTTCAAATAAAAAAAGAAGTTTGGGAACTTATTCAGTAGTTTTTTTTATAGCATTTAAAAAAAAAAAAGGTATTTAGCGGACCCTTTAGCATGACGCATTGTACGACAGGGGGATTGGGTCCTTGTCTACCGCCTTTGATCTCCGTATATAATTGGTGGTAGATAGTGTGGCCTATTGTCGCCAAATTTTAGACACAAATACTACTGAACTAATCGTTATCTTTCGAAAAACGCATGTTAGAGGATAGGAAGGCTGCGCTTAAAACTAGACACCAACCATACATTTCAAATTTACCAATCATCTAAAATTCGGCAACTACTGTTCTACAAGACGTAATAGGTTGGGGAAAGAAAGTCAAAAAATTTGCGAATATTCATTCGGGGGTGGCTTACTTTTCGCTGCTTTTCAATGGAAAGCATTTCGGATCTTTTTTTTTTTTTTATTAACTTCTACTTTCAATTTGTGTGAAAGAAAAAAACAAATAAATTATTAAAATTCTCTATATTTAAATACTATCTATTAAATATTTTTTTTATTTTTCCGAAATTACTTCGACAACAAATTTTTTTTTTTAGGAAAGCGTTTATCAACTTTTGTTCTACAGTGTATTTTGATATTAGACTTCCACAAACAATATAATTTTCTCTTTCCATCTCTACACTCAATTTCTTAATGATTTTACTTTTGTACATCTCTTTGCCAAAGTCGGCCATCAAAAATAAGACATAACAAAGCCTGGGTAGGTATAGACCTCGAAATGCACAAGCGAACTGGATACTCTCAAATGCCTTAAGGAATAATGAAATGGCAGCCAAAACAAATCTACAGCTCCTCGCGTACTCATTCAAATGAAATGTGAATAAATATCTTGAGCAAAGTATCTGCGGGAGCACGCAGTAGGTTTTCCGCTCGATTTATGATTATCTCTTCTGCTTTTCACTTGGCTATGTTATTTATTTGTTGGCCATTATAAACATTGAAAGGAGACAAAGACGGATTAGAAACGTGTAAATGCGACTAAAGTGTTCGTTGACAGGGATCAAGTTAGTATAGTACATCTACATATCCTTGAACATTAAAGTTGATTAAAGGTTCACTCATGTAATAACGTTTCGATCTGTAAACTAATATAGGCGCTTCAATGATTTATCTGCGTGTTCTTTTTTGATATAGGTAGCTAGATATCATTTTTGAAAATCTGGAGGATAGAAAGTGTCTCTTTCATGAAGAAGACAATCGCAGGATAGCGGGGATTAGATGGAACTAGCTGAAAACCGAGACGATTATCAGTGAAGACTTTGTCAGTAAAGTTTTAAAACTTATAGTTTTAAACTGGGGTATATCGTCTAGTCTATAGAACGCATGTTCAATGCCCTCTGCATGTTAGTGGAGTCTCATTGAAACAGGTGGAGAAGTTTAAGTATCTCGGGGTCTTATTCACGAGTGATGCAAGGAACAATGCTGAGTTTCCCTGTAGGATTGGTCAGCCTGGATCAATTTTGAGAGGTCATTCTGTTATCAGGAGGACATAAATTGGTGTCAAAGCTAAGTTGTCAGTCTTTAATTCGGTGTTTGTTCCAACTCCTTACCTATGGTCATGAGGTTTGGGTAATGACCGAAAGAATAAGATCGCGGATACAAGCTGCCGAAATGAGATTTCTCCGTAGTATTGCTGGTGTCACCCATAGAGATCGCATCAGAAATACCAGAATACGTGAGGATCTCAATGTCGAGCAGCTCTCCGGACGGAGTGATCCATGCTTCGGTGGTTTGGTCATGTTAAACGCATGTTCCCGACCAGGATTCCACGACGTGCTATGGAATCCGTACAATTTGGCAGGTGTCCTCTAGGTGGACCAACTATGAGATGGTAAGATTAAGTCCATAATCTCTCCTATACCCGTATGGGGATTGCCCTTGATGATTTAGAGTCGATGGCGGAGAATCGAGAGTTATGGGGGGTCCACTTGAGCAACATACACCCGCATGTAAGCATGTCCCACCTAATGGACAAGCGGATCATTGAAAATGATGATGATGATGAGTTTTAGACAGTACCATACCTAGTCGTCAGCCTTTTAGAGGAAATCTTTGTTTTAAGAGAGTTTTAACAAATAGGTATAGCTCTGTCGCTAATGGAGTATAGCCAAATACCAGCTGACCTTTGGACTAGCATTGTCTGGATAAATCGGATATCTCTATACCTCTTTTGCCGTTACTATTTTTTCCAAATTATGGACAAACAAAACTATACAACATAAACAAAAAATTGAGACCAGTTAGCCTGGTTGGCCAGTTGACCCGGCCGGCCGCGGCGCTGATAAGCATTCTATAGCTCCTGCTACTGTAAGCATAAAAAATGGCGCATCCACTGTCAGTCACTGTCACTGATGGTGGAACAGCACTTCCTAACACTGTAAGGATTGTGAGTTCATACGGCTATAAATATTTCTATTCCTAAAACGAAAGATCCTAAAGAAGAAATAACCACCACGACTTCTTTCAATGTTATACCCTCGTTCGTAGGTAATTCACAAAAAACATCGCTAAATGCCATCCACATTCTAAAGTTATTTAGAGAAACATTGAAGACTGATAGAACAACCGAGGTAAGGGGCCAAGTTGAGTGGGCAACAAACGTTTTAAAAAACGATCCACAAAATGGCTTACATTAAGGTACCTAAGATTGTTGGTGGAGGAAACCGTAGAAATCTAAAAGACCTAAGGTGCATAACACCAGCCTCTTAAAGGTCACTCAAAGTTACATTTCAAAGGTCTTTCAATGACGTCCTCAAGGACAAAATCATGGTCGCTGTCGCTGCAATCAATGAATGCTTTGTATATGATAGAACGAAATCTCCTGAGCGGTATGGCAATTGATCAAAACTAAACTTTCAGGTGCCTACTTAGTCTCCTGGACATCGTGCTAAACAACCCTTTGGACCACCTCCTACTAGTTACGATGGCGGATGCCATGATGGCCACATTTAAATTATCACCTGCTATGATAAGAGTCAGCCTCTATAAGCTTGCTTTGTCGGGTGCGACGCTTGAGCGCGCTCCAAAGAAGGCTAGAAATCCCAGCCATACTCCCTTCCCTTGACGAGATACGATACTTATTAATTGATTAAGCAACTTGAAAGTGGGAAGCTGTAAGCTTTTAATGAGTTAAAAGTGTCTTGATTATCTATCTATATATATAAAAATGAATTGCTGTTCGTTAGTCTCGCTAAAACTCGAGAACGGCTGGGCCGATTTCGCTAATTTTGGTCTTGAATTGTTTGTCGAAGTCCAGAGAAGGTTTTAAAGGTTAATAAATATGAAAGTTGTTAAAGAACGGGGCGTGGCACCGTTCATACAAAAAAAAACATTCAAAATTATATATCTCGAAAACCACCAAATCGATTGGGCTTAAACCTACAAATAATCTTAGTTATTGACCCTGGATTTGTCCTGTGAAGTTTGGTCAAAATCAGAGAAAGGGGCGTGGCACCAACCATAGAAAAAAATAAACATTAAAAATCGTATACCTGATACAAAAAACATCTTCTATGGGGTGAAACTCTATGACGTTTTATCTCGATAACCGCTGGGCCGATTTTCATTATTCTTTTGTTGTTTTGTTCGTATTGCTGTATTTCAGGTTTAGGTAGAAAGAGAATTCCAGTAAATCGATTTATTCTCATTTCTCGCATTTTACGAAAGAACATTACTACCTAAGACCTAAGCAATACAAAAATTCCTGTGCACGGGTTTGGCAGCTAGTTTCGCATCAAAAATGACCTATACGAGTTCTAAACCTACAATCTACAGATCCTGGAGCATCGGCCATTCACACAGCTGCATAACGATGACTCTGGCACTTTTACTATTCCGCACTATGGAAGACACTTTGCTGGAGATGAATATGCCCAAAACACACGTGTCGAATTTACTGTGCAGCAAGATTAGAATACACATGTTCTTATGTGGTGATACAATAATGTAAATTCTGCACCCACCGCAGCACTGCAACATGTCTCTATTTCAAATCCACTGCATAGCAACTCAGTGAATTAAGTTAAATAGACTTGGCAGCACCGAATTTTTAAATTCAGCTACTGATGCATACGAGGAAAAAAGAGACAGGAATTATTTGTCGTCTGTGTTGCTCCCTCATTTTTTTCCCCGCATTGACAGAAACCGATGCAAATTGAATTCTGCGCATCTGTTTCATCTGCAGTACTGCTTGCAGCGAAGCATTCAGAATTTCTGCACATTATGTGTTTTGGGCATTATAGATTCATTACTAACAAAACCTGGTTGAAGGCGGAATTCTTGGTGGTTTACACTAGCTCGGATAACCAAGGAATTTACCTTCTATCACGAAGAAGTTTTTACAACTTAATTGTTTTAGCAACTTGTACCCCAAAAATAGGTTTGCCATCGTTGACCAATTTGTATAGCTCATTTAAAATGTTCTCTAACAATCTGAAGCGCTTTCCAACTGATCGGTGAAAGCAAACACAAAGAAACTAAATTCATGGCTTCATCATGTCATTCTTCAGCATTTCAACTTTTGGCCCACATTTTATGCACTCCCCTTCGGGCCCGACCACCACAGAGTCCAGCAATTCAAAAAAAAAAAAATAAAAAATTCAGTCTACTAGTCAACACCTCAACGCGGAAGTCTTCCAATAAAAGAAACAACTCGCCCAACATCGCCTCGAGTCACACACATCGAGCACTCATCCCACAAAGCGCATTGGTGTGGCTGTGGACAGTCGACGACAGAAACATTCAATTTCTCTTCTCGCACGATCCGCGCCGCGCTGGCCCAAACATGGTAGATGGTACCATCGACACAATAGACAGAGACTCCCGCTCGTTGCTGCTGCACTGCTGGGGGAAGAATCAAACAGGTAACCCCAGCGCATGAACTCTAAACAATCCATTCCATGCCCTGAGACCGAAAAACACTTCCAAGCGCAACGCCTTAGACGGAAACGGCTCTAAGCGCTAGTTTCCTCCGTTGATCGATCGATTTTGTGTTATGACCAAGAGCTTAGCTGAAAGTAGCGCGAACAAATTTTCCACCCAATGGAATCCCGCACATGAACCGCGTCCCCATCAGCCACCCTCCTCTCTGTGGCACGACACATAATCTGCAAACGATCTCTCCAGCTTTTGGAGATCAGAAGCGGGAACAGATTGGTGGAGCGCGGAATTCAGTGATCAGTTTCATGGGAAGCACATCGAACAAGAAGTATGAATTTCACACAACAACCCAACGAATGACGATACGAAAAGCAAATCAGAAAGAGATAGACAGGAAAAACAAAATAAAACAAAATCAATACATACAATTCCAAGGAATGCGCACTTGGTCCGCACTTGTCCGTTGTGATTGTGTGCCCGTGCCCGTGCCCGTGCCCCCTGGTAGCAGGCTTTGGGTACAGTATGGCCAGAAATGCGCTTCTGTGTATATGCAGCATGCTCCACCTGGACGACTCTTGAAACTGGATAGATTGGTGAGGTCAATACAACTCGTGGAATTTTTGCGCGCGCGCAGGATCCAGAAAACCGGCAAGCGATAGGATAGAGTAGGAGAGGTTCGAGGGGCGACAGGCTAAAAGAATCAAATCTCTTTCTTACGCTCTAACTCCAATCGGAGTTGGCTTGATTGGGGGTACCATGATAATGGCAATGATGATCCTCATCATCGTCATCATCATCGTCGTCGTCATTGTCGTCGCTGGCGGTGTTGTTTCCCCTCGTAGTCGGTGGTGTCTGCACTGGAGGAGTGGGCTTGCGAAAATATGGAAACTGATCTCAGTGGTGAAATGTGGCAAAGAGCTCGCCAAATGTACTCTTTTAATTCAAAAGAGGAGCTGATCAAACGCCAGCAATAAATGGTCGTATGGGACGGGAGTTGGTAGAGAGGTCGAATTCAATGACGGCCTTAGGAACAGTGACTGTCGATGGGATGTAGACATTTGAGATTGTATTTTTAAAACTATTTTGGATGGTATTGCTTATATCGCTGTCAGATGATAGGGAACTGTCAAACCGGAGGGACGTTTTAAATACTCTAAAATGGATTAAAAGGCACGGTCCACGATAGGATTCCATTATGCTGAGGAGTAGTAACTTTCAAACCAACTGACAACTAAATTTGACATTTATAAGCCGACAGCTTTAGTGAGTTGTCATGGGATCTCTCGTCGCACTTCAGCAACGCTTAAAAATTGAATATAACTTCGAAAATAATTGCTCTCTGAACGATTACCACGTGACAACAACTAAATCGACTATTAATTATTAATAATATTATTATACTGGATCAATTGATTGACATTTCGTTCAAGGAGATTCCCAATCAAAAAGCACTCAGACTCGAATATCTACTGTCAAATTTTACTTACAAACTAAAACACCCTTTAGAAGTATGACCATCCTTACGACAATCTCAACGTGATTTGGCTGCTTAAACCTTGTTTAAAAAATACAGGTACCTACCGCACTGTTGGTGTTCAGCTTATACTGTTATGGCTCTGCAACTTGTCTGTGCGAGTTCTGTTAGATCTCTGTTAATTAATACTCCCTTAAATCTGTAACGAACGGCTGTGCAAATGCCTATGCTTTTACCGAAGTAAATTGACGTAAGCACACACACGCAAACAGAAATGCACCAATGACCGAAAAGGCCTTCGGTTGGGTAAAACTTGGCCTCTCCAATATATATCCCGTATCGGTGAAAGCCTAGTTCTAGGTGGTATAATGTAGTCTAGCATAACTGTAAGCAGCCGAACCCTCCCACTACCCTTATCCACCCTTATGACCCAAGGTCACAGGACCCTTGAGTCAGTCCAGGCGGACCAGTAGAAGGGGTGTCCAGGCCTCCTGTGGCTCAGACATGAACGCTTTCTCCACGCGCTAGCTCATCGGCGGGTGGGGATCTTGCCACAGGCCCTAGACTGGGGTTACATTAAGATTTTACATGCCTGAAGAGAAAAAGATCTAAAAAAAACGACGCGTAACCGCACATCCCTAACAATATTGATTGCGAGGCCCGAGTTTTGTCTAATTCACCATGATCTTCCTAAGCGGGAGAGAGAGGGAGAGAGGTAGATGTTAATACTCTCCAAGAGCTGGCCCACCCCTAACTAAACCGGAGTTCAGCATCCATGGCCATCGATACGCTCCATTTACGATGACCCCTAAACCGAAAGGTAAGTATCTAGCCTCTACTGGAGTCTAAGATACCCCTTCATAACCCTTTTAGGTCCGAACGTATATATCTCCATAATCCATCCCACACATCCTCTCACTAATTTAATAACCACCCATATTTGTGATCAAGAACATTATCAAACAATTATAAACACGGCGAAGGAAAATCACTACAATGACACACTATAAAAATTTCGATGATCGAAAACCATGTACAGCGCAGGAAGAAAAAGATGTTTCTGTTAAGTTCTCAAAATTTAACAATAAATCCATTTATTCAACAACTCAACCTAAGAATAACTAAAATTAGATTAACAACGATTGCAGTTTATATTCATATACCATTAACAAAAAAATATCCGTTTAAGTTTACTTCAAAACAATTCATCTGCAGTATTACTTTTCAATGTATATCGCTTTTTGATATATTATTGCGTAACGTAGGTTAACAATTGTTAATTTGCTTTGCGCACAACTTAAATAGTTCGATACAGATGTACGAGTACGTTCATTCGTACGAGTATATATACATATAGGTAGAACTCTACAATCAGCGAATTGAAATAATTTTATACAACTGCTCAAACACCGATTCACTTAGACACAAACCTCACGTTCGCTACTTGTTTTTGTTTCCTAATCTATTACATCTATTCTGGTACTGGTTCAATCACACTACTATCACTTGTTCAAATGTAATTCTTATAAAAACTTACCCCAATCTATTTTCTGGGTTACCATTAAACCGGACTCCAAGGGGTTGGACTGAGGTGCACCACTTTCCTTCCTTGATGTTCTGTACGCTGCTCCAATTTTAGCAGAAAGATCGACGCACTAACTAAATAGATAAAATTGCATTTGAACGTAAATGATTTACAAATCACTAGAAATTGACCAGAACTTAGCTTTTAGTACTGCAAACAGAGCCCTCTAGGGCCAAATAGAAAAACAAAAATTTATGTTGGTTGGTTGGGGTTTCTGCTGATGAACTTGCTGCGACTGTTGTGGATGGTGACTTTACTGCTGGCGAAAAGTATCTTTTCAGGCGAACTTTGGCTTATGCAACTTATGCACCTGAGGCCTGACTGTGAGCTGAGGATTGGCGAACGAGCTGGTGTCGTTGGGGCTACGGCTAAGGATCGCTGAGATGTTACCACCAATGCTTTTCGATGAGGCCTTTTGGACTTTGTAGGCGCCTCGGCAAGTTGGCACTTCGCACGCGTTGACGACTGTGATTTTGGCAGCCAGTCGTGTGATGGTTGTTCTGTCGGTTTTTGGGGGTTTTACGATGGGTAGGATGCTTTGACTTTTGTGGACCGCGTGGTTAGGTGGGAATGGCGAATCGCGTGGTTACTTTGTTTGCACGGGTGGGCGGGACGAATTTGTGTATAAATGTCAGTGCTTTTATTTGCCAATAATTTTAGGACGTAGAAGCTTTATGCGCTTTTCACCAGGCACTTTTTATTGTAAAAAAAAAAACTTTTAGGGTACATCAACTAGCTGGATTCGTTGTGTCCCGTTTCTACCGCCACCGGTGTAAACCACGGAATTTAAAAAAAATAAAAAAAAATAAAAAAAATCATCCACCGCCACGTCCGATCACTACCATGTGTACAACCGATCTGACGATCACAATCAGCCGCTAGACCAATATCAGCCTAGACCATCGACAAATCTTCTATGTCTATCTCGCTCACTCATGCATGCTCAGTGTATGGCCCAACTTTCAATCTCATTTAGCTCCTTTGATTTTATTTATAAAATTCATAATTTGCTCTCTAAATTTAACTCCCGATTTTAGGCGTCAATTCCAATTATTATATGTGAAATCAAGATAAAATTGATGGAGCTAAATTAGATTAAAAATGTTGCCATAATCTGAGCGAAAAATTACGCACTCACCAGCATAGCTTCGCTCATTTCCCAGGAAGTTGATTTTTTTTCGCGCAGTGCACAAGGCCAAGAAATAGCGAAGTCAAAATAGTGATTTCCTTTTCCTCTTTTCTGATGCCGGTAAAATTTAAAAACAAAACTGAACTGCACCAACAATTTTTCGACGATTCCCTACAAATCTATATACAAATAATGCTACAATTTATTAATAATTCTACAATTGATCTATTTCTAGTCATTCTACCACTGACATGCTGCTCTACTTATACAGTATTGGCCGGCTCTGTTGAAAGACTGTTAATCTATTTTTTCCTTCTAGCTTTACTTTGTATCTGAAGTGCTATTAATTTGCAATAGATCAACCTATTAGAGCTCATTCAGTTGCTGATCTGATATCACTTGTCAACAACTTTGCTAGAGCTTTTGCATGCTACTGTTCTGTTATATAAAATAAACTGCTCAGTTAAATTCTGTTGTATCTCTGTTGGTACTGCTAGGTAAATATCCCCTCTAAATAATTATTACTGCTCTACCGCTCTGCTAAATTAGGTCTATTGCTTTTCTGCAACCACTGAAATGCTGCTCTGCTAATACCATACTACCTGTCTGCTGCTGGTCTGTTAAATATCTGTTTTAGTTTTATTCTGTCACTGATATGCTGCTTCTGCTCTTACGTTATTATGCTACTTTCTATTTATATATTCTTCTTAAAAGCTGTACTGGCACTGCTAAGCCTAGCGCTGAGTGCTACTCTGTTAATGCTCTGTACATTAGCTGCAAATTCATTATTATTATTATTTATTAGTTATCTAACACTCCTCTGGAAATATTCATCTGATTGGTTGTTTTATGCCGGTCCTCGATGAGTCCACTTACAATATATATTTTCATTTACTCCGAAACTTCTCTGCTATTTCTTTGGAATTAACTGCTCTGTTCCGAGTCTGTTTGTACCTTATCTACCTTATCTACTGATCTGCTGCAAACTGCAACTCATCTACTCAAAAATTGCTTATTTACTGCACCTTTAGCTGTTGGCCTGATATTACTTTTCGATTCCTTTGATAAGGGTAAGCCACTGTTGTGCTCAACTGCTCGTCTAATATTTCGCTATTCTTCTCAAAAGCTATGTTATTGCTCTGATAATAATCTGTTAGAATTATCTATTTTCAATTTTACTCATTCCGTACCTCCTCAAACACTTTTTTACTGGAGCGCACCAACTGTTCTGTTAACGATCTGTTAATTATCTGTTGCTGGTCTGTTATTCATATATTGATTCTCTGCGTGGCCATTGATCCACAGTTGCTATGCAACTTGTTGGCTTATTTTCTCTTTTAGATAACCTACTTCAAGGCTACACTTTTCAGATGCTACTTGCACCTCTAGCTGTTATATAAGCGAATATTTGTCATGATGCTACATTTTCTGTTAATACTACTATATTTTTGAATAATCGGTGTTTTATGAAAGGCACTTGAATATTGCGTTCAGAACTCCCTGTTTTCAGGGCCAATTTTTGTCTGGTGGGCATTTTTCTGTAAAGTTTTGTCAGGGCGTCGAAAAACTTTTAACCTCCACTGTACCAAAATCACTGCGACCAAGACATTCCATCGATATTTTCCAGGCACAAACACTGGTATCACCAATAAACCATTGCTTTAAGGATCATTACCCAAGTGGAAGGTTAGGCAAGTTACTGGTGTGTGTTACACTCGCGCCTCTTTGCTTGTGTATAGTCAAACGTTAAGTCCACACGACGACGTTGCACCAAGTGTCGCATTCTGTCAGATTTGTTCGCGGTAATTTTTACGCTCGTTTAAACTGCGCCCAGGATTCGAATATTCATTGAATTGCTATGCCGGGTTTGACCACGTACAAGGGAAACGTTTACCTTTGCACAGACACAAAGACAGAGCCATAGCCAAAGCCTCCATTTCTTAGCGACCGCTCCACGATGATGACGGTATCAGATGGCATCGATGTGGATCGTCTTTAGGTAGATCGTCGCTTGCCAGTGGCGACTGCGACTGCGACTGCGACAGAAGGATGCATCTGAACTCAAGTATGTGTATATACGTTTTGTGGTGTTTATTTGCTATTTCAAAGACGATAATGATGATGCTACAACTTGGCGAGTGCGGAGATGATGAGACTTTAGTTGCATGCAGTTGGAGGCTGGTCCTTGTGTGTGAGCCATGGCTTTACGCGGGAAGATTATGGTTTGGCCAATTGCAGCAGGAATTACTTAGGCAGATTTAGTGGAAATTATTTTTTGTCTTCATTCTGTTGCCGATGGCCCTTCTCGAAACCAGTTTGGACTTCTTGCATTCGGCGGATCTCGGACTTTCGGAGATGTGAAGCGACGAACCTCTCTATTCGCAAGCGTGGATTTAGATCCGCTTTTCCCTTATCCTGAATGCTGGATCGGTTTTTAGTTGATTCTCTGTTTGTTGTGCCTGACTTTTCGTGTTATTTATGTGCTCTGCAGCATGTGTCTTTTGTTTTTGCTTGTTGTTGCCGTTGTTTGGCCGGTGGTTATTCCACTTGTAATCCGCCGCGCGATGAGCGTTTGTGTATATTGAGTGTGATTATAGTACTGCTGTGCGGCGGCGCGGTGCGCTGAAGAAGCAGAGGATATGAGGACATGCACCTTGGCAACTTGGTGACTTGTCATATTATTGTATTGCGACCACGACCAGCAACAGTAGGCAGTTGGAGTGAAAAGTTTTTAAAGTTCTTGGTTTTGTCTTATGGATTTTGCTTCTTTGCTTTTGCTGATGAATTTTACGGTGGATTTTACTAATGGCGAGTTTTGTGCGCCTTCTGGAGAATGTTATGCGATACCTAACCGGGGTTATGCCTTTACAAATTTGTTTGGTTAGGTATAGGCATGTGAGGTGTAGTTAATGCCATGAAGATAATTGATATACATTTTTCTGTGTAGGTATATGTACCAAAAATATATGTAAAATGGGCCAGGGGCCTAGGCCTATATGTACCTAACAGAAAACTGAAAGCACCTGCAGAAACCATATACATATCTGACTTTATAGTTACTGAAAGATTGGTTAATACAAAGATACAATTTGAATTCTGATGACTTTTCACAGCCACTCTGGTACCTAGTAAAATATTAGAAACACTTCCTAAAGTGTTGCACGTTCATCAAGGATCGAAAAAATATTCGCTTTACGACGAATCCTATAGCTGGTGGATAAACTTCAAATTAATACCCAAACCGCTTTTGATCAATTAAAAAAAATATATTTACAACAAAGCCTCAAGTCGAGTATATGTACCTTACCTAGGTAGTGTGATGAGCTCTCGCTATTTGTAGTATAAATTGCTGCAAGAAATTCCTACTCGTTGGCTTGTTGCTTACATTTACAGATCTGTGGTATGTTTTTCATGCATCTTCACCTAAAACAATCTCGCAGATTTAAACTACAAGGCTTCCAGTTTAGATTTATTCGGCTCAGCTCGTCGGGTGGATACTTTTCCTGTCTTGTTCGTGGTAAACTAGCCTTCTAACGCAACAAAAAAACAATAAGGAATGTGCAGAGGCTGTCTGTATGGGCAGTGAGGGGGGTAGATTCAATAACGTTAGGGTAGATAGTAGATACCATCAATAGTGCCCCGATTATTGGTAAGGCACTGGGTCTTTAGGTATACATACTTATTTCGCTTTTTTTGCACCACTTCTTTAAATAGTAATGACGATTTAATCTGTTTCTAAAATATACTCTTCTAGGGAACGGTGCATTTTTTTTCTATTGAAGAAGGAATTGTTTTACCAAATTTTTGGGTAAACATTAGAGGTTAGCGTAATGTGAGCAGTTCAGTCGCTACATCAAATTGAACAGTTTGTGTTGCCTTTATACTTATTTCGGTCACTTTATCTCGGTTATTATCACATTTTTCGTTAAGAATCCTTTAGGTAGATATAGATACTTTTCTTTTTTTTTTACTGTTTCCTTTTTCCATTTCTCTGTTCACAAATTCCTGTGTGGCCATAGATTTTTCATAAACCTTTAAGTCGAACACAAACGTTTCCATCGTTTACACCCAAACGCCATTCCCAAGATGACTCACAATCTCAATTTCCACCTGTGACTCTGAACACTGAAGATGTATGTGACTCTGGCTTCGCAAAAGAGTCACAAATACAGTAAATCGAAAATTTATGTTGAAATCATCATAAATTGTTTCGAATGTGAGAACGGTGCGATCTGGTGGCATTTCGCGGAAACCTACACCATCTGTAATGCGCATGAGAACGCGACGCGACTTATTTTTCACCTGGCCATTATCGCCGCCGAATTGGCTGTTCATTAAATTAATTGTCTTCTTCTCCTTGTCTTTATTCTACCAACCAACACGTAAGTATGCGTCTACATACAATAATATTAAATTATTTTTGGCAGCATAGGTTATGTATGTAAGTATGTGTTATTGAAATGTCCCGCAATAATAATCACCTAAAGTTGATTCCACCACAGAAATATTATCGACGACAATAACAACGATTCACGATATAAGGAGGAAAAGTATCTTAGAGGTTATACTCGTAGAGGAAAAATGATAAGGTCATAGGAAAAGTTATTTGGTATCCAATTTCTAGGCACTATTATTGGTAAGATAGATAATTATTGGTAGGTTATAAGATCAAAATGATGATCCCAGTTCTCACCCAATGGTTGAAATTCGAACTCTTAAATAAATTCAGTTTTGGCGTTATCCTTTCCTTAATTCGCTTCACAATCACAGCATTCACTCGTCATCGTCACGCCTATCGCGGAAAATAAAGGCGCTACCTAGCGATATGTTGAACAAACATTTTCATTTATTTAAGGCGGGACATTTATATATATAAAAATGAAGATTCCGACTGACACATGATCAACACCCAGCCTAAACCATTTGCTCTAGAAAGCTGAAATTTTGCACATAGGTTTTTTTATGATGTAGGTACACAAGCACTAAGGAAGGTTTTTTTTAAAATTTGCCCTTAAAGGGGTAAAATGGGGGCAAAGTTTGTATGAAAAAATTTTATTTTTTATCAGATCGACTTCAAATTCGGTTTGTATATTCTACATGAGAAAAAAAGAAAATACTTTCTTCGATCTTGGAAATTATACCCTTAAAGGGGTAAGAGGGGGGTCAAAGTTTATTTTTCATCCGATCTACTTCAAACTTAGTTTGTGGCCCTTTTCTTAAGTCACGAACCGTTCGTCATATCAATTTTAAACTTTGTAATGCGTTCCAAAATCTTTCGCCATATTCAATGGCTTATCGCTTCATCTAACTCTAGCGTACGTACTCCAAAGATATTCAAGCGGAATTCTGTATGAATCGGGTCATACTGCTAGAAAGTGGTTCATCTATTTCTGGTTGCAAGAGTGTAATAAGATCTGGGAGGTGCGGAATATAATGAAGGGGTAAAAGCTCCCCCTATTCTAAAGATGGTGCTTATCATATCGCTGTATTTGCCAGCAAAGAAATATGTTTTGACCCATAGATTGTGACTCAATCTGCTATAGTATGATCTGTGTTGAGATGGCAGCGCTTCACTAACAAAAATATTGATCATATATAATCTTTGAACTGTTTTCTCCAATAGGGCATTAAACACATTTTTCAGAGAAACTAACTTCTCCTTATGTACTTTCTTATAAAATGCAACGTCCGTCTGTTCGCCCCTCCATAACTCGCGAAAATTTTTTTTTTCCTGATTTATAGATGTGCGGCCAAATTAGGCCGTAGGGTGGGTGAGATTTGTTGAGGTTTAAAAGGGTCGCGGGGAGTAAGGGGGGCCTTAAGCATCGTTAGCCGTATGAACTTGAAAGTTTGTATGATAGATAAGTCAAAATTATTACATGCGACATGCCTTATTTATCGTTTTTCCAAATTCGTCCTAAAATGGTTGAAAAAAGTTTGCACCCTACAATTCTATTTCGAACTTACTATGATCAACTTGCCATTATACTCATAAACAGGGAACGAATTTTGTTGACCTTGCTTTTTTTTTTGCCTTTTTTTACTCACATTGCCTTTTTTTCCTAATATTGGCTTTTTCTGCCTTTTTTGGTTAAAGTTGAAATTCATGTGCACTTTTTTCTTACAAGTAGTTACAATTTAAACAAAATATCGCCAAAGCATTACTTGCACACGTTGTTTGCGAACATCCGGCAAACATCCGAGAGTATTAACTGTCCTGAAAAATCGTCTCAATTCAGCCGTTCGAACTCGGCATGAAAATTGTAGGTCCCTTCCATTCCTTACAAAAAAGCTAGGCCTAGGGTTCCTATATACGAACCTACTGCTTTTTATTTATCTTTTTTTTTTTGTGTCCTGTGTGCAATTGATATTAGATTATGAACTTTCAATATTTTAAGGGGAATCGATAAGAAATTGCGAATAGCAAAAGGACCAGCTGCTGAAGTTGTTCTTTTCTTTAAATGAAAGACTCAAGACCATCAAAGAAATAAATAATGTAGTAAATTGCGCTGAAAAGTACAAATTGCCTCCAAATATTGCAATCAATGAGAAGACGTCTTTTAAATGGTCTCCACTTGTCTCTGCCCATGTCCTCTCTTCAGCCCTTTCAAAGCTTTTCTGAGGAACAATCGAAGGCGTTTGTTACCAGCTAACTCTAAAATGCTTATTTGGTTGTATAGTGTCATTATAAGTCTTAAAACCTTTTTTTTTAATAAAAGCCATTTTTGCCTTTTTGGCAGTTTAGTTTTGCCTTTTTTTTATTTTTTAGGTCAACAAAATCCGTTCCCTGCTCATAAATCTATGTAGGTGAATTCAAGAAATGCTTTTAATTGGTAGGCAATACATCACCGAGTATTTTGAGCTCAAATTCATTTTTCTGGTCCATTCAGAGGGTGAGATGTAATAAATTAAAAATAGATCTTATTTGGCCAAGTGCAAAAAAATTGTTTTCTCGATTTCAGTTGTGCTTACTGCTTCGAGGTAGTTTTATATTGCGTTCTAAAAATAGAATACAGTAGACTCGATATAGTGAACTAATAAAAACTAGGCCTGTTCACTATATCGAGCGGAAGTTTTTAAACGTTTAAGTAAGCTTAATTTGGTATAAATAAACCTAGATATACCTAAGTTTTTATTTTAAAACATCAAAATAACAAATGAAAATAAAAAATTGTATAAATATTTAAAAAAAACACAGAGAAACACTGTTTTTTTTTCGGTACCAAGCAGTATGATTGTTTGCTTCAATCAAGCTCTTCTGGCCAGCTCCAGTCTTTGTCTTGTGGACGGGTTTTTAAAGGAAATAAACAGGGGGCAGGGTGCTACGGCTACCATTCATACTTTTCTTCCAGTAGACAATCCCTCCACTGACTTTTGGCCAAGCAGAAGAACGGATTGATTCAACCACGCATTTCTGCCATGCATCAGTCTCTCTCTCCTTAGTGGTTGACTGTTGTCAGATGCAATAGACAGGGGCTCGCTAGACTGCTACGGTTACTCTCCGCCCATACCCGAAGACAAACCGCCGCCAGGAGATGCTAAAAAATGCAAACATTTTTAAAAAACTGAGTTGACTGCTTCAGCCATCATTATTAGTACAGTAAGATTTAAGATGCACGGAGATACCTCTCTTTAAAAGAAGTTCGTATGTAGCAATAGAGTTCCCATCTGTAATGTTCTGGCCACTTCCTGTTTCCTGTTTTTGGGACAGCCACCTAACCTAACCTTCATAACTAAAATATAAAGAAAACACACACACAAATGAACGGTAAATTGTTCTGAAAAATAGTTGACATCAAGGCGCTTTGCAAAACTGAAACATTTTTCGTCGAATTATGCGAAAAAAAGCTGAGTTCTCTATTATCGAGATTTTCATAGTTGCCTATTTAGAGTAGTCTGTGTAAAATTTTTGTGGTTCACTATATTAGATAGTTCACTATAATAGAGGTTCACTATACCGAGCTTCTACTGTAATTATTACTCGCACGACGGGCATTCAGAATGCACATTGTACATGATTATGAATGGCGTAGTTGAATTTGATGCAGGGAAATTGATGTTGTGCATAAAACAAACCACGTAGGTACATAATGTAAGTACATATAAGTACTTTGTGATGCGTAAGTAGATATGCACAATCTCACATACATACACTGGCGATCACTACGATGAGGCCATACATTTTGCAATCGATTTTCGCTCTTTATACCTGTTGAAAATGTTTTACCCGGAAACTTTTACTACCTCTGAACAGGTACATATTTTTCCAACAGTTTAAATAAATAAATAAATAAATAGGTGGCGCAACAGGCGGGTGACACGCAAGGCCTAGCTTCTCGCAACCATTCGTTTTGTGTGAGTTTCTATTTTTGGGACGAATGGAAGGGACCTACAATTTTATGCCGAGTCCGAACGGCTGAAATTGAGAAGCCTTTTCATGACAGTCATACTCTCGGATGTTTGTCAGACGTTCGCGAGAGGTGGCGCAGTAGAAAAAACTTTAAGATGTAATTTGGGTTTTTCCGGGGATCGAACCTGGGATCCCTCGCACAGTAGTCCAACACACTAACCACTGCGCTACTGCGCCCAACAACAGTTTAAAGGGCAAATAAAAAACCACGGCTGGAATTTCTCAAGATCAAATAATGAACTACCTGAAAAGAAAAAGATGCGCCAAATAAGAAGTTCTTAGGCTTAAAATTGAGAGGAAATTTTTGTTTGCAGAACTTCACCATTTTAATTCTTAATTTTGACGGTCATCTCTTAAAATAAAATGCGAGAAAGTAAAAATCGCCTTTCAATGTTCTTTTCTTTAGCCGCCAATGTGCAGCTAGTTCAACCTAATTTTTTGAAACCTTTTGCAAAGGCCGCTTTGCAGTTGTCCATTAACCATGCCGTTCATAATAACAAAGAAGTTTAACTAAAAATATTATTATCAACTGAGAATTGATTTTGCACCATAAAACTTGCTGCCACATTACACGTCGACGTCCTTATCTCAATGCTTCCCTATTTCATTTCCATCGCTGATAACTTTTAAAGAAACCGAAATCAATTCGCTCTACAAAACTGGATTATTTTCTGATTTTATTATCGCAAAAGCGTAGCCAATTATATGGATGATGACTCATTGACACTTTACGGTGATATCTTGTCGCCAAGACAAGACAAGACATCATTTAGTAGAACTGATGAAGAAATTAGTTGAACATGGTGATGACGACCATGATGCTGGCGATGACAACGATAGTGATGCTGATGAACATGCAGACGATGTGGATTGGATGGTGAAGGTGATTGCGATTTGCAACGATGATGCCGCCGGCCGCCGGCTGGCGTCTAGAGTTGTGCTTTTCCAGTGATAAGGAGATGACAAGTTTTTCATGGCGTTGTTATGATTTTCCAAGGTTTCCAACGACGGTATAGCTAAAACCTATAACCATACAATTGGAGGATAGTATAATTAAAAGAACAAACAAGAGAACTTCTTTTAAAGGCCGCCGGGTGTGAACATAAGCAGTGAGGGACGATCAAGTCAGTCTGTACGCAAGAAGTTAACTTTGACAAGCAGTGTGATTGGGAACGTTGTTCTGTCCTAACTCATGGTCATGAAGAGTTTAAAACTCCCCCCAGAACGTTGTTTGAAAATAGGGCAAGACGGATTTCTGAGTTATAAAACTGTGAATAACAGGTTTTAAAAGTCGTTAGCAACTGGTGGAATATAGTTTTAACATCTGCATATAGGTACTGACAAATTTGGCCGAAACTGGACGCTAAAAATACTAACAACCTTCTTTTAATAAATAGGAAGAAAATCAGCTTCAATGGGACATTGTTTGATAAGTAGATACGCAAGTATTACGTCACTTTGACGTCACATCAGTATATTAGAAAATATTGAAATTTTACATGCAATGTATTTGGCATATTTGTGACAATGCGTTTATGTCAGTTTTATTAACATCCCAAAATATGCACATATGCACAAGCACATACATAAATATTTCACTTAACATATCGAGATGTGCGTCGGAGTGGCATTCGTTTATCGTGTTGCATGTTGTTTACCCAGTAGCTTAACTGGCTTCATTGAACAT
This sequence comes from Cheilosia soror, assembly GCA_949372485.1. Taxonomy (NCBI): domain Eukaryota; kingdom Metazoa; phylum Arthropoda; class Insecta; order Diptera; family Syrphidae; genus Cheilosia; species Cheilosia soror. The sequence continues at coordinate 30,653,257 of OX443561.1, read as the reverse complement.
CAATACGAAGCGTCCTAATTAGCGGCTACTCAGTGCAGATGGACACCTTAAGTGTTCGGTAGGTACAAACATCAGTTTAGGTTTCTTCAATTATACCTGTTTTTGTACCGCATCAGACTCCTTTTCTGAAGATGGGCTCTCTACGGCAACAGGCTAGTCCTAGTAAGACTATTTCAGTCACCTTCCCGAAGACAAACCGAAAACCCGCTTCCAAATATGTAAGCAATTGGGTTGACTCTTTCAATCACTCGTCGAGCTTCTCAATTGTCCACAGATCTCTTAAAGGCATTGTTTTTTTTCTAAACACCCAGGAACAAGACTCTCATTGGTAAGTTAGGCCTAGAATTTTTGGCCACTTATAGCCTTTTCCTCGGTGGGCACAGTAGCGCAGTGGTTAGTGTGCTGGACTACTGTGCGGTGGATCCCAGGATCGATCCCCGGAAAAACACAAATTACATCTTAAGGTTTTTTGTACTGCGCCATCTCTCGCGAACGTCTGACAAACATCAGAGAGTATGACTGTCCTGAAAAAACTTCTCAATTCAGCCGTTCGGGGTCAGCATAAAATTGTAGGTCCCTTCCATTCGTCCCAAAATGGAAACTCACACAAATGAATGGTTGCGAGAAGCTAGGCCTTGGGTATGATCCGCCTATTTTTTTTTATAGCCTTTTCCTCACTTATGTGGTATTACAATGGGCTTACATCTCTGGTCTAAGTGTGTCTATCAAGACAGACCCCTAACCTAACCCTACGGCAAATTTAGGTATGCCGACAATCACCAAAAACATGGTTGATGAAAAGTTTAAGAGCCATGAAGCTTGAGATGCAGTGATTGAAGACACTATGAGCAAGCTAAGACCGCTACTGGTCCAGCTTCATCCTTCGAAGATTACCATCCAGCGCAAAAAAAAAAAGAGCTGTAGGGGCTACTTTATTTTAGACTGAAAGCCAGTGTCAGCTAAATTGTTATCTTATATGCACAGGTCATGCAAATTTAACTCTCATACATTTGCCAGGAAGATTTGCAATTGAAGTCCTGAATATAGGTACAGGAAAAATATTCTCAAAGTATTTACTGGTAAAAAGAAGACTGTAACAAAATGCATCAAGTCACTCATCGACCCTGTCGATCAGGAAATGAATTGCTGAATCATTATCCTCCTGATACTACTGATACAGCCTCTGAGAGCCTACAGGCTTTTCCACAATATAGCTTGACCACCAGTGATCAGTATCAAAACATGCTTGAGGGATGGCTTTGCTTTCTTAAGTATCTTCTTACCCCAAGTAAGAAGAGACAAGCGATTGTCATCGATCTGCCATTTTCAAAGGCACCAGTTTAAAAACAGACATCGCATCTTGTGGCCTTAAGTCCTCGTCAAAACGTTGGCTTAAATAATTTCCCCAGCTACAAATTCCGGATGCACACTTTTATTCCTCTCTTTGAAAGGGGTATGGACTAGCATATCTACAACATTGTATGGCTTCTTCCATTATAACATAATTCAACCTTGATTGCATAATCGATCACTTAACCCAACTTGGGTTCCTTCCCCAATATCGCTTAGCTTATCCACTTTAATACGTAAATCACTCCAGACTATGTTCGCCATCATGTCAACGGGCATCGATGATGATGCAACAAGCAATTTCTACGTAAATTAATTCGTTTTTGAATTTATTTACAGCGCTCGGGTGCATGTAAAAATATCTTTTGCCAAGTGCCGATGATGCCTTTCAATTAGGAAGCCGAAAATTTAAAAGAAACCGTTTCCCTTAATGGTGCATCATCAGCAGTGCGCAGGTGAATGCCTTTCAATGGCATTCTTTGTGCACATACCATCGGCTCGCAGCTCAATGATGACAGGCTTACACCAAACAGGTGCAAACAGGTGGCACAGCCACGAGCACACTGGTCAACTATACCACCACTGGACTTTGGCTCATTCAAGCTCAAGATGGCATTTAATAACCAACAAGATCTGTGGCGATGGCGATGCGCCTCACGCGTGGCTCGTGTTCGCGCAACTACCACCGCACGAACAACCACCAATTGAGCGTATAAAACACTTTTAACCACCACCACCAGCACCACCACTGGGGCAACATGCCATCACAATACATGACGCGACCGATGCGATGAAGATGCGACACACGTTGAAGCCGATGATATGTGGGCTGGCTGCCTAATTGAAATCGCAATAGGACACGAGTGCTAATTAGGTAAGCAATTAATTAATGACGACAAGTGACAGTGACTGCCTGCTGTTGGTGCTACTGTGACAATCTACAACGAAAAAAAAACAACAACCTGCCATTGATAAACTGTTAAAATGTCAACGGGAGAGCATAATTTATGACATTGCATCAACGTGTCTCACGGTAGTGGCACGGCTACGGATTCTTTAGTTCGTGGGTGGCATTAGCATTTGACATTTGGCTCCATGTTGTAAGGTCTGGTATCATAACAAGATGCTGAATCTGGTTGTTGAGGCCCTTAAACTTTGTTCATTTAGACCTTAGTCATGGGAAAATCTGTTCGCTTGGTGCATCATCAGAAACATGAGAAGCTGCGATGATGTGAACACAAAGACAAAAGGAATTCGCAAAACTGGCCAATCTGGATACCTGGCCAACACCACCGAACACGTCGCGAAGATGTACGCTATTTTAATCGCTATGCGATTATACTGCGTGTAAGCTGTTGCTTCTGCTGTTGCTCTGGATAAGCTGAAGGCACATCATTATCATTCCGCTTCTTGTATTCTATTTACAGAAAACTGCGAGATGTGAGTATGTATCTATCTAAACTCACAGGCAGATGGTGGATGATTACTCTCAGAGTGGTACGATATTTTGTTCCTCTGAAGAGCTCACTTTTGCGGCTGAGCTCATATACGGAGTCATACAACTGTGATTCTAATACATTCAAATGAAAAAGTGATTTTTCGTCGTTCTCCCGGCCTAATTCAGTACAATATACTGGGAGGGTTTTGGGTTTAGGTTGAAAAATGTTGGAAACTTCATTTGTTGAAAGAATTAAAGCCAAGGGATCATCTTGTGTGCAATGATTGCACAGCTTTAAGACCAGCATCCTGTTCGAGCTAAATTGTATCAAATCTTCTTCTTTCCACAGCGTCAGTGACTTGTTTGGCACTTTGACAGAGATTTATGAATTACTTTCTTTCAATAAAGTTAAGTCTGATTTAATTGATGCGGTAATGAATATGCGCGAAAACAATTTTTTTTTTTAAATTAAAAATGCTGTATTTTTGAATCAAAATTAGCCTATAACCAGGGCATTATTATTTAATACATACTTAAAAAAGATATTTGTTAATCGGTGAAATAGTTCATAAGATTTTTGTGGACATACAATTTTTCCATTAAATTTGTTATTCACATGGATTGGGGAACTGGTATAGTTTTTTGTTATTTCTGTTTTTTTTCTGCTACTCAAATAGAAATTTTTAGGAAATGTTGAAGAGCCGATAAAAAATATTAATTGAGCTAAAATAAGTTGAAGCTTGTCACGGGGCGAGTATAACTAAGTTTTACGTACCACGTTTAATACGTGCTTGGTTTAGAATACTGTAGTACCAACTACTACAAAGCAGAAAAAGAATTTTAACTATTTTTGGCACAACAGATTCGTATTATGCATTCTAGGCCTATCTTCTCATAAACATTCGATTTTATGAGTTTGAACTTTTGGGAGAAATAGAAGGGACCTACCATTTAAAGCAGAATCGGAACGGCTGATTTGAGAAGCTTTTTCAGTTATACTCTTGGGTATTTGTCAGACGTTCACTCAATTGGTTAAAATGAGCACCTCCTAGTGACAGCTTGTCTTCAGGGAAGGACTTAGGGTGACCGTAAAGGCCTGCCCCCTGCCTATATTGCATCTGACCAGTGTTACCGATGGGCGTAAGGACAATGCAAATCAATGTTAACAATCTTACAACTTTTGAAAAGCATACCACAACCACGCCCCTTAATCCAATTTTTACCAAATCTCACAGAAGCACCTTCGGGCCAATAACAATATTTGAGCTCAGTCTACGTTCAGTGGTTTTTAAGATACCGTATACGATGTTGAAAGATTTTCTTAAAATTTTAGCCCAAGCTATTTAGTGGCTTTCGGGGTAGATAGACATTATTGAAATTTTTGTATGGCATCAATTTTGACAAAACCTCACAGAAATCTGTTTGGTTGCTTTCGAGTTTTGGGATCATTGGTGGTCTATATTCGCATACAAAATGGAAATTTAGATTTTTTCTGTTTTCCGGATTTTCATTTGGGGTTTTCCAAATTTTCTAAACCATCCCTGATTCAAGACCAACAAAACAAAAGAAGAATCATCTAAATCGATCCAGTGATTCTTGAGTTTTTGCAAGAATAACGCACACAATTATTAATTTTTATTTTATAGTAGACCTACATACATGAACTGTATGTCATTTTAATCATTATTTTCCTTTTTTTTTAACTTTAAGTTTATTTAAATAAAAAAATAAATTCCTTTTTATTTTTTTTTAATAAACTGTACAATTTAAAGCTGACAATTTTTTTTTTTTTTGTTACATTGGGTTGGACTAAATTTGCTCGGGGGACTTTTTTTGTTGACATTTTCAAATTTCCATCGGTAACGCTGCCGCTGACAGCTCATCCCCAAGGAGAGAGACTGGGCAGGTGATTGAATCAATCCACTTTGCTGTTTGGTTGATACTGAAAGTCAATGTGACGGATTGTCTTCTAGAAAAAGACGAAGAGTAACCGAAACAGTAGAACACAACGAGCTGTCAGAGTGTCACTGGTAACGTTTGCTAGTATAGAAATGGAAGCGGCTAAAATGGGTCTAGCGGTCAATGACGGCAAAACCAAGTATATGCTGTCAACAAGAAGGAACACCCAACATCGTAGAATCGGACACCAAATCACAATCGAGAGGTATAACTTTGAGGTAGTGAGGGACTTTGTCTATCTCTGTTCTGCTATAAATTCTGACAACAACATCTCAGAAGAAATTAAACGAGGAATAACTCTTGCCAATCGCTGTTTCTTTGGGCTAAGGAGGCAATTGAGTAGTATAGCCCTATCCCGAACAACTAAGGAGATTCTGTATAAGACCTTGCTCTTTCCAGTCGTGCTTTATGGCGCTGAAGCTTGGACTCTATCTAAAGTGGATGAAGTACCTCTTTGTCCTAAAAAGCTAAATTAACTTTGAGAATGCTGATCTTGCGATATTGGACAAGCAGTCCACAAGTGTTCAAGCATGACCAATTGTACCTAGCCATCGAAGTGCTTCAGAACGTAACAACACAGACTGTAAAATTGGAAGGACTGTCAGTATCAGAAGTATCTGCAAAAATACTGAGAGCCCTTGTTTATTTTAACCAACGAATAAAAATAGGACACCACAAAATTAGTTTTTTTGCAGCAATTTTTCAATCAAATGGATCTTGTCAGTTTCAAAGTATAACCAGAAATCCCGCACGGAAATTATTATACCCTGCCAATATAGCAGGGTAGTATAAGGAGTAGGTATACAAAGCCTTAAGGCCAATGCCCACTGAGCAACTGAAAAAAAACCGGCTGGACTTTGCCAAAAAGCTGCCGGCGGGCCCAGGATTTTTCATGTATTGGTGCTGTACAAAATCAAAGGAGCGCCATTAACGCACGCGTACTTGAAAAATCCTAGGCCCATGGTATAGCATGGACAATCATTGCCGCCATTGATTTTGACATTTCACACGTATTCACAGACAGGGGAATTCATTCCGGGGAGAATGGGGTAGGTGCACGGAAGTCGGCGGTCTAGTTCTATGTGGTTTGTGATCTGTAGTTCGTTCATTGTCGTCATGGATACTGGGCGTGAAATTTCTTCGAAATTTGTTATTATTGTCCACCTAACAATTTGTTAGCAATTTCTTGTTTTGACCAACCTCCCCCACCAGCAACAGGTTGGTGTTGGTCTGTTGTTCACTCATCTTCGACAAACTAGAAACTGAAATCAATAGGCAACCCGACATGCAAATCAACAGACTAGTTTCAAAATGGTTTTTGTGAATCGCTAACGAGTTTTCAACCAGCAGCGTCGTGTGCGTCGTCCCATTTGAATACACAGGTTATGACTCAAAGCAAATTACCTAGTTGGCAACTCGCATCGCTGATCAGTTTTTTTCCAGTTGCTCCGTGTGTATTGGGCCTAAGTGTTAGACCAAAGATTGAATTTGTGATGTGTTCTCTGCCTGAGCCTGAAGTATACTATCGCCCGTCCGCTAATTCCTAGGTTTTTCCATCATAGAAAGGCTAAAAGTATGAAGTGAAACAATTATGACTATCGGCTTCCTTGAGGCATCTTGGCCTGCTGACACTTGCAAAGAACTTTCAAGTAACTCAACTTGATAGTTTATGCGAGACATTTATTCCAACTAGGCCCGAACATATAAAGAGTGGTTCCTGTTTCTGTTTGGATGTGGATGTTGGCCAATTGAAAAGTGAAATCTTCTCTTATGATCTTCCTTTAATGGCTCTTCTAACTTCTTGAACCTTACATTTTGAGTTGGTATTGAATTTTATTGAAATCTGGTGCTCTAATCATGCAAATTGTCTGTTGAAACTATAGATTCCCAAAATGACTAACTCAGTTTTTATCAATTTGAGAGCAACCCAGTTCAGACTCCACAAACTTAATAGAATAGAAACCGCCAATAAGTCGAGTAAATCCATTTGGAAAATACCTAGCTTGTCATTAATGTATCGTAAAACATATCGGGTCACATGTGATCTGTTCCTTAGTCGCTCGAACACAGATATAACCCAATTTAAATAATTACCAATTTTATTTAATTCCAAATTTAAGACGAAATTAAATAGTCTTCACCCTGTAACCTTAACATATGACCAAACTTTAAAATCTTTTCATTAAAAAAATAACGGAAAAAGAACAAGCGGAAAATTAATAAAACGAAACAAACTAAATTCCTCTGTATGAAGCAGCACCGTATACCTAAAAAGTCAAAACTACCCTCGCAACAGGGAATATCCTGGTCCTGGATCCGGTCTCTCTGCGTGATGATTGTCGCTGCTGTTCTCCTGGTATGTATTCACTGTCATTATTTTTTATTGAAAATTGAGGTTTGTTTTTTATTTACTAAAACCTTTCGGATTTGTCGTTTTCTTCTCTGTATGTCGGATTTTGTATCCTTAATTGATCAGATGGAGACACCCACAAAGCAATAAGAGAAACAAAAAATAAATAAAGAAAACTTCGTTTGTTAAACTTTCCTAACGTTAAAAACATCCTCTCTCATCAATCTGTTGAAAAATTTAAAACTTGTCCCATGAAACTGTATACGAAGGGACTGCGAATTGCTATCGTTCCACAGGAAGAGAGGCCAGGAAAGATGCCTAAGTGTGTGTTTCATTGGTGTAATGGCCTGCTGGACATTTTAAATTTCCAGTAATACAGCTACGAGGACGAGTAGTCTGAAGTGAGGATAGAGAGTGAAAATAAAAGGTACGAAATAGTAGGTATGTTTGGTATTGGGATATCCTCCAGGTCTACATCTAGGATATCGAGTGGGAAAACTTGAGTGTAAGGGAATTATTTTTTCCCATCATTTTTTTGTAGATTTTCATTTATTAATTTTACATTTCTTAGTATTGTCGTCATATATTTTTTTTAATTACACCAAAGGAGAACGGAGTAGGAGTTCGCAGATAGCATTTTCAAGAAATTGTTGAACTTTAGTTATAGACATACATAATCAAGGAATCTGTAATTTTGATGAGTAACTGCGTATTGAAATTTCTTTAGGTTACTATTTTACTTATTATGTAAACACTTGGCGAACTTAACCTAGCCCCCATGACAGTTGTTGATATAGAAAAACAATATAAATTAACAACTTAATCTACAATTACAACTCTAGTCAGTCCAGCTGTATGTGGAGTGAATATCGACTAAAACGGATTTCAAACATGAATGGCTTTGATTTACCGCACTCATTACATTATTGGGTTGTGAAGTAGAGCCCGCTGTTGGTTAACTTAGTATTAAAACCATTTTCGGATACAGCGCGAACTAGTTTAATAAATGGCTTTGCTGTACCATGCATTGAATCTCGTTGTCACCCAAAACGTCTCCTCAGTCACCTAGGGATTTGACTAACAGCCTCGATTTGCGCATTCAATGTTGTTTGAAGTTGCTTTTCATTTTTCACTAAACTTTCTCTACTGGCTACTGCCTTGCGCCTGCGGATTGGAGACGAAACTATACTTCGGCCAATATCGCTAGTATCCATTATCCTTTAGTGTTCCTATCGGTCTTAGGCGACTCATTCGCAATTTTCTTACTTTTCTGGTTGATATCTTCAAACCGAATTACCAAAAATGGGACCGAAAATCACACGAAGAATTTTGCGATCAATGGTATCTTTATTCGCCCTCGCTTATAATTATGAGAGTCTTATGTAGAATCTCCACTCCATAGTATAGCCAGTCAATACGTTTCTACTCAGTTGCTACCTTAGGCCAGGGAAACAGCGATAGGCAGGTGCAAAACTTCGCTTGATTTCTGATGTGATGCTACTTTCAGAGTTTATAACAGAACAGAGGTAGATAAATCTCTTCAAAGTTGTAGCTGCCTATTACAAGACGTTCCGTCCGATTCGTCGATTTTGAGTATCCCTTCTTATAGAGAGTTTAAATGTTTCGTTTTCACGTTCACGTCGTTCACGACTTAACCCAATTGCTTCTATTAATGTCATCAGCATCTGCAAGTAATTGTTTTAATCGTTCACACAGTACCGTGGCCATTATCTTGCATGCGCTGTTAAGCATATGCCTCTATGGTGGTGTGGTGACTGAAAAAGATTGGAGGGTCTCCTTTCTGTCGGACCAATTCTTAAAAATTTGATCGTGCATATTCTCCGCCAAGTTATCGGCCCTACGCGTTCAATAGTCCGACAGACCATCTGACACAGAAGCCCCATTGGACTTGAGTTTAGCTATTGCTATCTGGAGGACGAACATGCAGATTGAGAATTTCCATCTTCCTGATAATGGATTCTCGACCAGAGTCTCATTTTCGCCGCCTCCGTTTCAAAACTTGGTAAGCGTTTGGAGGTGATGGTGAATGGTGAGAGCTCCCCACACTCTTCAGATACTGCCAATATCATCAGCTTAATGTGAGTAGTTTAATGGACTTCTGAAAAATTATATACCTCTAATGTTAGCTTGTAAGTTTTAGACAATTGTTCAAGATGGTACAACATTTACCTGAGAGCACTCTTCCTTGTCTTAAACTCTTTCGGCATACAACTAAAAAATAAATAAATAGGTGGCGCAACAGGCGTGTAGACACCCTAGGCCTAGCTTCTCGCAACCATTCGTTTTGTGTGAGTTTCTATTTTTGGGACGAATGGAAGGGACCTACAATTTTATGCCGAGTCCGAACGGCTAAATTAGAAGCTTTTTCATGACAGTTATACTCTCGGATGTTTGTCAGACGTTCGCGAGAGGTGGCGCAGTAGAAAAAACCTTAAGATGTAATTTGTGTTTTTCCGGGGATCGAACCTGGGATCCCTCGCACAGCAGTCCAACACACTAACCACTGCGCTACTGCGCCCACTATTCGGCATACAACTGTTCGCTGGTAATCTTTTGGTCCTTGACAGAGCTACTAGCTTCTCGCAACAATTCGTTTGTGTGAGTTTTTTATTTTTGGGACGAATGGAAGGGACCTACAATTTATGCCGAGTCCGAACAGCTGAATTAAGAAGCTTTTTCAGGACAGTCATACTCTCGGATGTTTGTCAGACGTTCGCGAGAGGTGGCGCAGTAGAAAAAAACCTTAAGATATAATTTTGTATTTTTTCGGTGATCGAATCTGGGATCCCTCGCACAGTAGTCCAGCACACTAACCACTACGACCTTACATACGCCATCTTAATCGAAGAAATGGTATGTGCAACAATCTGAAGTGGAGAGAAGGAAAATTTGGTGCATGGTTAACTTTTCTTAAAAGTAAAGAGATAAGATCTTATACGCAACATTCAGGAGACTTAGTTCTCTTCAATTGCCGCAGCTTAAAATGTCTCTTTTCTCCTGGATGGGGATGGGGCATACGATGGCTGAGATTTCATAGGCGATTCTCTCAAGCAGTCCGTTTGGACTCAAAGTCACTTCCTTTTCGACTACCATCGTCAATGTTGAACAGATCGTACTTGCTGAGTATACTTGTTGATTGACCCTCTCGCCAATCCCCTCTAAATCTGCGCCCCACAGCTACACAACGTCATAGCAAAACTATCATTAACTCCAACAAACGTCAGGCCCATGCGAATTCACTGTTGGCCTTGAAAGGTGAAACATAGCTTCGTCCCAACTCAATCGACTTCAATGTTTTACATTTAACCCCTAAATCCGAATGCACTCTCTCAACTTTAGAAACTTATTTTCTCCTATATTCTTTTCCAACATAAAAACAACGATCACAAGACAGAGGTTGATTTAATTCCCTTTACCCTCGTTCTCAGGCACGGGCATATCCTTTGCATAAGCTTAGCACTCATACATACAAAGCAGTATCCTCCAGCCTTTCAACAGACTGAATATATTTATAATAATTTTCTATGAGGAAAAAGCTCAATACTATATCTTTGGTCTCATTCCACCACCGCCACTAACTCTGTAGCTCATTTCATTTTGCATGTTCTTCTTTCTCGTGCATTTTCCTTTCTCATCCAACAGCATAATCATTATTTCATTTCCTTCTCTCTATAACATGATAAAATGGTTACACATCCCTGAGCTACTATTCGGTGCCACTGTTCCTATCCCTATTTCGAACGCTTGGCGGCAGTATGGCATGCCGGAGGTTGAAACCATTTCACATAGGTATATAGTGGCAAACGCCACTGTATACTCTTTATCTGGCGACTATAGCGCTATAGACGATGATTATTATGATGATGGTGGTGGCGGCGTTGTAGAGGTTACTTGGTGGAGCAGAGTTCGTGTCTTTAACTCTAAGCTAGGGGGTGGTTGTGCGAACAGTAGATATGTACGTACATACAGCCTGCTAACTTGTGAAAGACGAACAAAAAATACGACAGAATAACTGACTCCGACTGGCATGATAGAAGGTTCAGAATGGGGTGCTGCAAGAGGGAATAGATAAAATTCTGAAATTCCTTAGCAAAAAGGACGAGCAAGAACACAAAAAAAAAAAAAACAAACAAAAAGAGTAGAAGACCGAGAAAGTTTTGCCTTCATCTTCTCTGAATTTCAGATAGACTCTCACCCACCCCTCCGTCTCCGACTCACGACAAATGACTTCATAGCAATGTGTACGTATAGAAGATTCGCAAACATACTGTTGCCGTTATAAGGATTTATAATACATAAAAAAAAAATATACACATTTGATGGCGGATGGGGCTGCAAGGATGATGTTAGGAAGAAGATGGCTGATTTCAATGCGACGGTGTCGATCTGTTTAAAATGGGAACGAGGAGCTGAGAAAAACGAAAAATCGTTACACAAGGCAGCAAAACTTTATTGTTGCGAGGAAAAAGGAAAACTTGGAACCCATAAGTTACAGCAAGTGAAGCCCTCGCCGATGAGTGTTCAGTGTATGCATGTTAAGGCATCCCTCTGTGTGGGGTACTTTTTTCCAGGATATACCTACATTCGTTCAAAAACGCCACACTGAATGGAAATGGAAATGAAAGTTTAAAATCATGGAAAACTTCGCTCAACGTCAACAACGACGAAGGCGAATACATCTATGTACGAGGACGACGACGATGTCGCTGTCGACAACGATGTTGACTATGAAAAGGATACACGGGTCGTGTCTGCGATGTGAGTATTGGGTGGCTTGCATGATAATTTCAACAAAAAAAAAAAAACACCCAACGATGAAATGATAAGAACAAGAGTAGGTTTAGGTATACTATATCGAAGAGCAAACCTAGAAGAAAGACCAACAGCGGAACAGGTCAGAAATGAACACAAAAGAGATTAGGGGGCGACTGTGGAAGAAGGCAGCGTTCCCGATTCTTATATGTGGTTGGCAGGAAAAGTTTTCCCTAAGTTTGTTATTTTTTTAATGCCATGCCGTTTTGGAAAACACTTGGAGCGGTTTAAAATGTTGCCAACACATAACAGAAAAGAAGATTGCGGTATGCTGGCGATGGGGGTGAGTTGAGTATGTTGGTATACGGAGACTTTATTGAAGTGCTAGGCACTGCCAGTCGGCCTGATTGTTGTGTATAGGTAGATACCTACTATTGGATAGATGACAATCTGTGGGGTAGGTTTTTTTTTCGCTTCTCCTTTGTACAGAAGGTGACTAGAAGGAATGTGTAGAAATTCTTTCAATAGAATGCTTTGGAAGCACACGAGATTGGTAGTCTACCCTATACACTTTGAAAAAAAAAAAATTATTTTTAGCCGATAGGTGGAAGAAAAATGCGTGCGCTATTTTTGAATTGCGTTCCAGAACTCTATGAAAACTTTCTCATTTTGTACCTACAGTAAATTTTCGTTTGGTTCATTAGCTTACGTTTATTTTAAACCTTAATAGGGCAAAATTATTTGGTTATCAAAGCTTTTGTAGAAGAGTTAGAAATATTTAGAGGGCTACTAGGAGATGAATTCGTATAGAGCATACACCAACTCTACAAGATTTGGTCAGAGGAAAGTATGCCTGATGAATGGAGCCTCAGTATTGTTTGACAGTCCATTAGAAAGGGCCCTCTAATATGCGCTAACTATACAGGCATGTTTAGTCTTCTTAACAGGACGTGCTGTGTGAACGCCTGAAACCATTTGTCAACGAACTGATTGAACCCTATCAGTCCGATTTCAGGGCCGGTACGGTAAGTTCACGACCGACCAAATATTCACACTACGGGAGATCCTGGAGAAAACGCAAGAAGTCCAAATCGATACTCATCATCTATCGATTTTAAGGCCTCATATGATAGCATTTATAGAGACGAGCTATACAGAGCCATGTCTAACAAATTTGGCAGATTGTGCAGAATGACGATGGACAACGCTCGCTGCTGCATAAAGGTCGGAAACAATGTCACCGAGACCATTGATGTCAAAAAAGGATTTAGAAAAGGTGATGCGCTGTCATGTGACATTTTCAACTTAATACTTGAGAAAATTGTGCAAAACTCGCAAGCCAACACCATTGACACAATTTTCCAAAAGTCTGTGTAACTACTTGCATGCGCTGACGACATTGACATTATTGACAGAACGCAGAGAGTTGTCACTGGCAAAACAAAATACGTGTCGTCAATCAGAAGGGATACACAACCTCGACAAATCGGACAGAACTTTACGATAAACAGCTACAAATTTGAGGTGGTTAGGGACTTCGTCTATTGACACCACAGCAGAAATCAAAGAAGAGTAACACTTGCCAACCGTCGTTTCTTATATAAGACTCTCCTCATCCCTGTCCTGCTTTATGGCGCAGAATTACGGACTATATCAAAGGCGGATAAAGATCCTCTTGGTCGTTTCGAATGCAAAATTCTTGGAGTGATTTTTGGTCCCGTTTGCGTGGACGGGCTTTGGAGGAGCAGATTTAACAGTAAACTGTACGTGCTGTTAAGCGACATTGACCTGGTCTAAAAAGTACGTATCACTCGACTAAGATAGCTATTGCCCTTACCCACAGACTCACGGGCTGCTGTTGTCACTACCAAGACCTCAGCTTGGAAGACGTTAATAAAGTTTGATATACCGAGCGATTCGGAGAAGACACCTGGACCTTCTGCAGTCTATATTCTAGATCTCTTTGCGAATACGGCTATGGTTTGTATGCTTGGTACGAGTCCGTCTTTCCATTCTTCTCTGCTGTGATAAGCGCTCCAGAAGGGTCTTGTAAACTCTAGGTAAAGCTTGTTGTAGTCCGTGACAGGTATACGGTCAAATTTCTGTAGGATCATCGAATGACCCGTTTCGTTCAATTTCCAGTTTATTGATTGGCTGATTCTAATTGCGGCCGATAGTCGTATAAGAATGTCTATAGCGAAAGCAGGTTGAGGATAGCCTCAAGTCCTGCGATTGAAGTTGCCCTTATCGCACTACTGCAACTGCTGCCGATGCACGCTAGTTTTTGAACCTTTGTTAACGCCTTTAGGTAAGTGGCCTTATTGGTTGCCGACCACTAAACGAGACTGTCATAGGTGAATTAAAGTCTTACCATAGCCGTATACGTCAAGAACTTAGTTTTGGGAGATGATCCCCAGATGCAGAAATAACGCTTCATCAGCGCCCCGAGATGCTTGCAGATGTATGTTAGTTGTGCACTTAAATTGCTGCAAATTGTAGTCTTCTGGAAATTATATCCCCAGCAAGCGAGTTCTAAAGTTTGGAAGTAGGTACCTATAGAATAAGCGGACAGCGACTTGTCTTCTGTGCCGAGCTCCATATATCGTCGCTGTTTAAGAAAACCGGCATAACTCAAAAAACTTGATTTTTGAGTTAAGTGTACCAATCGACTAAGAATAAAATTCTTTTTCTTTCTGTAAAGAATACCGCCAGATGTGACATTTGTGTTGTGCGCAAAAAAGTAGACAATAGTTTCTTGAAAAACGGACTATTTGTTGTTGTGCCAACTTTTAGTAAGTACTGTTCCACACCTTTTCCTACGTATTAAAACTAATTGTGTCACTTTTCTTAAAAACTCCTTTTTTGAAGTGACACTTTTATGATTTATGTCATTTTTCCTAAAAATACTTTCTCACAAATCTTTTAAAAAAATCGGTATGGTAATTTTGAGTATATATAAGTAAAATATTTTTCATAAAATATTAAACTTGCAATGGCTTTTTTTTAAGAACAGATTTTTAATCATTTCATTTCCTAACAGCAATCATATTTTAACGTTATTCTTTTTTAACCTCCATGATGAACTAACTTCAAAATGATAAAAAGGTTATCTTAATATCATGCATTTTTTCGGGAAAAGTGACTTAACTTGGAAGTCGCCAGAAAATACCTTAAATTTTTATGTCTAACATTATTTATTTTTTTTTTAACCTTATTATTTTTGATTACATAAAATATGAACTATGCAAATCAAATACACATTTCCGAAGAAAAAAATGTTAAACCTTTAAAAAAAATTGATTTGTGAAAATTTTCGGACTCAGAAACTTTAAACCGCTCTCCTGAAAAATCTTGTTTTTTGAGTTATGCCGGTTTTCTTAAACAGCGACGATATGGGAACAATATTCCAGGGCTAGTCTAACCTGTGCTTTCTAGAGAAGGAGAAGTTGCTTGGGGCTAAATGACCCCTTTGCTCTAACTTAGCGGACGCTGATCTAGCGATATATGATATGTGGTCCTAACATGTGATTCCTGAATTGACTGTGACTTATTAGCAAAGCCCTAGATATTATTATTTGTCGATCGAAGCAAGTCGTTGATGTGGAGAAGAAATAGAGTTGGAGAAAGAATAGAACCTTGGGGCACTCCTGCATTAATAGCAAACGAATTAGATGATACACCATCTACCACAACTTGGATCGATCTTCCCAGAAGAAAATGTTGCATCCATCCGCAGAGTTGTTGTGGTAATCCATAAGACGCCAACTTGCCTAATAGGGCTCTATGCCAGACTCGGTCAAATGCCTTTGATATCTCCAAGGCTACGGCTCTGGATTCGTCGTGTTGTTCAATTGCTTGCGTCCATAAGTGCGTTGCGGAGCTTAACAGGTCTCCAGTGGAACGACGGCTCCGAAATCCGTATTGCCTGTCGCTTATTAAACGGCGGCCTTCTAGATATTTGATTATTTTGACATTTAGCTATTTCGTTCGCCAGCGAGTTCATCCGGAAATCCCAGGCAATACACATAGTGCAAGTCATCCCCATAAAATTCTAAAATAATGTTTGTTCTTTCCGAAATTCGACAATGTTAAATTTATTGCAAGGGGGCCGGTTGGTTAAACAATTTATAGTGTAAAATGGCAAGAATAAACTACCCGTCGTTAGTATGGTTCAGAGCTGAATTTATTTAAGAGACAGCAATTTAAAAATGAGCGCAGTGGTTGGTGTGCTGGACTACTGTGCGAGGGATCCCAGGATTCGGTCCCCGGAAAAACACAAATTACATCTTAAGGTTTTTTTCTACTGCGCCACCTCTATCGAACGTCTGACAAACATCCTGTCATGACTGTCTTGAAAAAGCTTCTCAATATAGCCGTTCGGACTCGGCATAAAATTGGTAGATCCCTTCCATTCGTCACAAAAAATAGAAACTCACACAAACAAATGGTAGCGAGAAGCTATGCCTATGGTGTCTATCCGCCTGTTGCGCCACCTATTTATTTATTTTTTAATTTAAAAATAAGTAACCCTGCTCCCCGGATCATTAAAATTTTTCATCTGTTTCTTTCCATGTACAATGTATAATTGTATATACTTTTTATCTTTAGTCCTATGCTACTCGGATCGATTTAAAAATGTCCTCTCTCTGTATAGATATATATTAACCCGACTAGTTACCACCTTTCTTCCACATCCGTCATCACCATCCTGAACCACCTCCTATAACACTTCCCGGTAAGACTATATGAGCGACCAAACTTTGCTGTTGATCTTAAACGTGTTATATCCTTTCGTACTTCATCACAGTATACCGCCACCGACCCGGCTGTGGGCTATAAACTGCATTTTACTGCAACCTAGCACGGCAGTAACAACTAACCACAGGCGAAATTGTATCCTCCACCAGTCCACCCACATGCAATTTTTTTATTTTTTATTTTTTCTCTTGAAAATCCATTTACCAACCTAGTTTAACATTTTGGCGCAAAGTTAAACCTATTTTTTGTTCGCTCATCTGTTATCCTTCTCTTCCTTTCAGGTTGGCCGTGCTGACGCCCAAATCATCACCCACCATCTACCACCGTTCTAGTGCCAGTTTGTGGGTCGAGGTTTCAGGTTTCATTGTTTGGGTTGGACGGTTCGTTGACTGTACTGAGATAATTGGTGTGTTGCTTGGCACTTTATGGTGTTGTTGTTCACTCAGGAAGTTGAAAACTTCAGTGCGCCAGGAAAATGAGGGAAATCGAGGAATTTCTCTCTCACGGCTCTCTGTAGGATGTTTTAAATTATTAACCGGGTATTGGTAATGCTAAGCACATTGTGCAGTATAATTGAAGTCTCACTGCGCGATATAGTACTTCGAAGGATATAGGTGCTTATAGCTTATACCTCTCTTGTTGGGTATTTGATTCCTTTATCCTATAGTGATGAGTGGAAAATATTCCGTTGGCCTTTCTCGTACAGCAGGGTGTGGGGTGCGTTGGCAGAAAGTTGGAAATCTTCTGGCAACGAAGAAAAGCTATACAAACAATCAGTACGTACACATAGACGAAGCGACTAACATCGAAAAGATACTTAATAAACTTTTCGTATCCACTCGCAGACGCTTCTTCTGAACGACCCCCATCACCATCCCCCTATAAAACATCATCTCAGGTCTTCATCTCGTCATTGTCTTTTTTGTTTTGCGTTGATTTTTTTTTTTGTTCTTGTCTTTGTCCACATCGAAAAGGAGAGAATCCAGAGAAAGGAAGCAGAATTTTCGAATTATATTGTTAATGAAAATGTTCGTCGGTTTTTCGATGATACTCCCAAGTTGAGTCCCAACCCTAAGCGATTTGCCTGTATGAGTGTCAGAGTTGCTTCTGTGTGTCAGCTTAGGTATACTTGTGGACTGAACGTCTTTTGACTTTATTCAGTTAGTTGAAAGTTTATTTAAGACACCCTTCCTCCTTCATCGTCATTGTCGTCTTCGTCGTCGTCGCGTCGTAGTCTTCGTCATCATCTTCATTTTCATCGAGGGTTAGATGTATATGTATATACATGTGAGGAAAAAAGATCGATTTTCATACCACTTGTTCTTTGTGTTTGAGTTTGAAATGGCAGAGGGTTGACGGAGACGTTGCGTTGGGGGCATGCTTTGGTTTGAATAACAAGTGGGTGTGTGATGGATATAGGATTTGGTGTGGCATGGGTGATTCTAACTTCGAAAGGATGAAATAATTTGATACAATCACTTCTTGAGGAGAGGAAAGACGATATTTTTGTTGTTGCTTTTTCAATTTGGAATTAGTATTTGAAAACGAGAAACTCCTTTTGGGGTGTTTTATGGTACTTTGGGGAATTAATGCGATTACAGTGTTGCCAGGGGAAGAGTTTTAACAATGCGAATTCGGTTATTGACTGCGCTGAGTTCCCTTTTTCCATACAAAAATTTTGTTTGTCCCCGACCTAACACAAACCACTGCCCCCCTTATTAAGTCAAAATTCAATTTAAAGAAAACATTCAATTGAAAACTTCCAGAATACTTTCTTTTAATATTTTTAACAAGATTGGTCTCCTGTAAGTTTTTGTTTTGCACTGTTATCCGCCTCTCTGTCAGTTTTTGTATTCAAACCGAAATTCAACCCAAAGAAAAAAACAAATAAAACAAGAAAATGTTCATATAGCTAATCAGTGCTGGGAAAAAAGTTTCGAGTTAACCACTCACCACTAACCAAAAGCAAAAAAGGTCCTGAATATGCGGTGTGTTTAATTTGCAATTCAAGTTTTAAAAAACAAGTGCTGGTTTTTGCGACGTTAAGAAATACAAAAAGTATAAACCCGGGTGTTCAAAAATTAAAAAAAAAATTTTGCCCCCTTTTGAACACTTTCCCCCTCTAGAAAACACACGATGCCCTTCTTTGAGTATTTTTTTTTTGTCTGGTTTTACATTCTGAACATTAGGACTAAAATGATTTCAAATTACAGAATTTTTAATAACACTTTTCTTTTCTTAAATTAAAAAAAAAAAAAAAAAAAAAAATCAATTATTGAAGTTTTAGGTCTTTTCGCATACTCGTCCGAGTCAAGAACTGAAAGTCTTGTGAAATTTAAAAACTCTTGAAAAATTAATTTAAAAGTAGGTATCATACGAGTCGAGCCACTCAAAATCTTGTCTGTCATAAGTTTAACAGGTGGGTGTGACTTTAAATACTATAGCCCAGGAGTTCCCTAACTGTGTGTCGCGACGCCCTGGGGCTTCGTGGTGCTATTCTAACCTCTCTAGGGAGTCGCAGTATGAAAAAGATTGGGAACCCCTGCATAGCCTGCTGTTAATAACACTACATACTTGTACGAGAGCTTGAAGGAAGAAGCGTTGTTACGCAAATCGCAAAATGATGTAGCCTTTGTAGCCTCCTTTTAAGCTTTCACTGAATTATGCTCAAGTCGCTATAAGTCTTGACTTATTTAATTAAGTAGTACTATAGTTCCAGGTGAACTGAGGCCTCAACTAGGAACCCTCTCATGTTAACCCGGTCCTTAGCTAACTAAATCCAGTGCAGTTGCGCACTTCAAGTCGGCTGAGGTGTCTTTCTAATTTCAAAATTAGAAGAATTCCTGTACTATGTTAGACTGAAAGAATATACGGGCTGGAGCATTTCTTTCCATCCACTCTATATTTCGAGGTCCACTGACCAGTTCGATGTCGCTTGACAGTTCATAAAGTTCATCGTTGAATCTCCTCTTCCAAATACCGTCACGCAAACGGCCAAACATCTTACGAAGAATCTATCTCTCGAAGAGATCGATAATTTTATTCACTTTAAATAGACTCCCAGCTTTAGAGTTATAAAGCAGGACTGGTGTGATCAAGCGCTTATAGATAATCTCCTTAGTTTTTCGGGATAGGGCTCTTTTACTCAATTGCCTTCTAAGCCAAAAAACAGCGGTTAACAAGAATTTGTCAGCATTTATATTTCTTTATCTCAAAGTTGTAGCTGTCAATTGTGACGTTTTGTCCGATTCTTAGATGTTAGGTTTTAGGTTAGCATATGTATATTGGGTTTTGCCCAGTAATGCAAGTATTTGGACGGACTTTTGAAAGATAGTACCTTGATGATGGCCTGTGAGTTTCGAAAACGTTATGCCAGCTCGTCGCTTTGCTTAAATCCTCTTTTGACATTAAAGGTTTCGGTAATCTCGTCACCAACCTTGATGTAGCAGTAAGTTTCTTTATAGGCGGCTTTGAAATCTATGAAAAGATGTTTAGTATCGATTTGGACTTCTAGATTTGTTTTCCAGGATCTACCTTACTTACTTACTTACTTAGGCGGCTCTACAGTTCGGGGTGAACCGAGGCCTCAGCTAACAAGCCCCTCCAGTTAACTGCCTCCAGTTGCGCACTCCTAGTCGATTGAGGTCGCCTTCGACTTGCGCGCGCCACTTAAGGCGAGGTCTTCCTCTACTGCGTTGTCCCTCCGGGTTAGACTCGAAGACTCTACGAGCCGGAGCATTTGTTTCCATCCGCTCCGCATGTCCTAGCCATCTTAAACGACTTACTCGCAGTTTTTTGACCAGGTCGATGTCGCTGTACAGCTCGTATAGTTCGTGGTTGAATCTCCTTCTCCAAAGCCCGTCAACGCAAACGGGACCGAAAATTTTACGACGAATCTTTCTCTCGAAACGGCCGAGGATATCTTCATCCGCTTTAGATAGAGTCCAAGCTTCAGCGCCATAAAGCAGGACTGGGATGATCAAGGTCTTATACAGAATCTCCTTAATTGGACGGACTTTTGAAAGATCGTGCCTTGCGTGTTGGCCTGTGAGTTCCGGACGATTCTTTCAAGTATGATGTTGAAAAAGTCGCACGACAGTGCGTCACCTTGTCTAAGTCCTCTTTTGACATCAAAGGTTTCGGTGAGGTCGTTACCGACCTTGATGCAGCAGCGAGCTTTCTCCATCGTCATCCTACACAATCGAACGAGTTTTGCAGGGATGCCAAAGCTAGACATGGCTCTGTATAGCTCGTCTCTATAGATGCTGTCGTACGCGGCTTTGAAATCGATGAAAAGATGGTGGGTATCGATTTGAACTTCTTGGGTTTTTTCCAGGATCTGCTTAAGTCTGAAAATTTGATCGACGGTGGACTTTCCTGGCCTAAAACCGCTCTGATAGGGGCCAATCAGGTTATTTATAAAGGGTTTAAGGCGTTCACACAATATGGCAGACAGGATCTTGTATGCGATGTTTAGAAGACTGATACCTCTGTAGTTGGCGCAGTTGAAGGGGTTTCCTTTCTTGTGGACCGGGCAAACGATGCTGAGATTCCATTCATCAGGCATGCATTCATCTGACCAAATTTTGGAGATGAGTTGGTGCATGCTCGTTACCAGGTCATCTCCAGCTGCTCTAAAAAGCTCGGCAGGTAGACCATCAGGCCCTGCAGCTTTGTTGTTCTTTAGCTTGGATATTGCTACCCGTATTTCGCTTTGGTCAGGTGGACGGAAGTCTTGTCTATCATCGTCTATATTGAATGGTACGTTCTGCCTAACAGCGGAATTCTGGTCGTCGTCGCCATTATAAAGTCTGCAGAAGTAATTTTTCCACATTCTCAGCACCGACTGTGATTCTACTACAAGGTTTCCTTCATTATCTCTACAGGTTTCTGTACGGAATTGTCTGCCCTGGCACGTTCTTTTTACCTTTTGGTAAAACTTTCGTATATTGCTCCTGGAGTAGCATCTCTCAATTTCATCGATCATACGTTTCTCGTGCTCTTTCTTTTTCTTTCTGAGAATCCGGTGTTCCTCTCGTCTTTTTTGCTCGTAGAGCTCGCGAGCAGCTCTAGTCCTCTTTCGGAGCGCCGCTTTATACGCTTCTTGTTTTTCTGCGTTTGCTAGTCGACATTGTTCATCAAACCAGGGGTTTCGTGGTGGTGGTCGGGTGAAACCCAGCACATCAGTCGCGGCCTTGGTGATGGCTTTCTGGCAGTGTTGCCACTGGTCTTCTGCACTAGCTGTTGCTGCAATAGGACTGCTCGAGAGGCATCGGGATACGTGATCGGCAAAGATTCTGGCCGTCTCTTGCGATTGCAGTTTTTCGACGTCATACTTTCTCGCAGTATTTCTCTGTTGGGGTGTGTTGGATATCCGCATTCTTACCTTAGATGTGACAAGGTAGTGATCCGAGTCAATATTGGCCCCTCGGAAGGTTCGGACATCCAGAATACTGGAGGCGTGCCTTGCGTCAATCGCAATGTGATCGATTTGGCTGACAGTTTGGTGATCCGGAGACAGCCATGTCCCCTTATGAATATTGAGGTGTGGAAACCTGGTGCTTGCTATAACTATATTTCGCCCCGCAGCAAAGTCAATTAGCCTAAGTCCGTTCCCAGACGTGTTGTCATGTAGGCTGTGTTTGCCAACTGTTCTACCAAAGATGTTCTCCCTGCCTATTCTAGCGTTAAAGTCGCCTAGTACGATTTTAACATCGTGCTTCGGGCATTGCTCGTAGGTCTTTTCGAGTAGCTCGTAGAAACTGTCTTTGGTAGCGTCGTCCTTTTCTTCAGTGGGGGCATGAGCGCATATGAGGCTGATGTTTGAGAATTTTGCCTTGATGCGGATTGTCATAAGTCGTTCACTAACGTGCCGATAGCTCAAGACTTTTTGCCTAAGTCTGCCGCGTATGACAAATCCACATCCAAATAAACGTTGTCGCTGCTCTCTATAGCAATCGCCGTGGTATACATCACAGTTTTTCATCCGTTTTTTGCCTGGCCCATCCCATCGCACTTCCTGGATGGCGGTTATGTCTGCCCTGTGGCAGTCAAGGGCCTCTGCTAGTTGTTCTACCTAAGTGTGGAAATTTGATCGATGGTTGACTTCCCGGCCTAAAATGCACTAATAGGGGTAATGTACAGTTTTAAGCATTGAAAGAAACTGAGAACTCCGTACTTGGCACCGCTGAAGGCCCTGTAGCTTCAGGTGGTCGGACATTTTGTTTATCGTTATCTATATTACTAGCAGTTAGATTAATTTGTGTCTACGTCACCATAATAGATTCTGCAACAACTGTGGTTCTACTTCCTAGGGCTAATTACCTTTAAAGGTTTCTGAAGGCGATTGACTGTCCTGGCACTTCTATTTCAATTTTAGGTAAAACTGCTGCACATTGTTCCTGGAGCAGCATCTCTCAATTTCTGCAATCGCACCCTTCTCGTCGTATTTATTTTTTTTTCTGAGGAACCGATGGAGCTCGATGGGTTCATCCGCCACCTATGCACCTAAGATTCGAGTATGTCGACGCAATTTTTATAAGAATGCCCCTAAACATTTCACCCGGCCAAACTAGAACCAATAGGTTCCACCGTTGCTTCCGTCTAGGGAATTCGTCCACTGCCGTTTGGAACAAGATGTGTTTGGAAGGAGACGCTTATCTCTTATTTTTCACCCGCTGACATCAAAGACCTTCCTCTATTTTGCATTCTAGGTACTATTTACATCAATCATCACATCAGGATCACCAAAGTTGAGGTGAGAGCAGTACAAATCTGATAGTGAGAGATTATATTGAGGATTTTTTTTTATTAAAAAAGGGAATTCGAAATCTTGGAGCACTCAGACCAATCCCGGTCCACTGTACTACCAAGCAGAAACCCTTGTTTGGTGTAGTGGAGGAGAAACTCTGATATTATTCGTTTCTCTTTATGGTCGGTCGGTGGCAGAGTATTGCTGTCCACCGCCGGGGCTGGAACCAACGCCGCACGGGTCACAAGCAATGACTCAAACCACTACACCATGGCCACCGTTCTAATGAGGACACTTGAGATCTCATCTAATCGCTCCTTTGACATATACGTCTACGTGACCATAAAAGTCACCCGTCAATATAATAAGAACCCATATTTTAAATATTTTCGAAATCTGCTTTACCGTTTTCTAAAAAATCGACGACTTCAGATTCGGAGCATCAGAGTTTATCTTTCAACGTTCACGTTGGCATTCCCAAATGCCTTGGACTGCAATACTCTGTTTGCTAGACTTTACTTTTAAATATCGTCAAGTTACTCCTTAGTCCTTATATGGAGAATTTTCATCAATCTAACAAGCCTCTAATTTTGAAATTACAGCGGCCTATCCTACAAGCTCAAGGTATTTTCTTGCGAATGAAGAGATTTTCGCCTTATAAGCCTATCTCAAGTCAACGCCGTTGTCGACAAATCGTAATTCCACTTAAGCTCAGATGACTTCTGTACTGGTTCGCGGTAGCAAGTCATCAAATATATGATAATTTAAGTGGCATCTAGCTACTCCAAAGGGCAACTTGCTCTGATGTGGTGGGTTGACTTATCCTTGAACTTTTAAATAAATGTTAAAACATTTGATGACTTAATTGCATCCAATAATTTCTTGATTTGTTTGTACCATCGCATACTTATAGAGCCTTCAAGTTGTACGCCTCTAAACCTCTCAGGTTTTACGAAGGTATAACCCCCCACACTAAAACTTTGGCATAAAAGACGCAAATAGTCGTAAAGGTATTAAAAATGTATCGCGCTAGAAACCATCCATTAAAAGTCGCACCCCTTCCTCGGAACACCAGCGCAGCGTAATCAAAGTTCACCATTGACAGTCGCCCACCTATAGTCTATCTTCCTCGAAAAGTAACAAAAAGTACACGCAAATGCCACAACGTTGAATTAATTATGCCGAACAACCCTCGCGTTCTTATGCCACCCACCCCCCGCCATAGTCATTCATCTATTTAACCATATTTCCCTTGTAAGCAACGTGATTAAACACCCTTGCTTGACGCTATGCACATAGTCCTTTGACGCTGGCGTTGTCTTTCGCAATAACAACAAACTTCACATTAATTATTTCCTCTTGTAATAGTAATCGTAATAATAATAATAATAATTATAAAGACGAAGACAGAGTTTACGGTACTGGGTGCCAGTGCCATAAGGCTGCACAGATGATGGATTTTCAACCCTTCCCATCCAGTAGCTCTCTGTTCATTAGTTAAACGGAGCGAAAGGATATAATAAAGCGTCTTGTCTTGAAAGCGAACTCATTTACGTGAGACAAAGTCTGTGTATACCGATACAGATACAGATACGGACATCGGACACCCACGAACCGTCAACAGAGATGAAAATGAGAAGCTGTTTTAAGTTTTTCGTTTCGCCGGTTAAATTATTGATTTGACTGATTTTATTCACCTTTTCCAAGAAAATTAAAGTTCTCGTCCTCCTCCGCTTTTGTCAAATTAACCTTTGCACGTCCTGGTGCGTCACTTTTGCCGCCACCACCACCGCCACGCCATCCCACTGTGTCGTCGTTGTCAAACAAAGCGCAAATAGGTTTTGCGCGCTTCCCACTTGTTAGCATTTTCCACGCATCATTGTGTTGGAAGGAAATTTTCCATGCGATACTTGATTTTCTTTTTCACTTTTTCTGTTTGTGGTGCGATTATAGGTACTTTTTTTTTTCTCTTTTATATTCTTTTACTGAGTTTCCGTTTCCGGTTGAAGGAGAAAGGTCGAGAGAGCGTGTTACCGTTTGTAATCGTATCGCGCGGGAGAAAAAAAAACTGAAACGAAGGACACATAGAATAATCGGAAATAATTTTCGTGTGCATTTTTTTCTTGTGTCCTTTCTTGGCGTTTGTATAGGTTATCCGTGTGTATAGACGAGCCGTATAGGGCGGTTTTGTGAACTTGTGGGTGGTGGTATATAGTAATTCCAGGAATGAATTATCCCTTATTGGTAAAACGTGGGAATAGAGTGGAAATTATGACGTCAACATGGAGTGAAAATAAATATAATTCTCGCATATTTAGTTTCAATGATGCGGCAAAGTGGAATGCCAACCCTTGAGGCGTAAAGGTGTATTTCTATGGGGATTATGGGCTACTGATTGATGGGGCGTATTGAATTTGAATGCTAAGTTAAGGAATTAATTACTAGGTATACAATAGGGCCGATGCTCCGGAAGCGAATGTATTCATGTTTATTTTTAATTGCGGAATTAATTGAGAAGTGTTGAGAGTTTTGAAGTGAGCGAGCGGGTGGGTAAGTATTCTTTTATAGTTCTAAATGCGAAGGCTGACAAGGATTGCCTATCATACAATCTTATTCCGTGAAAAGCGACAGTCTGTTTGTAGCATTCTAGCATTCTCTGTATGTCCTTTGTCTTCGGCCGAAGAGATCTTTACACGGTGTTCCTAATTTTTCGTTCGTTCTTGTGAATATTTGGTTCTTTTTAAATTTGCTCGATCATTCTGGGTTCCAAACACTCACCTTTTCAGACAATTATGCGATAGACTTTCAGAATTAGCAATTTCAATCATCATCACATCTCTTCTCCCCCCGGCATGGTAATTTCTTACCCACTGCATTTGTGTATGTTAAACATTAGAACATGTTATGTCACCAGTGCGTGGCAGTATACCAATTCTAGATTTAATGATCTCCAACATGAATTACGTTCATCTACCCGATACCCAGAGAACAATGAAATTCGCCTCCTGCCCCATCTGAAAATGATTACGTCGATAAAAAAAATCTCATCTACTCCGCTGGTACTACGAAGCAATTCGACGAAAACCACCGAGGCTACAAATAAAATCATAATTTGACCCCATTCCGCCATTTAAGTCATATATCCAGATCCACACCGCATATAAGTATACTATCCCCCACCCATCAAGCCAGCTCTATACCTATCTGTCGTCTCGTATACCCTTATCACTGTCGTCGTCATCTCATCATCTTTCAACGCAAAACCAACCAACCTTCACTTTCAACTGATGCTGACAACTGCTGAAGACAACGTCATTTCTCCACCTCGGTTTTATCGCTAATATATCCAATTCATCCCTCAAGCTAGCAATAGCTACTCTGCTCTGAAGGATGAACGTACAATCCGTGTTATTTGGCCATAAATGATGGAATGGTATTGGTATGGTATTGGTATGGCTATGGGTATCCCCCCGAGTGGAATGTGTTGGGAAAAAATCTCGTTTTCTCTCCCTTAGAGAGAGATTCCATTGCATTATGTCGCACATAGGATAGGGTTCTCTACTGCGAAGTTATCTATAAAAGATGCTGCTGTTGCGGTTGAAGTTGTTTCATTATGATGCTTCTTGATTTTGCTTTAGATGGATGGTGATTTTTTTTTTCTTTCTGTTTCAATATGTTTCGAGTAGTTACGCAATGATTAAAATGTTCCGTTACTTTAAAATAGCTGGGGTTGATTATGTAAAAAAAAACGGTACAAAAACCATTTTCGCTTTTCGAAAAACGAAAGAAATCATGCGAAATCGAAAATTTGCTTAATACTTTCATTTTATATTTCTTCCTCTTTACAAGCGGTATATGTAGGTAAAATTGCATACTTTTGGGATCATTTTCATAATTTCGAAAAACTTTTGTTTTGACGGTACCTACATTGTACTTGCTAGGATAATCAAAAAAAAATTGAAAAAAGTCTTCGTTGTTTTCCTTTAGCACGAAACGAAAATATCTTCGTTTATTTTGGAGTTATGTACCTACATAAAATGAAGCAACAAAAAAAAAACCGTCAATGAAATGGTTTTCTCTTTTTTTTTTGCATTCTGGCAAATAAAATTTTCTTTCGTTTTCGAAGTCACATGGTGCAAACGAAAAGGATTGAATTGGAGATTTTTGTCTCCTTTCGAAAACTATGGACGATTTTATCTGTATCCAGTATCCATACATCCCCGTCTACCATACACTAGATATACCCCTCTTAAATAAAAGCCAGTTTGAGATCTGTAAAAAAAATCCCCTGTCCTGCCAGGTGAAAAACAACTCAGCGTATTTAATTAGGCCTAAGAAGCTTTTATTTGAAATAAGTAGATCTTACTGAAAATAAGGGCAAGACTTATTTAGTTGATTTTCCTTTTTCCTAACCCCCAAGCTAATAGGGGTCTTAGGTTTTTTGCGGTTTTTAATTTAAAGACTCAATAGGTATTTGTGTCAAAAACACCCAAAAAATTTAGGTGTTTAAAAATGTTTACAGGGAACCTAGTATTATTTTCGTTTTTTGGGAAATTAATTGGGATGTTTAGGCTCTATGGTAAATGGACGTATATTGTCTGTTGGACGAATTTTACAAAATGTGGGCGTTTTTGCTTCACTAAACTCAATCGAAAACAAATGTTATTCTATTCGAAAATATTCATAAAATATTGTTCCCATTTGTTAGCTTTACGAAGTTAAGCCCCAAAAGTAGAAAATTAAATGAAACCCCCAAATTGTGATAAGTTTTCATAACGAAATGATGGCTCATTTTTAAAATGGAATTTAGGCCCCAATCAAATGAAACACGGCCTTAAAATTGGCACGAATTTGTAAAGCATTTTTGTTTCTTGCAGATGGTTTTTAACGGTGACGTCTGACGAGAAATAGTGCCCTAAACAATTAGACCCCATTTGGGGCCTTACTTAATTATTTTAAGTCGAAATCAGACCAAATTGAAAATTAAACAAATTTGGAAACTCTTAATAAAACAAATACTATAGACGCCTTACACCTACTACCTAATCGTAGATGATCAAACTGCACCACGTGCTCCACCACGAAATAAATTTGGCATAGCTATGCTGGATCTCAAGCGCTCCGACAATCTTGTGTCACTTAAAAAATCCACTATAATCATATTTGAAGGTGGCATTACTGGACACTGTAGTATGAGTAGGCATATTCTCACACGTTGTGGCCTGCCACGCTAGCCTAAACCTAACCTTGGCATCAATTGGGGCAAATAATTCAGTCTGAATAACTGAAAATGTTCCTTTTTTTTTTAATTTTCTATAGCTAAATTAAAAGTTACTTGAAAAAGTTTAAGCTAGAGAAAATTTGCTTATATGTATTTTCTTTTAAATTTAGCAAATTTCAGAAATAAAAGTGAATATCTTTTGAAAAAAAAGGCAGCTGAAATAAGGCAACAAGAAGAGACATTTCACCCCAATTTTAGATAATTTTTGCCTATGTTGTAGATATTGTATGCATATTTTTAGGGGGCTTGTTTAATTTTTACTTAATTCCTGGAGCCTTATATTGTTGGCACAAATTTGTGAGGTGTAGCGTGTAGATGAGGTTTTTTTTTACAGTGAATACTATAGGGGAAGTGTTATTAAAGTTTTGACTCATACTTATAGTCAGGACGATTTGATTGTTATATCTTGGGTTATTCTAGGGTTAGAAATGATACCGCTGAGAATATCTAAAAGGAAACATTTCACTATAACCAAATAATAAAAAAAAAATCAAAATTCGTTTGCATGAAGTCAGTAAAATGTTTATGCTGAGAAATTTAAAATCGTTCGTTCTTAACTTTATCGTATACGTAGTAAGAGAAAGATATTGTTTATTTTAAATCAACAACTTTGGTATAAACGTACCGTTGTTCCTTGCTCTTTTTATTAAATACTAGCCGACCCGGCGAACTTCGTCTCGTCCCAATTTAACGCCTTCTGATAAACTCCAGAGAGATAATACAAAACAGATATGTAGTTCAAATCAACGAAGACGGTTTTCCAACACGCGAACAGGCAACGTACAGCTGACCGTGAGAAAAACAGGGAAATTCGAGATTAATCCCACAGACTTCCAACAATTGGCCTTGTGATTTATTGATTGTCATCCAAGCCAATCAAACGGGGAACTGAATCCGTTTGAATTAGAATTGAACATCAGTTGGAATAATCGGAATTCATGGAATAAGGACTTCCTCTCCTTTGAATTTTACCTTAATGATCGTCGCTTGAATCACATTGTTCATCAGTCTCTTGACGGCAAACCGCGTACCGTTGTACAATTTCGGATGATTCACATTCCGCAACATGATATGATTGATCCCACCTTCAGCTGTAAATTATGCGGTGGAGTTCCTGGCACATAAAGCGAGTTCAAAAATTCCGTCGGATTGTGTTGGTTGCTTCATCCTCGTCGGTCACGCTTTCAACGGAGTTGTAGTTTTTACGAATACAGTTCTTCAGAAATTCAAGCTATCGACGTCCTTATTCTTCGCTGCTAGTATTGCCCGTTCACTTCCTAATCCAATCGAGAGTTTTATAAGTTTGTGCAATGCCGGATAACACTTTGGGGATGAGTTCCTCCTTCGACGATTTGAACTCGCAAAAATTTGCCGGGAACGATATCAATTCGAAACATTACGGGAATTTGGCCATTGCCAAGCGCCAGCAGTTACCCCGAGAATTCAGGAGCAGATGCGTCGTTCTGCAATACGACTATCATGTTCGTGGTCAATTTCAACCCCTTGCGACATGCCGCCACAAAGGCGAAGATTTCAGGATTTTCTACCTTTACATCGTCCAAAATCATCAAATTATGCGATAAAATGCAAAATTTCGTCAAAAATATTGTTCGCATTTTTCCGCAATTTTCCAAGTTTTCCTAGTTTTCCACTAAGAATTTTTTACTTTTCCATTCGAAAAGCCATTCCGGAACAATAGCACACAAAATTGCATACAAAAAATATATTTTCGATTTTTCCAATTTCTCGACTTTTCCGAAGGGTTTCCTTACAATTTTTTTTTGGAAGAACCTTCTCCTGGCAATTACGAACAAGTGAAAAAATATTTGAGCCAAATAGGTCCAGAGGTTTTGAATTGATAAATTACTATAAATTTTTGCCACCATTTTTATATAGGTATATTGTATATAGATTGTTCTTTCCAATTCTGGTTACATTCAACTCATGCATTTATAGATTTTTTTGTGCTGAGAGATAATCAAAACAAAAATAAAAAATAAATAAATAGGTGGCGCAACAACCGGGTAGACACCCAAGGCCTAGGCTTCTCGCAACCATTCGTTTGTGTGAGTTTCTATTTTTGGGACGAATGGAAGGGACCTACAATTTTATGCCGAGAGTCCGAACGGCTGAACTGAGAAGCTTTTTCAGGACAGTTATACTCTCGGATGTTTGTCAGACGTTCGCGAGAGGTGGCGCAGTAGAAAAAACCTTAAGATGTAATTTGTGTTTTTCCGGGGATCGAAACCTGAGATCCCTCGCACTCGCACAGTAGTCCAGCAGACTAACCACAGCGCTACTGCGCCCACGCTAAGTGATAATCGGCCTTGTGAATTTGGACTTCTGAGCCAAACGGAAGTCGACATCAGGATTGGACAGTGGTCAAGTTTATATTTTAACCTAGGTCCCCCTGCCATCTAGCTATACGCTATTGGTTGTAAGATTTAACTGTACCTATATATGTACCATGTTTATCTAAACAGAAAAAAAAAACAATAACTGAGAAATACTACTTTTTCTAAAGTTATACCTACATACGTGCCTACTTTTAAGATCCACTTAATATACGCGACCCACCCTGTAGCCATATTCAAGGATCCATACTTTCCAAAGCTCTATATTTTCTACACTATAAATAATCTGTTTCCTCGACGAATGGCATAATATCTATTTATAGCTCTGAAGCATAACCAAAGGGACAGTTTTTTGACAAACACTTCAGCAAAACTAACTGAAGGTCTTTGAATGAGCTCCGAACTTATTGACTTGTTGCCCACAAACACAAACGTTAGGCACAGTGGAACAGTGGATAGAGTATAATGGGCTCTTGTGGAAGTGGAACCAGGTTCAATCCCTGTAGAGATACAAATTGCACTTTTAGGTTTTTTTTTTCTTACCGCGGCACATTTTACGAACGGTTGGCAAAAGTGCTGAAGAAAATTTGCCAATTCAGCCGTTCACATTCAGCATAAAATTGCAACTAGGTAGCTTTCATTCGTCCAAAAATAAAAATTCACAGAGGCGAATGGTTGCGAAAAGATAGGCCTTAGGAAGGTCCTTTCCCTTTGATATATCTAGGGCGTTTAATATGTATGTAATAGGACTGTTGCTCCACGATGGGATCCCAAACTGTGAGAGGAGCAAGTCTATTCAAAGACACATCAGTTCGGACAGTCTCTTCTAGGAGTGGCTACATCTAAATTTATTAAAATTTTGACAGCTTGCTTAACTTATCTATTACTTACATATAATTATCAGTATCTATCTGTATCAGATATAAGTTCGAAATAGCTTCTACATTTAAGCCGAATAAACTAGAGTAAAAATTTGGGGTCTACCTTTGGAACCTAAAATTGTTGTGTAAAATAGTGATCCCGTGTTTTTCATTCACTTACCTACCGAAACAACCAATCCTCTTACTTAGACTCGTTAAATTAATTTAAAATGCAGCTGCACCTTACCCCCTATCAAAAATGAAACACCATCCAATTACCTAAATTACTAAGCTTCCCACACCCCCCTACCCCACATGGTTAACAAATTTGCAAACATGAGCCCAACTCTTTAGACGAACAAGTAAACACAACCCCGACGAACGTGAATGCAAACATTTAAAATTAATGCGAATATATGTAGTGTATAGCATACCATCTAAATTAACCCTCTCACTTTCATCGGTATCTCCAAACCGCAAGTCATCTCATCATGATCATCGCCCCCCATGGATATACATAACGTTCTCATCGCATCCAACACAAACACATACCCCACCCCAGACCCAACCTGCTCACGCTGGTTAGACGGTGAGTTAATCAAGAGTGTTGATGTATAAATAATTTTTTAAGTCGTTTCTCTCTTAACAACTTTGTTCCCACTCAGAGCACAGCCCTTCACAGAAATATCCCACACCCACACGGCTCATCAATTCTCTGGATTGTGTCAAACTTTACGATGGGAAATTTTCAATCAAAATTCCCCAAAACCAATCCAACAACGAACATTACGACTCGACATTTTTTTTTCAACTATTCGTCCTTGCACGAGAAAACCAAAAATTGCACTGACACATCGCTATACGAGTATACCTACTATCTCTACTCACAAAGAGTAGGTACACCCACTCATACACAAACAAGGTGATTGGTAAATGTGCAGAGAGATATCTTGATTTTCTGACTTTATTACAATCGGTCCACCATACCCCTTTCAACCCTCCCACCAACCATTTTCGTTATCCCAATATATCATTCGTCCTCGCATATAAAACGGGCAAAAAAAAAAAATAAAACGAAAAGGCCGGGAATTCACCCAGTAAAGTTTAAATGCTTAAAGCTTTTGATATTTTGACTGCAATTCAATCTGCACAAACACTCGTGCACATGCATAGCACACATAACCTCTTCATGTACATCAAGGGTGGGTGCGCATTTGAAATATTTACACTACAGCAGTGCGATGCTTTAAAATCAACTACGAGAACTTTGCTAACATAGAATACCAGCAGGAAAAAAAATCAAAAATCCGGCTACGAAGACATGAAAGAAAATCGAGCAAAAATAAAAAAAAGAACGATTTTAACTAACCGAAGCGAACATCCAGTGAGCCAGACCACCCTAACCCACCCTCGGTGGGAAAATAAAAACGAACAAAGAAAAAAGGCCGCAAAATGTATTTTCCTAAAAAAAAAATACAAAAAAAAAAAAACAGACACAAAGTTAGATGCTGTTCTATGACCTACGGTGTTGCCAGAATAAATCTGTATAATATAAAATTGGATGGAAAATTGTATGTCCACAAACATTTTACGAACTATTGCATTGATTTATAAATTTCTTTTTTGATTAATGTGTGAAATAATTATGTGCAGGTAATAGGCTACTTTAGTTTTGAAAATACAGCATTTTTCATTTAAAAAAATGGTTATGTTTTCGCCAATACCTATACATGAATTAAAATTAATTTCTTAGCCGTCAAATGAAGAAAAGAAAAAAATCATCCTTCGCTTGAGTCTGTGGGAACAGTTTATCGACCCGGCGAACTTCGTCTCGCCCCAATTTAACGCCTTTAGATAAAGTCCAGAGTGATAATAAACACAGATATTGAATAGCACATTTGCTCAATGGAAAATGAGAATGCGAAAAGGACATACTTGTCAAAAATTGCGCACAGCCTTATGTGGTTGTCCATTGGGACAAAAAATCAATTTTTTACGACGATATGATTACCCACATTAAGTTCGTATGTTTTCATCGACAAACGAAAAAAATGTGCACAGCTGATGTACTGTCTAATAACGCATTAATACATTTACAAAATCAGATCAATATGCTATCGTGTTCCATTCGCCACGAAAAATCTGAGATCTGAAATAAAAATCGGATGTTCCCAATGGAAAACGACATAAGAACGTATGAAGCCATCTATCGGGTTGTGGCATTGACCGCAGCACAGCGCCATCTTTTATTTATCTCGTTAACTTCTTCAAACAAAGTGCATGCGCGTCTTTTATCACAATAAACTTCACAATTATCCGAAATTTTTCAAGCTTCACAACAAATTGTCCACCTTTACATCGTGCAAAATCATCAAATCATGCGATAAAATGCAAAATTTCGTCGAAAAAAATTCAAATTTTTTGGAATTTTTATTTTTTTTTTTATTTTCGAAAACCCATTCCGGAACAATTGCACACAAAACTCCGTACAAAAAATTAATTTTCGATTTTTCTAATTTCCCGAATTTTGCGGAGTGTTTTTCCAAAATTTTTTTTCAGAAGAACCTTCTCCTGGCAATTACGAACAACTGAACAAAAATTTGAGCCAAATCGGACCAGCCGTTCTCAGTTGATGAATTACTATACATTTTTGCCACCATAGATTTTATCGTTTTATTGGTGATTCTTAAAGTGGGTTGGGGGCTAAGGGTGGCAAATTGACTTGGCATGAATATGAAGGGCATAAGCGACATTTTTAAACATTTGAGTAATCAGCGTTTAAAGTTTTTTACCTACAACTTTTTTGATAAAAATAATACAAAAAATATAAGTGCAGCTAAGCCAATTTGAATTAAATAAAACTAAAGTGATTTTAATGGTAGGATATTGATCGCTTAGACAATAATCACACACACGTGCAAAGAGTAACATCTGTTGTCTCTCTACAAAAGAGCTTGATCCGCATTTCTGCAGTCCGTCGATTCTGAGATATGGGGCTGAGCACATCTAGTTTCTGCCGATCACCGGTCATTACAGTTAGTATCTAATGCTTACTGCTTAGAGCCACTGATACTCCAGCCTCTAGCGGAATAAATTTCATCTGCTCTTTTAGGTAAATTTTTTATTTTTTTTTCAGAAAGCTTTTGGATTTGGTCTCCCTTGGCATAAAATCTTGACTTTTAGTGGGGCCTTTATTGCTTTTCGCTATTATTACCTTACTAAAACGAGCAGCTTCCTCGTAACATTCTTTTTATAGGTATGAATGAACCATACTCTTCCACTCGAATCCACTTTACAGAATTCCTAAATTGAACTTTTGCATTGTACCTACACGTTTTTTGTCGAATTTTTCACGTTTAATTTATTTTGGAGTTCATGTAAGGATCGAAAATGATTGATTACATCCGTGTTTTTAGTACTTGCGGTTCGTATAATATCTCGGTACTGCTCTGCGGTATACACACTACACAGTCTTGTGTTTTTACAAAACCTTTTCGAATTTGTTGAAGTCTCAGTCACTATCCAAAAATGACCGTCTCATTTCTGGAAACTTATGGTCTATTATTTTAAAGTGTCCCTTCAGTATCAACACTTGGTAAAGGCAGATCATATTAAAAATTTTATTTTGTCCGGCACATGAATCTGACCAAATAATGAGACGGTTGCTATATTCAATGGTGAACAAAAGTCCGTATAGAGCTGGCTACTTATGTGCTTCCTCTATCAGTTACATCCTCCGTTCACGTTAGGATGCCTATTTGGTTTTTGTTCATTTGAAGTTACATATATGGATTCTTAAATTATAAAATTTTCCTTAAATAAAATGCCTTTGATTTCGTAAGCCTCGGCAAGGGCATTGTTTGCTGTATGTCAACAGTTAAATAGACAACATTTGAGTCTGAACGCGCCTTTTCTCTGCCATTTTTTTGGTTTTCAAAAGCTGACTTGTAGCTTGTTTTGCAGTGTTGCTTCCAGCATCACATATGCTGCATGTTTCACTACGAAGATGGCGCAAGGAAAGATTAAATTTTGTAACAATAACATTTCTGTAAAATGCTTCTTTTACATAATAGCAGTCTTCTTTGCGTTCGAGGTTGCATTTTTCAATATAGAATTTGTGCATTTTATTGTCGAAATCCCTGGCATTCCACCAAAGATCATTAGATAATATGCATGGTACCTACCAATCATTATTTTTAATATCTGGTTTATATTTTAGGAACATTTTCAATTCCTACAAATATCTATTGTAACCTGCATGGTGAGGATTAAAATTGATTATTACTAAGACCCTGTGTTTTCGGTAAAGTCTGACCACCTTCGTCCGACTTCCTTTATAAATCTACACCCTCTCATTTTTCTGATTCCTTGTTTTTTCTGGCAAACTCATCAGTTTGCTCGTTTGTGGTTATTGCTGAGCACTTACCACGAATATAAGACTATAAGCGCAGTGGCACAGTGGTTAGTGTGCTGGATTATTTTTTTACTTTCAAACTCATTTTTATTCATTCATTATTTAACTTACATATACATACTGGACAAAAATTACTAAATCTAATTTATAACTAACATGTACAAGGTGGGCCAAAAGAGATCACCCTATTGGAAGATGCTCTTATTTTTGCAAATGGCCGCCAATATCAAATTAGGACTGGAGGACATGTGGTTTCAACAGGACAGAGCAACGGCACATAGGTACTGCGCGAGCCCCAACTGATATTCTGAAGGCGGCTTTCCCGGGTCGCCTCATCGTCATCTCTCGTTTTGGCGATTTGCACTGGCCCGAAAGATCACCCGATTTGACCGTTCCAGACTTTTTTGTGGGGTTTTTTTGAAGTCCCGTGTTTACGTGAACAAGCCCAAGACCCTAGAAGCCCTCAAGGACAACATTCGACACGAGTGCGAGAATCTGTCGCCCAAAGTTCTCGCTGAAGTGATGAAAAATGTCATAAAACGAGCCCGTCAGGCAATCAATTGTGGCGGCGCCCATTTGGCCGATATCATCTTCTCGGCTTGACCAATCAAATTCTAAAGGTTCAAATAAACATAATTAAAAAAACAGAATCCAAGTTTTTCATTTAAAAAAAAAAATTACAGCCAAACAACATCGGATGACTTCTTTTGGCCCACCTTGTACCTATCTTATTCTAGTATAGCTTACTGGCTCTAAACCAAATTTTATCCTTATAACTATTGCTGTTCGGTCTTAAATCTATCGGTTAAAACATTTTCGTCTGAAAAGAAATTATTTTCATTTTGTAATTTGTTCATATTCATCTGATAGTTTTTGTCAGCTTTTTTTAAATATTCGTTTGAAGAACTTTCGTCTGAAAATCTGAATAAATAGTCACCGCAACGTCGATTCTCAAAATGCATCTATGAATATATATGTACTTATGATAATGTTTTTTTGTTAATTTGTTGTTAATTTTTTTTATTTTTCAGACGATAACTGTTTGTTTTCAGACGTTTTAAAAATTGTTTCAGACGTTTCCAATATCTGATTTTCTGATGATTTCGATTTCTATTAAATTTCAGACGTTTTTTTTTTTTTTTTTGATATTTGCCGACGTTTCCAATTTTTTTTCTGAAAAATACTATTTATTTGTAGACGAAAAAATTGTAGCCAAATTTATCTATTTTCTATCCTTTGCTTTGTATTTAATTTCCAAGATACTTGCAAAAATTTGGATACTTTCTTATATTGTTTTTTCTTGAGATTAAAACTATTTAAAACAACCTAAGCTACTTAACCTAAAACCTATGATCAGGGCGATGAGTAATCTCTCGATTGGTCACCATCGCGAATACGTCAATGTGTCCTACGCAGTCGCCAACAAGGTACACACGCGCCGCCGGGACTCGAGCGATGTAATAACCGTCGGTAAGTCTTGGTAGCCCGACCCCTCCCAAAGACCCCCTACAATACACCTAACTAACTTAAAAACTATTTTAAAACTAAGGAGGAGGTAAAGCACCGGCCCGAAAGAGCGTGTCTGCCCTAACCTCTTCATCAAGCCACCAAAACTCGGTGAACTGCTTTCCGGCATCGACACTATCTCTATTCGCACTTGCGGTATTAAAACGGAGGAGCTCCTGGGCATTGGCGGCAAACCCATCATGAATGAGCCGCTTATACCTCGCGCCGCGGTGGCTGTGGTACAATATCGGCAAACCATCTTTATTTTGGACTAGCCCTTTCATATCTACATGAAGAAATGCCTCAGCCCTTGCAACGTGACTTTGAATCACCTTAATGAGGAAATTCAATTGAGACCCACCGTATAGGATCTTGTCGCGATAATATTATTTTTATGTACTCAGACTCAGGGGTTCTATACAACACGAGGCAGGTCCTGAGACACTTCGCTATATTGAACCAAATGGGACATCCATAAGCGATGATCGGCCTAATAAGGGCCACGAAGCTTTATGACCTTTACTCTAGAAACAAGTTGACAGTCTCCTTGTCAGTGCGTAGGCCCATTGGCCGCAGCAAGACAAGCATTTATATGTTTGTCAAAATATAGATACTGATCGAGCCAGATGCCAAGATATCTGACGCTGTGCACCGCCAATGGTAGTCCATTTTGACCAATAATGGCCAATTTTTCTGGTATTCCTAGAGGCCCTAGCCAATGGAGTTCTGAATTATGATTGCTTCTGAATTTTGGAAATTGATTTTCAATTTCCAATCATCGCAATACCTCTTTTTTAATTTGAAGTCACACTGCAACAGGATGTTGATGACCTCGACTTTTGGACTTGATCTGTACGCCACTAAATCGGTCGCGTACGCTATAGCATGTCTAAGGGAACCCATCAGATTACTCGTGTAAATATTAAATAGGATGGGAGAATTCACCGCTCCCCATTGTAAACTGTTTTTAATTTCAAAGACTTTGCTCGAAGTCACG
This sequence comes from Cheilosia soror, assembly GCA_949372485.1. Lineage (NCBI taxonomy): Eukaryota > Metazoa > Arthropoda > Insecta > Diptera > Syrphidae > Cheilosia > Cheilosia soror. Next base: position 30,614,466 of record OX443561.1, on the reverse strand, counting down.
TTTCACGTTTCATGTTTGTCAAAAGCCTTCTCAAAGTCGACCTGTCAGCACCCATGCATTGGTTCTTCCATTTATGCCACTGAATGTCGGACACCAATTTTGACGCGGCATGAATCGTTTCATGTCAAACATCCGAGAGTAGCTATCATGGAAAAGCTTCTCAATTCAGCCGTTGGTACTCAGCCTAAAATTGTAAGTCCCTTTCATTCGTCCCAAAAATAAAAACTTACACAAACGAATGAATGGATGCGAGAAGCTAGGCCTAGGGTGGGTCTACAGGAATGCTGCACGAACTATTTATTAATATTACGAAGGAAACTCCCATGAGCATTCAAGCTCTGATACTCTGGTGAGATCAAATAAGATCAGTTTATATCCCAACTTTTTAGAGCGGTTTATTGCGTGACTATAATGTGACTACATTGTGACCAAATTGTAACTGCATTGTTACTGCATTTTGTTTTCGCTTTAGTCGCATAAAAGGAACTCACTCTATATGCACGTATTGGCAACACCCTAGTGCATCCCTTCATGCAATCATTCATACGCCAATAAATTCACTTTATTCTTTTTTCCAGCATGCGGAGACGGATGAAAAGAGTACCACACATACAGTGGCAAGTGAAAAACAAAAGAAGCATGATAAACGCGCAAAAAACCATTGCGCCAAAAGAAACACCAAAATGGCAACTACAACCTTCTTCATCCATCTCATACTACCTACCCGTCGTGTTGGTCTTCGCTGTAGCCATCCCTCTTGTAAAGCATTTCATGCATACATTTTTATATCACCCTCGGAGAACAATAACGCAAGAAAAAAAATGTTTCGACGACAAAAGAAAGCAAAGCACCCACATAGCCAACATTCACAATCATCCATCCACCCACTCACTATATAGATATATGGTGAGTAAAAATAGGATGACTCTCCATCCGCAAAACTTCCCAATCTAAATACCCGACATGACTTACTCCGGTGGTGAAAATATTGAAACCCGTTATGTGATTACCACTACCACAACCGAACCCATAGTTGAGTAGAAAAAGAAAAAAACATCCAAAAAGGACTAAGGAGGATACGGAAAAGTTTGCCAGTGTATTTCACTATTTCAACACTCCCCACAGGGACTTTGGCCACCCTGCGCCATTACCACCCACAAGGTTAGGTGAAATGTGGCTTGACACAGGGTTGGCCGTCGGGTGGTGCTGCTCAGTGCAATAAAACCATTGTGGATGGAAATTGCTCGAGGTATACGTACAACCGAGAAGAAGTATGTGGACGTGGTGTGAATTCTTAATCAGATTGAAATGGAAAAACCTGAAGAGAAAACGAGAGAGAGTCCCCCGCCACCCTTAAAATACACCCACACGTATACACATCAAGAGAGTTCGTTTTGTTCAAGTTTTGCTGTTTTGTTTTTTTGTTTTTGTAGGCCATGACCCATACCACGCTGGTGTTGACTTGATATTTACGCTACTGCGAGCCACGAGGACGAATCAATTTTTGCTAACTAGTTTGCATGCTCGCCTGGTAGCTTTGGCCTCCGCCAAACCGCCTCTGTTTACGACCCTGGTTTGCCTTTTACCTCTGGACTTTTGTCATCAACGTCGCTGTTGTTGTTGTTGTTGTTGGCACATCACACAACCATGAAGCGCCTCTGGTGGTAATGTAGTAATTCTCTGTCTCTCTTCTGACAGTTGTTCGTATTTACGTTTGCCAGTCAGTTCAGTTCAGCGCTGGCAAAGGGAACAGGCAACAGGGATAGAGACTGCCTTCCCTTTCCCAGCATAGCTACAATTTTTCCAAATGGAGAGGAGATAGATAGATACACTGCACAGTAGGTAGCTATGGCTGAACAGAAGGACTCTATGCTAAAGCATTATAACATTATCCTTCTGGTTATGTTTCCGCCACTGTCACTTTATGTATGCATACCCTTACATGCGAAATAGGTATACCGAAACCGAACGCCAAATACGAGTACGAGACTATACTATGCATGGATCTCTATAGATATACATCAGCATTGCGTGTATTTCCGAACAGCACCGGTTGTGCATTTTGTATGTTTGTCGTCACATCGTGAGAGAAAATGTTATCCTCCCCCATATTCGACCCCGGAAGAGACTGGGGATAGGCCGGTGTTGACACTTTGTTTTAAATAAGTATTTTTGGAGCGATTTCTGAGTAGACCGATTTATTTCGCTCCATTTCAATTTGACGAAATTGACCGAGCAGTCGTTTCATATAGATATAAGACAACGGTTTCAATGATTTCACCAATAGTTATAGAGTAAGGTGCAGCCGTACACTGCTAAACGAAGACCCTAATATGGATAAGGGATCAGAGTGTGCGCCAGCCGTCGCATTTCAATAGAAGAATGGTGCTCCTTGGATCAGTGCTGTCTTATGACAATATGTCCTGACAATACAATACAGCTAGTATACACAGGAAACCCTCATCTCCTCGAGCAGATTCCTATATTTTTGTTTTTAATAATTTCCGAAATTTAAAAACTGCAACAAAACACACCTTTTTTCACAAGAAAACTGTGCCACCAAAAAATAAGGCCACCACTGTGTATAGCCACCTAATATGCAACACCCTCTAGGTACACTAGGAACAACAAAGTGCCCACCCATTCATGGCTGATGTACAAATTATTTCTTTAAGATTTGTTAAGATTTTAACTTTAAATTTAAATTTAATTCAAAAAAAAAATCCTCTCCCTTCGACGAAAATTTTCATCTTTCTTGTTTTGGTTGTAGATACAAACTTGGTGCTTCTTGTGATTTATTTCTTTCTTCAGATAGATCTTTACAAGTTCAATTTAGTTTGTTGTCAAACCATAATGGCTTTAATTGTTATTTAAGGTTTAAGTCATAAAAAGGACTTAAACAAATTATTTTATTTTTCTTAAAATTTTAAAATCTACAGAGTTTAGATATTTTTAGTTTTGATATTTTTTCTATTGTAATATTTTCCATATCATGGAAACGGTTTAAGCGATTTTCAAGAAATTTAACTGCTGCCAGATTTTGGGAAATTTCTCCCGGCATGGCTCACCCACCATATATTTGGGTCTGTTCCCCAGGCTAAGACTTTGAAGGGTGTTGAAATAGTGTGGTAGGTACTGATTTGGAACAATGATATTGATAGGTGACCTTAGGGCCTTTATAGCTGCTTGACTGTTCGGGAATGTGAACGCCTTTAATGGTAATTTTTTTGGATGTGATTGGCGCATTCTTGAATTACGTGGAGCTTTGCCTGGTATGCGCACTATAGGACTAAGGGTTTTCCCTACACTTATTAAGACTATATTTTTGTTTCGATAATTTTCTGTTTTCTTTTTTTTTTTAAATATGTGTGGCTAAATCTAAAGTACTTTTTGAAGCCAGGTGAGAAAAAACAACTAAAAGTATTATTATCGGCCTGTCCAATGCTTTGATACCCTCCACTGTATACAAGGCGTGCAAAATATTTGCCATGTGAATTAATATGTACACGCATGGCTCTAATATTGGTTTTGTAACCATAACCATAACCCATTTTCAATACCAAACTGACGACGACGGCAAAAAGAAGTCCTCTCACAAAATTTCATTCACTTAGGTCATATCGTTTGGACTCTATCGTGTTCTTCAACAGAAAGGCAGATAGGCGAACATGGCTAGATCGATTCAGAATGTGATCCTGATTCAGATATTATGTACCTTCTTGTGGAAGGTGTAAAAGGGATTTTTTTGGGCACTGGCGTTGAAATTTTTACGACAAAACTGCGGCCAGTGTTTTTCATTTCCTCTTGAAACATGGCATTCCAACTTAGTTTTTAAGAAAGAAAATTTACAAATTGCTATGGGTTTTATTTGAAAGTTGCTAAATGTCAATTCTACTTTCACATTTACATTTGTGAAGTAATATAAAATACACGTTACTAAGACATAAATCACTGTACTCCTAAAGAACACGGAGTAATTGTTTAAACTTTTTTTGTGTACTATTGGTTTTGGCGCAGCGTGAACTTCGGCGAAGATTTCCCGATCGTTCTGAGGGCTGCATTTCCAGGTCTCCTATAATCTCTCGTTTTGACGATTTGCACTTTCCGACAAGATCGCCTGATTTAACTTTTCCACACTTCTTTTTGACGAGTTTTTTTTAAAGCCACAAGTCTATGTCAACAAGGCTCAGAGTCATGAAGCTCTCAAAGAGAATATCCGTCAAGAATGGGGGTACATACCTATCGTTCTGGCAAGAGTAATGGAAAATGGCATAAATCGGGTCTGAATAGTAATCTATTTCGGCGACGCCCACTTAGCCACTTATCACTTTCTCGACTAAAATGTAAAAAAATGTAAGATATGAAGTAGGTAAGCATAATCCAAGAACCAAAGTTTTTCATTCATAAAAAATGACAGCTACAGAACACCGGGTGACAAATTTTGCACCACCTCAATATTTTCGAAAAAAAATAAAAAATATTTATTGACATCGAAGATGTTTTGACTATAAATTGCACCTCTTTATGTCAGTCTGATAGTATCGTTGGACCCATTTAGATCCGGAAACACATTTGCCGTTGGGTAGATCTCTGCTTCCTTACCCCAGCCCCATGTTCGTCGCTGGATCCATTCAGAGCCATGTTAGATACGTTTTTGGGCCCATTTTTGTAACGCTTAATAAATGTTTAGCGATTGAAATATTGTTAAGGTAGCCTTAATTTTTAGTCGTAAGTAAATTTCGGAAAAAAAAATTGTATCTCTTACTCAAAGTTAGAACAAGACCCGGATCCGACTAGCAATAACCAGCCTACCATACATCATTCTTGCTGTTGCTATAGCCAGAAAATACATCGGTCTTTCTGACGACGCACGATGAGCTACGGCGACTTTCCAAAGCACTGTCTTTGCCAGAAACTCATAAGTAATACAATCATCTGCGACGCTTATGAAGACTATGGTAACAGTATCAGAAGGATCGACTCTTTACTGAGAACTTGGTGTTTTGTTCCAATTCTTATCTGAACCAAAAACAAGATCGATGAGAAAGCTATCAAAATAACGTGGGTAAAGCTGGATCCACCACATTTGAGTTTCGTCAGTTTGATTTTTTTGCTCTTCGGGAAGTGTTAAATTTAGTGGTGGACCTAGCTTACCAATAAAGCTGGATCCACCACATCGCCTTTTTGAAAATAAAGATGAGGCATATTTTGCTTAATTTAATTGCTCTGGGAAAATGCAAAAAATTTTCCGATTGGACAACCCGTTCCGCCAGAATTAACAGTTAAAGTTTTAAAACCCCAGTCGCTACTGAACTCTTTTGTTGTTTTTTTTTTTTTTTTTAATTAAAAAAAAAACGATTACTCCGTTCGAATTTTTCTGTTTTGAATATTGCAAAATAATTATCTATACCAAGGCTGTCTTACCGCTTAATCAAATAATTTGTCGCTCCTCTCTGAAAGTGTCAAACGGTGAAACAATTTTTTAAAAAGTTACTTTTTACTACTTACCAAAAACCTATTACCCTGTGCGAATTTCTCCACTTTAAATATCCCAAAATAATCTTATATTCATTGGCTACAAAGCCTCTTAATCAGATAATCTGTCGCTCTTCGTTAAATTTGTTAAAAAGTCAAAATACCATTTAGTACCAAAAAGGGTACTTACATTTTTTATGGAAATTTACCGAAAAACCCCAAAAAGTCATATAACCAGATCGAATTTGTCCATTCCAAATACCACAAAATAATCGTCTATTTATTGACTATCAAACCCCATCTTCAAATAATTTGTCGCTCTTCGATAAGCTTGTCAAAAATTGAAAATTTCGTCATGCATCATAAATGGTACTATGCACATTTTATATGGAAATTTACCGAAAAACCCCAAAAAGTCATATACCCAGATTGAATTTGTCCATTCCAAATATCACAAAATAACCGTTCATTCATTGGCTATCAAACCCCATTTTCAAATAATTTGTCGCTCTTCGATAAGTTTGTCAAAAATTGAAAATTTCGTCATTCGTACCACAAAATTTACCACTTCCCGAAGAGCAAAAAAATCAAAAATATAGCAATTAAAGAGCCACTAAATCCCATATAGTTTTTTTGGCGAAATTCGAATGTGGTGGATCCAGCTTTAGCTACGTATCAAAATAGATTTCCATCGTTGTATTTGTATTGCTATGGTGTCATGGTGACTCGGAGTCGGAGGAATAGCAAAATACTTGATGTATGATTGTATCGGCACTCAACTCCGAGCAGCTACTTTTCCAAATAAGGGGACCATGGTTCAATGACTTAAGGCATCCAAACTTCAGTAGTTAGAGGAGAAGAATCCATTTTGTGGTAGATATTAACTTATTTATGTGATCTCTTATTCTGCAAGAAGTTAGCATCTTTCGTAAGCATCTTCTTTGACAAAGAAGTCTGTTAGCGGATTGTATAAAATATTCTTGGCCATACAATATTTCCTACCAATGAACAAACTTTGCCAAAATGCACTCAAGCAGTAAATATATGAAATGCAAAACTATACACCAGAGCTCCAACGTATGTTAATGTTCATCATGCAACCCCAAACCACATCCTTCCATTTGACAAACTTGCAAGTGAAAATTTATGTCTTTCATAAAATTTTTTTTTTAGTTACATGAAAAGTAATACAAAGAACATTACAATGTATGCAACCCACCTACCATTGCTTCTCTCTGAATCGCCTTAAAAGCGAGAAGGAATCACAAGTAGAAAAATAAAATATACAGGACATAGTTTGCCTTTGGCTTTATAAAACACTTTCGTTCGCCAAGTGTACCCACCTCCTTCAACCCTGTTCAGTTCTGAATTACCCTGAATTACTATAGCAGAGAAGAAACTTCATAAAGAGAATGACTGTATATCCATACAAAAGGGAGACCAATAAAAAAGGTAGGTAGGAAAAGATATATTCTTATCTATCCTAATATATGTATGTGCAAGTATGTGGATTCAATAAAATGTCCTTGTGTATACCAGAATCATCTGTTGTTCTGGATGTTGGAGTTGGTATAGTTGGGCGGTAAAGCACAAGTGGAGTTGCAAAACTGAATTCAGAAATGAAAATCCTGAAAATGTTTCCATTGCAGAAGAAAGGATGTATAAATAGGACCGATGAAACAAGACGAAAAAGTCAGAATAACGGAAAGAGCAACCAGAGAGAGCGCATAATATCCTTAATGATACTACAGCTACAGCATATACCACTCGACGACGTAGAGCGAAATTCTGTTCGGGCATAACCTACACTAGAGGTATACACGGACATTGTCTGTCAGAATGGAAAAGTAAAATAAGTAATAGTGATGCCACTTTATTGAATAGAAAGTGAATTTTAAGCTCTATTGAAGGCTGACTATAGAATGTAAACCATGAAAAATATGGGAAGGCTAAAATAGAAGGAAGTCTTTTAAACCGTTTACGGGATACCACGTAGTAAAAGTTTTTGAACAGACCGTTGCGAAAAGTAGGTAAGCAAAACGACAAAATTACTTAAATTACTACGTAAAGCGCGTAGCCACTTTTGATAAAAAAGATTAAACGTTAAACTAAACCATAGACTCAGTCAAGCGATTTACCCTACAACCTATCCCGATAGCGCGCTTTTGCAATACAACCAGTTCCTGAAAGTTCGTTTGATACCATATGGACCTCTTCAGAAAATTATTCCATACTACAATTATTTTGATTGATATATTCCGAAATAAACTGTTTTTAATGTAGGGGGACCCGGGGCGGAATGAGGTCCGGGTCAGAATGGGATTTTGTCAATAACTTCTCTTACTGTCATTAAAACTTGACAAAAACTTGATTTATACTTCAGTGATGTGTGATGTCAAGAAAGCAAAAGTTGTCGGACTTTGTGAGTTTTTAAGCTGTAAAAAATTTGCAATTTTTTAAGTGGATTGCTTTTTTTTTTTTGCTGTAGACTAATTTTAATAATAATTCGTTACTACACTTTTTTTATTTCCAGTTCCACAAAAAACAGATATTTTTTCTTTTTGATACTATGCAGTAAAAAAAAATATTCCTAAACACATGGCACGGGGCGGATTGGGATGTCAAACCACAAAAAAAATTTTTAAACAGTCAAAAACTTCAAATTCTCTAAAAAAAAAGAAGCCAAGGAAAACCAGTAAGACTATGCTGAAGCTCAAATATAATTATTACTATAATTATTGTAAAAATAAAAAAAATATTTTTTAGTATTAACAAATCATATATTTGAAGTATGGGAGGTATGGGTAGTTTTTATTCGACCAAGCTCATTTTTTGTCAAAATTTTTTAAATATTATTGAAACAAAATGTGCAAAGTTTAAACTTGCTATCTTTACTGTAGCTACTTAAATTAAAAAAAAATGTTAACATCAAAAAGCTATATAAATTCGATATTTTTGTATGGGATCTTGCTTATCTTCGAACTTAGACTTAGTTGGGTGGATAAAAGCTTAGGTACGTACCAAATTTCAAGTCGATAGCTCTTAAATTACGGCCGTAATCGTGCAGACATACAGTCGGACAGACAGACGGACATCGCTAGATCGACTAAGAAAGTGATGCTGATCAATAATATTATAAAAAGTTTGTCATATCTACAACGCCTTCTTATGTGCGTTACAAATGGAATGTCAAAGTGAATAATATACCCTCACCACAGTGTGGTACAGTGGGTATAAAAATGTTAAGGCAAAAAACGCCACCAGTTCCAAAGACGAGGATGCAGACGCAGACTGTCTTTATTGCAAGGACCTATACTCCAATGTCGACGGAAGGATGGTATTCCTGTTTTTAGTTTTTAAGACTTTAAAATCTTTAGACAGTACAGAAAGAAAATATTGGATTGAATTTCAAATTTTGTTTAAAAGTAACACCCAAACACTCTTAAACTGGGGTGGAATCGGCTAAGGTGATAGTTGATAGTTGATAATCAAAATCATCGCTTTACGTCCACGTAACGAGATTAACAAATTCACAATCGCTTTATTGCGATCAAATTCACGTGACAGATATTAAAGTGTCGTTTTCATACATTTGTGTCATTTTTAAGGGTAAGCCTCGGCCTCAACTCCAAATAAATTAAAATTTTTTGTGAAAAAAGAATTACATTACATTAATTTTTTTATTGAACTTTTATATATACAATTTGTCTTAAGGCTAGTTTACAAGTGCTGATGAATAATTAATATTTTGTGTGTTGGCTCAACAACAGGGGCCCAACGGTTTACAATGATTTTTTTTTAAATGATTAGATTTACATAAATAAATTGTAATTGTTTTCTCAGATTCATACTCGTAGTATGCATCGTTGTCAGGGTTGACCTCAGGGTGTTCAAATCCGGGTGTCGATGTCCTTGTGGTGGTAGAGAGGGTTGTTCATCTTGGTATTATCCTCGATGGTGGGATGTCTCGGTCAAATCGTAGAAGGGTATAGTTGCCCTGTCGGTGTCTCTTGGGAATAGGTCCTCGTTTAGTAGAGCCAATACATGGAGGTAGCGATGCTCTGAGATGTGTTGGGTTTCCGCAATCCTTCGGACTAGAGGGTTTGGATGGTTGTATGCATTCCCGAGTATTCTCTGGAAAAGTGTGACCATGTACTTGTCCAGGGGGATGATGCTGGCTTCTTCGTAGAGTCTTGAACTTCTGACGTTTTTCTTTCTAATTGGATCATAGTGTAGTCCTGTGCAGATCCTTAAGAGTTTTCTCTCAAAAATGGCCAGCTTCTTCATGTACGTCTTGGAAATAGTGTACCAAATGGGAAAACCGTATGTTACTACGGGTCTTATAAGCTGTTTGTAGAGCAGCAGTTTGGTTTTTTTACTCAGTCCGTTCTGCTTCTTCATCAGCGGGTAGACTCGATGAAACGCGAATGCAGCCTTCCTGAGAACAGTGTTCAGGTGTGGGATGAATTTGAATCGCTCGTTAAAGTTGACTCCAAGATATTTAATGTCGTTTGTGGTTGATAGCGCTGATCCATCAGGTAGTCTCAGCGTTACATTACGACAATTGGTGGCTGATCTACCTCTACTTCTTCCTCTAATTGGTCTTCTGATGCAGATTAGTTCTGATTTGGCAGTGTTGATTCGTATGCCCCATTTTTGGTAGTATTCGAAAAGTTTGCTGACATGGACTTCAACTCTTCGTGCTGCTATGGCTGGGGACATTGAGCTGCTATATGTGGCGGAGTCGTCGGCGAAAAGGCAGCTATTGGTTGTGTTCTCGAGCCGAGGCTGGTCGGATGTTAAGATGTTGAAAAGTAGTGGACCCAATTTTGACCCTTGGGCTACACCGGCTCTGATGCTTTTTGTTTGGGAATGGCTGTCTTCTATTTGTACAAAGAAGGACCTGGAGTGAAGAAAGCTAAAAATTATTTTAATAAGTGGTGAAGGAAAACTTAGCTGTCTAAATGAAAAAAGAATATCTATCTTCTTTATTTAAATAATTCTCCCTGTACGTGGGTTGTAATCGAACTCCTCCTAAACGGCTGGACCGATTTTAATGAAATTTTGTGTGTATAATTGGGTGGGTCTAAGGATGATTTAGATTCACAATTGGACCCGGTAGGTGGCGCTGCGATCAGAATCCACAAAATTTCAAATAATAACCACTCAACAATAACAAACAAAATTTAAAAAGCAAAAAGATCATAAATAAAATTTCAAATATGTAATAAACACTCAACAAAAAAAAAATAAAAAGCATACCTACATAATTCTTCTGTATGTGTGTTGTAATTGAACTCCTCCAAAAGGGCGTGGCACCTGCCCTACAAAAAAACCTAAGAAGTCTTATATCTAGAAAACTACCGAACTGATTGAACTCAAATCTTAACCTTGCGTCCTTCCACTGGGGTGTGAGATACCCCACGGAAAATGTTAAACCGTTCCATTACCGTTACAATTTTTTGTTCGCGTTGCCATGGCTATGTAAATTCAGTTTAACATTAGTAATAGCTGAAAGCTGTTTTGAGCAATTTAAATTTTGTACACATATATAATTTTGCAGCGATATTTTGTATTGGGTATCATACACCCCAGTGAGAAGTTCGTGTTAGTATTTTTTTTCCAGCTTGTGAATAAAGGTTTTAAATGTTTTAATTTTTTGTTCTAGTCATTGATTCAGCATTTGAATAAAAATAATAGTTATAATATTTACGCAGGATATAAATAAATTGATAAAAGTCATAAAAAAAAATATTTTCAAGGAAGCTATTGCCTCTTCCACAAAAACGTCACTCTTAAGGTACTGCAAATCGGGCTACAAATGGACCTCGGTTGCACCTGAAAGGCGCGGTATGCATCTGATGCGAAATTTAATCACCCAATTATTGTGTGCGACATGTCACCAGCCTATGTGCGAAGATCATCTATCGCTGAATTGTATATGATGGAATAGATAAAAATTGCATTCCGTTACATGCATTTCATTTATTTATGCACTCCGCTAATAATGGTTTGCAACAAAATATTGCTAAAGTTTCATTTATAAGCTTTAAAAAAAACATAATGTACACATTTTTTTTATTTTTTTTTTAATAACTACCTACTTAATTAATGCAGTTTTATTTAAGACAAATTTTTTTTCTGATTTGTTTCTTAGTCTAATTTTAAAATCAGTTTTTTTCTATAAGTTTTTTTTTTTATTATTATGGGTGATATATTGTAACTTTGAACTTCCAAGCCAGTTAAAAGAATGCATATTTATAAATATTTATTGTTAAATTATTATTATTAAAAAATGCTATACCATTATTATTGTGTAGTTTACACTTCGAATACAATTGTATCAGCTGCTCGGAATGACAGCGTCCGCAAGTAAGTGACGTTTAACACTCTAAGTGCTGCCAATAATCAATAATTTGTTAAGCTAGTATCAGACGATATGTTGAATCAGCAAACGTTTGCTGTAAATTGTGTTCCAATTATTTTGCTGCAGTCCGCAATTTCCGAACAAAATTATCCTCAGTTATGAAGCTCATTTTCATCTTGATGGCTTTGTTTATAGTCAAAATGTTTGCATCTGGGGTTCAAAAAACCCACGAGTAATTGATGAGAAACAACTGATTCTACAACGCGTGACTGTTTGGTGCGGATTTTGGGCAGGCAGTAACATAATGGTGTTCATTATCGTGACATGACAGCCCAGTTTTTAATTCCTAAATTACAAGATGTGGATGTGACCAACATGTGATTTAAATAAGGCAGTGCCACATGCCATACAGCCAGAGAAACAATTTAATTACTGCATGAGTCATTTCAATCGTATAATCGGCCGTTTTTCCCTCGTTAACTTTTACGGTTTCTGTATGAGATTTTCTCTCCTGACTGTTCTTTTTACCTTTTGGGTAAAACTGTTGTATATTTTCCATGTCCTACAGTAGGATCTCTCAATTTATTCGATCGCACTCTTTTCGTGCCAATTCTTTTTCTTCCCGAGGAGTCGATAGAGATTGCTGTAGTTCTCTTTCCCATCGCCACTTTATACGCCTCTTTTGGTAGTCGTCTTCGTTAATCAAACCAAAGGTTTCGGATTGATGTCCGAGTGACCGCTGGCAGTAATGACGACTTTCTTGCAAAGTATTGCCAGTGCCACTGGTAACGTACACTAGCTACTGCTGTGATATAAGACTAATCGCAAATCATTGGCATATTTTGGATGAGCGATCGACCAAGATTTAGGCAGCCTTTTGTGATTCTAACTTTTCGACGTCATTCTTTCTCAAAGTATTCCTTTGTCTACTTATTTTACTTAACTTGACAGCCAGTGATCTGAGTAATATTGACTCGGAAGTCGGAATGTTTGTACTTTCAGAATACGGGAGGCGTGGCTTGCTCAGTAACCCACTTCGGAATATGAGCTCTGGGACCCATTAAGGGTTCATAACGCCACCACTCGGATTATTTAACAAGATTAAAACGTCGGGTCGAAGTGAATGTGTACTGAAATAAAACCGCATACTGAAACTAAGACCATCCCTAGTAGCGTCATCTACCGGAGAGAGCAGAAAAACGTCTACCTAGTTCCATATAAAAATCTGCAATATTATAGCTTGATCAATGCGGATTGACTAAAATCAACGAAACTCTTTCCATTTTTTTTTAAACCTGCCTTCTTATCAGCTTTCCCAAATCGGGTACCTATGTATCCATACTGTACATAAAGCCCATCACAGCCATCGAAGTTCCTTCGTTTCTTATCCTCACTTACTCTTACATATTGTATAAAGTATAGAAAGAAAATCCTTGTTTGCCTTCGTCGTCCTTTCAGTTGTGGCCAAAGTCTGATGTCGTGCCATCTAAACGAGGAAAATTCCCATCCTCATAGCCAGATCAATATTCCCGCTTCGACAAACTTTAAGAACAAGTACACACAACGAACACTAAGAAACGGATCCTTGGGATGAGTGAACGATGACTATTGGAGTATTGGACGATGGCGCGGCAGAATTGGCTAATGCCAAACCATCTATAGTCCTGAGAAAAGGCAAAGATGAACACAAAAATAAATAGACATTCCGAAGGATATACATTTCCACACACACACATACAAACAAACATTATATAGGTAGGCAGAAAGTTTTCTTAGAAAATTTCCATTCTTCCACCCAGTTCCACTCGTCTTTCCTTTTTGCATAATAGAAGGCAAACTCAAAATAAGAAAAAAAAAATAAATATCCACACCGTAAGCAAAGTATCCTTTTTTTTTCTGTGCAACCGATTTTCATGCCTTTGTATGAACGTGTATTTCTGGTGGCTGCCTTGGCTGGGGTCTATATGGAAAGAAAAAGTGTCAGAGTTATGGTCGCGTCGGGTTTCGAATTTGCCTTGGGCTTGTGTAGGAAAAAAAAATAGAATCGTCTCTGGTGTGAGGGAATTTATGGCAAAATCCTTTTTTCCCTTCATTGTTATTATTATTATTTTTATTTTCAGTTGCCGAGTTTGAGGCGAACAGAATATAATAATGTCCTTCGCCCTTTCATTGCAATCATTTGGATTGAATGGAAATGGTCAATTTTGGTGTTTTATCCTTTGGAGGGATGTAAAGAACGGATGTAGTGGGTGTTTTGGGGTTTTTTTCCGCCTGCTCCTTTTTGGGGGATATTAATCTTTTGAATAGCACAAGTTTTCCTGTGCGAAAAGGCGAGTAGAACGACGACGCAACAGAAGGAAGGAAATTAAGAAAATTGGAAAAATTGATATGGGTGTCCTTTTTACCCTTTTTTTAGTTGATTTTTTTTTCGTTGGCCACTGTTGATCCTTTTCCCCCTTTGGAATGGTAATTTGTTTCGACGAAGATCTGTTTGCGATTTCTATTTGGTTGCGGATTGACGTGTGGCAGGACCAGCAGCATAGACACAGACAGTGAATAGTGAATGGTCATTATAGAAGCGTCTGGACTCTGGGGATTTGAGACAAACAAAAAAAAAAGCAAAATACGAACGTTCGATACACTATTAGAGTGTTAAGTAGAAATATGGTTTTGAATACCCTTTCTTGGGATTTCTTGCCGAAGCAGTGTTTCTTTATTCCTGTGTCCATTTAGATAAAGGATTACTCGAAGAAAATTGCCAAATTCTGGGTATATTGCAGCGAAATGACCCAAGAAAAGGATCCGCTTTGAGGAAGGTTGAGGAGACTTATATATTCTGATTGACAAGCGACGGTATTGAAATATGTTTAAGGGTCGTATTGAAGGGTGGTAAAGTATATGGAATGACCTTTTTTTAATGGCAACGGCAAGCCTGGACGGTATAGATGCGGAGCAATTGTGATTGTTACGACTTGAAAGGATATTTATGTCGAAGATTTTATTTTCTAAGCAAGTTATGGGTATTTGCGAGGGTGGATAACATATTTTTGGAGATGTTATATCCGATCCAGAGGTGGCTATAAGGGATTTGTTACAAACACATGGCTGTAGTCTGATAAGGATACCCTAACATAATAGGTACTCGAACAAGGGTATGGCTTATATGTATTTACTCGTAGCAAAAGAATGAAAACAATTTAACGACGGAATAAAGGAAATATTGATCTGATTGGAAAGCCTCTTACTTAGCAAGGTATAAAGCAACCTAAAATATTTTATGTAAAACTTGGGTTTATCGTTTCTTTTTTAACCGATCTAAATCAGACTCAGACCCCAAATGTGGCCTATGTAGTTATGTACTTTCAAACAGAAATATTTTTTTTTTGTGGGGAATTTTACTTAATCATGCGTGTGTACATTTTTGAGGTACGGGGGGCATCCCGCATTAGATATAATTAGAGATACTAAGCACTTCCCAAAGAGCGAAAGATTAGTTCTGTCGAGATCAGAGTTGCACTCTGCAAGTCGTAATATTGGCAACTCGTCCATACCTCCACAAAGATCGATATTGGAGTCTATTATACAGAAGTTTGTAATAGGTTTCTAAAGGCTTCATAGACTTTGTCGATGATACTGCATTTTAGGGAAAACCTCGAGGAAAAAGAGGAATTGGTTATGTATGAGTGTTGCTGGAATGTGAAGAGGTAGAACTGAAGCTTTCGTTGAAATTCGTATCATTCAGGGGTCAGCTAGGTATGGGCCGAACATGGCTGGCTGCAGAAATTCGTACACGGTTATTCAAATAGTGCCAATACACTAAACTGTGGGAAATCTTCTGCGAATATATCATCAGGATGGCAGGACGAATTTGTAAGTCGATCTCATTCGGAGAGGCAGTTGCAAGCCTTGAGCTTATGCTTGAAAGATCAACTCTACAATAGCTCTATTGTAGGTGTATGCACAAAAATTTAGTCGAAGTGCATAGCTTCCTTTGATAAAGTTGATGCAGCCATTAAAAGGGTTGCAGATGTTGATTCTTATATCGTGACGGTTAACTTGACGTGAGTGTAAATTTAACGACACATAAGGCAAAGGTATAGGTCGGACAGCCACATTGCCACACCATAAGGAACACAGTAAAAAATGTATCATATTTATCTACACCAGATTAGCTTTGATTCGGGCGAGAGGACACAGCTCTACAGTGAGTCGAGTTAGAATAGGCCAATTGATCTTATGATCTGAAAACGAATCCTTCAATCAACAGAAGCTTACAAATCACTGAAGGCGTCTGATGCTTCTCGTAGAATTATTCTGATATATGTAGTCCTTTTTGAGTTGAGAGAGCTGAGTAGGTGCATATAGGTATAGCAGATTAAGAGTAGTCTCCTCCTCCTCCTCCTTGTCCATGCAGAGTTCAAGGTGATTTTATCGCTATCTCCAGGGAAACACCTGAATACACTTAGGAAACTTCTGCAGGGTGCCCTCTCGAAACGTTGTAAATCAATAAAAAAAAATGTAACATTGGGTTCAATCCTCATAAAACCGAACTGGCCTTCAAACCCAACATCCTGTTAAGGGAGCCATCGTTGCCCTGCGCTGCTTCCAAAAAGCTCTTGAAATGGGCTTAAATTGTGTCTTCAGCTACGAATCTCATATTGGCTCTGCGTCATAAGACCTATGCATGGCGTGGTTTCTGGATAGAGAATAGCGGCTATTCCTAAAGGTATGGCAGTCCGTGGTTAAGAGTCAAACCCTGCATGAGGTGTCACTACTTTTGACTGAATATACGGATCTAGGGGGGAATAACTCGATAATAATCCCGGGTGAACATGAACAACCGTGCCCATGTGATGTATGGCACAATGTTATATTTATGTCTTCTCTCGGTGAACTCTAGATACTTGAGGACCTCTGGTTTCAATTCAATTCCCCTTTTTCTGAAGGTATTACAGGGAGTGAGTACTTAAGGACCTTCCCTTTTCCCTACAGAACAACAAACATAGGGACTGGTGTAAACGAATCGGGTACCAAGACCTTCAGAAAAACCAATTCTCAGACGAAGGAGTGAGGAGGAAGAACATCGCTTACTCTAAGAACCGTAAACAAATAAGGCTGCTAGGGAACGGTTGATCTCGGACTTTAGAAACTTTCTCTTGATGATTATGAGTATTATGACAATCGTTCCATCGCCAGCTCATCCAAATTCTCTTCTCTTATGTGACTCCCAATGTTTGTGATATACGATATACTTTAGCCTATCCTATCCAAGATATGCTTTAAATTAATTGTAGCTCATTGGGAACGGAACAGACAATTGGATATATATTCAAAATACTCAGGGAAGAATTGCCTAAAAACAATTTCCAACTTTCTTCCGTTGATCTAGAATTTTGAATATAGTGAAGTAAATTAAAAAACTAAAAATGTTTGCAGCTCACAAATCGACTAATTTAGGATTTGCTGTGACTATTTATTGGACCTCGTTGGTAGGATTGAAAGTGCTCTTGATCGGAAGGAATACGCGTTGGGTATTTTCGTCGATATTGAGACTGCTTTTGACAATGCAACCTTTGATAGCATGTGCAATGCAGCCAGACATCATGCTATACATGAAATATTGGTGCTGTGGATTAAAGCAATGCTAATGTACAGGACATTGATTGCCGAAGCGGATTGTGGCAAATGCATCATGACAGAGGCTGCCCTCAAGGTAGTGTTCTGTCTACCCTTTTATGGTGTATGGTAGTAGACTCATAAAAATGTGTCACCCGTTAGCTGACGAATTTTTAAAAATTCTTTTCTGTAGAAGATTTTTAATACAGTAGACGCTCGATACAGTGAACCTCTGTATAGTGAACTATCCAATATATTGAACCACAAAATTTTTACACAGACTACTCTAAATAGTGAACTATGGAAATCTCGATATAGTGAACTCAGACTTTTTTTTCGCAAAATTCAACGAAAAAGCTGACAGTTTTGCAATGCGCCTGCCTGTCCAACTATTTTTCAGAACAGTTTATAATTCATTTTTGTGTTTTTCTGATATTTTAGTTATGAAACGCTTACAAGAAAAATCTCTGCAATTGAATTTAAAGAAGACACAAATGAGGGTTATTTTTCAAAAATTTAATTCATTGATTCTTAATTGAAAAAAATTATATTCATATCAAATTAAGCTTTGGTAAACATTTAAAAACTCCCGCTCGAAATAGTGAACAATTTCGATATAGTGAAAAGGCCTGGTTTTTATTAGTTCACTATATCGAGCGTCTACTGTATACATAACCAACCCGAACCTCCGCGCCAAATTTAAATTTTCTATAGATCAAAGAGTGTAGGTTGGGGCGTGATATCTAAATTTTTTTTTTAAGAAGAAGGTCGTTAATTTTTATTTTAAATTGTAGGTACAAACAAATTTTCTTAAAAAAGCTGTATTTTTTTTTTTTTTGTTTTTTTAAATACTTCTCCCGGGAAAGGCAAACCTATAACGCTTCATCAGCGCCCCGAGATGCTTGCAGATGTATGTTAGTTCTGCACTTAAATTGCTGCAAATTGTAGTTTTCTGAATATATATACCTAGGAAGCGAGTTCCAAAGTTTGCTTGTCCTGTTACCTAACAGAAGGAGTTTTGGAAATTTGATGTCCTCGCGGTTGTCAAGTGTACTGTATGGTCATGAGCATTAGCAGCCTGTCTTGTGGGGCGCCCAAAAGTTTCATTTTGAGGGATAATGTCCTTGAGTTCCTCGGAACATCTACCATGGAAGTACCTATAGAACAAGCATAGGTCAACGACTTGTCTTCTGTGTACCAACGGTTGCAGATTCTATGTGAGTGTAGGGTCTCTAATAAGTCGAACTGCTCGTCTCTGTATGCTGTCAAGTAGGTTAAGTGAATGTTTTGGGGCCGAGCTCTATATATGGGAGCAATATTCCAGGCCTGGTCTAACCTGTGCTTTGTAGAGAAGGAGAAGTTGCTGGACCTAAAGTACCTCTTTGCTCTAAATAGGTAGCTCAACTTAGCGGACGGCGATCTTGCGATATAGGATATGTCATTCTACCATGTGATTCCTGAATTGACTGTGACTCCTAGAAGGTGCATTGAGTCTTTGGGATGGATTGGATGGTCATCCATTTGCATCTGAGGAACTGTTGAAACATTTTTCCTGGAAAATGTTGTGAGCTGTGTCTTGTTTGCATTAAATACAACCAAGTTGTCTTTTCCCTACTTCAACATTTTGTCCAGATCACCACTTAGAGAAATAATTTGTTCACATCTCTGACTGTGTGATGTAGCCGCATTCACAGGCCCACTGTTCGAGATAGAGGATATAAGAGTGCTGTCATCAGCAAAGCTGTAGATATTACTATTTGTCGATCCAAGCAAATCGTTGATGTGGCAAAGACATAGAGTTGGAGAAAGAATAGATAACTAATTAGATGAGGATCGGAGGAGGATCGAGAGCTATGGAGGGTCCACTTGAGCAACCTACACCCGCGACCCACTTAATGGACAAGCGGACCATTGAAAATGAATGAATAATTAGATGATACACCATCTACCACAATTTGCATCGATCTTCCCAGAAGAAAATTTTGCATCCATCCGCAGAGTTGTTGTGGTAATCCATAAGACGCCAACTTGCCTAATAGGGCTCTATGCCAGACTCGGTCAAATGCCTTTGATATGTCCAAGGCTACGGCTCTGGATTCGCCGTGTTGTTCAATTGCTTGCGTCCATAAGTGCGTTACGTAGCTTAACAGGTCTCCAGTGGAACGACGGCTCCAAAATCCGTATTGCCTGTCACTTATTAATCGGTGGCCTTCTAGATATTTGATTATTTCGACATTTGCCTTTTCCATTACTTTTGAGAGCATTGAAAGTAACGCTATTGGACGATAGTTTTGTGGCAGACATTTCCTCCCTTTCTTTGGAATAGGTTGAATGCGAGCGGTTTTCCAGCAAGAAGGAAACGTCTTCTGGGAGTACGACATGCTAAACAGCTTACATGGTACAGGTGCAAGTTCTGGAGCATAGCTCTTGAGTACTATAGCCTGAATTCCGTCGGGTCCCGTTGCCTTATTGCAAACTAGTTCCTTAAGGATATGCGTTGAATTATTCGAGGCCGAAATTTCACTTCTGCCATCGATGTTTGCACCCTCGGGATATTTGGTGGCTCTAGTTGTGCAGAATCTAGGGTGGAGTTCAGTGAAAACATGCTAGCGAAAAGGTCCGCCTTTTCTTTAGGAGTTGTTGCTAGCGTGCCATCTTCTTTTACTAGAGATTACTAAATGTATGATATTTTAAATTTCGTAATGACACCCAACATGCGAGTGTCTTCTGTTAAATCCAGAAATACCACCGTTCAACGAGATATCCTGTGCTTCATTTTCACATTTTGCCTTCCAACAGTGAGATAGAGAATTGATTTTTAATAAATCTCATAATTTCATTAAAATTATATTAAAAATGAGTATAAGAAATTTTCACATCAAAGCGAATTGTTTATATTTTAAAATCCAAAAGATATCCATCCCCTGCAGCAACCTCTTCATTGGACTAAACTAAAGTTTTTATTGCTCATTGTCGGCAAACAAATGATTACTTCATCGTAAGCTAAACAATTCCACACGACTATCCCACTCTATGGCTACTTTGAAATTCAATCTCAAAGTTAAGCTAACAAATTAACTCACCAAAGATGGAATCCAGTGTCATGCCTCTGCCTGGCCCTCTGCCATGCGATCTACACTGTAAACCATTTTTCTTTCATTGCGTATAAATATTTTATCCTTCAACCACTGCCCAAAGCCATGACCATAAAAACAAACTTAAACGAGTCCAACCTTCTCATCCTGGTCCTGGTTCTGGTGGTGCTTCTCAAATAGGAAATCAACTCACTTGATGAGAATTACTTTCTTCTTCGACTCCGACACACAAACTCACACGCACACACACACAAATGCACATCATCGACTTCTATCTGTCCATTAGACAATTTTAACCATCGTATCAGCCGAGATCCAAGGTCTGCTGAGGACTTCCCTTGCGCTTGCTTACCGAATTTTCTACACCAACTTGCAAACTTCATTTGGCAAAGCGCCACAAACTTCATCTCTCGCGCCGTTTGCTATATTCAGTGGGTGGCAGGGCAGTGCTACTTGATGACTCCTTAAGCTCACACTTTCCACTTGAGGATTCATGACGAGCTTCGAGTTTTCCATTAAAATGTATCCTTGTATCCTTTTGTTATGCTGCCCGCCTGTGCTTGAAAGGTTCCAACCGGAGAGAGAGAGGCCGAAAGATATAACGAGAATGAAAGAGGCAAACTTTGATATCCCGAAAGTTTACTTCATCTATGATTCAAAGGACGAACTTAGCACACAAACACACACACACACGGCTCATAGAAAAAATGAATAAAATAAAACCAAGAAATAGAAGACAAACTTTTACATTTAACCTCATCCTTCCGGTGCTCCTTCTGCTGCTGCCACTGCTTCTACTTCTTCTTCGATAATGTTCTTCGTCTTATCCTTTGGACAAAAATTAAAGGACTACGTTCGCTGCCACTGTATATAGTCATAACGATGCAAAGGATTCTCGCTCAAATTGTCGGAATAAATTCACCGGCTAAAAGATACATACACACACACACACACACACACACACACAGAGCCTGGAAGGACGGACTGAGTGGGGTTGTGAAGAATAAAAGCAGATACGGAGAATTATAGTTGGCTCTATGGAAAAGTTTTGTCGTCGTTGTTCGTGTCCTTTTGGAATTTCACTTGGGTGCATTTCAGTCTTTCAGACCATCAGAGGTTAAGAATGAATTCGAAGGCGACTGAGAGCAGAACCCTCAAATCAGAAGGCGAAGGCGAAGCTATGGCACTCTTTCCTCGACCGTTAGTGGACGTTGTCGGTTATAGGTGGGAGGGCGGCTGTCTTAGGACCTTGTTTTGTGTGTGTGTTTTATTTGGTTATACGATTGCTTTTGTACTCTATCGGATAAGGAAGCAGAACCAAAAATATAAAAAAAAATAAGATTTAAATTTGCATACTGAAATAGAAGGGAAACGGACCAAAGGAATCTTCATCACAAGTCTGTGGTTGACAGCCCAACTTGAAGTTGAGAAATATTTGTCCAGGCAAATGGAATGGTACGAGTGGATACTATTCTATGCGAGAACGGTACTCGTTTGGTTGACTTAAATCGTAGGCAAGGAAATACATTTCATTAGGAAATACATTTCATTAGGAAATACACATGTCTTTTATTTCCTCACAATTATTAGATATCGTATATAGCTCAATTATAAACATTTTTATATATAGACTGCAGTATTTTTTAAATAGCCTGATCGGTGAGTGAAAAAGAAAGTTTTTGACAGGCGCAATTTAACAGGTTAGAACTAAGATAGGTACTCAGGAAAATGCACTTAATTGACAATCTGTGTCAAATCTGCTCAATTTTTGATCACTATTGCGTCTTCATTTAAATGGGCCACTTTCTAATTCAGCAAATTTGTTGTACAACGCCTTGTTTCTGACGAATCCCAAATTGAGAAGCCCTCTGTCTTTGCATTTTGATAGCCTCAACTTTCGATTAGAAATTCAAGGAGCTTTAAGACGGTGAAAATAAAGAAAACAATGGTGCCCAACGGTGCATACATTCCGAGGGGCAAACGTCGACTTTGGCCATTTTCTTGTTGCGGCTAAATTCAGAGATCGACTGTCTAGTAAGAAGAAGCTGCGGTTGCCCAGAAGACGAAATTCGACGTTGCCTACCTGACCTGCAGTTCGGAGTAGCCAGAGCCTACAGCGAGCGCCTGAGTATGAAACTCTCCTCTGTGCACTCACCAACCACAGGCGCCAACAATCCGAGGTGTCAGTATCGCGACATCATCAAGGAGGTAGCCGAAACCACTGTAGGGTACCAGTCACCCTACGCAGTTTCCCAGCTCAAGAAGATCGACGAGTCGTGCGATCGTAATAACATCCCGAGGTTTTATAAAAAAGCCAAGCAACTGCCTGCTGGCTACAAAACCGGAACGTAGGCTCTTCGAGACAGCGAAAGAAACCTAGTCACCAAAGCGCATCGTGTAGAGAGAGTGATAGGACAAGAAGAGAACCCACGTCCAGTCAATGAAAAACCAGTTCCACCGGGGTGATGTTTGGGTAGGGAGCATGCACCGAATCATCAACCAAGTATGGATGGAAGAAAACATGCCCGATGACTGGACTATCAGCTCCATATGCCCCAACTACAAAAAAGGCGATCCTATGTCTTGCAAGAACTATCGAGGCTCCCTGCTAAATGTCGCATACAAGATCCTATTCTGCAACACACTAATCGGCACGTACCAGTGTGGCTTCCGGCCCGGCGGATCGATTATAGACCAAATTTTCACACTGAGGCAAATCTTGGAAAAGACCAACGAATTTCAAGTCGAAACTCACCATCTATTCATCGACTTCAAAGCCGCGTATGATAGCATACATAGTCAGAAACTCTATATGTCCATGAATCCCGGCAAAACTGATTCAGCTGTGAAAAAAAATACTTCGGGGGATTTTTGGTCCTGTTTGCGTGGTAGGCGAATGGAGGAGAAAATTCAACTGCGAACTCTATGAGCTATACCAAGATGTGGATGTGTAGTCCAAAAGAAGAAGGTCTTCGAATCCCAGCCCCCAGGTTCGAGAAGACAAGGAAGACCGAACCTTTGTTTCAAAGGCCAAGCCATCGCCGATGTCAGAGTCTTCGGCCTAGACAACTGGAAGCAGCGTGCCCGGGATCGTAGAGGATGGAAGGCTGCAGTGTCTCAGGCAGAGACTCTTCACGGATCGAGAACCCGATAAGTAGTAAGTACTATTGAGAGATTGGTAACCGTAGGTATTTTCGAAAACATTCAAAACTCCTTCGATTTTTAGAGAGGTTCGGCGGGCAAATGTGTAAAAAAAACACAATTGATTTAAAAACTTCTTATGGCGGTAATTCCGAACTCAGTTGAAACGAAAAAGCGACTGAAACAGAAGGTGGTAAGGATAAGGAAGCTCACATGACGATGCATCTCAGGCAGAATAAGACGAAATGTAACTAACTCTAGTTCACAGAAATTGCAGATCACTGGACCAAAAGGAAAGAGTAGCGCGAATGGTGAGGCGAATTGTAATTCACGCACCTTAACCAGAAAATTGCCAAAGCGTCTAAAGCCATATAAGCCGATCGAATCCATATAATAGATATGGTAATACTTGCTAACTAATTCCAAAATTCACACATTGGATATACAGAATTATGGCAAAACCAGTCTTCATTTACTATGGAAGAACAGAACTGAGAAAAAGTAGTAGGTAGGTACATTAGAAAACTGCAGCAGCTACAATGATTCGGACGCATCGGAGTTTTTTTTAACCACCGGGTCTATGGAACATCTGGCAAATAGAAGCAGTCATCAGTTATAATATGGATCACATAGGAGTAAATAAAAGTCCTCCCTGATATTTCGGAGCGCGACATAATCTGCGTAGTAAATGAAAGATTGCCAAAAACTTTGTAGTTACGGTAGGAAGTTTAATATATCCACTGATCCCAAACCGAGAAGAATGGCCGTTCAAAAACGTTACATCAAATGGGACACCAGAGTAGGAGCTGGAGATCTAAGGACTTAACTTATAAGTTTGGAAGTCAAATAGAATAAAATTTGCAGTATCTTTTAAGCTGATCTCCATTCCCTAAGAGCTCAAAGCTCGAACTTAATTGACTTCAACACGAAGCAAGATTTATTGCATAGACAAAGCAAAGGCGATGAGGACTTGTGTATTTCTTTATGGGTCATTTTCAGCTTTGACATCAATCGCACAAAGCATGTCTCATTTCAAAGACCGAATATCATCTGTTAATGCATTACTCTATGGTCTATAATAAGGTGGCACTACTTCTTCACAGATACCCTGGTTTTGCAAAACTAGAAAACATCTCCACAAGAAAGATCGAATCTTAGGAAAATTTTCAACATTTCCTAGTCTTCTAAACTTGCAACTGACCGGAACTGGCAATTCGATTGTTGTGAGTAATTGTCAATAATATCTGCCTGTAGTGCGTAAAGAGTTTTTGAAGTCTTCTGATATCGTTTTGAATGCGAAATGAACATAATATGCAAATAGTCATATTCTGACCTAAACATATGTGTTATTAGCAGTTAGGGGCTTGATAAGTTCGCTCTTCTCCGTACAGTCAATATATCGTAGAACGTTGTGTGCTTCGTATCTTCCTCTTTCGCTGGGCATTCAGGACAGAAGGTCTAACTGTCGTCGCTAAATATTTTGAAGATATTTACGACAGTCCCCTAGTGTTCGCTTTGGGTAGTCCAAAATTCTAGGGATCAGTTTGTGAGTCCATCAGCCTTTTGCCGTAACTGTAGATATTCACCCCTATTCCCGTTGGCGTTTGTCATAAACGACTCGTATTTCACTTCATTTTTTAGTCGATTTTTGTAACATTTTTTAAACAAATGAATTGAAATAATGGTGAACACATAGAAAACAAAACAAAAGTTAAAACAAAAATCTGCACATCGTTTTACAACGACACGAAACATGAGTCGTATACGACAAACGCCAACGGGAATAGGGGTGATTGCCTTTTCTTTTTGTTTACCCTATATTGGAAACGATAACCTCTTGTCCGTCTGTTGTTTGCCTAAGGTCGATACTTTGCATTTCCCTTGCGAGAATGTTACGATATGGTTAATTCCCAGTATAACGCGGGCTGCTTTGACCGAATTTATTCGGAATCCATTTATTATTCTCATTGCGCAGAGGCTGTATGCTGACGAGAGTTTTTCGTGCTAACTTCGTAGTACCAGTCCCCACCAAGACCGGTGCATCACTCAGAATCCTCCTGTGATATTAAGTGACACCGATAATTGGCACAATCCGGAAGAAAAATGGTTGCATCGTCAACACCTTGTGAGTTGTGAGTTCTAATGACATTAATGACACGGACACATAAACCTAATGGTTTGGTTCTCTGTCAGAAAATGTTCATATTCCACAGTCTTTCGCCAGGTTATCAAAGCAAACTGTCAGGCTCAAGCCAATTTTTGATTCGGGCGTCTGCTTTATCGATAGAAGATTCTTATAGAATAAGGGGCATTTAAAAACCATGACAGGCAAGTACTACAAGCTTTGAAAACAGCTAACAGATTCACTGATTCCTTCACACTTAAATTGGCTAAGGAAATTGAACAAAAATTGTGATTTTACCATAGCCCGTCAATTGCGGCCCGCAGATCCTAACATCCTTCTACGGTGGATACAAACTACTAACCTAACTTGACTCTTGCCACTAAATTGAAAGAAGGATTATGACATGAGGTATCTGGTTTTATGCTTAGCAAGTCTTGAACAATCATACCAATTTGAATAATGATTGTACCAAGCGATAGTCTAAGAAAAGAACAAACTCAACGGCCGACACTGCTGCCATTGATGCCAATAAAATTGCTATGACAGAAACCGACATGAGTTATTCATTTTCTCATCGCAATGCGTGTGTGCTGTCAAGATAAGAATCGTATTCCTTCTCGAACATCTGTACTCTTTCACATCCTTGTATGCGGACACATATTTTTCCAACGATCATACTAAAGGGCCATCAAGATGTATTTCCATTCAAGGGTAATTTATTTTCCCTCGCACTCACTATACACTTCCTGCTAGAAGTCCTTTTTCGCTTGCTTCAATTTCTGATTTCTGTTGTTTTTTTTTCGCATACATGTACAATACTCTGTTTCCTCCCGATGGCTACATACACAATGCGATAAATTTCTGTGATTTATTGTCTTTCCCACGGTGTGGTACATGGCATCACCAGCAAAAGGGATGATAAACATCCTTGACAGGGCGCAAATAATAAATACGATGAGAAAAATTAGCAACAACAAAAAAATTAAGAACTAAATTCACGCATATCCTAAGGGTGTGTGGTGTGGGTTGCTGCTGCTAAAATAAAGCGTGTAAAACAGCAATACCCGCACGCAAAGTTTCCTCCCTATAAAAATACTTGTGTTATTTAATTTTCTCGAAAAATTGTTCCTTGTTCGTTTATTTGTTAATAACCCACAGCAAGAACGTCGGCAGTTTTTCTCTCAGAACACAGAACTAATTAAGTTAATTGCAAAAGTTACTCCTGGTCGGTGGTGGTCGCGGGGCAACCACTTTTTCGCCCTTACCCCTTCTCGTGGTTTCGTTGCTGTTTCTCACGTCCTCAATTCTAATCAAATCAAATTTATATAAATTGCTTTCGTTTCTATATATGTGTTCCTTGTTCTTCGAAGTTTTTCGTTTACATGTTTGCATATAGGGGTTGAGGACAGTCCATATTATTCGAACCAGAAGCCGGACAAAAACAAAAATCACGCATTTCCTGACCACCAGAAAAGAATTTCAAAACAAGCAAGGCAGAGGAGGAAGATGTCCTGTATTTCGATTTGATATTTATTTATTAGTAGCTACTGAGCTCATTTCTCTTCAACAGAACCGAGTTGCAACCCCTGCGGAGTGAATAAAGTATGTGTTGCCCAGTAATCAACCCTTGGGAGTGGACTTTTTTGTTTTGCTGTTTTTTTTTTTTTGTTGAACACTGACGATGACTAGGAGGACGAATAATGCGCTGCTTAATGTCAACGGAAAAGGAAATACAAATGTTCTTTATTTGTTTAATAAATATCACGCAATTGGGGGTTGATTCTGTATGCGCTGTGACTGAGACTGCGACTCACTGTATAACCATGATGTCCGATTATAGTTGTGTGTTACTTGACTATGTATGGCTATGATGTGATGTGTCCCTTTGTTGTAGTGCGGCGATCAACCCTGACACTCAGTTATTCATTTCTTTCACTAATATATTACATGCGATATTTATTTGCCGTATTTGTGTGACCTTTTTGTGCTACTTTGAAGGATTTTTCGGTCGGTTTGGCCTGATTACATTTAGCATGAGTTGACAACATAAGGGTAAAATATGTTTTATGACAGAGGATGGGACATTGACCTGAGTATAGGGGAAAGGATTTTCTTTGATGAATTTGTGATTTGTTGGTTTTTTTGAGAGAGAAAGAGAATCTGTTTTTGATAAGTACGAGCAACAAACGGTAACTAATTGTATCTGATTTGTTTTTATACACAACGTATTAGGGAAATTGCTTTAAAGGAGTGGATGCCGTTAACAAGTTCTTCGGTGCCTGTCGCGCAATGGTAATAATGTAATGTTTAAGTTGATGTTTCCAAAGTCAAAGTCATGCAACATTCCTTTTTTTTTAATGAACTAAAAGGCCCTGCGATAAGTAGCGATAAGAAAATGATCATGTCCAAGTCTGTTGCCAAAAATTGTATAGTTCTACTTAATTTGGGCAGGTTAGTCATTGTACAAGTGCCAAGTGTCATTCGACAGGTGCAAGGGCTATCCGAGTTATGTAGTCGTGTACTATATTCCGATAGAGAGGATTGGCCAAGGAATAAAGTCTTGAATGATAATGAAATTTCGATTTATACGCAATGACTCTAACCACTACACAATGGCCACCTCCTTCCAGAACTGCGCGCTAGAGTCATGCTATATATAATTAAATCTGAACTAACCATGGGGCTGCCGCACAATGCTCAGAGAATTATGCTCTCAAAACCACGTCAGATTATGCGTTAAGTACTTGGACGAAGGGCCGGCATTTTGGGCAAAAACGGAGCAGATTTTCCACAAAATGAAACAATGAAAAGGCCCAATGGAAAACAACCAGTGGCCGTGGCCAAGAGGATTATTCTCTAGAAAAATAGGGCAGACCTAAGATGGGCACTAAAGACCGGGACAGAGTCTCAAAGGCTTTACTGCCTGAACAAGATCGAAACAAATTTGTCAACTTGTTAAAACTTAGCAGATCAAAGTTACTAATGTAAGATAGGGAAGGGATACTCTCAGATGATATTACTCAACCTCTCTGTGAATGTCAAGCAGAAGGAAGAACCTTGGAAGATAGTTAGGTGTACGCGTTGGCAGAGCAGGGTACATCCTGCTGTGCTACACTAAGGTCCCTGTGGTCCCATAGTAATGCCCTTTTAAAATGGGTGTTAACCGTTGATGTTGGGATGGTTTGCCTTACATCCTTTCCGCAGTCCTGCCATCTTGATATCCGCAAAAACCTGTAAAGATCGGAAAGTGGAGACATCAGAAAGTTCTTGTAGGTCATGGAAGTGACAGAGAGTAAAAGGTTGAATTACCGTACCAGTTCAGCTTGTGCCTTTAGGGCCACTGGATGAAAAAAATGCCAAATTCTCCATTCGGTATTCATGAGCACTTGGGAGAGCGTTCTCACCAATAATCTACTCCGATTAAAATCCAGTGTGGCTATTCAAATCGACTACGCCAGCGGAATTGATGTCAACCACTTCTTCCATCAGTTTGACAACTACAACTATTGCAATATCGTCTGCGAATTGTAGCTTTTTCAGGTAAAGCCAGGTCACCTTTTTAATGAAATTTAGAGTCCGCTATACACTTTGTTAGGAGCTCAGTTGGTTGGGAGAATTATAGGATCCAACCTATCCTGGCCTTACCTGACAGTCACTTTAATCTAGCCTAATCCAGTCTTTATGGAAAATATAATTCTATGAAAGTTGCCTACAATATACGGCCAACACGACCTTGAACTTCTACGCCCTCGTACTTAGTCCAAATGCCGCAAAGACAATGCCACACACCCATGCCCTAATCAAACTTAGAAACCTTTTCGCACATAGTCACGTACATGATCGCCTAACAGCCCAACTATTAGCACGCAGTCACGTGTCGCACAAAACTGATTCATCCATCGCTGCTAAAAGTTATCCAACCACTCATTAAAAATTCTACAGGCGGTGATCTAAAATGTCAAATTAGAAGCTCATAAAAATGCCTTTCGTACCCTCATATAAGGGGAACCACAAATTCGTCCAAAGCCCAAAGCAAACTTGACCTCTGCTTCACCCCAGCGATATTTCACTCATACTGAAAGTAGAAGGGCGTGGATGAAGCTCACTCAATTAATTAGCTTAATCTCGAATCTGTCGGATTAATATACCCAGTCAAGCACCTCTACAGCGATATTTATGCTAATTTCCTTAGCTCCCGACAAATTGAAATCGGAATTCCTCCTCAGCTCTTTGGGTTGATGTAACTTTCGCACAATCATCACGCTAAGGCTAACAGGCCTCCCAAATTGCGATTGGTATTCGAAGCAGTAAATGTAAAGACATCAAAAGAACAAAAACAACAATGAGCCAGCTTTTATAGTTCTAACGATCGTGTCTCAGCGATATGACAGTATATAGTGGCTTGGGATCCGCAAGCCGGTTTGCACTCTTCCCGCCTATGGCTATGCCATCGAAAATGAGTTACATAACATAGACTTCTGGACGCGACATGAGAAACTGGTTTCTGTCTCAAGGTGGAGGTCCCGTAAAAACTGAATACACTATAAGTGATTAAGTCGGGCTTTGGGGAGCTAAAAACCGATCCGAAGTTGCTTCTATGATTTATGACCGCGAACCCGAGCTTGGTAGGTACCACAACAGTGAATTCTTGTCACTTAGCGCGTGGAATTTCTGACATCTCTATGCGGAGGGTTCGAGAGTGCTCATAAAAATAATATCTTGTCCCTTCCATGGAAACATGGAATTCGTGAGGTGGATGTGTGTTGTGTATGGTATACCACGGGAGTCGTCTTTTTTGCTCCTCAAGTGTTTTCTTTGAATGCCTCATCGAAATTCCACAATCGTAGTGACTGAGGGTGGTTGTATCTTGTGTGTCGTGGTGTCTGGTACTCTGGTAGCCTGGTAAAGAGTATACACAACAGGCTACTCTGCTGCATTGCAGTGGGGAGTCGATCGGTATTTTATAAGATGGAACAGGCATTTCAGGGTTCATTTCACACGATGAAGACGACGCGACAGAAATTATTTTTTTTTTTTCTTAGACGGACGTGCAATTGTTGTGGTAGGCAAGTTGCTGCCACCCATGAGCCACCGCGCTTTGAAGTAGTTTATTGTGGGTCGGATTAGTTCAATGAATTGTTCTTGAAGGAAGTGGGCCGGGTAGGTCATGTGGAGTGGGGGGTATTTGCGGTTTATGTCCTTTTGATTTTGTTCCTTCTTATTGAATTGAATATAAAGGCGTCTAGACAACATCTTTTAGGGGTGAAGAAATTCAAAGAAAATGCGCAAAGAAAAGTAAACATTTATCTCATGGGGAATTTGAAATAGAAAATTTCCAACAATCCCCATTCCGAGGGGATGGAGAATGTTGGGGCGGGAGTCAGACAGGAGAATAATGTTGCATAAATGTTTTTTGTATAGCTATGCAGGAATGGATGAACCTGAAAGATGTAAATTCGCGGCGCGATATCTGTAACAAATATTTGTTTAAATTTTCTATGCAGTGACAACATTATGTTGTCCTTGACGTGACGGATTCATAGAATTGACACCCATACCCTTGACTTATCGGACTTCTATACAAAATATACTCAATATGCCTTTAATTGTTCGGTATTGAGAGAATATAGATAATATACTGGTGGACCGATAACGATGCGCTCAGAGGATGGCGTCTATAAAACCTGAAACACAAGGTCAGCACAGGAAGACGAAGGCAAGCATTAAAGTTGTACCTACTAGTAGAATATAGAAAAGTGTATATCAGTAAGGGCAAGATAGAACAATAAAGCGACTTTCGAAGAACCGTTTACAGTGACCCTTGGTTAGTACCTAAGCTGGATTATGGGGCAGTTAGGTATCTGATGTATTTTTCGCCCAATGTTGCATGAGGTGGGTTTTACTAGGTAACGGCTCTGCGAAATAAGGCCCCAACAAAAAAATTAAATAAGGCTCCAAAAAATTGTACAGGTAACAACAACAACGATTTTTAATACAATTTGGGTCCTTATTTTCAAATGAAAAGCCCCAAAAGAAGAAATGAAATAAGACCCGGAACGAAAAACGAAAACGTATGGGGGGGCATGCTGCCCCTTTGCAACCCCCTGCTTGGGTTTACTGTCGGATTTGGGCCTTAATTAATTTTTTTTTGCCTTATTTCCAAATGAAATGAATCTTGAAGACGTATTTAAACCTTATGAAGATAAAGGTTATCAAGGACTCGAAATAAGGTGCGAAGAAGATAGGCCTATACGGTCGGTAACAACTAAAGAACTTGCCAAAGAAATTAAAGAAGGCATAAATATAAAAAAGGCCCCAGGGTATGATTTAATTACAGGAGAAATTTTGAAACAATTTCCACGAAAATGTCTGAAAAAACTAGCGCAGATTAAAAATGCTGCATTTAAGTTGAGATATGTCCCAAGCATGTGGAAAGTTGCGGAGGTCGTAATGATACCAAAACCAGGCAAGCCACCTAACGAGATAACCTCATATCGCCCAATATCTATACTACCAATGTTGTCCAATTTATTCGAAAAAATGCTGGTTAAACGCCTGCAAAAAATAATTGACGAAAAATCTCTAGTCCCAAATCACCAATTTGGATTTAGAAATAAGCACTCTACAATCGATCAGGTGCATAGGATCAAAGATAAAATCGAAAAAGCAATCGAAGAGAAAAAAGTGTGCTCTACAATATATCCTGATATAGCACAAGCTTTCGATAAAGTCTGGCACAAAAGTTTGATCCACAAACTACAAAGGCAACTGAGATTATGTTTGTTGACCAAGTGTTTATGTTTGTGTTATATGTGTTGCGGGCTTTTTGGCAACTGCCAAAACAATATTCGACAATTCTGGAGTCATCAGATCGATTCTTCAGAATTAAACAAGAGACAGAGTACTAAACATTAAGAGAAATTAAAGCTGGTGTACCACAAGGCAGTGTGCTAGGTCCAGTTTTATACCTTCTATTCACTAGCGATTTGCCTGAAAGTGGGAAAACCACTATAGCTACTTTTGCAGATGACACAACTGTCCTTGCTATGGGATAAACTGTCGAAGGAGCAACAAAAAAGCTTCAAAGGGCAATAGATAATATCTCTGATTGGACAAAAAAATGGCAGATTAGATTAAATGACCTTAATTCAGTCCATATCAATTTTACGTATAAAAACGTACCATATATTCAAGTATACATAAACAACAATGTAGTGGAATACTCTTATAGAGCCAAATATCTAGGCATGACTCTAGATGCTAGATTGACCGAAGGCATAGAAGTAGACTTCTTAACCATGTTAACATACAAATAACAGAACTTTTAAATACTGAAAATGTAATCAGGAGATTAAGGCGGGTAAAACCTCTTGATCTTAGCTAAGACCAAGAAAGTAGGTAATACTTTCAACTAGAAAAGTATAGAAATTCGGCAAAAGTCGGATTTATCCTCTGTTAAAGACCCTCACTATTGCAGAAGCATCCCTCGCGTAATAGCTCTGCAATGTCTTTCGATGATTTTTCCTTCCAGCGAATTCCCATTACAAAAAAAAAAAAAAATCCAAATGAAAATTGGGGTATTATTTTATTATGAAATAACTCCTCAAATTTAGGGCTCTATTTCATTGGGGCCTTATTTTCTGCAGCCGACATTTACGCCTCACAGTTCGGTATCCGCATTAACAACAACTAGAGTTGCAAGTACATACTCGCAAAAAAGAAAACGACACGTTTTTGAATTTAAGTGCAGTAGGTTATAGCGGATCTCTAAACTATAAGTGCAAAATAATCCATTACCATTATATGGCTTTCACGACTTTGCTTGAAGGCTGCGATCATCCGAGGGCTCCAATGGGACATAAGATGACCTTAATCTCGCCAACGTGGTAAACGATGTTGTCCTCAATGTCAGTAAGTTACTGATGAGGCTGACCTATTTGCATAGTTCAGAGATTCAACGCAACCCCAAAGAAAAATGTGTAAGGAATTAATTCCCATGTCTATGAATGTATGAACTGTCAAAATCAATGGCGGCAATGATTTTCCATGGTATACATTGGGCCTAGGACTTTTCAAGTATGCGTGCGTTAAGGTACCATGAAATAAAGTCTTATGCAAAAACGTCCAAAACGTAATTTTGATCTTTATTGCAATTTCAAAAGTTCAATAAAGTCCTAAAAAGTCCAAAATTACGTTTTGGACCTTTTTGCATAAGACTTTATTTCATGGCACCGTGCGTTAATGGCGCTTTTTTGATTTTGTACAGCACCAATACATGAAAAATCCTGGGCCCACAGGCATCTTGTATGCAAAGTCCGTTATGTGGGAGGAGTCGACGGTCTAGTTCTATGTGGTTTGTGCTTGTTAGCCTCTTCGTGGTCATGTTCTTAAGAACGGCAAGAATTTTGGATTAGTTATTATCTCTCGCATACATTTTGTGCAACCGCAGCAATATTTTAGGCCTGTGGGTCGTTTCTTTAACCTTCTTAGACTGCTCGTTAGTCACTGAACGACTTCTCTAGAACTTTAAAACGTTCTTCATAAATCGCCCAATTGTCAGCTGGAAAAAAGCCCTCATTTCGACAGTCATTCTGTTGGAGAATCGTTTAGTGTGTCATGGTAAATTGGTAAAATAAAAACGACAGAACACAATGACAGCAAATTGCATTTTTTTCAATATGGCTGCAGTCGGAGGATATTGCGATTCAATAATACCTAACAATTGAGGCGTTAGGTCTTATCGCCCAAAGTCACACCGCCCAAATTTTTTCTTAAAAATTTGTTGTTGTAAAATTTACTGAAATTTGGGTGATGTGACATTGATTTTGGGCGTAATGGCATTATTTTTCCTAACGCCCAAAAAATGCATAGCGCCCAAGCACAAACAACAAAATGGAAATAAAGGCCAAAAAGAATTTGCTTGGGTTTACTGTCAGATTTGGGGTGTATGCGATATGTTGGGCGATATGTCATTCTATTTGGGCTTTGCGACGCTTTATTCCTTTAAATACTGGGCGATATGGTGGTTTTTGGTCGTTATGAAATATTTCAATTTGGGCGTTATGACCTTGGGCGATAAGACCTAACACCGTTTGGAATACCGAAAATTCTCTGGAATGTCACTTTCACTTAGAAAATGAAAACCACGAAAACCGCACTTCGGAAACATTTTTATAACGAGCCAGATATTTTGAAACTAATTGTTGCAAAAAGCGAGCAACTCCGGATTACGAACTAGCAAGAACTCCCACAACATTCTTTTGTCTATCGAGTTTCTGGATGAACCTGAGCGTCAACCGGTACGCCTCTCCAGTTAACTCGGTGTTTGGCCAACTGAGTATAATTATCCACTCACGTTGGTTGAGCTCATCTTGTGAGTGTTGGCGTCGAAATCTCTTCGGGACGGAGGGGTAGTGCTCATTCGCTCTATACATATCCCAGCTATCTTACAGGACAGATTTGCACTTTTCTGACCAGACAGATGTCGCTGTATTCCGTATAATTTTTTTTTTTTTTAATATCCTCCATCAAAGATAGTTAAAGTAATAAACGGGATCGAAAACTTTGCCGAGGATATTTTCATCTGTATACCTTATGTATTATTGCACAGTTCTTTCAAGTATAATATTAAGAAGCAAGCTATATGATAGCTCATCACCGTTTCTTAATCCTTTACAGTCCATGCACTGCCTAAAACTCCACTGGTAAAGGCCAATCACAGTGCGCAGAAAGTTGGCCCAGTTTAGAGGGTTTCCTTTCTTGTGAACCAGGCAAAAGTTACTGAGGTTTGATTCATCGTGCATACATTCTATACCGACCAACTATGGATTAGAAATTAGTTATGCTCTCCAGCAAGTTGCCCTTCTTGACTTAAATAGTCTGGCAGGCCATCTGGTCCAGCAGCTTTATTGAATTTGAGTTTAGACATTTCTGAGAGTACCCTTTAACGATATCTGCAGGAGCTGCATGGACGAGGAGGAAGAGGAAACCACCGTTCACCTCCTCTGCTACTGCACTGCTCTTGCCCCCTTGCGCAAGGCCACCTTAGAGGCTTATTTCTTTGAGGACCTAAGCGATCTGGCACGCAGCAATATTTGCTGCATCAGCAAGTTAGTTACAAAGTCATATTGGCTTTACTGAAATATAAACACGCAACTCAACCATTTTTGTCTGCTTCTGAAGACTAAACCACCATCGGGAAGAGCTGACTACGTCAGTCAATTTCACTTTCACACGTCGAACTTTCAGACCCCGTCACCCTCTGTCTGTTTTCTGAAAACTGCCAACGGGAAGTGCTGAACGCGTCTGTCAATTTCCACCGTAAGACTTTCAGACTCCATCAGAGGGGATAGGCGGGGGGTTAGACTGTTTCGGTCACCCTTCGTCGATTTCTCCTGCCGCAGTCTTTCTTATCTGACCTGTACCGGCCACCATCCTCACTAGCGGACTGTCAGAGGATACTAGCGGGGGGTTAGACTGTTTCGGTCACCCTCTGTCTGTTTTTCTGAAGACTAACCGCTAACGGGAAGGGCTGAACACGTCAGTCATTTTCACCTTCAAACGTAGAACTTTTAGATTCCGTCCGAAGGGATAGGCGGGCGGTTAGACTGTTACGGTCACTCTCCGTCGATCTCTCCTGCCGTAGTCTTTCTCATCTGATCTGTATCAGCCTTCCTCCTCACCAACGGACTGTCAGAGGTTACCAGCGGGGGGTTAGACTGCTTCGGTCACCCTCCACCTTGACCCGAAGACTAAGCAGGAGAATAAAACATGTAAGAAATATAGATATACATAAGTTTTGACTACCTCAGCTACCACCAAAAACCTTTCTTCGAGGTAAATTACCCAATTTCGCAAATAGCAACGGTACTCCCACTGAAATGCCCGGCACATAGAATCTTTCTGGCCGCTTCAAATAAAAAAAATGTGCAATTCGTCAGCTTTTCAAACAAAACAAAATTAATAACATATTTTAAAAAGGACGAGAAGGAAGAAGAGAAAAGTTGCATATATTGACGGAGTGGAGAGATGTTACAGCAGCTAATTGTTAAAGAGGGTTACTCGGAATTTTTCAAAAGGTCAAGTATTACCTAGCATTTACTTAAATGTAACTAATGGTTTCTTATGATGTCAATACATTTTTTCGTCAACCGAAAAATTGCATATAAATCGTCTGGATCGAATTTATATTAATTTGAGAATGAAACGATCTAAACTTAGGCTAGCTAATGCGAATGAACTAAAAATTGCAAAAAAGAGGATCGACTTAAAACTAGGAAAAGTTGAGAACGAGCTACGGCAATTTCGTAAGATTTGGAAGAAACTGAAGCGGGTTGGCGCATAAGCAGAGTAATACTATCACAATATAAGCTACAATATAAAACTGCTACCACATTCTCATATAAAAATAAATATTTTCGAAAAAAAAAAAAAAAATAGCTGGACAGAGTAACATTAAGTCCACTTCCTACAACCCTACACTTATCGCCATTCATTCTACTTTGCAAGATACCAAATGTGACTTCACTGACCACTGCAAAACACAAACACCTAAGTTGCAATGGTTGTCGTCGTTGCAAAGAGTAAATAAATCACACAAACACATTTGCAAGCCCATCCACACATAGTTTTAACTATGCGAGCAATCCCTGTTCTCTTCTTCTCTAAGTGCAATTAAATTACATGCTCCAAATATCCTGTAACATCCACAAAAATACCCTTAAAAACAATACAATACCCTTAGAGTAAAAACAAAATGCCAAGCACACACGATGCGATAGCACTCCAGCCAAGTTCCGGTCCTTGGCTTTCTGAACTTTTTTTTTTTGCACCCTGTCATCCACTACCCTTCTTCAGCATATATGTATACTCCTTCTCATGACCCCAGCATACACACTCACACAAATTTACACACATTAGGTACACACAGCCTCAGGACCTTCTACACAGGACGACAGTTTATCAACAGAAGAGTGGCGGATACCCGCCATACTATCCGAACCAAGCGTATAAGTACAACCAGCATTACTCCCGTCCTATCTCGTGCCCCCCAAAACCATATAGATTAACAAAGAAGCCATGAAACCAGGCGAACAAGAGAGGAACGAATGACGATGAGTAAATGTTCCCTGCATTCGCATTCCCCCATGAAAGTTAGGTTGTTGCATTGTGCAGGAATAGTCGACAGAGAAAGGAAAAAAAAAATACAAACGACGAACAAAAAATGGAAGCGAAAACCAACTTAGGAGAACACAATTTTATTTTACCAACTTCCGCCATAGAGTTTATCTTCCCATGCCCATGCCAACATCTATCCACCCGCTGTAGTAGTTGCTACCGCAACCGAACCGAATGCAGTTGAAAGAACTGCGACAGGACAACAACGAAGGTCGAAATTGTGCGCTCTGTGCATTTGTAGGTATCCTGGTTTCAACTGGATTTTATGGAATACAACTGCAGCGTTAGCATCTAGCTAGCTAGCATCCATCCATCTCGCTATCGTTGGATCTCATGAGACTCCTTTCGGGGAGAAAGGGTTTCATGTAGTACCTGTGTGTATGTGTGGAATCTCTAAATCTCCTGTATAGTATGGAATACCTCCTTCCACCTCTGTCCGCCTGTGTGACCTCGTTCTCATGACTATGAGAGGGCATATTTATTGAGGTTAGGATGAATGTTGGTTATGTGCCGGCGAGAGTGGGTGGCCATGTGGGTGGTGGATAAGGGTGGTCACGAAACCCATTAAAAAATTACATCGCACATGGAGCTGTGTACAGTACGGTGGAAGTTTGCCTTCGAGTGGGTGGATAACCAAGTGCCATATGGAATGTAGAAACAGTTATAGTCGAAGGACACATCAGGCCAAATGATAACCGGATATACCTAGTGGAAAGCTTGGCATGGAGCTCGAATATTTCTTATCTTCTTGAATGTTGTTGTAGGCGCAGTAGAGATAGGTCTGCCCAAACGGTTGCTGAAATTGCAGGTACCTACACAAATCTAGTCATACTGATGTCTGTTTTGTAAGGCTGCAGTTATAGCTGTCAGAAAAGTCCATCCGTAAAAACACGCAACAGAACAAAACTGAAACATTTAACCGTAGCATATCATAGGAATTCAGTGGAATACTTCGTGAAACTGGTTGAGAAGTTGAACAGAAAAAGTTTTTCGTACGGAAAAATAAAGAAATTCTTTTTTTTTTTAAATTTAAAGATCAATTGCTTAATTTTTTTTGACGAACTAGTTTTATAATTCACAAGCAACTATTTAAGACCAAGATTAAGTTCAACGATTAAGTTTAAGTGCTCCAAAAAAGTAAAACAATTTTTTTACGGATGCATTTTACTGATAGCTATAACTGCAGCCTAAGATGGATAGGACCCGTAGTACGTTTTTAGAGTCCTATAGCTCTTTTAATTGCTTCGTTCGAAGAATATTGGGTTTACTGAAACAGATCGTTATTTACATAGTGAGGTTAAAGTGCAGGACTTTGGTTCGGCTCTTGTGTATCCTCGTTGAGGTAGTTTTAACCTCTGGAAGGACTTTTGGGCATTGTCTCCGCAGTAACTCCTCTCAAAATATTTGATCGCTAATTTCTTATGCTTTTCTTATCCTTCTGCGAAGAGGGGGAATGGGGATCCCTTCTTTTTTTTTTGTTTATAGAAAACTCTATGAGTTCCAAGAGCGCAATTAGGGGATATTTTCTTAAGTAGCCCAGTTTGAAGATCAGCTTAAAGATTGAGGTAATAATAGCTCAAAGATGTCAAAGGTTACTTCAAAATTTCGCGGGACTTATTATTAGTTGAAAGATGAATTCTCATTTGAAAGGTCATCTAATTGTAATGATGAGGTGCTGGACATTAAACTTATGCACGGATTCAAAGCCTAAAATTTGCTATTCTTTGTGCCACAAAAAAGACTTAGCTCTGATCCCAAACTGGTAGGTAGATATCGATTTTGATAGGCCATGATTTTTAATACCTCTGTAGACACTTTGTATGGCCACTGCTGTGCACTGCACAGCCAATCGCAGATACACCAGCTATTTCACAAACAACATAGACTGTCCAACTAACCGTCATAATATGTGACATAAGGAATTTTCATTCGTCACTTATAAGTCACACTGACTAAGTGGACAAAATGTCATGAGTACCCGAATGAAAGTGTCATTCGGGAAGACTTGTCTACGTGTTGATTGTACCAATTTAGTGAACCAGATAAGCTTCCCGTATAGGAAATGTCCTTAGTCAGGATTCTTTTTTCGACGGTTTAGTTTCCTTTGGGAAGCCGAAGACGGCCGGAAATCATCAGCATCACTTTGGCTGTCCTGCTTTACCTCTGAATCATGCTTGTCGCTTGGCCGCATCTCTTCTCTGAGCCACGCCTGTCATTGTGCGTTGGCGCCTTCTCAATTTCAAGTAGCAGGTTGTATTTTGTTGCCCAGTTGTATGAGTATGAGTACCTTTCAGACAGACTCTAGCTCTAGTCTGTCCTCTGTAGCCGTGTTGCTAAATGCTCTCCATATCTAGTAAACTTGCACAATAAAAGATTTTTCTAGGTTTTCCATTACATTTAGAATATTCTTCGACCTGTTGGCTGCTGGCTTTGAAAAATAAAATATTTAGCGCAACAGACCAACAGGACCGTATGGGGCACCCTACACTTATAGCTTCTCACAACCGTTCGTTTGTCCGAGGACATCAACTTTCCAAAACTCCTTCTGTTACAGGACAAGCAAACTTTGGAACCCGCTTCCTGGGGATATATTTCCAGAATACTACAATTTGCAGCAATTTAAGTGCAGAACTAACATTCATCTGCAAGCATCTCGGGGCGCTGTAGAAGCGTTATAGGTTTCCCGAGAGAAGTATTTAAAAAAAAATCCTCGCGAGTAGAAAAAAACTCAGGATGTTTTTTTTTTTTTGTTTGATTAGTTTTTCTGAAAATCGAACCTGAGACCCCTCGCTCAGTTTAGTCCAGCATAGTGCATTTCATACTCACCACTGATCCACAGATAGTGCCTTCAAGGAATTTTTTGCTGATGTTCGACCACAAGATATACATATTAAATTTAAATGTAACGTTGGTCCCACGCGCAGGAAAGGAAGGATATGGTTACTTGTAAAAGAGCTCCACATACTACCACATCGGTCTTATTTTTTTTAATTTGAACCTTACCAGGTATAGAAAGGTCATCGCTAATAGGCACACTAAGGTCGGGCCATTCCCACTCCATGTGGGCAATTGTTAATCCAGGAATTACCAAGATTTTAGAGTAACCGTCTTTAGACCCGCCATATTCGGATTCTTCAATACGAGTAGTCACCACTATAGTTCTATACATCACTGATCAAGAGGATCTTGCCCTCAAATGATATGCACTTACTTCAGGCCAACTTCCTTTCCGCCTGAATTATAATTTCTGAATTTCTAGTGACATGATTTTTGCTCGTATCTTAAGATGTTAGTGTCAAGTTCTAGATCGTGCGATCGTGTTCTTCTGTTAGTTATATATGCGACTAGCTGGACCCGTGCTCGCCTTTCCCGCTCGCACAAAATTATATTTGGTTCATTTAAAATTATACTTTGAGTGTTTCATTGAAATCTGTACGTCTCTTCTCTTATGAAAATGAAGATTATTAATATACCGCATGCCATACTGCAGCACGCACCCCATCCCCATCCTGCATCCTATATATACTCACTGCGAAAAAAAATCAACCCTCGAATGCAAGATATACGTAGGTATGCTAATCTCGTTTTGTTTTTGTTTGTCTGTCGCACGATCGCAAAAGTATAAACATCCATTGGTAGCAAGGTATATGTGGATGTATATATTTTCACATCAAAAAATACATTTTGGCTAAAAACTGTTCCTAAGGACGTGGCTATAAACGACATAGCCTATAGCAGTCTCGCATTCCTAAGGAACATTTTAAAAAAGTTTCATCGAAATCTGTTCAGTAGTTTTCGAGTTTTTAACGGCCAAAGAAAATTCCTACAGTTTTATTATATTTAGATATTGTTTTATCCTTCGATTTGAATGATTTGTCAACTCGTACTCTTCGTTGATTGCTGAAAATAAAATTTTTTTAAGGGTTTTACATTTTTTTTTAATTCCTAAAGTGACGAAAGTATGGAATATTTTTGATCAAATAGTAAATTCGGACTTTTATAAAATCTACTGATTGAAATTCCTCGTCGAAGAGTAAACGGTCGTTTCTTTAAAACCTACACTGATCACTGATGTACCAAAGCAGATTGAGTTTAACCCGACGACATGTGGATTTTCAGCTACCATGTAAGCTACGTTTAAATAAAATTAACAAACCCTAATACTAAACCACAAAACATCATCTTCATGAAGTAATATTTTATCCCCATAAAATATAAGTACCATACGAATCCTCCCCCTGTTTGTTACATGGCCTCATTAGCTTTAACTTGTCAACTCCCCAACTCATTACTATACCATCTACTTAAACCAAACCCCCAAAGTTACAAAACAGGTTACAAACGATGCGAAGCTAAGTATTACAAAAGCGAAAACGAATGCACACTATGCTCAATCAAGCGCCTACAAAAAGGACAAAATCGACCGATTCCTTCTGCTTCCTATCCTTAAATCACTAATACGCAGTCATCTACATCACACTCATACCTACAATAAATCTGCGTGTGGTAGAAAATATAAATTCGTCTCCGTTTTGTATGACATGTCAATGCATATGCATTTCATTTGCAACCCCTTCAGTGCTAACAGTGTACCTACAATTAAAAAAAAATGACTAAATTTCCCACCCTGCTCCACTACAGAAACTCGGAAATCCTTTATACCGGCAAAATAGGACATCTGCTCGTGTATTTGGGTTGAGTGTTGGCACACATACATCCCTGGCAATGTATGGGAATTGTGGGTATGCAATTACAATTTCCCAGCACAAATCGTCATGGAATTGTGTGCAATTTTATGAAGTAGCTACCAGGCAGTCGGATGGATGGTTTGTGAAAGTATGAGTTTGTCATGTATCAGTGTCCTATTACAATTGTAATATTTTGGTTGTTTCTTTTAAGGATTTTATCCTCGCCAACACAGATGAAAACCTTTCGTAGCTAGGGTATTAGGCTGGTTTCCCTTGATGTTTCGATTATTGGTATCAATATTGTGATTTGCCATTTAACTGGTAGTAGGTATATTTTCTGTATTATAGTGTTGCCATTAAAACTGTTCTTAGTATTAGAAAAATTACAAAGTACATAATAACGTTCAACAGATAACAATTCAAAAAAATATTTCTGTGGAGGCAATATTAAAATAAGTCACTCAGGATAATAATGGGCAGTGGGTTGAAAATTTAGCATCACTTTTTTGATAGGTTATGCAGAACGCGTCAATTCCTGAGGAAGAGAAGCATCCTATACTTCTACTACCAAATTCAATGTTCGTGCAACACATGAATAGGCATCTCCACTTCAATAACTATCACGCAGGACCTAAAACACTCATCCCTCTGATTAGAAGAAAATACTGGATAGTCAATGCGCGAGATATAGTTCGTCGTACAGTTAGAAAATGTATTCATTGCACGAAATATCGTCCCGTCTTTTTGAAGCAAATCATGGGTAGCTTGCCAGCAGAAAGTGTAACACAATATTGTCCATTTTAGAATTTGACTAGGGGTTGACTTTTGTGGACCTACATATATACGGTTCATTTCGAGGCCGTATTTGACTTATCGTCGGATGCATTTATAATGTAGGGGTCTTCCAGAGAACATTTTCTACGACAATGCGACGAATTTTGTAAGGGCTAGGTCGAAGTTGAACGATTTGCGAAATTACTTATTTCAACAAAATACCCAAATCAATCTGATAAAATTGTGTACTAATCAAAATGTTAATTTTAAATTTATACCCCCCAAGGCTCCTCACTTCGGTAGTATTTGGGAGGCGGCAGTCAAAGTGGCAAAGGGGCGGCGACCGCAAAACTCACGTTCGAGGAGCTCACGACCGCACTAATCGAAATTGAGGCTGTGTTGAATTCGCGGCCTAAAACACCACTATCATCAGACCCCAGTGACTTCAAGGCTCTCACACCGGGGCACCTGCTAATCGGCTCATCATTGAAGGCCATTCCGGAGCCAGCAAATATCGTTGATGACATCAGCTACCTACAGAGATGGCAACGCATTCAAGCTGTGAAATCTCACTTCTGGCAGCGGTGGACTGCCGAATACAT
Organism: Cheilosia soror; assembly: GCA_949372485.1. Classification (NCBI taxonomy): domain Eukaryota; kingdom Metazoa; phylum Arthropoda; class Insecta; order Diptera; family Syrphidae; genus Cheilosia; species Cheilosia soror. The sequence continues at coordinate 30,570,406 of OX443561.1, read as the reverse complement.
TCATGACCTACAAGTTCGTTCCAAGTGGTCAGATAGCCAGCCAAATCTCGAAATCGGCGCAATGGTCATCATACACGAGGACATTTGCCACCCCAAAAGTGGCTACCACCCGAACACTACCATTAAGCCACTAAAAAAAATAAGGAACCAGGAAGCACAAGACCGTCCAATACTTAAAATTCTTCTTTTGAACAAATCTCAATTTTTAAAGTTTGAGGTTCGATAACTGAATATGCGAATTCGGCATAAAATTGTAAGTGCATTCTATTTCTAGAATCCTATATTGTTATGCCAACTATTCACAACGTTCCACAAGACCAATATAACATTAAGCTACATCCAGAAATAGTACCAAATGGATACTGTGAAAAGATTTGACTTCAGGAACTACTATCGTGCCAAGCACGTCGTCTCAATTGATCTTTCAGAAAGCTTAACGCCTGCATCATGTTTAAAGGACCAGGAATCCGAGTTACCGCTTCTGAAGTTCGGGGTTTTTACTAGACAACCACAGCGAGACAAAAAGTGGCGACCTTTATTTCCAGAAAATGAGGACTACCAATCAATGCTGCAACCAAAAATGAGAACTGTTGAGGGGCCTTCCCGTAAGCTAAGGAATAAGAAGGAACAATAATGAAGGATGCGGTGCGAGTGTTCGAATCTATCTATCTCCGCAGTATCTACGAGCATAGACACTATTTGATAGCTCTAGCAGAGGGTGAAACGATCTACCCAAGAATTGAACCCTTTTCTGGAAGCCTTCACCCATAACCAAGATTGTTTCATTTGAGCCAGACGCCAGAGGACGTGCGTGCATTGGTTTGAAGCCAGGAGCGTCGTATAGAACGAGGGTTAGTGCTAAAGGAAATAGAGTCGTAAAGAGACGCACAATCGGATAAGCAAGAAATGTCTCGATGAATAAGGAGTTATGTCTGCAGCAGCCCTTCGTTTCCCATCGCTATTCAAGTTAATGATTGTGAGGCGGTCTTCATATGCAAGCAAGATCGTTCCAACAAGATAGACCACAAAGAAAAAATTAAAAAAAAACCCTTATTCTGTCTACGTTTCTGGACAAATGAATCCTTCGAAAGGAAGTCCACACTTGGCTTGAATTCTCAAAGAGGGGGCGATCAAAAGTGATGCAGGGAGATCTGGTCACGTAAGGGTGGGAAGAATTCCTTGAATCACCTTTTAACGAAGCCAAGTGATGGGTTGACCTTAACTATTACCTGGTAAGCTCACAATAGGTATTCCAAGGATCTTAAAGAAATTGAGCGATGGATAAAGGTATATAGATTGTAAAGCCATTGAGAATGTAAATATATTGACATTTGGTGATTTTGAGCTCTACTTAATTTTTGAAGTACCATTTTAAAAAACTATCCACATCTTGTTGAGGCAAGCAAGGGCTTTGTGTTGAAGAAAATATTTTAAACTTGCAGAGCTATAAAATATACGTAAAGGGTGATTATTTTGCTGTTTGCTTTTTCAGCCTGTTTATTTTTTTTTTTTTTTTGACAAATAACGCGTGATTCGTGACACGTGTCAAAGCAAAAAATGCTCATTATTACCATTTCACCATGGATAGACAAACGCTCGACCAACGTTTGCTCAGTAAAAAATGTGTTTAGAGTACTTCGTCCATTTTATGGTCCTACTGAGCTACGTTAATAAATCAAAATTGCCGTATATGTTCTCCTGAATAGCCAGAAGCATTGCAAGAAATGCCAATACGTCCACAAAAATTTACCGTTTGGTTTATGGGCCGGTGGCATCATTGGGCCGTAGTTCTTCAAAGATGTAGATGGCAACAACGTTACGGTAATTGCTGGCACTTTAGTCGATCAAACCACCAATCTGTAGTCTCAGAGAGCGAATGGAATACAAGATCCGAATGAAAGCCAATATCAGGTGGAAACCACCTGTGACACTATTACCGAAGATGTGGCCAGAAAACAACAAAAGCAGAACCAACAGAATATCGCTGCATAAGTTAGTTGGCGCCCTCACCGGTTACAGCCTTCTAAGAAGCCATACAATGAAACTAAATCTCAAGAATGACGACATTTGTAGAGGCTGCGGTGACGAAAAAGGCCACGAGGACACCCTTCACTTTCTCTGTCACTGCCCAAGTCTCTCTTACTTGAGGAAAAGAACACTTGAAAGTTAGTACTTCCAGGAAATCCAAAAACTCTCTAATGTCACAATATCTAATATTTACAGGTTTTTGAGTACAACGAGATGGCTGGACAAAGTCCAGTAACCACGGGAAGGATGAAATAAAGCCAATACAACACGGCTAACCCCATCGAAGGGTATCACAAAGGGTCCACGAGGATCTAAGTGGGGTGAAGAAGATGCTATTCAGCTTCACCAACCGTAAACCTAACCTAACCTACGGTCAATGTTACTCGCTTTCGTTCAATGATTTCGGACTTTTTGTTGGCCAAAATTGGAATAGCTGGCTATAGTCGACATGTGGTTTCAACAGGACGGCGCGGCGCGTCATGCCACACAGCACGCGAATTCATGGACATATAGCGAGTTGTATTTGGTGAGCAATTCTTCTCACGTTTTGGACCTGCCTAGATCGTGAGATTTGACAACGCAGGACTATTTTTTGTGGGGATAGCTATGTGAAGTCTCTCGTCTATACGGATAAGCCAGAAACTATTGCCGCCTTGGAAGACTACATAACTCGTGTTAATGCTGAGATACCTACCAGTCGATATATTGGAAAAAGTATGCTGAAATTGGAATTTGCGAATGGACCACTTGAAGCGTAATCGCTTCATCGAAATAATATTCAAAAAGTAAATGACAAGATTTGGTTTACCGACCCTAATCAACATTTTGAAAATCGTCGTTGTTTTTTTTAATTTTGAAACCCTTCAGCTGTTTTGAGTTCTAGTCAACTTTTGAGCAGGTGGAAAACCTCTCTAGATCTTGAAGGAAGCAAGTACTTTTTCAGGCCTTTTAAATGCAAGTAGATAACCAGCTTGCCTGTACTCTATTTTGTGATTCTTCAAAAAAAAAATTCTTCCCAACAAACCAAACAAAACCTAACTCGCCCTATCTCTTAGAACATAATCAAAGGTAATACGAACCAGAAGAAGCAAAATCAGATACAGATATGGTAAAGACGAAATAATCAAATGAGACACCATACCATACCATAGCATACCATAACCCCAACTTTCAGTCTCATTGCACACACTGTGACAATATTGCTACAAAGGCGAACAAACAAATAAACATACTTACAACAAACACACTCAAACTAAGTACCTGCCATCGCCATGTTATAAGCCAATTTCAGTTCTCCCCAACAAGGATTTTTTTTCTCCGTTCTCTTATTGTGTCAGAATCAAAAGAGAATCAAAAATCGGTCCAATTTAAAAAAAAAATACAGTATCTCTGAATTTCATCTCAATAAAATATTCACACATCAACAGGAGATTGTGTACATACGATACAATGGACAGTGTGTGAAGCAAAATAGATGATAACGAGATTTTGAAGAGTTGATTTTACTCTTACACGGTTATGGGATTTGAATCTTAAGAGATTCACCAATTCTCCGTTCCACCACTTTTATCGTACTCTCGTGTGAATATTCTTTTTTTTTTTCAGTTCCATTTAATTCACTTTTTGTATTATTTTCACCACATTTGGCGGCTGATAGCGCAGCATACCTAGTACTGTACTGTGCTGTGTGCCTGTGCAGTGCTGTCACTGTGTGACATGCAGTGGGTATTGCTTGGGTTTTTCTTTTTATGCTTAATTTTGTTTGTTTGCTTGCAACAGGATTGGTGAATGTGTACGAAGTGTGAGGGTTTGAGTGAGCGTGAGTTAACAAAACGGTGTTGTGTTTGTATTTATGAATTTATTTTTTTTTTGCACATTGATATTGTTGGTGTTGTTTGCTGTTGTGTTTTTCATCTCCGAGATAAAAATCATTGAAAATCGTTTGGCACAGTGCCGATGAAAATTTTGCAGACACTAAATGAAAAAAAGATGGACAAGGGTTTCGGACAATAAAATGAGGACAGTGCAGCTAGGGGTAAAGAGTAGGGAACGTTTTGAGATAGCCTCAGTTTTTGGGCTTATCTATCTGCACACGTTTTATTATACCCTCAACAGCAAGGTATATTCACTTTGTCATTACGGTTTTAACGCCAAGAAGGATTCATATAAAGTATATAATTCTGATTCAGGATCACAATATGAATCGATTGAGCCATGTCCGTCTGTCTGTATGTCTGGTGAAAGCACGATAGCGTCCAAACGAATCGACTTAGGTGAATGAAATTTTGTGATAGGACTTTCTTTAACCGCCGTTAGGTTGGTATTCAAAATTGTCTATGTCGGTAAAGTAGTTCTGCTTAGACACATATTAACTCGCATGGCAAACAGTTTGCATGACTTTTATGCAGTGGAGGGTATTAAAGCATCGGCCAGGCCGATTATTACACTTTTACTTGTTTTTTGTTTTAAGATCTGACACTTACTCACTGGGGTAGATAGCTGTTTTTTGAAGAGCTAAAAAAAGAGCTTAGTTTTTGGTATTCAGTGACATAGTAAATGGTTTATGTCCTCAAAAACTTGTTCATCAGCGCAACCTCTGCACATTTTTTTTCCTTCCAGCGAATTATCCTATGATAAAAAGAGATCTTCCATCCGTCTGGCTTCGTTGAATTACGGTTTCTGTGATAATACACATCTTCTGACTTTTGGCTATCACCCTATTTCACGCCGATAACAATGATCAGAAAAATCTGACGAACCTTGTTTTGCTAATTGCTATCGCAATTCATTCCGAGGGGCCAATATCAGAGCAAAATTCTGTATATAAGCTCCTTATGATGACAGCATTTTATAAATAAAAGATGTAATACACTGAGAGTGCAAGGAAACTATACTTATAGTGGAGTGTCAACATATTATATCGATAATGTGTGGCGTATACTCCAGAATGCGTTTCGCCCCGGATGACACACCACATCGGGCTCATCAGTAGGCGTGACTATCATGTGTTTCACAGTCAAAAGTGACAACTGCGATTGTCAATATTACAACAAAGTCCATCAATATAAAGATTTTGAAATACTGCACTTACGTATGTGGTAATCATATTGACAACCCCGATTTTCAATTCAACAAACGCATTCATCATATTCACAACTGCAATATTTGTAAATCTTACAACTTTTTTCATAAAAGTTTAGTACTAAAAATTGACGACAGCCTGTTCTTCATATAGACTATCCTATCCAGTTGTTAATCATATCGACAATTTTGTTTGTCAATTTAACAATTTCCTGTTAACAACTACCGATTGTTGATATGACAATCAATTAGAGTTGTAAAGAACTTAAGTATTCCAGGACTTTAGTCCTCTCAAGTACAAGTAGGTACTATGTACTGATATTTGTACTTCAGTACCCTGGTACTAGTACTTGAAAAAGGCTTCTACTGCAAACTCACGGCGGCGCCAAATTCACATTTCATCACCGAAGACCCTTCTCTAAAACTTTTAAAAATACTCGGTAGGAGCAAAGAGGAGAACATTATTAATTTCTCGAAAGGTTCAGAAAATGCTAAAATAAGGACTATTGTAAGGTTGGTATAAAAGCCGGTGGGAAACTCCAGCTGTACTGAAATACTGAAATTAAATTTCGATATTTTCCATTTGTCTCAAAAATAAAAACTCACACAAATGAATGGGTGTAAGAAGCTATGCCAAGTGTGTCTACACGCCTGTTGCGCCGACCATTTATGTATTTTTATATTTTAAATAATGTGATTGTGGTATCTACTTGTATTCCTACAAAAAAATAAACCTCAAATGTTAATTTTTATATCCGACATTCAGCTTTCGTATATATCTACCAGACTTGATCTTACGAATTTCGACATGACCTAGCTAAGAGACCATTAAAGGAAGGCAATCACTCTGACGGAGGAAACCAAACATGCAGAAATGACGAATTCTAACTCTGAATTAAAATCAATTTTGTATTAATAATATCGGAGCTGGCAGACACTCGTATAAAATAAGAAAACCTACAAGCCCTTCTCGTATAATATGTTTTTAGATTCGACGATATGTGGTTGGAGCATCTGGATATCATTCCAATGGAAAATATTTGATTATTGTCTTTACTGCCGAAGATCCTGGACCTTGCCGGACCATTTCTTTGCCAGTTCAGCATCTTCTACGTTTCCTTTAATACCCACCTTTTTCATATTGAGTAAAGTTTTACCATAATTTTTTTCGGATATACATTTTCAGGCCGTTGCATTGGAAGCTTAAAATTCTGAGAATACTACGCTTTGCTTGACTATTTCTAAGTAGATACTTGAATGAGGACAATTGTTATCCCAGATTTTTGAATAAAAATCAGAGCGAAAATATGGATTATCGTATATCTGCCCCGACAGTCGATTGAAACATCTTATATGCGCTGAAAAAAATTCTGAATAAATTTCAATTCATATTTGGTTATGTTTTTCTTTAAGTACCACTTAGAATTTGGGTTTTACGCTTATTGCTGGTTTTCCATTGCTGATCCTGATTATAAAAAAAAAACGATGGGGTACATTTTGGTTCGGAGTAAGTCTTCTATAGCAGCTGCTAAGAATGTCACTATTGTTGTGTGTGACCATGCATACTTTAAAAACATTTATGCCATTGGCTTATTGTAGCTCGTGTTTTCATATTTTTTTCTTTTCTTTTAAGTTTTCAAAATTAATTCGACTATACTCATTGTCCTCTACAGTTCGTACCTGCACAATCGCATTCACAACTTTATAACATGCTGGTTAAACGGGATATCTACGTTATCTCCTTTTCCAAAATCCCCTATTGGACATAATCTCTCATTTTTATCTCTTTTCCAAAATTTTCCTTGACGAAATCCCCTATGCCAAAATCTCCCAGTTTTATATGTACATACTTATTAAATCCCTCGTTAAAATCCCCTGTTCGACAATTTAGAATTTATCCGCTTTTCAAACGCTTAGTTTTGGCAGTAAAATTAAGCAAGCAACATAATAAAAACTTTGCATATACCCAACCTTGCACCTTCTCCAAATCCTACAGTGACTACAAACAGAGGGGTTAAAAGGGAGCATGCCCCCCACCATATGTATCTTACTCTGTCGCGCGACAGAATTAATAACACCAAATCTAAAAATGGAAAATTTTGTTGATTTGGATTTGAGGATTTTCTCTCAGGCTCTTTTGGAGTAAGGGATTCCAATATAGGGGATTATGGAACAGGGGATTTTGGAAACGGAGATTTCATCACCAATCCTACACATTCCCAATCATTTCTAGTTAGGATCGCTATCTATGATTTTATTAAATTATTTACGATGCAATTTGTGTTTTACTTAGATTCTTCACTCAGTAGTCAAGCAAAGCACTGGAGGTACTATCCCGTTGGGACATAATCAAAATATTGTCTTTAAGTAGCTAATACTATCAGAAAAAGTACCGATTTGCGTATTATTCGTAAAAGAATAAAAGATGGGCATTGGGAGGCATGGTTACTAGCGTCTATTAATATATTAAGATATCTATACATATAATAAAACTGTAGTTTTGGCTCTTAAAAACACGAAAACTACTGGACAGATTTCGATGAAACTTTTTTTAAAATGTTCCTTAAGACTGTGAGACTGCTATAGACTATGTCGTTTATAGCCACGTCCTTAGGAACAGTTTTTAGCCAAAATGTACTTTTTCAAGTGAAAATATATACATACACATATACCTTGCTAAAAAAAAGATGTTTCTACTTTTCCGATCGTGCGGCAGGACGAACAAAAACAACACTAGCATACGTTACGTATACCTCTCTTTCGAACAGGGTTGATTTGTTTTCGCAGTGTGTGCGATGGTTAGTTATATATGGAGGTATGTATATTATGATCGTATGACCGATGCTGGATGGGGATGGGGTGCATGCTGGAGTATGGCATGGGGTATATTAATAATCTTCATAAGAGAATAGACGTATAATACAAAACAGGTTTCATTTCAGAATTTCATTCGATATGTGGTATGGAAACATAGTAGGGTTGGGGTAGCTAGTTGTTTCCATATGAAGAGGGAAACAAAGAAAAGGAAAGGAAATGCAGTATTATAAACAAGTAGCAAGATCATGGAGAGGAAGGGGGATGCAGAGGGTGCACATTAATTCGATATCTATATTTGTAACTAGCTGACCTGGCACACGTTGTTCTGCCTAAAATAACAAATATCGAACTGTAAATGATCATCACTTTGTACAAATCGCACATACATTTTTCACTGTCAATAATTTACCTATGATGGCTAAGATGAAGAAAGTTAACGAACGAAAAAGATACAATTGAAATTTGGAAATCAATTTGAGAAACAAAACAAATCGATTACTTTTACGTTTGTTTTTTTTTTCTAAACCTTCGGGTAGCAATGACGAAGAAACCCGTAGAAGAAAGTACCTATCCAATTTGGTCGTGCCATGCCCCTTTGTCCAATTTTGGCCAATGACCACTCCTGATCCAATACCTTTGATTGTCTGTAAATTCGAACAGAATTGATTCGCCAGTTTTCGAGATATACGATTTTTAATTTTTTTTTTTGATGGGCGGTGCCACGCCCTTTGTCCAATCTTTACAGCAACACTCCTGGGCCAATACCTTAATCGATTTGGCAGTTTTCGAAATATACGATTTTGAGGTTTTTTTTTGTATGGGAGGTGCCACGCCCCTTTGTCCAATTTTGACCAATCTCCTTCAGTGCACTCCTGGGCTAATACCTAAGATTATCTGTAAATTTGAGCTTAATCGATTTGTCAGTTTTCGAGATATGTATACGATTTTGAGGGTTTTTTTTGTATGGGAGGTGCCACGCCCCTTCGTCCAATTTTGACCAATCTCCTTCAGTGCACTTCTGGGCTAATACTTAAGATTATCTGTAAATTTGAGCTTAATCGATTTGGCAGTTTTCGAGATATACGATTTTGAGGGTTTTTTTTGTATGGGAGGTGCCACGCCCTTTTGTCCAATTTTGACCAATCTCCTTCAGTGCACTTCTGGGCTAATACCTAAGATATTATCTGTAAATGCAAATATGGGCACAATAGAGTCAGTGGTATTCAAGTTATACGTATCCGAACACATTTTAGAACTCATTTTTATATATACATACCTATAGATTTATATATTTATATAGATATAGAAATTTTCTTTGTTTTCTAAAAGCGCGAAACCTACTAGACAGATTTCAATGAAATACTCTAAGTGTAATCTTAAATGGACCAAATATACGATTGTTTGTTTGCTAAAGGCGAGCACGGGTCAGGTAGTAAAATATATAGCATTTGCATCCTGGTGGACCAATGTCGTTTTTTTGGGCTTTGTACAAAGGATCCTTAGCCTGTATGTGTATCAGTAAAACCCCATCCCAACTATACCCATTTTCGCTTAAAAATTGCGCATTAAAACCTCCCAGGAAATCATAAACGAAAAAATCATAAACCACAAAAAATGTTACGTATACGCCACCGAAATTCGGATCTCCGCACACAAAACCCGAACAAAGTCAAAAACTTTTCAACGTCAGTGTAGATTTGCCTGAAATAATTTCATCGCTTATAAAGATATATAATCTCTCATATGACAATAAGAAACAACAAGTAAAACAAACGAGCAATGAAGAAAAAAAAAAAAAAAACGCCAAGAAATAAAAATCCACCAGAAAGGAAAATATTAATTCATTTTAAATTTCGAACGCGAACGTAGTGCAGATAATAAAAAAAAATTGTTACACCAATACAAACCCATCCCTCTCCATGTAAACATCATGTGAAGCAGAGAGAGAACAAATTCTTATTATGCCTCCTATTCATATCCTCAGTGAGTGGGAGAGTAGAAGGAATACAAGAAAAGAAGTTCATAAAATGAGCATTACGAAATTAGTCCAAAGAGTAAAGCAGAAGTGATGAAAAACTGTTAAAGCAAAAAAAGAAAAACTTTGTTGGAGCAGGAGCACTCGCGCACACTTTGTCACACGAATTGTATCCGTACACCTGTAAACAATGTGCTAAAGAAAATTGGCTACAATGTGTGACAGTGTTAGTCGTTTATTCTCTCCCTCTCTTACATTCACTTCATTACTGCGCTGCGCACTCTACCGCTACCCCTCAGATTTTGCATGATCTCGACGATGAGTTGAATGCTATACAACTGATAGTCATAGTATGGCGTATAACGATAATCGAACCAAGTGCACAGGCATGGCACTGGCACCACACTATACCATACCCGATACCACTACCATGTTTAATGGGGCTCCTTAACCCCGCATAGTGTATCGACTATCGAGTCTGCCTTCTAGAGTGTCTACACACTACCTGCAGTTGTTTACACATGCTGTGCGATGACTGCTCAGTTTGATAGTCTCACACAGTTTAGATTTGACATTCATGCTGGCCAGTTAGGTGTGTGGTAGGTCTCTAATGTCAAAGCAAATGTAATTGAGCGATATATTTAAAAAAGGGGGGCTGGCTGGGGACGGATAGGTTGGGGGTGACTTTAAGCGCTGGCTGGCAGATTATTTTTGCCTTTTAGTGCGAGCAATTTAATTCGCTGTCATGTTCAATGCATGCATATGAGAAGATTATTATCTGGCTTGTATTTTTTTATTTGTTTCTTCGGTTTCAGTTATTCTTTTTGTAAGAAGCGACTAATTCTACTTTGGCGTTTATAAATAGAAAGATACACTTGCGCTGCAGTTGGTAATGAAATAAAAATGAGATAAGCTGAAGAAGATGAATTTGATTGTTTGTCAGTGGAATTCATTTGTATGGCGATTGTTTTTTTTTTAAATAGAGACTAAAAGTTGGCTATACAATTGCATACCTATTTGGTGGTTTTTTTAGGCAGATTTATTGGGTAAGTGAGTGAGTTCATTGCACGGAGATAGGTGTATGAGGATGACAGTTTGAATGCTTACGTCGAAGGATTATACAAACAATGCAATGTCAAGGTGAAGTAAGGCGGAGTTGTCTGCAGTGAGATCAACACATCAAAGGCGGTGAGAGCGATAATAAATTACGTCGATGTCATAAAAAAGTTATTACACATACAATTTACGAAAATTCGTATTTAAATTATATCGCCAGGAATTTCATTGAATTTTCGCAGACATTTTGTTTTAAATCCATCTTGAGATTGAGCCGTATACCGGCTACATCCGGCTAAATGAATTGTGGTGTGGATGGTTGGTTTATATTAAAATTCACATTCTGCGATCAATATATAACAGACAGCTGTGTGGACCATAATTGGGGAGAATTCGTTGGGTCTGAGACTGAATAAATACGACTGCAGATTCTTGATCGTATTCCAATTGAATTGGGAAGTATATGGAGGACTTACGAGTTAAATTGGATTGTGGAGGTTGCAGCATTGAAATGGCCTCAGCAAATAGATTTTTGGCTCTTTATATATATGAAGATATAACTTAAAGGATATTATGTAATGTAATTTGAAGGAACAGGAAGGTGTAATGCTACAGGCGGCCATGCTGGCGGAAAATCCTAACCTATTTCAAAATCATAAATAACAAAGGACTGTATTCATTTTGAGATTCGGATTTTACATCCCTGGCATTGCAAAAAGTATAAAGTTTTCGAAGCAGTAGCAGAATCGGTTATGTTTTATGCTGCTCAAGTATGGGGTTATAAGTACATAATACGAATAGGTGGAGAAACAGCTGAGGTTTTATATTAAGCGCATTTTTCGAGTTCCTTACAATGCACCAAACTGTTTCTCAATGGTCGAAACTGATTTTTCACCATTATTCATTAAAACCCTAAAACTGCAAGTCGACTACATTCTAAAAGTGATGAATATGCAATTTTTTCGACTGTCAAAAATATCAGCTTTAGGGACTATTTCCAATAAATCAAGCTCGTACGCAGAGTGGCTGGATCTTGCAATTCAATGTGGCATGGAAGTCGATTTGAGAATCGAAAATGTGGCAAATTGGAAATCAGTCTTATACGGCCCGATTGAAAAGCTAGATGAACGCTATGCGGCAAAGTACAGAGAGGAAGCCGAATAGTCAATTTTTAGATCTATTTACAGTCATTTGAATCACAATTTATCAGAGAAGAATTATTTCCATGATAAAAACAGTGTGCAGGAAATATTAATGATGATGGGGCTAGTGTGGGAAACTTGTGAATCTAAACTACATACCGCACAGGAAGGATCTGCCATGCGTCTGTGAATTATGTAACTTGAGAGAATGAGAAGATATCTTACACTTTACACCGTGCTCGGGAAAAACTATCTTACAGATGAAGAAACCAAAAATGTATTAAACGAACTAGATGTGTACAAACTATTTTGCTTTCCAAAAACCGCTTTAGCGTATAGAGAAAGAATTTTAAATGAGAACTTTTAAATTATATTACCGCTAACATTTTAAAATAAAAACAAAAAAAAAAACGTCTGGCAGACGGCAAAGCCAAGCTCATTTGTTTTTGTCATTGAAGCTAAGGGTATCGTAGAATAGCGCCAATGCAAATGGGCAAACTAAACCCGTAAATAAGCTGATTGAATAATTACAGAGACGTAAATATTCAAGGTTCTTACAACCGTATTTATCAGAAACATTATGATGTGGAGGTCCCATTTGTTCTAAATCTCGAAAGTACTTCGAGTTCTGAATCTCTTCCGTCTTCTTCATCAGCTCGTTATGACTGTAGCGAATTAAGGGACCATACTTTTGAATTGCTCCATAATTTTTGAACTTTTTGATTCTTGACGCTGAGTTTCATGTCTTTCTTTCTTGAAGATTGTTTCAACTACCGGAGCGAAGTCTCAAATTGTCAATAACAAACAGAAAAATTAAATTTTCAAAAAAAAAAAAAAAAATATAAAAAATTAGAAAATTAAATTTGTAATTGAAACCCCGCCGTTTCACAATAAAAGTATGTATCAACACGTGAAATAATCGCACTTGAATAAATATGGGGACCGAAGTCATTGCGTGTTATCCTCAGGCTGCAACTGTTGCATTATGTCCAATTTGTAGTAGAAAAGCTCCAGATGTAAAATACGCCTTATCGGACGGTCACTGATACCAAGTTCAGCTGCATGCTGCTGAGCAGATCAACCAAGACTGCGCAGAAAGGCTTGAGGAACACGTTTCATACTTTTAGGGGTTCGAACTGTTCCTGGAGCCCCTGGAACACCTGGTGTTCGTGTACGCAATGCATTCAAATCAACGAAGAATACTATTTTGCGGAGAAACAGCTTTAATTCTGCGGTTTTTGAAGCGGCGACGATATTCACAGCCGTGACCGGCTCATTTTTTCGGATCAAACTGTCGTAGGCAAAAACGCGGTGCTCTACCTTCATAGCTCCATGGATTCAACTGGTTAAAATATGCAAAAACATCGCAAACCTAACGGTACCTGCCGTGTAGCTATCGTTCCCATACGAAAGGAGTACGAGCCGTTTCAAAAACGTCCGATCTTTCTGCCGGACCCAGTAATTTGCAATCAATAGGGGTATTCACGATCACGATTCGGTGTATCAGGTCTAGTGTATCATTGTGAAAGTTTAGTGTGTGAGGTTTTCTTACACTACAACAATAAAATATACTTGCTGCACTTTTACACATTTACTTACTATATACCTTTGAGTTTGAACCTAAAAATAAATATATGAAATGAATTTTTTCGATTGAGGTATGATTCACAGTCACTTGTTGATTGAAAAATCATTAGTCTCGGTGAAAATCGAGCAAACAGTGCGTCTAGATCAGATGTGGTGGTCGTCTACTGATGAGCCCACCCACCACATCGGGGCGAAACGCAATACTGGAGTCGAGGCCAAATCAAATTTAACAATTTGTGAATAAATAAATAGTTGGCGCAACAAGCGAATATCCAATACACCCTCTAGGCCTAACTTCTCACAAACATTCGTTTGTGTGAGTGTTATCATTTTTGGGACGAATGGAAGGGAGGACTGAACTTGGTGTCAAAGCTTAGTTGTCAGCCTTTAATTCAGTGTTTGTTTCCAACTCTTACCTATGGTCATGAGGTTTGGGTAATGACCGAAAGAATAAGATCGCGGATACAAGCTGCCGAAATGAAATTTCTCCGCTGTATTGCTGGTGTGACCCATAGACATCGCATAGATATGGAAGATTGAAAGTTTTATTACGTTTTTTCTGTCTCCTGATAAATTGCAATTTTCGACTTGTACGGGTACGCCCACCTTAGTACAAACCAGTAAAAGTGTTATCATCGGCCTGGCCTATGCTTTGATCCCCTCCACTGCATAAAAGTCAAGCAAAAATGTTTGGCATGCGAGTTAGTATGTACTGTATACGCATGTGTCTAATATTTTCTCATATTGGAGCTACCAGAACTAATTGACCGACATAGACAATTTTCAATACCAACCTGACGACGCCGACGGTAAAAGGAAGTCCTCTTACAAAATTGCATTCACCTAGGTCAATTCGTTTGGACGCTATCGTGTTTTCAACAGACGGACATGGCTATATCGATTCAGAATGATCCTGCTTAAGAATATAATATAGGTCTTGAGGGTTGGATTTTTGGACCTTTTATTTTCAAAAGTGCAATAAAGTTCAAATCGAAGTAGAAATAAAATCCACAATGCATAAACAGTAGAATATGCAACCCCCCTGCTCGTCTTTATTTTAAATAGCTGAGTGCAATAATGTCCAATGACGGTATAAAAAAGTGTTAATATATTAAAATATTACAGCCTTCCCTAAAAAATTTTAATAGAAAAATAAAATCAGCTCTCCGTCGAATTTTCACAATTAATTTATTCGCCAGTAGTGTACGGGTGTACCTAAGACATAATTCACTATTTTATTTTTACGGTACCCACTTATTCCCTTTGTAACGTACACACGCTTTGCTTATTTTACATTAACAAATGTCTTATTTTATAGCACAATCCCCCGCCTTGCATGAGCAGTGTATAATTACTTTCGGCTCTCACATGAATTAACAGCTTAACGCATAATCGCTAAACGCTAAAGTGACAAACAATGCGTGAAACTACAAACTTAGCACATCATTTGTGTCTGCACTGCTTACACTGGGACTAAGTACGTTAGAAGGAGTACACAACACGCCTGTCGCTAAGGGTGCTTTGCATTTAACGACAAATCTGCCAACTGTGACACCATAAAAAACCCCAAACACACAAAGTATTCTCTTCGCTGTATAATAATTTGCAGGAACAATAAAATGGCCAATAATTTCAGATGATACGTTCGAAAACTTATTACTTTTGACAATAGACTAGCAAAATCAATTCATCACACATTAAACGTATAGACACCACTGTTTCTGTTTGTGATATTTTTTGTGCGCAAAATCAAAAATATGTGACATTTAGCATTTGACAGTTCTCTAAGCACTGCCGGTAAATGTCAGCTGGGCTAATTTATTGACCAGCAATTATGATGATTTTTCATTTGTCGCCAGCCTCACCTTGTTGGCGAATTATTATAGTCATCATTAAGCCGTTGTCTCCATGGGATCCACCACCTTCGCCCAACCAGCCGTAAGATTGTAATTGTCGCTAACAGAGTTTGAAAGGTTTTCCTCCTCTATGCTGACAGTACATACAGCATAGAGGGCGTTTGTGTTGACTACTCGCAAACATTCTGCTCACTCCCATAGAGAGGCAGAGGAGATACATTATTACTTGTTTATCTTGCCAGCTTCAACTTTGGCTTGCAACAACTTCTGCGACAAAGCCAACGATGACGTTTATGTTGATTAATTGTTTGATGGCGCTGAGTGCTAAGCAAATAAGAAACAAATCAGACGATAAATCACATTTTGCCGGTGGTGAGTTGATTGTTCTCTCTGTTTTGGGGAAAAGGGATATATGTATACACAAACAGGTCGGAGCTGCGCAGCTCGTCGATGAGTTTGGTTGACATTTATGTCGAATTATGGGCAACCGGTTTGTCAGTCGGTTTGTGTTTGTCTGACATTTCAACATAAGGTGTGTGGCGAATTGCGCAGCACACAACCCTTAGTGCGCATCCCCTTTTTGTTTGACATCTCATGGTACTGTCAAAAATCAAAACAATTTCTTTGAGATTAAGATGCGTGATATAGGTAGGCCTCGAGGAAACTTATTCATTACACATTAGCTGACAATGGATTCGGTTTGAAATTCACCCCTAAGAAGATTAATCAAAGGGTTGAGTCAGAGTCAGAATCGGAGTGTGTGGTGGGAAAATTTGAAAAGAAGAAAACGATGACGATGAAGCCAACAGCAGTTAATTGTACGACCTTTCTTCGGGTGGTGGTTTCACCTATTAGCAAACCCTTTCATGTACATTGTACACTCATGTATTCATTAGCTTAAGCCGATGGCTTCTTTGATGAGTGACTTTCAAAGACGTTAAGGGTGAGTATGGGTAGGCATTTGTTGTAATTGTCATGCTCAATGGGATTATTGCTATAAGAGGTGACGTTACGACAAATAATCGGTTTTACAGTGCATTCTGCATTTAAAGGGGTTTGAAATTATTTAAAGTAGTCTGACTCTGTTTTGAACACTTCTCGGTTAGAGAAACCAATTACATTTCAATACCAGGAAATATGTTTATGATCTTATGGCGCTGCTCGAAAGAGAAGTTAACTTTAACCTGCTTCCGAGGGAATTTTCAGAAATACACTTCATTACAATGCAATGAAAATAATTAAAAAAAAAATTATCGAAAAGTTTGCAGTTGCTTAGCAATTTTTCGTAAAACTATCATGGACGATGGATGGTATCTTTAGATAATCAACTCCTCTAAATAAATAATTTTGTATACCTAGAATTGCACAACGTCGAATGGATCGGTTTGGACTAGGTTTACAAATGCGTCAACTTATATTATAATTGTCAACACTAGAGACACGTTTCAACTTCAGTAGGCCAATGCTGTTACTTGTCAGACTTACTAAATTAGAAATCTCAACGTTTACATTGTCATAACATCGTTCTGGATCGCATCACCACACGGACCGCCAGCAAAACGGGGTAATAGAGGTTTTCCTTATTTAGTTCAGAGCAGAGCACGATCTGTCAAAAAAAATTTCGTATTTCTTTTTCAACAAAGATGAAGTGCTCTGAATGTGTGTTTCCTTTAGAGCATCCATCAGAGCTCTATGATATCAATAAATTCACGGAGCAGTCTGAGTAAAAATCTAAGCACTGCATATATTTTGACAGAAATGTTGGAGCAGTACAAAAAATGATAGCACATTGTAATAAAACAGTAGCAGCATGCATTTTTTTTTATATTTGACAGCTAGTAATCAAATCAGGGATGGAATTCTGTAAAAAAGTAAACGAAAATCACTTTAGCATTTCAAAAAACGAAAACTTGAATTTGTAACTCATTTCGTTTTGTAGATACTTCCTCTTCGTAATAGTTTAAGAAGCAGTGCAGTTGATATGGCATACCCTCGGACATACCTTTAGGGTATGCAGTACAAAGCATTACCTACTGCTCCAGAAATATCTCTTTCTTTGGACACCTTAATTTTTAAGAATAATTGGGTGTAGAAGCTGCAAATGGAATTTACCCGTTCAAATGATAGGTAATAGAAAATGAAAAACGTCAATGAGAAAGCTGTCGTTGTTTTCGATTCGCACAAAACGAACATTTCTTTCGTTTTGGAGTTTGATGCAGCAACAAAAGAAATTAAAGCGTCAAATAAAAAATCCCTATCGCAAAAATGAGAATATATTGGCCAATACCAAAAAGTGACGCGGTCTACGAGTTGTTAATGACGTTCTCTCAACAATGATTCATAGACTGATGAGATACGACAATAATTTCACAATAAAAATTGTCAGGGAGGGTCCAACCCAATTAGCGAGAATCGCTGTTATTTCTCGCTATTTTTTTTCTTTCGCACGAAACGAACATTTCTTTCGTTTTTTGAGTAACCTTTCGTTTAACAATTTCGCGCTACTGAAAACAAATGAACGTGTTCATCTTACGTAGCGTTGCCATCCGCCCGGAATAGTTTTTCTAGATTGGGTTTTTTATTTTGTCATCGTCGAGAGAAAAGGATTCGAAATTAAAAGAGCTTGAAAGTGCCCATTTTATTCCCGCTTTTTGGTAATGATTTTGAATTTGTAACTTGTTGCTTCTTAATTCTGCAACATATTATTTTAATCCCAACTTTGGTAATCTGTATATAGTAGAAAGCTGAATGATAGCTCAAAATACTCGACGAAGAATTGACAATGAACAGTTAAACGCTTTTTTATATTGATTGAGATTTATGAATATTATGGCAAGTTGAATGAAGCAAAGTCAAAATTAAAAATAAAATTATGGAGTACGTATAGCGTACAAAAAAAAATTTGTTTTTTCCGTATAATTAAAGGAATAAAACGCAATTAAATATAGCCTACTGCACGCAGAGGTGCTCAAAGAATATTTTAGTGAAGGTTTCATCAAAACCCGTTCAGTAGTTTCTGAGAACACTGCGAACATAATTTTATCAGTTACGTCTTTATATAATAGTATAGATGTCCCCAATGGCTCGGGTTCCAAGCTAAATTTTCAAAATTCGAGAAAGTGATTTTATTTTTCTCTTTCCCCAATTATTGGAAAAATATGAAGGATCGTATCTGACTAAACACTAAAGATATATAGTAGTATCTCTATTTTAAGATTTGAGTTTAGTGCACTTCGTTTTTCAACACTTTCATATACCTATGTCAGAAAATCAGTGGAGAATAATTATTATTCACCGCACACACATTATTATTCATGACACACGGCCTTAAAACATGAAGAAGAAAGAGTACGCGCATTGTGGACCTAGTTTTGTACATACTCTTTTTTTGTTCCTATTTTGTCCGGGAAAGTCCGGTATTTTCTGGCAACCCTAATCTTACAAAACCCATTCCAGATCACTGTGTCAGCTGTTTGAATCATGCTCGGTGAGTTCGAGGTCTGTTGAGCACTCTACTCAAAACGAGAAAAGAAAAGCGAAGATTGCGTTCTTTGTGGTGTCACATGGATATCTTATCAAAACACCCCCCCCCCCCCCCCCCCGATAGCGCATGCTATCAAAGAAAACTTTAAAAGCGATGACGATGACGGTGGTTAGTGTCGACTTTGAATTCCTATTTATTTCCAACATCTGCCGTAGTGTGAATATTTGCTGAGTATTTCCGGTCTAAAATCGCATCGCTAAGGACCTATTAGGTCGTTGATTATTGGCTTTAGGTGTTCACAGATTATTGCAGACTCTTTATCAGTTTTTGGGCAAGATAAAACATTTTAATCTTCGCCAAAAATATTGGATAAGCAATGACCTGTTGTGAAGCATTTTTGTTTGCCCACATAAGACTGCGAATTCACGAATTGGACTATCAAAAAATAAGTGTCTGTGGAATGTAGATAATGACAATGACAAGTGAAAATTAAAGTATTCTGTGCTCCTTTCCCCCTCTATCAAGTTGCCTAATCCAAAACTGCTCGCACAGTGACGGGGAGGATGACTCACTGTCGAAAGCTTTTGACAGCTACCATAGTTCTCACGTAGCTACTGATATCTACATACATTTAGAATGCGTTCGATATCAAGATTCATACGAAATAATAAAAGACTAATGGTCCTAAAGTAGGCAATTGAAAGCCTTTTTGTGTGTCGGAATAGAGACCACTTCAGCTAGCTCCGTAAATTATTGTAGTAGGCCCTTGGAAGATAAATGCCATCAGTTTTCTCTCAAAAAGTCCAATGAAGCATTATTTTCTTGGAGCCACTGCATGTTTGCGACTACAAATCAGTTCAACTCAAACGTCCCGCGTGTGCAATTTTAAGCAGAGTTACCCTCTGCAATGTCCCAGGACTTTAGAGAGCACCTTTCTAATAAAACACAGAACACTAGGAGAATTTGTATCCTAATACAAGGTGGCGCAAGGTCATCACCCAATCGGAATATGCTTTACTTTTCCAAATGTTAATTATATACAAGACATGAATCGTTTTACTCCAAAAATCGGGGAACCATTATTTCGATTTTTGCTGCTAAAATCTCTCGTTTTGGCGATTTTAATACTGGTTGGCAAGATTGTCTGGTTTAACCGTTCCAGACTTCTTTATGTAAAGTTTTTTGAAGTCACGAGTATATGCCAACAAGCAACAGACTATTGAAGTTCTCAAAATAGATATCCGTCGGTCAAGAATGCGAGGACTTTTCGCCGGAACTTCTCGCAAGAGTGATGGAAAATGCCATATATCGGGCCCGAATGGTCATCAATTCTGACGGCGGCTACTTAGTCCACTCCTCATTATTTTCCCGACTCAATGGGAAAATGTATAAGACATTAAATAAACATAATCCATAAGCCAAATTCTTTCGTTTATAAAATAAGAACCGTCAGAGAACTTCGGATGACAACTTTTTCGCTGCCTTGTAGCAATAAGCTGCGGTGCTCAAAAATTATATTCTAGAGGTTTAAAGCTTCTGCCGAGAAGGAAGGTGGATGAAAATTATCTGATTGATAAGTTAGTTTGAAAGTCAGTTGCTTCGAAGATTTTAATGGGCATGAATGTGGGTATCAAGGGACGGATTGTGTGAAGATTCAGGTGAGCTATAGGCGAAAGTATATTTGTACACTTTATCTTAAGATCCAACCATGAACATTTATGAAGCGAATGGAAATGTTACATAAATATCTTAGCAAGAATACCACTGGCAGTGTTTTAACAGTAAACCCACTCTCCTTGCCCTATACAACCCAAACGCTGCGCAACATAAATCAAAATTAGTAACAATAGTACTACCTGAAAACCTTTTCCACGTGTATTTTTCTTAAGAAAACGTTAATATAACCTACTTCGGTGTTCCAGTGCAGATTTCCTTTTCCACAGACACACACATGCAGAAATTTGTATTTTCAATCCATCCAACCTTTTACCATTTACACCTCATTGCTTGCAATCACGAGGCCAAGCCCATTTCTGCCCATTCTACGATATTTCTGCAGCTAAAACTACTGCCGCCGACCGACGCGACGTCAATTTGAATTGAACGTTACTTGCTCCAAAATCGAAAAACTGTTTTATGCACTGTATGCGCTTAGTAGTATCTAAGCCATTCATGTGATCCATAGCTCTATGCAACGCCATCATATACACAGACTATGGGCAACGAACGAAACTGTATGCCTTCAACTATTGATCGGCTGGCCTCATTCGAAATGTGGCTGACAATTGCTAGTTACCAACAACAGCAGCTGCTGCTGTCGACTGTATCGCAGTTGACCAATGCAAGAACTATGGACGTCGCGGTTTAAATCAAAGCAAATTCCAATAGCTTGCACAGATGAGGAGGAAAACCTATCTGAAGTTTGAGAAAAGTAGGTATGGGTAAACTGCAAAAGATTCGCCGACCACCCTGTATGAATTGACGGCAATAATTAGACCTCACAGTTGACCCTGTAATTATTTGTTTGCTTCATCGTCCCTCGGCCTGTCAGTCAGAATTCTAAATTTTTAATTATTACCACATGATGGTGGATGTTATCGCAGCTCTGTACCTAACCTAGCATCCTCATGTGAGTTTCAGTCATAAAACTTTTCCATCGATAAATCGAGCTTCGTTGCCGGCTTCTATCCCACAGGCAGAGATGCTGTCATAAAGTACGACTGTCAATCATCGGCCGTCCGAGTATTGTGAGTATCATGGGACAGAGCGGTAAATGAAGTCCATCGAGGACATATAGATACAATACATCGTGAGGTGAAGTGATGGATTTCTTGTTCGATTGTCACTCTCTGGCGACTGTACGCTACATATACGCTGGCTATCGGCACAGCATGGATATGTCTTTGTTTTGTTTTTTTTTTTTATTCTTGTAATAAATTAAAGTTGTTTGCCAATATGTGTGATTGCTGAAGGAGGAAGGGGGTCTTGCAGGAGGATGTGCGATTCTGTTTTGACTGTGATTGGGAGATATCGTCATTTGCTCAATGCCTAGGCATGAGAGAAGATTTGAGGCAGCAATTCAGCTGAATGAATATCGAAGATTGACTTTGACCCACAGAGAGTTTGTTGTCATAGGTGAGGCTCTATCAAATTGCTAGAAAGCTATATTGCATTTAATTACTGTATCTAAACCTTGAAAATAGGTTATTTTAATCTAGAAATGATTAGGGAACGTATCGGCAACTGATGGCTACAGTCTTGGAAATAGAGCATGCATTGCTTGCCTAAGTTGATCCTTCTATGAACGGACGGAGGCAATCTCTTTAGACTTATAGACCAACCAAACCTGCGGGTAACTCATGAATACTGCTGAAGGAAGGCAGAAACCGGATTTTAGATTTAGTTGCTTATTCAAATAACTTACATTTCGATTTTTTTAATTTTCCAGTTAGAGAAAGAATGGGCCAAAGTTGACGACAGCGTTTTTCCAATATATCGGCGCAAATATGGGATTCATGAGTCCTAAGTCTTCACAATTATGCTAGAGGCGTCTGAATGAAGTGAAGGTTGGCGGATCTGTTGGCATTTCTTTCGAATTTTACAAACTTCGTACAGACTAATACTGTACACGACGTGGTTTAAAAAGCTCAAAACCTTCCGAAGAAATGCTATAAACTGAATCCAATAAAGCATTTGTCTTTTAAAATATTTCCTTCTGCTCTGCAACGATGGCTGCTAAGTTAGACTTGGTTATGTAGAGGTGTGTTATGTAAGAAAACCTCATCACGCTTTCTCGGAGACTTAAAATGTTCATCGTGAATCCTCAAGGCCCATCAAGTAACTGACCATCTTGGAAAACAGTGATGTGTTGGATATCCTATTCACATTATCTATCTATCTAAAATCTTTTAACTCTGTGATGATTACGAGAACCAGGGTTCTAGGGTAAGTATGCGGAGTTCTTGCAGAGATTGGATTGACTGCACCTCCTCACCATTTTTGGTGATCAAAGCGTCGTGACATTTCCTAACTAAATTTGATTTGACTATGAGTTAGTTTTTATCGATTTTAGGGCTGCTTTTGACTGTCAATGAAGATAGTTTTTGATGTGCTTTTTCTGAGGCCGAAGTTTCGCTCGCCGAAACACCAAACTTTGGTTACGAGGTATCCTTTATTTCAATAACCAACGTATAAACTACTGTCTTATAATTAGCTTAACAATGATTAAATTCCTAAGTTAAGTATACGGATACGCTATACAAATACAATAATGCGGTCCAACGAGAAGCGTGGCTCCGTGTTACAAAAAGCGGCCCACTGACAAGTGCGGCTTCGATTTGCGGCCCAACGACAAACGTGGCTGCGATTTGCGGCTCAACGACAAGCGTGGCTCCGATTTGCGGCCCAACGATAAGCGTGGTTCCGACCGTAGCCAAAGATGCTGACACTGCTGATTTAAGGCCAGCTTCCCAAGGGAAACTTAGACACAAAAAATTCACAAGACTGACCGAAGTCAATTTCCTTGTGGGAGCCTTATCTGGTACTCTAGATTGGTATACCCAACAAGTAGACAAGTCTCCCCGAATGGCTATTTCATTCGGGCACTCATGCAATTTCCTACAAAGGGACAGTGTGACTTATAAGTGACGAATGAAAATTACTTGTCACAAATGTTGTTTGGTCTAGGTAATTTGTGCAATAGCAGCGGGTGGTGTGTCTGCGGTTGGCTGTGTACAGTAGTGACCATACAAAGTGTCTAACAGTGGGAGCCATAAAAGTGTGACGAACGGGGACGTTTCGTTGCAAGTTATATCCGGCGGAAGAAGGTAACAGTATCTATCTTGTAGCTTTTTCTATTGTTAGCATTTCAGCTTTCAACGCATGCTTCCGAAAGATTCCTAGATTTGCCCAGTGCGCCCAAGTAAGAACCTGTAGGTATCTTCAATGATCTATTCATCTTTTGGATTTGACCATCCGTGTAGATTGTGAGCGTTATCCACGTCTTTATTGCGGGAGTTATATAGTTGGATGTGGATATGAAGCTCTTGGGGTTATATTTCCAACCTACTTTCTCTTGTGTTTAATATCGGCGCAAGTTTTTTACTCAATTTTGCAAGTTTTCGTTGTTTTTTTTTTCCCATTTTAAAAACCATAAACGCTTCAAAAATCACCCTTTAGAAGGGCGGTAGTAAAAGTTTAACGGTGGAAAAAGTGCATTCAATAGTATACCGCATCCGAATGACTGAAATGATGAGCCTTCCGAGGACAATGTTTCTTCAAGCTTTTCGTCACCATCATCGCTTTGCTCATTATAAGAGCTTCGAATATAGAACGCGAATGTAAAACGCTTAAGTAGACCCCTATTATTCTCGATACTTGACAACTGACTGCAAATCATGCCGCATGCATATAGGGTAGACAAGTCCCACCATCTCATCTTTAACCTACCCGGTGGACGTCTATCTGATGATTTTCATGGCACGTCTTAGAAGCACGGTTGGAAAAATGTGTTTAAAGTGACGAAACCATCCAGACAAGGACCGATTCGTAACTGCTCGGCATTGCCCACCTCACGAGCTACTCTCCTTCATAATATCAAGTTGAATTGCAAACTCCACATTTCTCACGATATCAATATAGCGCCAATAGAAAATTGCGTAAAAGAATCGGATACCCTGTGCCACAGTCAGAAAATCTGAAGAGCTTCTCCGATTTCCCACACCTAATGGTGACCCCTACTCATCAGTGCAGTATATATTTTCCTCTACCAGGCATACATCACTGACCAACCTCACCTACTGTCCAAATCTGCGATTCCAAGAAAATATAGTCTGCCCAACTTACTGCTTTCACCAAGTGCTACAAATTGCATTCCTCTAGCCACAACAAGCCTGTTGAACTCTGAATTTGGGTCACTAGGTATATACGAGCATTGCCACCAAGCTGCGTCCTCTATAATACGCCGTCCATCAGTATAGAGCTCTCAAGATCACTATAATTACGCTAATAAATCCCTGCTTTCCTCGTCAAGATTCACAATATTTACCCGATCCATCATCATCCTCAGCCACCGATCCCATTTACAGCTCACCAATCCATTCGATTCAATTATAATTAAACCAATAAAACAAGCAACCAAATTGAAAGTAAATAAAGAATAAGAACACCAATAAAAGCCAACAACAACAGAGAAAGACAATTGGAATGCAAATAACTCGACGACAACGGCCGGCGTCGCTGACGACGAATTCGTCGTTTGTCGACCAAAGCTCACATGGCCAGCTCTTAGTGTGCTAAGTGAGCAGAAAACGAGACTAGAGACTAATTCGATCCGACACATCTTGCGCGTCGGCCGTAGCCGTGTGTTTTTGAAACCGCCAAAGCAGGTTTACCATACCTCCGCCGCGCACCTTCGGACGGGACGGTGGCGGTTCTAGCCGCTTCAATTGTTGACTGACTCCATGACTGCGCTGTGTACGCAGCCAGTGGCAATACAGAACAACAGTAATACGGCAGCGCGGAGGTACAGAGGCACTCTCTAGCACACAACTAGCACTCATAGTTCACTGACATTGTTCTACTTTCGGTTCGGTTCAGTTATGTTGAACCTGTCAAAATGGTTCTTTACGTTGTTGGCCCGATACGCGAGAGAGATGCTGGCCGGTTACCGCCAAGCGAACAACGACCGCCACCAATTCATTCATCCACCATTGAGGCCATTCATACCGAATGGCCCGCTCGTCATCGTTGCGTCTTTGGTTGGTGTTACCTCTCGACGGTGGTCATGGACGTGGAGGTATTGAAATGGCAGGAGGCGGAAAACTGAAGTGAATATGGAGTTCAATTCGAGTGCCACGAGGTGTAGAATGAAACCGAGCATATTGTTCAGGACCAAGTGGCTGCGCTGGAATTTGAGAGTTATAAGTTATAACTTATAAGTAGGCTCTTGCGCTTCTAATATAATTAAGAGACGTTTTGCGAGTTTCAGCCATTGAAAGGCATACATACCTAGCCCGTAGCGTATATTAGCGGTTTTAAGTAGTTTAAGCAATGATATGCATTTTTTGCGGTCAAGTGTAGTAGCTGATGCGCACTTGAATTGGTATAGATTATAACCCAGGCTGCCGTTATTAAGTTGTGAGTATATGATTTTATTAATGAGTTTCAGGGGCGACGTACGTTCCTTTAGGAAAATAACTTCACAAGCTCTGCCAAAAGATTGACAGGCATTTATCTTTACTACCATAATGGTGGAGACAATTCTAGGTTGGAAACAGACCACTTGGGGTGAGAATAAAGACTTTCAGCATGCAGTGGGAGAACTCACGTATATGCGAAAATCTTACGAGTATGATCAAAGGCATGAAAAACTGGTTACGATTGTAACTTTTAAGATAAAACCAGCTTGGAAGAAATAAAAAATATAATCACCCTAACGACTTAAATATTGATCTTTTAATTCTCTTTCTAATGGTAGGTTGGGATGGGAGAAAAATAGGGTAGATACTACACAGATGGGTCAAAAATGGATAGGTTTAGCCCTGAAATTGATCAAATTTAAAAATTAAGCCAAAGGCAGTTCTAAAAAAAGTGTCGAGACCCATACTGATCCGATCACCATTCAACTTAACTTCAACTTATCGGGCTCCCGAACCTTGAAGAGTCTCTGCCTGAGACACTGCAGCCTTCCATCCTCTACGATCCCGGGCACGCTGCTCCCAATTGTCCAGACCAAGCGCTCTGGCATCCGCGATGGCTTGGTCTTTGAAACCGAGATTCGGTCTTCCTTGTCTTCTCGAACCTGGGGGCTGGGATTCGAAGATCCTCTTAGCTGGAGCATTAAAGTTCATTCGCACGATGTGGCTGAGCCAATGTAGTCGACGTGTTTTGGCTTTTTGGACTACATCCACATCTTGGTACAGCTCATAGAGTTCGCGGTAGTATCTTCTCCTCCATTCGCCCTCCTCGCAAACAGGACCAAAAATTCGCCGAAGTATTTTTCTTTCGAAGAAGCCCAGTATCAGCTCTCCCTTCCTGCTTATCGTTCAGCACTCGGCGCCATAAAGCAGAACTGGCAGGATAAGGGTTTTGTAGAGCACACATTTCGTCCTTCGAGTTAGGAGTTTTGAACCCAATTGTTTTGCCAAACCGAAGTAGCAACGGTTTCCTAGGGTAATTCTTCGCCGGATCTCCACTAGTGTGTCATTCGTGTAGTTCATTGTTACTCCGAGGTAATCAATAGTCAATAGTGACGTTTTGTCCTAGGCGGTGGACAGATGCTTGTTTGTTTGTTGATAGCATGTACTTAGTTTTGTCCTCATTTACTTCAAGCCCAACGGATTTCGCCTGTTCTTCAATCGCCGTGAGCGCTTCTATCACGGCACGCTGGGAGCGACCGATGATGTCAATATCGTCCGCATAGCCAAGCAGCTGGACAGTGCCTTCCGTGTTGACACCTGCCCTGCGCACTATCTGCTCCAGTACGAGATTGAAGAAGTCGCATGATAGAGCGTCTCCTTGCCGAAATCCGGTGCATGTTTGAAAAAGTTCGGAAGAGCTGCTTCCAAACTGCACGTTGCAGCGCATGTTTTCCAGCGTCACGCGACACAGCTGAATCAGTTTTGCCGGGATTCCAAATTCGGCCATCGCCACATAGAGCTCCTGACGATGTATGCTATCATACGCGGCTTTGAAGTCGATGAATAGGTGGTGAGTTTCGACTTGAAATTCGTTGGTCTTTTCCAAGATTTGCTTCAGTGTGAAAATTTGGTCTATAGTCGATCTGTGAAACTAAGTTTAAGTTGCTCTGTAAGTTTTCTTTCACACCCCACTGTTCTTTGAAAATAACTTCTTTCAAAAATGCATCGATGTTTGCTTCAATAGCTAAGCGATTTTGTCCAATTTCTCACATTCAAGGTATTGTTTGCCGAATCTGGAAGCATCGCACGAAGACCGTACCATCGAGATCCCTATGTCCGGGCTTAAGACACAATCGCGGCTGTAGCATCGCCAATTCAGGGGCCTAATTCTGTAATTCGATTCGAAAGTAAAAATTGTTCGAAAGTTGTTTCCGATTCTAATTTCAAATGTTACTCTGTATAACTTTCGAATCGAAAGGAAATGTTGCAAAGACACCCTGCATCTTTCGAATAAATGTTCCGAGACTGTTTTTTGCCAAAAATGAGATTTTCAATTCAACAAAAAGTCAAATAATTAGTTTTTGATTATTTAAATTTATTCGTTCATAATTGAATCTCACTATGGATATGGATTCAGTTGCATTGTGGTTTTACGAAAATTTGTGCTGAAGAAAGAATTGAAAGAAAGATAATAAGAGACAATTCTAACATAATGGGTTTATCAAGTAAAACGAAATGTGATAAAACACAAAGTTTAATGGCGAAATGATTTAGCCTAAAAATGTTTCTATTTTTGTAAAAAAATGATCATCTTTCAAAAGATGCATTTATGTATGTTTTGAACAGCATTAGTGATGATAGAGAGAGATAGAAAAATTATCGTCTTCAATACCTGCAATCATAAAACTAGGTGCAACGCTTAAATTTATTGCACAAGGTGGATAACAGCACCATATAGGTCAAGATCGATTCACTGGGCTCGCGCAGCTGACGGTTTCAGAGGTTATTTCTGAGGTCTGTAAAGCTATTATTATCAGCTGTGTCCGAAACACAAATTAAATACGTATTTCAATTTCCGATTTTCGAATAACAAAGTACATACATATTTTCCGAATTCGAACTTTAGAATTGAATTACAGAGTTAGGCCCCAGGCAAATCCAAGCGTTTCGACTCGAAACTTATCAGCGCAAATTGGAGTTAGGAGACGGTCATTACAACGGATAATTCATTATGACTTAAACTTGTTTCCATACAAAGTCCAAATCACAAGCAAGTTAAACCCTCTGGATTTGCCTATTCGTCTTGAATTTTCCCAAAAACTGATTGAAATGCCCGAAGAAGACAACAGCTTAATAAATTGCTTGTTTATGTCTGATGAGGCCCATTTTGATATGAACGGTAATAAAAACAAACAAAAATGCCGTATATGGAGTGAATCTAATCTACAAATACTCCATGAGACGGAACTCCACCCAGAACGAGTCACTGTGTGGTGCGCAATATCATCAAGGTGCATTGTAGGGCCATACTTCTTTGAAGAAAATGGTGCAACATCCACTGTCAATGGGGACCGTTATTTAAAGATGTTGAGGGAGTTATTTTTAGCCAGAATTGCGCCGAAGACGTATCCGTTTCAACAGCATTTGGTTTCAGCAAGATGTAGCAAGTGCACACATAGCCATACCGGTTATGGCGGAGCTCCAATGAAAATTCCCAAACAAATTAATATACAGGAACTCCACATTCCGCTGGCCCCCAAGGTCACCTGACCTGACTGCACCAGCATTTTTTTTATAGGGTTCTGTCAAGCAAGAGGTGTACAAAACAAAACTTAGGAATTTGTCTAAATGGAAGCTGTATATTAAAGCAATAATTGAGACGATCCCGGCTTCAACCCTTTAGGCCGCAATGAACAATGTTCTGATCAGGAGTCGGTGTCGCATATGCGTGGATGAGCGTGGAGGGCATTTAAGGTCTATCATCTTCAAAAACAATAAGTATTATAAAATTAAATTGAATTTCCTATACAATAAAAAAAATGAATTGAATGAATTTGAATTTCTTATTGTAGCACAATTGGTGCGCCACCCTGTAGTTAGGGATTGTCGCACAATGTTTAAGGCATTAGAAATACGGAAGTCATATGCTGTGTTCCAGGCAACATAGTGTAGGTTCTCTATTGACAAGGGCGTCTTAGAGTAAATAACATATACAAGGTAGCGTAAAAGCCAACAGCATGAGCCTTTCGGAAGATGCTATCATTTTTGGAAATGGCGGCAAATGTAAATTGTACTTTGATAATTATGAAGTAAACAGATACAAAATAAGCGTTTATAAGACATGAATCGGTATAGCTACTCCTAAAGAAAGCGGAAAAATCGTTCCTATATATATTTTTTTTTTTGTGGCCGACACCAACAGGGTAAACACTATACGATCTTTAGCTGCTCGCTTAAAAGAGTATGAAAGAGAGTCCAGGTCTCGGAGAAACCGTTGAGCTAAAATATCGCAGCTTTGGCGGAAGATATCACAGAGGATCACAGAGCGGGTACAAAGTATCCATATATTGAAGGGAAGCAGTGCTTCCGTAAGAATTTAAAAAAATGTTCGTTACAAATAATTTATTTATTCGAAATCACAAAAAAAATTCGTTTTATTAAATCATAAAATAAAACACTTCTCTCCTCTAAACATACTCTTAACATATTTAAAAGCGCTATTAAAAATGAAGAAGATTAGGATACTGAAGCTAAAGTTCTGATATATTGTTTTACTGATAAGAAATTTATTGTTTTTCTCTACGTTTTTTTAATGAGTTTTTTCCATAAAGTGACATTTTAAATTCTTCAATCAAAGTCCAACGATGCTCAATATTGTCTAAATCAAGTTAATAAATTCAAAAACAGTATTTCTAATCCACTTGAATCAACATAATTTCGATTCTTTTTGGATGAAAACGAGAATTAGGCCAATTTCAATAGCAAATAGGCGTTCTGAAATCAACCTCTCAACAAAAGAACAATTTAAAGATCTTTTAACAACAATTGTCGACCAAGTTATCAACGAAATCGATACTCGGTTTAGTTCCCTGTCATGTTTTGTTTCAGCATTGTCTGAATATTTTAAAACCAATTTTCCTGTTAACTTGATTAATAATTTACAGAGCTTATATCCCGGATATTTTGACATCCCAACGTTGAAAACAGAACTGAAGTTGATTTTTGATGACGAGAATTTTACGTCAAAAACTGATCTTAAAGAAATATTAAGATTTTAAATCACTATTGATTTGGATAAAAGTTTCACTAAAATCTTTAAGCTTTGTAAACTATTGTTGACTTTCCCCGCTACAAAAGCATTTGTCTAGAGAGATCATTTTCGTGTCTTAAAAGAATAAAAAATTACTTACGAAATAAATGTGCACAAGAAAGGTTGTCAAATCTAGCCCATATTTCGATTGAAAAACCATTGTTAAAAGAAAAACAAGCCAAAGGAAAAGAAGAATTAATTTAAAGTACATGACTTAATAACCTCTTAAATTATTTATATTATTATTTATTTAAATGAATTCTATACATATATTTTTTATTTATGTGCAATTAATAAGAAACGATATCGAGGATTATTATGACTAGATCATAGATAATTTTGCTTAAAAAAGTTTTATTTAATGTACAAGACTTAGGCCCTAGTTATAGCTACATATCATTGAAATGCATCATTGAAAATTTTGTTTTCCGATTTTAAGACGATTAATCAAACAATATTGGCTTTAGTTGGTATCAAAATAAAGGTAATCAATTGTGGAATATTTTTACGAAAGAAATTACTTAATTCTGACTAAAACTCTTCTTTAAATTCAATTTTATTATTTCACTGATCGAAATCGATTTCAATGAACAGCTGATTCTCGTTACTCCAATTTGGAACCCAATCGTTTCACTGATGTGTTCGATTCTCTTCCTATTCTCAGCTGTCAGTTTTGCTTTCAGCGATCAACTCTAATGCCCAAATCACAATGGCGCTTTGCCGCTTGCGTGCGTTGACAGGCGTTTTAGAAACTTTACCGTACTTTATGTCAACGCGCGCAAGCCGCAGTTTTCCAAAACTAAATGCCGCTTCAGAGCTTTGGCGCGTTGAGAGACTAGAGTATGAGAAATTGAAAGTTCTGTTTGGTTTATGTTAATATACCCCAATTCAGAGCAGAATGCAAGTCTACTCCTTTTTGCTTATACCTGTTATTTTTAATGCACGATTTAAGAGGAAATTTGTTCAAAATAGTAAAAAATTCATAAATAAATAACAGTTATTGTATTTTCACTTTTCTTGTCGTGGAATATTTTTGTGGCAGAATTGTCTGGTGCATGAAATGTACATAGATACACAGGTACAAGCCTTCCCATGAAAGTCCTTTCAGGCGAGGCAGGTAGATGTTTAGTTTGGTTGAGAAAATGTGGATAAAAAGTGTGCAAGATTACCAAATGGCCAGCATATTTTATCTACGCTGTGGAAAGAAGTTCAGTCACTAAAATACAGAGGTGCAATTTTGTTAAAAACTTGCCTTGGCTATTTAAAAAAAAAATAAAAATCTATTAATAAATTCTCAAATATGGATACCGACGATCTACTCGATTTTTCAATTCATATTTATATTTTATTTCAGTTATATTTATACATCTGGTGGTATGCTGGACATTCATTCGGACGATTGCGACCGCAGGTACTGTTTTTCGTCGCTGCATATTGAAAGGATTTTATGACCCTCTAATTAGGGTCATTTGCCTGGTATTAATTAAATACACGAACATTTTTTTTGCTATATATTTCCGCGAAGATCTTGCTATCCTGTCCAGACATTTTTTTATATTCCTATGGCTGCACTTCAAAACCTTCCCGCCTATGGAGTTCAAATTTACAAGGAATCTTCGATATAGGACGGAGAATTCCCGTGAATTTGGGTGTCGGTACGCATATTCATTCATGTTCATTGTCCCGATAGACAATAAAAAATATGTAGCTATATCTACCTAAGCATTTCAATTCATTGGCACCAGCAAAAGAGCGGGTACACCATGTAATAAATTAATACCAATCATTTGCACATAGCAGAAAATTAGATTTTCCCTCGACTAGAAAAAGAAACTATAAATATTCTAAACAAAAATGTTTATTTCGTTTATCAATTGTAGATATAAAGCACAGAGTAGTTTCAGACAAAATTAAAATATCAAAAGCGTGCACATAACATTTGAGCACATATTTTTTTGTTCAACAATCTAAAGAAATCACTAGTAGCATTACAACAAAAATAATATTCGTCATTTCCACACAGTAAAATAATTAATTTGTATTGCAAAAACCTCATATTCTACTAAAAACGTGTACGTATATACCCTAAGTGAATCCAAGCAACTCCAACATGAACGGCATTGCTCTATCACATTAAATATTATCAAATCGAACAAACCAAACCGAAAATGAAATGTCAAAGCCGCTCAGCGCACCTGAAAGTAGAGAGTTGCTCTACTTGGGCGGCGCGTTGAACTTTACGATATTTACGATCTAAACGCGACCCGAAGCCTGACGCCGCATTTTGGCTTGCACCATATGAAAGCATTGGTTCTACTTTATCTGTCAACGCACGCAAGCGGCAAAGCGCCGTTGTGATTTGGGCATAACCTCAAAACCTAGACTCGTTTGTTGAAAAGTCACTGACAGGTTCTTTCACTGACAGGAATTTTTGAATGATTGCTATAACCGACTTGTCAAAAAAATGAAACCACCATTCCACTGATTTGTTCCAATGATGTATTTCAATGATAGTGGTAGCTATAACTAGGGCCTTAATTATATTATATTGTTGTTTTTTTTTTATAAGTTTTCAATGGGTATCATTTTGGCCTTGAATAATTTTTATAAAGCAATATTTTCTTGAATAAATGACTTTTAATTATTTTAAGTTTAACGTTGAGTGCTTACGTTTCCGAAAAAGTCGCGCTTTGTGCCTGTCCCAGAGCGAGAGTATCGACGTGCCACGTAATTGGGTATCAATCATTGACGGTCTTAACAGAGAACCGTTCCAGACTTCTTTGTGTGCCTCAGACTCTTGAAGCCCTCAAAGATGCTACCTATAACTTTTGTAGTGATGGAAAGTGGCATGAAAATTAAATGGACCCGAATGGTCATCACTTCTGGTGGCGGCCACTTAGCCGATATTATTTTCTCGACTTAATGGAAATAAATTTAAAATATTTTACACAATCTATAATAATATTGTAATTTTGCCAACTACAAAATTCTCATATTCTTTTCGGGTACCAAATTTTTTTTGTCCCATTTCTTAAGGGCAACCAAAGCAATAAAATCGTTGCAGGTTAAAAAAAATAAATTTTTACTTGTTATTTTCATTATCAGACAAAACATTTTCAAAATCCATAATGGACTAATTTCTAAAACACTCTTTGCTATGATATTATCTTCAAATCTCTGTTTTCATCTCTATTTAAAATCCACACCGTTTAAATTTAAACGACTATATCAAACTTCATCCTCATGGCTGCAAACAAATATTATTCTTCAACAGAAAAATAAAAATAACTAACATCCCCACGGATAATCTGGAATTAAAATAAACACCCCGATTGATTAACGGAAAATACCGAAAGAATAAAAATTAACTACACCAAATCAATTTCTAAAAATATTCCATAAAATCTTTGACTGTTCAGCACTTTTTTTGAATACCAATCCGCACAAAAAAAAATCTTATTCAAGAAAACGAATGGAAAATAATTATTAAACCAACAAACAAGTGAATAAATCGCAAGTGATAAATTATTTACCAGAAAAATATTTTTCTTCAATATGTGCAATTCCGTGCGAGTCGGCTCCAATTCGTAGATAGATACACAGATAAAACGCAAAGCAAATCGAATTCAAATATAGTCTCCCTCTCAATCGATGAAGATGAACAAACGTTTCTACTGTCAGAATAATTGTTGTTTCAATTTAAAAAAAAAATCCTCAAGGAAACAGTGTGTGGAATTATGTAAATCCGAATCTGTTCGCCGACACTCTTCTATTTTAGCAATTTCAACACCTTAACTCAGATATACGACGAGACGATGTGTGTAGGTACATTTGTTTTGAGAATCGTTTTGGAATTATGATTTTACCGTCTAAATATGTTCATTAGCTTAGCGTTTATTCGGGTGTGTCTATTTGTATTGGCTCCAGAAATTATTTCGTAACTTCCTTAAACCAATCAAATTTTGACGGTTTTTGAATAATGACACCGTTTTCGACTGCAAAATTATCGACATGTCCTTATAGAGGAGTTGGACGAAATGTAAGACTCGACAAGGAAAATCTATTGTTGGATTGTTCCAGAATCTAAATACACCTCTGGTTGTACAAAAATGACGTACCTACGTATAAGATCAAAATTTTTGGAGTTATGTAGGTAGGTATGTCAAAAGACTCAAAGAAGGTTATATTTTCCGATAAAAGAAAGACCCAATCGAAAATAACTCTCATGTGTATCCATCCAGGGGCAGACGATAGGTCTTGTTTTGTACAATAACGATACGGCTATTGAACCGCACACGACGCAATTTCCAATCGTCAAAATACAAAGCGTGAAGATGTCGAGGGATGAAGACTATTTTCTTTTATATGTCCATGACCGAAAAAAAGGAATGAAAAAAAAAGTATTGGGTGCACCCATGCACTTTAAAAAACAATATAAGCTCACGATTATTTATTGCCACCAAAGAGTTGGCAGAATACGATTCACAATTTCATAAATTTTACAGAATGTCGAAAAAAATCTACTTTTAAGAGCTGGTGACAATAATTGTGAAACTTAAATGTAATTCCATAGCAAAATAAATTTAAATTCAAATTGAATAATTTTGCCTGAATTTTTTTTATAAAATACTTAGATATTGAAAACTGTTAACAAACTCCAACTCGTACAAAGTCGATAAGCGGCCGAAATTGCTTGACGATAGTCATCATGTATAGCATGTATGCTGCCACAACAAATCGTATGCCTCTCGTACATCGCATCACATACGTTACGATGACGATACGAGCCGTGAGGGGAAGGTCTTAATCTGTCAGTTGAATTTTAAAGTCTCCAATTTTTTTTTATTTAATTTCATTCAATTTGTGGTTGAACAAATACATAAGTGTTCGTTATGACTTATTTACTTACTTAGGCGGCTCTACCGAGGCCTCAGCTTACATGCCTCTCCAGTTAGCCCGGTCCTTAGCTAACTGCCTCCAGTTGCGCACTCCTAATCGGTTGAGGTCGCCTTCGAATTGCGCGCGCCACATAAGGCGAGGTCTTCCTCTACTGCGTTGTCCCTCCGGGTTAGACTCGAAAACTCTACGGGCCGGAGCATTTGTTTCCATCCGCTCTATATGTCCTAGCCATTTTAAAAGACTTACTCGCAGTTTTTTGACCAGGTCGATGTCGCTGTACAGCTCGTATAGTTTGTCGTTGAATCTCCACAGCCCGCAACGCAAACAGGACCGAAAACTCTACGAAGAATCTTTCTTTCGAAGCGACCAAGGATATCTTCTTCCGCTTTAGATAGAGTCCAAGCTTCAGCGCCATAAAGCAGGGCTGGAATGATTAAGGTCTTATACAGAATCTCCTTAATTGCTCGGGATAGGGCTCAATTGCCTTCTTAGCCCAAAGAAACAGCGGTTGGCAAGAGTTATTCTTCCTTTAATTTCTTCTGAGATGTTGTAGTCAGAATTTATAGCAGAGCCGAGGTAGATAAAGTCCTCTCAAAGTTATAGCTGGGTGTCCCTTCTTGTTGACAGCATATACTTGGTTTTGCCCTCGTTGACCGCTAGACCCATTTTAGCCGCTTCCTATGTAGCCGTTTCTATACTAGCAACCGCACCGGTGACAGCTCGCTGTGTTCTACCAATTATGTCAATATCATCGGCGTATGCAAGTAATTGGACGGACTTTTGAAAGATCGTGCCTTGTGTGTTGGCCTGTGAGTTTCGGACGATTCTTTCAAGTATGATGTTGAAAAAGTCGCACGATAGCGCGTCACCTTGTCTAAATTCTTGTTTGACATCAAATGTTTCGGTGAGGTCGCTACCGACCTTGATACAACAGCGAGCTTTCTCCATCCTCATCCTACACAATCGAACGAGTTTTGAAGGGATGCCAAAGCTAGAGATGCTATCGTACGCGGCTTTCAAATCGATGAAAAGATAGTGGGTAAGGATTTGGACTTCTTGGGTTTTTTCCAGGATCTGCCTAAGTGTGAAAATTTGATCGACGGCGGACTTTCCTGGCCTAAAACCGCACTGATTGACAGTGCGAACTGATGACAGTTTATCTTAAAATTTGAAGAATTTTAACTTAACTTTAACTGCTTGATGTCGTTATTTAGATGATGGTTTCTTCTCAAAATTAGGTTTTTATATAAAATCGAGATTCCATGCCATGAACCATGATATAGAATAAAATTATCTTCCTTGTTCTAACGATGCTTTGACTTTAAAACGAATTTGATGATGTTGACGGTCTTTAATTTCTGGATCTTGCAGTAGGAATATTCTTAAGATGATTTCGGCACGAATGAATATGCTCAATCCACAATTAATTGTATTGTCAAACCCAAATTCTTCCCTCAAAATCTTTTCTTTTGTTCGAAGTTATTCAAAACTTTTTTTTTCGAGAACAATCTATATTTTCGTTAATAAATACATTTTATTTATCATATCTTTTTAATTCAAACTCTGCGGCAGGAATGAAAAATAATTTTTTCGACCTAGGATTACTTTAAGATACCTACTTGACTTCTTGGAGCTACCTACCCGCAATTAATGGGCCATTGATTGAAGATTGAAATTTAATTCAGGGAATTGAATTCTTTGGGGAATAACTTAATATTGACGTTCTGTTTCGTATATTCGATTCAAAGGCTAATTTTGTTGGGTGTGATTACACCTTCAGTTCTTGTATTCGTCTGTAAGTTATCTGATGCAGTTGAAGTAAGTATTTTCAGTGTTGCCTTGATTCAGTTTATCGTACTGATATCCTGGGCTCGTTATTTTCTATTTCATGCGGTTAATCATTGAAACACTCATGCCCATAAAGGAATTGAGTAAGGTGGAAATTCGTCAGACTTTATCTCCAACCTTTCTCCCAGTTTCATCACTCCTCGAAATGCTCAAAGTGGCCGAATATTGAAAGCTTTGCGAATATTGGCCCACCGGTAATGCCATTAAATTGTTTATCATCTGCCTTATTTGCTAAATCGTTGTGTGACTTATTTCAATTTAAAATACAATAGCTCTTAATAAAACACCTTTTATATTACCTATAACTCAAATCTCCTCCACTATTCTATAGCACAAAGTGTAACATTTGTCGTTAATTTGGTTATTAATTGCTAACATCTGTTGCCCATCAATTACTGGCTAAACAACTACAAGACTGACCAACTATGTCACCGACACCAACCCGTCACAACCCTGCTGAACTTAAAAATTCAACTGATCATCAACCATATTCAGGCGGCCTTAGCTTCCACTGGCTTTTTATATCTGTGTCATTCATCTGCTGTACCTTCTTCCAATCCTCCTCTGGGCAGGGGTTCGTATATTCGGCGCCCAAATGTTCTGCTTCTGACCCTCTAGGTGTTAGTTCATGCATTGGGATATGATATGACAGAAAACATAACTCACTCGTAGTTGCGTAACAGCTACAAGTGTCGTGCAGGTGGACTTTTATTCACAGCCAAGTATTTGTTTTGATTAATGATTATAACTTTTAATGACGAAAATAATGAAAAACTGCTAACAAGTGTTCAATACAAAGTAGCACCATAAGAAACGTGATTTTGGAATCTACTGTACGAACAGTTAAGTATCTTACATTACATCTACCTGGCTAGATTTCCATGAAAATTATTTACACATCAATAACTGTTCATTGTCGCATATAATTTATGAATATCTTATGCATATTCACGCATTTTTTTTATTTATGAAAAATTACTCAACCTAAATTAAGCTTTTAAGATGAATCGCACAAACAAATACGTATAAAAGATTTTAATTTCTAAAAATAGACAATCGCACTCAATTATGTGTTGAAATTGTTCTAAAAGAAAAAATCAGTCGGTCTTATGTGCAAAAAAAAAAAAAAATTAAAAACAAATTTGTTCATCGAATGACCCAAACTTTTAACATTTAAACATAATTTCTCAACACATAAAACAAATTCCGGCAAAATTAAATACATACATACAAGTATGTTGACAATACAAATACAAAGTCGTAAATTTCTTTTCAAAAAAACAAATGAGTTCTTTGTCAGATACATAGATAGGCGAGGGGATCTCTTGGCTGTCATAATATTTTAATCTTTCGCATTGTTGAGCGGCAGCGAATGTAGATATATATTTATTGAATATTTTGCTCTACACATACAGATGTGGGTGTTTGTGGTCAAGCTTCGTCACCACTTAATTCGAATGAAATGCTCTGAGCATCGAAATTGAGTCCCCCTAAATCAAGACAGTGCGTATACGTATATTAGAAACGAAGATGATCATAAGAAGTTTATCTACATTTTTTTTTATATATCTGTGTACCTATAGCAAGTAGCTATGCATATATTATAAAGTTGGCTGTTTTGTTTATTTTTCTTTTGATTATATTCTCTGAATATACGATTTCGCTTCAGTATCAAAGGATAGGCGAGTTGAAGTGATATCACAATTGAGGGGGATGACAGATCGGCGGTAAGTGATCCAACACTTCTTAGAATAGGCATGCAGTTAGATAGTGGTTGATATGGATATAGAATTGAAAGCAATTCAAATGAATTGATAAACAAAAGAGCTGAAAGTAAACAACATTTTTATTATTTATGTCGGTATGATCGAACTTAACGGCTTGATGTTGGGGTGGGGGTTCTACTGAGAAGCGTATGTGACTGCACTAATTTGCGAAGTCAGCAATCGATAGCTAGAATAGAAAATGTGTTATTTTTATATTTATTTGAATAGTCTGGGTTACAAAAGATACAAAAAAAAACCGTTGGTATATAGTGAAAATAGTGTGAGCAGATTTGACATCGAACGAGAATTTTCCGACAGCGTTTGACTGAATATCTCAAGAAGTCCTGTGTGCCCCAGTAGTAATCAATTCGAATTTCCACCCCTAATGCGCATGCGACCGTCAAGAATAAACCTGTGATTCAATGACGAATACCGGCGAGCTCATGTGGCTAATCAAGGGGCATATCTCGCAATACTACTCACAAGGACGAAGACCGAGAGAAAATTATGCTTATGACACATTTTGGCAGAGGTGACAAAAAGAGCAAAAACTTCTCCGAAAAAAATTAGAGGGAAAACAAGAAACGCGAGGTGGACTCTAAAGAGAGATGTCAATCCAGCAATGAGTTTCGAAAGGTAAAATGATTGTATATAGACTTACAAGCCTGAAAAAACGAACGAGAGAATAGCTACTGCCATGGAATTACAATTGGTGCTGAGAATTTTAAAGTAAAAAATACTGTGAGGCGGTCTGAGCTTGCTGATAGGCGGCAACCTGACAAAAATACCTGAGAATAGCTATAAAAAAAAATAAATAAATAAATAGGTGGCGCAACAGGCGGGTGACACCCAAGGCCTAGCTTCTCGCAACCATTCGTTTTGTGTGAGTTTCTATTTTTGGGACGAATGGAAGGGACCTACAATTTTATGCCGAGTCCGGACGGCTGAATTGAGAAGCTTTTTCATGACAGTCATACTCTCGGATGTTTGTCAAACGTTCGCGAGAGGTGGCGCAATAGAAAGAACTTTAAGATGTAATTTGGGTTTTTCCGGGGATCGAACCTGGGATCCCTCGCACAGTAGTCCAACACACTAACCACTGCGCTACTGCGCCCAATAGCTATACCTAAAGTTAAATCCAACAAAACTGCGGAGCTTATATTCCGAACGCTGCACTTTTCAAGGCTAGGGCAGACAATTCTAATTGGAATGAAAATTTAGCATCATTTACGGCCTACGACTTATAAAGATGTAAGTGTAGAACTAAAGTCCATCTGTAAAAATCTGGCAGAGCTTTAATGAGTTTTAGGTTTGCCTTTCCCGAGAGAAGTAGCTTTTTATATGAACGAAGGACATCACTCGATCTATGGCAAAGAGAGAGGCCATCCGAAAATCCCACACTTGAGTCTGTTTTCAGTCTTTGAACAGCCATGATCGATGAACCTTGATCGATGAAATATTCACACTACGGAGGATTTTGGAAAAGCCCCAGAAATTCTAAGTCGACGACCACTTTTCATCTATTTTAAGGTTGGCTTTAACACCGTATATAGAAACGATCAATACTGACAAACCCGGAAAACTCGTCCATGTCCAGAAGTATCCTCTCAAGGGCGGATGGGAAATCTACTGCTACCTGCGAACAGAAAACAGTTTACTCCCTTAATATTGATTGCCTCTGACAGACTATGTCTAAGGAGCGAGACTACTCCGTGGCAGAAGTGGGCGATTAAACCAGTCGGCTGTGCTGCTTGACCAAAAGTCAATGGAGGGATTGCTGGATCTGCTGAAAAAAATGGGGGTAACCGTATATTTCCTTTTGACAATCAGTCCACATGACAAAGACTAGTGCTGAGAAAAATAGCTTGATTGAAGCACTTCATCCTACTGCTTGGTACCGAAAAGGCAGGTAGCGGTTCGTCTTCGGTGAAAAGGCGAACGGTGACCGAGGCCCTCTAACCGTCCGCCTATTGCTTCTAACGGGATCTTCGAAGTTTTAAGGTAGGAAGTCAGAGGGTGACCGTAACAGTCAAACACCCGCCTGTAGCTTCTGACAGTTCGATTGTAAGGAGTGTGGCTGGTACAGATCGTATACGAACTGCTTGACGTCGAAAAGGGTGACAATTTGTCTTCCGTATAAAAGACTGAGGGTAACCGAAATCCATCGTCATTCTACACAATCGAACGAGTTTTGCAGGGATGCCAAAGCCAAAACCGCTCTGATAGGGGCCTAACAGCGGAATTCTGGTCTTCGTCGCCATTATATTAGTCTGCAGAAGTAATTTTTCCACATTCTCAGCACCGACTGTGATTCTACTACAAGGTTTCCTTCATTATCTCTACAGGTTTCTGTACGGGATTGTCTGCCCTGGCACGTTCTTTTTACCTTTTGGTAAAACTTTCGTACATTGTTCCTGGAGTAGCATCTCTCAATTTCATCGATCACACGTTTCTCGTGCTCTTTCTTCTTCTTTCTGAGAATCCGGTGTTCCTCTCGTCTTTTTTGCTCGTAGAGCTCGCGAGCAGCTCTAGTCCTCTTTCGCAGCGCCGCTTTATACGCTTCTTGTTTTTCTGCGTTTGCTAGTCGACATTGTTCATCAAACCAGGGGTTTCGTGCTGGTGGTCAGGTGAAACCCAGTGTTGCCACTGGTCTTCTGCACTAGCATCGCGATACGTGATCGGCGAAGATTCTGGCCGTCTCTAGCGATTACAGTTTTTCGACGTCATACTTTC
Organism: Cheilosia soror; assembly: GCA_949372485.1. Taxonomy (NCBI): domain Eukaryota; kingdom Metazoa; phylum Arthropoda; class Insecta; order Diptera; family Syrphidae; genus Cheilosia; species Cheilosia soror. The sequence goes on along the minus strand of OX443561.1, from coordinate 30,528,185 downwards.
TCGCAGTATTTCTCTGTTGGGGTGTGTTGGATATCCACGTTCTTACCTTAGCTGTGACAAGGTAGTGATCCGAGTCAATATTGGCCCCTCGGAAGTTCCGGACATCCAGAATACTGGAGGCGTGCCTTGCGTCAATCGCAATGTGATCGATTTGGCTGACAGTTTGGTGATCCGGAGACAGCCATGTCCCCTTAAGAATATTGAGATGTGGAAACCTGGTGCTTGAATAACTATATTTCGCCCGCAGCAAAGTCAATTAGCCTAAGTCCGTTCCCAGACGTGTTGTCATGTAGGCTGTGTTTGCCAACTGTTCAACCAAAGATGTTCTCCCTGCCTATTCTAGCGTTAAAGTCGCCTAGTACGATTTTAACATCGTGCTTCGGGCATTGCTCGTAGGTCTTTTCGAGGAGCTCGTAGAAACTGTCTTTGGTAGCGTCGTCCTTTTCTTCAGTGGGTCTCCAACACACCAGGTATAAATTCCTAGGGAGACGCTTCTTAAACGACCTAGACGAGCTTTCCAGCACCTCAATAAACAAGATAATGAACTTCATCAAATCATTGTTTGTATGTAGCAGCACAGTAAGTAATTTGAATACAGGGTAGTAATGGGTAAGGGACAACCCTCGTTCTCCCGCGGACATCACAATGGATCAGTATTGACCTGCGTGTGGCACGGAGTACTCCTCGTCAGCCCACAAACCTAACTTAGCCATAGTATTCACTTTCACGTCTGGATCGACTAATTTCAAATGCCTGCTCTTATAGCCTTGATGATTCATACATATTTATAAATTACTAGCAAGCTCGCTTCGGCTTCAGTTCCGAAGGCCCCGTCTGCTGTCTGGCACGTTGTAATATAAATCATACTTTGCGCCTAAACTTCAAAGTTAATTTTTCCAAAGTCTTTCTTGTTAAATATACCGCAAAAAAAATCGACAAGTATGTTTATCGGGTACTGGATAGGTTTCTTATTTTTAGCCTAGATCTACAAGTTCAGTGGACTCTTAACTGAAGACAAAAGCACAAAATCCTTGAGGTGTTGGGGATTCCACAAAATCAATTGTTTTTTTTTTTTTTGTTTAGTCATCCACACCATACCAATACCACACACAGTTGCCGACAAAAGTTACACTCAATTAAAAAACACAGTCACGTGTGACAACTTGCAAACACCACAATCATCGTCGAGTGTCACAAAAATGCATGCGCGACAATAACTTACGCATTCCATTAGCAATGGCGCTCAGCGGCGTCGTCGTCGGCCGGCAGCGTATCACGGGAAAGAATCCATCAAGTTCGCTACAAAACGACCATTTTTCATTATAGCGCCCTCTCCTTCCTGTCTAGCCCGAAAGTTCATGGCAACACCCAACACTCAAGCAATACACACACACAAGTCATAATAGCCGCCGCGATCTCAATTAATACCCCATAAAGCGACATCGAATAATTTACTTCTAGTTAAATGACACAAATGATGTGTTTTGTTGATAACGAAATTTACGCTTTTAGTATTTATTGCTATATTAGTTATTTTTAGTAGAAATTTTAATAATTTAGCATTTTTGTTTGTTTGTCGGTTTCGCTTAGTTGGCTCTGTGTTTTGCGAGCTACAAAAGTTTTAGTTAAATTAGCATGATGGCTGACAATTTGTTTTTGTGACTGTGGCAATCATCTGTGACACGGAATAACAAAAAAAAAAAACATGTCAGCCGGGACGAGACCGGGACTTTGTGCGATGATCGGCGGCGATTATATTGTCATGTCGATGTGGTTTCGCTTGTCACTTTTTGTTGTTTTGTTGCTAATGACTGTCATTGTGGCAGAAAGAGAGCAAAACCGGAGAGAAATTAAGAATGAAAAACGAAAATTTAGCAAAATTGTGATCGCTTGCCCTTTGAGAGGCAGTGAGCGACGCCGCCAAACGATCGCACCGTTTATCATAGCGAAATTCTAATGTTAATTTGTATTTTGACAGGGCGTGGTATGGAAATGTCAGCGAGAAATGTATTGTGAATAATGGCGTAGTGATCGCGTGCTGACCTTTTCTGCGTGTGTGTGTGTTGTTATGCGGGGACGATGATAATGCTATAAAAATGATTTATTGCGCTTTTTGGGTGGAATAGTTGGCGGGGTTTAATTTTGATTTGGAAATAATTAAGTCAATTGATTATTCTGACAGGTGTGAATGCTTTGATTGCAGATAGTGGTTGGAAATGTATTTTTTTTAGATTAGGAATAGGCTACCGTTTTGTACGACTTTAGAAATAATTGCAGTTCGCAATGTTTTAAAATTTTGGAGTGGAGTACTCTGCTGGTTATATTCTACTCCTATACGTACCCGCCTTATTCAACTGTGAAATTGTCTGGTGTCTTGTCTTAAATTGAATAAAATTTAATTTATAGCCTCATACGAGTTCACTTACTCACGTTAAGCAACGCAGTTTGAACATAATCGCGTTGAACGCGTTGCGATCCTCGTACATGACTCCTTCAATTGTTGAATAGATTTCTATACCCAGTTGATCAATTTATGAGCAAAAAAAAAATTGTGAGAGCTGCCCAACTGCGATGTCAAAGTGGTTGCCAAACGAGTCGTTGAACGCTGTAGTTATAGACTAAGGATAGAACACTAAGCAACGCGTTGAATGCACTCGCCAGAAAACACCTTGATTGCTATAGAGCTCCGACATATGACTGAAAATCCGTAACACGACGTGCAAAATGAGCAAGAGTATTATAAAAGAGCTTAACATTCACAAATCCACTGGCCCAGATCGTATACCCCGCTTAATTTTGAATAGGTTGTTTTTCGACGCTGGCAAAACTACTGCGTAGGGTAAACTGGGGTACATTTGACGACGGGGCATGTTTATATTTGTGTTTTTGATTTTAGACATACGTAAAAACGTGCAGCATCAGTAGCTGATGAATATGGGGTGAATAGAACCACATTGATAATGCGGTATGAAAGAGAAGGATCCCTTGGTCGGATTCGGGCAATGAAAGTAGCGACCAAGATTTATTTTCCATCGAAATAAAAGGCGCGACAAACCTTTAGCTACAAGAGAAGGAAAGAAACAGGTAGAATATTTGAAAATGTGTTCTTTTTGGCTTATCAAACGAAAATTTAAAAAAACGAATTTATCAAGGATAATAATATTAGCTGCCCTCCAAGTTGAGAAATTTCAACAATTGGCTTTATTGTTTCTTAAAACGAAATATTGAACTTTCCCTACGAAAGCCCGAACATAAGCTTAGCCAGACTCAAAGGTTTTATAAAATCAACGTTGATGGCTTCTTCCAAACCTTGGACAATGAATGAAATGAATTAAATTATGTTTTTTTCTACAGATTATAAACTTACTATTTACTTAGGTTTTCTTTATATTGTTTAATACCTAATTCATTTAAAATACGTTTGCATTTTCTTTCCATTCAAACAACAGACACCGCTAATACTTTTTGCACAAGATTTATAGGTTAAAACTGTTATTGTCAATTGTTCCCCTTGTAAAGTCAAAGGTGCTCCGTCCTGGGGGCACTCTTTACAAAATGACTATTTTTAGAAAAATTTTTTTTTAAAAATGGTAAAGTTTGTTATAAAAGGAATATGTATATGCAAGTCTTATCTCAAGTAATCAACGCATCAGATCCAAAAAAGAAAACATTGGAATACATCATTGGTTTAGGAAATACAGACCTTTCAAAATTAATGGTCAAATGTACCCCAGTTTCTCCTAAGCTTTCCATCTGTCCTAATCTTCTGGACTCTTTCTGAGTAGATGACAAACTGCAGTTGTCCAACCAGGTTCCTAAATGACGATTATTTTTCACCCACCATCTACCGTACCGACGCATCATACTTGCATTCACTCTTTTCAAGATCATGGAAACGCTGGCAAATCGGCAGCTTATGAAATATCTTGAATCACGAAAACTTCTCAATGACCAACAATATGGTTTTCGCTGCACCACACCAGATTCACTGATGATTTGATGACTTATCTCATCGAAAAGTTTCCACCACTCTGGTGAATCGTATGTATATTGTTGCGCTTAATACTTCAAAAGCATTTGACAGAGTTTGACTACTAAGTTTTTTGGTCAAAAATGCGTTCCTACGGCATCGACGCGTCTCTTCTTCAATGGACTAAAAAACTACCTTTCTTTCCAAGTTGTGTTGGACGGTTTCAAGTCTCCAATTTACCATTATAAATGCAGGTGTTCCCCACGGTTCTGTTTTGTGTCACTCTTTCTCTTATATTTATCAAATGATCCTTGTTTGTCACTTCTAATCCAATGCATTCTTTTGCTGATGACAGCATGCTCAGTTTTTCATATTCGTTTTCTGAATCCCTGCTATTTGACCGTGGAACAGGAACAGCAACGTACACATTATAAAATTAGGTCCATACAACCAACAGAGTGGAATTTAATGCTTTCCAAACACAATGCCTCTTTCTATTATTAAAGCGCAACATGAACCCTCACCCATTATCCATGAATAAGACTTGCATCAACGGAACCTAAACACTTTCCATAGTCCGTATGTGTGTCAACGACAAACTCCGTTGGAATGGCCAAATACATGAAGTCTCCAAAAGCACAGCGAAATGTCCAGGTTTCTTAAATCGATTTAAGACGAACTTTACCTACACCCTATGAATTAGCTTCAATCTACAGGGCCTTTAGTCGGCCTATAAACTTGAGTACAACGCTCATATCTCATCAGGTGTACCAAAATTTGCATCGCTCCTACTACAGGCTGTGCCAAAAGAAGTCATCCAATGTTGTTTGGCTCTCATTTTTTTTCTAAATGAAAAACTTTGATTCTGTTTTTTGATTATGTTTATTAATTGGTTATTGGTTTTATTGGTTTATTGTTAAAGGTTCAAATAAACATAATCAAAAAACAGAATCGAAGTTTTTCATTTAGAAAAAAAATGAGAGCCAAACAACATCGGAGGACTTCTTTTGGCCCACCTTGTATGTAGATAGAATTCAGAAGCTATAAAACTCATTGGTGATAGAAAGTCTTTTAATCTAATCTTAAGCACCTACTTACTTACTTAGGTGGCGCTACAGTCCGGGGTGGACCTGGACCTCAACCAACACGCCTCTCCAGTTAGCACGATTTTTGGCTAACCGCCTCCAGTTGCGCACTCCAAGTTGGTTGAAGTCCCATTCTACTTGTGCGCACCATCTAAGGCGGGAATTCTTCCTCTATTGCGTTGTCCCTCTGTGTTGGAATCAAATACTGTTTGGGCTGGAGAGTGGGTGTCCATTCGCTCTGCATGTCCTAGCGATCTTAGTCGATACGTACTTTTCTGACCGGCGCGCTGCCGGTCGAGCTACTTATAGAGTAAGCTGTTAAAACGCCTCCTCCATAGCCCGCCAACGCAAACCAGGACCAAAAATCAATCGAAGAATCTTACTTTCGAAACGAAGGAGATCTTCATCCATATTTTCCAGCGTCCATGCTTCTGCGCCATAGAGCTGGACAGGGATGATGAGGGTCTTATATAGAGTCTTCTTTGTGTATCTTGACAAGGCCTTACCAGTCAGTTGCCTTCTTAGGCAAGAGAAATAGCGGTTGGCAAGTGTAACCCTTTGTTTGATTTCTGATGCTGTGGTGTCCTTGTCAGAATTTATACCGGAGCCGAGGTAAGCAAAGTCAATAACCACCTTAAAGTTGTAGATTTCTATCGTGACGTTCTGTTCCATTCTGCAATGTTCTCTGTCCCTTCTTGTCGACCGTATGTATTTTGATTTGCCCTCATTTACGGCTAAACCCCTTTAGCACTAGAAAATTATAAAAAAAAACTATTACAAGACAAAATAAACAATCATTTGTAAGACTTTTCAACTTGTAGTCTTTTATTTAGGCCCCGATCAAACCAAAAGCGACCAATTTGATCATATTGCAAACATCTGAAGACTCTTATCAAAGGCAGTCTAGTAAATATACAGAAGTTTGTAGGAATATGTAAATTAATTCGGTCCAAAAGGTATCTAGTGTGGACTGCGAAAGTCAAACAATGTTTCGACAAAGAACCAACAATTTTGTGGAAATTTAATGGCAGTACTTATCCTTAGAGCAGTTACAAGTAGCTACAGCAAATGGAAAGACCATTTTCACTGTTGCTGGCAATCCATCTAAAATCATTCCGACTGGTGCCTTTTTATACCAAGGCTATTATAGAAGCCCTTGAAAATGTGAAAGTATTTTTATAAAAACTGCGGGGCTATTAAGCTTTATAAGCTCTATAAAAGACATGATCAAAAGCTACAGAGAGATTACTGTAAGGAATTTCTAAAAAACCGGAAATTTTAAAAGCAGTTGCACATCATCAGACACTTATAGGGTCCCATGTTGTCAGAAGTCCATGAAAGGCAAAAGCCTTAAGGTGTAATTTTTTATTTTTTTCGAACTTGAGACCCTCGCTCAATAGTTTGGTATACTTGCTACGGGGCCCACCAATTTCTACAAAATGGTTACCAGACCCAGAGCCTGCGCAAAGAATGTCAGTTGTTATGGAACATCTGAAAATAATATTTCCGCAGACTGTCAAAAAGCAAAATCCCGCTGTCTAGAGGGAGTCGTTTGCATTAATGAGCTATTATGCCAGCCTTAATTCCTACCTAAGGTCATGATGTGATTTTTACTTCCAAACTCTATTCGTAGATCCTACTTCTTATCACTGGCCTTACCAAAAGCTCTGGAAAACCGGAAAACAGGCACAGTCCTTAGGGTAAAAGTATTTCATAAGTCATAACAGCCCAATATCAGTATACCTACCTAACCTACATTATCTAAGAAAGCATAATAATTGAAGGAAAAACAAAACTTTTATAACTATAGCATATTTGTATTTGTGGGTCTTCTAGTTTTAATTAGTACAAAAGTTTCGAGAAACCTTCTACAAGTCTACTCATTGCAATGAAACTAATTAAGTATAAGGGTGCATTTAACATTTTTCTATTCAAGCTTGTGATGCAATTATATAAAACTTTCTGTTGGAAGGATTGTTCCTGCGGAAAATGAAATAGAGATAAGAAAATGACAAGGAAAACTGAATACTTAGGTGCTTAGTTTGTAGGGAACCGATACCTCAACTAATAAGTTAGCCCATTCCTGAGCTATATACCTCCGCAGGGTCGCACTCCAAATAACAGTGGCCCACGCTGCGCTGCAGCAAAGCAGACATAAGTGCCAAAGGGGTCCTGCCTCCTTCGATGGAATGGACCGGACAAAAAGCGGATGTGACATTTAGTATGTGGGTTTGTCATATATGCGGCAACCTTAGGCAATTAGTCTTGAGCTATCGTCACAATAGTGTACATCTCCCTCCCTATGGCAATCCCTATTTAGCATCAAAGCTAAATTTGCGAAAATTGAACTTACAGGACGTATAAGCGCTCATGATACCACAGAAAAAAACAACAACACTACCAAAGACAGTTTCTATGCAACACGACAAGGAGAACATCTCTGGTATAGCACATTAAACTAGATAGGTAGGGAGCTGTGGCGATTTAAAGAACTCAAGGTGCACTAAATTAAGTGCCGTTTTGTTACCATAACTCATTTGACCTGTTTGTTAAGGTGGAGAGTTTAGACCCAGCCTGTGGAATTCAAGAAGGTTATTAGTTCTTTAATACTACTATTTGAGACTTCCTCGAGGGATGCAGAAAAATATTTTCGCAGAGATCGTTTTCTAGTCTTAGGTAGTGCCGGACAAGAGTATATGTAGGTACTGAGTGAGGGTTTTTTTTCGGTCGCGTCATTACAACTGCGACAGTGTGTATTATGTGAGATGCATAGTCTGACTGCATGGCATGGTCCCCTATTATAAGCCAGTGGCCTGCGGTGATCGCTGTAGTTATTCTGGCTAAATCTTTTCGAGTTTTACTTAGAAGGTGGGTTGTTTTTTCCGTCCTATAATTTGGTCACATCCTTCTGGATATGATACAGTTATTAGCCTCTGTACGACCTTCAGCATTGGTATTTTCGGTGGTTGGATTGGTTTGGGTTGTGGGTTGAATGGAATCGATCAGCATGTCCTCCAGCAACTTTCTGTTGTCATCGACTTTATCTAAGGCGTCGATCTGACCTGATGATCGGAAAATTTTGACATTAGCGTTTCGATCAGGTCCGGGCTGTCTTCAGTTATTAATATCAGGAATGATAGGGTATTGTTGTGGGGCTACTCAGTCTTGAAAAATTATTTCTAGTCATCCATGGGAACGTTTGGGTTGTGAAGCTTTAGATAATTTATGAGCTTGTCACGTATCTCGTAAATGCAGCTAATTAAAAACGCAATTTATGACCCTATACTCTCTTGTGATTTCAGCTGAGTCGAAGCAGAGGAGCGGTCCGCTCTGGTTGTTTAGGAGATAGTCATTTACCATATCAGATAGTCTATTTTCTATAGCGCATCAGGCGTCGTTTACTGTCTTACCGCCTGTAGATAAGATAACTCATCTACAAGTGCGATTTTCAGGTCGTCTCTGACAACCTCGTTGACAGTTCGTGTCGGCTGGGGTGCTGATGGTGTTGGGACATTGTGGCGGGTGGCGGACAACCTGGCAACTTTGCTCCTTTGACAGTCGGTCTCGACTTTCGCGCTTGTAGTTGTGGTTGTGGATGTGGTTGCGGTTGTGCTTCTTTAGGAAAGTTGTTAAACTCATCAACGGCTGATATTTTACTTTATCAGCCAGGTCACGCGGAAAAGCCGTACTGGAATGAAGATTGTTCTCTTTCTCTTGTACGTTATTTTTCTGCGGTTGCTGGCCGATTTGTGACTGTTTGCACGCTTTTGGGCACTAGGACGAGTGTCCTGCGTGATGGGTATGGTATGGGGTATGTCGATCGTTTTGGAAGTTGCATATGGGTGGAACTCCTCTCAAAGCCTACGCTACTACTACTGTCTCCTAACTGTAGGCTAGGTCATCTTCGGATGACGTATTAATTGAAGTTTTTTTTCTTTTTTCACAGCAGCAGACAGAGACAGTGTTATCAATCAGTAGGTGCTGGAAAATGTAGAAAACTTATTTCTTTATTTCTTCAGACTCTATAATGGTTAAGATAAGACCAGAATACCGCTTTTAGGTATTAGATAAAACTTCTGTTCAGTCCTGCTTCATGGCGCTAAAGTTCGGACTCTATCTAAAGCGGATGCAGATATTCACGGCTGTTTCGAGAGGAAGATCCTTCGTACAATATTCAATCCCATTTGCGTTGAAAATGGACTTTGAAAATGGAGATTCAACGACGAAATATACGAACTGTTCAGCTACATCGACTTAGTCACAAAAATTGCATCAGTCGTTTAATTTGGCTAAGACACCTATAACGAATGGCCGTACAGAAGAGCCTTCGAATCCAACCTAGCGAAAACCCCGCCTTAGGTGAGGCGCATAATACAAAAGGGAAACTCAAAATCCATTTTTGTAAGATTTGATTTAAATATTAATTAAAGCTGAAAAATATTAAATATGAAACATGAAGAAGTATCTACCTATCTGCGTATAAGGGTAAAGAGATTTAAATAGTATCTAGTAAAATGCTTTTACCAAGACAAAATTACAACGAATATTCGTTAAGGTATTACATCATTCATTATAATCAATTCCTGTTAATATTCACCGCCGCCGCCGCTGCTGTCATGTTATCGCCGCAAAGAACCAAAACACTACAAAAAAAACCTCTGTTACTTTTGCACCAAATATGGATTATTGACTTTATTTGGCACGTGTGGTGTGGTTGTAGATATGATTCTCCCGCGACCAACTCCATGTGTGCCATTCGCGTTCAAGCTTTTCCACACGAGTTGAGTGTATCGGATTTTTTTTTTTTTTTGCTGTACTGTATCCAAATACAGAACGTCGTCAGTATATACCATATTCATAATCTACGTCATTCGATACATCGAAGCTCGCTGGAGTGTAATGTGATTATAAGCGATGGCAAGATATTTTGCGCGATTTTTAAAGACACATTTACGAGACACACATCATTTTTTTGTTGTTGTTGGTTTTACCACAATCGAGACGTCGAGGTGGTGGCGTGCGGCTTCTCGGTGGTTAAGTTGTATTAACATAGCCTTTGGCACATTAGTACATTTCGTTGGCAATAAGTAAACTCACACCATGTACCTATGGATGGCTGTGCCACTGGTTCGAGTTGCTGTTGCCAACACCACCACCAACTGTGACTTATGGATGTGTCCTACTTACTTTCTAATAAATTGTACGAAACGTTGATCTGTCAATCATTTATATCGTTTTCGATGAAGCTAAAGGAATATCGCTGTATCTCTTAAGCCGGTGCTTCTTTGAACCTTTTCAACGGCTTGAAAAGACGTCAAACTTTGACCGGAATGCATTATCATATAAAATTAATATCGGAATTAACATATTAACATCAGTGTTAGCTGCAAGCTTTCCTTGAGAATCCAAGTGTAGGAAGTACCATTTGACTAAAGCAACCGAAAGTTCGATTTCGATTTCGAATTACAATGTCGCGCATTTCATTCTCACGATGCCCACGTAGATGGAAATTGTATAGGAAGTCCAATTCTCTATACACCAGCATTGTTATAGATGTCGAGAAGCTTCCTGTTCCCGGCCGGCCACCATGAACCCACCCACGTGAAAGCTATATACTAATTAATTTAGTAGTATATTAAGTATCATTTGGCTTCGTTAATTTCGCGCTAACCTCCGCCATTAATTTGTCACTTTGCTCTCTTGTGAGTTTGTGACTATGAATATATTTTAGTCTTTCATTCACATAGTAAAAATTTATTTCTATCTATATTTAGGGGCAAACTGTCGAAATAAATCAGAAAGACGCGCCCACGATCATTTTTTTTAGATCAAAAGTTACGCTAAAAATATTTTAGTTTAAAAATCACGTGTAAAGATAGGTGTAAGTAGAATAATTTTCCAATTTTGTTCCCACTGTTGAACAAACATATCATAATGTTGATATATTTGTTCAAGCTAACAAACGGCAATTTTTGCTTAAAAAAATATTGCTAGGCCCACGTAGCCACTGACATCCTCAAAAACTCTGGATACAGTATCTACAGATGACAAGAAGAAATAGGCAAGCCTCAAATATTGCCCAGCCGTTTCATCACAGCCTCTAGCCGAAATGGATACAAGCAGCCCATCTTTAATATAGACATTATGCCTTTGATCCGCATATTGTCGATAAGTCGACGAGCTATGTATGCATCAATAGGGGCTTAAGTGGGCTCAGAATTCTCCAATTTAAGATCAGCACCTCAACATTCTTTTTTGGTTATCATCCAGCACTCGGCAGAACTGGCAGGATAAGGGTTTTGTAGAGCACACATTTCGTATTTCGAGTTAGGAGTTTTGAACCCAATTGTTTTGCCAAACCGAAATAGCAACGGTTTCCTAGGGTAATTCTTCGCCGGATCTCCACTAGGGTGTCATTCGTGGAGTTTACGTTTACTCCGAGGTAGGTGAACTCCTTAACTACCTCGAAATTGTTGCTATCAATCAATGGTGACGTTTTGTCCTAGGCGGTGGACAGATGCTTGTTAGTTTGTTGATATCATGTACTTAGTATTGTCCTCATTTACTTCAAGCCCAACGGATTTCGCCTGTTCTTCAATCGCCGTGAACGCTTCTATCACGGCACGCTGGGAGCGACCGATGATGTCAATATCGTCCGCATAGCCAAGCAGCTGGACGGACCTGTTGAAGATAGTGCCTTCCGTGTTGACAGCTGTCCTGCGCGCTTTCCTTACCGAAATCCGGTGCAAGTTTGAAATAGATCGGAGGAGCTGCTTCCAAACTGCACGTTGCAGCGCGTGCACGTTTTCCAGCGTCTCGCGACACAGCTGAATCAGACGGAATTCCGAATTCGGCCATCGCCATATAGAGCTCCTGACGATGTATTCTATCATACGTGGCTTTGAAGTCGATGAATAGGTGGTGAGTTTCGACTTGAAATTCGTTGCTCTTTCCCAAGATTTGCCTCAGTGTGAAAATTTGGTCTATAGTCGATCTGCCGGACCGGAAGCCACACTGGTACGTGCCGATTAGTGTGTTGCAGAACGGTTTTAACCATTCACACAGTATTGGAGCGGTTTTACAAGCACAACCAGAACCGACCATTTATTCAATCTTAGAATAGTAGATATAGCTGAGTGGGGAAGCGAGGACAATTTCTGTTGGGAAATTATGTCGAATTTCAGTCTCTGAATTATTGTTTGAGAGAATTACATTAACAACAACTCGTAGACACAGTCACTTGCACCTCGATCGAGGTTCACTTACTGACAGGGGAAAACAGAAGTGTCTTCCCCAGTGGATATATACGGAGAATTGACTGTCAGAATTCAAAACTATTCAAATAATCACTTAAAGGAGTTTGATGATGAATTAGTGGTGTATTTCGAAATAGCTATCATTCCTACCAAAAGTGACTGTATCTACGAGTTGTTGTTAATGTAATTCTCTCAAACAATAATTCAGAGAATAGTAGATATATACCTCAGATTATGCCAACGAAGGTATAATGTGAAGAGTACCTCCGAAGTCATCACGAGTATGAAATTGATTGATCTCTCCCGAGGGCCATTCATAAAGACTATAAAAGCTGTGTTGGGGTAAACGATTTTCCTATTCGACTTCGTCAGGTGTGGTCATCTATACTTTTTCATTAATGTTACAGTTCACCTACTGCGAAGAGGGTTTCGAATTGGAATACGTAAATAGCCGCAACTGACTTGGCTATTTGTGGGTCTTCTTTGATTGCATTTTAGCGCGCATTTGAAAGACTTGTAGCTGACAGTGTGAAAGCAGGTAAGCGTAAACATTTGTTAAACTAGATATGGTATCATCTTCCGCACAATACTCAAATAAAAACAGTTGTAAAAGTTGAAGATAAAGTATATTTGGCCAATTGGGTTGCATTCGAGAGTAAGGAGGTATGTATAAGGTCCTTTGATTTAATCGGTTGGTCAATCTACTATCATAAGGACCAATCCATGTGTCAAAGCTCTGTTTTCGTTCCTTAATTTGGCGTTTAATCCAAATCGTTTTTATTGTATAACAGGTTTTTCCGGATATCAGAATGACTGGACGGCTGCGTCGAGTAATCACTAGAAGAAAAGACATGAGGCTAACCATCCCAACATCAACGGTTAGCCCCCATTTAAAGGTACCAAAATAAGATTCCTTTGTTTTTCCATTTGGTATTGATATATTCTTACCTGGAAAACAGTTGTCACAGTGTTCGTCCTGTCGGCCTCTTTCTGGGGTACATATACCTCTGGTGTTTCTCAAGGTGTTTCTCTACGTTTTATTATCTTGATTTTAACTAACATTAAACTTTTAGCCATTTCTCTTTAAGCTGACGATACCAATTTCTCAAATCTGGATGGTCACTCAATAACTGCTTTATAGCTCATTGCCACCAATGAATTATGTACATTCTAATGGAAGTCCAACAAGTCGCCTCCCTGAATTTACTTTTTAACGTCTATCTCTTCACGACCTTGGCAAATTATACGGCAGCGAGTTTAATTTCGGTTCCCGAATTCAAAACATTTATTCGATTTGCTTTTCGTGGTCTATCTCGGAACTAGGCTCGAACCTTAACCTACTACTCGTATAACAGAGACCATCTCAAACTTATTAATTTAAATAGATATCTACCCTTAAGAAACCCAGGGACGCCAATAGCCATACTTTTCATTTAACGACTTCTTCCAAACTACGTGGATTGCAAATATCTTTACAACTACATCTTCCTTAACACAACAAACTTTGTAATCTAGGATGCGCCTGTCTCTTGTAGTATCTGCCGATGCGTACCTCGTATGGCTCTTTAGACTCAAATCAAATTAGCAGTCCCTCCTTTAAAATCAACCTCATTTACCACCCTTAGCTTTAAGCCCTTGTTGTACCTAATATCGCGATTTAAATCTGATATTTAAGTTTAAGTTCTAAGCCATTTTTATAGCTTGTATTGAGCCGAATGAATGGTGGTTTAACCTCAGTTAAAAAATTTCATTGGACCCTAATCTTCTTTCTTCTTACACAAATTCGATTGTGTAGATAAGCTGAGATAGATAGATTGAGATCCCTCTACAATCTTATTATGATTCTGTAGTTTCGTGAAAGGTGGCGTAGTGGGAAAAACCTGTAAAGTTTAATTTGTTTCTTTTCCAAAGGTCGAACCTAAGACCTTTCGCTCATCAGTCCAGCACGCACTAACCATAGTTTACCATCAACCAACAAATCCCAACCCCTTTCAATATAATCCAAAGAAATATAAACAAACCTGTTTAAGTATAACAAATTGGCGTTCTTCACATTTGACCAGTACTAAATCACACAAAGTCCCCTTAGCACATTCGTGTTTTATTACATTTTAATAGACAACAGCCAATTTGTTTATCATACCACAATTAATTTGCATAATAATCGCGCGCTTTGAATTAGCCAGGGTCACACTACAAACAGATTACCCTCTCTCATGATAATTCAACTGCCAACACACGTATGTATGTAGCTATGCTGCTCTGTGCCTCATCATAAAATAATAAAAAGCGCGGAAAAAGCTCACCAGCGGAACATAAATCAATCTATTGCCCCACTCCTGGCGCCTCGCCTACACACACTCACACGCATTTGTACCCCCTCGCTAGTCTACCGAATCTAATTTGTTAAACTCTTTATTGATGAGGAATGTTCCCACATTGTCACTAGCCCATTGACAATAATATGTCAACCCATATGTCAGTGATCATAACAAATTATTAAAAAATAATTAAAAGTTGAAATTTCACAATTTATAGACCCACTCAAGCTGGCGCACTGGCCGGTTCGGGGATCGCCCCCCAAAGCTCAAGCTAGTCTATAACTTGGTGTATTTTATTCAGAGGCACTAAATTACACAGCTCAGCATAATTAATGAGAATATAAAAGAAAAGGAGGGCAGGAAATTAGCAAAACGCAGTTCGAAGTACGAGGCGTTCGTCGCCAGAACAAAGTAAATGTTTCTGTGTGGTGGCAGTGCCACCTCCACTTTGGTGGAGTGTTCGGAAGACGACAATGCCAGCGATGACAACGACGACGTCGACCTCAATTTTATATATATTTCTATTTACATTGCGGCTGTGGAATATAGGCATGCGAAGCTATATATAGGCATTCGCATTGGCCATACGAATCATACAGAAAAAACGCAAAAAAATGGAACACGGAAAGACCGAACAAATTAATGTTCGGATTATTTTTTTTTTTTTAGTTTTTTACAGCGAATCAAAAATGAAGCCCAAGTGAGGCAGGAAACCTACCCAGTAAATCAAAATTTTATGGGTTTGCTTTCATATTCTAATCCCAGACAAAGCCAACGTAAAGTGTTTACAGATGTTTACAGATGTGTCCTTGCCAGCCAGCGAGTGAAATGCCATCTCCAACATAAAAGCACACCCGGTGTTGTTGATGAAACCCCTATTTTGGGAAGATGTGGAGCCATTAAAAGTATTAGATGTTGTTTTGATGTTTTTTTAACTCACGTCATTATAAGAACGAGAGGTCTTGCACAGTTCAATACCACCCGTTGCCTGACCTATTGAGATCATAGTGTCATGTCTGACACTATTTCAGAGATCCTATAGTGAGTTGTTGTTCACCTCGGCCAAAAGTCTTCGAAGCTTATCTTTTGTTTAGTAGGAGCATCCCTTGGAACTTAGGTATCTTAAGGTTGCGACGTTAAGGTGCACACCACAAATTGTGATTCCTTCATACTTTTGCAATTTTATCCTGGGTTCGAATATATGAGTCCTCTTAACAGCTTTGCATTTGATTACTTAGATGCCCGTAACAAGAGGACTTTTGCCCACCATTTGCTTGCTGTCATTTGCTTGCTGTGCCTAAATTCAGTAATCGACAATGAGCTGCAAACAGTGCTTGAATTTTAAACGCCTTAGCACATACCTGGACCGGGAAGAGTCTCTAGAAAGCGCTTTAAGGAGAAACCCTCTACTGCGTTTTCAGCTACCAGAGAGTTGGGGTGACGAATTGGGTTAGGTTTCTGACCGTAAAATTTCCCCTTGAGACCGCGATCGGCTCACTCTACGAATAGTGCTTAGTACATCATTATGATAAACTCATTCATAACCCTTGATAAGCTAACCTGTGATAACCTAATTTATTCTATCCGCTGAATACCTTCTTAGCAAAATTCCATTTAGACCTTATAAGTTCTGTATAGAGGTCCACGATCTTGATGCCACTCCACCACGAAGAGTATTTTCTTCCGCTTGCTTCTATTCTTGATAGATAAATAGTAAATAGATACATCTAGGTACTTAAGCAACATATTTTTAATGAAGTGAGGAAGCGCACCGGTTATAAACTTAGCTAAACTGCAACGCCAGCGAGCCTTTTTGGTTTTCAAAAAAAGTATGGTCCGGTCATGCCAGTCTATAAATAATAAGATCAGCATTTGTATAGTACCTAGAAAACAGTGCAATCTGTTTCTTAGAGGGACAGTCCATTACGAGAGAAAGGGGCTCCCACCCACCGCTGATTATAACATCGTCTAGATATGCCATACAATGAAAGAGGGATAGACTGAACCGGCATCGGCGCTCACAAATCACAGATCACAGAGAAATGAAAAATGGGATCTTGCGAAAGGTTGTAATGCTAGTTCCCATCATATACCTACATAAGGGTAGCTCCAATGATAGTACCTATTGAGGTTAAAACAAGAACATTCCAAACTAATGCAAAAATTGCATCTCAGAGTTTAGACCAACCTATGATATTGCTAAAATAATCGGTAAAGTGGTTGAGAAAGGAACCATGTCCGTTGAGAAAAGTGAGGACATAGCAACAGGAAATTAATGAAAAACCTTTTCATAAAAATAGAAAATGACAGGGAAACCTATAAAATTAGTCAAAGGACATTCAAGACGGAGACAGCTTTTGACAGCTTTTTTGGAAATACAAAAATATCAATCCGCCATGAAAAGCGATCCGCCGCGCATTTGGGAATAAGCCCCCAGAGTGTATCCTGTGTCCCCAATGGAAATAACGACCCCAGATTTAGAGGAATGCAGAGATTACCCTGCTCCTGCTTAAATAATAACGGATCTGTCAACTATTTCTCGTCGCTTAACACGTCTAATGGATTTAATGGCATTAATGCTATAAAAATGCGAACGTCCTATAGCTTTACATTTTCGAAAACATATTACTAAGCAGCCAAAAGCTGGGATACGTTCCTCAATCATTGCCAAAAGTTAAAGTAGTCCTTATACCTAAGGCTGCTAAACACAGTCATATACTATATCGCCAACGATTTCAGACCCATAAGCCTAACCTCATTGTACATTTGAGACGGTTTTATTGACGTCTACAAAAAAGGGAACCCCTTCAACTGCGCCAACTACAGAGGTATCAGTCTGATTAACATCGCATACAATATCCTATCTGCCATATTGTGTGATCGCCAAGACTCTTCGTTAAAAACCTGATTGGCCCCTATCAGTGCAGCTTTTGGGCAGAAAATCGATAAAATAGAGTGGAAAAAACACAGAAGTCTAAATCGATAGAGATACCTACCATCTTTTCATCGAAGCCGAATATGACAGCATCTATAGAGACGAGTTTACAGAGCCATGTCTAACTTTGGCATCCCTGCAAAACTCGATAGATTATGTAGGATGACGACTTTACCGAAACCTTTGATATTTGATGTAAAAAAAAAGAGTAAGACAAGTTGACGCGCTGTCGTGCGACTTCCTCAACATCATACTTGAAAGAATTATCCGAAACACACAGGCCAACACACAAGGAACGATCTTCAAAAGTACGTCCAATTACTTACATACGCCGATGATATTGACATTATTGGTAGAATAAAGCGAGCTGCCACTGGTCCGTTTGCTAGTATAGAAACGGAAGTGGCTAAAGTGGGTCTAGCGGTCAGCGTGTCTATGCTGTCAACAAATAAGTATACCCAACTTCGAAGAATCGGGTAAAACCTCACACTCGACAGCTATAATCTCAAGGTAGTAAGGGACTTTATCTAACTCGGTTCTGCTATAAATTTTGACAATAACATTTCAGAACAAAATAAACGAAGAATAATCTTGCCAACTGCTGCTTCTTTGGGCCGAGGAAGCAATTGAGTACTAGAGCCCTATCCCGAACAACTAAGTTGAGCCAAGTCGCTTGTGCACTCGCAGTGATCAAATACCTAAAGCTTTACCCATGCTGGGCAAAAAAATAGCTCCCTGTCAGTAAGCCCGCAAAAGATGAAATAAGTCCTCCTAATTAATAGACCAATTCCGGAATTTAGCCCGAATACAAATAAAGGAACTCCGCTAAAAATGTCTGAGTTTGAGACTACACCTGGTTTAGAATTTTTCAAGACTCTATGTAACTGTTTTAAGATGAGGTAATGACAGTGACAACAAGGTCTAAACAGATCACAAAGATCGAAAATATAACTTTTTCATCGGCAGATCAGTGGAAATAACAGCAATATCATTCGTTGACATCAAATCAAAGCTTTTAAGTCGCTGTCGAAAAAGGAGGCCGTTGTCCCAGTACTCTGTCACATCAGATATAAAATCCTTGGATTGGAACATAACTTTTCAGGGACCTGGAAGAAATTGGACAGGTACGTAAATAACCTAATTAAATTTTGTAAATGCTTCGGGATGGCTTAATAACCTTCATTTTGATTTTAGGTTTCCATAGGATAGGAGTTATGAGTTCCAACGACATCACCACAGATCTACATTCATCTAAGTGTAGCGGGAAAACTTATCTATACAGTAGAATGACAACTGAAGCTCTAACTTTCTGTCATTATGGATGACAGATAGAAATTAAAATCATAACTTCGAAGTAAATGACTCTTTATTATGTATCTAGATATTTTGGCGCGTAGTAGCGCAGTGGTTAGTGTGCTGGACTACTGTGCGAGAGATCCCAGGTTCTATCCCCAGAAAAACGCAAATTATCTTGAAGTTTTTTCTACTGCGCCACCTCTCGCGAACGTCTGACAATCATCCGAGAGTATGACTGTCATGAAAAAGCTTCTCAATTCAGCCGTTCGGACTTGGCATAAAATTGTAGGTCCCTTCCATTCGTCCCAAAAATAGAAACTCACACAAAACGAATGGTTGCGAGAAGTTGGGCCTTGGGTGTCTACCAGCCCGTTGCGCCAACTATTTTTATTTATTTTCTTTTAGATATTTTGGCAGAGCATACTTGGTTTATGGATCGAGTTGGGTGGACATCAATCTGTTGAGGCCCATGTCCGGCAAGGTTAAAGGTCCTAAAAAACTATACAAAATTTATTTCTAAAATCATACGGGTAGGTATCTGACAAACAATGAAGAGCCGTACGTAAGTTGAACAAAAGGAAAAATACAAAACCATTCAACTGGCAGAAACAGTCCCAAATTGGCATTGAACACTCTTAAAATGTTTAAAAATTTTGCGCAACCTATATGTTACTATTTTTTAATATTACATGATATGCATTTAAGAAAGAGCGCCGCAGCTTAAGCTTACAATACGGACAAAGTATAACCAGAGATTTCATTGTAATAAAATTAAATTTTATGCCAATTGAATTTATTTATTTATTTAACCGCCTTGAAACGGCCAGAGAGACAGAGACAAAAATTAAACAAATTATAGAAAAACAAAACGCCAAGAGAAGTCAATTTTAATATGGCAGTCAATGTGACGGCGGCGCGCGGCAGCCAGCGCAGCAACTTGACTTGAACGTATAGACGGTAAGTGACAACGCGGATTATGATGACTTGACTACTCTACTGGGTAGTGCTCGTATTTAAAGTCCGTTTCAAGGCACATGGTAGCGTGTGTGCGGTTGTTTTTTGCCTTCTATAAATAGGTTCAGCGATTCTGATTCTGAATGCCCGTCTATGAAATGAATATAATATAATTTCTCGTACTCTTTGCGCTTCAACTTCAATGTGCGTGATAATTTACATAAATTGTATATGCACTGGTTGGTCGGTTAAATGGGGTTGTAGATGACTGACAGGAGGTATTGGGTATTGTTCTGTATAAAACGAGTAGCGCACCATATACACAATGAAGCGGCACAATGACAGTTTATCAGTATGTTGATCAACTTGTCAGCTAGCGACTAATTGGAACATTCTATCCTTCGATTTTTGCTTTTTATTTTTTTTTTTAAATTAGGTTCTATTATATATATTGTATATTTTGTGTGTATTGAGGTGGATAAGGCAGTATCTATTGCACATGGGTAATAAAATAATGCAAAAGGATGGGACAGTGCATTTGTTATGCGCTGGTTTAATTTGAATTTCGAATGAAATGTATTTTGCAATTTTATCAATAATTGTCGCTATTGATTAAGTGTCATTTGAATCAAATGTTAGGTTGCCCACCTTTCTAAAATTGAGCCATCGATAGACTTGATGCTTGCAAGAGCTGGTATAAAATCGTAACTATAATTTGTTGTCGAATTTGCGAAGGAAACAATGCTTTTCTCTTAGTAGGGGAAGTCCCTAAAAGTTCCCCATTATTCATTAGTCTTGATATTTGTGAAGAATTCATCAATACGTTTGAGGGGCTGAAGCCCCCCGAAAATTTAAACAAAAACTAAAAACTAAAACTTTTTAATATAAATTCAAATCTGTAAAAATAAGGAGCCTATCCAGGTAGGTATCCAAACGCTAGGTAGATATGTACATTGTACATTGTACACTGTGCAAGCCATCGCCCGAACCTGGCTCTGTATAATGTAATGCCAACTCCTGCCCTGCAATTCAAAATTGCCTTGGTGAAGTTAGTGAAATAGCTAATTTTTTCTCTACGATTCAAATTAGAGTTGGGCAATTTTAGTGGGCGCAGTAGCGCAGTGGTTAGTGTGTTGGACTACTGTGCGAGGGATCCCAGGTTCGATCCCCGGAAAAACCCAAATTACATCTTAAAAGTTTTTTCTACTGCGCCACCTCTCGCGAACGTCTGACAAACATCCGAGAGTATGCCTGTCATGAAAAAGCTTCTCAATTGAGCCGTTCGGACTCGGCATAAAATTGTAGGTCCCTTCCATTCGTCCCAAAAATAGAAACTCACACAAAACGAATGGTTGCGAGAAGCTAGGCCTTGGGTGTCATCCGCCTGTTGCGCCACCTATTTATTTTTTATACCCTCCACAGGAAGGTATATTCACTTTGCCATTACGTTTGTAACGCCAAGAAGGATTCACCGGAGACCCTATAAAGTATATATATTCTGAATCAGGATCACATTCTGAATCGATTTAGCCATGTCCGTCTGTCTGTCTGTCTGTCTGTCTGTCTGTCTGTCTGTCTGTCTGTCTGTCTGTCTGTCTGTCTGTCTGTCTGTCTGTCCGTCTGTCTGTCTGTCTGTCTGTTGAAAGCACGATAGCGTCCAAACGAATTGACCTGGGCGATTGAAATTTGGTGAGAGGACTTCTTTTTTCCGTCGTCAGGTTGGTATTGAAAATGGGCTATGTCGGTCAAGTAGTTCTGGTACCTCCCATACAAAACCATTAGTAGACCCATGTGTCTCTCCGCCTGTTGAAATCACGATAGCGTCCAAACGAATCGACCTAGGCGACTGAAATTGAGTGACAGGTCTTATTTTTACGGTTGTCAGGTTGGTATTAAAAATGATCCATGTCGGTCAAGTAGTTCTGCTACCTCCCATACAAAGCCAATATTCGACTCATGTATCTCTCTGTCTGTTGAAAACACCTTAGCGTCCAAACGAATCGACTTAGGTGAATGCAATTTTATGAAAGGACTTTTTTTAACCGTCGTCAGGTTGGTATTGAAAATTGTCTATGTCGGTAAAGTAGTTCTGCTACCTCCCATACAAAACTAATGTTAGACACATACTAACTCGCGTGGCAAACATTTTGCAGGACTTTTATTCAGTGGAGGGTATCAAAGCATCGGCCAGGCCGATGATAACACTTTTACTTGTTTTATTTTAATTTAGTTCATTTGAGTGATCGATCAATTTAGTTCAAATCACGCTACTGAACTAGTTCGCTCATTTTAGTTCAATTTAGTTCATGGGGTTTTTGGATGCAGAGTATAAAGTACCCAAAGAAGCACTGTGGTAAGGGGTCGCCGACGCGATTCACATTGAAAAGCCACCTCGACAAATAGAGAAACAAAGTTGGGTCAAGCTGCCAATGAAACCGTATCGATTTATTGGGCACTCATTCAATAATCGCATGACGATACCGTTTCGACGATAGTCTTGCATCACGTAACATTGAAAATTGCTATTGTCTCCACGACATCGTTTCTACGATCCAACATTTGCTTCTTGTAGCTCAATAATCGACAGAGCACTATCGTCCAGGCGACAGCGTTTGCACGATAGCTAATTAAATTAGATGTCGTCATGCATTGATTTGTTTGTTTTGCAGACAGTTTTAAGCTGTTTACAGGAATTTTAAAGCGAGCAATTGAATTCAGATTTTTTTACGATTTAAATTACATAATAACTCATTGTTATTTGTCAAGTGTCATTTATGACAATAACGATGACGTCTAGTCATTTGTTCAACTACTGTTTGTGAGCTCCTGAAAGGTACCGAAAGTTCTCAAACTTTGTTCAAAATAAACGATGGTGGTAGAGTTACGTGAAGCAAATAAAGATCTCGTGCACTACTATCGCTTGGACGACTGTCATCTTAAATTTTATGGAATGAGTACCCTCGATGCTCGCGTATACTGGCATCTTGATGTGTGGACTGTGGAGTCATCAAAGCTAGAATTCCTTCGAATTGTGTTGAGTCCATTCGCAAAAAATTGTGATAAAGTTCCGTCTCCTCAGCTTTCAATTTGGATAAGAATCCTTCCTGCTGACAACGGGCCACCTGCACTCCTACATCCAAACACTACGTCGTTTTTATGTCAATTCATCATCCTCGCAGTCTTCTAACACGTAGATTTAAAATAGTCGCAAGTGCAATATTTTGTTCTATTATCCGTACTGCAAAAACCAAGGACCATACATTTTAATTTGTCCGACAATGTCTGACAACGGATAGACCAATTTTTCATATTCAAATATCTGACAACCGTGTGAACACACAATTTTCAACCTGACAACGTTATCAGAATGTGAACGGACAATTTTGTATTGTAAGATAGTTGGCTATTGTAAGCTTATTGTCAGTCATTGTCAGAGGATTGACAGATCTGACAATCGTGTGTGCTTAGCTTTAGCTTATTCCGTTTGCATGAAAAGCATTGCGCGGTATACTAATAATCATTTTTAGAGTCCAAATAAATTTTACGAAGTCAAGAAAATTTCCATATAAAATTACCTATTGTGACCGTCAAATTATAATTTAATATAGTAATTTGAAGGTTAAAAATGATTATTGGTAAGGCCAATTGAAAATAATAACCGTGAGCTAAATGAACTAGTGAACTAAGTGTGTGAACTTCACTATAGTGAACTAGTTCGTTCTTGAACTACACAAGCCTAATTCAAATGCAAAATTTGCATATAGATATCTATACATATAATAAATCTGTAGTAATTTTCGTTGTCAGCTAAAAACTTGAAAACTACTGAACAGATTTCAATGAAACTTTTTTTTAAATGTTCCTTAAGACTGTGAGACTGCTATAGGCTATGTCGTTTATAGCCACGTCCTTAGGAACAGTTTTTAGCCAAAATGTATTTTTGGAAGTGAAAATATATACATACGCATATACCTTGCTACAAATGGATGTTTATACTTTTGCGATCGTGCGACAGGATAAACAAAAATAAAACAAGACTAGCATACGTATACTACACATACGAAAAGGGTTAATTTGTTTTCGCAGTGAGTGCTATGGTCAGTTGTATGAAGGTATGTATATTATGATCGTATGTCCGATGAAGGATGGGGATGGGGTGCGTGCTGCAGTATGGCATGGGATATATTTTGTGCGAGCGGGCAAGGCGAGCACGGGTCCAGCTAGTAATAAATAAAAATGTACGAATTTTCGTTGTCAGTTAAAAACTCGAAAACTGATGGACAGATTTCGATAAAACTCTTTCTAAAATGTTTCTTAAGACTTTGAGACTACTATAGGCTATGCCGTTTATAGCCATGTCCTTAGTAATAGTTTTTAGCCAAAATGTTTTTTTTTTTTACGTGAAAATATATAGGTAGGTACATACACATATACCTTGCTACAAATTGTTTATACTTTTGGTCTTTTTAGCAAAATTCAGAGGACAGAGATAGAATGATATAATGTTTTATCCATTTTCGTAAAAATGTTTTTTGTTGTCTTCCATTGATTGCATAATGATTATTGTGTAGGTAAGTAAATGGCGATCCAGAAGTTTCACTTCTTTCACTCTGTACGCGCCCATATTATACCCTCCACAGGAAGGTATATTTACTTTGCCATTACGTTTGTAACGCCAAGAAGGATTCAGACCCTATAAAGTATATATATTCTGAATCAGGATCACATTCTGAATCGATTTAGCCATGTCCGTCTGTCTGTCTGTTGAAAGCACGATAGCGCCCAAAGGAGACGACTTCTTTTTACCGTCGCCAGGTTGGTATTGAAAATGAGCTATGTCGGTCAAGTAGTTCTGGTACCTCCCATACAAAACCACTATTAGACCCACGTCTCTCTCTCTCTCTGTCTGTTGAAAGCACGATAGCGTCCAAACGATTCGACTTAGGGGAATGAAATTTTGTGAGAGGACTTTTTTTAACCGTCGTCAGGTTGGTATTGAAAATTGTCTATGTCGGTAAAGTAGTTCTGCTACCTACCATACAAAACTAATAGTAGACACATACTAACTCGCATGACAAACATTTTGCATGACTTTTATGCAGTGGAGGGCATCAAAGTATCGGCCAGGCCGATGATAACACTTTTACTTGTTTTATCTTGACTTTGCTTCATTCAACTTGCCACTACACAGGCTTGCCAGATAGTGCGATACATATATCGTAAAACGTGCGATATTTTTTTCTATTTTGCGGTATAAAATTTGAATTTGCGGTATATCAATTTTTTTGCAAAAGCTTGCGATATTTCGTTTCATTAATCATCACAACAAAGACCTAAAGTAGAATAGTATCAGAAAAAATCTTACCATTTAAAATTACTGAATAAACCATTATTACTTTGATTTGAGTTCAAATTTTCAAAATATCGGACGCATTGCCGAATTAAATTTTTTAAAGTCAGTTTACTTTGAGTTATCTCTTCTGCCAGCAAGTAATGTTTTGGGTAGGTAGTGGAAAAACTTTTATACATGAACGCAATAGAAACAAAAGCCATTCTAATATTAAATTAAATTTATTCCTATTTAAACATACATCAATATTACTACAGGCTTCATTGAAAGAGGTTCATTGCTCCCGTATTGAGTTTTGTGCGCGTATTGGAAAATAATTTTTTAATTTTAACTTTATTACTAAAGTGTTTTTCATAGAGTATTCCTACGTATTTTAATGATTGTAGTAAATTGAAATATCTGTTAGCTGTAAGTGGCTTGTAGATTAATTAAATAAATAAATCCATATATGAGCATTAAGATGCATTCAAACGAACAAAATTTTCAGCTAAACTAAACTAAACTAAACTAAATCTTAGTGACTCATTCCGCTTTTCCGATCAATGTTATATAAGAGTATTCCGATCGCTACTTGAAAACTCGATAAGTGGTACCAGATAAATAGCGACAAAGCAGATTTGTCCAGTGCTGGATCTAAAACACTCTAAGATTTTAATTTCTTAGCGCTACAGTTGTAGTGCCATCACTGGACAATGTCTTATAAGCAATCACGCAAAAAGGCTTGGCGAATTTTAAAAGTATTTTCGTAGAAGGAGGAAAAGGAGACAATTCTCAACTTTATCTGTACCTAACGGGCTCTCTCAAAAACGTAAACTTAATCCACTAGATACAGATACAGCCATGAGAAGTATCTTAAGTTCAAACGACAAGGGGGGAAAACAATTTCCTAGATTTATGTGACACCACAAGGAACCTAATAAGGGCCTAAGGATTAGGTATACTGCTTTTTGCTGACAGTTTAACCTAACCTAACAAACAACAAAATCTAAATTAACTGACAGCATTTTTTTGTTGTTCTAAGTATTTTGCGGTTTTTTGCAATAAATTTTTTTTGTAATTTTGCGGTTTTTTGCGAAAAATTAAATAAAAATTGCGGTATAGGCTTATAAAAATCTGGCAAGCCTGCCACTACATATTATTATGTTCATAAATCTCAATCAATACAAAAAAAGCATTTAACTGTTTATATGAAATTCTTCTACGAGTATTTTGAGCTATCATTTATCTTTCTACTCCATCCAGAAACTGAGAAACAAAAAGTTAAATATCAGATCTTTATTGATCAAATGCGAAATCAATGCTAAACCAATAAGTTTTTGTTATTGTTCTGCATTGGGGTGGTTGGCGTAAATCGCCAGCCTGGTGTGATGTGGCCTATGTGCGAGTAGGTAGGCTGTACAGTGCATAGCGCTTGGTAGAAAGAATGAGAGTTACTTTGTGTTCGTTAATCGTGCCATATTTTTTACAGCTGTGGTAAAACTTTTAAAGCAATACATACAAAACAAAAATTATCCAAAACCGTGAATTATTTTTCCGGTTAAACGCGAGCGGCGCAAGGCGAGCACGGGTCAACTAGTATTTAATAAAAAAATAAATAAATAGGTGGCGCAACAGGCGGTAGACACCCTAGGCAGGCATAGCTTCTCACAACCATTCGTTTGTGTAAGTTTTCTATTTTTGTGACGAATCGGAGGGACCTACAGTTTTTGCCGAGTCCGAACGGCATTTTCAGGACAGTAATACTCTCAGATGTTTGTCAGACGTTTGCGAGAGGTGGCGCAGTAGAAAAAACTTTAAGATGTAATTTGTGTTTTTCCGGGGATCTATGTTCTAACCTGGCACAGTAGTCCAGCACATTAACTACTGCGCTACTCCGCCCACGAATAATTTGTTGAAGTGAAGTTTAAACTTCCCCTGTAAAACTGGGGATACAAATTTTGGTCGACATTTTGCATACGTGCTATAGATATTCTAGATGGTATTTAAAGCTTAGATTGGCATCATTAATCACTCCAAGGTACTTAATAAATGTTTGAAATGCCCTCCCAATCCCCATACTGAACTTTATCCTTTCGCGGTCTTTTCTGCTCTCACTAAACACTGTTTTGTTGTGACAAACCAACAAATTCTCCGCCACAACTGTTTACAAGTTCTCCACCACGTAACCATCTTGTTTCCAGATGTCACTTCGACCTGCCTTCGCTCTCTTTTATTGACAGCTATGGGGAGCGGACGTCAGTGTACGTGTGGAAAAAGATAAAATTTCATAACCCATTATAATGGAATAGTTCTTTGTCTCTTGCAAACCGGTGGTATGTAGCCCTAAGAGCTGACTTCGTCGCAAAAAAGGGGATTTGCAAACAAAAAGGGGCAATACTAATCTGCCTAAAAATGACAGAAAAAAAAAACGCAAAACGAATTAAATTTGCTAAAGTTAATATGGCTTACGCATATTCTCGTCTCGTTCTACCTTATTGTTGTTCAATGCAACAATGAAAGTTTTTAGCTATAATGGCTAAACTTATGACAATAGGAGAATAGCTAATAGAAAAAGGACGCATACAGATCCCAATTGTGAACTAGTTTGGTGAAGTATTTATTATGTAACATTTCGTGGTGCATACAAAAACGTGTTTTTTTTTTCAAAATGGGAAAATTATCAACGAAATAGGTACAGAAAAGGGGATAATATGGACAATTTTGGAAAAGTGGTATCATTGGGGATAGAAAGAAGAAAAGGGGGAAAATGCAACTTTAGTCGCATAAAGTCAGCCCTGAGCAGCGTTGTTATATGATCTTAATTATCTTATTTTCTAAGATATTGAGGTGGTCTCCAGATGAGAAGATATTAACTCAATTTTAATGCATTTTTTAAGATTTGTAGAATTTTAATAAGATTTGTTAAGATATTGGCTTTGAAATGAAAAATTAATTGAAAAAGAACGCACTTCGAATAAATTTGTCCATTGTTCATATTTGTGGAATTGAAGATACAAATTTTCTTAGATTGCTCATTACAAGTTCAATTAAATTTGCATAGTCTTAGCCCTCAAAATGTGTTGCCAAAAATTAGACGTTTTTTTCTTTTTTGTTCAGAACTGCGCGCGCGCAGCTGCGCTCTGAATGGAGCTCGAGCATTTTGAGCGCGCTTTGAACACATCGTGCTCAGATCGTTCTGATTTGTTAATGAAACAAACTTGAGCACATAGCTGTCATATCGTTATTTATTAATTCTGTTAAAATGGCTCGTCCGCCATTTCAACTATTTAGTTTTTTTCTGTGAAATGCGACTGTAAGCGCGTAATCAGTTTTTTACTCAGCCTGCTCAGTAAATTTATTCTGAGCTCATAAAGCATGCTCTGATCATTCTCTGAACGAAAAAAGAAACACAAATTCAGAGCTCTGAGGTGTCTGAGCTAAAAAAGAAACACGAACAGTTCAGGCTATGCTCTGAACTAAAAAAGAAAAACCCGTATTAATGACATTGATTGTAATTTCGGTTTTTAAATTACATCGATTATCTGCAGTACAGTAGAACTTACAAAGTTAATGGTTAGCGAGCTTTGCACAGCCCCGGAATTGCAGCTCTCCTGAACTCAAAATATTAATGCTTCCCTTTGTCGATTTTGTTGACTTAACGGCGCGCGGTTTAACTATTCCTATCAAATTGTTTCAAATATCGAAATCGGGAAAAAATGTTGATAAAAATCGGTCTGTATTCAAAATAGGTTTACCTTTTACCTATTCATTCATTATGTATCTCGAAAACGGTTTTACGATTTTTATGAAATTTTTCATAGAAATGTAGGGTTCCAATCCAATTTAGTTTTCAAAACCCAATAAATTTAATATAAATTTCAAAAACAGAGCATATCTAAAATACCTTCAAAAACGCTGCACAGGCACACCTAGTTTTTGACTAGAAAATAGGGTATATTTTCAAAATTTCTTTATGTTTATTTAAAACTGGCATTTAAGATGAATTAAAATATGAAATCGAAAGTTGTAAGATCTAGCAAAAATCTTTATAACAACACTGGCCCTGAGCCCTATCCATCTTCGTACACCTCCAACTATTTCTTTTCATCATACCTAAATGATGATCCACAGCAAGGGTCCTAATACCGAACCTGCAGGCACTCTACTCCTTTAATTCCTCAGTTGAATCATACTTTGATACTCTTTTCGCAAATATGTAGATAAGTGATTACAATTTCATGTAGACAGTCCGGTATTTCATTCAACAAATAAAGACAGCTCATACATAATACGTTCCCAATTCGCCAGATTAAACGCCCTTTTATATCCTTTGTTATAATGGCGCAGTGTCAACACCGCCCGCTTGAGCTTGCGATCTCATTATTACCACGTTTATTGTTTCTACTGGTTAAAATTGACTGACAAAACTCCCGAGCCCGACTATAAAACCCTTCGTCATTATATAAAACTGAGTCTAAATCATCACATTACAACAAACAAACAATTTGTTTAAGTACATAACTGCTCAAGCTCATGTGCTTCTTCACTCCAACAGCTATAGGTAGCTACGGCAACGTACAATTTAATTGTCTCTCATGATTAATTCGAAATTAAGCAAAAAATCCCAATTTGAACCCTGTCGTGACTGAACCCCAATAAACCGCCTTCGTTTTGTACAAAACACAAAACAAGCTCAAGTCAAACGGCCAGAGGAGGGAGCACGATACTATAGCCAATTGGCCTGGGTATACGTGATTCCCATTCGAAAATGAAGCGCGACATCATCGCTATACAAACCCCAACACTCAGTCAGCGCTGACATAAAATATAAAACAATTATACGTCGAGAGCGAACAACGAGCATAAATCGAATTTGCCGGCGAAGGTTGGGCCGCAGATTTCCGCCCAAAGATCACAAAGAGCGCCAGCGATCGCTCAGTATCAGAATCATGCGGCGGGAAGTCCGGCGAGCAACCAGAGCGAAGGTGAATCTATAGACAAAGTTGCTATTGCTATTGCTAAAAATATCACAAATACATTTTTTGTTTTGCCTTTTTGTTTACAATTTATGATAATTGTCACAAGCGATGTGCGCGCGTTCGCAAAGCGTTGTCACGCGATAAGAGAAGACCGATAATAGCGAACGAATAAAACAACGAAACCGCTTAATTGTTTTTAATTTGTCCATTTTTGCGAGGCAGCACCGCGGTCACATTACATTCAAATTACACGCCGTGTACTTGGAGTCAGAAAAACAAATTGTTTAATCTCTTACGTTCGACAAACGTCAAGCCACTTGAAGCGCTATACGACCCAGCGATACGTATACATGCACTGTGACAGTCAGTGGTGGGACTTACATAATGTGTAACAATTACTTATCCACTTCACTGGTATATCTACGGCAAAATCGCTGACTCACTGTCTGACTGGCGCATTATGTGTTGCGCGCCTTAAAGATGGATTGACAAGCTGACAGACCAACTGACAGATATCTGTCATTAGCATTATGGGCCGAAGTGGATAAATTGTGTGACATTTGAGCGCGCAGTTGCATTTCGCAAATGCGAAAACCAAATTGAAAACGAGAATGAAATCAATCATGGTATAGAGTTGGCCAATTGACGTATTGCTGTGTGGACAACAAACCACCCACCCACCTACCCAATCTTCGCACAGAGTTTGCTATTTTGACAGTCATCGTGGCGGTTACGTCTGTCAGTTTTTTGCATTGGAAAATGATTTTATCAGATCGTCGATTGATTGATGTGGAGGAGGGCGGCGGCGGCGAGCGGCAGGATGCGAACGAAGAGAGAGGCGACTTTATGGAAACCTTCGGTCGGCTTAAGATTTAGCAAAGCAATCCATCGTCTTAGGGGTTTCGAATTGCAATTGGTCATGAGCATGATGTGTTATTTGCTGCATAGATTGAGTTGCAGAACGGCGGCGATGCAGTTACGTATTCAAAAGAGATACTAATCTTCGACGATGATGAGGTCATTATAATAATGTTTCTGTTTATACTACCGAAGAATGAATGTGAAACAATGTTGGTGACTGCTGATGGAATTGATCGTTTGAAAGTCATGTGAATGGCTAGCATGTATGGAAAGGTCAATATATGGCCATATGACAAATTAGATCTTTTGTGTGGTTATTATGGTGTCGTTGGCAACCTTAGTCAAGCAAAGACGGCGAGTCCTTGAAATTGTTGCTTACTGGACATTTTTACTGAATGGGAATAATTTTTTATAAATGCTGATGAAACATATCGTCATAGCTATCGTGTCATCAATATGATATGAGTGAGTCTAAGCAGTCTTATAAGTTGTATTTGCATCATTTACAGTCAGTGGTTATTAACTTACTCCACTCTAAACAAAGATCTATCTGAAAGGATCGCAGCGAGCTTTTGTAGCGCTGTTTAGAATGACCTAGAATTTAAAGGCTTCCTTCTGACATTAAGCTTAAATGAATCTATCTCATTAGAGCTATTGTTAACAAATTCCCAAAGCACCAGACACATGGACTCAGGATTATGAACTTGGTCTAACCATTTCATCGTGGGTTCTACCTAGAGGACGCCTACCCGATGGTACGGATTCCATAGCACGTCGTGGAATCCTGGTCGGGGACATACGTTTAACATGACCAAACCACCGAAGCATGGATCGCTCCGTCCGGAGAAGTTGCTGCTCGACATTGAGTTCCTCACGTATTCTGGTATTTCAGATGCGATCTCTACGGCTCACACCAGCAATACTACGGAGAAATCTCATTTCGGCAGTTTGTAGCCGTGATTTTATTCTCTAGGTCATTACCCAAACCTTATGACCATAGGTAAGAGTTGGAACAAACACCGAATTAAAGACTGAAAACTGAGCTTTGACACCAAAGTCAGTCCTCCTAATAACAGAGAATGACCAAGCTGTCTCAAAATTGCCCCAGACTGACTAATCCTATAGGAAAACTCGGTATTGCTCCTTCCATCACTCGTGAATAAGACCCCGAGATACTTAAACTTCTCCACCTGTTTCAATGGGACTCCACTAACATGCAGAGTGCATTGAAAAGGCGTTCTGGAGATGACCATCACTTCAGATTTGTTCACATTTACCTTCATCTCAGCTACAAACCGATCGAGTGCGCGCTGAAGTTCAGTCTGAGAGGACCCAAGGATGACCAAGTCATCAGCGAAGAGCAAATGACTTATCCTCAGATCTCCCAATTCGAAACGTTCTTCGCCAAGACTGTGCTGTAACAGTAAGTAATGAAAAGGAGAGGAGACAAGACGCACCCCTGACGAAGTCCAACGCCCACGGTGAAAGGTATTGATTTAACGCCGTTTACCCGAACACAGCTTTTACAGTTTGTGTAAAGAAATGGAATTGCTCTCAGGAGAGAACCGTCAATTTCATACTCCTGCAATAAACTCCAGAGTTTACCTCGAGGGACTCGGTCATATGCTTTCTCCAAATCTACGAAGTATGCGTAAATAGGTGCAGCATACTCCCAAGCCTTCTCAAGTACCATTCTGAGAGTGAATAACTGGTCGGTTGTGCTTCTGCCGGGACGAAAGCCGCACTGCTCATCTCCTAATCGTGCCTCGACCACAGCTCTGCAACGCGTTTCCAGCACCTTGGGAAAGACTTTTCCGGGGAGACTTCAAAGTGATATACCCCTGTAATTGGAGCAATCCCTTTTAATCCCTTTCTTGAAAAGGGGCACAATCACCCCAATCTGCCAATCGCTGGGAGTTTCGCCGCATTCCCATGCCACTTTAATGACACGAGAGAGCCATTTGACTCCCTCTTCACCTAAGGCCATGAGTATTTCTGGCTGGATATTATCCACTGCGGCAGATTTGCCAGCTTTTCGCGATTTGATCGCAAAAGTGACTTCTTCTACCGTGGGCTTATTTTCCGCCTGGGCTTATTTTCCGCCCTACTAATCGATGGTTCTGGCATCCTCATGCCCTGGATTGGATTCAGCAATTCCGAAAAGTGCTCGCTCCTTTCAAGATTGTTCTTCTGCTGCCTTAACAGCCAATTTGCAAGTTCTTCGCGCCTCAATGTACCGGTTTCAAGACGGTGAATCCCTCAAGTGAATCCACACCTTGAAAGTCTTCTTCTGATGGCTTCTTAAACTCCGGGCATTTTAAACCACGTAGTATATGGTACATAGCGCATACACACTCTGACCACCATAATGATTTGCGAAACCATTGATATGGGAAGCTCGTAGCCGTTTCGGGTTAAACTTGAATAATCCTAGGCCCATGGTACCTATGTCATGGAATAATCATTGCCGCCATTGATTTTGACATTTCACACGTATTCACAGACGGGGGAATTAATTCCGGGGAAAATCGGGTAGGTGCACGAAAGTTGGCGGTCTGGTTCTAGTTCTATGGGTTGTGCGCGAGAGTGCAAAAAGTTTCTCAATTCAGCCGTTCTGCATATAATTGTAGGTCGATTGCATCACAAAAATAAAAATTCACACAAACTAAAAACTCGCTTCTTATATGCCTATAGTGCCCATGTAACGGGCCAACATAGGCGCCAACTGTACCTATTTAATTTTTTGGGATTGCATCGAGAGCACAGTAAACTTCTTAATCCATTTGTACATAGTTCCTGATATCTTCTCATTTTGTTCTTCCGCGAAGGCTTTTGGCGAATCGTCTGTCGGCATTTTCTTGAATTTCAACAATTTCACACAAAACATCAAAAATGTATCGCCTTTAGTTAAAATTTTATAAAATTTCGTCACAATTAAGCGGAATAGAAGCTAGATCAAAAATGTACTCCAATAAACCAATACCATAGCTAAAATGTCTCTAGAATTGTAAGGGGTTGGTGATGAAATCTGCCTTTTCCAAAATCCCTTTTCCAAAATCCCCTATGCTGAAATAGTGAAATCCCTTACTCCAAAAGACCCTAAGAGAAAATCCGTAGGGCAAAATCCCCCATTTTTAGATTTGGTGGTATTAATTCTGTCACCAGGACGTGAGTGACGCCAGAGAGATACGTATTATGAGTCAAACTGCCACCTGCAACCCAATTGCTTGTGTCACTGTAGGATTTGGAGTAGGTGCAATGTTGGGTTAGTTTGCTTGTGGGAGATTTTGGCGTAGGGGATTTCACCCCGGGAGATTTTGGAAAAAGTAAAGAAAAAAAATGAGAGTTATGTCCAATTAGGGATTTTGGAAAGGGGGGTGACGTTGTAAGTGTAGAAGGCACTCTGCGATAGAGTTACGCACTTTACACTCTTTTCTTTTCACACAATCATTAATTGTAATGCCTGCATCTGAAATTAAACTCATACCACCTACTTCAACACACTGTTGCACAAATATTTACCGCGAAAGAAATTAGATTTGGTGGATTTAATGAACACTAAATTCCCGAAATGAAATTTAACGAATTGCAGCCACCACTGCACCTAAGCGAAACGACTAACTTGCGGCTGTCAATTAGCCACAGAGTATTAATTATGTGCAACCGGTAGCACTTTGGATGCTTCCAATGGCTAGTCAGCTGAGGGGTTGGGTTATTCTGGGTTTGGGTCAAAGCGTTGGAAAACTTACTTGATCAAGATGGGCGCCACAGAATTTTTCTCCTGGAATTCTGAAACCAAAATAAGTTGAAGAGCGGATTCCCGCAGATCTAAAAAATAATACCCTGAAAATGACTCCAAATAAAACGAGATATTTCAACACGTTATAAAGCTCCGTTGGAGCGCGGTCCTTTATTTACTTGTGGGAATATTCCCAAACGAAAGTATTGTTGTTAATTTATGTAAGTATGTTCGGCGACAAGATTTCTTGTTAAAACTGCTTTACAGCGGTTGGACCGTTTGAAATGGCCGGCTATCGCGTCGTCTGAAACGTTATGTATATAATATCTAACGGGTCGCGTGTCCCGCTTTATCGGGAAAAATTTACGGAACGAGAGCCTACCGAAACTCAATTTGCAAAAAAAGCCTAACCAAACGAAATTTTCTGATTTACACTGTACTTATCTGTTCTTGTGTCCAACACCTGTCGGATTCCTTCCCTTTTTGTGCGGTGTCCTTTCTGACACTTTCTCCCAGTCTTCTGTCCACTTCCTTTTTTTTCCTCTTATCCCTTCCTTCTTTCTTTCCTCACTTCTGCTATTTTCTCACTTATTTCACTCTACTCTACTACTTTACTTTACTGATTACTTTTCTAATATCACTCCACGATCTACTTGCGTTTTTCCAAAAATTTCAGATTGCTGTTCGCAATATCAAATCAAAAGACAAAAAAACTTCTCAAAACACCTACTCAAAAGCTGGTTCGCCAAGAAGTGACGTCCAGGTTTTTGCCATCATTCGAAGTCGCTCAGCTTCCTCACTTACACACTCTCATTCATTCGCTGGTATTTGGCCCAACGGCGGGTTTTAGTTGGCATTCAGCAATCTAGTGCTTGATATGCCCCCGCATCCGTATACCACCACATTCATACAGGTTAGTGGGTTGAACGGTCCTTTGTTGCGACACCGTGTTATGTTACACAAATGCGCTGCCGTCACCCACTAATTCTCTCACTCTCTCAAGCACACCTTCCACTGTACTGGAATTCGCCCGTGGGGGATCCTTCCAGTATTTTGGAATTAACCGGCCGACTTCGAATATGATCTATGTACAGAGTAATCACTCTCATTATGTATAATTTTTGACATTTATCCACAACGAAAATAGTTCGTGGAGGACAAGTTGCGGCGGCAATTTTCCCCACGTAAGCTAAAATGAAAATTTGTTTATGAAAATGAATAGAAAGAAGGAAAAGTTAATTGTGGATGAAGATAACTCTACCCTTAGACCAGTACCCTTGCTGGTACGTGATAAACCCCAAACTATTTGTGTGGATTAGGAAGGAATCCACAGCTGTTGTGTGTTTACGTTTTTTTTTTGTTGTTCGCGAATAGTTAATCTGTTTCGGTGGGCTCTCGCGCAGATTTGGGGGTTGGGACTTGCAGATAGCAGGCCAATCCTTACAAATTTTATTGATTTAGGGTGGGCTCGCAGCCATGAAGAGTGATCGCAGCATTTTGGTTGTCTTGTGTTTGGTTGTAGTGCAGATCGCTTTGTTTACTTTTGTTGCTTGTCTAGTGTCGCCTTTGGATTTGTGTTGTTGTGGTGTTGTATATTGGGTCGTGTGCCCCTTTTGGATACGGTGATGCTGCGATCGTCGACGATTATTGTGTTTCGGTGTTTCATGTTTTATTGTTCTCGTCCTTAGTGTTCTCACGCACGATTGGTGTGGGTGATTTGTGTTATTATCACGCACTCTTCCGTGCGGGTTGTTTTGAGAGGGTGCGTTAATACTTGGCCGTCCGCCCACACTCCCCTGTTGCTCCTTCGTTGCTCCAACGTCGGGGCTTTGATGTAGGGATCGTCTTCCCTATGCCCATCGATCTTGACTCACTACCGTTATGGTGGTAGTTCGGATTTAGTGTTTAATGTTGACGAGTGTCTTTTGCTCGGCCGTCCGCCTACACTCTTCGCATAGACATGGTATTTTGTATGTCTATTCATCCCGCGTTGGAGTGTTGCCTAAGGGGATCGTCCTCCCCCCACTCTTTGTAGCTTCCGACCGCCTGTCGGTATTGATAGTGTCGGTGGGAGTCTCCTGACGGCCTGTCAGGCTCACCACCCGACTGTACCTCGGTGATTATCGACGGTTACGAGTCTCCCTTCCGTCCGAAGGGCTACGTAACCGGATTCTCCTTACAGTGCCACTCAGACCGTCCGTCTGGTGGCTTGTGACCGACCTGTCACACTCGACGACCTGTGTGGTGGCACCTTTAAGGCTCCAAGGAGGTGGTCCGGAGGCTGATGGGAGCCTCGGATGCCCGTCCACTTCCTCGGACCTTAGATGCTCAGCCAAAGTAAAAGAGGGACCAAGGGTAAGGAAGAGAGGGAAAGAGAGCAGACCTTGTTGCGCTAAATTTTAACGCAACAAACCCCACCCTCACCTCCTAGGAAATGGGCTTGGTTTTCGAAGAAACCCAAACCATTTCCCGAGGTCTAGGAAAACGCCACAACATAGGAAAGACATTCCCATCATTGGCCAAAACTGCCGGTCTAGATTAAAGAAATTCAAAAAACAAAAGCAAAAAAAATTAACTACTCTATTCTACTGGGACTTCTAGACTAAGAGGCATCGTGATAAGGCTTAAGATCCTTCACGTGCCATGTTCCACGGTCCTTGCCGTTTTCATCCGTGAGCGTGTATGTCCAAGGTGACACCCGCTTTCTTATCCTGAAGGGACCAATGAATTTGGGAGCTAACTTTGCTGCATAGTAGTTAGCAGCATCTGATAGCGCGAAATTTCGGCGCCATACTAACTCGTTCGGGAAATACTGGGTATCTCGCCGTCGGAGATTGTAGGCTTTCGCGGACTTCTTGGCGGCAGCTGCTAACTTCCTACCAATATCTAGCCTAAGCTCCCTAAATCGATGTTCTATTTCATCGGTATTAATCTCTCCACTATCGGGTTCTATGTTCCTAACCTCTACATCTAAATCCATGTCGTTAGAAGAGTTCTCTCTTCTGGCTAAATCTACGTCGCTATTCTCAGAGTGACGATATGCAGCCGTCTCTCTGCCATAAGTCACCATGTCCCTCCCGAAATTTGCATAGTACGGCGAAACCCCTAATACTTCGTGCTGTGATGTGCGTATGGCACACGCTACCTTCGCTAATTGCGAGTCCCAACTTCTATGATTCTCTGAGACGTATGCTCTCAGAGTTGTTTTTATTATTTGATTTATCCTCTCCGCTGGATTAGCCTGCGGGTGATAATGAGCAGTATATTGTAGTCGTGACGCGTACGCCTGGCAAAGCGCTTGCAATTCCTTACTGCGGAATTGGGGACCGTTGTCACAGACGATCACCGATGGGATGCCAAATAGAAGAAATACATTGTCCTCTAGTTCCTTACAAACTGCCTTTGCGGTGGCAGACCTTAACGCGAATAGTAACGGGAATTTTGTAAAGTAATCTACGACAGTCAAGATATAAATGAATCCTCTACTGGACTTGGGAAGGGGTCCTATCAGGTCTACACAGATCATTTCCCAAGGCCTCGAAATCCCTACTCTCTCCTTCATGAGACCAGCAGGTCTCTCATTCACCGGCTTCACTTGTTGGCAAACTTTACAACTCCTAACATATTTAGTAACATCTTTCCTCATTTTCGGCCAATAATATTTGCCCCCTATTCTAGCAAAAGTTTTTCTTACTCCCATGTGTCCTGCCAAAGGGTTATCGTGACATTCACGTAAAATTGCTAATCTATCTGCTTTCCCTACTACTAACTTCCACTCATCGTTATTTTCGTGGACCACTACATGGCTGTTCTTCACAAACTTGAATAGACGGCCATTATCTACTCTCCACGCTGGATATTCCAAAGGATTCGACTCTACTACAGAAATCATCTTCGCCACCCAAGGGTCCAAATCCGCATCTGAGATTTCGGCTACTACCGGAACCCCCCGCGATAACATATCTGGGACGACATGTTCCTTCCCCTTACGGTGTATTATTTCAAAATCGAATTGTTGGAGCCTCACCGCCCAGCGCGCTAGTCTACCCGACGGATCCTTAAGGTTGCTAAGCCAAACCAACGAATAGTGATCCGTTACTACCGTAAATCGAACACCTTCAATGTACGGTCGTAACTTCTCAATCGCCCAAAGTACCGCTAGACACTCCTTCTCGGTCGTCGAGTAGTTTCTCTCACATCGATTGAGAGACCTACTTAAATAGCAAACTACTTTTTCACCTTCCTCAAACTCCTGCGATAATACGGCTCCGATTCCAAAATCTGACGCGTCGGTTTGCACCACAAAAGGTCGCTGAAAATCCGGACATGTCAAGATCGGTGCCGTTATTAAACACTCCTTCGCCTTTCGAAAACTTTCCTCACATTCACCTGACCAACTAAACTTCCTACTCTTCTTTAACAAATCTGTTAAAGGCCTAACTAAAGTGGCGAAGTTTGGCACAAAACGTCTGTACCACGATATTGTCCCTATAAAACTCCTAACTTCCTTCACGTTCTTTGGTGCAGGAATCCTAACCATGCTTTCCACCTTTTCCGGATCAACGTGTAACCCGTTCCTATCAACGACGTAACCTAGAAACTTTAAAGATGGCCTACAAAAGTTGCATTTTTCCCTACTAACCTTCAACCCGGCCTCACACAACCGTTTAAAGACCTCTTCCAGTATTTTGAGGTGTTGTTCGAATGAATTTGTGACGATGATAATATCGTCTAAGTACACGAATACGTGTGGCTCGAGATCGGCACCCAAAACGTTGTCGATAAACCTTTGCCACGTCGCAGGTGCATTATGTAAGCCAAAAGGCATTCTTTTAAACTGGAAAAGACCTCTATTAGGGACCGTAAAGGCTGTGAGCGGGCGTGATCCCTCTTCCACTGGGATCTGCCAATAGGCCGACTTTATATCCAACGACGTCAAAAACTTCGCATCTCGAAGCTTGTCTAGGGTCGTTGAGATGTACGGGAGTGGATAAGCATCCCTATCTGTAACCTTATTTAATTTCCTGTAGTCGACACAGAACCTAAAAGAGCCATCCTTTTTCTTAATAAGGACTATTGGGGAGGCCCACGGGCTGTTCGACTTCTCGATAACGCCCGCATCTATCATCTCCTGAAGTTCTTTGTCTATGTGTCCCTGCATTGCCGGTGAAACCGGGTAATATCTCTGCTTAATAGGTTCTGCCGACGTCCTGATCCTATGTTCTACCAGTTGTGTACATCCTAAGCCCTCTGGCATATCTTCAAAAAGTTTGTTGACCAACATATCCAATTTTCCTAATTCGTCAACGTCCAACTCAGATTTTTCCCTAATGGCGGAGATAGAGCCAACCACCTGTTGACTCGAAAAGTTCCACACACCTGATCTCAAATCCGGGACTACGCCCGTCAGTGCCCAGAAATCTGCACCTAAAATCATGACGTGTGGTAGAGCTGGTATTACTAAACACTCTAAAAATACGGACTTTTCCTGTACAACAATTGGTAGAGATACTACTCCTAAAACTTCGATTCCTGCTCCATCTGCTAAAGCTACTGATTGAATGTTTCCTTTCCCTAAAGCTAATCCTAAATCCTTTAAAATGTTCCAGCCATCCCTACATATAATTGTGCGAGAAGCGCCTGAATCTAAAAGACCTAAGAATCTAATCCCATAAATTGTTACGCCTAAATAAGGTCTCCTATCCTCACCGTTTGCCTCCAAAGTGAATCCTAAATGAATTTGAGAACCTATCAACTGGTCACCAGCAGGCGACCTAACTAATTCCGACGGCCCTCTTGGCCTGCTGGCCCAAGAGTCCGCTGTGCGTTTCCCGCACATCGACGACAGTCTCTACGCGAAGTCCCTACAGCGCCACATCCGTAGCAACGCCTAGGAGCAGAACACCTATTTGCGAAATGGCCTTCACCATCGCAATTATAACACCTCATTGGTTGACGACGCTGTTGGTTACTTTGAGTAACAACCGAAACTCTGGGTTCTTCTGTGCCGACATAAGCCAAGTCCGGCTCCAGAAGATGCCTTCCGCGATTTGTTGGAGGGGGAGCAAATGTTTCCACATTTGCCCTGACCATTTCCAACTTCCTTCCCAGCGCCACCAAATCGTTGACACATTTAGGTTCTGCTAAACCCAATTGCGTCTGATAAAATGGCGCTAGATTCCGTTGTAAAATCGACAACTTCCTGTTTTCCGATATGGGATCAGAAAGTCTGCCGAACATATTTTGCATTGTAGCAACATATACGCCAATAGACTCTTCCTTCCCTTGGGTACGACGCCTGATTTCCTCTAGTAAGAGGTCATCATAGTTAGGAGGGAGGAACTCAAGTTTTAGTTCTCTTACCAACTCCTGCCAAGAACAGACCGAACGCCTAATCGCCCTATACCAAAGAAGAGCTTTCCCATCAAAAAGTTCAACTGCCGACCTAAATAGTTGTGGAACTGATACTCCCCTTGCCTCTCGTAATTCTTCCACACGCTCCAAGAAAGAATTAACGGAAGCCCCGCATCTTTCCCCTGAAAACTTTAAACCCCACTTGCCTAAGTTTTCGTAGCGCTCATAGACTGTAGGTTGAGCTATTTGCTCAATCACGTTTGCGTGAGAAGCCGCTTCTCTAACAAGAGCAGAAGTCGTTGGTGGTGAACAATCTCTGACCATTTGTGGTCGTTGTTCCACTCGCGATGATTGTTGTTGTTGTTGTTGCTGTTGTTGATCCTGTTTCTGCTTTGGTTCAACATCGCTATCTACTTCTT
This sequence comes from Cheilosia soror, assembly GCA_949372485.1. Taxonomy (NCBI): domain Eukaryota; kingdom Metazoa; phylum Arthropoda; class Insecta; order Diptera; family Syrphidae; genus Cheilosia; species Cheilosia soror. The sequence goes on along the minus strand of OX443561.1, from coordinate 30,486,687 downwards.
CCTCATCGTCCTCATCTGACGTGAGTTTACCTAATGCAGATATTAAATCGTTTCTGAGCTGAAGTTTCTCTTCTAGCTCTTCATTCCCCTCTGGTTTAGCCCTATCAATCCTACCCAAGGCCCACTCAATCTTCGTAAGAATCTTCAAGTATTCCTTAGACTTAGGATCGCTTGGAGACTCTTTCAGAAGATCGCCTATTTCTACAAGTTTGGCCTTAACGGCTTCCCGATCTTGTTCAAAAGTAAACGGATAATCCGTCATCCCTGTTCCTAACGAACCCCGACGTTCCAATAATCGTGTTGCCCTTAAAGACTTCCGCATGTCGCTAACTGTACCTATCGGAAGGCCATGGGCTTCCATTTCATAGGACAACTCCTCCGCCGAAAGTCGGTTTATTTCCATTTTACTAAATAACTAATTAAAATATAACTTTCAGAATTTAAAAAAAAATCTAGGGAAATCGAAATGAAAATGAGTTACAAAAAAAAACGATTGAAAACAACGATGTATACTAAAAAGAAACAAAAATTAATCCAGCTTTTGCGAATTCCAAAGCTATTTATTTCACACCAAAATGGTATATTATTTATATAGGTACACTGAAAAAATTATTCTTCGTAATGGTACGAATTTCGTTACGTTAACTTGTTTTTCGTTGATTCAATGAAAAATTCGTTGTCTCAACGAAAAATTTCATAAAAAGTATTTGTTGTTTGATGAATCTTTCGTTGGTTCAATGAAAGTTGATTCGTTAATTTTTTTCCTCTACGCCAAATTGATGAAATTATTTTAACGTAAGCTTTCGTAATTTAATGAACTTTGAACCAACGAATAAAATTTGTAAAATAATGAAAACCGTCATTCCTTAATGTAAATTTCATTAACCCAAAGAAAAATTTCATTAAATAACAAATACTTTCGTTGATTAATGTAGGAAACGTTAATCAACGCATTATTAATAAAAGAACGCTCATCACGCCAACAAACAGTTTCGTTCAATGATGAAAATGTTTCATAGTTTAATGTAAAATTACATTACCCAACGAAGGATTTATTAATCTATTATCAAAATGCGTAGATTAACGATTAAAACGTTAAACAACGCATGATTTATAAAAAAAACGTTTGCCAAACCAACGAACTGTTTCGTTTAACTATGAATACTTTTCATAGCTTTACGTAAATTGTTATTACCCAACGAAATATTAATTAACTAATGAACAAGATCCGTAAATTAACGTTTAAAACGTTTAACAACGCATGATTAATAAAATTTATATAAACAAATCACAAGCTAGGAACATATCACTACCTAGTGAATGTTCAAAACAAAAACCATGTCGATTTAGGTATTTCATGTTCCACCAAATTCATTAAAATTGACACCAACTAAAGGATATTTATAAAAAAATATATGAGTGGTTTTTAACCGTCGTATAACACGAATCACTCACAATAATCATGTAGCGCTCTTTTCTCTCTTAGCGGTATTTTTGTAAATACCTAAATTTTGTTTCCCAGAACCCTAATCTAATAGGTACTATACTGCTACATAAAACAAGTAAAAGTGTTATCATCGGCCTGGCCGATGCTTTGATACCTCCACTGCTCATGCTAAATGTTTGCCATGCGAGTTAAGCTACGAGTACACGACATACGCTTGCCACTCTGACGTCACGATAATTACTCGACATATTGTAGAATATGTCACGTTTTATTATATTGTGGCATGTGCGAAAAGTATGCCGAGTACACGGCATGCACGTTTTGTATCAAAGTTGGCATATTCGTATGTCGACGGTGACTGGCATGTGTTTTGCCGCCCCGGAGATGCATGTAATATGTTGTAATATGTAAGGTGTTGAACAAAAATATTATTTAACTAATATTAAAGCGTCAGTAAATGTCACGCACTTCCATCGCTATTGGCTATTTCGGAGAGCAAAAAATCGCCTCAATTGAAGATTTCTTAGACGTTTTTTAATCCATTGACATTGTAGCCATCGTTTGATAGAATTTGTTACGTTATGGCTTGAGAGAAAGAAGACGAACCATATTTTGGGATATATACTATATTTATTTCGAAATGTCACCAGAAAGTCATAAAATATAAAAAATTTGATTGTTTTTTTCGCTTGGAAAAATTAAGATTTTAGGGCTTTCTGGTGACATTTCGAAATGAATATAGTATATATCCCAAAATATGGTTCGTCTTCGTTCTATCAAGTCATAAAGTAACAAATTCCATCAAAGGATGGCTACGATGTCAATGGATTAAAAAACGTCCAAAAAATCTTCAATTCAAACGATTTTTTTTATTCTCCGAAATGTACATGCCATTCTGAGTCGGACATATGGGTGACACGCATGCCAACATATGTTAGCGTCAATAATATGCCGAGTACACGACATGCACCCTTTTATGACATATTCTGACGTATTTAGGTTTTTCCAAATTTGCAAAATCGCTTCCACATTTGGGCAAAATATGATTCAAAACTATTGCGGGAGCACTAACTCCTGGTCAACTAATGTCGATTTCCATTGGGCTTTTGCCGTTTTGCTCTCAGATCTCAGATTTTTCCTGCCCCAATGGAACATGAAATGAGATTACTTTTTTTGCATTTGCGTTGGTGTGTTGACAGTCAGCTATTTTTTTTATTGTAATTTTTGTTTACAAATGTCTCTTGTTTTGGTATTGGTAAAAGTATGTGTGAATCGAGATTCGCAAAAGTGATCAAAATCTTAAATAAAGTGCTTTTTTCCCTCAAATGGAAAACGAATTTGACAGACAGCTGATTTCTAGAGCAGAAAAACTGGTCTGAAACTGGAAAAAGTGATTTTTATTGCCCAATGGAAATCGACATTAAAAGCTTATGAAAAGGTTGTAAATGTACTCGCTTTTTGATAATACCAACAAAAAACACTTTCAATAAATGTAAACTTATTTTCATCAAAATATACAACAGAGAGCTTAAAACAGTAAAGTATGTACCAGGGAAATTACAATAAATAGTCTTTGCTGTATTTTTCAAGACTCATATCATAACACGAATTTCTGCTAAATATTTACAATTACTTATTATATGTAACTATACCTAAGATGTCATGTCAAATTTATATCGGCAGTTTCATTTAATACTACCTAACAGTATAAAAATGTAAGTAACCCATTAATATAAAATCGTAAACTGTTTTTAATACAATGTGAACCCCGCACAACTAAAAATGTCAACATCTACCGAACACAGCTCCAACCCACCATGAATATTGAACATCACCAGCCAGTGTTGCCAGTTTGACTGTTTTCCAGTCAAATTTGACTGGATTTTTTCGGTTTTGACTGGAAAAAAAATCAAATCCAGTCGACTGTTTTTTTGACTGGAGTTTTTCCCTAAAAAAAAAATTAAAATAAATTGCACCTCCAATGTAAACCTAGTGTATATGAGATTCGCGCAGTGCAATGAAATGAACACACCCATTTTCCGCAAGCCGCTGAAAGTCAAATTGAATCTAGTATTTCTTGCAGTTTGCGCAGCGTTTCTTGAGAATTTTGAATGATTGCCTTTGCATTTAATTCGGTTTGTTGTATGTTGTTTATTTTTTGAGTTATGACTGCTGTGTATTCCAGATTTTAGAAACAACAAATAAACACAACTCTATTTTGACCATTAGAAATACCTAATTTGCGAGATAAAAAAAATGTTGTACACATTTTGAAATACTTGAAGAAGTTATACAAAAAGTTGGAAAGGCTACTACCTATATATCAAAATATAAAGGGTGGGCCAAATACAAGTTTCTTTTTAAAAATGCAATAAAATGAACAAAATAAAATTGTTCCCATGTATAATGGCTTTATTAGTAAGAGCAAACATTCCCATTAATTACGGAATACAACGTCGTTCAAGTTGCTGCCTCGGCTGGCTTCGCAGTAGCGTATTCTGTCACTCCAATTGTCCAAGACATTGTTGGTGGTTTCGGGCTGTAGCTCACGGATTGCTTGGATGATATTGGCCTTAAGTGTTTGAATCGTTTCCGAATTTTCCGAAGTCCAAAGGAGTCAAATCGCAGCTCCGAGGAGGCCAATTGACATCGCCAAGACGGCTGATAACACGTTTTGGAAGTTGGTGCAAAAGATCGATTGTGGCGTGGGCTGTGTGGCATGGCGTGCAATGCTGCATGAACCAGAGGACGTCCAAATCCATGTCTTCAATTCCAGTAAAAAAAAAGTCGGTTAACATGGCTCTGTAACGCCCACCGTTGACCAAAACTTTGTTCCCAGCCTCATTGTCGGAGAAAAATGGTTTAAACTGTCAATCTCTGTGACATTGTCGTCTGTCTCCCATACAAAGTCACACGAACTTTTTGCACAAACTTGCGTACAGCAGGCGCGGTGAGTGCTTCATTTCGGCCGAAACTTCTAAAAAAACGCACACCTATTTTTGTTTTCGAAAAAATAGCTGTTTACATTTTCGACTGTTTTTTTGACTGAAATTTTTTGTTTTTAATGTTTGACTGTTTCTTTTGACTGGATTCGGAGAGAAAAAATCCAGTCAAACAGTCAAATTTGACTGGATTTTAACATTTTCGCCTGGCAACACTATCACCAGCCGCTGCAACTCACGATCAGCCATGTTTTTTAATCTTCGCCTTCTCTGCTTCGCGCCCATATGCTAAATTAACAAAAGAATTCATTCAATAATGTAAAAAGTAAGCGTCCTTTTATCATTTCGACGAAAGATTTAATTTAATTATGTAAACTATTCGTAACTTTATGAAAAAAAAACGTTCAGCCAACGTAAAATTTAATAAAGGTACGAATAGTTTACATAATCAAATTAAATCTTTCGTCGAAACAATAAAAAGACGCGTACTTTTTACATTTTGTGCAGACGTTGTCCGAGTGTCCGACCATAACGACCATACGAGTCTCGCGCGTGTTTTTAGTGTGAAAAATAAATAAAAAAACTAGAAAATCTAAGAAAAGTGACGGTATTAATCCAATAATTAAAAAAAAGGAAATCCTCTGCTTCGCGTCCATGGATAAATTAACAAAAGATTTCATTCAATATTGTAAAAAGTAAGCGTTCTTTTATTGTTTCGACGAAAGATTTAATTTGATTATGTAAACTATTCGTACCTTTATTAAATTTTCCGTTGGCTGAACGTTTTTTTTTCATAAAGTTACGAATAGTTTACATAATTAAATTAAATCTTTCGTCGAAACAATAAAAGGACGCTTACTTTTCACATTATTCAATGAAATCCGAGTTAGACCAGACGTGTCTCGTGAGTGCAAAATAAATAGAAAAACTAAAAAAATCAAGGAAAATTGGTGACTTGCAAAATCTAAAGGAAAATCAAAGGAGGAAAGTCGCTGCCGAAAATAAGAAAGCCTGGAAGTAAACAAGTAAGTCATAACATTTATATTATATTCTTAATTTTAGAGTACCTACAGTAAACTCTCATTGAGCTCAAAGATTTACTCTGCTGAAAAGGTAACTACATTAAGTCGACTTAAATGAATTTTTAACTGTTTTGCGCATTCGATTCTCCAATTCAATATACGCGTAGTTGTATTCTTCGTATACTATTTGCATAGTCGATAAAAATGCGTATCAGTATTTGGTAATTATTCCCAATAAGAATATATTATACAGTCGAAACCGGATAATCGCATAGCACCACTATCCTCAAGCGAAGCCAGTTTTAGTTGTCTATTTTGTAGGTATAACTTTTCTGGCAAAAATTATTTTATTCGGACATGGCCCAAAATCACTTAAGCAATATCGTCGGTTAACAAGCCAAAAGCACTAAGTCAAATAACATAGTTTTGAGTTAATCAATATTTAAGATTATTTTTCTTGTGAAAATTCAATAATGGCTTTTATTTGTCAATGAATCCCATTAAATACAAAATTGACAATATGACATTTGTTTCCAATTGCTTTTTTTTTTCGTTTTTGACAAACCAATATGATAATTATTTGTGCAGAAGCAAAAAATGAGCTGACTTAGTGCGTTTTGCCTGCAACGAATTCTCCGGTAAATCGCACTAAGTCAACTTGTGCGTTCTTTCAGTATTAAGTACCACCATCTGTCCTGCTTGTGGAGAGGACGACGATACAGCGGAACACTTCCTCTGTAGTTGTCCTGCCTTTGCTCGCATCAGGTGGCGGATCTTTGGGGCTGACGTGGTGAGTGCCGAACATATAAGCTCTTAGTCTCTGAAGCTCCTTCTCATCTTTCGAAAGACGGGAAAACTCAGTATAGTAATGTAAGGTGTCTGTTTGGCAGTACAATGGACCAGTAGTTGTGTCTGAGTGCTCCATCGGATAGTAGCAGCCTCCGACAAAAAAAAAAGTATGTTTTAATTATCTGAGCAAAAGCAAAAAATGAGCTGACTTAGTGCATTTTCCCTGCAACGATTTCTCCGGTAAATCGCACTAAGTCAACTTTCTGCGTTCTTCCAGTATTAAGAATGTTTTTTTCTGACTTCGTGCAAAGTGGAACCCTAATAGGTAATTCATTAAGGTTAGGGTGTCTAATATGACTTAGTGTGTTATTTCACTACATAGATATCATCGTTCTGAACCGTTTTGCATTTCAAAATATGACTTAGTGCATTTGGCTTGTAAACCAACGATATGCGCGCTTACTTTTTACATTTTGTGCGTATGATTTGTGTGAAAAATAATTAGAAAAACTAGAAAAAATCAAGGAAAAGTGACGAAATTAATTCAATACTTAAAGGAAAGAAAATCGTCTTCTGAGAAAAAATTTACTCTGCTGAAAAGGTAGCTACATTAAGTCGACTTAAATGAATTTTTAACAGTTTAGTGCATTCGATTCTCCAATTTTTCCTGAAAATCTATGAAAATAGATTTAAGACAGTTTACCTTTTCAGCAGACATTCAATTATTCTGTAATAGATTATGTACTCGGTGTTTACTCTATCATTAGATATTTGTATGTATTGTATATTTATTAGTTCGTTCGTGGGTTTATATTTGTTTTCAGTATTTCAACAGTATTAACTCACAAATATGGATATCAGGAATAGCGATATGAATTCTCAGGGGATGAACTTTAGTACTTCTTCCGAAAACGACAATATAAATTCGAACGAGGAGAACCCACTTAACATAGGAGTTGCACTATTACCACCTTATATCTCTGATGATGAGTTTTGTGACGAGCTACCCGAAACTGAGAGTGAACTCACTGACACTGGATTCAACTTGAACTCAGCTCAAACCTTTAATCCACAATACCTCATTTTGATTGATGTACCAAGCGACGAAGCAGGCGTCATTATGCTGGATAGTGATGATAATTTTCAAATGGAATCAAAAAACGACAAACTACGGGACCTTCTGAAAAGTTGGAACTTAAGTGAGCTGGCAGATATCCTTATAGGTAAGAAATTGTTAAAGTCATTGCTACAGCATGAATTTATTTTCTTCTAACATTAATAAATACATTGTACTCCAGTTAAGAAGGCCAATCCGGTAAGTGTAGGCCACTGAAGTTCTATAGTAATGTTCTTTTGCACGCGATGCACTGTTTCTTGGTACCTGCGCAAAAAAATGGTCTCAGAAAGCAATGCTGAAGCTATTGTACGAACAATAAAATACGACAATCTCTCAGCAGACGAGTTTGACCATTATTGGCAGGGTTGCGCAAAATTTTGAATAAACCAAATTAGGGAATCCGTTTCAACTGCTGAGACCTTGGAAAAATGGCCTAACTATAAGCAGCCACTTGGTTTTCGATTGGTAATTTATAATTCTAATATTTTATATTAAAATAAATACACTTAACTTACGCACGCCTAAAAATACTCCTAGCGCCGTGCAATGTATTTCAAGCGTATTCATTTTTATTCACTTAACATCTAATGATTGCGCAAAAGTATAAATAAAAAATGTATACCTATATGTCATCCAGTTGCTTAATTAAGTCTCGAAAACATTTTTTCTTTCAAATATAGATCGACATGGACTTCAGGGTAATGCACAGCGGCGCTAAATCCCTCCTAGACAACTGGGATGAAGTATTTAAAAAAATACTACATTTTCTATCCGAAGACCGAAACATAAAAGAGCCAAGATTAAATGCGCTCCTTAATGATTTAAGGAACAACAAAATAACAGAAAGTAGGTTTAATATATTATATATTAACATAGATACATGACATTTTCTTTAAACTTTTACCCCCTTATTTATAAACTTTATACACTCTCTATAATAGCTCTAAACGCAAAAATCTAATATATACTTTTGTGATTTTATTTGTATTTTCAGCTGCTAGGGATGCTGTTCTCTTGTACGCGATGCACGGTTTCTTGGTACCTACGCAAAAAACGGTGGCGAAGGACAAAGTCGGCAAGAAAAACACGATCAAGTTCACCATTAAGGATTCCCAGGAATCGTTTTTGTTCATTGGTAAAACAGCGCAGCAGGTAGAGGAGCACATTCTACATTTGAAGCAAAGGTCAGAAAGTATTTAGCCCTTCCTAATATAGGAATTGGGGATGAACTTACATTAATAAATGATTTTATTGTTTATTTTGACGGAGGTAAATTTAAATTTAAATCCTGCATTAGAGCAGTGGACATTCTGTTCAAAATATTTCATTTGTTTAACTTAGAATACCCCATTGCTTGTTCTAACTTTTGGGGTTTTGTACAACAGCATATGTACCAAATACCATATTCAATAAAAAACTCTAAAATTAGCATCTTGGGTAGTGCACTTAGGTAAATGTGCAAATTTGTTAAAGTACATAATTATCTGTTTTTAATACCCAGTTGAAATCAGTCTGATTTTACTTTTAAATTTTGTTACAATAAATTTTGTTACAATAAATTTTGTTGTTATACTGACTATTGAATGACATTAGTTTTCTTTCACAAATTTCTTTTACAGAATAGGTAATTCCAATTTCCCAGGTGATCCTGTAAGAATAAACCAAAGGTAAGCATATTAAATTTAGCAGTGAAGAACATATTTACTCAACGAAATAATTCGTTCAGGTAAGCAACAGGGTACATTAATTAACAAATAATATTCGTTGATTCAATGAAAACGGTACGTAAACTTATGAAAAGTATTGTTGATTCAACGAACACTTTTCGTTAACCAACAATCAATAAACGTTGTTTTAACGAAAACAAAACGTAATTTAATGAACAAAATTCGTTAATCCAATGGAAGTGGGACATAGACCTATGAACGATATTCGTTGATTCAATGAAAACGATACGTAAACTTATGAAAAGTATTGTTGATTCAACGAAAACTTTTCGTTAACCAACAATCAATTAACGTTGTTTTAACGAAAACAAAACGTAATTTAATGAAAAAAATTCGTTAATCCTATGAAAGTGGGACATAGACCTATGAACGATATTCGTTGATTCAATGAAAACGGTACGTAAACTTATGAAAAGTATTGTTGATTCAACGACCACTTTTCGTTAACCAACAATCAATAAACGTTGTTTTAACGAAAACAAAACGTAATTTAATGAACAAAATTCGTTAATCCAATGAAAGTGGGACGTAGACCTATGAACTATATTCGTTGATTCAATGAAAACGGTACGTAAATTTATGAAAAATATTGCTGATTCGGTATAAGTTTTGCGTTGATCATTGAACAAAATTTCATTAATCAATGAAAGAAATTCGTTGACTCAACGAATAAATCGTTAATCAACGAAGAATGTTATTGATGAAATAAAATGTTAATTTATGAACAGATTTCGTTAGTTTTATGAAAAATACGTTGCTTTATTAACAGCTTCGTTAATATATGAATTCCTATTCGTTGAGCCAACGAACGTTTTCATCGGCTGAATTTTAATGAAAAATTCGTTGAGACAACGAATTAATTCGTTGGATCTACGTATGTTTTTGGTTCAGTGTACTTATAAAAACACAATAGAACAACTTCCTGAGTCAAGCGAAAAAAAAAATTAAAACCAAACTAAATTAAAAAAAGGCCCGACGGTAACCCTACGAACACAAGTACCACCAGAGATAATTATACGAAGATGCGCAAGTGCTTTGATAACCACAAGTTGTTACCCGTATGTGTAACAGAGACAACAATACGTCTACCAAAACCCGGTTCAAATCAAAACAATTACGGAATGAATATCGGTATATAAGTAATATGTATGTTGGAGATAATATATATATATATATATATGTAGGTATATAGCGATTATTTAATTGATGGGCAATCAATAATATATGTAATTAAAAGAAAAAGAAACAACCTACTCACTTATTTCCAAGTTGGGAAAATCTTACTTGGTGTCTTGAGTGTTGTAATGTATGTGCACTATTTACTTCCAATTTCAGCACTTCAACCTCCCGTATTCCTTCTTTCACCAATTAATTATTCCACAATGTATATTATTCACTTGAACCTATAAAAAAACAAGCAAAAGTAAAAAGAACTTTACAAAACAACAACACTTCCCTAAGCTCCGTGTATGTATATGAAAAAAAAATCCCACAAGGGTAATATGCAGTTGCATGCGAAATTGGATGCGAAATTTTAAAACACGAAATACCACGAATTCAACGCTAGAAATGCCCCACGTCGGGTGCCAAATGTTGCACAAATATTTACCGCGAAAGAAATTAGATTTGGTGGATTTAATGAACACTAAATTCCCGAAATGAAATTTAACGAATTGCAGCCACCACTGCACCTAAGCGAAACGACTAACTTGCGGCTGTCAATTAGCCACAGAGTATTAATTATGTGCAACCGGTAGCACTTTGGATGCTTCCAATGGCTAGTCAGCTGAGGGGTTGGGTTATTCTGGGTTTGGGTCAAAGCGTTGGAAAACTTACTTGATCAAGATGGGCGCCACAGAATTTTTCTCCTGGAATTCTGAAACCAAAATAAGTTGAAGAGCGGATTCCCGCAGATCTAAAAAATAATACCCTGAAAATGACTCCAAATAAAACGAGATATTTCAACACGTTATAAAGCTCCGTTGGAGCGCGGTCCTTTATTTACTTGTGGGAATATTCCCAAACGAAAGTATTGTTGTTAATTTATGTAAGTATGTTCGGCGACAAGATTTCTTGTTAAAACTGCTTTACAGCGGTTGGACCGTTTGAAATGGCCGGCTATCGCGTCGTCTGAAACGTTATGTATATAATATCTAACGGGTCGCGTGTCCCGCTTTATCGGGAAAAATTTACGGAACGAGAGCCTACCGAAACTCAATTTGCAAAAAAAAGCCTAACCAAACGAAATTTTCTGATTTACACTGTACTTATCTGTTCTTGTGTCCAACACCTGTCGGATTCCTTCCCTTTTTGTGCGGTGTCCTTTCTGACACTTTCTCCCAGTCTTCTGTCCACTTCCTTTTTTTTCCTCTTATCCCTTCCTTCTTTCTTTCCTCACTTCTGCTATTTTCTCACTTATTTCACTCTACTCTACTACTTTACTTTACTGATTACTTTTCTAATATCACTCCACGATCTACTTGCGTTTTTCCAAAAATTTCAGATTGCTGTTCGCAATATCAAATCAAAAGACAAAAAAACTTCTCAAAACACCTACTCAAAAGCTGGTTCGCCAAGAAGTGACGTCCAGGTTTTTGCCATCATTCGAAGTCGCTCAGCTTCCTCACTTACACACTCTCATTCATTCGCTGGTATTTGGCCCAACGGCGGGTTTTAGTTGGCATTCAGCAATCTAGTGCTTGATATGCCCCCGCATCCGTATACCACCACATTCATACAGGTTAGTGGGTTGAACGGTCCTTTGTTGCGACACCGTGTTATGTTACACAAATGCGCTGCCGTCACCCACTAATTCTCTCACTCTCTCAAGCACACCTTCCACTGTACTGGAATTCGCCCGTGGGGGATCCTTCCAGTATTTTGGAATTAACCGGCCGACTTCGAATATGATCTATGTACAGAGTAATCACTCTCATTATGTATAATTTTTGACATTTATCCACAACGAAAATAGTTCGTGGAGGACAAGTTGCGGCGGCAATTTTCCCCACGTAAGCTAAAATGAAAATTTGTTTATGAAAATGAATAGAAAGAAGGAAAAGTTAATTGTGGATGAAGATAACTCTACCCTTAGACCAGTACCCTTGCTGGTACGTGATAAACCCCAAACTATTTGTGTGGATTAGGAAGGAATCCACAGCTGTTGTGTGTTTACGTTTTTTTTTTGTTGTTCGCGAATAGTTAATCTGTTTCGGTGGGCTCTCGCGCAGATTTGGGGGTTGGGACTTGCAGATAGCAGGCCAATCCTTACAAATTTTATTGATTTAGGGTGGGCTCGCAGCCATGAAGAGTGATCGCAGCATTTTGGTTGTCTTGTGTTTGGTTGTAGTGCAGATCGCTTTGTTTACTTTTGTTGCTTGTCTAGTGTCGCCTTTGGATTTGTGTTGTTGTGGTGTTGTATATTGGGTCGTGTGCCCCTTTTGGATACGGTGATGCTGCGATCGTCGACGATTATTGTGTTTCGGTGTTTCATGTTTTATTGTTCTCGTCCTTAGTGTTCTCACGCACGATTGGTGTGGGTGATTTGTGTTATTATCACGCACTCTTCCGTGCGGGTTGTTTTGAGAGGGTGCGTTAATACTTGGCCGTCCGCCCACACTCCCCTGTTGCTCCTTCGTTGCTCCAACGTCGGGGCTTTGATGTAGGGATCGTCTTCCCTATGCCCATCGATCTTGACTCACTACCGTTATGGTGGTAGTTCGGATTTAGTGTTTAATGTTGACGAGTGTCTTTTGCTCGGCCGTCCGCCTACACTCTTCGCATAGACATGGTATTTTGTATGTCTATTCATCCCGCGTTGGAGTGTTGCCTAAGGGGATCGTCCTCCCCCCACTCTTTGTAGCTTCCGACCGCCTGTCGGTATTGATAGTGTCGGTGGGAGTCTCCTGACGGCCTGTCAGGCTCACCACCCGACTGTACCTCGGTGATTATCGACGGTTACGAGTCTCCCTTCCGTCCGAAGGGCTACGTAACCGGATTCTCCTTACAGTGCCACTCAGACCGTCCGTCTGGTGGCTTGTGACCGACCTGTCACACTCGACGACCTGTGTGGTGGCACCTTTAAGGCTCCAAGGAGGTGGTCCGGAGGCTGATGGGAGCCTCGGATGCCCGTCCACTTCCTCGGACCTTAGATGCTCAGCCAAAGTAAAAGAGGGACCAAGGGTAAGGAAGAGAGGGAAAGAGAGCAGACCTTGTTGCGCTAAATTTTAACGCAACAGACCCATTTTCCCGACTCACAGCCTTTCATCAATTACATCACTGAACTGAGAACTGACATAATTTCCATGCGTTACATCACTTCATTCCGAGTAATCTGTATCTTTACTGTTTCACAAAAAGCCCACGGAAAACTAATTAGCTTAAAGAATGCCTTCAAGTACGTAAATACAAACACGACGTGATCTACTCTCGAAAGTATCGTCGTGTTTACCAACAACTTCGTCATCCCTGTCAAATGATTGATAAATCATATTTGCGATCAATTGGAATTCCTGCATAGAAATCAACTCAATAATCTAAATGAAAAATGTCCCCAGTCATCAATAATGCCGCATACATGTCATCTAAAAGGTCAACCCTATATGCATGGGGGGAAGTACCCGACCGCACATCACGTCATGCCGAGATGTCAATTCAAATGCTAATTAGCCGTAGAAGTTGTTTGCTGTGACAATTAATAAATTTGACAGTAGCACTCCATTTAACCGCTTCGATTCCATTAAACCCTCTTCCACTGGCAATGCTGCTGCATCAGCCTGATGCCAGCCATGTGTTACTACCTACATTTTACAATCTGACAAATTGCCACTATATTCAATCAAATTAGCCATACACACCCCATTGCCATCATCGGCGTCATCGTCATTGTTGGCAACATCACCACCACCATCGGCTTTGACATCGGCACCGGGACGGTACCAGTAATAACACGACAGCAACCGCAGCAACAGATCAGCGCCATTACCAGCAACTAGCAACATCATAAATCATCGTGTGATGGTGGTGGCCGGCGCGACGCGCCAAGACTCCCAAAGAAATAAAGCGGCGCGCAGCGGCAGGGAAAAAAAACACAGAGAAAAACATTCGGCACGCGTTAAAAAATTGTGCACCGCCACTTGACTACAAATTTCTTAATTATCGAAATGACAAACAAGTGTCAAGTGGAAGGGATGTCGGGGGCAGACGACGCGCAGGTAATTACTGCCTGTATGCCGTCCACCCGTTTGACTGATAACTTTATCTGTGATCGCCTATTTGATTTTTAAGTCGAACTTGACATTGAATGGATCCTAATTGCATAAAGCGATATGGCCAGCTAATTGCATTCAAAATCCGCGCGCTTCTCAGATAGATGGCGCTTTCTTATCACGGATATCTATCGGCGAACATTATATCTCCAACGCAATAAGCAAATGATACTGTTTACCAGCAAGTACGAGAAACTACGGCGTATACGTAACAATTACGTAAATAGAAAAGTTATTATTTTTTTTACGGTCGCTGTCGTTCGAGTAATATTTTCATTATTGCGCTGTGCTCACCTCATATATGGGTGGCGTGCAGTGCGGCACGTGAAGTTTGAAACAATACGCTAATAATGGAGGGAAGATAGAGACAGAGCGAGACACATTATACGCGCGGTATGTTTACCACTTAGCGAAGGAAGTGATTGTTTGCGTTTGCGTTTGCGGCTTAGATGTGGAGCATTAGATCATTGAATGTGTTTGTCTAAATCGAATGAAGTAACAAGGTGGTACAAAGTTTACTATACCCACTTTGCTATAGATCAAAGGTGATTGCGAGGTTTAGGAGCTTCCTCATTCCAAGAAGGTAATGTGGTAGGCCGTCCGTTTAGTTGGGATAGTAATTTATTTGTCAATATAGTTTGAAAGTTTTTTTTTTCGATTTAAATGAAATTTTCTGTGGCTAATGGACCTTATTTGAAGACTCAGCGTATCTTTTTCGTCACAAGGTCGTGTACGTTGGAAGTACAGAAGATCGGTTTGGTATCTGAGACGAATCATCACTTAGTCATTCGTAATAGGATAGGGACTACAGAGACCCCATTCATATGATTGCCATAGATGTTTTTTTGCCCTAAAAACACTCCAAGTTTTCATAAGACTACAACTTAATGCACGATTCACATGTTAGCAGAGATCTACATGGAACAGAGTACCTTAGAAGGCGTACTTTCACTTAGGGCTAATTTATAGTCGTAAGCTAAAGCGCCGAACTGTTAACTACTAACTACTACTTCTCTACAAAGCACAGGTTAGACCAGGCCTGGAATATTGCTCCCATATATGGAGCTCGGCCCCAAAACATTCACTTAACCTACTTGACAGCATACAGAGACGAGCAGTTCGACTTATTGGAGACCCTACACTCACATCGAATCTGCAACCGTTGGTGCACAGAAGATAAGTCGCTGACCTATGCTTGTTCTATAGGTACTTCCATGGTAGATGTTCCGAGGCTCTCAAGGACATTATCCCTCGAAATGCAACTTTTGGGCGTCCCACAAGACAGGCTTCTAATGCTCATGACCATACAGTACACTTTCTTTCCAAAACTCCTTCTGTTACAGGACAAGCAAACTTTGGAACTCCCTTCCTGGGGATATATTTCCAGAAGACTACAATTTGCAGCAATTTAAGTGCAGAACTAACATATATCTGCAAGCATCTCGGGGCGCTGATGAAGCGTTATAGGTTTGCCTTTCCCGGAAGAAGTAATGGAAAATGCTCCTATTTTTGCAAATGGCCGCCAATGTCAAATCTGTTTTAACATTTGTGGACTAGACAGATGTGGAATACAAGTGAACAAGGCATGGAGCGATACACTCCCCAAGAACGCGGAATAATCGTGTCCGACACCGACTGCGCAAACACTGCGCCATTTGGCTACCAACTTTGAAAAGTATGGGACCACACGAGACGTTGGCAAGAGTGGCCGGCCCCGGAGCGCCCGTTGTGCCGCCGCTGTTGCCGAGGATGTCGAGCTGTCGCCGGCAACATCGACCAGATGCCGTGCCTCGCAATTAACCATCAGCCGGGCCATTTTTTTTTTAGAACGCCGCTGGTCAAACGACAACAGTGGATGGTGCGCGCTATAGGGCCATGTTGACCGAGTTTTTTCTGCCGCAATTGGACGAATTAGGACTGGAGGAAATGTGGTTCCAACAGGACGGAGCAACGGCACACACTGCGCGAGCCACAACCGATATTCTGAAGGCGGCGTTTCCGGGTCGCCTCATCTCTCGTTTTGGTGATTTGCACTGGCCCGCAAGATCGCCCGGTTTAAACGTTCCAGACTTTTTTTGTGGGATTTTTTGAAGTCCCGTGTTTACGTGAACAAGCTCGAGACCCTAGAAGCCTTCAAGGACAACATTCGACACGAGTGCGAGAATCTGTCGCCCGAAGTTCTCGCCGAAGTGATGAAAAATGTCGTAAAACGAGCCAGTATGGCAATCAATTGTGACGGCGCCCATTTGGCCGATATCATCTTCTCGACTTGACCAATAAAATTTTAAAGGTTCAAATGAACATAATCAAAAAACAGAATCGAAGTTTTTCATTTAGCATCACATTCCAGGTCCATTCCAAAATCCAAACCACCACGAATAGAAACTATAAACGAATAACTGAATTGAGAAGCTTTCTCAGGACAGTTATACTCTCGGATATCTGTTAGAAGGAACGCAGAGGAAACAGATATATAAAGATGTAATTTTCGTCTTTTCGAGGATCGGACCTGGGGTCCTTCGGTTAGCACAATTATTAAGGAGCCATTGCGCCAATTATGTTTGAACACAAGTTCCTAATTAGAATAGTCCTATGGGAGCACAGAATTACGTGTATTCGTGATTTAAACGTAAACTGCGGGACCTAACTCTACTAACTGAGCTGCGACCTAAGACGATTGAAAAGTGCACTTCTTAGTAAGGTATTACAGGAGAGTTCCTGCAATGCGGTATAGTACTTGTGACTGGTGCATCACTTAGTGCATATTTGCATAGTCCTTATTTTTAACTTTCTCGTATACGTAGCATGTAAGAGAAAGATACTGTTTTCGTACAAAATTTCGAACTCGAGATTTTGATCAATTCTTATATTACGATGATAGGGAAACTCAAAAAAGTGGGTCTCGCAATTCTGTCCGTCAGTATGTCTGTCTGTCCCACCCCTGGGGAATCTAAATGCTTGGACGGATTTGCTTCAAACTTCGTATTTAGAGTTTGTAGGCTTCCCGCTCGGGACGTTTTTTTTAAGCTAGCCCTAATATTAACGGTACCTCCCATATAAAAATTTTACGAAATATAACGAATTTAGATTTTTTCGAAAACGGCTCTAACGATTTGAACCAAAATTGATAGTTGAGTTAATGTAAGTATGCTTAACATGACTGCATACCCAGTTTTTCGCTAAAAAGTCCAGCAATGACAGTTTTAAAAATTGGCGTTTTTTCGAAAACGGTAAAAATGATTTTTAAAAAAAAGTATTTTTAAGGTACTATTGTCATTATTAACTTGATAGTAAACTTAGTTTTTCTTTAAAAAGACTGCGTCCTTTGATATCCGCCCAAATCCCTACTTTAAAAAACTGTTCATATCTCAAAAACGCCATATTCGATTATGATAAAAATGTTACTTTCAGGTAATGCTTAAATTCATAGTAATACTATTTGCTCAGTTTTGAGCTAAACAGTTCCAAAACAGTGTTTTTGGAACCATGAATTCGTCCTTCGATTTCCACCCCAATCGCTAAAAACGGTACTTTAAAAACTACACATATCTCGAAAACGCCACTTTCGATTTGGTTAAAAATGTAACTGTTAGGTAATGTTTATATGCCGAAGAATACGTCGTACTCAGTTTTCAGCTAAACATTTTAATAACAGTGCTTTTCGAATCCAAAGTGTAACATTTGTCAGCATAATTTTACAAAAAACCGCTCTAACGATTTTGATTAAAATACTTATTTAAGACAACATAAGCATTCTAAACATAATCACGTACTTAGTTTTTCTCAGAAAACTCGAATATTGCCGTTTTATGAATATTTCTCAAAAATTACTATCCGAATCCCGACCATTGAGACCACTTTTTTTAAATAATTAAAAATGGAAATTCGAAATTCATCGCCTTCTTGCTTTCTTCAAGTGTCAGTTCGGGGTGAAATTTGAAAGTAAGTAATAAAGTATTGTAGTTAATATCTACGTATGTCTATGTAGCAGGCACGAAGCGTGACTTTTTCCTTGGAAGCGGAAGCACTCAACTTTAAACTTAAAATTAAAAGTCCTTTATTGAAGAAGATATCGCTTTTTTGAAAGTCTTACGGAAGCACTGCTTCCCTTCAATATATGGACGCTTCGTACCTGCTATGTAGTATTTCCAATGTACATTTACTTTTTTAATTAAGAAGTTTTCAGTTACTAAACCTGCGTACATCTTAAGTGGATATGATATGGTTGGGTTTTACAAAATTCTTCTTTTTAGATTTTTTTTTTCCAAAATTCTGCTTTTCAAAATTCTACAAATAATAAACAATGGTTTGGAAAATGTTAAAAAGCGCGCGCTTCATTCACTCTTCTGGCTATATCGATGTCCCTATAAGTACAGCCCGTACAGTTCGTCTTTTTAGCTCCTCCTCCATTCACCGTCTATGCAGACGGGACCGAAAATTACCGAAACGCTTAAAAAATTTCTCAGTATATAAAACACCTTAAAAAAATTAAACATTTTAAATTAATATACTAAACAATCAGGTAAGTAAAAATTTATTTAATAAACTAAAAATAGGTATTTATCGCACTTTTTTCGTGATAGGTAATTCGAAAAAATAATCAGACAAAATTGTTTGCTGTGATTCTTTATTGAAAGGTGGCGGGGTAAAAAAAAAGAAAAACGGCGGCAACGTCCATAAAGTTCAGCAACATAATGGTAGCGCATCTCCTCAGCCCATGCTTCCTGTCTTCATACCCATCACTACAAATTAACCATAGCCCGAATCAAAATCTATTAGATATTCTCAGAGAACCAAGCCAAAATTGACAAACTAAAAAAAAAAGATAAAGGAACTTAACACCACTTTATTATTTTTAGCACTTTCAAGAGCCGAATGCCATTGGTGCTAGTTGCTCTTTATCTATACTTATATTATTAACAATTTGTAATTGCCTATTAATATCTTAATAAATAAATAAATAAGTCGAATTTTCGTTCTAAAGGTTCGGTTGAACTGATCTCATGCTGAGGGCATATTTTTCCCTTAAAGAAAAACAAAATGTAAAAGGTGAAACTCTTAGTGGCGCACCATCCAGTAAAAGCGCAGCAGCCATTTTGAACGATATCGTAGTCCAGTCCACACTTAATGTTATTGATATAGGCCTTCCAAATAAAACAAAAAAAAATGCCTCCTGCTATTGCAAAATTATTCTAAAATAGATATTCATCTCTGTAAGTATCTAAGTCTAACAATCCGTGAAATTTATTCAAATGAATTTTTCTGACGACACGTATCGTTCATAGTCAAAGAGCGTATAAACGATCAGTTTCAATTTCATTTGTTGGTATCCACTTTGGAGTTTGTTTTTCCATTTCAAAACTGATCTGTCACCCTTTAGAGTTTCATCCCATTACGAGTACCTACCTACCTTACCTACAGCGACTGTGTTACGAATTCTCATTGCCAGTGTCAAAACAACACTCGTCGTCACGTCATCGACCTGATTCCGGAGCGTGTATGTTATGTACTATTTTATCCCAACGGTCATCGCGTCACACTATCTATACTAAAATCGCAGTGCTTGCCTAATGGAAAATTACAATACGACTATGAATCGCATTACCTACAGCCACCAACAACTAAACAGTACCTACACCGGCGATAAGTATCGACAGTTACAGTTGTTGCTATTCAGTGTTGTTTTAGATACTTTGATGGTGTGGACTGAAATAATAGTATCTATGAATATTTTTCACAATTTTCTGTTAAGTAAATAAATGATCTCAAATTAGGCATGTAGTTTGGATCGGTCGAGTGGACACATTGTCTGGGCCAGGCTATACGACTACGGGTAGCAGCAAACAACAAACAGACTGGAGTTTGCGCCAGCTATTACTTAGGCGGATAGGTCTGAAGCAATTATTGTCTACAACTGTTTCTCAATGAAATTCAGGTCCATGGGAGATAGATATTTTGGTTGAAAATGTTTGTTGTTGTTTTTTTTTTCAAAATTTAGATAAACAATCTGAGCGCAATGCGTTTCGGGACAGACTGCCCGAATGAGGAAATATTATTTTATGACAAAGTTAAGTGTACAATTTGTGCACCCACGTTCAATCCAGATCAGTGGTATGTCTGGTGCGCAAGCCGACTCACACAGACTGTATATATGGAGAAGAATTTACGTAGGCCGATCGAATGACAATTGGGTTGGGTGTTTGTGTGCAATGGTAGAGGAGATTTGTTGGGGAAATTTGGGGCATATGCATTTTTGATTGAAATTCTCAAGTAAGTAGGTATACTTATGTGGAAACTATCTTGTAAATGGCGAGTATCTATAAAATTGAGGTTGATTACCAAACAGCCTAATGTAGGACTACATCTACATTGACCGCATAAAGGAGGATGATGCTCTAGGATTTCCATCAATATTAGGAGAAGACAGTGATATGAAATTTATGACACCTCTAGCGAACGTCTAAAAAACATCCGAGAGTATAACTGTTATGAAAAAGCTTCTTAATTCAGCCGTTCGGACTCGACATAAAATTGTAGGTCCCTTCCATTCGTCCAAAAAATAATAGAAACTCACACAAACGAATGGTTGCGAGAACCTAGGCCTAGGGTGTCTACCCTCATGTTGCGCCACTATTTATTTATTTTTAATCGATGTCGATTAGACTCCGTATTAGGTTAGGCAAGGTCTTTCTGATGAAACGAACTTTGTACCCGTCGCAATTAGATCAATGTGTCGTTGCCAATAGTTTATTCTCAGTAATGAAATAAGCATTTTCCAATGATTTTTGTTCCAGTATAAGCCAGACAAAGGCAACTTCAGAGGATATCTCAAAATCTTCAATATATGTATGTTCGAAGATTCAAATCATCGCATATATTGCTTAAAGGTAACATGGCCACAATTGGCTAGATACCAGAACATCAAGTGTCGTCCTTGAACGTATTGAACGCATGGAGTCCACTATCTCACTCACTATTAAAAATCAATAAATGGAAAGATTTTAATTTTCTGGGTCCATATTTCCCATATTTTTACATAAAGAATTTTGCGTTAGAACTTGACTTTGCACCCTTAAAAAATCATATGGACTCAAAAACTGATGCCGATCGATTACAGATTGCGTCGAGAATTTTCCAATTTCACTCTTGGGTAGCTAGGTACTAGGAAAGTTGATGCTGGATAATGCTCCAAAAGTGAAAAACGTATGCCTCTATATTTATAGAGGTTATAAATCATACTTCTTTCCGACTAAATTCGTTTCCTGCTACCTACCGACCGTCTGGTCCAGCAGCTTTTTTTGGATTTGAGTTTAGAGTTTTAGAATTAAGATGTGCCATTTGTCCAAGAAACCGCGACCGAAAAAATAATGCATTTTGCGCAAATGATGGTTGCCAATGTCTCAAGAGCACCGCAGTGAAAATTGCATAAGCTGTTTTTAATTAAAAACAAGTAAAAGTGTTATCATCGGCCTGGCCGATGCTTTGATACCCTCCACTGAATAAAAGTCCTGCAAAATGTTTGCCACGCGAGTTAGTATGTGTCTAACATTAGTTTTGTATGGGAGGTAGCAGAACTACTTTACCGACATAGACAATTTTCAATATCAACCTGACGACGGTTAAAAAAAGTTCTTTCATAAAATTTCATTCACCTAAGTCGATTCGTTTGGACGCTAAGGTGTTTTCAACAGACAGAGAGATACATGAGTCGAATATTGGCTTTGTATGGGAGGTAGCAGAACTACTTGACCGATATGGATCATTTTTATTACCAACCTGACAACCGTAAAAATAAGACCTGTCACTCAATTTCAGTCGCCTAGGTCGATTCGTTTGGACGCTATCGTGATTTCAACAGGCGGAGAGACACATGGGTCTACTAATGGTTTTGTATGGGAGGTACCAGAACTACTTGACCGACATAGCCCATTTTCAATACCAACCTGACGACGGTAAAAAGAAGTCCTCTCACCAAATTTCAATCGCCCAGGTCAATTCGTTTGGACGCTATCGTGCTTTCAACAGACAGACAGACAGACGGACAGACAGACAGACAGACAGACAGACAGACAGACAGACAGACAGACAGACAGACAGACAGACAGACAGACAGACAGACAGACAGACAGACAGACAGACAGACAGACAGACAGACAGACAGACAGACAGACAGACAGACAGACAGACAGACAGACAGACAGACAGACAGACAGACAGACAGACAGACAGACAGACAGACAGACGGACATGGCTAAATCGATTCAGAATGTGATCCTGATTCAGAATATATATACTTTATAGGGTCTCCGGTGAATCCTTCTTGGCGTTACAAACGTAATGGCAAAGTGAATATACCTTCCTGTGGAGGGTATAAAAAAAAACAAGTAGGTACTTTTTCGGAAATTTTCCCAAAAATCTTAATTAGGTAACCCTTCAATGCGTGATTTTTTATTTGTTTAAAAATTAAATGTTTTATTATGTAAATAAGCCATCTAAACTCGTAAAAAAATATTCGGTTAACCGCTTTTCTGGAAAACCGAGTTTTTTAGTATGATGCATATTTGCAACGCCATGCATTAACGGTATATAATTTATGATATTATAAATATGGGAGGTGCCACACCCCTTTGTCCAATTTGGACAAAACTTCGTAGAAACACTTGCAGGCTTATACCGAAGATTGTCTGAAAATTTAAACTCAGTCGGTTGTGATGATTTCGAGATATGCGTTTTTGCATTTTTTCTTTTGTATAGGAGATGCCACGCCCCTTTGTCAAATTTTGACCAAACTTCAGGAAAACACTCGCAGACCAATACGGAAGATTGGCTGAAAATTTGAACTCAATGACTTTGGAGGTTTTTGAGAATAAGATGGACAATAGTTTCTGTGTATGGGAAGTGCTGAATCCAACGAGTTTTCAATGAACCAAAATCATACTCTAAATGCATGGCGTTGGAGATATGCATCATAGACAAAATATCGCAGAAATAACTGTATCGAACAAAATTTGCAACTTTTTTTTTGCATAGATATAAAAATGAACATATATAACAAACTATAAAAAAATACTTACATGCATTAAAATACATAGTTATTTATGTTTATGCCAAATTCAACACACTTGTTTTACCCACTATAAGGGGACATGGTATTTTTACTTAAAGTTCCATTTTATTACATATATACGCTTATAAATAAATTTTCAAGGACAAGATATCATCATGGCATTAATTGGAAATAAAAAAAGTGACCAAATCCAAGAGATATCTGCACTAACCCTATTAAGAGGGGTTTTTCGAGAGTATGATGCAGATATGCTACAGTATGCATTGAAGGGTTAAATTAATTTTTCTTATGAGTTCAATGAAATGTTTTCACAAATAAAAGTTACATTTTTAGTTAATTTCTTATTATTTATTTTAGTTATATACATTGGGGTGACATGTCACCCCTGGTGCCATTCGCGTAGATATGGGAAAAGTGTGTTGCTATCCTAAGGTTAAAACCAAATCAATGAGACTATTCATTAGACGCTCAGGGGAGTTTTATCCGAATTGTGTTGGTGTGAAACATCCTTATAGTCACTTAAATAATAATTGGTAATTTTTTATGGCAACGTTCTCCTCAAATTGACTGAATGAAATCGGAGCGGGGCAGCTATAAATACGAGAAAACTTATGAACAAATGTCCTTATTGAGTTAAAACATTTACCGAGCGATATAAATTAATCACACATTAGCACGATGCAAATGCTGACAAACATAATAATATTTATAACGCAATTACCTTTGCGGATTGCTCGTTCAATTATAGTAGCAAATGCTGGCAGTAGACAAGGGTGAAAAGACAAAAATAGCCCCCTCAGATGACAACATTATTCGGTCGCTCGTTCTCTCAAACAAATTCATATTTTCAATCGATACAATTCCATTTTTCATCCGAATCTGTAAAAATTTCAATTTACATAAAGCCAGTCATTAAATATAAATATATCTGGCGATGCTGCTACCGCTATACCGCTACCGTAATATCGCTTCTGTGTTTTTGCCACTGATGATGATGATGAAACAATTTCTTTCTGATTGCTTTCCTTCTCTATTTTGGTATCGCGCGAAAATAATTTGGCAAGTAGTACTTTCAGTCTTTTTATGTATTTTGTTTTCAGTGTGTTCATAATTTTACCTCTTTCCGCTTTCATATTATTTTTGACGCATTTCAAAAGCTGGCCAGCCTTCCTGCCCCTCTCTGTTGCGTCCTATCGTCATCGCGCCGATGGTAAATACCAAATAACCCATCATCGTCCTCATCTGGCATCTGGCACATACAATAGTGACGTTTGACGTTTCTTGTATACAAAATATTGCTCTGCCTAATAATTTTCAAGTGCACACACAGCATTCGTGTAAATTTGCCAAACCAATCGAGAGATGGCTACTAAAGAGATGTAGGTACTCGTATGTATTGTATTTAGTCCCCCTCCCCCGATAATTTGGATCCTATCGCCGGTCGTCACCCCAGCACCACCACCGCTCTACCTTCATCATTATTATCATCTTCATCTTGATCGCGGCAACATCATCATCATCATCTCAGCAGAACAGAGTATCTGAGGCAGCATTTAGTGCTGTTCGCTGGTGGATTCCTTTCTGTTAGCTGTGATTTTTCATTGAGTTATTATTAGCGGTAAATATAGGAAAAATTGTATCTTTGAATAAAATAACAAAACGAATCTATTTCGGATGTTATTTATAATAAATTTGTTGGATTTCAACCAACAAAATGGGCGAGTAGGAATATCTCGGTTGATGTTTCATTATTTTTTTTTTTTTTCTGAATTCAATTCATGTTCGGATCGTGGTCGCTGCTGGCTTTGAAGAAGCGCACCGCAAAGTATTTTGATGAACTTTCGGCGGCACCAAAAATGTATCTTTTTATACTATAAGCGCAAGATGATCGGTGGGTATTTTATGTAGATATTATTTGATTTGTGTGTTTCTGATGGTGTTGCACGGTTTGGGGCGGGGGTGCATGCGAATCTGTTTATTACTGTGGCAACGTTGTTGGCGCAAATCCGAAATAATTATCACTTTAACGCATGGGAAATCGAAAACAAGAAAATTATGTATAATGCTTGACGTTGTTCATCAGTTCGCCTTGGTCTAAAATAATCGCTTTGGGCTGTAGATAAAGATTGGTCAGGGGAGTGTTGCAGATAGAATTTGGCGCCTCTTAATGCCCTACGCAATTTGAAAGGAATTTTTAAAATTGAATCCGTTTTGAAATACCTGCTCAATGAAAGTCCAAGTTTCGTGAGTAGGTACTACAGAGCATGGTGTTATTGGTAAATCGAGGTCATGCCTCAAGTTGTTAAAGTTTAACAATGTTCGGTCAGGAGCCTAATTGTCTTATAATAGATAGTCTGCGCAAAGTCCTAAATTGTTTTGTTATACGATTGACAGCAATGGCATTTGTTTTATCGAAATGATTCGCGTAGCATTGTTGCACTACTTTCTGTTAAACTATCTGCTGGATTAGTTCCTCTCTCGGGTCGATGCTCGATATTATCGGAATTCTTGAAATAAGAACTTCCTCACCTTTGAAATTGCCTTTGATTGACATTGCTCATGAGTTTCTTCACCGTCAACATGGGTCCGTTGCACAGAATTTTGGTTGCTTCAGATTGGACAGCATTATGATGACAGAGCCGACTTTAAGTTGCAAATTGTACTGTGGTATACCAGGCACATCCATTCATTCATTCATTCATTCATTCATTCATTTTCAATGGTCCGCTTGTCCATTAAGTGGGTCGCGGGTGTAAGTTGCTCAAGTGGACCCTCCATAGCTCTCGATCCTCCGCCATCGACTCTAAATCATCAAGGGCAATCCCCATACGGGTAGAGGAGAGATTATGAATTTGATCTAACCATCTCTACCTAGGTCTACCTAGGGGACGCCTGCCCGATGGTACGGATTCCATAGCACGTCGTGGAATCCTGGTCGGGGACATGCGGTTAACATGACCAAACCACCGAAGTATGGATCGCTCCGTCCGGAGAAGTAGCTGCTCGACATTGAGTTCCTCACGTATTCTAGTATTTCTAATGCGATCTCTACGGGTCACACCAGCAATACAACGGAGAAATCTCATTTCGGCAGCTTGTATTCGCGATCTTATTCTTTCGGTCATTACCCAAACCTCATGACCATAGGTAAGAGTTGGAACAAACACCGAATTAAAGACTGACAACTTAGCTTTGACACCAAGTTCTGATAACAGAATGACCAAGCTGTCTCAAAATCGATCCAGCCTGACCAATCCTACAGGAAAACTCGGCATTGCTCCTTCCATCACTCGTGAATAAGACCCCGAGATACTTAAACTTCTCCACCTGTTTCAATGGGACTCCACTAACATGCAGAGTGCATTGAACAGGCGTTCTGGAGACGACCATCACTTCAGATTTGTTCACATTTACCCTCATCTCAGCTTCAACACAAACGGCTACAAACCGATCGAGTGCGCGCTGAAGTTCAGTCTGAGAGGACCCAAGAATGGCACATCCAATAAATTTTAAAATTTAATTGGATAGATTGTTAGGTTAGGTTAGGTTGAGTAGGGTATGAATTCATCACATTGGACTAGGCACCATATTGGGCCCATCGCCATCCCTGGGGAACCTTAACGGTCAAAAAAATCTAAACCACTTCGCCCAAGCAATTAATTTCCCTACAAAACCTGAGAATTGTTGCAATTTTGTTTGCGAGGCCGTCCTCCTCCAAATTATCGAAGAAGTACCTTCCAAGGTATTTCCTCCTGTACCGAGCAATAGCTTGACATTCACAGAGGGGATGAGTTATATCCCCTGCGACATGTAAGTCTTCGCAGTACCTGCATGTGTCCGTGTTTGTTAAACCTGATCTCATAGCGTGCTTCCTTAGAAAACAGTGCCCCGAGAGTATCCCTATTGCTATTCGTGGCTTTGATCTGCTTATCTAAAGATTTTCTCCGATCTAGCTTAGGCCATAGAGCCTTTGAGACCCTGTGTCCTACTATATCCAACCATCTCTGATCTGCCCTATTTTTAATTTTTTCGAGAATGATTCTCTTGGCCACGGCTATTGGTGGTCTTATGCCATCAATACTATCATTAAGTGGCAGCTCTGCTCCGGTTTGGCCGGAGCATCAGCTTTTCGTTACCCTTAATATCACAGTGTCGCGGGTACCCAACATAATCTGACTTGGTTCTGCGCGCATAATGCTCTGAGCATTGTGCAGCAGCTCCTGACTAGGTCAGATTTAATGATGAAGGACTCTAGCGCCTTTAGCGCAGCTTGACTATCAATGTAGATAGCGATATTCTTGTTGGATATTGATCCCATATCAAGTAGATCCGCAGCTTTGAGCACGGCCAGAACCTCTGCCTAGAACGCACTGCATGTATCTGGAAGTCTTAACGACACGTGTAGGGGTAGATATATCCTTAGAGTATATACCTGACCCTGTACCCTCCTGGATAAATTGTTGCTTCGTAATCATTTGTTACGCGTTCAACCGATTTGAACGAATGGAATGTGCCATAGCGATTTGATTCTTCGCATCAGCTAATATCGCGCGTTCACTCAGCCAATCGTGGCTCAAATTATTGCAATCGACGACGTTCGGTAAAACTTTGCTGATGAATTCCTCCTACGATGATGTGAATTCCCAAAAATTTTAACAGAAACGAATCAGATTGTCTGAAAATTAGAGCTCAAATGGTTCGGTTGTTTTCGAGATATATACGATTTGAATGTATTTTTGTATGGGAGGTTCCACGCCCCCTTTTTCGGCTTACTCAGGTAACTTTTCCAAATTTTTTTCTGTATAAACCTTACTCGTACTATCACTACAAAGATTTCTAAAAAAATGAGCCAAATCGCAGCAGCTGTTCTCAAGCGATGACCAACGAATGTCATTTTATTTTTATTTATTTAGGTGTTGTCAAGTTTACGACTGGACTTCAGATTTTTCACATGTTAACATCTAAAATGTGAGCGTATAGAGACTGCGTGGTTAGTGTGTTGGACTATTGTGAGAGGTGTCTCAGGTTCGATCCCCTCTTATGGCTTCTTATATTGTACTACCTCTCGCGAACGTCTGACAAGTATCCGAGAGTATGACTGTTTTGTTTAGTCATTCGAACTCGGCATAAAATACTATAGTTTCCTTCAATTCGTCCCAAAAAATATAAACCCAAACTCATACAAACGAATGGTTATGGAAGGTGGTGCTAGAATCCCTAAACGGACTTGTTGTGCCATCCATTTATTTATTTTGATACTCCAACGAGTTGGGTACTAAGTTGCTCCACGTTTGGGGTAATTTTGTGACATAGATGAATTCCTTTGGTAATTCTATCAACATTTTTGTGTGACATTAAAATATACAGTGGTGGGTTAATGCAAAAAGTTTCTTCAAACAATTCTAATAGAGACTGTAAAAAAATTTCTTCAAAAATCTCTTCGCTAATATTTTTTATGATTTTTTGAAAATTGCTAGAAATGACTATTTTAGCCAGTTTTTCCTCCTTTTCATACAAATTTTTTCTGAGATCATCCCATTCAAAAAATCATAACAAATATTAGCGAAGAGATTTTTGAAGAAACTTTTTGCATCAAAACTTTTTTTGTTTGAGACCGAGAAAAAAAGTCTTTCAGAAAAATTCTAAAGTTTCAATGGATACTTAGTGGGTTAAGAAACGGAATGGGTTCAAACGGAATTTAAATGACCTTTCCATTGATGCCAAAATTTACATGAAGTAAGTTCAAATTATGACCAGAATTAAATTTAGTTTTGTCTAAATACTTAAGCCCACCACTGTATGATAGCAACATTTTTAAAATAGACAAATGCATTTTTAACTTTCTCGTATACGTGGTAGTATCTAAGAGAAAGATATTGTTTTCGTACAAAATTTCGAACTCGAGATTTTGATCAATTCTGATATTACGATGATAGGGGAACTCAAAAAAGTGGGTCTCGCAATTCTGTCCGTCCGTATGTCTGTCTGTCCCACCCCTGGGGAATCTAAACGCTTGGACGGATTTGCTTCAAACTTCGTATTTAGAGTTTGTAGGCTTCCCGCTCGGGGCGTTTTTTTTTTTTTTTATGCTAGCCCTAATATTAACGGTACCTCCCATATAAAAATTTTACGAAATATGACGAAATATGCCTAAATTTAGATTTTTTCGAAAACGGCTCTAACGATTTGAACCAAAATTGATAGTTGAGTTAATGTAAGCATGCTTAACATGACTGCATACCCAGTTTTTCGGTAAAAAGTCCAGCAACGGCAGTTTTGAAAATTGTCTTTTTCTTGAAAACGGTAAAAACGATTCTAAAAAAAAAATTTTTTTAAGGTACTATTGTCATTCTTAACTTCATATTAAACTCAGTTTTTCTCTAAAAAGAGTGCGTCCTTTGATATCCACCCAAAACCCTAATAATAGTGATTTAAAAAACTGTTCATATCTCAAAAACGCCATTTTGGATAATCATAAAAATGTTACTTTTTGTAACATGACTGCATACCCAGTTTTTCGGTAAAAAGTCCAGCAACGGCAGTTATGAAAATTGTCTTTTTCTTGAAAACGGTAAAAACGATTTTAAAAAAAAAATATTTTTAAGGTACTATTGCCATTCTTAACTTGATAGCAAACTCAGTTTTTCCCTAGAAAGACTACGTCCTTTGATATCCACCTAAATTCCTAATAAAAGTACTTTAAAAAACTGCTCATATCTCAAAAACGCCATTTTCGATTATAATAAAAATGTTACTTTCAGGTAATGCTTAAATACATAGTAATACCACTGGCTCAGTTTTGAGCTAAACAGTTGAAAAACAGTGTTTTTTGAACCATGAATGCGTCCTTCCCAATCGTTAAAACCGGTACTTTAAAAACTGCTCATATCTCAAAAACGCCATGTTCGATTTGGATGAAAATATATCTGCTAAGTAATGTTTATATCCTGCAGAATATGTCGTACTCAGTTTTCAGCTAAACAGTTTAATGACAATGCTTTTCGAATCCAAATTGTAACATTTGTCAGCATAATTTTACAAAAAACCGCTCTAACGATTTTGATCAAAATACATATTTATGACAACATAAGCATTCTTAACATGATCACGTACTTAGTTTTTCTCAGAAAACTCTAATATTGCCGTTTTATGAATATTTCTCAAAAATGACTACCCAAATCGCGCTCTGTATTCACACACGGTATATTTTTGTAAAGTCCAAAACTTCAGTACATAGCAATATAATTTGAAATTCATCGTCTACTTGCCTCCTTCAAATGTCAGTTCGGGGTGAAATTTGAAAGTAATAAAGTGTTCTAGTTAATACGTAGGTTTATGTTTATGTAGTATGTATTTACGGTATTAATTACACCTTGAGTGGGTATGATTTTAAACGTAAAATTTGCTAAAATGACTCTGAGATTCTGCGAGATTCGCAATAAACGAGAAAGTTACGTGCGACCCAGTCGTGCACATTTTTTTTTAATATCATCCTCTGATTTCAATTCCGAAATAGTCTACTTTTTTCATGGTGGTAACCACGTTACCTAGAGACTGCTATGCATCGTGCAAAACCATCAGGATGTAATCGACTACTTTCAAAGAACAAGCACTTCGCCTTCTGCATGATGGTCTTTCAACTGCATTCTCAGAATCCCAAATGCGCGGCGGATCGCTTTTCATGGCGGGTTGGTATTTTTATATTTCCAAAAGCGATTCGATCCATTCAAAAGCGATGGCTATTGTGAGGATTGCTGGCAATAAATCCGCCAGCAATCCGTCACCTGAATAGCTATCGCTTTTGACAATACAAAAATATCAATCCGCCATGAAAAGCGATCCGCCGCGCATTTGGGAATAAGTCCCCAGATTCGTCAATATTAGAAGCTGCTACTAGCTCTTCAGGATCAGATTCTATAGCAAAAGTCTACAATATCACTTTCTTCCGAAATAACTTGAAGCACTTTTCTCCTTGGGATCCTTTGTCCCGTCTTTCACACCAAGTTTTATCTGCATGTACTCTATGAAAGGGTCAGCTAAAATGCCTTCCGATCGAAAGCTTGAAGACTTTTTTAGGCAATCGGGTTAGAGCAAAGTTTCTGTTAAGTAGACAAATAACATACTTCCGGAAGCCAGTATTGAAGTTTTCTGTGAAATTTAGCTCTAAATTTTGAATCCTTTGGGATTGTATAGCACATCTTTTGTCATATTCAGTGTCTTGGCACTTTGGCAGTCAGTTAAGATGTTTCTCTCTGTAAGAGCTCTAAAATAAGGTAGCATTAGGTAGCCATCCAACAAAGGGGATGCTAATCAGAGTATATCCATTAATGGATATACTCTGATGCTAATTTGTTTGCAAGATTGTATCAAAACATTAAAATAGGAAGCATTAGCATTAAGAGATTATCTCCAAAACTTTTCTGGTGCTCTTAGTGTTCCCCTTGCTCGAGATATTTCGCAAATTTATCGCTTGGTGATCACTGGGCACTGGGCGGGGCATGTAGTCGGCGCTATTTTCCCACTTTGTTCGACTTATAAGGCAGCTACTGACGCACGTCATGTCCATTATAGAGAGGATGAGCTTTCTCCAAAAATGCGGGTTTCTTTCCACTATTCATTAGCATCACGTCTAGAGCTAGAAAGACCACCAGTCGCATTCTTCATAGCATATTAGTTCCTCTGCAACTACACGCCACAAAGTCTCCACTGGTTTTCGACCTAAGACATCGTTTGCCATTTTGTCCAATAGCTCTTCGAACTCTGTTATCGATAGGTTTGGTTGTGAATAGCAGATGTAGTCATGTAGTACCTACCTATGCCGTCAATTTTTCGCCATAATATAGCCAACACCCGGTGTTGGCATTCTTTCTTAAAATTCACTTTTATATACAGCTCCATGTGGTAGATTTCTCTGCAGCGTAGGACTGGCCATGAACTATAATCCGCTGAGTATTAATTCATCCAGTTTGTGTTCGTCTGCTGACTTTATGGGTTGTTTTGGTATACCTATATGGGTAGTTTTTTAACACTTGCACTTCTTTTTAGATCGCTGGACATTTGCCGCTCCCTATGTGCTGGATGACTTTCCGGTGTGTCCACTCGCGGCGCACTTAATATATCTAAGTGACCATGACCAGTCTATCACACTTTTGGTAGACTGATGGTCATTGATGGATAGGTGGATGAACTCTAGATTCTTTGTACCATTTCATTGGCCAGTTATTTCAGGGATGGCAGATTGCATCCCTCGTTGTTATTTCATTTAGACCTTTGCTTTTTAAGAGTAGTATCTTAACTGGCGCTTTCCATAACCAGGGCCTTTTTAAGTAACGTGTGCAATTTTATCCCATCCCATCTGTTATTGCGAGGCTCCTTTATTAAAGCAGCAGATCTTCTTTGTTCGTTTTTCTGATTTGGATGACAGTATCGTCGAGGTCTTTCAGAGGTTAGGGTTTTCCTTTAAATTGCTGTAATTTCACCGTAGGTACGAGAGACCACCCTTTGTTTTGACATTAACATTTTCTATGAAATCAGTCTCTGATCTATCCGATGAACTCGTTAAAATGATCATGACGTCTGCACCTCATATGAACAATATGAGCTTAATGTCAATTTAAATGCCTAATCCGAATTCTAATTCAAATAATCACTTGTAAACATTCTCACCCTGTTCTCAAATGATTGCCAAAAACAGAAACACATTTTTCCTCAGCTATCCAAACCCACCCCTCATTGGCTCGGGGAATTCACTGTGTTGACATCTTGCATTCGCATCGCATGCAAAACTTGCACAGAACCAGAAACAGCAAAAAAAAAAAAAACAATTCGTCGACGTATTTAAGCAATTTTCATCGCTTGTCGACAAAACTGTCAACAAGCAGCAACCGATCATGTAATGCACCATGGAGAATCGCAAGCGCAAGTCGCGTGGTGTGCGTTAAATTGCCCCAACGCGCCGCCTCCCGACATTACAAAAATTTCCCAAAAAAAAAAAAAGTAAAACAAGTTGCGAAATCCAACGACGAAGTCGAAAAAACAAAAATGAACATCACCCAGCAACTGAAATTATAAATGACAAACTAAATGGCCTCCTCATCTCATCTCATCTCATCTTGCGGGCCTCATGAGCCGCAAAAATGCGCACACAAGAGGAGACAACTCGACAGTGCAACAATTCCTCGCGCGCCCGCACTAACGGCCGATTGAGAACGCTTCGTTACGCACACTTATCCACTGATACGCGCGCGTACGGTACACAGTATCTATATCTGGATAATTCGCGAACATAAGTGCAAACAACGAGAAATCCGCGAATCCGCGACGGTACACCACCACCAAGCGTCGTCGTCGCTTTACTTTGCATACCATAAAAGCCCCCGTAGACAACAGAGACCGAAACAAAAAGAAACCCTAACCGCAGCCCGATGATGACGATGGCGACGACTACCACGTCCTAAATACCCTTCAGACAAATTAATCAACAAATGAAATCCACCAACAAGGAGAAAATAACTCCAGCTACAGAGTGAATTAAAAACGGTGCCCCTATCCTAAACCGCGGGATTCTTATGCACACTTGGCGAAAATAAGCGAAAAAGAGCGAAAAACAAAAAAAAAAAACGGCAAAAACTCGTCTGCTTTTTGCTGAGAAGCGAAAATCTGGTTTCGACTTTCTGCAGACTGCTGAGTGTGAGTGTGAGTTTTGGTGCATCAATCGCTAGCACGACGACAGACGACACGCCACGCCACCAGGGTAAAGAGGACAACGAAAACAACGCCATCTCTCTATTGAATGTGTGTGCGCACGCCAAGCGAAGCGACTAATTTTACAAATTAAGCCAAGAGCCGCAGCCGATTGCAGCAGCATCAGCATAACAAGACAAAAGACAAAAAGCCAGCGGAAAATTTAAATAACCAAAGGAATTGAAGACGATCTGCATTTATTTACTCTTTGGCTGATTAAGAGAGACCAGTACAGTGTTCAAGAGCAGCTAAGAGCAAGGCACTCCCAAAGGAAACGCTGATAATACCGCTAAGTGGACTCAGTTAGCGGGATTAATGATTTAATTGATTATGATTCGATTGTGTGCGCGAGGGGAAAGGAGAGCCGCTCTTAACGACGACGACGACCGCGGACGGCGAATAATGATGTAGAGTTTGATGAGGGTTAAATGGGGGGTAAACAAACGTGTTCGCGAGAATGTAAACAGGAATGTTTCCAAGTGATCGATCGCGAATTGTATTTGAATCTGTAGCGGCTGCAATTCGCTACTGAAGTTTTGATAAGTCGTAAAATGATTAATGGCCGCAAAAGGATTTTCCACTAGATTCAGTTAGAGTAGTCACAGAAATCGGGAAGCAAATTGAATGGAATGTTGAGCAATTATACTTATACGCATAAGGCTATTTGACATCTCAAGGGGAGTGCTTAAATATGGCAACTGAAAATAGATTAGCATGTGGCTAATGTTGCCCAGGGACTACCTATCTTGCTGATTAATTGGATCAAAAGTAGACGTGTACAAGAAGTTATGACAGTATACCACTTGCGGTAGGTACCAGGAAACGAAATATGAGTAAATTATATGAATGCACGAAAATGGCGCCCAACGCGAGGGCACACAATGTAAATGCGATGGTAAATTGTTATATTTCAGAGCTATGGTAACAAGGACTGTTTTAGTTGACTAAATGTTTACAACAACGTTGTAGTTCGGTGTAGAAAGAAAACCCCAACATACTGGACTGTCTATAGGAAGATTGGACTTACAAGTGCGTAGTGACCTCAAACGCCTCAAAATATGTCAACGTAAATAATTATCTTAGTCTCTAAAAAACCATTAAACAAAATTTGGTTGAGGACATAGTTTCAGTGACATATAACCGTATTTACCTACTCTGGCCTTATTAGCGAATCAAAAAGCTTTAAATACATTTTTAAATTAAAATTACACTTTTAAAATAAATAAACAGGTACATACTATGGTCCTTAAATCCGCGTTTGAACACAATATGTATAGCAAAAATAACACTTCATCAATACCATATCACTATGGTATGCATTATTCAATTGTCTTAGGATTGGCGCCCAACGCAAGGGTCTCCCTCGCGCTGAATATTCGTGTTTCTAGAATCCCATGAATGAAGCAAATAGAAGAAGATTAATTTCGCTGTATCTTCAAATTCTTCGCAACATTCGGCCACTTAATCCCAACATATTTGTATTCC
Source organism: Cheilosia soror (assembly GCA_949372485.1). NCBI lineage: Eukaryota > Metazoa > Arthropoda > Insecta > Diptera > Syrphidae > Cheilosia > Cheilosia soror. The sequence goes on along the minus strand of OX443561.1, from coordinate 30,451,081 downwards.
GAAATGGGGCTGTCTATCTAATGATGGAAATCCGCATACAGAGTCGGCCTAAGCGATTAAGTACTTTTAGCCATCTAGCTCCGTCCCTAGCTAGCTACGTTCCATAGCGCGCTCCACCAAATGTGGGTTCTTCTTCAGCTACATGGAGCCATAGTTGTGGACTCAAAGACGTGTCGCCATTGATCATTCTTGTCTAAGTCATTGAATCAATGTTACAAATTTTCCAAACTTTAGCTCCCATGACTTCGCACATCTTTATCTATTTTTGACCAATCTTCACAGGAACATGATAGATTCGGTTGTTTTCGAAATATGTATAAGATTTTTAATGTTTTTTTTTTGTATGGGCGGTACCACGCCCCTTTGTCCAATTTTGACCAATCTTCTCATGGGCCAATACCTAAGATTGTTTGTAAATTGAAACTCAATCGATTTGGTGGCTTTCGAAATATACTATTTTGAATGCATTTTTTGTATGGGAGGTGCAACGCCCCTATAACTCATGAACCAATACACCTACAAAGACCGTATATACTTAGAAACCATGGTTTTAACGTCACCTTTCATGGGAAATTTCCAGAATCAAAATCGGTTCACGCATTACAGAGAACATTGGCGACAAACACAATACCTTATTTTTGTATATTTAGAAGATTGAGGAGACTCATTCCTTTGTAATTAGAGCACCTCCTTTCTCGGCGGATATCGTGTTGGTCGGGTGGACGAAACTTTTGACTATCATCGTCAAGTTTGAATGAATCATACTACCTACGATATTGCCAGATCGTCAACACTGGCTATGAATCTACTGGCGTACTCACATACTCATCTGTGCAGGCTAGTGTTTGTTCCTTGTATCCTTGTGAACAGTTTTTTGTAGGTATCCTCTAAAAAGACCTTCGACTACAACCAAAAAAAAAAAAATGTAAAAGTAGGGCACACTAGGACTGGCTTCTCGCAACCAGTCGTTTGTAAATTTCTTATTTTTTGGGATGAATGGAAAGATCCAAGAATTTTATGCCGTGTCCTGGCGGCTGAATTGAGAAGCTTTTCCATGACATTTATGGCCAAATCACAACTTCCCTTTAAATTGTGAATTGATTCCTTCGTGAAATACTTGAAAAACGATTTAAGTGTGCAAGATTACCAAATGGCCAGCATATTTTATCTACGCTGTGGAAAGAAGTTCAGTCACTAAAATACAGAGGTGCAATTTTGTTAAAAACTTGCCCTGGCTATTTAAAAAAAAACCTATTAATAAATTCTCAAATATGGATACCAACGATCTACTCGATTTTTCAATTCATATTTATATTTTATTTCAGTTATATTTATACATCGGGTGGTATGCTGGACATTCGGACGAATGCGATCGCAGTTATAATGCTTCTTGTCGCTCGCTGATATTTTACCGCATCCGGTCACCCATCGCCAGTAATGACAATGCATATTGAAAGGATTTGTTGACCCTCTAATTAGGGTCATTGCCTGGGTATTAATTAAGTACACGGAATTTTTTTTGCTATATTTCCGCGAAGATCTTTGCTGTCTTGTCCAGATATTTTTTTATATTCCTATGGCTGGACTTCAAAACCTTCCCGCCTATTGAGTTGAAATTTACAGAGAATCTTCGATATAGGACGGAGATTTCCCGTGAATTTGGGTCAAAGTCGGGCAAATGTAGCTACGCATATTCATGTACATTGTACGATTGACAATAAAAAATATGTAGCTATATCTACCTAAGCATTGCAATTCATTGGCACGAGCACATATTTTTTTGTTCAACAATCTAAAGAAATCACTAGTAGCATTACAAAAGAAATAATATTCGTCATTTCCACACAGTAAAATAATTAATTTGTATTGCAAAACCTCATAATCTACTAAAAACGAGTACGTATATATGTATACCCTAAGCGAATCCATGCAACTCCAAGAATGAACGGCATTGCTCTATCACAATAAATATTATCAAATCGAACAAACCAAACCGAAAATGAAATGTCAAAGCCGCCCAATGCACCTGAAAGTAGAGAGTTGCTCTACTTGGGCGCCGCGTTGGACTTTACGATATTTACGATCTAAACGCGACCCGAAGCCTGAAGCCGCATTTTGCCTTTCACAATATGAAGGCATTGGTTCTACTCTATCTGTCAACGCACGCACGTCGCAAAGAGTAGTTGTGAATTGGCTTTTAGGCCTCAGTTATATAGCTATCAGTAAAATGCATCCATAAAAACACGAAACAGAACAAAACTGAAACATTTAACCATAGCACATCATATAGGAATTCAGTGGAATACTTCGTGAAACTGGTTGAAAAGTTGAACAGAAAAAGTGTTTCGTACGGAAAAATAAAGAAATTCTTTTTTTTTTTTAGAAAATTTAAAGATCAATTATTGCTTAATTTTTTGACGAATTAGTTTTATAATTCAAAAGTAACTATTTAAGACCAAGATTGAGTTCAATGATTAAGTTTAAGTGTACCTAAAAAGTGAAACAATTTTTTTACAGATGCATTTTACTGATAACTATAACTGCAGCCTTACGCGCCAGCCGCAACCCATCATCAAACCACGGTTTTCGTTGTTTCCCCTATAGGGAGACCCAGCACATCGATGGTAGAACTATGGGTTTGATTATAAAATTCTGAAATATTTAGTCTGCAGCAGGAACACCTCTTGTAGGATGTGGTCCTTTGCCATTTTAGGTCTTGGATCGTCTTACGAGTGAGTTCACTCCCCTGATCCCCTTTGCACCGAAGAACGCGACACAGATCTTTACCGGAAAATCTTGTTCCCGACCAAAACCTCGTGACCTTTTTCGGACTCTCCCATCGCAGCTCACCATTCCATGTGTATGACCGAATTTAGTTGTTATTATATGTCATCCATATCGGATTCTTCCAACTCCCTGACTGACTAGCCCTAAAAATCCTGACTTACTTTAGTTCCGAATTATGTCTGAGCTTCTGACTGTTGGTGACACTGTTGTTGAATCTAATGAATGCATCCACCGTTTGTGTTCCTTCTGACGAGCTCATGTTCTAAGGCTCATCTTCATCTAGTCGGTCAATTCCAACAAAGCAGTATAAAGAGTTAATATCTTCAACACTCCGGCAAATAAGTTTAGAAAGTCGAGTCCAGATGGAGAATGCCAGTACCCGGAGGCTACTACTAGGAAGTAAAATACACTTGCAGCTAATTTTCGGTTGACGGTTTTTTGACGTACATCACCGTTTTCCTGGATTTAAGATCTCACCACCTTTCGGCATATACCACGCATACATATACGAAGCAATTGGAAAGGGTATTAGAAAGTTGTCCCGTTGCAAAAATTAAATCTAAAAATACACACTAAATACAGTGTTTTCGATTTAATTGCGATAAAAAAATATAATAATTCAATTTAAGCAGCAAAAATTCCAACCCACTTGCCACCGTCATATTCAGATTTGTAATTCAATCAATGAAACACGGCCATTTGGTTATAATAACCCAGCATCCATAAACAAATTTATTCGAAAAAAATTTCGCATCGTAAATAAATTTATTAAATTATCGTTAATTTTATTATTAATAATCACGCCTGGAGTCGCATTAACGTCAGTCCATCTGGCATCTAATTCAAGCCGAACACCCAATAGTCACACCAAAGACGACAGTTCCAAAAACCTGCTAAAATAGGTAAAATTTATTAACTTTCAGTTACCTAGCTGTTGCTATTCATACCACTTCATTGCGATCATATCACAGCGATCCACCTGTTTGATTATGAACGACCAAATAGAACCAACGAAGCTCCACTAAAACCCCATAAATTCTCCGCCAGACTCGAGCAGAGCGTCTGTCCCCTAATCTGTGGGTGATCTTTTTATTTCCAGTTCAAAATTCGATTTGGGGAATACCTATATAGATACTTATCGACTCGTATAATCGTAACCGGATTGACACTTTGAGTCGTGTGAATTATCTGCCGCTCGGCCTTTGTTTAGCCAAATTAAATACGGTACGGGTGTTGAGAGCCTATTAAGCCATTCACAGGGGTAATAATTTCGAGGATTTTGCTCGCTGGTATAGTAATCGGATTCATAATATAATAATCGGCGGTAATAATTAGCATGTTGACCGAGAGCAATCCGAAGAATGCATGCTGGCTTTTCAATTCAATTCAGGGTGTTTCGCGGCCCCCCAACTGGGCATTGATCTTGTAGCAGGTCGCAATAAATCCCACACACCTGTTAAATAAAGATAAACGCCCATTGAGATATGAAATGTCGATTAATCGATTAGCAAATTGAGAGCGATATTAGTGCAGATACATTTTTATTGATAAGAGAGTTAAACGAGCTGCGGTGCGGCATGAGGTCGCGTTGAGTGGTGCGCTCGGTGCGCCTTTTAAATTAATTTACATCCGATAATATTGACGAATATTTTGATTTAAATTTTCGATTCTTGTTTCGATTTGATAGCGTCACGTATTATTTGTTTAGCGTGGGAACGACGATTTTTTGGAATGTTTATTTATGCGAAACGGGTTCAGCGAAAATGAATGTCAAGTTTGGAGTCGGACAAGAATGTGGTTTGTGGAAGTTTTGCAAAACTGGTATATCCATTTGGTACCTTTCTAGGGAGGAGGAGATTTTATATGGACCGTGCGATGAGGTGATGGAATGATTGAATATAGCTACGAGTATGCTTTTGAGGACATATTTTTAACTGACCTTCATATAATAAGGTGGCATTCAAGTTGTGGGCAGAATTTTTGCAAATGTATTTGGCAATAGCTGGGCTTAATTTGAAATTGTTAGAAAATAAGCGGGCTATAATATATGAATTTCCAAGTTTGTTCCTTTGGGGAAAGGGTATAGGTCCGTCGATAAGTTATGGAAAACAATTTTATTACAATGACTGCTTCGACTGGCATGGGAGTAGTCCACCGAATTTGGAAGCACATTTTTTCGATGGTTTGAAAGCCTATTTCATGAATAGCTCCAAATGCTTGGTCACCTGAAACGTTGCTGGATCTTCGACATAACATCCATTTTTGACCATGCCCACAAGAAGAAGTACAATGGCGTCAGGTCGCCGTCGCACTTATCTGCGAATACCCAGTGAGATCAACAATAAGAATGGTGGATACAATACACTTGTCCAATATATCTGGCGCTGAAAAGAGGTGGAGATTCTATATAAGAGAACGGCAGTTAAAATATCTCCGAAGTTGGTTACTGGACCGGAAAGTTCGACCAGATGTTTTTGAGTCAATAATCCTTGTTCCTTTCTACGGAGGATCTATGGGGATTCAGTGGTAATTGGCTGCCGTAACAAGGTGCTGGACTGCGCATGGAAATAATGACAGAACTATGTAAAAACAAATAGTGACGAAGCATATTTATCGGATTTCAATTGACGACCTTGTAAATCAGAACGAACTCATTGATTTTCACATGAAAGTTTCGGACCCTAAACGAGCCGCGTGTAGCCAAGCAATTATCGGAGGACCTAGATTGCTGACAAGCAGATATCATCGCTATCCCAGAAAGTGCGATGGTTTGGGCCGAACAAAAGAAGAATAAACAAATGTTACATCTTTTAAGATGATGGTGTTAAGACGGCGGCGTCAACAGTCTACTTGGCAGATACCTTAATGGGCTACTTCCACTAATTTGGAGCTAAGGTCATTAAGGCTCTTCATTATTAGTCAGGGTGTTGAAATAGATATGGTGGCGGATAAGCTTTTTATGGGCCAACAAGAGCGCTCATATCCCCGAAGCGGATTAGTTAGCGGATTAGCGGATTAGCGGATTAGTGACTCCGGGGAATTCAGCAAAAGACCTGGCCCTCCAGTTTGAGAGCTGTGCATCGGTGTAACTTTTCTACCACGGAAAAACCAGGCAGTTCAGAATTAAATACAAGCCTCGGATATAGAACAACAACAACTGAACAACTTGTGCAGACCCTGGAGAAGGTACAAGAAATGTCATCATTGAACATGATTCTCCCACCTCAACATACGCAAGGGGACTTGGTGGTCTCTAGATCAACAAACGCCAGATATGCCTTCAGTATCTTGGATGCAACAACGCTGCTGGAGCGGATGGCCTTCCGGCCGAGCTTTTCAAAGCAGCGCGGTGATGGCTTGCTAAGGAGCATGCACCTACTCATCTCTAAAACCTCAGCATCGTGTGTCCCTTCTACAAGAAAGGAGATGTTCTGAACTGCACCAACTACAGAGCAGAGTATATCCATTAATGAGTAGGGACACTCTCCACGTGTTTCTTATCAGTTTACAATTTGCAGTACACATACACGAGAAATAGACGGCACTAAAAGTGCTCTAGTAAAAGAGGGATGGAAGAGTAGTCGAACTATTTCAAAATGTGGTACAGGGTGTGACGTAAAAAAAAGCAAAATCAATTTGTAATATTTCTTATTGAACATTTTATATCTAATATATATTCACATGTGTGCTACACTTAAATATTTTTGTTTGTTGGTACATTTTTTGTTATTTTTATTGAACTGTTTTAGAATAAAGTAAACCCGTACTCGGACGTAAAATTTGATAAGAAATTCCTTATTTTGAATTTTGCAACAGTTGTAATGAAATTCATTTTTCAAAAAGTTAAAAATATTCCCCTCAAAATTATTTAGGTAGTACATATTTGGAAGACAAGAAATACATTTTTGTTCAAGATTCTCTAACGAGTCTAAAAATTCTTGATTGGGCCGTGTCAATTTTGCATCTTCATATTCTTTAAAATCTGTAAAAAGGGAGGAAACGTTAAGTTGCGGACTCAATTTTAACTCACACTTGTGGTTTAGGCGGTTTTTTTTTAAATATAACCTGCGAAATAGTAGAATGCATTATCAATACCAAAGTCCACAGTTTTATAGTCAGGTTCAGTTTTGAAAGCGTAAACCAAATTGTCCTTATTTTGTTTTTGTGGTTCCATCTGCACTTCAATGTCTGGAAGTTCCAGGTTAGCAGTTGGCTCACAGTTTCCACGTGTAATATCTTCCATATACTTTGCCGGAAAAGATCTTTTAAATGAACAGATGAATTGAAATGGAGTCAGCAACTTGTTATTTCCCCCTCGGTTACGTAAAACAGCAAAAGTGTTTTCCAAGCAATCTCGATTAAGATTTCTTGTTAAAAGAAACTTAATACCGTCTTCTTTTATTTCTGTAAAAATGCCAAGTAAGGCATTTATATTCTGTTGCCATCCTTTTATAAAACGCATTTTTTTAGTTACATTTCTAGAATTTTCATGAAAAGTTATATTTTCAAAAAATAAATTCATTTCATGCAAAAAAGTAATTTGTTCCGGGTTTGCGAAAAATGGCCTTCTGAATTTTTTGGATTCTCGAAATTTAGATGAATTGAAAATATCAAATAACTTCTATTTTGTCAATAATTTCAGCGATATTAATAGCTGTTGAAGATACAGCACCGTAACTAGCTAGAGTATAAATACCAGCTGCAACTGTTGCACTTATCGTTTAAGCAGCAAGCGCAAGCCTCACCCTTATCTTTTGTAAATTGTTGGGAAAAATGTGCTCATCTGTCAATTTGGGAGCCATTCGAAATGAATTATTTTTCTCCCATAAATAAAAGTTCACAACGTCTTTCCAATTTGCTTTTTTGTTGTCAACAGCAATATCGTACTTCATGAAATTTCGCCAGAATGATTTTGAAAGATGAGGGCTATCGAACATATAAAATATTTTAGTATTTTCTACATAAAAAAATGGCTTTTCAAAGGGAATACCAAGGAGTCTATTTAGACCAATGAAATTTCCACCTTGATCTGAGATTACAAGCCTAGGTTTCATATTCACTTCAATTAATTGCTTAATGCATGTAAATAAAATTTCTTTTAAAGTCCTAGCTGGGCAGGCGGAATTAACAAAATAATACCCGAGCAACTGCTTGTAACGATGGGTGATACCCTAGATCCTAGAATCCCCCGAAATTTTTTCATGTATTAAGTGTTGTTTGTTTATGCTATTCAACTACTTCGCTTTTCTAAAAAAAAATTAAGAAATACAACACAGATTTATATTCATTTTTCCCGATCTATAACTTATATTGCTTACCTCTCACTATTATCCGGTATTTTGAAATATTTAACTCCAAAATTTTCTTTCTGCTCTCGCCCACACGCCAAACATTTAACATAATGTTTTCCCATTATTTTATTTAAAGTTCTTAAACTATGCAGACTTGCACTTCAACTTTTAATTTTAACTATTTTTAATTGTTTGCCACACGCACTGAACACCCTTTACTTCGTCAATTGATGGTAATGAACGACTGATAACAATCCAACTCCAGGTCGCCTTTAAAAATACGAGCGAAAAAAATGTAAACAATCCCCTCTACAACCAACCTAAGTAATTAGTATGACCATCTGCTGTGAATTATATTACCTAAAAAGTGCTGGCAATAAAACTTAAAATCGTAAAATATGGTAATTAACGAAGTCGTAGCAAGGCAAAAGGGTTGAATTTCGTGATAGAGAATGAAACATTTCTTTTTCATGTCCATAACAAAGACCATTTAATCAATAACCAATGGGAAAAACTACAAAATTTGTTTTTTTATTAGCAATTCTACGAAAGCAAAGCTGGTTACCTGATCAACCTGAATGGTTGAGAGAAAATACTAATATACTGACATCACTTCAGCTCGCCTTTAAAAATGCTTTATGAAAAAACCCACAATCGTTTGTCGTACGCAGCAAGCCCCATGTAGTGGTACAGGCAAAATGTGTTGTGTACCCTTTTTTTCTCAAGAAGTCGTTGTATGCAGGTAAAAAGTATTCTTTCGACCTGCTTCCACTTATTGTACGATTTTTTCTGCATTTTGCTTTGTGGTAGTAGGAAATGCATATGTGGAGAGAGTGTCCCTACTCATTAATGGATATACTCTGCTACAGAGGAATAAGTCTCCTGAATGTCGCGTATAAGATCTTGTCGGCTGCATTGTGTGAACGATTTAAACCTTTCTCCTTTCTCCAACAACCTGATCGAACAGTGTGATTTTAGAAAGTCAACCATCGACCAAATGTTCACACTCCGACAGATCTTGGAAAAGATCCAGGAATTTCAAATCGATACACACCGTCTATTTATCGTCTTTAAAGTCGCCTATGATAGCGTATATAGGGACGAATTACACAAAGCCATGTCAAGTTAAGAAACTCACAAGCCAACACCAGACGTTCCTACAATTTTTCAAAAGTCCGTTCAACTACTTGCCCATGCTGATGACATTGACATTATTGAAAGAAAGCGGCGAGCTGTCAGTGGCACAAGCATCCAAACGGAGGAGGCGAAGATGGATCTGGCTTTTAATGAGGACAAAACGTTTCCACTACCTATACTCGATTCGGAGAATTCGATTTAGTAATGAACTCACTAACGTCTCTGCTTGAAGAGCCTTCGATTCCAGTCTATAAGCTCATCATATGAAGAAGGTTGAGTTCGGCTTGGTTAGGTTAGTGGGTTGGCAACAAAGGAGAAACCTATACAAATGCCAAAATTAGATCAATGTAGATCCGTTGTATTATTTCTTTTGAGATGGAGAACAAGAAGTATAAAAATGAAGATTCCGACTGACAGATGATCACCGCCCAGCCTAAACCATTTGCTCCAGAAAGCTGAAATTTTGCACAGAGGTTTTTTTTATGATGTTTCCACCAAGGAAGAATTTTTTGAAATTCGACCCCTAAAGGAGTAAAAGGGGGGTCATAGTTTGTATGGGAAGATTTTTATTTTTAATCCGATCTACTTCAAACTTAGTTTGTGGCCCTTTTCTTAAGTCACGAACCGTTCATTCGTCGTATCAATTTAAAACGTTGTAATGCGTCCCAAAATCTTTCGCCGTTGAATATGCTTATCACTTCATCTAACTTTAGCGTACGTACTCCAAAGATATTCAAGCGGAATTCTGTATGAATGGGGTCATACTGCTAGAAAGTGGTGCATCTTTCTGGTTGCAAGAGTGTAATAAGATCTGGGAGGTGTGGAATATAATGAAGGGGTAAAAGCTCCCCCTGTTCTAAAGATGGTGCTTACCATATCGCTGTATTTGCCAGCAAAAAAATATGTTTTGACCCATAGATTGTGACTCAATCTGCTAAGTATGATCTGTGTTGAGATGCCAGCGCTTCACTAACAAAAATATTGATCATATAATCTTTAAACTGTTTTCTCCAATTAGGGCATTTAACACATTTTTCAGAGATACTCTGTGTGATCACAGAATCCGTCGTATTCGGAATTTTGCTACGAACCTCGAAAGAACTACCACAGAATCCGTCGTAGTGGACATTTTTGCTACGAATTTAATCCGTCGTAGTGGAAATGTTTGCCACGAATTTAATTCGTAGCAACGGAATCTGTGATAGATTCTTTCGGGGTTCGTAGCAAAATTCCGAATACGACGGATTCTGTGATCACCCAAACTAACTTCTCCATAGGTACTTTCCTAGGTAGGTTTTCTGCGCGATATATAAATATAAAAGAGGGAACTAACTGACTGTGAGGGAACAATTGTGTACCAAATCCTGAGGACTGCGCGAGCGAAGCCGCGGGCAAAAGCTAGTACAATATAATAACGATGAGGAATTAGTATTGTGGTGTCGGCCTGGCTTAGTCCGCATCTTTCTTGCCAGCTCATAAGCTTATTTATTCCAGATATGAATGAAAAATGAAAAGCCCAAGTACTGGTGCCAGTGGCCATAAGAGACAACGGGAAGGTTACCGCGAAACTTACTCTAACTAGCCTAAACTACATCTACTCTATTCTAAATTTAAAATAAGCCCTAATCTATACCTATTTTAACTTAAAACTAACTATAACTACATCTTCCTTTCCATAGTCTCTCAAACGCAATGGTTCTTCAAAAAACCGAGACATGTCGGATGGTAATGGCAAAGGTTGGCCTGCCCACCCTTTGTGCCATAAACACAACCGAATGCTATCACTCTGAATGCTATTGCGAGTGATAGTGCTTTGCCACCAGAATAAAATACCCTTAGTTTGTATCGGTCTTATAAGCGCTGACTATTTTGGGATTATAGGACTTCATAAGAAAACCCAGAGGCCTAGTCTAGAGTACCGAATTCCCAGTCATTTCTGTTTGGATTATCTGCACAGTCTTTTACAAGATTTTGCTTTCTACCGGCGTTTTATGAGTCGACATCTTTTTTTACAGATTTTATAAATACGTACCAAGAACAAATAAAAAATTGTAAATTACAGTCGAATATTGTCTTCATTTAATTTCACCACTAGCTAGTTAAAAAAAAACCTCGACAAACCTTCCATCTGTAACTTTTTCCATTGTAAATATTTTTAAAACGTGTATGGCATTTCTAAAAGAGTCTGCTGCTACCAGTTACGTCTGCAAAGTGTTAATCGCAATCTTTTCCAAATCAAATGTCCCAATAAGTATCTAAATAAGGTCAGGCCTCAGGTAATACCATCATAACAGTAGTTATACTTACAAATTGCCTCTCAACTAATTTAAAAACAGATCCACTCTCTAAATTGACCAAAACATATTAGGTATTGTTGGCATATTTCGATTATAAATCTCGTAACCGATCTTTCACAGATTGATTTGACTAAATCACATTAATCATTCTAACAGAGAGAGAGGTCGATTAAACTCCGTTAAATGAGACGAACCCAATCCATTGTTGCCCCGACAACTGACAGGTGAAATCCCCTCAACAATATGAAAAACCCATAAATTGACCGGCAATAACTTAACAAATTGGCCAAACGAAAGAGCACCAAAGTCGGCGGCCACAGTCCGACCTAAGCAGTGTCTACATTTTTCCAATAAGCCATGCTCTACCGAAGATCGATGACCGATCGAACTCAACCGTGCCGCCCCGCTCCGATCATCGATCCGTTTGAACCGAATGTACCTTTACTATTATGTTTCATGGTAGTACGAGTATTATTTGTGTTCATTTATTTCGTAAAAAAAAAAAAATACAAATTAAATACAAATAAAGTAGATAAGGTCACCACACAACAAGGGGCGGTGAATTTGCATAAAACGTGCGAATTTACGAACAACCAACGGATCGCATTGAATTGCTAATTTGCGTTCGAGTTTTCGACTTCGTATTTCGCTTGACGCGAATGGTGAGTGATTATGCCATGTTTTCATATCAAATTAATTCTTAACTCCAATGAGTGTGTCTGCGTGTTAACAACGACCGACGCGACACACTGCTATATAATTCAATTTATTGTTTCGGGTAAACGATCCAATGAAGTGTATCTATCTGTATGCGAAATTAGCCAAAAAGATTGCCAAACAAACGTAGATTTTTGAGCTTAGCGAAGAAAGAATTTTTTTTTTTCTGGTGGATAAAGATTTATTTTTTGGCCAAGACGAGTCTAGAACTGGTTGACGGTTTGCGCTGGTGTTGATGGTGTTTGCTCAATAAATCAACTGGAGTTCGATAGAGTGCCCGAGGGGTTAAAAATAGGCAGATCCGCGAACGATATTAGTATAGTGATGGTGTTGGTGATGCTGATGCTTATGATGATCATGATGATGATGTTGTTAAATTTAATGTTTATTGTGGCTAAATGGCAATAATATCATTGGTATCTTGAGAGTAAATCAAGGAAAGGAATTCTAGCTTGCGGCGGCAAGTTTTGCTTATAAAGGTGTTTTTTTTTTTTTAGGTTTTTAAATATTTAGCGGTGAATGTCCTTGGGTGTTAAATGTTGCTGGGTGGGATTGCCTTTATTCAGACGGAACTAGAAGAGATATCTGAATTTATGAAATCGAAATCTGGTCATCACTTAAATGTGAAGTCGGCTGATGTGAAGACGGATGAAACCGACGTATAAGAAGAATCGAAATTTTGCTGTTTTAAGCCTCTCAAGCATCTCACTCCGACTAACCCGGGCACGGTGCTTATTTAAGTCCAGCGACGACAAGGTCGGGAATTATAATATTCTCATCAGCGCAGCAGCGTACAAAGTCTAGAAGTCAGTCATAAAATCTGGATAGACTCTTAATATTTTAGACGGCGCCGCCGGGCGGGTGGATCAAAGAGGCTAAGCATGGCGAAAGGGAGATACCTATACGTACCAAAAGCTTTATTGATAAACTGCCTCTTGAGTGTTTGAAGTGCTACATTTAGAAGTTCCCGGCAGCTTAGTTGCAAACCGGTGGTAAAATAATACTAACTGTGGCGCCGACTAAAATTCAGGGCCAAGGGAGATTATTTCAAGGATGAATCCCCCTTTAAATACGCCCACCAACATAATACTGTTGTATTTCAAATCACAGAAGAAATAGCTAGCACTACATTGTCTTTGCCTGTTTATGACAGTAAGTTAGGTTCGGGTGGCAGGCAGGGCTGACTTTATGCGACTGAAGTTGCATTTTTTTCTTTCTATCCCCAATGAGACCACTCTTCCAAAATTGTCCATATTTGCCCCTTTTCTGTATTTCGTTGATAGTTCTTCCCATTTTGAAAAAACACCTTTTTGTATGAAATACGAAATGTGACATAATAAATAATTTACGAAACTACTTCACAATATTTATTGGGATCTGAATGCGTCCTTTATCTATCAGCCAGAGGCTTTTTCTGTCAGCCAGAGGTATCAGCTATCAGCTATTTATGTCCTATTGTCATAAGTTTAAGCATTAACAATTTAGCTATAACCATGTTCAAAGCAACAATAAGATATAACGATATGAAAATATGCGTAAGCCACTTAACTTTAGTGAACTCACTCGTTTTGCGTTTTTTTGTGCCATTCGTGGGCAGATTAGTATTGCCCCTTTTTGTACGCAAGTCAGCTTTGGACAGGCAACAAAGAGTGCAGCCACCTTAGGCCAGAGGAGAGTCGAACTCAACAAGAGCTTATAATTATGTCCCGGAGGCGGCTAATGCTTACATACATGGTTTTCTTCAAGCGGAGAGAGCGGGAAAGATAAATAGAAGGTGACAGGTGAAGAATATTCTCTTTCTCCTCGTCCATGAAGCTTTTCCAGAATTCGTTAGCAGGCAGACCCAACCTAAGGCCATTCCTTTCAATGATGCAGTATCCCATAATGACACCTTAATGTGTTTTGTTTATCTCATATAAAGGGTCTTTCATTAGCGAATTGATAACTTCAAACTTTCTGTGTGAACGCACCCTTAAACCGATTACCGAACTGTCAATGGTCAAACTATTCAGTAAAATCAACATTTTTATCATGGTGAATTACACGAAGGAACAACGTTTAAAAACGTTTACTACCGAAATTCCGAGTCGGTGGTGGTCGCAACTTTAAGAAGAATTTCATAGCAAAATCATTTTCAGCATTCGTTACTGGACAGATGAGAACCCTCATGTGCTTCATGATGCGGTTCTCATGCCGGTGCGTGGCATCATTGGGCCGTTTATTTTTTGTGTCGATGAAAATGACTATAACGTTACGGTAAATGGTATTCGCTGCAGAGACATATTCGAACGTTATTTCTTTGAGCAAATGCATGAATTGGACATCAGTGATATGTGGTTCCAACAAGACGGTGCCGCGAGCCACACAGTGGGTGCAACAACCGAGTTATTGAAGTCTCAGTTCGGTGAACCGTGAACGTGTTATCTCTAGAAACGGACGGCCGCCAAGATCGTGTGATTTAACGCCTCTAGTCTAAACTTTTTTTTATGGATTAAAAATCCATAAATCCTTGGTCTATGCTAACAAGCCGGCGACATTAGAGAAGCTTAGAGCCAATTTTGAACCAGAAATAGTCATAGATATCGGTCGAAATGTGCGGCCGAATCATTGAAAATTGGGTTCAACTTATCGACCGCTGCATACGTTCTCGTGGTGGACATAGGAACGAAATCGAATTCCATTCATAAATGTTTTGATAGCAATTCAAGCCAATAAACGATTTTTTTAATTATCTGAAGTTGTTTGCATTTTATTTAATAAAGAAATTGTCAAGTCCTTAATGAAAGAGCTTTTACATTTATATAAAACAGTTTGTCCTGACTGACTGGCGATTGGTGATAAGCACTCAGTCCAAATGGTGAGAGATAGGAAGCTGACATTTTTTTAACAATTTTCCTTTTATGGCCAGAGTGAGCTCTAAAAAGCGATTTGGGGAAATTCGAACCCCAAAAGGGGTAAAAGGGGGGGGGGCAACGTTTGTATAAGCAGCAGTTTTTTTTTCATCCTATTGAGGTCGTAGCAAAGCATACTAGGCATAATGGGCGAGAAGACGCGGATAAATGCTAGTAAAGGATATATTTTTAATGTAAAAGCTTGAGGTTCAGCATGCGAGTTCGTCTGCTATAAAATTGCCTGCAGATGGAATATCGCTTCATTCTGCGTAATCTATCTACAAAGGTTCCGTCGATTGGCTGTGATTGCAATGTTAAATCTTCTCAAAATATTTTCGTCGTTATTGTAATATCTAAGATATCCGCACTCGGACGTTGGCTACAAATCTAAGTCCTTACCGTGCTCCGTGTGGATAGAAATAGCTGATAGAAATATAGAGGAGTTAATTGAACAACGCAGAGTTAATTTGTGCGCTGGCGGGGAGTTCTCAGTGCCACAATTCTCTTGATTTGACGAAGTTCATTAACTTGACTATTGACCTGCTGGAAAGCTCGTCTAGGTCGTTGTAGAAGTGATTCCCTAGGAATTTATACCTGGTGTGTTGGAGACCTGAGCAGCGAGATAGCAAGTGGGTTGTATCCTCAAGAGCTCTCTCATCACCTCAGCCTCTACAAAGTTCTTTTTCTGTTAAGCCCATTTTCTTCATATAGTACCGCAGAATATTGTGCCCCGTACGAAGGTGGACAGGGATTTCCTATCCTTCCGTATTATGTTATCGGTTTTGGTTTGGTTAGGACGGGCACCCTTCACCTTTAAGCCTACATTGGGCAGAACTTATAAAATATAGAGATTCTTCCAAGGTCCTCGAAACGCGTTGAGGAGCTGTGGTCGAGGCACGATTGGGAGATGAGCAGTGCGCGGCTTTCGTCCCGGCTAAAGCACAACCGACCAGTTATTCACTTTCAGAATGGTACTTGAGAAGGCTTGGGAGTATGCTACACCTGTTTGCGCATGCTTCGTAGATTTGGAGAAAGCATATGACCGAGTCCCTCGAGGAAAACTGTATTACAGGAGTATGGAATTGATGGTTCTCTCTTGAGAGCCATTCAATCTCTTTACACAAACTGTAAAAGCTGTGTTCGGGTAAACGGCGTTAAATCAATACCTTTCACCGTGGACGTTGGACTTCGCCAGAGGTGCGTCTTGTCGCCTCTCCTTTTCATTACTTATATGGACTGGATGTTACAGCGCAGGCTTGGTGAAGAACGGTCCGAATTGCGAGATCTGAGGATAAGTCATTTGCTCTTCGCTTATGGCTTGGTCGCCCTTGGGTCCTTTCAGACTGAACTTCAACGCGAACTCGATCGGTTTGTAGCCGTTTGTGTTGAAGCCGAAGTGAAATTAAACGTGAACAAATCTGAGGTGATGGTCGTCTCCAGAACGCCTGTTCAATGCACTCTGCATGTTAGTGGAGTCCCATTGAAACAGGTGGAGAAGTTTAAGTATCTCAGAGAATGATGGAAGAAGCAGTGCTCAGTTTTCCAGTCAGGCTTGGGCAATTTTGAGTCAGCTTGGCCATTCTCTTATTAGGAGGACTGAATTTGGTGTCAAAGCTAAGTTGTCAGTCTTTAATTCATTGTTTGTTCCAACTCTTACCTATGGTCATGAGATTTGGGTAATGACCGAAAGAATAAGATCGCGAATACAAGCTGACGAAATGATATTCCTCCGTTGTATTGCTGGTGTGACCCGAAGAGATCGCATTAGAAATACCAGAATATGTACGTGAGGAACTCCATGTCGAGCAGCTACTTTTCCGGAAGGAGCGGTCCATGCTTCGGTGGTTTGGTCATGTTAAACCAGGATCCCACGACGTGCTATGGAATCCGTACCATCAGGCAGGCGTCCTCTAGGTAGACCCAGGATGAGATGATTAGATCAAGTCCATAATCTCTCCTATACCCGTATGGGGATTGCCCTTGATGAATCGAGAGCTATGGAGGGTCCACTTGAGCAACCTACACCCGCGACCCACTTAATGGACAAGCGGATCATTGAAAATGAATGAGGAATGAGATTCTTCAATACGCATGACATCTGGCATATGCAATGTCTCAAATAGTTATCCCCTCTCATTACATCCCTCAATTATTTAAAACCAATGTGCACCAGTACCTCTTCTACATTCTTCCATATTAACCCTTTCACTCGTGCTGGTGAGTATTGCCATTATAAGGGAATCCCTTCCCAGTCATGATGTAGTGAGGCTGTTTCGATTGCACTACCGATCATGATCATGAAAAATCATTTTTAGTCATTCTTAGGACATTGCTTATGCTTTTGTGTTGTATTTGGTAGCACCGACCGTGACCGTAGTTTTCTCTGTTTTATCGCACGGCAGGTTGATAGTACTGAGTTAAGATTTGCTGCGACTTATTGTAATGGACTCATGTCATTAGACTCAAGGCTCCTTGCCCAAGTCTGTCGCTTACATTCAATCTGCACCCAAATATAGGCTCAGCTTCTGTTCTGTGTAAGTCACAGTAAGTGCGGATACATTACTTTTGCCGGTCCATCTCAATTCCTGCATGACAGTGACATCGGCTGTATACAGCCTCCACTAATCAGACTCGAAATATAGAGATCAATCCTATATACAGAACACCGATGAAGTTTTTACTTCCAAAACAAATTTTCTAACTTTTTAAAACAAAAATCCTGGCAACATTGTAGTGCTTGAAGTACGTACCTACCTATAGGGCATACATAAGTATGATTTCAAACATATAGCTTGGCTCCCCGACTTTGTCGAATAAAGCACAGTCTGAAAGCCTTATTATTGACAATTTAAGCAAATTTTTGCAGCTTGGGCAATAAATCGTAAGCCTACAGTAACAGTGAAATGACAAATCAAAATTAACACAAATTAACTAAAAGCTATCAAACGTTGCTGCTGTTAAAAGTGTTGCCAAAACAAACGTCTAAACAAGTCGTTTACAAGTAAAAATGTCAAAAGAATGATGTTCCGTCAAAATTGTGTCACCTTTACTGCCACATAATCGCAAGCGCCCTCTACATCTTTATTTCAGTCATCGCCTAATGCAATTCGACAGTATAACAGTAGGGAATTGAGTGTTAATTGCTTTTAATGACACTTTGTCACTCAACTAGTAATTTATTTATTTCAAAACAAGTTTCATTATTTATTGCATTATTATGCATTGCAAATTAATGTCTCCGACTGACAGAATGAAATTGTTACCAACTGAATTATAATAAAACAGAAATCCTAATAACCCCAGCCGAGTGTATAATTTATGGACTCCTCGTCGCCGAACACCCGAAACAAATTAACGCAAATGTTTAACCAAACAATATCTATAAATCTATTTCGCTGTTGAAAGATACAATTTTCGTTATTTTATTATGTTCCAGTTGACAGTAAATGGTCAAAACATTAGGAGGAACAAAAAAAAAACAACAACAACAAAAACAAGCTTTTTTGACACTTTTTTTTATTTTTTTTTGTGTTTTTTTTTTTCTTGGACGACCACAAACACCGGCCGCCGAATCCATGAGCTACTTTTGATTAAGTATTTTCGGGGGATTTGCTGACATTCTCGTTTTGTGTGGTGTGCTCTCAATGGGGATATGTAAATGTCCGTGAAAACACCTACTATACCTAGCTATTGTGGAGATCATGGCTTGTGTATGACGAACGTGTTTGTTCATCTTCGACTTTGAGATACAAATCACCCGGATCGAATTCCATTGAGATGGTGCCTTCAATAAATTATCTTTTCTGAGTTGACCGTGTAAAGAAGTATCGCTGTCGTTCTTCGTGGGAAGATTATTGTATCCGCTGTATGTACCAGTACACGGATGGGTGTAGTATAGTTCACGCCGATATGGTGGAGCTGGTAGATGTGTGTTTTGGTCAATGGACGTTTCGGGGTCTTTTGAGTACACGCACTCTGTGACGTGAAAGTGTGTACAAGAAAGCCACAATGAAACAACGAAAGATGGAACAAAACGTAGATCGTCAGATGGTGTGCGGGGAGTGTTGACAACTTGCCCAAGCAGGGGCACCTACTTAGACGACCGGAAAAGGAAACATTATCATCATTGCGCGCGCGCGCGAGCGCCCGCATACAGACAATGGAACCAGCTCGCTCGAAACAAATTCAATCCGATTCGTGCGGTCTTTTTAGTTCTCACTCGTTTTAACTGTTTTTTTTTTTTGTTTGTTTGCTTGGTTTTTCACTTTTCTTTTTTTTACCATTGGAACGCGGAGATTTTTTGGCTTGGGTGGGCCCCAGAATCTCTATCAAGTCGAATGTGGTGAAACCTGAAAATCCCTTGCGTTAAATGGGCAGACAATTGGAGTCGTTTTTGTTTGGGCTCTTTGGGTTGTATTCTTGATGGGATTTTTCACGCGGGGCCAATGATTTGTTGTTTAGACCTTTGTTGAGCTGAGCTATGGTCGAAGAGGCTGTTGACATATGATTCAATTTCGAGAGAAATATGTTTTTTTTTTTTTTTTGGCGTGATGGATGTGTGCGGTGATTTTTGCAAGTTTTATTACCTAACACGTGTGTAGGTTGCGTGGGGAGAGATAGTACTTGTCATAGTTCTTAGAAAAGTGAGGCTTGAGGTAATCGGAATATGTATTTCTTGGCATGTGAACCTATTACAAAGAATATATAGATACTTCTTGAGCGTGTTTACCGTGAAATAGTTCAATCAATGTGTTGTAAGTTGTACTATGTTCAGACGGTTATCAGATCTTGCAATATTGTCAAGTCTATCAATATTCTGACAATTAGCTGACTACGCTTTGTCTGACATGGTGATAAGATGAAAAATTGTGAATAAACCACCGAAGTATGGGCCGCTCCATCCGGAGAAGTAGATGCTCGACGGCGAGTTCCTCGCACGTATGTAGTATGGTATTCTTTTTTGGAGTTACGCCGAAAATGAAACGAAGGGAGCTCATTTAAGCAGCTTGTATCCACGATCTTTTTCTTTTTGTCTCATGACAGTAAGTAAGTGTTGGAACAAACACCGCGCATTAAAAACCGACAAAACAGCTTTGACACAAAGTTCAGTCCTTCTGATAATGGAATGACCTATAGCTGTCTCCAATTTGACCAAGCCTGGCAAATCCTACAGGTAAACTTAACTTGCACCTTTAGCATCCAGCCCACATATAAGTAATGAAAAGGAGAGGAGACAAAATGCACCCCTGACGAGGTTCAACGCCTACGGTGAAAGGTTTTAATGCCGTTTACCCGAACAGAACTTGTAAACAGATTGAATGGCTCTCAAGAAAGACCTGAGTTTACCTCTAGAGACTTCTCCAAATCTATAAGGTGCGTATAGCACACTTCCAAGCACTTTCAAGTTCCATTCTGAGAGTGATCCCAAAATTCAGTTTGCGAGCTCTCAAGTCGATCTGTCATCATTAATATTCTATTCTGGTTTCAGCAACACAAAAAAGTATTCGCTCCATCTGCACAAGATGTCCTTCTTTTGGGTAACAAGTATCTACACCATCTTTGATGGATTTGACTCCTTCAATGATATTCCATGTTCATCTTCTAAGATGGCGAATAGTCCGAACTCCGTGCTTGCTTGCGGACCTATTTTCAAGATTATTTTTTCATTGCTGTAATAGGGCGTTTGAAAGATTTTTCTAACACCAAGCACCGAGACGCCCAAATGAATCCACATCTTGAAAGCGGCATCCCTACGTTATCCCCTTTTCCAAAATCCCTTATTGGACATAATCTCTCATGCCAAAATACCCTATGCAAAAATCTCCCAGAAGCAAACTAAACTTTGCATATACCCAACCTTGCACTTACTCCAAATCCTACAGTGACCACAAGCGGGGGGGTTGCAGGGGCAGCAGCAGCATTCCCCCATACGTATATCATTTTTAACACCAGAATAAATAGCACCAAATCTAAAAATGGGGGATTTTGTCTCTACCGATTTTCTCCAATGGTCTTTTCGAGTAAGGGATTTCAGCAAAGGGGATTTTGTAAAGGGGATTTTAGATTTCATCACCAACCCTCAAGCGGCTTTACAAGTTTTATCGTCCAATACAATGGACTCAAAAACAGTAAAGTGCTGATACGATGCCTTGCAAGCCATATCCAAACACAACAAGGTCAAATTTGGATGGGTACCTGGCGATCAAGGTATTCCGGGCAATCGAATCCGCGTTCTATGGACCAAAACCTTATTGCAGTGCAAATATTGCAAATTGAGCAAACACGGCTTTAGGTCTAATTAACTATTTTGAACAACTTCGTCTATAAACTACTAGGAAAATGTTCCGGGTTTAAGATAATCCAAAAGATTAATTAAATCTTAACACGGCGCAATAGCGCAGTGGTTAGTGTGTTGGACTACTGTGCGAGGGATCCCAGGTTCGATCCCCGGAAAAACCCAAATTACATCTTAAAGTTTTTTCTACTGCGCCACCTCTCGCGAACGTCTGACAAACATCCGAGAGTATGCCTGTCATGAAAAAGCTTCTCAATTGAGCCGTTCGGACTCGGCATAAAATTGTAGGTCCCTTCCATTCGTCCCAAAAATAAAAACTCACACAAAACGAATGGTTGCGAGAAGCTAGGCCTTGGGTGTCACCCGCCTGTTGCGCCACTTATTTATTTATTTTTTAATTAAATCTTTCTCCTACAAGGAAATCCTCAACCGAAATAAGGAAAGAATCAGAAAACTGGTGGGCTTTCTAACAGGTCGTTTGTGACTTGAGATATCATCTTAACAAAATAAATTTGTGTCCGGAGACGGATTGCAGATTCTGTCTTGAAGATGGAGAATCCTCCGAACACATTCTCTGTGATTGGCCAGCACTTCATTGGTTAAGAATACGAGTCTTTAACAAGGAGGTACGTTTACCAGCAGAGCTAAGGCACTCCGCTACTAAAGACATATCGGCCTTCACTAGGGAGGTCATCCGTCTCTTAGATTATCTCTATCCCTCTTCGATACCATAGGCCTTTTTAGGTTGTCAATAATTGGGCATTGAACTTATACAAAAAAAAAATACCCCACCAATTCCTCACATCGTTCTGCGGGTATGTTTACCCTCCCACCATTATGCGTGTGTCGATCGTAAGTAGGCTTTGACAGGCGAAATATGTGACCTTTGAGATACAATGTACACAATACCAATGCGGTACCTAATCAGTTGACAGTTTATACACTCTTAACCCGCGAACATCACAAAATATTCTTTTAATACTTACACGACATTATACCTAAAAGAAATCTTCTTCTTCTTCTGTTTTAAAGACTTTGAAGGTACCATATGGATATTTGCATAGCAAAAGTCCAACACCTTCTCACTGTTTGAATTCTGATCAATGACATCGTTCTTCCCAATCAGGCTGTGAAAAATCATTAAATCCGCATTCACGCGATCTTTGAAATTACTCATTAGAATGTAAGAACCCAAGAGTTGATCTTTCAAGCTTTAAGACCGGAATTCGGCCTCCTAATGGGAGGTACCCACTCCATAGTGCTCTGCCTGTCAGGTCTTGTGAGCACCCACTGAGCAGACGTTGGTTCACTCCTGAAGTGAATAGTTTCCGCCTATTCAAAAAACCCTTTTCCGTTGTGGACGTGATACCAACTGCATTTCTCTAAAAGTTATTTCAGAGCCTTCTCAATAAGCTTCATGCTCCATGAGCCTAGCCTAAGTCGATGCCGTTGTCGCCGAGAAATCATAAGCGAAATTGTTTCATCTTCATATAGAACTACCATCTTAAATGTATGGGTAAGTGAATTTTGAAGTTAGATTAGAAGCCTTCGCTTTTATCTACATTTTTTCAAGACCAAGTAAAAAAAAAAAACACGTGTGTTGTGCACATCTTCACAATCGACGTACACACTTCGTACACACAATTTTCTTTTTGCTTGCCGCAATAAATCTTCCCTCAAACTCAAACATGGAAATGAAAAGAAGCTGAAAAACAAAAAAACTTAAATTAACTAACAAAACTTCTTTACACAGCTACCACCTTTTCGCTGTACAAGTATATTGTTTTTCTCCCCCTATGACCAGGCCACCCACCCACCCACACCACACTCAAATGGGGGGAGAGAAGACTCCATAATTAACTTTACTGTTGCAAACTTAAATCTAATTAAATCTACACCGATTGAAGGATACATATAATCAGGGCCGTTGTCGTCGCACACATATCCAAACGTGTACTCGTGTAAACAATCAATAATCCAAAGAAACAAAAAGTATCTATATGAGAAAATAACCTCTTAATCGAGCTTCTCCTGCCGTCCTGCCATCCTGCGTCCTCAGTTCCAGAGCAACTCTACATTAAAATGTATTATTTATCCAAAAATATTCCTCTCGTTCTAGATTACCCTGTGACTGTGAGTGACTTGGTTCGCGCGGATTCTGTGTATTTATTTTCACGGCGTATTTTTAATAAAAAAAAAAAATAATACAGAACACATTTTCCGAAAGTCAATTCTATTTTCGTAGCATTTTCTCTCAATGTACATTCAACAATAACAGATACAAATTAGGGAGTACCTCATCGCCATCGCCACTGCTCTTGCTCTATGCCGCACAAATTGAAAAATTCAAAAATTCAATGATTTTCGTATAGACGTATACCAAGGGGAATCATAATAATTAAGGTGTGCGATTGCGTCGTACATCCCTGCTCATAGATTGTGTTAGTTTTGGAAGCTAAATTGTAATGGAGTAAACGGAATGAGGTGATAAAACCATTTGGTTTAAAGATGCGACAGTTTGACTAACGCCGCATATAGAGCCAGATGTTAATGGAGGTCCTTACTCTAATACCTCATCACTAGTGATATCAGGAGTTTATTATACGCTTCATTGAAAGCTCAAAATGGTTCTAACAATTAGGCTTGGAGTAATTATGATCCGGATGGTATAACAATGAACCTAAATTGGTCTAAATGTGCTGGCGTATGCTAGCAGCCACTTCAACCTAACCTACTCTAATATTGCGTAGTTGCAACACCACGGATTTTGCAATATGGTGATTCTTTGTTTCTGCACCAAAGTGATTTTTTGACAAAAATATTATAGTGCGCTTTATGTCAAAGGCTGAGATAGAACCCGCCAGTTTGGGGATCTTTCAAAAGACACACTGCGGATATGAGATACATGCTTACTCAAAAACCACTTATAACTCAAGATTGGTTCCTGGATTCTGAGTGGAGTGGCAGTGGATACTGGTTAAATGGTAATTTGAACTGGCGAAGAGTTAAACAAGAAACTAAATGGTAAGCGGACTACCTATTTAAAATCAGTTCTTATTCTGGACTCTAGAGACTTGTACTATTCTCAATAATTGCGGTGTCCAAAATGTTGCTGGTGGTATTATGAGCAACGTCCGATACGCCACTGTAGTTAGTAAACGTAGTTAAGGCTGTACATGAGTACTACTAACAGTCGATCAAGCCTCCACTCCGTAATGACAAACAGATAGAAAGAGGTCTGTGAGGACACACCTCACTTCCTTTGCCACTGTCTGAAGTCCGAGTCTCTGTCACTTGAGGAACAAAACACTTGGAAGTCAATACTTCTGATGTCCACATAAGGACTTAAATGTTGTACAGTAGGATTCACCCTGCTCTACCAATCCGTTTTATTTATGTCCGCACTGATTCTGTTCTTCGACCGATGTTTCCTCAGACGTGTGCCCACGAATTGTATTGTCTAGATAATATTTTTTCCCATGACAGTCCAAGAATAGCGTTCGAAAATAATTTTTTTGTTATTAGAGGTGTCACGCCCTTTTGTCTAATCCCGACACACTTCGCGGATTGTTTTTTTGAACAATGTACATCAATGCCTACAATTTTACAACTTTAGCCCCCACCTATGTCGAGAAGTAGGTATCATTTAAAATGTATATTTTTTTTATACGGGAAGTACCACGCCCCTTTGGTGACAGAAACATCTTTGGGCCAATTACAAATATTTTCTTCAAATTTTAGTTCAATCAGTTCGGTAGTTTTCTAGATATAAGATTTTTTTGGTTTTTTTTCGTATGGGAGGTGCCACGCCCTTTTGTCCAATTTTCACCAAATGTGAATCTAAACCATCCTTGGATTTACTCAAACACACACACAAAATTTCTATAAAAACAATCATGGAAATCGGCCCAGCGGTTATCGAGTTATAACGTCATCAAGTTTCACCCCATAGAAGATGTTTTTTGCATGGGCGGTGTCACGCCCTTTTGTCCAATTTTGACCAATCTTACACAACACTCATGAGCCAATGCCTAAGATTGTCTGTAATTTTCAACTGAAGACTCTGCGGGCCGAAGCGTTGATGATCTATCTATTCCTCTACATAGTATAAGCAACCTCAAATGCCCAGTTCAAACTAATTTGACTTGGTCGATATAGCTATTCCGTTTATAAAATGTATTCTTAAATAGCCTCCGCAATGAACCGTCAAAGCCAAGTTGACCGAATATCTTAAAAATATTTTTCGCCCGAAACTACTTTCAAAAAAATGTATGCCTTAAGATACTTACAGGCGATTTCTTCACAGAGTACTAGCGCTGGTACCGGTATTAGACCAAAAGTTGATACTCAAATAGGTATCAAGTCATTTCTTCACGAAGTACAGAGCTAAAATTTGGTACCGAGTATGAGTTGGTACTCGGTATTAGCTGGACCCTCAAAATCGGCAGTCTAACGTCGGTCGTTAGTACCTGAATTAGGTCGATTTCATTGCTTCAGCTCAATTTAAGCCATTGTGACTTTCCCTCTGATTCGTCGACCGTTAACCGCTAAACCCATTTTAGACTAATAAATAAATAGGTGGCGCAACAGGCGGGTGACACCCAAGGCCTAGCTTCTCGCAACCATTCGTTTTTGTGTGAGTTTCTATTTTTGGGACGAATGGAAGGGACCTACAATTTTATGCCGAGTCCGAACGGCTAAATTGAGAAGCTTTTTCATGACAGTTATACTCTCGGATGTTTGTCAGACGTTCGCGAGAGGTGGCGCAGTAGAAAAAACCTTAAGATGTAATTTGTGTTTTTCCGGGGATCGAACCTGGGATCCCTCGCACAACAGTCCAACACACTAACCACTGCGCTACTGCGCCCACACCCATTTTAGACGGTCCTGTTTATATATTCGTAAATCACCAGTCAGAGCTGAGTACGTGTTCTACCAATTATCTCAATAATACCAGGAAGAGATTTTTAAAAGGCCATAAGCATAGCTCGTGTATCGACAAAATTTTCTTGAGTTTGATGTTAAAGTCGCCTTGAACAAACCTTTTTTTGACATCAAAGGTCTCAGTTACGTCCTTAATACGGATTTACAGCTAGTTTTCTTCAACGATACTTTTGGCAGACGGATGAGTTTTGCAGGAATGCAAATAATAGCCAAGGGTCTACCTAGCTCATCTCTATATAGATGGTTATAGGCAGCTTAAAAGATGGTGAATATTTTTGTGTTTTTTCCAGTATCTTTCAAAATACGAAAATTGTATCGACCATGGGCTTCCCCGGCCGAAAAGTACACTCTCAGGTGTCAGGTTAATTACAAACTATTTAGGCGTTCATTCACAAAATGGAAGGTGAATCTTATACGAATCTTATACGAATCGTATTGGAACCGAACAAATCATTCTTTGATTCCATGCATCTGAGCAAATCTTGTTATTGCTACTACAGAAACTTTCCGTGGCCAGCAGCCTTGTGGGGCTTGACTTGGATATACCTAGCTATATCTATTCTAACATCATTTCAATCAGGTGTACTGAAGTTTTGTTTACCATCGATTTTGTTGACGAGGTCGTTTTGCCTAATGGATGCTGTTAAAACTTTCAGCAGCTGCGAAATTTAAAGAAGGTAGGTATGCCTATGCCTGGCTATAAGTCTGGGGCGTGCGACATATCATATCATATCAAGTAAGCACTGAAGCCCTCTTTTTAATCTATTCTTGGATAAAGCACATGTCTGAAAGCAGTCTTAAGCCCATTCCTACACTCATCGTCATTACAAATACTTCTCTTGCAAATCCGCTCACCATTGTCCTGACTCCGTTTAGATAATGATGGTTTTCAATAATTGATCTGTCCTTTCAATATAAACTATAACTCCAGTTATAGTAACCCAAAACCTACTTTAGGATAAGAGTGTTTCCTTTGCATTGTTCCTTTCAGCAGTGTTTCGACAATTTACTCTTTTCCAATACCTTGGCTCAACGCCTGGTTTTCGAATGTGCCGAAGCAGCTTTAAGTATTACGGCCTAACTGGAACTATAGGTGGACGCTTTCATCTAATGAATTCATTCACTGTCACCTAAAAGAATATTCAGCTGCTTCTATCGATTATATAGAGCTACTGGCTGAACCCCCGCCAGCTTCGCCAGGATTTTTTTTTTGCTTTTTTAATTATTTTTTTTTGTATTGGAGGTGCCACGCCCATTTGTCCAACTTTGGCCAATCTTCACAGGAGCACTAGGGCCAATACCGCTAAGATTATCTGTAAGTTTGAGCTTAATAAATTTGATGGTTTTCGAGATATACAATTTGGAATGTTTTTTTTTTATATTGGCGGTGCCACGCCCCTTTGTCAGATTTTTAATTTGTTTAGCCTATCGCCAGATCATCGTAATTACCGACATTTAATTATGGGCGACAGAGGGAAACAGTTTTTTTCCACTTTTTTTTTTAGAGATATACAATGCATCTTTACAGGCAGTATACATAACCTTATTTCTCTATCTATCCTAAAAGCATTTGCCCATATGTTTGATTTATTTGAATTATTATCTGCAATTCTTTTCATGTTGTCTTTTCGTTTCTTACTCAATTTCATTCGTTACTTGTTATCCTGAGTGACTTCTCGAACCTAACGTTAAAACGTTGTTTTTCCGTCGCTGCCTAGTAGCCGGTGGACATTTGATTTACCAATAAGGATATGTTTTTAATTCTAAACGCTAAATCACTTTATGGGCTTTCAAATTTACAAAATTTGCAGATATATTTTTGGGCGCCAAAATAAAAAAAAACAAATTTCCTATATACCAGTGATTTCAACCAAAATCGCATAGGTACCCCTACCCAATTCTATTCCACCATCATTACCTATCAACGTCATTGTCGCATTTTTGCCAACAAAACAAAAAAAAAATAACTGATGAGGAAAAGGAGGGAAATCAAAGTGAAAAGCACATATAAACAAAAAAGAAAGGCACAGCGAAAATGATTTTCTTCGAAAAGAAAAATTGGAATGAAAGTATCTTTGGCAAGATCATCGCCATCGTCGTTCGGTCGTCGCGTCACATCGGTCTACCCAACCCAGCTCGGGCCGTATTGTCGAAAGAGAAAAACACACGCTCTCCGTGGCGCGCAATGAGCCAAGTGAAAAATCATAATTTTTCACTTAAATACAGACAATTAAGATGATATGGAGAATGGCAGCTATTCGAGGAGGATAAAAAGTACGGGTACAGTGTATGGCGAAAGTAATAGTGTGGTTAGAAAGAAAAATCGTTCGCTATTAAGCGAAAGATAGATTTAGTATAATTCGCTATAAATCGAATCGAGGGAAAGGGAGAAATTAATCTTTGTATACCTGATGTATGCAAAAGGTTTCGTACGTGAAGCAACGAAAGTACTTTTCTGTTCAGCTTATTATTTTGGGGGTTCAGGAGGGGCAGAAACTAGCAATTTTTTCAGAGATGTCGAGGATACTTAGAGATTTCAAAAGTTCCGATTTTCGATGTTTTTTTTTTGACAAAAAAGTAGTTAGCCTAATTTAGAACCATTTTCAAAAAATTTAAAATTCGGTTCGGGGTTTCCTAACTACCGCAACTTATGAAATCCATTATAATACCTTCGAAATTTTTGTGATCACCTTACACAGCTCAAAAGGAATGATTGAATTTTCAGTTCCTATATACAAAACTACCCTTAACCGTGATTATCATCATCACCATTTTCTGTAACTTGATGTCAATCGATTACAACGGCAACAGACTCGATAGACGTTGTTGAGATATGACGGATTTGACCTAGACTACACTATGACGCCTTCCTGATGGCATCGATAAGTTAGGATGTTCCTTACCTCAGTATTTCAAATAATAAATATCATTTCTTCAGCTTATACATACCTACCATTTAATTTTTAGGTCAGTATACAAATCTCATTTTTCTTTTCTGGGAAGTAGTAGAAAAGGGATTTTTTTGGTGGGGTAAAATAAGGTGTCATCGGTTGTCTGGCTATATCTCAGAGATGGTAACACCTAGGACCGATGGCGTACTATGGAATCGGTACCATCGGGTAGGCGTCCTCTAGGTAGACCAAGGATGAGATGGTTAGATCAAATTCATAATCTCTCCTCTACCCGCATGGGGATTGCCCCTGATGATTTGGAGTCAATGGCGGAGGATCGAGAGCTATGGAGGGTCCACTTGAGCAACCTACACCCGCGACCCACTTAATGGACAAGCGGACCATTGAAAATGAATGAATGAATGAATGAATACAAATCTCATGACCAAGGGTATATGAACGGAAACTTATACGATACCTAGCTTTCTCAAAATAAATCCTGAAAGCTACAGGCATATTAGTTTGCTAAGTTGCCTAAGCAAAATTTATGAAAAAGTACTTAAGGATAAATTGTTAAAAATAATTGAGGACCGAAATATTTTTATTAATGAACAATTTGGTTTTAGGCGTTATCATAGTACTTGCCACCAAGTTCTCAGAATTTGCAATACTATAAAGGCAAATCGTGACGTAGGAAAATCAACGGGATTGATACTTCTCGATATTTAAAAGGCATTTGATACCGTTTGGCACAACGGCCTTTTATTCAAAATGCTTGATTTAAATTTTCCTATATTCCTTTGTAAAATTGTCCAAAGTTTTTTGTCTGGTCGTAGTTACAGAGTGTATGTCAATAATAGTCCGTCCAAATTACTAAATATTGCCGCAGGTGTTCCCCAAGGCTCAGTTCTTGGGCCGGTACTATAGAACTTGTACATGACAAGTATCCCATCATTACCGGAATGCGAAATCGCGGTATATACCGAGGATACTGCAATATATTCGTCGCATGAATTTGGTCTCACTATTGAGACGAATCTACAAAATGCAGCAGAAATATTAAGAAGATATTATAGTAATTGGAAAATAAAAGTAAACACGGAAAAGATCCAAGCTATCTTTTTTACAAGAAACATAAAGTATTGTTTCTTACCGTCGAACCGGTTTATTAATAAATGACAATAAGATAAACTGGGTGCTGGTCGTTAGATATTTAGGAGTTTATATTGATAATAAGGTTAGTTTATTTAAGGAACATACTGCAAGGTGTGACCCGTAGAGATCGCATCAGAAATACCAGAATACGTGAGGAACACAATGTCGAGCAGCTACTTCTCCGGACGGAGCGATCCATGCTTCGGTGGTTTGGTCATGTTAAACGAATGTCCCCGACTAGGATTCCACGACGTGCTATGTAATCCGTACCATCGGGTAGGCGTCCTCTAGGTAGACCAAGGATGAGATGGTTAGATCAAGTCCATAATCTCTCCTATACCCGTATGGGGATTGCCCTTGATGATTTAGAGTCGATGGCGGAGGATCGAGAGCTATGGAGGGCCACTCGAGCAACCTGCACCCGCGACCCACTTAATGGACAAGCGGACCATTGAAAATGAATGAATTATATACTTACAGCGGTATTAATAAAAAAGCCCTATTCGCTCTTTAATCCATCTGATAGCTAGCAGACGAATAGTGGACTTGTTCGTTTGATAACTTTTATTATTTATAAATACATCTTATATCCATATTAGCTATCCACTCTTTATATTTAAATGCACTACAGCACTGCGTCCAAACTGTACTAAACATGGTTGTAAATCTGTCATATTCCATCAGCTGACACTATCATGCTCAGAGCATGTTATGTGCTTCCGCTGGCGATTTTTAGATTCTCTCTGAAATTCTTCACTTCTCAAGTTTTCAAATTCTAATATAGGTATATTGTACAATATAATGAAGTTATAAACGAAAAACTTCCCAAGTAAACCTACCAAACATATAACCTTCTTAAACTAAGAACTTGGCGTACATTTAGATCTCATTACTTTTCGTGGCTGACTAGTTACTTTTTGCTGTTCTATATAAGAGAACTTGGCTCTTTTTTTTACATTTATGTTTTTGGTGTGATTGCAGTCTTCTGGAAATATATCCCCAGGAAGCGAGTTCAAAAGTTTGCTTGTCCTGTAACAGAAGGAGTTTTGGAAAGATGATGTCCTCGCGGTTGTCAAGTGTACTGTATGGTCATGAGCATTAGCAGGCTGTCTTGTGGGGCGCCCAAAAGTTGCATTTCGAGGGATAATGTCCTTGAGTTCCTCGGAACATCTACCATGGAAGTGCACCAACGGTTGCAGATTCGATGTGAGTGTAGGGTCTCCAATAAGTCGAACTGCTCGTCTCTGTATGCTGTCAAGTAGGTTAAGTGAATGTTTTGGGGTCGAGCTCCATATATGCGGGAACAATATTCCAGGCCTGGTCTAACCTGTACTTTGTAGAGAAGGAGAAGTTGCTTGGGGCTAAAGTACCTCTTTGCTCTAAATAGGTAGCTCAACTTAGCGGACGCCGATCTTGCGATATAGGATATATGGTCCTGCCATGTGATTCCTGAATTGACTGTGACTCCTAGAATATATGTTTAACAACATATTATGATTGATCCAGTGACTTAGGCCTACTGTCCACGTAGCTCCGCTTCATGCGCACGCTTTCGTCATTTGCAGCTTTTTGTATACGCTTGCTTGCAGCTTCCTTCCAGCTGGCATATAAACAAACGAAGCTCTATTAACGAAGCGGCAAAGCCGCAGTTGCGACTACAAAAATACGAATTTGCCGCTCCACTGACAGAGGTTCGTTTGATTATATGCAAGCTGCAAGCAAGCTACACGCAAGATGCAAGCAAGCGTACAAAAGCCCGCAAATGATGAAAGCGTGCGGATGAAGCGTAGCTACATGGACAGTAGGCCTAAGCCTTGTGCCAATCTTCAGGTTCTCAAGTACCGGAGTAATATACCATCGTTCATGAAATTTTGCATTCGCCTACCCCTTGAAGAGTTGAGTACGGAGGTGGAACGGTTCCCGAATCAAGGCGTCATCCACGTTACTTCCTGACAATGGATGCCTAGAAGCAACTGAAGCAATTCTTGACTAGGCTATATTTCCATTCCATGCGGTTTCCCTTTGACATGATCTTCCTGAATCTGCTAACCTCATTATTTTCTTCAATTTTGAAACAAAAACAGGAATTTATCTGCGCAGTTTTAACTCCTTTCTTGTAGTCCTTAAGGCGTTTTGTGGTTGACCACGTTCTTTTTGTCCTGTAGAAGACTTTGAAACTTTCTCTTCTCAGTGAGCTTAACTCTGTAGTCCAAAATGTGGACTTCTTGCATTTAGTGTATCTGCTTATTGAACACGACTTTGCGAAGGATTCATTCATAACAGAAGTAAACATTCTCGTCAAGGAGTCAATGTCTTAAACAATTCTATTGTAGCAGTGGCATTTGTTGGGGTAACTGTCCGAATATATTTTCTTGGGCTTCCTAACCAACACAACAGGAGCAGGGGCAATATTTAGGCTATAGAAAAAGTTTTAAGAAAAAGAGGTACTCTTAGTTTTTGATCGGGTTTTCACTGAAATCGAGGAAGAGTAACTACAGTGTAATTTGTAACACTTTCCGTCTCTTCTAATAATAAAATAATGTGAGTTCATTACTGATATTACAAATTACAAGGTTAGTTTCTACAAGGAAAGTTAAAAGTGACTCACCTCTGCCGTTGCTGCTGCCCCAAATGGAATGATGTGCATTTGCATCTTACTGATGGTGATTACTGAGCGAGGACTCTCAGGTTTAACTTCAACCCCCGGAAGACGCAGACTTCACCATAGGGATATTTTCACTGCACCATCTCTCACGAACATCTGACAAGCATCTGAGAGTAGAACTGTCTCAATATAGCCGTTCGGATTTGGTATTAAACTTGTAGGTCCGTTCCATTCGTCCCAAAAAAAAAATATTAAAATTCACAAAGTCGCATAGCTGATGTGAAAAGCAATACTAAGGGTCTTAGTTGGACCTGTTATAATGAATAAAATAATACATAAATTTTGTAACCCCTTTCAGATAAGTTCATGCTGCTATGAAATATATCTGAAACACTTTTCGGTTCCACTGTTTCGCCTCCTCCTCCTCCTCCTCCTCCTGATCGAATAAACTGTACAGCTCATAGTTAAACTTTGTTTGCTATAATTTTGGTGGCAGAAAAGCGGTGGCGGTGCTAGTTATTCGAAGCTGATTTACCGACCGCCACTCTCGGGAGATATTAGTCCCACACTATAGTGTGGTGTGTGGAAATATCTAAATTTGTTGTTTGTTTAGGCATTTTTCTTCTTTTTTTTTGTGTTGTGTACGCCACAATTACACAGCTCATTCCTTAGAGGAATAGTTAGGCAGATACATTATAATGTTTGCCACGCACGTTGTGGCTAAATGGCATGTGCGTTAACTCAATTTTCATTTGATGGCTTTGCGATGTGAGCATTTCTCATGGTGTAGAGTGCAAATTTTTGCTTGCGATGAAGTCGTCTGACAAGGCAGATGGTTGATCTTCTTGAAATCGGTATACCTACCTACCTTCTCGTCGGTCGTGTTGAAGTAAACTATTTGTGTCTTGCGTAATTACGT
This sequence comes from Cheilosia soror, assembly GCA_949372485.1. Classification (NCBI taxonomy): domain Eukaryota; kingdom Metazoa; phylum Arthropoda; class Insecta; order Diptera; family Syrphidae; genus Cheilosia; species Cheilosia soror. The sequence continues at coordinate 30,417,152 of OX443561.1, read as the reverse complement.
ATAGTCAGATCAGAAGTGAAAATTGCGATTTTATGCTTCGCATCTTTGCTAGACAGTTTTTGAAAGTCAAAATAAAATGCAGTATTATCAGAATTTTCAATTCGGAAGGAGGCTTAAAAATGCACATACTGAACTTGCCAGAGGAGCGATGGGGCTTTTTGTTTTTGTATGAGGATCCTCATATCTTGTTCCACTTAACTTAGCCTGTCATTGGCAGGGTTATTTTGCAAAATTTAGAGATACAAATAAAGTAAAGTAAATTTTAGGAAACTCTTCACTCAGACGCAAGCACTATTAATAACCAAACCGATTATTATAAATTTTACTGGAATTTATTCGAAGAAAGCCGAGAATGCACTTCAGCTCACTTACCACAGCAGCGCGAAAAATCTGCCACCTGATCCGAGCAAAAGATGAGACAATAACAAAGGAAATGATCCAAAGTATTGTCGCCATCTCCACAAGCGTCACAGACAGCGGTATCACGTAAGCCTAGCACACTAAGTTGCTTAGCACAAGCGATGTGTTCCGTAGGTTTGGTTAGGTTAACGGGTTGGTGAAGCTGAGTAGCCTCCTCTTCACCCCACTTAGGTCCTTGTGGACCCATTGTGATACCCTTCGAAGGGGTTAGCCGTGTTGTACTGGCTTTATTTCATCCTTCCCGTGGTTACTCGACTTTGTCCAACCATCTCGCTGCCCTCAGAAACCTGTAAAGATTGAATATTGAGACGTTAGAGAGTTCTTGGATATCCTGGAAGCAGTAGCTTTCAAGTGTTCTATTCCTCTAGTGACAGAGACTCGGGCAGTGACAGAGAAAGTGAAGGGTGTCCTCGTGGGCCTCCTCATCACCGCAGCCTCTACAAATGTCGTCGTTCTTGAGATTTAGTTTCATCGCGTGGTTTCTTAGAAGGTTGTGACCAGTGAGGGCGCCAACAATCTTAAACAGCGATACTCTATCGTATCGCAGAAGTTTGTTGGTCCTGCTTTTGTTGCATTCTGGCCACATCTTCCGTGATATGTCACAGGTGGTTAGTGTTTTCCACCTGATGTTGGCTTTCATTCGGATCTTGTATTCCACTTGTTCTCTGAGACTGCAGATTGGTGGTTTGATCGACTGAAGTGCCTGGTCTAGGTCCATTGCAGAACCTTTTCTTGCCAGTTCGTCAGCCCTCTCATTGCCGGTTATGTCCCTGTGTCCAGGAACCCAGCAGAGATTCGTATTATGCTGCGAGCCAAGAGCCTTAAGCTCTTCGCGACAGCGGCGAACTAGTTTGGATTTTATCTCATTATTAGAGATTGCCTTGATAGCCGCCTGGCTGTCAATAAATATGGTAATATCATTCCGCGGTACTGCCATTATTGACACCATGCTTGCCACTTCCGCGACCGCCAGAACCTCAGCTTGGAAAACACTGCAGTAGTCCGAAAGCCTGATTGAACTATGTATGCTGAGTTCCTCTGAGAATAGTCCGGCGCCAGTTCCACATTCCATCTTTGATCCATCAGTGTAAATGGCTATCGATGTCGTTTCCGTGGGTTTGTTCCTGTCCCATTCTTCCCTGCTCGGAAACTGGCAAGAGAATGGTTTATCGAAATCTAAGTAGGGTGACATGTAATCAGAGTCGACGTCACTTCCTACGTGTTCCCTGAGGATTCGCGCGTGTCCACATATACTGGGGATCCAGCATTTTGTCTGGCTTATCCTCAACGCACTTTTGGCGGCCGATTCTTGCACGTATAGATCCATAGGTAGCAGGTTAAAAAGCGTTTTCAACCCAGCAGTCGGTGTTGTTCTCAACGCACTAGTTGTTCCTATACATGCCAGTCTTTCCGTAAGAACGCCAATAAGTTTTCTGCAGTCATCTCTATACTGAGAGATAGCAGGAATGACGCAGACTTCTTACTGACTTTTGGGAGCATGCCCCACATCCTGTAGATGTAGAGCTTTGCCATAAAGAATTGTGTTCGTTTGAGACCCAATCGTCAATGCTAGACCTGACCGAGGGCGCAGGAAGACCCATCAAAGGTTCTGGTCCTTGCTTAGCAATTTCATCGTATATCTCATTTCCAGCAAATCCATCAGGGTGACCTGAGAGCTAAGACCCAGACAAGAGTCAAAGAGTTCAGCCTTGCGACTGATTCCAAAGAGTTCTTGCATTTTCGAACTATTTTTGAACGAGTAACCGAGTTGAGCAAGGCCTTAAGCGAAGCTTGACTGTCGCTACAGACGCAGATACTTCGAGCCCGCCACCTATTCGTAACAATATATTGTTTTGTTGAGGTCTCCTTGGAAAAACTAGTGCGAGCAACTTAAGGCAAGTCTTCCTTCTACTATCTGCGTGGTCTCTCCGGGGTTAGACTTGAAAACCCTATGGGCTGAATCATTTGTGTTCATCCGCTCTACAACTCCTAGCATTTTTGATGCTAATGCTAATTTTTTGACTTGTCGCTGTACAGCTCGTGTAGGTCGTCGTTAAATCTGCTCCTCCAATGCCCGTTAATGCAAACGGGACCGAACTAAATGGACAAGTTATCTTCATCTGATAGAGTCTCAGCTTCTACGCCAAGAAGGGAACTGGGATGATCAAGGTCTTGTATAGAATCTAATTAGTTGTTGGGAATAGGGCTCTACTACTCTTAGGCCCTACACACCTTCTCAGTCCAAAGAAAGAGTTATTCTTCGTTTATCTTGAGACGTTGCTATTAGTGTTTTATTATAGAGCTGAGGTATAGACAAAGTCTCTTTCTATACATCATAATTATGTCTGTAGATTGTGAGGTTTTGTCCGATTCGTCGATGGGTATCCCTTTTTGTTGGCAGCATACACTCGGTTTTGACCTCGTTAACCTAAACTAAACCCAACTTTGCCGCTTCTGTTTCTATAATACTCCCAAACGCAGCTGTGTTCTACATAATATCATCGGCATATGCAAAAAGACTGCGCGTCTTTTCAACTATCATTAATCTTCTGTGACAATTCTTTCAAGAGTGATGTTAGAGAAGTAGTACATCAGTGCATTGCCTTGTCTAAATTATTGTTGTATACCAAAAATGCCCATAAGGTCGTTACCCCCCTTGATACAACAGCGGGTTTCTCCATTGTCATCCTACAAACGCAAGAACGAGCTTTGCAGGGATGCCAAGACTAGACATGGCTCTATATAGCTCGTCACTATATAGATGCTGTCATCGGAGGCTTTGAAATCGATTCTCACTATATTGAGAATGGATTTGAACTTCTTGGATTTTTTAGATGATCTGCCTTTCTATATATATAAAAACGAATTGCTGTTCGTAAGTCTCGCTAAAACTCGAGAACGGCTGGACCGATTTGGCTAATTTTGGTCTTGAATTATTTGTGAAAGTCCAGAGAAGGTTTTAAAGGTGAAAAAATATGAAAGATGTTAAACAAAGTGGCGTGGCACCGCCAATACAAAAAAAAAAAACATTCAAAATCGATTGAGCTCAAACTTACAGATAATCTTAGTCATTGATCCTGGATTTGTCCTGTGAAGTTTGGTCAAAATCGTACAAAGGGGCGTGGCACCGACCATACAAAAAAAACATTCAAAATCGTAGGTATACCTGGTACCTCCTATACAAAAATCATCTTCTATGGGGTGAAACTCGATGACGTTTTATCTCGATAACCGCTGGGCGGATTTTCATTATTCTTTTTATGTTTTGTTCGTATTGCTGTATTTCAAGTTTAGGCTGAAAGAAAATTCCAATAAATCGATTTATTCTTATTTCTCGCATTTTACGAAAGAACATTACTACCTAAGACCTAAGCAATCCAAAGCCGGGCGGGTACAGCTTTTTTTTAAAGGGGATTCCAAATCCTGGAGCACTCAACGAATCTCGGTCCATTGGACTACCAAGCAGAAGCCCCTTTTTTGGTGTAGTGGTGGAGAAACTCTGATATTATTCGTTTCTCTTATGGTCGGTGGCAGAGCATTGCTGTCCCCCGCCGGGGCTCGAACCAAAGCCCCTCGGGTCACAAGCAATGACTCTAACCACTACACCATGGCCACCGCTAGCGGGTACAGCTAGTATGATATAAAAATTTGATCGATGGTGGATTTTCCTGGCTTAAAAATGCCAATCCGGTTATTTACGAAGGGTTTTATAGGCGTTAACACAATACGGCAGATAGGGCCTTGTATGCAATGTTAAGGAGACTACATAATACCTGTAGTAGGCACAGCTGAAGGGGTATCCATTGTTAAGGTTGTTGTAGACCGAACAAATGTTGCTGAAATTATATTCATCTGACATTCTGACCAAATTTTGGAAATAAGTTGATCTTGCTCTCTTATACCCAATCATCAATAGCTGATAAAAAAAAAATCGGCGGTTAAACTGTCAAGCCCACCAACTTTGTTGAATATTTCTATCCACATTTTCTTTTGACCTGGTACACGGACATTTTGTACAGATCAATGCACAAGACAGCGAAACTTTATTAAGACAGTTCAGGAACTGTCAGAGAGTCATGGAAAAAAAAATTAATTTTGTTCTTCAATCTTAACAACCCGTCAACAACTCTTATAAAACGATGAAGGGAATTCCAGACGCGGATTGAGTACACGACAATTAGACGTTCGGATGTAAGGGAGGCATGTCGCGTGTGAGTTAGCTAGCATTTGCGAGGATGACAACATTAGGGCCCGCTTTTGCTCACTAGTTCACTCTTTGCTAGGTGAAGAACGAAACAAATTGTCAATCATTGGGTCGAAACTTCGTGCAAGAATCATCATTACAGCAATAGATATCCCAATTAGTCTATCACTTTGTCTAACAGACAAAATTTTGTTGTATCCACAAGTTTATGGTCAAGAATTGACGAAACAGAATAGAATGCTTCCTGGAAATGATAATAAATGAGAAATTCGTATCATAACGAGTGAACTGACAGCACCTGCTCTGCCAATATCCAAACCTTCGAGGTAGTGAAGGGCAATCTCTGTACCCATACTGGACTTGAGTATAGGGAAAGGTAGAGGTTCTAAAGGACTTCTAACGCGCCAATTATTTATTATTTCTATTGTTTTAATGACGAAGTATACCATCAGGTGCATGAACCTTGTCCAAAACCGAATGGCCTATAATTTAGTAATTCACTAGTATATACCTATACATGGACGTATTGAGCCATCACTGACTTCACCTGCGGTTGGTGGAAGGACAAAACAATGACCTCTGCGTTAGAGTTATTGGGAGACAGCAAAAAAGTACCTGTGGTTTGAATTCGGACGTACGTCAATAGGTATTTTCGAAATTTCTTTGAATAGTTCACCTTCCCTCAGTCCAATATGTAAAAAATCAATACTATTGGATTTTTGAACCCAAGGAACTCCAAAATACCCTCTCGAACTAGAATTATAGCAGAAGCAAGTAGCTCGCACGGGGCTGTGGCCGTTCCTCCCTATAATATCTTTCTTTATACAAGTTCCTATTGATACAAGTTAATGTGTATCTCTATCGGTTTATCTAGAACTAGAATCCCGCCAAATCCAAACAAGATAGCAACGCAAAAATATGTAATTACACGTATGTCCACCGACTACTCTATGTATGGTGGTAGATACACCCAATCCGAAATATTGCAGACGAAGAGTAGCAGCAGGATGACAGCAGGACAGTCGACAATTCCCCCAAACCCCAAGAACTATATTTTTTTTCGTTTTGCTTATTTCGCCTTCTCTCTATGCTGATGCTGACTGCTTGTGCGCTGCTTCTCTTTCTGTACGAATGCCGATGCAATCGCTTTGCGTTGTCATCGGTCGTTCGTCTCACTGCCGTAGTGAAGTGGAACCTTGTGTTGTGCCACCGGTCGACCCCATCGCATCCCCCGTATAATCTTTCTCGGTTTCCTTCCATATGTCCCGGTCTTCTCGTTCTCGGTGTGTTGATGTGCCATCGCCAGAGCGGATGATTTATGTTGGATGTGAATAATTTTCGAATAATCAGCTTCGATTTGCGGACTATGTTTCTCGGATCGTTTTCTGGCGGGTGCGCGGGAGGGTGGTGGCAGGCGGCATCAAAATATGGACACCACCACCTCAGTTCGACCCGAAACAAACGATTTACGCGACGAATTGTAGGTATAAATGGATGATGGTCCATGGCACTAGGGGGACGGTGAGGGGTCACAGACTTTTGGCCAAACGGTGTGTACGTGTGCACACAGGCGATTTTGGTCGACGATTTCATCTGCTCCTATGCTACCGCTGCGCTGCTGTTGCTGTTGCTGTTGCTTTGTGGCCCCATCCGCATGGTGTTTGAATATTTAGTTTTATAGGTGAAACATAAGCATGTGAAGTAAGTGTGGTGGAGATACATTATTATTATTATTATTTTCAATGTTTTTTTCATCGGCTTGGCTTTTGTATCTGTTTCGTCTGTCGTTCCGTGCTGTGCCTTCTGTTTCTCGGCGATGCCGATGATGTGCCCAGCTTTTCTCTGTGTAGTATATTTTGATGGGTTTTTGTATTTTGCCTGTGTGCTGAAGGAAAAACTGCTGCTGCTTCTGGCTGACGCTCTCTTCTCTGCTTTTTGTGCGTTGTGTGGTGGTTTCTTTATTTTGATGCTTTTAGCATAATTTATTTTATATTCCGATCAATACACGCATATGGTTGGTTAAGTGCCATATATTTGAAATGTGAGCGTTTTATTTGAGTTTGTTGGAAGGGTGACGCGTGGGGGGTTTATTGGATGTTAAATTGGTCGATTGATGTCAGTGTTGCTGTTTTAGATGCATAGTAGTAATAGTTTTTGGACTGAGTGTATTTTAATTACCACTTAGTTAACTTAATTAAATTGGTCACGACTATAGTAATAGTGTAACTATATATTTTAAAGATGAATTTAAAAAAAAAACTGTTGGGCGAACCATAGGAAGTGTTAAATTTCCCGATATCCAATACCAACATATGTCTGCTGAAAACTTGGCACTTGTCACAAAAAAATCGATCCGTTAGAATGTTTGTTAATTTGAATTCAATTTCTCTCCATTTGTTCCAAAAATAAGGACCTAAGGTCCTAATTCATCGACGTTTTTATTTTTGTTTTTTGATAAGTATTTCTGCCGTTTAAAGTCATTGTAAGGACGTTGTTTTTAGTTCTGTTTTGTGTATCTTGCACTCAACCTCAATAACAGGATTGCACCTAGATACCTATCAGATGGGTAGGTATGTCTATGGACGTCTGTATGCAGCTTTGCCATAAGTGCAGATTTGTCTGCATTTTGCAGATTTTCAGCGCAGTTGTAGACTTCTAAAATCCGAAAATCTGCGTGACAGATTTTGTCTGCATTTATTTGGTTTGTTTAGTAATTCTGAGCTGCACAGAAGAGAACGCGAAAGTAGAGGTTTTTAGCGCTCTATAAATAAAAATGCTGTCTAAAACTGTCGCACTTTTGGTCTTATGAGGCTGTACTGAATGTGTCTACCTCTCACCTGTCAAAATTACATTTTTTGATATTGCAATATTTATAAATCCAGATTATTTTTCATAGAAATCTGCATTGCGGATTTTTTTTCTTCACAATTGCAGATTTGGGCACGAGTACGATAACTTAGGCGCCAAAAATTGATAACGGTATTTTGGGGTTAAATACAAGCATTTTTTGCTATGGAAGGGGTGGGTCTATCTCGCTTCGTTTAGGCGGGAGGGGTAATTTAAGAAAAATAATACTTAAAATGAAAAAAAAATATATAAAAAAACAATGGCAACACTTACAACAAATAATTTTGGCATTTTTGAAAGCCAGGAATCTTTTCTTTCATATTATTTTTAAATCAAGTTATTACTGTTAATAGTTTTTATAAGAACCAATTTCGAACTTGAAATTTAAGGGCAAGAAAAGTAAAACATGTAAGTAAAAAATGCTTGTATTTAACCCCTCCACAAAATACCGTTATCAATTTTTGGCGCCTAAGCTGTCGTACTCTCCCCCAGATTTGTCGATATATTTTCATGGCAACACTGAGTGTATGGTACTTTCTGTAACTTTTTATAAAAGCCAGAAAGTCGCAGTGACTCAGTGGTTAGTGTGCTGGACAACTGTGCGAGGGGTCCCAGGTTCGATCCCCGGAAAAACACAAATTACATCTTAAGTTTTCTTCCACTGCGCCACCTCTCGCGAACGTCTGACGAATGGTTGTAAGAAGCTGGGCCTTAGGGTGTCTAACTAACTAACTACAGGAAGACGCTTCTGCAATGAGGATACGGATCCTATTAACAACCAAACACTACCCAGTCCATGAACGCATGTAGTAAATATTCCGCGATGCCATCACCTATCACGCTCTTCAAAGTACATATCACGTTCACAGATGAGGTCTTCTAGCAGGGGTTATAGTTGTCTGCTGAAATGCTGTCGTCAAAATGAATCCACATTTTGTCGACACACAACTTTAGGGCTAAATCTGACGCCATATTGACAAGTTTATTGGCAAGTGTAGCGTGTAGTAGCCTAAGAAACTAGTTTTATTTGTCTGCCGTCCGTTCAGATGCTGTCTATATGAAGCCAAATCACTTATTGTGGTCACTAGTGAATTAGCAAACTTTCTATCTAGGTCTTGATAAAACTACTTCATAGCGATTTCCAGTAAGCTTATTATCAGAGATTTCAATTAACGTAAGAATCCGAACAAGCCTATTATAGGTACGATTCTAGCTGCAAATATCATTCAGAGATGTCGGGGTTCAACCTGCTGTCTTAAGACCAATCCATATGGCAACATCTTCGAAAAGACATAAATTAAGCAAACTACTTACATTAAACAGACTATGAATATGAAAGGATTGTCCTCATCATTGCAGTATGTATAGATCCATACGACCCCCTTTCAGTGGCAGATCTAAAGTTTTTCATTAAACTATCTCCTCTTTAGATGTTTTTGTTGAAACAATTTTTATCCTTTTATTCGAAAGCTAAATGAGTTTTTCATAAACAAATTATTACATTGTTCAGAAACAACAAATTGGCGAAATTTATGTTACAAAGGCATCACAAACTGTTTTGTAAGCCCTTATTCTGGTGGTACACTACATTCAGTTTGAACGCACTCGCCATATATTTTGACAAAGTAATGCTAAACAAATTATGTTGAAATCGTTATAGGATAGGCATTAGCACATATAATAATTGCACAATAGTGTTTTTTTATAGGTAGGGTAGGTACATATACCTACTGATCTTTTTATTAAATAAAACACATAATGGTAACGATCTTATATAGACAGATTAGTCGGGAGTAGGGCTTTGGCACTGCGGCTTCTTTAAAAGGAGATTATTGTGCCCCCCCCTGGTGAGGTCCTATTGGCCATCCTTTCACTCCGGAGGCAGTCAGTGACGATTTCCTCGCGCAGAGGATAGTCTTTCTGAGGCGAAATAGGGCCGGACATTTCGTGAGTATATGTGAAGAGAGGATTCGCCACTCATTCGCCACTTTCTAGACATACAGCTAGGTTCCAGAAATCGAGTGAAATCCAAATTGCAAATCGAGTGAATGCGTTTTCAGTGTTCTGCATTTTGAGCGATTCGGAAACTCCGAAATTTTTTCCAAATCACAATTTCACTTTGTCTCAAATCCGAAAATTTTGAAACCAAAATCGAATACAGTGAAATGTAGAGCACAAAAATTCATTTCCGATTTCATTTCGAGTGAAAGTGAAATGTGGAACCTAGCAGATAGTGTACAAGTCCGGAAGGACTATAATTCGGTTAAGATGTTTTTTTATGAATCAATGGTCCCTGTCTATACCTGTCATGATTCTCAGATTATTTTTGTCCAGATTTATGAGGTAATGGGATTTTCTGGAGGAGAATTTTGGAGCAGTTCTGCTCAGGTGTTTTAATAAATGGCATTGTCGCGCCTGCTTAAGCCAGTGAGTCAGCTGTTTCGTTTTCAGCAAAGCCCTCATGGGCTGGAATCCAGTGAAGAATGACTAGGTTCTTTTTTGAAAGTTCGTAAATGGCCATGTAAGTATGCTTCTAGGACCGCAGCTTGGTAATGATTATGGTGGACTTTTTACAGAACATTTTATGCAATTGTTGTTTATGTATGACTTCATAAAGGTGCCGCCGCTGCGTAATCTAAAGCCTAATCTGGAAGTCTAATTTTCGACTAGTTTTTCGATCAGCTGACCTAAAACAGATACGATCGGGTAAGATATTAGCAATCTCTCAGCTTCAAAGCCCTCTGCCATGTACGAGCTCAATTCCACGAACCCAAAAATGTAAAACTGGTCGAACGAGATAACCAAAAATATGAGTTTCCAGCGTGGGCTAGGGCTATGAAGTAGCTTGGATTTCAGTTATTGAGCCAGTTGGTGTTGGAGAGATTAGCGAATGCAGACACCTTTCTTTAATTTGAATATAATGTTTGACCATTTGCTACGCTGATGATCGATAGGGTACCGCGTCCTCAGTTACAGTACTGAATGAACCTGTTCTCATAATTTTTTAATATCGATCCATGTACATTACAGTGAAATCTCCCTTAGGCGGACAATGAAGTTGTCAATTTGAACACACAGTAGATTCAATAAAAAATTAACTAAAATTAAAAGAATCTTCTTCTTTTTTGTCCACATTAGCCCAGTGTCCGTCTTCGGGAATGTATGAAAGGCTATAATTTTGTTGGGCGATCGTAACTGGATGAGAAGTAATCGCTTTTGCGTCGATACAGTAGATCCTTTTAGGTCAGCAGTGTCAGCCAATAGAACAGGGAACTTACAAAAAAAAAAAAAAAAACGCTTTTGCGTTGGATGATCTTTGCTGTAGGATGCACGAGATCTGGAAATGTTGCCAATTTTTGCATATGGGACTGTCCCATCTGTATATCTGCATGTATGTACAATGAAATCGTTTATGGTGACAAAAGTGATGGCACTATTAGCTATCCTCCCCAAGAAAGTTGTCCGCCCAAGAGATGATATAAAACGTTTAAGGGAATAAATAGAGTTAAAGAATTCCCCAATTCTCACTAACATTTTTGTTCTCGTCTATCGCATCGCAGGGTGAAGGTAGTGTCCATTTAAGGGAAAGTATAAAGAAATAGATTATGTACCTATGTAGATACAAAAAAACAATTTTAGGAAAATATATGTCAGTTTAAGTGGCTTGTCCGCCTAAGAGATAGATATCACTGTCTCTAACAATCCTTGATATGTATGAATGAAGCCAGTTGACAGATCACTATTAAGTAAATTTTCCTCTGAAAGTCCATTGCCCACGGCAACACTGTTGCGTTAGGCTATTAACTATTAACTTCAGTCACCACTGCGTTCCCCTGCTCAACAACCATCATCATCGCCCATTTAGCCTCCATCCAGTGCACAGATATAAATCGTTCAGTGTTTCTTTCCAATTGTATCTTATAGATACACGTTTTTATTACGTTTACGCGTACTATCATCGGTTCGCGTCGGCTCGGCATCAGCAGCAGCAGCGTGTACATTTAATTGTATTATATCGGCTGGAGAGAGCTGAAGCTGATGGCGTGGAGTGGAATGGATACAGATACAGATTGGGGATGGGGTTGGGGAATTGGGGATTGTTTGATGTTTGTGTGTGCTTTTTTGGCCGTTTTCTCTTTATTTGTCTGCTTGGCTGGGTCGGTTTGTTGTTCTCTTTATTGGGTTTTCTTTTTTCTTTGTGTACGCTTTTATTTACTTTACGTTTCGCTCTTTATCGCATTTGTCTTCTTTATTTGATTTCGTTTTGTTTTGGTTTTGTTTTTCTTGGCGTATATCACTGTGTTGTGATTTTCATGTATGGTGGGGCGGCTATGGAATATGCGGTCGCGGTGCAACACCAACAACACACGGCTTGAGTTTGAGTGTCACACTCTGATCCGAAAACTCGAACTAATACACATGTAATGACATGATAATTTATTAAAGACAAAGCAATGGTTTAGCGAGGGGGCAGCACATGAGGGGGGCACCGCTGCAATTATTGTATAGATTTAAGAAGTTTATTTAGCCAAGTAACCGATTGTTCAATCGGTCGAACGTTTTCTCTCGCTATTCATGCAAAGTCACTTAGCCGGGTCGGATTCGATTCGGATTCGGATTCATTCGGTGGCTTATGTATGAGTTTGTATGGTAGGGGTTGTGACTGCGAGGACACAACACAACAACGTGGGAGGGTTGGTTGGTTTATTGGACTGATATGGTGGAGGTTTTCCAAAGATATGGTAGTTCGTTGCCTGGTTAATTTTTACCTAAACCGACAGATTTTGGCTGGCTTGGCGTAAAACGCATGGTATTATTTTCACCATGCAATTGTGACTGATTTGTAAGAGTGGTTAATCCGGGACAATGGGGGCAGGGCGAGGGGGTTAATTTTTCGCGTACGCTATGATAGAGCCAAAAGGTAGAATGGGGAGTGTATAAGCAAGCGAAGTGATTGCTGGCTCATTATGCTTTCAGCACGGATGAGCTATATTTATAAATTTTTACATAGTAGCGAGATGATTGTATCTTTGCACTGTACTTGGGTTGTTTGTGCGATTGTGCGGTGCCGTTCCGTTTTTAGAAAAGTACTCAATATATTGGAATGAAATTGAAGTGGCGGCGACGACAGCCGTGGCGAAGGCGACCGCGACGACGCACGGCGGCAACGTTGGAATTTAATGTGTGTATGATTTCTTTGGGTGTAGTTTGTAGAGTAGGCTGATGATAGTTTTTCTGGATTTGAGAAAATGTTATCGAAGGTGGGGTGGTTGGTTCTATTTGTTTAGGTTTGCTTTTTTCTTTTTCTCTTACTGTGGGTATGGGTACCTATATTGTGGTATTGCATGGTATTTGTGTGTTGAAATGCTTGACGCAGATTGGAATTGCGTGATAACTAATATAATGTCGGCTGCTATCTGTTTAGAAGTTTTTAATGAGCGCCAAATTGAGAGCGATAGGTAGAGGTAGGTTGTAGCTGTAGGTACCTTGAATATTATTGTATTGATTTATTTAAGACTTCCTGGGTTCGAGTCAGTTAGGCACAGGCACATGTGTGCTTATTTTGTTGTTTCTAAAAAAAAATAAATGCTCTTTGGACTGAGGGTAATTATATTTACCATTGATTTAATAACAAATGAAAATGTATGTCTGACCATGTCGCTATCAGTGGAAAGAAGTTATTTTTAGGTTATTTAGGAATGAAGTTTGGTCTGACATGTTATAAACGAGGAAGGGGAATTCCCACTTAAGTCCGTTGTTTGTAGGTTCCCATGTTGCAATAGCAATATGTAATTGTAAAATAGACATCGATAGGGATTGAGTTTTATTCGAAAATACAGTGAAAGCTCTCAAAAGCGGACACTGACTGTACCACAATAATGCAGAAATATGAACAACGAAAAAAATGATGCAAGCCTTCAAAAAAAAAAAATGTGAAACTGTCCGGTATATAAATAAAATATAATAGATAATACCTACCTACATAATTAAATAAATAATTTGACTTTCAATTAGAATTATGGCTAAAAGCCATTTATAATTTAACGCACTTTAGGCTAGCAAATAACAATCTTACAAAAATTAGGCAATTTCTAAGGCAAAATAATTTTGTTATTACTTAAGTGGTTAAAGGCAATTCGACACAGTTATCTATTGGCTAAAAAATATTGGCAAAAATCACCTCAGCCGTAGGAAATATCGTCACCTGAATGCAAAAAGTGGGTAACTTCACTTTCAACACTTTTGAGAAATCGACAAAAAAAGTTTTGCTTCTTATTTAAACGACTTTTTCGCCATCTATTTCCGACACAGCTACAAAATATTTTGTACTGTGCCACTGGTTGAAGTTAAAAGAGTAAAATTTCGACAAAGATTTATTGATATATAAATATGTTTTTGAGAAAAAGACATTTAAATTGGAAAAAAGACAGTTATCCATTTTTTGCATTAAATATTTTAAACTGGATGTAATTCAAATTGTCACTTATCTATCTGTTCTTATTTGTTTTTCATTTTTCAATACCTAACTCAGATTAGAATATAAATAACAAATCAATTTAAATTAAATTGGCAGCTTGTTTATGTATTCGAATTTAAAGAATTTAAAATTTACATAATGCAATTGTAATATTTACACCTGAAAAACAGTACAATAATTCTATACTTCTCTATATGAACCAAAATAATTATTACCTTTCTTGTTCTTCAGTTTTATAAAAAATTGAATTGGTACCTTATATTCAGCAAAGAGTGCGTAAGGCTTATAATGCTCTCTTCTGTAAGAGGACATAGCTCCATAATAAAGGAATCCTTCTCCGACATCCCTGATAAAACGGATGAAATTTTGGGTGAGCTCGACTTCGACACACCGTATACGAAGTACTATACCTAGAAAGGGAGGAGCAGAGCTTCCACAACTCGAAACCATTGAAGGTATAAGACCACCAATAGCCGTAGCCAAGAGAATTATTCTCGAGAAAACTAGAAATAGGGCAGACCAAAGATGGTCAGATATACCTAGTAGGTCACAGGGTCTCAAAAGTTCTGTGGCCCAAGCTAGATTGGAAAAAATCTGTAGAATTATTAAAACTCAGAAGGTCAAAGCTACAAATGGAAATAGGGATACTCTACGGGCATTGCCTTCTAAGGAAGCATGCTAGGAGATTAGTTTTAACAAATATTTGCACAGTATTTCGAAAACTTATGTCGTTGGTCGTTCAGAACCGTCCGGAAGCAATCCGAACTCTTCTGAAAGCGTTCGATTGGCGCACAACTGACATTTCTTCTACTGAAAAGAAAAGAAATTTGCTTCTGGATTTGATTTCAGAATCGCGGTGAGTTCTTCCAGACGGTTTTGGACGACCAACCGAAAACGACATAACATTGTCGCACAGGATATTACTCATCTTCTCTGTGAATGGCAAGCTATTGCTCGGTACAGGAGGAAACACCTTGGAAGGTACCTACTTCTTCGGCAATTTGGAGGAGGTTGGCCTCACAAACAAAATTGAAACAATTTTAAGTTCTGTATAGTAAAATTAATTGCTTGTCCGAATTGGTTTAGGTTTTGATCCTGAAGGTTCCTCAAGGATGGCGATGGGCCGTATATGGTGCCTAGTCCACTGTTATGAACTCACACCCTACACAACCTAAGCTAACCTAACTTTTTGTACTTGTTGAACAAGTTTTTTTTGCTTTAGAAATCATTCCACTTTCACTGACAAATAAGAATTACTAAAAACCACGAACGAACATGAACCGAACGTTTATAGTTGGCCTTCTCTGCACAGTGCATAAACTAGGTAACTTGAACTATCTACTTCTAGCAAGTGAAAACATAAACAAACAAAATTAGTGCAAAAAGCAGTTATCTGGAGATACCTAATTTTTGCACTTGATTTTATTCGATGTTTCGTTTGTCTACGTTTTTCAATAATCAATAGATGACAGAAGAACAGGAAAATGAGCTTGCTGGTTATTGCACTACATTTGTATCGAATCAAGGAAGCAGAAAACGTAGATATCTCAAAAATGCAAAATCTCGAGTTAGCCACTTCTTGCATTCAGGTGACGATATTACCTTAGACAAATATGGATAATTCAAGCAGTCTAAGGCAGTTATACACGGATAATGTGGCGGAGTATTTGCCTAAGCAATTTAACGCAACTTGCCTTAAAACTAAGTAAGCTCAAAACGATCTTAGGACTTATGAAAGTTTGCACTCGATTTAGGTAAATTTTACAAATGTTTTTCGTTGAGTGTTTTCTATGAGTTTCGATGTTTTGACTTTTTTCTACTTTTGTTTCGAGCTTTAGAAGGACACTGGTTTCAAAGGCTTTATGGCCAGAGACAGATCGGGAAAAAAAACTGGAAAATTAATAAAATGCAGCACATCAAAGCTCAAAATCGTGATATATGGCCTGGTCATTGGCGAAGGACACTATGAAATTAGATTTAAAGAACATGCACTTGTACCTACTGTGATGCCCAACGTGTTGTGGAGGATAGATACTTATTACCCATTGACTATATGAGAACGTCAAGGCATTGCTTGTAGGAGAGTACCTATAGAATAAAAAAGCTATTCCTTCAACAAAAGTCATATATTACGTTTCTATTCTATAAGGAAATAAGTCTATTGCCGAAATGGTTTAGTTATCTTACCGTGAAGATTCCCTCTATATGGATCGCGATAATCGCACTATAAACTAACCCCGCTGGCATTCTTAAACGTCAAAAAATATCAAACTCTATTTTTTTAGCACCTAGTGCTCTTTAACATGTCCAACTCGGGTCAGTGAAACCACCAATTAGGTAAGGTTAAGTTTACGGATTGGTAGAGTAGAGAGGGGGTTTGGTTAACCCCCCAACCCACTGATGTTAGGTTAGGTGTGGTTAGCTTCATGTCCCCCTTCTTGTGTTTACCCGATTCCGGCCGTATAGCCATCCTGATATCGTTAAAAACCTGTAAAGATCGGAAAGTGAGACATCGAAACATTCTTGCAGGTAATAGAAGTAAACTTCCAAGTGTTCGGTGACAGAGACTCGGGCAGTGACAGAGGAAGTGAGGTATGGTTTATAAGAAAAGTATATGACCTGTTAGAGCCACTACCAGCTTAGATAGATAGATGCTCCGCAAACTGTCGTATTCTGGCCAAAGCTTCCGTGATACTTCGCGAGTCGTAAGTTCTTTCCGCACATGTTGTTAATTTTGATACGAATCTTGTTCTCCACTCATTCTCTGTGATTACTGATTACAGAGTGGAGGCTTGCTTGATCGACTGTAGTGCTCTATCATGCTCTATTGCAGACCCCTCTCTCGCCAGTTCATCAGCCCTCTCCTTTGTCTCTGTGTCCAGGGACCCAGCGTAGATTTATGGTGTGTTGCGATCAAAGAACCTTGAGCTCTTCGCGACAGCGGTGAACTGACTTTATTTCAATAGCAGGTACTGCTTTTAGAGCCGCCTGGCTGTCAATGAGAATGGTAATAATCATTCCTTGGTATTGCCAACAATGGCACCATTCGGGTGTCGATTTCCTCTTCCTGGGTTCATTTGTGTTCCATTCATCACTACACGGAGAAGAGCAAGAGAACGGTCTATCAAAGTTCAGATGGGGAGACTCATGTAGTCAGAAGTGACAACGTTCCCAGGTCAACGTTTGCTAGGCCCCTCGTTGGGCGCCATTTTCATTGATCAGACGAATTTTGGTTGGTTGCTAATGTAACTTCTGGAGGTGACCAAAATATTTAGCTATTTGATCCACTACTATTTGGCATTGTAAAAGACTTCATCGAAACCTAGGTATTCAAAATACGCTCTTAACCTGAACCAAATACCATTCCCACAATGTTTCCTTTAGAGCCAATTGTAAAATAAGAATAACAGGCTCAAGGACCTTACAAATGCATTCCTTTTCTCTTGTTCTTCTCCATATATATACATTTATATTTTATTTAATTCTCATTTTATTACTTTCTCGCCATTTTCTACCAACAGAACCAAAACAAACTAAAAAAAACACTCCACCAAATGCGACCACGGATGCTGACGTTTAGCCACCGCGCTATAGTGTCTCTTGAGTGTGTGTGCTCGCGCCCTGTCTCTCCTGTCTCTGAAAAGCGGCTTTATGCTGATGCATTGCTTTGCTACGGTTGCTGTTGTTGTAGCTAGCTGCCTGGCTGGCTAGTCAACTGGCTAGCTCTAGGCTCATGTAAAGCGTCAATAGACAAATCGAGCATTCAGATTTACGCGATTTGTGTGCGCAAAGTGGTATGCGGCGCGGCGGACTGTTTGCTTTTGTTTCTCCTCCGTATCCGTATCCACCTTTTTTTGCAGAGACCTCCACCTCAGCGCACAACCCCTCATCGTCATCGATGATGCCTTCAGTTCGGCTTGTGTACCTAGTTCGCGCATTTCCATCTATTTTCATGAAAGATTTTTATATAATTGCCTCTTTGCACCAAGCGTATACGTATTCATCAGAAAAAGATACTTACAAGGCGACCTCTATAGCGCCTTGTTTTCGTTTGTGTCTACCTATAATAGATACACATAGTTTCAATAATATTATAATAATGTGCTTCTTCTTCTTCGCATTCGTTGCCGTCGTCGGTCGTCTTCTTCTTCTTCTTGTGCGCTTGCTGGGGCTGGCTGGCTCTGGCTATGGTTTGCTTGCTTGGATGGATCAGATCGGTTTTTGTATGCTGTCTTAAATTTTTTTTTTTTTCAGTTTTTTGCCTGCCTATAGTTGCTCGGTTGTATTTTTCTTTGATTGAATTATATTTTTAGCGCAATGTGTACATACGGATACACAGAAGGCAGCAAATAGATAAAAAGAATCTTTATCTTATAAATGTATGTTGAAACAAAAAATTAAAGAGGTAAAAATAATGAAAGGGAACAAGAATATTATGCTTCGGCCAAAGCATTGTAAGCTGATACAGGGTGGCAATTTCAGTAGGCTGTATAGTGTGTAGGTTTGTGATTAAGAGACAGACTGTATCATGGTTTTTGAAGTTAAAAAATTTGTCTGAAGTTCTGTGGTATAATAGAGCTATACTTTCACGGAATCAACCCATCTTACACGAGAAGGAAAAACGTCACCTATAGGTATTGCCCGTTTACGGATGAGGCGATTCGGCCCCTGATCTATCTGGGACTTCAGTTCGCTGTGAGCCTTAGAGTTCAATATCCAATGCGCTATACGTACTAAGAGTAAAGGGAGAACCATAATTAGATTGCGTGGTAGTATGTACTAGTAATCCAGCTTAAGTCGGTGTGCGATCACAATGAAGTTGTATGTCGTGACTATAATAATGATAAGTTGTCCATTTTAAAAGTTTCCCTTCAAGTAATGGCATTTTCTTCATTATTATCGCTAGCTTAAGTGGACTTCAGTAGATGCAAGCAGCTCTGTGGCGTCGAATACAAATGAGGAACGACATTAAGGCACCCTACAAGAATATGTATTTAAAATGGTTCGCTTCTGGTTTCCTCAGTGTATGGCCAATCCAGCACCATTTCTTCTGTTTGATGTCAACATCCACTTTTGTTTGTCCAGTCCTAAGCCACAATTCATTGTTGGAAATTGTTTGTGGCCACCGGATCTTTAGGATGTAACGCAAACAACGACTAACAAAGGCTTCTAATTTGCTCGATGTGTTGGCGGAGTAGTACCGAGTACCGATTTTACATTGGATTCAAACTTGGTGCGAAGCGTTTCAGACTGAAGAAAGAATTCCGAATGCACCGCACGAGCTTTACCTCTTCTATGATTTCCTATCTCAAGACAACCTGCAGTTATTGGTCCCGGCTAGTGTCTGACATTCTATTCCTGACATCCAGGTCCGTTCCACCTTCGAGTTACACATAACTGCCCAGGTAGGTAATTAAACTGCGTGACCTCTTCTATGGTCTCCCGTCTCAAGACAACCTCCTGTTTTAAGTCCCGGCTAGTGTGCGTACTTATTGTTTTGTTAGCGTTGGCAAAACTTGTATGCACTTTGTCTCTTATGACTTGTCTCTTACTACGAGTTCCAAGGTAACATACTTGGATGGATGACATCAATGAATGAAGCAGTGCAAGTTTATGACGCCCTTTTCGCATTATTGAAATGGAAGTTTTTATAGATCGTTTAGCTATATTTTCGAAATCCTATGAAATGAGAAAGGAATGCGAAGCAGGATATATAGGGTCTCATGTGTGATTGCAAAATGTACAGCGCTAAAAACCCACGACGTCCCATTTCGTGCCCATAATATAGTCGGGCTCGTATGATATGAGTATTGCTAGCATTTTCAATGGACTCAGCTATGCTGTAGACTAGACACTAGAGTATAAGTACCCCTAGAACTCTTGTTGTTAGCAGTGCCCCCCTACGAATTAACTCCCACAAAATTTGTGATTTAGTTTATATGAACTTATAGGAACTCAACAGGAACTAAGATCCAACTTATGAATCAACTCGCCAATATGAGAATTTGGTATACGAAAAGTTTCGCATGGATTAAAAGACATTTTGCATAATATCCAACCTCGCAACTACTCCCAACAGTGACTCCAAGCAGGGGTGACTGAAGGGGGGCAATTAACCCCCATACAGATTTTAATGTTCGGGCATTGTAAACTTACTTTATTGGGAATTAGTTCATAATGAACTACGTCCCAAATGAACTATCGTCCAAACTTATGAACTAAATTCCACTGCATTGGTGGGACTTAGTTTATTTTGGCTATAGGATAGTGAGACTCAGCTCGTAGGGCCATCATTTACATACATATATTGTTTGTGTAAGTATTTCCATTATCACACACTTTATTTCCAACCGAAGACACATAGACTTATACATATTCCACTTAAAACAAAACTTACTTTACTTAAGTGGCTCTCGGAGAGTCCCGCCTGAGACACTTCAGCCTTCAATGCGATCTACGATCTCGGGCGTCTTTCTTACATGTTGTACACACGATGCACTCTGAAATCTGCTATGGCTAGGCCTTTGTTCTAAGAACCAAGGTTCAGTCTTCCTTGTAAGTATCAAACATGAAAGCATCAGCGATTCGAAAATGTTGCCCTTCACGCAATGTAGCCGACCCAATTTAGTCGAAGTGTCTTGGCTTTTTGGACTACATCCAATATCCTTATACAGCTCATAGAGTTCCATATAGGGTTCGCGGACGATATTGCTGTTGTAGTCGTGGCGAAACGGCTTGAAGAAATCGAGTTGTATAGCAACGAAGCATTGGCACTGATAAAGAATTGGCTACGCGATTTGAGTTTAGACATAGGGGACCATAAAACCGAATCCGTGCTTATTACAAGTAGAATGGTGCTAGAGACGATAACGATCAAAGTCGGTGAGCACAACATTATTTCCAGCCCATTTATAAAATATCTGGGAGTGATGATTGATGCGCGGCTTAATATCCGGCATCACCTAGCATACACTTGCGAGAAATCGCCCAAAACTATAGGCGCTCTTTCGAGACTCATGTCGAATATTGGCGGTCCGAAGCAAGGCAAAAGATTAATGCTTGCGAGAGTTGTAGCCTCCATACAGCTGTACGGGGCACAAATATGGTCTGACGTCGTGTATAAAAAGACACACGTTAAGGAAATCAAATCTGTGTATAGATTATGTGCACTACGAGTTAGCAGTGCGTATCGAACGGTATCCCACGACGCGCTATTGGTACTATCCTCTATGGTACCAATCGATATCCTAGCTTTAGAAGCTAGGCGAGTTTATGACAATCGCGCCCAAACCGGGCCAAGCGAAAATCAAACGAAGAAACTCGAAAGAAGCCGCAGCATAGAAACGTGGCAACAACAAGGCAGCGAGTCTCAAAAAGGGAGATGGACGTACCGACTAATCCCAAGGATTGAAAGTTGGGTAAACCGAAAACACGGCGAACTGAACTATGTATTATCTTACACAGTTCTTGACTGGTCACTGTGGTTTCCGGGAATACCTATTCAAGCGAAACCGTGATTCGAGCCCATCCTGTCCTCGCTGCGTAAACGCGATAGAGAACGTGGAACACGTTTTCTTCGAATGTGCTCGGTATGCAAACGAAAGAGATGTATTGCGCGAAGCATTTGGTGAACCGCCAACACCATAAAACATTGTCAAACATATGATGAAATCCGAAGATCTTTGGGCTGCTGTGAACGATGCAGCAGTACGAATAATGTGCGATTTAAGGAGTTTAGAACGGGCAGCGGAACGCGAATTCGCTAAACAACGTGTGACGAAGCAAAAAGCTCGAATCCATCCTTCGCGAAGTAATACCTAGGGGTAGGAATAAACGGAAAGATCCGGGAGGTGGTTTTAGTCAGTAAGAATCTGACACTACCAATGGACGTCGGACCATTGGTGCCTATGCATGGTTTCCACCTACCCACGCAAAAAAAAAAAAAAGCTCATAGAGTTCACGTCTTTATCTTCTCATCTCTCTCCTTGGAACGCTTAACTAAAAATATTTCAAAGAATAGTGCTCTTAAAAGGAGCCCAGTATCAGTTTACAACCACTCAGCGTCAGAATTCGAAACTTAAAGAAAGCGATCTGCAGAGTGCACACTTCGTCATTAGAGTCAAAAGCTTTGAACCTGTTTACTTTACCAAACCGAATTAGCAGCAACTCTCTAGAGCTACTTTTGCCTGGATCTCCATCTCCACTATTGTGTCGCTTGTGAAGTTGATGTCCTGATTTTCTAGACGGTGCACAGATGTTTGCCGACAGAATGTATTTAGTCTTATCCTAGTTTACCTAAAGACCGATGAATTTCAATTGTTCTTCATTGGCCGTTAAAGCGTTTTATATACTGCAAACACTAATTTAGAACGACACATACAAAAAATAATCATCCTTGGCCTACATTCACGCGCTCTTAACCCCATGAACCTGCATTTTCTTGTCAAAATCTATTGCATATTTGGACATGAAGCTAATAGTCCAGTCGTTGGCCATGCGTTCTTCCACCCATATTTGGTAGATGATTGGTTTCAGAGGCCTCAACTCCAAATGCGTTTCGCCCCGATGCTGGTGGGTGGGCTCATCAGTAGACGAACCACCAAAGACTCGTATTAGGTTATGGTTCACAGTCACTTTGTGTTTGTGATTCCATATAGTCTCGGTAAACAACGTTTCCAATATGTTGTCAAATTTTATCAAAAACTTACGTTAACGAACTATTCCATTAATTCATCGTTAGACTCCTTTTAAGTGTAAATATTCCTCTGCCAGGAAGTGTACCTTCCTTAAGGATTCGGCGTCACAAGCAACTACCACTTGGGCTAACTGAGCTGTGAAAGCTGATCTTCTTCTCCTCTGACCTAATGCTCCCGCATAGCTGTGCTATGGTATCTGTGTTTTTTTTGTTGTATAGTAAGAACATTCATAAAGGCATTCTACAAGCCGTTTCTCTAGGATAGCTTTTAGCTAATTCTTTGATGATATTGGGATTTAAAATGGTTGTAAATGCCCAATAGAGGATTTTTCCCTAAAGTGATCTCTATATACACTAGACTCTGGCTACCCCAAGTAGATACTCCAGTATGGAATCAGGAATCCAAATCTCTGGATCTAGCCGCAGCAATCGTATTGAGAGCCAGGTTCGAGCCGCAGGGAAACCGCGAGCATGCCGCGCTGGCCGATAAAGCTGCCCCTCTGGCTCGACCGTGGCTCACAATAAGCGTCAGAGTCGACACTTGCCCCTCGAAATGTGTGCACATATTATGAATGTTGGAAGCGTGCCTCGCATGCAATTTAATTGGCGGAGATGTGATTTGTGGAGCTTTATTACCTTTTGAAGTCTAGTGCTGCTTACCAACTAACCCGATGAATATGTTATGTTGGCCTTTCCGTCTTTTCAATTGAAGTCTCCGAGCTCAATATTGATGTCATACTTCGGACAAGCTACGTAGACTGTAGGATGTCATACAACTCCTCATTTCAGCTTCTTTCAAAAGGGCGCAAATAGACCCTCATTTTGAAATATAGCTTTGATTACAGTATAGGGCTCACTTACGTCAATAGCTTGTGCTTTAAGTCGTTTTCAAACGACTAATTCATCTCAACATACCTCGTTTGCTATTTTTTTGTTTGTCTCCTATACAAAGTTGTAACACAAAAATATCGCGTACCTATGTATTTACCGGTATAAGTAAGTGCCTACTCAATTTGATTACAGCTACAAACTACAGTAGGTCTAGGTAGGTACTTGGACGTAATCACGCTTACTCAATAAAAGCTGAACAGATAAGTAAATTACCTGAAATTACCACCCTGTAACAACATCTAAACGTAAATCTGAACCAAAACAAATAAACAATTGTAGAAACTATATTCTTGCTTGCACTTGCACACACATACAGAAACAGAGCTGAGTGCAAAGTTCTCCTGGACAGACTCTATCTAATCGCATCGATGGCCCCAGCCCCAGCCCCAGCCCCAGCCTCAGCCTCAGCCTCAGTCCCAGCAGCCCCTACACAGCAGTGTGAAGTTCGACCGAGTTCGATCAGTTGATGGTCCTGAAGCCTGGAGGTGGGGGAGACACACTACGTGTGGATGGATCCGCAAATGCACACATTCTCCTCACCATATGCACTATACTATACGAAGTAAGGTAATAATAACCAGAGGCAGGCTGACGCTGAGGCTACTCTATTCGGCTAGGTGAATAGTATCTATCTCTGTATCTATTTGAATTGTTTTGTTTGTATCTACGCGACGGAATACCAGGAGAGAGTGTGCTAAGGGGGGCCTATAGGCTAGGCAGGCCAAAAGAGCACACATTCAGCTACTATATCCATGATGCGTGCATACAAATGGTTGTGCGAACAAAACTATACGCTGGGCTGATGATGATGATTGTGGGGGATTTCTGTTGATGCAAAGTGAAAAGTTTTTAATGTGCTCACATTTGATCATCATGTACGAGTTGCGCGAATGGGATGGGGTGGGTGGTGTTGGTGCGGTTTCTAGGAACTGCCGTTGGCCAGTTGGCACTGGACTATTCTCTGCTGTACTTTGGGGTTTTTAATATTTATTGAAATGGTTTTGCGTTTTGCATGTTTCCCGTGCAGAATGCAGTTGTGGATTTTGGTCTCTCGCCATAGATTCCTCTATTTCTATTCGTCCTGTTTTGTATGAAATTTTGAAAGTATCTATAGAGAGTTGCGCTGGTAGATTGTAGATTGTAGAGGGGAGGTGGTATAGTAAATCCCAGATCACTGCGGCCACAAGTGGGCCTATTGTGATGTCCTCCATTTATAGCTCATCCATGATGCCGCAGTTTGTAATAAAGGCGGCTAGCTCTTTGGGTGTGCTGGCAGCTATGTCTGCTGCTTCGAGGTAGAATTTACCTAGATAACGTTGACGTGTTTTGGTTAAACAGTTGCAGTCCAATAATATGTGTTCCGCTGTTTCTGCGTCCTCGTTGCATAGCCTACAAGTGTTGTCTTGTGTTATGCCCATTGTCATCAGGTGTTTTTTGACTCTGCAGTGTCCTGTGAGAAAGCCTGTGACCAATCGAATCTGACTTCTACTTAATTGTAGTAGTTGTTTCGTTTTTTTATGGGAACTGTTTGGCATGAAGATTTTGGCTTGTCTGTTTCCTTCGGTGTTCCTCCAGAAATGAAGCTTTTTTTCGTTCAGCCAAGTTTTCACACTACTTTTTATAGTGTTGATTGGTAGCCCGCAGAATGGTCTTGGCATCATGAATTGGGATGCGGATCCTTTTCTGGCTAGTTCGTCTGCTTTTTCATTGCCTTCATATCCGCTGTGCCCTGGCACCCAGATCAGGTGGACTTTGTTTGTGGTGGCCAGTATTTGCAATATTTGGAGGCAGTCCCATACCAGTTTTGATGTTATTTCAAAGGCGTCAATTGCAAGTAGAGCTGCCTTGCTATCAGAAAGAATATAAATGTTCTTATTTGTTATAGCCCTGTCTATACTCTCTCTAATGCAGAGTTCTATTGCATGTATTTCAGCCTGAAATACGGAACTATTTATGTCCATACTGGCGAATAGGGACGTTTTAGTGCACGGACCGTATACTCCAGCTCCAACTCCTTCATCTGTTTTGGATCCATCTGTATACCATACAAGTGAACCGTTGGCAAATGTTGGTTTATTCTGTTCCCAGTTTAAACGGTCTGGGAATGTAACCTTAAAGTTGTGTCGGAAGTTAAAGCGTGGTAGACATTTGTCAGTCAAATGTATTCCAAGTAGTTCATTTTGTCTGAATTCTTGTAGGATATCAGTGTGGACTATATTGGAATTTGATTCATCTTCTGTGATGAGCGTATAGGCGTTAACCATTGCTTCTTTCATGAGTTCTAGATGAAGTGGTGGGATGTTTAGGATAACCTCGAGCGCAGCTGTTGGTGCAGTTTTCATTGCTCCAGTTGCACAGACACATGCTAGTCTCTGTATTTTATTGAGTTTAGCCTGTGCTGACTTCTGCGTTGCTTTATACCACCACACGGCGGCTGCATACGTGATGATAGGTCTTGTTATTGCAGTATACATCCAAAGTGTCATTTTGGGGTTAAGTCCCCAGTTTTTACCGAGTAGACTTTTGCTGGTCCATAAGGATAACCTGGCTTTGTCAATAGTTTTGGTAAGGTGAGAGTTCCATGTGAGTTTTTCGTCTAGTGTAATTCCTAGATATTTAACTTCCGTTGAGAACTCTATTATTTCGCCGAAGAGTGTAGCATTTCTCAGTCTTTCTCGCTTTCTTCTCTTGGTGAATGCAACTATGGTGCTTTTTTTAGGATTGACTTTGAGGCCAACTTTTGTACACCATTCAGCAACTAGGTTTAAAGCCCTCTGTAGGCGATTCGAGATTGTGTCTTCGAATTTGCCTCTGATTAGGATAGCTATGTCGTCTGCATATCCTTGGACATAAAAACCGTCATTGCTGAGAATCGTCAGTAGTTCATTCACTACGATGGACCATAGTAGGGGTGAGAGTACTCCTCCCTGTGGGCATCCTTTCGTGGCTATCATACTGAGTTTAGTGCTGCCTAGTGAGGTTTTTATTGTTTTGTCCTCCAGCATGCATTTTATCCATTTACATGTAGTGTCGTCAACTCCCATATTTTGGATACCTCTATATATTTGTGAGAATTCTGTATTGTCAAATGCTCCTTCTATATCGAGGAAACAACCGACCGCTACTTCTTTGTCTCTGAGAGATTTTTCAATTCTAGAGGTAAGGTTTTGCAAGGCGTATGTGGTCGATTTCCCGGGTTGGTAGGCATATTGATATTTATGAAGGGGGTTTCTTTGAAGTGCCCCGTCTCTGATATGTCTATCCAGGATTTTTTCCATGGTTTTGAGGAAAAAGGACGTGAGGCTAATTGGTCTATATGACTTAGGTAATTCGGACGGTCTGCGTCCTGCCTTGGGTATATATTTGACAACTACCTCCTTCCACTTTTTTGGTATATATCCCCACGCGTAGCTAGCTCTGAATAGGTTAATTAAAACAGGCAGCAGTTGCGGGATGCCCTTTTGTAGTAGAGCCGGAAATATTCCATCCTCTCCAGGGGCTTTGAAGGGCTGAAATGAGTTGATTGCCCAAACTATTTTGCCTTCATGAAAAATTTCCTTTGATCTATTCCAGTCCTCTCTGAGGGGTCTGTTTATTCTTCTCTGGGGAGGATTTTCTTGGGATTCTGGAATTATAGATCCTGGGAAATGTGTTTCGGCTAAGAGCTGAAGCGTCTGTAGCCCATTTTCGGCATATGTGCCATCTGGTTTTTTCATTGAACCAATAGGATTAGTGTGCTGCTTAGAGAGTATTTTATGAATGCGTGCACCACTTCTGGTGTCATCGATCGTATGACAGAAGTTTTTCCACGATTCTCTCTTGGCCCTTCTAATTTCTTGGTTGTACATGGTGAGTGTGTTTCTGTATATTTCCCATTCACCATTGCGTTTAGCCCGGTTGAAGAGCTTTCTTGTCTCTGTTCGAAGCTTGGCTAGTTTTTTGTTCCACCAAGGAGTAAGTCGATTGCCTGTTTTTTCTTTTTCTGGGCATGCTTGGTGGAATGCGGTCGTGACTACTGTATTGAGATTTTCACAGGTTAGCTCAATATTGTCAATGTCTCTGATATTTGTATTGCATATGCCCAGATTATCCATGAGTTCTTGGCAGTATATGTTCCAATCTGTGGATTTGGGTTGCCTATATTTTTCAGAGATAGTAGTACCTAGTTCAAGATTGAAAAGGATATGGCGATGATCTGACATCGAAGTTTCTGATGAGACATGCCAGTTACTAATAAAATTTTTTATAAATGTGGTGCATAGGGTGAGATCTAATACCTCTGTCCTAATACTGTTTATAAAAGTGGGGTTGTTTCCCTGATTGAGAATTTCTAAGTTGTGTGTATTTATAAATTCTAATAGAGACTCACCCCGTTTGTTGATGTCTGAGCTGCCCCAGATCGTGTGATGTGAGTTAGCGTCACAGCCTACGATGAGTTGCAGGTTCCTCTTACCACAGTAGTCCAATAGTCCCTTCAGTGGTAGGAAGTCCATATCGTTGGAGTCGCCTGGCAGGTAAGCTGAGCATATAACAGCTTCTGTCTTACCTGCATTTGTATGCAGCTCAGCTTTTGCAGCTACCAGATCTTTGGTGGTAAATTCTGGAATTGGAAAGAGTTTAGTATTAGTATTAGTAAGTATACAAGCTCTGGGTCTTCCAGGGTTATTGGAATCGTATAAAAGCTCACCTGAGAGTCCCTTTACCTGGTCCCTTAGGACATATGGCTCCTGGATAAAGGCGACGTCTAGGTGATCCTTGTTAAATCTATGGCTTAGGACTGCCGAGGCGGCCTTAGCATGCTGTAGATTAACTTGGATGCACCTTAATCCCATTTTGGCGTTTTATTGGGTTATACTGGCAGGGTTGCCAGTATCTAAAGACAGCGTCGGGTTAGGGATGACATCTAGAGGTCTGGACATAGAGATAATGTCTTCTGATGTTCCAGCAATAGAGCTTATGTCCTCATCCATCGTGCTGTCTGTGCCACTATTTATTGTCGGCTGGCAATCTAATTGGGCTTTTTGTGCTCCTGATTGATTTTTATTTATTCTTGCATCAAGCAGTCGTTGTTGCGCGCTGGTCCGAGGTTGAGAACCTATGTTCTTCGGGGCAGCGGTATGTTTTTCTGCTTGCGATAGTCCTTTGATGCGGATCTGTATCTGCAAGAAATTAAGAAATAGCTTGCACCTCTGTTCTAGCAAGTATTTCTTTGATTTTTCGTCGACAGAAAAGGTGATTGTTTCTCCTCCGCTCCTTTCCTTAGAGACCCTGAGGATGCGCCAGCCTGATACGGAAATGCCAGGGTTTTGTTTGGCAATCCGCGAAAGGAAGACTTCCTTGGGCATTTTTTCGTCTTCTGGGAGAAAGGTTACACAAGTGTATAATTTGGGTATTTCACTTCCCTGAATTATACGGAGTTTGGCTTCTGGCCATGGCTTTATATTCTTCACCGTCGACATGAGCCATTCTTTGGTTTCTGTGTCGTGGCAGGTAATAGATAGCCATCCATCCCTGGGTGTGAATGCTACAAATTTGAGGGGACAATTGTTGTCGGCTTTGTCTACCTCAGTCAGAAGGCATTTCTTCACTTGCTGAATTTGTTGCTCAGAGAGGGATTCTTCTGGATGCATTTCGTGCATAATGGCGACCTTGCATTGGGTTAATGCGCCCTTATAGGACGGCCCTGATGTTGAAGGTCTTGCTGTTGCATGGCTGACCGAAGGTTCGTTTGGATTCCTGCTCCTACTTTTATCCTCCCTTGGTCCTTTATTGGAGCCTGAGCGAGGTTTACTCGTATGAGAGGTGTCTTTTCCAACTTGCTTCGGTGCACCTTGTTTTTTGGGATCTTTCTTTGTCCTGCCATCATCTGTGCGTTTTTGTGGCCCTGGATGTGGTCTATGTTTTTTAGGATTTTGATCCCTCGGGGAATTGTCGGCTGATCGACACCTTTTGGAGGTAGAGGGTTTGTCATTATTTGCAGCTTGACTCTGTGCTCTTTCAAGCATGATTTCTTCGCGCATTGTTCTCCTGGCTTCCTCTGGTGTCATGCCATCCCTGATCCGGGCTCCAATACGTCTTCTTTGGGCTCCGGTGAAATAGAAGAATCTCTCAGTTTTTTTGTTTTCTTCTAATTTCTTTTGCCTCTTCGATACCGCATCGCTTGGTAAGTTGCTAACCTGAGCGTCATGCGTTTCCATCAATGTGGGTGCGCTAGTTGGAGGCTGTCCTGGAGATGAGATAGTGTCATCAGTCTCCATCTCTGTATGTGATACAGGCGAACGGAGTAGAGCTTCTTCATCTGACTCCGTGATTATGTTAGTTTGTTTTTGTTTGTTTGTTTGTTTTTTGTTTTTTTCATTTACTTGGTCCATATAATTCCCACGAGTAAAGCGAGAAAGGTTGGTCCGCACCCGCAGAGCTCCTATACGGGTGTAAGGCTACTTAGTACCAGAGGGCGCCCGGTATCTGGACCCACCGTTAACGACTGAGCTATTTTTGGGCCCCCAGCCAGGTTGACCGTGGCACGGTACGGATGACACCGTAGTCCAGCCCAGGATTGGATCTTAGTTTTCAGGTTACATTTAGCTCTACCAGAGGAGTTTTGGCCACTTCTCTCGTCTAGCTTCGTGTTTCCCTACTTAAGCCGCCCCACCCCGACAAGGTGCCCAATCTTCGGTAAAGGTAGATGAACTAACCGGCGGTTAGTTTGCGCTGGTAACAAGTATTCTAAATTTGGTTTTATTTAGCACAGTATAGCTACAAATGGTGGTCTGGTAAGTTGTATGAGCTCAGGCAGGGTTATTAAATTTTAATTTCTTTAATTGTTCGCTGGAATGCAGCCTTTATAGAGCTGGGTCATATGGATGCAGTAAGGACTAATTGTTTGTACATACTAACTGCATCTTTACTTCAGATCAGACCATTGCAACTGCTAAAAAAAAATTTGGGGCTTGCGAAGTGGAGTTCATATCTTGTATTTTCCCTCTTGCGGGTCCTCTAGGACCTCTACTACACCTAAAAAATAAATAAATAGGTGGCGCAACAGGCGGGTGACACCCAAGGCCTAGCTTCTCGCAACCATTCGTTTTGTGTGAGTTTATATTTTTGGGACGAATGGAAGAGACCTACAATTTTATGCCGAGTCCGAACGGCTCAATTGAGAAGCTTTTTCATGACAGGCATACTCTCGGATGTTTGTCAGACGTTCGCGAGAGGTGGCGCAGTAGAAAAAACTTTAAGATGTAATTTGTGTTTTTCCGGGGATCGAACCTGGGATCCCTCGCACAGTAGTCCAACACACTAACCACTGCGCTACTGCGCCCACTACTACACCTACCTATCATATTATATCGTGTTTTGTTACTAACAGTATGATTTTAGCTCTACTCAATTGCAATTGCTCGTCCTTTTATGATTTCTCGCCCGAATCAAGGTTAGGTGGTTGCATTGCATTACGTGTCGCTATACCAGGAGTTCCCTAATTGTGCGTCGCGACGTCGCATCGTGGGGCTATCCTAGGGGCGTCGCAAGACCATACGCACATGTCGCCTGCACACGACGTTCCATCAGCTTAAGCTCGATTTGGAAAAAAATGTCGGGTCGGGTTCGTTCGATGTTGGCCATTGCGTTTTGCCGTGCACAAGAAGTATAAGAATTTTGCAGACTTCAACTTGGCGAATTTTGAGTCCAGACTTGGGCCTATACAAGTTCCAACTGAACCAGGAGCTCAAAGTTAATGACAATGTAATGACTAAAGACCACAGAAAAATCATCTTTAGCGACGGGCCGCATTTTTGAATGAATATGGCCAAATTGCAATATGTATATGGGATGACGCCAACCAACATGAGGTGGAAATGCATCCATAAAAAGCTGTTTGGTGTGCATTTTAGACCGGCGGTAGCGTCATTGCTCAGTACTTTTTCGTGACGTTGGTATAAAGGCCAATATACCATCAACGGCGAGTTCTATACAGAACAATGCTGCTAACATGTGGTTCCAGCAAGAGGTGGATATTTGTCACTCAGCTGCAGGGTATGGTTATCTGATCTCTATCAGAGGTGACGTGAATTGGCCACCAAGATCGTGGGATTTAACCTCGCTAAATTTTTCTTGTGGAGTTGCCTGAAGTTGCAGCTCACTGCGAATAATCGCAATCGACCGATGTCCTTAAACCCAACATAACCAATGCCATCGCTCAAATTAAGCCGGATCTATGCGGCAGATTGGACCACTCGGATCCGTGACAACATGAGGAGCTGCTACGGACATTTGGGTTGCTACGGTGTAGGTGTTGTATATTCCAAACAATAATGGCATACATGGGATTCGTTAATACCTTACACAAAGCTTGTTTTATTTCATTTCAATGTCGACCAATCCTCATTGAATCTTGAGTAAGCTCAGCTTATATTCACATATCTGTGCTCTGTTCCGTTGTGTGCTTTTAGAAGGGCGTCGCAAAAATATTATAACCTGTTTAGGGAGTCGCAGTATATGGAAAAGTTTGGGAACCCCTGCGCTATACAGTACGGTTTGGTCCCCAGGATATATGGAGTAGGCATTTGTTAGCAAAAGTTTCTTGTGATAGTCCGTACGTTGCATTTTATTCTGGCCAGGGACGCCCAAATGCATAACCAATTCGCCGAGTTCGAGACATTTCGAAAGTCATGCTCCACTACTGCACAGTTTTTTTCTGAATCCATTTTGGTCGTTTGACAAAGATCCTTTATCCTCTGTCCTGTCACATCGAACAGTCTGCCGTGTATGGCACAGTCCCCCACTGTATCCGGCAGACACATTGGTCTGGGCGCTTTGTTGTGGTCTATCTTCCGGCATGCTTTGTAAAGTTTCTTCCTATGTAGGCGTTTCGAGCTTATCTCCCTGATGATCAAAAGTATAGACGGCCTATATGGGATTACGCGCCTTAAAGCAATTCGGTTTATTATCTTTTATGAATTTTCGAAATCGCATCGGGCAAGCCTGAAAATAGTTAACCATTCTTGAAACTATGGGATCTGGGCGGACCTGAAGACACACCAGTCTGAGCGTGCTGACTTCGTCGTTGGACCAGAGACAAGGTGCGTCCCTTTTACTAGGTGATGTTTTAGGCATTGCTGCATCATATACGCTGCGATGATTTTTTGCGTCACTTCCTGGGACACAGGGTCGCCGCTTTTCCTCTGCCGATATAAGCTATTTCTTCGAACTAGCTTTTGTCGAAGTAATAGTGGTGCCTTTTCATTTTGGCCTTGCTAGATCGGGGCTCTCCCTGAGCTTATCTTTTTTCATGTCGTCAAAGGACCATGCTGCAATGCAAGAGTAGCGACTTTCTTGGAGCGCTGGACAGTAACACGGGAGATGTTCCATTTGCATTATAGACACCCGATTTTCAACAACATTCTTTAGCAACAGTCTTTGGCCTAAAATTTTACTTTATAGACAAAATTTTGTTAATTTGCATTATAGACAAATCAAAACAGATTCCTGGCTTTCAAAAATGCCAAAATTCTTTGTTGTATGTGTTGCCATTGTTTTTTTTATATTTTTTTTTTTCATTTTAAGTATTATTTTTTTAAATTACCCCTCCCGCCTAAACGAAGCGAGATAGACCCCCCTTCCACTGTAAAAAATGCTTGTATTTAGCCCCTCTACAAAAACCCGTTATCAATTTTTGGCGCCTAAGTTATCGTACTCGTGCCGCAGAAGTCATTTGAAAAGATATCCAGTCTTTTGGTCATGTTTCTAATGATTCATTATCCAGACGAACACTCAGATTTAGCCTCTTTTAAAAGATATGAGGACCTTTGACCTTTTAGAATCAATTGCGGGCCACAAGTTGCGAGTTATGGTTAACAGGAACTGTTGTTCCATCGTTCTTCAGCCAAGCTTAACGCTCGTACCTCCGTTGAAATCTGGTAGTACTTGTCTCTTAGCTAATAGCATGTCCTTGTCCATTTCAGGGCCACATCTGAACAGTTTTTCGCTGGTCTCGTTCTCTTACGAGAACATGTTCAATAACCCAGAACAGCAGTACTGCGCGATGGTTTTTTAACTTACGGATTTGGAGTTTACCAGATTGGAGTTAATCGCTTTAAATGTTGTTCGGCTGTCCACACAAATGTTTATTTCCACTGCTGGTAGTTCCCTCGCTAAGACAGTTTGAGCAGCTTTATTAGCCGCTTAAATCACTGCCTGGGAAAATGTTGCACTGATTTGCCAGTAAGTATAAACAGCTTATACTTAGTTCTTCTGAGAAGACTCCTGCTCCCGTTCCATTCTCCGTCCTGTGGCTTGAAAATAGTACAGTACTGAATGAATTTCAAGCTGGTTTCAGGAGAAAATACTCGACTTCAGACCAAATTTACCCTAAAAAACATAGCGGATAGCTTCAAAAAAGAAAGAGAAAGCTTTACGCCTTCTTCGTTGACTTTCGAGCGGCTTTTGATTCAATTGCACACGAAGCGCTTTTTTATAAACTACATGCGATATCAATTTCAAGCAAAATCGTCAGCATTTTGAGAGCTCTATGAAAACAACGTAGCGTATGTAAGGGATGGTGAGTTTGTTTCTGAAGAGTTTAAAACTGGAACCGGAGTCAAGGAAGGATGTGTTCTGAGCACATTGCTTTTTATTTTGTATGTAAACGACATCGTGGAGGCAGTTGGAGGAGGTATTCAATTTGGACATCTGTGGGTACCAGCCCTTATTTTTGCAGATAATATAAATATTACTGATTTAAGGAATCTGTTTTCTTAATATTAGGGAAAGCCAGCCACTGCACTTACGAAGAATATAAAACAGAGGCCCAATCCTCACAGCATAGAGCAATATACATCCGACTAAATTACGATCTTATGGATAGTATGTACTTCCAAAACCGCTTTCCTCTTAACAAGATGAGTATACTATTTAAAGTAAGAGGGGAAATAATCAAGCTAAACTACATACCACATCGACCTGACCTGCCAATTTTCTGCGACCTTTGCAACCTCAAGGAAAGGGAGGATTTATACCATTTTATTGCTAGATGACCCATCCTAAAGGAGTTGCGTGTGAGGCACTTTTGCATATCTTCGATGGAAATGAATGAAGTTCTAGACGTTCTGAATAGCAACATTGAATGGGAAACGCTATAACAATTTAATACACAACAAACGCAACGAGCTACAGACAACGAATCATAGAAGGAGAATTTTAAAATTATTTGCATTGAAAAAAAATAAGTTAAGAAAAAAAATGTCAATCTGGTAGACGGCCTTCGGCCAAACCTAAAACTAAAGATAAACTACATACATAATTGTGAATTTTAAAGTTATGATATAAATAAAGTTCTTTCTACTACTACTACTACTACAGTACTCGCCACAGAAAGCCAGTTCTGCCTGTCCGGCATAGTTGCAAAAAGGCTTACTATTGTACTGAATTCAGTACAATTTGACTTTCCCGAGTACGCAAGTACCACGTCTCAATTTTCAGTACTATTTTTAATTTTTGAAAGTTTATTTTTATATCTTTCAAATCAGACATTATATGAGGATTAAACAAAAATAAGCTGAACGCACTCCTTTGTTTTAAAATACTGAATGCATTCATTACTTCATACTTCGTTAAAAATAATTTTTTGAAACTTGCTGCATTTCTCGAAGATGTGGAAAAACGATTTGATTTCGGAGACATTTTTTTGAACTCATTACAAAATTTTTCATAATGTGTCATTTGGACGATCAAGTAAATTCAATCGTCCACTTTGTCTTAAGGTTTTTTTTCCTGGTGGACAAAAAAGTATTGAAATTATCAATCATGAATATCCTACGATAGAAATAGGTACATATTTATATTTCTGAGTTTTGGGCTGAATGAATGCAACGAGTTCATATTTTCAGATCCTACACCGCATTGTCCAGGGTGCTTTTTGTATTTTTCTTCTTATTCTTCTTATCAAAATAGCTATTATCAAAAAAAAAAAGCCAAAGAATCGAATGCAGGCGTAATGTCCGCACTATTAGAACCTAAAGATCTTATTAAAAATTAAGGCTGCCACAGCTCTATGAATAAAACAGATCTTCACAAAATAAACTTGAAAATGAAGAACTTGTATAGCAGATTGTTATCTGAATGTGGTACAGTCATGTTCAAATCACTTGGGCAATTATGGTAGATTTTCTGTGCAAAGTCTACAGTTTACTCAATCGACCGTTGGACAAGTGATTTTGAACACGACTATACAAAGACTAGTCTTAATCTGTTTATATGTATGTACATGAACTAAAGTTCCTGCCTTGAGCTTGGTACGCTGCTCGTGCAAAATTTTAGCTCACATACAAAATTGTCTCCAAAATTTAGCTGAAATTTAAGCGAATCCATTCAGCCGAGCGGTGTGTTGATTCAGCTAAACAATTAAATTTTCATTTCAGACTGTAGTGCATGTATATGTCACAATTTACCGCGCCCATTAATGGTTCGACACATTTTTTCTAGGTAAATTTTTACAAATAATGTTTTTTTTTTCTTCTGTTCTTTTGTGTTGCGGAAAAGTAAATAAGGATAAGGTTTTTCAATGAATACCTCGATGAATTTTTGAAGGAAGTTATTTTCAACGAACAGCTGTTTTCTGTGACTCTTATATTCACAGCGCACTCTATGTCAAAATTTAGCTAGGATTTTATTTAATGTTTGGAGAGAAAAATTGGAGAGCACCTAAAATTTAAATTAGATTCAATTAAATGCGCATTTATAACACCCTCCACTGGATGGTATAAGTACTTACATTTGTAACATCAAGAAGAAGTCACCCTATACCCTATAAGCCATAAATATTCTGAATCAGGATGCAATTCTGAAACGATTTAGCCATGTACGTCTATCCGCCCGTCGGTCTATCTGTTTTTTAAAAACACAACAGAGTCCAACCAAACGAATCGACCTAGGCGAATGAAATTTTGTGAAAGGACTTCTTTGTTCCGGTACCTCCCTGCACGCACAAAATCATTATTATAATTCCTTAACATTTTGCAGGACTTGAATGCTGGGGAGGTTATAAAAATTGGCCGATGATAACACTGATAGGTACCTACTCGTTTTTTTTTTAAATAAAATATTGATTTTTTATGTTTTCCTTTGGTTTTATAAATTTAAGAAATTTGAGTACTATTCAGTACAATTTGGTTTCAGTTTTCAGTACAATTGGGAAAAGTCGATTTTCATCACAGCAGTGTCCGGTATACAGACTTTACATTTCTTGTTAAAGTCATACCTTGGCTTCTTATAGTGAGTGACATAAGTCCATTTTGATCAAAAATGTGAGTAACGGAACGATTCGAGTTTCCAAATTTTGTTCTCTCTTATAGTCCTTTGCCTGCCAAGTTCTTAGTATATAGTTCGATGGGTGGTAGGCGGTTTATCAACGTTTCTAGGCCTATAGTTGTTGTGCAGATTTTAGTGAACCCCGCATACACCTAAGCAAGTGCTTCTCTGTACCAGATTCTTCCCTAAGTTTAGGACGTCTGCTTCGCAAACCTCCTAAACTGGAACTGCCATTTAATGGTCTAGCCAGTTATCGCCCTTGGTAATGACCTCAGTTTAGTCGGTGTGTCAGTGCCCCGTGTTTCAACGATTATTCTCTTGAGCTGCTCGGTTTTCTCACGGGCCTCCATCAGTTAAAATAGCAGGTTAACTTTTTGGGTTCATCTGATCCTTGTAATCGATTCCCCTAAGGCATGGTGTCACGGGCAGTGTGTTGCGATTTTGTTCGATCGTTATTTCTCCAAAACATGTTGCTCACTTTTGTCATCCCAATGTGCTAGTTAAGTCAGGTTCATTCAATATGGAGTTAGCCTTAAACTCAATTTTCGTGGTATTGATGCTAATATTACATCAGCTGTCGGTTCAGGAGACGAGCTTTAGGACATAAAACTACCACAAAAGCTACACTGTTTCTCTCTGGTCCTTATAGATGTTAACCCTTTACGTAATATACCATGGTTTAAGTGATGTACAAAATATGATTAGACTCCTTTTGTCATTCTGTTGAGAGTTGTTCTTCCTGTGTAGATCAGTTTCAACGTCCTTATTGGACCTAATCCCCAATGTAAAGGATAACAATTCTTTGTAGTCAAATGAATGAAAGTTGTGGCATAATACTCGTACAACACAAAAAAACTGTTAACTTCATGCATGCCAACATAATCGAAATACCCAAATTACTTCCATCATAAAACTGACTGCATTCTTTAGATTTTTCAATATAAAAGCCAAACTTCAGCCCCAGTCGCAGATACTCGATAGTGTTATTATGAGGAAACACGGCGCGTGAGTGACTAATGCTGTTACCATTTATTTCAGTTTTGTTTCCACTAATATTGTACGACACACATAACTCGCTTTCATGTTACGTAAAAATTTATGATTTCACATAGTAGTAGACACACCCTTCGCCCCCGCCATCGACGACATCGGTCTGCCATACCGTACCTGGGTCTAGTTTTATTTTTATTTATTTAACAAAAAAAAAAAGAGTTATTATGAATTTTCCTATTTTTTTTTTTTTTTTGCTCCATGCCATGGTTTCCCGTGGCACATACACTGACGAAAAATATGTGTGCGCGCTTTATGCAATCACGTTTCAGTTTCTTACTTCGACACCGAATCGACGACAAGTCAACAGTTTTTTTTTTTTCTATCTGAGAAAGAGACCCCAATGAATGTTGTACTTGTACCTATATTTCAAATTGGCCCCCGTTTTGAGTTGTTGCTGCATTTTGTTGGGCATACCCTTCTGACAGTTTGTTCGTTTATTGTCTGTCATCTAAAGTGGTGGCGTTAATCGGAGTAAACAGTAAGCAGAGTCCCTGTCCCTGCATAATGGCGCTGGTGCTGGTGCCACCACCAAAAACAACTGATTTAGCGCCGCTGTCGCCATCACCACCACTATACCACTACCTGGCACCGAATCCAAGTCATTGTTGTTAGCAATCATCGTCATCGCGAGCTTGCTATTGCCTGTGGTGCCTTCCATGCCTTCCATTGTAGTGGCAACAAAAACGTCAGCCACTTGCCTGACACTGTGTGTTCGATTATATTGATCAAGATGTCAATCAAAAAAAAAAAAAAAAAAAAACCAAGGAATAGTACCGTGCACACAGAAAGACAAAAAGACTTAAATGGAAGCTCGAACTGTATACCTATTGAACATTTTCTTATTTTATCTAACAGGGTGGTTAAGAAATTCTAAACATTGTTGGAAAGTTGAAGGACTTGGAGTGTCGAACATCTTATGGGGTTTAAGTTTAAGCTAATTTGAACAAACAGGGAAGTTGTTCTTTGCACAAGGTGCAGTCAGTTTTTAAAGTCGCAGAAAAAATATCGGGTGGCTTAAAAACTGACGGTTTGTATTGCTGGAATAACATGGCAAGAGTTTTGCTGGGTTGCTGATGGAAAAGTCTGAAAAGTTAAAAATAAAAAGTCAGATTACTAAAAAACTGTCCGTTTGTATAACTATAGATAGGTCATTCTTTGGGAGAGCCTTCTGCGGAGCTCTGGCACTGCGGCTTCTTTTAAAGGAACCTATTATGCCTTCCTTTGTGAGGTTTTAGAGCCATCGTTTTATCCGCTGGGCAGCGCAGGGCAGTTAGGAATATGTGTGAGGATATGTCAGCAAGATTTACAATTTTTTCAACAAAAGGATAATCTTTCTGAGACGAATGAGAGCCGGACATTCCCTAACCTAAGCCTAAGTACCTATGTGAAGACAAAATTCGTCACTCTAAGAACAGAGTCTGCCTCTACATCAGGCACGAATCGTCCATATATTGAAGGAAGGCAGTGCTTGCGTAAGAATTAAAAAAAAAAGCGATATCTTCTTAAATAAAGGACTTTTAATTTTAAGTTTAAAGTTGAGTGCTTCGGCTTCCCAAAAAGTCACGCTTCGTGCCTGTTCTGCATGTAGGGTCCAGTGAAACGCCCATGTGGTAAAAATGTTTTTTCATGAGGCCATGAATTCTCCGGCTAATTTTGGCGGATAATTTGGAAAAAAAAAAACAAAAATGTGCATGTTGTGTAGCAAGGTTCGAAAAACTCTGGCAACGGGTAAGGCACTTACCTAATTTGCTATCCCATTCGATTGCGCAATGTCCTAAGTACGACGTTAAAATCGTCTTAGGTGATTTTAACGCCAAAATAGGAAAGGAGGACATATTTGGTAGCATAATCGGAAAGCACAGCCTACACGACACCACGTCTGGAACCGGACTTAGGCTAATTGACTTTGCTGTGGGACGTAATGCTACTATAGCAAGCACACGGTTTTAACACCTCAACATTCACAAGGGAACATGGCTGTCACCAGACCATCAAACGGTCAATCAAATTGACCATGTTGCGATCGTGTGTCACGGGAACAAGACCCGAACAGAGACCTGTAGAGACGAACAAGGAAACCTTGTAGTAGTGTCACAGTCGGTGCTGAGGACATGAAAAACCATCGACTAAGATGGCATGGACATGTAGAGCGAGTGGACACCAATGCTCCGGCCCGAAGAGTCTTCGATTCCAACCCGGAGAGACAACGCAGTAGAAGAAGACCTCGCCTTAGGTGGCGCGCAAAAGTGGAAGGGGACCTCAACCAACTTGGAGTGCACAGCTGGAGGCAGTTAGCCAAAGATCGTGCTAACTGGAGAGGCGTGTTAGTTGAGGCCCAGGTCCACCCCGGACTGTAGCGTCATCTAAGTAAGTAACTATTCCATTGCGCCTTGTATTTGCGTATGCTTTTTTAGGTTTCCAGAGAAACAGTGATGGATAAGCAATCAATATTTCGCGGTCCGCCAGACAGACACTCCCTATAAGATAGTCACTTCACTATAGCGCTGCAGTTCTAGGCATCTGCCTGAGGCTCAAACAACATGCATCTAAAGTCTTCTAGACCCATGGCTATCTTCCACCAGTTCTCATGATAATAGCGCTTCCTTTCGAACACAGCGAGCCACCCTAAGGCCCCGTTTATAGCTATCAGTAAAATGCAACCGAACCAT
Organism: Cheilosia soror; assembly: GCA_949372485.1. Classification (NCBI taxonomy): domain Eukaryota; kingdom Metazoa; phylum Arthropoda; class Insecta; order Diptera; family Syrphidae; genus Cheilosia; species Cheilosia soror. The sequence continues at coordinate 30,376,590 of OX443561.1, read as the reverse complement.
TTAAACTTAATGTTTGAACTCAATATTGGTCTGAAAATGTTGCTTTCGAATTATAAAAGTTAATTCGTAATAAGCAATCGATCTCTAAATTTTCTAGAAAATGAATTTATTATTTTTTCTTAGGTAAAACATTTTCTGTTCAACTTGTCAGTCAATTACACAACATTTTCCACTAAATTCCTATGAAATGCTGGGGCTTAATTTTTCAGTTTTGTTCTGTTTCTGATGTCTAGATATAACTGGCCCCAAATATAAGGTCTGTCTTAGGCTGCAGTTATAGCTATCAGTGAAATTCATCCTTAAAAACACGAAACGGAACAAAACTGAAACATTTAACTATAGCATATCATAGGAATTCAGTGGAATACTTCGTGAAACTGGTTGAGAAGTTGAACAGAAAAAGTTGTTTGTACCTACGGAAAAATAAAGAAATTTTTTTTTTAGAAAATTTAAAGATCAATTGCTTAATTTTTTGAGGAATTAGTTTTTTAATTCAAAAGCAACTAAAGGGTCCGCCATCTAACGTTTTTTTTTTTTTCAACTAGTGCTTATTTCGCGAATGGTAACACTTAGCTCATGTCTGATATGACAGATAATTAGTTTTATCCTTCCGCTGAACGAATATGGTTGTGTATACGCTTGAACAACGCTGGGAAATAATGCGACATTACTTTGAAAATCATGGTAATGTTGCAGAATGTGTGCGAAAATTGCGTACGGATTTTGGAAGAAGAGAAGCAGCTCCGTCAGCTCCGTATGTTCGTTATCTTGTGAAAAAAGTCAAAGAAACTGGCATCCTCATCGATAAATTAAAGCGTGAAAAGCCAAAAACAGTGCGTACACCCGAGAAAATTGGATTTTGGTCCAGAGGCATAATTGGGCCATTTTTCTTCGAAAATGAGCAAGGAGTGGCCGTTACAGTCAATGGCGATCATTATCGGGCAATGTGGAACGAATTTTTGTTCACAAAAATTGAAGAGGAGGATATTGGCAACATTTGGTTTCAACAGGACGGCGCTACGTGCCACACAGCCGAAGCTACACTCGATATTTTCGCCCTGTTTTTGAAGATCGCATTATCAGCCGCAGAGCTGATGTCGTTTGGCCACCGCGGAGCTGCGATTTGACACCGTTGGACTATTATTTGTGGGGTGCCGTAACAGATAAGTGTTACGCCGACATGCCAGAGACAATTGACGCTTTAAAGGACAATATTCGTGAAGCCATTGGTGAAATACAGCTGCACACAATCGATAATGTGATTAAAAATTGGACCGATCGTGTAGGCTACTGCATGGCCAGCCGAGGCAGCCATTTGAATGAAATTATTTTCCATTATTAACCGGAAGGATTGTACTTCCAAATAAAAAAATAAATTTGAGAAAATATTCAGTAGTTTTTTTTTATAGCATTTTCAAAAAAAAAAAAGTTATTCGGCGGACCCTTTATTTAAGACCAAGATTGAGTTCAACGATTAAGTTTAAGTGCTCCAAAAAAGTGAAACAGTTTTTTTACCCGTCGTGTCTCTGAATTCAAGCTATTTGGCGGTAATTTTATGGTAAGTCCTATGGTAAATATAAGAGCGGTCTTCCAGAAAGAACTAAAAGTCCATGTATCTGTTGACTTCTTCTTCTTCTTCTTTTCTTTGTCGGAGGTTGTTACTATCCGATGGAGCACTCAGACACAACTACTGGTCCATTGTACTGCCAAACAGACACCTTACATTGCTGTACTTAGTTTTCCCGTCTTTCGAAGAAAGATGAGAAGGAGCTTCAGTGATGAAGAGCTTAGATGTTCGGCACTCACCACGTCAGCCCCAAAGATCCGCCACCTGATGCGAGCAAAGGCAGGACAACTACAGAGGAAGTGCTCCGCTGTATCGTCATCCTCTCCACAAGCAGGACAGATGGTGGTGTTGCTCAAGCCCAACACATTTAAGTGTTTGGCAAAAGCTTGGTGGCCCGAAAGAACGCCCACAAGAAGTCTGCAGTCGATTCTCCTGAGAGACAGAAGGAAAGACGAGGACCTCTTGCAGATGTCCGGACGCAGTCGTTTGGTCTGTCTACACCCAGCACAGTCACGCCAACGACGCTCGTGTTTACGAGAAACCCAAGTATCAATGGATGACCTAACCACAGATGCAGGCAAACCCAACGCAGGTTCAGGTCCTAAGAAATCTTCTTCTGAACCCAACCTGGCCAGCTCGTCAGCGATCTCATTTCCCTGGATACCAGTGTGACCTGGAACCCAAACAAGTTTGACCGTGTTTAGCCTACCGACCAAGTTCAGAGAAAGCTTGAGTTCGAGCACTAACTTGGACGAGGTAAGAGGGTTGAGCAGCGCTTTTAATGCAGCTTGGCTATCACTGCAAACGCATATGCTTCTAGCCCTCCACCTGTTTGTCACAATATAGCGCATAGCCATAAGGATAGCGAAAATCTCCGCCTGGAAGACAGTCGCATGGTTACCCAAGGGGTAGTGCAGTCCAATGTTCTCGCCCTCCACGAAGACTCCAGAACCAGACCCCTGTCCGGTTTCAGAGCCATCCGTGAATACACGATGGCATTCCTTCCCTGGCTCCGAGTCTGGCCGAAGCCATTCTGTTGCCTGAGGAAAGTTGACGTGGTAGTTTTGTCGCAGTAGGATTTCTGGTGTCATTGCGTCAGACGGCATATCCATAAGACAGGGGTCAAAGGATAATTCTCGCACAAGTTCTTCAAAATTCCAATGCGCGTGGTACCAAAAGCCACCTCTCTTTAACCGAGAGATGGTTTTCAGCGTACACCCCATGATAAAAATATCAAGGGGGGGGAGGTTCATCAAAGCATCTAGAGCGGAGCCCGGAGTGCTGGGGAAGGCCCCTGTGCACCCAAGGCAAACCGTTCTTTGGAGTTTGGCGAAAGAGGCCACAACACGTTTCCGCGAAAGCCTGTTCCACCACACAACCGATGCATATGAGAGAAGTGGTCTTACCATTGCCGTATAGATCCATAGGACCCTTTTAGGAGATAAGCCCCATGTCTTCCCAAAAGCGCCTTTGCACTGCCAGAAAGTCGACAGCGCTTTATCGGTTTTTGATTCAACATGCTTGGACCAAAGAAGTTTTCTATCGAGGATTACTCCCAGATATTTGACTTCATCAGAAATCGGAATAGTGACACCTTTTAGCACAAGTTGAGACAGACCAGTGATATTCCTCCTTCTCGTGAAGAGAACAACCGTAGTTTTAAGAGGGTTCACTGAAAGCCCATTCATTGTGCACCAATCATCGATCAAACCCAAGGATCTCTGCGCCAGAGAGCAGACAGTCCCAAGGTCTGAACCGACAGACAGAACGGCGACATCGTCCGCGTATGCTTGTGTATAGGTTCCAGGAAGATTGAGAGTCGTCAGCAGAGAGTCTACTACCATGCACCATAAGAGGGGAGACAAAACACCACCTTGAGGGCAGCCCCTGTTTACCCCTGTCATGACGCATTTGCCACAATCCGCTTCGGCAATCAACGTTCTGTGCATTAGCATTGCTTTAATCCACAACACCAACGTTTCATCTATACCGTGATGTCTGGCTGCATTACACATGCTATCAAAGGTCGCATTATCAAAAGCACCCTCAATATCGACGAAAATACCCAACGCGTACTCCTTCCGATCAAGAGCACTTTCGATCCTACCAACGAGGTTCTGAAGCGCAGTTTCACAGGATTTTCCGCGTTGATAAGCATGTTGCGTCTCAGAAAGAGGATGCAATCGAAGAGCAACATTGCGCATGTGCAGCTCAACCAGTCTCTCCAAGCTTTTCAGCAAGAAGGAAGACAGACTTATGGGTCTGAAACTTTTGGCGAGAGTATAGTCAGTCTTACCGATTTTTGGTATGAACACGACTTTAACCATACGCCAAAGGGAAGGTATGTAGGCCAAGGCCAAGCTGGCGGTGAAAATTCTTTTCAACGTCGGCATCAGCTGACTAAAACCTTGTTTCAGCATAGCCGGGTAAATTCCATCCGGACCAGGTGACTTGAAACTGTCAAACGATGCAATTGCATATTTGATAGCGTCATCCGTCACCACTCTGGATGCAATATACCAGCTACGCCGCGTGGAGTTTGTCAGTTCCGTAGTGGCCACCGTTACCGGTACCACTGAAGAACGCATAGTGACCTGATTTCCCGGGAAGTGAGTCTCCAGCAGAAGACTAAAAGTCTCCGCCTTTGTCTCAGTGTAGGTGCCATCAGATTTTTTGAGCGATTCCAGTTTACTTGGTCCGTCCCTTTTGAGGACTTTAACAAGCCTACTGGTTGCACTTAGTGATTCGACCTCCTCACAAAATTTCCTATAAGAGTCATTTTTCGATTTTCGAATTAGTCTCTTAAATTCTTTTTGTTTCGATCGATAGAGATTCCAGTCTTCCTCCAAGTTGGTTTTTAAAGACCGATTTAGAAGCTTCCTGGTTTCTCTACGAATACACTGTAGTTCGGTGTTCCACCAAGGTACCGGTTTTCTACAGGAGTTTTTTGTAACCGGACACGCTTGTTCAAAACAACGGATAAGGACGCTGTTCAGCTCCTGAGCAGACCTCTCTACCCTTTGAATTGATCTTAATTTAAGTGGAACTTTAACAGAGTTGCCAAGTTCCTCCCTAAACCGTGCCCAGTTCGTTTTTCTCGGATTTCTCCTCTCTTGCGAAGGCGAAACTTCACAGTAGATTTGAAATTCGATGTATCGATGATCTGACAAAGTGCTATCTGGCGATACCCTCCAATTTTTGATAGACTTGGAGTGCCTGTTGGACAGAGTAATATCGATTACTTGCTGTCTCCTGGCTGTTGACTTTATCGTCATTAAGTATCGTGGTTTCAGGGAATTTTACAAACAATTCGAAGAAGCTTTTGAAGACATCAATCAACCATTTGGCAAAAATTCTCCGTGTCACCCTGTTGTAGCCAATTATATCGTGGTTCCCTTTTTCTATTTTCCATATTTCTCTTCGTATGCTTCGGCAACTAACTAAACTATGCACAAAAAAAGCAAATAAAAAAAAAAAAACATCTCGTACTCGTTCACTCGTTCACACTCTCCGCCAGTACCGGTATAGTTCACTTTATACGAATTCCACCATTCGTATGCGATTTGACGCGTTACAAAGTATGGAGCCTGCTCCACTTGTGCACCCCATCTCCGTGTTCCTGCTTTTCGTTTGCATAATTTTTTCCATCCATTTTAATTTCATTGCTGTGCACATTTCGCTGCGTTGTGCTAGATTTTCGGTAAATAGGACATTTCATATATTTCACATAGATACATAATTTATCTACAATTTGTATGAAGAGCTTAGGCGACTTTGTGGGAACTTTTGTCCAAACAAAAGGAGTACTAAACGGATCGATCGATAGCCATTGAAAGCCATCATGCAGTCGATATGTATCTAGGTACATATGATACGACGATGTATGGCGTGAAAGTGAATGTGCCAAAAATAAATCAACACTCGGTTAATGTGAAGGACATTTGATGGGCTTGTTTTGTTGCTGCTGCTACTGGGCGCTGCTTGCCTTATATCACGGTGGGCCATCTTTTTTCAATTTCGCTGTCCGGTTTTTCGATTTTTCGATATGAATCAACAATAAATCAATTTGTGTGTCGCTGTGGGGAGTTATTGATTGAGCTCATTAAAATTGCTCACAAATCGTTTTTCATTAGGCCGGGTAGGACACACATTTGTCTGTATATATTTTTAGGACATTTTCAGGGAGTAATTGGCCCCCGGGAACTGATTTTGAGTGATTTAGTAGGTACTTTCCGCATTATTGGGTCATGAATGCTTCTATAACTTAATGATATTATTACATTTCAATTTATTGCTTATGGTTAAAGTGTGGTAATTCTTTTCGCACTGGCTAATCAACACAACATCCATCTAAGCAATATAATTCTCCTTTAAAACTTACAGCAAATAAGCCGTTTAAAGTAAATTGAATCAACGCTCCATCCCCCCAAACATCCAACAAAAGCCGATCGAAGCGACGAGACACAAATTCACAACAAAAAATAAATAAATAAAAAAAGGCAAAAACAACCCCGACCGTCAAAAGGCAAACCAAAAACGAACAAAGTACAACTCAAGGAATGGAAGAACAAAAATAATTAAGACTCCACCGATTGTATAGAAGAGCCGAACGAACACCCCCTTCAGCAACAACAACAGCAACATAGACAACAGCGTATTTAAGTATAGATAACCCGGCTGAAGCATTAACAGTGTGTCTCCTCTCAGACATCCGCTCATCCCCTGCAGTAAGCAGACTCAAGTACTTGAGTAGAGGGTGTACGAAAAGGAAAGGAATACCTACGTATACCAAAGGAGTCCAATTTTTAGCATTATTGCTGATAGAAAGGTATTGCCTTTGTGTGTAGCTACGAAAGCAGCAGACACAGCAGCACAGTCGCGGGTTGTTTAAGATGTCGAAGCCAAACATTTAGATTAAGGTAAACAAGAATTACATACAAAAAAGTTCTCAAGACAAATCGCTATAAGGTGTAGAACAAAACACAGAACCTAACCAAAGGTTTTGTGCGATGATGTGGCACTTTAGCGTTGCTCATTATGGTGTTGCAATTGGGTCTCTTTGCGGTTGATTGTTTTGGCTAGGAATTTTTGGATATTAGAATTTTTGTGTTTTGTTTTTTTTTTTTTTACTAAATAATAGGTATGTAGTTAGTTCATGTAGGGCCATTCGTTTGTGTAAGTTTTTATTTTTTATGAAGAAGCTACCTACAAATGTGTGCCCAATCCGAGAGACTTTCTATACTCTCGAATTATTGTCAGACTTTCTCAAGAGATGGCGCAGTGAAAAAAACATTAAGACGTATTTTGTGTTTTTTCGGGGTTGGAACCGGGAATCATTCACTCAATATCTACTAAGCCACTATTTTTGTAAGCCAATCAGTTGAAACAGTAGTTGAAAAGTGAATTTAGCTAAACTTATCGCAGAGATATGGAGACATTTAAGACAGTTGGGTGGTATCGCTACACAGATATTGATCCTGGTCAATCCGAATTAGTGCTCGGGACTTCTAAGCCTTGCGGAACTACACGTATTGAACAGTGATACAGGGATACATCTAGTCACTGACTTATTTAGGTACTTAACGAGCTCCTGACTTATAAAGGGTCTCACAGAGCGCGTTCCACCCTCTGTATCTCTTGACAAGCGATGATTCTCGACATTTTGGAACCCAGAAGGGGGTATTTGAACATTCTTTTGGATGTGATATATAAATTTGCATTATCCACTCCTATACCTACTTCAAGACTAACCAATTTCTTCGGTTATTCAATGGACAGAAAATCCTCTAGCACGGCACGCTGGCTGATGATAACGTCTTCATACCACTGTATCTTAAGGAATCTATTATAGGTAAAATGTGGATTGTTGTATTATAATCTATCCTGCATTCAATCAGTTTCAATATTAAAAAAGTCGCATAAAATGGCTACTTCTTCACCAATATCTGATGCATCTTTTGAGAATTTCAGAAATATAATACCCGTTTTCTATATAGGTAGTCTGACGACATTGCTGAATCAGTTTCGCCAGTGATCCCGAATTCGCCCTTTGCTATTTAGAGCGACGAATGCAATAATATGCGACAAAGAAAAGAAGCCGGAAAAAGATGGTTGCTCGCGACCTGAAATCCATTGGATTATGACCGACAGATCGGTTGGCGCAATAAGTGCATTGTAGAACGGACTTAAAAAGTACGTTGGAAAGTTTTTGTAGTCCACATTTAACAGGGATATGTCTTGATAATTCTTGCATGACAAATAGTCACCTTTTTGTAGATTGCAAGGTTTCCTTCGAAGTTTCGAGAAACAAGCTTTACGGCCATAAAGATAGCCGCCGATGGCTTTGCGCTCTAGGTTCATATCTTCTTCTTGTTAGGCACTCTAGTTTTGAAAATAAAATAATTGGAGTCAACGTTAACCTCTTGGCATGCGTGGGCAGTGGGCACTGAGGATGTTGAATTCATGTCTCGAATCGAGTAGCGGGATAGCTAGTTGCGTGATTCGTTGGCCTTGGGAACCTAGGTAGGGTAGGTAGGTGTGACAGCCGAAAAAAAAACCCAAGTAGCACTATATGTGTCATTAATTTTTAGTATTAAGTATTTATTTGATTTTCGCATCTCTACATTAACAGGCTGGATGGATACAATCCAATATAAATGCAGGAAATAAATAAACATTATGTTTGAATTATAATATTTTTTTTTAAAATGAGCATGAAGTTTGAAAGTTTTTAAATTCTAAAAATTAAAAATGAGCGTACAATGTAACATTTAAAAATTAAAAAGAAAGATAAAAAATAAGACAAAAAAATTAAAAATTTAAATATTTAAAATTAAAAAAAAAAAATTAAAACAATTTAAACATTTCCTTAGTGAAAACAAGATCAATAAAAGATCATAATAAAAGAAACAAAAAAACAGCAAACATTTCTCTATTCTTCAGCCGTCTTATTTCGAGGGGCAAGGAGTTCCAAAGGCTTGCGGCATACACAAAAAATTGCAGCTTTGAACAACTAGTTGTAGCATGAGGCTGTATCACAGCCATCGAACGCTTAGAGCGACAAAAATTAATGAAGTTATACAAATACTTTGGTGTCTTCTTTTCCATTAAATCTCGGAAAAACTTAAGACTTCTAAGCTTTAAATTGGCTCCCAGAGATCCATCTAAAATTTCTCGACTGTACTCATTTTGTTACCACAAACTCATTTAACCTGGTTTGGTTATTGTAAGTTTGTCGAATAGGGGGTTTAGATCCAGCTTGTGGAATTCAGAAAGGTTATTAGTTCTCTAATGCTACTCTTCGAGACCTTCTCAAGGGAGTCAAAGAATTGTTTTCCAAAGAGATCGCTGTCTTGTCCTAGCCAGTGCCGGACACGCGCATAAGTAGTGAGTGAGAGTTTCTTTCTCGGCTGCGTCATTGCAACTGGCAAAGTGTGTATTATGCGGGATGCCTAATGCCTAATGTGACTGACCCTATAGGCCAGTATCCTGTGGTGATTGCTGTTATTCTGGCGATATCTTTTCGTGTTTTACTTAGAAGGTAGGTTGTTTTTTCCGAACTGTATAGGTTGGCCAGATTCCTTGTGGATATGTTACAGTTTGTCTCCTATGTCTATGGCTGGGCTTCGATAAGAATTCTAAAAAGATTATTTTTGCTTTTACTGCTCGAGCAAAATGTGAACTGATTCCGCAAGTGGGAATCTATAGTGCTAAGTTATTATCGTAGTACGTACAACGTACTGCTGCAAAACCATCTGTTGTCAGACTTTCTTTGTTGTTTTATCTTGAAAGCTCGTACCTATTTCTCAGCTAAGTCAATAGCGATGATATTCTTTACGTCTTTAGAATTTAAGCCGCCGAGCACATCTTTGCCACCTTACTCCTAACAAGTTCCGAAGAGGAGTAGGTCATAAAACTCTACCTTGATTTGTAAGCTTAGGGCCAAAAACTATCTTATGAACGCTACATCATGCTGTGTTTTCATAAATCGTTAACTCACGTGTCGAATAAGTCAAACATCTTAAGGTTTACTGGGCAGTAATTCCGAACCTCAATGAAACGAAAAAGCGACAGGGAACGGATGTGTAGGTGTAGTAAAACTTTTGAAAACTTTTCGGAAAGTAATTCGAAGTCAGATGAAACGAAAAAGCAACAGGGAACAAAATAAAAATTCGCATAACTCTTTGGGCAGCATTTTCAAACTCCTATGAAGTGAAAAAAAACTACCGCATTTATATTTTTCTTGCCAGTGCAAAAACAGACAGTCTCCACACATTTTTGTAGTCCGATTTTCTGTCCCATGAAACACCTGCAGAAATGGGTTTCTTCAGGCCTTGGCCTCACTTATACTTTTTTTTGACAATGATATGCCCGATATAAAGAAACGATATTAAAGCAGTCCAAGGCTCTAAAACTACACGTGAATATTGAAAGGTCATTGTATTTCCTACATTTTTCAGAACCTCTAAAATTCTTATAGCAGCTACAACAGGTTGATACAACAGAATTTAGAGTATTATGTCATTCTGACAGTTGGCGACATCACTGAATCAATATAATATAATGTAATCGCCGTACGTCGTCTTATATACTAAGGGGCTATCACGACTATATATTTAGCCAGTCCAGTCAGGATTGACAAGACCAGCACCCTCTATAGGGCAGCTAACACGAGGAAATAAAATAAGTATATACCTGCAATGTAATTTATTGATGTGTAAAGTAAAGACAGTTATGTCTGACACTGACCAGCAAACTCGCCAAAAACAGATACTCAAAAATTGAGTTCGTTTGAATTGCCATAGATCCCATCTCTAACTATGTGGCGTATTAAATTCCTTTCGTTATGAGATTGCATAGCTAATTGGCGAGTAGTATGTGCTAATAAAATTTCCTTTCGTTTGTTTTATCTACGTCATTATTCGGAGAAACTCAATCTCACAACAAACTTCAGAAAGATTTTGGCATTATATACTTTTTTCAGATGTTTCTATTTTTTTTATATAGATACTTATTGCATTGCGATACTTTTGCTACCATCTTTTACTTTACTTTAGAATTTTTGCATTCTCTGGGTATTATATTGTGTTGTCTTTTTAATTTTCATGATTTTTTATTTTTTTTTGTTTTTCTTTTCATTTTTGCATTCCGTTTTCAAGCTGTGATATCCATAATATATTTTTCAACAGCAGCAGTCAGAACGTTTCATTGGCTGGTGCTGTGCTGTCATTGAAAGCGCCATCAGGCGACAATCATACTCTCGATATAGAACGGGAGAGAAACTTGGTCGGGAAGAAGGAACACTATATTGTCTGGATAAAAGCGGTGCGGTAGGTGGCTGGCTGACGGCGATATTGAAGGTGGTTTGCCTTAGTCTCTGTTTCTTTGCTTCCTTCGGGGACCGACGAGACTGAGTCAGAGAAATCAAAGTCAATGGGGAAGAGCACCAGCATACAGAGCGCGTCTGTCAGTTAAAGCGAAAAAGTAACATTTATAAAACAATGACCCCTTTCGGGAAGGACATCCTCAGACGATGAGTTGTTATTCTTTGTTTCTTCGGGTGTTTTTATTATATATAATTTTTTTTTACTTTGTTTTGTTGTTTTCACATTTTATGCAGAAATTCATGTTCGTGTTGATTCGCATATAGTCCACCATCACACTTTGTGTGAGACTTATGCCTTATTGATATCGCTGCTGTTGTCAGAATCAAATTACATTGTGCGAGAGCAGAAATATGGCGGAGAAGGGGGTTGATAAAGAGAGGCGTATATAGTGCAGCTACAAATGGTACAGATTTTTAAAAATTTTAACATGATCTTATCTTATTTTAAGTCATCAATATTCATACTTACTTTATAAAAGGCAACGTCCGTCCGTCTGTTTGTCCCTCCATAACTCGAGAACCATTCGTACGATTTTCATGATATTTTTTTCGTTTATAGGTGTGTTGCCAAATAAGGCCGTAGGATAGGTGCAAATTGTAGAGGTTTAAAGGGGTCGCGGGGAGTAAGGGGGGCCACACGAACCGTTAGCCATATGAACTTGAAAGTTTGTGTGCTGATAAACAAATCAAAATTAAAACATTCCACATTCATGGTTTTCCAAAATTCGTCCTATATGGGTTGAAAAAAAGGGTGTGAGAACATTGAAATCAATAATTCGCATAAGTATCCATTTATTCAAATTTAAATTTTATAAAAACTGTTTTATGAAAAAAAAAAAAAATAGAAATAGCTATTGCCAACGTTAAAAGGAAAACATTACATTTTTAAACCTTTTGATTTAAAAGTAAAAGAAAACGTTTTTAACTTGTACATGTAAAAAAAATATTTCAAATTAAGTCACAGGGACGCTCGATAAAAAGTTTTAATTTTCAAACGCTTTAACACAAGCGCTTTAAAATTAAAAAAATTGTCGTTATTGATTTTAAAGTGAAAGCTCTGATTAATAAAAAAACTTTTTGACTTCTAGATAGGTATATACGTTCCTTAATTTTTTTTTTTGGAAATTAGAATTTATTTTAAATAAATAAAATGATTTTAGTCCGTGATAAATAAATTCCATTTGAGTTGCTCTGCTTGATATACAAAAAGAAAAACAATATGCTGTAGGTTTTGCTGCTTGTATTTGCGCAAACATCTTTCGTGGAACGTTGGAAATACATATGTGGAGGTTATTAGCTACTCTCATTTTAAAAATACAGCCTTTTTCATTTAAAAAATTGTGTTTTCGCGCATATTCATGAATGCATATGAAAATTAGTTTGTTAGCCGTGGAATGATAAGAAAAAGGAAGTTCACCGTAAGGCAAAAAATACCTTAAAAATACGCTCCAAAAATGGCAAAAACACAACAATAAACGCGTCAAAAAACCCTTCATGAAGACCCACAAAACGCTTCAAAAATCGCCTTAAAAACGCCTTTCCAAAAACGAGTCTATTAAAGCCCCAAAAACACAAACTACACTCCAAAAAACGCGCAATAAAGAACGCCTCAAAAAAAGCTTAAAAAATGCTTTAAAAAAATGTGTCCAACTATGATCAGTTCCTAAAAATCGTTTCAAAAAAGCCACTTACAACGCTTAAAAAAATGAGTCAATTAACGCCACAAATAACGCACGTAGGTAGCTGTTGTCAGGATGGCGGATCTTCTTGTCTGTTCTTAAATCGGTGTCTGTTCATCTGTTCAACACATCAAAAAATGCCACAAAAAGCACTGCACACAACGCTTCAAAAAAGCCTCAAAAATGCCAACAAATCGCCTCAAAAAGTTTCCAAAAATCGTATCAAAAAAGCCTCCATATAAACGGCACAAAAAAGACTTGAAAAAACGCCTGAAGAAACTCCTCAAAAACACAGCAAAAAACGTCTCAAAAAAGATTCAAACAATTTTAAGATAGATAGCTGTTATCAGGATGACGGAATTTCTTGCCGGTGCTTAAATCGGTGTCTGTTCAACTCTTACCTTTTGTGCCAATCACTGCTTCTCCTTATGATCGAATTTCCTCTCCAAAATTAATATCCAGTATATCCCTATTAGAAGAAAATTGATAACAAACGTTTGAGATTTTCCGAAATGGATCGATGACATCGCGAGGTCCATCTAAAGCTGTTAGGCAAAGACTCTAGATCCAAAACAGCGAGCCTTTCGACTGACCTTTTCGTCATCAAAGCTTCACTTGACAAACGCACATTAGCAATCCGCATGGTTCCGTACTGACCTAGGTAAACTCTTGTTACTCTGCCATGTTTCCATGCCTAACGAATTTCTACCGGATCCACCAAAAGCACCATGCTGCCGACCACTACTGGTTTCGGATATTTGTACCACTTTGAATGCCTCGTATAATCTCCGGGATATACTCAGTGTAGCATAGCTCCCTAAATTCTCGCATTAAATGTTTCGTTCGCCTACTATACAGCCTACTCCACTGATCCGTGACCCGAGAGCACTTCTGTGACGTCTCTCACGCCGTCACCAAACAGAATTATTGAATTCGGCGGTAATGGCATCGGGTCCTCTGGATCGACGGGTCAGAGGCCGGCCTATTAATTTTCCCCTGCGCTTCCAATAATCTGCGGAGCGTTGGAGAGTTCGCTGTTGAATCTCCTCCTCCAAAGCCCGTCAACGCAAACGGGACCGAAAATCACTCGAAGAATTTTGCGTTCGAAGCGACCAAAGGCATCTTCATCCGCTTTTGACAACGCCCATGATTCTGCGCCATAAAACAGGACTGGGATGCTGAGGGTCTTATATAGAGTCTCCTTGGTGTTTCTGAACGAGGCCTTACTAATCAATTGCCTTCCTAGGCCAAAGTAACAGCGGTTGGCAAGTGTAGTTCTTCGCTTGATTTCTGATGTGATGTCATTTTCAGAGTTAATAGCGAAGCCGAGGTAGACAAAGTCCCGAACTACCTCAAAGTTGTAGCTTTCTATAGTGACGTTCTTTCCGATTCGTCGATATTGTGTGTCCCTTCTTCTTGTTGACAGCATATATTTTGTTTTTCCCTCATTCACCACTAAACCCATTTTTGCCGCCTTTGTACTGATAGCTGCAAATGCCCCAGTGACAGGTCGCTGTGTTCGTGATTACCCGGTTGATGATAAATCGGTCCGAAAACTCCACCATGTAAATATCATGCCGTTGACCTCTTTCATATTTAACATGCATCGGCCCAAAACAGTCCAAAGCCACATGGGTAAAAGGTCTTAAATCGAAGGCTAGACCACTCGTTCTACTGGATGCCAAAGCCCTCCGTCATATAGAGCCGAGGACTTTTGGATCTAAGTCTGTCTTGAATCAACAGAATCAAACCTTACCTAACCTACATTTATTGCAATTTTTAAAACAGGTATTATCTATGTTTGTTTATACCCTAGGCCTAGGTAACAAAATCTGGACCAACTTCTAATGTCATGGAGAAGTCCTGACGGGGAGCCAATATCAAGCAATATTCCTAAACGTCAAGGAACAAAATCTGTATTTATATTTGTCATCTTTAAGTTTGTAATTCGGATTTTTTTTGTCATCAAAGTTAAGACAAATCTAGCAAATTGCGGCGCCCATTTTCAGAAGATATGGCATTTTTCGATAGCGCCAAACATTATGGCCATTGCCTACTATGCCACGCAAAGGAACTTACTTACTTACTTACTTAAGGTGGCGCTACAGTCCGTGGTGGACCTGGGCCTCAACCAACAAGCGTCTCCAGCCAGCACAATCTTTGGCCAGCTGTCTCCAGTTTAGCACGCTAAGTTGGTTAAGGTTTCCTTCCACTTGCGTGCGCCACCTGAGTCGCGGTCTTCCTCTACTGCGCCATCCCTCGGGTGTGGATTCGAAGATCTTCCGGGCCGGAGCATTCACGTCCATTCGCTCTACATGACCCAGCCACCGCAGTCGTTGGACCTTCACTCTTCTGGCTAGGTCAATGTCGCTGTACAGCCCGTACAGTTCGTCGTTGTATCTCCTCCTCCATTCACCGTCTATGCAGACGGGACCGAAAATTACTCGAAGAATTTTCCTCTCGAAGTAACCAAGAGTAAGCTCATCCGCTTTTGATAGAGTCCATGCCTCTGCACCATAAAGTAGGACTGGGATGATTAAGGTCTTATAAAGGGTCACTTTAGTTGTTCGAGAGAGGGCTTTGCTACTCAATTGCTTTCTTAGCCCAAAGAAACAGCGATTGGCAAGAGTTATTCTTCGTTTAATCTCAGCGCTGGTGTCATTGTCTGAGTTCATTACGGAGCCTAGGTAGACAAAGTCCTTTACCACCTCAAAGTTGTATCTGTCTATAGTGACATTCTGTCCAAGACGTCGGTGTTGGGTGTCCTTCCTCGATGACAGCATATACTTTGTGTTGCTCTCATTGACCGCCAAACCCATCTTCGCCGCCTCCGTCTCAATGCCCACGAACGCGCCAGTGACATCACGCTGCGTTCTCCCGATTATGTCGATATCGTCGGCGCAGGCGAGTAGATCGACGGACTTTTGAGTTTTGCACTATTCTTTTAAGAACGATGTTGAAGAAGTCGCATGACAGCGCATCGCCTTGTCTAAATCCTTTTTTGACATCGAAGGTCTCGGTGAGTTCTTTACCGACCTTGATGGAGCAGCGTGCATTCTCCATTGTCATCCTACACAAACGGACGAGTTTGGCAGGGAAGCCAAAACTAGACATTGCTCTGTATAGCTCGTCTCTAAAAATACTGTCATAGGCGGCCTTAAAGTCTATGAAAAGGTGGTGGGTATCGATTTGAACTTCCTGGGTTTTCTCCTAGATCTGCCGCAGTTTGAATATTTGGTCGATGGTAGACTTTCCTGGCCTGAAGCCGCACTGATAGGGACTGTAGTATCTTGAAATACTGTATAAATTGTCAGAATTTTAGTGTATGCTCACACTGTATAAAATGTCAGATTTAATAAAATAAAACTTACTTTATACGAGACTACAGAACCAGACGGATGTCATTTATTCAGGATACTACAAAGACCAATCGGGTTGTTGTCGAAAGGCTTCAGGCGTTCACACAACACGGCAGATAAGATCTTGTAGGCGATGTTATAAGAAGACTAATACCTCTGTAGTTGGCGCAGTTAAGAGGGTCTCCTTTCTTGAGGATCGGGCAAACAATGCTAAGGTTCCATTCATCGGGCATACTTTCCTCCGACCATATTTTACAGATGAGTTGGTGCATGCTCCTAACCAAGTCATCGCCTGCCGCTTTGAATAGCTCGGCGGTTAGGCCATCTGCCCCAGCGGCTTTGTTGAACCTAAGCTTAGATATCGCTATCTTCACTTCGTCCAGGTCGGGTGGACGAAATTCTTGGTCTTCATCGTCCAGGTTGAATGGTTCATTCTGCCTGACAGCGGGATTTAGTTCGTCATCGCCGTTAAACAGTCTGCAGAAGTAGTTCTTCCATATCCTCAGCATCGACTGCGATTTTACTACGATGTTCCCTTGTTCGTCCTTGCAGGCTTCGGTTCGGGCTCGGTAGCCCGCAAAGTAACTCAACAAAAAGAGTGTTTTATTAAAACTTAGTATTCGTTTTCGAGTTTACTCCGAACATGCCTACCTAAGAGTAGTTAGATCTTCAGAAAAGTTAGTAAGGAATGCGTTCTTTCATTTAAATGTTTTTTTTTTTCGGAAAAGACGAAACCCCCGTGTTACTTCAGGACTTTAATTGTTGTAAGTTGTGGTCTTCTAAAACCGTCAAAGACATCAGTGACCTTATTTACGAGACCACAAACTCACAGATAACGAATAAGTTTTCTGATTGCCAGCTGGAGGAATTAATTACCAACCAGAAGCGCGAGGGCATCCACTTTATAACTCACGCCCACCATTCTACAAACTAAATCAATCTCAAGCCAAACTTGAGTTCCAAAAATAGCAGTCGTCCACCCTTTGTATCGACTTGTCTGATGTCGCTATTGCCGCTGCGTGGTGTTTTATTGTTACTGTTGTTTTTGTTTGGCCTTCGTCGTTGTGTTGTTTCCATTACCATGCTATTTGATTCAAAAATTTCAATTGGTATCACGCTCCTTGCTTGCGCCTGGTCTAAATTTAGCGACATTTGGTCGGTGTGTTCACTTTTGTTTGAGTCCTCTACGTCGTCTTCGTTCGTCTCCCTATTTTTGGTCACTTCGAAACGAAAATACTCTTCTGTGGAATGTGTATGTATTTTGGTATCCAATCGAAGTCTTGCTCTTGCTACTTCTGAGCTCCCAATCCCAACATCCAACAATTCACCTTCGTGCACTATTGACTGCCAATTTGTTTGTTGTGTGTGACTTGTTGCTGCGCGACTTCTTGGATGTTGTTGGCGCTTCTCGCTGGTACGGGGTACCTGCATTCGATCGCACATACTACGACGAGTACTCGCCGCAGTATGGTATGCTCGCAATGTGCCACCCCTGGGGGTGTCTAAAGGTGAGCGACACACTGATTCGATTAGCCAAAGCGCGAAGGTGTCGACTGGTGGTGAGATGCCGCAGGTCGATTGCCTTGGTCCTGAACTGTACAAATTGTCGTGTCAGTTCAATTTAAATGCAATTAATCACACTCCCGCGCTCACACCTGTTCTTCTCATATATGTATGTATGTTATTGTTGAGATTATATTTCTCGCATAATTGGCATCACTTGGCGCATCTATAAACATAAACAAATCACGCTAATTATCGTTGTTTGCATTTTCATTCAGAATGAGGATGCAGTGTTGTACGAGTATGTAGAGTCTGGGGAAAGTGTTGTGTCGGTGCCCAGTCGGTGGCAATGACGGCGGTGGCGCAATATCGTTAAGTGAGTTGTAAAATCCTGGCCAATAAAAGTTCATGAACTAATAAAAGTCGAGCGTCTATCCGCGCCACATACGAGTATGTAGAGTTGATGTTTTCTTTTCAGTTAATTGTTTGTGCGAATACTGCTGCTACTGCTGAGAGAGAGAGAGGGAGAGAGTCCATAAAAAAAGTGATTATTTGACGATCGGTGGGTGCCAACCGCGTTTGGAATTGGACAAGGTGCGATTTTCAATTAAGTTTTATTGACTTTTGTATACGATTTTGTTGGTGGAAAATTATCATAATATCATTCAAAAAGTGACAGCTTTATTATTGCCACTGATGCAGACGGTGGGTAGGTCGACGCATGCGCGACATTTTCACGGTAATTTTCGTTGTTGCATTTTTAATGGTCTGGTTTAATGGGTTTTCTGTTAAATGTCGTCGATTTTATAATTTATGCTGTGAGCTGCCGGAACGCTGACGCTGACCTATTGAATACGGGATTTCCTATAGGGAAGATGAGGATTCGGCCTCGATAAATCTGGCTAACGGATGCTCATAACATTGTTGGACTTATGGGAGTTTAAGCAATGATTTTGATGGTGGAGTACGCTTGGGCTTGTATGGAAATTTAATTCTTGCCACCGTCTACATAAATGTCGCACTACAGTAGATAAAATAGATGTAGATATAAGTAGGCGGTACTTGGCTGCATGGTGTCACAAACAGTGCGTTTTGCCTCTTAGAGTGAGGATAGTGCTGCAACAGAACAGGTGGCTGAATAGGTATGAAACGGAAGAAAACTTAGACCATAGCTGAGTTCTTATAGTGACACCACAAGGAAATGTTACCAAAGATCAGACCAATTCTGTAGGCATCTATTTTTACACTTTTTATGGAGACAGTCAATTCGTAAAATATCCCTATATCGCAAGATCAGCGTCTTAGCTAATTGCACCAAAAAGCTACTTAAACTGAAGTGACTGCTCTTACACTAGTTTTACCTGGCTTCGAATATTGTTTCCAAATATAGAGCTCGGTCCCAAAACGTTCAGTGAAACGTTCTTAAGGCAGGAGATCTAATGCGGATGAGATCTATACCTGGTAAAGATATAGCCACCTACATCGATAGTCAGGCCCCACTCAAGGCCCTGGATCAACGAACATCAATCCTAAAATAGTCAGAAACTGTATTCAGAACTGGATTCAGAACTGAATGAGACTTTTGGAGACCATCAGGAGACTGCTAACAAGCTGATGAGAGAATACGCGGCGAATCAGAACACTCAGAAAAAAATTGTAATATCAAGAATTTTATACCCAACAATTTTCGTTGTTTAAAATGAACCCAAGAACTTAGAATTCTTAATTTAGGAATGAAAGTGTAAGTCCTAATGCAAGAACTTTTATTCTTGACTTAAATATAAAAATGTCAAAATTTTAAGAATGTAAACTGTTGTCTAAAGCCTCGGTTCTTAAACTGTGTTCCGCGGAACCCTGGGGTACCGTGGGACAGTTTTCAGTGTTCCGCCATTTTCTTGAATTAAAAATAGTAAAACACAAAAAAAATGTTTGTAAAATGTAATTACAAACATTTTTGCGCAAACATTAATGCTAGGTTTTGTAAAGTTTCTGCATAATATCTCACAAAGAATGAAAATATACTCAAAATGAAACCCAGTCTACGACACTAACGGCCAAATAATTTACTCTGGGTGGAGATCAGGTTTAAGTTGATTATACACCCGATCATTAATCCGCATTTTTTAAACCCGACAATTTAAACCTATATCCATAATATTCATTCATTCATTTCATTCATTCATTCATTCATTCATATCCATAATATTCGCTCAAAAACACGCACGGGTTTACCACTGGACAAAAAACGGATTTAAAACAGATTTTTAATACGATGTTAAACCCACGTAATGTCAAATTTTACATAGACATTTGTTTTTTGTCAGTAATTGGAAATTGATTTGATTTGTTGTGACATCAACAATGAAATAAGTGTACTCGTGTACACTAATATTAATAAATTTATTTTTTAATAGAATAAAAGAGACATTTTAGATACTACATATACAGTTAATTCCAAAATTTGCAATTATTTTATGCGAGCAAGAAATGTCAAATATGTGGCTAAAAAAACAGTCAATGATATGAAATTGAGTTTTAACCCGCGTAAAAGTACTTAAACTGGTCGACGAAGTGCAATTTAAATTCAATCGAAGTAAACGCTGACAAGGTTTAGGGATGCCAGACGTCCCCCTTTTTCATACAAAAACGCTGTTTGTCCCCTCTAATACAAACCACCGTCCCCCTTATTAAGTCAAAATTCAATAAAAGAAAATAACTTTAATAAAATGATTCTCATTCGTTTTTAGTAAATTGTTCTTTATTTTTGTTGGTTTTGTTTCATTTAATTTTTTTTTAGTTGAATGCTTATTATTTACTTTTTCTTTTCTTTTGTTTCTCTTAAATAAAGTATGTACATCAATAATGTTGATGCTTTTTCTGGTATTCAAAAATAAAAAAAAAATGTTGTCCCCCTATTGAACACGTGTTCCCCCCAGAAAACTCACGATGTCCCCCTTTTCGTAGCTGTTAATCTGGCAACCCTAACAAGGGTTTTATCCGGTTTAACGACTGAATATTAGAACTTATTGGGCCTCCACACACGAGATGATTTCTGAATTCACAATTGAAATATTTTGAAAGTTTTGTATGTACATATTAGTTTTATTCCTTGTTCAACCGCTTAAACTCGGCAGAACATTTTATTCCGTTTTTTCCCTTCCCTTCACTTCAGTCCCCTCGCCAACAAAATCGGTTTTATGCCGGCAGAATTAATCTCGTGTGCGGAGGCCCATTGGGCTTAATTTTTGGGTTTAACTCACTCAAACCCGGGTGTAAACTTTTATCCGGATTAAAGTAAGTGAATAATATCGCCGTAAGCATTCCGGAAAACGAGTTTCTTATAGATCTGCAGAGTACTTCTTCTTCAAAACTTTCCAAACAGTCTATATTAAATTTGCCCCCTTTTGTCACAACGTATATCGCTTTGAAGCAGGCTTTTCAGCGTATACGTATGCAAAGATTAAATACCTACAGATCGAGATTGGGCGCTGCCCCAGATGTGCGAATATACAGCTTTCAGAGATAGAAGTAAATTTAAAAAAAATATATATATAAATCAAACAATGAAACAGTTTCATTCTTCACAACAACCTTGACAAAATATCTTTAATAAACAATTTATTTTGAAACAAACGAACGCAAAAATTGGTCTGGGGCAAGAAAAAGTGATTTTTTTGCCTATCGAAATCGGCATAAGAGTTGGGGTTCCGAAATATATCTGGGCCTTCTTTAGGGTTCCTTAGCTTAATAAGTTTGAGAACCGCTGGTCTAAAGAACGAGTAGTTAAAAAAGCTCAACAATTTAAATCGTGTGGCCAAATACGAAAATATTTAAAATTTTAAGAGAGAAATTCTTGGTACAACAACAATAAATATTTGACTTTTAAAAATATAAATTGTTGACACAAGAACAAATTGACAACAAAAAATATGAACAAAATTGTTCAAATATTTAAATTGTCAGATGTCAAAACGTCTTTTCACTTAGAACCAACCTTTTAATACATAAATTTAAACTTTCCTTGAAAACATTCCTTTGTTTGGGTAGATAATTGGAAAACTATTCATTCTCACACTTCACACAAATATTTGAAATACATATTTAAGAGCGACGAAGAATAAAAAAGAAACGCTAAAAATTAAGTAGGAATATAACCAAAAATTTATTTTTTTCATATATATTTATATATATTTTTTTACAAAAAAATAACTAAAACCGAACAACTTCTTCAGAGCTAACATTTTTTATATAAAAGCAACTTAATTTTTTTTTATATCAAAAAACGATTATTTTCCGAATCAAAAAAATTTTTTTTTTCAAATTTCCGACTCCTCCGTTTGAAATTCACTTTTTTGCACTTTTTAATATAAAATGTTTTTACCGCGATCGCAATTCATAAGACAATGCTGATTTGCATTGCTTTTTGTACTAAGGGAACGATCCTACAGTTACTTTTGATATGAATTTAAGATAAAATTGTTGTGTCGATAACTAGTTGTAGTGCCAAGAACTTGATGTTGACAACGTAACAATTTTTCTTAAAAAATTTTGAAGCAAACATAAGTAAGAACAGATTGTTGTCATAAGAACAATTTTATTCTCAATTTCTTAACATTCAATTATGCTTTTTCCAACACAAGAACTTTTTATTCTTGGCTTAAATATGTAGTTCTTGAAATCAGATTATCATACAAATAGTTAACATTTTTCATTGCTAATGCAAGTTCTTTCATTCTTGATAATGATTGTTAACTGAAGAACGAATTGTTGAGTCAAAAATTTGATTTTTTAAAGGATATTTTGTCTACAGAAATACTTAACAAAACAATTTTCTTGTTGGGTTGATAATTTTTCGTTTTTGAAATTGTTTAAGAATTTTAAAATTGATTTTACAAGAATTTTTTCGATTCTTAAATAATCAATAATGAGTTGTTGATGGAAGAACTTTTTTTTGAGCCAACACTTTTCCACTCACAATTTTACAAGAACTAAAAATTTTTCGGATAACAATGTTTTTTTTCGGAGTGAAGGAAGAGAAGAAGCCGACCGGAGGTGGTGAGGGGTTACCTTTGGGACACCTTAGTGTCAATTAGACACCTTTTCGAACACTCGGACACCAGGACACCTCTTTTTAAAAATAAAAACTTTTGTAATAACCATATGATTTTTTCAACAAATTATCTCATCTTTGACATGATTTGTATCTTTGTATTTGAATTCCTAAATGTTCTTTGTTAGCACACATAGCGAAGGTCTGCAAGTTTTTCTCCATGGTTATATGTACTGATTTTAGACATATTAGCCCATTCGTGTTCGAGGAACTAAATCATCTAAATCTTACTAAAGCATTTTAAGTCTTCAAAATGGCCAACATAGTCAAACTAGAATCGGATAATCAGACATAATTTTCTTTCTAATGTCGTTTTGTTTGAATATTAGTTTGTATGGGACACTTTTTTACCTCGCGGACACCTTTTTGGACACTTTACAAAATTTTTCGGAGGTAACCCTGGCGTGAGGCCCTACTGGACACATGGTATATAAAACGCTTTGGCATCAATACAATTGTGAAAGATCTAGGAAAATTCTCAAATTAGGAATGGTGGCAGTTGGCATTTTTGAGTGGGCCTTGCTGAATAGAATTTATCTAGCCTGGAGCCACCAAGTCTCCCGCACAGATCGATCCGGGAAGGATTATTTGTAACTTCGATTTAAGTTGACTTTTGAAATCATAAAGTTAGTCACTTACATTGAGGGGTTTGTCATAAAATTAGGACCTTCGTGTGACATCTTATAACAGCTGGTTTAAATTTTTAGACAAAGTTAAATCTTAGTGTATAGACTAAGTGTGGGCTGCGGCTCTCATCTTAGTTGTATTGGTACTAGAGGAGCGTTGAGGAGTTTCTGCAATGCTACAGTTGGGCAGGAGTGCATGACACTCAAGCTTGTTCTTAATAATCTCGAGCAAGTCCGTAAGGCTGCAGTTGCCTCTTTCATTTACTTTTCTTTTACATGCCCGTTTTGCTTATATTCTTAAGTTTGCGGTTTAGTTTGCTATAAAACTCCTGGTACTCTGTGCTACAGACTCTGGTCAACAATGACACACATTATGATGCCGGTCGGAGGAAAGAAGTTGTCAGTTATCCATTATAGCCTTATAAATGGTATATCAGTTTCACCTGGCCAGTGACATAGGAAGCTATAGCCTTCTTGTGATACAACAAGTTTCTAAAGACCAGTCCATCTAGCGTTCGCCGCTCTTGTGGTTTTTCGAATTGCTTCGAGCATGAGGGTGCAAAGCGGGAAATTCACAAAGGAAGCTTATTCTGAAACATAATTTAAAATTTTTTTTCTCGTGTAGATTGTCTTCATATCTCAGCAGACCGATGTCTTGTGGTATGCTCCAAGGTCCTTGAGTTTTCTCGACAGCTTTGGTTATATTTCTGGTGTAGCTTTTATAGCTACCTGGACCTGGCTGCCGATAAAACATGTAATTGTAATACCAGTAGGTATTGTTGCGCTATTGTAACTGCCAGGACCTCTACTTGGAATGGAAGACGCTACAATATTCCGGAAGGCGTACCGATTATGGCATTATTCTCGATATTCGAAAAAGATACCTACCCCTACCCCAGTGTCCATGTTTGATCCGTCTGTATATACGGCTATGGATGAATCCGTCTATCCATTATTCCCTGGAGACACTCATTACTTCCTTTAATGGTAAATGGTATGACCGTAATGATTTACGCAGTGAAACTAGTTACAGTTGCAGAGATTGGAGATTTTGAAAAATGGTCTCTTTCTCCTCTTCATGCCTGTAGTTCCTGCTGAAATCATTTGAAAAATCTTTATTGTTCCGAAATTTTGGTTTACGTTAGTGTCCAGTCACGATACTAAATCGGGACTGATGTGGGATCTATTGAGGTAAGTCCCTTTCACTTAATATTCTTGGATTTCAAACTGAGCAAATATGTTTAGAGATGCAGCGCATGCAGTACAATCCTCTGTATATTTTGCTAATCACATGGAGTATCGTAGGCTTCACGCATTATCTTTGAGGTAGATTTTTAGGTTACATAGATTTTGATAGTTGCTTGAATATCAATAAAATCTGTGGTATCCGTAGAGGCGTAGAGTACAACCTTCCACCCAAACAGGAGGATGTTCATTTTGTTGATTTCCGACAAATCCCATTAACTGGCCCCACCCACGGTTTTTGAGCCAACGTATGGAGGTGAATAGAATTCCTGGTTCCCAATTCCTGACAATATCAATTGCCCACTCCTCTTTCCAGGGCAATGTTGCTTAGAATAAAGTTGAATCTCTAGAAACGCAGAGGCCACGTTATCTTGCAATCTTGCAATTGAGAAGGGGATTTTAGTCTGCATGACAACTAACTATTTTTCAAATGGTTGTAGATGTAAAACGCCGGGTTATGGAGATGCAGAAAACTCGTTGAATTGTCCCTTATAGCTTTTTATGCCCCACACACTTCTTACCAATAGTTTTCTGACAACAACTATAGTAAGCGTTGTAATGTTGGTCTTCTCTGCTTTACTTTGCTATCTAATAGAAGCACCAGCTATTTAGCTTTATCTATTTTATATGGCAAGGTTGAAGGTAATTCAAAAACATGCAACCATCTGCAAATATTTGGTGACTCAGGGGATTTCCCCACCGGCTGCCATCGAACTCAGCGACGCCAATGGCAAATTGAATTATGCCACAATTGGATATCCATCAGCCCTAATGGATTTTTGAATAAAACAAAAATAAAATACAACTCATAGTACCTGCAGAAGCTTCTCCTAAATTATAATCATAATCACCCAAAGAATGAGACGAAGCATTCCCCAGAACCCCAAGCTGTGTAAGAGATTTCTCAGAAAAAAGACTCAGCGATCAGACAAACATCAATCGATAGCGATCGAAACAGCACACACATACAGTCGGTCTTCGTGATCATGATGAAATAATACTCCCAAGCAAACAACAAAATTAAAAATTCAAAGAAATGTCAAAAGATAATGGAATAAAGCATAAAAGCCGCAAAGTAGCAAAAGCAACATCACCACCGGCACCGACCGCCAGCCACCCCCAAGAGCAATTTAATACATCCCACCGATTTCGATTTCGATTCCGATGTCGTCCTCGTCCATAAGCAAAGCGCGAGAGATGCATTATAAAATGCGACTGCCGCTCACTCAGGCAGGCAGGACTGGGTCGCGTCTTGTCAATGGTATGGTACACCTCTAGTGTTGCTGAAATATCGCTTTGGAATTTTTGCAGCAAATCGAGTAAAGCGAGAAAACATAATAAAAAGCAAAGACAGAAAGGTTGAACCGAAAATAAAATGATGAGCTACTACAATGTAGGTATAGGTATACACAAATCAGAAGGAGCATAAAGGATATTTGGTGAAAACAAACAAGCGGAAAGCCACAAACATACCTATACCTACATAGGTACTACAGACCTGTTGGAGGGATGAAGAAGTGACGAAAGCAAATGAGTTTAATGACGTATTTCGTGGTAAAAATTTAAAACAATGCAATATGTGTCTCAATATGTGACAATGCAATAGTCACCCAATATTATTAAATTAGTAAAATTCAGTGTTGCACCCCCTCCGCTCGATTATAAAAAAAATTAAAATGTATGGATGTATTGTATATTAATATTACATTTTGGTCATCTACCCTATTACTTTCTTCTCCGTTTCGTTTTTGGAATTTTAGTTAGGTACACACAAGTGGGTTAGGTAGGGACCATCAGCTTCTTCTCAGAAATGAATAACGCACCTGCACGTCTGCACCATTTACGCGGTTTTGGATATAGTTTCTGTCTGACACTGTGCTTGTTCGTGGAATAAAAATATTTCCCATCTGAAGTGAAGTCGGTGCCAACTTCATGCGATGTTAATCGGGGTCTTTTGCAAGCCAGCAAACAGGTGAGTTTATGTGAATTCGTTTTTTTTTTTTAAGTTTTTGTTTGTTAAAGACTTTAAGAAGCCATGATACATTTTTACGTTTTCAGTAACACACACACCACACAGCCTTATGTCGGTTGGACGAGGTATCCCAAAAAGGAAAGGAGCAGAGGAATACTTGGATTTCAACAAGAATGATGCTCTAAAAAAAATTCAGCTTTCCGTCATTTTATTTATGTTAAAAAGGAGAAGCTCTATCGTAAGTCTGGACTCTAGAAACGGTGCAAATATGTAGTGGAATGATTTTTTACAAATTAGATGTGCACTGGAGATCATTGGTTTCATTGGAAGTTTTTTAATGTTTTCCAAAGCCTAATTTCATATAAATATAATTTTTTCAATAATAGATGAATGAATTAAAATTTTGAAAAATAATTTGTCACCTTCATTTATGTCTTCTTTAAATTTAATTGCACAGATTTTTCTTGTAAGCATTTCATAACTAAAATATCAGAAAAACACACAAATAAACGGTAAAATATTATATAAATTCTGAAAAATAGTTGACATTCAGGCGCATTGCAAAACTGAAACATTTTTCGTTGAATTTTGCAAAAAAAAGTCTGGGTTTACTATATCGAGATTTCCATAGCTAAATATTTAGAGTATGTATAGTCTGTGTAAAATCTAGGTGGTTCACTATATTGGTTAGTTCACTATATAGAGGTTCACTTTATCGAGCGTCTACTGTATACGATTTTTAAGAAATTTTTTGTATAGGAGCTGCCAAGCCCCTTTGTCAAATGTTGACCAAACTTCACAGAAACTCTAATAAACTAATAACAAAGATTCTCCCAATCAAGTTCATTCGGTTTAGTGGTTTTCGAGTTTTACGATCATTGGTGGTGTACATTCCCATACAAAATGGCAATTTAGATTTTTTCGATTTTCCGGCTTTTTATTTGGGATTTTCCGAATTTTCTAGATTCCTGATTCAAGACCAACAAGTCTTGAATTTTTACAAGACTAACGCACACCAAACCAATTGATATAAAAGATCTATCTACATGAGCTGCTATTTTTTCATTATTTGTTTTTAAACTTATAGTTTATTTTTCATTAAAAAAATACATTCTCTTCTATTTTGTTAAATAAACTGTATAATTTAGACCTGAAATTTTAGTTAAATTCTGTGGGACGCATTTATTTTGGCTCGGGCGACCTTTTTTGGAGACATTTTCAAATTGCCCATTGGTAACGCTGAGCGCAGGTATAAAATATTTATGACAGCCTTTGTCAGCATTCCTGCCAAACTAGTTTGACGATTTTTATTCAAATTTAGAAAGAACAACACCAAACCCTTGAAGGTTGAAGAGGGCTCAAAAGTGAAGAGCTAGTAATTTGTTTAACATAATTTCTGAAAAAATTTTACTATAGTGAACGTCCAACATCAGCGGTATAATTTTTCAAAAGTCTGTTTAACTACTTTCATACGAGTACGATGTTGATACATATTAGTATTACCCGGAAATTACAGCGGGCACTTGTCAGTATTTGGCAATAACATCACAATGGATAGATTTATATAACTTTGAAGCAACTAAAAATTCGGAGCCTTACCAATAATCATTTCTAATGCTCAATTTAAATATTTCGACGATCACAATAGATCATTTTATATGGAAACTTTCGCCGCCATTGTGAGTTCATAAAATTTAACTTGAACACTTAAAAATTATTAGTACCCGCTCTGTCTATCTAGATTCTAGGCTATATCTGCAGTTACTTCGCAAACTGACATCGGGGTAAAGATCAACCGAAGAATCACTCTTGCCAATCGCTGTTTTTTCGTGCTATAAAGGAACCTGAAAAGTAAAGCACTTCCTTATCAGTGTTGCCACTAAAAAAAGGTGAATCCGGTCAAATCTGACCGTATGACCGGATTTTTATTTTCTAAATCCGGTTAAAAAATCCGGTCAAAAGTCAAAATCAGAGTTTTTGACCTGAAACCCGGTCAAAAATAGATTATGGTAACATAATATGTATTACTAAAAATATAAAACAAAAGTTAACTATCATTAGCCATTTTTTTACATTATAAACATTATCCATGTTGAGAAAACGTTTTTATAATATGCGAATATTGAGTTTGTAAACTTGTTTTTTATTTCGTTTGTTTAAAATTTACTGAAAATAATTTTTCATTTTATAAGACGTGTTTTAAGTCCTGAAATACACTTTTAGTGCATGACCACACAACGTCTTCCAATGTCCAGCGAGGCAGGTAGATTTTGAGTGAAATAATTCTGGCATGGCCTGGGCAGGGCATAAAGATAGATAAAGATTTTCGTAGATACCATTGTGCTTTCGATATAAATCTGCATTTGATATTTGCATTCATAGAGTGAGGGCGTCAAAAACGAGCGTCGGCTTTACTATAAAATTTGTTTGTGTTTCCGATTTCAATATTCTTTTACCTGTCAAATTTTATTTCATTGCAATGACGCCTCGTTTTTGTATGTAGCCAAGTCATCAATGGAAATGAAAGTCATGAGAAGACGTGTATGGCCATATGCATACACTAAGGCAGTGTGTTGTGTGTCAGTTGAGCTAAATAAGTATTCTGGGATAATTTTCTGACACTTGAAAAGAGTAGTTCACCAAACTCCAATCTGAGATTTATCGAATTTCACACTTTAATTAATTAAAATTCATTGTTTAGTTTCAACATTCTAGCAAAAAAAAACGTCCAAAAATTAGCCTATAAGATAATGCTCCCGGAGCAGAATTCCATGCGTCATGTTGTAAATATCCCATTATTCGCAGTAAATTAGCTTTTGTTTGAACATGAGAGTGTGTTCGTAATGTAAGGCCAAGTTTTATTCAAATTATATAAATATATCTTTATTTATAGTTAATAGAGCAATTTTATTTTTCCAGTCAAAAAATCGTTTTCCGGTTAAAAACATTTTTCATTCCGGTCAAAAAACGGTTAGACCGGATTTCAAAATTTTCTCCGGTCAAAGTAAATCGATTTCGGTCAGATATGACCGGAATCCGGTCAGAATGGCATCACTGCCTTATATATAGATCCAATCCTTAATTCTGGTTCTGGTTCTGCTGCAAGAAAGAAAAATACGGACCTTATCAAAAGCTAATGAAAACCTCTTGAAACGCTTTAAAAAAAGATTCTTCGGTTCATTTTCGGTCCAGTTTGTATCGATGGAGTGTGGAGGAGGAAATTCTACGACGAGTTTTATGTGCTATAGAGCGACGTTGATGTGGTCAAAAATATGCTTAAAAAAGGGCTAAGATGGTAAGTAAGCTTTTACTTGAGAAAATGTCCGTTCTGGCAAGACAATAAAACTGTATCCCAAAATTATAGATGTCTCTGATACACCATGACGCACGTCCTATGCGGGCAGCTTTAGGGAACAATTTTCTCCTAACGAGATCCTCCAACGTTGTTGCCAATTATTGATTTTCCTCAGATATTCTTCAATTAGTCTTTGCCAAAATGTTCATCGTCACAACCAAAAATATCACTGTAATATGAATTCTGAAAAGCCCTCTAAAAGCCCTAGTGAATACAGAATGGGCCTGGTTCTGATGGTAATATCAACAGCACGTGGACTGGACAGGCCTCTAGGATAATTTAAGGAAAATTGCTGAAAAGGGAACGACACGCATTACGTATCACGATTATACAGTGTTATGCGTCATCGGAACTGTCTACTGAGGACGAAAAGTGCCAGCTCATCGCTGCCCCATCATCATTGTAAAGGCGGACCAGAATGTGAAGGTAGACATCGACAACGAGGGGCTTAAGCATTTGATCGGACAGCACGATAGCTAACCCTCGCAATAAATTGCAATTGGTTGCATCAGGTTCGAGCATAAGACTCTACCACGGAGTCAGTTGGTCAGTTACACAATCAACGCAATCAATTTCTGTAAATTTGTATTTTTAGGACGAATAGATGAGAAGGAAAGAAAGTGTCTCATAGATATCCGAAATAGAAACTCACCATCTTAAGGTAGCTTCTGTCCAACTATATTCTACTTTATCTTAAAGAGGAGACCTTCCAATGTCTCTATGCTAGTAGTAGGCCAGATTGTTGCAGTCACTATTTTATGAATAGTTTGACCACTATTACTATTAGTCTCTGGATTGTTCTTTATCGATCTTTAATGGAACCCTACAAAAAGCCAGTCTGTCTTTAAGACTTTTTTCATAAACTTGAGAACACCAAGTTCACCTCACTGTCTCGGTAACTTTGCAATATTTCCCGAAGTTGTAACAGCATAATTCCATCCATTTCGTACCACTAAAATAAATATAATATACAGATGTTCTGGGACACAAAGGACCTCTCTAATAACCGTTTTTAACCTTCAGTTTAAAATTGTTGTAGGTTACAATAAGCGGACGATTTGGTGATACTGGTGTCAGGAAAGTTTCTCTCCGTAATTAGCGAAATTATGGAGAATGCTCTGTCGAAGGTTAGCACCTGGGCCAAGTTGCGCGGTCTCGGTGTCAACCCGAGCAAAACTGAAATGATGCTTTTCACCACTAAGACCAAAATACCCAGCTTTACACTTCCTCGCCTAGACGGCCAACCGCTCTCATTATCCTCCAGTGCTAGGTATCTGGGAGTGATCCTGGATCCCAAGCTAAACTGGAAACTGAACATTGAACAGCGGGTAAAGAAAGCGTGTATTGCTTTCTATGCCTGCAGCAGAATGTTTGGCAAAAGATGGGGCCTGCAACCAAAACTGACCCTTTGGATGTACACAGCCGTAGTACGACCAATCCTCACTTACGGGTCAGTAGTCTGGTGGCCGGCTCTTAGAAAAGCCTATAACATAACCAAGCTCAACAAGGTCCAAAGAACGGCATGCATAGGCACCACAGGCGCTCTCCGGTCGACGCCGTCAGACGCCCTCACAGTCCTTCTGCACCTATTACCCTTAGACCTTCATATCACAAACATCACAATACATAGCGCGATCAGACTCAGAGAGTCTGGGTGCTGGTATGCGAGACCCTACGGTCATAGCAACATCCTGCTTACTTTAGCAAGGGAGCTAATACCACCCTCTACGGATTACATTTCCCCAAGAATACTTTTTAAAAAACACTTTGAAGTAGAATTTCCCTCAAGATTAGACTGGCAGGACGGACGGGTGAACAGGGACTCGAATTTAACAATCTACACTGACGGTTCAAAAATGGACTGTGGAGTAGGTGCGGGTGTATTTTCGGAGTCTCTGAGCATCTCAAAATCCTTCAGGCTCCCGGACACAGCCAGTGTGTTTCAGGCGGAAATACTTGCTATCCGTGAAGCCTGTCGCCTAATCAAAATACACACGGACATAGTTCCGAGGCAAAAAATAGACATATTCATTGACAGCCAGGCTGCGATAAAGGCTATCGCCTCAGTCAACATAAACTCAAAATTAGTACTAGAATGCCGAGAGGAATTGGCCTCGCTTGACAAGTTCCGGATTACACTGATCTGGGTTCCAGGCCACAGCAACGTTTATGGAAACGAACAGGCCGACGAGCTTGCCAGGCGGGGTTCAAACCTCCACTGCGCACTTGCGGAATCGGTTCAAATTCCAATAGGAGCAGTCAAAGCAAAAATTTCCGAAGAATTCCTATCGAAAGCCAATCTCAGATGGAGGAGGTTAACAAATTGCGCCATATCCAGAAGTATGTGGCCAAATTATAGCAAGGAAAAAACAACCCACCTTCTGAATAAAACACGTAAAGATATAGCCAGGATAATCGCGATAACCACAGGCCACTGGCCTATAGGGGACCATGCATTTAGATTAGGCATCCCACATAATACCCACTGTCGTAGTTGTAACGAAGCAACCGAAAAAGAAACCATCATTCATTACCTCTGCTCCTGTCCGGCACTAGCTAGGACTAGACACCGAGCTCTGGGTAAACCCTTCTTCACATCCCTCGAGGAAGTTTCGAAGAATAACATCAAAGAACTTATAACCTTTTTGAACTCCACAGGTTGGATCTAAAATCTCCACTTCGACAAGCTTTAACAACCAGGTCAAATGAGTTGTGGTAACAAAACGGCACTTGGTGCTACTTGGGTTTTCATATAAACCGCCACACCTACCTACCTACCTACAATAAGCACTTTTATACGGAAAAGATCATAAAGCCTAACCTGGGGAACCAAAAATTATTATCAGTATTTACCGCGAAATATTTGACAAGGAAACACAGCCCTTCACATGAACGTCCTCAGGTAGGTACATTTTAGGTGAGTAGAAAAGAACAAAGGATTTTCAGTGCAATTAACCCCTCTTTTCTCAACTACCTGTTTCGCTGAACCTTTTGTGACACATTTACGCCCCCTACATGCCACCATATCAAACACATTGCTTTCATAGTCTGGCATCACTGAAAGGTAATTAGTTCAATCGATTAGTATCCTGAGAGGTAACAAAACAAAGGCACGTACATCTGGATCCATCAGTTGATACCCGACATCGAAACGCGAACGTAGTTTTTGTACGCTGCCTATACCCACTTTTATAGTCTTGAAAAAAACATACAAAATGTCCGACGGTATGAATACAACCAACGATAGTGAGATTAGTGATAACTTTTATTCTGGCAGTAACTCCACTCATCCGCGATCCCTACACAGTTTGTGTTTGACAGATGATTCCGATTATAGTCCCATCATCCGGGAATTTTGCTCACATGTCTACTTTGGAATGGTGCCGATCACAGACTCCTTTGGTGATGATATACTCGAGGAAAACGGACGTATATCGTTGGCCTATGAAAATCTAAAATTAATACCAAATCGGGTGGCAGATAAATTTGCCACAAAAACCAAGTGTCTCGATTTGAGTTATAATAAATTTCAAAATTTGTCATTTTTGACGTTTTTCAATAAATTACACACACTAATCTTGGATCGGAATACCTGCTTGGATGTCAATACGGTCCCGTTTTTGCCAAAACTGGAAATCCTATGGATCAACAACTGTGAGATCAGTAATCTCACCGACTGGCTTCAGCGAGTACAGGATCTATGTCCGAAATTACAGCAATTGTCGATGATGGGAAATCCAGGTGAAAAGTTCTTACTCAATGGACAATCAAAAAATACTGACTATAGAGAGTATGTGTTTGGTGTATTGCCAAAACTTAGATATTTAAATGGAGTTCCTTGTGAGTCACCTGCGGAAGAGTCGCAGTCAGTTAGAGCAGCCACTGTAAGGAATCGTGGCGTCAATTGAATTCAGCGACAAAATAAAAGTTTCTATTTAATTTTAAGATAATTGTATAATTCCATTTTATTTAATAAAGTTTTTAAGCCATGTAGTCAAGTGTGTTCATTTTTTTTTTCAGTGGGTAAGTGATCTAAGTGAATTTTATCCCAGTTGGCTGTCAATTAGGTTAACTATTTTCGGTTTTCAAGTATAACCAACAACACAGAAATAAAGATAGGTAATCATATCAAAATTAAATACTTACCTACAAAATTCAGGTAAGGTTAACAGGTAGGTAGTAGATCCCGGTAATTTTTACAACTGTCATATGCATATATCCGCCCATAACTTCAACAGGTCGAACGCCTGACCCGACCCAATAAATGTATAACAACATTTTATCTTTTATGACATTGAAGTCCTTCTTGAAAAGGGAAGTTTATATAATAAATATGTTCACTTGTACCAATTCTCTTTGACCATTAGATCATTTACCCTCTGCGACTGATGTGCCCTAATTTTCACAATTCTACTGACGTGGTAGTACATCAGACACCATTTTGAAAGCTTGTATTTTCAAAATTCGTTTTGTATTTCTAATTTTAACTATTATATTTTAAAGGTATGATTCTGCACTATTATTTTAAATTACTAATATATAAAATAAAAAAGCCATATGATATATGAACGTAAACAAAATTTATTGATAGGACATAAATAACTTTTCAAAACTTACACATGTAGAAAAAGTTAAAAAAAAAAAAAAAAACATAAATACTTTTTTCATTTAAATAAACATTTCTTAAAGTCAACACTTATGGTAGTCAGACTACAAAAAAAGAGATCAATTCATTGGTTCAATTAAAGGATATGTAGCCTCAAAATCACAATTTTTTTTGGCAGTCTTCACAAAGTGGTTTAGAGCATTGAAGACAAATTGGCTTTAAACAATCACAGCACAAATACCTTGTCACTCGTTTTATTTTTGTTGGACAAATAGAGCATAGTTTTCTTCCACTTGATGGAATTGATTGAGTCCTTGGTGGTGGAGGGGGAAGATGTTTACCCTAAACTCTAGTGACCGTCATCCGCAATTCTCTTGGCAATCTTTCATTGTATACGCGACTTTTCATGTGATCTGGCACTAATACTCTTGCCATATTCAAAATAAAAGTTCCTCTTCTCATTTTATCATCACTGTCTGCACACATTTGATATAAATCGAAGCTGTTTATGCCTGCCATGTCTATTATTCTTTGGAAAATTGCCATAGGCCAACGACGAGTTTTGCGCCTGCAAGAATAAATTGAGCACTTCTTGTCGACTTCGTCAACTCCTCCTTTAGTGTGATTGTAATCTGCAATCATAACTGGCTTTCTTGTATCAGTATCTGTATCTTGATTGTGGTGGGAAGAAGAGATTAACAGGACAGCGTTGTTTTTATTTGGAACATATGATAGCAACGTAAAGTCTTTCGTGAAACCATAGAGGGAACTCTCCAATTCTCTATTGATGTTCGGCAAGAAGCATGGTGGTATCTCAGCTTTATTCTTCCTCAGCGTACCTAAGTAAGTCAGTCCCCTTTTCAGCAATATTTCCATAAGCGGAATCGAACTGAACCAATTGTCAGCTGTAATGTTGCGGTTGGAGTTTTCGACAACTTTAACAAGTCTCAGAACAGATTGAGTTGATATTGCCATTTTTCTTTCTTGTTCAGTCAGGCCTATGCCATCTGAATTTTTGCCGTGGTAGATGAAAGCATTGTAAATGTAGTATGTGCGTGCATCTACCAATAACTGGAGTTTGATACCATATTTTGCTGGTTTCTGGGGCATATAAATAATAAATTTGCAACGACCTCTAAATGGCAGCAACATTTCATCGATGCAAAGGTATGGTCCAGGGGTATATTGAGACTGGCTGTTTGAGATGAACTTGTTGAACATATCTGATATTGGGGCAAGTCGATCTTCCTTCAGATGTTCCTCTCTGGTAGTGGCATCATCAAATCGGAGGCAGTTGACCAAACAAGAAAAACGCCATTTGGACATTACACAGCGGATGGTGATGGGTACTTGTGGCACTTCTGCACGTGGTTCTTGATTTACTTCCTCACCTGAAACTTCGTCGGCTTCCAAGAATTCAGTTTCTGGCTCAAAATTCTGGTCCACATCTTCATCGTCAAAATCACTGAACTCGTGCTCGCTTTCTTCGTCCAACCACTGTTCTATTAGCTGGTCATGACTTACAAAAGTTCCAGTCGACGTTCTTTTAGACCTAGAAGACCCTTGGTTGTTACTTGAGTGAGCCATCTAAGAAACAAACAACAAATTTAATTTAACAAAACAATTTCACTGACATGTTGTTTAGGAGACACTATGCAGATATAATTATTTCACTGAGGTGGTTGTTTATCTCAGACACATACCTTAACACTGACGTGGTTGACTTATAGACACCCTCCTTCACACAACAATGCACGCACACGCCACGACCGATCGCGTTACACTAATGCAGGATCGAGCATACTACAGAAAGGTACTGAGAGCGAGAGAGTCAACATTTGAAAAATAACGACGCAATACAAATTGTTCCATATTGTGGTGTCTGTCGTACTACCACGTCAGTCGCAGAGGGTTTATAATGACTTTAAGGGAAACAGTATTGAGGTTTGTTCCTTTACTTTTGTACAAAAAAAAGTCAAAATGGCAGGGGTGGAAATGAACTCCCAATACTAGAAAAAAAATTTCGAAAAAGTTAGGGAACGCTTTTGTAGTAATCTATGAAAATCCGGCCAAGTGCGAGTATCACTCCGAAGGTTCGGTATACTTGGCCGGAGTTGGTGTCTTGAAAACGTAAGTGTGTCTGTTGTTCTTTGATTTGATAGATCTAGGTACAAAATTAAACTCCAAATCAGTCGATGTATCCCTTTTTAAGGTTCCGTTTCCATGTGGAGGAACCTTATTGCTTTCGCTACGATGTCTGTCCGGATAAACAAAGCCAATTTTGTACCTAGGTCTAACTCAAGAACTGATTGATGTCGAAGGCTGAAATTTGCACACAACATCTAATATAACCTCTAGTTAAACGACAAATAGCAATAATAGCGACACATTGAATAGTTTTGGAGTAATAAGTAATTTAGCGAAAGCAACAACTTCTGATAGTTAAGGAGTTCACCTACCTAGGAGTAAACATGAACTCCACGAATGATACCCTTGTGGAGATCCGGCGAAGAACTACCCATAGAAAACCGCTGGTACTTCGGCTTGGCAAAACAACTGGGTGCAAAACTCCTAACTCGAAGGACGAAATGTGTGCTCTACAAAACCCTTATCCTGCCAGATGGAAGGCTGCAGTGCCTTGAACCTGCACCAGCCACATTAGCCCACCACAACGGAATAGATTCCATAATTTTTTACACATTTATTACATTTTATTACAGTTAGTCCCAATTTTATTACACTTGCCGATCCCGAGTTATAGCGTGGTGGTGTAGGTTTTATTTGAACCTACACCACCACTCTATAACTCTTGATGCAATTGAGATATCTAGTTGAAACCTGAACCAGAATTTTTTACAAATTTATTACAGGTGCACCAATAAAATTTACATCCAAAAAAACGGCAAAGTATAACTAAAATTACAGTTATTCACTTTTGTAAAACATAGGCCAAAATTCAAATTTTTCTATTACATGGAATAATTTATTACACCAAAAGCGCCTCATGTAATAAAATTGATTATAGCATAAATGTCTTCAGGAGGTTCCAATAGACCACCATTCACTATACGAATGTTCACTTTAGAATAAAATAGAAGCGTTAGAAAATGGCCTCCTAAACCCATTTTGGTGGGCTAATGTGGCAGGTGCAGGTTCAAGGCACTGAATGCTGCTGTGTCTCAGGCAGAGACTCTACACGGGTCGGGAGCCCGATAAGTAAGTAAGTATAATGGCGGCAAATGTGTAAATCCGCCAATGCTTCTCAGCAGCGTTGCCACTGTTGGACTATTTTTTCGCAGTAGATTCTCTAAAAAAATGCAGTAGATTGCATTTTTTTGCAGTAGATTTTTTTTTTCAAACAAAACCAGGGTAAATTACAAAACATAGGTAACATAAACAATACAGAATTAATAAAGACGACTATTTAAACAAAACAGAAAAAAGCATTAATATTAATGAACATGGAATATTGTTCATCTTCACTGGCTATTAAGTTTTTCTTTGTCATCTTCATAAAAAGGTAACAAGTTTAAAATAGGCAAAATCGAGGGTATACTGCCTTCCACTAGGTACTAACTTTGTATATACGTACCTCAGAGGTTTCAGTCGTTCATCATAAAAATTAAAATGATTTTTTATTGTTTATGTTGACAAGCCGCGATATAAAATTGTATCACGAAAAACCCGATCAAGCTAGAAAATATTTGTTCAGAATCGACGTCTAAATTTGACCTGTTGTTGTTCAAAGACATTTTTTGCTGAAACAGTTTCCTTCGACAATTTAAGCCAGGAAAATTCAGTTTCCCAAATTGGCTTGTATTTCTTTTTGCATTTTATGTAATATTTTAAATCTGGCTTCCTCATTTAAGCTTTTACAAAAATGCAGTAGATTTAATTTGGTGGCAGTAGATTTAAATTTTGAAAAAAATGCAGTAAAAATGCTGCAATTGCAGCAAAGTGGCAGCACTGCTTCTCAATCTAAAAAGCAGCAGCTATTGGCGAGAGTTATTTTGAGTTCGCCTTCTTTTAAGATGATTAAAATCATATTATTAGTAGATAGGTACCTGTCACACAATACATACATATATAGATAGACAAAAATGTCATCAAGAACAACAAACAGGTCGAAGTCGAAAAAATTTATATCAGCCAACTTGCAGAACTTCCAATATGTTCAATGAAGTTCAAATTAAAATAATACTTTTCATAAATTGTTACTAATTTTTAAGCAAATCAAATAAGTAAACTTATAAATCTCACATCACTAAAGTGTCATGCGCCTGTCAAACAAATAACAACCGTTGATTTTCAATCGTACACTTTATTCTACCCAACACCAATACACCTGCATACACGGTCATTTGGTAGTCATACTGATGAAGAATTTAACGAATATTCGATCTAACAAAACAAAACGCAGGACATCGCTACGACAACGCACATATAGGAGGCTCACAGTCACAATTCGAATCGGCCAAATGGTGCAAATGTACACCACATATGCAAATCTATATCGCTCGTGGACATTGGAATGAATATGTGGCCAGGGTACCACAATGCCACATACAATGTCCGCACACCGACAATACCGTCAACACCACCTGAAACGAACGACAGAGATACTCCCGTTCGTTTGGCCAGCACCGCGCACTCCACCTCAACAGTGTTGCTCATCTTCATCGTCCCTCTCCGTCCGCGCGCCGTTTTGGTTGCAATTTATTATTATTGCAACGTACTTAGTTCACTCCATTGCATCACCTCCACCTTCATCTCCTTTGGTGTAGGACTGTGTGCGCTTCAACTTGCAATCGCAAAACGCTCGGCCTGTGATATGAGATTATGTGTGTATGCTGTGTATGCAGTACTTTGGGGGTTCAGGGCACAGAGAGAATGCAACATATCGTCCTTTCCCGCCAAAAACCGAAAATCCATTTTGCTTTTGAATTTTGTATTTTTTTTTTATTATTTTTTTTTATTGTTTTCTGTTCCTGTTTACTACCACAGCAGGTAGCAGCAGTCGCAGGTACCTACCTCATGGGTGTGTGAGTGGAGGCTTTTTAGGCCGCAACTTGTTTTGTTGCAAAATCACCCAGGCCAGCACAATCAGTCCGATAGGTTGTTCAGTGAGTTAACCCGAAGGGGGAACACATTAGGCCTGATGGCGCTCACTTCGTCACCGCTCCTGCTGCTGCTTCTGATACTATATTGTGGTCATGTATGGTTCGCTGTGCGCATATAACCGTGCGAACGTATAAACAACACAAAATGCTAAAATCTGCGTGTCTACTGTAAGGGGATCAGGCCCAAAAACCAATGAACAGAGTACCTCTGTGCTCTGTCCTCTATAATGCCAACAAAAAGAGAGAGAGAGACTGAGGAGATAGCATAGCGAGAAGGCTATGATATGATATCGCATGGTATGGTACATGGGAATGGGAATCCCATATTACCCTCAGGGGTGGTGGCAAGCGGTGAATAGGCATTTTGTGCCGATAAACGCCATGAGAATGTAAAAACACTGAGCTCGTTTGGATTTAAGCCCAATCTCGCTACCACTCTGTCAGTGATATCCAACTTGGCTGGCATATACCTACAGTACATATACCAGCTATGGGCTGCTGTTGGGACAGTGTTACTGCACTGATGATGATGATGATGCCTTTGGTTGAAAACTGATTTTTGTATTTCTTAGTTGTTAGTTGCATGTGTGAGAGAGCACGACGTTTTTCAGTCCCGTAGTCCTATATAAGTTGCATATTTGAAGCGATACATAGGCGGAGCGGAGTAGTCGATATAGATACCATTCCCTATCCAGTACAATGTAAATACGAAACTCTGGACTCAGCTGGAGGGACGAATTGCAATTTGTTGGATTAGTGTGTGATTTGACAGTTTGTCATTAGTCAATAGATGGCGTTGTTTTTGACGGTAGAAATATGTTGTCAATACTGTGGTTTTTACATTTTAGGGCGCATGCAGAGAAAATATAATCAAATGACAACAGGTTGAGCTTAGGATTAATTTAGAAAACAATAGAACTATTCATTCCAGTAGACTTTATCAGAGCAGCCGTGTAGTCAACTTCAAATGTTCCCTAAGACAATTTTTTACTAGCGTTCTCTGTTCATCATGTGAATCTAAAAAATATTATATGATTTTAACTAGCCCCGATAGATGGCGCTATTTTAGTCCAATGAACTTGATAAAATCACCAAATGTTATCAGATAACAATTTTTGACAACTTGCAAGTGGCCTTCTTCTACGCTAAACTTCTCAGCCGTCTAAGGGTAGTTTCCCTTCACTATCTAGTCATGAAGTTCCGTTCACATCTTTCTATTATCAAACATCAAAAAGTAACTTAATGAAGAACAAAATAGTTAAAGTGTGTGGACATAATCCAGCGGAAGCCAGTGAGCGATGTGATCCTTTAGTTATCCAGCCAAGTAACATATAGATTTTGAAACGGAGATTCTGTTTACTATGCCGTCTCTAACCGGGGCAATGGGTCTCTAAGATCCAATTTATTTGAGCATTTTTGTTTTGTTTAGTTTGTTTAACATGTAGCTAGCCAGTAAATGAAGTCAACGTATGTCTTCTTCTCCAGCATCAAAAATTCGTCGACATTTATTGCTCGATGGGGCCCAGTAGCAGCTCCTATTTCCTGCTTGCAATGTGCCATAGGGCAGATATGTCATCGTAAGAGTACATAGAGCATGTTTCGAGTCACAAGATTTAAAACAATCTCCTAAACCTTCAGTATTAGGGTGTCATTCATAACCTAGAGAAGCGAATGTTTCATTAAATGGATATTCTCTTCTTGCCCTATCACTCTTTCTACATGGTGCTCATTTTGCAGCTGCTGAAAAAGCGGCTTTGGTGCCCAGGTTTCCTTCTTTATTTACAATAGCCTGCGCCCAGGTCTTTAAGCTAGAAACCACATGAATTGCTCTCCTACAAAACCTTTGGATGTTGTTTCGATCGTGAGAGTCTTCGATCAGATTGACCTGGGAAACTGTATAGCCCATCAGGGATTCCCTAACTGTGCTTCGCGTCGCCCAGGGGCATAGTGGCGCTATCCTAAGGGCGTCGCAAGTTTTATTTTTACACTGCTGTAGTTTTCGCGCTGTAGACTCCGAACAAAGGAAAAGCATTACCTTTCTCTTTACGAATACCAAAAGCAAGGTCGAAGGGAAATCCAACAGTTACATTGCAGTCGAAGATTAAGCGCGTTTGTGTTTCCCGCATTTCCAGTCACACTTGCTTCGTGGCTGGGCACTCAAATAAGGCTTTTTCAATTGGTACGTTGCCAGCTAGATTTGACGGGAGCATTTCCGCAGTCTATTCGAGTGTACAGGACAACCCAAGGCAGTCAATTCCTCGCCGTGCACAAGAAATCGGCCTTTCGCAGATTCCAATTTGGCGAATTTTGCATCGGGACTTGGGCTTACACCCTTACAAGATCCAACTAATTCAGGAGCTCGAAGTTACTGAACATAGAGAAAGTCGTTTGTTCGCTGACTAGGC
Source organism: Cheilosia soror (assembly GCA_949372485.1). Classification (NCBI taxonomy): domain Eukaryota; kingdom Metazoa; phylum Arthropoda; class Insecta; order Diptera; family Syrphidae; genus Cheilosia; species Cheilosia soror. Next base: position 30,334,658 of record OX443561.1, on the reverse strand, counting down.
TTCGGAGCCTTTAAAAGAGCAGAGATTGGCCGAAAAATCATCTCTAACGACAAGGCTCACTTTTATGTGAGTGCGGGTATGTTAACAAGCAAAATTACCATAAAAGTAGGACGACGATATTTCAACGTCGACCCATTCTTATTGAAAAACAATTTAGGGAATCTTCAATAAGATCAGCATCTATTCACATATCTGTGCTTTTAGAAGGGCGTCGCAAAAATATTTCAACCTCTCTAGGGAGTCGCAGTATGAGAAAGATTGGGAACCCCTGGTATAGCCCGTAAATAAATAAATAGTTGGTGCAACAGGCTTGTAGACACCCTAGGCCTAGCTTCCCTCAACCATTCGTTTGTGTGAGTTTTGGGACGAATGAAAGTGACCTGAACGGTCGGAACGGTTGAATTGAGAAGCTTTTTCAGGACAGTTATACTCTCGGATGTTCGTTAGACGTTTGCGATAGGTTTGCGCAGTGAAAAAAACCTTAAGATGTAATTTGTGTTTTTCCGGGGATCGAACCTGGGACCCCTCGCACAGTATAGTCCAGCACACTAAATACTGAGCTACTGCGCCCACCTGTACAGCCCGTAAGCCCTCTTTTTATGCTTTTGCTTTTTCTCCTTTTCCTTTCTTTTGGCTTTCTATTTTCGCTTTGCTGCCCTTACTTTACACTGCAGAATCCTAACATGTGTAACCTTTGTCACTTTCTTCACATTCACCATCATTATTAAGGGCTGTTTACTTTATGTCATTTTCTAAAGAGAAGGACATCATTAAACTTTAAACTTTGGCTACTTTGGTTGCATCTTCGTCCAGTTTGTTCTTCTGGTCAATTCGCAACTTCTGGTAACTGATAATTTTTCGAAAAAAAAAAAACCATAGTCAGGGTCTACGTTTGCCCGCAATATGAAATATGTGCATATAATCGTGGTTCCGGATGGGTTCAACGACGAACGTGTAGCCGGGGTATGTGAGAAGAAATGGATCCAACGACGAACCTAGTTACGGATGAGTCCAATGGCCAGTTACGAAACGATTAAGTGCAGCCCTAAATGGTGCTAGTAAGGTGGCGCAAAAGTAATCTTCCTATCAGAAAATGCTATAAATTTTGCGATTGGCCCCTAATGTCAGTTCTGTTTTGACATTTGTGTAGTAAACACATGCGAAATACACGTTAATAAACAATGTTACGCTACACTGCTCCAGAACGCGGAATATTGGTGACTATTTATTTGAGCAATAATCGGTCGGTGACTTTGGCACAACGTGAATTTCGTCGCAGATTTCCTAGCCGTCCAACGCCTACTGGTGAAACACTGCGACGTTTAGCCGCTCGCCTCGAAGAGACTGGCACAACACGAGATGCTGCCAGGCGTGGCAGACCCCGGAGTAGCCGTTCTGCAGAGAACGCTGGAGGAGTCATCGGACATTTTTTCTTCGAAGACGTCGCGGGCCAAACGGTTACTGTGAATGGTGAGCGCTACAGAGCAATGATCAACGAGTTCTTTTTGCCGCAACTTGATGAATTGGGATTGGAAAACATGTGGTTCCAACAGGACGGTGCAACGGCACACACTGCACGTGCCACAACCGATATGCTGAAGGATGCATTTCCCGGGCGCCTAATCTCCCGTTTTGGCGATTTGCTCTGGCCAGCAAGATCGCCTGATTTGACCGCTGCAGACTTCTTTTTGTGGGGCTTTTTGAAGTCGCGGGTTTATGTCAACAAGCCTCAGACTCTTGCAGCTCTTAAAGACAATATCCGTCAAGAATGTGAATACCTATCGCCGGAAGTTTTGGCCAAAGTGATGGAAAATGCCATAAAAAGGGCTCAAATGACAATCAACTGTGGCGGCGGCCATTTACATGACATCATATTCTCGACTTGATGTAAAAAAAATTAAAAGACCAAATAAAAATAATCCACAAGAAGAATCAAAGTTTTTCATTTTTTTTTAAATTACAGCCAAAAAACATCGGAAGGTTATTTTTGCGCCACCTTGTATGTTAAAAATGACTTTTTTCGAAAAAAAAATTTTTTTTTTGTGTCAACCTTTTTCTTTGCAGACTTTTGTGCATCGCATCAAAGCCATGTGTGTAATCATCTGTCTATGAGTATCTCTATCTCGATTCTACGTCTATAACCATTTAAAACAGTGTACTACAGATCAGCTTCTAAATAGGGATAGCCATTCAGCTAAGACCCGAAGCTCTCTGAAGTACCACAGGGTTGATTTAATGGACCTGCATAAGCATATTCTTTGAAAATCATGTCATGCCATAAACAGGCGGTTCTGCAAACATTTTTACTTCCACTCTTACGCTATGACAGGACAGGATAATAAAAAGCGCATTTTTGAAATGAAGACGTAGGTAATCATTTTTGGTCCGTATCTGTGTAGCCGTACGTCCTTTGCCACAAACTTAAATTTTGCTCAATGGCCTGCAAACTTTTTGAAGTATTTTGTAAGCACAAAAATCGTATCTAATTTGAAAAATATGGCCCCATCCATCTACCTCCCGGAATTCTCTTAGTTCCAGCGGCATTCGACATTATTATCTACAAATGATCACCCACATCTTTTAAATCGGTATCCACATTCCACGTTCAAACAAAAAAATTACTTCAACAGATTGCCCGACACAACAAAAACCAGAAAAAAACAATAACAATTCCTGTTCGATCTCTTAACATCGTTTTCTGCTATAAAGAAACCATAAAATAAATGCGTCGCTTTTGACACCCATTACCACCCACGACGACGCCGATGTAGACGAAGATTGAGCAGGTTTTCGACTACGGCTCACATTCACATACCTTAGCGCTGCCCGTTCGGCTGTTTCCCAGTCAAATTCCTCACATCATCTTTCGATTTGTCAAGTTACTGCATTTCGGATAGGTTGTGTCAAAATATTTCTCCTTCACCGTTCTCCGTTGATTTAGCTGCAGACTTCCTTCTCGCCAGCAACGGTCGCACCGCAGCTTATAGCTTTCAGAGAGCGTCTCTGTCAAGGTAGACCTCTTAAGAGGATAACTTCGAAATTCAAATTAATTTTTCGCGCCCTTCCTCGAAATGCCTTCAAAAAAAACAACACACACACACCACACAACCAAGACGACTAGCATAAAATAAAGTTGTTTACTTGAAATCCAATCTGCCTCGATTATTATCGATATCACTATCGATACACGCAATGGCATCGATTGCAGTTCAGCCAGCAGCATCAGAAGCAGCAGTAAACAGCATACACAACAGTCTTTGTGCCTTCCTGCTTTGCTTTGGACTTGGAGTGTTTGTGGCCAGATTCTGGTTTTGTCGCACGATTGCTCCGCTCCCTTCGGGGATTGGGGAGGCGGGTGTGTGTAAATTGTGCACACTTTGGTGGATTCGTTTTGAGACGAAGACATCAATGAAACGCGCGGAGCTTGTGACGCGACGACGCAACAATGCCACACTGACAGGTTTCCAGTTCCTCGGCTGTGCGTGTAAATGCGCGAGCAGGAAAAACCACAGACAACAGAGGAGCGTAGGTGCCATAAGGTACGTGCACTGCGTGGTGCCCCATGGGATAGGAGGATAAGGATTCTCGCTCTCTTATATAGGATCAGGTTTTGAGAAAGAATATATCAACAAGAGCGAGAGTCAGAACAAGTAGAACCACCATGTGACGGCGACTGTCGTCTCCTCCGGTTGAACGGGCTTGAACTTCCACAGTTTTTTTTTTTTTTTTTGCTTACGCTCTGTGAGGTGCTTTTTGATCATTGTGGACCGGCCTGGACAATTCATCCTCTTCTTTGTGTCAACGATGTTTCCATACAGATGGGGGGGGGGTATTTCGGGAGCAGCCTTATCAGGTTTTGCTTGGCCGTCAAAATTATTTAAATGTACATGTGTACAGGTACGAGAGAGTAGGTACTGTGTGTGGCGAGTGCCGTATCCGTATGACGCACTAGCATTTCTCTTCTTTTTTTCCGCATCCTACACTAAAGACATTCTCAAGGAGGACAACGACGCGTAAATGCGAGTTAATCATGACGCCTCCTTTAGTGGTCTTCGGCGATTTGTAGGCGAAGGTGAAGGTAATTGCGAGGAAAGAATATTTTTAGCGGGAGAATACGTGCTTTGTCCTCTTTTGTTGACGTGAGAACAGCGATTGCTTTATTGGAGGTGCTTAACGGTTTGTTTTAAATTGTTTTTGGTTTGGCTTTGGATGTGCAAAGGATTTATTAAGGTTATGTCGATTTTTGTTTTATCTGTGATGAGCTACAGTCTGGCTTAGTTTCGTCAAAAGTGCGAAGGGATATATTATTTATACAGAAAATTTACGAATTCAATTCCTACATAGGAATTAAGTATACTTCGTTGTGACGAGGCATCTTGTGAAGCTCTCAGTTCGATTAAAACAAATTGAAAATGAGGAAATTAGGTATACCTACTCGATTTAGCAGAGCAAAAAGCAATTTGCCTGTCAAAACTAGCACTCAATATTGTCTACTCCATTCCTGGTACCATACTTAGTCATAGTCCGACAATATCTCAATTTTGTTAAGAAATGGCGCCCAACGTGGGGCCAATATAAATCCTTTAAGTCTGTTTACAGAAAAATTTACGTTAAGAGAGACACTTGAAATTGTTACCCTAGTAATATCCATATCGAATCTAAGAAAGCCCAAATTCATTAAGTTAGCAATTGGCGCCCAACGGACACAAAATTCAAAGTTGGTTACAAAATCTGTGGACATCATTTTGGGTTATAGCAAGATACTTCTGTTTACAATCAAATGGCGCCTCAAATGGGGGTTCAATTTTGGATTGACAGAAAGTGTATGCCAATGAGTGTGTCTGTGTATGCCGCTGCAGTACCGTCCTTCCTGAATTTTAGAAACAATTCTCATTTGATTAGCAAATAGCGCACAATGTGGGGTCTATCTAGAGTTTAAAGTCGCCCAATTGTGGGGCCGTACTACACATTAGAGTAACCTAAAATCCACGATAGCAAATGGCGCCCTACGTGAGGTCGATTTCAATGTTTTCTTTGTTACTTAGAGAAAAAATGTCACTAAAAGCTTTAGTACTGCATAACAAGATCGTCCTTTATTGACAGCGAATACCGTACAGGGTGTTGTCAATTTACGATTTGTGTAGGTTCTTAAAAGTAGGTTTTAAGGTTATCAACTGGCGCCCAACGTAGAGCCTCTTTGTTAGGCGTTTTTTTTTTTTTTTTTATTCATCGTGTACGCTGCACCACGTGCTGCACTACGGAACAGATTTTTCCCATGCTGGATGTCAAGCGGTCCGACAATCAAATCCTTTATAACACTGACACATGCGTCATTGGGAGGCTACCATCAAGCCTGCCCGAAGAAAACTTTATCTTGGAGAATAATTTTTTAATAATCACAATTTCGCTAATATAAGCATCAGCCGCCTCGAAAACTTTATTCTTAGCTCCTGTTGGTTCAACGGGTAGTTTTGATGTTATTTTATCCTCTGATGGTATCACAATAGGCCTGCCTATTTTAGCCTAAGTGTAGCTGCCTCCCCGAGATAACATAACCTACTACTGGCATCTATCCGCTTCTTTGCTCTCGTTAAAGAAGGAGGTACTGTTATGCACTACATAGAACAAAAAAGCCGAACTGATGGCGTTCTCCATCAAGACCAAAATGCCTGACTTTAAACTTCCTTGACCAAACGGCAAACCGCTCTTTTTATCACCCAGTGCTAGGTATCTGGGAGTGATCTTGGATCCCTAGCTCAACCGGGAAACACAATATCGAACAACGGTAAGCATATATATATTTGTTATGCCTGAATCATAACATTTGGCAAAAGATGGGGCCTGCAACCAAAGTTGACCCTTTAAATGTACATCAGCCCTGGTAAAACCAACCCTCACCTACATGGGTCAATAGTTTTTTAGCCGGCTCTGAGAAAAGCTTAAAACATTACCAAACTCAACAAAGTTCAAAGAACGACATGCATTGGCACCACATACGCTCTGTCAGACTGCATCTTTTACCTTTGCACCTTCACATTACAAAAATTACAGCGCATAGGGCGATCAGAAGAAGAGAAGGTCGTTAACAGAGCTCTTTTGAAGTGGGCTGAAGAAAATGATATCATTCCGGACAATCAGTTTGGCTTTAGAGCGGGGCATGAAACGATTCATCATTGGTGTCCGACATTCAGTGGCACAAATGCAAGAACCAATGCAAGGGTGCCTGCCTGGTCGACTTTGAGAAGGCATTCGACGCCGTATGGTTGGAGGGGCTCTTCTACAAGTTGACTAGGATGGGTATGCAAAAACCATTGCTATATAAGATTTATGACATGCTTATGGAAAAGAAGTTCGTTGTCAAAGCTGGCAACGTGACTTCGAGCAAAGTCTTTAAAATTAAAAACGGCTTACAACAGGGAGCGGTGAATTCTCGGATCCTGTTTAATATTTACACGAGTGATCTTGTGGGTTCCCTCAGATCAGGTCCAAAAGTCGAGGTCTTCAACATCCTTTTGCAGCGTGACTTCGATCAAATTAAGAGGTATTGCGATGATTGGAAATTGAAAATCAATTTCCAAAAATCGAAAACAATCATATTCAGAACTCCATTGGCTAGGGCCTCTAGGGATATCAGAAAAATTGGCCATTATTGGTCAAAGTGGACTACCATTGGCGGTGCGCAGCGTCAGCTATTTTGGCATCTGGCTCGACTAGTATATATAATCATATAGATGCTTGTCTTACTGGGGCCAAGAGGGCTTATGCTCTGACAAGGAGACTGTTTCGCAACAGTCAACTTGATTCCAGAGTAAAGGTCATATGCTACGTGGCCCTTATAAGGCCAATCATCGCTTATGGCTGTCCCATTTGGTTCAATATAGCGCCTTCCTATATGGAAAAGATTCGGGTGTTTGAGAGACACTGTCTCAGGACCTGCCTAGTGTTGTTTAGAACTCCCGAGTCTGAGTACATAAAATATTATCCCAACAAGACCCTATACGATGGGGCTCGATTGAATAGGATTGACAATTTCCTAATTAAGGTGATTCGAAGGCACGTTGCAAGGGGGATGGCCAACACTAATAATCTGATCTCGGGTGGTTATTACCCGAATTTAACGTACCACGAGAGTACGCTCCGGTCTGGCTTTGTCCCGCCTGAGGCATTCCTTCATGCAGACATGAAAGGGTTAATTCAAGATAAAGATGGTGTGCCGGTATTGTACCACAGCCACCGCGGCGCGAGGGATAAGCGGCTAATCCACGACGGGTACGCCGCCAATGCTCAGGAGCTCCTCCATTTTAATACCGCAATTGCGGATAGGGACACGGTTGATACTTTAAAGCAGAACACCGAATTTTGGTGGCTTGAGGAAGAGGTGAGGGCAGACTCGCTCTTCCGGGTCGGTGCGTTACCTATATTATAACATCCTCCTTAGTTTTAAGCTAGTTTGTAGGTTAGTTAGGTGTATTTTAGGGGGTCTTTGTGAGGGGCCGGGCTCGTCAACATGAATGAGTGCTACCGAGACTTGAGCGATGCTTATGGCCTCGCTCGAGTCCCGGCGGCGCGTGTGCACCGGGATAGTGACCAATCGAGAGATTGCTCATCACCCTGATTATGGGTAATTTAGGTTAAGTAGCTAAGGTAGTTTTAAGTAGTTTTAGGTAGTTTTAAGAAAAAAACAATAATAAAGCGTCCAAGTTTTAGCCAGTTTTCTTGGAAATTAAAAAACAGTGCAATTTATTGACATTGCTTCAACTCATTTTACTGTTTTTCGTTGAGTTCAGTTGGTCCCTAGTCTCCTCTGGAAGACATTTTTTGAGCAGTTCTCATAATTAAGTACATCTTTCCTTATCTACAGCACTCCGTCGTCAGCACTTTCAAGTACATCGAATTCAAAAGAATAATATCGAACCAGATCCGAGATTCATCCCCTCACTATTAGTTCATTGACCCGCTTTATCGTTACAATTTATCGCCATAACCTTGTGTGTTCCATATTTAGAATCAATTTTATTGATAACTCCCCGCAAATAGAAACTTATCACAAGAAAAAAAAGTCAGTTCTTTCCCTCTTGCTATGCACTCTCATAAATATGTATCGTCGTAAATATCTCGCGCAGAACATATAGAAAAGAGGGATTCCCCTAAAAATGCACTCCAATTGAAACGAACTGAAAAAAAAAACAGAAAATACTCACTTCACCAATGAATTGGGGCGTCAAGAAATCAAAATTCCCAATCGGAGGGCATGTGTTTGTCCTGATTTATCGCCCCCAACTCGAGAGGCGCAACAAATACAAACAAAACCGCCCGTTTCGACTAAGAGGACAATGGCATCTTATCGGGGCGCTTCTAATTCCTCTGTTTGTTTAAGGTTGGCGACTTGGCGCATTGGAGAATGGAGTGTTTCCCTTTGTCTTTCCCCGCACATGTTGTGTTGATGTTGCGTCGCATTTTTGGGACGTGTGTTGAACGGCTAAATTTAGGATGCATGCGACAATCGGAAGCGAGTGTAGTAAACATGTGCTAAACAGATTTCCTGAATTGGGACCGGAATTATTGTTCGGCTTCGTTTTGTTTGTGTGATTCTATTTCAGGAGATATGCTCCGGCATATTCTTGCAGTCAATTTGGGGGAGGATAGGGATCCGCTATTTTAGACTTGGATTTTTGTTGCTATTTTTAGAGATATTATGCGTGGATGACACATTAGACTTTCGTGTGCTCACCTAATCCCTGATGTCTTGGTTGTAGGGAATTGCGGCAGGCAGATCATGCTGGGCTATATGGGATAAGTGTAGAGTGACTGGAATTGAAATGTTCGTATTGGAGTTAAGTGATGATGCAGTCGATTGGCTTTGAGTAGAAGCTAATTTTAGGGCTAATTCGTGGTAGGTATAGTGGTGCAACAGATGCTTTATTCGAGTTATAAATGTGATTGGGGGCAATGTCATTGTGGGATGGAGGGGGGCTTAAAAGGAAGGTAGCATTGACTTTGTCATAGGTAGTGTATGTAGGTACTCGCTGTACGAAATTTTGAAAAGGAGATTATTCGATTTGAAGGTCTAAAAGTGAGTATTCTAGACTCTACCCCAAACGAAATGTTCGTAAACACTTCAAAGTAGCAACTGACTTTGGATTTCTACGATCAGAATACTTACTTAATAAGTTTGTTATATATAAACCTTAAAGTGATTACTAATATAATGGATAACGTGTGTGTTTAAAAATGGACTAATTGTTTCAGAATTATAAGAGGTTCACAAGCTAGGGTATCATCTGGAGGCATCCATTCTCTGGGTTTCTGTGGTATAAACGAGATCCTGATTAAACTAGAATTTATTGGAGTTAAAGCTGTCGATGGAAAAATTCTTACCCACTATATCAGTAAACAGAGGTATGTCCATGGTCAACACATGGACAAAGAAATATGGACTGGCAGTAAATCCGCACATAAAACGGAATTAGTTATCTTTACCAACAAAAGGACAATTCCGGAATTTAGCCTGCCAACAGTTAAATGGATTCCTCTCACAATTTCTTATAATGTCAAATACCTGGGATTCAGGTATCATAATCGAAAATTAAACCGCAATGAAAATTAAAGGCAATGATAGCGTTCTATGCCTGTAATAGAATATTCGGACGAACTTTGGGTCCTAATTCCAAAATAGTCGTGTGACATTAATCAGCAGTTGTAAGACCGACACTAACGTATTATAGTTTATTCTGGTGGCAAGCGTCCAACGCAACCAGCCTCAGAAATATGACAAAAATTCAAAGAATGTTTTGTGTTGGCACCATAGGGTCTATGAGAAGCAGCCGAGCAAAAGGCTATTCTCAATCTCAAAGAGCTAGATCTTTTCGTTAAGCCATACCAAAAGCTGGAAATATAGTCTGATGGGTCATGCTCATTAGGGTGTCCCAGGACAGAAGGCGATTTTTTTTTTGCTAATTTTGACACGCATACCCTCTATTTATGTTCGATTTAGGTCTAAGTACTTGAATATAAAATTTTATAGCGATAGGATAACAGGAACCCGTGTCGACTTGTTATCAAACTTAGAACCAACAATTTGTACTGGGTCAATTTTCAATTACTTTTACTTACTTACTTACTTAGATGGCGCTACAGTCCGGGGTGGACCTGGGCCTCAACCAACACGCCTCTCCAGTTAGCACGATCTTTGGCTAACTGCCTCCAGTTGCGCACTCCAAGTTGGTTGAGGTCCCCTTTCACTTCTGCGCGCCACCTAAGGCGAGGTCTTCCTCTACTGCTTTGTCCCTCCGGGTTGGAATCGAAGACTCTTCGGGCCGGAGCGTTGGTGTCCATTCGCTCTACATGTCCTAGCTATCTTAGTCGACTGATACGTACTTTTCTGACCAAGTCGATGTAGCTGTACAGCTCGTAAGGTTCGCTGTTAAATTTCCTCCTCCAAAGCCCGTCAACGCAAACGGGACCGAAAATCACCCGAAGAATTTTGCGTTCGAAGCGCCCAAGGAGATCTTCATCCGCTTTTGACAACGTCCATGATTCTGTTGATTCTGTGATGTCATTTTCAGAATCAATAGCGGAGCCGAGGTAGACAAAGTCCCGAACTACCTCAAAGTTATAGCTGTCTATCGTGACGTTCTGTTCGATTCGTCGATAGTGTGTCTCCCTTCTTCTTGACAGCATATATTTGGTTTTGCCCTCATTCAGCACTAAACCCATTTTTGCCGCCTCTGTACTGATACTTGCAAACGCACCAGTGACAGCTCGCTGTGTTCTGCCATCTGCCAATGATGTCGATGTCGTCAGCGTATGCAAGTAGTTGCACAGACTTTTGGAAAATTGTGCCCCTGGTGTTGGCTTGCGAGTTTCGCACTGCTCATATCTCAAAAACGCCATTTTCGATTTGGTTAAAAATGTAACTGCTAGGTAATGCTTATATCCTGAAGAATACGTCGTACTCAGTTTTCAGCTAAACAGTTTAATTAACAGTGTTTTTCGAATCCAAATTGTAACATTTGTCAGCAAAATTGTACAAAAAAACCGCTCTAACGATTTTGATCAAAATACATATTTAAGACAACATAAGCATTCTAAACATGATCACGTACTTAGTTTTTCTCAGAAAACTCGAATATTGCCGTTTTATTGAATATTTCTCAAAAATGACTACCCAAATCCCGATCTGTATTCACACACGGTATATTTTTGTAAAGTCCAAAACTTCAGTACTTAGCAGTATAATTTGAAATTCATCGCCTACTTGCCTCCTTCAAGTGTCAGTTCGTGGTGAAATTTAAAGTAATAGTGTTCTAGTTAATACGTAGGTTTATGTTTATGTAGTATGTATTTACGGTATTAATTACACCTTGAGTGGGTATGATTTTAAACGTAAAATTTGCTGAAATGACTCTGAGATTCTGCGAGATTCGCAATAAACGAGAAAGTTACGTGGGACCCAGTCGTGCACATTTTTTAGTTCAAGAGGGGTCCCTTTCTTGTCAGCTCATCAGTTTTTTCATATCCACACATACCGCCGTCCCCGAGGATCCCAACATAGTCTTGCGCGCCAAGACAACCCGTAGCTCTTCGCGACAGCGATTTCAAAGCTTCGATTTTACCTCAACGGCAGAGGTCCATTCAACCTGGGCGATGAAAACCAAGACTTCCGTCCACCTGACCAAAATGAGGTAAGGATAGCAATATCCAAGCTGAAGTCCAACAAAGCTGCAGGACCGGACGGTTTATCGGCCGAGCTTTTTAAGGCAGCAGGGGATGACTTGGTAGAGAGCATACAACGACTCATTTCTAAAATTTGGTCAGAGGAAAGTATGCCTGAAGAATGGAGCCTCAGCATTGTCTGCCCGATCCATAAGAAAGGAGACCCTCTAAACTGCGCCAACTATAGAGGCACCAGTCTCCTTAACATCGCTTACAAAATCCTGTCTTCCGTACTGTGTGAACGCCTGAAACCATTTGTCAACGAACTGATTGGACCCTATCAGTGCGGTTTTAGGCCCGGTAAGTCCACAACCGACCAAATATTCACACTACGGCAGATCCTGGAGAAAACCCAAGAAGTCCAAATCGATACTCATCACCTATTTATCGATTTTAAAGCCGCATATGACAGCATTTATATAGAGACGAGCTATACAGAGCAATGTCTAGTTTCGGCACCCCTGCCAAACTTGTCCGATTGTGCAGAATGACGATGGAGAACGCTCGCTGCTCCGTAGAGGTCGGAAACAGTCTCACCGAGACCTTTGATGTCACAAAAGGATTTAGACAAGGTGATGCGCTGTCATGTGACTTTTTCAACATCAAATGTTACAATTTGGATTCGAAAAGCACTGTTATTAAACTGTTTAGCTGAAAACTGAGTACGACGTATTCTTCAGGATATAAACATTACCTAGCAGTTACATTTTTAACCAAATCGAAAATGGCGTTGTCGAGATATGTGTAGTTTTTAAAGTACAGTTTTTAGCGATTGGGGTGGAAATCGAAGGACGCATTCATGGTTCAAAAAACACTGTTTTTTAACTGTTTAGCTCAAAACTGAGCGAGTGGTATTACTACACTGAGGGAAAAAGTGCAACGTAAAATTTAATATGATCGCATTTGATTTTAAGTCGAATAAAATGCCGTGAAGTATATTTAATTTAACATTGATAAATATTTGATTTAAATATGTAATGTAATTTTTAATAAACGCAACCGAGTTTCAAATTGAAACGTGGTCAATTTTACATTGAAACCATATTTTGTAATATTTAAAGTTTTTTTTAACGTAATTTTAAAGTAGAACATGCTAATATTTGTCCAAAATTAAATTTCAAAGTGTCATTTACGTACTTTCAAAGTATTGCATAGTTAATTGAACGTTATTTTAAAAAGTTATTTTAAAATACTAACATACATTTTTTCCCACAATTTAACTTCAAGTTTGGATCAACGTTAATTTAAGGAGTTGCATTTTCAGTTTAAAGTGACAGGAATGTAGAATAAAGTAGACTATGTTTGTTCTTAACTTCTATGTGTCGCGATAGCAAGTTCATTTGTGTTTCTCGTTTAAAAGTGATAAGAGGGTAATCGAATTAAATTCTTTGGTAAGTATTTGAAATTATTTTTTTTGTTTTACAAAGCTATTGATTTAATTAAACAGAATTTTATTTCAGCTAATGACAACACTTAATTAATTTTATTTAGCCAAAATATATACTTTTTGAAGAGATACATTAGTAAATAAGATATTTTAGTAAATACATTTAAGAATTTTGTGTAATTGTATTTGTTGGAAATAAAATTTATGAATTCTGTATTGGTGTATTTTTTGTTTGTTTTGGTTTTACAGCGAAGTAGGTATGATTGAATCAAATATTAAATGTAATATTTCCAAAATCGAAAGCAGTAAGATCTACGATGCATCATGGTAAGATTAAAGTTAAAAAATACTCATTCTAAATGGATTAACTTTAAATCAATACTCCAAAGTTGAAACATGCTATTTCCAAAATTGGATATATTGGATATACATTGCATAGTGATTGTATCAAAATGTATTTGTAGTATTTTTAAAGTCAGGTGCATTTGATTGTACGAATCATTGTCAAATGAAAATCAAGGCATAATAATTTCAAATTTGAATGCATTTGAATCTACGATGCCTTATGGTTGGATTTATATTGATTAATATAGTTTTAAAGATGGATAAATTCGACGGAAACGATTTGAATTCATGTTATAACACATTGATTTTACAATTTTCGTCTTCGAAGCTAAATCATTCCGAAAAATCTTTATATCAAAGTGGTTTTCTTTGATTTTACGTTGTTTTTTCTCTGGGTGTATGGATTTAAGCATTACCTGAAAGTAACATTTTCATCAGAATCGAAAATGGCGTTTTTGAGATATGAGCAGTTTTTCAAAGTACTATTATTAGTGATTTGGGTGGATATCAAATGACGTAGTCTTTTTCAGGAAAAACTGAGTTAAGAATGACAATAGTATACCTTAAACATATTTTTTTTTTTTTTTTTTATTTTTTTTTACCGTTTTCGAGAAAAAGCCAATTTTCAAAACTGCCGTTGCTGGACTTTTTAGCGAAAAACTGGGTATGCAGTCATGTTAAGCATGCTTACATTAACTCAACTATCAATTTTGGTTCAAATCGTTAGAGCCGTTTTTGAAAAATCTAAATTTAGGCATATTTCGTCATATGTATTTCGTAAAATTTTTATAAGGGAGGTACCGTTAATATTAGGGCTAGCATCAAAAAAAAAAAAAAAAAAACGTCCCGAGCGGGAAGCCTACAAACTCTAAATACGAAGTTTGAAGCAAATCCGTCCAAGCGTTTAGACCCCAGGGGTGGGACAGACAGACATACGGACGGACAGAATTGCGAGACCCACTTTTTTGAGTTCCCCTATCATCCTAATATCAGAATTGATCAAAATCTCGAGTTCGAAATTTTGTACGAAAACAATATCTTTCTCTTACTACGTATAGGTATACGAGAAAGTTAAAAAGGCATGCACAACACAGTAATGATTCCTCCTGTAATCTCAAATCAAGAAATCTGCGAGAATCTTACACCAAGAAGTCGAAGAAAATGAGAATCAGAACAGATGACCTGTGCAGAGGATGCGGTGATGCGGAGGTGCATGAGGACACCCCACACACACTTTGTTACTGCCCCAGCGTTCTGCCACATAAGAAAGAGAATTCTTGGTACTTACTTTTTCGAGTTCCGACAGGTCCATAAATAACTTACTTAATTTTCGTAAATACCTCGGGAAGGTTTACCAATCCGTAGGTTTTTCATAGGTTTCAAGAGTGTGTGAGTCATAAGCCTCTAGGACATCAAAATGGATATACATTGACCTAAGTGTAGCACGTACAGGCTTCTCCTGTCTTGCCACCCGACTACTTAATGAGGTACCTATCTTCGACACATCAGCCTTCCATTTTCTATGACACAGAACATTTTGGTAGATCTCTGAAAGGAAGTTTCAGATCCGCTTCAGAATTTATGTTGTCTATTCGAATTAATGTGCTTGTGCTAATGATAATGTAGTCGACGTTTTTGACTACATCTACTTCAACGTCGATTGAAGTGTCCAAAAGGTTAAGCTGTCTTGTGGGCTCAGTCACGATCACTTCGTACTTGTTATCTTAACCCAGGGACTAAAAATAAGTCCATCCAAGTTAATGCGTGAGAGTAGCAATTGTTCAGCTTGTTTCTACGCTTTTCTGAATCCAAAGAAGCGTCAATACTTTACCATCTATCGATAGCTATGCTTAAGCAGCATTTAAAGGATGACTGTCTAAAAAAACCATTAGAACTGCCCATATTTCATCAGCAATCAACAACACAGGTCAAAAGTACCACATAACTCAAAAGACGGTTCCGCATTAAAATCCATCGATTAAGACCACAATACCGCCCCTTGAGTTGCCACACATTTTAACCTAATCTCCCCGCATCGCTTGTAATCGCCTTGTTAACTAGACCACCACACACATGACTCGCCTAATGCCCACAAATCTTGGGCTCTCTCAAGTCTCGAAATTATATCGCGGCCAATTTCGTCACGCGAAATCATTGTCGAACGAGCGTAACGCACACAAATTATCAGCTGCCGCAGCGCGTCAGTTAAGTGATTTCATTTGGGCATTCAAATACCCACCGGACTCCACTACTGCAGCGCTCCACATCTGCGATTATGTCATATAGGTAGTTGAAGTTATGGACCGATAATACATATACACAGCACACATAACAGCTATCCAACATTGACAGCTCCCTCGGGGCAGAAGTGAAAGTAAAAATCTCTGTCGAGTCGATTCGAACTCACTCACTCACTCACTTCCTCAAAAGCGGCAGAAATTTGTACTTGTTCGCCGCAGTACAAAGTAGCAGCGCCGCCGCGCCACCGGCCGTAGATACAATTCATTCTGCTACTTTCGATGAGGAACGTCGAGATCGCCGCGCGATTAAGACGACGACGACGACAACGATCGTCGAACCCAAACGCAGGCAAAAAAAAAACAAAGTTCGATTTGTGCTGCTGGAAAATTCCAAATTTAGTTCACGAGAAAATGCAAGCGTCCATGTGTTTGCTGGCTGTTGTTGTGCACGCACCTTAAATGGTATCCTATGTGCGCCACAATATTAGCGGTGGGGAATGGGGACCAACAGCGGCATACCACTCTCATGAGAGAGTGAGCCTGAGCATCCCATCCATTCCCTCAAGTGTTGAAATTCGTGTAGTTTTTCATGTTTTCCCTGCGACAGCACAAGCCGAAACCGATGCGATCGATGCGGTGGTGATCATCGACAAGAAGAAAATGTCGCCAACCCGGTGGTGGCTTGGTGTGCGTTCCGTATCTGCATCTACATCTGCATCGGTGTGTATAAAAAGTATCTGATCGCTCCAGATGCGGTTGATTTTTCATGCCTGATTAGATGAAAATACGCTGTTGTTGCGGCCGCCGCCGTTGGCCGCATAATCATATCGACCAAGCTAGATCTTAATTCTTAACACTGCAAGATCAACTGATGAAGATACCTATAGTCGCCTCGGTGTTAGCGTCCGGTGCGTGTGTGTGTTTGGGGGAAACGCGTGTGTGCGGCCACTTGTCGGATTAAAAACGCTGGTCGCTCTGAGAACGGCTCAGAATGCCGGATTACAAATTGTAAATAAATTTTCTGATTACCTTAAGAGGAGATTAAAATCAATAAGGCATGTTAGGATTGGTTTGTTATGGCGAGGGCTAATTCGACGCTTATTTTTTTATGTTTGTTTTAATTAATTCACTGAATCGGATAATCTTATAGGCACATATTTGTTTAATTTAATTTTTCCGATTTGTGTGGGATCATTGAAAATGTGTGTTTACGTTTTTGATAAGGGAGATGAAATAAAAATGTATCTACACATCGATGGGTGAAGTTTTGTCTTGCATTGTGGAGCTTAAATCGCTCGAAAATGTTCAGAGTTTTAAGGAAACTGTTTTCGTTTGCGCGAAAGCAAAAAAAAAAAAAAGAAAGCTTTTTCATATTCTTTGATTATTGCAAACGTTAGATATAATAAGGCGATCTGGCTGCTAATGGCTACTTTGTGTATAAAGATTGCACGATTAAATTAAAACAATTTTAAAATTGTAACCAACGAAATGGAAAACAAGTAAAAGTGCTATCATCGGCCTGGCCGAACCTTTGATACCCTCCACTATATTATATACCTACTGTACTTACAGGTACACGCATGTGTCTAATATTGGTTTTGTATGGGAAGCACCAGAACTACTTGACCGAGATAGACAATTTTTAATACCAACTTGACAACGGTAAAAATAAGTACTCTCACAAAATTGCATTCACCTAAGTCGATTTGTTTGGACGGTAAGGTGTTTTCAACAGACAGAGAGATACATGGGTCGAATATTTACCCCATTCAGGGGCGGGGTTAGAATAGACCTGAGGTAAGGTATGCCTGTCGTAAGAGGCGACTAAAATCCACTCGTATGCTCGTATGCTGTGGAAAAAAAAATGCAGCATCGTTAAAGGAGCTTCCCAGATGGAGGTTAACTGCGAATACCGAATATGCAGTCCCTCACCCAGAGAGGCGGAGAACGAGGGCGTGGCTGAAAAGGTCACAGGATCCCCTATGAACTCTCTGCGACAAGGCGAGCAAGCACCGTCTTCCATGTAAGTGCTCCCCACCTCATAAGGTGGCATCGAGGGATACAGCAAGAAGCAAATGGCGAGATCCGGCTGCACCCGCCACACCGTGAAATGTGCAGCTTCTCAACCTGAAGGCGACTGCACATATATTTATATTGCATTTTAGTATAATGCAATAACATTTATTCTACTAATACAAATGTTAAAATTACCGTAAAACATTAAGACCGAGTCCAGTAAGGTCTTAATTATGGCATACTGGAAAACCGAATTGGAACGATCGCTATGAGGGCTGACGTTTGTAGCATTCTGTTACCTGAGTAAGCAAGAGTGGAATCTTGCGGAAATGGCTTCCAGGCTAATGCTACAAACGCCTCCGTCCCGTTAAAACCTTGGCAGGCCTCAAAATACGTTCAATGTTTCGTCACCATTAAGTTGGCGGTGTAGGTTCAGATGTAATATTCCTGGTTAGCACCGATCCGGCTCTGGCACAAAACCACATAAGGGCTTGTGTCAACCCTCGCATGGCCTCACTGCTGGCAAAGACAACCATGGGATCCTTAGGTGACTACACATTCGAACATTGATAGCGGCTTTGAGAGGGACCAAATAGAAATGACACAACCAACATAGACCAAAACACCGGAGGATTAATAGAGGAGACCATTAAAAATCCCTTTCAGGGAGGATCAAGGATGCTAAGGTCACCAGTGCCACAAAGAAGTACCGAACGACTCGAGTCACCCACGGTACGAACAAGGGCGACCGAATCAACAGTCCAACAATCAGACTTCCACAAGCTAGGTGAGCAAATAAGATGGCTGGTAGAAATTCTGGAAGATGGCAAAAGACGCTCGATCCACTAACCGATGAGAGACGCTATTGAAAGCATCAGAGCTCTTTACGAACTCTCGGCGATTCAATTACATGACGAAAAAGCAAAGGAAGTGATTCGTCAGAACAATTCCTCGCAAACTTCGCCATGGTTAAAGGCAACAACAGAGCCCAAGAAGAGACAGGTTGCAGACGATGAACCCCCGGAGCCCAAACGGAAGCAGCATAACTTACCAAATGGTTCTGCAGACAACGTACTACCGGAACCAAAAAGGAGGCAAGTTAATACTGAAAAAAACGTTGCAGACAAAAGATACCCGGAGCAAAAACGTAAACAAAACAACCCGCACCTGTGAAAATAACCAAGGAGAAAGATGGGAATACCGGAGTTGAGACTCCAGTGACCAGACCCAAGCAAAAGAAAAATGTAGGCACTGATAAGAAGCAGGCGAAAGGAGATGAAGAATGGCAAAATGCCGTCAAAAAGAAGATCGCCAAAAAAAAGCAGATAGAGGCCAAAAAACCTAGACCTGACGCTATCGTCATCAAAGCGACGGGGACCCTCTCATACGCGGAGATCCTGCGCAAGGTAAAGGCAGACCCAAAATTAGAAATAGTGGAAAAGGCGGTGTCAAGAATTAGGAGGACACAAAAGGGAGACCTTCTTATACAACTCAAGGAGACGGGTATTAACACCTCTGAGTTCAAAGGATTCCTTAGCGAAACGTTAGCTGAAAAAAAGAAAGCATGAGAAGCTATCGAGGAAATAGAGAGGTGATGTAGTTTTTTTTTTTTTTTTTATAACGCTAAAGAGATTATGACTACTCTTTTAATGTAGGGTGAACTACACAGCGCGGGCGTTAGGGAAATGAGGATAGATGTGATAGGAGAAACCGATGCACATTGGTTTTAAATTTTTGTAAATTGTAACAAGGAGGAAAAATAGAGTTTGGTAAAGCATTCCACATTCGTGATGTACGGCTTATAAATGAATCTCTATATTTCATAGTGCGTCCGAAGATAGGCTGAATGGTAAACTGATGAGCATTCCTAGCATGACGAGTATTGCGGTTGAATTGCTGAAGGGGTGGAATGCAGCTGGCAATTTCGTTTGAGCACTGTTTGTTAAAAAAGCGATAAAACAGCGAGAGGCAAGTAACATTTCTGCGATGTTCAAGCGAATTAATAGAGTTCGCGATATTTATGTCACCGATAAGTTTTAACGCACGATTTTGGATCCTATCCAGTAGGCGCAATATGGTTTTGGGCGCACCAGACCAGATGTGAGAGTTGTACTCAAGTTTTGGGCGAATGAACGCCTTGTATATTGTAGCCAGATCAGAAGGGGTAAAATATTTCTTGCACCGTTTGAGAAAACCTAGACATTTCGCAGCATTCTTGGCGACTTCGTGTATATGGTCATTCCAACGAAGGTTGTCATGGACGCACATGCCGAGAATGGAAAGTTTTTCGGTTTCGGTGATGCAAGTGCCATTCATGGATAATGGCTGTAGGTTCGGGTTTCGCTTAAGAGACAGCAGACAGCATTGTGTTTTTGAAGCATTAAATTCCACTCTATTGGCTGAACCCCATTTTAAAATGCTGTCAAGGTCGGAATTCAATGAGCTTAACATACGTTGCCGTTCCAGTTCTACGGCCGAAGAGCAGGGACGTGAGTCTTGGAAAGAATATGAGAAGGTAAGAGTGCTGTCATCAGTGAAGGTATGAATTGGATTAGAAGTTGCAGATAAGAGATCATTTATAAAAATGAGGAAGAGAGTCGGAGATAGAACGGAGCCTTGGGGAACACCAGCATTTATATGGTGAGTTTCAGACTTGAAACCATCCGAAACAACTTGAATTGAACGGCCAGAAAGGTAGTTTCTAATCCATTGAATAAGAGACGCATCGATGCCATAAGCACGCATTTTTGACTAAAGAGCTTGGTGCCAAACTCTGTCAAATGCCTTTGAAATATCAAGCGCAACAATCTTCGTTTCACCGAACTGATGGAGAGATTGGTTCCACTTCTCGGTGAGATAAGTCATCAAATCACCAGTGGACCTGTTGCCACGAAAACCGTACTGTCGGTCATTAAGGAGTTTCCGCGATTCAAGTTATTTAATAAGCTGACGGTTTATCAGCGTTTCCATGACCTTAGAAAGAATGGACGTAAGTGCTATGGGTCGGTAATTGGTGGGAGAAGAAGATTCGCCTTTTTTAGGGACGGGCTGGACAAATGCTGTTTTCCACCTACCTACTCGGAAAGAGTCCAGAAGAATAGGACAGATGAAAAAGCTTACGCAGTGGTTTTGCCATCGTAGAAGAACACCTCTTCAGAACGATGGGGGAGATACAGTCTGGACCAGCGGATTTATTTATGTTCAGATCATAAAGTACTCTTGCGACTGTACGAGTGCGAAAATGGATTGGTCCCATGGTAAATTCGACGCACTTAAGGACCGATATTGGACAATTTAAAAAAAAAAATGGATCAACAGAACTTATCAAGGCAACATACATCAACAGAGACCTGTTTTAGGGATGAGAAATGCAACCTTGTGGTAAAGTCTTAGTCAGTGTTGGAGATGTCGAAAAAGAACTTTTTGCAAAATGTTAAATGGCAAAGACAACTAAAATTACTCAGTCAGGCAGATCAAGCCATTCAATCTGGACGATGAAATTCAAAATTTCTGTCCACCCAAAGTGAGAATAGCAATAGCAATATCTAAATACAAGGCTCCTTAATCAGACTGCATGGCAGTCTAACTATTTGAGGCAGTAGGAGATGATTTGGTTGAGTGCATACCAACAACTCATCTCCAAGATTTGGTCGGAAGAAAGTATGTCTGATAAATTATAGATTAAACGAACCTGAGCATTGTTTGTAAGGTGCACAAGAAAGGAGACCCTCTAAACTGCGCCAGAGCTATCATCCTTCTTAACACTGTTGTATAGGTATAAAGGTTCCAGTACACGATATGTAGCACGCCTCATATATATATGGCTCTGACATCAACAGAGAGTGCACAAAGAGAGCTTGTACACGGCATGTACTCATTGTGACCATTCGCTGACGTCAAAATGACGTCAGTGCTACATATATATGAGGCGTGCTACATATCGTGTACTAGCAGCTTAACGAAGAAAGCTTGAAGGGCACAGAGGAAGTTGCTATAGAGAGCAAAAAAACTGGAAAAATCGCAGAATCTTCAAAAAAAAACTTCGTTCCAGAAAAGTCTTCGCTTTAGGGAGTTCGTTCTAGAGGAGTCCGACTGTACCTTTATATGTACATACATACTAAATATAAAAAAACCGGGTGGCCATAGTGAAGTGATAAATTCAGACTGTAGCGCCATCTAAAATGAAATATGCACTCATGTCTCCTAGGTTTACTATGAATCGTCTTCGTATCCCATTTCTGGTTTTTGAAAATGCCTGTCAGTCTTCTTGTCTGGCCTCATTACTCGACTTTTAAGTAAATTCATTCTCCCACATGTGCGAACGGTATGTATAGACAAACCGACGAAATATTCCAAGAATGTCCCACCAAAATGAGAGTTCAATAACATATGACATGACAGATACCGCTCGCCGCTTTCCCCCCCACCGACCGCCTCCTCTCAGCCTATCATAACTATTTGTGATTCCCATTCCCATTCCCATTCTACTAGTTCAACTTCTCACAATATATAGTCACACAAAATACCCGGCATCAGCACCACATTAACTCAACAACAAGTTGCTATACATATTCACAGTTCGGCCAGTGTTAGAAGTGGGAAACTATGATCCGCGGTAATAAAATTTATTGTTGGGATTGGGATCCATGGTGGTGGTTCCTCTCTAAACAGCAACAACAACAACAATAACAAAAATAAAACACCTCAGCCTCACATATAGGTAAATATCACGTCAGCGTGTATAGCTTTAGTTGAGCATTGCAGCGGCAGCGGCATACCTACATAGATGTACTCCCGATAAAGGTACGAGTACGACCATACCACCGAGTGAGCCTCGAAAAATCAAATGAATGAGAGAAATACCCGTACATTCGCATAGAACCCCCCAAAGACAAGAAACCGAACCAGAAGAATGTGAACATTCACATACAAGTACGAACAAGCACCACCAGCAGCAGCTAGCCAACAACGTTCAGCTGGAGGAGACAACAGCGAACAGCACTATGACTATGACTATCCAATATCCATGCCGATGCCGATGCTGGCCGTGGTGTTGTTGTACGATATCTGGCTAAGCTAAGCAGCACACACAGGACGACATATACCAACAAAAGGTCAATCACTTTTGTACTAGCAGGCAGCTCTAGGCTATGTGCGGTGTGTGTCTCATTCTATCTGTGTATCTAGTATTCAATTCGTATCCAGAACTACTTAACGAAATGATTACTGCGCTGGAAAATTTCTATGCACATCCAGATCCAGAGAAGAGAAAAGACGAACAAAACAACAACAACAACAACACAAACGATGTTGACGATGACGATGACGATGACGACGACGACGTAGATGACGATGATGATGATGATGATGACGATGGGGCTATGGAACCGACCGACACGATAGCTATGGCTGTGACGGAGACAAAGACCGGCAACCGGGAACTTCGGGAACAACTAGGAACAAATATCCAACATATATGTAGCACCTCTTAACAGATAGACATATACACAAACGGAGAAAGAGAGAGAACGATAACTATATTGGGGGGAGGTGGGGTGGTAGGGCTAGCTGGGAACTGGCTTTCGCGAAATGCCACAAATCGAAAAGATATTTTTATTAGAAAAAGAAATCAAGACACAAGTACGCGAGTACGAATACGAGAACGAGCACTCGAGGACTACCTACAGACGGAGACGACTTTGGGATGAACTTACGTTATAGATAAAGAGATGAAATCAGAGGGAGAGCGCAATGCTCTCATTCACAATTATTAGACAAACGAAGCATGAAACCAATTCTGGGGTGGACATAGTGTTGCCTATGTCAACTACAAACCACTAAGAAGTTTTCAATTCCGCACGAGTTCCGTAGTGAATTTCTTAGAAACACAGGTACCTACATCCATCCATCCATACTACTTATAAAATGCAACGTCCGTCTGTTCGTTTCTTCATAACTCGAGAACCATTCGTCCGATTTTCATGATTTTTTTTCTGATTTATAGATGTGCGGCCAACTTAGTCCGTAGGGTGGGTGAGAATTGCTCTGGAGTAAAGGAGTCGCGGGGAATAGGGGGGGCCTCACCAACCGTTAGTCGTATGAACTTGAAAGTTTGTACGTTGATAGATAAGTCAAAATTATTACAAGCCTCATTCATCGTTTTTCAAAATTCGTCTCATAAGGGTTGAAAAACTTTTCAAACAAACTTTTATATTTCGACCTTACTACCGAGTATTTTGAGCTAACATTCATCTTTCTGCTCCATCCAGAGGTTGAGATATAATAAATTTAAATTAGATCTTATTTGGCCAAGTGCGAAAAAATCGCTTTATCGATTGCAGTTGTGCTTAGGAAGGGTAGTTTTGATTTGCGTTCTAAAAATAGAATGATTACTCGCACGACGGGCAATCAGAATGCATAATTGTGAATGCTCATGAAATGCGTAGTTGAATTTGATGTAGGTAATGGATATGCATAAAACAAACTACGTAGCTATGAGGAGTTTGTGATGCGTAAGTATGTAGATATACCTATGCACAATTGTACAACATATGTATCTACATAATATATTTGAGATCTGCAGCTATGGAAAGTATAACGATATGATCGCGTAGTTTAATTAATCAAATCATACCTGTGACGAGTTTTTATTTAGGTGAAATATTATGTCCATTGACTTAGGATAAAATAAATAGAATAAAATAGCACAACGCTAAAACTACAATTAACCTGTTTTCAATGTTTATCCTGTGAGGGTGTTAGTGTATGTAAGCCATATTTTATTAGCTTTTTAAACTACTGGTACGATGTATTTCATTTCTCTCATTTATAGATTTGATGCCCGTTTAGGTTTCAGTGTAGTGGTAGAGGAGTGCCTAAAAACTGAATATGTTGGGACGGGGGAGGGATAGGTAAAGCGGTGGTAGGGACTAACACTGGAACTATTTGGCTATTTTAAAACTTCTTACAACATTGTACTGGCTACATTTTTCGGATCCAGTATAAGTTACTTAGGGAGAAGATTGAGGAAGGGGAAACGGAGGTACAGGGGTTATGTTTGGAAGTTTACCTCCGACAGCCATATTATGATGCTACATGGTCGCGTGTGAGCTGCAGTGGTAATTTGTTTATAAATGTACTTGCTCCCACTAAAAAAATAACGTGTAGATATAGTTTACACAAAAACATTGCGTTAACATATTTTGTTAGCTATAAATAAGAGGAAAAAATATAAACAAACGTACAATGATAAGTCGAATAAATTTAGTTTTATTTAAAAGAAATGAAACCGGCGGGCGGAGCCGCGGGCATTGCTAGTACTACTTATAAAATGCAACGTCCGTCTGTTCGTTTCTCCATAACTCAAGAACCATTCGTCCGATTTTCATGATTCTTTTTCTGATTTATAGATGTGTGGCCAACTTAGTCCGTAGGGTGGGTGAGAATTGCGCAGGAGTAAAGGGGTCGCGGGGAATAAGAGGGGTCTCACGAACCGTTAGCCGTATGAACTTAAAAGTTTGTGTGTTGATAGATAAGTCAAAATTATTACATTCCTCATTCATCGTTTTTCAAAATTCGTCCTATAAGGTTTGAAAAACTTTTCAAACTAAGATCTCTATTTCGACCTTACTACGCTCAACTTGCCATTATACTCATAAATCTATGTATGTCATTTCAAGAAATGCTTTTATTTATTAGCCAATGATTCACCGAGTATTTTGAACTAAAATGCATCTTTCTGGTCCATCCAGAGGGTGAGATATAATAAATTGAAAATAGATCTTATTTGGTCAAGTGCGAAAAAAATGATTTCTCGATTGCAGTTGTGCTTAGGGGTAGTTTTATATTGCGTTCCCAAAATATAATATGATTACTCGCACCACTGGCATTCAGAATGCACATTGTACGTACATACTCATGTATGGCGTAGTTGAATTTGATGTAGGCAATGGATATGCATAAAACAAACTAAATATGTATATATGTACATCTGCGTACATATAAGAGGTTTGTGGTGCGTAAGTGATAGATACATATCCACATATATGAATTTGAGATCTGCAGCTATGGAAAGTGTAACGATATGATCGCGTAGTATAAATAATTACATCATACCTGTGACGAGTTTTTATTTATGTGAAATCTTATGTCTGTTGACTTAGGACTTTCGGATCAGTACAGGTTACGTAAGGACTAAGTTGGCCACGGAGGAAGGGTGAAGGGGTGGTAGGGACTAACTCCGGAACTATTTGGTCGATTTTAAAAATTCTTTCAAGATTGTACCGGCTACATCCTCCGGATCAGTATAGGTTAGTTAGGGTGTGGATGGGGGAAGGGGAAACGGGGGTATAGGGGCTATCTTCAGAACTACTCGGCCATTGCCAGAGTTGACCTCCGACAGCCACGTCTTTCACATGGACAGCTATATATTGAATATTCACGTGTGAGCTGTAGGCGTAATTTGTTTATAGCTATACTTGCGCCCATTAAATAAATAACATGTAGGTATATGAAAAGGCATAGCGATTAAATATTTTGTGAGCTTAAAAAGAAGTCAAAATATAAACAAGTAAAAGTGTTACCATCGGCCTGTCCGATGCTTTGATACCCTCCACTGTATGTACTGGTACAGGTACACGCATGACACACATGACAGACAGACAGGCAGACAGACGGACATGGCTAAATCAATTTAGAATGTGATCCTGATTCAGAATATATATATTTTGTAGGGTCTCCGGTGAATCCTTCTTGGCGTTACAAACGTAATGACAAAGTGAATATACCTTCCTGTGAAGGGTATAACAAACGTGCATTGATAGCTGAAATAAATTTGAATTTAATTTAATAGAAAAGAAACCAGCGGGCGTAGCCGCGGGCGTTGCTAGTCATTAATAAAAGTGACATGACATAAGTGGGCAGTAGCACAGTGGTTAGTGTGCTATGCTGGACTACTGTGCGTGGGATCCCAGGTTCGATCCCCGGAAAAACACAAATTATATCTTAAGGTTTTTCCTACTGCGCCACCTCTCGCGAACGTCAGACACACATCCAAAAGAATGACTGTCCTGAAGCTTCCCAATTCAGCCGTTAGGAATCGGCATGAAATTGTCCCTTCCATTCGTCCCAAAAATAGAAACTTACACAAACGAATGGTTGCAAGAAGCTAGGCCTCTTGGCTGTCTACCCCCTGTTGCGCCACCTATTTATTTTTATATTTTTTTTTTGACATAAGTCTACGAGGATACAAACGTTGGGTTAAGTTATGATGTCAAAAAATGGTGGTCTAAACAAGGCAATTCGCTGTCATGTGAAAAACTTGAGATTAATTCTACTACGGTGCACTAAAGATGACTATAGAACATGCTGACCGAGAGATATCAGTAGAGAAAGACCTCTCCTTAGATAGCGTGCCCAAGTAAAAGAGGACCTCAACCACCTTAAAATGAGCAATAGATTCAGGCGACTGGGGACTGGGCTAACTGGGGGTTATATTATTGATATGGTTTGTGAGGAGAACTGGCCCGATATACTATAGGAATCGTAGTTAACCCATCATCATCCCTAGTGCTCGAATGATTCTGCACATGCCCAGATCTAGCTGTGAGTGCTGCAATGAGTCTTCTAGAAGTGACATATTCATATAGTCTCGAAGACGCGCTTAATGAGGGCCCAACTAAACTGCGTTCCGGCCAACTTATGTCAAAATAAGTTCAGTGGACGAGGATATAAAATTCTTCTATAGTCCGAAATGTTTTATATCTAGCAGTTTTGAATAATATAATGAATACTGGTTTTGAACGATATAGCCACAGCTCACAATGCGCAGGCGAAAATGGTTGATAAGCTTCAAAAGTGTTTGCGTGATCAAATTTTGTACTTCGAAAATTTTTAATTTTGGACAAATTCTTTAGAAAAATTTGTGGCATCTAGTTACAGAGAAGTGTAGCTTCGACATTAGGCGTATTTTTTTGAGAATCTATAGCTAGCTCACTTTTACTTTTACATGCAAAACTTGTATACTCACTTTTGGTTTTCTTATACTCATACTTCCCAAAAAAATACGCCAATTGACAATTTAGGATCATAGATCTAGGAAACTCCAAAACTTAACCAGGGTATTGGGGAATGTTAATGGGGGAAGCACCGGTGGGGTTCATGTCCCGAAGTGGGTTACTTAATCCCTCTAGGAGTATAGTCCTCCCATTTGGCAGGTTTGTGTCGGCGTAATTTCTCGACAATGGAAAAGGCTTAATATTTTAAAGTAAGCGCAATAGCCCAGTATCCTGCTCGCGCTAAATTTTATCTCCCATACAAAAATGTCTACAGAGATAAAATTTAGCGAGGCAGTTTAGCAAAGCAGTATCCTGTTCCGCACGCTAAATTCTTACTTTCATATAGATGGGACACACTCAATGTCAGTCCGGTATAACAAAACTGAGTGTTATACGTACTACGAACAATTTTGTTATACTCGGCCAAGAAAATGTCTCCACTGATTTAGCTCGCGAAAGAATTGCCTGGTACATTAAATCGGCGATAAATTTTGACATTTTCGAAACAAAACAATTTTTTAATTGAATATTTCGTGGAATACTCGATAAACGATGTAAGTGAGTAGGAAAAAAGTGAAAAAATAACAAAAATCAAAATACATGTGGCAATAAACTATGGGTGTGTGTCCTATCTACGATATATCCTGTACAACGAATTTAGCGAGCATTTATCTGTGCTGTGGAGAGAAAAGCGCTCGCTAAAATTAAGCGCGAGCAGGATACTAGGCTTAAAGCCAAATTGACCACTTCATGGTGCAAGAGCGATGGAGGAATATGAGAAACGTAAAAGTAGGAAGTAACCATTACCTGAAACTTACAAGACTTCAGCTATAAAAGGCAGTTATATAGCTTCACTCAGAGCCTCAGAGGATTCAGCCTGGATAGTCAAGTTCTCTTATTTATCCCAAAAGGTGTCGAAATTGAAGATCCCTGACGCGATAAAAGATGAAATGAAAAGTGTACTTATGGGGAGCTGATCTCCAAACTGTCAAGTAACACCTCGGAAAATGCGGAAAAAGTTGCAAGAAAAGTAGTTGCAAGAGGGCTGTATCTATTATCCAAAAAAAATTCGGTTTGTCGGTCAAAAAACCAACAACCATCCTGTATGGCAATCTATTGGTGACAATTGAAGATCGACTTAACAACAACAACCTTCAACAGATGGAAGGAATTTTGTTTGCGAATTGATTAATGAAGATTCTAGCGAGCAGAGACAATGAGCCTACAATTGTTCGACATAGACAGATCTTACAGAGGTATTAACACCGGACCTCCAAGCTTCAGTTGCAGTAATTCAAATCAATTTCAAACTGCGATCAACCCAACAGAGCAGATGGAGTTTTTGGCATAGCAGTTGAGTTCCTGAAAGTAAATGAAGCCACAATGGTTGGTGTTCTACTTCCGTTAACACAAGCCATTTGGGAAAATGAAGCTTATTACAGGGGCTGAGTTATTGTTTAAGATACCAAAGAAAGGCAATCTAAAGAACTACAATAACTTGGCGTGGTACCTATTAAAGTTTTGTAAGTTTTCTTTTTCAAAACTAATGGCTACTCTCATTCTCCAGCGGATATAAAGGTTATACTCAAGACAACACTCAAAACGCATCAAGTACGCCACATCGAGCAATTCGTGTACCTTCCTTCCGTTATAGGAGGTCATTATGATGACTGAAACAGTCCACTCAATTGGTTAGAAATGTTTGAATTTAGCATCTCCTGGTGGCGGTTTGTCTTCTGGTAGGAACGGAGGGTGACCTTAGCAGTTTGTCCCCCGTTTATTTCCTTTGACAACCCGAGACTAAGACTGGTGCTGAGCAGAAGAGCCTGATTGAAGCAAACCACCCTAGTGCTTTGGTATACCAAAAAAAAGTGTTAGAGTTTGTCCTTCAGGGAGAGCAAAGACGAATTGTGACTGAAATAGACTAACAGTCTCGTCTATTGCCTCTAAAGCTACGATTACACGGCCATTTTTTGAGTCATTTAAATGACGCTGTGACGTCAGGAAAAAATGTAGCATTAGAGCCACATTCAAGCTACGATTCGTCATTGAAAAAATGGCGATCACTCGAAATGACTATCATCGTCATTTGTGTCCCAAAATCAAATGACGGACACTGCGAGTCATTTAGAATTTTCCGTTGGGATGCCATTGTCCTAGGCGTCATTGAAGAGCGATCACACCGCCATTTTTTTCCGCCATTTAAATGGCACTTAATTCATGCCATTTGGTGCGCCATATTCCTAGTCACTTAAATGACTCTGCCAAAAATGGCGATCACACAGAGCGACATTTGAATGACTGCTTTGTGACGGGATTTTTACGTCAGAGCGCCATTTAAATGACTCGAAAAAATGGCAGTGTAATCGTAGCTTAACGAGATGTTCAAAGTGTCGAAATTGAGTTGACTGATTACTTAGATTTCGATGGTAAATCACGATTCACGAATGTGTATGGATTGGCCCCCAAAAGTAATGGCTTTTATTAGGAAGTCCTATAACATCGTAAGGTGTTTCGTTCTGCATAATTTACAGCTCTCAGACTCCTCGAAGAGCAACAGTGAACGGTCCTGGACGAAAAAACCAAAATACTCATAAGTTATGCTCGCGATTTCTTCGGTTTTCTGTCTCCAATTTTAAAGCCCGGTCAAATCTCTAAGATGCGACCTTTCAAATGCAACGTGAAATCTGCACTATTGTATACCTAACCTATGTATATAATGAAACCTGAACAGTCTCGCCAGTGATCACGAGAAAATTACTGGATTTTGTTGGCCGCAAATTCTATTAAAACAGGAAGTCTAGCACCAAACGGATCAAAAGCTGTTGGTTATCGAGATATAGCAGCGAAAATGGCGATAGATTGGCCACACACTGATGAGGATGCCAAATAACAACGTCACAAGCAGTCCTTCGAATGACATTTTAGAGGGTTCGACACCAAGAACAACATAGAGATCAACAGTCTTTGCAGAAGCAGCGGCCCAAACGTGGTCAGGTCCACACCTTAAATATTTAGCTGCAGATCGGGAAAGATGGAAAAGATTTGTATCTACCCTTTATCGCGCTCGTGCGGACGGAACTTTATGATAATGATGACTTTCATATCTGCCCAAGTAATCATCGTATACGGAATAGGCCTCGTGCAGTCGAACAACGGTTCACGATTTCTGTAAAGAAGTCGAAACAGCGGGATGCTGTAAGCAAGTGACGTCAGACTCCTTCAATTCCTCGTCACTTATGTGATTGAAGCTGCTTTTTCTTTTACTTCCAGACCCTTTTACATGTAAGTTAGTATGATTTCCCTAAACAACTTCGAACTATCTCAAGATTGCTTTAAGTATATTGCAAACAAATCCCATCACTGCGCAATCACTTCCAATTCAAAGCCAATCGGCAACACTGAATCCCATCTTTCAGCCGGACAATCAACCGAATCCATGCATTTTGACGTTCCTTTCAGAACTGTAGCGCATTGTTTGACTTTTAGTTTATTTCATGCCCTCCTTCTCGGCGCACCCTGACCCTTTACGCTTCTTCTTGATGTGGATACCGCATGAGAGTTTCACTTCTCATCCCGACCACGACGACGATGAGGAGGAGGAGAAGGAGGTGGGGGCGGCGTATATCAACAACAATAACTATAACAACTATAAGAACAAGAAATAGAAGAATCAGAAGAATAAAAGAAATTATTCTTTTGTCATTCACAACATACTCGTACATCTAGGGAAGAGAAGGGAATTTCAAAGGAAAAACGAACACACAGCATTTCCTCCTCTATACTATTAAGAAGAGTGTTCTAGATATTTTCCACCGCTTTTCTCCCTAAAAAAAAAAACAAGAACGCAAACCAAAGTCTTTCAGTCTTTAGAATTTCGTTTGAATCTTCTTTTCTCTCCTCAAAGGTTTGTTACATTCACATGATTACGATGCATCGGTGAGGGAAATCAGAAAAAAAAAAAAAATTCCAGACTCATGCGACGAATCTCAACATGATGATGAATATTCGCAGCCTCATCATCTAACTCACAAAGGTCGACATACATAGTTTTATCTGGATCTCAACTCAACAGAGGCCACCAGCTTAGGGAGAAGTACCTACTATAAAGAGCTGTGACTTTGATGTTGTGCGTAAACATGAAGCCTCCTTCTCGCATAAACCCTGCTTTCATTATATAGATACGGTGTATCTAAAATGGCCCGTACGGTCGTCTTGTTTTTGTTGGATCTGAATCCAAACTTCATATTTGGATCATGAGTGATTCGTTTGGGAGATCTCCTTCTCTCTCGCTCGCCACTGGCTGTCTGGGATTGGGATGGGATGGGATTGGGATTTTAATTGAATTTGTAGGGTTAACATCCTATTGTGTAGTTGTACAGTTGTTGATGGTAAAGTGTTCACGAGATGCGAGATACTTAATTCTCATGAAGAAAAATTATGGCTCATTAGATGGTCAGTGGCATTTTATATGGACGGGATGGGACGCACACGGATGGACAAGAGGGAGTGGTTTTGGTAAATTTGTAAATTGGTTATTACACGGGAAATCTAAATAGAGAAATCCACATTATTTGTTTTCTCTGTTGTTTTCCGGATTTTTTTTTCTCTCTCTCTTGGTATAGAGTATGTTTCAGTGTTTTTCTTTTCGGTGGAAATAAAATTCTGAAAGTTAGAACTGGAGGAGGAGGAGGAATCGACCATTTGACCCCGATTTCGGGGTCGAGTGTATCTATTGATTAATGTGTGTTACGCATTTGTTACAGTATACGGTTGCTTTTTTTATGGAATGAGTTCGCTGAATAATTTTTGTTTTTTTGTGGATAGTGGATTCAGATTGATAATGACTAAGAATATGGAGATTTTAAGCCAATCAGAGCCAAAGCTTGACTTAATACTGCCAGAAAGATACTTCCGTTTACCGCATTCACTTTCGTGATTTTTTTAAGAAGTCAAAGCGCTTCAGTGAACCTAAGCCCAACACACTTTTTTATATGAAAGAGAGACTTCTTAATGTTGAGTCAGACCAAAACCACCTGTAACGGCCTTGATAAGTCTATTCAGGCCGCCAATTGGATAATATCGGGGTTGTGTCCATAAAACTACACTATCTTGTAAGTCTTCTTAGGTCTAAGAAGTCGACCCTTTACGAAGGTATGATTATTTAGATTTTGGTCATACTTTCTTTATTTTGAGTTATTTTTCTATGAAAGGTAATACGAATCCAGATTTGGCCATTCGTTTACATTTTCACGCGGCTATTTCTCTCGGAGTGATGGCTTCGATCATACAATTTCCAAAGTGCATCTTTAGGATTCCCTTATGCTGTAATAAACGAAGGTGGGGCCCTATTTGTGCTGAATAACAAGTCTTTTGCATCTTGTGGAGATTGGTTATAATAGGTACTAATGTCTGGTTAAAGACTGAATGAGCGAAAGTCATCGGAAGACGCTATAATTCTTAAAAATGGTTGCAAATAGCTATCAATTATACTTTGACATTTGTAAAGTAAACAAATACAAAATACACGACACGAATCGCCAGAATTCTAAAGAACGCGGAAAGATTATTTCGATTTTTAGCGGAGTAATTCGTCGGTGGTGTTGGCGAAGCGTGAATTTCGGAGGAGATTTCCCGGTCGTCCGACACCAACTAGGCAAACACTACGACGTTTAGTCACTCGCCTAGAAGAGTATGGGACAACATGAGGCTGACCGCGGAGAAGCCTTTTTTTTTAAATACTTCTCCCGGGAAAGGCAAATCTATTACGCTTCATCAGCGCCCCGAGATGCTTGCTCTGCTGAGAATGTCACAGCTGTGGATGCAGATGTCGCAAGGGACCCCGGAGTATCAATCAGATGACGTGCCACGCTATTAGGCATCAGTCGAAGTTCTTTACATAGAATTTTAATAAAAGACTAGGATATAAGAGCCACAACCGAAATTGTAAGGGCTGCATTTCCGGGTCGCCTAATCTCTCGTTTTGGCGATGGCACCGTCCGGTAAGATCGCCTGGTTTAACTATTCTAGACATATTTTTGTCGCTTTTTTTTTTTAATGTCACGAGTCTATGTCAACAAACATCAGTCGCTTAAAGCCGTCAAAGAGAATATCCGTCAGAATGCGATGATCTATCGTCAGAATTTCTGAAATGCCATAACTCGGACCCGAATGATCATCAATTCTGACGTTGGCAACTTAGCCGTTAACATTTTTTTCGAATTAATGGAAAAAATTTAAGACATAAATATTAAACATAAGATCCAAAAGCAGAACAAACGTTTTGCATTAAAAAAAAATTACATCAGCTAAAGAAAATCAGCTGACATATTCAACGCCCAGCCCAAACGGTAAGTGCTAGGAAGAATTTTGAAACAAATTTCCTTTTATGGCCAAAGTTAGCTCACAGAAGCGATTTCTGGTAAATTTGAACTCCAACTTAAAAAGGTGGAAAGGGGGTTCAAAGTTTGCCTTAGAAAATTCCAATTTTTCATACGATCGACGTCCTATCACAGCGTAGAGGATTTCTGGCCCATATCTCGCAATCGTATACATGTCAGGTGTAGTCGACATCACAGTTGTAGATATAATACGTTCTTTGTTTGGCGTAGGTGTAGGACTACCTAAAACCCAAATAAA
The DNA here is from genome assembly GCA_949372485.1 of Cheilosia soror. Classification (NCBI taxonomy): domain Eukaryota; kingdom Metazoa; phylum Arthropoda; class Insecta; order Diptera; family Syrphidae; genus Cheilosia; species Cheilosia soror. Next base: position 30,300,261 of record OX443561.1, on the reverse strand, counting down.
TAGTTGGCGCAATAAGCCCATCAATATCGGTTTCTATATAGACCTAGGTCCTTAACAGTTTTCATTTATAGGACGAATGGAAAGGGACTTACAATCTGAATCTGAATAATAAAATTGAGAAACCTTCTGAGGGCAAGTATACTCTTATGATATTGTCATCTGACTCCTGACAGGTGTCGTGTTTGTCCAATTATCGAGCCTGAGATCTTTCTCAATAATCCATCACACTAACCCCAGAGGCACTGCGTTTGACATCTGTTTTGAGTAAACCTTGCCATAAAGAAGCCGTCATGTTGAGGCATATACTTCTCGGCTTCTTTGCTAATGCGGTAATTACTAGTCCAACACAATAAGTTACGATCTATCCCGTCACGCGATACTTCGGCGATTGTTACCACATCAGGATGCTATTGGCACGCCTTTGTATATTTTGTTGAAACTGATCAAACAAATGTCCAGTGTAACTTAATATTATAAAGGCACGCCCATTTTAGAATTGCATAGCTTTGCTGTTTTTTAGAGACGATTGTTTGATCAGGATAGTAGGTAATAAGGTCCGCTTTTAAAATAAACTTCTGAGGATACAAATGCCTACAATTGAAAAGCGAATGTGTGATTACCATTACGCCATAATGGCAGTGTGGTGAAGCCTTTAAAGAGCTTCACCAAACGTGCATTGTCAAAATTCTGTTTATTATTTAGTGGTTCGTTGTACTGCGGCTTATTGGTCTATTATTTTCTCTCCTTTCACCTTGGAGAGGTATGTTTCCTTATAAGAGTTCCCCTTCGGAATCAGTTTTAGAATCTAAGGTCGAGAGCTGACTCGAGTGAGTAATTGGTATGTCATGCTAAAAAAAAGTTCAGACATTTGTGGGTCCGTGCCTCACAAGATTTCATCATATGCTCTGATATTTCACTGGGACTCGTCGCAGACCCTGCATATACCTACTCGTAACTTTGATATATGAAGTTGCCTGAGGTGCACTTTGGCTTACCTCATGCTGTGAGTATCACTCCTTACCGTGTTTTCTTTCTATATATTTCTGAATTTTTGTCTTTTTGAAGGTGTGATCCGCAGAATGGTTCAGGGCCTAAGAAAGTTACTGACGCTCTCTTTCTTTTCCATTTCCCAACCCAACGTGTTTTTTTTTTTATTTAGTATGAAATAAAACACTTGAAGCTAATGTAAATTTTTATGATATTATGTCTGTTTAAATTTTATTTTGGGCATATGAGCGCCACGGCTATAGTTCAAATGAAGAGCAATCGAAAAGTCCAGTTTTCCAATTGGAGCAACTGGATCCGTATTTCTGCAATAACACGGCAAATGTTGATTTCCAAATTGTCCAACGTCTCTAACTTATCGGCATAGACTAGTGACTTCACATACCCCCAAAGAAAGTAATCTAAAAGTGTGAGATCACAGGATCGGGGAGTCCAGTTCACAGGTTCGTTGAAAATGAGGATCAAGCAAAGATATAAGCAAAAATCTTTCAGTAAAATCTTCCACAAAGTTGATTGGCATACGCATATCTCTAATTTCTGTCCACGATGGCGAATCGACTCATTCGGATTCTCTTCAACACTGCACTCCACAACGGCAATAACTTCGCACTGTTTGTCATCTTTGTGGATGCGTATTATTAAATAGAGTGTACGGGGTGCGAAAAACGATTCATCGTGTTCGGAATAACTTAATCAGATGGACGATTATGTCGACCGTAAAATGGACGTAGTGCACGATAAGTTTGGTGAACCGAACCATGGTTTTCTAAATAAGTTTGCACAATTTGCACGCGTTGATCTGGCGTACTTAGCACAAATCAACTTCCAACTGTCAAATTGACAATCTGTAGAAACAGTGTTAAATAAATAAATAGGTGGCGCAACAGGCGGGTAGACACCCTAGGCCTACCTTCTCGCAACAATTCATTTGTGTGAGTTTCTATTTTTGGGATGAATGAAAGGGACCTACAATTTTATGCCGAGTCCGAACGGCTGAATTGAGAAGCTTTTTCAGGACATGCATACTCTCGGATGTTTGTCAGACGTAGAAAAAACCTTAAGATGTAATTTATGTTTTTCCGGGGATCGAACTTCAGATCCCTCGCACAGTAGTCCATCAGAATAACCAAACCAATCCAAACACCCTTTCTAAAGTGGAGTTATATCATTTCACAATATTAACATGTCTTGCCTTTCTGCAGGCATGTTTAGCTGCATTTTTAGAAATTCTACTCGAGTCTCGGCTTGCAGCCAACATTTTTGTTTTAGAAAAGTCTTATATCTCGGTCTACCATCGAAATCTTAGGCCAGATTAATCGCCATAAAAGATAAAATAATCGAAAATTCGTGTCCTTCTTAGATGAAGCAATTTAAAGCCCAAGAAACGATGATAAAACGATGCTTCCCTACAAATAGAATTTTGAATTGGCGCCCAACATGAGGCCCTTTGAATTAATTGCCAAAATAATGTGCAATTTCCTTTCTTTATAAACTAACATCTCTAACTACATTGTTGCCAAATCCACCATTTAAATGGAAATTTCCCAATAATAATTCATCCTTGCAATCGACAGTAAAAAAAACACAAATTCCATCACCGATATTGCTTGATTTCTTATAAGAATGCTGTAAATAAATTTTGTGTGTATGTTTTTTTTTTCTTATGATTTCGAACTAAATTTCTATTTATAGCAAACAACCGAAAATATCCGAAAGAAATTAAAAAGCCAAAACGAATTGTACAACACCGATCTTTAAGTATGTTTTTCTTATTTCAAAATATTTCCATACCCATAGATACAATCTGGTGATCGGTGTGTGTATATAGTATCTTGCACCATCTCAGATCATCAAGCATCCGCCACTCTCTCAGATGCTGGGGCGGACGAGTCGTGCCTATTTTAAGTGTATATAGAATAGATACTATCAAAATCAAAAGTACAAGTGTTCCTTCCGAACTCGCGAGCATATAGTTCATTGTTCAATCACATCTGTGTATTGTGTGTATGGGGATATGTGCACGCGATCAGAATTGATCGGAATTCCAACAGACGACGACGACCGACGTGACGGAGGGAACATCACACACCCCAAACCCGACTGACTGACGATGAAAAGACATCAGCAAAACGGGAAAAATTGTTTTCCACAAATTTTTCATTTGACTATAAAATATGTGAATGTTGGGCTATTATTGGGACGCCATACGCGGCGATCTGTGGTATTTTTAGGCAAAGGGGCGAGCAGCGCAGCGCAGTGGTCTGAAATAAAACACACAACAAAAGCAAAACTGATTTACGCATCCAATAGATACTGGGGCCCGATTGTGGCGGAGCACTGAATTGGGCGAAATAAATCCTCCGACTCCGGCCAATGAGTCAATAATTTATAATTACATTTTTATACATGTATATAGTATATCTGATGGCTGGGGGCTAGTGCACTTAGTTTGGGGGGCATCTCTAGATAGATTTCGAATGGAAACCAGAACATGACATATAATTCATGCGAGAATCACTCTTTGGATGACTCTATATGTTGCAACTGGTGCTGGATGCAGAAGTTCAATTAATCAGAGTGCAGCGATGCTGGTTAGTGTATCTCAGCGCCGCGTTCTGTCGGAGAGATCATTGCTACTTAAGCTTCTGAACCTAATAATAAAGTTGTATCGCAGTGCATCGCGTCGCGGCTTTGTATACGCAGTTGTGGAATGCACTATGGACCAACAGCATGGTCGTCCCGCCAGGCCGAATCTAAAGTGGACTTGGAGTGCACTCTCCGGTGCAGTGGTCTTCTGTGGTTTCTCTCTCGCCCAGTGTGTCTGGATACAACAAATTACAAGACCAAGACGATAAGTTGAGCGCCCGAGCGGCATCCGATTTAAATCTCAGCGACTAAGAAGAACACTCTGTAGGGTAAAATCAATTAATGGGGTTTTTATTTTTTTGTTAACCGTTGTCGCCACAGTGGTTCTTGGTTCTACTTTTGCATTACTGAGCACTTAATGGAATGAATTACTTGAGTGTGGCTATAGATGTCTTTGTATCGATGGCATCCAGAATGAGCATCAGCATCATAGATATATGCACTCGTCGGTTGGTACTTGGAGTGCCAGTTGTTTCTGTAACGATCATCGACGGAGGTCTACAGTCTGTTGTTGTCTAGAGCTCGACATGCGAAGCAATGGCCTTGGAATTATATTTAAAGACTAAAGGAATTATGGTTTCGTTCAGGAACTATGTAAGTGGTTGGTGAATTTCAAACAAATTGAAAAATGCTATCCAGAGCAGAGGTCTGTATGCAGAGCCTTGTGGAATGACAGGTTGTCTGGTCTGGTCAAAAGACATCCAACCCTTGCAGAAACAATAAGGAGACTCTCTTTAAGACACCTTTATCATCCCAGTCCGGCTCTATTGCGCATAAGCAGGAACGTTAATTAAGGGATACGGCGATATCCGTAGCCTGTTTTAGCGCAAAATTGGACTATTGATTTTCAGTCCCATTAACGGGTCTTAGAAAATTTAATAGTAAACTCTTGAAGCTCTAAACCTAGTTTCTTTTTTGTTTGCTATTTAAGACAATAGCTCTTTAAAAACTCCCCTTTAAAATTATATGAGTTGAAGCTTGATAGTGTCAAAAATGCAAGAAAATCCACTGAAATTCACTTCGACAGCGGGGCACCACGGACGCTCATCACATGATTATCTCCGCGTATATACCTTTAAGAATTCTGTAAAAAATTGTGAACGTACTCTAGTTATGTAAAACACAAGTGCAAAAGTTCAGTGGTAGGACACATATTCAATGTTCGACACGTCTAGGTGGAACCTCTCCAAAGAGGGACGTCTTGAACAGACAACCTACATGGAGAGTTTTAAAATCCTGAAAAAAAGAGATCAGGTTCGCAAGGAAAAACTCATGGAGAACCTTTTGGGAGTTGTTTGAATCTACAACTGAAGCGTCTAGGCTAAGAAAAGTCCTCTCAAAGGCACCAACACCGATGACTTTGCTAAGAAGAGTAGACGGTAGCTAGCCTGAATCACATAAAGAGACACCGGAGATATTAATGGAAACTTACTTCCCATCAGGATGCACCGAGGTGTCTGACGGATACGGCGCGGCGTAACAACACCAGGCACGAGGCAGGGAATGAAATTAAAAACAATCGCAGATATCATAAACGACAAAAAAAGTAGTCTGTGCAATCAACACTTTTGCCCCGTTCAAAGAACCTGGAATAGATAATAATCGACCCATAATGCTTTAGAAGTCAGAGGCTGCTATCATTCCATGGTCAAGTCGCATTTACACATGCTGTTTAAGGCTGTGTTATGTTCCTAGGGCATGGCGAGAAGTGAGAGTTATATTCATCCCAAAAGCAGGGAAGGCTAGTCACACCACATCCAAGGACTACAGACCACTAAGGCTGTCATCTTGCTGAAAATACTGGAACGACTAATCCATCTGAAGTAGGGCAAGTGATCGGCGATAACTAGGTATCTATCAAAATCACAACATGCTACATGAAGATACGGCGATAGACAACGTATGAGTATTGAACGTCAGGTGAGTAGGGGAACACCGCAAAGTTGGGTTCACTCACCACTCATCTGGCACTTCGTAGTTGACGAACTGCTGAAAATACTGGAACAGGAAGGCTTCACTTGTGAATGCATAGGTACGCAGGCAGACGATGTAATAATTCAAGTCCCAGGAAAGTTCACTCCAGTTTTCAGCGAACATTTGGGCCGCGGGACGTGGACTGGATGTGAAACCATCGAAGATAGAGATCATGTTGTTTACGAGAAGGGCTGTGTTTTTTGCCTTTAATCCACCAAGGCGAGGTGGATGTCAAAACGTCAAAGACAGCGAGATATCTGCGCATAGTTCTGGATTCCAAGCTCAGGTGCTCAAAATCAAAGGGGCGCCACATACTTGAATAATCATTGCCGCTATTGATTTTGACATTTCACAAGTATTCACAGACAGGGGAATTAATTCCGTGGAGAATCGGGTAGGTGAACGGAAGTTGGCGGTCTAGTTCTATGTGGTTTGTGCACAGTAATAGTGCGGCCCATTCTAACCTTTTGTACAATCGTGTGGTTGAAGGCCTCTGAAAAAAATACGATCTTTCAATCCTCACTAAAATCCAAAGGGCAGCATGCATTGTGATAACGGAGTTCCATGCTAAACCTCATCCCTCTGGATATTTAGTGTAACAGCAAGGGGGTCAAAACCGCTATCAGACTAAGAAAGTCTGGAATATGGTCACCCAAACCTTATGGGCACGCCCTAATCGAAGGAGAAGATAACTACAGACTACCTACTTCCCACTCTTGTTTTTGAAAGAAGATTTACAACCAGAATTCCGGACAGAAGGGAATGGAAGCACAACGGAGTTATAGAAGAAGAGGAGATAGACCTCGTCTATACCCATGGTTCTAAGATGTATGTCGGAAAATTATTCCGAATCAACGATGACTGTAGTGTATTTCAAGCGGAAATTGCTGTTACAATCGTACCGGCAAAAGACCTAAAGAGAAGACACATTTCCGACAAACCAAATCACTATATACTCTGACAGCCAAGCGGCCATAAAAGCCATGGAGTCAGTCATGGGCCATGGTGAAATCGAGGGCAATGTAAGTCATTGCAAGAAATACCTGGATGACACAAGATGTCACAAGCCAACACGGTGTTCTTATGCTGGGTACCAGGGCATAATGGATATTCCGGATAATGAACAGCCGGATAAGATTGCAAGAAACGGATCGAAAATGCACGCATCAATGGCCCATAAATCTGTTAAGCCCGCTTGCAAGGAAGATTGACATTGAATCCTGGAGTAGAACATACCTACGCTGGACCAATCTCAATACCTGATGCAGGCACGCAAAAGAATTATTGCCAGAAGTGACAAAAAAGAGATCCAAATTCATTATCGGAATGAGCCGCAAGGATATTCGCATACCCAGACAGGTCATTACTGGACATTGTGCGATTAGCGTCATTTGCTTTGCGAATGCCCATTGCCCAGCCCTTAAAAATAGTAGACAGAGGATTCTTAACAGTTTCTTCTTCGATGAATTAGAAGATCTGGAAAATATGGATTTTAAGGAACTCCTGAGATTCATACTTAAATCCACGCCTTCCGTTACTCTTATGGCGAGCTGGTAATCTGGATTCAAGAGTTTATGAATGCCTGTGATTAATACTAAATATAGATGGCTCAAATAAAAAGCTGTAAAAACAGATAGGTATGCAATGGATGGTTCCCGCGAATGGACACAATAGACCCAACTGATGGTCTATGTGAAGCTGTGGCAATCGCCACAAAAGGCAACCTACCTCTAATAAGTTCTTAAGATAAGTTCTGTATAAGTTCTTAAGATTTTTCAATCAATATTTTTAAGATGATTTAAAAAAAAAAAATCTTCGCTGCTTGGGCGCCAGTTAGCAGATATTTATCGCTGATGTCAAACCTTCTCCTTGCTTGTGTCTCCTTTCGAACCGTACCCTCAGAAAAGCGGTCCAAATCAAAGACAAAGTTTGTAGGTATATTCGCATCCCATGGAAACCGCCACTTTCACTCTGATAAAAATATTTTACTAATCAAATGCCGATCTCCAGAAAGTCAGAAAGTCACCATTGAAGTAGTGCCTCACCTCAATCCATCCATCAAATAGCTGACATCCGATAAACTTAAAACGACCCATCAACGATTTGAATTCAATTAAAAATCCTTTAATCGCTGTCATCCTTCGCACCATTGGCTGCCTAAAACTATACACATTTTGACACCTGTCACTTTGACTTGTAGATGCACAAGATACAATGCAATCAGTAGCCCATCACGTACGTATAATTGAAATAACAACAAACAAACATACACTCACTCACTCATTCACTCAACGAACGACACGACGAGGTTGAAAACCGAAACTCAAAAAAGACAGCGGAAGTGCATTTGGTTATGCAGGTCGCGTGCAACCAGATTCATTCAAACGAGAACCCAATATAAACTTCAGCTTCAACTATACACTACACACTGGTTTGGTGTATGTGACGGACGTGTACGTGTGTATCTCTTTTTTTTTTTGTTAACTCTTTTCTTCTTTAACAAAAGATTTCCTTAAACTATACAAAAATAACAACAAACCAACTCAGTCCGCACAGATTGCCATTTTAATTCAATGCATCGATGTATCTTTTATAACTTTTCTCTCATCATGATGAGGTCTCTCTCCGGCCAGTCCAAGTCCACCAAACTCCAATCCAAGAGTGTATGAGGATGAGGAATGCGAAGGAAACTAAAGCGAACAACAGAGGTGGGACTGCGAGGGGGGCTGAAAAATTATAACGATTGTCTAATTGCGAACGTTTTGCAAATGTGTGGAAAGAAATTGTGTTATTTTGTGTACCCAGTGTATGTAACAACAAACAACAACAACGGACCGAATCAAGAGAAAAATTATATCCAACGAATAAATATCCAACATGGAAATATCGAGGTCAGTCCAGGTCATGCCACTTTAAAGCGAGCAATATGTGTGTAGTCGTAGTGTATGAATCGGGTGGAGTGGTGGAGATGGTACGAAGAGCTCACGATGGACGACGATGAATAAAAGACGCAAAGGCAGAGTCAACCACGAACCACCACACCACACCACACCATCAGGCGAAGCGCAGAGCAAAGTGAGTCTTGAACTAAATGCTGCTACAGTTGGCAAATTAATTACACGCGTCCATTGAAGTGAAGCATCAACGATATATCATTTGGTTGATATCAAGTGTTTAGAGTTGCCAGGGTGGCTCAGTTTTAGGTTACATAAAGGGTGGATTTTTTAGAGGCAAATAACTTTGAAATGTAATAATTTTTTTAAACTGACATGAAATTTACTTTATTCGAAAGATAATCCTCTGACCTTATAATTTAAATATGACTTCTGGCATTAGACCGCCACGGCTGGCTCGGACGTAGTCTAATCTGGAGTATTCTAATTTTCGAATAAATTTTCCAACATTTGTGGCCGTATTGCCAATAATAAGGCAAATGTTGTCCTCCAAGTGGTCAATCGTTTCGGGCTTTTCGGCGTAGACTATCGACTTCCCATATCCACACAGAAAATAGTCAAGCGGTGTTAAATCGTACGATCTTGGAGGTCAATTCATCGTAATAACCGTGGGACTGAACTAATATCTGACGATTCAACACTCGCAAGTGCAACGCTAAGAGAACTAAAACATGAGATCGAGGATCTTAAACCTAAGAAAGCCCCGGGCTATGATTTGATCACGGGAGAAGTTCTAAAACCTCTTCCTAGAAAAGCACTAATCAAGCTTCTCCATATTTTAAATGCTGCGCTCAGATTAAGACACCTGCCGAGCCAATGGAAAGTTGAGGAAGTCATAATGGTTCTAAAACCAGGAAAACCGCCAAATGAGATAAAATCATACAGGCCAATTTCGCTTCTTCCAAAGTATATCCAAAGTTTTCGAGAGGATATTACTAAGGCGTCTACAACCGGTTATAGAAGTTAATAATCTTATCCCTGACCATCAGTTTGGGTTCAGAAGTAAGCATTCGACGATTGACCAGGTTCATAGAATTACTGACGTAATCGAGAAAGCACTTGAGGAATGAAAAATATGTTCCAGCATATTCCTTGATGTCTCGCCAGCCTTTGATAAGATGTGACACAACGGCTTAAAACTAAAATTACGATAAGTTCTTCCCCTCCGTCTATACGATATTCTCGTATCATATCTCGGCAATAGACTTTTCCGTGTAAGACATGGAAGCGAATTCTCGGATCTAAAAGAAATCTCGGCTGGTGTACCACAAGGAAGCGTTTTTGGGCCGCTGCTCTACCTGTTATATACTCGTGATATACCAAAGGAAGATGCTACGATTGCGGACGACACCGCTATTCTAGCAGTAGGTAAAACAGTCGAAGAAACTACTGCAAACCGCATTAAATAAAGTAAATGAATGGACGAGGATCTGGCGAATCGCCCTCAATGAAACTAAATCTGTTCACGTAAACTTCACATATAAAAAAACGAATGACTTGCCAATTTTTCTAAACTCGGCCAGAATACCTTTTACGAAGCCAAATATCTCGGAATGACACTCGACGCAAAGCTGAAATGGAATTCACACGTGAAAATGAAACGCAAAGTAACCAGTATAGAGAAATGTACTGGTTACTTGGAAAACATTCCCACCTCAGTACCGAGAACAAACTGCACTACAAGCAAGTGCTAAAGCCGGTGTAGACCTACGGTATACAACTTTGGGGTTGCACCAAGAAAACAAATGCCAATATTATACAATCTTTTCAAAATAAAGTGCTTCGAGAAATTATAAAAACCCCGTGGTATATCAGAAACGACCATATCCACAGGGATCTCGGAATACCTACAATCGAAGCTGAAACTAGAAGCTTTGCGCAAAAGCATAGAAACCGACTAATCGGACACACCAACAATACAGTCCTACAAATTTTGGATGTGAGCAATTTATTGCGCCGACTACAAAGAACAAAACCTTTCGACTTGCAGGATCTTTCATTGGAGAGTAACCTGTCAAAAGTTTTCATTTCGTGATAGAAAAATTGCTTGATAAGTTATATCTTAGTTGCAGTATCTACAATTTATATCGAAAGGTGGTGTTTTTAGTCAGTAAGAATCTGACACTACTATGAGTACGCGTTGTTCTCATAGTGTCTATGCAAAATTTTCACCTACCCTCGAAAAAAAAAAAAAAATCACGGGTCCGCAACATGAAACTATGCGGTTACCAAAGGTTTCCTTCAATAAATCAGCTGTGTGACATATTGCGCCGTCTTGTTGAAACCACAGCTCCTGGACATGATGGTTGTTCAATTCATGAACGAAAAAGTCAGTAATCATGGCTCTATAGCGGTCATTATTGACTGTAACGTTCTGGCCATCAGCATCGTTTTTAAAGAAGTACGGACCAATTATTCTACCAACCTATAAACAGTCAGTTTTTGTGGATGTAACGGTGTCTCAATATACACTTGAGGATTATCATCACTCCAAATACGGCAGTTTTGTTAATTGACGTATCCATTCAACCAAAAGTGAGACGATTATGTTGACCGCAAAATGGACGTAGTGCGCGATACGCATTCCGAACAGAACCATGATTTTCAAAAAAAATTTGCACAATTTGGAAGCGTTGTTCAGACGTCAGTCTATTCATGTTGAAATGCCAAATCAAACTAAAAATAAATCACTTGACAGCTGAAAAAATGGCCGCCAGTTAAAATAGTGTTGCGAACTTAAAGTTGTATATATACCTCTAAAAAAGCACCCTTTATAAAATGATGTAGAAATGCTACCGTTTTTGTAAAAATGTCAAACTACATGTTGGTAGCTATTATTTTTATTTTGCCAGACATGTGCTCCTGTCGCATTTAGTAATCAACTGCGGAGCACGAATATTAGCTTTCTGTAGGATAGATAGGTACCTACCCTAGTATTAGTTACAGTCAATCCAAAATGGCGGATTATTAGGTGCCAAAGAAATACCGGTTTTAGTGACAGATCACTTTGTAGAAGGTTTGAAGGCTGCTCAATAAGTAACCAAACGGACTACGTTTCCTTTTACCATCATCCCTCATCAGTCGATTTTTTTTTTAACTTAGGGTTAGTCGCATTTGCGCGAGGCACTGTGCTTTCTGTAGGGGTATATTATTCGCCCAAGCAAAAGACCCATCAGGCAACAAATTCTAGTGACAATCACCCTATAAAAATCTTCCGATGCTGATTATTTAAGGGACACATCGATCTTATAAAGGGTCCGCCATCTAACGTTTTTTTTTTTCAACTAGTGCTTATTTCGCGAATGGTAACACTTAGCTCATGTCTGATTTGACAGATAGGTAATTAGTTTTATCCTTCCGCTGAACGAATATGGTTGTGTATACGCTTGAATAACGCTGGGAAATATTGCGACATTACTTTGAAAATCATGGTAATGTTGCAGAATGTGTGCGAAAATTGCGTATACGGATTTTGGAAGAAGAGAAGCACCGTCAGCTCCGTATGTTCGTTATCTTGTGAAAAAAGTGAAAAAAAAACTGGCATCCTCATCGATAAACCAAAGCGTGAAAAGCTCCTCTCTCATAGAACCAAGGAGATATTATATAAGACTCTATGGTGCAGAAGCATGGACTCTACTGAAATCGGATGAAAACCTCCTGGGATGTTTTGAAAGAAAGATTGTTCGGACGATATTCGGTCCAGTTCGTATCGATGGTGTGTGGGTGAGAAGATTTAACAACGAGCTTTATGGGCTATACAGCGACGTCGACCTGCTCAAAAAGCTGAAAATACAACGGCTGCTGAGATGGCTGGGGCACGTGGAACGTATGGACAGCAATACACCAGCCCGACGACGAGTCCTTGAGTCTACCATACTGAGGGACACCGTAGCAGAGGAAGACCCAACCTTAAGAGGCGCGCAAAATTGGATAGTGACCTCAACCAACTTGGTGTGCTTAACCGGATGCAGCTAACGAGGGACCGACCAAGCTGGAGAGGCTTATTGATGTCATTGTCCACTCCCGGACTTTAAGCTATAAACAAGCCTTGAGTTTCTGTTCAACACACATCAGTAGTCCAGCACACTAACCACTGAGCTACTGCGTCCACACCACATGTTGTGAAAATGAAAAGTAAGAAACGTAAGCGAAAACCGCTGTGGAACCCTTTTATCGGAGTCTGGCAACCCTAGCCTGACGCGTCCCCACACATCACACTGCAATCAACGCTAACAATCCCAATTTCATATGCATTGCACTCGCTGCTGCCACTACCACCGTCATAGTCGTCGTCGTCATCGCACCATTTAACGCTCGATGCCTTCATGTGCCTCAATGGGGATCGCGCGCGCGCGCGCGCACATATACAAAGCGACATAATAATACAATGCTACAGTATAATCCGAGTGATACTCGCTTGACTGTCCTCCTCGTCTTTGGGGCCATCGCCATCCATGTCGAGTCGAGAAAATAGAGAAAGAGCGACAAATGAAGGCAAATGGAATGGAAACTCAAAACGGTATTATGTGATGTTCTTTCATTTATTTAAAGTTTTCATCTTCCTCTGTTTTTATTTTGTGTCCGCGGGCGCACCGAGTGTGTGCCATTGCCGACCGATCATCCGTCGCCGCCTCACCTTGTCCCACCAGCGTACATGCATCATTTCGTTTCATAACTGTTTCCATCTTGGATGGACGGCACTATACGGCAGATACTTTAAGGAATGCGCGTACTGTTCGCCGCACCGCTCCACCGGAGAGGAGACCTATGTGAAGGTTCACCGGTTCCAATTGAGCTCTCGATTCCGCCATAACAAATAACAACTGTTCAATGTGTAATTGATCGAGCGTACCAGTGTACACGAGAGGTGCTCTCTCTCTCGCCGTAAGGTCGATTGGACCACGTTAAGTGAGGAAACACGCAACTGATCCAGCAATCCATCGATCTCCGCCACCGATCGGTTGCGGTGCGGCTCTTTCCCATCGATTGGTGTGTATAGAGTGCGAGATCATTATTACACTCGAGCGACGGAGGTAGGCTATCGATGGTGTATATAGCGAGCGCCTGTCGGCCTCCATTAATCTCTTTGCTGGTGAAAGTAAAGAGCATTTGAGGCACCTACTCCCGATCACTGACCACAAAAGAAACGTTTTCTTCCCCTCCTCATCCAATTGAAGTCGCCACCGACGCGACGCCACCTGCCAGCAGCAGAACCACAAACGCCACCACACCACACCACCTCCACGATCATCGTCATTAACGTCATTAACGTCATTATCGTCATCATCGTCATCTTCTTCCTCATCGTGCAGTCGTCCATTTCTCTTTTCTATTTTCGGAATTTCTTTTCTATGCGTATCGCTGTTGTTTTTGTTGGATATATAGATACAAATAACAATAATAACAATAAAAGTAATAAACTTTGAAGTGGTAAATGAGCTCATGAGCTGTGCGGCGACCTGGTAGAGCGGGCGGTCTTGAACATCAACTGTTTCACACGTGATAGATACATCATCTCAGAGCTCAGACCCATAGTATGGGTTTAACGTTTTTTAGCAGCTTTGAAGCAGTAATAAATGAAAAACAACAACGGAATCAAAGCGGAGGCGAGCAATGAATATGCGATAATGTAAGTAAGTTGGGTATATAGCAAACTCGGGTCGCACGAGTGAGAAGATTTAGAAAACAATTAGAAAGTATTAGCTAAGCTTTCATATTATCTTTCTTGTTACGTGTATATCTCTACCAATAAAGGTATCATCAGTCAAGTGACAGCAAATGGCATAGATACTATTGGAAGTATCTTAAAGTACCTACAAGTCGAAGTGAAGTCACATATTTGTCGGAGTTGAGATGTCCATAGATTAATCAGAAGGTAACTTTCATCGAAGTGATGATGGGAATCGATCCCAGGCTTTCCCTCTAAAGTTGTTATATTTATGACGAAATTGGGTGAGTCATCGCAGATAAACCGACTTATACAAAAGGATGAAGAAGTCCGTGCTTGCAGAAGGGCTATGTCGTTAAACTATTTAAGACGAAATGCGGTATTTAATGCGCATATTCCTGTGGAACCCTTTAATCGGAGTGTGGCAACACTAGTCTGACGCACACACATCACGCTGCAAACAACGCTAACAATCCCAATTTCATCTTTAGAAAAGTTGCCCAGAATTGCCCAGCAAACCAATGGCCGAACGCGTTATATTCTAGTAGATGAATACATCGCGAACATCGTTACATTTTGTGACACATATTTCGCATAGTTTTGTCCTATGTGATCTCGCATAATCCATTCCTATAAATGTTCAAATCATTCCCTACCCCTAGTAAAGTTGCATAACCAGCGTTTACGCATTCGTATATTTATTATTTATTCCTGTATACCTACGCTCGCATTTTGTTCTTCCGCGTGCATTTTGGCGAATCTCAACCATTTTATACAAGAAAATCTGCAATACTCAGGTGAATTTGAATGGAATGCGAATCTACTAACATCCACTGGTGTTTGGGTCTGTGCCCTTTCCAAAAAAAAAAATGCGCAAAAAGCTTGGTTATTTCTGATTTACCTACACGACTTTGTTTACCGATTCCACCAAGAAACCAGTACATCTGTGGATCCGAGGCAGGAAAGCACGAAGGAGCGTCAAAGCAAAATCGATTTTTTGGGAACATTTATCAGGAGTCTTGTATAATCTCGGTCTTTTGACTGACTTGGGTTATTACTTTCTTGATCTTGAATGAAATGTAATTTTCAGGTAGAGCCGAAGTAGAGTGGTCTAACGTTACTCTTTATATGACTTAAATTAGTTGTGGATGTCTCTTCTAAGTGCATATCTTTGGTTTTGTTAAGTCTGTTTTAGCGGCTTATTCTGTCATTTCTCACAAAACGAAAGTCCTATAACAGAGTTAAAAGAACCTAACAAAGCAAGAATTTACTTTTAACAGCTCTTCAGGCAAATCTGACCCTGAAGCATGGATCTTCAGCCAGTTGGATCCCTTGCATTTGGATTAAGGTTCCAGTCCGACTAGCAGAGGGTACAACATATTCTTAAGTCTTCCTTTACCAAGTTGTCTCTTAAAGTCGATAATTCACAAAACACAAATAGACAAGTTAATGTGGAAGTGCAGTGCAGTCACAATCAGTATACTGAAAAGGTGGTAGGGGCTTTCCTGCACATCTCTTCTCTCCATTCGGATCGTATTATGATTTTTGTTCGTCGAAATAAATCAAAGTAATTATAAGAAGACCTAGAAAAATTTACTAAACTATCCGCCATCGAATAGGGAAAAGATAGGACTTACAACATTTTTTGATTAAATGGGTTGTGGCCCTGATAGGTAGAGAACCTTCCACTTTGCTTTACGCTCAATTAACCAAACGTCTATCAATCGCACTCAATTGAACGAAGATAACTAGGCCAACAATCCTGAACAAAACACAGAGAATGACAACCGGAATGTGTTACCAAACCACAGCTGTCAAACAAGTCAAAATCTTGGTTAGCCGAAAGCTGCCCCCAACAACACTTTATGGTATACTAACCCTTAGATAATATCTGTCCCAAATTACACTCAATTTCTGGTAATCATTATATTTCCAGGGGTCTTTTGTGATGAGAAATAATGGGTGATTTTGTTGTGTGAATGTTGACCGCGACTACGCCTCAAGTGGTTCATCCGGGTTGTCCAATTTGGGCATACTTTTTCCAACATATCGACTGATATCTCACCAATAACACGAGTTATGTTGTTTTCCAAGGCGGCCGTATAGACGAGAGACTTCACATATCCCTATACAAAAATTAGTCCAGCGGCATCAAATCGCACCCTATATGCGGCCAATTTACAGGTCCAAAACGTGAGATGAATTGCTCACCAAATTCGCCTCGCAATAATGTCCATGGATTCGCGTACTTTGTGTCATGTCGCGCCGTCCTGTTGAAACCACATGTCGACCAAACTCAGATCTTCCATTTTGGGTGAAATGCTAACTGAGTATTTTTTACTTTGACACGTGTCACGAATCACGTGTGAACTGTCAAAAAAAATAAGGCTGAAAACCCAAACTGCAAAAAATCACCCTTTAAAAGATCAAAAGGGAGCAGTGTGTTCGATAGCCTTCAGCGTGCTGAATTTAGCTGATTTTAAGACAT
Organism: Cheilosia soror; assembly: GCA_949372485.1. NCBI lineage: Eukaryota > Metazoa > Arthropoda > Insecta > Diptera > Syrphidae > Cheilosia > Cheilosia soror. Next base: position 30,283,526 of record OX443561.1, on the reverse strand, counting down.
TTCGCACATAAAGATCTGCTGCTACCTTTTTGTATGTAAATTTATTACCACTCTTTTGGATAAATCTTCAAGAATTCTTCTGGGGTGCACACTTTTCTGATCACTACTGGGTATTGTCTTTTTGAGATACTTAGAAAGCTCCATTCTGAAATCTCTTGTAAATTTCACCAGCGTTCACCAGCATCTTCAGTAGCTTAGGCGATCATCTTGATATTCCATCAGATCTAGAGATTCTCGATATCGCAGTCTTTTGTGTCAAGGTAGTGTCGAGCAGCTTGGTTCGCAAAAGTCGACAAGACATATTTCCGGGGCTACTTCAACTTCTACTTATTGCTTGTGGGTCACAACCTTTATATTTGGATATCATAGTTTTTAACTACACTCGAGTGCCCTCCAGAGGCTAAGTATACCTTTTCTTTTCTTTGCGAATTTGCCTTCTTCGCAGTGCATGTAGCTATCTCATCTGTGGCCAGTAAACCTGTCCCTTATCTCTGTTGGAACTACTTCGTTTGAGATTTGAAGCACCAGATGCCATCAACACTGATTGTTTCACAGCTTCATTCTTTGCCATACTATTTCTAGAACAGTGCGTTATCCTTTTTTGCCGATCACAGATGAAATAAGAAGCTCTTCTTTGAGTATGCCAAGGTTCCACCACGTTTTTGTCGGGGGTCACTGTCAGTGTATTCTTTGATAACCCTCCAATTTCTAATTGCTGATGATGTCAATTCTGAAGCGAAGGCTTTGTTCGCAATTGTCTTACCCTATTTAGGTCTCCTGAAGTTGGATGTGTGTTCTACATTATTTTAAACGCTCGTTTTACAGCCATCTCAAGTACTCGTACTGATCTTCATTTACCTGTCGTTAAAGTCTACGATAACTGCCAGGATCTCCCCTCAGTCTCTTCCATGAAGTCTTCCTGGCGTCTGATATAACCAACTTTTCTCGGAACCGTTTAATATACATAGAATATTTTGTTTTTATCGGATGATGACACAATACAATACTATATTTTTATTACACTTAAGAAGCCATTATGTCTTGTCAAAAATAAATGTGTCAGTATTCTATTTCAGATAAATTCAATATTGCTTCTATTTTGCAAGTCTGGATGCAAAATGATGCCAAGGCAGATCCAGAATCATTTTTAATAATTTATTTTGTTATGCTATGCAAAGGTTTTAAATACAATTCTTCCTGCAAAAGCCTTGAAAATTTATATTTTATTGCCGATTGATATAGTTATGATTAACGATTAATAAATGCGTAAATCATTCCAACAGCTTGGTTAACAGTCTCAAATGTTTGTATCGGTTGCCCCTTAAATGTCAATTTGGTGTCAAGATCAACGTCGAGATATTTTACGAAAGTCTGGCACGATATCAGCCTCAATAGAACATCAATTGACTGGTAAGATGGTAGGTATAGTAATATTTTCCAATTAATCTCAACTTTTAAATAAAAACAAATGCGATGAAATCATAGCCGTACTATCAGAAGGCAAGCTCTGATATTAATAGGCTAGATGCTAGAAGACATGAAGACGCTGCTGTACGTAACAATTAATTCTTCAACGCGACGTACGTGAGACAGTTTTTGGATATAAGTACCTAACCTAAAAAAATAAATAAATTTGTGGCGCAAAAGGCGGGTAGACACCCAAGGTCTAGCTTCTCGCAACCATTCGTTTGTGTGAGTTTATATTTTTGGAACGAATGGAAGGGACCTACAATTTTATGCCGAGTCCGAACGGCTGAATTGAGAAGCTTTTTCAGGACAGTCATACTCTCGGATGTTTGTCAGACGTTCGCGAGAGGTGGCGCAGTAGAAAAAATCTTAAGATGTAATTTGTGTATTTCCGGGGATCGAATCTCGGATCCCTCGCACAGTAGTCCAGCACACTAACCACAGCGCTAATTCGCCCTAACCTACACAATATTATATATATAGTCGCTTTATGTTTCTTGACAAGGTTTTGTTGTCTTCTAGGCCACAGGAACACCGATTTGCAGTGGAGTCCAGAGCAGGCAATAGGAAGCTATAGCTACCTCAGAGTTAAGGTCGTTTATTATAACGTTCTGTCCGATTCATCGATATTGAGCGTACTTTTTCTTTTGGACAGCGTAATATCACTCAGCAGTGACTGGTCCTTCAGTTCGTCCAATAATGTCAGTCACATCAACTTGTTCAAGTAATTGTACAAAATTTTAGACAAATTTTACCCATGACATTTGTCGCGCAATTTTTCAAGCACGTTTTTCTGGAAATCATAAATCACCGCATCACCATGCCCATACACACTCTTTAAGATCAAACTTGGTTTTCAATAGCCATTCTGCACATTCTGACAAGTCTGACAATGATGCTAGATAGCTATATATAGCTCTGTAAAGTTAGTCTCTACAAAATATTGCCAAATCTGTCCTTCAATTCTATAAAATCCTATCGGCTATTCTGTAATGTACAAATAAAATATTTTGCCAAAACCCAAAACCCTGATCGATCCAACGAAAGTCAACCGCATCGATCTTATTCTTCAAACTCCGTCAAATCTGAGAAGAAATTCAGAAATTTCGGATGGATACTTGCCACCTCTTTATCGGCTCAAAAGCAGCCTACGACAACGTATGTAGGGACGACTGCTACAAAGACATGTCAAGTTTCGGACAAACTTAATATAGACAGTGGGGAAATCGCGCTGCTCCGTCTAAGTCAAAAAGAACACCACCGAACCCTTTGATGTCGAAAATGGTTTAAGAAAATCTGCCGTGATTGCAAGTATTGAAACGGAAGCGGCAACGATGGGTTTTTAAGTCCATTCCTGTAGAAATAACAAGTAGAGGAAGACCCCAGAGAGACCTCAACCAACTAGGTGTGCGTATAACTGGAGGCATCTAGTTAGCATCCAGCTAGAGACCGAGCCGGCTGAAGGGGCTTGTTGGTTGGGACCGTGCTTAACGGGCTATGGTATAAGGGCCACTTAATTCGTTTCAGATGCTCAAACTGTACTGCAAACTTCATTTTGGGTGGTAGGATATAGAAGCCTTCGATTGCCATGTTAAATGGTTAGTTCTACCTGAATCATATTCAGAAGCTGTTTTTTCCATATCATTAACGCTGACTGTGGTTTTATTAAAATTTCGGCGATCATTTCAGGTTTCTACTCGGGTCTTGCTGCGTTGACACGTTCCCTTTACTTCTTGGTATATTCTCCGATGCAGTAACGCCTGCGAATTCTGAAATACACCTAAGCCCTTCAATCATAAAGGGTGTCCCACAATTCAAGCAAAATGTAATTTTGATAGAAAATACAGACTTTTCATTAGAAAGCTTCATTTTGTTATTGATTCATAGAGTACATATACAGATTGGGGTTATCTATGGAATTGAATAAATGGCCTCCACGGCTTTGCTGGCAAGTACCTACGTACCTACTCTTTTATTGAACTTTTCTATGACCGTTTCGCATAAATGTGGCTGAATTTCATTAATACACCTCCCAATTTCTTCTTTCAAGGCGTTGGTGGTCGTGGGTTTGTTTGCATAGACCGTTGGATTCAAAAAAAAACCCAAAAAAAAGTCAAATGGCGTTAAATCGCAAGATCTGGGTGGCCATGGCCAATTACACGATTAGGGTTAGGATGGCACAGGCAGTAATTGAGATGTTTGTCTGGCTGTATGGTATGTGGCACCACAAGTTGGTCACATCCATATCTTGTAATTTAGGCACTAAAAACTGGGCTATCATGTCACGATAACGAACATCATTAATTGATACTGCCTGACCAGCCGCATTTTCGAATAAGAATGGTCCGATAATGCCTCCAGCCCAAAATCTCAACATTTACTCGTGAGTTTTATGAACCCCAATTAATTCTGACGATTAAAGCCATCAAGATGAAAATGAGCTTCATTACTGAAAATGATTTTGTTCGAAAAATCAGCATCCACTTGCTGTTGTTCCAAAATCCATTCAACGAACTCTCTTTGCGCTGCATTGTCAGTAGTCTTCAGTTCTTGTCTCAATTGAACTTTGTAAGAATGAAGTTTCAAGTCGTTCGTGGGAATTCGCTGTCGAAATGCTCAAATCTTGACTACGGTGCCGAATTGATGGTCCTGGACTGTCAGCTATCTGGTTTAAGGGTAGTGATGCGATTATATGAGAACACAAGCGTTCCCACTCTAGCCTCTCACTATCAACTCCGACTCTCACCTCCACGTTGGTGACTGGTGGGTGCCTAGTACCTCGACTGGAGATGGGGTAACCAACCCCTGTGGAAGGTCGTTGGTGGCAGCGAACGAGAGAGGGGGGGAGGAGTGTCTACGCACTAAGACACTTCCTCTTGTTTCAGGCGGCAGCGGATGAATTCCCTAGATGGAATCAACGGTGGCGTCTACAGTTCCGGTCAGGTCGAACTAAAGTGTAATCCCTGTATGAGCTGCTTCGACATATTTGGATACCAGGTCTATGGGGATCTCCAATACTGAGCCAGGGTGTTGGAAAAGAGTTGGTGGCGGACGAACCCTAAACAGGTCAACGGCAGCGCTCATATCCCAAAATTGGGTTACTGACATCGGAATATCCGACCCGCTGTCCTAGGGTCAAAACAGGGCCTGGCCCTCCAGGTTGGGGGTTGTGCCGTCGGGGTAACTTCCCGACCATGGAAAAAACTAAATAGTTATGAGAGAGACGCAACCAGCCTCGGATAACGGAACTCCTCAAATGGCAACCAGACCCGGAACGTCAATGGACTATGATTTAAGAGTATGTACCTGGAATGTAAGAACACTCTACACCCCAGGTGCCACTCAAAAACTTGAGTCTGTCCTCATGCGGTACAAGGCAGACATTACCGCGATCCAGGAGATACGATGGATAGGATCAGGCATGATGAAAAGAAAAGATTGCGACATTTATTACAGCTGCAACAAAAGGCTGCATGTATTAGGATGCGGATTCGTCGTGGGAAATCGGCTTAGGACAAAAGTTATTGACTTCAAGCCGATAAGTGATCGCCTTTCTGTGATCCGCATCAAAGCTACTTTCCAAAACATAAGCCTAATATGTGCACACGCCCCTACCGACGAGGCTGAAGATCCCATCAAGGAGGAGTTTTATGACCTCCTGGATGGAGCCTACGGAGCCTGTCCGGAGTATGATGTAAAAGTTGTACTCGGGGATTTCAATGCTAAAGTCGGAAAGGAAAACATCTTTGGCGGGTTAGTTGGTAAGCACAGAATCCACGAAACGACAACAGACAACGGCTACCGACTAATCGATTTTGCAGCAGCTCGTAATACGGTGATAAGTAGCACTAGGTTTCCAAGGCTAAGGATCCACACAGCAACCTGGCGCTCTCCAGACGGTCGAACCGCCAACCAAATCGACCATGTGCTAATCGATGCGAGGCACGCATCCAACATCCTCGACGTGCACACATTCCGAGGGGCAAACGTCGACTCTGACCATTTTCTTGTTGCGGCTAAATTCAGAGCTCGACTGTCCAACGAAAAGAAGCTGCGAACTGCCCAGAAGAAGAAATTCGACGTTGGACGCCTTAGCACACCTGGAGTAGCCAGAGCCTACAGCGAGCGCCTGAGTATGAAACTCTCCTCTGTGCACTCACCTACCACAAACGCCAACAATCAGTGGTGCCAGTATCGCGACATCATCAAAGAGGTAGCCGAAACCACCGTAGGGTACCAGCCACCCCAGAGAAAGAGCCCGTGGTATGATGATGAATGCGTGTACAGGAAAAAGGTGACAGAAGATGCACACAAGAAAGCGCTGCAGCGCAAAACAAGGGCAGCGAGAGAAGAGTATCGAGCCAGGAGAAGGGAGGAAAAGAAGATCCTGCGTAGAAAGAAGAGGGCTTACGCAGCTTCCCAGCTCAAGGAGATCGAAGAGTCGCGCGATCGTAATAACATCCGGAGGTTTTATAAAAAAGCTAAGCAACTGGCTGCTGGCTACAAAACCGGAACGCAGGCTCTTCGAGATAGCGAAGGGAACCTAGTCACCGAAGCGCAGGGAATAGTAGATGTGTTTAAGCAGCATTTCCAGCAGCTGCTTAATGGGCATCATGTAGAGAGAGTGATAGGGCAAGAAGAGAACCCACGTCCAGTCAATGAAGAACTAGTTCCACCACCTAGTATAGAAGAAGTTGGCTTAGCTATAAAAAAGCTTAAGAACAACAAGGCCGCAGGCTCTGATGGTCTACCAGCGGAGCTCTTTAAATACGGTGGTGATGTTTTGGTAGGGAGCATGCACCGAATCATCAACCAAGTATGGGTGGAAGAAAACATGCCCGATGACTGGACTATCAGCTCCATATGCCCCATCTACAAAAAAGGCGATCCTATGTCTTGCAAGAACTATCGAGGCATATCCTTGCTAAATGTCGCATACAAGATCCTATCCAACGTACTGTGTGAACGTCTAAAACCGTTCTGCAACACACTAATCGGCACGTACCAGTGTGGCTTCCGGCCCGGCAGATCGACTATAGACCAAATTTTCACACTGAGGCAAATCTTGGAAAAGACCAACGAATTTCAAGTCGAAACTCACCACCTATTCATCGACTTCAAAGCCGCGTATGATAGCATACATCGTCAGGAGCTCTATATGGCGATGGCCGAATTTGGAATCCCGGCAAAACTGATTCAGCTGTGTCGCGTGACGCTGGAAAACACGCGCTGCAACGTGCAGTTTGGAAGCAGCTCTTCCGAACTTTTTCAAACATGCACCGGATTTCGGCAAGGAGACGCTCTATCATGCGACTTCTTCAATCTCGTACTGGAGCAGATAGTGCGCAGGGCAGGTGTCAACACGGAAGGCACTATCTTCAACAGGTCCATCCAGCTGCTTGGCTATGCGGACGATATTGACATCATCGGTCGCTCCCAGCGTGCCGTGATAGAAGCGTTCACGGCGATTGAAGAACAGGCGAAATCCGTTGGACTTGTAGTAAATGAGGACAAGACTAAGTACATGCTATCAACAAACAAACAAGCATCTGTCCACCGCCTAGGACAAAACGTCACTATTGATAGCAACAATTTCGAGGTAGTTAAGGAGTTCACCTACCTCGGAGTAAACGTAAACTCCACGAATGACACCCTAGTGGAGATCCGGCGAAGAATTACCCTAGGAAACCGTTGCTACTTCGGTTTGGCAAAACAACTGGGTTCAAAACTCCTAACTCGAAGGACGAAATGTGTGCTCTACAAAACCCTTATCCTGCCAGTTCTGCTTTATGGCGCCGAGTGCTGGACGATAAGCAAGAAGGGAGAGCTGATACTGGGCTCCTTCGAAAGAAAAATACTTCGGCGGATTTTTGGTCCTGTGTGCGAGGAGGGCGAATGGAGGAGAAGATACAACCGCGAACTCTATGAGCTGTACCAAGATGTGGATGTAGTCCAAAAAGCCAAAACACGTCGACTACATTGGCTCGGCCACATCGAGCGAATGGACAATAATGCTCCAGCCAAGAGGGTCTTCGAATCCCAGCCCCCAGGTTCGAGAAGACAAGGAAGACCGAACCTCCGTTTCAAAGACCAAGCCATCGCGGATGCCAGAGCGCTTGGTCTGGACAATTGGAAGCAGCGTGCCCGGGATCGTAGAGGATGGAAGGCTGCAGTGTCTCAGGCAGAGACTCTTCACGGGTCGGGAGCCCGATAAGTAAGTAGGACTGTCAGCTATACTCTCACGAACTTCTTCGATGTTTTCTGTTGAACGATTTATGACCACAAACCAGTAAGAATAGACCGTAGACTCCTCCCATATAACGGACTTTGCCTACAAGCTGCCGGCGGGCCCAGGATTTTTCATGTATTGGTGCTGTACAAAATCAAAGGAGCGCCATTAACGTACGCATACTCGAAAAATCCTAGGCCCATGGTATAGCATGGAAAATCATTGCCGCCATTAATTTTGACATTTACACGTATTCCCAGATAGGATAATTTTGTTTGGAAAGTCGGCGGTCTAGTTCTTACTAGTTTGTGCTTATGATAGTTTAAGATAGATCACTAATCGATGCAGTCTCGCTGAATTTTTCAATTATTTTCTTCACAGTTGATAGTTTTAAATTACTATGACGGACGGCCATATTTTGTACGAAAATTGCGGACTGTAGCTGACAGACCTTCATTATTTTTAAAATATTGCTCAACAATGAAAATGCTTTGTTCTTTCGTATAGCGCTCCATTTTTTACTAACCCTGAACTGTCAGCTGTCACATTGTTATCTCTTTTTCCGTTGGCATCACTTTACTATTAAATGGCGCAATATTTAAATTTTGCGTGAATTATGGGACACACTTTAGGTAGCCCTGTCTTTGGATGTTGGCATCACCCAAAGTTTGAGCACTCATATATGGTCAATTTGATTTAAGGTTTAATCACCTGTTGACTTGCCTTTATTTGTGGGTAGGAAACCCTTAGCCGGCTCTCCCACTAAGTCGGCTCTCACATTGAGGCAACAATCAATAAGCAACTGGCAATAGGAAACACGCAATATTATCGCTCACATTTATTTTACTTTGAATTAAATTAGAGGTCTCACATGCACATCAAAGCAACTCAATATCTATAGGTTGAGCGAAAAAAGTTGCTGATTGCGTCAAACTACGTTTCATTAATTCTTAAAAAAATATGTTGGACGATCCAGTTTCTAATTCAAAATACGTAGAAATAGTGGAAAATTTTCCCTGATAGCTAGAGATTTCTGGCAATAATGTTGCTTCAATTTGAGAATTAGTTAAAACAAAGTTGAATGCTGCTTATTGACAATTGCTTATTGCTAATTTCCTCAATGTGAGAGCCGCCTTAAATGCCGGGTATCGCACGACGGCACTAATCGTGCTACAAAAACAAAACGTAATAACGTTTTTTCTGTGTGAGTAATAGGCGTTTTTTTTTTTAAATGAAATGAATGCTTGGGATTCCCAAATTTGGATAGTGCAGCGGTACCATGCTTTGCAGTTCTTCATTTCCGTCCAAATGGAATTTAGCCGGGAGTTTGGCGGCACTCCCCCAAGTAGACGGACCATTATGAGGCTGGTAAACACATTTGCTGAATCTGGAAGCATCGCACGAAGACCAGATCCCTATCTATGTTTGGGTTCAAGATACAATCGCGGCTGTCAATTCAGGCAAATCCAAGTGTTTCGACTCGAAACTTATCGGCGCAAATTGGAATTAGCAGACGGTCATTACGATGGATAATTCATGATAACTTAAACTTGTTTCCGTACAAATTACGTGCAAGTTTAACCCTACGGATTTTCCTATTCGCCTGATGGAATTTTGCCAAAAACTGTTTGCAAGTTAATATCCAGAAACTCCACTTTCCGCTGACTGACTGCACCAGACTTTTTTTATAGGGTTATGTCAAGCAATAGGTGTGCAAAACGAAACCAAGGCATTTGACTGAATTGAAGCAGCCCATTTCAACAATAAGCGATCCCGACTTCAACCCTTCAGGCCGCATTGAATATAATTTTCTGATCAGGAGGTGTCGCATATGCGTGGATGGTCTATCTTCTTCAAAAAACAATTATTTATATAAAATTAAATTGAATTTTCTATACAATAAAAAAAAAGAAATGAAATTCATTCATTCATTTGATTAAAAAAAAGTGATTTTAATTTCTTACTGTAGCACAATTGGTGCGCCACCCTGTATAACAAAAGTCATAGCCGCATCAGATGACAAGTACTATAAGACCGTTTCAGACTTTCTATCATGCTGGCTCTTCTATTAGATTGCCAGAATTTCAATGGTAATAGCTTTCCTCCGCAAGGCCTTGCCCAATTCAAATACTTCATCAGACGCCACACAGTCTACCACCGATCGCATGTATTTTGGCTATCAGAATAATCAAGAATCAAGATTGTGTTTCTTTTAATTGACATCAAGCCAATACGGTTGTCGTTATTGCCGAAATATTTGAAAATTGAAATTTGCATAACGTCTGATGAGTATGACCGTTCATAACCGCCCTCCAATCGATAACTGTTTCAAGCTAAATTTGTCAGAATTAAAAGCACACAAAGAGGTTCTTCTGTGACATATATGCCGCCTAAGCAAACAAAGGATTCCGGTCCGATTTTGGAAATTACTGCCAAAAAAAAATGATTCACCCGCGCAATCTAACCTTTATGAACCACCCAAAGCGATCCAAGAGCGATCATCAACGCCGACGACAATTTATTGATATCTTGTTCAGTTTGAATTTCGTTGAATTTCGGTCGAAAATCAAACGTGACCGCAAAATTTTATTTATTCGAATCATAAATTTTGCTTGTGACAGACTTTGATGTGTCGCTGCTTTTACTTGAACTGTCGGGTTTATACTCTCTTTTCCAGGGCAATATACTCGTCATCGTCAAACAACAACAACATCATTATGAATTTTTTTTTTTTAAATGTAGTTTTACCAACAATTGGCTGCGACAAGCTCAGGTAGACCGACAAGTCTGAAGTCTCTTGCGTTCGCTTATATCATTTGTATTTGAATATTCACGACGACTTAAAAGATGCAAACAGTAACAGAAAAAAAAAAATCAAATAAATAACAAACCAAAAATAAATCTCAAATAACAAAGCGAGAAACGTGTCAATTTGAGGCGAAACGAGACCCCTGCGCACACACGCATTCCACATAAGAGGGGCGCGCCCCTCACTTCGCCGCCACTGCGTCTCGCCGTGGCTTTGGATCGCGCCAAAAGCAAAACATCAACAGAAAAAAAAATGAAAATAACACGCCAATGGAGTCAACTGGAGTTCAACCGGAGTTGAACTGCTCCCGCAATAATCCAATTGAAATGGTTTAATTGAAGATTTCATCATTTGAATTTCTCGGCCCGTTGTTCGGCGGTCCCTCTTCGTCGTTGGGTTGTTTGTTTTTTTGGCCATTTTTTTTTTCTGTTTGGTGGGTATTTTTTGGCCGCGTTTTTTTTTTGTGTTGGCATCTTACATTTTGCTTTGATTTATTGTTTTGTTACGACGAGAGGAGCAAGAGACACATAAAAATAATAAAAGAGGTGAAATTTTGTGGGACTTCTTTGTCTTGAAGTGTTGTGGGCAGGTAAGCAAGCGTTTGGAAATTACGCTACGATAACACCACGGTACCTATACTCCAACTGGCGAGTGAAACGCGACCACCACACCACATGCAACAGTAACAAATAATTAATTTTATTAAAATAATTTGTTGTTTTTTTTTTTTTGGGAAGCTTTTTCTTGGCCAAACTGAACATTAGTTTTTATTTTGGAGACGTGGTCAGAATTTAGACAGAAAACAATGGACAATGATGTTTCCCACGAAATGAAATTCGTATGTTGTGCTAATTCGCATATGACTCGGTGGAACACGACATAATTTCTTTGGAACTCATTTTGAGGTTTTTTTTTATATTCAAATGATTCAGGAAATCCATTGGTATATACTACCAATGCTATCAGTCCTATCTTTTAACTCTAAATGAAAGGGTTTTTACCAGAACTTCCGCCTGGAACACACTGCATGTGCCAGGAAGTCTTAATGACACATGTATATTAGGTCTATATCACTAGAGTATATACCTGTCCTTATATGGGTGCTGAGGACATAGAAAAAACATTTCTGAAGACTCTTAAATGGCGAAGACGACACAAATTTCGCTGTCAGGCAGAATGAACCATTCAACTTGGGCGATGATAGCCAAAAAATTACGTCCTACTTACTTACTTACTTATCGGGCTCCCGACCCGTGAAGAGTCTCTGCCTGAGACACTGCAGCTTTCCATCCTCTACGATCCCGGGCAAGCTGCTTCCAATTGTCCAGACCAAGCGCTCTAGCATCCGCGATGGCTTGGTCTTTGAAACGGAGGTTCGGTCTTCCTTGCCTTCTCGAACCTGGGGGCTGTGATTCGAAGACCCTCTGTGGCCGAGCCAATGTAATCGACGTGTTTTGGCTTTTTGGACTACATCCACATCTTGGTACAGCTCATAGAGTTCGCGGTTGTATCTTCTCCTCCATTCGCCCTCCTCGCACACAGGACCAAAAATCCGCCGAAGTATTTTTCTTTTAAAGGAGCCCAGTATCAGCTCTCCCTTCTTGCTTATCGTCCAGCACTCTGAGCTATACAACAGAACGGGCAGGTTAATTGTTTTGTAGGGCACACATTTCGTCCTTCGAGTTAGGAGTTTTGAACCCAATTGTTTTGCCGATCTGCCGGGCCGGAAGCCACACTGGTACGTGCCGATTAGTGTGTTGCAGAACGGTTTTAGACGTTCACACAGTACGTTGGATAGGATCTTGTATGCGACATTTAGCAAGGATATGCCTCGATAGTTCTTGCAAGACATAGGATCGCCTTTTTTGTAGATGGGGCATATGGAGCTGATAGTCCAGTCATCGGGCATGTTTTCTTCCACCCATACTTGGTTGATGATTCGGTGCATGCTCCCTACCAAAACATCACCACCGTATTTAAAGAGCTCCGCTGGTAGTCCATCAGAGCCTGCGGCCTTGTTGTTCTTGAGCTTTTTTATAGCTAAGCCAACTACTTCTATACTAGGCGGTGGAACTAGTTCTTCATTGACTGGACATGGGTTCTCTTCTTGCCCTATCACTCTCTCTACATGATGCCCATTAAGCAGCTGCTGGAAATGCTGATTAAACACATCTACTATTCAGGCCCGGCCCCAGCCAAACTAGCGCCCTGTGCAAGATTTACAGAAAGCGCCCTTTTTTCTTATATGCACACATGCATACATAAGTCTTTTTCACATCACTAAGGAAGTAGACTTACAATTCGCTTTTTTATTGAGGTATCTAATGTTGGCTTTGTATGGGAGTGGGAGGTAACCAAACTACTTTACCGATATTGAGCATTTTCAATACCAACCTGACGACCGTAAAAGTAAGTCATCTCACAAAATTTCATTCGCCTACGTCGATTTGTTTGGACGCCATCGTGTTTTCAACAGAAAGAGAGACAGACGGACATGGCAGTATTTAATCGGAATTTGATCCTGATCAAATCCGGTGACTCCTTCCTGACGTTACAAATGTAATGAAAGTGAGTATACAAAATGTATTAACTCATAAATGAACTTTAAAAAAATTAGATTCAAGCAATATTTGGTCTTCTTTTTATTTTTTTCTATTGCCACTTTTAATTTAAAAATGTATACTTATAGAAAAGAAATTACACGAAACATTTAAAAACAGTCAAACAAAATTCGTATCTAGCTAAAAAAAAAAAGCTGCCTGGATTTTAAAATGTTCCAGCTAAACGCATATTAATCCAGTCAGATCTGACTGGAAAGCAGTCAAAATGGCAACGCTGCTGAGAGTCTGAAGTGGAAGAGAAGAGAATACTAAATTTTCATAATTCATATGCAAAGCTACTTGTAAGAGAAATTTGTTACTCTTTTTCGTAGATGAGAAATCCCATCCATATGTGCAGAATCAAAAACCTGCACGTTCTACACAAACAATTCCCTAGAATGAATTTTTTTGTTTGAAATATTTTCCTATGAAAATTTTGCGAGTGACTGTGCAAGAAATAAAACCTGCACATACGGGGTGGAACTTTTTTTTGTTTTGAGATTTTTGAACTAGGTTTTTTTGTAAATTGTAAGTGGATGTGCAAGAAATATATTTACACGAACTGGGTGGAATATTTTGAGATAAGGTAGGTAAGAAATGAACTTGTATAGGTTTAGTGGGATTTTTTATTTTGAGTTAGATTCTCCCTGAAGTTGCAACATTGCAAGTAATGTGAGCTAATGTGCAAGAAATAATTGAGCACAGGTGTGGTGGATGTTGTTATTTTGAAATTTTTTGAACAAGCTTTTTGTTTAAAATGCAAATGACAGTTTTAGTTCGCGCAAGATAAAATTAATTTTTCTTAGGCTTACTGTTACTGTCCGCGTAGCTGCGCTTCATTTCTTAGTCGCACATGCGACTTTGCCGCTCCGTGGACAGAGCTTCGTTGGTTTATATGCAATCTGCAAGCAAGCGTACAACAAGCTGCAAATGACGAATCGTGCGTATGAAGCGCAGCTACGTGGACAGTAGGCTTAAGAAAAATTAATTTTATCTTGCAATGCGCCCCCAGAACTTGGCGCCCTGTGCATTTGCACATCTTGCACATATGGTTGGTCCGGCCCTGCTACTATTCCCTGCGCTTCGGTGACTAAGTTTCCTTCGCTGTCTCGAAGACCCTGCGTTCCGGTTTTGTAGCCAGCAGCCAGTTGCTTAGCTTTTTTATAAAACCCCCGGATGCTGCGTAAGCCCTCTTCTTTCTACGCAGGATCTTCTTTTCCTCCCTTCTCCTGGCTCGATATTCTTCTCTTGCTGTCCTTGTTTTGCGCTGCAGCGCTTTCTTGTGTGCATCTTCTGTCACCTTTTTCCTGTACACGCATTCATCATCATACCACGGGCTCTTTCTCTGGGGTGACTGGTACCCTACAGTGGTTTCGGCTACCTCCTTGATGATGGCACTGGCACACTTGCCAACCGCTGTTACTTTGGCCTAAGAAGGCAATTGATTAGTAAGGCCTTGTCGAGAAACACCAAGGAGACTCTATATAAGACACTCATCATCCCAGTCCTGCTTTATGGCGCAGAATCATGGACGTTGTCAAAAGCGGATGAAGATCTCCTTGGTCGCTTCGAACGCAAAATTCTTCGAGTGATTTTCGGTCCTGTTTGCGTTGACGGGCTTTGGAGGAGGAGATTTAACAGCGAACTCTACATCGACCTGTTCAGAAAAGTACGTATCAGTCGACTAAGATGGCTATAGGACATGTAGAGCGAATGGACCGAAGAGTCTTCGATTCCAGCCCGGAGGGACAACGCAGTAAAGGAAGACCTCGCCTTAGGTGGCGCGCACAAGTGGAAGGGAACCTCAACCAACTTGGAGTGCGCAACTGGAGGCCGTTGGCCAAAGATCGGGCTAACTGGAGAGGCGTGTTGGTTGAGGTCCAGGTCCACCCCGGACTGTAGCGCCATCTAAGTAAGTAAGTAAGTTGATCAAACAGAAGAACAGCGATAAATACTGTACTTAGCAAAACAATTCATAAGAAAACAAAAGAGTTCAACTGCGAACTTCGGTTGGCAATCATCTTTTTTTTTAATCAGTCGATACAAAGTAACAATATCCTTGTCATCTGACGTCTGTGTTACCTATTTTGCTGAAATATTTCACTAACTTTATGTGCATTTTAATTTTACCCCTGACTCCCTAATGTTCCGGTCTCTCTATCTCACACTATCTACCATCTTCATCAGGTTCAATTTGCTGTTAAATAAATAATTAGCTAGTTTGCCTGAAATATACAAATCCTCACACGAAATATAGTTACAACTGCGGTGAATACAATTTTCCCGCACTCAAACAGATATACAAACCCTATCCGAAAAAAAAGAAGAAACTTCGTCTCAGCCCACGATGTGAACTGCTCCTGCCGGCTTTTCCCTTATAACTAGCTCTCCGATCAAATTAGCATTTCATAAAGAGAGACAACAGAATAAACATTCCACGCGGGGAATACGAATTCAAATTGTTACGCCTTATAACGAACGAATTAACAAACAAACCACACTAAGTGCAGTCACTCAATTCAGTCCATCAGCCCAGCACCACCACACCGCGCCGACGAAGACCACTGACAGGCGGACCACCACTTTATTGTGGCGTGGCACTGGTACCTGATAAGTTAAATGTAGAATCAAAAAAAAAAAAATAGAAGACGCTACCAAGTAACCAACATTTCCATCATCATCAACCCATTGCCGGCCATTTGATGGATTTCCTTCAAGAAGCGATTTTCATGTGCCGCCCGGCAAACCTCCTTCGCCTCTTCATTTACCCCCCCGCCTCGAGACGGAACTCTCTGTGAAAATGAGGGAAAAATTGCTACTAATGGATACGTTCGGATGCGGTTCAGTGGCTTTCTAGGCAGAGATAGCAACACAGAAACGCTTACACACCAGCGACCGCGTTGCGCGTCTTACTTGACTTACTTGAGCTACAGAAAATTGGGTGCGAGGAATCGAAATGTGTGTCTATGTGTATGCGTATATCATTATCGTGAGCCAAACGCCAACGCCTTGGGTTTGAACCTCCGGTTTCATGTGGTCTTGTAAGAACTATCTATATACAAACTTATCCCGTGTAATTTTGTAATGAATTCACTCGTCATCACGGTTGGTTAAGTCGCTTCGGAGTTTCGTTTCTTATTTTTCCTCTCGAAGCTCAGCGTTGATATCAAAGAAGCAAGTGAATAGAGCGAAGAGGACCCCCAACAATATTCATTCATACCGTGTCATCGTTGCCGGTCGGTTTTATGGATGATGATGGCTGGCCTAGGCGTTCTCATTCTTCGATGTGAGGAAAATCGTGTGTGACCTGTGATGGTATTTGTGTTATAGAGACCAATGATGTTTCGACAATATTTCCCAGAAATTAGGTGTTCCAATGGTCGGTTGTACAATTTACAGGTACAGCGGTGTCATCATCACTGAGAAGCTGGTGTGTGCGCGCCAGGTGAGAAAGGCGTATTCGTTATCTCGTCCAAATGTATCTCTGCATATTAAAGAGATTGTATCTATTGTATGTATATAATCTGGGTTGAGTTTGTATCTGAATACTGTTAGATATAGAATGTACGAAATGCATCTGCGTGGATAGTGTGATAATGATAACATTGATTCTGTTTCTAAACGGTATGGATGGAGTCGAGTGCAAAATGGGAATATTTGTGTGATTGCTTCTGGGCAACAGTAGATAGATAGTCTAACTTCCGTCTACAGGCTATAAGCAAAATGTTTGTAAAGAGGAATCTGGTTGATTTGAGGAAGAAATATCTAATGAATTGGCCAGGAGTCGAAGATGCGATGGGTATAAGTTAGGTGAATATACCGTTGAGAGAAGGTGGTGCCTTCCTACTGACTAATGGATGATATTTCGGAAAGTATGTGTTGCTCTTTGACTTTCTATTGGTTAGTGATAGAGTATTATGGCACATATGTATATGTCATACATTCATATTTTGCTTATAAGTCCTCGTTGATTTTACCATGTCCATCCGTTTCTCTACATTAGTTTCAACGAGATTTGTATGATCGACATCATTTCGGACATCATTAGCGACCATAATTCTTCATTCATTCATTCATTCATTTTCAATGGTCCGCTTGTCCATTAAGTGGGTCGCGGGTGCAGGTTGCTCAAGTGGACCCTCACATAGCTCTCGATTCTCCGCCATCGACTCTAAATCATCAAGGGCAATCCTCATACGGGTATAGGAAGGATTATGGACTTGATCTAACCATCACATCCTTGGTCTACCTAGAGGACGCCTGCCCGATGGTACGGATTCCATAGCACGTCGTGGAATCCTGGTCGGACACATGCGTTTAACATGCCCAAGCCACCGAAGCATGGATCGCTCCGTCCGGAGAAGTAGCTGCTCGACATTGAGTTCCTCACGTATTCTGGTATTTCTGATGCGATCTCTACGGGTCACACCAGCAATACTACGGAGAAATCTCATTTCGGCAGCTTGTATCCGCGATCTTATTCTTTCGGTCATTACCCAAACCTCATGACCATAGGTAAGACCTGGAACAAACACCGAATTAAAGACTGACAACTTAGCTTTGACACCAAGTTCAGTCCTCCTAATAACAAAATGACCAATCTGTCTCAAATTTTACCCAGTCTGACCAATCCTACAGGAAAACTCGGCATTGCTCCTTCCATCACTCGTGAATAAGACCCCGAGATACTTAAACTTCTCCACCTGTTTCAATGGGAATCTACTAACATGCAGAGTGCATTGAACAGGCGTTCTGGAGACGACCATCACTTCAGATTTGTTCACATTTACCTTCATCTCAGCTTCAACACAAACGGCTACAAACCGATCGAGTGCGCGCTGAAGTTCAGTCTGAGAGGACCCAAGGATGACCAAGTCATCAGCGAAGAGCAAATGACTTATCCTCAGATCTCCCAATTCGAAACGTTCTTCGCCAAGACTGCGCTGTAACATCCAGTCCATATAAGTAATGAAAAGGAAAGGCGACAAGACGCACCCCTGGCGAAGTCCAACGCCCACGGTGAAAGGTATTGATTTAACGCCGTTTACCCGAACACAGCTTTTACAGTTTGTGTAAAGAGATTGAATGGCTCTCAAGAGAGAACCATCAATGCCATACTGCTGTAATACACTCCAGAGTTTACTTCGAGGGACTCGGTCGTATGCTTTCTCCAAATCAACGAAGAATGCGTAAACAGGTGTAGCATACTCCCAAAACTTCTCAAGTACCATTCTGAGAGTGAATAAATGGTCGATTGTGCTTCTGCCGGGACGAAAGCCTCACTGCTCATCTCCTAATCGTGCCTCGAAAACAGCTCTGCAACGCGTTTTCAGCACCTTGGCAAAGTCTTTTCCGGGGAGACTTAAAAGTGATATACCCCTGTAATTGGGGCAATCCCTTTTATCCCCTTTCTTGAAAAGGGGCACAATCACCCCAATCGGCCAGTCGCTGGGAGTTTCGCCGCATTCCCAGGCCACTTTAATGACACGAGAGAGCCATTTGACTCCCTCTTCACCCAAGGCCTTGAGCTATATAAGGTGGTTGTGGTTTAAGCTGTTGTGGCAATCAACAAAATGGGTCCTTTTTATTTTAATCCAAGGTATTTGGTTGCAGTTCAGGTATCCCTTCGCAGAATTTCAGGTTTAAAAGGAACATGCAAACTATTTGCAAACTTTCTCACTTTTGGCTATACGAATTGTCCTATCTCCTAAGCATCCTGCAAATGCCAAAATATTTTTCATTATAGTATTTAAACCTCCTTCAATAATTTTCATGACCAATTTTCGCACCTATACGTAAACGGTCCATTTCCATTAACGACTTACAGACAGTTGTGAAGTTAATTATTGTAAAAAGAACCCAAAAGCGAACCACGAAAACAATTAAAGTTATCTTAACCGTGTTTGTTATAAAACAGATATTGTTTTTCGTTTTTCTGATGAACCGGTGCAAGGATCATGGCCATGAATATGTTTTCGATAAAAGGACAGGGAATTGCAGAAGGCACGCAATATTGTTGATTTGTTTTTCCTTTTTATGCCAAAAAGGTGTATAATATAGGCAGACAAAGAAGTAGAAGATGAAGAACAAAACAAAAGGTAAAGGAGCTACTAAAGCAGTTGTCATGATTAATAAAATTATTGTTTTCGGTTTTTTTTGTTTTTTTTTTTTTGCAACTCCAGTTGACGACTATAATACGCATGTGTGGACGGTAGATGGATAAACGTAAACGACCACGACCGTGCTCACAGTGCAGATAAAAAACGGACCAACGTTGGATATTCCTTAAAATAAATATATACAGTAGAAGTTCGGAAATGTTGACTCTCAGAAAAGTTTACTATGCAGAAAAGTTGACCAAATTTTAGCTACCATACGTTACCTTAAAAAGTTGACTTTTTAGTCAACTTTTTAGAGCGTGACTCTTTTTTTTTACTTCCATTCGGTTTTTTATATATCAAATTTAAATAAACGATGTAAAAAAAATAACACAGCAGCTACGCATTCCGAAGAAATGTATGTTTCCATGGTAGCTGCGTGCCAGTTACAGTTAATTTAGATTATAACCGACTTTTTCTTACGTGTATTGTCCATTCGCACAATTAATTTTATTTCCTGTCCGGTAATTAATTAAATTTTGGCAAAAGAATGGCACAATGGAACAAAATACCTACTGATTTTCTACAGATATTGAAGTGTCCAGAAAAGTTGACTTTTCGGAAAAGTTGACAAGCTCTGGGACATTTCGATCAACTTTTCCGAGCTTCCACTGTATAATAAATAAAATAAATGCAATTAAAAAAAAAAAAAGACGACACTACTTTTTGTATAGAATTTCTTACGTGATATCAATTATTGAACTTGTAGTAGGTAGCTATGGATGCTCTCCACGACTGTTGTCTTTTTTTTTGTGCACCCCTTTGAAGCGTTTATTGTTTCATTGCACCTTTCCTTTAAATCTGTCCAGCAGACCGTAAACATGTATAATTTTTCAACTGCTGTTGGTCAGTTGCAGTTCCTTATGGTTGAAGCCATCGAGGGACGTTCGTCGGCTAAGAAAGGCAAATGACATTAACGATTCCGTTCGAATTCAGTAATGGCCTTGATATTGAATGGGAGGAAATTTTATGGACACAAAAATTAGCTCCTTCTGGCTAATTATCTGTACAAATTGATATTGGAAACATGTGGCGAAGACGATGATTGCGGTTGGTTAATAATTGTCTACACTTTGAGATGGTTGGTATATTACGTACCTAACTGAGATTTCATAAATAAGGTGGGGACGAACAGTCTCTTTATTTATCACAAAATCCTTCAACAACAGTTTTGCTAAAAGCATATTATTGACGTCAGTGAATTAAAGGTCGTCGGTATATTGTCATTTTGTGAAAACTATTGTGTATACACATAATAAAACTGTAGGAATTTTTTGGCCGTTAAAAACTCGAAAACTACTGGACAGAATTCGATGAAACTTTTTTTTAAATGTTCCTTAGGACTGTGAGACTGCTATAGGCTATATGTCCTTTATAGCCACGTCCTTAGGAACAGTTTTTAGCCAAAATGTAATTTTTCAAGTGAAAATAAACACATACACATATACCTTGCTACAAATGGATGTTTATACTTTTGCGATCGTGCGACAGGACAAACAACAACAAAACAAGACTAGCATACACATTCGAAAAGGGTTGATTTATTTTCGTAGTGAGTGATATGGTCAGTTGTATGAATGATCGTATGTCCGATGCAGTCGGAATCATTGTAATGGAACTACCACTTTGGATATTTTATTTGGTAAGCCGGGGGTTCCCAATCTTTTCTGTACAGCGACTTATAATATATTTGCGACACCCCTCACACAACGGAACAAAGCACAGATATGTGAATGGAAGCTTAGCTTACTGAATATTCACTATATGGTTTTTCAATAAGGATGGGTCGACTTTGCAATGGAATAAAACACGCTGTGTGCGAAGTATTAACAAAATACTTTTTTTTTATCTGAAAGGCCCGTGTATGCCATTATTGTATGGAATGTAACACCATGTCCAAATGTCCGCCGCAGCTCTCATGGTGGCACGAATCCGAGTGGTCCAATCTGCCGCATATATCCCGCTGAATTTGAGCGATGGCATTGGTTATGTTGGGTTTGGGGACATCGGTCGATTGCGGATAATTCACATTGAGCTACGATTTCAGGCAAAATCACAAGTAATGGTCAGCGGGGTTATATATCACGATCTTGGAGATAGGTTAGGTTAGGTTAGGTTAAAAAGGGGTATGAGATGTCTCATACGGCACTATGCACCATAAGGGCCCATCGCGAGCCCTAGGGGGAACCAATTGCAGTGACCTACAATGGAAAAACACCTAAACACTTGCCCTTGAGAAAGCCCCAATTTCCCTGCAAAATCCAAGTAGCCCCTTAAAGTTGGTATTGTCTATCTCCCCTAAATGTTGGAAGAAGTACCTGCCCAGAAATTGCCTTCTATTGCGACATATTGCCTCACATTCGCACAGTATATGTGTTATGTCCTCTTCGGCTTGCAGGTCTTGGAGATAACCATACCCTGAAATCGTTCATGGAGAATGTCCTACTTGGTGTATGACGCGTAGCGACATCTTGCTGGAAATACATGTCGTCTACCTCCATATCGTTCAATTTTTGTAAAAAAAAATCGGTTAGCATCGTTCTGTAGCGCTCGCCGTTGATTGTAATCACCTCACCAACGTCATTTTCAAGAAAAAGTACTTTTATAGCAATGACGCCGCGTGCCGGTCTAAAATCTACACCAAACAGCTTTTTATGGAATTGGCACCTCGTTTGGGTTGGCGTCGCCCCTTATACGGGAATTTGGCTTGTTAACATAGCCAAGCCATTCATTCAAAAATGCGCCTTGTCGCTAAATATGATTTTCGGTCAAAATTGGGGGCTCTGCGAAATAAGGCCCCATTGAAATAAGGCCCCAAAACAAAAATGAAATAAGGCCCCAAAAAATTGTACAGGAAACAACAACAACGATTTTTAATAAAATTTGGGGTGTTATTTCCTTTTTTGGGGCCTAATTTCCTTATTGAAATTTTATTTCATTATGAAATAAGACCCCAAAAGAAGGAATGAAATAAGACCCCAAACGAAAAACAAAAACGTATGGGGGCATGCTGCCCCCCCTGCAACCCCCCTGCTTGGGTTTACTGTCAGATTTGGTGTCTTATTTCATTTTTTTGGGGGCCTTATTTCATCGCAGTGGGGCCTTATTGCATATTTGAAATTGGGGTATTATTTCATTATGAAATAACACCCCAAATTTGAGGCCTTATTTCATTTTTGTTTTGGGGCCTTATTTCCTGCAGCCAAAATTGGGGTCTTCTTCCAAACGGTTCGAAGCTCAGTCTGCGAACAAACGGTATTGTCTGTCAGCTGGATCTTAAACGAGTATAGGCCGGACGGAAAATTCACCAAGTATGATGTCTGCAAAAATCGGGTTCTACAGTACACTTTGACGAACTGCGGCAAGGTTCTTGGTCGATCTGGCGTGCCCTTGTAGTAGGTACCTAGGGTTTGCCTGCTTACCGAACCGTTTGTCTCGAATTTGGCCACCAAACGTAGGAGAGTCGACTTTAAAGAGTCTCCGCGTCTATTGTAAAAAAGGGCACAACTTGCGCAACTTTTGCACTGAACAACACCCATTTTAAATCATGTAACTTGCCAGTGGTTTGGCATCAGTGACTGAACAGTAAATCCACAGATTAAACAGACGGCACCAAAACAGAATGGCAGCCACAATCTGCAACCATCGACCCGACCCGACATTTTTTTCAAATCATGCTCAAAGCTGATGGAACGTCGGGTCGGGTGGTTACCTCCTTGCGACGCCCCTATAGGAACTCTCAGAGTATAGCCAACACAAAGGCCATAATTTGAAGAATTGCTGTGCAGGGTTGGATTACTCGAAGAGAAGCTCTTTTTCCAAAACAGTTGTTGCAGCTACTCTGTTCGCGGCGCGGATGAATCTACTAGACACTGAGAACTATCTATTTTTGTATATAGCCTATTTTTTTAAAATGTCATCTTCATGTCACCTAAATCCAAGACTGAATTGTATGTAAAGTGAAAATATTTAGGAACTTTTAAAAGTTTTTTGGAGGCTTCCAAAAGGATTGACGTTTTAAATAAGTTCCTTAAAATAAGATCAAAATTCTGTTACGAAGGGTATCCCGCCACCTTTTACTCCAGAAGTGTTCTTATGCATTTTCTGTCACTCTGTGTTGAGTGTTTAGGTATCTTATCTCTTCAGACCGGACATTTCTTGAAGGTTTCCAAAAATTCGTTTATAAAACGTATTAATATAAATTTGAATTGAAACATGATATTACGAATTGTCGTCCAATTTGCAAAATTTCGGCTATACCCAAGCTGTTTAAAAAACTTATTTATGAAAAACGTATCCCTGTCTTAAAAGGACATATCTCTCCGTTTCAACATGGCTTCGTGTATGAGTATCATAGATCTTCCTCAACAAATCTCGCAACTTTTTCTCACTATCTCCTTAATGAATTTGAGAAATTCTTGCGATGTGAAATAATTTATATCTACTGATTTTGCTAAAGCTTTTGACAGCTTTAATCACGTTACCTTTAATTTTAAAACTGATTAGGTTTGGTTTTCACTTCAATTTTCTAGAGCGAATTCGCTTCTATCTTACCAATCGTACTCAGTTATTATTAACGCACTTTCAATCGCAGTTTATGTTACCTCTGGAGTTCCTTAGGGTAGTCATATTGGCCCTTTGCTTCTTCTTTTATTTATTAAAGACATTTCTATTTTTTTTTTCTTAAATTCCCAATGTCTTATGTTATGCCGATGATTTAAAAGTTATTCGAACTATTATGATTTCATTATTTTACAAAGAGATCTGGATGACTCTGTACCTATGTATTACAATGAGCTTTTGGACGTTCCAGTCGTCCAAAAAATAAAAACTCACACAGCTATAATGGTTGTGAGAAACTAGACCTAGGGTTCCTAAGACCTGTGGCGCCAACTATTTATTTATTAATTTTTTAAGCATATTGACTTCGTTTTTGGTGAAGGTAATTCAAATTCAGTGTAGGTTTTTTTTTTCATTGTGGAATTCTAAAGACTCACAATCCGCATACTCTTAAATGTATATTATTTTTAAATTAATGAACTCTGGCTTAAAACACCGAGGCAGAACTGCACCAAACAGTTCTTCCCGAACTCAGGGTAGCTAATATACATAAAAATAACCTAAGAATCCTGACAGGAATTATTACTGGACATGGTCTTATGAAAAAACACCTTCACTGAATCCGAGTCTCACCGGACCCCACATGTAGATTGTAGACTGTGCCTAGAGAGCGATGAATCCTCTCTTCACATTCTCATGGAATGTCCGGCTCTCTTCCGTCTCAGAAAGAAAGTCCTTGGTGAAGAAATCGTCACCTCAGCAAATCTTGTTGAATTACCCCCAGAGAAGATTCTTCCTGACTGTCTCCGGAGTAAGAAGATGGCTCTAGGACACTACCACTACCAGGGAAGGCACAATAGGCCCCTTTAAGGAGGCCGCAGTGCCAGGGCCGGTGAAGGCTCTCCCGACTTTTATAATCTATCTACTTTTTATAATCTATCTACTTTTAAATTAATTTTTATTCATTCTTTACATACTAGACAAAAATGATTAAATCTAAATTAAAACTAACATTTATCTTAATCTAGCTTACTGGCTGGTCGGCGCAGTAGCGCAGTGGTTAGTGTGTTGGACTACTGTGCGAGGGATCCCAGGTTCGATCCCCGGAAAAACCCAAATTACATCTTAAAGTTTTTTCTACTGCGCCACCTCTCGCGAACGTCTGACAAACATCCGAGAGTATGCCTGTCATGAAAAAGCTTCTCAATTGAGCCGTTCGGACTCGGCATAAAATTGTAGGTCCCTTCCATTCGTCCCAAAAATAGAAACTCACACAAAACGAATGGTTGCGAGAAGCTAGGCCTTGGGTGTCACCCGCCTGTTGCGCCACCTATTTATTTATTTATTTTTTTAGCTTACTGGCTCTTAACGAGCACTTTAAACTTTGAATTATATCCACCTGGCCGTAATAGTGGACAACAACGCGTTGCCTTATTGTCTCACTATCTGATAGTGCCGCACTCCTCGTCGTCGTCGGCCTGTCTTCCAATCCAATTTCAATTACTTTTATTAGACTGCATGCCGGTGGCCGATTCGGGCCGACTCCACATTCGCCGTTGTACCCATTCGAACAGGACCACCATCGTCTTTGAGCCCGTTTCTGCTTCCTTCCATACACCTATACCTGCCCGGCCACATGTATGGTGCCACTCGGAACCATGTACGTCGTTGAGTCCATTTCTGCTCCCTTACTTGGCCTCAGGCCCTCCATTGGACTAGTTTACAAGGTATGCTTAGCGATTGTTCATTGTATTTGTTCTTTCCTCTATGTTGAGATTTCCGTTCATTTTTCGATCAACTTCAGATACTTGGCGTTATCAGAAATTGTTAGCGGAGTCCTCTCAGTTGCAGGCAGGCTAAATTCCCGATTATTGCCTGCCTAATTCTGTGTTTGACAAGTTTTCCGGCAGACCGCATTATGTCCAAAACACATGTGCAGAACTTCTGAACGCTTCATGCAAGTAGTACTGCAGATGACAGATCGATTGCTGTCACTGCGGAAAAAATACGATAGTCATTGTACAATCCACGCAACAAATAATTGCCGCCCCTTTTTTCCTCGTATGTATCTGCTCTGCAGCTGAATTCAAAAATTCAATGCTGCCAAGTTTATTAAATTTAATTCACTGCGTTGCTAGGCGGTCGATTTCGAAGTAGAGACATTTGCAGTGCTGCGGTGGGTGCAGAATTTATATAATTTTATGAATAAAAGTATGGTCACATTAGAACACGTGTACACTGTATTGTAATCTTGCTACGCAGTAAATTCTCCACATCTGTTTTGGGTATTACTTCTTTCAGGTATTCGTATTACTCATGAATGGAACACTCTTTATTTTGGTCTCTGATAGTGGATTTGACTTTTCCAGTCAAGGAGTTCTAGATCATCCGCGGACTGCTTTGACTTCACTAAATTCTAACTTAATCAAGATCGCGTTTAGCACGAGGACACAGAGAAGGAGTGAAAGAACCCTGCTAATAACTTAGTTTGTACACCCCTTAGTTCCGAACTAATCGACTTCAGATAGATGATTTATATTTATAATGTGAGTCTGTCACCTTTTTAAAAAAAATTGGGCCAAATTTTAGGTATAAAAGATTGAATGACAGCTGCAGAACTAAGACGCATTGAAAGATTCCAATGTTTTCGTCACTTTAGCTTTGTAATGGAGGAGTTCTCTGTTTGTTTTGCTTCACAATATTACGAATGTACAACCTTTAATGCTTTTCTCCGGTTCGAAGGACCAAATGTTAGGATGAGGTTGGGGAATTGCTTGTCGCTGGTTTTGAACTCGTTTCGATTTGAGGAAAGAAAAAAGTCAGCGTTAGGGTTCTGTACTTTATTTCATATACAATCGAGTAGGTCTTACACCTCGTTGAGTGTAATACCAGGGGGCTTATTCCCAAATGCGCGGCGGATCGCTTTTCATGACGGATTGGTATTTTTTATATTTCCAAAAGCGATTCGATCCATTCAAAAGCGATAGTTATTGTGGCAATAAATCCGCCAGCAATCCGTCACCTGAATAGCTATCGCTTTTGACAGCTTTTGGAAATACCTACAAAAATATCAATCCGCCATGAAAAGCGACCCGCCGCGCATTTAGGAATAAACCGCCAGTACCAGAAGAACGATTTTCGGTTAGTATTGGAGGAAATAGGACATATGTACAAAATCTGGCGTTTGACTGAAAGTCGGTAAAGCGATCTCTTACAAGAAATTAAAGATACACTGTTTGGATGTAAATATTCTAGTACAATGTGTTTTTTAGTGATGAGTTTTCACACGAACAGTAGGTAAGTGAATGAAAAGACATCCTTTAAGTTACCCTTGTTAAGAAATTGGGCAGTTATTAAGTGGATCCCACTCAAAAAGTCTCCAAAAACAACCTGCTCCTGCTGCTCTCCATCTCACATCTGATCCCATTACGACTTCCTTCTTTTCCTGATCCATTTACATAACCGTTTTAAATTACACTGAAACCAACGATAATGTCAATGTCATCATTTTAATTACCTACCTACCTTTCAAGTAGGAACATTCCTTTGTCGAATTCCTCACCTTATACTTGTCACCTCACACGCACATCCACACAAAAAGACATGTTATACAACAAATCCATCCGGCTATATAGCCACACTAAAACAAATCGATGAATATCAATGCGCCACAATAATGGTAATGGCCATGATGGCATTGTTAATATCCCACTTCACCCCACAAAAACACAGCCAAACACTAAGCGATAGGTATCTCTGTCTGTCCACCAAGAAAAGAGGAAAAAAAATAATAAAACACCAATTCACCACCGGTAAACACACATCTGTCGAACGCGATCTTCAAAATAACGACGACGACCGAAAAATAAAGACAAAACACAAAAACAGAACAAACCCGATAAAGAGGAATCGCTCAAGAAGCGCAAAGATCCCAAAGAAAAGGTGCCCCCTGACAACAATGCATTCCGAAAGATGATCGGATGATGATGATCGCTCCGATGATCGCTGTGCGACCAACAAACAAAAGAACTGGAAAAACGCACATACACACATAACAATAATAATTTTTTGACAGTCCTCCATGATAATACAACATCAACAAATAAACAAGCAAAAGAGAGATAAAAACACAAGCCGCCGCCGCCACCGCCAACGACATTGAATAAAGAAAGACGACCCGAGAAGAACAAGGTCTGTGAAGACAGCCAAAAATCGATGGCACAACAGGATGCACCCCAAAAGAAACACCAAGCCAACGCTTAAGAGAACATTTCGACAAATTTAATGCGCCTAATAGTTGAACGGATGAGAATGGGAGGGAAGTTCGGTAACAAAAACTCACTCACGCATGCACGCCCTCTGACGACAACTACAACTCATTCTCGCTCTTTAAGCGCGCATTGTATTTGTATCTACCGGTGTCAAGTGCCGGTAGTTAACAGCACTTAGGGTGGTAGTAGTTATCGTCGCACACAACATATATAGTATACTATCTGTCACTGTGTTGGGATAAAGGTGCAACAGCGGTACGTGCCATGCGTGTAAAATGCAACGCGGTAATCTCCATCTCTGTCTATCGACTTCTCGCTGTCACTGTCATCACTGCCGCTGCCGCCGCGGATCTTCTTGAGAGCAGCCCCTAAAATAATTAACCGATGATATACAACTCAAGCTGCACAGGAAAAATATTTGTACACCGATCGTTAATGGCTCCTTAAGGCTGTGCTCAGGAACTATGATGCCAGGTCTGGCGTGGATGGTGAATCACAACTTGCATGGCTCGTGCCATCGATATTCGAGTTGTCGTATAGTGGGGGTGACTGGGTGAGACGTGAGAGGCTCTGTGAATGAGTTTGAGTGTGTTTTCTTATTCACTAGGCGTAGTATTCTAGCCGCGGGGATCGGGATAATGAAAATCCATTTTATTTGGTGTTGATGGTGATGGTGTGTGCGATGCGGTGCGGTTGATTGTATGCCTTTGCCTTGTTGTCTCCTTTGTGCATGACAGTAATGAAATGGGTAGGGATGATTTATATGTTTCAATTGAGGCCGACAAACCAAACAGCGAGACAGACAGACAGATCGACTCAAAGGAGGAAAACTACAACTATTAGGTAGACGAACAACCATCTGCCGGAACGAGAATGGAAGGACACAGCTTATAGGTATGTATAGTCGGAGTGAATGGCCCGAATGATGTTTGTGCATTCCTGCATTACAGCTGATCCTGATCTGATCCCTTTTTCGGGTCTGCTGTTTGAGAATGGAAATGCGCAGAGTGAGCAGTTGTTTTCGGTTGGAGGATGTGATCAAGGATTTTAGTTGGTATACCTACATTTGTTTTGAAAATGTTTCTCGGAAATCGATTAAATGTTGTATGTAGAGCGGCACTGGTGATGGATGAACATGAAAGGTGATGGTGGATGGTGGATGATCCCGGAGCCAAGCGATTTAACACCAGTGTGCGTGTAGCACAACTGTTGATTAACCAGTGTTTGAGTGGTCTGCTTGGACGCCGATCTTGGCAGTTAGTGGTTGACCATGGTGGTAACAGTCTCTAAAGACAAACTGCTAGGCATCGGAGTATCATACAGCGACTCCATCATGACTTGCGATTATCATCAGACCGACGCACTTTCTTAGAAGACCTCAGGGATCACCGATCTTGTAATTAGCAATGCAAGATAGACGCAGTAGCGCAGTGGTTAGTGTGCTGGACTACTGTGCGAGGGATCCCAGGTTCGATCCCCGGAAAAACACAAATTACATCTTAAAGTTTTTTCTACTGCGCCACCTTTTGCGAACGTCTGACAAACATCCGAGAGTATGACTGTCATGAAAAAGCTTCTTAATTCAGCCGTTCGGACTCGGCATAAAATTGTAGGCCCCTTCCGTTCGTCCCAAAAATAGAAACTCACACAAAACGAATGGTTGCGAGAAGATAGGCCTTGGGTGTCACCCGCCTGTTGCGCCAACTATTTATTTATTTTTTATTTTTTTGACAGACGCATTCTACACTTGAAACCCAATCGTCGGCAGAAGGTTTAGATCAGTCCTAAATATCTATACGGCAATTGTAAGACTAATATTTACGTATCTGAACGTAGTATGGCGGTTAGCTGCCGACAAAGCACCCCATCTTAAGGCAATGCTTCAAATACAGAGGTTAGCCATTTATATAGGCAGTGGGAACAGTGCTAACAGTCGCAATGGAAACAATCTTTAACGTGCTACCGGTAGAATTGCGCATGCATAAGTCTACCGCCAAGAGTGTCTTGAAGATCAGCCATTCAAACGTCTTCAACTCGAAGTTTGAAGAGCGCATACAGATCCTACATAACCTAATAGGCGATGACTTTAACACCGACATCCATCTCACACTAGCCTATGCCACTTACGAAACTGAAGATACAACTTCCATAACCTACAAGAACTATCTAATGTCTCACTTTGCAAACTCTTCAGGTTTCAGAGGATATCGCAATGGTCGCACTGTCGCACACCCTATTTCCCAACGGGAAGGAACTAGGAAAAAACTCAGTATAGAAACTGGACTGGGCCAAAACATATTCTTAATAATATAGCAGGCAGATTGTCACGTCTACACATAAGGTCACTTAAAATTTCCAATTAAAGCCGGCAGCCATTAGGATAGCATAGATCTCCGCTAGTAAAGTCTATAGTATGGTCGGTTTCGACAAAGATACCATCAGCAACCGACTCTTGGCAAAAGCCCGGTTCAGGCCGAGTATCTTTTGAATCCATTCCTGCCTGATAAAGTCTACTCCAAATTTGCACAGCAGCCGAAGATTCGGTGGCACTACATCAGCTGGAAAGTTATAAATGTATTATATCGATGGAAACAAGGTCATAGAATAAGTATCGTGCACTCCATTGCAGGTGTACACATATTGCTTTGATAATATAGAGCCCATGATATGATATCAAGGACTGGTAGATCAAGCAGGGCATAAAGAGCAAAGACGTGCCCGCAAAGTCTCCCGTGCATCCTTCACAGGAAGTTGTTTGGAATTTGGTGCAGAAAGTTGTCAGATACTTACACAAAAGCCCTTCCATCAAATCAACTGACGCATAAAACCTCTTTGGATAACTAAGAAGACTCTATATAAGACCTTAATAATTACAGTCAGCTCAGCGGATCTGAAGCATTTACTCTTTCAAGGGCAGGTCGCTTCGAGTCAAAGAATTATCTTACAATTTCCAGTCCCGTTTGCTTTGACGAGCATCTTAGAAGTCGTCTAAGGTGGCTAAGGCATGTAAACCGAGTGGACACAGAGAGTCTTCGGGTTTAACCCAAAGGGACATCGTATTAGATAGTAAGACCTCGTATAAAGTATAAGACGGAGGTATATAAGTGCATCTATCAAATTGAAGTACGCAACAGCTGGCGGGCTTAATGGAGAGGATTGTTAGTAGAGGGCCTGGCCAGGTTTATAAATATCAAACTTTACTTACGCCTTACTTACTTATCGGGCTCCCGACCCGTGAAGAGTCTCTGCCTGAGACACTGCAGCCTTCCATCCTCTACGATCCCAGGCACGCTGTTTCCAATTGTCCAGACCAAGCGCTCTGGCATCCGCGATGGTTTGGTCTTTGAAACGGAGGTTCGGTCTTTCTTGTCTTCTCGAACCTGGGGGCTGGGATTCGAAGACCCTCTTCGATGGAGCATTATTGTCCATTCGCTCGATGTGGCCGAGCCAATGTAGTCGACGTGTTTTGGCTTTATGGACTACACCCACATCTTGGTACAGCTCATAGAGTTCGCGGTTGTATCTTCTACTCCATTCGCCCTCTTCGCACACAGGACCAAAAATCCGCCGAAGTATTTTTCTTTCGAAGGAACCTAGTATCAGCTCTCCCTTCTTGCTTATCGTCCAGCACTCGGCGCCATAAAGCAGAACTGGCAGGATAAGGGTTTTGTAGAGCACACATTTCGTCCTTCGAGTTAGGAGTTTTGAAGCCAAATGTTTTGCCAAACTGAAGTAGCAACGGTTTCCTAGGGTAATTCTTCGCCGCATCATTAGTGGAGTTAACGTTTACTCCGAGGTAGGTGAGCTCCTTAACTACAGTGGACAGATGCTTGTTTGTTTGTTGATAGTATGTACTTAGAAGACGATTACACAACTATCAACGGATGCAATTCCAAGAACTGTGCCAAGAAACCAGGCTCTGAAACGCAGAAAAGAAAAAAAATACTACCGCCATCTATCAGTGGGGTGTTTGAACTTACTATCTCCACTTTATTTCGTCGCACCGATCTAACTTTCAGTAACGGTCTTCGAGTTGACTTATATAACTGTATAAAGATATGCCCTTTTAAAATCACCCACAGCAATCGACTATACAATAACAATGTATGTTGGGACCAATGTCAGTAACGCTTTTAAAAAGCCTCCACTTGACAGAGTCCTTTTTTTGCTGCAGTAAAGGCCAATTTCCGCACCATTAAACCAAACCACATTAAATACATATGGAATGAAACACACGTCTATTTTCTCTCAACCATTCATGTTTCGTCGTCCAAGTCTCTATCCCATTACCTGAGTTAAAAATCGTTCCCTACGTCTCAATATTATCAGTGGAAGACTAAATACATTCATTGTGTATTAATTTTCCCACAAACGGATCCCATTTACATTCTAAACAAACATCATTCAACTGTCAGGGGGAAAATAAAATTCCTCTGGCAGGCGGTAGGGGTATCGGAAAGTATCACATATCCGCTGGTGTAAGAAGAACAATCGATGTAACCTGCCTGCCTTCATATACCTTCCTCAGGTAGACAAAATAAGTTTTCCCAAAAAAAATAAAATATTCTTCTTTTCGTTTTGGGCTAATCGCAGGAATTTTCCTTCCACACCATATCATCGCTTCCCACACACATGCTCGATGCTCGTTTACAAATACATTTGCATATACTGCAGTGGAATCTCTATCAAAGTCCGTTGCGGTAGCAAACAGGTATTTCACCACTTTACACATACTTACGGGCACAATGGATGCTGCATCCCAAAGAATGCTACATCGATTTGTAACCAACAGACCATCATACATTATCAAAAGTTGCGAAGGAGGAGAGCGATGCAGTCTCTGATTCGATAGCCGTTTTCATTGCATTCAGATTTGGGTCTTCCACAAGTCGATTCATCAGCGCACATACCAATGCTACGGATGTGGGTGTGAAGATACGGGTGTAGGAGTAGAATTGGTTTCCATTCACATCCTTGAAACAAACAAGCTTTTCACACTCACTTGATAATTATTGCCAAGCACCCATATAAACAACGTCTCACAATCATGCCCTTGTTTGTTTACCAAGCGCCACTTAGAGGCTGCCCAATTAGCAGGGAAATTATCCCTTACGGTTGGACAGGATCAACACGGGGCCAACATGCCCAAAAGTCTACAATTTCAATCATCGGTTATCTAACCACCACCACCATTACCATCATCATCGGCACCATAATAATCTCCTCGGGTGATCGCATGTCGTATCTCACATGATCAGTGGCGCGGCGCATCGTGGTCTCTCCCCCATAACCACGTGTAAACACAACCATCGATGAGCATTTTTGTACTGACGCTGGGTCAGAAACTCAGAAACCCTCTGTGGACAAAATAGCGTAGCCGAGTCGGAGAAATGAAAAGCCGCTTAAATGGGTAGATACGGTGATCATTAGCGAGCGGACACGCAGATATGGCCACGGACATGGCCGCTGGTCACCCTCGATTAAAATGGATTATTCTTAGGGTTTATCGTCGCTCGTCAGCGTGTTGCTTGTAAATTTGATAAGGACGCGATATAGTTTCAGTTAGACATACAGAGGGTTGGTATAATAGTTGTGGGGAAGACGAAGGGCGATCATCTTTTTTTGGAGTGGACTGGTCTATTGATCGAGGGATTTTTTATGATCAACCCTTGGAAAGAGAAATTACACGGTAAGAGTTCTTTTTTTTAGGAAATAACTGACATTGTCAATTTTGCATTTTATAAAATAATTGTCAAAAATTCTCTGAAAAATTTAGACTTTGTCCCATAAAAAAATAGATCAGTCGAAATTTATCGGAAAAGTTCTGACAACAATTTTTTTTGACAAATTCGGACTATTCTGTCAGTGCATAGGAATTTGTTGTGTGTGGCACCTTTTTACAAGATACAGGCAGACTAAGGTGCCATGAAATGTCTTATAAAAAAAAGGTCCAAAACGTAAATTTTGACTTTTTTGGACTTTATTTCATTTTCAAAATTTTGAAATTGCAATAAAGTCCAAAACGAGGTGGAAATGAAATCCACAATGCATAAACAGTAGAATATGTATGGGGGGCATGCTGCCCCCCTGCTCGTCTTTCTTTTAAACAGCTGAGTGCAATAATGTCCAATGACTTTATTACACTTATTACAAAAACTCGTTTTGGATTTTATTGCAATTTCAAATGTCCAATAAAGTCCAAAAAAAAAGGCCAAAATTACGTTTTGGACCTTTTTGCATAAGACTTTATTTCATGGCGCCTTAAACACATAGACGATACTTTGGACTATTTCCTTCGTTATTGTCCTAATATTATCCTGACTTTTGAAAAGCTTGCCTACCTTGTGCGAATGTCTGTGAGGTCTGTAAGATCTATGAGGTCTGTTAAACAAGTCGCATAACAGCGAGTTTGGGCTTCCTGTCTACAAAATTTTCCTAGATGTTCTGAAAAGCTCGTCGGTTGACGGTGTGGTCCACCAACTTCGATATATTGCACAATCTCCAACTTGGAGAGCCATTTCCATTTTGTATCCCTATGACGAGGCGTCAAGCTATAAGCACCAGAAGCCCACTTCGGATTGCCCATTGGCTTATAAAGGGTTCGTTCGCTATCAACTTTTTTCTAATACCCTGGCTTAGCATTGGAGATCCCTTAGGACCTGGTACCCGAATATGACGAAGCAGTTTATAGATAGGGATTACATCAAAGGTCGACCTAACTGGAACTGTTGAGGCCACAATTCATTCGCAATGGCCTAAAAAAAAAATTAACAGCTCGTCGTACGCAACATAACTGGATGCAAGTGGCTAATGATCGTGCTGGCACTCAAAATGAATTCGAAATTAGTCTTGTTAAATGAGAGGAGCACTGGGTTGCCCTAATTGGATAAGATTGTGGGTTGTCGGTGTGGTAGTGGTACAGTGGGCAACAAGTGAGCTTATTGTGATATTCTCCGTTTAAAGAACTCCCCCATTGAAAAGGTGGCTAACCGTTTGAACCAGCGAGGGAATAGAATTTAGATATTTAATGTTGATGTATTACCAGGAGTATGGAATTGACGGTTCTCTCCTGAGAGCCATTCAATCTCTTTACACAAACTGTAAAAGCTGTGTTCGGGTAAACGGCGTTAAATCAATACGTTTCACCGTGTGCGTTGGACTTCGCCAGGGGTGCGTCTGGTCTGCTCCCCTTTTCATTACTGGAGGTTACAGCGCAGTCTTAGCGAAGAACATTTCGAATTGGGAGATCTGAGGATAAGTTATTTGCTCTTCGCTGATGACTTGTTCATCCTTGGGTCCTCTCAAACTGAACTTCAGCGCGCACTCGATCGGTTTGTAGCCGTTTTCATCCACGCAATCAAATTATGGAACTCTCTTCCAATAAATATTAGAGCCATTTCAAATGCCACACGCTTTAAGAGTGCCGTCCTTCTGTATTTCTCTCTCCTACCTTAAGATCCAACTCTTACCTATGGTCATGAGGTTTGGGTAACGACCGAAAGAATAAGATCGCGGGTACAAGCTGCCAAAATGAGATTTCTCAGTCGTATTGCTGGTGTGACCCGTAGAGATCGCATTAGAAATGCCAGAATACGTGTGGAACTCAATGTCGAGCAACTACTTTTCCGGATGGAGCGGTCAATGCTTCGGTGTTTTGGTCATGTTAAACCTGGATTCCACTACGTGCTATGGGAATCCGTACCACCAGACAGGCGCCCTATAGGTAAACCCAGGATGAGATGGTTAGATTAAGTGCATAATCTCTCCTCTACCAGTTTGGGGATTGCCCTTCATTATTTAGAGTTGATGGCGGAGAATCGAGGGCTATGGAGGGTCCGCTTGAGCAACCTATCTGCGACCCACTTAATGGATAAGCGGGCCATTGAAAATGAATGAATGAATGAACATTGACGTGTTTTGGTTAAAAAATTCGAGTCGCATGATATGTGCTCTGTTTCTGTTTCAGAATCATATAGCTCACTTAATTAAGACCAAGGGATGGTGAATATTTACAGAAATTTATCCCAATGTGGGGTATTTTGCACAAGAATAAAACTACAAAATTATATTCTGCAGTTTTCAAATAACACTTTCCTGAGATGTTCTGAAATGCTGCATCTATGTTGTCCTGGTGTATATTAAATCAACTCCTTTCACCCCCATCTACCACATTCAAGGCATGGAAATCTTTACCTAAAAACCTCGTCCTATATACCACATAGCCTCATATTATGCTTGAGCATTAAGCAAGCCTCGTAATGGAAAGCACTCTCAAGTATAGACGACAAACCTAAGATGGGTGAACGAATGCAGAAGCACTATATGAGCAGAAATCCTTTTTCGATTTTCATACCTACTCGTATCTTGCTATACACGAGTACGATGTCCTTTTCCAGCTTCTCAGTACCTATAACGCCTGCAATTGCTTCTGTTGGCCTGGTATTCAGGTTTTTTTTCTCTTCGATTTGGGAGAATTTTTTTCGAGAGTGAAAGTATACACACACACACAAGTCGTATAGGTCTTTGCTCTGACTATAGCCCGTTTATCTCGACTTCAATCTTTGTATGAGATAACTTTGGTGCTTGTTCCTGTGCGAACATCCCAAACGGATGTGTAACGAACAAGAAGAAGTGCAAATTGAGCTGCAATTGCAATACTTATCACTCAATCAGAGGTGTGGATCCGGAAGATTACCCTGATTATGTGTGCACATAGATAAGCAGAGATGCATTCACCTTTGCAAGAGGGCGGTGCGGTGGTGCCTTCTTCCGGTCGGTGGTGTCAGCTCAAACGAGAACGAAAAGTCATTGACTTCGGGTTTGTAGCTGCAGAGATGGTGTGGATTTCTTTTCAAGATAAAGTCAGAGGTGGAGGTATTTTTGTCACTCTTGACAGTGACAGGATAAGCTTTAATCGCAGTAAATGACTTTTTAAGAATTTAAGTGATTTTGACGCCACTTATGGTCTACTAATGAATTCATTCGACTGTCAACAGTCTTAGAATGGCATTCCATCAGCAGCACCTCGATCGATCACTCAAGCACAAAGCTGATTTGTAAATTTATGCATAAACTATGCGCGCTCCATCTGTCCGGCCTTATTGGTCAAACACCAAGCTGATGTGTATGCGCCTCTGCAGCAGTGTGTACAACAATTATTTATGCATGTACGAGTATAATACAATAAAATGTGTATAAGGTAATAATTTGGAACAAGGTCACGCGGTCTAGTACCCCCTCGCGCCAGCCGATGGCATAAAGTTTTGTACATTTTTTTTTTTCGTAACATTTTCTGTTCGAGGTTCGTGTATAATCTGTGATGCCATGTGACACATGAAACGCATTCATTGTGATCGCTTAAAATCGCCCGCCAGCCCCCCGGCTAGCCACTACCTAAATATACTATACAGTCATCGGTTGAGTACTGGCATTATAGATCTGTATACAGAGCATACTATCCGCGCAATTATGGCCGACTGACATGACAGTATGCGAACTACGAAATGAGCATCACTCTGGTTGTCGCGTCATTTGTTGCAACAAATTGTGTGGATTCGGTGTATGGTATACGGTATACCCTTGGAACGACAAATTGCTTTCAAAGAGACAAATCTTACTAAATTTGCTTACAGCAAATGACAGAGAGGTTGATGGTTGCTTCTTGCTTCGGGTATTGCGCGATAAGCGAGTGTTGACAGCTTGCGCGTCTAGATTCGAGTACTTGAGACTTGGATGTATATATAGTTAAATGCTTTGTCGTATTCTGCAAAAAGCAATTAGGTCAGCTGATGAGAGATACTCCTTTTGTTTTGCGGAGGGAATTTCATCTGCCGCACATAAGTAGCGTCAAATATGTGCGTTGCTATTGTTAATGAAATCTTTTGAAGTTTGGTTTGATCCACTGGGTGCTGGAATTTCTCAGATGAAAGGAAATCTTCTCTGACCTTCATTAGTAATTTTGGGTTGCTGAAGTGAAATACATTGTATAGCGTATAGCCGATAGGAGATCAGAGGTATCGTTCCATAAGAGAACTGACTAACATATTTTTTTGTTAAATCGGCCTTTGTTGAGAGACAAAAAGGGAAAGAAATATTACCAAAGAAAACAACAATACTTATGTAGGTCTAAGCTTTTAAAAAAAATACTACCATTTATGCAACTTCACTTCTGTTACAGAGGTACCTATACCTGGGTATATAGGTCGAAAAAAGTTCCTTTATCCTTTTTTAGTTCCTATTAATTTGGGCCCAAAGCAAAATTTAAAAAATCAGGGAAATTGACCTTATTTATTTTTTATGTAGACTACACAACTTACTTATCGGGCTGTCCACCAGTGAAGAGTCACTCCATGCTGCCCCCCTGCAACCCCCTGCTTGGGGTTTCTGTCAGATTTGGAGTATGTGTGAAATTGGATATAATGAAGGTATTTTTTTGCAGTAAAAACTCCCGCCTACGCCAAAATACGATAAAAAACTCAAGCATGGGTTGCAGGAGGGCAGCATGCCCCCATACTTACTCCACTGTCTGTGCATTTCCACTTAGTATTTTGGGCTTTACTGCTTGTCAAAAAAACGAACCCTGGAAAGGAAATAACACCCAAAACGACGAAAAATCTTGCAACAACAAACTGCACGAGTTTTTTTGGGCGTTATTTCCTTGGGCGTTATTGCCAAACGCCCTTTGAAACGGAGGTTCGGTCTTCCTTGTCTTCTCGAACCTGGGGGCTGGGATTCAAAGACCCTCTTAGCTGGAGCATTATAGTCCATTCGCTCGTAGTTGACTTCTAGTAGTTTTGGCTTTTTGGGCTACATTCACATCTTGGAACCGCTCGCGATTGTATCTTCTCCTCCATTCACCCTCCTCGCACACAGGACCAAAAATCCCCCAAAGTATTTTTCTTTCGAAGGAGCCCAGTATCAGCTCTCCTTTCTTGCTTATAGTCTAACATTCGGCGCCATAAAGCAGAACTGGCAGGATAAGGGTTTTGTAGAGCACACATTTCGTCCTTCGAGGTATGAGTTTTGAACCCAGTTGTTTTGCCAAACCGAAATAGCCGGAGCTCCACTAGGGTGTCATTCGTGGAGTTTATGCTCATAGAGTACACAAACTGAGTTTAAAGTCATTCAAATGAAAATTAAGAATTTTCCCATACAAACTTTTAGTCCCCCTTTTCCCCCTTTTGGGGTTCGAATTTCCTCAAATCCTTTCTAATTGATCACTTTGGCCATAAAAGGAAATTTGTTTCAAAATATCTGCTTGCAAGCTCTTACTAGCTCGAGTTAGTCACCAGGTTCCACTCTCGCCTGGATATGTATAGAAGTTCATCCCCGGTAGGTTTCGTGAAGAGAGGATTATTCTTATACTTTACCTCACGCAGCTACAG
Source organism: Cheilosia soror (assembly GCA_949372485.1). Taxonomy (NCBI): domain Eukaryota; kingdom Metazoa; phylum Arthropoda; class Insecta; order Diptera; family Syrphidae; genus Cheilosia; species Cheilosia soror. Next base: position 30,244,048 of record OX443561.1, on the reverse strand, counting down.
ACTAGGCGGAAAATCTGAAAAATTGTGTCTAGAAAAATTGCTGTACAGCTCGTATAGTTCGTTGTTGAATCTCCTTCTCCAGAGCCCGTCAACGCAAACGGGACCTTACATTTTACAAAGAATTTTTCTCTCGAAACGACCGAGGATATCTTTATCCACTTTATCCACAGATAAAGTCTAAGCTTCAGCGCCACACAGCAGGACTGCAATGAGCAAGGTCTTATACAGAATCTCCTTAGTTGTTAGGGATAGGGCTCTTTCTACTCAGTTGACTTCTTAGCCCAAAGAAACAGTGGTTGACAAGAGTTATTCTTCGTTAGTTTTTTCTAATAGACAAATAGCTAGCAACGTTTTTTTTTTCAAGTCATTTAAGCAAGGCTGTAACTTTGTGAGCTTAGTTTGGGGTGACTACCTACTGAACACGAAATATATTTCTGGCAGCGCTACGTTGAGATGTTTTTGTCAGAATTTATAGCTGAGGTAGATAAAGTTCCTCACTACTTCAAAGTTATAGCTGTCCCTTCTTGTTGACAGCATATACTTGGTATTAACCTCGTTGACCGCTATACCCGTTTTAGCCGCTTCCGTTTCTATACTAGCAAACTACCAGTGACAGCTCGATGTGTTCTAATACTAATTATGTAAATATCATCGGCGTTTGGAAGTAATTAGAGGGACTGTTGAAAGATCGTGCCTTGTGTGTTGGCCTGTGAGTTTCGAACAATGCTTTCAAGTATTTTGACATCAAAGGTTTCGGTAAGAACGTTACCAACTTTGATGCAACAGCGAGCTTTCTCCATCGCTATCCTATACGCAATCAAACGAGCTTTGCAGGCTAGACATGGCTCTGTATAGCTCGTCTCTATAGATGCTGTCGCACGCGGCTTTGAAATCGATGAAAAGATGGTGGGTATCGATTTGAACTTCTTGGGTCTTTTCCACGATCTGCCTACGTGTGAAAATTTGATCGACACGGTGGACTTTTTTTTGGCCTAAGACCGCCTGATAGAGACCAATCAGGTTATTTACGAAGGGTTTAAGGCGGTCACACAACATGGCACCTATGATCTTGTACAGGGTTTTTCAATAAGAGCGGTACAAACGTTTTTTTTAAATAAAACAAAAACGGTTTTGGATATCAATGAAATTCTTTATTCCTGTGAAAGTACGTTCGATGCCATTATGTATGGAACTCGATTTCTTTTGCATGGCCACCACGGGCACGCTTGCAGAAGTCCAGACGCTGAACCCAATTTTCGACGGTTTTCAAGCATAAATCGGCCGATACTGCTGCAATTTCACGTTCGATATTCGTACGAAGTTCATCAATCGTCGCTGGCTTGTTGGCATAAACCATAGACTTGACGTAGCCCCACAGGAAATAGTCTAACGGCGTCAAATCGCACGACCGAGGCGGCCAAGCGACTGGACCATTTCGTGAGATAACACGTTCTCCAAACGTGGTTTCCAATAAATTGATTGTGACATTCGCTGTGTGGCTTGTGGCGCCGGCCGTCCTGTTGGAACCACATGTCCTCCAAGTCCATATCATCCAATTTGGGGCCAAAAATATTCGGTTATCATTGAACGGTAGCGATTCCCATTTACAGTAACGTGCCGGTCTTGATCATCACGGAAGAAGTACGGCCCAATGACGCCGCCGGCCCATAAACCACACCAAACCGTAATTTTTTCGGGATTACAGCCCTTTCTTTGCCCTGCGAATGCCATCGAGTAGTAGAGTACACATTCCACATTTAAGATTCTGCATCATCCCTGTCCCGTTTTATGGCGCTGTAGTTTACACTCTATCTAAGAAAGATTTTTCCTAGAATGATCGGCACCGTTTGCGTTGGGAGGCTTATACAAAGGAGAAAATTTAACCTTTATAGACGATTTGTACAGCGATTTTGATCTATTAACAAAATTACGCATCAGTTGTCTAAGATATTTAGAACATGCATCAAAGCGAATGGACGCTAATGGACGAAGACTGTTGCACATTTACTCCTACCGATAAGAACAAGACAGTACAGCACAGTAATGCCAACAATAATATGGGCATTACAGGTAAAAACTCTATTTCTAGCTGCGAATTTCTTTATGCATCTTACCTCTTTAAGAGGTTCTGATGGCGGATTGTCTACTGGAAAAAGACGGAGGGTAAGGCAGTCTGTCCCCGTTTAGAATCATATTACTACCTTGATTTAAGCACTCTACTGCTTTGTACCGAAAGAGAGGTGGCGGTTTGTTTCCGGAAAAAAAAGTCGACGGGAGACTGAAACAGTCTATCCCCGCTTGTAACGTCTGACACTCGGCTTGTAAGGAGTGTGGCTGATAGAGATCGGAGACGAATGTTTTAAGCAATATGCTCAATTGCTTGACGTCAAAAATGGTGACAATTTGTCTTAAAGACGAGGGTAAGACGAGGAGTAACCGAAACAGTCTACCCCCGCCTATTGCCTCTGACATTTTAGTCTATGAGGCGGCGTAGTATCTTTGACGCTGATCCCACTCTTTTAGGTCTAATAAAATTCCCTTTCACACCGTCTTATTGTTTTTTTTTTTTAAATTGCTAAGAAAACACACACCTAAACTTCAATTGCACCTATAAGCATACCTATGCCCACTTCGTTCTCAAGAAACCTCTATGCCAATCGTCTTCGGTCTTCCCCAGACCATGCAACATCAATCGCAGTCAAAAGTCAACAACCAGCAAATCATTACCAGAAAGCAGCGTTAGCTCTCATTTCGAGCCGACTTTATAAATTCAAATACTTAACTCGCGCATCCACAATAGCAATAGCAATAGCAACTCGAACTGAACTCATCCCATAAGTTAATTGTTTTGTTTGTGTTATTCAATTATCCTCAAACATAATTCTCATGAAATAAAATTTCATTATATGGAGTGCAAATAGTTTGCCCATTTGGAGTGCCGGTAGTCGGTCGACGGTCGGTCTGTCAACCATGTCGGATTCGGATCTGCTTCTTTGCGTCTATCTTGTAAGAACTAGGTAGGTATAGTAAAACAATGGCTGGCTCTGAGCATACATAATTAATAATAGGTAGTCTCAGTTTGCAGATGGCACTGCACTCTTAACGCCGACTATAGTCATACCTGCCGGCCGGCGGCGCGGTGTAAACGGATACCGTCACTTAGCAAATATGAAGACGGGAATTATTTTTATTCATTTTCGGACAAGAATACAGCAGCATCGTCGAGCCGAAGAAAAAAAAAATGTAAATTTTTGATCGAGGATGGTGGATTCGAATGGAACTCCTTGCGTTGAGGTAATAATTAATTTGTCCGCTGACCGCACAGTGGATGGTAGATGGCTGATGGTGCCTCTGCCACTGCAACCGCCACCCTTGGAAGCTAATTGAAATTGTTAATTCAAAGTTAGTGAGAGTGAGGAAAACACCGTGTAAAGTGAAGACGTTTTCGCAAGCTTGGTAGGTATACATATTTTCTTCTGTTGGCGTTGAGACCTGTTGAAAGGGAGTTACAACTAACAGGTTGGCATTCTTTTTTTTTTTTTTTGTAGATTTTGTCTTTCCAATTTAGATACGGAATCATTAACCTTGAATTATTAAGAGCATCTTGAGTCTGTATATACTCTGTCGTCATGTATGGCTGAACGGGTGGTTATATTAAAATAAATTTAAACGAAATAGTGTTTTTAGTTGTTGGACCAACCGAATGGAAATATGCTGAGCTGAACCCTGAAAGCATGGTTTGCACTTGCATGTGATGGAACTTTAGCTAGGGTTAGCTTGCAAGTCCATTAAGAAATTCTGCTGGACTACTACCTGTTTAAACCAATCAAAAACACCAATCACATCTTAAGCTTTTATCCACAGGGCAACCTATCGTGAAGGTCCACAAATAACCAAGAGTGTCCTATGAAAAATTTCTCATTAATTCTCAAAATTGTAGCACCCCTTTCACTCGTCTCAAAAAAAAAAACACGAAATTTTGTAAGAAGCTAGGCCTTATGGCCTACAATTGACACTAAGAGGCCAAAGATTCTAACATCTTTTGAGAAAAACCATCAAATCCGAGTGCTCGTCGAGGTAATAACCGGACAAAAGACTGGGTATCTGGGTATTTCTACATCTGAAGCGATGAAAAGGAAATAGAATACGTGTCATTGTAAACCCCTCCAAAAACGACGCTACTCTTGTATGTCAGCACGGTCCTTTGACGCCTCAGAAGACTAGCAATGATAACTCGGCCAGATTTAAGAAGACTCACCAACAGATCCGAATGGTTTTCTAAGTTGCATATCCTATCATGTGAAAATTGCATACATATTACAAACTGCCTGTCTAGACCTAACCTAACCTAGACCTGGAATCCTATACACGCCTATTGCGCTAACGCTTTGTGTAAATTATCGTCAAACTGGAAAACTTTTGTTTTTCAATCCGGGTTCTCAGTGTCGTAAATAGAGCTGTCAAACTATTGCATAGATTGCGCAGACATTTGACACTTTGCCCATTGTATAGAAGTCTATAGAGCGACAGGAATACCAGTCTATAGTCAAGTAAACTGTATACCTATACGGAGTTGTTTTGTAAGTACTGTAAAGAAATCATATGATAGCACGTCATAACCACTAAGCCCTTTTCTGACACAATCTGCATGTAATCTGTAGAGACCTCGAGTGTTCTCAATTTTTGGCGGGGATGTCAAAACTGGACATGAGGGTCATGTCTAGCTCTTCTCTATATACGCTAAGGCAAAGTGAGTGTCGATTTGGAATTCCTGGGGTTTTATCAAAAACTATCATAGTGTGAATTATGTGGTCGATCATTGAACCTATTAGGTTGCTGACGATCGGCTTTAGACGTAAACAGGTTATATTGAAGACAGCATTTTGTATGCAGTGTTGAGTCAACGTATGCCTCTGTAGTTGGCGTATTTTAAATGATCTCCTTCTGTTCTCAGACTGTTCGTCTCTGCAGGCTTTCATTAGAGCCTTATGGACTTGACGTGCCCTTTTCACCTTTTGGCAATCTCTCTATGCTCAAAGGTGTCATAAGCTGATTTGGGTTCGATGAAATAAAGTCTTATGCAAAAAGGTTCAAAACGTAATTTTGGACTTTTTTGGACTTTATTGCATTTTTGAAATTGCAATAAAATCCAAAACGAGTTTTAGACTTTATTTCATTTTTTAAAGTGAAATAAAGTCATTGGACATTATTGCACTCAGCTATTTAAAAGAAAGACGAGCAGGGGGGTTGCAGGGGGGCAGCATGTCCCCCTATACATATTCCACTGTTTATGCATTGTGGATTTTATTTCCACATTGATTTGGACTTTATTTCACTTTTGAAAATGAAATAAAGTCCAAAAATCGCTTTGGACTCTGGTCCAAACTGGACTTTTGGGCTTCAATCTGGCTGCATGGGACTTATTGAAAGATTAAATGAAAGGCAAATGCTCATGTCTCATGCCATCGCAGGCGCGTTCGACGTCAAACTTGCTCACAGTATTTTCTGTTTGACTGTACAAGCTATACGCAAACGTAGCTTGACTCAAAACCTCAAATCAAGCTTTCTAAAAGTCGAGGAAAAAATATTAAACCATCGTATATGAGAAACCCATTGAACAAAAATACATTTGCTTACCACGTTGGCAAATCCACAGTCTCAGGCTTTCATCATCGAGTTCAAAAGATTGAAGGGTCGATCGACACTATAAGAGATGTCTAGATACATTTTTATACCCGGTACTACACTGCGGTGAGGGTATATTCGTTTGACATTTCAATTGTAACGCACATAAGGAGGCGTTGTAGGTATGACAAACTATTTATATATTATTGATGAGCGTCACTTTCTTAGATCTAGCGATGTCCGTAATTTAAGAGCTATCGACTTTAAATTTTGTACGTAAGCTTTAATCCACCAAACTGAGGCTAAGTTTGAAGATGAGCAAGATTGGATGAAAACTACTACTACTTCCCATAAAAAATATATAGCTATTTTATGTTAAACATTAAACAAAAATACCTACAGTAAAGATAGTAAGTTCAAACTTTGTACATATTGTTTTAATAATATTTAAAAATTTTTGTCAAAAAATGAGCTATGTCGACTAAAAACTACCCACCCATACATCCCATACAAACATATAATTTTTTAATAATAAAAAATATTTTTTTTATTTTTAAAATAATATAGTGCGGATTATTTGAGCTTCGGCATAGTCGAAGATAATAATTGTCTTACTGGTTTTTATTTATTTCGTCTACCGAATACAAGATTCTTACCAAACCACACTAACCTAAAGTACAACAAAAATTTACATTTACATGATTGGGCTTTCGACTACACGTCTTTTTTATCTATCAAAAAAGCCGCCAATTCGAAAGGAATAGAGAGCCTAGGGACGCTGGAATAACGCTGAACCAAAAGACGTTATGAAGACTAGTGGCCCCAGGCGAGATGATGCACTAATGGTTCAAAAATGCCAACTGATCTTAGGCTGGCATCAGTGGACCTTGCAATACCTCAGTCCCCTTCGGTGATAACGATTTTCCAAGCTAAAGTCTATGCAGAGTTCTAATCTGTGTCAGGAATTATTAAGACGAAATCTCTCATGCGGTGCTTAAAAATCTTCATTCATTCATTCATTCATTTTCAATATTCCGCTTATCCATTAAGTGGGTCGCGGGTGTAATTGCTCAAGTGGACCCTCCATAGCTCTCGATCCTCCGCCATCGACTTTAAATCATCAAGGGCAATCCCCATACGGGTAGAGGAGAGATTATGGACTTGATCTAACCATCTCATCCTAGGTCTACCTAGAGGACGCCTGCCCGATGGTACGGATTCCATAGCACGTCGTGGAATCCTGGTCGGGTACATGCGTATAACATGACCAAACCACCGAAGCATGGATCGATCCGTCCGGAGAAGTTGCTGCTCGACATTGATTTCCTCACGTATTCTGGTATTTCTGATGCGATCTCTACGGGTCATACCAGCAATATAAAGGAGAAATCTCATTTCGGCAGCTTGTATCCGCGATCTTATTCTTTCGGTGATTACCCAAACCTCATGACCATAGGTACGAGTTGGAACAAACACCGAATTAAAGACTGACAACTTAGATTTGACACCAAGTTCAGTCCTCCTAATAACAGAATGACCAAGCTGTCTCAAAATTGACCCAGCCTACAGGAAAACTCGACATTGCTCCTTCCATCACTCGTGAATAAGACCCCGAGATACTTAAACTTCTCCACCTGTTTCAATGGGACTCCACTATCATGCAGAGTGCATTGAACAGGCGTTCTGGAGTCGACCATCACTTCAGATTTGTTCACGTTTACTTTAATCTCTACTTTCATCTCAGCTTCAACACGAACGGCTACAAACCGATCGAGTGCGCGCTAAAGTTCAGTTTGAGAGGACCCAAGGATGACCCAACTGACTTATCCTCAGATCTCCCAATTCGAAACGTTCCTCGCCAAGACTGCGCTGTAACATCTAATCCATATAAGTAATGAAAAGGAGAGGAGACAAGACGCCCCACTGACGCAGTCCAACGCCCACGGTGAAAGGTATTTATTTAACGCCGTTTACCCGAACACAGCTTTTACAGTTTGTGTAAAGAGATTGAATAGCTCTCAAGAGAGAACCGTCAATTCCATACTCCTGTAATACACTCCAGATTTTACCTCGAGGGACTCGGTCGTATGATTTCTCCAAATCTACGAAGCAGGCGTAAACAGGTGTAGCATACTCCCAAGCCTTCTCAAGTACCATTCTGAGAGTGAATAACTGGTCGCTTGTGCTTCTGCCAGGACGAAAGCCGCACTGCTCATCTCCTAATCGTGCCTCGACCACAGCTCAGACTTAAAAGTGATATACCCCTGTAATTGGAGCAATCCCTTTTATCCCCTTTCTTGAAAAGGGGCACAATCACAATCATAAAAATCTTTATTTATATAAATTCAACTAAAGACTCGTCTAAAATTCACTCTATACAGAAGATTTCTGTCCAAATTCACCCCTTCTTCTGGAGTTCATATCACAAGAGATTCAAAGGCAACGAAAGGGCTGTTGAGGAAGCTCGCAAAGGCTCAACATTTCCTTTTATCGGCGCAGAGACTTCTAGTGGTCTCACAGCATCAACGCAGGACTGGACCCTTAGGGGCTCTAAATAAGGCTATCAAATTGATCTCTAAATAAAAACAGGGCATGCGTCAGGGCCAAAAGCTTACTCTTACAGGGCATAAGTGATGTAAAAGTCTCAACTTAGAGCAAAAACAATAAACAGCAGAGCACATCTTTCATATGTCAATGCCCAGCAATAGCCGGAAAAAAGACTAAAACAGTTCAATATAGGCTTACTACAGCCTCAAGACATTTAAAAACTCAGCCGCGATGACAATCGTAAGGTACTTTAATGAATCTTTATTGAAACGAATAAAAAAAAAAATAAATAGGTGGCGCAACAGGCGGGTGACACCCAAGGCCTAGCTTCTCGCAACCATTCATTTTGTGTGAGTTTCTATTTTTGGGACGAATGGAAGGGGCCTACAATTTTATGCCGAGACCGAACGGCTGAATTGAGAAGCTTATTCATGACAGGCATACTCTCGGATGTTTGTCAGACGTTCGCGAGAGGTGGCGCAGTAGAAAAAACTTTAAGATGTAATTTGGGTTTTTCCGGGGATCGAACCTGGGATCCCTCGCACAGTAGTCCAACACACTAACCACTGCGCTACTGCGCCCACGAAACGAATGCCCAAATGAATTATAGTTCTAGTTCATAGTGGTTCCCCGGGGGAGTAGGTACAAGTACAAATAGATCGCAGTGCTGAGCAACTAACCAGCCCATCCCCAATTCAACGAAAAAAAACAACATTGAGCCACTGCGCCCAGACGCACCACTCATATTTCTCTTGATAAAGTCAAATCTGATAGTGTTGACCTCCACAGTTTTGCGTATGCTTTCTGGAGCTACTATTCGTCATCAGAATGTACCTACACTACAGTCTTAAAAATAGCGCAACACAATTCAACTGCCAATTGTCCCACATTGTAAAACTCTTATCAACCCCAGTCTGGTTTAAGTTTCCACGAATTATATAAAAAAATAAATATCACCGAACAGCTCCAGATCTCGCGTTACATCTGCATAGGATGATTTTCCATAGAAATTCAATTTACTTCGCAAATGGATCGAAACCCCTTAAAATTGTCGAATGACTGATGCATCAGTGCATCACTCGGTGCACACGCTTTTCAATCGTTTACAAGTCGCAACGATTGAGTGACAAAAGCATCCAAGCCCGCTCCGTAGATGACGTAAAGTCAGTATCCGTACAAAAATGCGAAACGAAAACATTTACATATGAAAGCAGAGTAAATATGTGTGTAGATAGGTACGTAGAAATTATAATTACCATTCGGACCGCCAATTTCGGAACGTCAACAACGACAACGACAACGACGACGCATATGACTAATCGACGGTGATTTATTCGCTATGCGTACATATACACTTACGCTATATACAGCTCGGGCGATAATGCACTCGCCGTACCGCGCATCGCGTCAGTGTAAAAATAGCCCAACACAACAAATCATTGCGCCCCACATACCCTCCTCCGTCAATCCGTGAGGGTGGCGGTGGTGGCGTGCATATAGGTCCCACAGATTTTTTCTCAATTTTTGGTTTTTACCCGAAAGGACATTAAACTCCCTCGCATACATATATGCGCACGTATGCAAACCAAAATCATTGGTTGAATGGCCGAGTTGAATTTTTGACTGAAGCGTTGTGTACGCTGTTTTTTTGCATGGAAAATGTATCTTTTCTGTCAAATTGATTATAAAATACTTGTCCGGGTGCATACAATAGGAAATTTTGCACAGGGAAAGCCGTGCGTCGCGTCGCGTCGCAGAGAAATTGTCATTAGATATTCAATAAAGATATATATTATTGGCAACTTGACTGCGATTTCCAGATACAACTGTTGGCATAATTTTATAATTACAAGCGCGACCGGCGTGTACGTGTAGTGTATGCACTCGGATACACTAGCGCAGTATGCGGTAGGTATATATACAAATTAATTGTAACTGGTGAGGTTTTGTTGGGGCTTATCGCTGTTGCACAACCGCAAAGTGACAATTGAAAGTGAGATATACAACGACGACGAATGGAACATAATCGTTGAGTAGTTTTCCGATTTTTTGCCTTTGCTTTGACTATAGTTTGCTTTCTAGGTCTAAGCCGATAAAGCAAGACCGCAATTGTGTCGCGCCATATAATGTGACGAGGGGGTACGGTGGGTGTGCGATGTTTTAAATCGGGAACGTGCTGATTATGTTTTGTTAATTGGTAAACTCTCATATGGGTGACACGACACATTAGAGTTTATTGATTTGCCACAGAACAGCGAAAATCACTTTGGGAGGTAGGTAGTAGGTACTTTTCCAAGAAGCTAGCTAGGTGACATTGTATAGATAAGATATAGATAAATAGTTAGGTAGATAGATTTGGAAGGTCAATGCGGAGCGATGTTGGATGATGTGGTGTAATGATTTGACGGATTTCATAATGTTAGTGGTAGAGAAGGACACATACCTTTGTGAAGATCATACTTGGCATCCATTCCATGGAGTGTAGTCTTCCGAGTTTCGTAGATGGGCCGATGCCTTTCGGAGCAGGAGGAATTCGATCGCTCTTCAGGGTTTTACTAAGTTTATGTGCTGTCTACCCCGCGTACCCAAACGATAACGATCCGGCAAGACTGGAAACAGATTCACCAGGCGACCACCGAAGTTAAAGCCAACAATATGAAATGGCTTCGTTATTCTAACATCTAACATAACAGATGAGACAGAGAAAAAAAGTAAAAAACTTCGCCGTTTGCTGCAATCCAACTTATAGACGATTCCATTCGGACTCCAGACAGTCAAAAAAATGTAAGGGACACTCTCGAGCAACACTTCTGAAAGAAAATGCACAAAGGCGAAGAATTCTAGAACCTAATTGCTTCTCTGGTTTGGAATGGTGGCGATGCGCGCCGAAGCCTTTATTCCTATTCCTATAGTCTGTCTCAACAAGAACAAGTTCGTGCAACGCTGATTTTCTTTAAATCGACAAAGATGTACATTACCTACACCTATACAAAGTCGAGTACGGGCCACCTAGCTATACTCCAATAACACCTTTCATTTCCGTACCAAGACCAATAGGTTAGGTTAGGTTTTTGGGCTGACGAGGAGTACCCCGTGCCACACTCAGGTCAATATACTGACCCATTGTGATGCCCATAGGGTTAAGAGGTTGTCCCTTATACCCATTATAACCCTGAACTCAAACTACTTACTGCTACATACCAACCATTCTGATGATTTGACGAAGTTCATTATCTTGTCTATTGCTGTAAAACCCGTCTAGGTCTTTGAAGAAGTGACTCCTTTGAAATTTATACCTGGACAGTGTCTTAGGAAGTGGGTTGCGTAATCAAGAGCTCCCTCATCAGCGCAGCTTCCATAAAGTTTTTTTCCGTTAAGTCCATTTTCTTCATGTGGTACCGCAGAGTATTGTGCCCCGTTATGATTCCTATGAGGGTGGACAGGGATTTCCTATCCTTCCGTATTATTCTCTCGGTTCTAGTTTCGTTGAAGCCTTCTTGTGGTTTTACAAATATTCAAGGTGGCCCATCTTGCGTTCGCCACAGCTTGTTCTGAAACAGCTGTCGAACCTTTTCTTGCTAATTCATCTGCTTTTTCGTTGCCTGTAATGCCTTCATGTCCCTGAACCCAGCATAGCGATACCTTGTGCCATGTACTAAGAGCCTTGAGTTCTTCTCGACAACTCTTCACAAGGTTCGATTCTATTTCTGGTGCAATTGCGGCTTTTATTGCTGCCATGGTTGTCGATATATAGAAGGTAATACCTCCAGGTGGTATTACCCTTACCACAAACTCACGAGCTACTGTTGTCACTACCAGAACGTCTGCTTGAAAGACTCTACTACGGTCGGGGTGGCGTATCGATTTTGAAATTCGGAAAAGACACTTGACCCTATCCCAGTGTCCATTTTAGATTCGTCTGTAAATACGGCTATGGTTTGCCAAAAGGTCAATAAGAGACAGCCACGAGCCGCCATCTATATCGATGGTGGAATCATCCATAATGGATGTAAAATTTCGACCACGAGCAAGTCAACGCATCCTTAACGAGCTGGTTTGTAAAAAGGTAACGCCACCTGACGGAATTCCGGCCAAAGTACTCAAGAACTATGTAAGCTCTTCAAGATGTTGTACTAACAGACGTTCTTGCTGGTAAATGCTTGCCGTAAATCGAACGTCCCTTTGCTTTGTTTTCTGTGCCATCGAAGGCCAATAAAAGTCGTACTCAAATATCGACAAGGTGGCACAAAAGTTGTCACCCGATGTTCTTTGGTTCTGCTTTTGGATTATATTTATCTCATGTCTTAAATTTTTGATGTGGAGGAAATGATTTGGGTTCGATTTGTGACATTTTTGATCACTCTTGCCAAAACTTCCGTTGATTGGTCCTCGCATTCTTGATGAATATTCTCTTCGAGGGATTCAAGAGTCTGAGGCTTATTGACAAAGATTCATGAGTTCAAAAACCCCACAAATAAGTGCGTGCAACTATTAAATCAGGCAATCTTGCCGGCCAGTGCAAATCGGCCCGCAAAATGTTGATTTTGGCCGAACAGCTAATGCAGTGTCTGCATTTGTAAGGGATCATCTTACAGTCTTTTACTAAAATTCTCTGTAAAGACCGCCGATTGGTGCACATAGCGTGGCACGTTATCCGGTCCGTGAGTCCTCTGCGACATCTTCAGCCACAGCTGCGATTTCTCAGCAGAACGGCTGCTCCGAGGCCGAGCAGACCTTCATACTCATACTCTTCTCGGCGAGCGAAATTTACGCTGCGCCAACACCACCGACGAATTATTCGCAAAAAAATCGAAACAAATATTTCGCGGATACGAGGACCTATCTATAGCGCTTCATGCCTTGTTGGCTCGTATTTGGTATCTGTTACTTACTTACTTTACTTATCGGTCTTCCGACCCGTGAAAAGTCCCTGAAGCCTTCCATTCTTTGCGATCTCGAGCATGCTGCTTCTAGTTATCCACGTCCTCCGCGATGGCTTGGTCTCTTAATCGGAGGTTCGGTCTTCCTTGTCGCATCGAACCTGGTTGCTGGGAATCGAAAATCCTCTGGAGTATTATTCTCTATTCGCTCGATGTCGCCGAGCCAATTTAGTCGACGTATTTTTGCTTTTTGGCCTAAATAGGTACATATCTTTGATGCAGCTCGTACAGTTCGCGGTTGTTTCTTCCTCGCCAGTCGCTGCCTCCTCGTACACAGGACCTAAAATACGTCAAAGAATTTGTTTTTGAAGGAACCCATGCCTGTATCAGCTTTCCCTTTCTGCACTCGGAACTGACAGGTTCTTCACTGGATCTCCACTCGTGAACTAGGGTGAACTCCTTAACTACCTCAAAATTGTTTCTATTAATAGTGACGTTTTGTTCTAGGCGGTGGACAGATGCTTGTTTGTTTGTTGATACCATACTTAGTCTTGTCCTCATTTACTTTAAGGCCAACGGATTTCGCTGATAGTGCCTTCCGTCTGCTCCAGTACAAGATTGAAAAAGTCCAATGATAGCGCGTTTGTTTTGTATCGGTTTACTTCACAAATCTCAAAGTAGAATTGGCATTTGCCGCCATTTGTAAAAATTATAACATCTTTCGATGAGGTAATGACTTTTGCGCCATAACGCAAAAGTGGCAGTCAATATGGATAGTTCAATGACGTTATTCTAATAGAGACCTGTTGAGCTATATACCCCTCTTATGGTCGCATCTAATCGGTCAACATGGCGAATCCGGATCCGTAACTTAAGCTTATCAACGGCTTCTGATCAAGTCTGGCATAGAACAGTCCTAAAATAAATAAAATAAATAAATAGGTGCCGCAACAGGCGGGTGACACCCAAGGCCTAGCTTCTCGCAACCACTTGTTTTGTGTGAGCTTCTGTTTTTGGGACGAATGGAAGGGACCTACAATTTAATGCCGAGTCCGAACGGCTGAATTGAGAAGCTTTTTCATGACAGTCATACTCTCGGATGTTTGTCAGACGTCAGACGTTTGTCATCGCGAGAGGTGGCGCAGTAGAAAACATTTTAAGGTGTAATTTGTGTTTTTCCGGGGATCGAACCTGGGATCCCTCGCACAGTAGTCCAGCACACTAATCACTGTGCTACTGCGCCCACAACGGTCCTAAGCCCTACAAAATATCCTTATTTGTAATAGATTGTCATAACAAATCTGCGAGTGGAGGGGAAGCTCTCTTCTAGGCAGATCAATAAAAGTTGTTATAGGTAGATGGCCTTTCACCATAAATGACGTACCCCAAGGACGTACACTTTTCGCAGCTCTATTTCTTTCCATATCAAGGATCTGGTTGGGTCGACAGTATTTATAGCTTTGCTGATGGCAGCACTCTTACTCTTATATCTTTCTTCCCGAACAGTGTGCTTGCGAATGCTCTCAATCTCAACGCATCTAAGAGCTTATCATTGATAGTATCACATTAAACTTGGCTAAGGAACAACCCGCAATTGATACTGAGAAGTCAAACATTCAAACATCTTTTGATAAAAGCTCATATATCGGAATGCCACTCCAAAGCTTTTAAAATTTATCAATTGAAATATTTACTCAACACATGCGATATAAACCGGAAGGACCGATTTCCGATTGCCACTATATAGATACTTAAAATCTCCTTCAATGTTACCTTAGTTCAGCACAAAGCAAAACACCACCCTTGAGTCGATATCTCTGCCTATGACTGTAATTTTTATCTCAACTTTTCTAGAACATTTCATTTCAATACATTGTGTAACTATTTTTCTAACAATTTTCTTGGAAATCCCATAGGTACTGTTGCGAAAAAAAAATCACAGATCTGCCCGTCCCACGATTCAATGTTCAAACAAAAATTGTTCAAGCTTCTCCTATTTCCGTCGTTATCAATTATTGTTTCTAAATTATCACAAAAACGTAGAGAGATAAGAGTCTGAATCTAAAAAAAAAAAAAATTATTAAATAAATAGAAGACAGAAACGTGTGCTCACACAGATAATACCATTTGCAACAAAGTGACTAGATAATTATGGTCTACAAATGGATAGGTACATTTGATTTTCAAAAATCATTATTATAACCCCAAAAATTGGCCACTGCATCATAACAGATACGCGCAGATTAGGTGTAGATACATGCATTCAAATTTGTCAAATTCAAATTGTTTCTGAATTTTATCGTCTCAATTTAAAAATAAATAATGCGTTGCGCAGCAGCAAATAAATCTCAACTTAGTCAGAAATGATTTACTGTGAATGTATCTTTCAGATATAAAAATAATAATCATGTGAAAACAAAACAACCAATCTAAAGCTGGAAGCTAAAGCTAAAGTTTGCAAATGACATTGACGGCAGCGACGACAACCGGTAGCAACCGGTGGTGGTGCGGTGGTTTCGACTATATTATGATGATGACGACGACGGATACTAGCCGTACACGCCTGACTGTTGTGACGATAAAAAAAAAATAAATAATAATAAAAATTACGCGGATAAAAAGCAATTCAACTCAAATTATGAGCAAATAAGTAATTTTTCAACTAAGCAGTGCTGGGCGGTAGCCATAGGTACACCATAGATACGACTTCACAGTTTCAATAAGGTGAATGCATATAATTAGGTAAGTTCTTTTTTTTTTTTTTGTGAACAATGTTGCACAGAGACTTATCCGGATTCCGGTTGCAAAAGTAGCCGGCTGGAAGGTTTGAATACTATTTGGATGTCGATGGCGCACATGTGGCCACTGGCCAACTGTAGGTATTCGTATGTGTGTGCAAGTGAATGTCACTGTGACAGCTTTATTTGTGGCAGGTTTAATTGGTTGCTCATATTTCAGCACGCTGCTAGTTGTGGGAGTTATTTTATATCCTATTTGCTAGAGGAGAAATAAATTAAACTCATTAGGGATGAATAGCTGACGAGAATTAATGAATGAATGAATATCAAGAGAATGTCAGTTGACATTATAATTCTGACATAGCCTGGCAGCCATTTAGTAGATGATCATAGTATGCACATATGTGTCTTGCAGGAAAAGAGCTCTTTTTTACCGTCTACCCAAATACGGATCGTTCTTATTTGTTTCTCTTAGATATCGTCGAACACGAAAGGAAAAATCATTTAAGAAATTGTATACTACTGATAATGGCAACAAGATGAATTGATACATCAGTTTGCTAAATTGTTGATATTGTATAAGAGAACACAGAAAACCAATGCATTTCTATTTTTAGTTACGTATACATAACTAATTGTCTCGGTACTTCACTTATAGTGAAGCATATAATTTTATAAAACTGGCGCCCAATGCAAGGTCGCCTCCTAATAGCTCGCAAAAGGAGTTACATATATCAGAGTAATGTAATATCTAGGTGTCATTACATTTTTAGGCTCCAACACTTGATGGCGTTGTCTAAAAATTCCCATTATTAAAAAATGTTGTTCATTATCTATACATGTAATAAAACTGTAGGAATTTGTTTGGCCGTTAAAAACTCGAAAACTACTGGACACATTTCGATGAAACTTTTTCTAAAATGTTCCTTAAGACTGTGAGAATGCTATAGGCTATGTTGTTTATAGCCACGTCCTTAGGAACTGGTTTTACCCAGAATGTATTTTTTTAAGTGAAAATACACATATACATACTTTGCTACAAATGGATGTTTATACTTTTGCGATCGTGCGACAGGACAAAAAAAAACAAAACAAGACTAGCATACGTATACTACACATTCGAAGGGCTCAGTAGTTCCAGACCAGAGGATAAACTTTAAAAACAGATTGTTTAATTTTGTATTTGTTTGCTTTTTAGTGCAGAACTTATAAAAGCGTTGCATTAGTTTTTTAAACTATTATTTTATTAATATTAGTGTATAGGTTAGGTTAGGTTAGTTAGGTTAGGTTACATTCAGGGTTATGAGGAGAACCTCACAAAACACTAGGAACTTACTTACTGGTCCCATCGCAATCCCTGGGAGAACCATCTTTTAAAAAAGAAGGAAAATCGCAACCGCTATCGATGAACTCAGACATTGGTAAATGGGTCCGTGCTTGTTCTGCCTACCAGCAAAGAAAAATCCACAGGCATACCTCACTAACACTTGGAAAGTTTCCCAGCCGCTGAAAGGTTCGACCACGTTCACATGGATATTGTGGGTCAACTGCCCAGTTGCTCTGGTTTCAGCTACCTCGTCACTTGCATCGACCGTGCAACACGCTGGCCAGTTGCAATATCCGTCCAAGACATCTGTTTACTTTCCAGGCGGTCATCACCCCGCACACCTATTTTGGAAGAACTAATTGTTTAACTCTTTACTGACCTACTCAATATTACTCATTTTTATCACACATTTCATTTCAATATAAAAAACCCAATACCTCATATTTCTGCTTAAAAAGCTTTTCCTTTACACATCAAAATTTGTTCACCTTTGGCACATTTCCACTAATTGTTTTCTCTATAGCGACACTATACGTTTCATTGTTTCTTCCGTATCAGCATTATAAGTTAATTGTTTATTTCTGTTTATGTAAGCTATTTGTTAGTATATAAGGAAACCAATTAATAAAAGCAGACATTCAGTACCAGTAATCGTACCATCGCATTTTGACTACAATTCAAGACTGCCCCCCACCCCCAGAGATCAATACGAGAAAAAGAAAAGACGATCACCATTTCAACTGGGCATTCTGGTTCATGCACTAGAACTGTCCAACTGTTGTCAAGGTTAATGCACCTTGGGCGACATTACGATACAAGATCGTTCAACATCACTGCAGCAACAGTCGCCGACACCTTTTTCCAGCACTGGGTTGCGCGTTTTGGCTGCCCACTCCGCCTGACTACGGACCAGGGCAGACAGTTCGAGTGCGCACTGTTTCAGAGGTTTTCGGCTTCTCGGATGTCACCGTATTCATACTACCGCCTACCACCTATACAGACAAATGGGATAGTCGAGCGATATCATAGCAACACGGTGCGTACATTGAAGACCAGCACTAACCACTCACTTACCCGAGAACTGGCTTCAGGCACTGCCAGCCGTGCTGCTATAGGACTCCGTTCAATGGTGAACGAGTCAGGTACGTCACCCGCGCAATTGGCTTATGGTGCCGAACTCTGACTCCCAGGAGACTTTTTGGAGGAACCTAACGATATTCAAGAGCCCATTGCCTTTGTTCAAGAGCTGAGGCAGGCACTTCAGCGAACATCGCCTACTTTCGCCACACGACAGACGAAGGCACTTTTTGTACCTAAGGATCTCGGTACTGCCTCACATGTGTATGTGTGTACCGACAGTAGCCATCGACCGTTGCAGCCTGCTTACACCGGACCATATACAGTCCTCGATCGTCGGCCACTAGCTTACAATCTGGCCATGCCGAGTAAGGAAGCATATGTTTCTCTTCAACGCTTGAAACGAGCTTATCAAATTTCGGACCAACAACCATCAACGCCGTCTCCGACTGTACCGGTGCCGCAAATAAGCATAAGTAAGATGGCCAGATGGCAACCTACTGACTTTCCCCAAAGCATTTTATTTCCCTACAGAATTTAAATATCTTCGCTTGGTCGATAAGCCCTATCTCTTTTATGTTGTTAAAGAAGTAATTTTCGAAAACGTTGACATTCACACAGTATGTGTGTGATGTCTTCCTCGACACATATATCATTGCAGAATCTACACAGATCTGTGTCTGAAAGTCCTAGTCTTTTGGCATGCTTTCTAAGAAGACAGTGGCCAGACTGGATACCTATTGATGTTCTCAGATTTGCCCTGCTAAGTTTAAGAATTTCTCTAGTCCTAGGACACGCGGTGGCCGGTAATGTTGGTCCATATCTTCGGGCTGCTTGTTTTTGTATACTACTTTTCCCTTGAAGGTACTCAATGGTGGGTTGACGTCAACTTGTTGATTTCTCGTCCTTTCCCCGCCCTTTTTTGCCTATTCGTAGGCGAGTTCGTTTCCTTCTATGTTGCAGTGACCTAGGACCCAGCATAAGCTGACTTGGTTGGTTACACATAATGTCTTAAGTATTATGCCTTCGATCCTTTATTCGCAGCAACTAAGATCACAGCAGAGTATAGCTATATATTTTATATTTAAGACTGTGAATTGCCAGTTCAGTCAGTTGGCCATTTTCTCAGTTACAAATAAAATTTTGAAACAAAACAAAACCGATTGAAGTGCATTCAATAGAGTTCAATGTACCAAAGGGTAACCATAACGCTGTATAATAAAACAACAAACCCCCACTTGTAACGAATATGAATCAATTTTTTGGGGGAGAGATAGATGACAGTATCTCTAGTGGTGTTGGTGAAGGAAAGAAGGAAGAAACGTTAGGTAGCCATATCAGATTCGACATCCCTATATCAGAAGGTAAAAGGGACAACCAGCTAAAATCACCGAAATTCCTCACGCTTTAAAGAAGACAAGCAAATAGCCATCTCTCCTCCTTCAACCAATCAACCCCACTGAACCCTTTCACACCTAAATCTACCCTTAGGACGGCAGGTTACAGGTCTATCAGCCCATTCGGGCAGAGATATGAAAGGGGTGTCCAGATCCTATGTAGCGGTAGGCCTGCTAGCATTATCCTGGTTCTAGCTCTCGGGATGGGGTGGGATCTTGCTACTAGAAAATGGACGGCGTTACCTTATTTCAGGCCTGGAAGAAAATAGCTAACAAAAAAAAATGTCGGAGATGTTATCCGAACAACAAACGAATTTATGTTAGACCCGAGTTTGTTCAATTATTATCCCTTGCGTCGTACGATGGAGAGCATAGTTGTTGGTGCCTCCGGAGTATATTCTAAACCCTCCCGTTGTATGCTGCAAAGAAGATTAACATTCTACCAGCAATACACCATTGTTACTACTCTACTCCATTCTCTGTAGTAACCCCTATTTCGAAGAGAGAGGTCACTGACCCCTCTTAATTTACTTACTGCAGGTTACCTCTAGCCACATCACATCCAAAAGAAAAACCAATTTAGCACTGCATGCTAACCCTATATAATGTCGGATAGGTAAAAACTTCACTTCGGATACCAACTTTCATCTTCAATGCGAACTTCCAAATCACTGTAAATTAACGCAAAAACTTCCCAGAAATCATTCGGTCAATAAATAATGATAACAACGCTATTTGTAAATTCATACGGGATAACAAAATTTATTGAAATCTAATCTAATAATAATTATTAATCTAAATGTAATTATCCATTGAATATTTTGGATTAAACGAACTTTTCAAACAAAAATATTCATTATTCTTGAGAAAAAAAAACAAATATGCTTAACCAAACTAAAACTAAAACAATCTAAAGGTGGCTGTGTATAGATCGGATCGATAGCCACAAAAGGGGAAAAAAATTAGATATACAATACAAATACTAGATCCGAGCTGACACAAAATAAATCAAAAAAAAAATTCCTAAATGTGTGTTGTGTATGTATATGCAACTTGTGTAAAGACTTTATCCAATTATTTATTTTTGTGTAGCATCATATTCTAATTCAAGTTAATTTTTTTTTTCTTTTATTTCGTATTTATGCCTAATGTTATTTACTGTGTACCGATCTTTCGTCAACTTTTATTTTTGTATATAGCTATTATTATGTTTTATCTGTTCGTTCGAATTAAAAAAAATTTAGTGCAAGTATAAAACCACTTACCAAACGATATTTGAAACAAACGAAGATCCCCGTCGATTCTGTGCACAGCATCCCTTGGGTTCTCTCCGAACAACGTATTATTGTGGATACCTGTTTGCTGGAAAAAGTATTGTTACCCGGATTTTTAATTTGAACGATTTGAACACTTATTTTATGCTTCTACTCTTTTTTTTTTTTTCTTTTTTTTTATGTACACGTTATTGGCAATTTTCGTATTGTAATTAATATCATGCTAACAAAATAATATCTACCTATCCTTATGTTGCTTGACCGAAATGCAAGACCGAAAATTAAAACAAAACACACACACACAAAATATGATGATAGCTATGTTGCGGCTGTTGAATAAACATGCTGTGGAGGTATGCCTATAGCGATGGTGAAGATCGTATACATCCTATGTTGTCAGCTTCGATGTTGCGATGAGAATTGTGCTCTCTTGGGTGGTAAACTTTTCTCTTCGAGTGAATCACTGGTCGATGTCCTCTTGATGGTGAATAATCATCATAATAATCGGAGGTTGGTGGAATGGTCAGGTGCTCTTCTGGTTGGTGGCGTCAGGTGCATGCGATGAAATGACGATTCTGATGTTGTTCAGGCTGTGGTGGTCGGGGACGTGAGGTGGAAATCCGCTTATTCGGCGTGGTGAAAACTGTGCCGCTGCTTCTAATGATGGTGTATATTGATCAGGGAAGTGAGGTAGGTGCCGTTCTTCTAGCATGCACTCTTTCGGCTTGTATTTGATACAGCTTCGGTATTATATATCAATTGATAAAGACCATATTATGTCATGCCTATGCAGGATTGCGATTTGATGCGTGACGTCACAATCGTGCCTTTTGTTGGGCTATACATATATCGTGCAATTTTGTTAGCCGATGGGGAACTTGCGGGGATTAATATCACTATATTATGGTCTATATAAATTCTTATAGGAATTTCTTCTGCACGTGATAGTCTGTACGGCAGGTTTATTTCACTTTGGCACTTTATTAAGTAAAATTTTTTTGTTACTTGTCTACGCACTTTTTTTTTTGTTTTTGCACAGTTTTTTTTTCTTTTAACTACGTATAATGCAAATTCGTTATGTGCCACGTACAAAATTATAATTTAAAATTAGTGTCTGCAAGCAAAACTACTACAATAGTCTGTTACGGCGACTGTACTGTAATATAATTGCGTTACCGAATTTTACTCGCTTAATCTCCCGAATCCGACGCCTTCTAGGCCACCACCAAAACCAAAACTGACGCTCGATTGTTCCTTTGGCGTACAAGTCAGCTCGGGATGTCATTTAGTCATAGCTTGGTCTCACGCCACCGTTCCAAAGGTCTTTAAGAATACCGAAATTTGATGTACCAACCATGGACATAATGTACAAGCAGGGTGGTGTGACTTACTTCTCGCATATTCTATTCGGGTGAGTATGTAATAGCCTGTAACAGGAGGTAGAAAAACACCAGTTTCTGCTCCTCGTTGATCTCTCGCATTCTCATATGTACGTCTTGAGAACTCTTCTTCCTATAGGCCACACCTCCACAATGCACTTCAACAACTAAGAAATGGTTTGTGTATTGAACAGGACAAACTAAAAATACTGGGATTTGTGTCAATGATAGGTAGCTTGATAGTATTGGTAGCGGTGTGGAAATTTTGGAGTGAGTAAAAAAAAACAATTATAATAAAAGACAAATCTATTTGTTTTGCTTAAAATGAGGGTTTTCCTACAAAACTTATCACATTTACAAGGGTAAACGAATAAATGGGATAAGAAAGAAAACCTGAAATAAAATATAAGTAGATAGCGATTCGGATTTTATGTCTCATGCTCAGGCTGAGCTAGCCAATACTTGAATACCATTCGGAACTGTTTTCAGTAAAGCAAATCACCAGTTATCAGACAATGCCCGTACGTATATCTAATGATTAGCGTTTCAGGTCCTTGGAATGGGTGACTGTTTTATTACCTTTGGCATCTTCCACTTCATAAAGGTTGTTACCAATTATCTTAATGACCTTGACTTTGACGAATTTTGGGCAAAGTTTCGCATTAATATGTTTAGAAGCGTCGCTCAAAATGAAGTTTCGCTTGTAAATTTCCTCACCTACCTGGTATAAAATAGTTCTACTTCGGGTATTATAAACTTTTTCATATAATTCATGTGCCTGCGAAAGAGAAGTTTTAAGATACGAGTGAAGTATGTTCATTTTTGCTGGCTTCGGGATCCAATCTAACTCTGATTGGTTCAAACTATTGAGCTCTTTTAAAACTTTATAGTCATCCCCATGCTCAATCATGCGTTGCCCGAACAGAGCTTCGTACGGCGACATTCCGATAGCTGAATGAAACGTTGTACGCAAGGCAGAAGCAATAGAAGGAAGGTTTAAATCCCAATTAGTTTGCCTAGGGTCTATGTAAGATCGTATAGCCGCCAAAATAGATCTGTTGACTCGCTCGCTGGCGTTAGCCTGTGGTGAGTATACTGCTGTTCTGTAATGCTTAATGCCAAAAGCTTTGATCATATCCGAAAATTCCCGACTGATAAATTGTTTGCCATTGTCGGAGAGTATACTTTCCGGAACGCCAAATATGAAAAAGATATCATCCCGAAGAAATTTTACGATTGTCTCTGAAGTAGCTCTTTTAAGCGCTTTAATAAAGACGAATTTTGTTAGTTGATCCAGGACAATTGCAATCTGGGTGTTACCAATCTTAGACCGGGGATAGGGCCCCAGAAAGTCTATATATATGTGTTGAAATGGTCGGTCAACAATGAAACCTTTACCCATTTCGGCCCTTAGGATGGTGTTAGGTGCTTTGGTGGTCTTACAAATATCGCATTTGCTAATAAAAGCTTTCACTTGGGTGGCCATATTTGGCCAGAAACATTGCTGACGAAGCCTATAAAGGGTTTTTGTAATACCGCCATGCGAAGCTCTAGGTGGACAATGAGCCAGACAGATCAGTCGTTCGGTCAGCGCTGTTGGAATCCACAATTTCCAAACCAAGTCGTCTTGGATTGGGTTACCTGTGCAGTGTTTGACCTTCTTGTACACGAAATTGTTCGAGACACGAAGGTCAGGCAGCTGATTTTTATTCTTTCCGACATGCTCAATGATCTTTAGGTACTCATCCGACTTAAAGCTCGGGTCACCAAGATCAATATGAAGGACATCGGAGGGATCCTTTGATAGTGAACACCCAAGGTCCAAAGCGTCCACATCATGCACTCGTGAAAGTGCATCAGGTACAACGTTAAGTGTACCTTTACGGTGTTCGATATCAAAGGTGAATCCCTGCAGTTTTAAACTCCAACGCGCTAACCTACCAGTCGGATCTTTGAGACTCATCAACCACTTTAAGCTCGCGTGGTCAGTAATTATTTTAAATTTATGCCCCTCTATGTAAGGCCTGAATTTTTGTATCCCTTTTACAGCCGCCAAGCACTCACGCTCAGTAACAGTATAGTTCTGTTGAGCGGCATTGAGTTTCAGTGAATAAAAGTATATTGGGTGCTCAACCCCGCTCTCGTCTTCCTGGCAAAGAACACAACCGATGCCTGTTGCCGATGCATCGCAGAGTATTATAAACTCTTTGTTGAAATCAGGGTTTATTAGAACGGGGGCTGATGTCAACTTCGATTTAATAATATTAAAAGACTCAATAGCTTTCTCGTTAAAGCTGAATTTAACTCCTTTCTTTAAACAATCTGATATAGGGGTAGCGAGGGATGAAAAGTCTTGAACAAATCTCCGGTACCACCCAGCCATTCCAAGAAATCTTCTTACTTGGCGTGGGGTTTTCGGTATAGGAAACTTGTCAATTGCAGCAATTTTTGCCGGATCTGCTTTAAGACATCCCTCACCTACAATGAATCCCAAATACTGGAGCTCCTTATAACAAAATTTGGACTTCTCAACATTTATTGTTAAGCCCGCATCTGACAATCTTTTCGCCACGATGTTTAAGATTCGGATATGCTCATCAAAAGTCCGCGATATGATCAGCAGATCATCCAGGTAAACGAAAACTTGGTCTTTCAATTCATGGGGAACCACCTTATCCATTAGCCTGCACATACGCTGTGGCGCATTGCACAGGCCAAATGGCATCACCCTGAAGTGGTACAATGGTCTACCGGGGACGGTAAAAGCAGTCTTCTCCCTTGATCTTTGCTCCAGCGGTATCTGCCAGAAGGCGTCTTTCAGATCCACACCGGAAATATAGTGTGTATCTGAAAGTCGCCCAAGCAGCCCCTCTATATGCGGAAGTGGGTAAGCATCCTTTTTGGTAACTTGGTTCACTTTCCGAGAGTCTAGGCACAGGCGATTTTTTCCCGGTTTTCGCACGAGCACGACTGGCGAGCTCCATGCACTAGAACTTTCTTCAATGATCCCCATACCAAGCATGCGATCCAATTCCGCATACATGAGAGTTTGTACCGCCGGAGATACGGGATAATGACGCTGTTTTATTGGCGCCGCGTCCCCAGTATCGATTGTATGTTCCTCCAATCCTGTCTTTCCTAGTCCCATGGTGGTAAATGAGGGAAATAGACTAATTGTTTCTTTGAGTTTCCTGGACTCTTCCGCCGACAACACACGGGCATTCGAAAGGATATCCGAATTCGAAGGTTCTGGTCTAAATGTTATATCAGCTATTATTTCGGGGGCTATTTGAAATTTCTTCCAAAAATCTACGCCAAGATACAACTGCTGCGTAAGTGTTGGTACCAGAAACAGATCAATATTTTCGGTTTGATTTTTGAAAGATACTTTGGCCGTGATCGTTCCAACTATGGCCTGTCTTTCACCCCCAGCAGTTGTAACCGTAGACGAAAAGGTTTTGTATGAAATATTGTTGTCTCGCAGGTATTCCAGTACTCCATTGCCAAGACAGCTTATACAAGCGCCGCTGTCGAGTAGGCCAAGCCAATTCCTCTCGAATATCTTAACAGATACAAAAGGACGAGGATCATCTGACGCACAAGTCAAAGTAGTTGCCGCAATTGAGCGATAGAGCATTTTCTTTCCTTGGAATCGCTTTCGAAGTTTGACTGTCTTTTGTGATGGAGGACGACTAGCAAAAATCCTCTTCCTAGCATTATAATAATCAATCTGACGCTCATGCAAAGATTTTCTAGGCTCTACCCGCAAAGTGTTGGCGGGTTTTGGATCTGGAATTTGTAAATCTGGGGGTCGTCTAAGTAGGGTAATTTGTGGTGTGCTTTCATTTAAATTATTTACATATCCGGGTTCACCCGATCTGAGCAATTCTCCCCGGTTTGAGGATTGCTCCTTGAGAGGTTTCCCGAACAGTTGACACAGTTGGGTGTTGTAGTGTTTTCGCGGCCACATTTGAAGCAAAATAGCAGACGTCGCGGATCAGGACAATCATAAAATGTATGGCCGGTAACCTTGCAGTTCCAACATGTAAGTCTGGTTGCTTCTCGGCGGCGAAAAGCTAATGCATCAACTTGAGCATGCGTGGAAGACGATGGCAGCTCCTCGGGAGTTTCCAGCTCGCTAATGTTGCGACGAAATGGCGCAAGAGGAGTCTGTTGAAACCTAACTCGCTGTGGCTCATGCCCATTGAGATATTTTTCAATCGTTCTGCACACATATACCATTTCGGGTATACTGTGAGTACTAAAGGTTATAAGTAGCTCTCCGATTCTTCGTCGAACGTTCTGTTTTATAAGTTCGATTATTTCCCTATTGGGCTTAGGAATGCGTAATTTTGAGTTCAACTGAATGAGGTCAGAGTAGAAATCATCAAAACTTTCATTGGGTAATTGCTTGCGATCAGCCATTTTCCTTGAGAGTTCAGAGTCGGTTTCCAGGCTGCGATATTGTTCGACTAGCGCAAGACGAAGTGTAGACCAAGTAGCGGATGGGTTGCTTTTCAAAAACATCCAAAACCAAACTTCAACTTGGCCGCAAACAAAATGGTGAAAGTTGAGAACAATATCGTTCCAACTGACATTATAACTCTCTTTAACTCTTTCTAGTCTAAACAAAAAATCATCGACAGACATCTTTTTGTTGTCAAATTGAATTCCCCATTTATGGTAGTTGGGAAATCTACCTGATGCATTAGATGAAGAGGGAGAATGCATATTACCTTCTTGTCGAGGAGTTGGATCATTAAGGTTCAAATTACCTAACTGAGACAGAAAGTTGTCTACGTTTGAGCTACGTGCCATATTCACTGGATGAATCATTGGCTCAATAGACACATTTTCGCCCCGAGGAGGAATCGCAGTCGCTGATCCACCTACATTTACTGAGCGTCTGTTAATGACACACTCGACAGCGGGTGTCGGTGCATTCGATAATCCTGAACCCATCGGAACTTGCGAAGGAGGTGTCGGTGCTATATTATAGAGTGTTTCTCTTACTATAGCCGTAACTTCTTGTTGAAGAGTAACCCGATGTTTCTCGAGCTCTTCTCGAATAAACCGTAAGTCATTGGTGCGCTGCAATCCAACGGAAGCCGTGACCACTTCTTGAACATAATGTTCGAACTGTTCTCCGTCGCTGGAACCTGTGTTTGAAACATTTAAATTTGCGCGACTAGTATTGGCCTGTGGTTCCTGAGGAACTTGCATTTCGACTATGTCTGGTGCCATAATATTGTCGTTAGCAGAAGTGTTTGCTCTATCATTATCACCAGCAGATCCAACATTATTGTTGGAACCGGGGGGCCTAATCACAATGCTAGAACCAGATGGTCCTGCTGTATTATTGGAACAAGCTGCTCCAACATTAGAAATTGAAATATCAGCTTCAGCTGCATTACTGGCATTGACAGACATATTACTGGTTACAGAATGTCTTCTATTACTCGTACGTAGATTATAAGAGCTGAATTTTTTTATGGGACGACCTCGCCCAGACATCTTAAATAAAGTGTAGAGTTTGCCACAAAAGAAAATATATAATATATTATAGTGACTTCAAAATTATTTGGTTGGGTATTGTATAAACTATATATATACAACAGATACAGTAACAAAAAAAAACTTTAAACCTCTTTGCAAACCAAATCTGGGTTAATTAAATACGTTTTCAAAACTAACAATATAGATATCTTTGGATGTGTTTAGTGAACTAAGGGATGGTAACCTACAGCAGCAAAAAAAAAATAGTAAAAAATGCGGTAGCTTTATCAAATAAAGAGAACCACAAAAACATAAATTGTAAAAAAAAAAAAAACACAAATACGCGTTTGATACATAAGTTCCATATACAGTACTATGACAGATACATCAGATAGCTTCGTATGTAGAATTAATATTAATTAAATTAGTGTCAAATAGGACAACGATGCGACAGACGTAAGTCAGCTAATCATTCCTAACTTACCGGTCAACGCTGTCGAATTCATTCACTAAATCTCGAAGCTATTAATGATTTTTATGTTGCAAAAGTCAAATTCATTGAAGAATTACAATCATTAATTATGTACTCTTATTTATAGACATAAAATCTAGTGGTCTAAATAGACCGACATAAGGATATTCAGCAAACAGACGTAGATCAGATAATTAACAACCGATCTACCGGACAGAAATTCTTACGATTCAACCTACTTAAATCCGAATGTCTAATCAAATTCCTGCGTATAGCGTCATAGGCAACAGTCTAATCTGTGAGAATAAAATACTCAGATTCCGGTCCTAGATACATGACAAAAGAAATTTTGAAAACGAATCTCGTAATCTCTAATCGTAGCAACAGACGTAAGCCTGACAAGAAAGTCCTTACTTACCGGACAACGATCAAAAGACTTAAGATTCTGGTGAAAAATTAAGTACTACTAATGACTTTGACTCAAATCGGAATACGTTCCAATTCGGGCATTGGTATGGAATGTTAATGTATGAATCAAACCGTATTCTGCTTCGCTAGGAGCGTAAATAATTGAACTAATCGGCCCCACGTTGGGCGCCACCTGTAACGAATATGAATCAATTTTTTGGGGGAGAGATAGATGACAGTATCTCTAGTGGTGTTGGTGAAGGAAAGAAGGAAGAAACGTTAGGTAGCCATATCAGATTCGACATCCCTATATCAGAAGGTAAAAGGGACAACCAGCTAAAATCACCGAAATTCCTCACGCTTTAAAGAAGACAAGCAAATAGCCATCTCTCCTCCTTCAACCAATCAACCCCACTGAACCCTTTCACACCTAAATCTACCCTTAGGACGGCAGGTTACAGGTCTATCAGCCCATTCGGGCAGAGATATGAAAGGGGTGTCCAGATCCTATGTAGCGGTAGGCCTGCTAGCATTATCCTGGTTCTAGCTCTCGGGATGGGGTGGGATCTTGCTACTAGAAAATGGACGGCGTTACCTTATTTCAGGCCTGGAAGAAAATAGCTAACAAAAAAAAATGTCGGAGATGTTATCCGAACAACAAACGAATTTATGTTAGACCCGAGTTTGTTCAATTATTATCCCTTGCGTCGTACGATGGAGAGCATAGTTGTTGGTGCCTCCGGAGTATATTCTAAACCCTCCCGTTGTATGCTGCAAAGAAGATTAACATTCTACCAGCAATACACCATTGTTACTACTCTACTCCATTCTCTGTAGTAACCCCTATTTCGAAGAGAGAGGTCACTGACCCCTCTTAATTTACTTACTGCAGGTTACCTCTAGCCACATCACATCCAAAAGAAAAACCAATTTAGCACTGCATGCTAACCCTATATAATGTCGGATAGGTAAAAACTTCACTTCGGATACCAACTTTCATCTTCAATGCGAACTTCCAAATCACTGTAAATTAACGCAAAAACTTCCCAGAAATCATTCGGTCAATAAATAATGATAACAACGCTATTTGTAAATTCATACGGGATAACAAAATTTATTGAAATCTAATCTAATAATAATTATTAATCTAAATGTAATTATCCATTGAATATTTTGGATTAAACGAACTTTTCAAACAAAAATATTCATTATTCTTGAGAAAAAAAAACAAATATGCTTAACCAAACTAAAACTAAAACAATCTAAAGGTGGCTGTGTATAGATCGGATCGATAGCCACAAAAGGGGAAAAAAATTAGATATACAATACAAATACTAGATCCGAGCTGACACAAAATAAATCAAAAAAAAAATTCCTAAATGTGTGTTGTGTATGTATATGCAACTTGTGTAAAGACTTTATCCAATTATTTATTTTTGTGTAGCATCATATTCTAATTCAAGTTAATTTTTTTTTTCTTTTATTTCGTATTTATGCCTAATGTTATTTACTGTGTACCGATCTTTCGTCAACTTTTATTTTTGTATATAGCTATTATTATGTTTTATCTGTTCGTTCGAATTAAAAAAAATTTAGTGCAAGTATAAAACCACTTACCAAACGATATTTGAAACAAACGAAGATCCCCGTCGATTCTGTGCACAGCATCCCTTGGGTTCTCTCCGAACAACGTATTATTGTGGATACCTGTTTGCTGGAAAAAGTATTGTTACCCGGATTTTTAATTTGAACGATTTGAACACTTATTTTATGCTTCTACTCTTTTTTTTTTTTTCTTTTTTTTTATGTACACGTTATTGGCAATTTTCGTATTGTAATTAATATCATGCTAACAAAATAATATCTACCTATCCTTATGTTGCTTGACCGAAATGCAAGACCGAAAATTAAAACAAAACACACACACACAAAATATGATGATAGCTATGTTGCGGCTGTTGAATAAACATGCTGTGGAGGTATGCCTATAGCGATGGTGAAGATCGTATACATCCTATGTTGTCAGCTTCGATGTTGCGATGAGAATTGTGCTCTCTTGGGTGGTAAACTTTTCTCTTCGAGTGAATCACTGGTCGATGTCCTCTTGATGGTGAATAATCATCATAATAATCGGAGGTTGGTGGAATGGTCAGGTGCTCTTCTGGTTGGTGGCGTCAGGTGCATGCGATGAAATGACGATTCTGATGTTGTTCAGGCTGTGGTGGTCGGGGACGTGAGGTGGAAATCCGCTTATTCGGCGTGGTGAAAACTGTGCCGCTGCTTCTAATGATGGTGTATATTGATCAGGGAAGTGAGGTAGGTGCCGTTCTTCTAGCATGCACTCTTTCGGCTTGTATTTGATACAGCTTCGGTATTATATATCAATTGATAAAGACCATATTATGTCATGCCTATGCAGGATTGCGATTTGATGCGTGACGTCACAATCGTGCCTTTTGTTGGGCTATACATATATCGTGCAATTTTGTTAGCCGATGGGGAACTTGCGGGGATTAATATCACTATATTATGGTCTATATAAATTCTTATAGGAATTTCTTCTGCACGTGATAGTCTGTACGGCAGGTTTATTTCACTTTGGCACTTTATTAAGTAAAATTTTTTTGTTACTTGTCTACGCACTTTTTTTTTTGTTTTTGCACAGTTTTTTTTTCTTTTAACTACGTATAATGCAAATTCGTTATGTGCCACGTACAAAATTATAATTTAAAATTAGTGTCTGCAAGCAAAACTACTACAATAGTCTGTTACGGCGACTGTACTGTAATATAATTGCGTTACCGAATTTTACTCGCTTAATCTCCCGAATCCGACGCCTTCTAGGCCACCACCAAAACCAAAACTGACGCTCGATTGTTCCTTTGGCGTACAAGTCAGCTCGGGATGTCATTTAGTCATAGCTTGGTCTCACGCCACCGTTCCAAAGGTCTTTAAGAATACCGAAATTTGATGTACCAACCATGGACATAATGTACAAGCAGGGTGGTGTGACTTACTTCTCGCATATTCTATTCGGGTGAGTATGTAATAGCCTGTAACAGGAGGTAGAAAAACACCAGTTTCTGCTCCTCGTTGATCTCTCGCATTCTCATATGTACGTCTTGAGAACTCTTCTTCCTATAGGCCACACCTCCACAATGCACTTCAACAACTAAGAAATGGTTTGTGTATTGAACAGGACAAACTAAAAATACTGGGATTTGTGTCAATGATAGGTAGCTTGATAGTATTGGTAGCGGTGTGGAAATTTTGGAGTGAGTAAAAAAAAACAATTATAATAAAAGACAAATCTATTTGTTTTGCTTAAAATGAGGGTTTTCCTACACACTTCAGCCGCGCATTGTATTTCCCATAAATAACAATCAAAAGATTGTTTTAGAGTTCCCCTTCCGACACATTTCTTTAAATTATTTCAAATTATTTCCCGATTAATCTGCTCAAAATTCGAATTGAAGTGAATTAAATTTCATTTTTGAATGGACACTTGAGAGGGTGCTCTCAATTCGTAAGAATGTTGTGGTCAAATTGGAATCTGACAGACTTCCGTATCCGTACTGTAGTTGTCCTACTTCGTAAACGAAAAATAAAAACAATTTTCCATCTATAGTCTCTCACCGATTTTTTTTTTTTAAATTAAGGACATCTTTCTGCTGCGCAAAGACCTATTCTCCTGTTCCCATTCTCACATCGAAGACGAAGAGGAAGAACAAAAAATTCATCACAGTTCCTGTGGGAAATATTCGGATTAAGAAAACAGTTTAATTTTTTTTTTTTGTGGAAAATTCGATACCACACTCTGACGAACCCACATATATTTAACACCGAAAAAGAGGCACAGTGCAAACGTGAAGAAACCAAAACCAAACACACTCACACGATGAAGAGCCCAAATGAAAAGAAGGAAGTCAGGGATAAGGAAAGCAAAAAAAAGAAAAAAAACGCAGAACGAGGGTGAGAGAGCTAAAGAACCTTCTGTTTCTTCATCTTGAGAGCGTTTCCCTTCTGTGTTTTGAAAGGAATCTTCTCATCCTCTTGGTCTGACTCCCTGACTGATAGGCAGAGAAGGCAACCAAACAGGCGGAGGGGCTTTTTTGTTATCGTGGGAAATTTGTCTTTTTTACAATTTTATGTCTCACACACAAGGAAAGGGTCTTACTTGGGTTTTGTGTTTCTTTTTCATTTTTTTTTTTTTTTCTTTTTGTAGAGGACAAGAGGAATGGCAAGAATCAGAATCAACAAGGAGACAGAAATCGCAGCACATCTTCTCTATACCTACCTATGTGCGTGGCTTTGAACGCATATTGCTGATGCGTACGTACGAGTAGATGTGGTGCAACCTTGTCCAAAATCCGCTTAATTATCCTGCGAAATGTACGTTGCAGACCGAAATAGTCGGCGGCGGCGGCAGTGGACAGTCGAGACAAACAATTTAAAGTGGAACTGGAAATGCTTGTACAATATACATCAGCGCGGACAAAGAGGATGACGACGAGAGAGGTGGTGCCTCCCTCTGCCTATATGGGTCTGTTTGGAGCCTCTGATGTGGCTTTTAATGGGGGAGAATGATTTTATTATTGAGTGATTTATTGTGTGAGCGAAAACGGTTCGATTTCTCTTTCGGAGTATGCGTGATCTGATCGGTGGTTGCCTACACAGCAGTACCATATCAGTTCAGTTGAGTTGAGTTGAATCTCTCGCATTCCCCATGTTTGACTGATGCTGTTGATATG
Source organism: Cheilosia soror (assembly GCA_949372485.1). Classification (NCBI taxonomy): domain Eukaryota; kingdom Metazoa; phylum Arthropoda; class Insecta; order Diptera; family Syrphidae; genus Cheilosia; species Cheilosia soror. The sequence continues at coordinate 30,210,677 of OX443561.1, read as the reverse complement.
TTGACTGGATGGTCTTATTTCAACACGATATGCTGCTTGTTGTAGTGGACCACCGTAGAATGTGAATCGAAGAAGGGTGGACGAGGGATTCCGAGGATAATTAAATTAATGATGTTGACTTGTCTGAGGGTAGACTATACGATCGATGGGCAGAAGAGATGCTGAATCAGACAGCTACCAGACTTACAAATTCTTCTTCAAGCCATCATCAGTATTGATCGAGTGGAATCTAAGGGGGTGCATGGCGGCAATCCACAACTAAAGTAAGATTTACGTTTCATAATAAAGTGAATCATGTGAAGCTCAGTTTCTAAATTAGCAATAATTGAAAGGGCAGTTCATTTTGCTTCAATCTTTTCGCAGAATTCTACTCTAGATTCTGCACAGCTGAAGCCGCCGTCTATACCGAGGGTGGAATAATCGAAAACGGATGTAAAACTTCAACTAAAGAGTTAGATTCCAAGAAAGCCAAAAGATCCGTCGGAATTCCAGCCATAGTACTCAAAACCAGAAGTTGCACATTTACTGCGTAAGTTGTATAAGATGTCATATTCCCAGAAGACCAGAGCCGTATAGCCATGGACATTGGACACCTCACACCTCAAACCGCCTTTGACCGGGTTTATCATAGCCTCTTATGGATTACCGCAACTAGTCCATGGATGGAAGCAAAACTTTCTTTTGCGCAGTTCAGTACAAGTTGTAGTAGCATTGGAACCCTTTGATATAAAATCAGAGTTTTATCGTAAAACTTTAGCCCGTATTCACAGAAGCCCGTAAATACAAACATAGCATTTCCAAGTTGACTGTAAAATAAGAGCTTGTAATACAGAAGACCGTAAATGAATATTTTCCAAAAGCACTTATTTTTTATGGGCTTGCACTCATTCCAAATCAGCCCTCAATCAGAGCAACATGCCTCTTATACAAATATAGTCCTTTGTTTTACTGGCATAGGATTTACGGGCTTTTGGAAATGGGCAAACGAACCTAACCCAAATACAACACCAAGCCCAAAATGTGAGAAAATTAGTTATCTGAATGAATATCTGGGCAACATCTTGGAGTAAGGAAAACTCGGTTGTATTTAATACACAGAAGGCGCAGCTCATCACGTTTGCAAAGAAAAAAAATTCAATCGTTCCACAAAAAAAACTGACAACCAAATCATCCATCCCAAGGAACCCTTGCACCGTCTTGGAGTCACTCTCAATTCAGGAACAATATGGCAAGACGAATTATCGAATATCGCAAGATCAGCGTCCTCAAGAGTCTCTGCCTGAGACCCTGCAGCCTTCCATTCTCTGAGATCTCGAGCACGCTGCTTGTAGTTACCCAGACCATCCGCTATGGCTTGTTTCTAAATCCGAGGTTTGGTCTTCCTTGTCGTCTCGAACCTATAGGCGGGGAATCGAAGATCCTCTTAGCTGGAGCATTATTGTCTATTCGCTCGATATGGCCAATATAGTCGACGTATTTTGGCTTTTTACAGCTCGTAAATTTGTATCTTCTTCACCCTCCCTCCCTGCACACCGGACCTAGAATTCGTTGAGGAAATTTTTTTCGAAGGAGCCCAGTATCAGCTCTCCCTTCTTGCTTATCGTCCAGCACTACGGCAGAACGGGCAGGTTAATTGTTCTTTAGAGCACACATTTCGTCCGTCGAGTTAGGAGTTTTGAAGCCAAATGTTTTGAAGTAGCAATGGTTCCCTAGATTAATTCTTCGCCGGATCTCCACTATGGTGTCATTCGTGGAGTTAACGTTTACTCCGAGGTAGGTGAGCTCCTTAACTACATAGAAATTGCTGCTATCAATAGTGACGTTTTGTCCTAGGCGGTGGACAGATGCTTGTTTGTTTGTTGATAGCATGTACTTAGTCTTGTCGTCATTAACTTCAAGGCCAACGGATTTCGTCTGTTCTTCAATCCACCTTGAAATCTTCTATCACGGCGCGCTGGGAACGCCCGATGATGTCAATATCATCCGCAATATTCCAGCAGCTGAACGGACCTGTTGAAGATATAGTCCCTTCAGTGTTGACATCTGCCCTGCGTACTGTCTGCCCCAGTACGATATTCATATTGAAGAAGTCGCATGAGAGCGCGTTTCCTTGGCAACATTTGGTGCAGGTTTGAATTTTTGGAATAGTTCGGAGGAGGTACTTCCAAAGTGCACGTTGCAGCGGGTATTTGATTCAGTTTTTCCTTGATTCCGAATTCAGTCATCACAATATAGAGCTACACGGTGTATGCTATCATACGCGGCTTAAGATGGTGAGTTTCGACTTGAAATTCATTTGATTTTTCTCGGATTTGTCTCAGTGCGAAAATTTCGTCTAAAGTCGATCTGTCGGGCCGGAAGCCACACTTCTACGTGCCAATTAGTGTACCGCAAAACGGTTCAGACGTTCACACACTGCGTTGGATAGGATCTTATCAAGATTAGGTTTAGTTGACATGATGCACAGACGACAGACGATATGTTAGACCCTAAACTAACATTAAATCTACAGCCGATGGAGTACTGTAGACTAGTCGTTGACCTATGGCAAATGTTCAGAGGGAACTTAACGAAAGTATTCCTCGAAATCTAGCATGAAATCAACGACCTTCTAGGCACACAACAGGCGACTATCTTTTCAAAACCTTTGTGGCGATAGGACACGTAAACTTTGAAACTTGCTTTCTGCGGACAAATTTTCACAGAATTACATCTTCTAGATCATTTACATGCACTAATAAACGTTTCGGGCCGCTATTGAGGCGTTATAGCTTCGCAAGAAGTATTTAAAAAAAATTTGGTGCAGAAAATCACTTCCAGTATTGCCAGAGTCTTTATTGAATCTGAAGTTATTCTATCAGGTCCAAAAGACTTGCACGGAAAGAAGCTCAGTTAACGATCCAATGTATATTGCAGTTGCAGGTTTTGACAATCTATTCACAGAGAAATTGATGCCGCATTAGACAACTGCAAGGCCGACGAACTTGCTAGACAGCACATTAGTTGGTTTCATCACCGGACACTGCACTATTGGGAGAAATGCTCTCAGGCTGGGCTTCGCTTCCAACGATATCTGTAGAGGGTACATGGACAAAGAGGAGGAAGAGACTATTCTTCGCCTCCTATGCACGTGCACAGCCCTCTCAGCTCATATAGAAAACTGGGTTGATGATGAAATCACCTTTTCGAAAATGTCCTGTGCTGAAATCCCTTACTCCAAAAGACCCTAAGAGAAAATCCCCCATTTTTAGATGGTGTTATTAATTCTGTTGACCGGGACACCTAAAAATGGTGTTAAAAAGTCTGATGCATATGCAACCTCCCCTGCTTGTGGTCACTGTAGGATTTGGAGTAGGCGCAAGGTTGGATATATGCAAAGTTTAGTTTGCTTGTAGGAGATTTTGGCATAGGGGACTTCGTCGCGGGAGAATTTGGAAAAAGAGGTGAAGAAAAATGAAAGATTATGTCCAATAAGAAATTTTGGAAAAGGGGATAACGTAGGAATCCCTTGAAAACTATATCACGGAGAATACTTCTTCGACAATCTTGGCGAACTCGCTAATGCAAGCATGAGTTGTCTCCAACGCTTCATTCTCAGCTTCTGCTGGTTCAATGGGTAGTTGTGGGATCATTAGATCCTGTGGTATCACAATAGGCCTCCTCTGGCGTAAGTGAGGCTGCTCTTGTTGCGGCCTGCCAACTTAACCTAACCTAAAGCATAGAAATAGGACAGAGACAGACCTAAGATGGTCAAATATAGAAGCGCACAGGGTCTCAATGGACTTGTGGACGAGCTATATCCAAAAAAAAAAACTGCAGAATTCTTAAAACTTCGCAGATCAAAGTTACAAATAGTGATAGGGGTACTCTCTGGGTACTACCATCTTAGGAAGCACGCTAAGAGATTCGGTTTAAGAAATGTGGACACGTGCAGGACTGCAGGTATTGCGAGGACCTACATTTTGCAGAGGATATTACTCATCTTCTCTGTGAATATCAAGCTTTTGCTCGGGATAAAAGACACGGAAGGTACTTCTTCGACAATTTGGAGGAGGTTGGCCTCTCAAACAAAATTGCAACCTTTTTAAGGTTCTGCATTGAAATTAATTGTTTTGACGAATTGGTTTAGGTTTTGACCATAATGGTGCCTAAACTTCTGTAATGAACACACACCCTATAAATCCAAACCTAACTTAACTTAAGTTTAGGGTTGATCAGGAACTTAAAACACGAAATTGCTACTGATTATACAACAATCATTGAGCTTGTAACCCAGCGTTACAAAATCGTTGCATAACTGTAACAGAAATTTGTTATAGCCTTTATATTGATAATGCTCCAGAATGCGTTTCGCCCCGATGTGGTGTGTGTGCTCATCAGTAGACGAACCACCACATCTGCCAAGATGCACACTCTACTCGATGTTTACCGAGACTGTCATGTGTTTCACAGCCAAAAGTGACTGTGAACCATAAACCTAAAAGTGTCTTCAGTCGAGGACAAAATCCGTATAGAGTTTATTTAGCCGGATGGCTCTCGGAATCAAAAATAGCCCACATATAGCACCTCTAAGGGAGGCTCAATTTTTGAATATCGCATAGAGTTGCTTACTTTTCTATTACCGCGCGAGAAAATCTAAATCTGTATCCCCCCAAAAGAGCTATACACCCAAATAGCTTCATTATGACACTATTTCTTACGCAACGCCAAATAGTTCATAGCGTTCCGACATTATTGCATAACTATAAAAGCGCAGACAGATAATTAAGAAGGGAAAAAAACGCATGAAAATTCCAAAAATGAAATCAATATGTCAATATTACTAATGTCAAACATGACATTTACCCAACGATTGTGACATTCAACACAGCATACCAGTGGTGCACTCAATCGATATAAATCCATCGCCTCCACCACCACCGCACCGGCAGCACCATATCCCACGGACCAGTCTCCATCTCCACTCTCCAGCCACTCGCCAAAGCTAGACAACAACTATCGATCCAAATAATTATTGTGCTATGCGGAGCGGACTCGGACCCCACTCACACTTGGACACGAATCAATCGATCGCCCGGTGGTGGTTACTGGTGATGGCGACTCCATCCATTCGATTGTGGTGGTGGTGGTGACTATGACAGGATCAGCAGTTATTTCAGTGAAATGATTTATTCTATCCCGAGTGGCAATCTCTGCACAGCTTTGGACGCGCATATACACCGTTCAGTGTTGCAGATAGTATTTTGGCCATGTTAACATAATGTCGTCGGGCCTCCTTCTGGCGATGTGAATACAAAAAAAAAAGGCACCGGGAAAGGTGCGGGTGATGCCGCGGTTCGAATATAATAATGATCATTGATCTCTGGTGCCAGATTTAGTGATTTGGACAAATCGTGCCGAAATGGCCCACGAGACGAGACTACGAGAGTGCACAAGTGCGGTTCGATTGGTTGGGCTTTTTGCATTCACGCATGCGCGCCTGGGAATTTCGCTAAAGTACTGCACTGGGACTATGCAGAGCAGACGCGAATGTATGGGGTTGACAAACGAACTGGCATTTGGTTATTTTTCGATGGTCGTCCATGGGTTGGGTGCGACGCGTCATGCCGGCTTTTGCCTTGTGTTGTTTTATTTTTTCCTTCGGTAACTGTTATATACCCGCCTCGGGAAGTGATTTACAAAGTGTGTGCTCTTTTCGGTTTTGTTTTTTAATATTTTCCATATTTTTGAATTTTTCCATGGAACTGGGTTGGGTTTTGGTATGGTATGTATAGCAATTGGGTGATTAGGTTATTTTTGTATCGGCCATTATTCTTCGAACTGAGAAGTTATTAAATTTGCATATTTCACATGACGTAAGAAACAGAGCACGCCGACCAGTAACTGTAACATTATTTTACCAGTTACTTGGTTATGTAATAAATTGGAGTTCCGGACTGTGAGTCTTTGTGAGGACTGTACAATTGGAGATTCTGGTCTATAATGGGACGTCAATAGAAAAAAAGAACAGCTGGAAATGGGCTATGATATAGCCAGGGGAAGGTACAAATATTGTGAGAAATATACTTCTATTTACTTGTCACTCTAAAACGCATCTCAAATGGGGTATAAAGTGGCTCTTAGTAAAGACTTAGTAAAGACTAAAAGACTTATTGGTTTGAAAGCCTACAAATTGCAACAGTATATTAAAAAGGCATCTTTGCTAGGATAGTTGGCAAATACAGCCTACATGACAACACGTTTGGCAACGGACTTAGGCTAATTGACTTTGCTGCGGGGCGAAATATAGTTATACCAAGCATCAGGTTTCCACATCTCAATATTCATAAAGAGACTTGGCTGTCTCCGGATCACCAAACATTCAGCCAAACCGATCACATAAATTGACGGAAGACACGTCTTCAGTATTCTGGACGTCCGAACCTTCCGAGGGGCCAATACTGACTCGGATCACTACCTTGTTGTATAGCTAAGGTAAGAATGCGGATATCCAACACACCCCAACAAAAAAATACTGTGAGAAAGTATGACGTCAAAAAATCTGAAATCGCAAGTGACGGCCAGAATTTTCGCCGATCACGTATCTCGATGCCTCTCTAGCAGTCCTATCGCAGCAATAGCGGGTTTCACCCGACCACCACCACGAAACCCCTGGTTTGATGAACAATGTCGACTAGCAAACGCAGAAAAACAAGAAGCGTATAAAGCGGCGCTGCGAAAGAGGACTAGAGCTGCTCGCAAGCTCTACGAGAGGAACATCGGATTCTCAGAAAGAAAAAGAAAGAGCACGAGAAACGTATGATCGATGAAATTGAGAGATGCTACTCCAGAAACAATGTACGGAAGTTTTACCAAAAGGTAAAAAGAACGTGCCAGGGCAGAAAATCCCGTACAGAAATCTGTAGAGATAATGAGGGAAACATTTTGGTAGAATCTGTAGCCGGTGCTGAAATTACTTCTGCAGACTCTTTACTGGCGACGACGACCAGAATCCCGCTGTTAGGCAGAACTCAATATAGACGATGATAGACAAAACGTCCGTCCCCCTGACCAAAGCGAAGTATGGGTAGCAATATCCAAGCTAAAGAACAACAAAGCTGCAGGGACTGATGGCCTACCTGCCGAGATTTTTAGAGCAGCTGGAGATGACGTGGTAGAGAGCATGCACCAACTCATCTCCAAAATTTGGTCAGATGAATGCATGCCTGATGAATGGAATCTCAGCATCGTTTGCCCGGTCCACAAGAAAGGAGACCCCTTTAACTGCGCCAACTACAGAGGTATCAGTCTCCTAAACATCGCATACAAGATCCTGTCTGCCATATTGTGTGAACGCCTTAAACCCTTTATAAATAACCTGATTGGACCCTATCAGAGCGGTTTTAGGTCAGGAAAGTCCACCGTCGATCAAATTTTCACACTAGGCAGATCATGGAAAAAACCCAAGAAGTTCAAATCGATACCCACCATCTTTTCATCGATTTCAAAGCCGCGTACGACAGCATCTATAGAGACGAGCTATACAGAGCCATATCTAGCTTTGCCATCCCTGCAAAACTCGTTCGATTGTGTAGGATGACGATGGTGAAAGCTCACTGCTGCATCAAGGTCGGTAACGATCTCACAGAAACCTTTGATGTCAAAAGATGATTTAGACAAGGTGACGCGATGTCGTGCGACTTTTTCAACATCATACTTGAAAGAATCGTCCGGAACTCACAGGCCAACACGCAAGGCACGATCTTTCAAAAGTCCGTCCAATTACTTCCATACGCTGATGATATTGACATAATTGGTAGAACACAGCGGGCTGTCACTGGTACGTTTGCTAGTATAGAAACGGAAGCGGCTAAAATGGGTCTAGCGGTCAACGACGGCAAAACCAAGTATATGCTGTCAACAAGAAGGGACACCCAACATCGTTGAATCGAACAAAACGTCACGATCGACAGCTATAACTTTGAGGTAGTGGGGGACTTTGTCTACTCGGCTCTGCTATAAATTCTAACAACAACATCTCAGAAGAAATTAAACGAAGAATAACTCTTGCCAACCGCTGTTTCTTTGGGCTAAGAAGGCAATTGAGTAGTAGAGCCCTATCCCGAGCAACTAAGGAGATTCTGTATAAGACCTCGATCATTCCAGTCCTGCTTTATGGCGCTGAAGCTTGGACTCTATCTAAAGTGGATGAAGATATCCTCGGTCGCTTCGAGAGAAAGATTCTTCGTAAAATGTTCGGTCTCGTTTGAAGTGGAGTGGAGTGGAGAAGTGGATTCAACGACGAACTATACGAGCTGTACAGCGACATCGACCTGGTCAAAAAACTGCGAGTAAGTCCTTTAAGATGGGTAGGACATGTAGAGCGGATGGAAGCAAATGCTCCGGCCCGTAGAGGCTTCGAGTCTAATCTGGACCTGGAGGCAGTTAGCTAAGGACCGTGTTAACTGGAGAGGCTTGTTAGCTGAGGCCTCGGTTCACCCTGAACTGAAGAGCCGCCTAAGTATGTACCCCTTTTTTAGGGGGTAAAATACTTAAATTAAAAGTATCTATAGATGTATACATTTCTTTACGACTACTTGCATATGCCCATCATATTGATATAATTGGTAGAACACAGCGAGCTGCATTGCATTTTCTATAGAAACGGAGGCCCCTAAAATGGGTTTAGAGGTTAAAGATGTCAATACTAGTATATGTTCAATGCTCACATCAAGAAAGAACACCCACGATCGACAAATCGGACAGATCGTAAAAATTGGCATCCACAACTTTGAGGTTGTTGGAGACTTTGCCTAACTTGGTTGTGCTATAAACTCTTATATAATAATCCCCCCCAGCGAGGTATCCTTCGGAACGGAAAATTCTCTCATTTTCATACGAATCGGAGGATTCTTTCTTCGAGGTATTGTTCCGAACAGCCGTACAGAACATTGTTCCGAGATTCATGTAACGCATACAGGCTTTTAGCGTTTTTGACACTTCATACGAATTTAATTCAATATTCTCCGCCAGGAATTCGTATGTATGTATGTATGTATGTAATAGAGACATTAGCACAGGCCTCTGCCCTCATTGAAGCTAAGCTCTGGGCCTTCGGGTATCGTAGAATAGCGCCAATGCAAATGGACAAACTAAACCCGTAAATTAAGCTGATTGAATAATTACAGAGACGTAAATATTCAAGGTTCTTACATATTACCGTTTAAACTGAGTTTAGGAACTTTCTCCTGAGGGATCTTATCAAAGTAGCGCTGGACCTTTGGCGATGTCGTCATACCTGGTGGCACCCAGGTGTAACCCAATTGTCGTGGATCTGATTCCCAGTGTGTTGGCGAAATACTCTTGAAGCGCGGGCATTTGCATGATTGATACGTTTCGCACTAGAACACTTGCGATCGCAGCATGACTTTGGCCAACACATGCACCGCAGTATATTTGCTGATTTCTTCCTTCGAATCGCCATGTGACGTTCCCGTGTGGGAGACCTTGGTGTCTTTCGAATGACAATCGGTTGAACTTCGAACTCGTCCATGGCTTTCTTCAGATTTAATCCATTATTCGACCGATAACGTTCCGATTCCGATGGCACATTAACCAACTTTGATTGCGTAACTGTAGTCAGTTGGCCAAAGACCAAGCTATCTGAAGAGGCGTACTTTTGAGGCCCAGGCTGTAGCGCCACTTAAGTAAGTAAGTAAGTAAGTATGTATGCCTGTAAATTATATCATTGTCGATATCACATGTTCATGATGGTTCATCTTTTCAGGTGAATCAGCGTAATAAAGTCAAGAGGTCTAATATGTGACTATACCTTGTTGAACCGAAGCAATTAAGAGTGATAAACTGAGAATTGTGAATAAAATAATGACTAATCAATGATCAATTAGTAAAGGTTGATGTTTGTCTATTGTAAGTGCTTTACGGGTGATCAGAAATCTAATGATGACAGCGCCCACCCCAAAGCAAAGTTCGACTTCTTTTAAGCTGAATGGTGACGCCTTTGAAATTGCTGATTATTCAGCTCTAAGAAACAAGGCTTTAGGAAATAATGTCCCATAATCAAAACGAAACAAGACCACAAAAATAGGACGTTATTTCATTATGAAGTACAACCCCAGTATCAAAATGAAATTAAGTTCCAAAGGTGGGGCGGGTTATAAAAACCCCATAAGCAGAGATTTGGAAAAGGTGCGAAATTAGGCCTATGCAAAGTTTATATATGTATTCTGTTCTTGTTTTCTCTTCACTGAGAAAGTAGAAGGCTATTTTACATAAAATACAAAAATGAAATAAGACCCCAAAAAATCGAATTAAGACCCAACAAAAAAATTAAATAAAACCCAAATTCCAAAAAAAAAACTTCGTTGTTTCGGGAATACATTTTGGGACTTTATTTCATTTTTATTTTGGGCATTATTTCCTGGGATCTTTTTTCTATAGCCTCCTTTTAACGCAAAAAACTAAATGTTCCATAAATTGTGTAGGGTTGGGGTCGAAATTCTGGCGAAGTCAAAATCCCTTTTTAAAAATTCTGCTTTGAAAATTCTGCTTCTTTCAGAATTCTTTTTTTCAAAATTTTGCTTTACAAAATTGGAAAATTTTGTTAAAAAAAAATGGAAAATGTTAAAAAGCGCGCGCTTTTTGTTTGTTGACAAAGTTGAAAAAAATATTTGTTTTCTTTAAATTCGTGAATTGGAAAAAAAGAAAACAGAATTAGCAGAATTTATTTGTTTAAAATATTGCCTGTCAGAATTTTAAAAAGCTGAATTTTGTAAGACAGAACAGAAAAAGACCGAATTTTGAAAAGCAGAATTTTTGTGTTAAAAGTCAGAATTTTTAAAGCAGAATTTCGATCCGCTCCCGTTGTGTATAATGTGGCATCTTACTTTCTCTCTACTAAACAAATCTTTTTTTTTGTAGTTTTGTGGGCCAATAATACTACTCGTATATTTTTGCCACTTTTTCAAAGCGAAAACGCCGCCAGTTTCCAAATTACATATAATTTAAAAAGATTTAATGCATACAAGAGCAGCATGAGTTCTGCCTTATTCTATTGAGTTATTTTTCCAAAAGTTGAGGCTTGCGCCATATTTCCCACCTTCGTACAACAAAATTAAAACTATGAAGCAACGGGGGCGTATACGTAATATTTTGAGTACAGATGATTATGCTTTAGCTACGAACGTCATGAATGTAGAAAGCCTAAATTATAAAGTTTCAACAAACTTCCGAGATGCTTGCAGATAGATGTGTTCATCATTTAAATATGGTGGTATATTGCGGACTCCTCTGAAAAACGAGTTCCAAAGTTTACTTGTCACGTAGCCATAGCAGTTTTGATAATGGTTAGTGTGCTGGATTACTGTGCGAGGTTCGATCGCCGGAAAACACAAAACACATCGTTAGGTTTTCTTCCACCGCACTAGCTCTCGCGAAAGACTGACAAACATCCGAGAGTATAACTGTCATGAAAAAGCTTCTTAATTCAGCTGTTCGGAATCGGCATAAAATTGTAGGACCCTAACGTTCGCACCAATAAAATAAAAAAAACACACACACACGCAGAAGAATGGTTGTGAGAAGCTAGACAGGGTGCTTAAACGGACCTATTGCGCCAAATATTCATTTATTTATTTATTTTGAGTTTAACCCCTAGAAGGTGCTTGGGTGCGGTTCAGCCTATCTAGATGTAGGTATATGCTATCATCAGAGAAGCTTTGAATATTATTATTTGTCGCTCCAAGCAGATCGTTGATATGGAGGGAAATAGAGTCGGGCTAAGTAGAGTCTTGGGGTACTAATGCATATATAGCAAAGAGTCCGATGATAAACCATCTATTGCAACTATCCTACTCATCTGCCCCGATAGAAACTTTTCGGATAATCCATAAAAGGATACATAATTTCCTAAGTAGTGCACTATGCCAGACCCGATTTAAGGCTAGTTACAGCTCTATATTCGCCATGTTATTGGCATCTACAATTGGATTACATAGATCAAGAGGCCCCCAGTAGAACAACGGGTTCAAATCCATATGGCTTAATAATCATTAGCCTTCTCAATATTTGATTATCTCAACATTTGCTGCCTCTTCCATTACCTTGGGTGGTATAGAAACAAAGCTATGGGACTGCAGCAAGCATTTTCTTCGTTTTTATGAATTCGAATGAATAGGAGCGGTCTTCCATCAAAAAGGAATGGTCTTCTGGGAGTTCAACATCGTAAACAGCTCATGGCAGTGCATAGCTTCTGGAATACCTACTATGGCATCGATTCCTTGGGTCACAACCTAGCTCTTTAGGAATACGTTAAATTGCTCGAAATCGAAATCTTATGTCCGCCATCGATGATTTATAGGTATGTTATGTGTGAGTTATAGAAAATAAATAACCTTCTTAAAATAAAAACAAAAATCTTAAAATCCTTAAATAGTAATTCATCTTTAGTATACGGTACATTATTCTGATGGTAAGCACTGTCCAAGGTCACCAACATTAGAACCATGACAATGATTCAAAGAATGGTCTATATTGGCACCACGGTGGCAATGACAACCAGCCTTATACAGCGGGGCTAGAGGCGCATTACTTAATCTTAAACTCCTTTTCCTTTTCGTGCAGGAATCTTCTGCAGACAGCTCCCTTCGGTGAAGATAGACCAAAAGCTGGAAACGCAGCCTGACAAGTCATGCACAATTTCTGAACAGATACGCGGGCAATAATGTATGCACGGGACGGATTATACCTTTCCTCGGCTAGATTTCACAAGACAACTTACCACGTGCTTCCCCAGCAGGGACTAATGGTACAAAGATTAACTAATATCCATAGGATCAACCATACGGATTGATCAAAGATTGATGCGTGTTTTTACTCCAAAAGTCTCAGACTATCCAGTTCAATCAGAATTCCTGACTGCAGTAGCATTTATTCCAAGCTGAGGTATTGGCAGTGACACCATCTGTTAAGCAGGTTGCAATGAAGGCAATACGTCATGCAGATATTACCTTTTTCATTGACAGTCAAGCAATAAAAACGATATCTGCCGTTGAAGTTAAAATCGAAGCTTGTAAGTCGCTGTCCCCAAGAGCTCTATGTTCTTGGCGCGCAGCACAACCGTAGGACTATGTTGGGACCCCGGGTACAGAGGTGTGTCTGGAAATGAAAAAGCTGATGAGGTGGCAAGAAATGGGTCATCCCTTGAACTAAACGGGGCTGAATCGTCTCATCCGCAAACGGGCAATACGTGCCGGAATTTGTTTTTGTTTAGAGATTTCTGTGGCATAACCAGGAAAATATGGCGGCCAATCTATATAACGAACAGAAAGCTGAGAGAATCTTACAATTGAATAAGAATTGTCCTCGATTGTGGATATTATCAGCCGACATAATATGTTGAAATATCATACCAAGAATAGGGAAAAAGTACTTGTGCAGTGACCTGTGCAGAGGATGCTGTGATGAGGAGGTGCATGAGGAGAGGATACCCCACACATTCTTTGCCACTACCAAGCGCTCCGCCACATAACAAAAAGACACCCTGGGGCCTGTACCACGAAACAACAAGTAAATATTGTTAAATAGTAGCAATTTATCGGAGCAATATGTTAAAATGCTCCCATTCCACAATACTTGTGGTTTCGTGGTACAGGCCCCTGGTAGTTAATTTTTTGAGGATTTAGAAGAACTTTCCCTAACTCGTGATGGTTTACCAATCCGTAGGTTTTTCATAAACCCCAAACCTCTCAAGCGATCACAATGGATCTACATTGATCTAAGTGTGACGCGTTTTCCTTTTTCTTACCAAACCATTAACCTAACCTAATTGGAAAAATATTACACCAGAAATAAGGATATTGACATTGATACTGTTGTGGTGAAGGGGGACACACGCATTTCTGTAGTGAATAACTGCCCTTTATGAAAAAATACTTTCAGCTAAGGCAAGACCTCAAAGAATTTATTTGTAAACAAATTCCTAAAAATATATGAAGACTAGAAAATCACTTGGCATGGTGTGCTATTCAAGTGATACGCAGTCCAAAGCCCAAAAGTAAAACTTGTCATTGACTTTTCTAAAAAAAAAAAAAATACATCTTTGCAGTCATTTAAATACGACCTGATCTTACTATCGCACGTACTAGCCCCAAACCAGATTCACTGACTGACCCCAACCCATGAACATGAAAATCCCCGAGCACCGAAAAGCGTACATTACTCACTTTACGTGCGCCATTTCGAAACTGTGCACACATAACCTCATTGTCTTATCTCTGTAGGTTGCTACGATAAAAATACAAAATATTCGACTAAACTTTTCCACCAGTCGCGTCGAGTCTTGGGCAACAGCAACAGCAACAAGCAAAATCAACAAGTCAACACATCAAAATTGAAACGCAAACATAATCTCAACCCATAACTACCGAAATGTGTCCATGTAACACTTTTCATCCGCATACACTGACTGGCGGGAGATCGGCGGGCGGCATTGTTTCTCCTATTAGCCTATTCTTCAAGTTGCCATTGCCACCTGCGAAATCGCAGTCGCTCGCATCCCACATTCGAGTTAAAAACAATTCATCAATTGAATTTCTTCATCTCTCAGCGGAAAACCTATACAAAGTGTGTGTACACAGACACTGATGCTCGCGAAACTTTTCTCCTCATCCACTTTTATCATCATCATCATCATGATCATCATCATCGACTGAATGCACAGCAGCTCTTCGTAATCGCGGTTCACTGAAAACGTACGAACAAAAACGTCTGCGGAGACAAAGAGGTTAAGAAGAAAAACAACTACGAAACGAAAATAATAACAATACTATACGTACAGGGTCCGTATGTATGTCAGCGCATCAAACACATAACCAATTAGAAAGTACAGAGGAATTGAGATACAAAATGTATCTAATGTGTTGTATTTGTATCTATGGTGGCTGTTGTTGCTCCAAAACGAAAGGAAATCATATGAGATGCTGCCGCTACTTTCGCGAACAAACAAACACAATAACCAATACCCCCGGCGACCTAATCCGCGTGCCCCCCTCCGTCCGTTGACAACAAAAGATTCACGTACTTACGTGATTTGCTTACTTGATCGGGACCGATCTCCTACGCTCTTCTCTGAGCAGATGGACAGATTTTTTTTTTTTGGTACCTAACTACCTAAAAAAATAAAAATCTCTATAATTTTCTAAAAAAAAAAAATCGTCGCCAAACCGATACACCATACACCAGTCATGTCCATAACTCACCCACACTTTCCTCCGGATCTAACTGATTATGTATGCAGATGTGTATTAGTAGCTTGCGAGCTTTGTAATGCCAACGCTTGGAGTACGAGTACACACAACATGTCGTCGACTTGACCGAATATGTTAATTGAACACGCAATGTTTTTCCATCCGATTATTTGTTTTAGCCAGACAAACGGGGTTAGATGGGGGATGGATGAGGTTACTCGCGTCTAAGGTTGGATTCTAGAAGTTCGCTCGAAATAATTGAAAAAATGAATAATTCTATCGCTCAACGGCTCAAGCCGGCGAAATAATATGTAAATGTATGACTCGCCGCACATGTGTCGTATGGCGTATAGTGTGTCGCCGCTGTACGATATGCACGCCCATATTTGTCGTTAGGGTGTCACTTGATCTTTTGCGAGCACAGCTACCGCCGCGCCGGCCGCCGTAGTCGTCGCACAAGTTACCTTGTATATATTTTGAGAGTTTTTGGATTTCAAATTTTAACACTTCAAAGGCGGTACGCGGGCTCACAAGCGTCGCGTCGTAGTAGTATCATAAAAAAGATACTAATTCTCCAAAACGCGAAAAGAGAAGAGAATTGAATTATTTGCCGCTTTTTATGTGCTTATTGGTTCGACGGTAAGCTGGTGTATGTTTGTGTATATATGGCTGGCTACTGCCATCTTTGGAAAGTTCTCAAGGACTTTTGCAATGAATGCCATTTGCCTTTAACATTTTGTCGTTCATTTATGTAGCAACAAAAATAATCATGGGAATTATTTAAAGTGTGATTGCTGAGATACATTACAGGTGGTGGAGTTGAAATTGATTTTGTTTTGATCGATATTGAATTACGGAAGGCTGAGGAATTTCTCTTAGAAAGTGGCTACGGATAGATATCTACGATTTGCATCTGTTTTGGGGGTGGAAAGCTGATGGGAAAATGGTGGTTAAACAGCAACTGCTTTAAACGCACTCATATGTGCCCCCTTGTCAGAATAGAAGAGACTCAAGTAGAGCTCTCAGTTGCAACTGGTCCTTTGTACATACCTACTACGCCCATTTTATGGAGTTACTTCAATTTTCGGGGAAAGCCGGGAATATACTTCGTGAAGAAGGTCTTACAGTATTAGTCAGTCATCATATCAGAGCTGCTGATTTCCTATATCAGACCCAGAGCAAAGACGTGCCAATAAAAACGAGACAGATCCGAGGTATCGTCGCCCTCTTTACAAGCATCGACAGAGGTATCTCTGAAGCCTAGCAAATTTAAATACTTGGCAAAAGGAAAGTGATCCGTAAAATAAGTTGCCTACGGTATTTTCTAAAGAAAGACATATGGAATGCCGCTGACTGTTAGCACACCTTTATATAGTCTGCCCGCATCCTCAGGGAGCAGTGCCACACACGATTATGTAAGCAACACAAGTTAGGCTCTAACCGAGAGAGAATACAAATTCAATTCCAGAGAAATCATCCACTTGCTTAGATATCGCATTGGAGGTCTCATTCACTTATTTTCGATGGCCCGCTTATGCATTCTTCGTAAAATTTTCGGTCCCGTTTGCGTTGACGGGCTTTGGAGAAGGAGATTCAACCACGAACTATACGAGCTGTACAGCGACATCGACCTGGTCAAAAAACTGCGAGTAAGTCGTTTAAGATGGCTAGGACATGTGGAGCGGATGGAAACAAATGCTCCGGCTCGTAGAGTCTTCGAGTCTAACTCGGAGGGACAACGCAGTAGAGGAAGACCTCGCCTTAAGTGGCGCGCGCAAGTCGAAGGCGACCTCAATCGACTAGGAGTGCGCAACTGGAGGCAGTTAGCTAAGGATCGGGCTAACTGGAGAGGCTTGTTAGCTGAGGCCTCGGTTCACCCCGAACTGTAGAGCCGCCTAAGTAAGTAAGTAAGTAGCTTATGCATTAAGTGGGTCATGGATGTAGGTTACTCAAGTGAACCCTCAATAGCTCTCGACTCTCCGCCATCGACTCTAAATCATCAAGGATGATCCCCAAACAGCTAGAAGAGAGATTATGAACTTGATCTAACTATCTCATTTCGGCAGCTTGTATCCGCGATCTTATTCTTTTGGTCATTACCCAAACCTCATGACCATAGGTAAGAGTTGGCACAAATACCGAATTAATGACTGACAGCTTAGTTTTGACATCAACCTCAGTCCCCCAATAACAGAATGACCAAGCTGTCTCAAAATTGATCCAGCCTGACCAATCCTACTCAGGATAACTCACCATTACTGCGTCCATCGCTCGTGAATAAAACCCCGAGATACCTAAACTTCTCCACCTGTTTCAATGGGACTCCACCAACATGTAGAGTACATTGAATAGGAGTTCTGGAGACAACCATCACTTCAGATCACGTTTACTTTCATCTCAGACGACCAAGTCATCAGCGAAGAATTATTGACTTATCCTCAGATCTCCCAATTCGAAACGTGGTCTTGTTTTGTAAAATAAAAGTGTGCCCACTTATCGAGGCAAAAAAAAAAAAAAAAGAAATCAGCATTGCGACCTAATTCAAAGACTTCATGCATTCCCGAGCTATTTAGGAACGAATCACTGGGTTGAGCCAAAACGTACATGCAGTCTGACTGTTGCTAAAGACGCAGATACTCTGACTCCGCCATTTATTCTTAACTGTAGCTGACCCGTACACGCCTTGCGCCGCTCGCCTTTAGCAAACATACAAACTTATATTCTGATTTAAGATTACACTTTGAATGTTTCATTGAAATCCAAAATACATTTTGGCTAAAAATTGTTCCTAAGGACGTGGCTATAAACGGCATAGTCTATAGCAGTCTCACAGTCCTAAGGAACATTTTAAAAAAAGTTTCATCGAAATCTGTCCAGTAGTTTTCGAGTTTTTAACGGCCAAAGAAAATTCCTACAGTTTTATTATAGTTATGTATAGATATTGTCGGCTTTCATTATAGCCATAGAGAATAGCATAGATCTCCGCTTGGAAAACAGAGGCCTGCTTGTTGTTGTGTGTTGCTGATTTTTAGAAAGACAACAGCACCGGACTCTTGACTAGTTTCAGATCCATCTGTAAAAATTCAACTACAGCTGGCTCACACTCTGACTAAACTAATGCAAAGGAAACTCAACTCTAAATTTGCACAGTAACAACGGCTCCAGTAGCATTTCCATGCAACTATGTTATCGAAACTCCACTGCAAAAGATGCCAAAAGCCACCACCCCGATTAAGACCGAAGATTGCTTTAGTAGTAGAGCCCATACTAAAAGTATCAATGAGAAGTAACTGACGAAGTAGAGCATCTTTAGCAGAGATATCTATAGGTCTATTCGGGAAAGCTTACATTCACTCGAAAGAGGCCGTTTTTTTGACTTTAGTACGGTAGCCATATCCATGCGAAAGCCCTCTCCATCAAAATACTAACGCAAAAGGTAGAGAACGCCTTATGGCAGCCGTATATATCCAAAAGACCTTTTATGACGACAACCACCATGTTTTGCCAACAGTAGCTTTACACTGCCAGGCCATGGAGAGCGCCTTGGATATCTTCAACTTTTCATTGTTTGCCGAAATAATTTCTTAGCTGCTATTTCGCTTCATCGGAGACACCTGGGACCTGGGTAGCAATTTACCGGAGCAATATGTTAAAATGCTCCCATTGCATAATACTTGTTGTTTCGTGGTACAGACCCCTGGATAGTGACGCCTCTTAACACTGACTGAGTTTTTAATCAATTTTCGAAAGCCATTCCTCATCGACTATATATCTAAAGCTATCTGCGCATTAGCACATTTAGTCTGTAGACATGATCCCACAGAAAGTAGAAGCCGCCTATAGACTGAAAGTCATCGCTTTCATCTCAGTGTATAGGCAACGTCAGATTTCCTAAGTGAATCTGGTTTGATTGGTTTGCCTCTTTTTAGAACATTAACCAACCTTTAGGTATCGTATCACATAGGGTTTTGGATTTTTCACAAAAGTCGTTAGAAAAAGCAATTTTCGACAGAGTAATTAACTTGTTATGTGATTTTTGCTTGAATCGGAAGATTTTCCATTCTCGATTCATAAGTCTTGAGTGACCGATTTAGAACTTGTATGGCTTCATCCTCTACCTCGTTGTCCGTTCGGGTTAAAATCGAAGACTGTGTCCTTCTTTAGCCATCTTAGATGACTGGTTCGCAATTTTTCTTTAACCAAGACGGGTTCGCTGTACAGCTCGTAGAGTTCGATGTTAAATTTCCTTCTTCAAATCCCATCAACGTAAGCAGGACCGAAAATCAGTTGAAAATTTTTAAACTTACGTTGTTTCCTAAGTGTTTCTTGACAAAGCCTCTTGGGTCTTGCTACTTAATTCTTCTTCTTAGGCCAAAGAAATTGCGATTGACAATCGTAATTCTTCGTTTGATTTCTGAGGTGATGTTATTTTCAGAAGCCGAGTTAGATAAAGGCCCATCATAGCCGTTATAACCGTCTATATTATGACGTTTCGTCCGGTTCGTCGATGTTCGATGTCCCCTCTAGTTGACGGCATATACTTGGTTTTACTACTACCTAATCCTATGACACTTCTGTCATGCGCCACTTACAGCTAAGGTTTCATTCATCAGACATAGGGCACATTCAAGTAACTAGTTGACTTAAGTCGACTAGATTTGTCTGGACTAAGTGTAACCTGAACGCAAAAACTAACTTAATTGGTCGTGAACGTCAGATCTTGACGAGGGGAGCATCTAAAGACTATTCCACTCCACAAATCGTCACTGTTATTATCATTTTTATATTTTTATACCCTCCACAGGAAGGTATATTCACTTTGCCATTACGTTTGTAACGCCAAGAAGGATTCACCGGAGACCATATAAAGTATATATATTCTGAATCAGGATCACATTCTGAATCGATTTAGCCATGTCCGTCTGTCTGTCTGTCTGTTGAAAGCACGATAGCGCCCAAAGGAGACGACTTCTTTTTACCGTCGCCAGGTTGGTATTGAAAATGGGCTATGTCGGTCAAGTAGTTCTGGTACCTCCCATACAAAACCACTATTAGACCCACGTCTCTCTCTGTCTGTTGAAATCACGATAGAGTCCGAACGAATCGACTTAGGCAACTGAAATTTTATGAGAGGTCTTATATTTATGACCTTCAAGTTCGTATTAAAAATGGTACATGTCGGTCAAGTAGTTCTGTTACCTCCCATACAAAGTCAATATTTAACCCATGTATCTCTGTCTGTTGAAAGCACGATAGCGTCCAAACGAATTGACTTAGGTGAATGGAATTTTGTGAGAGGACTTTTTTAACCGTCGTCAGGTTGGTATTGAAAATTGTCTATGTCGGTAAAGTAGTTCTGCTACCTACCATACAAAACTAATATTAGACACATACTAACTCGCACGGCAAACATTTTGCATGACTTTTATGCAGTGGAGGGTATCAAAGCATCGGCCAAGCCGATGATAACACTTTTACTTGTTTTGGTTTTGTTTGTTTTGGTTAGGTATTTCCACTAGCTTTGTGCTCTCCCAAGGCAAATTTGAAATGTCAAATTCTCCGCCGATGACATATAGAAATGTCAACTTAGTACTCAGTCACGAAATTCGTGACTAGATTCGTCGGCTACCCCTCCATAAAAGTCAACAGAGAAAGCTGCTCACGTGACGAATCCCAGCCAATAAGAACTCAGAAACATCAAGTCAGTCAGCTGTCAGACTGACTAAACTAGATACTTGAACGTCCCCATACTTTCTTTCGACCAAATATGGGTGCTGATAGTTGGTGTATGTATGCTCTATAAAATATTGTCCCACGCTGCTTTTAAAATCTCGGCGGGCAGGTCGGCGAAGTGCATAGTTAGCCCCCAGTACTAAACTTCCTTTAACTCTTCCAAAGCACCAGCCTTTATCTTTACATATAATAAAACTGTAGGCATTTTTTTTTTGTCAGCTAAAAACTCGAAAACTACTGGACAGATTTCGATGAAACTTTTTTTAAATGTTCCTTAAAACTGTGAGACTGCTATAGGCTATGTCGTTTATAGCCACGTTCTTAGGAACAGTTTTTAGCCAAAATGTATTTTTTGAAGTGAAAATATATACATACACATATACCTTGCTACGAATGGATGTTTGTACTTTTGCGATCGCCAAACAAACACATTCGATAAGGGTTGATTTGTTTTCGCAGTGAGTGCTATGGTCAGTTTTATATTATGTAGGTATATATATTATGATTGTATGTCCGATTAAGGATGGGGATGGGGTGAGTCGTGCGTGCTGCAGAATGGCATGGGGTATATTAATAATCTTCATAAGAGAAGAGACGTATAATACAAAACAGGTTTCATTTCAGAATTTCATTCGATATGTGGTATGGTAATTGTGTTGGGTTGGGGTAGGTAGTTGTTTGGATTCTATAGGAAGAGGGAAGCAAAGGAAAGGAAAGGAAATGCAGTATATTAAACAGCAAGTAGCAAGATCAATGAGAGGGAGGGCGATGCAGAAGGTGCACATTATAATATATCCAATGCATTACATCCATTATCGCATATCGCCACGCAACGCAGTAGGAATTTTATTCTGATATGACGTAACAGGGTAGGGTTGGGGTAGTTGTTTGGATTCCATAGTTCTACTTTGGGGTTGTTGTCGGACATCGAAAGCAATTTTTCTTGAACAGATAGGTACTGTGTATGAGTGACTTACTTCTGTCCAGCCAGTTTGTGAAATATACATATACGAGCGGGCAAGGCGAGCACGGGTCCAGCTAGTCAAAGAATATAATTGCGATACATGAAAGATTTACAGGATGGGCCTTCTAGTGGTTTCTTTTTAAATCATAGGTTATTTTGACACTGACAGCTGTTTCCCACTCGAAATCTTGACAGAAGGTTAGTAGCATATCTCCGCGGAACGAAATGAGTCGCCTTACGCTTGAACAACGTTGCGAAATATTGAAAACTTATTTCCAAAGTGAGTGCTGTTAACCCCAATCAGTGCGTTTTTTGAAAAGAAGTTTTGGTCGAAATGAAGCACCTACGCCTCACCTGCTGTCTGTAAGTTCTGTTGCATTTTCATCTCGCCGGCTACGTTAACAAACAAAATTGCTGCATCTGGGGCTCGGAAAACCCTCACATTATTGTCGAGTAGCCCATGCATCCACAAAGAGTGACAGTTTGGTGCGGATTGTGGAATGGTGGCATCATTGGACCATTTTTCTTCGAAAATGATGCTGGGAACAACGTTTCGGTCTACGGTGTGCGTCACAGAGCCATGTTAACCGACTTTTTCTTACTGAAATTGAAGATATGGATTTGGACGACTTCTGGTTCATGCAGGATGACGCACCATGCCACACAGCTCATTCCAAAATCGATATTTTGCGCACCAAATTCCCAAATCGTGTTATCAACTGCCTTGGCGATGTCAATCGGCCGCCTCGGAGCTGCGATTTGATCCCTTTGGACTTTTTTTTTGTGGGGAAGCGCGAATGGCCGATATTATGTCAACAATCCGGTGAAGCGATTCATGTACTTAAGGCGAATAACATCCAAGTAATCCGTGAGCTACAGCCCGAAACCATCAACAAGCTCTTGGAAAATTGGAGTGACAGAATGCGCTACTGCGAAGCCAGCCGAGGTAGCCACTTGAACGACGTTACGTTTCACAATTAATGGGAATGATTGCTCTTACTAATACAGCCATAACACATGGAAAAAAATTAATTTTGTTCATTTTATTGCATATTTAAAAAGAAACTTGTATTCTGGCCCACCCTTTATGTGTACATCTCTTAATTGAATAGGCTTAAGTTGCTAGCACCTACAAGGCATGCAGCAAGCCACATACGTATGTAGCTCTGACATCAACAGTGAGTGGCCCAAGAGAGCTAGTACACGGTATATAGCCATAGGGATCGTACGGTGACGTAAAACTGACGTCAATGCTACATACGTATGTGGCTTTCTACATGCCATGTACCAGCACCTTTACATAAATGGCCTTTCAAAATCCAGCAGCACTCTGCTCCAACCCACTGCTGTGAATGCATTTTTCCCCCGTGCATTGATTTTGACTTTCTAACTGATATACCACCCTGCGATAGTGCCAGCCTCATCATGGTTTATGATCCGGTAGCTATTAAGCTCTAGAAATTATTATGTATTTGATTTCTATAATTTATACTTGACTCGACGTCGAGGATTATATTAAAACTTTGCACTGTCTCAGTGTCATGTGTCTAATTTTAATCTCTTCCATGCACAGATAGGTATACCGTATACGTCCACCGTTCACCATAAGCAATGTTGCCATCTTACTGAAAAACAAGCAAACAATAAAATTATTATTATTTTATCATAGCCACTAACTAATAAAAAATGTCTCGTGACCATGACCTGATGGTGGAGGAAAAAACACGACGCACACAAACTTGGGAACAAACAAAATATTTGGCAACTAAAACTAGTACAAAAACATAGATAAAGATACTATAGATTGATTTCGAAACCCTACACACCGTATCGGAGGGTTGTAAATACATTTCGAACTTGGAACTGTCTCCTCCTATATACCCAGGGCCGGCTTCTTCAGAACAAAAGATATTTTGTTCTATGGCAAGCGATATCAACTTGAATCTCTGAGCTCAAGACCTTGAAACCACACATGAACATAAATTTAAATTCATTTCCAAATCTGTTTCTATCTCAAACCCCCAAGCCCCATTTCTCTGCCCTCAGCTCCTCAAACAAATCCAATGACAGAAAAATACAAAAAAAAAAAAATATACATATAGATGATAATTAACAAATAATTACTGTGACGTAAGTTAAACAATACACACAGTACGAAGCGCTACTTTACGTTATACTACTGATAACGACCCCCGTGCGCACGCTATCAACAAGCTGCCACAATACTACGAGCAACAAGGGTAAAACGCCGTTAGACAAAAAAAGATACCCAGATACAGATATGAACTTCAAATATAACGTACAGAGTCGTATACACCCGAACGAACAAACCTGGCTAGAGAGCTTTGCTTTTTTTTGTGTCGGTTTACTTTGCTTTTTTTTCGTTGTCTTTGGTTTTGTTTTATCGCGGTTTGTTGTTAGATATATTTTATATTATCACTATGGTATGTCGCGCAAAGTTGTTGTTTATATTGTTAGGGTATTTAGCAACAAAAACAAGGGCGATAAGCGCTTCTCTATTGTTTGTGTGCACTGTTTCGTATGCAAGCCTGTTTAGGTGTTGACTGCTGAGCCGATATGGGCATGTGGATGGTTAGTTGTATAGCATTTCAATGGGGGATACAAACTGGTGGAATAGAATGGCGCTCAGAAACTTTCGGACTGATAAACAAATTATTATGACAATACGAATAGATACAGCATACACAGGTGGGGATGACGGTGGGCGGCGGCGGGCGGAGATGGTGTGTTAAGGCAATGAAAAGTGGCCGCTTGCACTGCCAATAATGTTGTTTATGCGCGCAAATTCAAGGGGATTTTGTATTTTGCAAAATATACTGCGAGTTAATTAAAGAACCTTGGTGCGTTGCGCAAAAATAAAATAAAAATATCTCATAGATACCAATTTTACTACTATGTACTTCTAATGAAGTCGCTGCAGTATAACATCACATTAGGCAGGTAAATGATTTTGAATGATTAAGTGAGAGCATTTTTTTCTGATCTCTATTTTTTTACAAAAATCTTAAGAAATTGTTACTGCCTATTAACTTTGTATCAAAAAACAAAAAATAAATGTCGGCTCGACCTGCAGATAGGAGCAGGATCAGATAGCAACTTAGGCGAAAGGCGTGTGTAAAGATTTCAAAACTGCAACTTTTCTGAGGCCGAGGTTTCGCTCGCCGGATCCAGGATTTGCCCAAAGAAACACCAAACTTTGGTTACGAGATATCCTTTATTTCAATAACCAACGTATAAACTACTGTCTTATAATTAGCTTAACAATGATTAAATTCCTAATTTAAGTATACGCCACAGTTGCAAAAAGGCTTACTATTGTACTGAATTCAGTACAATTTGACTTTCCTGAGTACGCAAGTACACCTTCCCAATTTTCGGTACTATTTGTTCTAATTTTATTTTTATATCTTTTAAATCAAAGGATTCAACAAAAATAAGCTGAGCGCACTCCTTTGTTTTAAAATTCTGAATACATTCATTACTCATAGTAGGTACATACTGGTCCAATTTGTCTTAGGGTTTTTTCCAGGTAAACAAAAAAGTATTGAAATTATCAATTATGAATATAGAGCTCTATCTGACTGCGATAGAAATAGGTACATACTTCTATTTCTTCGTTTTAGGCTGAAATGGGCCTTGTGCAAAAGTGAAGAGTTCATGTTTTTAAATCCTACACCGCATTGTCCATGGCGCTTTTTGTTTTCATTCCTATTCTTCCGCAGACGTTTAAAGAATGTTTTCTTATCAAAATATCTATTATAAAAAAAATATAACCAAAGCTAAAGAGTCGAATGCAGGCGTAAATATGCACTATTAGAATTTAAAAATCTTATTAAAAGTTAAGGCTGCCACAGCTATATAAATAAAACAAATTGAGCTCAAGCAGCGTTCTAAGCTTCAGAAAAACAAATTAAATCTTCATTTCAGACTGTACTGCATGTATCTGTCATAATTTAGCGCGCCCATTAATAGTTCAAGCAACATTTAGACAGATCATGTTCGTTTTTATACCCTCCACAGGAAGGTATATTCACTTTGCCATTACGTTCGTAACGCCAAGATTCTGAATCAGGATCACATTCTGAATCGATTTAGCCATGTTCGTCTGTCTGTCTGTTGAAAGCACGATAGCGTCCAAAGGAATTGACCTAGGCGAAAGAAATTTTGTGAGACGACTTTTTTTAACCGTCGTCAGGTTGGTATTGAAAATTGTCTATATAAGACATGTCATACTAACTCGCATGGCAAACATTTTGCATGACTTTTATGCAGTGGAGGGTATCAAAGCATTTTTACTGGTTTTTTGTTTTGTTTTTGATGAGGAATTCTTTCAAAGTGATAAATTTGAGATCAAGGAATATCAGACAAGGAAAAAAGAAAGTGCAACGAAAATGTAACACTTTTTTGCGTCGATGAATTTTTGAAAGAAGTATTTTCAACGAACAGCTGTTTTCTGTGACACTTATATCCACAGCGCACCTTATGTCAAAATTTAGCTAGGATTCTGGTTAATGTTTGAAGAGAAAAATTTAATAGCAGCTAAATTTAGTGTCGCTCGAGCTGCGTACTTATTTCACCCTTTATTGCACCCTTCACTGGAAGGTATAGGTAAATATACAACATTTCGAGCGTCAAGAAGAAGTCCCCTTATACCCCATAAGTCATAAATATTGTGAATCAGGGTGCAATTCTTTAGCCATGTCCGTCTATCCGTCCGTCGGTGTCGGTCTGTCTGTTCGTTAAAAACACAAAGTAGTCAAAAGTCCAACCAAAATCGACCTCTGCGAATGAAATTTTGTGAAAGGACTTCTTTCTTCCGGTACCTCCCTTCACACGAAACCATTATTAGACCCACATACGTACAGTGGCCGGCATAAGTATTTTGACAAAACTAAAGTTAATTCTGCTCATAATTTGAACTTACTTCATGTAAATTTTGGCATCAATAGAAAGGTCATTTAAATTCCGTTTGAATGATACAAAACTTTCCTTAACCGATTAATTACCCATTGAAAATTTGGAACTTTTGTAAAAGTCTACTTTTTTGACTTTTTTCCTCGGTTCCAAAAAAAAAATATTTTGATGCAAAAAGTTTCTTCAAACAATTCTCATAGTGACTGCAAAAAAAAATTTTCAAAAATCTCTTCGCTAATATTTTTTATGATTTTTTGAATGGGATGATCTCAGAAAAATTTTGTATGAAAAGGAGGAAAAAGTGACTAAAATAGTCATTTTTAGCAATTTTCAAAAAATCATAAAAAATATTAGCGAAGAGATTTTTGAAAATTTTTTTTTGCAGTCACTATTAGAATTGTCTGGAGAAACTTTCTGCATCAAAATATTTTTTTTTGATACCGAGGAAAAAAAGTCAAAAAAGTAGACCTTGACAAAAATTCTAAATTCTAAAATTTTTAATTGGGTACTTAATGGGTTAAGGAAAGTTTTGTATCATTCCAACGGAATTTAAATGACCTTTCTATTGATGCCAAAATTTACATGAAGTAACTTTTAAATTATGAGCAGAATTAACTTTAGTTTTGTCAAAATACTTATGCCGGCCACTGTATATCTATATACACACGAACTCACATGCTTAACATTTTGCAAAACTTAAATGCTGAAGGGGGTATCAAAGCAGGCCGATGATAACATACTAATACTGTTTTTATTTCTATTTTTTTAATAAAATATTTATTTTTTATGTTTTCGATTGATTTTATACATTTAAGAAATTTGAGTACTATTCAGTACAATTTCTTTTCAGGTTTCAGTACAATTGAGAAAAGTCGATTTTCATCACTGGTATACGCTATACAAATATAATAATGCGGCCCAACGAGAAGCGTGGCTCCGTATTACAAAAAGCGGCCCACTGACAATCGTGGCTCCGTATGCGGCCCAGCGACAAGCCTGGCTCCGATTTGCGGCCCAGCGACTAGCGTGGCTCCGAATTGCGGCCCAGCGACAGGCGTGGATCCGCATCCGATTTGCGGCCCAACTACAAGCGTGGCTCTGATCTGCGGCCCAGCGACAAGCGTGATTCCGATCCTAAGCAGGACAGCCAAAGATGCTGACACTGCTGATTCAAGGCCAGCTTGCAGCTTCCCAAAGGAAACTTAGCAACAAGACCGACCGATGTCAATTTCTTTGTGTGCCTTATCTGGTACACTGGATTGATACAAAACAACAAGTAGACAAGTCTCTCCGAATGACAATTTTATTCGGGCACTCATGCGCAATTTTCTACAAAGGGACAGTGTGACTTATAAGTGACGAATGAAAATTTCTTGCCGCAAATGTTGTTTGGTTTCTCTAGAATAAGAGTCATCAATGAAAGTAAAATTTTTATTTTTTTCTACAAATTTAGTTAAAAAAAAAAACTTGTAAATACAAATTTGTAAGCTGGTGAAATAAGCCACCAGTATGGACTTGCAAGTTTCGTCACAATTTTCTCAAGTATGAAAAAGTCACATGACAGCGCATCATCCTTTTTTGACATCAAAGGTCTCGGTGAAATTGTTGCCAACCTTTATGGATCAAGGAGAGTTTTCCAACGTCATTATGCACAATCTGACAAGTTTGGCGGGGCTGTTAAAACTAGATATGGCTCTGTATAGCTCGTCTCTATAACTGCTGTCATATACGACCTTCAAATCGATAAATACGTACATGACGTGTTGTGTGCATGGATTTGCACTTCTTTGGTTGTGCAACGAAATCAACCTGGTTCAAAAATTGTCCATTAAATATGTCAAGAATATGCGAAGAATGTGCTCCGGCAAATGAGTCTTCAACGCAGTCGAGAAAGATGTCGTCCACTTAATATCACGCACAAGTGAAGGTATGGACCTCAATCAACTTGGCCCAATGGTTGAGACCCAATTCCACCCCTAAAGTATTGCCATATAAGTCAACAAGTTATCTGTACAGTCACTTAACCTATAAGTGTTCATACAATAAGTGCTGGCTATACCTACTCATAGATATATTTTTCAAAAATCGTTCCCGATTAGCAAACAATAAAATTCAATTTGAATTCATTTCGTATATCTGTGTCAAAAATTGGAATTGGTCTCAACTTTTTTCCCACATCTCCATCGAGTGCACTCGAGCGGTGTCAAAAGCCCATATTCGCCTAATCTCCCATTTCCTCCATCCCAAAAAAACACGCAAAATCCGCTCATAGATGAATCGAGATTTGCGAAACAACAACAGCAACATCAACCACAGCATATGCACTCGTACATATTTACAAAGCAGTCCAAAAATCCAGTTCAATTGGCCCCCCAATAAAAAAAAATTAAATAAACATTTCATTATCTTCCATTTGTTGTAGTTGCTGTTGTTGTTGTTGTTGCATAAAATGGGAAAGCGCGCACAGCGCAAATCTGGGAAAAACAAAACCTCCTCGCTTGATCCACTTGAAAGCCACAACAATGGTAAGGTATACAAACAAACAGAATACAAAAAAAAATTATATCGTTAGGGTTCAAAATGCAAAGTGAACGGTACTTGCTACAACTACCTGGGTTCAATTTGCCACCCGCCCCTCTCTGGCCACCACCCGCACCCCTCGCCGGTAACACTTTATTTTTGTTTTATTTTTATTTTCCACAATTATTATTATTTCTCCTCGCAAAATTTGTGGAACCGGGCCAGATAAAGAAGCAGTTGCGAGCGAAGAGCGTGTTATCCATTTAGAGCGAGATAGCGTCTAGTATATGTAGAAAAACAAAAACAAACCCACAAAACTATTTGCGCGCTCTATTGGAATGAGTTTAAAGATTTTTGTTTTGCCCACTTGATGTGAGCTTGAGTTGCTTCTCCTCCCCCCTTTTTGGGTCCTCGACGGGCCGTATAGTTGTTTTTGCCACTATTTTCTTATATTCGACGAGATACGGTGGCTGCTGTACTGTGTGTGTAGCAACATGATCATGATGTTGCTGATGTTTGATCCATCCATCCATCCGCCCGTGGAGTACAAGAGAGTTCATTTCAATTTGCAGAACTATTACTTTGAGGCCGGCACTGATGGTGGTACTCGTACTCGTACTCGTCGTATTGCGGCCATTCTTCCTTCCTTTTCTTGTCGGACCGCCACAACATTGGTTGGCTTTGCCGATTGCCTCGACTTACTTCGTCAAAACTCCGTTTGTTGTGTTGCTGTTGTTGTTGTTGTTGTGTGGCTTTTGTACAATTTTATAATTCGCCTCGATTTTGTGGCATTTCATCAGCTCGCCGCTTTTGTCTGTGTAGAAAAATTAGTAAGCAAAAAAAAAAAACAGAAACAAAAATGAAAACAGTTTTCTATGCTTTTTGGGTTAAGATACGAAGTTTGCTGCTAACTATCGTTTAACTGGGACTAACTATTTGAACCGCATATGCACAGTACAGTTGCGGCGAAAAGTAATGAAGGAGTTTTTCTCTGCGAAAATGAATTAAATATGCACGGGTTGGGTAAATTAAACTGGATTCAAATGGGCGAAAAACAGCCAAAAACAAAGAAAACATATTTCTGATTGTGAAAACGAATTATTTAATATTTTTATTAAGATTTAGCGTCTCTTTCCATACGATGAGATATTAACTCATTTATTATTATCATACTCGATTCTATCTAATCCCAGAATAAGCGTGCGTGTATTTGTATCGTAGGTATTGCCTGATTGTCTTCGAGACAGTATTATAGACCTAAAATTGCATCGCACAACAAATCTCCGTCAATATCAATCAGTACAAGGTCGCATCGCATGAGTTCTTCTTTATTTTGATTTTTTATGTTTAACAAGAAATTCCAAGCGTCAGAAAAATCTTGCATCTGTTGAAATCTTTCCTTCATAGATATAAGTAGGGTGTCCAGAAAGCATTAAAAAATTGACTTCGAAATTTTTTT
Source organism: Cheilosia soror (assembly GCA_949372485.1). Classification (NCBI taxonomy): domain Eukaryota; kingdom Metazoa; phylum Arthropoda; class Insecta; order Diptera; family Syrphidae; genus Cheilosia; species Cheilosia soror. The sequence goes on along the minus strand of OX443561.1, from coordinate 30,179,821 downwards.
TGATCAGTTATTGGTTCATTAACAGCATCTTCACCCGGTCTACGTTTAATACGTCGTAATCACGATACTGGTTTGAAAAATGTTGACTGAAGAAAAATAATTATTGGAACTTCCCCCAAATAAAACATCTCAGGCGCTCCGGAAGTGTTGCATGTTTTTCTAAGCTCATTCACTCTACAGGGACTTCTCTGATCACAAAACTTTTTAAATTAGACTAAATGGGCTCTATGATCGCTTAATTCGTCTCTCTTTCGTCCTACATAAGTTAGGGAGGAATGCGACAATACAAACAATACAATAACAGTCCGTGGTAGATAAATGGTGGGTAGGTACTCATACTCACTCCTTCAAGATAAGTTCACAAAATTTTATACGCTGGATTTAGTTTTTATATCGCTAGAGTTAGGTATTCAAATTCAGTTAAGTTAGGCTGGCGCGCGTACGCTTCAGCGCCCTCCAGGTGCCGGCGCCCCCGAGCGACTGCCCCGGTCGCCCACCCCTAAATCCGGCACTGGGTACAGTGCAGCCTCCGGAGTCCTGACCCCTAAAAAAACGGTGTCGGATGTGAGATGACAACGACGTAGTTTGAGAGTATACAGTAACTCGTCTCCAAGAATTGGTCAGAGGAAAGTATGCCTGATGTGGTTTTAGGCCCGGTCAGTCCACAAACCGACCAAATATTCACACTACGGCAGATCTTGAAGAAAACCCAAGAAGTGGAAGTCGATATTCATTTATCGATTTTAAGGCCGCATATGACAGCATTTATAGAGACGAGCTATACAGGGCCATGTCTAGTTTTGGTAACCCTGCCAAACCTGCTGCTCCATAAAGGAGACCTTTGATGTCCAAAAAGTGCTTAGACAAGGTGACGCGCTGGCATTTGACTTTTTCAGTATCATACTCGAGAAAATTGTGCGAAGCATGCAAGCCAACTCCAGCGACCTATTTCGCCAGCGTATTTACAAGTTTTTCTTCAACAAAATTTGTAGAAAAAAATACAAATTTGCTTTCACCATGAATTTAGTGAAACCGACTATTATTATAGAAAAATTGTGAAAAAGTAGTTGTAAATAACAATTTTTAAGTTGGTGAAATTGCCCACAGGGGCACAATTTTCCAAAAGTCTGTGCAGCTACTTGCATAGGCTGACGACATTGAAATAATAGACAGAACGCAGCTCTATGTCACTGGTGTTTTTGCAAGTATTAGCATAGAAGCGGCAGAAATTGGTTTGAGCATTTGAGAAATGGATCTGAATGAGAGAAAAACAAAATGCTGTCAACAAGAAGTGACACACAACATCGAAATATCAAACCTGACTGTCACAAGAGACAGCTACAACTTAGAGGTGGTTTAGCGACTTGGTCTACCTGGGCTTCGCTATATAAACTTTGAGAAATGACACCACAGCAGAAATCAAACGAGGAGTTACACTTGGCAACCGCTATTTTTTTGGCTTAAGAAGGCAACTGACTAGTTAGGCCTTGTCAAGAAATACTAAGACTTTATAAAAGACCCTCATTATCCCAGTCCTGCTTTATGGCACAGAATCATGGACGTTATCAAAGGCGGATGAAGATCTCCTTGGTCGCTTCGAACGCAAAATTCTTCGAGGGATTTTCTGTCGCGTTTGTGTTGACGGGACTTGGAGGAGGAGATCTAATAGCGACCTCTATGAGATGTAGACATCTAACTGGTCAGAAAAACACGTATCACTCGACTAATATTGTTGGGACATGTAGAGCGAAAAAAGTCGTCGATTCCAACCCGGAAGGACAATGCAGTAGAGGAAGACCTGGAAGACCAACTTGGAGTGCACAACTAGAGCCGGTTAGCCAAATATCGGACTGACTTATGCGTGTTTTCGTTGAGGCCCAGGTCTAACCCGGACTGTAGCACCATCTAAGTAAGTAAGTAAATAATAATTCGGAAGTGACAAATGCATTCACTTCGTATAGAGCCCTTTTGTTTGAAAATCCAGTAACGAGTCTTAAAAATTTTTCAATTCTAAAGTTGAATTACTTAAGCGGCCCATAGACACTACAATAATTATGTTTGCACCAGTGTACTGACACCGGTGTGGCATTCGGCCATACACATCACACCGATCGAGACACCGACACCAAAAATTAAAAACTTTTGATTTTACTCGCTCCGTGTCTGACACCAAAATCAGTGTGCGCACCAGCCCACATACAGCACACATTTCCGTACACCGAGACACCGATGCAGACAAAAATATAGTGTCTATGGGCCGCTTAATCCCTTACCTGCATGTAACATCAGCAAGATGGAGCTACTGATGCCCACAAAGACCGATGATAAACATTCTTTGAGAAATGATTCCACTGAGAATAATCTCAAATAATAAAGACATTTTACTATATATTCTTACAGCCAAGCTGCCATAAAAGCCATGGAGTCAGTCGTGGTGAAGTCGATGGCAGTATAAGTCATTGCAAGAAATACCTGGATGAATTATCACAAGCCAACTCGGTGACCTTATGCTGGGCATATGGATATTGAACAGGCGGATGTGGGCGTCGAAAATGTACACATCAATGGCCCTAGAATCTGGTAGAATCCCGCTAAGCTTGCAAGAAAGATTGTCACTGAATCCTGGAGTAGAACAAACCTACGCTGGACCAATGTCAATATCTGCAGGCACACAAAATACTTATGGCCAGAGGTGAGTTAAAATAAGTCCGAATTCATGATATTACTGAACACCGTGCAATAGGCATTCATGCGAAAAGGACGGGCATACTGCATAATGACTTCTGCAGAAGCTGAAGAGACGTTAAGTACATAGAATCTGTTCGGAACCTGCTTTGCGAATGCCCAGCTCTTGAAAACAGCAGACCGCGGATTCTTAACTAGATACAAGAGGATCTGAGTTCATAAGGAACTCCTAAAATTCATACTGAAATCGTAGTGGTTCCAGTAGGTAGAAAAAAACTTCATACCTCGATTACTCTTAGGACAAGCTGGATAATCTGAATACGAAGAGCTTATGAATACCTGTGATAAATACTAAATCCATAGGTGGCTGAAATAAAAAGCAGAAATTCTTGTTTCCAAGAGATATGCAATGGATGGTTCTAGCGACTGGACACAATGGAACCAACTGATGGTCTATACAGCTTCTGAGGCAACCACCACAAGAGCACCCGTTTACCAACTACCAACGTAATAAAAACATTGATTGACCAGCTCCTTCTTAAACAATAAAAAGCTATTCAAAATGCAGAGCATAGACTACTAGGCTAGGGGTTTTAGGTAAAACAAACTGTTCAGAACTGTTAGAAAAAACGTAAATAATTTAGACTTATGATGCTATGTCGCTTAAAAAAAAAAACAGCGAAGAGCAGCGGTATACGGAAAATTGTCTACGGAAACTGTCGATCTCCTTTATAAGGCCGTGTAACCCACCAGCACGTATAACACGCACACATATCCATATGGATACCTATCCAGTGTCTCAACTAACATTCCTCGAACCAGAGGTTCATAACTTTTAACATTCACTGTACGCATAACCATTCGGCATCTACTTAATCAACATCATTTAGGCAATTGCTAGAGAAAATGCAAAATCATAATGTACATTCAGCAAAGTGAACGTAGATACATCCCATCCACCAAACAGATTAAAACGAAACAGAACCGCATCTTCAGTGCCTTCCCAATAGAAAGACAGACAGCCACTCAGCCTACTTATCAGGCTAAATAATAGCAATGAATGAAAAAAAAATGCGCGGCCTCTTCTTCTTGCATACGCCGCTCCATCAGTTTGTCTATCTGTCTGTCTGTCTGTCTGTATGCTTCCATACTACACCCGAAGAAGAGTTGTTGGCGTGGAAAACAATTGTAAAATAATCGTTTGGAACACTCCGGCATGCGGATGCAATGCAATTGCAATTGGCAATAGACACAGATTCGGATCCGTTGCCAAAGCACAACCATCAGTCTCAACTCAACCCAACTCAACTCACTCCCAGCAGATACATGCTCTGCACACAATTACAACGCAAATGGCAACAAATGTATAAACTAATTGTTTTCGAAATCGCCATCATCGAGAGAGTCAACTTGAGTTTGGGTCGCCGTCGTCGTCGTCGCATCATTAGAGAGCCAAAAAGGCTGCGGGAACAGACGCCGCGCATAGTGAAATGCGTTACGATTTCTATACGAAGACCGACTTTCACTTAACACAGGCAGAAAGATTTTTGCTTTGCCTCGCTTTACTTCCGTTGACCTTCCAAATCCATGAAAAAAAAAAGTTATGCTTAATCAAAAGATACAAAACAGCCAACGAACCCTCTCTCCGGACAGCATACACTATACACACCTTGCAGAGCACAGAACAAAAAAAAGTATGTCCGTCCACCTGCTGCTGCACATTTTAAATTAGCGTATAGCTAAAGTGGCTTTGACTTAGCATATACGATACAAGCAGATACAGATACGGATACCCATTAACTGGCGGCCAGGCTCACATGTCACACGGACATGTGTTGCGGCTTTGTCCCCCTATTGTAAATATCTGCCTACTGACGGGAGAGCGTTGTTAACTTGGAAATTAAAAATTTATTCAAAATTATGTCACTAAATTAAATGACACTGTGAACGCATTGACAGGTTGCACCATAGTACCATAGCACTAACAGCAGAGACTGTCTTTAAGATCGCGCCCAAGTCGTTTAAGAAGACATTAAGACCAACGACCCCCGTCATTACTCTTAAGGCGAATGCGGTTGCCGACTGCGAGTGTACGACGACGCACGGTAGGCATTTAGCGCCGCTTGTTAGTCGGTGGGTAATTAGAACTATATACAGAGGTGAGGCTACCGATTTTTCGGCTTGGGTACATTTTTAATGGTTTTACAAAAGTAGTTCGACAACCGGCTATCAAAGTTAATCATAGTTATAAATTGTATCTACATTCTGGCCGCAGTGCGAGAGCTACTGGGTGAAGTGAGTCATTAACAAAAAAAAAAAAAAAACTCAAACAAGGCCGTGTATTAGTTATGGTTTACAAGAACAGATAGCATGACAAAGTTTTTATAAGAGTTCCAGTTTTGGTGGCCAATTAACCGAGTCGGCATATTTACACACTTTGTAACGATATAAGGCTAATTTGATGGACAATGGCATCCCGAATATGACTATGAAAACGCCCGGACCTTGAGGAGCGCCAACATCTGGTTTTATTATCAAAAGGAATGAAGCTCACAGAAGAACCATTTTTTTCGTGTCGGTCTAATATGTCTACTCTACAAAGAATGGGGAAACCCTACAATGTATCATATAACCCAACTTTTAGAGATGGAAGAGGGTAAAAAGTTTTGTCAGATAAGAGGTAAAATGGACTCAAAAAATGTCTTTCAACCTTCACATCGTTGCCGCATAAGAGCGTTAGTATAGACACAGCAGATGAAGACGGAGTACCGCAAGGCTCGGTTCTTGGGCCGCTCCTGTGGAACATAATTTATAACACAGTCCTGCGCCTGTTGCTGCAAAAAGGAATTAGGGTGATTGGTTTTGCTGACGATCGCTAGAGCCTGTCGGCCTAGAACTAGCTCACCACAAGACCGAAGCGGTCTTGATAACCTGACGTTATGAACAATTTTACAATGCATGTTCAGCAAGCCAGCAATAATATATTTGCCACGGTGCCAACGCCAAATTAGACACAAGTTGCAGACTTCTTTGAGATATCCCAGCATATTTGTTTTCCTTGGCTATTGATTTGACAGGCTTTCACCATCAAAGGCTTTGTTGACGGGAGCACACAGGTATTGGCATTCTCAGTATAGGTTCAACACCTCCACAAACCACCTATAAATCTGGTTGTCTTGCAAGTTCGTCATCAATGAGTTGAAACCCACACTAGTTTTAAAGTATTTAGTCTTGCGATGAGATTTTGTGAGTTCCAAATCTCCTAAACTAGTCTCAAAGTAGGTAAAAGGCATCTACGAGCAGTAAGTGACAATACGTTTCTCTATTTGAAAAGTTACTATCGAAGCGATTCAAAATCAATGGAAAGGTCATTTAAATTCTGTTTGAATGATACAAAATTTCCCTTAACCCATTAAGTACCCATTGAAAATTTTGAACTTTTTTAAAAGTCAACTTTTTTGACTTTTTTAAGTTTCTTCATACAATTCTAATAGTGACTGCAAAATTTTTTTTTAAATCTCTTCGCTAATATTTTTTTATGTTTTTTTTTTTTGAAAATTGCTAAAAATGATTACTTTACTTTAGCCAAAGGAGGAAACTTTTCATATCAAATTTTTCTGAGATCATCCCATTCAAAAAATCATAAATAATATTAGGAAAGAGATTTTTGAAAAAATTTGTTTGCAGTCACTATTAGAATTATTTAAAGAAACTTTTTGCATCAAAACATTTTTTTTAGGCCGAGGAAAAAAGTCAAAAAAGTAGACTTTTACAAAAGTTCAAAATTTTCATGACCTTTCTATTGATGCCAAAACTTACATGAAGTAAGTTCAAATTATGAGTAAAATTGACTTAAGTTTTGTCAAAATACTTATGGCCACCATTGTATTATACCCTTCTCACTTCTACGCACTGAAAATCTACCTGTCCTGCTGGATACACCTTTCAATGGAAGTCCTCGTGTAGCCCCGGTCATACGTAGTGGTAAATAACCATTCTCATTAATTGATGAAATGCAAACAAACCACTTTTTTAAGCATTTATAAACAGAAAACTGCACATTTTATTATGGGAAGTAAATTATCCCATCAAAATGTATTAAAAAATTTGCACGATCCAGGCACGTAACTTTCACATAATCTCAGAGTCATTTCAACAAATTTTACGTTTACATCTTACGTAGGTTTAGTAACTGTACCTTTGTTAACTAAACACCTATTACATACTGCATAGACATTATGTACGTATTAACTACAACACTTTATTACTTACTTTCAAAATTCACCCCAAACTGACACTTGAAGGAGGCAAGGAATTTAGAATTCCCATTATTGATTATTTAAAAAAGAGTGGTCTCAATTATCGGGATTTGGGTAGTCATTTTTGAGAAATATTCATAAAACGGCTATATTCGAGTTTTCTGAGAAAAACTAAGTATACGTGATCATATTTAGAATGCTTATTAAATTGTTGTCTTAAATATGTATTTTGATCAAAATCGTTAGAGCGATTTTTGGAAAATTATGCTGACAAATATTACAATTTGGATTCGAAAAGCACTGTTATTAAACTGTTTAGCTGAAAACTGAGTACGACGTATTCTTCAGGATATAAACATTACCTAGCAGTTACATTTTTAACCAAATTCGAAAATGGCGTTTTCGAGATATGAGCAGTTTTTTAAAGTACATTTATTAGGGACTAGCTGGACCCGTGCTCGCCTTGCCCGCTCGCACAAAATTATATTTGGTTCATTTAACATTACACTTTGAGTGTTTCATTGAAATCTCTCCAGTAGTTTTCGCATGCTAGTGTTGTTTTGTTTTTGTTTGTCCTGTCGAACGATCGCAAAAGTATAAACATCCATTTGTAGCAAGGTATATGTAAATGTATATATTTTCACTTAAAAAAATATGATGTGCGACAACAACCCCAAAGTAGAACTATGGAATCCAAACAACTACCCCAACCCTACCCTGTTACGTCATATCAGAATAAAATTCCTACTGCGTTGCGTGGCGATATGCGATAATGGATGTAATGCATTGGATATATAATGTGCACCCTCTGCATCGCCCTCCCTCTCATTGATCTTGCTACTTGTTTAATATACTGCATTTCCTTTCCTTTCCTTTGCTTCCCTCTTCCTATAGAATCCAAACAACTACCTACCCCAACCCAACACAGTTACCATACCACATATCGAATGAAATTCTGAAATGAAACCTGTTTTGTATTATACGTCTCTTCTCTTATGAAGATTATTAATATACCCCATGCCATTCTGCAGCACGCACGACTCACCCCATCCCCATCCTTAATCGGACATACAATCATAATATACATACCTACATAATATACAACTGACCATAGCACTCACTGCGAAAACAAATCAACCCTTATCGAATGTGTTTGTTTGACGATCGCAAAAGTATAAACATCCATTCGTAGCAAGGTATATGTGTATGTATATATTTTCACTTCAAAAAATACATTTTGGCTAAAAACTGTTCCTAAGGACGTGGCTATAAACGACATAGCCTATAGCAGTCTCACAGTCTTAAGGAACATTTAAAAAAAGTTTCATCGAAATCTGTCCAGTAGTTTTCGAGTTTTTAGCTGACAAAGAAAATGCCTACAGTTTTATTATATGTAAGGATTTGGGTGGATATCAAAGGACGCAGTCTTTTTAGAGAAAAACTGAGTTTACTATAAAGTTAAGAATGACAATATGTAGTACCTTAAAAATAATTTTTTTTAAAAATCGTTTTTAAAACTGGGTATGCAGTCATGTTAAGCATGCCTACATTAACTCAACTATCAATTTTGGTTCAAATCGTTAGAGCCGTTTTCGAAAAAATCTAAATTTAGACATACATATTTCGTAAAATTTTTATATGGGAGGTACCGTTAATATTAGGGCTAGCGTAAAAAAAAAATTGTTCCTAGCGGGAAGCCCAAAAACTCTAAGTACAAAGTTTGAGGCAAATCCGTCAAAGCGTTTAGATTCCCCAGGGGTGGGACAGACAGACATACGGACGGACAGAATTGCGAGACCCACTTTTTTGAGTTCCCCTATTATCGTAATATCAGAATTGATCAAAATCTTGAGTTCGAAATTTTGTACGAAAACAATATCTTTCTCTTACTAGGTACGTACCTATACGAGAAAGTTAAAAAAAAAGTTTATAAACAGTTTAAATAACGAAATTTCTAATATCAAACTTTTTGCCGCGAACGAAAACACTCTTGGCGCGAATTGTCAAAGTTTATTCGCAATCCACAACATTAAACCGCGTTCCACAAACTAGCGAATAAAAAATTCGTTCGGACACCTAAAATGTGAAATTCCTGGTAGAAACTGATGGCTAAAATTCGCGAACTGCGACAGTGAAAAGTGTTCATTTGAACGGACTGTCAAAACTCGCGAATATTCGCTCGTTCGTAGGTAGCTAGTCGCTCTCATGTGAATGGTCCTTAAATATTTTCAAATAGGACGGAGCTACCTCTTTTTTGGACAGGGTTTATTGTATACCACAGTTTGGTATAGTGAAAAATGGCTAGAATTCACTAGATTTTATTTTAGCGACAAAATCGCTAGAACGGCAACAGTGAAGCAGCTAAGGATAAAAAACGATTTGCTGCCAGACTTTTATTTTCGATATAGCTACTCTCTACTCAGGCTACACAGTAATGCAAATATCTTTCGGTTACCTCTCAGACCGAAAAATTACTTCGGGCTCTTGGTCTATTATTTCCACAATTTGGAATTGAAAAATGCTGAGCAACTGACCTCACGGTAAAAGCAAACTACACTAACAAATGATCACGAAATCAATTACGTTTCCATCACATTGAATTAAACTAGGCACTTGATGACTTGGATGATGTAGCTACTGATCTGTCAAACTGATCAACAAAGTTTCGTTTGACCCAGTCGTGCACATTCTTTTGATTCCACATTTCGCAGTAAAATTTATTTTGATATCTCAAAATTTAGAATAAAACCCATAATATCATCTATATCGAGTTGAAAAATCCCACTCCGACCAGTTCGCACTTACCACTACACCATGACCACCGAACGTCTTATACTTTTGGCTGTCATTCTGTGACTCAAAAATAAATTTGCGATGACATCTTCCTATGTTGACATCATTTTAGCGTGTTTCTCTATAGAGTAGTACTCCCTCTTCGCAGTGACATATTTTCGAAACAAGCCTATCGCATTCCGATTTCAGTAGTAAAACTCGCCGTCCTTAACCTCTTCGAATAACTTGATATGATTGATATTGCGTTACGTCATTTGAATTTTATTTCCGCTTCGACCTAGAGAGAGTTCCCGTTCGAATGCTTTTAGTGGATTAATAAATACACTTTTTCGTTTATTCCCTTTACAAATTTATTAGCGTGTTGCGCGTAATAGGCCTTTCACAATTCCCTGTGTTTCTACTATATCGTAAACCGAAAAGCACTCAATAAAACCGACCATCGTGTCATTCTACTGCGTTCCACAAATAAATTTTCACATTTTTGTCCTTATGACTCCTGTTTCAATTTTTTATATAAATTATGCCAACGCATTTGGTTGCTTTTTTTTCCTAGGGTAGTTTGTATAGAAGGGATGTTCTAAGTGGTAACTGTTTGCCTGATGAATATGTGGGGAAAATTAATACAACATTTTTTTTTTTTTACTTTTACCCACAATCAGCCGCAACCCCGCAATATTTTTTTGGGGTAGTTGGTAATTTTTTTTTTTACACGCGCATTATGATTGAGTACACCGAGTAGCTGAACTAAATGAAAATGTCAATGAATTTCGTCCACCTTTGGCGGTGAAATTTACCACTCCTCGCCTATTTCTGGGGGGATGGCTGTCGAAATGTATTTACTACTTTCTGTATAGGTGTGTGTGTGCATACTTAGCGTATTAATGAATAAATAACATCATCATGGCCCACATAAATTTGGTTTGTTTTCGATTCTATTGGATTTTATTTGTGATTGCGGTTGAAAAGTTTTTGGCCGAATATTTAGGACATGTCGATGGTCGGTCTTCTCGCATGGCACGAGGATACAATGTGTCCTACATTTCAACCAGTTGATGATAAATCGATGGTTTTTTTCACATGTATGTATATAGTATGCAAATGTATAATGGGATTTGTTTTGTTGGATTTGTTTTCGAGCTAATATTTTAAGGATATTGAGAAATGGAATGAGCGTGAAACTTTATTGGGTCAGCACAGCAGTGATAATGCACAAGTATTTTTGGTGAAAAATTTTTGAAAATTTATGTAGGTAGCTATTTACAGCTTTTTAATTAGCTAATTGTGTCCTGTCAACGTTCTATGTTTGAATAAATAGGGTGTTTTCCAACAAATGTCGGGGGTGGATCCTTTTATTGATACCGAGGAAAACTGATTTGTATCTATTACTTCAGTATTTTCATCATTTTAAACAAATATACCCATCCATATTTATTGGGGAGATTATATGAGAGTTACTATTGGCCCTTTTTGTGCAAACCTAGCGAAAACATCAAACTTACCCAAATGTCTACCCAACCACAAATATTTAAAATATAATACCAGCCAAGATTAAAGAGTCTCTTTAACCATCCATCCTTTGATGGTAGTCATGCGCGTATAGATGGCAAGTGCGGTTTTAGCCAAATTTAAAAATCCGAATGCTGACCCACTGATCATCAGGAGTCGTCAAATCGTAGTTTCAATATGAACGAAAAGAAGACCTTCTGCGACACATAGGTTGCTACGATTGGATTGAGTTGAAGTTGAAGTCGAGCAGTATTGAAATTGGTTGGGTGATTTGCACGCACTTTCGCATAGCATATACATCTAAAGTGTGTTTCTTAGGGGTTTGGTTTTGAAACTGGCAACGACTGTTTCGACAGATTGTCAATTTGACAGTTGAAAGTTGATTTGTACGTTTTACCGATGAATAGATTAACGCCAGAACAACGCGTGCACATTGTGCAAACTTATTTTGAAAACCATGGTTCTGTTCGCCAAACTTATCGTGCGGTTTTACAGTAGACATAATCGTTCATCTGAGCAAGTTATTCGAAACACAATGAATCGTCTTCTTACCACTTACACTCTAGTGGCTCGGTTCTTAAACTGTGTTCCGCGGAACCCTGGGGAAAAAAATGACACAGCAACATCCACTTTCCAAAGAAAATTCCGAGCAACAATCCATGACCTTTGAGTATAGTTCATGCATAGCTTTTATGAGGTACTGCCCACAATCTTACAAAAAATGATCTGGACACACAAATGCATGCGAGTGGGTATAGTTCATGCGTAGTTTTTGTAAGGTTTCTGCATAATATCTCACAAAGAATGAAAATATAGTCAGAATGAAACTCAGCCTATACGACACTAAAGTTTAAGTTGATTTTACACCCGATCATTAATCCGAATTTTTTAAACTTGACAATTTAAGCCTATATCCCATAATATTCACTCAAAAACACGCATTAAATCCGCTGGATTAAAACGGATTTAAAACAGTTTAAACCGATTTTAACCCGTTTTAAACCCACGTTTTTTTTAAATTTCACATAGAATACCATTCGTTTTTTGTTATTTGTCACTAATTGGAAGTTAGTTTGAAATTTTGTGACGTCAACTTTTGGTCCATATCACTAATTGTTGTGTAAAAAAATGTGTCCTTAGACAAAACAGTCATAATAATATGATTTTGGGGTTTAACCCGGGTTTTAGTATGTATTTAAATTGGTCTACGAAGTGTAGTTTAAATTCAATCGGACTCAACGCTGACAAGGTTTTAAAACGGTACGACTGACTATTATGGACTTGGGCTTAATTTTTGGGTTAAACTCACTTAAACCCGGGTGTAAATTTTAGTCCGGATTAAAGTGAGTGAATAATATCGCCGAGTCTCTTATAGATCTGCAGCGTTCTTCTTCATCAAAACATGTTTTTGATTCTGTATCATGAACGAATTTTTGGGTTGGTATTATGACGAGTGAATACCCCGAACTTGCCAACAGGCTATATTAAATTTGCTTCCTTTTGTCACAACGTATATCGCTGTGAAGCAGGCTTTTCAGCGTATACTTATGCTAAGACTAAATACAGATCGAGATTCGACGCTGACCCATATATATATATATATAAGAGATAGATGTCAATTTAAAAAAAAATATAATAAATCAAAGAATGAAACAGTTTCATCCTTGAAAAAATATCTTGAATAAAAAAATTGATTTTCAAATTATGTTGTTTTTGATTTTTTATATCGTTAATGTCGTTTTCGATTGGGATTCTCAGATCCCGTTTCAGATTTCGTCTGGCCAATCGAACAGAAAAAGTATACGGAACTGTTTTTTGTTGGTGTTGGTAGTGTAGCTGCCAAAATTTGTTCAGTGAAGATTTTTTTTTTTTGTAGAGTGGTTGCAACTTGCAAGTTTTACATACATTTTCAAAATCATAAAACAAATCTCATAATAAATATTCCGAATATATACATCTTCCATAGAATTGCAACAGCAATGCATTTTCTCCCTCACAAAAAACTGGAGAAATTGCTGGTACGCAGAAGACAAACCAATATTATCCCAAGACGACGACGGGGACGATGAAGATGTGGCACATCATGAATATGAAAATAACATATCTATTATTTGTTCCATATCTATCCATATTTTGGTTTAAATTATTTATTTTAATACGGTTTTTCATACTAGCTCTAACTTTTTCGGCCACAAACTTTCCGTAAAACGTAGACAAACTCCATAAATGTCAAATCATATGTGTGTTGGTAAATCTCGAGCAACTCTGAGAAAAAAATCTGGATTTGCAAAAGTGCTCTCGAATCTGAAAAGAAAGCTGTTTTTGTACCAAACGAACGCAAGAAGTGATCTGGGACAAGAAAAAGTGTTTTTTTTTTTTAACAATCGAAATCGGCATAAGAGTTAGGGTTCCGAAATATATTTGGGACTTCTTTAGGGTCCCACAGCTTAATAAGTTTAAGAACCGCTGCTCTAGTGGATAAAACGCATTCCCAAAGACGACAAACAATGCGAACAGAAGAAGTTATTGTGGAGCGCAGTGTTACGGAGAATTCGAATGAGTCGATTCGCCAATCGCCATCGTGCACAGCTATTGGAGCTATGCCCATCCACTTTGTGGAAGATTTTACTTAAAGATCTTGGCTTAAAAGCTTATAAGATCCATCAGCTTGTGCAAGAGTTGCAACCCTGTGACTATTATTCTTTTTATTGCGAGAAATATCTGCTGAGCGAATAATTTCGCATAATGGACTTGTGAATTGGCCTCCACGATCCTGTGATCTCACACTTTTAGACTACTTTCTTTTGGGGTATGTCAGTATGTGAAGTCGCAAGTCGGTGCCGATGAACGAAAGACATTTGGACGATTTGGATTTGGTTTTTTAGATGAAAATCTTTAAAACAGCGAAATTAACATTTTGTTAAAGTGGGTCTTGAAGTCCATTGCACCGGTTCTGAGCATGAAGTGATAAAAAAGCTAAGAAAAGACGGCAAAAAAATTAATGAATGAAACTAATGTCATAAAGTGTTCTAAAAAAAAGTCCTTAAAATTATTCACAGCTATCCATTCAAGTTCCAAAGTATAAACCAGAGGCAGAAAACAAAAAAAAAGACTCCCAAACTTTCTTGTATAGCCGTGCAAGAAGAAGCCATTTTTTTCTTCCACAGACCTAAAAAATTAGTTAAACGCACCAGTTACAAGTCGTACAATCAGAAAAGGATTAAAGTAAGCAGGTCTTTCTGGAAGAAGTCCCAGAAAAGTTCCATACTTGACCAAAAAAAATATTAAACAGAGACTAAGTTTCGCCTACAAACACCTCCACCGTGCTAATTGAAATAGCGTCTTATGGTCGGATGAAACCATGGCCAATTTGGTTGGTTCCGATGCGAAAATGTACGTCAGACGTCCAAAGAATTCCGAATTCGATCCCAAATATAAAAAAAAGACAGTTAAACATGGCGGAGGAAATTTAATGATTTGAGGGTTGGGCTGGGTTGGTCCAGTTTTCATGGTAAAAGATAAAATGTGTGCCGTAGACTACGTGGAAATCTTAAGCAGCACTGTTATGCTGCCATTTGCTGAAGAGGACATACCTATTAATTGGTAGTTTATGCAGGATAATGGCCCCAAGAACTCATCAAAGTTGACCAAATAATGGTTTCGTAAGAACAAAATCAAAGTTATGGAGTGGCCATCACATTCTCCTGATCGTATAACCCGATAGAACATCTATGGGGCGTTCTTAAGCGCACGATCGGCGGTTGCAGAGCCAAAAACAAGGAAGAACTGTGGTCAATTAATCAAAATGCATGGCACTCTGTAACTCCCGAAACTTGTGTCAAGTTGGTTCATTCCATGGGACGAAGATGTGAAGCAGCTATTAAAAATAAGGGCGCAACGACCAAGTATTAAAAGGATATGAAACACCTTTTCTGTAAATTAATTTCTCACAGAAAAAAAAATTAATAATTTGTTTCTATTATTTTTTCCATCACTATACATATATCCCCAGGAAGCGAGTTCCAAAGTTTGCTTGTCCTGTTACAGAAGACCGTGTTATTTCGTTGCTCAAAAAAATTGGCGCGCATATGCCTGCCCGAAATCATTTTTAAGCTAAAATTATCTATTAAATGAAGCTAACATCACACACTTTTACATTAGCTTCTAGTATTTTATTTCATATTGAATATGTATACCTCTTAAAAAAAACACTATTCATAAGCAGTGTAAGTGACCCACTGTGTATCTAGTTTAAGCTATATAGACGAACCCAGAGAACGTTGGATCTTGACCTGTCAATTATGACGAAGTCGTCCAGACAAATTCTAAACCACTGTTTGTTCGTTACTGACACCCATTTCTACAGTTTCTATTTTGAAATTCATTCCCACGAAATATCTTTAGCTGCTATATGCCATTGTACAACGCGTTTTAAATCACAGTGGAATGTAACTGTCTCTTAATCCCATTTCCATTTTAAAGTACATATATATATTTCAATCCCATATGTGGCACACTGCATAGTGAATTGAAACTCCGCCCTTTACCTAATGGAACCCAGTTAATGTGGCTGACGCTGACGCTCTCCATAAAGTATTCGAATCACTAGATATAAGAGTGGGGAGCACTGTTTCTTTAAAGCAGAGAAAGACCAAAGATCATGTTGTAATCATTACTCACTCCTCCGATAAACAAAATGGCGGTCCAAGGAAGAGTCTAAAGCGACCACCAGGTGATTGGATTACAAGGCAAATGTATTCAGATGTGTACTGTGATTGTATTGAAAATTCACTAATGTATGCAATTTACTTTGAGAAAGTTACTTGACGAAAGGGGAATTTGATATAATCAAGTAGGATCAAATCGGAAGTGATGAAAAATGGAAAATAAAAGGGCATTCGAGAAAATAGAGTCAAGGAATACGAAGCTGAATTTATTAACGGAAATAAAACTACCTAAATTAAAAGGAGATTCGTCTTTTACTAAGCCAAACAAACTAAATCAATAGGGCCGCAGTAGAGAGAGATATATTATCCTCCGACAGGGACGCGTTAAGGAAAATGATGAATACCGAGTTTACCACCCAGCAGCGGGAACATGACGCAAACGGTCATCCCACAGCAATGTCTCTAGAATATCAAGTAGTTTAAGGTTTAAACCGTTTTATCAGTGATAAGACAGAGTCAAACAGCACATGGCAACGTTTCTCTAGGCCCACCCAAGGTAAGAATACCTACACCAATGGTCGACTTAGTAGGAAAAATGCGAATCAATCTTTTAAGGTGGATAGGTCATACAGGACCCTCCACAGTAGTCCAGTACACTAACCACTGAGCAACTGGACGTAGAATGTTTTTCAATACTAATGAGCAAACTGTGCACACTTTTGTTCGTAGGTTTCTGAATTCTGAGTTGTGGGAAACCACAAGCAATAGGGTTACATCCCCCTTTGTGTGGGTTGTATCCCTTGGCATGTTACTGATGATGATGAACCTGAAAAGAACTGGTCGAGATTTCTGTGATTGCTGTCTCTTTGGAAGCTTCCAAATACGCCTTTACTGGTCCTTAGGAGGACTAGGAGTTAACCTTACTAAAAATAAATACTTTCCTTCACTGGAAAGTACAAAACTCATCCGTATACGCTCCATGTACGTGCAGTAGTGACTAGTTGTTATAGTATATTGCACTATTGAGCCGACCCTTCGAAAAATTTAAACTATACCTACAGCCAAAACTGTAGAAGCTCCTCCTGTCTTCTGACAAACATCCAAGGATCCCAGAGTATACCTAACTGTCCTCAGAAACCTTTTCAACTCACCACATTCGGAACCTAGTTGTAGGTTGTCAGAAGAGAAGCCTTGATGGGTCTTATGTAAACCTGTTCCGCCAATTCTTTATGTCAGACCATTTCTAACATACAAAGACCACCTTATTCCGAATAGCTGGGTCTTAATTTAAGCAGTTAATTACATTTTAAAGCCTACATGGAATATTGTTCCCATATAAGGAGCTCTGCCCCAAAACATTCACTTAACCTACTTGACAGCATACAGAGACGAGCAGTTCGACTTATTGGAGACCCTACACTCGCACAGAAGACAAGTCGCTGACCTATGCTTGTTCTATAGGTACTTCCATGGTAGATGTTCTGAGGAACTCAAAGACATTATCCCTCGAAATGCAACTTTTGGGCGCCCCACAAGACAGGCTGCTAATTCTCATGACCATACAGTACACTTGACAACCGCGAGGAAATCATCTTTCCAAAAATCCTTCTGTTACAGGACAAGCAAACTTTGGAATACGCTTCCTAGGGATATATTTCCAGACGACTACAATTTACAGCAATTTAAGTGTAGAACTAACATACATCTGCAAGCATCTCGGGGCGCAGATGAAGCATTATAGGTTCGCCTTTCCCGGGAGAAGTATTAAAAAAAAAAAAATATGTAACCCATGAAAAAAGTTGTCGGATTTGTAGTTTAAATAAAGCAATTGATTAGACGTTGACTTACAACCTCGTGCACTGCACACCGATGGCATTATGCTGGCCATTGCAGCTTATAGACTTAAAGACTTCTAAGTAGTGAGGCTAACTGCCACCAAACACCAACTACTGCGTTCCTAGGTTAGACGCTGTCTCTAACTTTCTGCAGGGGGGGAATGGCAAAATATGTTGTTAGGAATAAAGAATCTAGCCATCTCTACATAAAAACTTCGAAAATCTTGAAAAAACTCGGTGAAGGTGTTGTCTCCGAAATGCCTAATCTGAGCTATTTCGTTGGTATCCCTCTTCATTTTATCGTTTTCAAGCGTTAAAAAAAACCATCGATGTCCGTTAGCTGTCCGGCTAATAGCCGATCCCATGAAATCGAAATAAAACATCTCGAAGCGAGCTAATTCTCATCTATCACAGAGATGGAAGATCATTTTAATAGGTATAGGTAACGTACTCCTATACCTTCTTCCTGTCCCCTGTCTGGTGGAGTCGCAGTGATCGTGGGCCTACCTCCCGACTTCTTCGCATAGAGTCCCGCTGGCTTCCTTTTGCACCGAGACTCACATTCGTAAAACTCTTGAGTCCTGACACCGAGACCTCAGCATTCGATAAAAATCACATCACCCACGGGTAGGTAGGTACCTATGTAATTTTTTTTTTTTTTTAACTTCTGACTTGTCAGTTGTCAAAGCGATAAAATGCCCGTGGGCCTTAAAGATCGGATGTGCTTGAAGTGTCAGAATTCTGTTTAGTTTAGTAGCGTTTCTACTTTTCTAATGTATTCAGCAGAGGATTTCCTTAGGTCTTTATTTCCTTGAAAAATTATTTCCCTCTAATACCACAAAAGGACATTCACATAATATGGTCAGCTAATTCGTCTTGCTCAAGGCATAGTCTAATCTTTGGTGAATCGACTAAATGCATTTTATTAAGGCGATATCGCCGACCGTGGTGACTTGTTATGTAACCTACTAAATTTCTGATATCGTGCTTGCCGTTTTTTGACATAATTTTCAAAAGAACGAACAGCTTTTTTTGGCTTGTGTGAGACCTGGGATGTGGTACCTACTTAACCAAAGACATATATTAGGGAATTGGGAGACCGACGAACGCGCCACATCTGACAACGCCAATAGATACATAAAAATGTAATTTCCATTATAACTCCTATATTACGAAGGTGAAAAGGGTCCCCTACCATTCTCGGGAGTTGGTCCTGGTTTCGTTGAAGGACAGGCATAACTGTGGTAATGCTCAACTGGTACCTACCTACTCGGCTATTTTGTGACAGTTTTTACTGCTTTAAACTTGAGCGTGCCAAGCAGCTGTCAGATTTTTTTTTCTAATTCGCCTGCTTTTTCATTGACTGGAATGTCTTCATCTGCAGGGATTCAGCTAAGCTACGACTTTTAAATCTTCACAACAGCATTTTACCAATTTTTTGATTTTATTTCTGTTGCAGTTATTGATTTTTAAGCAGCCTGGTTGTCGTCCGCAAGGCGATATCTTTCGGCTCCTACTGCTGACTCAAGGGTTGTTGTTCTCACTGTCTAGACCTTCGGTTGCAAAAAAAACACTGCTTTGATACGGGACGCGATCAGATGCCCAGCAATTCGGAAAAGACTACAGGCACCGGTGTCAATTTTTAGTCCGACTCTATACAAGACATTGGACCCCGCGTTAGGTATATGATCACTCTACCATTCTTCCTGCTGGGATAGGTGCTCAAGAAAACGTCTTATAGTCTTAATATGTCGTGATGTGTCCTGCGATAGATAGGTGAAAGGTGCGCCAAGTATCTATTTCTGTATAGGATTGTCAAATGTCCTGTTGCGTTTACACCGTTTTTTTGTTGATTGATTCGCATGGCACTAAAGGTTGCCGATGATTGTATAAAGATGTCAAGCTTTACAAGGTTGAGGATAGTCTCAAATTCTGCAGTTGGTATTACCCTACCCTAATCAACGGTTGGGAGTTGATCGTGGGAGAAATTTATATCCTTTCCTCAACATTAATTTAGAGTTTCCTTAAAAGTACAAGTCTTAAAGGTATGCCTCCCACAGAAGGTATGACAAACTGTGAGATTCTCTTTTTATTTGCGATAATTAGCAGTCGAATTGTCGAAGATCTTATGGGCTCCGTTGTCCTTAGCACTAGCTAAAGAGGCAGTACACGCTCACCTATTGACTTATTGCATTTTCTCTGAATATTGACTGGCATCCACTTACTTCTGCATAGCCAGATATTTGGTCTGCATTGACAACAGTCATGACAAAATACCTCGAAAAAAATAAGTTCAACTGCTCTCTAAAGCGGAATCATAGGGCTTCTTAAAATACTCCCGCTACACATAGTTTTATTAACAAGCTGTACAGAAGCATCGTCGGGTAACCTATCTGACCCACTCCACTGCCCATCGACTAATAATGTTAATTAGCAATTGATGCGTATTGACGAATGCCGCCCGCATCCATGTTCTCTTTTAATGAATAAACTCGTCATTTTTCCCTCACCACACTCGACATGAGCTCATTTTCAATTTGAAATTTCGATCAATTGATATCACCAATCGCCACCCTCTCACCAATCGATACTGATTATCATCTTGTAATTTCAGTATTAACTGTCTAAAGTCATATCCTGGTCAAAGTTCAGTTAACAAGTTTCCAAACAACAATTTTTGTATGCCATCAGTCAACCGAGGGTATATGCTTCCCAACCGAGCGCACGCAATTTCAGATACGTCCTGAGTCTCTCATCCACCGAAGGAGGATGCCGAAACTGATGCCGCAAATATTTGATTCGCGTGTGCGTGAGAAAACCTTTCGTCGGTTTTCTCGGCTGAGAGCGAGCATTTTCATCACAACCCTCAAGGGAAATTCCTTGCGTATACGCACCCCACCCCACACCCACATGAGAGTGTACTGTACGCACATACTGTGGTTGCACGGCCACATATCTGCCCACAGCCACCATATCCACCACTTGGTAAATGTCACTACCTCATTACCATCATCTCTATGAAATGGGTTCATTCGGTATACGTAGATATACTGTGCGAAGCCAGGTCCAATCATGTGGGCTACCATGCTCAACGGCGGGCGCCCCCTTAAGTAATCTGACCCAAATTTGATGAGAACAGCAACTCGGTGTTGAACACACATATCAACAGCCAAATCATCATCGCTTCCAGAGTTTCGATGTCGGGGGTGGAAGTTGAGATTCAACAGAAATATAAATTAGATACGACAAACGTACGACAACAAAGGGCGACGGGGAGTATTGGTCTTTTTTTTCTGACGATTTCTTGTTCCCTTTTCGTCGACTTTTTGCTAGTAAAAGTGACGAACGGTGGACATGGAGAAGGACATACGCATGGTCATCGATTTGGTGATGGTTTGGCTTTGATGATGATGAGGATGATGATGGGATTTGCTGGAATTTTACAGTACAAATGAGTGAGCAGAAGAAGACGTCATCCGTATGAGGGTGGGGTGATGTTGCCAATACAGAAGCTCCGCGTTCTGGTTTATCAATTGAGAGGACTACTGGGAGTTTTAGAACGACTGTCGTCATTTGATTTCCAGTGAAGATTCAATTTCTTTTCATTTCAAATCCCTGGGTGGGGTGTCTCGAATTTCTTTTTGGAAATATGTTTTCAGCCCTGAGGGTTGTTTTATTTTTAAGTTTTTCGTCAATGAACCGTTGGTATATGGAGGGGGGAAGTAAATGCTGGGATAATGGAGGGGGGGAATATCAAAGGATTAGTTCAACTTTAGGCCAAGTCCGTGAAATAATCAAAGCTGCACATTTGAGTAAAGGCCTACAATGCGGCTTTCTTTAAGTTCTCAAGTTCTCATGCTTCAGTTGTGAAAATTAAGATAATCCTTGTCAAGGAAGGCGGATCTATCGCAGGAATTCTTTTCAAACGGCTTTTACATTCCAGGCTAAGGAAGGAACGTCTCTTCGAGATAGCTGCGCATCTTCGAATTTACTGTCGAAAATAACAGCCTGAACTACAATTCGACGAGAACACTTCCGCAGAGCTACTCAGGACATAGGGATAGGACTCCCAATTCTCATACCGGAAACAAACGAATATGGAAGTCTCCGAAAATATCGAGAGCCAATATAGGCTGGGGCTGGGGCCATTACTTTCGGTAGCCAAAGTAAGTACTAATGCTTGCCGAAAGAAGTTTAAACGTTTCAAAGCTCCTATCCAAAACTTATTCCGCTCTTACCTCCCTTAACCTGTCGGCAAACATACTGGTATCTAGTGTAAAGGGCCACAATGAAACTTCATATTTTATGGGGTCTTTCAAAAAATGCTGCAGGTCTGTCAAAACCAAAGCTGCTGAATGAAATAAATGAATTTATGCAGATGGTTCCAAAACTTAGGAGGGTACAGGGTCAGGTATGTACTCTAGGCCTCTAGGGTCTAGGTATATAGACCTACACGTGTCATAAAGACTTCCGGGTACATGCAGTGTTTTCCAGACAGAGGTTCTGGCCGTGCTCAAAGCTGCGGATCTACTTTATATGGGATAAATATCCAACAAGAATATCGCTATCTTCATTGATAGTCAGGCTGCGCTAAAGGCGCTAGAGTCCTTTATCATCAAATCTGAACTAGTCAGAAGCGCAGAAACAAGTCAGATTGTGTTGGGTATCCGGACACTGTGATATTGAGGGTAACGAAAGGGCTGATGTTCTGGCCAAAAACGGAGCAGAGCTTCCACAAATTGAAACTATTGACGACATAAGATCACCAATAGCCGTGGCCAAGTAAATTATTCTTGAGAAAATTAAAAATAGGGCAGACCAAAGATGGTCGGATATATGTAGTAGGGCACAGGGTCTCAAAGGCTCTGTGGCCTCAACTAGATCGGAAGAGCTGACGGCGCGCTCTATTACTTATTCTATTCTAAAGGCCAGAAACGTCGACTACGCAGAAATAAAATCAAAAACAGGAAAATTAAGTGGCCAGAGCTGAGTAGTATCTCCGGCCTTAGTCATTTAGGCGCCCCGAGCGGAATTTTCTTCAGAACCCCCAAAAAAAAACCTTCACGTACGCATACAGAATAGAAAATTTGTCGAGCCTCTTGCTCTGCAGGGGCCGTAATACTCGTTTCCTTTTTCATCGAAGTGGTACGACAAAGATTGTATTAAGCTAAGAAAGAAATCATTTACGTTTCTTAAGCTTTTTAAGAAAACTAACAACTCTTTTTTTAAATCTTTGTATCTAGAAGCCAACAAAAACTACAAAACCTTATGTAAATTGAAAAAAAAAAGTTATCTCGAAAAGTCAGCGTCTACTTTATCACGGTGCAGAAACTCTAGAGATTTCTGGCGCAATGTTCGTATATTGGGAGAGTGCAACAAAAAGATTTCGACTTCAATTAGTGTTGAGTTGCTCGCAAATCACTTTCGAGATCTCTTATCTCCAGACCCGAATCAGAAGCTGATTTCCTTTGCCCTCCCTCGAGTCTATATTGAAGAACTGGACTCCACTTTAGTCACGTCAGAAATTTCGGCAGCTCTAAAAAATATGAAAAATAATAAAGCCTCAGGGCCAGATGGAATTTCAGCTGAGTTTTATAAGCAATCGACTGAGTCATTTCTTGCATATATTTTAGAGCTTTTCAATAAAATTTTTCTGGATGAGGCGTTCCCAGAATGTTTTAAAACCTCTAATATATGTGCCATTTTCAAAAAAGGTGATCCTTCTCTGCCTGAAAATTATAGAGGAATCTCAATGCTAAGCTCGCTAAGAAAACTCTTCACTCAAGTTCTTTACCATAGGTTAGTGACTTGGGTCGAACGGAATAGCGTTCTTAGCATTTTCCAGGCTGGTTTTCGAGCCAATCTGTCGACAGTGGATCAGATTTTTACACTTACAACTATCGCAAAACGGTTTATAGAGAAAAAAAAGAAACTCTACGTATTTTTTGTGGACCTTAAAGCTGCTTTTGATACCGTCAACAGAAGGTCATTACTATTTAAGCTAGCAGCGTTAGGCCTATCGACAAAAATGATTAGACTTTACGAGCAACTTCTTGCAAATACGTCTGCAGCGGTCTGCAATGGTAAAATGAAATCATCCACTTTTCCTACAGAATCTGGAGTTCCACAAGGATGTGTTCTGAGTCCTTTAATATTTTCTCTTTTTATAGATGACGTGTGTGACAGCATCCCAGGTGGGATTAAGTTCGGAGATATAGATGTTAAAGTATTGCTTTACGCGGATGATCTTGTCATCCTGTCTGACAATCCATTTACTCTCCAGCTGCAAATTAATAAACTAAAGGATTATTGCGATACTTGGGATCTAAAAATAAACACAGCGAAATCAAAAATACTTGTATTCAGAGCGCAGAATCGTGCTGGTAGAGAACATGTTTGGTCACTGGATGGTACTCGAATTGAAGTTGTAAATGAGTTTAAGTATTTGGGATTTATATTAACATACAATCTTAACATAACAAATCACATCAAGGAAAGAATTCTAGTAGCTAAAACAGCAATCAACACCATGTGGTCTAAGTTCTTTTCGAATAAAGACGTGGATCCTGCTTCCAAATTCAGAGTCTTCAATGCCACCATTAATAGTTGTTTTTGCTATGCGAACGAGACTTACGGTTATCAAAGGCGTGATGAGATCGAAAGCATACAGAGATATTTTTTCAAACGGATTTTTAGGCTTCCACAATCTACACCAAGCTACGCAATTCATGTAGAATCAGGGTTACCCTATATCTTTACAAAGAACTTAAAGGCAAACGCCGATTACATCACCAAAGTTATGCAAAGATCTAGGAACAACTTACAAAAAAAAGTCCTGCTTATAGCTCTAAGATGCAGCTACTCTCCAATCAAAGACTGGTACGAATTAGCCGAAGCAAACAATGTATCTATTGAGCTAAATGAGAACAACGCTTCTGAGTGGAGGGGTAATCTTTATGATTGCATCGCTGCTGTCGACAGCAATCTCTTTAAGCTTTGCTTGGATAGAGCAAAAGAGTCATCTAGCAGATCAGTATATAGGCAGCTTAATCTTACCTTGGGTTCAAACAATTACTTTAATAATAATTTAACAGTTTTGGAAATGAGTTTGATTTTCAAAATTCGAACAGAAATTCTAGAACTGAACTTCAGACCGCATAGAAGCGATTTGAACCCCAGGTGTTCACTATGCAACCTTGATCAGAACGAGAATGTGTTTCACTTTCTTGCATTATGCCCAATTACCCAGGAAATTCGCAGACTGCACTTTGACAAAAGCTTTTTAACGTTTGATGAATGTGCTCAAATCCTTAATGGATGTAGTGGATGGAGATCGCTTATCCGATTTGTCGTGCATGCAATGAATTACCGAAATTCGTTTGCGACACTGTAAATAATTTCTTTGTTTTAACTAAACTAAAAGCCCGGACTTATTCAATGTTCTTCCCCCTAACTTTGTTTTAGCTAAACTAAAAGCCTGTCAATTTTTTAAGATTCTGTTTTTACTTTTGAATTTTTGTTTTAGCTAAACTAAAAGCCTGTACATTTTTTAAGATTGTGTTTTCACTTTTTAATTTTTGTTTTAGCTAAACTAAAAGCCTGTCAAATCTGTGAAGACTCTGGTTTCGCTCTTTAATTTTTGTTTTAGCTAAACTAAAAGCCTATGTACTATTTAATACAAAACTTTTTGTCTCATCTCAATATATTTTATCTAATTGCAACTCTCTGCTTCCAATTATTGTTATTTTTGTTCACTTTGGATATAGTTGTAAAGCCCTTATATATAAAATTAACTCACTTGTAATGTGTGTAATACATATATATTCCGAGTATAGGGATAAAAAAATGTACTTCTAATAATTGTATTCTCTCTTTTCATAATTTTAATGTTCATAAGTTAAAGCGGCAGACGGCAGATAAGCCAAGCTGTGAATCAAACTTTATTTCAAACAAAATTTGTAACCTCAATGAAAATGAAAATAAAGATTACATAATAATAATAATAATAATAATAATAATACTCGTTTCGGATATTAATTGACGGGATAAAGTGTCCCTTTTGACACTGGCGTACCAAGCGACATCAAAGGTTACCTCTCCCAAAAGCCGGTACTGGTGCAATACCTAAAAATGCTGCCAGAAGGTGAAAAGATCTTCTTATGAATCTCGAAGGCTATCCAAACAAAAATTAATAGTTGGCGCAACAGGTCAGTATAGGACCCTAGGCCTAACTTCTCACAACCATTCATTTTGTATGAGTTTTTATTTTTGGGACGAATGGAAGGGACCTACAATTTTATGCCGAGCCCGCAACGGCTGAATTGAGAAGCTTTTTCAGTTATACTCTAGGATGTTTATCAGGCAGTGGCGAAGTGGAAAAAACCTTAAGATGTAATTTTAAAATTAACGTCTGACCCCTCGCACAGTAGTCCAGTACACTAAGAACTGAGCCACTGTACCTACCTTCTAGTAACGTTACTAAAAACAAAATCGCTATGTTCGCTATGATCGACAAAAGTGATATCGATGACACGATCTGTCTCAAACGGATTGTGCAATTCAAGCTTCCTGATCGTCACCTACCTAGGTCATCCCCTGGGCTACCTGTAATCACCCGCGATACTGAATGACATCAAGGCCATGTGACTCTTATATCGCTTCTAATGATCAGAGATCATTCGATCTTTATAGGGGAAAGTTGGCGTTAGGCAATAACGCCCAAGGAAATAGCGCCCAAATCGATTTTGAAATAACCTCCAAAAACAACAAGATGGAAATAAAGCCCAAAAATAATTTGCAGTTCAATACGTCAATAAAGCCTCCCTGCTTTGGCTTTCTGTCAGATTTGGAGTATATGTGAAATTGGCTATATTGAAGGTTTTTTTTGCAGTACAAACTCCCAGCTACTCCAAAATCCAACAGAAAACCTTATCAGTGGTGTTGCAGGGGGGCAACATAATTATTCCACTGTCTATGCATTTCCACTTAATTTGGACTTTACTGCTTGCAAAAAAACTAACCCTGGAAAGGAACAGATTGTACGCGAAAAACTTTTAGGTACTAGTATCCCAGCTGAAACCTGAATGGAAGTAATTTATAAAGCCATCGCTCCCGACACACTGTTGAGAAGCTGAAAGGCTGAAAGACTTAAAGCCTCTTTACAGAGGCACATTTACTGTTATCAATAAGAAGTCTCTACTTACTCACTAAAGCGGGGTGATACTGATAAGACATAATTTAGAGAACAGTTTTTCGAAAGTCTTTACGAGAATGGCGATTTAAGTACTGGTAATCTGCCATCTTATTCTAGAAGAGCTTAACCTGAAATATCAAACTGTAGATCATCGACTTACTTCCCATCAATGAGGACTCCCGCAATGGATGACACTTTGTCAGAAATGTGGGTACCGAAAAGGAGACCTACCTTAGTAAGATGCCTTTTGGATAAATACGGACTTTTGGTTCGGAATCGGAGGGCCTGAGCGAACAATTAGCTATTTACCTGATTGTAGTAAAAATGCAGCAGTTAGTCCAAATGAATCTCCATAACTTTTTAAAGTCTTCGGTCGCCCTTATAAACCTTCGCCGAAAAGTCATTATCTTATGATACAAAAACCCATAGATAGTCTGTAACGTGGTTAGAAGACTCAAGACTCCTCGGTCCTATAACACAATGCGACATATGGACAAGTCTTCGACATGAGATATGGCTTGCGTCTAATAGGACTAAACCCAGATCATGGATACGGACCGATGAAATGTTGCCTTAAATAATTTTTAGTCATCAAACCAGATCGAGTAGGACATTGGGAATTATTTTGATCTAAGAAACCGGAAGGAAAAAGTAGATGTAGATACATTAAAACACCACTACTACTTTTGGTCTAAGTTTCTCGCATCTTAGGTACTCTCTGGCCAATTCAACTTAACCTAAAATTGGATGCGCCATCTGCTGGTTTCTTGAACTAAATTTTACGATTATATACATTTCTAAAAATAATTAATTTATGTTTATGCCGCGGCAGGCTATCCCGTATAGCCCATCCTTTCAGAATTTACATTGTCAAACACCTGTCACCATATTTTCTTGCAAACTTCAAGTAACTCTTCTTCGACTAGGCATTTATTCGTGACAAGGGTTGTCGCGCACTATAATCCTCTTCCACAAGTCGAATCGAAGTAACGATGGACCCCACCCCACTTCCTCAATGTCTCTATTACATACGAACTTCGTTAGATTGAAATTCATAAACATTTACCCACTTTGTTGTCGCATAAGCACTGCCTATATACAATCTAACATCACCAAGCTAAAAGTTCAATAATCCATAAGTAGGTAGGCACACATATGGTCACTTGTCAAACCAATTTACCCTCACACATCCTCCGGTTTATTTGATTTTATACCAATAAACTCCCGCTGAGTGGAAATCCCATAAAAATCAAATACAAAACCCATCGACCAACAACAGGTCCTTCACTGTTGCCTCCACCACTCATGTATACGAAAATTTTCAAAATCTCCATTTGGATTTGGAAAATTTCATTTCACATTACATATGGCCGAAATGAATTCTTAATGCGCACCCCCTTCGTCGCGTTGTCATTTTTTTGTTGTTGTGTGTGTCCTATTATCCTATTGTTGGGTAGTTTTCGGGTAGTTTTCAATGATCAGGCCGCTTTCTAAACTGTTGACGGGTAGTTTTTCCACCAACATTCGAAGTCAAATAACGCGCGCACCTATAAATCCAAACAATCCTACACAGGGTGCTTGGCTGTATACAAGCTGTGCGTTTCCCCGCAGAGTTGGCAAACACTGGAAAAGAGGGTTAAATGTGAATACGTCAAAACTCAGACAAGAAAGCACCAACTAGTCCACCAACGCTTAACGCTTACTAGGTACCGATCCAAAAATAAAACAGGAAGCAAGCTACAAAAAAAAAAAAGAACTCAAACGCGATTATATAGCGACTGTGTAGTGACTGTGTAGCCTCTTAAACCATTATAAACTGATAGTAATAACGGTTATACAAGCACCAAACTCAACGTTACACCGGTTCTGTGTGTATCGGTGTTCACAATACAGTAACAGGATACAGAAAAGCAGAGCAACAACAAAACTGAATGACTACTGATAGTCATGGAACGTCTTTCCCCTCATCGCTTTATGATGAATGAGTGAGCGTGAACAAGTTAAATGAAGCCACCACCAGCGCTATAGAAAAGGGGGTGGTTCGAGTCAGAGATGAATCAAAGCAGCAAACCCCTTGCTATTGCCATCGACCCCCATCAACCCTCTTCCGGTGGTCGTCTTTACGTTGGTTTCTCGTTACTCGTTTCTCTACACCGGAACTTGTGTTGTTTTGTTTTGGTTTTGTTGGATGTGTTTTCCTTTTTTTGTTTTTGTTAGCCCTGAGCTCCGAAACAAATAGCGGGATAGTATTAGGCGAGCAGAATGTATATCCAAAAAATAGAAGGTATCCGTATCCGTATTCACTCAGGGGTTGTTGCTGAATTTTGAAATTGGTTGAATGAAAATCGAGGACGACTTTTATAGATACTCGTATTTCGTATATAGCAAGAAAGAGAGAGAGATATGTATTCAAAGATACAGAGAGATAGAGAGAGAAAGTCAGTTAGGGATGATGATGTTGGATTGCGGAGGCAGTGAAGGGTGGGACTTGTGAAACAGGCGAAAAGCGCACAATGAATAACTGAGAGAGGGCATCATTAATATTAAATTGCACAGAGTTTGAATGGATGAATTAAGGGTTGCCGTGAAACTATGGTGGTAGCAACGAAACTGGTTAGTCGAATAAGTGGCAAATAAAATCTGCTACCAAATAAGTGTGGTAGGTGAAAAATGCTCGCATAATGGAATCGTGACCATAGTCATATAATTTTAACGAAAAGTTACGATTACACGGCCATTTTTTTGAGTCATTTAAATGGCGCTGTGACGTCAGAAAAATATGTCACATTAGAGCGACATTTAAGGTACGATTCGTCATTGAAAAAATGGCGATCACACGAAATGGACTATCATCGTCATTTGTGTCCCGCAATCAAATGACGGACACTGCGAGTCATTTAGAATTTTCCGTTAGTCATTTGTCCTAGGCGTCATTGAAGAGCGATCACACGTCCATTTTTTCCGCCATTTCAATGGCACTTAATTCATGTCATTTGGTGCGCCATTTTCCTAGTCATTTAAATGACGCTGCCAAAAATGGCGATCACACAGAGCGACATTTAAATGACTGCTTTATGACGGGATTTTTACGTCAGAGCGCCATTTAAATGACTCGAAAAAATGGCCGTGTAATCGTAGCTAAACAATTGTCTGTTTGCTGCGAACTTCTACTTCTTCAACAACTCTTTTTTGACAAGTTTTAGAACAAGCAGTGTCCAAAATGCATGTCTAAGATCAAAATTCGATGACCTTATTGCCAAGACTGTATTATTTATACAAGATCTCCAAATGTGAACACATAATCATACATCTTTCTGACGAACATGGTAGTATAACAATGGACCTATGCTGGCGTAAGTGTTTTGGCGTTTCCCAGCAGACATCCATTTTCAACCATGGTAGCATTCAGCTCAAACATGAGCATACTATGAATGCCAACATCCATCTGGTGACTTGCAAGTTAACTGATCAGCCCATAACCTCAACACGCGGCAAAGATCTCATCAAGCGCACATCAGTCACGCACTAGCCTGGTGATAATTTTGCTTAAAATCTCAGATTACTCACTTTTAGGGTCCAATTGGATTAATTGAAGCAAAATCACCACTCGCTTCTCTGTTTGGGCTCTTAAACAGCTTCAAATAGACGATAATTGCTGAAAAAATTATATTTTCAGATGAGACGAATTCCCATCTCGTCAGCTGTGTTACTTTTTTGTGAGACTTTTTTTTGCGGGTATCATTAATGGCCATTTGTCCCAAAAATAAAAAAAATCACCCACACTTATGGTTGTGAGAAGCTAGGCCTAGAGTATCTAGGCTAGCTATTCTTGGGAAGAGGGGCCGAAACCGAACCTAAACTTTATACCTACACTATCTAACCTAAAAGCATAAAGACACTTAGAAGCATGTTATCTTACTTGAACTTAACCGACAACTGTTCTCCTACCCTAAACACAGTCTGTCTTCTCAAGCCTACGTTAATGTTCAATACTCAAGACATACTGGACATTGTTAACAATGGATGGCTGGGCCACTAATCGCTTCCTATGACATTACTTTGCTTTGGGGGTGCTTACAGTCCAGGATGGACCATGGACTCAACCAACAAGCCCCTCTATCCAGCTCGGTCCCTAGCTAGCTAGTTGCCTCCAGTTACGCCGCCCTCCAATTGTGCGCCCCACCTAAGGTTCAGCTTTTTGAGCATGTCTACGTCACTATAATAGCCCATAAAGTTCGACGTTAAATCTTCTCCTCCACACCCCATCGATAAAAACTGGAAAGAATATCGTCCGAAGAATCTTTCTTTCAAAACATTCAATTTTGACAAAGGCCATGCTTCTGCGCCATACAGCAGGTCCGGGATGGTTAGGGTCTTTCTATTCCTATACTTCCCAGTTAGAATCTTGGTCAGATTAAGTAGGAAAAAGTGTTTCGGTTCTGTTATGAAATACCGCTTTTTATGAAACCATAGACTAAAACTACTGAAGGACGACCTTCTAACAAGGCCATATAGATTTAATACGAAGTTCGAAGATCCTATGAAGCCTTGTACCAAAGAATAGATCTCAAGATCTGTCCGCTCATAAATGAGGATAAATCTAATGTACCAAATACAAGTTCGTAAGTTGTGATGACGGTTATACCTAGTTCAATCGACGATGAGTTAGAGCGCCAGCCCATAACGAGTGAAGTCTCTCTTAGGCCAAAGTAGTCCCATTGTTATACCACAGAATCAAATGACCTCAAAACTATACCCGTTGAACTAACAGGAGCTAAAAATAAAGCGTTGGTGGCGGCTGATGTTTATATTGACGAGTTCGTCGAGATTATCGAAGAAGTATTCATCTATTTTCATCTGAAATAAGCTACAGTGATTAGGAAGGCGGAATCAGATTTTTTAGTTTAGATCTTGGGAGAAAATACCTTCTAATTTTGGACCCGCGTCTGTTTTAAAGCGGACGGATCTCCTGCGACCCACTACATCAGACTCCTAGTTAGTCCTTGTAGGAAAGTTGGTCTCGAAGTTCCTGTTGATTTTAATCAGTGTCTTTTGGGATGCATTCTATTTTATCTAGACGAGTGGCCAGTTTACCGACTGGTCCAGATTGGTTCCATCTCTCCTGCCAAATTCTAATGCTTGGCTGTTTTTCTTTCTTGACTCGCTGCAGAATATCATGTTTCCAGCCTCAGTTTAAAATCAGGTCTAAGTACTTAACAAAGCAATTGAGTTCAAAACTCCGAAGGTCGAAATGCGTGCTCTACAAAACCCTTATCCTGCTAGTTCTGTTTTATGGCGCCGAGTGCTGGACGATAAGCAAGAAGGGAGAGCTGATACTGGGCTCCTTCGATAAAAAAAATACTTCGGCCGATTTGTGATCCTGTGTGCGAGGAGAGCGAATGGAGGAAAAGACACAGCAAATGGACAATAATGTTCCAGCTAAGAAGGTATTCGAATCGTAGCCCCCAGGTTCGAGAAGACAAGGAAGACCGAACTTCCGTTTTAAAGACCAAGCCATCGCAGATGACAGAAGGCTTGGTCTGGGAAGCAGCGTGCCCGATATCGTAGAGGATGGAAGGCTGCAGAGTTTCACTCAGAGACTCTATACGGGTCGGGAGCTGGATAAGTAAGTAAGTCTTGGGGAACATAGTGGGGAATTTTGTGTGTTTCTTCTGAGGAGGTCCAGTTCGGTTTTCTGAAGATTAACCCAAATAACGCATTTTTAAAATACATTTAGAGAGCTTAGAGAGGGCATTTTCCAAAAAAAATTCCTCAGCCAGTTGAGGTGTTTTCCAGAGACAGCGATAACAATGTCATCTGCAGATGCAATTACTATAATCGTTACCTGACACAATAGACTCTGAATATTGGTATTAAAAACTGTACCTACACGATACATTATGGCAACACTGACTCACGTACTAAATCATTCTCCCGTCCTGCCTTTTCTCTTTTAATCGCATGTACATATGTAGGATTGTAGGTAGGAATCCTATGCTCTCTTTGTCTGCCCTTAGGGAAAGCACAGTAGTACGCCATACCCGTACACGTACACGTATACACCGACCCACCAAGTATAACTACCCAACAATCTACTACTACTCATGATTGTAAGGTCCTTAGGGTATACGGTATATGATACACTTTTGCTCCGTATGTCTCGCTCACGCGTACGCAAACTCCATTTGGCCTACCCTGTCGCTCTTTAGGTCGCTCTCATCCATTGTTATGCTGCTCATAATAATGTCAGTGGTTAGCTGAAGTGCGGGTGTGATAAACAAGGATAAGGGTAGGGTCTAGGGTGGTGATGGTGGTGGTTGGTTGACTGACTCGAACTCGACTAGCTGAAAGCTGACAGCCTGCTAGCTAGCAGCTATATGCGCTTGTTGTGTTGTGCTGTGTGTGATGAAAGTCTAAATTGACACTGAGTGGGTGATGGGGTGTAAGTGTGCGTGTATCTGTATATATGCTTTATACCGTTACGGCGAGGAGGTCATGAAAAAACCGTTAAAGCAAAAGCGTTACCATATTGAATTTTCATGGATAACACAAGTGGGGCCTTCTGGTGGCAGCGTCAGGAGTGGGCCACGACACATTCGCCCCACACCCCATCAGCACGAATAGATAGATCTAGATAAGTGAACACATACAGTGGCACATAAGCGAACGCGCATGGGGTTGGGGTTGGTTGGGTGCCATCGCTATGCCAAGGAAGGTGGCACAGTACAATGTGCACAAGGATTGTCATTTTGTCCTTTTGTACATTTTGTGCTTTCGTTTTGGATTATTTCTTCTCGAGGTTTTCATTTTTTTTTGTGCCTATCATGGAACGGAATCAGAGGGTAGACTTTGTGTGTATACAACGATGATGGCTAAAAAGGACGACATTGAGATGGATACGGTGTCGGTGTGGCGTGGTAGAAGAGTCGCTCCCACCGGATCTTCTCCCTGTGTATGTTTAACTGTGTGTATTATACTTTGGTTAAAGAAACGTATAAACGAATTGGTAATATAAATACGGGGCCCGAAGGTGGCTGGGTGGCAGGGTGGCTGGGTGACTTTTATCCTTCTTGGAGGGAATATTTTAGGTTATGCTTCTTTCTTTGTTTGTGTGGCGGTGTGTGTTTTTTTTTCTGTAGGTACTATGCTCCTTTAGTCCTTTTTCTGTCTTTTTGTGTTTGACTATTGTTGGAGTTGTTGGAGAGTTTTTGGTCCCCGTCCCATATTTTATGGCCGCCACTTATACATTCAGGACTTTTATGAGTCCTTCGAAGGTGTTTTTTTTTCTCTATTTAATTTCATGTTTCTTCGTCCTTTTGCGTGTTATGTGCTCTGAATAGATGGGTGGTTGGGCGGCGTGGAGGCGGGAGGGGATTTCTTTTTGTTTGCCTTCTTCGTCGTCGTCTTCGTTGTCGTTATTCTGTTTTAGGTGTGTTGGGGTGTATGTTGCTGTCATAGTTGCGTCATCAGGGTAGATTATTTTATATGGGATTGAGATGGGTATGGTTGTAGGTAAGCATATCCTTCAATGTCCTTTTTTGCAGCCACCCTTAGAGTTGGGTATAGTTGGCAGAATAGTACCTAGTATAGCGACACCAACACAGTATGTCTCACATTTAGTTGAGTTTGGATCGTGTCCCTATATAGTGGGTATCCCGCTACGACTAGTAGTTGGCGCTAAAGAATGGAGGATAATGGAAAATTTGCTGTGTCATGGGGGTTGCTGCTTTGCTGCTGGGGGGGGGAGGATGAGACGGTTTGTCGTTCTTCGATCTGTAACTGTAAGTATGTGGTACTGAATCTGTTTGTGTTTTCCATGGCAGAGTATCCTTCTTATCCTTTTTTTTTTTTTTTTGTTTAGAGAGGCGGGGTTGGGTTGGTTGCGAATTAATGAAAATGGAGGGTAGGTAATTTTGTTGCTTTTTCTTCGTCGTTTCCTTAGCAGCTTCTCCGTGCGATGTGCTGTGTATCTCGTATTTTATGCACGTTAAGAAATTTCATTGTATCCTAGCGTGTCCTTTTTATTTTTCTGATTTTTTTTCCTTTCATATTTCTTTGTGTTTTCTTTTTGTTGTTGGTGCAAGTCGAAGCAAAACTCTTGAGTTGATGTTGCCAATTGTAATCTGTTCGTTTGTGTGTGTGGGTGTGTTGTCGAATCAAAGGTGATAAGGAGGTAGGGTGCGTGGGTGGTTTTCCTTGATGTTTTGGAGATTGAGACTGATTTTATCTGCGCTTCTGTAGATATTTTAGATTTGTACTAAACTTTTCTTGCGCTCGTCTATAGCTATAGTAGCTCCGTCTTTCTCTGGTTTATCTGGCGTTTTCCTCTCGTCCTGTTTAGTATGAGGACTGAAGAGTTTTTGCTTTTTCCTTTTATTGTTATACCCATTGCCGCTCTTTTAAACGTCGCTGGTGGATTTTTTTTTTTCAGTTACTCACTGTATCTATTATGTGGATTTTTTTTCATATTTTAGCTTAGCACGTGTTGGAAATATGTGCTATGACTGTGGGGGGTGGTGGTTGGCGTTTTGGTGGAGCATTTTTATAGTACCAACATGTCAGGATTTGTTTTATGCTGTACCTTTTCTGCGATGTACGCTGTTTATTCTAGTCGTCTTTTCGTATATGTATCTATAGCGGTATTGAGCAGTGAGATAATATTTGGGTTGTAGAGTGTGTGTGTGTGTCTGAGTTGGGATTGAGTTGAGAAAAAGGTTTTTCCTTTATGTCGTGGGATAGACGGTGAATTTATATTTCGTAAAAATATTTCAGTTTTCTTTTTCTGCTTGGAGTGTAAGCTTTTATCCTGTTAAAGTGTGGACTTTCTGGTTCGTTGAGACTTTATGTGTTTTCCCTCCCAATACAGCATGTTGAAGGGTTTTCGTTTTTTTTTTGAAGAAGAGGGAGAGGATGACGATCGAAAATGGTGATATGGACATTTTCTGCTACTTCTGTTATTTAAGATCGATATAAGGATTATGATCGCAAATTTAGTTCAACTTACCTACAATTTTATCAAACTGCGACTTGTATAATTATAAAAAGCCACAAAATCAAAAAAAAAAATTACCACCTTTGTCCCGATCCTTCACTCCGACAGATCGCCTATAAAATTATGTAGGTACTAAACTCTGTAGCAAATTGTTCTACATGCACATCGGTCCATACATAGAACACCCCATAACTGCCAAAACTGGGATGACGAGAAGCTAATAATAATTCAGTAAAGCCTTTCTTGGCAAGGCCTTAAGCCCAAATTGATTTCTTAGGCCGCAGTATCTGCCATTAGCAAGTGTAGGTTAGGTTAGGTCAGGTAATACACATAGGGCTTCACGAGTCCTCTTTCCAAGTTTGCATAGCTCTTTACATGATTTTAAATGCGATATTACATATTATGTATAAAAGTTTATAATGTAGCCGAGGTCTATAAAGTGAATATCTACCAAACTACCTCGATCTTATAGATGTCTGCGACATTCTGGACGAATCGTCAATATTGCGTGGCCTTTCTAATTGACAGGAAATCTTTCGCTTTGACCATATATATTCGTAAAATAAAAATGAAACTGGGGCATTTGGATTTTGGTTCATCTACTGATTAGCCCACCCACGATGTGGGACGAATCTCGTTTTGAAGTAGAGGCGACAGAAATTTTCCATTAATCAAGTTTTGCTGGTTCTGCTCCAAAGTTCTCAAAATGCGACGGTGACAGCTTACTGATTTCTACCAATTGTGTCAATGCTACAGGCTTATGCGAATTATTATGTACATAGGCTCGTAAAAATGTGTGCCTCTGACGTTGGCTTGGGTGCTTTGTCCAATAGTGTGATATGTTAGGGAAGTCACATGACAACACATCACCTTCTCTCAATCCTTTATCCTTGCTGATATCGCACGCAGTCCAGCAACAAAAAAATACTGCGACAAAGTTCGATGTCGAAAGGCTGCGATCGCAGGAGATAGAAATATTGTGAATGAAAAATGCTACCAGGTCTAAGTCTAAAAGACCAATGGCAGGAAGCCATCGGAATTACCGCCTCTGATGTGCTTAAGGCGACCACCAAGAAGAAACCTATGATTCGATGACTTATGCGTTAGGCCTACTGTCCACGCAGCTGCGCTTCATCATTTGCAGCTTGTTATATACAAACAAAGGTCTGTCCACTGAACATTATATGCCAGCTGCAAGCAAGCTACAAGCTAGCAGCAAAAAGCTGCAAATGACGAAAACGTGCGTATGAAGCCCCACTACGTGCGGACAGTAGGCCTTATGCCGGAGAGATCCTACGACTAAGCAAGATATCTCGCAAGGCTGCTTATGACCCTTTTGGCCCAGAGGATAAAAGTGGGGTAACAACTTCTTCGAAAAAAAGAGGGAATACGAAAGGAAGCAATATAGAGAGATTCCTCCAGGAATGAGGTTCACAAGTTGTATACCAACACTTTAAACGAGCATGTCAAGGCTTTAAAGCCACAACCAAAGCCTGCAAACACAAACAAGGGAACATGAAATGCACAGTCAGGGCCCACAATTTTCGAGCACTACTTCTGCAGCATGATAAACTACGATGATGACCAAAATCCCAAAATTTCGAGGAATGGAATCTCAGTATCATTTACCCTGTCACGAAGAAATTTCACCAGCGCCAACTGCAGACGCATAGCAAGATTCTGTCTACAGTAATCTGTGAGTAAAGCCAAGACTCAACAATCTGATAGGTCCTTATCAGTGCGATCTTAGGGCGGGTATATGTCTACCATCGTATTTATACTACGGTAGATCTTGGTAAGGGTGGTTGGGTGTGTATGAATCGGGCAGGCGCTGATCGGCATCAACCTGGCGGTGCCCAGCTGTTGTAACTTTTCGTACACATCAATTGTGCTTATTTTACCTCCTACTGGTAACCACCGGGTACTGGTCTGCCCATCCGGGTGTGACTTGCTGAACTTATAAGTGCGAGTGTTGAACACGAAGAAAATAGCAACACTATAATGCTCTGTCGGAAAGACTGACTGAACGAGCCTCAGAAGTCTTACATGAGCTCCTCCGAAAGAGGACGTACGGCGGATGAATTCATTAGACTGAATCAACGGCGTCGTCAACAGTCAATACGACAGTTACCTTACTTGAGCTACTTCGACATATTTGGAGCTGAGGTAAGTGAGGATTTTTCAGGACTAGTCAGGGTGCTGAAACAGAGATGGTGGCGGATGAACCCTTAATGGGCCAACGGCAGCTCTCACATCCCCGAAGTGGGTTACTGGCACCGGAGGAATCCGGCCCCTTTTGTCCAAGGGGTCCAACAAAGGGCCTGGCCCTCCAGGTTGGGGGTTGTACGCCGGGGTAACTGCCCGACTGCGGAAAACAAACCCAGTTCCGAAACAACAACAAGCCTCGGATACGGATGATTTTACTGTTGACGAACCTGGCAAACGAATAAAGGACAACGAATTTCGGATCTGCACGTGGAATGTTAGGTCCCTTAACCGACCACGTGCAGCCGAACAACTAGCGGAGGCCCTGAACTGCTATAAAGCAGACCCAACCGCCATCCAAGAAGTGCGATGGGATGGACCGGGCAAGAAGAGGATGAAAGACTGCGATATTTACTATGGCGACTGCTATCGGCAACAAAAACAGCGCTTATTTGGATGTGGATTCGTCGTTGGAGGCAGACTTAGGCAAGAAGTCTTAAGCTTCAACTGTGTGAACGAGCGCCTCACGACAATCCGCGTCAAGGCTAAATTCGCCAACATTAGCCTAATATGCGCCCATGCCCCCACGGAGGAGAAAGACGACGACACCAAAGAGAGGTTCTACGAGCTCTTGGACAAGACATACGAGCAGTGCCCTAACTATGACATTAAAATTGTCCTAGGTGATTTTAATGCAAAGATAGGAAGAGAAGGCATCTTTGGTAGTACTGTCGGGAGGTACAGCCTACACGACACCACCTCCGATAACGGATTCAGGCTGATCGACTTCGCGGCGGGGCGAAATGTTGTCATATCAAGTACGCGGTTCCCGCATCTCGATATTCATAAAGGCACTTGGAGATCTCCCGATCAATCAACCGTCAACCAGATTGACCACATTGCGATCGACGCAAGGCACTCCTCCAGTATTATGGATATCCGAACGTTCCGAGGGGCCAACATTGACTCGGACCACTACCTTGTTGTAGCCAAGGTACGCCTTCGGATATCCCGAACACCGCCAAGACAAGTAAATACTGTGAGGAAGTTTGACGTCGGACGGCTAAAATCGCAAGAGATCACCAGATCCTTCTCCGATCAAGTCTCTCTCAATCTCTCAAGAGGTTCTATGCAGCCAGCATCAAGTATTGAAGACCAGTGGCAACATTGCCAAAAAGCTATCAGAGACGCCGCCTCTGATGTGCTTGGTTTCACTCGACCACCACAACGAAACCCCTGGTTCGACGACGAGTTCCGGCAAGCACATGCAGCGAAACAAGAGGCATACAAAGCGGCGCTGCAAAAAAGGACTAGAGCTGCTCGTGAGCTCTACGCGCAGAAAAGAAGAGACGAACACCGGCTTCTCAGGAGGAAAAAGAAAGAGCACGAGAAGCGCGCGATCGAGGAAATAGAGAGATGCTACAGCAGGAATGAGGTTCGGAAGTTTTACCAAAGGGAAAAAGAACCTGCCAAGGCTACAGAGCCCGAACCGAAGCCTGCAAGGACGAACAAGGGAACATCGTAGTAGAATCGCAGTCGATGCTAAGGATATGGAAGAACTACTTCTGCAGACTGTTTAACGGCGATGACGAACTAAATCCCGCTGTCAGGCAGAATGAACCATTCAACCTGGACGATGAAGACCAATTCCGTCCACCTGACCTGGACGAAGTGAAGATAGCGATATCTAAGCTTAATTCCAACAAAGCCGCTGGGGCAGATGGCCTAACCGCCGAGCTATTCAAAGCGGCAGGCGATGACTTGGTTAGGAGCATGCACCAACTCATCTGTAAAATATGGTCGGAGGAAAGTATGCCCGATGAATGGAACCTTAGCATTGTTTGCCCGATCCTCAAGAAAGGAGATCCTCTGAACTGCGCCAACTACAGAGGTATTAGTCTTCTTAACATCGCCTACAAGATCTTATCTGCCGTGTTGTGTGAACGCCTGAAGCCTTTCGTCAACAACCTGATTGGTCCCTATCAGTGTGGCTTCAGGCCAGGAAAGTCTACCATCGACCAAATATTCACACTGCGGCAGATCTTGGAGAAAACCCAGGAAGTTCAAATCGATACCCACCACATTTTCATCGATTTTAAGGCCGCCTATGACAGCATTTATAGAGACGAGCTATACAGAGCCATGTCTAGTTTTGGCATCCCTGCCAAACTCGTCCGTTTGTGTAGGATGACAATGGAGAATGCACGCTGCTCCATCAAGGTCGGTAAAGAACTCACCGAGACCTTCGATGTCAAAAAAGGATTTAGACAAGGCGATGCGCTGTCATGTGACTTCTTCAACATCGTTCTTGAAAGAATAGTGCAAAACTCAAACGCTAACACCAGAGGCACTATCTTTCAAAAGTCCGTCCATCTACTCGCCTACGCCGACGATATCGACATAATCGGGAGAACGCAGCGTGATGTCACTGGCGCGTTCGTGAGCATTGAGACGGAGGCGGCAAAGATGGGTTTGGCGGTCAATGAGGGCAAGACAAAGTATATGCTGTCATCGAGAAAGGACACCCAACACCGACGTCTTGGACAGAATGTCACTATAGACAGATATAACTTTGAGGTGGTAAAGGACTTTGTCTACCTAGGCTCCGCTATTAACTCAGACAATGACACCAGCGCTGAGATTAAGCGAAGAATAACTCTTGCCAATCGCTGTTTCTTTGGGCTAAGAAAGCAATTGAGTAGCAAAGCCCTCTCTCGAACAACTAAAGTGACCCTTTATAAGACCTTAATCATCCCAGTCCTAGTTTATGGTGCAGAGGCATGGACTCTATCAAAAGCGGATGAGCTTACTCTTGGTTGCTTCGAGAGGAAAATTCTTCGAGTAATTTTCGGTCCCGTCTGCATAGACGGTGAATGGAGGAGGAGATACAACGACGAACTGTACGGGCTGTACAGCGACATTGACCTAGCCAGAAGAGTGAAGGTCCAACGACTGCGGTGGCTGGGTCATGTAGAGCGAATGGACGTGAATGCTCCGGCCCGGAAGATCTTCGAATCCACACCCGAGGGACGGCGCAGTAGAGGAAGACCGCGACTCAGGTGGCGCACGCAAGTGGAAGGGGACCTTAACCAACTTAGCGTGCGAAACTGGAGGCAGCTGGCCAAAGATCGTGCTGGCTGGAGACGCTTGTTGGTTGAGGCCCAGGTCCACCCCGGACTGTAGCGCCACCTTAAGTAAGTAAGTAAGTAAGATCTTGGTAAGACCCTGGAATTCCAATTCGACACCTAGCACCTTTTTATCGATTTTAAGTTTACCATCGATAGCGTGTACAATATAGACTATAGAGCCATGTTTAGTTCTAGGTTCTAGCATACCCCCGCCTAATTCGTGTGTTTGTGAAGGATGACGTTGGAGAACTCTGGCTGCTCCATAAAGATTGCTATTGCTAAGGACGCTATTGACCCTTTTGATGTCAGAAATGGTCTTAGGAAAAATAACGCCCTATCATGTGATTTTTTTAAAAATCAAACTTGGAAAAATTGTACAAAAAGTTCCCCAAGTCTGTTCACAAAAAAAAAAAAAACAAAAATTACTTGCTTTTTAAATTTGATTTGGCCTCGAATCCAGTAATGCGTTTCGCCCCGATGTGGTGGGTGCTGGGTGGGCTCATCAGTAGACGACCACCACATCTGATCTAGACGCACTGTTTGCTCGATTTTCACAAAGACTAATGATTTTTCAATCAACAAGTGACTGTGAATCATACTTTACTTGCGCACGCCGATGACGTTTGCTGGTGCAGAAACAAAAGCAGCTAATATATAGGTTTATCAGTCAAAGAAGGCCGAACCAAGTACATTCTGTCAACAAGAAGGAACACCCAACGTCGACGAATTGGATAAAACGTCAAAATCGACAGCTATAACTTTGAGCTATAACAGATATAACTCTCTCTAATTCGGCTAAGCTTTAAACCCTGATAACAACGTCATGATCACTTCAGCTGAAATTAAAAGAAGAATAATAACATTTGGCAACTGTTGTTTTTCTTGGGCTGAAAAGTCAGTATGACGGCCACATTTTGTTCGAAAATTTCGGATTGTAGCTGACAAACCTTCATTATTTTTAAAATATTGTTCAATAATGAAAATGCGTTATTCTTTTGTATAGAGCTCCATTTTTACTAACCCCGAACTGTCAACTGTCGCATTGTTATCTTTTTTTGACGTTGGCATCACTGTACAAAGTTTTCGTGAATTATGAGACACCTTTTATAAGGGAACCTCAAACGACTTGAAGTGTGCAACCAAAGACCGAGGCAACTACAGAGGATTGACAATTGAAGGCCCCGACCCATAGAATCCGTCGGCCGTTGCATCCGTTGCGGCAACGTATTCGACTGACAGGTTGATAGAATACACAGCAGGTGACCCATGAGCAACTCACGTGCCGGATCCGACGGATAAAGTGGGTTTACCTACTTTCTACTT
This sequence comes from Cheilosia soror, assembly GCA_949372485.1. NCBI lineage: Eukaryota > Metazoa > Arthropoda > Insecta > Diptera > Syrphidae > Cheilosia > Cheilosia soror. The sequence goes on along the minus strand of OX443561.1, from coordinate 30,137,235 downwards.
TTCTGTCCGTCGCATCCGTTAACAGTTGGCAGAGCGTGAGAGGAAGCATTTTCATTGGTGGAAATATAAGATAATGAGAGAAACTGTCTCTCAGATGTCATAGGCTGTCAAGGTATGCGACGGATTCTATGGGTCGGGTCGGGGCCTTGAGGCATCCGAAACAGTGTCAAGCAGCCGACATGCAAATAGTGTGGTGACAGATGGTGCGCCATATTCGAACGGCTTCATAGAATTCTCATATGTTTGTCGTGTTCGTGTTGTCGTGTCGCTGTTCGTGAGAGGTTGGACTAGTAGGTGCTCAATTTTTATTATACCAGTGGTTGAACCTGGAACTTCTTCCTGAAATGGCTAGAAAGGATCCGATTCTGACAACAAATGACAAAGCACAGACATCTTTATTTTTTTAAACACTTCATCCGAATTAGGTGACTTTAATTTTTGTAAATTCGATCACAATAATAACATTCGTATCGTATGCACACTCGTATCTTCGCATACTGTTGAAGCGCATACAAAAAAGTTGTGAAGTCGGGACAGTGTTACCGATGGGCGACTTTTCTACTGTCGGGACGCGTGGCGACCACATTTCGAAATATAATATATAATATACAGGCGACATTGGGACGCTTCAATTTATTTCTCAAATAACACCCAAACATTTTAAAGTATATATAAGCATTTGAGTGTGTTTTCTGCTTTAATAAATCTTCGCATGTTTGTTGAATAGTTGTAGTAGGTACCAAACGCAATAAAATAGCCTACAGCGCAACACTTTCCATTCCAAACGTCAACACAAAGTCTTATTTGCTTCTATACATATGGGTAAGTTCGTACCACCTAAAATTTATTTATTTGTAACTCTTTATAAGCGATGAGTCCCAATCAACCTTCCAACTTCGCAGTTTAAGTTTCGTTTGGTGATTAAACGAAACTCGTTCGTAAAATTCAAATGAATTCAATGTCTTTTATTTATTTACATATAAAAATTTAGATCAATTTAACTACCAAATTTCAAAGCTAAAACTATAGTGTTTTAAATTACTTTTGTGGGTCGTGACATTCCCCGATTTCGAATCCCACCTTATTCGGATTTCTATGGACAATGCACATCAAAGTTAACAATCTTACAACTTTTGAAATGCATAATTTTTTGTATGGGAGGTGCCACGCCCTTTATCCAATTTTTATGAAATCTCGCCGAAACACCTTCGGGCCAATAGTAAAGATTTTCTCAATATGTGAGTTCAATCGACTCTGTGGTTTTTGAGATATACGATGCCGAAAGATTTTCTTAAAAATTGTGCTCGATCTGTTCTGTGGTTTTCAAGATATAAGATTTTTAAAAAATTTTTTGTATGTCCAATTTTGACCAAAATTCACAGAAAATCCTTTAAGTCAATAACAAAGAGTCTCCCAAAATTTGAGTTCATGGTGGTTTTCGAATTTTGGGATTATTGGTGGTGTACAAAATGGAAATTTAAATTTTTTATGTTTGGGACGCATTTTTGGGCTTGGGCGACCTTTTTTGGAGACATTTTCAAATTATCCATCGGTAATGCTGAGTCGGGAATAATTCCAGCCTTTTACATGAATACCTTGGAGCTCTTCCTTCGTAATTACCCTTGGAATATACCATCCAACACGATTTCGCTTTTTCAGAATTTAGAATAACTTAAATCTTGTGAATGAAGACGTCATTTGACTCCGTCTTGAGTCTTGATTATCCTTAAATAGCTTCCGGTATTGTACAACAATAAAAAAAAACTTTTTTGATAGGCTTTAGCTATTCGTAGGTGATAAGTCGTTCTGAAACCTGAGCTAATAATTTTTGAAAGGGTATTCTTGATATACAATAGGTTAATCCAATCCGCAGGCAGTAAATAAAAAAAGTCGGAGTATATACATTTGACTTAAATTAAAGTGCTATCCAACCTATAATTTCCAGGACTTCATGTACTTGTTGTCAGGACGCTTTTAATTGGAAAAAAAAAAGCTATAAGCGGCCTTAGTTCATTAAAAACTCATTTCCATCAGGGTGTCATTTGAAAATAGCAACATCTTTGTCTGAATTAATGCAAGAGTCAAGTTCATACCACTTGCTAGTGTCCCGTTCCACATCCATTTTATAATCCAACCCTCGGTTGGTCGCCTAATCCACAAATAAATCTCCGATAATTACCTCCGCTTATTAATAAACCAAAATCTGCTAACGACATATTCACAATAACCAACATCTTGCAACAGTTCCACAGTTCGGTATCTCTATTGAAAATTAACTTGGCATGAAGTGTTATCCTCAACAAGGCTGCACTCACACTTCTTAGTTTCGCCATCAAATCGTTGGTTGTTTGGTATTGTCTCTATACTATAGTTTGGATGATAAGTCACCCTTCCCTCCCGACATTCTTCGGGTGCATAGAAGTATAGAGAACACCTTGGCTCACAATAACCCCTGTACCAGCAGTTGCCTCATCAGACCACAGATTGTGGAACCAAGAGTACCACCATCACCACCAAGGCACCACCACCACCCACACCACTGATGCCATATCGCCCGGCCGGGCGAAGAGGTCGAGAGTGTTATCCTTGTACACATTACCGCACACTGTATTATTATGTGATCCGTAAACTCTTATTGTTTTAGCCTCTTGGTACCGTTTATTTGCAGCCGGCTCAGCACGGGCATTTCGGACGGACGGCAGTGCTTGTTTAGATGGAAGTCAATTTGAGTGGATGAGTGTGGGTCGTTTGCTTGGTTAAGTTGAGGTCGCTATGGTTGGTCATTGTTTCATTATTGGTGAATCCCTTTTGTCCGGTGTGGTGCGCTATACACGCAGATGATGTGCGAGTGTGACTGTTGCAGTTGGAAAGTGTTGCCAAGGCTTTTGTCTTGGCTGAAATTTAATTAAGCCATTCTAACCAATGGGTGTGCGTGTGTTTTTCGGTATTGGAACAAGTCATTTGAATACATTAGACTGAGGATTAGAATGAGAGTTAATGTTTCCATTGATGATGTTGATGATAGTCAACGGGAAACAATGTATATTATTGAGCGTATGGGGTTGTATAAGTGAATGTAAATAGTGTTTTGTCTGAGTATATTGTGTTGCGAGCGGGAGGGATGCTTTTCGAAAATCTGCTAAAGTTGCAGTTGTCTAAAAAGACCGAAATAATTGAGAAACCGTGATTCAAACTTAACTTTAGCCCCTTAACTCTTTGGGATAGAATCGAAGATTTCGAGAGCCGGAAGATCTTTAAAATTAATATTAAGATGGTGGGTATTAATTTTCGGTTTCATGAGTTTTTTTCTTCCAGAATCTGAGTTGTAATTATGAAAATTTTATAAAGACGGTTGAGCTTCTCGGTCAATTGACTTTTCTCTACCTTATATATAGGACTCATTGAGGCTTAAATATTTCAGTACACTTCCTCTGAAAAAAAAAAAAAAAACTATAAAAGAATTTTGTCAACAATCATAAGCCGTTAGGTAAGGGTCCCTAGGGCGTAGGGTCTTGATTTGAGCCATTACCTATGATTGAAAAATGTTAGCCCGATTTCACAAAAGACCGGTATGGCAGTCACAAAATTACTCGAAACCAAAAGACCACAAAAGAGAACCATTAAAGTGAAAAGCTTCACAGTGACTGCATTTTTCGAACTTACAGGGTTTCAGGGTTTTAGATTTCAGAATACAGTCCAACTCCTCTACATCGAACCTCCTAAAGCGAAGACTCCTCTGTAACGAAGTTTTTTGAAAGACACTGCGATTTTTCCAATTTTTTTTTTAGACTTCTCTATAGCGAATCTTTTTAAAGCAAATTTCTATCTGTAATCAAGTCTTGTATAGCACGCAAAAATATTTTTTCGTATGGAATGACTTCTCTGTAACGAATTTATTCAAATTCTCATGAAAAAAAAGCCAGTTAAGGTGGACGATTAATTTTCAACAATTTCGTTTACGCTTGCCCTTCAAGTAATGATTATAATCTTATCTTTTATTTAAGCTCCCCTATTGCGAAGCTTGTTGTCGGTCCCAACGGCTTCGATATAGATGAGTCCGATTGCGTATAATATTCAGGTCTTTTGTAAATGGGTTTTGGACTCCAATTAAAAGCTGTTTGCACAATTATTCTGTTTTTAATCATGACTATGATCGATCTTCTACCAAATTCCTTTATAATCGGCTCCCTATAAGATTCCTATATATACCTATGCGATGTGAACGTTCCTGAAAGCCCCTTTTATGTCTAAAGAGGTAGCTAAGCTATATTGTTTATTGTAGATAGATTTCTCGATCGTTTGCACTTCCTAGTGGAGCTCTATTTATATAGACTTAGGTTAGGTCGAGCTATCAAGAGCCAATACGGTGACCCTATGCTGGGTACCAGGGCATATGGATGAGATTGCAAGAAACTAGTCAAAAATGCATGCATCAATGGCCCTAGAATCTGTAAGAACTCCGATAAGCACGCTTGCTAGGAATAAGGTTGACATTGAATCTCTGAGTAGAACAAACTTGCGCTGGAACAATCTCAGCACCTGCAGGCATGCAAAAGAATTGTGGCCAGAAGTGAGCAAAAAGAGATCCAAATTCATGATCGGATTACTGTGCGATAGGTGTACACGCGGGAAGGCTAGGCATACTGCATAATGACTTTTGCAGAAGCTGCAGAGACGTTGAAGAAATAAAATCTGTTCGTCATCTGCTTTGCGAATGCCCAGCCCTTAAAAACAGTAGACAAAAGATTTTCAACAGCTTCTTATTCGATGAACTAGAAGATCTGGAGAATATTGAACTTAAGGAACTCCTGAGATTCATACTCAAATCGGGGTGGTTCCAGTAGTTCAACAAACTCCACATCCTTCGGTTACTCTTGGGACAGGCTGGAAATCTGGATACAAGAGCTTGTGAATGCCTGTGATTAATACCAAATCTAGGTATGAAATGGAAAGTTCCCGTGAATGGACACAATGGACCCAACTGATGGTCTACGTGAAGCTGTGGCAACCGCCACTAGAACCGCCACTAGAGCACCCAATTACCTACCTACCTAGGTTAGCTTAGGTTAGATCTACAAGTCTATAGAGAAAGGTATACTAGGGGGCTAGTACACGATATGTAGCACGCCTCATATATATGTAGCACTGACGTCATTTTGACGTCAGCGAATGGTCAAAATGGGTACATTCCGTGTACAAGCTCTCTTTGTGCACTCGTCAGAGCCACATATATATGAGGCTTGCTACATATCGTGTACTGGCACCTTTAGGTATTTGTGGACCCGTTGTGGTATGATGTCCTTCCGCATTTACTACAGCTCCGTGTTCAACTGACGATGTTCAGTCATCCTGATGTCATTAAAGTAGTAGCTTTCAAGAGTTTTTTTCCCCCAAGTGGCAAAGACCCAGGCAGTGACAGAAAAATTTAAGTTTATTCTCGTGGATCTCTTCTACTTCTACACCCCCGTCTCTATAGATCAGTTTTCATAATTGAGATTTAATCCCATTGTACAGTTTCTTTAGTAGCTATACGAACCATCTAAGTGCGAGTTGTTGGTCCGGCTTTTGTCATATTCCGACCAAAGCTTCCACAATATTTCACAGGTTGTTAATGGCTTCCGCCTGTTGTAGGCTCTCTCATTTGAATCTTATATTTTCCAATCTTGCTGAGGTGACAAAGGTGACTCACTGAAGTGTTAGTTTTTTTTATTGCCGGCTTTATCCCTGTGTGGAGGAACCCAGCAGAGATCTATAAAAGGTGATTCCAAATCCTGGAGCACTCAGACCAATTTCGGTTCATTGTCCTACCAAGCAGAAACCCCTATTTGGTGTAGTGGTGGAGAAACTCTGACATCATTCACTTCACTTTTTATGGTCGGTGGCGAATAATGCTGTCCACCGCGCCGGGGTCGAACCAACGCCGCTCGGGTCACAGGCAATGACTCTAACCACTACACCATGGCCAGCGCCTATCATTATATATGGAATTGCCATCATTGACGCACATACTGCTGCTGTAATCAGGAATCCTCAATGACTTCAATGCCCAACATGGACTGGCTACGATATTCTAACAGAACGGACGATGCAGGGAAACAAGCTGAAGACTTCGCCATTAGCTGCAATCTCACTCAGCTCGTTGATGAACCAACGCGAATTCCTGACAATCCATCGAATTACGGGAACACTTTAGATCTGTCCTAACGGCTCACGCGCATTCTGGTCCATGGCAAAGACAATCAGTTCTAACTTTAGTTGCTCTTCCTTTCCACCTCTAGTAAAAGAAGATGGCAAGCTAGCAACAACTCCTAAAGAAAAGGCAGACCTTTTCGCTAGCATGTTTTCACTGAACTCCACCCTAGATTCTGCACAACTAGAGGCACCAAATATCCCGAGGGTGCAACCATCGATGGAAATTTCGGCCTCGAATAATTCAACGCATCCTTAATTCCGGCTATAGTACTCAAGAGCTGTGCTCCAGAACTTGCACCTGTACTATGTAAGCTGTTTAGCATGTCGTATACTCCCAGAAGACGTTTCCTTCTTGCATTCAACCTTTTCCAAAGAAAGGGAAGAAATGTCTGCCACAAAACTATCGTCCAATAGCGTTACTTTCAATGCTCTCAAAAGTAATGGAAAAGGCAATAAATGTCAAAATAATCAAATATCTAGAAGGCCACCGATTAATAAGTGACAGGCAATACGGATTTCGGAGCTGTCGTTCCACACTCCACAGGAGACCTGTTATGTTAAGCTACGTAACGCATTTATGAACAACACGGCGAATCCAGAGCCGTAGCCTTGGACATATCAAAGGCATTTGACCGAGTCTGGCATAGAGCCCTATTAGGCAAGTTGGCGTCTTATGGATTACCACAACAACTCTGCGGATGGATGCAAAATTTTCTTCTGGGAAATCGATCCAAGTTGTGGTAGATGGTAGATGGTAGATGGTGTATCATCTAATTCGTTTGCTATAAATGCAGGAGTGCCCCAAGGACCTATTCTTTCCCCAACTCTATTTCTTCTCCACATCAACGATTTGCTTCTATCGACAAATAATAATATCTACAGCTTTGCTGATGACAGCACTCTTACATCCTCTATCTCGAACAGTGGGCCTGTGAATGCGGCTACATCACACAGTCAGAGATGTGAACATGTTAGTTCTCTAAATGGTGATCTGGACAAAATCTTGAAGTGGGGAAAAGACAACTTGGTTATATTTAATGCAAACAAGACACAGCTCACAACATTTTGCAGGAAAAATGCATCAACAGTTCTTCAGATCCAAATGGATGACCATCCAATTCATCCTAAGGACTCAATTCACCTTCTAGGAGTCACAGTCAATTCAGGAATCACATGGCAGGACCACATATCCTATATCGCAAGATAGGCGTCCGCTATGTTGAGGTACCTATTTAGGGCAAAGAGGTACTTTAGCCCCAAACAACTTCTCCTTCTCTACAAAGCACAGGTTAGACCGGGCCTGGAATATTGCTCCCATATATGGAGCTCGGCACCAAAACATTCACTTAACCTACTTGACAGCATACAGAGACGAGCAGTTTGACCTATTGGAGACCCTATACACTCACATCGAATCTGCAACCGTTGGTGCACAGAAGACAAGTCGCTGACCTATGCTTGTTCTATAGGTACTTCCATGGTAGATGTTCCGAGGAACTCAAAGACATTATCCCTCGAAATGCAACTTTTGGGCGCCCCACAAGACAGGCTGCTAATGCTCATGAGCATACAGTACACTTGACAACCGCGAGGACATCATCTTTCCAAAAATCCTTCTGTTACAGGACAAGCAAACTTTGGAACTCGCTTCCTGGGGATATATTTCCAGATGACTACAATTTACAGCAATTTAAGTGCAGAACTAACATACATCTGCAAGTATCTCGGGGCGCTGATGAAGCGTTATAGGTTTGCCTTTCCCGGGAGAAGTATTTAAAAAAAAAAAAAAAAAAGCGGTGGAGGTGAATATCCATTTTCTTTTTGTATGTCAATTTGTGCCCCATTCCTTCCTGCTCGGCAAGAGAATGGTCTATCAAATTTCAGGAATGGAGACAGAAGAGTAGAGAATTGCACAGTTCCCTATGTGTTTTTATACCATCCACAGGAAGGTATATTCACTTTGTCATTGGATGTAGAACTTTTTTCCATCACCCTAAGCGGGATTGAACTAGCATTGTTGTTTATTAGACCCTCGATAGAAGATGTCATTAAGGGATAGGAGCTACTATATTGAAGTGGATCAGCAAGAGCCGCCACACTTACACCAATAATTTAAGGTCCATTGCGAGGGAAAGTCTCGGGAAAACCTTTGTTTGGTTATAACTGGCACAACAGTGTTTCCTTTCGAGAAAGTGTGTAGTGAGGAAATTTGTCCATGTAGCTTCCAAATGTTTGTTAAATGAGAATCCTGACAGGTATAATCAGTGGCCAGGCCTCATGGAAAAACATCTTCACCGAATGGGCGTCTCACTGATGGACCGTGCCGTGCATGTAGACTATCGGTCTAAGAGACTATCTGTCTCTTTCGTCTCAGAAAGAATATCCTTGGCGAGAAAATCGTTACAACTGCATATTTAGCTGACATATCCCCAGAGAAGATCATAGTCTTCATGACTGTCTCCGGAGTAAAAAGATGGCTCTAGGACCGCACAATATTCTCTTGACATGAAGGCATACAAGCTATTGACTTAGAGATCTTGTTTTTGTGGTAACAAAGCTCGTTCCATTCGTCAAAACTCATAGAACCTTACACCAGCGTAGGTGAAATCTAGACCTATGGTTCTATATGGACCTGTTTCGCTGCGTTAACTATTTGCATGACTGATCATCCATCAACATCTCCGAACTATTGTACTGAATGGACGGGTCATTGATGGTGATGATGATGATGATCATGATGAAATCAGTCTTATAATTTACTGTCGCTGCCTTTGAATCAGACAGTGGAGTTCCATGCGATCTTTTCTAGCCAACCATTCGGTTTCCAACCATGATTCTGGCCAAAAATTAAGTCTTTCGCAAGTTCATCCCTAAAATAATAGTGCAAGTTCAGGTGTTTTTTTAAGAGTTCAAGTCACCATTGGCCTTGGGGCACTGTATAGTTGACTACTACCAATTAAAAAAAAAAAAACGACCAAGGCAACACTAACCACCAGCAGATACAGGCTTTCCACCAGATTTTCTTCCCTTATCTTCAATACGTTATTGCTCTTCTTGTTTAGGGAGTTTTTTTTTGTTCCATTGATTCTGTTTCTTTATTTTCCAAACGGTTAGTGCAAGCAGTAATTTGTATTGTCATCCCTTACTCGACCCACCCCCATCGGGCCATCATCTATGCGGCCACTTCTCCATCTGTCAAAATGAAAAAAAAAACGCAAGAGTCTATTACAACTGGACGCTGCCGCGCCGCAAGAAGAGACTTTCAACTCACTTGAGAAATTCGGCGAATCTGTGGGTGGATAACTGGTATACACTTGTTATTCGCCCTCATTCCTGTTGGTGCGCTACCCTGTTAGTATTCGCCATCGTGGACGTTGTCGTCATCGTCATCTGTCGTCCTCGAGGGTTGATAAAGTGTAGAACCGGGCAGACCGAGTACCGACGCGACGCGACAGTGGTAAATATTCACCGTCCGTCAGTCGATGGGTGACAAAAATGCCTGCAGGGATACAACACAAATGGTCGGCCAGAATTGTCCTTGTTTCACATATTCATAGCTATAAGGTTCAGCGCAATTTTTATTGATATTTAGGACCACTGGAGGGGGGTCAGCACATAGTCATGTGTCATGCTCATGCACACAAATGTACAAACATTTCTTGCTAAACAAGACAAGGACATGAACATGTACGAGTATGTGCCGTAGATAGGGGGCCGGGCGGCATAGTCGGTGGTGCGGTGGCAAAAACGATGACCATCGCGTTGATTGTCTTTGAATCGTTGACGAGTGGCTTAGGCTCGGTTTAACCCTGTTTTACACTGTCTGCGGTCGGGGGATGATTAATAAAGGGGCAGCGAATTATTATGATTAGATTTGTGAGCTTTCAGCCTATACCTACCTATAGTTGTGGTTTCGTCTGCATCATTGTTCGTATAAGTTCTGTGAATAGCGAAGCTCACCACCGCAATAATGGTCACGGTGATGAATTAGAGTGTCCGGACATGGTGTGGGGTTAAATAGCGAAATACACTTGAACGGACCACCCGGTGGTTGAGTGGAAGGATATTGTGTAAATGTGTATGTACTGTACACTGAATATTGTTGTGCTTCTTCCTTCTTTGTTCCAGTTTATTTCAGTGCTTTATTTTATTTTTATTGTTTTGGGGTTTTTTTTTTTGCTTGCCTTTCGGATGTCCCGCGTGTTGTATCCTTCTTTGTTTTCTCTGTGATGCGATGGCTGGCTGGCATTATACTTTTTCTTTTTTTTTTTTTCTTGTATACCTATTTGTATTCTCTTGGCATCTTCCAGCGCATGGTAGATGGGGGCGGTTGGTGGGGTTTGGTGTTTCTTTATATTTTGTTATACTTTATTTATATTTTGCGCTTTCTCCCCTCTCCACCGAGGTTGGATATTACGTTTGTTTCGTGTCTGTATGTGCAAGGATTTATGTTCTTATTTTATTTTTATTTTTATTTATTTTTTTGTTGTTGGCTTTTCTTCTTCTTTGCTTTTATTTAGTTCGGTTGGTGTTGGAAGTGGAGGTTCTTTGAGGGGTGAATTGGTAAACTGTTAACGTTGACTGTTTCTCTATGTGGATTTGTACAGTGAGTCAGAAATTGTTTAAAGAAGGTAACTTGTTCGAAACTGAAATGGATGTCACCCTTAAGATCGACCTGACACATTATGTATATGAGTAGGTTAAACTCTGAACTGTGCGTCAATCTGGCGATTACCAGTGCCGTAACTGTCTCACGCACATATTACCTACCTGTCTGTGATAGGATAGTTATCGGCTGCTGCCCTTTTCACGCGAGTGGTGACTGGTGAACAGCAAGAGTTTTCGATTGCAACCCGGAGTGACAATGCAAGTAGTGGAAGACTGAGCTTAGGTGGCGCGGTTAATAGGAACCTCAACTCAGATAAGATGCTAGTGCGAAACGTAGTTAGTCAAAGACCGTTCTAATTACAAAGTCGCATTTGATGATGGGCGCAGTAGCGCAGTGGTTAGTGTGCTGGACTACTGTGCGATCCCAGGTTCGATCCCCGGAAAAACACAAATTACATACATCTTACAGTTTTTTCCACTACGCCACCTCTCGCGAAAGTCTGACAAACATCCGAGAGTATGACTGTCAGGCGGTGGCTGCTATGGTGTAGTGGTAAGAGTCATTGCTTCTGACCCGAGCGGTGTTGGTTCGAGCCCCGGCGGGGACAGCAATACTCTGTCGCCGACCATAAGAGAAACGAATAATATCAGAGTTTCTCCACCACTCCACCCCAAAAAGGGGTTTCTGCTTGGTGAACAATAGACCGAGATTCGTCTGAGTGCTCCAGGATTTGGAATTCCCTTTTTTAACAAAAAAAAAAAAATTGCTGTCATGAAAAAGCTTCTCAATTCAGCTGTTCGGAATCGGCATAAAATTGTAGGTCTCTTACATTCGTCCCTAAAATAGAAACTCACACAAAACGAATGGTTGCGAGAAGCTAGGCCTAGGGTGTCTACCCCCCTGTTGAGCCACCTATTTATTTTTTTATTTATTTATTTGATGATGCTCGAATCAGGAACAGAAAGAAAAATAGTACTAAGTGCTCTATTGGAAATGACAGATGTTTTAACTTGGTTTACAGACACAAGAGGGAGTATATGGGACACAGGGTACAAAAGTGATGTCACCCTATTTAACGGAGAAAATCATAATCACTTAATTCGTACGACCATATTCATACGTTTACGTACAATTCAAATTCGTGTCCAATATGCGGCTAGCCTTAAAACTTAGAAGTTCAACGTGAGCTCCACAGAAAGAGGACGTACTAGAATGAATCAACTTCGCCATCAACGTTGCTTTATGTGAATTACTTCGAAACATTTTTATTTGAAATCAGTGAGGGTTTTGTAGGAATAGTCAAAGTGCTGAAATGAGGTAGACGACCTGCTTGGGGGCCAACAGTTGCTTTTATAGTCGCCTGTCGAACTGTCAAAACAATGAACTGCCCCTAAAGATTAGGGACGCATAGTAGAGTATAGAGCAACGCGGCTCTGAAGCAGCCTTTCAGCTAAGAAAATCACACCTAACTAACTGACTAAAGATATCGCAGAGAAGTATCCGAGTATCGACCAGATGACCTGTCACACAATTGGCGGTCTTTACAGAGAATTTGGATAAAAGACTGTATAAGTTGTTCCCTTACAAAAAGGAGACAGTGCATCAGTGATCAGCTTTAAGCTGTTGAGCCACAACCGAAATTCTGAAGGCTGCATTTCCGGCTCGCCTAATCTCTTGTTTTGGCGGTTTGCAAGACCGCCCGGTTTAACCGTTCCAGGCTTCTTTTTGTGGGTCAGGAGTCTATCTCAACAATGCTCAGACTTTTGAAGCCCTCAAAGAGAAGCCGGAAGTTCTGGCAAAAGTGATGGAAATAACATATAAACCGGACCTGAATGGTTATTAACTCTGGCGGCGCGCGGCCGCTTACCCGATATCATTTTCTTAAAAATTTAAAACATCAAAAAAACATGCGCCATCCTGTATAAGCAGTGTCTTTGGTCTGACCCCAATTTCGTCATTGGTACTATGCAAGGGGTACCTACATCCTTTGGTAATACAATCAGAAAGCATAGCCTTAACGACACCACGTTTAGAAATGGACTCAGGCCAATTGACTTGCTACTGGGCGTTACATTACTATAGCCAGAAGTCGGTTTGCTCATCTCAATGAATATACCTACATAAAGTAACGTATATGTCGCAAAATTATCAAACCGTCTTCGAAAAACATATTGCGATCCCGGTCAACATATAAGGTATGTACTCCTTCGGTATTTTGATTTCCATACATTAGAACCTGACAACATAGACTACGACTACTACCTTGTTGTAGCCATGGTAGGTACGAATGTGGAACGTTTACAAAACTGGTAAAACTTTTGTCGGTCGCATTTTCCTATCGAGAACCTATAGCCTATCGAGAAATCCTATACAGAGGGGGACGCCTTGGTGGAGAGCACATAACAATTCATCTACACGATTTGACCGGAGCCGGAGGAAAATATGATGGAGAATCTTAGCATCGTTTATGTCCGATCTAGAAGAAAGAAGGACGTCAAACTGTACCAACTAGAGAAGCATCACCATTGTATACAAGATCCTTTCTGACGTAATTTGCGAAAGACTAAAACCATGTCTCAACGAACTGATTCGATGCTACTAGTGCGCTTTAGCCCACAACCCACCCCCAGCAAAAGTCCAGTATAAGTCCAATCCATGATAGCATATTTATGGAGACAAAGCTGTATAGAGCTAGAGCCATATCTATTTTTGACTGCCAATCTCGCCAGATTCTGTAAGAATGACGACAGAGATAGCTCCCACCCAGGGATCGCGAGACATCTCTCTCATACCCATTTTTAACTTAACCTAACCTAGCTCCCACCTAGACCTTTGATAGACACAGTGTTGCGCTGTCATATGACGTCTTCAACTATCTGCCAATTCCAGGAGCAGACATTTTCAGAAGACTGTACAATTTTGTACTTGCAAACGCTGAGATTCGGACATCATTGACAGAACTTAGCGAACTGTCCTGGCGAGTTTTCCAAATATTGGCACAGAAGCGGTCGAAATTGGTAAATTGGACAAAACCAAGTTCACATTCTGTCAACAAGAATGGGGAACAGAGGATTGTCGAATTAAGCAGAATGCATCACTTTGGAAGTAAAATGAAGGGCCTTGCCAATCGCTTACGTCAAAAGAGGCTATTGGGTCATAAGGAACCCTAAGGGGACTCTATATAAGACCGTCCTGATTCCCGTCCTTCTCTATTCCATAGAAGAATGAACTTGACGTTCGCAAAAGTTGACGAAAATATTAATAGTCACACTCTTCGAGTGGTCTTCGACTCCGTTTGCTTTGACGGGCCTTGGGGCTGAGCTTTAGAGCGAACTGTACAAGCTGTATAGCGACAATGGCTTATTTAGAATAGTCCGAATCAGTCGATTAAGATGGCTAGGACAGTTAGAGCCATTAAAGCTCCGGTCCGAAAAGTCTTCGTTTCCAACCCGGAGGTACAACGTAGTAGAGGAAGACGCGCATAAGTGAAAGAGGACTTTAACAAATTTGCAGAGGACAGGACACAGTCTGCCTAGAACTGTTACAATAAAAAAGGCAAATTGATGGAGGCGAAGGTACACCCAAAATAAGTAGGTAGGATGTCTAGGGAACATCCATGTTCCTTCACTCTATCCCATGGACCTTTGCATGTATTACACACTTTTGCATTTCGGTTGACCTTTTTGCAAAATTCATCGATATCGATCAGCGGTGGGGGGCACAATTCTCTGACTCACTGCACCTCAGTAGGTACGAGACGAGTACATCCATATGCAATAGGACAAATGTCAGGATTAACGTTGAGTCGTAAGGGCAACACCATATCGCTGTCTCTCCCATGTGCCCGTCCCTGTTGTATACATAACTGTGGAATGTGTGTTTCCCTTGTGTGGGTGTGGACTTTTACATTTGTACGACGCTATGACTATGAATTGTGAAATGCGAGAGCATGGTGCGCTTTCAAACAAGGACACACAACAGGCTGGCAGGAAAACTCAACAGCGCTGGAGCTGGTGATGGTGCTGGATGCTATAGGTTCCCATAGCCACCCACAGAAAAAGCAAATAAATAAAAAGCTCATTAATTTGATAAATCGAATCGGCAAAGACAGAGAACACTGCTCTGTGTGTTTGTGTTCACGTTCACGTTCGGTATTGGGATGGAAGTTTCCTATATGCGGCTGGCGGTGGGTTGGGTGGTTGGTTGGGCGCTTTGGATGGAGTTTCATTGCGCTTCGTCCTATTTTGGTTCGTCTTCTTCTATTTTTTTTTTTTGCAATCCTGTGCGGATTCTTTTTCTCTGAATTTTATTGTTGGTAAAGTGAAGCAAAAAAAAAAAAGGAAAAACAAAACAACAGGCAAAAGGAAGAGAAAATAAAATAAAACGAACAGAAATGAGGTCATTTTTTCTTACTTCTTCTCCTGCTTTGATATCAATTTAGTAATACAATGGAATAAAAACAGGAGGCGGAAGGGGATGGGGATGGGGATGGTATGATGGGGTATGGAGTGGACTTGGGGTTATTTTAGGACGACCGGTACGATGGTGGTTCTGTGATACTTTTAGGAATTTGTTATTTAAGTGCTGCGCTCTTGGAATTTAAGGTGGGAAAATTATAGGGAATGTGCGCTCATTTATGTTTTCCTTCGCTTTTGGGGGTCATTTCAGGATGATGGGAATTAAGTTTATTTGTTCGAGGGGTGAATAATTAACGAATTTATACTCTGAAGTGATTTTTTTTAAAGATTCTACCTTTTTTTTACGAAGCTTTGTAAATCGGATTAGAAAAATGTTACCTTGGGACCTGGAGAGTGATGGCTGTGAAAGTTGAATTTAAAATCTCGGTAGGCGTGGATGGTAGGGAATGATTTTGGACGTGGAGAAAATTTAGTAGTCAAACAAATATCATGCGCGGTTTCATCAAGGATAATGATTTTATGTGGGTCGAATTTTAGAGCAGACCTATAGCTTGTCTTTTGTCAAATTTTTTGATACTTATATTGTAATAATTGTTGAGACGTTACTGGACTTTCAGACACTGATTGGACTGGTTTTGAAATAGCATTGATAAATTTCAGCTCGACGTTTTCTTGAACAATTAGTCTATTTTGGAATAGGCGAATGTAATTGGGTTTGCTTAAGCTACGATTACACGGCAATTTTTTCGAGTCATTTAACTGACGCTCTGACGTAAAAATCGCGTCACATAGCAGTCATTTAAATGGCGTTCCGTGTGATCGCCATTTTTGGGATACCATTTTCAGCGTCATTTAAATGACTAGGAAACTGGCGGAGCAAATGGCATGAATTATGTGCCATTTAAATGGCGGAAATAAATGGCCGTGCGATCGCTCTTCAATGACGCCTAGGACAAATGACTAAACTTTTTGGCTGTTGCGCCATTTAAATGTCAGCCTCCAAAAAATGGCAAGGCTCGAAATTCATGCTATGCCATTTTTCTACGCAAATGGCAAATGACAAAGCATTTAATACGATATCTGTGCTGATATCATTTGGATTTTTGACTCGTGGCGAAACGTGTAGATTAGATTGGATTAGATATTAAGTCGGGAGAGCCTTTATTGGGCTCTGGCACTGCGGCCTCTCTAAAGGGCCATATATTGTGCCTTCCCTGGTAGGTTCCTAGAGCAATCTTTTTACTCCGGAGACAGTCAGGAAGAAAAGTATGTATGTATCTTCTCTGGGGGTATTCCAGCAAGATTTGCTGAGTTAACGAGTTTTTCGCCAAGGACATTCTTTCTAAGGCAAAAGAGAGCCGGACATTCCGTGAGAATGTGAAGAGAGGTTTCGTCGCTCACCAGACATAGTCTACATGTGGGGAATATGGACGAGTATTTGCCTAGGCTGACTGAAGAGTTCGCTTGAGGCGATTCTCCATAAATGCCAGATCCAGTCCCTGTATCCATCTTGGACCCGTCTGTATACCAGACTCTTACCTTGGAGGGATGATGATAGAGAGGTTTTTTGGAAGCCATATTATATTATTATATTAGGGAAAGGTGACATCCGGTGGTAGAAATGGGGGGTCGATGATTTACGAATGGAATAGAGGATGGATACGCGCGCGGAAAAGGAATCGCAGCGATCGAAAACTCTCACCAGTGTCGAGGTAGCGCAGCGTGATTGCCAGTCGTGCTTCCGCTGAAACGCTCTCTCGCATATTGGTGCTCTGTTTTTCGATGTGTGGCTTCACCAACCTCAACAAATAATCGAATTGATTGGTTGACATACGAAGGACATTGCGATATAGTTCAGTAGTTCGAGTAGTAATCCAGCGCCAAATCCAATCTTCTCGCGACGGCTCAAACACTTCTTTTGCCAAATACTCCGCTTTCGTCGCGTTGGCTCGTAATCAAGATCGTCTTCTTCCAGCACACACGCTGCCATTTGCCATTTTGATGAGGCAAGTCAGTACCGTGTGATCGCCATTTTTCGCTCGTCATTTAAATGGCATCCCAACGAAAAATTCTAAATGACTCGCAGTGTCCGTCATTTGATTTTGGGACAAAACTGACGATGATAGTAATTTCGTGTGATCGCCATTTTTTCAATGACGAATCGTAGCTTCAATGTCGCTCTAATGCGACAGTTTTTCCTGACGTCACAGCGCCAGTTAAATGACTCGAAAAAATGGCCGTGTAATCGTAGCTTTAGACACAGTCGCTTTTGCCAGGTTTTATATCTCTTTCGAAATAAAGGGTAATTTTTTAAGCGTTAGGTTTTTAAAATTGTAAAAAAAAAACAACGAAAATTTACAAAATTGAGTGAAATTTTTATTCGGGTCGATAAATCAATTCTTACCATTTTCTTTGTACGCGTATTTGCCGGTTATATCAACGCTACGCTACTTATCCTGATTTCCTGGCTCTAAATTTTCAAAAAATTAACATGATAATAATAAAAATTAATTGATAATACAAAAAACACGTCGCGTCCTTTCGATTAGAGCATCGACTGAACAAGTAACAAGGAAAAAGGGATGGCAAGCTACAAATTACAAGGGTCGTTCGGAAGGAAACATTTTCATTAGGTTGGAAACCCAATTTGATCGGCAAATACATTTTTTACTTTCTTAATTTTATTTCGTTTAAATGTTGACCGCGATTACGCTTCAAATGGTCCATCTGGAATGTCCAATTTTTGCATACTTTTTCCAACATATTGACTGATGGTATCTCACCAAAAACACGACTTTGCTGTCTTCCATGGCGGCAATAGTTGCAGACTTATCATATCCCCACAAAAAATAGTCCAGCGGCGTCAAATCGCACGATCTAGGCGGCCAATTCACAGGTCCAAAACGTGAGATTAATTGCTCACTAAATTCACTTCGCAATATGTCCATGGATTCACGTGCTGTGTGGCATGTTGCGCCGTCCTGTTGAAAACACTTCACGACCAAGCCCAGCTTTTCGATTTTGGTAAAAAAAAAAAACAAAGTCCGAAATTATCGAACGATAGTGAACACCATTGACCGTAACGTTGTTGCCATCATCGTATTTGAAGAAACACAGCAAAAGTCCAAAAGCACCAAACCGATTAAGCTCAAATGTCGAAATTTTTATTGACAGTTTCTGGTGTAGTTTGATCAAAATTGAGCGAAGAGGCTTTGCACATCCCATACCTATACAAAAAAAAAATTTCAAATCCTATTCTTGGACAGTCATTGGAGCCAAAGTTTGCAAAATCTGAAATTGATATGTACACATAGACAAACATATATGTATTTAGGCAATACAATTTCTAAGCACGAGCAAAGCCTGACAGGGCAGATAGTCGTGTAAAAAAAAGTCGTGCGGCCTTTCGCAGATTCCAATTTTTCGAATTTTGCACCGGGACTTGGGCCTACGCCCGTATAAAATCCGACTAATCCAGGAGATCAAAGCTGATGACCATAGGCAAAGCTATTTGTTCGCTGACTTGGCTTCAGAGCGTTTGGAAGAGGAGCCGCAAAATCATCTTTAGCGACGAGGCGCATTTTTAGATGAATGCGGGTGTAAACCCTTTCCTTTCCAATTTATTAATGTGCGAGAAAAAAATTAACTTTGGTGTTTTTAGGGATAATTAGCGTAGCCCGTGCAAACTTCGTAGTGCAAAATAGCTAAATAGATAAACTGTTTTTATTGTAATGCTCTGTGGTACGCAAAATTTTTGTTTTTCCAGAAATCGTATTGCCTAGACAATAGCTGTTATTGACTTTCAGGACAATGCATTATTTATAGCATTGTTACAAATTTTAAAAACTTTGTCTTCCAATTCCAATATTGTCGAAGAAGATGTAGGCACCCGCCCGGCTTTGCCTGTGCACAGAAATTGTAAAGCTAAGGTCTTAGGTAATAATAAATAATAATAATTCGGCCCAGCGGTTATCGAGATACGATTTTGAATGTTTTTTGTATGGGCGGTGCCATGCCCCTTTGTCCGATATTGACCAATCTTAACAGGAGCACTCCACGGCCAATACCTAAGATTATCTGTAAGTTTGAACTCAATCGATTTTGTGGTTTTCGAGATATACGATTTTGAATGATTTTTTTTGTATGGGCGGTGCCACGCCCCTTTGTCCAATTTTGACCAAACTTCACAGAAACCGTATATGGACCAAAGACGTGTCAAAGTTTGGTTTAAAACGGTAAATGAGTTAAGGCGTGAATCGACGACAAACATTTTAGGGCTACATTTTTATATATATGTATAGAGATGTGGGCGCAGTAGCGCAGTGGTTAGTGTGCTGGACTATTGTGCGAGGGATCCCAGGTTCGATCCCCGGAAAAACACAAATTACATCTTAAAGTTTTTTCTACTGCGCCACCTCTCGCGAACGTCTGACAAACATCCGAGAGTATGACTGTCATGAAAAAGCTTCTCAATTCAGCCGTTCGGACTCGGCATAAAATTGTAGATCCCTTCCATTCGTCCCAAAAATAGAAACTCACACAAAACAAATGGTTGCGAGAAGCTAGGCCTTGGGTGTCACCCGCCTGTTGCGCCACCTATTTATTTATTTATTTAGAGATATGGGCATCCTAAATATAACTGCATCATTTTTTTTAGTGAGACATCCCAACGTTGAAAACGTTGCGCAGTAGCGCAGTGGTTAGTGTGTTGGACTGCTGTGCGAGGGATCCCAGGTTCGATCCCCGGAAAAACCCAAATTACATCTTAAAGTTTTTTCTACTGCGCCGCCTCTCGCGAACGTCTGACAAACATCCGAGAGTATGACTGTCATGAAAAAGCTTCTCAATTCAGCCGTTCGGACTCGGCATAAAATTGTAGATCCCTTCCATTCGTCCCAAAAATAGAAACTCACACAAAACAAATGGTTGCGAGAAGCTAGGCCTTGGGTGTCACCCGCCTGTTGCGCCACCTATTTATTTATTTATTTAGAGATATGGGCATCCTAAATATAACTGCATCATTTTTTTTAGTGAGAGTCATCGGGTAGACGTGGCTAAATGGTAGCCATATGGCAACATTGGGGTGTTAGTAAAAACTGAAAATACATTTTATACCCTCACTTTATTATTGTATCATTGTATTCGTAACGCCAAGAAGGAGTCACCAGAGACCCCATAAAGTATAAATATTCTGAATCTGGATCAAATTCTGGTTTGATTTAGCCATGTGTGTCTGTCTGTCTGCCCGTTTGTCTGTCTGTTTGTATGTCCGTCTGTCTGTCTGTCTGATGTTGAAAACAGACGTACTAACTCACATGCCTAACATTTTGCATGACTTGTATGCAATGGATGATATCAATGCATCGGCCATATACAAGTCCTGAATAATTGAGTCTCAACAAAAAGCTTAAAATATTGAAA
This sequence comes from Cheilosia soror, assembly GCA_949372485.1. NCBI lineage: Eukaryota > Metazoa > Arthropoda > Insecta > Diptera > Syrphidae > Cheilosia > Cheilosia soror. Next base: position 30,116,595 of record OX443561.1, on the reverse strand, counting down.
AGTTAACTCTGGTTAAGGAGGAGAAGAAAAACAAAATTTTGCACAGACTTACAACTTTTCGGCATCTGAGTTCCTTATTCACATGCTTGTTCAAGTATAGATTTCGATGAATCGAGTTCTGGATTGCCATCATGTTAGCTACTTCGATGGCACTCGCATCTTTAATAGTGGTATAGCAATTACATATTACTAACAGTGGACAATTTATAATCTACTATCTACTATCTATGTTCTATTATTTATAATAAAACTGTTGGAATTGTCTTTGTTACCTCAAAGTGCGAACAAAAATTGCCATAAATATGGGACAAAGATATTTCAACGTCGACCCGTCCTTATTGAAAAATTCTTTAGTGAATCTTCAGTAAGATCAACTTCTATGCACATACCTGAGCTTTTAAAATGGCATCGCAAAAATATTTCAACCTCTCTAGGAAGGCGTGGTATGAAAAAGATTGGGAACCAAATCAAATAATTTTTTTTTTTTTTAATTATTTGAGAAAAGAAAATAAATTATTTACTTCTTTGAAGATGCACTATATTTTTTTGTTGAGTAAAATGTCAAAAGTCAAAGTATCAAATACGAATCGGCGATGTTTTGAATGCGTTTAGAAACTTGTCATTTTGTCAACTATTTTCGTTTGACTTTTTGTTTGCAGTTAAACCGCATCTACTACATTCTGGAACTTAGCCTATTTTTGAAATTTTTGAACCTGCGTCGGCAACAAAAATTGGTGAAAAATGCTGCTCGTTTCTCTAACTCAAACTATCTCGTATTAAAATATCATTAGTATCCAGTATAACATAATTTCTTTTGCGTTTGGATGGTAAATTTGTATAGCCATCCAAAATGGATGAATGACGATAGAATCTAAACGGTTTGTTATAGCTTAGCGAGCATTATATAACACAGAGCACAGAAGAATTAGTAGAATTTTGTTGGTCGACCTTTAGCCGTATTATGTCGGGACCATAATGGGTTCCATCTCTAGATGTATATGTGGGTAATACACATTGGGAACACTTTTATCCAAAACGGGATGCAGATCTGAGCGAAAATGAGTATAAAATCCAAAAATTTCTTTGCTCTACTCACAGCTTACGAAGCTTACTCATAAACTCTTCCTAATTGTCAGGTATATTTGTGTTTTGATTTTTGTCAGGTAAAAATTTGTCGAAATTGCTTAAGAAGTTTTAATGGTTAAAAAAGCATATGCAGGTGCTAACCAGTTTTCAAAACGCTATGACAGCTTCTAATGTGCTATACTATCAAGATTCGCAAACTTAGTCTACTGTGTAAAAAACTTCTAAAAGCTATGATAGCCTCCAATTTGGTCTTTCTCAAACTTATTATTATTATTAAAAAACTTTTAAAAGTCTTTGATAGCTTCCCAGTTTGGTTCAATTACAAATATTTTGAGAGGCTATAACAGCTTCCGATGTGGGTTAACCGCTCTGTGAATGGGTACTGCCAGATCTTTTAAGAGTCTGCATATAGCGAGTACCTACAATGGGTGTGCTCAAATAATGTCCCATGGTTCCCATAGGTCTGTTTAGTCTGCCGTAGCTATATTACTGACAGTATCACAGCTGTCTTTTGATTATCACAGCAGCAAAATTAACCGTTAGAATGTACTCATTTAAAAAAAGACTTGTTGCACATTTACTGGAGGCTATCGAAGTTCTACAGCTTTTTAAGTGTACATCGGTGCCATGAAATAAAGTCTTATGCAAAAAGGTCTAAAACGTAATTTTGGACTTTATTGCACTTCTGAATGGATTTTTTTTGGATTTTATTGCAATTTCAAAAGTGCAATAAAGTCCAAAAAAGTCAAAAATTATGTTTTGGACCTTTTTGCATAAGACTTTATTTCATGTACAGTACCTGTACCTATATCTGAATTACCAAATCCGTGAACAAGTAACTACTACGTGCCTAAATTTGATTTTGTTTTGCATGTAAAACCGTTCGCTGTAAATCAACCCCAGTTACTGAATTTGTTTATGTCTCTATTAAGACTAGGATGTAAGACCGCCTTTCCTTGCAGCTTTTGGTGTCTGTACACAGTTGAGTTTGACGTTGTTGGATGTGGATCCTTATCCCTGAATATTACATAAATCTGTTGTTCGTTTGTTTCTGTTATAGTTTTCAGGTTTTGTCTTTGAGCTTGTTGTTGTTCATTGTCTAGCGAATTACTATGTTGATATTGATCCCGCTGAGATAGTCCCCCATGGAGATCCGAGTGGGGGGACTACAGTTTTGCTTTAATAATTCTTTATCTCAGGAAGTTACGTCATGACATTTGCTCTCCACCTTTGTTGCACCAGCCTATATGTGTCAATTCCGAAACGAAGTCAAGACTACAGAACGATGGGTGGCATCTTACCATCAGGGGGATGAGTCATGCGAGTCCCCTCTTCTGTGTATTTCTTTTCGCTTATGGTTCGTAGTCGTACTGGCTCTATATTTTGCTGCATTTTCTTGATATGTATTATTATTTTAATATGAAATGTTGCTCAAATTATCAGTATCTAATGGCCGATTTCTTCACATTAGTACTAAGCTACCTTAACCGGTACTAGCTATAATATTAGGTACCAACGAAAAGTTAGTACTTTTGTATTTCTTCACATCGCTAGTACCGGAGCTAAATTCATCAACAAATTCGAAGCAACATCTAATAAAATGCACTGGTGTATGTGCAACATATATGATTAAGAATTATTTTTTCAGTAAAACTATAAAAAACAGTTTTGCTGATAAAAATACGCTTCCATTGCCGTATTCGGACACATCTGCAACTTTATGGATATTCCGATTTCAGATGAAGCCGTTGCGATTTGCGTACCACATTTTCACCTCGTCAGCAATAATTTATGACTCATTTCCGATAGCAAACTCGGTCGGAAAATCTGATTCTACAAATAAAAGATCTCTGACTTCTGGACAAGAACAAACATTTTTCAGTTGTTCCAGATCAGCCGTTGAGGGAACTTCATTTGTCATACATATTGCCTTTGACAATTCCCATTTTCGACTTATTATCACTCACTCACTGTGGTTTACTAAAAATGCCAAAAGTCAAGAAAGATGACAACTTAACCGTCCCGTATGGATCCTTATCCCGGAAGAGGAAAATTGACAAATGCCTTCAGCAACTATACCGAGCGTTAGGCATTCGGTAAGTAAATATTCTACTGTAGTTGTTAAAATGATCCTTTTTGACAGACAAAACTGCGATATATACAAACTACGAATACAAACACCAGCCAGCATCCTTCTTAATTAAATCAAGTAAAATATTTTCAAATTAATTGTAATTACACTGTCATTTATGATGGGTGTGACTACTCGTATAAACATGTATGAATGCTTGGGTATACACATACTTGTAAATTTATTGTCGACCCTCGGGCGAACAAGCTCCCTCACAATAGTGATCCATTAATTTGATAAATAAATACACATAAATCGATGATTGGATGGAGGAGGGCGGAGGGTAGAACGGGTGCGAGTATAGTTAACTTTTAACTTCCACCCAGTGTGGCACAATCGACAGTAATTTCCGATCGAACTGAGAAGAGGTAATTATGAGAGAGAGGGTGCATTTTGTTGCTCTCGTTTTAGTGCACAAATTGATTTTAATTAAATTTATTCGAGAGCACTGAACGATAACTTGATCGGTACGGTTAGTGAATTTTTGAGTCTCCATCTGCGGTTTAACTTTTTTTGTTTTTTTGGTCATAAAATATTTTATTGCTGAACAATTAGTTAGTGCCGAGCGAAATTCACATAAATTCACTAAACTGCGTTTATCTAGAAAAAAATAAAATAAAATTGATTGCTTCGCTGATGTAGCTGTCAATTGATGGAGATAAAAAGTTATTGGGATGTTTTGCATGCGAAACTGAGAATTGGCGACACTTTGGGTGGAGAAGTTGAACGAAGGACGTGAAACGTATACGAACATCCATAAGTTATTTGATTGTTTTCCCGAAATTTGGGAATATAACTTTGAAAGTTTTCTGTAAAATATTTTAATCTTATAGGTATGCGGCAATAAATTTGAAAGTGGAAATTTAGGTTTTGGTTAGGTGGGAGGAAAATACAATTACTCTGATCAGCAATTGGATTTGAAAATCAGACAAATTTTTGAAGAAACTTCTTTGACTCAAAGAATAGTTTTTTGCAAGCTAAAATGGGTATTCCAACCAAGTGTTGCCAGATTCGTAATTACCGCACTTTATACTTTTGCTCCGATTACAGAGACGAAAGGCGAATGAAAAGCTACGTAATACATAACAACAAAATAAATTTTAATTTGCTCAGTTAGTGGATAAGACACAATTCCTTTTGAAATAAAACGAATGGCGGATATTGGTATTAAAAATTGCGCCACTTGAGCCTTCACTTTCTTTGATTACGTCACAACACAGCACGGGAAAAAATGTATTAATTATAAACAACCAAATACAATAAAGTGAAACCGATAATATAGCTCTTACGAGGTTGGTTTTCTAGAATTAACTTAAGTCATTAGTTAAATATTAACCGATTTTTATAAACCTACTTGACTACGAACTCTGTTGAATATAACCGGCTAGTTGATTTGAACCAAACTATTTGATAACCGTTTTCGTTTTGTGTGTTATTATATATAATCGAGGGGTTATGTTTTCCACACCCTCTACAAGAAGGTATATTATTCATTTTGTCATTACATTTTGTAACGCCAAGAAGGGGTCCCCGGTGACCCCATTAAGTATTATACTGCTGGGTTCCACATTTCACTTTCACTCGAAATGAAATCGTAAATGAATTTTTGTGTTCTACATTTCACTGTATTCGATTTCGATTTTAAAATTTTTGGAATTGGGACAAAGTGAAATTTTGATTTCGAAAAAATTTCGGGATTTCCAAATCGCTCGAAATGCAGAACACTGAAAACGATTTCACTCGATTTCTGGAACTTAACTGATATATTATGAATCAGGATCAATATCTGAATCGATTTAGCCATGTCCGTCTGTCTTTCTGTCTGTTGGAAATAGAATAGCGTCCAAATAAATCGACTTAGGTGAATGAAATATTGTGAAAAGACTTCTTTCTATGGTCATCAAGTTGGTATTGGTATAGTTCTGGAACCTTTCATAGAAAACTAATATTACACTCACACGGGTACACTGTACAATGTACATACAAACTCGCATGGTAAACATTTTGCATGACTTGTATGCAGTGGAGGTGGATGGTATCAAAGCATCAGCCAGGCCGATGCTTTTACTTTTGACTTGTCAGTTTTTAGCAAACAAGAGATTATTTACTTTCTGAAGGCTGTAAGGCTGTACACTGTACAGTACACATGGATCAAAATCCCTGATGATCCGTCCTGGACTGTAGCGTCTTCAAAAGTAAAGTGAAAGTAAGTAAAATATTGAATAATGTTTTTCGGAAAAATTGGGATGACAATGGAATTGGAAAAGCGAAGGGTCTCAGGTTCGATCCCCGGAAAAGTACAAATTTCAGAAAGACTGACAAATATCCGCGAGTATAACTGTCAAAATTATAATTTAGTTACCTTTCGTACGTCACAAAGCGAACATTCTACATTCTGCATTTAAAAAAGGCAAGATTCGGACTACCTCTTACCTGAAGCAATATTGTCCATTCGTTGGACTGATGTCGACATTTTGGAGTATACTTTTTTACTTTCTTTATTCGCAAGCAGGACTAAAAAAAATCCGTCGAAAAAATTGTCTTTCAAAGAAGCTCAGTATGAACCCACCGTTTCTGTTTTTTGTCCATCACTTAGCGGTATAATGTATAAAGAAAGAACTGGCAGGATAAGGGTTCTGTAGAGCCAAAACGAAGAAAAAGCGATTTCCTATGGTTGATTTTTGGCGGATCTCAACTAGTATTTTTATTGTTGGCTCAAATAATGGCATTCAGCTGCCAATGATTTATGTACAAAGTGTTAGAGGCTACTCCGCAAATGTTGTTTTTCTCTGTCTCTGCGTAGGTATTTAAAATACGACCGTTTTAGAAAACACTTAATTTACTTTTAGAAGAAAAATGTTGTCCGAAAATGGGCGGTATATAGATAAAAACGGAAACGATATTCTGATAAATTTCTATTTTATCAGAATATGCCTAGAATTTAGGCCATTTTTTCGAGTCATTTAAATGGCGCTCTGACGTAAAAATCCCGTCACAAAGCAGTCATTTAAATGTCGCTATGTGTGATCGCCATTTTTGGCAGCGTCATTTAAATGACTATAAAAATAGCGCACCAAATGACATGAATTAAATCCCATTTAAATGGCGGAAAAAAATGACCGTGTGATCGCTCTTCAATGACGCCTAGGACAATGGCATCCCAACGGAAAATTCTAAATGACTCGCAGTGTCCGTCATTTGATTTTGGGAAGATGATAGTCATTTCGTGTGATCCCCTTTTTTTAAATGACGAATCGTAGCTTAAATGTCGCTCTAATGCGACGTTTTTTCCTGATCTTACAGCGCCATTTAAATGACTCAAAAAAAAATGGCCGTGTAATCGTAGCTTTAGCCTTTAAGATTTTCTTTTGTAGAAATATTTTTTTTTATTAAATTATAAAATCGGATTATTAGGGCCAGTTTCAAGACTAGCTGGTAAAGTCTCGGATAGACTATCCGGAACTTATCTGTCACCTAAACTTCAGCTTTTGGTTTCATAGGTTTCGGATAGAGTATCAGCCGGTTCAAGTGGCTGTTAAATCCTTTATCCGGAAGATAAACAAAATATTTATTTGAAGTGACTGGAAAAAAATATAGTTTCAGAGCATTCTTTCGTTGACGAGCATAGACAGCAGTCAAAGGAGTCCTTACATAGATTTGTTTGAGTTTTTAGAAGACGAAGACTCGGCCGCGTAGGACAGAGTATTACGCCCAAAGCCAAATAATTTTGAGACACTCGACCACAGATTTTAGAATTCGATTCCGGCTTACCAAAACGGCCAAAAATGGTGACAGTGACAGGACAATTTTATTCTTTTTTCTCCTAAACCTACGGTCACATTGCCGTTGCTCCTTTTTCTGGACGTTTATTGGTCTGGAGGCTTAAGTTGTAATGATTCAACAGGCTATGCTGTCGGCGGCTTTAGTCGCCACGACAGACAGGCTGTTTTGATGAACAACGAACTAAGAACTAGGAAAACTCATAATAATTGGAGTGCTCGTGCTCGATAGCCTGTAGAGCTTATGTACTTCCACCCTCTTCTCCTACTCCTATCCAAAAATTACCCTTTTCTCTATTCCTTATCCTATACACCTTTTTCCTGGCCTGAAAGAAGGTGTCATACGACCCGTGCCGATAGTCAGTATGGTTGGGGGACCACTTTAAAGAATGGCTCAGCCGCAAACGGAGTATCCGGATACCTTTTCAAGCTCCTATGTTGGAATTTTTGGATTTTTGCTGCTTCAATTTTTTCTTCCCTTAACATTTATCATAATGTCTTTTTTTCTTTTGGCTTTCCTAAAACAACAAAAAAATATTAGAAAACACGAAACAAACAAATGGCATGTGTATCGAAACAAACTTAGTGGCTGATACATTTTTCCGCAAGTTAGTTTATCAGAGACTTTGACGATGAAACAGAATAAAAATATCATATATAAATAAATGAACTCGCTATATAATTTTGATTTTTTAGCATTTATAATCAAATCTGTAAGAAAAATGTTATATACCTGCAACTCTGATTATAGTCGATTTGTAACTATACTACTGCAAAAATTGATCACTAAAGTGGCAACACTGCTGCTGTTTCCAAGCTCTCGCGCTCTCTCTTCGGACCAGAGATAAATTCTAGCTAAATTTGTATTACAGGATTGGCCAAATGGGATATTGTTTTCAATTTACTAATTTTTTAGTTAAGTACTTTTGTTTTGAAATTCCCAAAATTAACCAAGAAAATAAAATAAGGTTACCAGCGTCAGTTAATCATTTCTTATTTTAAACATTTTCTGCAAATGATATATGTACATAATAGGTAATTGTATATCTCTATATATATTAAACAAAAAAAGTCAGAAGATAATTCTTGATTTAAGAAACAATTTCGTAAATAAACCAAATAACTATTTTCTTACATGAAACCTTAACCCAAAATTTATTACTGTTTCTGTAAAATGCTGCTAGCACTGTACCTACTTGTTGAGCACCACCAGACCGAAGGAAACTAATTTCTTAACACCAATTTCCACGTCATTTATATGACTTTGCATATTGCAAAATGATTTTTTATATGATTTATTAAACAATTGACAGATCATAGCGTTTTCTGTTTTCGTTGATCACTCAGCTATGACTTTCTGTTTGAAAACGCACACTTCATAAGTCAAAATTCTATTAGGTTTGTTTGACGTGGACCCTATCATGGCGCAGTAGTGCCCACTGGGTTAGCCCTGTCACGTTCGATATAGCACTGAGTTTGCTTTGACAATGAAAACCTGTGTTCGAGGTGAGCACTGGGTCGTCCTAATTCTGCACTGAGCTGACCCTAGGTATTCAGTCAGGAGGTCGAGAGTTCAGTGCTGGATTTGGCTGTCAATCGAAGCTGTCATTTGGGTGAAATCATACTTTTATGAATTGTTGACTTGTGATGCACTAGTAAATGTTAAAAGAAATGTGTTTTTTAACATTACAATCATTAATTAAACAAATTTATTGTTATTGCTGGTGTTAAATCTAAGTATATACATATTACTAAATTTTTCAAGTGACAGTTCTCAGGGTTACATTTCGTGTTGGACATAAAACTAATTTTTTGGGGGGTTCCTTGGGCTTTTTGGCAGCCACGAAAATTCACTGACTCTTCTCACCCGTCGCATGTCCATTCATTTGGAACCTCATGATGGATCCTCTGCTGGTGCGCCTAAGCCAACATTGTGAGTGTGTTGCGTTTGCCGATGATCTGCTGATCCTTGTCAAGGGTGAAACTCGTGTTCAACTCGAGCAAGGGGGCACAGCGATCATGGCAATGGTGTGTGAGTGGGGCTCTGGTGTGGGCGTCGGCGTTTCAGTAGAGAAGACGGTGATGATGTTGCTTAAAGGCAAACTCTCATCTACTCGACCTCCGACTGTCAGAGCTGGCGGAGTTAGCCTTAGATACAAGACGGAAGTCAAGTATCTGGGGATAACAATTGGTGAAAGGATGAGCTTCATGCCTAACGTTACCCGGGTGAAGAAGAAGCTCATGGCTGTAGCCCCCATGACAACCAGAGTACTCAAGAGTGAGTGGGGCCTTTCAAGAAGGGCGGTGCTCACTATATACGGTGGGCTATTTGTTGCTTGTGCAACTTTTGGTGCGCCGATATGGGGTGACGTCGTCAAGAAAGTAGCTGGACGAAGCATGATTCTCTCCTGTCAGAGAGTAATCCTGCTAAATTCGCTCAGGGTATGCCGTACCGTCGCTACTGATGCCCTACAGGTGCTGTTGGGGGTTCCCCCTTTGGATCTTGAGGTGATTCGTAAAGGAATTGCCTACAAGATCAAGAAGGGCTTACCTCTGTCATCATCTGACTGGGTTAGTGGGGAGCAGGTGGCTGGCTTGAGTGCCCGTGAGTGGAAGAATTTGTTGGGTTGCATGATAAAGTTTCGTCTGTGTGGCAACAGAGATGGAACGCCAGTGGGACTGGAAGGGTAACTTTCGAGTTTCTTCCTGATGTCTCATTGGCTGCCGTACGGTTTGAACAGGGCTTTTCACTGTACATGGGTTTCCTCATGACTGGTCATGGCTCTCTCAATGCATTTTTGCGTAAGAGATGTCTGGCTAGTTCTGCTAGGTATGCGCATGTGGTGAGCCCTGTGAAGACTGGGAGCACATTTTGTGTTGCTGTCCGCTCTATGCTGATATCAGGGACCTCCCTGCTATGTGCATTGAGTGGGGGAGTTAACACTCGTGATTTCAGTAGGATCTTATCTACAAGAGACACTACTGAAAACTTTGGTAGGTTTGCTCATGAAGCTTTTAGAAGGCGCCGGTTGTAGCTGATGTTTAGGTTGTCTTTCTTTTGTTGTTAGCATTCGTGCATGAGGTTGCCAGGCCTCGGGCTATAAGGAGTCCATCTGGAAGTAGCCTTAACGGCTGCGAAGCTCCACCGGAAGCTATATTCTGGTACCACGGGAGACAGGAGCCCCTGTGTTAGGTCGGTTTCCTGGTGACTTGTCATCAGTCGGCTTAGCGCAGCCTGTCTAGGAGTAGGCCCCCTAGTGGGAGTATCGTGGTGGCTGTGGTTGCCCAAAATCGCGGGAACATAAGTGTTCTTGAACATGAGAGGTGTTAGATAGGCCTCGCTCTCTAGCAAGGGGTATAGCTCATGCCTTATACATGACTATGAAATTGTACTAGGGCAGTGCTTGTACTGCCCTGGGCGTGGTCAACGTCTTTCTTTTGACCCCTTCTGTGGGAAGGCCCACCGTGCGATTAAGCCGTCAAGGCAGGAGTGCACGTTAAGCTCTCCATTTCATTTTCTGACTCTTCTCACGTCGAACGAACCTATTACAGAAATCGGCTATGAGTTCTATGAGTGTGTTCAGAGTCAGACAATTGGATTTGTGAATTCTGACGTGTCATAAGAGAAGTCATATGCCTTCTATTATAGTGGACATTACTATTACCATTACACAACTTTGTACGTAATTCTGAAGCAGAGAAAATAACAACTGTCATTTTATTCGAATTGAAATAAATCTGCAACTAATAGTAATTTGCGAATCTGGTTGGGAGAACATTATTTATTCTTACTATCAGTTGCCATCGCTTTCCCTTTCACTTTGTTCTTGTTTGCATACATGAACCTGAGAGAGAGTAATTATTTCTTTATAACCACAACAGCTAAGGAGATTATGTATGTATCTTTAAAGTTTCCAATTTAATTGACAACTTAGTTGCGCAACATTGCGAAATTATGTAACAATAAAAAAACATTACACGATAAAATGACATGTCTAACGAAAAATGACACCCACTGGCACTTGACTGGCGTCAGGTAGTGCGCCTTATCGCTTTAGTTTTCGTTTCATTTCCTTTTTTGTATTAAATCCTCACATGCGCAAATGCAGTCAATAATCACACAAAACAATCAAATTCCAATTGACTACCTGAAACAGATTCTCAAGTGCATGTCTGGCAATCGTCGACACTATCAGCGGAGCAATAATAATTGCTGCCGTGCTGTCAACCTTGAAGCTAAAGCAAACGCGACTGTCACACTTCCGCATATTATGTGTGTGTATAGTAGGTACCTACATAATATCCAATCCAAAGTAAATCAAATAAAACGCAAAAAAATGCAAAATATCTTTCAATTATTATTAATAATAATTTTTCTGTACACACAAACGCACAACCACAGTAATATCGCTGACTAATGCGCACAACGCGAGTATGATCGACAGCGGCGCGACCGAGACGCTGTCAGTTTGCGCATATAAATGTCACCACATTGCGCCAGTCGCAGCTAGCCGTGTAGCACTCCCGTACTCATTTTGACAGTGACAGAGCTAATTGATAGCGAAGGGTGCTAAAGCTGGAGCTGCAGCTTGAACTGAAACTGAAACTAGTGCTTCGGCATTAATGTCTGTAGCTTGGCAACACAATCGATTGCTACCAAGGATTTATCTGGCTATGACTATCATTCCCTTGGAATGCACGCGCTAACTATGTCATCATCATCATCTTCAATGATTGTCGTCGTCGGTCGTCGTGAGACAGATTCCACGCCCTCACACTCGGTGTGCGCACGATTCAAATCGCAATTCAGTCTCAATACTCAGTGTGCCATCTTCGCTTGGAATTAAATGCGATAATTAAATCGCACAGTAAATCAAAATCACGGGTTGACAAAGGATTGTGTTGCGGGTGGGTTACGTGCATTTAGTCAGATCAGCAATGGATTCGATGTATACGAGCATGTATACGCACATAAAGTCGAGACGCTAGGCTAGGTGGTGATGTCGGTCGAGAATCGATTTGGTTGCGGGCGAGAGTGGGAAGGTGGTTCCATAATGCGTTGTAACACACCAGTAATTACCGATGCAGCAATATGCCAATATTGTCGACATGCCAAGGCACTTATGCAAAGCAACCGATGTTGATGTGGAAGCTGTGTTGGGTGCTAAAATGGTGGCGGTGGATTTGATAACATCACCGACAGGGTGATTGTCAGACTTTTAAGAGGTTTATAGTTTTTGGAGTTTCATTTCATTTTGGGCTTAAATGTTTAAAAACTGTTACAGTAAAACCTGTCAAATTGGACAACTCTTGGGAGCCAAGAATATGTGTTTTTTCCAGGGATCGAACCTGGGACCTCTCGCACAGTTCGCCAGCAAAATAATATTTAAAAAAAAAAGGCCGAAAATAACCAGCCAAATGGGGGAAAAATACCCCAACATCCGAAAGGGGAACGCTTCTGGTGCGATTGCCGGTAAAAGTTCCTCCTGAAATGGAACAAGCGGCTGAAACAACGTCCCAAAAAGAGAGTGCGGAGACCCTAACCGTGACCGGCATACCCGAGGAACGAGGAAATACGCACCCGTGATATTATGAAGGCATTTGGGGAAAAAATAGCTGAGCTTGCTGAATTCATAAAAGACAAGAACGTTATTCACGAAATATGGAAACTGGTGAGTCCCATTCACAGGCCACATCAAACCATGCAGCGAAAGCCAATAAACTACCGAGCAGTAGTTCTAAGGATAGAGGTGTCGAAGTCCGAGGTAGATAACTTTACGCGCAGAAGGGAAATCAAACCCACAAGCCAGCAAGTTCTAGCAGCGAAGAAGAAAAAGACTGCGGATCCGATGGAACCTGAAAAACCGGTACAAAGAAAACCCCCAGGAAAAATAGGAAAGTGGGAACAGTCGAAAGTAAATGCCAAACAGCTCGCCCGGATGCGTTAGTTATTCGAACAACGGGTGATCTTTCGTACGCTGAAATACTACGAAATATAAATGAAAACCCTGACTTGAAAGAGCTCGGCGAAAACGTCAACCAAGTAAAGGCTACCAAGGGAGATCTTTTTCTCAAAATCAAGAGCCTCCCAACGACGAAAACGAGGGGACTCACTACATACATCAGCGAAAAATTAGCTAATTGTAAAAACAATTGAAGGCCTAGAGACATCCATTAGAAGCGTTGAAAAGATCAATCTTGAGATTTATTGCTTTGAAAGAAGCTTAGTTTGCAGAAAAGTTTGATTTGTTTAAACAACAGAGAAAAACGAAATGTAGGTATACCTATACATGTAAGCACATTATACATATCTTTGTCTACTCATGGAGCAATTGGTCAGGTAAATACATTGAACAACGCACAGCATAGAAGTGTTCCATGGTCGGATTAGTATAGATGTCCCATTTATAGAGGGAAAATTGTAGGAAATATTGCAGGGAAAGCATATAGTGAGGGCCGATACGGAGGTGGTCCGATTACAGATTGTCCCTATTAGGAGGTTCTACTGTATTTCTATAAATTATTTGTTTTTCCAAGTAACTTCAAATATTAGGGTGACCATTTCTAATACAAATATGTATTGCAGTATTTTATTTAAAAATATTTTAATGTAGAATTTATTTCTTTATACAAAATACTGTGAAGTTCAGTATTTTTCAAATGAGTGAGACTAAAATAAAATCACGTCCGACCTTAATAGGGCTCCCGTCTGATAGCCAGATACCTACGCACCATTTATTAACGGCATATCCTAAAATGTCACTTCCGGCGCATGTTTAAAATAGTTCGGATGAAATATGCTATCATATGCGGTCTCGACTTGACATTCGTTCGTCTTTCCCAGGATTTTCAGCGTGAAAATATGGTCTATAGTGGATCTGCTGGGCTGGAACACACACTGATACGTTTGCCTATTAGTGTGTTTTAGAATGGTTTAAACGTTCACACAGCAAGTTGGATAGGATCTTATACGCGATATTAAGCAGGGACATGCCTAGTTCCTCCAAGACATACCCAACTAACATTTTAGCTTCCGTTAGGTCAAAATGTTCAAAAATTGAAGCTTTCGCTTCTATAAGTGGTCGAAAAAGCATCCAGAAGAAACAAACTCTCTATCGAAGTATTGACTTCTGTAAATGCTTCGTTTAGATCGATCAGAAGTACAAGAAGGAATTTTTAAAGAGTAGTGGACTGTCAGCTTCCGAAGCAAAGCATTTTAAATTCTGACTCTACTATAGTTGGGTTTGTCTCATCCTTGAGTCCTCTCAGACTGAACTTTAACGCGCACTCGATCGGTTTGTTCCCTTGGACCGCTCTAGTTAGGTTCTATTCCAGGCGCTTAATTATTTAACATCACATCCGCTGAACTGGTCAACTTTTCGCTTCGCCGTCTCGACTTAGAGTCATGCGTTGCGTGCCGCTCTCAGCTGATGTGCGCTCAACTCTTTCCCTGATTGTCTGACTTCGGAGTGCCCGGAGGCCACAGAGTACCTGCCACCTGCGTCTCCGGTTTCCTTGGTCGGTTTCCTACCCTTAGCGGTGTTAGCGAGAGTACCAGCCACCTCGCTACTACCCCTTGCTTTCTGAGTAAGTGTGCAAGCCAGCTCACTTTCGCCCTGCGCTTTATTGATGGTGGGAGTACCTGCCTGCCCACCGTTGCCCTTGTCTACAGAAGTGAGAGTACCAGCCACCTCACTAAAGGCTATACGCTAGTGTCAGTGAGTGTGCAATCAGAATCAATCAGCTGTCACTAGCCAGCAGCACCTCCTCTAATTCTTTCTCCAAGCCGGAGATGGATGACTGTGGTTCCCACTCAATCATCACATAGTTCCATCGCCGGCTGGCTAGAATCCGCTTGCCTGCTAGATTTCGGGATTTCAAATCCTCTTTTGTCTTTTGTTTTGTTTTGAACGTTAATTTGTTCCATTTAGTTCCCACGAGTAAAGCCGGAAATAACAAGGTCAGCCCAGGCAGAACCGCTATAACTGGGTAAGGCTAAATTACAGCAGCCCCCGCGCCAATGCGTCTGAGGGAGCTCGTAGATAGCCGGTTTTACCCCCGGCCGATTGCAGCCAGAAGCACGGTTTGCTATACGCTCACTCCACCTCTGGCATCAGGTACGATTTAGGGTTTACTCCCATCTCAACTAATGAATCACGACATACGATAAAAGCGTAAGCGGGCACCATACATACCATACAATACCGTCCTTTACATAGGTAGACCCAGGATGAGATGCTTAGATCAAGTTCATAATCTCTCCTCTACCCGTATGGGGATTGTCCTTAATGATCTTGAGTCTATGGCGGAGAATCGAGAGCTATGGAGGGTCCATACTTGAGCCCATCGAAAATTAATGAAATTTATTATTAACTATGAAAGGGAGCATTTTCGGGCAACTAGACTTTACCTATTTAATTTACAAAGTCTTAAAGCAAACGTTGCCACAATTGGCCATTGGCATGATACATCATTTAAAATGACTTTATTGCATGCTAGGTGCCACGCCCGTTCTACAATTCCGCCCACATTTTGCTAAATATTTGGTTCATACAATAAGCATCGATGTACCAAATTTCCCAACTATAGCTGCTATAAGTTCCAACATATAGAATTTAAAATTTATTTTTGTATGAAAAGTGCCACGCCCTCTTCTCATATTGCTATCAAATCGACGTTCTATTGATGTAGGATCAAATGAAGCTTCTAAAAACTACGTAAATGGCAAACAGTCAGAAAGATGTATTGCATTTCATTTTAAATAACAAATTCAATTTGTTAGTTGATATTTTCGTGACACCCTGTTGTCACATCAGCCCCATTAGCATAATGAATACATCAATATACTTGTTGGTGTCTCAGCGTATAAGCGCCAGACTAAAACTAATAATAACAATAGCATAACATCTGAAAAGTGAACTGCCAACTTCACTTGCAGAGGGGTGAAACATGGAATCTGAAAACTGAAATCCCTCGGCTCAGTCCTCTGTCGCCTTTATGGCGTCCAAGGAGCTTGATGTCAGACTTCTCCTCCTCCACCACCATGTGTTTTCTGTGTCTAAATGTGCACAAAGTCACAGAGGTCACCATCGGACCATCGGAGATGTGTTTCTCTATTTTCCAAACTATGACTGGTGGTTGTAGATGTTGGGGGCTTGGGCATTGCCATCTCAGAAGTAAATGAATTATTCACAATTAGTAGGTAACTCTCTATGACCGATACGGATATTGTGGTTGAGAGCATCGACAGTGTTGTTGTTGTTGTTGTGGAAAGGGCGACTTTCGACTTAGTTCGATTATTGCTCGAGAACTATAAATGTATTTCTCTACAACAACACAGTGGGTACTGTTATGTGTACACAAAGTTTACCAATTATAGATATGCATGCAGATATCGGATTGTGCTTTGGATGTATCAAAATCCGAAAGTGTTTTCAGGGCATACAATATACACCCTGACAATACACACAAGATGCTGTGACGCTACACTTGCCCGACTCAGAATGTCAGGATGATATTGTAATAAACATCCTACTACAGATGTACGTACATACATACTTATGTGAGGATTTGGGGGAAGAAGGCGTATTCTCCAAATTATCATTTTGGATTCAATTCAAGATTTCCATTTATCTGCCGTTATCGATATACCTACATATAGACAATAAATATTCATTTAGGTATGCAATGTATGTATCTATGTGTGTAAGGTAAGGTATGCGCCGGTGAGCATAACAGAACACCTCTCACAGTTGGAATTGATTTTCTCCGGAATTGGTATTACGCTACTTTGTGACCGATTAGTGTTTTGGGGGTTCAATACCAACAAGAGTGTCCTGTCGTTTCGACTGGGAATGGGAATGGGAATTTGCATTAAAATATTTGCAGTACATATTTGTTTCGGATTATTATTATTATTGTATGGATTTGATTTTATGATTTCAAATGATTCTATCTAATGAATTGGCAAAATGATTTGATTTTCCGTGACAGATGTGGGAAATTGATTCTAAGGATTATGTATATGGACTTGCGGAGTTATGTCTATTGGGAAAGGATTTCATTAGTTGTGGAGATAAATGTAGGTGTGTGTTTTAGGTAAATAAAAGGAATTCCAAACCCAGTATGTGGTTGAGAAAATTGTCGACAATATTATATCTGCGGTAAATGACCGACCCGATTATTTAAAGATCCTTTTTGACTGTCACTCGGTTGATCTTTTTACGAATAGGTACTCTTTAAATACTTCTCAAATGCATTCTCAAAAGATGAATCTACTTGCAATAATGACTTTGGGGTTTAACTTGACACCCGAAAAGTTTTGTAGGATTTGGAAGCTCAAAAATAGCACTGCAGGTGGTCCAAAAGTTTGTTGGTTTTGTTGGGGCTTATTTCTCATTTAGCTCTTCTTGTCAATTTGTAATTAACAGCCTGAATCTTTATACATAGTTTGTTATATGAATAGCGCAGGTTTCATAGCTCCCTCAGTTGCATTTTACATCCCCGCGGTAGCCACCGAGTACTGGACTTGTACGGGTTTTTCAATAAGAGCGCTACAAAAGTTTTTTTTAAATAAAACAAAAACGGTTTTGGATATCAATGAAATTCTTTATTCCTGTGAAAGTACGTTCGATGTCATTATGTATGGAACTCGATTTCTTTTGCATGGCCACCACGGGCACGCTTGCAGAAGTCCAGACGCTGAACCCAATTTTCGACGGTTTTCAAGCATAAATCGGCTGATACTGCTGCAATTTCACGTTCGATATTCGTACGAAGTTCATCAATCGTCGCTGGCTTGTTGGCATAGACCATAGACTTGACGTAGCCCCACAGGAAATAGTCTAACGGAGTCAAATCGCACGACCGAGGCGGCCAAGCGACTGGACCATTTCGTGAGATAACACGTTCTCCAAACTTGGTTTCCAATAAATTGATTGTGACATTCGCTGTGTGACTTGTGGCGCCGGCCGTCCTGTTGGAACCACATGTCCTCCAAGTCCATATCATCCAATTGGGGCCAAAAATATTCGGTTATCATTGAACGGTAGCGATTCCCATTCACAGTAACGTGCCGGTCTTGATCATCACGGAAGAAGTACGGCCCAGTGACGCCGCCGGCCCATAAACCACACCAAACCGTAATTTTTTCGGGATGCAATGATGACTTATGGAGTACGTGTGGATTGCTGCCTAACCAATACCGCATATTTTGTTTATTGACGAAGCCTCATCGCTGAAAATGATTTTTCGATGAAAATCCGAATCATTTTCAAGTTGTTGCTCAGCCCAATTCACGAACATACGACGCTTCTGGTGGTCAAGCGGCTTCAGTTCTTGCGTCAATTTAATCTTGTAAGGATGTAGGCCAAGATCTTTTCGCAAAATTCGCCACAAGGACGTCACAGAGAAGCCCACCGCTTGAGAACGACGTGTGAGAGACACATTTGGGCTTTCTTCAACTGAAGCCACAGCAGCAGCAATATTCTCGACACTACGGGCACGGGAACATTTTGTACTGTACCTGTGGATTCATATTTGTCCACTAGACGCTCAATTGTTGATCTGCTATAGGACGATTATGACGACCATAAATTGGACGTAGCGCTCTTAACGTTGAGGCCACTGACTGCGAATTTCGGTAGTAAATTTTAATAATTTCGACTCGTTGTTGGCTCGTATATCTTTCCATCATGAAATGGGAAACCTTACTGAAGAGAAATGTCAAAAGAGCGGCAAGAAATTCGGCGTCGTTTGCTGTCCTTGTCGCTCTACTTTTGTAGCGTCCCTGTTGAAAAACCCGTTATTTCCGAACTTGAATTTGTAAACTCACAAGCCTGATGAGCGCTTAACACTAAAGAATTGTTTATTCCAACTCAAAGAGGAAAGACCTCAACTTATAGGTGGCGCTCACATATGGAAGGTAACATCAATAATCCTTTGCTGCATGTGCTTCCCGGCAGTCTTCATCAAATCAAGAGTTTCGTGGTGGTGGTCGGGTGAAACCTAGCACATCCAGTTGCGGTGTTTCTGATTGCTTCTTGGCATCGATGCCACTAGTCTTCAGCACTTGATGCTGGCTCTACAGGACTTCTCGAGAGGTTGAGGTAGACGCGATTGGCAAAAATGCTGGCAGATTGTTGTGTTTGTAGCAGTTTAACGTTGAATCTCTGGAATATCCGCATTTGTAACTTGGGTAGAACAAGGTATAGTGGTCCGAGTCTATGTTGGTCGCACAGAAAGTTCGGACATCTAGAACACTGGAGGAGTGCCATGCGTCCATCCCAACATGGTCAATTTGATTGACGGTTTGTTGATCTGGGGACCGCCAAGTTCCTTTGTGAATATTGAGGTGAAAAAAGTGTGTGTTTGCTATTGCATTGTAACATTACGCCCCCCGGCAAAGTCAATTAGCCTAAGTCCGTTTTCAGACGTGGTGTTGTGTAGGCTGTGCTTTCCGATTGTACTACCAAATATGTTCTCCTTTCCTATTTTCGCATTAAAAGCAGATTTTAACGTCGTACTTAGGACATTGCTCATTCTTTGGTAGCATCGTTTTTGGCCCCTATTGTGAGTGTCGATAGTTGATCGTCGAGCGACAACTGTCGATCGATGGCCAACTTTGATTGTCGATTGCGATTGATATTTGTCGATTTGACAGTCGCCTGTAGTCGATTACAAATATCTGGTCGATGCTTTCTCTTGGAAGTGAAACAATTTTGTGCGTACGAATATAGCTAAAACCAATCGACGCAATCGACAATTGTCGTGACGATCGCTGATCGACAATCACAATAAGGGCCATTATCTTATGTGGGAGCGTGAACGCATATTAGGCTAATGTTATCGAATTTAGCCTTGATGCGGATAGTTGTAAGGCGTTCACTGACGTGTCGAAAGCTCAAAACTTCTTGCCTAAGTCTGCTGCTTACAACTAATCCACGACGAGGTAGACGTAGTTTCTGTGTGAAAGCCTGAAACAATTTGTCAATGAACCGCTTTGCATCTAAAAGTCCGAATCTTAGGATCATAGGTGGACAAGTGACACTATACTAGCGACAAAACAAATTTGTCCCAAGCTGGATTTGAAAGGCTCTAAGAAATTGATTTCTCTCAGCAGATTGCAAAGCTAGGCCTTTTCGCAAACAACTTTATTGCAGATGCTGTATGGATGAGGAAGAAGAGGAAACTATTCGTCACCTTTTTTGTTCATTCCCAGCTCTCTCCCGAAGAATGAAGCTTCACTTGGGAGTCTTCCATTACATCGACTTGATCTGACAAACACAGACATTAGAAGCGTCTTACGCTTTTTAAAGAGCTCAAAATGGTTTAACATGTATAGGGAGATCTTATATGATCCGTTTTTCGTAGTATCACAAATGACATAATGCTGGTCTAAGTGTGTCCCAGCTGGCTGCCACTTTCAACCAACCAACGCCTGGTAAGTCAACGAATGACCAAATATTTACAATACAGCAGATCATGGAGAAAACCCAAAAGTTTAGATGGATACCCATACCCACTATCTGTTTATCGATTTTAGGGCCGCATATGACAGTACTTATAGAGACGATCTTTATAGGGCCAAATGTAGTCTTAACATCCCTGACTAACCTGTTGCTGTCAGTTTAAGAAAAACAATTTCTTCATTAAACTCCAAACAATCCTACCGACTCCACAAATACTTCGACATCAAGTATTTTTCAAAAAATGCATTAAGGCTACTATTACACATGTCAAAATTTGTGTCTACACAAAACTACAAACAACTTTAGCATAGAATCTAACGTCATATTGACGTCAGTATTAATTTTCGTCAGTGTCAATTTTTGACATGTGCGATAGTAGCTTAAGAACATTCTATGTTAGACCCTTATATCATCTCAGTCCTGCTTTATGGAGCAGAAACATGGACACTGAGTGAAATCCAAGTCACCGCCTAAATAGTGACTGAACAATGTTTAATTTGTGTGTACAAAGATGTACCTATTGCGTGTAACAGAGCGCCATTTTGCTATAACCAATCAATTCCTCAATCCGCGGCCGTGCATGAAAAAGAAGCAACAATTAGTTGTGTTCGTATCTCCTCTATGTCCTCTGTATCTGTTCTGTAAATGATCACAATTGGAACACTTTGCTGTAACGTTGCGGTTGCAGTTTTTCGAACATACAATTGTAAAAAAAAATTATATACTGAGTGTTGATCACATTTTACCATTTAAACTCATGGAAGAATGGGATACAATCCGGCTAACGAAGTTTGGCAATCATTTATAGAACATCTGGCCATCTTTTATCAAAAATTTTAAGAAATTTGTAGTAGAACGTTAGCAGTGTTACCACATCAAATGTGGTAATATCCTGTTTCAAAAATCAACTAAGATTGTAATTTTCGAAAATATATTTCTTTGCTTTGCAATGCTATTCCTTTCTAAAGTTTTTGATCTTCTTTCAAAGGGCAATATACCAAAAATCAGTAAAGGGTACCTATTTGATTTTTTTTTCTGAAAGTCTACTAATAAAAGCATCCATACCTGCACTTCGAATTGTAATAAACTTCCGAGTTCCGAGCTGTATTTATCGAAAAACTCGTTTGTTTTCAATCAGATATTTCACTTGTTCGCGATCAGTGAAGTTAACTTTGACAGATTCATACAAAATGTTTGTTTTCGAAAATTCGAAGTTCGGAGTTCGAAACTATGAATGGGAATCTGTATCTATAGTATAAAAATGGTGTAAAAAATGTATAGTAATTCATCAATTGGCCGATTAGGCTAAATTTTTTTTTCTGTTGTTCGTAATTACCAGGAGAAGGTTTTTACGAAAGAACATTTTGGGAAAACCCTCCGGAAAAGTCGGGAAATTGGAAAAATAGAAAATTGATTTTTTTGTATGGAATTGTTTCGGAATCGCTTTTCGAATAAAAAAATCGAAAATTCTTAGTGGAAAATTCTGAAAATTCGATTTTATTTTTCGACGAAATTTTGCATTTTATCGCATGATTTTGAACGATGTAAAGGTGGAAAATTCGTTGTGAAGCTTGGAAAATTTCGAATAATCGTAAAATTCATTGTGATAAAAGACGTTTTGCACGCATTTTGGGTGGAGAAGATAACGAGATAAAATACTAGATGGTGCTGTGCTGCGATCAATGCCACAACCCGATAGATGGCGTTATACGCTGACTTAGGCTGTGTGCAATTTGACAGGTGTCCTTTTCGCATTGTCATTTTCTATTGAGCAAAATGTGCTATTTACTATCTGGAGTTTATCTGAAGGCGTTAAATTAAGTTAGATATAAAAAAATATATATATTTTCGGGTCAATATCTTTTAATAAAAGCAAAATGAATTTTCAAGCCGAGAAACTGTACACTGCACACATATACAATGTTCATTTTTCACCCTCCTGCTGACTTGGTGAAGTTAATCTGACAGCTCCGGCTTTGATTTTCCATCAACAGAGCAACACTACTATATTCAATTTATTCACCATGCACATGTGAGGCGAATTTAGAATATTGAAAATATCCATTGCATCAGCAAACAAACATCAGACAAAAAAAAATGCACACAACCATAATATATAGCATGCCCTCTTCAGGAGAAAAAGAAATTTGTTACCAAATGGTTTAAGATCGGGGGTTGATACCTATTGTCCTTGCACCGCATAAATGAAAAATCACCGACAAGAAAGAACCATCACCCAATATGACCCTTAAACGATTCACAATGGATGAAAAGAATAAAAAAAATGTGTAGTACAACAAAAGGACCCACACTCTTGTAAATCCGTATAGTTCATGCACACACTCACAGTCGGGCTGTGAGAGAATAAAGAAAAGCGAATCGCTAATAAATTCGAAGGGATAAAAACATCATCATCATAGTTTACTCCTTGATAAATGTGTCCTTTTTGTTGGTCCATGACAAGCTCATTGAAAATGCATGCATACCATCCGTCACTCATATATTTACCCTTGGCATTCGCATAAGCAGGGTTCGTATATACATACATAATTGCCAGCGACAAGGATTTGCGAATAATCCGCGAATATCAATATCGACAAATTCTCGCAGTCGAAGACGGGGGATGGGCATTGGATATATAAGCGTAAATGCAAACCGAAGAAGCCGAAAACTGAATAAGGATACTCGCATAGTAATAATAAAAGGGTTAGTCAAGGCTTTGGGAGACGAAGAAGGGACGTACGTATTCCAATATTCTCCTTATTTTCGTGAATGGAAAATTATTTTTTTTATATAATTTTTTTTCTTATAGGCAACAGTATGAAGTAGTTCAAGGGATGCAGTATTAGACGCCCGACTAAGGGTAGATTTCACACAAACACATGTCGATGTATTTACACAGTCGTTTCGGTTGTATATTTCGATCCTTCGGTTATAGGTTGCACGTGTCAATTGGTTTAGGATTTGTTGCTCTGCTCGCCTTGATGCCCATTTTTGTTCGCTTTCGTCGGAAATAAAACGGAAAATTTCGGAGGAAACGTATTTCCGACTACTATACGACTCGGAGGTATCGGCGAAGGGATGTTTTATCACCCCAATCGTTATGTGTATGTGCGTATGGCTAGAGTTGGAATTATACAGTCATTCACTGCATAGTGAACTACTTAGACGAGGGCACAGTGTGGCGCGTTCAACTTCCTATTTATGGCGACGATGATGAAGTGGATTAATGTTTTTCAATATTGCTTGCAAACATATTCCTCTAATGGAGGGGGGGATATTGTGAAATTGAAATGCGGATGTATCCTAACAGGATACGAGGCAAGTAATATGCATACTTAGCTTATATATGAATATTAGCTTGCCCTGACCAAACACAGCATGGACACTAGGAATTGACAAGAATGTTATTCCAGAGCAAAACAAAAACGGAGAACAATCGATTTTATCAGCAGGAATGCTCAGCTCATGCACTCTCTGCGTAATGGCAAGCTAACTCGATTGCTCTTCTGCGAATCCCTATAAAATTGAAATAGAAATATGATCGCCCGCACAACCCATTCAGAAGTTATAAGCTGATTAACTCGGCTTGGGAGTTTTAATTACCATTCTATTCCAGCAGAAGATGCACGTTACTAAAACGTAGGAATTATGTTTGAATAAGTTGAAAAGGGTGCTATCAACGCAACGCACTGTTGCTATGTTGCTTCTCGCCCTAGAGTATGGTGTTAGCAAGTAGCATAATGGCGATTTGAGTTACATCGAGTTGAAAAGAAGTTTGGTGATGTGTTATCTTGGGACAATTTGTTTTTTTCGCGTTTTGGTGGCTCCGTTTTCAATGCAGTTCTTTGAATTTCTAGAGATTTTTCGTAAATTAAGTTTTTTTACCAGCACCGTTAGTAAGCATATTCATTTTCTTTTCAAATGGCGCCCAATGTGAGACCAATTTTATATATCAAAGAAGTCAATCTTACACTTTTGGAGGCCCTTGTTACAATTTCAATGGGTTTTAGTAGAATACCAACCACTATCATTTTCAAAATACCAATTTAAGGTTTAAAGAAATGGCGCCCAATGCGAGGCCAACGTATCGTTACAGTTTTCGATTGAAAATATGCTATCTAATGGCACCCATCGTTGGATGAAATTATTGCTGAATTTTTCAAGTTATTCGAGAAAGGTTATTCATGCGATCGTTGGTTATGCAGAAGGACTTTTTGAATTACACAGTGATTGATCATGATCATGAATACCAAAGCTGCAAGCCCGAATGCAATTTAAAGGCACTATTCCGGAGAGAAGGACTTTACCTTCAATTGCGTGCTCAAGTTATGGATGACCAAGGTGGACAATTCGACATATGCTATTGGCGCCCGACCTGAGACCAATTATTTTTGTCAAGGAGTGCTATAAAAACCATTAGCCTGGGTTGATATTTTTTTCCCTACTTTAAGATTTTTGTTTTATATGTTTTAAAAAAAAGTCTTAACAAATTCACTGAAATATCACAGTGATATTAGGAAACAAGTCAATGAGTTTGGCGCCCAATGTGAGGCCACTCATCTATAACTAGTTCAGGATTTAGAAATGGGCTTAGGGAATTGATTTTTATTTTTGAAAAATTTAATTGAATCTCACTGACCCATTATTCTATAGGCTTTTAGTTAATTGGCGCCCGATGATAGCAAAGGAACTATTTTTAATATAGATCTTAATGAGCGTTAAGGGGACCGTTTTATCATAAGACCATTCCGTGGACATATTTCGATTCACATGACAAGTACTGACCGAATAGTTTCTACCTATATTATTGACTGGCGCCCAACGCGAGCGCCATACAGTGTGACAGACAAGCGATCGTTGCAATATAATTTGGGAAGAATGCTTTTTCTTATTTGATCCAAAATGACTTACTTTTCTTGGGTCGCTTAATAGAAGTTCGTAAAAATAACACTAGCTTATTAAGCATATAACAACTACGTATTCTTTTTATAAAGTAAATGACCATAATTGTCGCCCGGTTATGTGCCTTTTTATTTTAACCCTCATAAAATCAACGATATTGCAAAAGAATTAGACTATTTATTTTGACTGAAGCTCTTCTCCAACATGAGAATCATTTTAATCATTGTTTTCCAATATTCAGGGTCGATTCACTTATTAAAAAAAACACGAGAAAGGACGGATAAAATGAATAGTGAATGATGCTTGTTAACAAATGTCGTTGAATTTCAATTAAACCATGTATATTTTCTAAAAGCGTCTCAGACACGCAGCCAAATTGTTACCATTTAACAACTTTTAAAAGACATAATAGCTTCTGCTGATCCTCCTATTAAATATGTTTATAATGGCGATCGGATTGGAGCCTGGTTTATTTCAAATCAAATTACGGGGAATATTTAGAATGACGTTCATTAGCAAACACTGTATATTTGTTTTAAAAAATAAGCCGATTGATAACTTGAGCACAAGACCATAATTATAACTGGCGCCCAATGTGAGAAAAAACAAAAATTGTCTTTACAGATTGTATACTTTTCTCACTTGTATATTTTTTATTCAATACGTTTATACATTTTAACAGTAGGGTAGAACTGTTTTAAAAAAAAATGTCACCAATTCACAGGCCACAGCTAAAGTATTGCGAAAGCTTCAACTGGGGACCAACGTAAAACTGCAAAATTCCAAATTCTATTTATCATGTACTTTAACTGACCTACATCACTTTACAATACTAATATAATTCATTCCAATTATTTTGCCCATAGTTAGTGTCAACTTGTTTCAATTTATGTTTGACAAATTGAATTCTATAGCAGTAGAAATGTATAACCCTGATTGGATCTAGAAATGGCGCCCGGTGTGAGGCCTTATTTTATTTCATAGAGAACTGCGGAAATATTCAGACAGATTTCAGTATAGATTCTAGAAACATAGCGTCGAATCCTGCATAAAGTATAAGCGTATTTGTATCTGAAAATATAAACACTGAGTTAATGTTATCAACCAGCTTCATAGAAGTTCCATAAAATTTATAATGCATTCTGTCTAATGTTAACTGTCTGTGACTATGAGAATAAGTATACTTACAAAAAATTTATATCAGCGACGTTGAACAGTTATAACAGATTAGATCTATAAATGGCGCCCAATGTGAGGCCCTTTTTATTTCCAAAATAAAAAGCTACGGTGAATAGAAATACGCTCCATAACAAAATGCTATGGATTCGCTTTACAAAAGAAACCGATTTCTATCCAATCTTATTTAGTGATGGTAACTATGGCACCCAATGTGGAGATAAAACCTTTTTTAACGGAGACTAAGGAGAAGCCCGCCATTATTTTAGCACTAAGATTGTCCTAAAGAATGTTTTTCAAGCAAAATGGTTCTTATAGTCTACTTTTTGTTTTAATACTTCTTCCGGGAAAGGCGAACCTACATATAACGCTTCATCAGCGAGATGCTTGTAGATATATGTTAGTTCTGCACTTAAATTGCTGCAAATTGTAGTCTTCCGGAAATATATCCCCAGGAAGTGAGTTCCAAAGTTTGCTTGTCCTTTAACAGAAGGAGTTATGGAAAATGTATGACCCCGCGCTTGTCAAGTGTACTGTATAGTCATGAGCATTAGCTGCCTGTCTTGTGGGGCGACCAAAAGTTGCATTTCGAATGATAAATGAGTTCCTCGGAACATCTACCATGGAAGTACCTATAGAACAAGCAAAGGTCAGCGACTTATCTTCTGTGCACCAATGGTTGTAGATTCGATGTGAGGGTAGGGTTTCCAATAAGTCGAACTGCTCGTCTCTGTATGCTGTCGGTAGCTCGACTTAGCGAACGCCGATCTTGCGATATAGGATATGTGGTCCTGTCATGAGATTCCTGAATTGACTTTTTCTCCTAGAAGGTGCATTGAGTCCTTGGGATGGATTGGATGGGCATCCATTTGTATAGTATGTAGCTTAAGTAAGGTCAAAAGTGACACCATCTCAATATCCCTAAACATTTTTCGAAATGCCATATCATGTGCGTCAATGTTTTCAATGTAAATATCGCAATAGCTTTTTGTGTCGTTGCAGTAATTGATCGATAGATGACAGACGTTTTTTTCTAAATTAAAAATGAATAATTGATGAAACCTAAAACTGGCGCCCGACGTGGGATCATTTTTATTTGCGAATTTAAAATTAGTTGTTTGAATAGTGTTCGTTTAGTGTTTATGGATGAATGAATGTAGATCATTTTACAGATTCGTAGTCGTAGTAGCTCATACTCACCATTATGTGGACTGCCAGTCGATCCTTGAAAATTCCAGTCGTCCGTTCTCAGAATTTCTTCTAAGGATTGGTAACTTGAAAGAATTCGTCAAACTGTAACTGGGTATAGTATGATGTAGAATTGTAGACCATTACTTTTGAAAGAGTCCTCAATGTATTCACAATAGTTTCCTGAGCAATTCTCTACTGATCGTGATCTGCCTCCAAATTGTTTCCATGCCGTTTGCACCCGATTCGTTTATTATATCTCCAGCTACATTATATAAACTTGAACGGATAATTCGCAAGAGATCTAACTTCTTTTAGGGTGAACTCAAGCATACGTCTGTCGTTGTTGCATGCCGATATTGAACAATCTCTAACACACCACTCATATGCCCAAGCTACCACTTAATGTTTTCTGTTACTACTAAGGTGCGTTCGTCCTGATATTCTCGTTAGTTCTTGGGAGTTAAATATTTCTAGGTTTACACATGTACGTTCTGTCTAAAATGAGACTCAAATATTAAGCGCTAGTCAATGTCTGGATTTCCGAATCTCCTAGAGAACGGACGAGTTAATTTTCTGCAAATTATCTGCACAATCAACAATAGGATATAACGATCTCGTTAGCCTGTTGAGAGCGTATTCTAGGTGTTATTTTGAGGTGGTTTCCTTAGCCAACAATCGCAACACCATAAGCAATAAATTCTGTATCTCTCCGCCATAGGCATGTCAGCAGCATGGGTACTTCTGTCACCATACTCGAGTCGGTAGTAATCCTTATATTCTTGGCGAGAGTAAAAATCATGTCTTCATTATAAGGCTCCACCGCATTCAATGACCTTCCATCATGTCTCTTCTAAAATTGACAACGTAGTTACCCATCAATGTCCTGAAACAAATTATAATTTGTAATCTTATTTCACTGTTCATTTGGTGTTAAGTGTCACTAATCACTTTGTCAACCAAGGATTATCAAATTGGCGTCACAAATCACCTCCTTCCATACCAACCCATTAATCAACAAAATGCCTTCCATACTTACCTACCACTGGCAACACCAACAACTGTAATAAACGCCATAAATGAATATCATCCAAATCTATCATTATAAACTATTCAACCACTTTACTTCCTCTTCCTACAAAAGAGAAAGAAGAACAAAAAAAATCCAAAAAAACAAACACACACAGCAAAAACATTCAAAAGATACCTTTTCAAATAGGAAAACAAAACCGTAACAAAAGCCAATAATTCTCTTTCTCTCTCTTTCCGCCTCATTTTCTGCCGCTGCTGCGTTCGAAAACAAACTATGTATTCCCAACAATCTGGCAACACTCAATTGGTATTCAACAAACACAAAACGATCATAATAACATCGACCCTCACTTGAAAGTGCAATCTCTCTCTCCACCAAGTTAGCAGCAGCAAACAGGGAATAGGATAGGAATATACAGCAAGCGCAGCTCACAACAACAACAACACACCGGAACACATTTTCAAATACACAAACGATATGATTAACTAACGAACAAACAAAAATGCACCACAAAACGACACAACGATGACGGCAGAACGAACATTTTACACCAAAATATACACAGAGCACACAAGACAACACCGAACAACAGAACGGCCGAGGAGAACAGGATAAGGATTGAAGGGCTATTAATAACCCGAAGGGTCATGCCGCGCGTCGTCGTCTCCGTCACACCATTCTTGTGCATTTCATTTCACCACCATTTACCATCACACCAATACAACCATGCAAATCCAACATCATCATCACCATCTCAATGGTGGTAGATGAAGAAGTAGAAGGAACCATTCACCACAGTCAGTTTGTAGTTGCTAGCAGAGTCATTGAATAACTACAAATAGAAGTGGACACAGCTCATTTTGAAGCGACATACGGACCATCATTGCGGCGGAAATTTGTATTAAGCTAGTGTATGCATTTACCACCTTTTTCTAGGTTCGTGCATTAAATAAAAATAATTTCCCAAAATATTCCAATGTTTATTTTTCTTGC
Organism: Cheilosia soror; assembly: GCA_949372485.1. Classification (NCBI taxonomy): domain Eukaryota; kingdom Metazoa; phylum Arthropoda; class Insecta; order Diptera; family Syrphidae; genus Cheilosia; species Cheilosia soror. The sequence goes on along the minus strand of OX443561.1, from coordinate 30,086,835 downwards.
GAATACCACCCCCTTCTTCTTTTCTTATTCGTCTTATTGACAACATGCAGATGAAAGAGATTGCACCGATTGCATAATAATGGTTGTGGAGCAGAAGTTGCAAAGGAAAATTAAATCAATGATCGGGTACGGGTACTTTTCGCAAATATGTATAGGAAGTTAGCGGTGGTGTGTATGGTGGGGGAGGGGTAATTTTAGCATGAGGAGACGAGTGTGATGTGCATTGGGATAACAATGTGGAAAGGAGAAATAATATGAAATCACAGATCAGATTCTTTACAGTACATATTTCGATTTATAGGCAGCAGCGGTGGCATGGTGGTGGCTTTTGAACTTAGGTGTCAAGGCAGGTTTTGATGATTTGAAAGTTATGGGGTGGGTAAGCATGTAAAGTTCATGGTAAGTGTACTAGTAGGGAAGCTTGATTGAATTTTAGGAAATAAAATCACGTAGGTACCTAGATCGATCCCATTTTTCAGTTTTCTCATCATGTAGGAAGTATTCTGGTTGATCACAGAATCCGTCGTAGGTATTCGGAATTTAATTCGTAGCAAAAATTTCCACCACAACGGAATCTGTGATAGTTCTTTCGGGGTTCGTATAGCAAAATTCCGGATACGACGGATTCTGTGATCAGAAAGATATTGTTTTAAATCCAAATTTAGATCTATTAATTGTGATATTAAGAGGATTGTAGAGATCAAAAAGTGAGTCTCGCAATTCTGTCTGTCTGTCTGCATGGTGGTAGGTACCTATCTGCACTCTAAACGACAGGGCGAACTCGTTTGTACCTCTAGTAGGTAGTTTGCTTCAAACTGTGAATAAGTAGGTATGCGATTTGTGGGCTGACAGTTCGAGTTCATTTGTTTATTTTAATTTTAAATCCAAAATTAACCTTTTGTATTTAAATATGTACAATTATTTTAGGAGCAGCTGTATGCAGATCAGTGCTACGCTGAATGCTATTGCAGCAATCAACCAACTCATCCCGATAAATTTCAAATCTGGATTATAGTATGTAGGAATATTAAGAATATTTGCAGTTTACATTAGATTCTTGCTACGAAATTATGTTATAGTACTTTTACACCTCGTCTGAATTCAACATTTCAGCATACAAAATTTCGAAATCCAATTCAAAATCAAACTTGGCACCTTAAGGAACGCCGTCCTTTTCTTAATTCATACTTCTATTTATAGTTCCGTATAAATCCCGTGAATATGTATATGTATCTATCTAATATGTAGTTACAAATTCCGGTATTTTCGGGACCAGAAAACAGGCGGTCCACAAATCGCAGGATTGGATTGGCTAGTAGTGACAATGAAATTGTCAGGTTGCTAACGATCGTCAGAACAAGTCTGAACACACAATTTTTATTATTGTCAGACAATTAGGACATTGTAAGACTCATCAGAAATTGTCAGATGTCGTTGTTTATGGAAGCTGACATTAGCTTGCAATTTTTTCATTGACAGACAGTTTAACCTATGTTATAGACGCGAAATCGAAGTTTACTTTTATACACAATGGAAAATAATTTAATCGATGCAAACAACTGTGCATTGGAAAAGTCGCCAGCATTAAAAAAGACTAAAAAAAAATGTATGGTCTGAAGTTTGTGACATAATTCTTGTTTTCTGTGTGTTTTTTTTTAAAACTAGGCAGTCGACGACACTTCCTTTTTATTAGATATTCATATTGGCGAAGGGGATAGGTATACCGTCAACATGAACATACCGTGATCATCAAATAGTTTTGAGTACATCCGCAAAAAATTGCGATAGAGTTCTGGCTCCTTAGGTCGCAATTCGACGAGTAATTTGGAGTAGAATCCCTTCTGCTGACGACGCGACGGGCTATCGAATCCTTTGTATAAACACGACGTCGTTTTTAAGGAAATTCATCTTCCTCGTTGTCTTCCAACATGTAGGCAGTTAAAATAGTTGCGAGTGCAATATTTTAATTCATTATCCTTATTACAAAAAAAAACCACAAGACTTTGAATTTATCTGCCAATGTCTGACAACAGATCGACCAATGTTTCATATTCAAATATCTGCCGAGTGCCGACCGTGTGAACACACAATTTTCAACCTTACAACGTTGTCAGAAAAGTAATTGTAAGACCATTGTAAGACATGCATCTGACAATGAAATTGTAAGACTTTGAGACAAAATCTTACAACCGTTTGAAACGCACAATTTTGTATTGTATGTAAGGTAGTTGGCTGTTGTAAGCTCATTGTCTGTCATTGTCAGAGCATTGACAGATCTGACAATATTGTAAGATCTTACAATCATGTGTACTTAGCTTTACACACTTTACAGTGACATTTGACAGGATAAACAAAATAGGTATGTATAGTTAAGTGGTGGACGAGTGTTGTTTTTCTGGCACAGTAGGTAAACCAAATTAATAAATAATAACAATTAATATCTAAAAAAATATGACAGATATGTGCTCAAGTGTGTTTCAGTTCAGATGTTCAAAATTTTCGAGCTTTGTTCAGAGCTCAGATAAACCTAAAAACAAAAACGCCATGTATAGGCATAGCTAAGCTACTTTACCCCGTCGGCTTTGCTCGTGCCTAGGAATTGTATTGCCCAGATACATTTTTGTCTATCAGCCCAATGCATGTTCCATATTTTAAAAAGTGCTTGAGTTTTTTTTACCTTTGGGCCATTAACAAACATTTTTTTTTTAATTTGAGCTTAATCGGGTAGGTGATTTTCGTGATACCAATGTAGGTATGAGATTCCTATGGTTTTTATTCAGTCCGATTGTTCAATTTTGACCAATCTTCACAGGAGCAATATCGGTCCAATACCTAAGATTGCCTGGAAATTGGAACTCAATCGATTTGGTAGTTTGCGAGATATAAAATTTTTGAATTACATAATTAGAAAAAGAATCAATAAAATCTATGCATATTTAACAAAAATATAGGCAAAATAGTGAGACTCTAACATAGAACATTTATGCACAATCTTAAAATCTTGTGTACCTATATAATGTCAGCAAGAAAGCCAAAATCATTTTTATTCAATTTATCCTTCCCAACTCACCCCTTGCATCACCCTCCCTCTCCTAAAGTCATAAATCCTACACATTGCTTTTGTTATTGATACTTGTTTGTAATATTGCATCTTCTTTACTGTCTTCCAAACCAAACTAGTTCCCTACCCTGTTACGTCATATCAGAAAATTTTATACTGATGGATGAGGATGGGGAATGAAGAAAGAGAAAAGGCAAACCAGTTTGTCTTTGTTTTTTTCTTTGGTTTTCTCTATATACATTTCGACAGCAAAGCTAAGCATGAAATATCCTACCTCAGACTGGTTTACAACAAAAAATGACCCATCCAGCATTCCTTAGAGGGATATTTTTGTTGGGATTTTGTTTATCCAATCTTCAATCCCAGATATGCCCAGATCCATTTCACAAACCAGCACAAACGATCGCAGCGACGTATGGACCGCGTAGCGGATGATTGCATCGGTGCCGATTCTATTTGTAGTTATTCAATGGCAGAGTGGTCTTCTAGTTTTAGACTCTCTAGTGTCCTGCCAAAACTAGGAAAGGAAAAATGCATATCTATCTGTCAGATTTTTTTTTTTTTTCGCTTTTGCCAAAATAACGTCAGATGGTTCAGGTTCAGGCAATCAGTGCACTCACTGTCTAATCTACATCCCCAAAACGTCATGACAACTTTAAAGGGGGGTGTTCACTATGTGCACTGTTCTGCAGTCACCCTAAAGTCCCCGTTTATAGCATTCCTCCCTCAGCAAAAAAAAAAAAAGAATAGAATTTTAAAAATCAACTCAACAAAAATCGAACGAATAAAACCTTCATTCATCTGAAATGTTTATGTTTTCATTACTCCGTATCTTTTTATTCTATATGAAATGTATCTATCTAAATAGAAACGTCGTCGTCTATCTCGCTATACATACACTCATGCAGCAGCGAAATATCCATGTGTGCGTGTTGGCCTTTATCGACACACCGACTACCGACTACCGAGTGGAAAGAAGACAACGAAAAAAACGAAACACATATAAGAAAAAAAAAGTTATGAACGAAAGAAAAAAATAAAATAACCTCAAATATGCGATTCAGGTATAAGATACTGTATCTGTAGTTGTATCTTTTGTGTTTTGCATGTGTTTGTGGGAAAGAAGTTTCTTTTTTCTGTCCGCTTCCTCTGTACCTTCGTATTCTGTTATTTTGTTTTGGCCTCATTTTATGGTCACAAATCTCTCTTAAAATCATCACACTAAAGAGAAAAACTCTTGCGTGTGTTAGTCTGAATCGAGCAATACTATCAAACGTCACCTCTTCTCACACTCTTTTATCGGAAATTCCTTTTTGACAGCAAGAAAGTATCTTTTTTTTTCGCTACTACCACCACCATAAAATGACATTTTTTCCATCTGACAGATATACTATACGTCTCTATAACTGTGTATCTTGCGCGAGTTTTCTACACTCTCGTTCTGTCTCCCATTCTCATTCGCTCTTTTCTTGTGTACACCACTTTGCTTTGGTTGCTCTGCTGGTGTGTAATATGCCATATGTGTAATTATTGCCCGATGGGAACCATTGACGGTTGACAAATGATGGTCTCGGATCGAAGGTAGCACACAGTCAGGCAGTAGTTCCTTTTTGGCTGCTGTCAAATGTCGTCATGTTTCCACGCTACGTACGGTTAGTGGTCGTCGGGAAATTGTTTTAGAGAGAACGCGAGACGCGGAAAATCCGGTTTTGTTTCTTCTTCACGTATTATTCGGAAACGAAAAAATATCACACAACAAATCATCATCACATTTATAAGAAAACGTCTTCGGCTAAATATTTGGATCGTTCGCTAACCCTTTTTAATTATAATATTTTTCTTACTACTGTTTTTTTTTTTATATTTTTTCATTGATTGGAAAATGTCATAAATCATAATAATAATTGTGTTCTATTATTTAACAAAATAAATACAACAAATATGTACATCAATACAATGTTAATGTGAAGAAAATAAGTTTTAAAATCAACAACAAAAAATTCTGACAGTGCTTGAAAAAAGTGTAACAGTTGGTTAAAAGTCAGGAATACAGTAAAATAAAAATATTTAAATGTGATAAACAAGTGTATTCTAAAAAGAAAAGTGTAGTTTTCTGAGATACCTAAAATCCAAAACAAAATATAGATCTCAAAGTGATAAAAGAAAAAATTAATTTTATATAAAAATACAAACCTAATTCAATAAAAACTGTGTGTGTGACATTAAAAAGTTTTGAAACGTCAAAACTTCACAAGGATTACCAGTAGCCGATTAAAACTTGGATTAACAACAATTTCCCAGCAAAAGAAATAAAACAAAAATATTATATTTCTAACTCGGACATAATATCTGTCAAACAAAAAAATGGATTAAAACACAAGAAAAACAAAAAAAAAACATCAAAACAATTTTTTTTAAACTGTGGATTATTATAAATAATGCAAATTTTAGTTGACAAAATTCCCATGTTTTCGAAACAACAATCGAAGCGAAATTTAAAGAAGTAAGTTTCTAACGAAAAAAAGCACATATAACAAAACAACAGTTAACAGTGACATAAAAGAGAAAAATTGTGATTTAAAAAAAAAATAACCATTTAAAAAATAAAAGTTTTTTTCTTTAACTACATAAAATACTTTTATAGTGTTTCCAGTGAAAGTTTGTTAGTTCTCTTCTTTTATTTTAATTTTCGACCACAGTCCTGGAATATTAATTATTTTGAATTAAAAATAAAACTATAATAACGGGCAATAGTATTTGGCACATTTTAGGTAAACTATCAATATTCAAAATCAAAAAAAAAAAACAAAAAAAAAACTTTAAATAGATGTGTACATATTTTTCTTAAAAATAAATATAAAGAGAAACATTTTTTTTTATTTGTTCATAATCTTATTTTTCAATTTTTCAATTGATGTCAGTGTTAATATAGTTTTGTTGTTTTTTTTTTTTTTGCTTAAGTTCTCCATACAATTATGTTTTGTGCTTCATGTGTATTACTTTGTTATTATGCAGTGGATATTTAAATAGCTGATCTACGTATCTCTCTTAACCCAGCCAACAATGTTTACAAAATGTTGACCTTAAAGTATTTTACATTTTTTTTTTATTTGTGTGTTCATCACTTACTCACAATCTTTTGAAATTAGCTTCGCTTTTTGGTAGGGAGAAAATCAGTAAATATCATTATGAAATTTGTATTAGTTTATTTCAAAAAAAAAAATTAAAGTGTTATTGTAAGCAAATGATTATACATTTATGTCTGCGAAGATGTTGCCTGCTGTCATTTTACATACAGTGGATAATAAAAAGTAATTGCGAAATTATTTTCGATATTTATTTAAATAGTGACAGCGCCTACAAGCAAATCAATGCATTTCTGCCACCTGAACTAAATTACTTGTTCAGGTGTCAATTAGTACAGGTGCAACCCTCATTGCACATATCTGCATTATTTGCTATGTGATATTGTAGTTGACAAGTTAGTGTGTATAGGTATCGCAATGGGAACATTATCAATCGAATTTGAAGAGATTTATTACCACTGTAATTTACTGGTTGCTTAATTTACTGTTACTATTCGTCTGAGTCAACAAGAGGCTGGGTAAAAATCAAACTTCTAATTCAATTTGTGAAATTTCTTACATTGAAATAAAAGTCAAATAGGTACAATTGTTGGGATAAGAAACTAAACAAATTTCAAATCCCACAATTTGACAGACTGATTAACTAACCATCTAGTACAATGCTTCACTCAAAATTCAGTGTTTTATTGCTTCTTATACACTACTTACAATAAGTATAAAGAAAACGTCAACAGGATAATTTATTACTATCTCCTGAAGCAGAGAAATTGCTTGACAATCTACTCACCACGATAGGGTAAACATTTATTTAATGCGTTTGACAGACGGCCTTATTATTTCATTTAACAATAACTAATAAACAGTACAATTCGTATCCCCAGTTCATCACTCGTTTATTTGTTGTGACATTTTATATTCGAAACAAATGAAATTAATCTTGGGTTATGTACACATTTAACGATTTGTTATATAAATAAAGTGGTTTCCACAATTTCATAGGTATACCTACAAACTCATAGCAGTTACACTATTATAATTGATTTTCATAGCTGTCAGATGTCAGATGATTTCCCAGGTTTTGGTACATAATTCATTATAGTTATGGGATGGATAAAAACAATAAACTCCCTTTGATGCATCATTACTGCTTATTCCACTATAACTAATAAAATGTCAAAATGTTGAACAAAACTTTCGTTAGAAGTAAACATGATATTTTATATCAATCTGACTTATCACTTGCTGGTTAACTAATTTTGACGCAATATTTTATATGTTTATATTGTTCGTCTTATTCTTCTAATTTAAAAGTGACAGCTTAATTCTGTCAAAATGTCATTGCGGATCATACAATTGCAATTTATGTGTAGTTATATTTATCAGAATAAACTTAACTATAACAACATTGTTGTTTTTTTATTTCGATCAATAAGTATATAGGTCAGCAGCTAAAAATGTACAAACAAACACACCTAATTAACACTCAAGGCAAGGGCATGATCCAATGACTGCTCGCTTTATTTCTTTTTTCTTTTTGCGGAATGTGCGAAATAGGTTCGTTTGTTTATGCAATTTCAATTGATATTGGTAAACAAATTTCTATATATTATATAATTGTCTATCAAAGCTCAAAAATTGCGGTTTAAAACGCGACGAGATGTCTCCATAATTTGTCCTATTTAAGAGCAATCGTCTCATCTCGAGTAAATTAAAATCTATTCAGATCATTAGACAGAAAATTTATTTATTTACAGAAATGTCATATTTTTGACTTTCTCTAAAAACTATACCTATTATTTGACTTTTATCACAAATTTACCTACCACCAGGGATGTCATCGTTTATTGTTTACTTTTATATGAATTGGCTAATTTCCTTTTTTTTTCTGGAAAACCATAAAATCTCAACATGTCATCTATCAGATAAAAAAAACACTGTAGGCCTTTCTGTGGTTTACTATACTCCAGAGTCATCGACAATGTCAAGTGGACAGTGGTGTTAAAGTAAACACATTTGAATGGTAGTCCAACTGTGTTCAATTGTTTCGATTTATTTTCCCACAAATGTCAGCGTTAAACTTCAATATATTTATACAATATTCTCCAAAACCAGATGATGACAACATGAGTTATACGTGCAAAACGTCATTCATTATTCAATCATATAAGTTGTCAATAACGAAACAAACAATATTCTGATTTACTGAACATGCCCTTCCAAAACTGTAAACTGTACTTGCAACAATTTCCTTAGGAAATTTTTAAGAATGACTAAAAATGTGAATTCTTAGAAATATTTGCTACACAAGAATCGCAGGGGTAGATATTTTTGTTCCCCTTTAAATGACACTCATTTGCGGCATCGATCTTTTATCTGTTACTACTTCTTGTCTTGTCCCCTGTAGTTTTTCCAAATATTTTTCTTTTGGTATGTATTGGAAAATTGTATGTATTTGACAATTGGGCTAGCTACCTAAAAAAAGAAGATAAAAACAACACCCCATGTGTGTATTTGTGTGTGTTTGATTACCTATAATGAGGCTGCATGTACGAAAACATTCCTTTTCATTGTTAATTGTGACTCCTTTGTTGTGTCTTCTGGCCGACCAATGTAAAGTATATATATTTTGAGGATTTTTACCAAGTAAATCCTAAAAATGCAGCAAAAAATTGTGAAAAGAATGAAAACTGAGTTTTACTCCGAATTGAGTTAACGATAATCATAAAATGAGTAACAGGTAGAAATATCAAACAGGTGTCCTTTTCTCGAAGTTTCTCAGTGCTATATGGGAAATTCCAATCGTACACGTGCACTTATTCTGCTATGTTACTGATCTTTTTCTTCGCATTAATTTATTGGGTTTGGTACCTAATGACTGTCAAAGCCGGTTAGTTCATAGGAAAATAATTGTATTTGTATTCTGGATTCTACCAATGAGTAAATGTCATTTACATCGCATAGCAAATCGTAAAGTTTGACATTTATAATAATTTTGACAAGTTGAGCTTAGACGCCATAGCTATTTAGATAGACAGAGAAGGAAATGTTGAAAAGATTATTGGCATATCTTATGTAGATACAGTATGCTTAAAATTCAATTATTTCACTGACAAAACAGATATTGTTTGTCATTCTACTATTTGCTGTTATCAACCTGACGTTTTGACTATCAATTTACATCCATATTTTTATTGTTCAAATAATGGCTTACTGGGCTATTAGGTGCATCTAAACCAATCAATCGAAAAGAATTTGTAAATTTAATTTGCATTCGTATTTTAAGCTTAATTAAAATCTAATCCAAAATATACCCCAATGAAAACTCCGTCAATAAATTAATTCCAATCACAACAATTCAGATTTACCTACAGTAGGTACTTGTCTCGCTCCAACAAATGTCACACATATTCGCATTTCGGTCGTTTCAATAAAATGTTAATTACATTTACAGACAGACCGAAAACGAGCGCGTTTACGTTACAACACAACGTCGAAAATATTGTGTTTGTAAAATGAAAAATTAAATTATATTGAAATTACATTTTCAAAACCCACACACCAATGTCACTTTTCGATTCACCCATCATCATCCGCTCGTAATCATCCACCATTAAGCCAAAAAGGCAACTCACCCTATTCGCAATCAAAATGTAAAAAAAAATAATATTAATAATAGCATGGCGCTACACGTACTAGAGAACACCAATAATGCGTTCACATATCACACCACGAAAAAGTGTAAATTTCGAATTTTCACCCCCGTGTACGAGTTATTTGACGTTACCACCGCCCGATGGCTGGCAGTATGGTGGTGGATGGCGATGGGACGTAATAAACATGGTGACGATAGCATACGAGTGAGACAACATTTTGAAAATCCTCTAACCCCTAAACAAAACAAAAACATACAGAGACTATAACGAAAATAAACGTCAAATATATACTAGTCGTATTGGTGTGGTGAATTGATTTCATAGCACACGCCATCCACCCCAAAATATTTTGTTTGCTTGACGTAACTAAATTAGGTTTTTATAGACAGAAAACAAAAAAAAAAGTAACAATTATTTGACGGAGTGAGAAGTGGAACATTTTCGTGTCAATTGAATTTGTAATTGCATTTGGAAAATATATATACATATCAGGGATTAAAACAATAATTATATAGCAGTACTTCTGTTCTGGTTTTGTTGGGGGCATTTTATTTTGAAAAAAATTCCTAGTCGATCGCGTGTTGTTAATCTCGATTTTCATTTATAGTTACTTAACTGGGCAGTTAAAGCTTCAAATTATATAAAAACATGTTTTTGTTTGTTCTCTTATTTTTTCAATGTTAGATTCATTATTATCCAATTATATAATTGTAAACAAACATGTTGTCTATTATCACATTTTGTTTGGTTGTACAAATTAGATCAATTGAAATTTTTACCATTCTCTATGGCGTTATTAATATACATATATTTTTTAAATGTAGAAGCAAAGAAAACAAATTATACTACATTTTGTAATGAGGGAGAAGAAGCGAAAGTTCTCCACAATTACTGTCACATTAACTTATACCTGTCAAAGTCATATTTATAGCAAATTTGCTTCAATTTGGAGTGACATCTAAACATTTGAGAGCTTAAGTTAATTTTAATTACATAATTAACATACTCATAGCTGCAGACAATATAAGGGCTTATAAAGAACTGTAGCTTGTCATGACTTGAAAGAAAGAAAATTAAACACATGTAGAAAACATTTAAATAAAGGACCATTCACATGAGAGCGACCAACCACCTACGAACGAATATTCGCAACTTTTGACAGTCCGTTCGCATTAACACTTTTCTAGGTTGCGGCAATTCGCAAATTTCAATCATCAGTTTCTACCCGCAATGTCTAATTTGAGGTTAAGTTCGAACGAATGTTTTATTCTCTAGTTTGTGGAACGGGAATTAAATGATGTAGATTGCGAATAAACTTTGACAATTCGCGCCAAGAGTGTTTTCGTTCGCGGCAAAAAGTTTGGAATTCAAAATTACGTTATTTAGACGGTTTATAAACTTGCTTTCTTAATATGTTTTGATGGGATAATTTAATTAATCCTCTTGGAGTAATAAAATGTGCAATTATCTGCTTATAAACGCATAAAAAGTGGTTTGTTCGCATTTCATCAATTCGTTCGGTCGCTCTCATGTGAATGGGCCTTAAAAAAGACGAGGAGAAATCAGTCTATAATATTTTACTCATCACATCCCTGTGCTGAGCAATGGACAAAGTCAGAGATTAATGTATACAGAGAAATTTAACTTGACAAATTTAGTTTTCTTTATGTTGTGTTTTGTGACCATTTTTAAAAATATGCACCAATAATTGAATGTAGTAATTATTATCGCATAAGTCAACAAATTATGTTTTTCCGCAAGCTAGATGTAAATTTAGATTTATAGCTGAATTTTCGTCGTCGGTTCATTGCTGTAATTTTGACTTTTATCAACAAAATAATGGCCGCATTCAATGTGTTTAGGCATCTAAATATTCAGGTGACAGTTTGTCATAGAACTTGTCTAACACACGAAACTTGCATAGATTTGAGGTTAAATCGGCCAATCAGAGGTTATTGAATAGCTTGGCATTAAACGTACAATTTTATGCACAGTCAGCATATCCTTCTGATTGTTTACCTAATTAATACAAAAACAGAAGACGAATTCAATTTTTTGTAATAATATACTCAAATATAATATGTTACTTGACAGCTCTTTGTTTGTAAGCATTAAAAAGAATCTGCGCAGAACACATATCGCCTGCGGATAAAGCTTCTGTCAAAACAGAGCTGAATTGAATTTTGCAACAAGTTAATTTGTTTTGAGCAATTGGAGTTGGAGATGATTTTATTTTACCACTGTGCAAAATCTGGTCACCAGTATGTCAAATCAAGAAAAAGACAAGACAAATATAAAATACGAAGAAAATTATAAGTCAAACTCGACATTTCTTCCTAATAATATAAGTGCTTTTGTATCGTGTTATATTTGTATACTTATACTCGGGTAGTTTTTTGACACTATCGTGGTGGGAAAGTAATTTTTCAGCTGTCAAAAAATTACCAAGATAATAATTTATCCTATAGGATAATTTTTTGACGTTTTCGTTTGCTCCATGTTGAAGAGGGAATAAAACACTGAATTGCAATTTTAAGATTGGAGTTTAGTGAACTTATTTTTTCAAAACTTTCATTAGTGTCAGAAAATTATCCGAGGATAATTATTTAGTCCAATTGACACCCGTCTTTACAAAGTATTTTTGCAGTTCTGACAAATTGTACAGCAATAATATTTTACTCAATACATACCTGTCAAAGAGAAAACATTTACGCTTTGCCGTGTGAAATAAAGTACTATAGAGATGGAAATGAATATACTACTCTTTAGATTATTACTACTTTGATATAAAGGGTGGCCCAAATACAAGCTTCTTTTCAAAAATGCAATAAAATGAACAAAATTACATTTTTTCCAATTATTATGGTTTTATTAGTAAGAGCAAACATTCCCATTAATTATGGAACACAATGTCGTTCAAGTGGCATGTCTCGACTGTCTTCGCAGTAGCGCATTCTGTCACTAAAATTTTCCAAAACCTTGTTTATGGTTTCGGGCTGTAGCTTACTTATTGCTTGAATGATTTAAGTGCTTGAATCGGTTGGGGATTGTTGGCATAACATCGGTCCTTCACGGTTCCCCACAAAAAAAAAGTCAAATCGCAGCTCCGAGACGACCGATTGACATCTCCAAGACGGCTGATAATACGACTTGGGAATTTGGTGCCCAAAAGATTGATTGTGGCATGGTCCGTGTGGCATGGCGCACCATCCTGCATAAACCAGAGATCGTCCAAATCCATGTCTTCCCAGCCTAATTTTCGAAGAAAAATGGTCCAATGATGCCACCACTCCACAATCCGCACCAAACTGTCAGTCTCTGTGGATGCATTGGCTTCTCGACAATAACGCGCGGGTTTTCCGAGCCCCAGATGTGGCAATTTTATTTCTTAACGTAGCCACCGGGAGGAAAATTCAACAGAACTTACAGCGTTCGCGGTGAATGCTTCATTTCGGCTAAAACTTCTTTACAAAAAACGCACTGTTAGGGCTACAAAGCACTCGCTTTGGAAATAGGTTTTCAATGTTTTCCAATATATATTCCAATATTTCAAGCGTAAAGCTACTCATTTCGTTCCGCGGAGGTACCTATGATACTGACTTTTTTGACAGAAAGTACCATAGTACTTACATACAGTATCATAGGTACCAACGCGGAACGAAATGAATAGCTCTTGACAGTCAGTATTTCTTGACAGAAAGTCTGTGTCAACCTATAATTTAAAAAGAAACCACTAGATGACCCACCCTATATTTAAGCAGAAATAAATGATATGTGAAATGAAATAGGAGCCGAATAAGCCAGGACATGACATGAAATGTTCATCATTTTAAAAAATTTACTTACACTGAACTTTAAAAAATAAATTACTTACACTGAACTTTCTTTATTAATTAATAAATTCAACTAACTATACGATTAGTTGGGAACCCTTCGTGTTTGTAAACAATTCCAAAAACAATCGACTGAACTTATCATATTTTTTTGTTGCTCAAGTGAGTCAGTAGGTACCTACTGTTGCTGGTGTTTTTTTTTTTTAGTACGAATTTTAGTTTACCATTAGCATTTAAATGGTATACAAAATTGACGTAAGTGATGACATTTTGAAATATCGCAGCTAATTATTTGAGTTGAAAACAAGTTGGAAGCACAACTTCAACAGCTCTTGTATGAATGAACGATTTTATATTTGAAGTATGTAATAGTTAAGCAGGACTAACTAATCATTCACCGTTCCAATGATAACAGAGGTTTTTTTTTCTAAACCAAACAAACAGACTTTGCGGCTGAGAAATATCTTCTCAAATCTATTCTACACTTTTGAATATATCTTAAAGGTCATGTTGAGTAATAAAAATTCCGCAACACTAAAATTATTATGTATGTCCATTTGCCCAATATAATTCACACATAACCTACAAATCAAGTACATTCAAATAAAAAACCTCTAGTGACGAAGTCCAAAAGACAATAGCTAAATAAAGAATTCATAAATATCGCGAAAAAAAAATAAATTGTTATCACCACCAAACAAGAATGTGCTTGACGAGTCGCCTGCACAAAATCGCTTCTAACAATATTAGTGATAACACACGATTGAAACCAGTTATTACTAACAAATATGTATTGTTGTCAATTTTACTGATTTTGAAAAAAAAACGAAGCAAAATATAGAAATAATCATTCGATAAAATAGAGAACATTCCGCAATCAGAACGTCGTTTGTCGTCAACAAACGACTATGAGCGGAAAGCCCCATATCCCCTTTACTCTTCCTTGACTAATATCATTTTGTGTTATCATCCTGATTAGATAGCAACACATTCAAATTATTCAATTAACTATGTTTTGTTCCCTTCTCTATCTTACAATACCTACTGGCGGATAGAGAGAAAAAATATCTATTTAAACAAATAAGATCTTAACGCCAATACAGCTAGGAAATAAATAATTACTTATCTATACCAAAGCTAAATATCTATTCTAACAACGAAGAAAAACAAATCTCTCACACCTCTTAAGAATTCACCTCATATCACCTCATTTTCGCTTATCACTAACTGATAATCAGAAAAGAAATAAACCTGTTCAGGTCGCATAGGAGATACCAAAACGTTTGCATCCACAAGAAACAGAACAACTCAAAACTCACAATTCGATTAGTTTAATCGACTTATAAAAACCAAATTACCACTTCAACAAATCAACACTGTAGAACTAATTATTATTGTATTAGAGATATATCCATTCGTAAAGGGGTTACTGAATGTGTATGGTGAATACCGAAATCAAATACGACGCGTGTAGTATTTTGCTTATTAACAACTGATAAGATACGACAACGAGACTACTAGAAAAATGCAACTAAAATGTATACCTTATCAGATTTTATTTGAACTTATTATTTTTCAATTAATTATTGTTGGTGAAAAATAATTTCATTGAAAATTTAATAGCAACAGTTCCAAGTTAATTCTATATAATTATTAAATTGTAGCTAATTTGCATAAAACGAAGTAAATAATGTGCCTCAGAGCCACCCCTGCTGCTTAATATTTTAAAATCTACCTACCAAATTCAAATAATAACAACTGTCATTTCAAATAGACCACCGACTGTTTTCGCATAACATAACACCCCCACCACATTATGTGATACCACCCGACACGAGTTTCTACTACAAATCATCCACTTACTCTCTTTACAAAAATCAAATCATATGCTCAGAGTTCAGAGTAAGTAATAGATACATGAATATTCTGTCAAAGAAAAAAAAAAAAAAAGAAAAAACCTATGTAAAGCCAACAACATTGGGGAAAATTTATGAACCAAAGAAATCATATCCCATGGATTTGCAAATTGCCACAAATGAAAATCTATTCTGATTTCCTTTTCCCTTTTCCTTCTCACTCTCTCGCTCTCTCTATGACTCTATCTGTCATGAATTTTCTTCTTGAAAGAACCATCTAAAAATGGATTTTGACTTCGAACATTATTCAATACACCCACATACATCAGGAGATGCGGGATGAGAGATTACGACGCGACATGGTGTGAGTGGTGGTTGATTTCCTGGTCCGTATATCATTCCCCCTTTGGGCAGAATACTAAATGCTTGGAATGTTTTCGCGTAGTTTGCTAGAGTGATTTGACGACAGTCACACGGTTGGTATTTTGCGCAAACGTCAAAATTGGATTGGTGAAAATGTTCCCGAAGACACGCGCGAGAGATTATTTCCGTTAACAGGAATATGAGTGTGGGAGGATATCATTTTAGTGACACTGAAAAGGAAAGTGCTTCAAAATGTCAAAAGGGCGAAAAAGGGATTTACGTACATTTAAATAAAGTTCAATACATTTAAGTGCTAGATGGTAGCAAATTAAATTTGATGATGTAGGAACACTGACACTACTAATAGGGTAGTGTGTGGTCTTATACTCTACTCATGCAGGAAGTAATTTGAAAATAGCAATCAGTAAGGATAAAAGAATCGATAAATCGAAATAATATACCCTTGTTCATATTTTTGTTTGTTTTTACTACTTTTTTTGTATTGAACGATTTAATTGCCGCTAGCTGTCAAATTAAATTTTGACATTTTGCACTGTGTGAACTCTGTTGAGACTGTACCAAATATGTTATGTGTATGGTATGAGAAAGGATAAAAAAACGTCCCTTGTTATTCAAATTCTTTTTCTCTCGCAACTGCATTTTGTTCTATCTTTCGTTTTTCCCTTCATCGGTCCCTTTTTTTCAATCAAAGTGGGTTTTTTTTTTGCTGTGAAGAGATTTCAATGACGGACAACGAGATGAAAACGAATTGCCAAGGATTTCTGATGTGGTTGTTGTCATATTTGTTTTTTTTTTAGCGTGCTTGTCCTTCCGTTTTATAAGTCTGTTTCTTCGTCGTTTTTTTTTTTTTTTGCTTAATACAAAAAGACATTTTTTTATAACATTACAATCACAGCGGGATACCTGCGCCTCTTACCATTTTTTTTTTCAGTATTTTGCATTTGCAGTGTAGTAGTATGTATTTTGAAATATGAGGGTTGTTGCAGTTTTTGTGTGTTGCTGTTGATACATTGATTGGGAGCGAGTACCTATATGTGTACAATTTTTTGATCGAGGGTGAAATTCAATGCAATGAAATTTATGGCGGGAAAAAAAAGTTGAAGGAAGTTTGGATTTTAGTTTCTGGATGGCCTCTTGGTGGTTAGGGACGACAAATTGAAGGGAAATATATAGCATACCCTTTACTCATCATAATAATTGTCGTATGCGGTATGAATCCATTTACAATACTAAATGTTGCTGTCAGCGTCAGTACTATTAAATTGATATCGTCTGCAAGTTTGTTTCGACTAAATTTGTTCTGTTTACTGAAAGCCAATTAAACAAGAAGATGTTTAAAAACCACTCACCTGCAATGACAGTATTGCTCAAAATTTAGCTACTGCGCTTACATATCGATTTGAACTTAGTTTGAACTCGAGTTAAAGTCGATAGGATCTTGTTTTCGAATATAAAGAGTGTCCCATAACTCACGCAAATTTTGAATTTTTCGCCGTTTAATAGTACAGTGATGCCAACGGAAAAAAAAATACAACAATGTGACAGCTGACAGTTCGGGGTTAGTAAAATGGAGCGTTATACATACATATGAACAACTCATTTCCATTGTTGACCAATATTTTAAAAATAATAAAGGTTTGTCAGCTACAGTCCTCAATTTTGAGCAAAATATGCAATAATTAAAAAAATCAGAGAGGCTAAATCAATTTGTGATCTTAAACACTCTTGGTGTCCTGTCACAAGTTGTTCAACAGAAAACATCGATGTAGTTCGCGAGAGTATTGCTGACAGTCCAGGAACATCAATTCGGCACCGTTGTCAAAAATTGGGTATTTCGAGAAGCTTTTTACAGCGAATTCTCACGAAAGACTTGAAACTTCATGCTCAGTCAATTGACTCAAGAACTGAAGACTACTGATGCAGTGATGCAGCATACAGTGCGAATAGATTTTGGAACAACAACAAGTGGATGCTGATTTTTCGAACAAAATCATATTTACTGATGAAGCTGATTTTCATCTTGATGGCCTTGTTAATTGTCAAAATTGTGGCATTTGGGGTTCAAAAAACCCACAAGTAATTGTTAAGAAATAAATGCATCCAAAACGCGTGACTGTTTGGTGCGGATTTTTGGCTGGAGGCATTATCGGATCATTCTTTTTCGAAAATTCGGCTGGTCAGGCAGTGGTGTTCGTTATCGTGACATGATAACCCAGTTTTGCCTAAAGTACAAGATATGGATGTGATCAACATGTGGTTTCCACAAGACAGTGCCACATGCTAAACAATTCAATTCCTGCAATTCATTTTCTAATCGTGCAATCGTCCTTTTTTGCGATTAAAATTGGCCATCCAGATCTTCCGATTTAACGCCATTGGACTCTTTTCTTTGGGGTTTTTTTAAGTCAAAGGTCTAAGAAAACAATTCTTCGACCACCAACGCTTTGAAAATTGCGAGGTGTATTAAAGAAATTCAGCCAAATTTATGCGAAAAGTTCATAGCAAATTATAATAAAAGAGGGCGTACTTTCCAGAAAAGCCGTGGCGGCCATTAATCCGATGTGCTAAACCCAATCTGTATACTCTATGTATCGGTACAAAAATTAAGCTTTCTAATTAAAAAAATTTCTATCAAAAATACATTTTGCGGGAATTATGGGACACCCGCTTTACCTATTTGCCCTGGAAATTAACTCCAGCTAACTACTCTGTCAACACAAATAATGTCACACATGGCACAATTGACTCTTGTTAAAAATGTTGCTCTCAATTTTACCAAAATTGATTTATTTATTTATTTTGATTGCGCTTTTCACTTTATGTCATTTTACCAATTTGAATGCTAAAAAAAACAAATACCCTCACTAGCATCCCTGGCTGGGGGAAATAGAAGAAAACAAAGATGGTCTGATTACCGGATATGTCAAGTGGTGCCAAATCGGTTTAAGGCGTGAACACATAATTCAAATTATTTATTCGTTATAAATTGTCATTCAAATTCACAAATTAAATTATAGGTAGGTAATAAGGAAACTTACTATAAATTCTATTAAATATAAAAAAACGTAAAATAAAAGTTGACCACAAATAATATCTCCCCGATTAATTGACCACACTTACGCTAAGCAATTGCCATTGAAACCGGCTTATACAAGCGTTGAATTTACACGCATCGTTGGTTATTGCATTGGTGGTGGCGTGGCGACGACCACCGACACACCATCATTATATCGTCTAACTTATAGTTTATAATATAAAATGTGTGAACATGTTTTCTCTCCTTTCTCTTTGGCAGGCGATGGTGCTTTTTAGTTCGTTTTCTTTTTGGTATTTCTTAATTGAAATTCATTCTCGCACTGTAACGCAATCAATCTACCGCTTGGCCACTGTACTGTAATGCTGCTGCTGTTGCTGCAGCCGTCATCATCTGCTGCTGCTGTTTTGTGCAAATAACAAAAAAAAAACATACGTAGATGTATGTATTCAATAGCCGTTCAATGGTGGTCAATACGGAGTTTTACATTTGAAAAGAAATACATATAATTTCTCCTCGTGTGTAGGGCAACATACATTCCAGTCGAGCGTTAAATATTGCCAGCATTAACGCACTCAATATCACATGATTTGCGCTGTTGTTTTTTTCTTGTATGAAACGTTTCCTCTGCTAAGGGTTGATTGTATTCACTCGAACCCGATGTGATTTGTTCCTTTTCATTTTTGTTTTGTAAATATGATTTCATAGAGCAGCATCGTTGTCGTCTCGTCTGCACAATTTATTTATGAGTATAGGAGTATTACTGGTATGATGACTACCCCCGCTCATTTAGAGTACCTACCTACGTGAATGTACATAACCTTTACGTTGTCGTGGGTTTTGAGTATACGTCGTATTAGGGGTAGATCAGGGGTAGGTACTTATGTTTGATTGTGTGACTAAATGCGTAAATGTTTTCACGACTAAACAGCAGCATCGACGACGGGGGCATAGAAAATGACAATCTGCCAGTTTGGTGGTGGTTGATGGTTCTATCCCGTTCCCATTCTGATTCGGAGCAGCTCTTTGAAACTTTATTCTGTCTATTATGGATTTTAAATTAATTTTCTGGCATTATAGTGAAGCGTATATTCGCTTCAATCGGATATAGGTATACGGTATTTGTTGCGTAGGCTGATATAGTCGACATGGTTGATTTGATGAGATATAGTTTTGTGTATGCGGACTTAACTCTGAACGGAGAATGAAATGCGAAACGTTCTCGTCAAATGGTAGAATGTCTGATTAACCCTTCTACATATTTCGATGATGTCATCTGATTATTGTTATGTGCAGAGTTTATTTGGAAACAATTGGATTTACAATTTAGGGTAATGGCGATATAATCTCTAGGGGATGATTTGTTAATACAGAGAATGTTAGATTGTATGTGTTGTTTATAATGACAATTTTTGCATGTAAGTATGTGTATAAGAAACACATCTATTTACTCACTGGTAACATAAAATTTTTGTAATAATACCAAATGTGGGAGCTAAAAGTACGTTTACAGCGCACCTAATTCAATACTAGGTAGGTACGCAGACAAAATTTCAAAATGCAATTCTCTGAAACTTCAACTTCAACATTTCAAATGACAGCTAGTGTCAGAAATAATTAGTGGTTTGTACCTCTTAAGAACTACTTTTTGTAAGCGAGCTGAAAAGTCATAAAATGACGTGCGGAATTCGTGAAGAGGTTTGTTCGATTTGACAATCTTACAAATATGCAGCGATGAAATTCAATATTTCGCTAAAATTCAACATTTCGAAATGTTGGAAAATATATACCAAAATGCTGAACATTTGGCCTGAATTGCTCAATTTAGGTGCTGTGTAAACGTATACAATGTGTTAATAGTTATACCTATCTTATTAAATTTGTACTTTAATGCGCAAAACACAAGTGCAAAATTCACTGGAATGGTACATGTCGTATTTATAATGCTATTATGATATGTAAATTTTGCACCCACCGCAGCACAACAACATGCCGCTATTTTTAAATCCACTGTACTGCAACGCAGAGAATTAAATTAATTAGATTTGGCAGCATTGAACATTGAAATTCAAGAATTAAGTATGTATATATTATATTACCTACATATTTTCCTCATACGTTTTATCTCATAAAATTTCAAGTGATAGCTTAACGTCACAATATTAAAATTCTTTTGAATCCAGCAAATAGCTTTTCAACACTTTTTGTCTGCACTATAAAGCTGGCAAATTTTTGTAAAATAGCTTTTACAACTGAGCAGAACTTGCAAATCCGATATTTTTAAATAGATATATGCCCACTTTTACAGTGTGCACATAAGTATAGTTTGAGTTTGAGTGAAGACGACTAGATAAGTGCCACATTTTGCGTTTCATAGTCGTTTCAAAATACTCATCCATGTCAAATGGTAGGCACAAAAAACTTGGCAGCACTTAAATAAAATGTCTTCTATAGCACAATTTGATAATTTATTTGAATTCCAAAATCCAAATCCAAAATTAGTGAAAACGACGTAAAACTACTTCACTAAACAATTTGTCATTATTCACAGTCACTTCCAAAATCTAAATCATAATCTAAATCCATATTTACAAATTGTTATCATATATTTTAAGAATTCAATCAACAAACACAAAATGATAAACTATGTACATATTTTATTTTCCACAAAATTCAATATAAACGTCAACTCGTTGACAACTGTGTAACTTGCCCCACCTGTCAGAGTTACGAGAAGGTAAAATTGAATATCGTTTAGATGTCCAGATGTCCAGAACCATCCGGAAGAACTCCCCGAATCGGGATGCCAATCGAACAACCAGACAGATCTTATTTGAGTTTGAAGTCTATGTTGCGTGTATTTGTTAAACTCAAGAGCAATTGCATCATCATCACTACTTGATGCGGAGGACGATGGAGAAGAAGATAAGACTGAATTACTTATAAATCTCCATCGGAATATCCATTTTAATATTATTTTTCGAACTAATTACTTTTATTTGATTTAAAATGCAAAACTATCAAATGCGACACAAACAATGTACATTCAACGATTTTGACGTTTATTTTGTATGGGTGTATTAGTTCTTCTGGTTTCGATTCTGAATTCAAATCCAGAAGTAAAATTCTCTTCTTCGCAGGAGAACTGTCAGTTGAGTTCCAATCGAACGCATTCAGGTGCATCATTCGGAGAGCTTTCGGACGGTTCGGGACGACCAATCGAAAACGACATAAGTGTCCAATGTTGGGCAATTATGTTTTATAATTAAATGAGTAGAATTTGAGACAGAAGAATCGATACTTATGCGGTCACTGTACAACTGGGCATTAGTCTCGACTTAAATTTTACCACAATTGCAAAATTTGTATGCACTTCTTAAACATATTAAACGTCAAAACAGAAAATACATAGTTACATATAGTATAATTAAGCCAACTGCAGAAAACCTAAATTTTGTTCGTCCATCTTTGCCGTAAAATGTCACTGACTCGTCAGTTTTAAACATGCTCAATGTAATGCGTTACAAAGCAAACACCAGTTCTTCGTGCTCGATGACGGCTCAATTTGCGCAACGCACATAACCTAACAACAACATATTAGTAGTGCCATTAATGTAAACCTTGAATTGATAAATTATACATTATGTAGTTATTATTCGGTTGGATTTAATTAAATGTCATTCTACTAAGAACATTTAATTTATTTTTACATATTTTCCCTGAACATGTATCCAGTCCGCCGTTTAAAATATGAAAATGTCATCATTTGTCAAATGCAAATTTGCTTTTGCTTCCAACATAAACAAATTGATGATTATCCCTAACATTTTCATCAGTAAAGTACTTGATTTAAATTATTAATTAATATTCAATCAAATATATCTACTTTGGTTAAATCAAATTTAATAACTGAAGTATATCAGGTTATATGAAACGCGAACCATTAATATAACTATGTATAATGTTTATTAATTCAGATATACTATAATACTATAAATGTGAGATATGTACTAAATACTTTAATTATTAGAAAAAGGAATAGGATATAATAATGTGAACCCAGCAGCGACACGATGAGTGGAGGTCAGATCTCAATGACAGGTTTAGACGTTTGACAGTAATGACTTTTAGTAATTTGACAACTGATTGAACTGCGTTCCCGGTAATGTGTTATGTCATACATATCATCTCCTCCCTACTTATTTTGAGATCCTTTCGAACCATAACCAAAGCGTACTACCTGCTTACGAGTTCTTTGAGATCGTCGTGGAGTATTCTCTTGCTGCTCAGATGGTGGAATAGGTGTGGTTATAGGTTGAGCGATTTGAACTTCGTCTTGTTGATTGTCAGCTTCAGGTCCTTGCGAAGATGCTGCAGTAGCAAGATCCCTGGCTAAAATGTACTCATCCGGAACAGTACACCGCGGTTTCATCTGGTTCTGATGGCGTTTCCAAATACCGAGTTTGGTACGAACTCGATACATTCTCTTGCCCATGTGCGATATCACTGTCCCACTTATCCAGCGATGACCTCTGGAGTAATTCCGAGCGTAAACTGCTTCATTAATTTGGAATTTGGCCGTCCCACTGCTGGATAATTTGTCAGGACTGTGCCTATCCGGAACCATTTGCGAAAGGATTGTGCGGTGCTGCCTGCCGTGAAGGATTTCTGCGGGTGACTTCCCAGTTTGAGGATTTGGCGTTGTGCGGTAGGATTCGAGGCATCTCAACAATGCTATGTCAATGTGTTTTTCTTCCTCGATGATTTTCTTTAGGTTGGCCTTGAACGTACGAACAAACCGTTCTGCTTCGCCGTTTGATGCTGGATGAAAAGGAGCTGTTTTCAGTGATTGAATTCCATTTTGGCTGCAAAAGTTGATGAACTCGGTGCTAGTAAATTGCGGTCCATTGTCGCTCACAATGGCTTCTGGGATACCTTCTAGCGTAAAAATGGTTTGCAACGCTCGAACGGTAGCTGCTGTGGTAGTTTGCTGCATCTGTAGAACGAATGGAAATTTTGATAAAGCATCAATACATACTAACCACATTTTCCCCAAAAAGGGTCCAGCGAAGTCCACGTGAACACGTTGCCAAGGTTTATCTGGATCGGGCCATGAACTAAATTCATGTGGAGGTGCAGGACTATTGCGCTGGCAAATTTTACACGCCTTAACTTTTGATTCGATGTCGGCATCTATTTGCGGCCACCAACAATGTCGACGAGCAAGTTGCTTCATCCTGACAACACCCCAATGTCCCTGATGAAGTAACTGTAGAGTTCTCTTCTGCAATGATTTCGGTAAGACTACCCTTGTATGTTCGGCTTCCAAAAGTATAATCCCTCTGTATTGCGTTAGGGATGCTTTTCGATTGAAATATGGCTGTAGACTATGTTCGTCTGATGATAGTCGCGTAGGCCAGCCCTTTGTTACATATGCCATCGTTTTTCGCAATACAGCGTCTAATTTCGTGGCTGCAGTGACATCTTTGGTTTTAATTGGAAAGTCGTCGATTCGATCATTTTGATAACTGGATATTTCAAAGCAGGACACCTCGTGCTTATCGAAACTTGCATCGGGCCCAATCGGAAGTCTGGATAGAGCGTCCACATTGGTATGTTTTTTTGTAGGTCGATAACGAATTTCATACGAATAGCTCATCAGTGTTATGGCCCATCGTTGTAAACGACTAAGAGTTGCTGTGGGAAGAGCTTTGTCTGGATTGAAGATGGTTAACAGAGGCTTATGGTCGGTCAACAATATAAATTTCCGGCCAAAGAGATATTGATGAAATTTGGTGACTCCATAGATTATTGCCAACGCCTCTTTCTCAATTTGGGAGTAATTAAGTTGATGCTCGTTTAACGTTTTTGAAGCGAATGCAATAGGTTGCTCTGACCCATCTGTCATGATATGCGACAAAATAGCTCCGATTCCATGCGACGAAGCATCAGCTGCAAGGACAAGCGGTAGCTCAGGGCGAAAATGAGCAAGGCGTGCTGCATTGATAATTTGTTGCTTAAGTGCATTAAAGGCGTGTTCTTGATCTGCTTTCCAAGTGAATGGGACGCCTTTTCTTCGCAACGCGTTCAATGGAGCTGCAATTTGCGAGAAATTATTAACGTATTTATTATAATAATTTACCTTGCCCATGAAGGTCTCCAGCTCCTTTAGTTTACCCGGTCTGGGCAACTTCTCGATGGCTGCTAATCCCGAATCCGATGGTCGTACTCCCTGGTGGTTCACCACATGTCCCAAATATTCTGCTTCATGTTGAAAAAACTGACACTTACTGCGATTAACGCGTAATCCATGGTCCAGTAGCCGCTGTAAAACTGCTTCCAATTTACGTATGTGTTCTTGGTATGTGTTTCCCGCAACAAGGATGTCATCTAAGTAAATGGCACAATCAATTCCGTTTAAAATCATTTCCAGTGTTCGCTGATAAATAGCAGGGGCGCTTGCAATGCCAAATGGGAGGCGTTGGTACTGGAAAAGTCCAATCGGTGTGTTGACGACAGCAAGGGGTTTTGATTGCTCATCCAACTCTAGTTGTAAGTAGGCGTCGGACATGTCGATTTTGCTAAAGTACCGCCCGTTCGCAAGCTTGTGGAAAAGTTCTTCGGGTCGAGGAATGGGGTATTGGTCTACCTCCAGCTGATGGTTGAGTGTGACTTTAAAATCACCACATATTCTGAGTTTGTTGTTTCGCTTTGTTACTACTACAATGGGGGCTGCCCACTGGCTGAAACGTACTGGCTTCCAAATTCCTGCTGCTTCGAGCCGCTTTGCTTCTGCTTCGAATGCTTCCAATTGGGAAAACGGCAGTGGTCTGGCTTTAAAAAACTTAGGTCTGGCAGTTGGTTTTAAGTAGAGGTGTACTTTATATGAAGTACAACAGCCTAAGTTGTCCGCAAATAGATCAGGATAAGTCGAGAGCAATCTATCTATTTCCGATGGTGGTGGCGTCGCGGGCGGTGGCTCATTACAGGCAGAGGCAGGTTTCAACATACGAGTTTTGTGGTTGCTGGTTGAAAAGGATGCTTCAAAACCAAATTTTTTAGCCCAATTTAGTCCACAAATGTTGTCGGCGTCGGGTGTGTTGGCAATCAGTATGGGGAGTATATAAGATTCACCATTAAAATTGACAGTGACCGTGGTTTCTCCAAGAATTGGTATAGTGTTGGCACCAAACGCTTTTAAACTACATGAAGGTGTATGATACTCGGGACAATTAAGTTGCTTAAACCCAGGCAACCCTATTACTGTTGCACTCGCTCCAGTGTCCAATAAAAACTCCATTTTCACGTTGTTTATCATCATATCAATCAACAGCTTATTATTTTCTTCCCGTAAATGTTTTACAGATAAGATGTGCTCTATATGATAAACGTGCTCACCTTTATTGTTGGAATGATGACGATACGTCTTCTTTTTATTGGCACCTAAGCAAACTGGGGCAATGTGGCCAATTTTTCCACATTTACGACAAGTTGCGCTTAAGAACTTGCAATTTTCACGCTGATGATGCACATTACACCCCGAACAAGACTGCATTTTCGTTTTGCTTGTATTTATGCCATTGTGCTTTTTCCCACGTCTTTTTGCGCTTAATTGATTTACCTCCACGTTCACTGGTTCATACCTCATCGTTTGCAGAGATTTCTGGGTAGCTTCGTATGCTTCTGCGATCAACATCACATCCGACAGCGAGGCATTGGGCTTTTGCAGTGTAGCGGTTCGCACACTATCATGCGGCGTATGCAAGACAATAACGTCCCGGATCATGTCGTCAACAAATTCACACAAATTGACATTGACGTGAGAGACCACGCAACTCCGCAATCCAGTCGGAGTAACTTTGATTTGCCTGCATTCTGCACTTAAAAAAATCATGACGAGCGGTGCATACGTGGATCTTGGAAAGAAAATGCTCTGAGAGCTTTTTTGTGATGTCATCGTACTCCCTGCTTGCTAGTTTAATTGAACCAAATAATTTTTGTAGCAGCTCGTATGTCTCCGGTCCTAACCAAGACAAAAGATAAGCTCTTTTCTTTTCACTTGTGATCACGTTGTAAGCGTCGAAGTGTTGCTCCAGTTGTTGAAGATAAATTTCCCAGCTGCATTTTTCTTTGTCAAATGGCTGAAATGGAGGAATGTGATTATTATTACTGCTGCTTGTTGTAGGTTGTTTGCCATTATCCACAAATTGTTTTTGTTGTGCTAAAATGTTGTTCATAAAATCTTGCTGAGATATTAGAAGTTTTGTGACTACATCCAAAATGTTGGGATCGGTCATTTTGTCGGCAAAGTACTGAAATACGCGGGAAGCGTTTACTGGGTTCACGTACGCAAATTTGTGGTTATGAACACACACGCGGCTTCGCAATTCTCGTCGCCAATGAAGTATATCAGGTTATATGAAACGCGAACCATTAATATAACTATGTATAATGTTTATTAATTCAGATATACTATAATACTATAAATGTGAGATATGTACTAAATACTTTAATTATTAGAAAAAGGAATAGGATATAATAATGTGAACCCAGCAGCGACACGATGAGTGGAGGTCAGATCTCAATGACAGGTTTAGACGTTTGACAGTAATGACTTTTAGTAATTTGACAACTGATTGAACTGCGTTCCCGGTAATGTGTTATGTCATACATATCAATAACCTTTTGAGAATCACTAAAAGTTTTATCAGCAGGTAAATATTATCTGTATCTCGCATGCTACTTTTTTTTTTGTTAAATTTGTTTTTCTATTGCGATAATAGATACCTTCTTAGATATTACCCTGAAAATATATGTTTTCTATCCGAAAACAAAAAAAAAGTCTGAAAACTGTAACAACGATAAGAGCCAAGTTATTTTTTAGGTAAAAAAAAATTGTGAAACCGATCTGAACCGTAGAAAATAACACAACGAAAAATTGTTTATCAAATATAGAACAAAATAGAATAAAGGCAATCAACAGGAGCAAAAGAAGACTATTACTGCTACTCTAATAAACAGCACGTTATCAGTTTCAAACAAAAAAATATATATATAAAAGTTCAGAAAAATACATTCTATACGAATGTGTGTAGTGTATATATTGCCGTCAAATTGTTGATATGCCTAATAGTTATTTAATTTTATCTATATTTGGAACAGATAAAGCGTAGATAAAGAAAATCCGACAAAAGAATAACGTACTTGAAATTCGATTCAATGCGATTTACTTCTATATAACACTATTCACTAGATAAATACAAATCGGAATTTGTTTGTGATAACCTGGCAACCCTGATACCACGGTGTGTTAAGTTAATGAAATACTTAAACTACCGCTGTCACATTTTGACATTTGACTTGAGTTTTTCTGGTTGTGATATCGCGTTCTTAGTTAACATAATTTTAACAACTCATATCGTCACGTAAATTTGAAGTGTCATTGAGATAATTAATGGGGCGGGCAAGTTAGGTAGTCGGTTGAATATTTTTGATGTATGGTTTGTCTTATTTTTTTTTTAGAACGGCTATAATATCACAGAAACCGTAAAATGTTTATTTTATAGTTAATAAAAACTACCAAGATAAACGAATCAACTGCTTTGCTAAATTAAATGATAGCACGCAATGCGCAAATAATGATACAACCCCTTATGTGTCAAAATAAGGACATTGACTTGTCAGAAATATGACCACGAAAACGTTAAAAATATCAAATTAACCACAATCGTGTCGCAATAACCAATTAAGTAAATAGTTCATGTCTAAATATCGAGAATGAGATTAGTAGAACCCAAATGGATAGGTTTTGGCATGGAAAAACATAGACAGAGTGAGAAAGTAGTAGAGCTTTTATGTAAATTAAGGTACATAATAAGTGAGTGTTTTTTTTTTGGAACACAATTAAGTAGGGTGTGTCTAGTTATTTTATGATATGAGTAATTTAAAATTGTCACCGATTTTATGTGTCGTCCTAGATAAATACAAAAAAAATAAAACAAAACACAATACTTATAGAAAGAAGTGGGGATGAAGGCTATCAAAAAAAAACTGAGCACAACATGCGACAGATGGATGACGATCCTTGCACAGGCTTGTGCGTGCGTTTCTATTTTATGTTTTGCCTCCTAAAATTGAACACTCTGACTACTAAAATATTGTGTAAAAGTGATTTTTTTTTTCTTGTTGTTGTAGTTTCCTTTTGTTTTTTCCCTTTGTTTGTTTGTAGGACAATTTCAGCTGCGTAGGGAAGAAGAATATAAAAATATTATATCGTCGTCGTGTGGCAATGTGGTGGAGAAGGAGAATGGTTATGAATTTGGATTGAGGCACATGCCATGAATTGAGAGCAGGTGAAAAAATTATATCCTTTTCTTCATATTGTATAATGGGCATATGGAGGGCACTTTTTTTTTAAAGATATACCTAAACGTAATTTGGACAATCGTTTAAGGAAATACATATTTAAATGTCTGTCTACCTCTAAAGGCATATGTGACGATTATGCCAATTCAATCCAAGGCGTCTTGCTTCTTATGACCACAACCAATATGTCCAGAAAAATATCTAGACCCCATGACAAATGGATTATTATGCATAGGGATGGCGCAAAAAAAGTGAACTGAATTCATAAAATTTGCACTGAACGCTACCATTCAACGATGCCGTCCCTGGGGCCTGTAACACGAAACAACAAGTATTGTGGAATGGGAGCATTTTAACAATATATTGCTCCGATAAATTCCTACTGTTTAAAAATACTTATTGTTTCGTGGTTCTGGCCCCTGGTATTAATAAACAAATTTTCACTATTGTTCGTTAAGGCACCAAGTGACACATAACAGGAACGGAAACAGAATTAGGAACAAAACATTTTTTTTTCAGTAACAGAATTTAGCGACAGAAAATGCATCTGTCATCTGGCTGCCTGCTTTTGGTAGTTTGCATTGCAAATTCGACTACTTGACGAAACAAATGCTATTATGGACATAATTTCATGATATCTAGCGTTTGACAGAATAGACGGCAGCCATGGTTTTTCTAGATCCGTTTCAGATTTGTGTAGCTGAGCGAGCAACGTAAACAGAACCAGAATTTACTACAGAATGAAAAAGCGACTGTGTCTACGACTTGTTGTTAATGTTATTCTCTAAAGAAATAATTCAAAGATTGAAATTCGACAAAATTTCCCAATAGAAATTGTCAGAGTCAATCCCAATTCAATTAGCAAGAATCGTTGTTACTCCTTGATGCCCCATACCTACTTAGAGAAAGCTTTCTGTTCTGTTCCTGTTTCTTTGTCACTTCTTGGTGCCTTTAGCTAGCAAACGTCAGACGTACGAAAATTTGGCATAACTGAGTTTTTTTAGTCGATCGCACAAAGCCAAAAATTAAAAATGTCTCCAAATACTCCAAAAATCGTCAGTTTCTTCAAACTTTAAATTATTT
Source organism: Cheilosia soror (assembly GCA_949372485.1). NCBI lineage: Eukaryota > Metazoa > Arthropoda > Insecta > Diptera > Syrphidae > Cheilosia > Cheilosia soror. Next base: position 30,056,480 of record OX443561.1, on the reverse strand, counting down.
GTAAACGTCTGCCTTTAAATAATTTATTAACGCTGTTAAACTTGTTGGTTTCAATCTGTTCAACAGGTAATAAAGTTGGGGACTGCATTAGCATTTTTCTGACATCTACATGCCGTCAGAATTCGTCCTAAAGTTGTGCGTGAACAAAATCTTACGCTATTTTGACGTCAGCATGTCAATGTGTAATAGTAGCTCAACATTTCTCAAATTGACATCAACTTTGTGATAGGCATTAGTTTTGGTTGCCCATTGCAATATTATATTTTTGTATTTTTCTACAGTTTTCTGAGAGTGCAATGAGGATTAGATCAAAGAGCTCGTTCAAGAATCTGGTATAGTAAGTCTGACAGCTCTATATCTTCATGTTGCTGAGTTTTCAATGGGCTAGACTGGTCCGCACACAGACAAATCAAATCAAATCAAAAATGTCTCCACTTAACTAATGTCGTTTTTGATTGGTCGTCCAGAACCGTCCGGAAGCAATCCGAACGCTTCTGAAAGCGTTCGATTGACACTCGGAACCCGCAGGAGAAAAAATTGTCAATAAGTGACATGCCGACAATTGAAGTTAGTTTTCGCGTTCAGGTATAAATTTAAATCCAGACAATTCAAGTCGACTTACGATTCTTGAATGCGGCCAAACATAGGTACATGCTTTTAGAGATTAGATGCCACATTCAGGCATTTAGACATGATTCAAAAATTAGCCTATGTTTTTTAGTTTCCAGATTAAATTGTTTTGTATAATAATTCGTGTTTAATGTAGGTACATTAGTCCCCATTTCACAAACGCCTGATGGGCAATAAAATTGTGGGTTATTTTCTCTATTAATTTGTGCTTTTTAATTGACACAATATTTTACTGAATATGATTTCCTCATTCGCCTGCATGCACCCAATCATCATTTTTAACTTTTCTACAAAAGACAACATTACTTATTATCGTTTTTTGCTTCTTTTTTTTATAGAAAAGATGAAGAAATGAATGCCCAGGGGGGCTCCTCAAGGGCTCCAGCCTTAGGGGGCCAAATATCACCACCCGGCGCAGCATATACCGCAAGTGAACAGCATCATCTTCATCAGCAGCAACAACATCAGCAGCAGCAGCAACAACATCACCAACAAACATCACTACACCAGCAACAGCAACAATTCTTTCAACAACAACAATTCTACCAGCAGCAGCAACATTTTCAAGAACAACAACAGCAGCAGCATCAACAGCAACAACAGCAGCAATTTGTCATCGGTACAAGCTTCCATCCTGGCGCCTATGATCCGTCATATAACCATGGCAATAACATGAGAGTTGGTGGCTACCTAAGTGGCAGTGGGAGTGATAGTTTAAGTACGCTGAAAAATACATTTGGACCAAATTCCGAATTTCCATACAGCACAGCAAATTCGAATAACTCCAGCAGCAGCAACGGCGGTAACAGTAGTAATTCCTCTAATTCAAATAGTAACAGTATCCAGCAGCAACAGCAGCAACAACAACAACAACAGCAACAGCAGCAAGTTGATCAACAATCTGCGGCAGTAGCAGGGGCAGCGGGATCAACATCCGCGACATCTGTTGGTAGCTACGGTAATATGGTAGCTGCCACAACTGGCTCACAGCAAGCAATGGACACGATGGGAAGTTATGGACAGGTAGGTGTTATTAACCGTCATTCTTTGTTGTGCAACTGTTTCAGAGGGGAATACAAAAAATATATTACGTATACATACATACATGTATATAGACATTCAATTTTTTTTTTTTTTTTTTTCTCATTTACAGATGGGTATGCACAATAGCATGCATTCGGGTGGCAATGGCGCCGGAATGATGGGTGCCAGTGGGCAGTCACATCACCCTCATCAGTACATGAATGGTGGGGGCGGTAGTGCTGGTAATGGCAGCGGTAGTGTCGGAATGAATGGTGGACAAATGCATCCCAATGCCGGAGGGATGAGTGCCATGACAGGAATAGCAGCGAATGGAGCCAGTGCTGGAATGATGAGCGCTGGTGGTGGAGCAAATGGAATGCAAATTGGCGGCGGCAACGGCAGTGGTGCGATGCAAATGAATTCAATGGGACATATGAATGGGATGTCGTATAACGCATCCAGGCATCATCATGTGAGTATTTGTGGAGACTTTTTTTTATGTGCGGGTTTGCCGTGAATCCTTTTTCGGTCCGATTGTTGTCTTCTTTTTTTTTTTTGTATTGATATTCATTTTACTGTTTGCGCGATGTTTTCCATCGAAGGATTGTAATTGCATTGATGCCCGCGAAGGGGAAACATGGATTGCAATATCCGTCATTTGAAAAGAGGTTTCTTTTTTTTGATTGCCTTTTTACTGAGCGTTTTTGTTCTGCAAATAATTCAATTCGCTGGAAGGACAGGAAACATAACCATTCTCAATCAATGGTTGCTTGTGTATTTTTACATACTCGTACATCTGGATTTCAGCTTTAATTCAGCTTCACTTTTTTTGTTACATTGTATACGTTATATAGTACTAAAAGCTAATACACTGTGACATTGTAACAGAAATTATCTACGCGTCAATTAGTAAAAATTAACAAACAGCGTTTGTTCTGACAGCTAATTGTGTTCGCACCTTTACGATGTGTTTTAATTCACCGAACAATACAGCGGCTGTTGACGTAACATGTATACTCTTTTTGATTACATGGCGCCCTGACGTAAACATAATGACGGAAAATGTAAGACAAACAAAATCCGAAAGAAATCATGACATTTTATATAATGTGTATTTTGTTTGATCTGTCAGTTCTAATGGGATCAAATTTGTCTGACATTTGTGGGATAAATTCACTGATTCATTAAACGACGTCCTCCTTTCTTTGACGTGTCAGCCATAACAGAAAAGAACATTCTGTAAATCAATACCGCAATTATATAATTATCATAGAAACCTCTCAGAAAAGGCATGCAAATCAATTTCAGTCTTCGATTTAAATGCTCATTTAATTGTTATTAATTATATCGTCGGCCATAAATAACCTTGAGCGCGCTCTTTACACCTGACACATGAATAACAGTACATAAAAATATGATCACTTCGTTACAACCTCTTATGCGTGTTTTGAATTTTTTTTGTATTATTTCACAGATGTCGCCGATGAATCAAATGCAGAGTATGAGCATGGGAATGGGACCAATGCGAGGTAACGGTGCTGGTGGCATGGGCGCTGGTGGCGTTATGAACGAAGCCAGCCAAATGAATCATCAGATGAACGCAATGAATCCCATGGCCAAAATGCAAGGAATGGCAAATGGTGGATATCCTCCGAGAAGGATGGCACCCTATCCCAATCCACAAATGCATGCGGCCCAAAAGCGAGCGGGCATGTATCCTATGAATCATCAACAATCTCCTCAAAATGTTCCTCAGCATCATGCGGCAGCGGCGGCGGCGGCAGCAGCAGCTGCAGCCGGTCAAATGCAATATGGGCCGCATCATCAGCACGCGCATCATAATACACATCAGGCGAATGGTGTACCAGTTCCTATGCAAGCCGGTTACGGTCGGACGGGTGGTCCAATGAATCCGTACGGTCGAGCTCCTGGTGGTATGATGGGTCCTGGCGGCGCGGCGGGAGGTATGATGCCTCAGCAGAGAGCGGGTCCTGGCGGTGTGGCCGGCTATGGTGGTGGAGCGCCGATGGGTGCGCACGCGCAACAACAATTTTATGGTGGCGGAGGTGGTAACGTGCCTGGTGGTATAGGACCAATGGGTGGCATGGGTGGTGGCAATGGTGGTCCCGCTGGTCCGGGTGCTGGTGCCGGTACACCTAATCCCTATCATCAAAATGCGCAAGGGTAAGTTTTAGAAAAATGCACGACGCTCTTGGGGGCTTTTTTGACTGGTTTTTATTTATGCAGTTTCCAACAAGACGTGCGGAATATGAACTATCAGCATAGTCCGGTTCCTGGAAATCCTACGCCTCCTCTAACTCCCGCCTGTTCAGTTCCATATGTTAGTCCAAATCCTGACGTTAAGCCACAAATTGATCATAGTAAGTGTGAATGCTTCTAAATGGTTTATAAAGTCAGGACTAAATGTTTTTCCTTTTTGTCTGTACAGATGAAGAGATGCGATTAACTTTCCCAGTACGTGATGGAATAATTCTTCCACCGTTCCGGCTTTTGCACAATCTTTCGGTCAGCAATCATGTCTTTCACCTGAAGCAGAATGTCTACAATACGCTGATAAACAGGTTTGTACTGCCAATAGGCTCGTAATAAAGTAAGTTTAACTAAATATGGGAATTTGTTGAAAACCAGGTCCGATTTGGAACTGCAGCTTAAGTGCTTCCATCAGGATGACCGGCAAATGAATACAAATTGGCCGCACACGGTAACCGTGTCGGCGAATGCAACCCCCTTGGTCATAGAACGATCAGAGAAAACTGGCCAAGCACTTAGGCCATTGTATCTTAAGCAAGTATGCCAGCCGGGTAGGAATACCCTTCAGCTAACGGCCAGTTCCTGCTGTTGTGTAAGTCTTAAGAAAAAATGGCGCCCGACGTTGGACCAGTTAATTAATTGGTATTTTATTTTTATTTCAACAGTCACATTTGTTTGTCCTGCAACTAGTCCATCGACCTTCAGTACGACAAGTTCTGCAAGGACTGCTGCGTCGTAATCTGTTGCCTCGTGAACGCAGTGTTGCCAAAATTAAGGGCAATTTCGCAATGGGTATGTCAGGCTCAACTCCGCCAGCATCAGCTGGTGATGCCACAAATCCAAATGGTGGTAATGATCTGCAGCAACAGCCATTCGTGAAGATATCCCTAAAGTGTCCCATTATGAAGAGTCGAATAAGGCTTCCAGCTCGAGGGCTTGAATGCAAACACATTCAGTGCTTCGATTTGGAGGGATATTTACTGCTGAACTGTGAACGCGGAAGTTGGCGCTGTCCTGAGTGCAAGTAAGTTTAATTTTTTGGTCTATCTATTTTAATATGCACTAACATTTGACACCTGTCAAACTTTAGCAAATCCGCCCTTACGGAAACGCTGGAAATCGATCAGTACATGTGGGCAATATTGAACACCCTCAGCAATGCGGATGTGGATGAGGTTATCATTGATTCGTCAGCGAATTGGAAAGTTGTACCACAAGGTGGCGCTGCTGGTATGCATAGCAGCGGAAATCCGACGGCAACGTCAACCCTCACATCGAATCAATCGAATAGTTCGACGCCGAATATTAAACAGGAGCACATCGATGATTTATCGAAGGTGATGTCACCGGGTTCAACGACGCTACCTACATGGGATAATTCGCAAGCGATGAGTCCGTACATGAGTCATGACATGAATTCAATAGCCAATGGCAATATGATGGGACAAAGGTAAGTTCGAACTTCTTGTCCAAATGGTTTATGTGAATTTATTTGAAATTCTTATACTCAGTTGTAATGCCAGCAGGAATTCCTACGACGCGTACAGCGGGAATGGTAATGGAGGCAGTGGCAATGGTGCCAATGGCCAGAATGATACATCTGGCAGTGGTAGTGATTCATTGGCGCATTTGAGTGAATCGGTGAATTCACTCGATCAGTTGAACGCTATGGAGAAATCTTTGAGTGATCAGGTTAGTTTTTTTTCCACTTTTTGGAAAATTAACAAAAAAAAATACAAATTAACATTACTAACAACTAAATAACATTTGCTTTCTTTTCAGATGCCCCATACACCGCATACACCACACACTCCTGGCGGTTCAGGACATCCGTTAACACCTGGCGGACCGCCAAGCGTCAGTTCCGCACATAATGAACCCTCGAATACCAGCAACAACAACAACAACAGTGGCAGTAATTCAAATAACAATTCAAACGGTGGTAGTGGAAGCAATAACAACAGCCAGAATAGCAGTGGCAGTTGTCATAACTCACCACAACCATGCACACCGACTAAGATGTCCGGTAACAATGATAATTCCCATCATCAACAACAGCAGAGTCATCAACAGATTATCAATTCATTGATAAACTCACAGAATGATATGGTGAATTTGAATGACAGTGATCTGAATGCAGAGCTGAGCAGTTTCGATCCGACATCGGTTATCGATAACGAAACTGCGAATGAATTGAATGTAAGTTATAATTTTATGTTTTTAGTAATATAGGTCCACAACTTATCTCTGCTTGAGATTTTGATCAATCACACAAGTTTATACCAAAACAAAATAGAACATACGTTATTCCTTTGGCCCACACCCGCAATGCCAATTAAGCATGTTTAAGCTCAGTCTTTACCCCGTTTGGCATTTAATTTAGAACACACGGAATCATTAACCCCTGCTAACACATATAGGCATACACCCATAATCCCGTTGGCGTTTGTTGTGTACGACTCATGTTTCGTGTCGTTGTAAAACGATGTTCAGATTTTTTAAACTTTTGTTACCTAACAATTTTACTTCCTTTTCTATGTGTCACCATCATTTAAATTCATTCGTCTCGAAAAAGTTAAAAACATGGACTAAAAAACGAAGTGAAATACGAGTAGTTTACGACAAATGCCAACGGGAATAGGGGTGAATGGCCGCGTTCCATTGAGCGCTAGATTACTAGCGCGCATGCCAAACTCTATATAAAAAAAATTGACATTTCATCATTTGCGCTAGAACTCTAGCACATATTGGGAAATGTCAGTTTTTTTTATATGGAGTTTGGCATGCCGCTAGTCATCTAGCGGTCAATGGAACGCGGGCAATGTCTTGCGTTTTGACATTAAAAGAGGGATAGGTTGCGACATATCGTTTTGTAATTGACAAATCACGTATTTTTTGTCATTTAAAAAAATGTCAAGTAGAAAATCGCAAGTTTAGCAATCATTGGGCTGGGCCACACATGTCTTTCCATGAAAGTCTTTAGTTGATTTTTAGGTCAGTTGAGAAAAGGAGGGTAGATTACACCAAGAATTCCTTCTCTTTTCTACTCACTTAAAATCGACCTCTCTCGCCCGGCACGATTTTTATTGTAAGGCATGTGTGAGCCAGCACATTTAACTGACTGTCAACTATCAATGCATTTGCTATATACATTTGGTAATACATATAACTGAGTTGACAAACAAAATGTCACTTCATCATTAAAAATGATAAAAGTTTGAACGACGTCGTCAATCTTAGTGAACACTGAACAGCATTGACAGCATCGAGACAGCGAAATCGGGCATTGTTGCAGTTGCTTTTGGGCTTAGGGACTTATTTTCTTCCAATTCAATTAGCTGACATTTCTTGTGAAGCCTTTTTATGATTGATTCGTTAAAGTTGTATATTTAGATGGCGTCCGGGGTGGACCTGGGCCTCAACCAACACGCCTCTCCAGTTAGCACGATCTTTGGCTAACTGCCTCCAGTTGCGCACTCCAAGTTGGTTGAGGTCCCGTTCCACTTGTGCGCGCCACCTAAGGCGAAAGTTGTATATTAAGTGCATAATTTTATCCCAAAATTGCTTAACAATTTATTTACATAATTTATTTCTCCATTTACAGCTTCTTTCTGACAGTGTTGTCGATCCAATGGAAATTCTATCGTATCTAGATCCCCAACCGGAACTCAATACCCCGCCATCTAGTGGTTCCAGTAACAATCCCAATCAAGATGATATACTAGCGTCCTTATTCGATTAGGCGTTAATTTTCAACTTAAATTAATAAAAAAAAAATGGTAATTAACAAATCCCCCTGTACATAAAAAGGAGACTTTTTTTGTGTATATAGTATTATTAAGCGAAAGTTTTCAACAAAATAACGAAAAAGAAATGAATTGCTTTCAAGGAAACAAGCTTTTCCGTTTGAATTCTGCACTCAAACAGAAAAGCACCCCAAAAATTGTGATGTTAAAATCAATTTATTTAAAATAATTAAAAACAAACAAATATTTTTATGTAAACTGTGGCATTATTATGAATTTTGGTTTAAAGAAAAACAAAAGAAAAAAAGTGTAAATTATTTTGTATTACTACTGTTAGCTGATTATTTAAAAACACAAACGAATTCCTCAACAAACAAAAACTGTTTCTTAAAAATAAAAAAATAAACCAAGCACAACGTCAAAGTATTCATACAATATATTTTGTCCTGTTTTCTTTTTAAAGATTATTTTGCATAAGACTGTTCCTAAATTGCTAATTTAATCATGCAACAAACTTATTACAACTCTAAATTCTACCGCAATCTGAACAAAATTTTTCTATTTTTGTTAACATTTTACTAAAGAGAAACAAACCGCGTCAAACATATTTGTTAATTTTAAAAATAAATAAAAGAAAATTTCAAAAAGTATTTACATTTTTCCCCATTTTTTTATTACATAGAAAATATTCATATATTTTTGAACAAAAAAAAAATGAAAAAAAAACTAAATATTGAAACGGAAAATATTTAGAGAAAAAAAAACAAACAGAATATTGTACAAAGTATTAAAACAACATTTTTTTTAGAAATTAGTTTATATATTGTTGCATATTTTTAAATATAGTATTTGACAAGAAAAAAAATAAGAAAATGAAACTATTAACATATAAGATGTAAAATTAATTCAAAACAAACATGCATAAAAATAAATACATACATATATATATATTTTATTTTTGTTTTTAAAGTTTAAGGAAGAGATATTAAAATATTAAAGTGTACATTTTATGAAAGAAAAAAAAATTAACTAATTAAGAAAACATTAAAAACAAAATATCCCCTATAGAGTAAAAACCAGAAAAAAACAACAACAACTAAACTTAAATATACATTTTAGAATAATTTCTAATACTAAACATGAAGAACGATTAAAAATTCAGAAGATATTTTTAATTCCTAAATAAAACGAGAAACATGTAATAACATCAACAACTAAATGTTATCCATTTCTATTATTATTTTATTTTTTATTATGATTTTATATATATTATATTATATTTTTTTGTTTTGTATATCGTTTACGTATAATAATAACAAAAACAAAACAGGAAAGAAAACAACCTACATTATGAATAATACAACTAATTCAAGCAAATAAATGAAAATATTTATAATTTGAAAACGGACGATTTATTTTTTCCTTTGAAAATCTTTTTTTTTTTAACTTATTTTTCAGTGAGTTTGTATTATTTTTTTTTTTTTTTTATAAAAGCTAAACAAAATCGAAAATGTAATTTAAACACGAAATTTTTCTCTAAGCTAAAAAGTACTGTTTTCAGCCACTTCGCATGAATTCGTTATCAATGTGAGCACCAAATACGTCATTCAAACATGCGCACGGCGTAATCTTGTGTACTAAAATTGGCCTCGTTTAATGTGCTTAGGCACCCAAATATTTAGGTGACAGTTTATCATAGAGTTAGGCAGAAAATCTTGCCTAACAAACGAAACTTGCCTAGATTTGCAGTCAAATAGACCAATCAGAGGCTGTTGACTAGCTAGGCAAAAGCGTATTGAACGCGGCCATTGTTTGAACATCAACTACTTTTTTCTGTCAAATAGTTAGCTTTCACCTTTCAGCAAAATGCTGGGGTTTTATTTGATATGAACTTTATATACTCCTATGGCCCTATGACATCTAACCACGCGACTTCTTGCCATAATCGAAATTTGATACAATGGCCGCGTTCCACTGACCGCTAGATGACTAGCGGCATGCCAAACTCCATATAAAAAAAACTGACATTTCAGCATTTGCGCTAGAGCTCTAGCACATTTTGTGAAATATCCTTTTCTGGGAAATTTTTCAATCTAGCACAAAATGAACTGCTAGATTGAAAACAAATAACGAACTGTCAAAACAAAAGTGAAAGTGCAGAAGTCAAATATTTCCAACTTGATGTAAAATGGGAATTCAAGCTTCTATGTAAATAATATACATTGTATTTGTTTATTTAAATTATAATGTATTAATAAATACGCGGCACGATGGCACAAAATACATTTTTGACTCTCATGAAGATGAAATAATACGAATTGAAATTGGTTTTAATGTCACTTTGCCGCTGCCGCTAGATCTCTAGCGCCAGCGTTCTTCCATCAGGGATGTTATGTGCTAGATGACTAGCGGTCAAAGGAACGCGGCCAATGTAAATGTACCAAACTGTCACTTTAACAAAAACCTATGCAGCAGCATTAGTTTACGTAAATTTAGCCAAATGAGATTTAACTATTATACGATTGAAGATGCATAGCTGACAAAACAGAACTTATTTCAACGTTTTGACAGCGAATCTCCTCGATTACCGTAGTCGTTTGTCGAAAACGACTTTTGTCGTTTCTTGAGTCGTTCCGATTTTCAATCGTCATTACCTTATGTCGATTTCCATTGGGCAAGAAAAATCACTTTTTTTTTCAGCTTCAGACCAGTTTTTCTGCTCTACAAATCAGCTGTCTGTCAAATTCGTTTACCATTGGTCGGAAAAAAGGCACTTTTGTTAAGATTCAGATCACTTCTGCGAATCTCGATGCGCGAGTGAGATTCAGACATACTTTTACCAATATTAAAACAAGAGACATTTGTCAACACAAATTGCAATAAAAAAATAACTGACTGACTGAAAGTAATCTCATTTCATGTTCCATTGGGGCAGGAAAAATCTGAGACCTGACAGCAAAACGGTAAAAGCCCAATGAAAATCGACATAACACAGACGACTCGCCGATTTTGTAGCAGATTTGTAGACGAATAGAATGTAGTAAAATCTTTTTGAAGGATTGGTAGCACTTGTCAAAAAAACAATTGTGGAAATAAGTTTTTACTTCTCTTTCTTTCAGTTTTCAAAAGATTTATAAAATGAATAGCATTGAAATGTTTTACAGTTCAAATAGTGAGAAAGAAGATAGCAGTGAAAAGGCAAAAAGAAAGAAATTATGCCCCTATTATGTAAGACAACTACAACTACAGTTGAGTTGTCTCTTGGTTTTTTGTCATTCAAAATTCGATATTGTCCCTATTGTTATACACAACCTTGATAGAAAAGTTGTCTGTCAAAACACAACAAATATGGCGGTGGTTGGCTATAAGTTGTTAGTTATGTCGTTTTCCATTGGGCAAAAAGAAGCGTTCGGAATCAAGAAAATCACTTCTGAAACGCGTACCATTGGAGCAAAAAATACTCTTCTTTTGATTCTGAGGAAAGAATTTCGCTTCTCGATTTCAAGTCAAAATCCGCTCAAGAAGCACTAACACAAGAGCATTTTATGTATTTTAAACAAGCCAGCTGGCAGAAGCCGTACGAATGAGTGAATCCCCGAGTGAAACCAATGGAAAACGACATTAGTTTGGGTTGTGTGAAAGTTGGGTTGATTTGAAGACAACTCAACTCAACTAAGTTGAGTTGTGTTCCATAAAAGGGGCATTAATTTTAGCACGATCAAAAATAAAAGATCATTCATTTTGTGCAGGAGTATGTCCATGTCTAGTCTGATGGGAAAAGGAAGTGGATGATGTTGGCGAGTAAGGAGATAGATGCCTGACGTTTCGGGGAAATCATCCCATTATGTGATTGGATTAGCATGGAAACTGCCTGCTATGTCGACAGATAGTTCGTATTACAATCAGGCGATTGTGCCTGAACTATTGAAGTATTTGAAGCCCCTATGGCCCCACACCTTGCGGACTTAAGATTTTTTCGAACGAGAGCAAATTCGCAATAGCTGCATTTTGAAGCAAACGTATCGCCTTTTTGTTATGCAATAGTTTTTGCATATAGAACGTGCCGGTTTCACTTTATTTTTCAAATCTGCCCAAACCTAAACAAGACAAACAAACTTTATAAAATACACAATTCACTATCAAAATTAGTACATTTTGCCAACCCTTGACATCTGTTTCGGAGGGCCATAGCTTTTTATCGTTGTAGCAATACAATTCCAAGAACAATCAAAATCGATCTTATTTAACCCCCTTGCTGAATCCTTTCGCCAGATGAATATTCTTCTCCATTAATGAAGTAAGAACTTCTGATTGCTTTTTATTTGTTATTTTTTTTCCATATTTTTTTTTTATTTTCAACTTATCCATCAGACATATGCAATCAAACTATCAAACTGAAGGTTTTAAAAATGAAAATAAACAGCAAATTTTCCACCAAAAAGGAACGCCTGCATGATTGTGTGCGTTCTTTCATTAAAAAGAAATAAATTCTGTTTAAAAAAACCCGAATACAAACGGGCAAACACAGCCTAATTGAACCACCCAAACGACAAAAAGTAAAGTCGTGCGACGATTACAAAACTAGTACAAAAAAAGGCATTTGACATTTTCATCCGACCTTTGTCGTGAAAAAACGATAAGTGTAACACAGATTTGGAAGAGTCGTGTATTTTTGAGTCGGAAACGACAACGGTAATCGAGGTGCATATTTCGTATAATTTCCGTATTCCTCTTTAACAAACCTATTTAAAAACTTTTATGGCAAGTATGTTTGTCGTCCAATCAGTACCACCAAACTAGTAAAATATACAAAAGGGAGAAAAGACAACTGTCAATTTATTTGGTTTATTAATTCTCAATGGTTGACAGGAACTTCTACTGTCATTATAACTTTCCATTTTGAACAACATTTTCAATGACGGGTAATGGGTAGTTTTCGGGGTTTAAATTTGTCTATGTTTTATTAATTTCCCCGGATGTTATTTCCCTTTAAGATTTCTGCCTCTGATTCTCCCGTGGAAAACAGAAGTTTTGTACTCATTAACAGTACAGTATGTGGTGGTGCAAACATTGGCGGTGACGATTTGCAATAAAGATCGGTGTAATTACAGCTTAGGCACTGCCTAAATTTACAAGGCCATCGATAGTAGCGTGATATTTAAGTATGAGTGAATTAAGATGAAGTATTAAAGACGATAACTTAAGCCACAAATTTGTAAAATACGTCGATAGAAAATGCATTCTCATTCGTTCACAACAGCCACAAACTTATATCATTTATTAAATCCTTGCCAGTCTTTTTCAAATTGAGCTGTAAGGGATTTGGCAGGAAATTAACAACAAAGCAACATTATGTAAAAAGTTCCTTGAGAATTAAATGACGAACTGGGTTAAAATTGCTAACAGTTTTTAAACCAGATTTTTTGGTGCAGACATAGTGAATGATTTTATTATTTTCTTGTGTTTGCATCGACCCAATTTTGTTTTCAATGACCTTTCTGTATACATTCCGAACTCAAACATTTTACCCAATTAATATAGAAATATTACCTTATTTACATTTTGTAATTTTATGTACCTATATGTATTCTTTAAATTAATTTGTTCGTATTAAAAAAGGACCAATTTTAACATTTTTACACCATCATCCAAATTTTTAATTTGTTTATAAAGAGTTTTTAAGAAAACATAATTATTATGTAGGTAATGAAAATAAATTCAAAGCTAAAACTAGTAACTTAAACATGCATTAATTAAATGTTGCTTGATAAAACACTGCGTAGCAATTCCTAAACAAAATTCAATTAAACAAAAACAAAAAAATTAGTAAAAAATTAAAAAAAAAATAACTTTTACTTTAATAGATCCATTTTTTCTATACTAGCTTCGTAGATAAATCCAAAAGCAAATAAGAGAAAAACAATCCGGGATAAAAATAAAAAAAAAAAATTGTAAAAAAAAATTAATTCTTAACAATCTATAACCAAATGAATAGATGTAAAATAAAATTAATTATTTAGTAGTGGTTTCATTCTAAAATAATTTAACAGCAAGAAAAAAAAATATTAATATTAGATTCGAAAAATTTGAGAATTAATATGTTTATGTTCACAAAATATAATATTAGGTAACTATAAACAGCATTTTTAAAGTAAAAGAAAAGAACAAATTTATTTAAATCATTCGCCATTCAAAATGACGAATAAATATAATTTATTATGTAAATATTAACTTTAAAACTAATTAAACAGAAGAAAAATACAAAAGAAATGCAGAAATAAACAAATATATAATATTTATCCTAAAAGGCAGCGTTTTTAAATAATTTATTCGTGGACCTTGATTTCAGTATACCTACTTGATTGAAACCTGAGAAATGTGAGCCGATTTGCAGGACTTAAAAAAGAAACTTATGTCGTTTTCGGTTGGTCGTCCAGAACCGTCCGGAAGAACTATTCGCGATTCTGAACTCAAATCCAGAAGCAAATTTCTCTTATTTTCAGTAGAATAACTGTCAGTTGAGTGCCAATCGAACGCTTTCAGAAGCGAGGCCGAATGTCATTTGCGTTAAATAGTTATACTCGGCTAATTTTCTGATACTTGGGGTCCGTTCCTCTTTTAAATCTTACGAAGTCTAATGTCGTTTTCGGTTGGTCGTCCAGAACGAACCGTCCGGAAGAACTCTCCGCGATTCTGAATTCAAATCCAGAAGCAAATGTCTCTTATTTTCAGTAGAAGACTGGCAGTTGAGTGCCAATCGAACGCTTTCAGAAGCGAGGCCGAGTGTCATTTGCGCTAAATACATATAGTTATACTCGGCTAATTTTCTGATACATGGGGTCTGTTATCCTTCACTTTTAAATCGTATGAAGTTTAACTAATCAACAAACCATATAGAACTAGACCGCCAACTTCCGTGCACCTATACCTGATTCACCCCGGAATTAATTCCCCTGTATGTGACTACGGTTGAATCAATGGCGGCTATGATTATTCCATGATAACACCGCGTCTCCAGGAGCAATTTTTGATAGAATGCCATCTGTCATTTCTCATAGAAAGAAATAACGATAGTATGCATTAAAATGTAGGGTGGGCATTTCATAGCTTACTATTTCCATAGCCATCCAACGAAAACACATGCGTCACAACAAAAAAGTACATCCTATAGAATACTATCGATAGCAAGCTATGAGCTGAGCAATAGATGGAATACCATTTTTCATAGAATACTATTTGTGGTTTTCATAGCATACTATATGGCAAGCTATGAAATATTGCTCGTGGAGACGCCGCATGATGATTTTTTAGAGTCGATGGCGGAGGATCGAGAGCTATGGAGGGTCCACTTGAGCAACCTACACCCGCGACCCACTTAATGGACAAGCGGACCATTGAAAATGAATGAATGAATGAATGAGACGCCGGGTAAACCATTATATACTTTATTATTCAAGTATTCGTGCGTTAATGGCGCTCCTTTGATTTTGTCAGCACTAATACATGAAAAATACTGGGCCCGCAGGCAGCTTGTAAGCAAAGTCCGTTATGTGGGAGGCGGAGGGGTCGACGCACGGTCTATTCTATGTGGTTTGTGATTTTTGATTTTTACTCAACAAAATTTCTTTGAGTAATGTCGATGTGTAGTGTAGGCGCAGTAGCACAGTGCTACTGTGCGGGGGGTCCCAGGCACAAACCAGTAAGAATAGACCGTCGACTCCTCCCACATAACGGACTTTGCCTACAAGCTGCCGGCGAGACCAGGATTTTTCATGTATTGGTGCTGTACAAAATCAAAGGGGCGCCATTAACGCACGCATACTTGAAAAATCCTGGTCGCATGGTATTGCATAGAAAAACATTGCCGCCATTTTGACATTTTGACATTTACACGTATTCACAGACAGGGAAATTCTTTCCGGGGGGAATCGGGTAGGTGTACGGGAAGTCGGCGGTCTATTCTTACTGGTTTGTGGTCCCAGGTTCGATCGCCGGAAAAACACAAATTATGTCCATCTTAAGGTTTTTTCTACTGCGCCAAATTCTCGCACGTCTGACTTCTGACAAACATCCGAGAGTATAACTGTCACTGTCTCACTGTCCTGAAAAAGCTTCTCAATTCAGCCGTTCAGACTCGGCATAAAGTTGTAGATCCCTTCCATTCGTCCCAAAAATAAAACTCATACAAACGAATGATTGTGAGAAGCTAGGCCTATAGTCCAGTAGAAATAGGCGTAAAAATGAAAAAAAAATAATAATTTGTTACAGCACTCTGACAGCGGAATATTGTGCAAGAAGCTCTTGTAAAAGAGGACAAAATAAATCGAACCGACAGCTGCAGCTATCCGTGGTGCAATGAGGTGCATTTTTATGGGTTGAAAACAGTTTTTTGCAGTTTCTGGCTAAATTGTGCAATTGCATCCTATCAAAAAAAGTTATACATACATAAAAGTTTTAGGAGCGGTAGTAGTTAGGTTTGTTTTCGCGATTTTAGGAATTTGATATCAGCCCGGCTATTAGTAAGAATCATGATATTTGTATAGGATAGGTAGGTACCTGATTTACCTTATGACAGGACCGTTTTTTTTTCAATCGCCGTCACTTCCGCTTCCGCCTAAAAACAATACCTACTGTTTAAAGGTAGCATAAAGGATATGCTCACATTAATCATTTTGGTGCAAACATCAAAGGTTTTTAATCATCGGTGTAGAGATGAATGGAGTTCTCATTCCAAACGATATCATTTGCTGAATGGTAGTGATGTATGGAAAATTAGAAATAAGAACGCAGACTGTTTCTGGGAGAAAGGCGAAATGGTTAATGATCGTACAATAACCCCACCAATAACCTGGCCATGCGAGGATGCTTTACGGTTTATAAGCAGTACTGACAGCAAACTCTTTAAGATGCATCAGCTGTATCGAAATATGTCAATAAATTTGTTATCGTGAACATTAACATATTTTGTTATGAGGTGTTCAACATTTTTATTTTAAAGCATTAACAATATACAAAATCTACAAAACTGTGCAGCATTTGGCTAAGTTTTAGTTCCTATTATCTAACTAGGTATTTTATCATTAGTTCAATTTTTGTTCGCCTTCGGGTGAAAAGAAGTCAGATGTACTGAAAACAGGTACCTCTTGAAATTCACCGTCTTTCAAGTTAGTATTGCTTTCACTATCGGATTTTCCTCTGGCAAACAATGGTTTAAACAAAAGCCCTTTCAAGCTGTAATCCGTAACACCCAGCTCATCCTCTGCTATATCGATAGACTTCTCAACAGTGTTTACGTTTTCGTCAACAACATTGACAAACTTCTCTAATTTATCAATTCGCCCACACAGTAATTGAAAGTTTTCACGAAAACCAAGAATTTGTGCCACACTGTTGTCCATAATTGAATTTGTCTCAATTTTAACCTGAAAGTTAGTAATCCCATTAGCACCAATATTTATACTTTTGGATCCGGTACTCACATTTGTGAGGAGAGTTTCAAATTCATCGAGTCTAGCCAGCATCTCTTCAATACTTAGGCAGAGGGGATTTAGCTGAAGCAGAAAGGCGATACATATAAGCAAATGTTTTTAATTGATTATTTGGTTTTATACTTCTTTTTCAACATTAGAGTTGTGAAAATATTTTGCATAATCGTCGGCTAATTTTTCAACCATTTTATTCAAGGAATACGTAGTTTATTTTTATATGAAAAACTTTAGAAAACACAAATCGTCAACAAACAAACGTCAAAGTCAGCTGTCGAATTGATGGCAGCAAACAAATTCTTTAAGGTAGGTGTGCAAGCAATTGTAATGCTTATTTCGATTGGCAATCTTGAGATTTTTTAGATTTCTTTAGATTTCATGTGGCCAATCGAACAAACAAAATTATCTGAGCTGTTCTTTGTTGGTGTTGGTGGTGTGCCTGCCAAAAGTTGTTTACCTTTTTTGTTGTGAAGATTTTTTTAGAGTGGTTGCAAATTGCAAGTTTTACATACATTTTCAAATAACTATAACAGAAATCTCATAATAAATTTTCTGAATATATGTTCACCACGTCTTAAACAAAATTGCAACCGCGATGCCTTTTCTCCCTTACAAATAACAAATACTGCAACTGCATAAATTGCTCGTATGACGAAGACGAGCCAATATTATCCGAAGAGGACGACGGCGACGATGAAGATGTGCCACATGATGAAGATCAAATTTACACCTCTATTATTTGTTCCATTTTTATCAAATGTTGGTTTAAATTATTTATTTTAGTATGGTTTTTCAGTAGCTCTAACTTTTTCGACCGACTTCATAAAACGTAAACAAACTAACGCCAGCTACCAAATGTCAAATCATGTGTAAGTGTATTTGTTGCGTACTGAAGATCTGGCAATGCTAATGCGGACATTAACATCTGGCAATGATGTATAGACCGAGCGCGATATATCGTGTGACAAGTACAAGAACACAAGATGTCTGCAGCTGCTATTAAATTAAAGTATATCTAACTACGTAAATGTAAAAGTCAATTTTCAATAAACATTATTATATATTCAGATAATCAATATCTAATAGTATTGGTAAATCTTGAGCGACTCTGAGAAAAAATTTTGATTCGCAAAAGTGCTCTCGACTCTGAAAAAGATTGCTTTTTTTGTACCAAACGAACGAAAAAAGTGATCTCGGGAAAGAAAAAGTGTTTTTTTTTTTCTGGCGAATCGAAATTAACATAAGTTTGTTCAACGATGAGGATGAGACTAGGGCGAACTGAGAAAGTGCAATCACTGGCAAACACCCCAGCGTTTGAAAAATGTATCAGATCAGAATATACCGGAAGAAATTCTCTTATTCGCATATCGCATCGAACCGTATATAGAGTATACGTATACCATAGGAAATGTTGTATAGTGTCTTACTTCCCCTTATTATTTTATGTGGCGACTTTAAAAAAAAAGGTGTTCGTGGTTTTGGATTGGTAAACAATCCTCCCATTTTTAGCTTAAAGCCATAAACTACATCATATAAAAATCGATTGAATAAGTGAGATATTTTCAGATGTTCAGTTAATAGCCACAGCACTGGGGGAATAGGTTCTCCTATATGAATGTATTGCGGTCGTCGTTACATTTTACTTCTAAAATGAAAGAGACCTAGGTACTCACCCCAGTTTCGTAGATTATGATGCGGCAGAGAAGAAGACTTTTTTGCTCAGAACCCTTTTCATCAAATTATCTCGATTTCATTCGGCTTTTTGGATTTTGCTCTCAGACTTTAGATTTTTTCTGCCCATTGGAACATACAATGAGATCACTTTTTTGCATATTATGTATTGAAGTGTCATTTAACAGCCAGTTTTTATTAAATTGTAATTTGTGTTTACAAAATTGTTAGGTTATAATTCGTATCGAGCAAGACGGGATTTTTAGGTTAGTTGAAAATCGCTTCCCTTTTTTTACTCACTTAAATCGATGTGTCTCCGAAGACACGACTTTTATGGGAAGGCATGTGTGGCCAGACCTTTGCTGGTCCAATTATTTAAATTTTTATATTCAAATATTCATTTGCAGCGGCCAAATGTAAATTCTTAATATTTTTGTTGATTTTCCGAATCATCGTAATATAACGTTAATAAAAAATTTTAATATTTGACAAATGTTGTGTTTTTTTTTGTTAGTGGGTGGATGAAAATCTTGTAAAGAAATCGGGATTCGCAAAAATGTTATATGAATCAGAAAAACTGCTCTGAAATCTGTAAAAAGTGTTTTTTCCCAATTCACCAACACTGAATGCTTCCATTTCGCAATATGGAAATCCATCACATACAACCCAAATTTCGTTTGACACATTTGACAGGAGGCGTTCGCTTTTTTTCGGTTTGCCGATTTTCTTTTCTCTACAGTATTTTAATTATTTAAAAAATATAATATACGAATTTTCTCTCATAAACATTTGTTTTCAGTTAAATTGCAAAAGCTACAATGAGTTACCGTGGGATAGGTGGCGGTGGATACCCATACAAGTCGTCCAGCCGCAGTGGGGTTGCAATGAATGCTGTACCACCACCTCCATCAACCTCTGCGACTGGTCGTCGTGGTGGTGGCGGCGATCGAAATTCAAAATCAGGGCCAAATAGTGGCCTCTCAAAACAAGGCTACTCTACCATGGATTCGATTAGTCAATTTACAAATACTCAGCAGTCGCTGGGCAAGCGCAAAGCTCACACGGAAGATGACTATTTTGACGACGACGAAGAAGCAACCCCTGAGTTGGCGTATATACCCGCGCCGGGAAGTCCTAGTGCAGCCCCAAAGCGAGCCGTAGCATCTGAAAGTGAAGAGGAAGATGATCCACTGGATCAGTTCATGGCTGGTATTGAGCAGCAAGTGCAAAAGGAGAAAGTACGCGCTCAGCGTTCGGAAGTGGCAGTAGTTTCTGTAGAAGAAAAGGGAGTGCGTGGTGATATTGACGATGAAGATGATGAGGAGAGCTACTATCGTTACATGGAGGAGAATCCGATGGCTGGAGTACGGGATGATGGTTCGGATATTGAAATTGACTACGATGAGGATGGCAATCCAATTGCTCCACCGAAAAACCGCAATATTGACCCTTTGCCGCCAATCTATCACTCTGAAATTGAGTATGAGAAGTTTGAGAAGAATTTCTATACGCCGCATGAAGACATTGCATCCTTATCCGAAAGCCAGGTTGCGGATTTGCGCCACACTCTGGGTGTCAAAGTAACTGGGCCGGAGCCACCTAAGCCGGTGACCAGCTTTGGACACTTTGGTTTTGATGAGCCGCTAATAAAGGCGATCCGTAAGGCAGAGTATACTCAGCCAACACCAATCCAAGCGCAGGCAATTCCAACCGCCCTGGGAGGTCGAGATATCATTGGCATTGCAAAGACTGGCAGTGGTAAGACGGCCGCCTTTGTATGGCCAATGCTTGTGCATATCATGGATCAGCGCGAATTGAAGGAGGGCGATGGCCCAATTGGCCTAATTTTGGCCCCAACGCGTGAGCTTTCACTGCAGATATACAACGAGGCAAAGAAGTTTGGCAAAGTATACAACATCAATGTGGTCTGCTGCTACGGTGGTGGCTCGAAGTGGGAGCAGAGCAAGGCATTGGAGCAGGGTGCAGAGATTGTTGTGGCTACACCGGGCCGCATGATCGATATGGTTAAGATGAAGGCGACAAACTTACGGCGAGTTACATACCTGGTGCTGGACGAAGCCGATCGGATGTTCAACATGGGATTTGAACCGCAGGTAAGTGGTTCACATTACAGCTTATGGCATCATGTAATTATCTTTGTTTTTTGTAGGTGCGCTCAATTTGCAACCATGTCAGACCAGATCGCCAGACGCTTCTCTTCTCTGCGACCTTCAAGAAGCGCATCGAACGCTTAGCCAGAGATGTTCTCACCGATCCGGTGCGCATAATTCAAGGCGACTTGGGCGAAGCCAACCAAGACATCACTCAACAGGTATATGTGTTCAATAATCCTCAGCAAAAATGGAACTGGCTTCTTCTTCGACTAGTGGAATTCCTTTCTCAAGGCAGTGTGTTAGTGTTCGTTACGAAAAAACTCGACGCAGAAACTGTGGCTAACAATCTGATGGTCAAGGAGTTCAACTGCCTTCTGCTGCACGGAGACATGGACCAAGCGGATCGTAACAAAGTCATCACAGCCTTTAAGAAGAAGGAATGCGACATACTCGTTGCCACCGATGTGGCTGCCCGCGGTTTGGACATCCCCCACATCCGGACAGTAGTAAACTACGATATTGCCAGGGACATTGACACGCACACTCACAGAATTGGCAGAACTGGTCGAGCTGGGGAGAAGGGCAACGCCTTCACTCTTGTTACCGACAAAGACAAGGAATTTGCCGGGCATTTGGTGCGGAACCTTGAGGGAGCCGATCAGGAAGTACCGCAAGATCTAATGGACCTGGCAATGAAAAGCGCATGGTTCAGGAACTCGCGGTTCAAAAACAGCAAAGGCAAACGTATCAACGTCGGCGGCACAGGACTGGGATACCGTGAACGAACCGGATTTGGAAGCACTAGTAGTGGACGGAGTGAGGGGTCGGAAGGAAGGTCTTCTGCCATGCCTTCCATCCCACCAGCATCAATCCCGCCATCAACGAAGCCATTAGGCGGCCCTGCATCGGATAGGTATAGTGCTATGCGTGATGCCTTTCGAACACAGTACATGTCTCAGTTTCGAGCTTCATCAGACCGCACATGGGAGCAAACGGTCCCAGAGACAGGAGTATTTGCATCACCAGCGCCACCACCTCCACCCTCAATCTCGTTTTCATTATCGAAATCCTCGACTTCTTCGTCGTCGTCATCGGACGATGCCAATAATAAACGCGCCAAGAAAAGCAGATGGAATTAGAGATTATGAACAGCCCATCCAAGCAGTATATGTATCGTTTTGAGTCCTCATCTAAAATAGGACGCCTAACAGAGCTAGATGGTTTTTTTTATTAGATTTCTTCTGCACTGAGACTCAGTGGTTTTATCTTAGTGTAATCAATCGATCTTGTAGATTTGAACAATTTGTAGTCTTACGATGGAACTACAAATGAATGGCTTACGTGTGTAATGTTGTTTCTTATATTTTCCCTAAATATATACATTAATTTTGTTTGTATAATGTATTCGTGGTAGCTTATAAGGAAACAAGAATTTTACTTGATTGAGAAATAGTCTAACGCATTCAGATACAAATAGAACTTACTTTATGTGCGTTTAATTGCAGTTGGAGCTGACTAAATCAATAAACAAAAATTAAGTGAGCAAAAAAGGCTTAAAAATTGGTTTTATTTTCTCTGCAGAAATATATATAGTTCTTGATGTACCTATCCAAAATGGTCCCAATGGACACAAGTAGTTGGATTAAGTGACATCACAATCGACAATAGGGCAACCATGATCCATCTACCTGCGTAGCTTTCTATCTGTCACCCATAAATTCGTTGATTATTTGGCGCATACGCCCAACCAAAACATCGGTCCTTAACTGAAGAGTTACCAGAGCCGGCGGCCTTGTTGTTCATGAGTTTTTTTTATAGCTATGCAATTCTCTATATTGAGTGCAGGGGCGTAGCGAGGGTTCGAGCCGTGGGGGGGTGACTTTCATTGAAATGCCGACTTATTTCAGGAACTTGCCGACTGTATATCGGGCCAGCGGTTATCGAGGTATAACGTCATCGAGTTTCACCCCATAGAAGATGTTTTTTGTATGGGAGGTGCCACGCCCCTTTGTCCAATTTTGACCAATTTTCACAGGAACAATCCCTGGCCAATACCTAAAATTGCCTCAAAATTTGAGACCAGTCAGTTCAGTGGTTTTCGAGATATAGGATTTTGAATTTTTTTTTTGTATGGGAGGCGCCACGCCCCTTTGTCCAATTTTGATCAATCTTAACACGAATACTCTTGGGCCAATACCTAATACTACCTGTAAATTGGAGCTCAATCGATTTGGTGGTCTTCGAGATATCTAATGTGGGGCTACAGCGCCACCTGTTGAGAATTTTCCTATTTTTTTTTCCTAAACCTTCGCGTAGCAATTACGAACAAACCAGCAGAAGGAAGTATCCAATTTGGTGAAGTCGTTTTCAAGTTTTACGCATCCGAACACAAACCACGATCCATTTTCATTAAAGACGATATGAGACATTTTTATTACAGTGGTGCATTTATTTATAATAAATAATTTATAACAATGAAATAAATAAATTAATGTTAATATTGCAGCAATTTATCCAAGCGATGCCGACAGTCTTTTTTAAAATCGAATCAAAACTCGCTAAATTTAAAGGATTTCAGTCGGCAAATTCACCAATGCCGACAATCTTTTTTAAAATGGAATTGAAACTCGCTAAATTGTAATGTGTTCAGTCGGCAAATTCAGCGATGCCGACAATCTTTTTTAAAATCGAATCGAAACTCGCTAAATTTTAAGGATTTCAGTCGGCAAATTCACCGATGCCGACAATCTTTTTTAAAATGGAATTGAAACTCGCTAAATTGTAATGTGTTCAGTCGGCAAATTCAGCGATTCCGACAATCTTTTTTAAAATCGAATCGAAACTCGCTAAATTTTAAGGATTTCAGTCGGCAAATTCACCGATGCCGACAATCTTTTTTAAAATGGAATGGAAACTCGCAAAATTTTATTATGTTCAGTCGGCAAATTCACCGATGCCGACAATCTTTTTTAAAATCGAATCGAAACTCGCTAAATTTTAAGGATTTCAGTCGGCAAATTCACCGATGCCGACAATCTTTTTTAAAATGGAATGGAAACTCGCAAAATTTTATTATGTTCAGTCGGCAAATTCACCGATGCCGACAATCTTTTTTAAAATCAAATCGAAACTCGCTAAATTTTAAGGATTTCAGTCGGCAAATTCACCAATGTTGTTAGGGGAGACTGGGGCACATTGGAACGTGAGACACATTCCAAAGATCGTGCTGGCTGGAGAAGACGCATGTTGGTTCCACCTCGGACTGTAGCGCCACCTTAAGTATAAGTAGTAAGTAGGTAATATCAATATATACATAATATCGAAAAGAAATCGAAGACAAGTTCGAGTCCTCCAATACATAAAATAGACTTAGGTGTTAGGTGACGCGCGTACTTTTGCGAGCTTGTGTGTATCCATGCCGATATATAATTATCATGACGCGTCAAGTTACTAGCACCGTTATCAAAGGTGCTGTGTTTTCCGACTGTAGATATAGCCAATTTTGGCGTAAAAGTCGCCAAGAACAATCTTCTCGAGCAGATCGTAGAACGCTTCCTTGGCTGCATCATAGCCTTCCTCTCTGTCGCCTCGGCATGGGCACAGATCAGCGTATTATGTGACCGTTATTTGCCTATACGTCTCCCTCTAATCCCAAATCCGCTTTCAAATACACGCTGACCTTACCACAGTTCTTCACCTTTCTTGGGCTTTCACCATTCCATTTCATTCTTATTTTTTGGATGCCTGTAACGTCTTTGTACCTGTACCCTAGTGGGTTTCTATCTATAAATTTTCCGGCTGCAAGTCTGTTTAAGGTCCGAACATTCCATATGCAGATCCGCAACTCGTTGTCTTATTTCGTTTGCTAGGGTCGTAAACATTTGGATCATCCATATTAATGGCTTGTCGTTGTGTTGTAACAACTATGTTTATCCCGTTTAGGGGAAAATATTCCGAAGAACAATCCCCGACCTGAGGGGCTCAGGCACCAAGTGAAAAACAACAGAAACAGAAACTGAAGCAGAACAGAAAGCTTTTTCGTTCTGTAGAGTAAATTTTGGTTCTTTTTAGGTTGCTCGTTCAGCTACACTAACCTGAAACAGGTCCAGAAAAACATGGACTACCGCTCTTCACTCCCACTATAAATAATTGATTGATTAGAAACAATTTAATTTTTGTTCTTTGTCACTTGGTGCCTTTAGACTTGAATATTCTTGTGCCAGTAAATCTTTGGTCCAAAAAGCGTTCACACGAAATCATCTCTGTTCAGCCCACGGACATGTCTATGCCTTACAAAGTTACAAAGTCCTCACTGACCTCAGCTCTAAATATCTATGTCAAGTACTTAAGATAGGTATCTGCCATGTTGACTGTTAACGACACCGTTGATTGAGTCTAGTGAATTCATCATTTGCGTCTGGTATTGGATTATTTTGAAAATAATATTAATATAATAAATTTGACTTAGGCTGCAGTTATAGCTATCAGTAAAATGCATCCGTAAAAAAATTGTTTCACTTTTTTGGAGCACTTAAACATAATCGTTGAACTCAATCTTGGTCTTCAATAGTTGCTTTTGAATTATAAAACTAATTCGTCAAAAAAAATTAAGCAATTGATCTTTAAATTTTCTAAAAACAGAATTTCTTTATTTTTCCGTACGAAAAACTTTTTAGGTTCAACTTCTCAACCAGTTTCACGAAGTATTCCACTGAATTCCTATGATATGCTATGGTTAAATGTTTCAGTTTTGTTTTGTTGCGTGTTTTTACGGGTGGACTTTTCTGATAGCTATAACTGCAACCTTAGGAGTGCAGCGCAAATATTAGATCTGTTCCTTTAATACTTTAATCTTACGAATTTTTACTCAATGTCGTTCCTTATTCATTCATTCATTTTCAAATGGTCCGCTTGTCCATTAAGTGGGTCGCGGGTGTAGGTTGCTTAAGTGGACCCTCCATAGCTCTCGATCCTCCTCCATCGACTCCAAATCATCAAGGGCAATCCCCATACGGGTAGAGGAGAGATTATGGACTTGATCTAACCATCTCATCCTAGGTCTACCTAAAGGACGCCTGCCCGATGGTACGTATTCCATAACACGTCGTGGGATCCTAGTTGGGGACATGCGTTTAACATGACCAAACAGTGCAGTACGATAACTTAGATTTTATATTACTTTCCTTGTCTTTTCCTTCAAAGAACACGCATTACATCGTCAAATATTTGTGTTTTTGACAATCGGCAGCTTTGAAATACAAATGTCACTGAGTCAAGTGATCTGAGGTTTAAACGGCAAAATACTGTCGTCATTGAATAACTACAATGTTATTCAATGTTGTCGTTTAACTTACTACAGAATGAGCATACTCTGAACTATTCTCTGAAACCGAATTAATTGTTGAACTGAAGTTTAAACCAAAAGTGTAGTTTAAACCTCCACTATGAAACAGAGGGTTAATATTAGGTCTGTTCCTTTACTTTAAAATCTTACGAATGTTTACGCACTTTT
Source organism: Cheilosia soror (assembly GCA_949372485.1). NCBI lineage: Eukaryota > Metazoa > Arthropoda > Insecta > Diptera > Syrphidae > Cheilosia > Cheilosia soror. Next base: position 30,030,028 of record OX443561.1, on the reverse strand, counting down.
TACGTATTTTTACTCAATGTCGTTCCTTAATTTGAAAAATTCGTAAAAGAGTGCAATATATTACCCCTCCACAGAGAATCTTACTAGTTTTTACTCAACAAATTTCTTTGAGTAAAAATTGACAAAACTGTCATGTCGTTTTCCATTGGTTTCACTCGGGGATTCACTCATTCGGAAATCCAATGGAACAAGAAAACTGCTTCTGGGCGACTACACTCACGTATTGGTGAAACGTCAAAAATTATTGTATGCCTGCTGCCAGCTGGCTTGTATAAAATACATAAAATGCACTTGTGTTAGTGCTTCTTGAGTGGATTCTGACTTGAAATCGAGAAGCGAAATTCTCTCCTCAGAATCAACAGAAGAGTATTTTTTGCGCCAATGGAACGGTTTCAGTAGTGATTTTCTTGATTCCGGACGCTCCCGGACGCTTCTTTTTGTCCAATGGAAAACGACATCAGTCGCCTGAAATTTGACAGATGATTTGAAATTTGATTTGTAACGACTATTTGCATTTGTCTTTTGATTTCCTGCGATATGAGAAGCAAATTGGTATGAAAATGGTATCAGACGGCGGAAAAATAATGTAGATACTTAGCTTTTTTTTCTCATCTCGAATGCATGTAGTTCAGTCAGTAAAAACTCTTCAACTTACTTGGATTCATACTCACATGCAATTTATGGAAAAACAAAATGCATCTGTCATTTGTCATACATAGTTACTACAAAAGCGTTCCAAGGTGGGTTTCCACATGTCGGTTGATTGACAAAGTTTGACAGCCCTCGCGTTTATGTCATTGAACGACACCAACGTCAGTTCATTTCCACTTATGCCAATTATTGGCAAAAAATCGTTTGTCAGTTGATTGACCAACTTATGAACTCGATGCCAATTAAATTTTCTCTGTCGATTATAGACAAAGTGACATTTTGTTTGACAATTCAGCTATTTCCACTTGTCCAGTGGTTTCTTTGTCAATTATTGGCAAACGCTGTTAGTCAATTCATTGACAAGCAATTTTTCGCTATTTCCACTTGCCAATTGTTTAATTGGCATAAAAATACGTCAATTGTCAATTTCAAACGACAAGTGGAAACCCAGCATAACGTTTCGTAAGTTTTTCTCTTTGAGATAGACCTCATCCCCACCACTGCCATTTTGACAGTCTTTTCCATTTTTACTACAAATGTAAAGGAACACCCTTAGGTGTGGGTATGTTGAAATGTCAAAAATAAATCGTTCAGTGCTGCCAGTTTGATTGTATTAATGCCTGTGTTACTGCTTCTTGAGTTAATTCTGACTTGAAATAGACAAGTAAAATGTTCTTCTCAGAAATGTGAGATCTTTTGTGTAGTCCTTCTACTACTTTTACTTACGTCAATCATTGATCTGAAATTACTTTTATTAATAATAAACATTTGAAAGTAGAATCCTTTTCTTATTTCCAATTTTATTTGTATTTTCATCATCAAATTTTACAAACTCTCTTAGCATTCAATTGTTTCCCTTCATATGGATGAATTTCACCACATAATTTACAAAATTAAACCAATTTCTTTTGTTTATTCATGCAAATTTTACTATCATCTCCATGGTTAATTCCTAATTTCTAAATTTTATTAAGCATTAATTCATAATTTAAATAAAGTAAAATAAACAAAAAATTCCCAATACAACGTGATTAAATGCATTAACAAAAATTAAAATAATAATAGTTGTATAAGTAAAACAAGAACCGTTTAAAATATTATAAAGAATGACTTTGTTACTTCCTTTAACTTATGTGATTTTGTCTTATTTTTATTTATAATCTTTGTGAACTTGAGGCAATATTGATTTTAAAATTCAAACACCTACCATTTACATTCAAATAACTACAAATACCAACCTATTTGTTTGTAAAAAAAAATATATGTAGTGGAAAATGTTAAAATAAATAATTGCATAAATTTGATAGTTCAGAAACAGAAATTATAGTAAAGAATTAAATGCCGTTTATTGAAATCTGAAATCATATTTCAAAAGCAATAGAATAATAATTACAAATGAACAGAGACGTCTTACTTAACATCGATAATGTTGCAACAAGTAGCAAGTGAACTGATTTTCAAATAGATCGGAAAATGTAAAATTATTTTAAAATCACTTATAACTAAAAGCCGGTATGAATAACCCTATTCCCGTTGTCACTAGTCGTACACGCCTCGTATACGTCGTGTCGTTGTAAAACGGATGCCCAAAATCGCTTGTAGACATCTCTAATCACATTTCTGAGTGTAGTAGGCTCTGTCTGTCTTGATTGTGGTAAGCTTTGGAACCCGTGAACAGGCGCCGAATCACATTATTCGTGGAGGCGTTAGGCAATATGTGACATTCTTCAAATTTGGCCAACGGATAACCACTGAAATCGAGGTTGTCTGGATCTAAATTCATCATTCGAATATTGTTTCCCTATTTCCATGCACAATAGTCATATAAACGACAAAGAGAATAGGGGTGATTATGTAATAATTCGATTGGTCGATTTTAATGTGTCGAATATGAGCAATTATTAGTACTTGAATTGAACTCATTACTATTTTTGACTATTTCATTAATAAGTAGGGGTGTCTTTTAAATTGTTTTTTTTTTATTTTATTTAATTTAACGGTTGGTTTGTTTTTGTTTATATTTCATATCAATAAATACATTTTGTTTTAAAAGGCTTCTTTTGTATTTAAACACTGTACGGTGTTGCCAGTTGTATGTTAAGCAAATGAAGGATTTTTTGTTCTGCTCTTAAATATTTACGTTATTTTTTTATTTTATTTTACAATAAAATTACAAATAAATATTATATATAGAAGGTTTTCTTAAGTTTGGAGTAGTTATTCCCACCGACAAATTGTTTTTTTTTTTCATTATTTTCTTTACAAGCTAAAGTCTATTTCGAATAGAAAATATCAGAATGTTTTATTATTACAGATTAAAACAATAATAATTACAATAAAGATAAAAAAAAATTAAACAACAAATAAAACACATAAATTAATTGTAGGAATTGTTTTTTTTTTTTAATAATTCAGCACAGAAAACGAAGGCAGCCAGGCCTATTTGCTTTTAATTTTTCTACAAAATGCAATGTAAAAAATTATTTACTTAGCTTTTTTGCAAAGTCTATTTCTTTCTGTATTCTGCAATTAAATTGGTGTATATAACTGTTTGTTTGTGTGTGTTGCGTGTGTGTTTACAGCTTACTGTGCCTTCATTTTGCCATTTTGTGCGTAGTAATCTGATGATGCTTCCTTTGTCGATAGTTTCGAGGTAGATGATGACGAATGATGCACAGGTACGGATCGGCTTTTGTTACCTCCCGTCGACAAGTAGGTCTTATAGAAGAACCTTGCGAATAGTACAAAGTAACTGAAGTACATAGCAATTGAGAGTTTGATATTTGTCGGTGAAATATTGCACGATTGTCGGCCATGGGTTTTAAGGAAACCATGAGCCCAAATATTGATCGCACATCCGACCACCATTTGCGTTAGCTGAAGGGAAGTTATGATCATCGCAATGAAACGGGGTGGATTAAAGCGGGCCGCCTTTAAGGCGTAGTACGAATACATCACAGAGTGAACACAGTAGTTCATCACAATGAACCAACGTGCAGATGAGGTATATTCAGTGTAGGAGAACCACGAGTAGATGAGCACGGTGATATGGTGATACCAGTGGAGGAAAATAAGCGGCTGTTTGCGGAGCACTATGAATAGGGTGTCGCCTAGTTCGGGAAGTTTCGATAGAACGAACAACCATGTCCAGAACCCGCTGACACGATCTTGTTCAATGAAACTGAAAAGAGAAAGAATGATATACGTTATTTAAACTTTTAGTCGTGTAAAATAAAGATATATATTACAAAATATAGTGGAAAATAATAAGTGACAAATATTTATGAATATTATGTAAAGAGTGGGCCATCTAGTGGTTTCTTTTTAAATCAGAGCTTATTTTGACACTGACAGCTGTTTCCCGCTCGAAATCTTGACAGAAATTCAGTATGATACGTCCGCGGAACGAAGTGAGTCGCTTTACGCTTGAACAACGTTGGAAAATATTGAAAATTATTTCCAAAGTGAGTGCTGTGTAGCCCAAACAGTGCGTTTTTTGAAAAGAAGTTTTTTCCGAATTGAAGCACCCACGTTAACAAACAAATTTCGCGGCTACGTTAACAAACAAAATTGCCCCATCTGTGGCTCGGAAAAAGAAGCCAAAACATCAACAGAGAATGACAGTTTGAAGCGGATTGTGGAGTGGTGGCATCATTGGACTATTTTTTCTTCGAAAACTAGGCTGGGAACAACGTTCCAGTCAACGGTGGGCGTTACAGAGCCATATTAACCGACTTTTTTTCTGAAGTTGAAAACATGAATTTCGACGACCTCTGGTTTATGCAGGATAGCGCGCTATGCGACACAGTACATGCCACAATCGATGTTTTGCGTACTAAATTCCCAAAACGTGTTATCAGCCGTCTTGGCGATGTCAATTGGCCGCCCCAGAGCTGCGATTTTACCCCTTTGGCCCTTTTTTTGTGGGGAACCGTGAAGGACCGATGTTATGCCAACAATCCGGAAACGATTCAAGCACTTAAGGTTAATTTCATCCAAGCAATCCGTGAGCTACAGCCCGAAACCATCAACAAGGTCTTGCAAAATTGGAGTGACAGAATGCGCAACCGAGGCAATCACTTGAACAAGGTAGTGTTCCATAATTAATGGGAATGTATGCTCTTACTAAATGGCCGCCACGGCTTTGCTGGCAAGTACGAACTCTTTTATTGAAATTTTCTATGACTGTTTCGCATAAATGTGGCTGAATTTTTCTTTCAAGGCGTTGGAGGTCGTGGGCTTGTTTTCATAGACCTTTGACTTCAAAAAACCCCAAAGAAAAAAGTCCAATGGCGTTAAATCGCAAGATCTGGATGGCCAATTCTGATCGCAAAAACGGCCGATTACAGGATTGGCAAATAACTCATGCAGTAATTAAAAAAATGGCTCTGGCATGGCATGCAATGTGGCATGTGATGTGGCACCGCCTTGTTGAAACCACATGTTGGTCACATCCATATCTTGTAACTGGGTTATCATGTAACGATATAACGAACACCATTAATTGTTACTGCCATTTTCGAAGAAGAATGGTTCGGTAATGCCTCCAGCCCAAAATCCGCACCAAACAATCACGCGTTGTGGATGCATTCAGCATTTGTTTCTCAACAATTACTCGTGAGTTTTCTAAAGCCCAACTGCAACAATTTTGACGATTGACAGAGCCATCAAGATGAAAATGAGCTTCATCACTGAAGACGATTTTGTTCGAAAAATCAGCATCAACTTGTTGTTGTCCCAAAATCCATTCAACACACTCTCTTCGCGCTGCATCAGTAGTCTTTAGTTCTTGAGTCAATTGAACTTTGTAAGGAAGAAGTTTTAAGTCTTTCGAGAGAATTCTCGGTGGAGAGCTTAGCGAAATGCCCAATTCTTGATTACTTTACTTTACTTTTAAATTCATTTTTATTCATTCATTATTTAAACTTACTTACTAGACAAAAATGACTAAATCTAATTTAAAACTAACATGTATCTTAACCTAGCTTACTGGCTCTTAACGAGCACTCTAAACTTAACTATATTCTTATAACTATTGCCTTTCGGCCTTAAATCTATCTATTTTATATCTATTGCGCTGTTTTTTAATTTCCAAGAAAACTGGCTAAAACTTGGATGCTTTATTATTTTATTTTTCTTAAAACTACCTAAAACTACTTAAACTACCTAAGCTACTTAACTTAAATTACCTATAATCAGGGTGATGAGCAATCTCTCGATTAGTCACCATCCCGATTGCGTCGATGGGCGCCTCACAGTCGCCAAAATGTGCACACGCGCCGCCGGGACTCGAGCGAGGCCATAAGCGTCGGTCAAGTCTCGGTAGCACTCATTCATGTTGACGAGCCCGACCCCTCCCAAAAACCCCCTAAAATGCACCTAACTAACTTACAAACTAGCTTAAAACTAAGGAGGATGTTTCTTGATTCTTGACTATACGGTGCCGAATTGATGTTCCTGGACTGTCAGCAATAATATCGCGAACTGCTTCAATGTTTCCTATTGAACGACTTGTGACAGGACACCCAGAGTGTTCCAGAATTTTTCAATTATTCTCTTCACAGTTGATGGTTTTAAAACACTATGACGGCCATCTTTTGTTCGAAAATTGCGAACTATAGCTGAATGGTCATTGTGAAGTCAGGACCTTGCTTTACTAATCTTAAACTCGAAGAAGGCCGTTTATTTAGTAAACATTTTCTGCGACAACAGAAATAAAAATTTCCACCACAGTTTGACACCAATTAGTGTTTTATAAGTCCCAGTAAGGTATTTCTATATATATTACGCTTTTTGGCAAAAAACAACTGCTTAAACAAATATATTTAAACATTTACCCCCGTATTAATAAATACCGAATAGCGGCGAATAAGCTTTATCACATCTGATAACTCGTAATTCTTATTAATAAACATATATTAGCTTTCACTGACATGTTTAACGAGCGGATAACTTAACTCACCAAATTCGGCGTATAGAGAGCGGATAACATCGTACCACAAGGAGTTGGTTGTCAAAATTGACAGCTGAACTTTCATTCACTGAGTTTGTTGTCAAAATTGGCAGCTGACATTTCGTTTAGCATCAAAAAAAAATTAATTATTATTTAAAATCGACCTAGCACCTACAAAGCTGTATGTACTTCTACAAATATTGCTAATTATTAAGAAATCGGTATTTCGAATAAGGTAAATTGTTTTGAATATTGTATTATGAATATCTGTGAACTATATTTACCTTGTACTTAGAAAACTAACCACGACATTGCCAAAATGTCATCAAATATCATCGATTTATTAAATCGATTGGATAGGCTAAATGACCCTGAAATCATCAGACGCCAAAAAATGTACAAAGAACGTATCAACCCCATGGAGGAATTAGAAGATATCGAGTTCGAAAAAAAATACCGCTTTTCAAAAGCCAATATGCTTAAATTAATAAATCTCGTAAAAGATGATTTGGAAGGTGACAAACGGGGTGGTCGTATTCCAGTCAATATCCAAGTGATGGCAACAGTACGATATTGGGGTCGTAATGAGGTAAGAATGCCATAATCTCAATGCTTTAATTAAATTGTTGAATTCTCTTTAAGATTCAAGACGACGGTGCGGATATGCATGGCCTTAGCCAGCCAACGCTAAGCATTGTAAGTGCTAGAGTAGCACGGGCATTTGCATCCAAATCAGTCCATTACATCAGAATGCCCCAAACCACATCGGCGCAAATAGCTGTCATGGAAGGTTTTAGGCGAATACGTGGATTTCCCCACGTTATTGGGGCAATTGATTGTACCCACATTCGAATACAGAGACAAGGAGGAGATACTGGACAGTATTATGTAAACAGAAAAGGATACTACTCCATTAATACACAGGTCGTTTGCGACCACCGTTTAAAAATAACAGACATCGTTGCACATTGGCGTGGAAGTACCCATGATTCCAGGATATACAACGAAAGCAGTATAAAGGAACGCATTGAAGGGGGTGAGTTTCAAGGACGTCTTCTAGGTGACGGTGGCTATAAATGCACCAACCACCTTTACACACCGGTCCATAATCCTGCTTCATCGGGCGAAGTAAATTATAACACTGCACACATTTCGACGCGAAATACAATTGAGAGATTGTTTGGCGTCTGGAAATCCCGATTTCGCATTTTACTTACGGGAATCAGAGGATCGTTGCAAAATGTAAAAACTACCATCGTGGCGTTAGCGGTACTACATAACTTAGCTATTGAGTACAATCAAGTTTTGGGTAAGCTTTATATATACCTTTTTTCAATAGTAAGCCCTTAATATATGATTTGTTTTGTTTTTAAGACAACGACGATTCAATTGAAACCAGCGACATCGCCACAATTCCAGAAAGCCCTCAGCAAGAATTTTTCACACCCCAGAACACTCGGAGATCCTTTATACTCACCCACTTTCCAAATACCTAAAACTGTAAAAAATTGAAGTTGAAAAACACATGTAAACATACATATCACATTCTTTATTAAATAAAAAAAAGAAAAACAATTCAATGGAGAACAAAATTACTATTAACTAAAAATAACAAAAAGAAAATAAGAATTTTAACATTTCATTGCAGAAAAAAAAATATCACGCACTCAACACATTTGCAAAGCACATCGTCTACAGCTACCACAGCTTTCTCGGCTAATCGCTAAATAGAACTAAATGCTCTATTTGCAGCTCGAGCTTTTTTAGTTCATTTGCGCGGCATTCCTTTTCCATTTGTAGGATCTCCATACGGAGCGTATGCTCCTCCTGCATATGTGTCTTCGTTAGCCTGAGTATATCCAGTTTGGACTTCATTTCATTGGTCTGAAATTTGAAACAAAATTTTAGCAATGCTTTGATAATATTTTCATATTAACTTACATTAGCCGCATTATTTTTCGACAGCCTCCTTGGCGCAGAAGCAGGAGTGGATGAAGTCGTTTTCGACGTCCAGTCCACATGTTGACTGTTGTCGTCGCTCTTGTTGACAGATTCATTTTTATTTGCTTTCAACTTCTAAAGAAAAGGAAAACATAATTATGTTAAGCTCATAAAACAAATTAAAAATGATTAGGTACCTGTACAGCATTGCTATCGAACTCATTCGAGTCGATTTTAAATTCGTTCGGAATTAAATCTATGATGTCCGTGTCAAAGACATCAGGAGGCTTTGGTGCTGGGCCACCACCAGTAGCCTCAACCTCTCTTCTATATTGGGACTCCGCTCTCTTAGCCTTGAGTTTCATGCCCCGCCATTGAAATTGGAGCTGAGAAACATCGCGTGCAACGCATGCAGCTGCATTGAATCTGCAAATTAAAAGATAAGTTATATTGTATAATATGCAATGTTGTTTTGCTACTTACAAAGTCAGTATGGACTCCCAGCACTCCTTTTTTGACCGGTTTGTGTTCGTATCCACAGTTTTGTTTTCGATGATGCTGATTTGTTCAGCAACTAAATTTTTCAACAGTTCCTATACATAATTAGGTATTATAAAAAAGATAGATATTTACATATGTATTAAACTTAATTCGTACTTACTTTGTCTGTGAAACTCCAATTCTCAGTCCTTTTTCTCTTTTTCTCCATTTTGCTTATGGTATGGATGGTAGGTATCGTCGTATCGAAGACAGAATAATAAAATAATAACACCAATTTCGCGCGCGTAAAAATGACATGGGATGGGATGGAATATGACATATGTAATAGAATTTTTAGTTAAATTAGGTTAAGGTAATAGAATTTTTAGTACAATTTGGTTAAGGGCTACCGTGCATTTAGTGATAAAGAGTGGATAGCTAATATGAATATAAGATGTATTTATTAATAATAAAAGTTATCAAACGAACAAGTCCACTATCCGTATAATAGCTAAAATATGGAATAAAGAGCGAATAGGGCTTTTTTATTAATACCGCTGTTAGAAAAACAAATTCTTCAATAACATAAATGACTCTTCTTATCAAAGTCACGCTTCTTTTAAGTCATGTCTCATCTCTTATATAATGATAAATTTAATTTCATATTAAAATATTTTCCTAAAAATATTCAGACGTTGATTAAAGTTTGACGCGTTCGCGAAGTGTGGCCTACCGCGATAATTAATTTTAACTATCTCTTTAACAATTAACCTACCGATTGACAATCTATACATAAATCTTGTAGTCAACATGAACGGGGGTTCGTTTCGTTTATGCTATCTGCCTAAAAAAAAAAACAAAGATTAGATGAGACCTTTCACATTTGACGCAAATTTATATCATTTTAAGATGCCCCCTTAATTTCTATTCTGATTAGCACAATGCTAATGGAAGCATAAAACCGTATAAAATATGAGTAGACACAAAAAATCTCATCCTTTTTTATATTCAGATTAAACGATTCAGTCCAAATGACAAACCCGTTTAGATCAGGGTCATTTGCAACTATATGATTATACATCCACCATGCGTTATGGTGGAACGTTCCTGTTTACAAAAACTCCAAGGATCCAAATGGAAACTTGATTCGCACACAAGAGTTAATAGCCAATTCGCAGTTCATGGCCAGCAACTAATTTACAATGCCAGCAATGATGATCATGATTAAAACTGAAATACGGTTGACTTACCTAGGAACACAAACGGAATGGAAAAGTCCATAGTGACGCAGTACATGCAACAGTTCCGGAGCCGTCCTAAATGCTCCCATAATACTAAACATCGCCAGAAGGGTATTCCATATGATCAGGAGCCCACGCAACTGGAATCTGGAAAGAAGAAGAGAAAGCACGTTTATTATACAGTTGAAAAGTGAGCTAAGTCTGTATGTTGTTGTTAAATGAAATACATACAGTAAGAGAGTAGAGTATTAATGGTAGAAAAGCAAACTCATGCGTGCGGTAGTGAAGTGTGACATGTAAACCACACAATACATCCGCCTGGTTGGTCTATTTTTATCAAGGATGCGTGCTAAAACTGGAACTGACCTTTAAGCAAATCAATATATTCTAATTGCACAGGTGGATTAAGACGAAAATGTGTTCGATGGTCATCTTTTAGCCACTGATTTCATATACAGGGTGGTGGTATTTAAATAGATAACCATTTTTTGTTTTTTTTTTTTTTCACACTAAAGCAGAATACTTTAAAATATTTTGTAAAACCTGGAAGAGGAAGCCACAATTTCTAAGGAACAATTTGTTATCTGATGAAAGAAAAGCAAACTTCGAAAAATTCCACATTCATACCAAAATAAGGAAAAAAACACACAGACTTATAAACTCCATGGAACATTATGCCTTCTAAAGGCCACCATTTGCAAAGTCTAAACTGGAGGCCATTTAAAAGAAGCAGTTTTTCATGTAAAGATTTCCATAATTTGTATATATTTTATTAATAGCTAAGAATAAAAAAAATATCATACAATAAAAAAATATGACATGTTTAATGGTGACTTATGGGGCACCCTGTATTTGCTATATACCAAATACTGATGACAACACATGATAATGTCGTTTTTACATTTTGCAAGAATTGAAATTGAATGATAAATAAAACAAAAAGGACTTGTATATTTACGTGACTATAATACGTTTTATTTTTGTGAATTTTCGTCCACATTTGAGAAAAGGTTAAGGCCACGTAACAAGTACACAACCAGCCTTAAAGACAATATTAAAGTTGTACATAAAATACTTGAGGAACTTAATCTCGAGCAGCTATTTCTCCGGAGGTAGCGGTCCATGCTTCGGTGGTTTGGTTATGTTAAACGCATATCCCCAAACAGGATCCCAAGACGTGCTATGGAATCCGTACCATCAGGATGAAAAATGGTAAGATTAAGTCCATAATCTCTCCTCTTTACCCGTATGGGGATTGCCTTTAATGATTTAGATTTCATGGCGGAGATTCGAATGTTATGGAGGGTTCACTTGAGCAACCCGCGATCCACTTAATGGATAAGAGGGCCATTGAAAATTAATGAATGATGATGAATAACACATTTTATACTATGCCTAAAGTAAGATTGGACTGCATGAAAAATTGGTCAAATTATGACAATTTCCGACAGTTTTGGATAATGAGCATACTGCATATACTTCAAAGCATAACCCATACAATATAATGACCAAATGACCATACAATGACTTCGCTTAGTTTCGCAGATAAATTTTACCAAATGCAAGTAGTTTTATAAACAATAAGCAGGAATGACAGTACACGCATTCTGTTGAACTTTTTGGTGATGGCATGGAATTGTTGTCATTTCTGTTAAAGCAGGTCTTCGTGCAGTGCGGCCGGGTAGTGCTTTCTTAAATAAAGGGTGGGCCAAATACAAGTTTCTTTTTAAAAATGCAATAAAATGAGCAAAATTAATTTTTTTTACATGTATTATGGCTTTATTTGTAAGAACAAACATTCAGATTAATTATGGAACACAACGTCGTTCAAGTGGCTGTCTCGGCTGGATTCGCAGTAGCGCATTCTGTCACTCCAATTTTTCAAGCCCTTGTTGATGGTTTCGGGCTGTATGTAGCTCACGGATTGCTTGGATGATATTGGTGCTTGGACGGATTGCTTGGATTAAGTGCTTGAATCGTTTCCTTATTGTTGGCATAACATCGGTCCTCCAAAGTTCCTTACAAAAAAAAGGGCAAAAGGGGTAAAATCACAGCTGTGAGGCGGCTAATTGACATCGCCAAGACGGCTTATAACACGATTTGGGAATTTGGTGCGCAAAAGATCGATTGTGGCATGGGCTGTGTGTCATGGCGCGTCATCCTGCATGAACCAGAGGTCGTCCATATCCATGTCTTCAATTTCAGTAAAAAAAGTCGGTTAATATGGCTCTGTAACGCCCACCGTTTTTCAGTCAACGGTTTCCAGCCTAATTTTCGAAGAAAAAATGGTTCAATGACGCCCACCACTCCACAATCTGCACCAAATTGTCACTCTCTGTGGATGCATTGGCTTTTCGACAATAACGGACGGATTTTCCGAGCCCCAGATGCTGCAATATTGTTTGTTAACGTAGCCGCCGAGATGAAAACGCAGCAGAACTTACAGCAGGCGCGGTGGATGCTTTATTTCGGCCAAAACTTCTTTCCAAAAAAACGCTTGTTTAGGCTACACAGCACTCACTTTGGAAATAATGTTCAATATTTCCCAACATTGTTCAAGTGTAAAGCGACTTATTTCGTTGGTAGGCATGGTACTGACTTTCTGTAAAGATTTTGGTCAGGAAACAGCTGTCAGTGTCAAAATAACCTATGATTTAAAAAGAAACTACTAGATGGCCCACCCTGTACATTTCGAACTGCGGTTGAGCGAATATTCGGAAAATTTTGACATTCCATTTATTTGAATTTATTTATTAATTGCAACAATTCTCAAAATTGAGCCGGCAGTTTGTAGTTGCAATTTGTATTTTTAGGCTAAGTTCGTTTTTCTACTTTCATGATGTGGTACAATTTTATTTATAATTTGTACACACTTTGCAACGCGTTCAACAAATCTGTAAATAATAAAAATACTCAAATTTAGGGGGTGTTTCAATTGTGCTAAATAATTATCCGCGGATAATTTTCTGACATCTATGAAAGTGCTGAAAAAGAAGTTCACCAAACTCCAATCTTAAAACAGAGCTTTATGGAATTTTACGCTATTTAATTAATTTAAATTGAGTGTTTTATTTCCTCTTCAACATTTTCGAAAAACTCAAAAGAAAACGTCAAAAAAATAGCCTATAGGATCATTTTTATTATCTTGCTCTCGGAGCAGGATAATTTTTTGACAGCTGAAAATTCTTTCATAATTATTTAGCGCAATTGACACACGGCCTTAAGTTTGGAGTTAGGTAAACTTCTCTTTTAACACTATGTGTCAGAAAATTATCCTAGGATAATTATTTAGCGCAATTCACACACGAACTTAACATAAAAATATCAATGACAAGTAAAAAATTGACAGCGCCAATTTATGCATATCAGCGGACTAAGAAAAAAATTGTTCATATTCAAATCTTGGTCGAAGTATTACGAGTATTTATAGTGTTACGACTAATAATATAGATTTCTCTATTTCATTCATTTTACTTAATGACTTAATGAAAATTAGGGGCAGGTTTTTCCGGTTAATTACAAACCTATTGTACTCATGAAACCGATGTAAAATGTAATGAACTCGACACAAAAAAATACATACTAATTAAACGTTTGATTCAATTTGTGAAAGGTGAATAGGTGTACAATATACAACAAAATCAGCGCGTGGTGTTCACAAGGATGTGTCAAAGTCGAAAAGTTCAAGTGTAGGCCAACATATTTGATATATCTAACGACACTTAACTTGCGGGGTTCTTTTTTTTACTCTGAGCTTGCGGTCGACACCTCAGAATCGACTCATTGGGCAGAAGGTCTAATCGTTAGTAATTTGATTGACTGCACGTTCGTGTTCTCTAACTCTCTCTGTATAGGTCACCAAAATATATTTATAAAAAAAAATGGTGTGAAAAATGTGTAGCAATTCATCAATTGAGAACGGATTTTTTTTTAGTTGTTCGTAATTGCCAGAAGAAGGTTTTTACGAAAGAAAATTTTGGGAAAACCCTCCAGAAAAGTCGGGAAATTGAAAAAAATTAAAAATTGATTTTTTTGTGTGCAATTGTTCCGGAATGACTTTTCGAATGGAAAAATAGAAAATTGTTAGAAACTCGAAAAATTCCGAAAAAAAGAGAAAATTTTTGCAATTTATCGCGCAGTAGCGCAGTGGTTAGTGTACTGGATCCCAGGTTCGATCCCCGGAAAAACACAAATTACATCTTAAAGTTCTTTCTACTGCGCCACCTCTCGCGAACGTCTGACAAACATCCGAGAGTATGACTGTCATGAAAAAAGCTTTCTCAATTCAGCCGTTCGGACTCGGCACAAAATTGTAGGTCCCTTCCATTCGTACAAAAAATAGACACTCACACAAAACGAATGGTTGCAAGAAGCTACGCCTTGGGTGTCACCCGCCTGTTGCGCCACCTAATTATTTTTTTTTTATCACATGATTTGATAGTTTTGGACACCTTTACAGAAAATTCGCTGTAAAGTTTGGAAAATTTCGGATAGTTGTGAAATTTTTTGTGATAAGAGACGCTTTGCGTAAAGAGAAGTTAACGATATAAATAATAGATGGCGCTGTGCTGCGATCAATGGCACAACCCGATAGATGGCGTTATACGTTGACTCAGGCCGTACGCAATTTGATAGGTGTCCTTTTCGCATTGTTATTTTTTATAGAGAAAGAAACTGATTAACAATGTGATTCAATCAACGATCATCAAGGGCAAACGGCAAATTCAAAGGAGACGAAGTCCTTATCCGACGAATTTTGATTATTTCAACTGATCTTTCATTCCAATTCAAGCGGATTCAGTTGTGTGCCCCGTTCGATTGGCTTTTGCGATGACAATCAATAAATTGCAAGGTCAATCGTTGAAAGTCTGTGGAATTAATCTCGAAGTTCCCTGTTTTTCGCACGGTCACCTGTACGTTGCCTGTCCGCGTGTTGGCAAACCGTCTTCGGTGTTTGTTTTTTTGCGCCTGAGAACAAATCGAAAAACATTGTCATATCGCTCGATTCCAATCAAATAAACCACATTGAAATTTGACCTATCTGTGTTTTATTATCACTTGGAAGTTTATCTGAAGACGTTAAATTGGGGGCGAGTTGGCCGGGTCCGCTAGTGTTAAATATATCAGTAACGAATTCTGTTTGATGATACATATTCCACTAATTGCTTCATAAGGGTGTGCTAAATTTGTCCACAATACTTTCGGCGGTACAGAACGGATTCGTAGTAAAGTGCGTCCAAAATCTGTTCTGAATCAGTTTTATTTTCCAAGTTTGTTTTGCTTTCCGTTAAATTTTTCTGTTTGAATAAAGTTTTTTTTAATTTAATAAAATATTCACAACTTTTCTGCGCTATTGCATTTGAATACCTTAACCAGTATAATTATAATAACTGCTGATGTTCGAGTTTTCATTAACTAGTACTGCATTGATCCAGTTTCTTCTTTCATTAAACTACATAGTTTTCTTTTGTAACAGTTGTTTAGAAGTCCGATGTTCATCTCATTTGCATGCTCATTTGTATCATTCACGTCTAATCTGCACTACTTTGCTGCTAAATTATATTTTTATCATAAACATAAACTTTGGACTTTATTTTACAATATGGCAACTTAGCAAATACGGTTATCTATCCTAAAACAACATTTTATTATAAACAATTTAATTATTAGATTAAATTTTCATCATTCTGGTAGATTCGACAAATTCCCAGAATCCAAATTATGTTACTTAGGTAAACCTTTCCAATGATAGGCTTTATTGGCATAATCTTAACCTCAAATGTATTTTCTTCAAATTCACGTGAGATTAGCAATTTCATTATCAGCTGCATGGATTAGAGTGTTCACCTGTGCGATCCGCAATCATTGTGATTTTGTGCCGCCTCCAAGGACTAGATTAGATTGGTATTTTAAATCGGAAAAGGAAACACTTGTGTTTGGTATTTTTCTTTTTAAGTTATCTATAAACATCGAATATGCTCCACATATTGAATAAAAAAAAGCCCCATCTGGCTTTGCATGACTAACCGTCATGCGTCATAATCATATATAACTTTTTTTTTTTTGAGATTAACCAACTTGAAACTTTATTGTTCGCTGTATACTTTTTTTATTTACTGGTTTTTGCAAGTGATAAAAAAAAAGCAGATACTTGGTTCCCCATACTCAGTCAACTGCTGATAACTTATTAATGAGTTTGTTTCTCTCAAAAAGTTAATAGAACGTGCGCTTTTTCGTGTGGTATTCATCGAACGGTCAACTTTCTGGTGAATCTAGTTGTTTGCCCATTATAGGCGCCGGCTTTCAAGATTAGCTAATAAACGCGTTGAATTCAGCTAATATGCGCAAAGTGCGAAAAACCGTATGAATAATTCCGTCTATAGGAGTGGCTGCTGCGGCACAGATGTGCTAATTTTATTTGACAAGAGAATTGTTATATTTTATTTATAGTTTAGGTTTCAATGGGGTTGTTGTGAGCTGGCTGGTAGACGAGACCATCAGTATAATTATTATCAGTTTTGCCCATTTCTATCAGGTACCACGCGCTTAAATTGCTGTTTGTGAGGGTGCTAGGAATGATTTCGAATTTTAGAGTAAAAATAATACACTCCAAAGAAAAACCGCAGAAATTAAACCAACAACCATTGATGAGACGGTAATTGAAACGAACAACATTGCAGTAGTGTGGTTAGGGATATAACCTAACCTATGTCGTTTTAAATTGTTCGTTTTGATTTAACTCAATCAAAATTATTGCTTTTGGATATCAGCAAGTTGTTTTGAAAAACCTTTCTGAGGTTAAACCCAAATTTTCCAAAATACATACATAATTTAAATCGAAATACACTCAGTGCCACTTGAGAGGCAGTTTTTTGTTTTAATTTTTTCAAATCCTTTGCTGATCTGGGAAAAACCAATTGCACAAGAAATGAAGGATATATTATGTTCGACAGTTCTTTCGGAACACACTCGTGGGAACAAAATAGATTCAAACAGCAAAAACAAAAAGGATGAAGGGAGAAAGGGTGCGGTAAGTACCGAAAGTGAGACGGTGGCCGACACAATACCCGGTGGGGCCAAACGACCAATACAGGAGGCTCTAGAAGCCGGAACCTCAGACGAGGAGATCTCGAAAGAGGAGGAAGAGAGAGGCTTCTGGCCGAACCCTCGGACGAGAAACCCCGCAAAGAAAGGGCGAAGGAAAGGAAGGTGTCCCCAGGTCTACTAAGAAAAAGGGAATACTTAAAGGCCAAACATCATATATGGCATCTTCGTCGCGAAGGAGAAGAGCTCCCTCACAGAGAAAGAACGAGCCTTACTAGAATGGGCCAGAGACACCATTGCGAAAGACGCTCTTACGAGGCCTGAGCCGACAAGACCGCCAGCCGCTAAAATGTTGTCTAAGAGAGGTGGCCCCAAAGAGAAAGCCGACGGCGCGAAACGGTCAAGGAATGATGACGCTAAGACAAACCCTAAGGCCCAACGCAACCACCCAGCGAAGGGGGAGACTAGGATGAAGCAGTGGGTGGCCGACGATAAGCCGGCCCGAGTCGACTCCGACGGAAACCCGCCACTGAAGGGCGCAAAGATGAGCTGGCCGCTAAGAGATTGAGGTCGCCAGAGGACGCCCCCAATGCTCCGAAGAAGGCTAAGCGAAATGAGCCGAACACGGGGAGCCCCAAAAGAACACCCGCGTGGGGAACCGGACCAACCGGGAAGTACAGCGAGGTAACCAAGAACCCGCTGCAGCTAGCAAAGATCTGGTTTGTGATCAATATCTTTTGAATTATTGTCTATCTTTAAAAAGCAAACTTTGATTTCGCTCATAAACCACTGGTAGTCTGACAATAAAGAAATTCTAAGCAATTGTCAGCTTCTATAAACAACGACATCTGACAATTTCTAATGAGTCTGACAATGTCATAATTGTTTGACAATGTCATAATTGTTTGACAATGATAAAAAATCGCGTGTTCAAAGTTCAGACGATGGTCAGCCACCTAACAATTTCATTGTGAGATGGAGGGCTTACAATGGGCTTTCAATGACTTTCTGACAAAATTGTAAGTAAAGACGGTTGTAAAACATTTTGGGATATAATTTTTACCGACATATCTGACAATATTGTAAGATCTGACAATCGTGTGTACACTTAGCTTAAAGAAAACAATTCATGATCAGTGCTGCCAGATTGTGAAAAATTTCCCTTTTTGAGGGAATTTTTGTTCTCGAAATGAGCTAAAAGGGAAAAAGGGAAACTTTCTGTTTTCCAAAACAAACAAAAGGGAATTTTTGTTCTTTAAAACTTTTAAGTTCGGCTGTTAAACCCCTTAAGCGAATATGCATTTGAAGTGCCTGGAAAAAATATAATTTCAGAGCATTTTTTCATTGACAAGCGTAGATTGCAGCCACAAAATGGATTTATTTGAATTTTTAGAAAACGAAGTTCTACATCAGTCTCTATGTGAAAAGTAGTTAGAACAATTTTATCATGAAAGGTGTTGAAATAGTCATAGTGTAATACTGATTTGGATCCAATGATAGGTGAGCTAAGGGCCTTTATAGCTGCTTGAGTGTTCGGTAATATATAGATGTGAACGGCTTTGATGCTAATTTTTTTGATATGCCCAGTGTTGTCACTTCTACCACAATGTGGTAGATCTACCACAATTTCTTAATATTTTTTCAATCTACCACAACTACCACTACACCCAAAAATTCTACCACGTTTTGTTATTCCAATGTTAAATATTTTATAGTTCCCTATGCTTTCATATCGATAAGAAAATGAAAGCGAGGCGCACTTTTGATGGATATTTTTATCATTCGTGTCGTCATTAACATCTTCAGTCTACAGTTTCACATCCCAGCAAAACAGGCAATTTCCATTTCGTTCACTAATAAGATTTTGTTCCTTAGTGAGTTCGATTAAGAATTTCGAGGGATAGATTGACATTTGACGCCCTGGACATTGACGCCCTATGTTCGTGTCTCCAATTAGTTTTCACGCGCGGTTTTGTATCCTTTCCAGTAGGTGCAATCGTGCAATGAGAAGCGTACTCAAGTTTGGGGCGAATGAACGCCTTATAACTATATTGTAGCTAGATCAAAAGGGGTAAAATATTTCTTGCACCGTTTGAGGCAACCTAGACATTTCGCAGCGTTCTTGAAGACTTCGTGTATATGGTCGTTTTAACGACGTGTTTCATGGCCCATTGAATAAGAAACGCATCGATGCCATAAGCACGCATTTGCGACAAAAGAGCTTGGTGCCAAACTCTGTCAAATGCCTTTGAAATATCGAGCGCAACAATTTTCGATTCACCGAAGTGATAGAGAGATTGGTTCCACTTCTCGGTGAGATGTCATCAAATCACCAGTGGACCTGTTGCCACGAAAACCGTACTGTCGGTCATTGAGGAGTTTCCGTGATTCAAGATATTTCATAAGCTGAGGATTTGTAAGCGTTTCTATGACTTTAGATAAGAACGGACGTAAGTGCTATATTGTGGAGTTTTGCCTGTAATACACTAAGGTTGTTTCCCATAGTTATTGAGACTGTTTTTTTGTTTCGTTAATTTTTTGTATTCCTTTCGTAAAATATGTGTGAGAAAATCTGAGGTACTTTTTGAGCCAGGCGAGGGGAAAAAGGGATTTTTTTGGCACTTGCGTGGGAATTCTTATGACAAAACACTGGCAGCACTGTTCGTGATTTCTTCTTTATGACATATGTGTTCTTTTTTGTATATTCTGTGAATTTGACTGACTATTTTGAACTAAATTTAACTAAAATGTTTAGTAGCGTGATTTGAACTAAATTGATCGATCACTCAAAGGAACTAAATTGCCCAACTCTACATCACAGTAGACTATAGGCACCACTTTCATACACGCTCGTCATTAATGTTTTACAAGAAGTACCACAATTAGTTACCCTCTATTGATCTAAGCCGTTCGTTCAAAGCAATTTCAATTTGAACACATTTTTCTTCTCACTCAACGAACATTATAAGTATAACTTACCCCCAAAAAAAAAGAAGAAAAACAATGCCCCCACACATTTACTCTAGCCCTATCTATAGCAACAATTGCCATGTACAATGAAACATCACCCCTTACTTCACAACTTTCGTCGGAGAGAGCTTCATTGAAAAAATAAATTACGACAAAACGCCGGCCATGAATTTAGTAATAACAATATTACCAATTTTCCTATATAGCCCATTATTCACCTGGAATTTGTGTGGCCTCCGCCCAATCGTCTGACTCATAGCACATTTTTAAACATGAAAGCGTTTTTTTTTTATCAGAATATGAGATACACTTCACGCGCAATCACGTTGGCATAATCACCGTGATGGGGTAGTAAAGAGTAGTAAAGAGTAGAAGTGGCTCCGTTTCTTATCTGCATTTTTATTTTCAAGGCTTGCTTATATAATTATGTATTCGCGGACACGAAATTAAAATCATATAATATTTTGTATACTTGCAACAGATTGAATCAAAAAATATACACGCAATGGGATGGGTTTGTTGTCATTGGTCATTCTTTAGCAACGCATTCCGCAGCTCATGCATTTAATACTTTGTATGCCAAGTAATTATTTTTTAAGGGTACGACGAGTACCCGACCCACCCACTTTGTGTCATAATTTAATCTGATTTCGCTTTCCAAACTCCCCGTGAGCTTCTAATTTAATCCATTTCATTTCCATATGGCTCCAGATGTGTAAGTATGGCAACGACGACTGTCAACTTGACATGATTACAATTTACAATACCTAGCCACCCTCTTATCGTTTAGCATGCTCACGTTTATTGTATAATTCCGACTTTAGATAGGGGGCACTGAGGAGAGGAGAGTGCTCCTGTGCCACTGACTACAGCTTAGTTATAATTTGATGTAATTCAACGAGCAAGTGAGAAAGATGATGATGACACTCTTCCTGGAACGAACGCAGCTTTATCAGGCTAAAAATAGTTTGTGGTTGCAAATTTGATTTTAGTGTGTCTGGTCTGGAATGATAAATCAAATAAATGATACTCGTATGTGTGGCATTAGTTTTCGTTTGATTTGCTTACATTTAATGTATTAATTGAATCAGTGGAAGTGAGAAATTATATTAATTATGTTTTATGTACAATAATTGTACACGTGGCTAATTTGGGTCTGAAATATGTTCATTGGATGGTATGGCATAGCAACAGCTTGCTTTGCAACCACTAGTTGTAAATTGTCAGTTGTCAATGTCAATAAATATTATAAAATACTTTACTCTTTGCCATATGACTGGATTACAGGCAAATGTAAATCGTTGCTTTTTATTCTTAACTTGGCATATTTATCGCATAGCAACTGGTTCTCTGTTGTAATAAAAAAAAAGTTATAAAAAGGTAAAGGGACTATAATTGTTGATAGCCTTGAATATAAGTCTATAAACATCCGCAGTTACCTAAAAAAATAGTTGCAGTAAAATTGCAGTAAAAGAGCTCATTTGCCCCGTACTTCAGGTTGCTACTGCTTAGTGCAACTGCGAAAAAAGATTCCACAAAAATATAAGGCCAATCAAGGTCATTGGTTGCAATAATGAAGCTGCTCTATAGTAAGAAATATTATTAACAAGCATGGGATAAAGATAATCTTACTCTTGATGATTCTTTAAAGCCGAATGCGTTCATGCAATATTCAGTTAAGAAGGAGCTCCATGTGCGGTGTTCAATTAGTGTCAATAATTTTGTCAAACAGTTTTCGAGTGTCTAAAGGCCGAAGATCAATGTTCCTCGCAAATTGGGCAACCCCTGACAATTCTTGTTGGGGAATTACGAATTTCAATGAATCATTGTTTTTAGAACACACCCGCTACCGATAAACAAAAAAAACCGACCAAGTGCGAGTATCAATCGCGTACTGAAGGTTCCGTATACTTGGCCACCATGCCCTCATACTTTGCATCAGGTACGGAACGGACGGTACGGTTGTAGTAAACTATAGGAATTTAAACGTAAGAGAACACGCCTTAAGGCCCTAATTATAGCTATAATTGAAATGCATCATTGAAAATCTTGTTTTCCGATTTTAAGACGATTAATCAAGCAATATTGGCTTTAGTTGGTATCAAAATAAAGGTAATCAATTGTGGAATTTTTTTACGAAAGAAATTACTTAATTCTGACTAAAACTATTCTTTAAATTAAATTTCATTATTTCACTGATCGAAATCGATTTCAATGAACAGCTGATTCTCGTTTCTCCAATTTGGAACCCAATCGTGTCACTGATGTGTTCGATTCTCTTCCTATTCTCAGCTGTCAGTTTTGCTTTCAATGATCAACTCTAACCTCAAAACCTGGACTCGTTTGTTGAAAAGTCACTGACAGGTTCTTTTACTGACAGGCATTTTTCAATGATTGCTATAACCGACTTGACAAAAAAATTAAGCCACCATTCCACAGATTTTTTCCAATGATGCATTTCAATGACACATAGCTATAACTAGGGCCTAAGAATGAGTCTATAGTCTAATATAGATGTATGAGTATGAGTAGAGTTAGAGTATGTCTATGGATTGGAATTGGAATCAATTTGGAAATTCACACTTATTTGAAGTGACATCTATTGTTAAAATTGGCGCAACAATTTGAATTTCAACCGTTTTAGTTGCCAAATTCACTAACGCCCAATAGGGGTCTCTAGCAGTCTATGGAGAAATCAAAGAAGGTGTCGCATTTGCTGCGCTTCCCAATGACATCTACAAACTGTAAACGCAACAATTTGAATTTCAACCGTTTTAAGTGAAACCAACTTCCAATTCCAATTATTTGGAAACTATTAAGGGAACAAGAACACGCATTATGAATGAGAATGGAGAATGGAGTGTATTTTATATGGCAATTTTGTAGATATCTTGTAAAATATTAACTTTTAGGCAAACAAACAATAAGTACGAATATGATCTACAAAATAGGAATATATGCATGCGTGTTTTTTGTTTGTAAATCAATAAATAAACACTTTTTTGTGCAAATAAAAATATTTTTTTCGCCAAATTAATAATTACTCCAAAACCAACTGATATATTGTTACCATTGGTATTTGTCGTTTTACTATAGAGTTTAACGGAGGTTGTGTGCAAATTTCAGTCTTCTACGTCAATTAGTTCTTGAGATAGACCTAGGTACAAAATTGGATTAGTAGGTTCGGACAGACACCCAAACATGGTAGGGAAAACAATAAGGTTCCGTTTTGTCCATATGGAAACGGAACCTTAAAAACGATGGTTTTAAGTTAGTCTTTTTTTGTAAAAAAAAGTTTACAGATTAAAATATGTAATTAGAAAAACAAGGTCTTGTAGCCAACATTCTCCAAAATATATGGCCCTTATTGTGATTGTCGATCAGCGATCGTCACGACAATTGTCGATTGCGTCGATTGATTTTAGCTACATATTCGTACGCACAAAATTTGTTCACTTCCAAGAGAAAGCATCCACCAGACATTTGTAATCGACTCCAAGCGACTGTCAAATCGAAAATATCAATCGCAATCGACAATCATAGTTGTCGATCGATTGACAGTTGTCACTCCACGGTCAACTATCGACACTCACAAAGGGTGTCCCTTAATTAACGTACATTTTTAGTTTTGCGCCATTTAATAGTACAGTGATGACAACGGCAAAATAGATAACAATGTGACAGTTGACAGTTCAGGGTTATTAAAAATGGAGCGCTATATGAAAGAACAATGCATTTTCATTGTTGAGCAATATTTTAAAAATAATGAAGGTTTGTCAGCAATTATCATTTTCATCTTGATGGCTTCGTTAATCGTCAAAATTGTCGCATTTGGGGTTCAGAAAACCCACGAGTTTAACTGTTGAGAAACAAATGCAAATTTACAAATCAAACTTACATTTTGCGTGAATTATGGGACACCCTTTACAAGCTAATGTTTTCTTCATTGTACTTGTATTGAATTTTTTTCCACATGAAAGTGATAATATTGTTATAACAGTTTCTGGTCAGATCTGATTTCTTAGAAGGCGTCATCAAAATTGGTGTTGATTTGTTTTTTTTTATGATTTATGTCATCTGAGAAGACCGCTAAATTCGATTATAAAATAGAATACTCGTAGACAGGTAATCCCAAAGGTGTAAAATAGATCGCATTTTATTGTTTTTCATTGTAGGTTGAAAACTGGTTTGATTTTTGTATACAATTAAATTTTTTTTTATTCCCAACTTTATCCGCTGTCTTTTGCTTAAAATCACACAACCATTTTGATTGCTTACTCATTATACGGGCAAATTTTGCAAGTGACGTCAATGAATTGAGTGGAAATGCATTATTTAAATAATTGTTTGGACATTATGCTAATTTTATGGTTATGGCACTCGAATTGAAGATGAATTCGGATGTAAATAGTGTTGATTTTGAAGGCTCACTATGTTTACTTAAACGTGATGTAGAATTGATTCCTGTATGAGATTTTGTATCTGAAGTTCTAGATATGGCGATTGCAATGCATCAGCACCGCATCTATTCATCGTACCGAAAGAAAACCTGAATGTACGTAATGGAAATCCTTTTGTTGATCAATTACAGTATAGAAATGTATATAGTGAGGAACTTAATTACATTAACTGATGTTTTTATTATCTTTCGTATGTTGGAATTGAAGTATAGGTATCGCACAGGAATTTGTATTCTGTTTGCGAGCAATGAGAGGCAGTTTATCTGCACTAAATCACGTTTTATGAATGAACTTTTGTTTTTCTTGTTTTATGATCTGAAATAGAATTGAGGAAATGCAGTTGCAATCATTGGAGTTTTGCTCAAAATTAATGGCCCCTAAAAAGTAATAAATATGTATTTAAGCAGTAGACACAATTAAAACATAGTCGAGTGGATGTAATTGAACATGTGCATTAGAAAAAATAAATATTTTGTTGGCTCTATAGTCTATACGATATGTTTGCATGCAAAAAGCAAGTGACATTGATGTACCTAATCAGATCATATCAAGAGCGTGTTAAATACAATGCATGGTTTTCGTTAAACGTGTGGAACTGACACAAACGAGTGGTTGTGCCATAATTGGATATTTTGGTCATCAGAGACGCCGCTACTGATGTACACTGTACAGGGTGCATTTTATGAATCGGAATATGTTTTTATTTGCTCCTAAAAGAGCAAGTATTATTCTTCGGAAAAATATAGGATCCGAAGAGTTTACTTTCTATATATTTTTGGACTTTTCCAGTGTAACACTGGAAGTTTAAACTACACAATTAAATTCAACAATTAATTATATTTGACATTTCGTTTAAACCTTGAACAGCGTTCGTTCTGTAGTTTAAGTTAAACGACAGTATTCTGCCGTCAGATCACTTGACACAGTGACATTTCAATTTCAAAGCTGCCGATTGTCAAAACGAGTTGAACTTCAAATTTAAACTCAAGTTCATGTTCAGTTAAACTTTAGTTTGAACTTCCACCGTGAAACCGCAAGTTAATATTCTAAAATAATAGTTTATCCATTTCATGGTTCAGAAAATAGCTGTGTAATTTGACAGCTGTCAAGCTTGAATGTCATCCAACTTGTGATTTGTTCAGTTTTAGGTTTGTAAACAACTGTTTAAGTCTTTTTAACAAAAATGGTGATTTCGATCTGAGCGATATGTCATAATCTTACCTACTTACTAACTAGAGTTCGATGTGAGCCGGGACCTCAACTAACAAGCTTTTCCAATAAGCCCGGTTGTTAGCTAACTGCATCCAGTTGCCGACCCCAGTCGGTTGAGGCCGCCTTCTATTTGCGCGCGCCACTTAATGCAAGGTATTCCTCTACTGCGTTGTCCCTCCGCGTTAGACTTGAAGACTATATAGGCCGGAGCATTTGTTTCCATCCGCACTACATGTCCTAGCCATCTCAGACGACTGATGCGAAATTGTTTGATCAGGTCTATGTTGCTGCACAACTTGTATACTTTGTCGTTGAATCTCCTCCTCCAAAGACCATCAAACGCAAACAGGACCGTTGGACAAATGAGTCCCAGCTTCAGCGGCATAAAGTAGGACTGGGAGAAGGTCTTATACCAGAATCCGCTTGGTTGTTCGGGATAGGGCTCTACTACTCATTTGCTTTCTAAGCCCAACGAAACAGCGGTTGGCAAGAGTTATTGTTCGTTTAATTTCTTCTAAGATATTACTGTCAGAATTTATAGCAGAACCGAGGTAGACAAAGTACCTAAACTACTTCAAAGTTATAGCTGGTTGATTGTTACTTTTTTTTCGTTTCTTCGACGTTGGGTGTTCCCCCTTGCTGAAAGCATATATGTACTTGGTTTTGAGCTTGTTTATACGGCTAGACATATTTTAGCCGCTTCAGTTTTTATACTAGCAAACGTACCAGAGACAGCTCGCTGTGTTCTACCAGTTATGCAAGTAATTTTGAAATATCTTGCCTTGTGTGTTGACCTGTAAGTTTCGGACAATTATTTCGTGACGTGGGCTTGCTTGCATAGATCTTTGACTTCAAAAAACCCCAAAGAAAAAAATCTTATGGTGTTAAATGGCAAAATTTGGATGGCCAATTCTGATCAGAAAAACGACCGATTACACGATTAGGAAATGACTCATGCAGTAATTGAATTATTTCTCTAGCTGTATGGCATGTGGCACCGTACTGTTGAAACCACATGTTGGTCACATCCATATCTTGTAATTTAGGCACTAAAAACTGGGTTGTCACGATAACCAACACCATTAATTGTTACTGCCTGACCAGCTGCATTTTTGAAGAAGAATGGTTCGATAATGCCTCCAGCCGAAAATCCGCACCAAAAAGTCACGCGTTGTGGGCGCCTTTGTTTCTCAACAATTACTCGTGGGTTTTCTGAACCCCAAATGCGACAATTTTGACGATTAACGAAGCCACCAAGATGAAAATGAGCTTCATAACTGAAGATGATTTTGTTCGAAAAATCAGCATCCACTTGTTGTTGTATGGTCAACAATGAAAATGGGTTGTTCTTTCGTGTAGCGCTTCATTTTTACTAACCCCAAACTGTCAGCTGTCACATTGTTATCTTTTTATCGTGGGTACTATTAAATGGAGCAAAATTCAAATTGTGCGTATATTATGGGCCACCCTTTACATTTTACAAGGACCCAGAAGCGAGTAGGAACTCCTTAATGCATTTTTTCTTTGCCATGCTTAGATTGACGATTCTTAATTCTTTAAAAACAATTTGATGGTCTTACTTTACAAATAGACCGAATTTGGCAATTTTTTAGTTTTATCTACTACTGCGATAACAAAAAAAAAACAATAAATGACGGAAAACCGATTGAGAGAAATGATGATACTCGGAAGTCGCCATATATCGCATGACACCGTAAATTACTTGCACAAAGAAAAGGCCTCTACCCGCATACACTAGGCGCCTATAGTTTCTAGGTCACCTATTTAAAAGCTACTACCACCTCCTAGTCACTGTATGTAGCGTAATACACTTTAATTACTCACAAGTCGCAATGAATTCCTGGCTGCATGTTCATGTTGTGGGCACTGTGCTCAATGGGGTAGTAAATTGAAGAAATTACTTGATTTCATGGGTACTATTTTAATGACAACTAAAAAACTGTAATGCGTTTTGTTCTACATATTTGACAGATTCGTAGAATAGATTATGTAGAATGGTCTAGTCTAGAACTTCCGGGCTTACAATATTAATGCGGTTTCAGCAATTGAGTATCTTTTTATGTTGAGAATGATAAACTCTAATGTTTGTCCGACATTTACTAGACTAAATGAATAGAGGTTTCTTTACTGCAATACCTACGTGAACCTGACACTAAACTAACTACTGATGCGCATAATTGCCTCACTAAAATTCATCAGCGTGTAGCGTCACAACAGGAATTGAAATATGCACAGGAATAAATTAGGCATTCGAACACACGTGGAAAATGAATTAATATTTCAGTATATGTGCCTAATTAAGTTGAACTCAAATTGACTGTGAATTGTCATTAGGAATGCTTAAATGATTTACTACGAAACTATGTACATAGTTGCTAACGTTACCTTGTACAAAATCTATTAAACTCATTATGACATGTTGATGTTGAAGTATTGTAAACTGGTGCAATATTCGTAGAAATATTTAACAAAATTTATAGAACTTCCCTCACTAGTTGTGACAATGACA
Source organism: Cheilosia soror (assembly GCA_949372485.1). NCBI lineage: Eukaryota > Metazoa > Arthropoda > Insecta > Diptera > Syrphidae > Cheilosia > Cheilosia soror. Next base: position 30,001,546 of record OX443561.1, on the reverse strand, counting down.
TAAGACCTACTTTATGCATATTTGACTTTAAAGTCACTGAAATGCATTCATATCCTTGTCAAACTTGACAAACGGAAAATGTAAAAACATCATCAATACGATTACGTCTTGCATTATCGAAACAAAGGTAACAACCTAAAATTAAAAGCGTTTTCACATATTTAATTGTAAAATATTAATATTTGATAAGGCTTGCTGTTAAATTATTTATATGTCAGAATTTGTTAATTATATCAGTATTTCGGATTTCCCTATTCCAAATCCGTGATTTTTAACGCGCAGTTTTAGAAACAAACATACCTATTAAACAAAGACAATTGAACGATTGTTTTTGTCTTGCGTGAAAATTTACAACAATCGGATTAATGAATCCATTAAATTACTTATTATTAAATTATTCGTTATTGCTGAGTAAGTGGATTCGTTACTTTGATGTAATTATTCGTTGTTTGACTTTTTGTCCTGATTTAGAATACCAAAAATTTGCAAACAAAAACCCATTTGTGTTTGGCGTGTTTATTTTTTCGCACGAATGAAAGCAAAATAAGAAATTAAATGCCGCATGCAAAAGACTGAATTTGATTATAGCTTTCGAATGATAAATATTCATATCTTCGAAGGCGAATGAATACAATGTGTTAAACCACAGAGGTGAGTCCACTAGTTTGTATTAAAAATCTCAATATTGTTTTTTTTAGTTATTTTTTTTTAACAAAACGGTAAAACTGCGAAGTCGATTCTAATTTTTTTTTAATGCGAAAAGAAGTTGTAATGCAGTGGGTTTTATGCCCAAAACACATGTGCAGAAACTCTGAACGCTTTACTGCAAGCAGTACTGTAGATGAAACAGATGTGCAGAATTCAATTTGCTTCGGTTGCTGTCAATGCGGGGAAAAACGCGAGAGTGCAACACAGACGACAAATAATTCCTGTCTCTCTTTTCCGCGTATGCATCAGTAGCTGAATTTAAAAATTTAATGCTGCCAAGTCTATTTAATTTAATTTACTGCGTTGCTATGCAGTGGATTTAGAAATAGAGACATGTTGGAGTGGTACGGTGGGTGCAGAATTTACATTTGTATTACCATATAAGAACATGTGTATTCTAATCTTGCTGCACAATGCATTCTGCGCGTGTGTTTTTGGCATTAATGCCAAGTTTTACTTAAGTGTGCATTTAAGTATAGTTTGAGTTTGGGTAGAGACGATCAGATAAGTGTCATTCATATAGGTATATTTTTGCGTTTCAGAGTCATTTCAAAATATTCACATCAAATGGTACATAAACTTGGCAGCACTTAAAAGAAATGTCTTCTACAGCATAATTTGAAAATTTATTTGAATATAAAAAACGGATTGGGATCGAGAAAGGACGCCTAACTTTAGTGAAAACGACGTAAAACTACACCACTAAACAATTCGTCATTATTCACAGTCACTTCCAAAATCTAAATCATAATCTGAATCCATATTTATAAATTGTTATCATACAATTTGAGAATTCAATCAACAAACACAAAATAGATATGTACAGTGTACAGTACACATATTTTATTTTCCACAAAATTCAATATAAGGCGTATTTTTTTGAGAATCTATAGCTAGCTCACTTTTACTTTTACATGCAAAACTTGTATACTCACTTTTGGTTTTACATGCAAATTTGTTATACTCACTTTTGGTTTTGTTATACTCACTTCCCAAACAAACATCTGAGAGTATGACTGTCCTGAAAAAGCTTCTCAATTCAGCCGTTCGGACTCGGCATAAAATTGTAGGTCCCTTCCATTCGTCGCAAAAATAGAAACTCACACAAGCGAATGGTTGCGAGAAGCTGGGCATAGGGCGCTGTCCATCTACCTCTTGCGCCACCTATTTATTTATTTATTTGACTACAAACTTGGTTTGTGTACTTTCTATGAGAAATAAAGACTACTAATTTCTCCGATTTTGAAAATTCAACCCTTAAAGGGGTAAAAAGGGGTAAAAGAGGGGGTCAAAGTTTGTATGGGCAAATTTTTATTTTTCATCCGATTGACTACAAACTCGGTTTGTGTTCTCTATTATAAGAAATAATGATAACAAATTTTTCCAATTTTGGAAATTTTGCTTGGGTCCCGCGTTATTGGCGATGCCCTTTTTAAGGGGGCCCCTTTTCTTTGCATCCCAACCTCTGTCGCCATTGAATATGCTTATCGCTTCATCTAACTCTAATTGAAATTCTAAGGGCTACGCGAGCAAAGCCGCGGGCAAAAGCTAGTATTTGGTAGGTCACAAAAATTGACAATTTATATCATACCATATAAAAAATGCCAATGTTAGTATAGACAACTTAACTTTGCGTTGGTTTCAACATTAGCGCTAGCTCCCGCGGAATAAATTGGAAACTAGCTCTTTTTTGAAATAACATCTACTGTAAACAATGACGCAATTTGAATTTCAACCGTTTTACTGGGTAAATTCACTCAGTCCTGATAGGTGTCTCTAGCATTTATTATATTTGTCATTTTCTGGGCAGAGATTTAATTCAACTGCTATTTTACCAGCCGTCCATATACATTATACAGTATGTCACAATGGACACAAGATACCTTCTATTGTCGTGTAAAGTGAACATACAAATTGGTTAATGAGCTGTCATACTTCACGGGTTTTTTAATAGGCAAACTCACCGGTAATGGCGTGAGACCTATCCATAAGAAATCCTACAGACTCCATTATATACAATATAGTATCCAGAAAAATGCAGTCTATGCGCTGGCTGCATCAAAGACTTCGTCAAGTAATATAAAATGATAACTGAACGACAACAATCGGGAAGAAATGTGGTTTCCACAAGATGGCGCTACATTCCATATGGCGACCGCAATATCATAGACTTAATAAAATAGTAATTTGGCAGAGGGTGATGTGGGAGAAATGGACCAGTCGATTTGTATCCAATGGCACACTATTTATGTCTTACTTGTTTCTACGAAATTTTTTTTCATTTCTCACCCCCAAATCTTAACCATGAATAAATGAGTTATAAAGATCAAAACATTTCGGTTTACAATTTTTTACGTTCTGCTTTCATGTACGTACCACGAGACAAAGAATGCACAAACATAATAACGCTGCCATATATTAACGATTCCGTCAAAAGTGCCTTTTCTTGCACTGCTCAGATGTACATACGTCACTCACAATGCACAATACTCGCTGAAATGACGTCTACGAAATGTTGCTACAAAGCAAATCCATCTGTTGACAGGTGAGATGAATATGTGTGATCAAAGCTCCTTTCTGTCGGAAGAAGATGAAAACGATCGTATTGCTGAATTATACCGGACTTCCTACAAAACAGTCGGCATTAATGGAGTTCTTCTCTTTTAGAATAAAACAAATTTAATTTTACTATATTTTTAGACCGCGCAAAGGGCCAACGTCAACGCGTTTGTATATGTAACTACAATTAGCTTGTTATTGTAATTCAACGACAGTAAACTTGTATTTTCTATGCCTCTGCCTCTGACTCTGTAAGTAAATAATGTAAACCACTGCGCGATATCTTAGATGGTCAGCGAACCAGTAAAATCTAACACACTACACTAATAATTTATTAAGTGAAAGTGTGCCCAAATAGAAAATCCGAAAAGCGGCAAATGCACACGCACATCCAAGTAAATCATTTCATTTCGTCTGCCGTTTGGAAAGTTTGCATTTTGTTTCCCTATACAATAATTACCTGAGGCATATGAACGTTGTACATATTATAAACGTGTCCAATGGAAGAACGTTTAAACGTAATTCCCTTCAAATCGAAGGGCGAAGCATGCGATATTCAATAAACTGAATCGATAAATTTGTACTCCTTATATTGGGAAAATACATGCAAGTGTCATCTGTCAGAAGAGTCAATGCTAAACTGATTTGAGTGTCATTGTTCTATGGGGAAAAGCTTTTTGTTGGAAAACTTCCTGAGGGTACTTGAGAAAAATGCATACATCTACTGAAATAAAAAATGAGGCATAAAAGGCTGACTGATGCAGAAACTATATATGAATTGAATAGAAAAAAAAGAATCTTTTTAAAATGTTCATTTGTGGCTCTCCCCTGAAGCTTGAATAGAAAATGTGTAGGCCTTGCGCCACGTGGGTGCTTGGCCGATGTTCTGCTGTACACTGAAAATAAAATACCAGGTAATATTGACAAAATTCTTTTGCCAAATTTTAACAAAAGTAGTTTTGTTGTACTGAAAAAAAATTGTTGTAATGATAAATAAAACTTATCAATACAACTTAAGTTTTATCAATTTGAACGATATTTTGTCAATCGGATAGAACATTTACTAAAAAACTACTTTGTCAGATTAACAAAACACAATTTTCAGTTTAATAAATCGATAGTTTATCAATTGAACATATTTATTGTTGAATTAACAAAGTTTTTGTTATATCCATAAAAACAGAACCAAAAATCACTTTTGTAAATGTTTGTAAAATTGACAAAACTTATGCCAATTGTTTGTTAGCCAAACAACATACAGATTATCAATAATACAAACATTTTGTTGAAATAAAAAAAAAATGGTTGTAGATATGAAATAAAATTTGTAGAACTGATAAAAGACGTGATGGTTGAATCGATAAAAATACATTTTAAACGTAGTAATCCTTTGCGTTGTAATAGCATTGCATTTATTGATCGCGCATTTATATTTCACATGCGAAAGTAGCAAATACGTAAGCAGAATGTCTGTTTGTGCGCAAAATATAATCAGTGAAAAGTGATAAAAGAAAACGTTGCAAGCAAATGGATGAGGACATCATTTTTTTTTTTGATATTTTGTACTGAATTTTGAAGTAAAATGAATTGAATTTAATTTGTTTAATTACTTTTTTTAATAAAATTAATTATATACTAAATTTATTTTCTTTGTGTATCATTTATTAATAGGTAGGTACCTACTTTATTTTACAGGGGTATTTTAGACATACTTTGGATATAATTTCTTTATTTAGATAAATACTTACTTCATACCTTCAAAATTAAGTTAAGCAGTTGTCCGCAAGTGAGTATTAATCATATCGACAAATAGTTTATTTTCAACGGAATAAAAGAATTGACATTTTATTTCTATTCACTCAACAATTCTGTTGTTGAATCAACGAATTAAAATGCTGGAGCCGACGAAATGTTACTATGTAACCAACAATATGTTTATAGATTTAACAAAAAACAACGGTAGTGGTTAAAAAATATTTCTGTACAATCAAAAATATATGCTGTTGATTTAACAAAATACGATAGCTGAATTGACAAACTAATTCGATATTATTAACAATTTTTTTGTTAATTTGACAAAAATTTCTTTGTATATCAAGAGCATTTTGGTTAAATTAACAAAATATTTTTATACGCACAAACAATCAATTTTTGTTACCATAACAATTTTTTTGTCATTACAACAAATGTTTTGAGACAAAATAAAACTTATCAACATTTTGTTAATCTGATAGAAAGATTTTGTTGGACGTATATTGACAAAAAATTTGTTGAATTAAGCCTCATTTTTATCAAATATACCTAGATTTTATTTTCAGTGATAATGCTGGTGCTGGTGCTGGTGTACTACTGCAGTGCCATTGACATTGACATTGGAGCTTGCCCATTGATTTTTTTTTTTTGTTTGCCTCTTTCCCACTCTAACAGTAAATTTAGTTTTTTTTTTTCGTTTCTTTTCACTTTTTGTTTCGCTTGTGGCATTGTAATGAATGAAGAAAGCTGAAGGGTTCTTTGCCTTTTGGTCATGTCATACAAATTAGATGGATATGTCAGTTTATTTACACTCCGAAATTAATAATGATAATGAATATTAATCAATGACAGTCAAATGAATTAATTTCACAAAACGACAAAGTGAGAGTTTAACGGTAATATGCGTCATACATTTTGAAAACATGTACCTGTAAGTAGAATCACAGTTCAAGCTCACCCTAAGGGCAAAAATTAAAAGAAGCGGAGCAACGGCATTTATGTGTTAAATGTCACCTTGTTCGCTATACAGCACTGAAGTTTAATGAGTTGCGCGCTGAAACTTTACCAGTTTAGCAAAAAACAAACGCTTAAGTTGGTAGGTTTTTAGGTAAGTTTACATTTGCATGGTATTTACATTAATTAATGACTTTGACAATGAGTTTTTGGCGATGTGCTGCTTTAATTACATATTTAGGTGGGCTCTGTTCTTCTTTAGTTTTTTGAATGATTTTTTGTCACGCGTAGGTTACATAGTGTAAATTGTCACCACGAGTTCTACATAAAAATTCGTAAGAAACTAATTAATTAATTGATGTTACTATGAAGTTTGAAGGGGACAGAATAAAAAGCGTTGCATTAGGCAAGTGGCAATGACTTAGTAAGGAATTTGTTTGAATATTTATTGAAGGTAGGTTTAATTTGGGTCAACACTAATTTGGCGGACATTTTAACAAGGGCTTACAGATAATCACAATTTAATTGGGTGAAAGTACTAAAACATGAACCATATTACAACTAATATCTTCTACACACGAACAGAACTAAAGAGTTGTCAGATTACAAAGCGTGCAGAGTACAACAGGCGCCGTGTAAATTTTTGACAGCTTTTCTGACTAATCACACCATTGGATTGGTCCGATTTCGAGCGTTTTTTGCCCGTTTAAACAAAACTCACCACAACAAGTCAACATTACATTGATAAAGCTTTTGCAAAATGATGCCACATCAATGCACTGCACATTTATTTGACGTTTCTGACATTACTCTTAGTTTGATACTGATGTTAGCTTTGTAATGGACGACAATAAAAATTGTATAGAAATTAACCTCAAATTTGTATTCTTAAAATATATATCTGCAAATGAATGTCTGTAAGAACTTAGTTGCACCCAATGTTTATTAATTTTGGTACGGTATGGTTTTACGATGTTTTCAACTTCTTAAAAAATCGTAAACTTAATTTAATCACTTTTCCCTTGTTAAAAGAACAGAGGTCGCGTATAATTATTTAAACGTGCCATTAATTTGACGTGCAAATGACAACTTACACTTGTCATACGGAAAACAAAGACAAAATAATAACCACGTAAAACATGCACATAACTGTATTAAAAGTATTTATGTAGCGATTCGGGGGTCAAGAGCATGTATGTAAATAAATTGGACATTTGTAGGAGCATGTCATACATTGCCTCTCCAAATTGCTGTTAACGTTTGTGTAACATTTGTCACTTGTTGAAATGCCAGATTTGAGGCGTGGGGGTTAATCTTTATAGGGTTAGACTACAACCTGAGCAGTTTAAGTGATCTGCGATTCGATTTGCCAATTGCAAAATATTTTAATAGTTCAACTGTTTGCTTGAACAAGCGGGACAAATTTTAGTGCTTAATAGCATTTTTAGCAACGTAATTATATGAGATATAGGTCTACTAAATGACCAACTGATGCTCATGAGTTATGACAATTGCCATCGAAAAATGGTCGTATTTTTGAATGATGAAAGGTTATTTTTTTTTGTTTTTCCCTGGTTCATAGGTGGCTTGAATGATCATGCGACAAACCACATAGAACTAGACCGCCGACTTCCGTGCACCTATCTGATTCTCCCCGGAATGAATTCCCCTGTCTGTGAATACGTGTGATATGTCAAAATCAATGGCGGCAATTATTTTCTATGCTATACCATGGGCCAAGAATTGTGCAAGTATGCGTGCGTAAATGGCGCTCCTTTGACTTTGTACAGCACCAATTCATGAAAAATCCTGGGCCCGCAGCAGGTTGTAGGCAAAGTCCGTTATGTGGGAGGAGTCGACGGTCTAGTTCTATGTGGTATGTGGACCATGCTCTGAATTGAGCCGACATCTCCAGGAAAAAAAGTACAGCACACAAGAAGTGAGGCTGAGCTTTATTAAGAGGGTAAAAAAACACATGCTTGCGGAATTGGTCTCAAAGCTTGTAAAGCGTATCTCATAATTCATGTGACAGCTGACAGTTCGAAGTTAGTAAAAATGGAGCACTATAGGAAAGAACAACGTATTTTCATTTTTAAGCAATATTTTAAAAGTAATGAAGGTTTGTCAACTACAGTCTTCAGTGTTAAAGCTCATTTTCATCTTGATGGCTTCGTTAATCGTCAAAATTGTCGCATTTGGGGTTCAGAAAACCCACGAGTAACTGTTGAGAAACAAATGCATCTACAACGCGTGACTGTTTGATGCGGATTTTGGGCTGGAGGCATTATCGGGCCATTCTTGTTTAAAAATGCGGCTGATTAGACACTTAGGCAGTAACAATTAATGGTTATCGTTATCGTTATCGACACATTTACATACATTTTGTAATTTTGACCTCGGCTCCTCTAGAAAAAAAAGAGCTCCAGAAGCGTGCGATCGAAGAAACTAAGAGGCAGAAACCTGTAGAGATAAAGAGGAAAACTCGTGCAGTAGAATCACAGTCGGTGCTAGAAAGGTGGAAACATTATTTTTCAAGTTTTTTAGAGCAGCTAAAGATGACTTTGTAGAAATCATGCACCAACTGATTTCCAAAATTTTATCAGATGAATGGAGTCTTAGCATCGTTTGCCCGGTCAGAAAGTAAAGATATCTCTTTAACTGCGCCGACTACAGTCTTCTTAACATAGTACAAAAAATTCTTTCTGGCATATTGTGAACGCTTAGAACTCGTAAATAACCTGACTGGCTCCTTTCAGTGTCGATCAAGCTTTCACACTTTGGTCAGATCCTGGAAAAAATCCAAAAAATCGATGCTGACCGCCTATGACAACATAGAGAAGAGGTATACAGAGCCATGTCTAGTTTTGGGATCCCTTAAAAATTGGTCGGTTTATGTAGGATCAGAATGGAGAAATCTGAAGCCCGGTAATAACCTTACTGAAATCGTTGATGGCAAAAGAGGACTTAGCCAAGACGAAGACGAGAATTCTCCGAAACTCACAGGCCAACAGACAAGTCACGATATTTTTTCAAAAGTCTGTTTTGTCACCTGCATAATGCATATGCCAATGATATTGAAATAGTTGGTAGAATACAGAAAACTGTCACTGGTATGTTTGCCATTTCAAACGGCTCTGGCGCGAATCCTAATATAATATTCTGTCATCAAGAAGGGACAGCCAAATGTGCGGGCTATTTGGACAAAACGTCACAAACAATAACTTCTCTAACTTTGAGGAATGTTGTACGTAGTAAGGGACTTTGTCTATACATCGGCTCTGTCACTTGTATTCTAATAGTAACATCTCAATATAGACATAAAAAGAAAAATAAGTCTTGCCGAATGATGTTTCTTTATAGGCTTAGACAGCAATTGAGCCGAACAGTTAAGAAGATTCTGTATAAGACCATGAACATTCCAGTCCTGCTGTATTGCGATTAGGCTTAGAATAGCGGATGCGACAATATCCTCGGTCGCTTCAAAACAATCTGTCTGTCGTCAAAAAAATGAAGCAATTGATCTCTAAATTTTCTAGAAAACGAATTTATGAATTTTTCCGTACGTAAAACTTTTCCTGTTCAACTTCGTCGATTCCACAACATTTTGAACTAAATTCCTATGATATGTTATGGTTAAATGTGTCAGTTTTGTTCTGTTCCGTGTTTTTACGGATGCATTTTACTGATAGATAGCTATAACCGACCCCTAAGATAGCTCCTATTCGATGGTATATGGTCGCCTTAACTGAAACAGATCTTCCTTTTATTCTCAAAAGACGGCAAAACGTTCTATGACTCCAACTTTTTTAATAACATTCAATGACTCGCAAGGATATAGTCCCAGTCGTTGCCACTTCGATCGAAGTGTTTCACTTCGTTTTCAAGCAAACACTTCGGCTACTTCCTCCTTGTGAAATTACTGAACGGAACGCACCCATTTTATTTAAACCGATAAAAATATCAGTCCAATAAACACGAACACACCCATTCAACTTTAATCTGAATTTTATCAAAGATAGAACGAGAACGAGTGCATGCAAAGAAGGAGGTTGTCGAATTTCGCCTGCTTTGCTTCGTGATGGTAGATGGCGACATGGCGCCATTGTGACGCCAATCAATTTAAATTGATTTAAAAAGTATTGAATGAAGTGTACCTTGGCCCAAAAGCTGAAATGATGATACTTAACTTAATGGTGAATTGCATGAATCGGAAGTTAAAAGACACCATTTTCCAGAAATTTACATTATTCTGTGTAAGCAAATTCTTAAAAGAATTAATTTTGAAGGTCCCGTGTTAAGCGCTGTCCAGATTTGAAACTCCCCCTCTTTGGGGGAAAGTCTTCTAAAATGAATCACATTTTTTCCGAATCTAGTAAAAGAGGAGAATATAGAAAACCGAATGGAGGCTTCTAATTTGGACGACCCAAGGAGGAAAATTTTGAAGAATTTTGGAATTCAGTCTTCCGCCTAAAAGATTTTTTGGGGGAAACTATACACCCTCATTTAAAATATTTTGTAGGAGCTTTGCTGTGCCTTTCCTACATTTGAAATCGAACTTACATTTGCGAACTTGTACATTTTACACTGTTGTATTTTTCTGTTACTATAGGTTTGGGGTATAGTATAGTAAAGATTTTTTGTATTTTCAGACATTTTGACAAATTAACATTTACTAAACACTAAAACTTCAAAATAACACCGAAATATGAAGTAAGAATGAATGATATATGGAATTACGTGGGAAATCAACGACAACATAAAAAATCAAAGCTATATGGAAGAGATTTAGAACTCGAAGTAATTTCAAGATTTTTTGTTGGAAATGCAATATTTTTTAAGTGCAAAGTTTAAAAATGTTTATTAGGGAAAAATTCAAGTATCCACAACTCTATTGAAATCAATTATCATTAAAATTATGCACGACAGTTGAAAAAAAACCTATCAAACTAATTCAACTAATTTGTTAACACAAATCAATTTAAGAATTTTCAAAATTTATTTTTAACATTAAACTTGTTTTGTTCTTATAAATTGTAGAATTATCTTCCCATAAGTGCAACGATTACATCGCCGTCGTTCACATGCAACAACACGACTTTAATGTGTGCATGATTCCGCATTACACAAGTCCGCATACAAAAAATAAGTGGTTATAATTTAAAAACATTCGAATAGAAGAAATGCAATCCCCTTGACAATGCATTAAGCCATTAATAGAAATGGCAAAAATTACACCTTTAAACGATTGAAAAGTCAATAAAGTCAAAGTCCACTAAGGAGGTTAAAGTTAGCAAATATTTTCCACCGACTATACTATTGTTTAGGCAAATACTAAAGTGTAAAAAAAATAACAGAATAATTTATAATTTTTGTCATTAGCAACGAATTATTCATTATTTTGTTGCATTAGTTAAATATTTGCAAAATTGTTTATTAAACGAAAAAGTTGTTGCTCACCTGTGAATGGGCTTGCATGAAGATTTCATTCGAGGATTTCGCAGGAAATCAATATTTGCTAATGAAACTTGGTTTATGCAAGTTTGAGTGTCACAATGGCGCAGTGAAGGGTAGAGAATAGTAAAAGTGATGTAAAAATAATTATTATTAGCTAAGGTAGGAATTTTACTGCGGTTGTAACAATTTGGAGGACTATATGTGACTGTGATCCACCAGATAACACTAGTTTACAAGGTTGTGTGTCCAAGGGCCTATAAAAATTGTCTGATGTAATATTATATAGGCTTCGATAATAACACTTTTTTATACGACAGACCAGTTGCCATAAATATTACTTTTTTTTAAGTTTTGGATAAGTTCTTCTTAAAATTTCACAATTGTGAAGGTCAGTAAATTTGAAGTCAAGACTGAAATAATGGTTATTTGTAGGGCGCAATAAAATAACTGAAAACAATGAAACGTCTGCAGTAAATGTTGACACTGACCAGAAAATAAATTCAATATAAATTGACGGTGTCTTAGATCAAGCTATAATTTCGATGATGAAATTTTTATGACAGATCGCTGAGAGAACGTCAATAAAATATATAAAACACCTTATAGCAACAACAACGCACTGAGGTTGGTCTACTCGTTCGTTCTAATCGCCAGGGGCCTATAACACAACATGACAATGTCCAAATTCACTTGTCTAACTATTCTTGTCCGACAAGGACAAATTAATTCTGTAACAGAACGTAAACCGTTGCACTTGTCAAGGGAATTAAATTTCCTTGACTAGTCGGCATTCTTTGACAAGAGGTTTAACAGGTGATCGTTTTGTGTTACACAATTTTTTGCAAGTTGTCGAAATTCACTTGTCCTACAACTACTTGTTACAGGCCCCAGTTGGCGGACTTTTCACTTGGTATCACTTGTGGTAGTCACTTGGTCAATAGACAAATCGAAATGCAAGGTTAATTTTCTGACAGGGTGGAAAGCAGGCATGTCTACTTCATAAGTATGGATTATATACGGGAAATTGATTGTCAGAATTTAAACTATTTCAACAACAATAACAAAAGTAGTCTAGAATAATTTATAGCCTGAAATTCGACAAAAAATTCCCAACAGAAAGTATCAGAGTCGAATCCAACAAGCGGGAATCATTGTTACTCCTCGCTTCCCCACTTGAAAATACTAAAGCTGACTTAAGCTAAGATCGGAGGGTATTCAGCTTAAGCGTGCTTAGGGGGTTAGGAACCGATCGGTACCCGTTTGTCGGCACAAGCGAGGTAGCACATATTAGCCACTGAAAGCATTTTTGTTCAAGAACTGGTGTCAAAATAATCCCAATGCAGATCTGCGCTCGTGAATCTCGACCTATATTCTCTGTCAGATTTTCAGCCAAGAAGAAAAACATACTTGAGGGCAGTTTTCTGATACGACTCATACATAACTCATAACGACTTAAATTCTATTCTATGATTATGGTTAAAACATTTTCGTCTGAAAAGAAATTATTTTCATCTTCTAATTTGTTCATATTCATCTGCTAGATTTTGTCAGCTTTTTTTAAACATTCGTCTGAAAAACTTGAAATTTCGTCTGAATAAAACGTCAGCATTATTTTTGTCTAAAAAAAAAATATAATCTTGAATATTCCCTTTTACTCAAACTTATGATAATGTTTTCAATAGGTATCTATATTTTAAATTTTTCAGACGATTTTTATATTTTTCAGACGATTACTATTTGTTTTCAGACGTTTTTAAAATTGTTTCGGACGTTTCCAGTATCTGATTTTCTGATGATTTCTATTAAATTTCAGACGTCTTTTCGATTTTTGCCGACGTTTCCTATTTTTTTTTTCTGAAAACGAAAAAATTGTAGCCAAATGATTATGGGCCACTTTTTGTAAGGCATAAACTGACACTTAAGGGTTTACGTGGATCTTAAATCTGTTAAAGGCGTATCAGCAAACGGCCCTGAAACTCTTAGCGATGGGTTTTTTTTTTAAATGGGATTCTAAATCCTGGAGCACTCAGACGAATCTCGGTCCATTGTACTACCAAGCAGAAACCCCTTTTTTGGCGTAGTGGTGGAGAAACTCTGACATTATTCGTTTCTCTTTTTATGGTCGCTGGTGAATATTCCTGTCTACCGCCGGGGCTCGAACCAACGCCGCTCGTCACAAGCAATGACTCTAACCACTACACCATGGCCACCGCTATCGAGGGATTAGTCACCTTTTCCAATTTTTGGTATAAAAGTCAATCGAACCGTACGACCAAGTATAGGAATATATTATGCCAATGGCAGAAACGCCAATGAAAATGTTATCCCAAGCGGTCCTCAACTGGTTTGTACATATACTAGTTATGCGGAGTTTTGTGGCTAAAATCATGTTAAATCTGCAGAGCCGGGCTTAATTGAAAACCAATCGTTATTTGATTACGCGGAAAGGAGTTTCCAGCAGAAGACTAAAAGTCTCCGCTTTCGTCTCAGTGTAGTTCTGAGAATTACTAAGTGACTTCAGTTTGTTAAGTTTCCCACCTTTTAAGTCAAGTAACGAAAAATCTTTATTGGAATCACTTTTCGACAAACGGAGTAACTTCTTTGTTTTTTCTTTGGATCGGAAAAGTTTCGGTCTGTATTTTGAGTCTCTAAATGAAGTGAAGCTCAAGCTAGTGAACTAGCGATCTATATGGGGTTTTGATAACCGAGCACGTAAGTTCAAGACATCTGGTGATGATACTAGTCAATTTCTGAGCAGCATTCTTCACCTTCTGTCTCGTTCTGAGTTTGGAAGGAGTTTTGATAGCCTTGTCTAGCTAGTCTCTAAAGCGTATTTAGCTTTTCCCGAATTCCTTCTCTCCTCCAAATGGTTTCGCATTTGATGTGGAAAGCGATGCACCTATCTATGATGCACGAAAAGGATACTTAGAGCAGAACTCTACAGTTTGTTATCGACTTAAAGTTCCGATTAGATTGACTGAGAACCACTATCGTAAATGACCATGTCAGAGGTTAGTTAGTGAAAGACTATACTCAGATCATAAGCTGAAGCAACGACGAAGGGCTTCCATTTTCCGTTCGTACTGCAGTAACAAAATCTTGGCTGAGAACAAGTTTGGTTCAATTAGACAAGCTCTCGGTCTTTCTTTCTTTAAAATAATGTTTCTTCCGGTTTAACATTAAAATCTAACCAAACAAAGTAAACGATTAGGCTTAAAGTATAAACGGGCCCGTATGTTGTTAGGCGTAGACGTTTTCACCTATATAAGTCATGCTTGTCCTTTCTTGATCGAAACCCGCCTCAAGTCAAGCTACGTCATCTAAGTTTGAGCTGTGAACTTGCGTTGCCACCCTTATTAATTTGTCAAATAAACTGCTCTGTCATTTCTTTCCTTGCGCGCATTTCCTGGCATTTTTCACAACGGCCATTTTTATTCTTCGCGGACAGAAAGTAAAACTACGTTTTCAATTTAATTTTAAACATGATAAAACTAATTTGTAGTAAATCAAAATAAAAGAAACCAAAGGTAAGCAAAATGTTAACTGGAAAGGCGTGTTGGTTGAGGGCCAGGTCCACCCCGGACTGTAGCGCCATCTAAGTAAGTAAGTAAGGTAAGAAAATTAACATAAAACACAAAATATAAAGGAATAAAATATTTTTAGTTTTTTGTAACCCGCAAAAGGAAAAAAAATTAAAGTTACTGTAAAAACTTAGGCCAATACCACTATAGTGACGAAAGTCGATGAACTAATAAGAGCAATAGATAAATGCCAAATCAGACTCGTCTTAAGTTTAAGAAAATAATAAATAATTCCATCGTAAGCACTCAAGTTGCAAATTCCATTGTGTTAATGTCACCTGAATGTTTAAAAAAAAAAGTGTAATCTAACCTTAATGTCAAGCGAATTCAAACTACAACTTACAACATCACCCTGAGAAAACATCAACTCTTTTCTTATGTATATTATGTATCAACAAAAAAATTTATGCTTGCTTTTATACTTTAGCAGTTATGACATAGTGAAATATTTGCACAATTCGCAACTTTGTGAAAGTTTTTTTCTTTATTTCTTTTGTGCCACACACAATTCAATGCAACACAACACAGAGCTAAAAGCATGACCGTGTCTTCGCAGACGGAAGGAGAAGAAAGTGAAATTTATCCGAAAATATATTGGTATATGGTATTGATCAAAAATCAACGTCACATTGGAGGCAGTTTTTTTTTTTGTTTTGTTGACAGGTGCGGTGACGACGGACCACTTTTGACATAATCATCAGGCAGATAGCAATTAAATTTTTCACGCATCTCTTTTCGGACATTCCACCAGAGATACTCTCCGGATATAGCCTATTTATATTATCCAAATGCGTATTTATGTCAGTCAATATTTATCCGCAATATGAGCTCAATTCGCTTCGCTTCATATTTCGTTTAGCCAGTAAGAAAAAGTGCAGACCAGAAAAAGGTCACACCTTTGGTTCTTCATTACCACGACTATAAATAAACAAAATAAAATGTGAAATAAAAAAAAACTTAACAACTTTCTTTTGGCGCCCAAAGGCGATCAATACTGGTTTTCTTCCGCCTTTTTTTCTTAAGGTGCATTCGCACGCGCAACACGTCACACTAAAGAGCGAGGTGAGGCTTTGGAATTTGCGCCGAGTCTTCGTAAACAAAATAACAAAACGTAAGTAAAGGTACGCATGAATTTCGCTCACAAGAACGTCAAAGAAAAATGTATTATCATAATAAATAAAATAAAACGAAAGGCCGTGCCAACATTGAGCATGTAAAGGGTTCAAGGGTTGTCAACAGTGGCGGGCGCTACTGACAGTAGTTGACAGTTTTGTAATTTTTTTCAGTTAACCTTTTTTGAAAGCACCTTGAGGGACACTGACTACTGACGGGGGAGGCCCCCTCTGCATTTGGAATACAAGGCGCATATGGCATAAAATCAGTTGTTTGGTTGGCCGTTTTGTTGGTGATGGTGACTTACGTATACGTTAGCTTTGGGAATCGCCTTACAATTGGCGCGCAATTTTCTCGTTACTATGGCATATTATTATGCAAGATAGGGGATTTGTGACCATAGGCAGGTGGTCTGCAAGTTGCAATCAGTTTCACAAACCTGTCGGCCTGGTCTGGTAATGCAATTGAATTACAATGTTCATAATATATCGGTTAGTATAACATTTATTGTGATTGCAGCTTTATGCGATGATAGGGAGATCAAAGCGAGGTATACCACTGTTTGTTGTCATTTTTTCTTACTTTTATAGAAACGAAAAACCAAACATTCGCTTCGACCCTATGTACGACGCACTAATAGTTTTTCGAAACTAAATTTTAGCTGCTCTCCAATTTTTCTTTACAAACATTAGCCCAAACAAATTTTGACATGGATTGCGTTGTGGATATACATATAAGTGTCACAGAAAACAGCTGTTCGTTGAAAATAACTTTCTTCAGAAATTCATCGACACGCGAAAAAAGGTTTTATTTTCCACCACATCGGGGCGAAACGCATTACTGGAGTGGATGCCAATTTAAATTTAAACATGTTTGATGACAATCGGAAACTCCACCAATTTATTCATTTCATAAATATGTTTATGATTTGTGGTTTTAGTTTCATTGCGCTTTCTTTTTTCCTTGTCTGTTATTGTTTGATCAACAAATTTTTAACCTTCAAGGGATTATTCATTTATTGAAAAAACTCATTCTTATTTCCTTTTCCGCAACACACAAAACACAGCCGACAAAAAGACAACACGATCTGTCAAAATTTAGCTTGAGAAAATGTAAATTATTAATGGACTCGCTAAATTTTGACAGATACATGTAGTACAGTATGAAATGAAAATTTTATTTTTTAGCTGGAGCTGCTTAAAGCTAAATTTTAGAAAAAATTTTGTATGGGAGTTGAACTTCAGAGCTTACATTTTTAATTGAAGAAACCATTGGTTCAAAACAGAGTCAGCCACACTGTCAAAATTGTACACACCCAAAGTAACTATCGTTGACATTTCGACGCGTACAAGCTTATCAGGCAGGACAAATCCGAAATACCTGTGGAATGTTGTGGACGTCAAAAGTGAGTGAACACCAATAAAAAAGATATTAAAAAAAACTATCCAAATAAAATACTTTTTTTCTCTTAGTAAGTTTTACTACAATAACTACGTTTTGTTATTGTTATTTGGTCATCAAACTTTTTACAGATTGCTGCTTTTTAAGAACATTTTCAGAAAGCGAACAATCAATGTTATCAATGTTTTTATATTTTATTAAAATATGTATCTATGTAAATGTTTGCAATATCGACTTGACAAGAAACATCAAATGTGTGGCAAATGATCGCGTACTGGTGTCTGAAGAGTAGACAAATCTATGTGAATGCCTGTCAATTTTCAGCCATTAGTCGCACGTAAAATCCCGCCAGATGTAGTGCAAAGCAGTTAGCCGGATCCCAAATAACAAAAAAACTTTTTAACTTGGTTAATATTTGTATTGAGGGTTTATGAAAACAGTTTCAGAATCGTTTTACTTCGTGAAATGTTTTTTTCAAACCGTTCCTAGTAGGCGCATGTCGGACATTGACATATGTACTAACTTACTATTCTATAAACTGTTAGTGAAATATCAGTTCCATACCCAGAAAATTACTCCAAATGACGAAAAATAGGTAAAACAAAAAGACAACCATATTGGACTTCGCCATAGAATGCTAGAGACACCTATTGGGTGTGGCTGAATTTTCTGAACCGCAATAGCCATCGCTAATTTTGGAACCAATGCGAAGTTGTCCACTAGCAGTCCAAATTATAATGTCGTTTTCCATTGGTTTCACTCGGGGATTGACCCACGAAATCCAATGGAACAAGGAAACTGCCTCTGTTGGTCGACTCCACTCAGGTATTGGTGAAATGTCAAAAAATAATGTATGGCTGCTGTCAGGTGGCTTGTATAAAATACATAAATTTTTTGAATTGAATTGAATAAATTGCACTTGTGTAAGTGCTCCTTGAGATGATTCTGAAGCGAAATTCTCTTCTCAGAATCAACAGAAGCGTCTTTTTTGCGCCAATGGAATGAAACGATTTCAGAAGTGATTTTCTTGATTCCGGACGCTTTTTTTTGCCCATTGAAAAACGACATATTATGTATGTCAGTGATAATCATATCGCAAGGTGATATAATTTTTAAAAATGGCATCGAATGTCAATCTGGTTTTGATACTTGTGAAGCAAACCGAATCAAATTTTGTGGGAATATACAATGGAACAATATACTTCTGAAGAACGAGGTGTATTCGCCACAATATTTTTGATGACCAATTCACAACGCTGGCTGTTCCCGATATTTAGCCGCAGGACTCTGAGAGACTAGAACAACACGGGACCAAGAAATGCCTAAAAGGCCTCGTACCCATAGTTCGGGTGATAAAATCACTATCCTGGTTGAAGATGCTATAGATGTAGAATATAAAGGCTTCGTCGATATCGACCAGAGGACGTCCCATAGGTATATTGGCCATTCCGCGCACGTCTCTGAAACTCTATAACAAAGTGGCAGATTTTGCGTCAAGAATAATCATGAATGCTGAGGCCTATTTCAATTTGCGGTTTAGTACCACCGGGGCAATGAAAATACGAAGAGCCACTGCATCCAATTAAAGTCACTGTACATGGTGTGCTTTTTATGGTGGAGCAGTCATAGGACCATTTTTTTTTTAAAACGACCCAAACTTCCAATTGCAGATGGTGAGCGCTACAGAGCCATAATCAATGAAATGTTCACTCTTCAAATGTATGCATTGGAACTGAAGGACAAATGCGGTTCCATCAGCAGAACATAGCAACAGCGCACTGCACGAGCCACAAACAACATTCTAAAGCAATCCTTTCCCGATAGTCCAATATTGCGTTTTAGAGATTTGCACTGGCCCGCAAGATCCCCTGATTTAGCCGACCTAGACTTCTTTCTATGAGGTTATTGAAAGTCTTATGCGTTTATGTGAACAGCACCCTCAAAGAAAACATTCAGCAAGAAGTGGAGAGCCTATCGTCCGAAGGTCTAAAGAAAGTTATGAAAATTGCATTAAAAGAGCTCAAATTGTAATCTAATCAACATTGGCGGAGACAAGCCACTTAAGCGATATCATTTTAAAAACATGAGTGGCCAAATAAACATTTAAAAAAACCGCATACGACTTTTACCCGAAGTGCCTACTGTTTGGATGACTTTTTGCTTGATTTTCACCCTTATCGTGGAATCCATCGGATTTGAATTTCACTTCACCTATTCGATTCCCTTTCACCTTCTACTGCTATCGTGGAATCCGCCGGAAAAGTTTCCTTATCGACACGTTTTTGGGAAAGGTAGTTTCAATATCAAAAGGCTGTCTTTCATTTATCAAATTATGTGTAGCTGGATTCGTCTGAGGTAAATGAAAAGTTTGTTTCAAAAGTGATTTAAATAAAAAATAGTGTTTATTATGTAATGATGTAGGTATACGATAGCTCTATTCTTGGAAGCATAAGAGTAAGACCGAAATAAGCGGTGAAGAATATGAGACAGGGTAAGAGGAGCAAGTGCATGATTTCACGGAACTTCCAGATGAAATGCGTTTTTAGAATGTTTTTTTTTTTAATCTTTATAAAGTTCACAGATTTATTACAAATGTTCGGCTTAATAAAGCAGCTCTTTTTATGTAAATTTTTTTAAAAAAAATTCTCACGACGTGCAGCAAGCAAGAAAAGCTATAAAATGATTTTGATGCGGGCGAGAAATGTCATTTTGTTCGGGAAAAATTCGATTTGAACGTTTTCAACGATACAGTAAAACTCATTCACATTACCCACGCGGGGAACTGTTCACCTTGCGGATTTGACGATCCAAAATATTTTTTTCCTTAAATGATTCCCCCCGGCGGATTCCACGAGCATAGGGGTGTTTGTCTTTGAAGGCATTTTGAATGCGGGAGCAGCTTACTAGGCTTTCGCAGTGAAAAATTCCTTTCACTTATCCAAATCTAATATTTTAAAAATTCTAGGGGAACAGACCCGTTCCCGTATTGCAAATAATGAAAAAAAATGACGTTAACAGACGCATATCTTGTTTGACAAGTTTAAATAGATGGGTCGCAATCGCAACTTTAAATTCCCAGAATAAACGCAAAGCTATAACACAAACGTGTTATTTTACGGAATAGAAATGCCTAAGGCCTAGAACGCTAGAACCTCATGCGCAATCTATCTTTACCCCTAAATCTAATTGCTCTGTTTTTTTTTCTTGTTGCTAGATACAAACAGGTTTCAGATTCGTCTGTATTTTGTATGCTACCGTTTGTTGATATTTTCAAGGAAATTTAATTTCTTTAGTAATGATCCCATTAAGGCAATAGGATTAATCCATCAGTTACCTTAAAACACATTTTTTGCGTCAATTGCTCTTTTGGCTTTTTAGTTTCCATTGCACGTTTGAAGACAGAATTCCATGCTTACTCATCATACTGATTGTTCATCATTCATTCAAGATATGTCATTTATACAGTAGGTACCTACTCTGGTGTCAATGGATTTTGGTTTCTTCTAAATTTCTTTATTTTCATAATTTCTTGGTTATAGAAATCACCGGCAAATATTGATAAGTTGAGCAAATATATGCATATTGTGTGTGCTATAGATATCAATTGTTATACCTTTTCATGTTAGATAAATGTATACAATGTAGATACATACCTACTTGTAAATGGAAAGGTATAAATAATGGAGAATGATTGAACGCGAACATATGACGTAATCATTCTCGTTGAAAAGCAAATTATAATAATCACACACAATTTAGCAAAAGATAGATGGTCGTTGGGATTGTTTTGTTAATTGGAACTGGGAAACGATTTCGATTCACGATGGAAGAAGTTAAAGAAAATTATTTCTCTCTGCATAGAAACGTGAATTTGCAAGCTCTATTGTGAATAAAATCTCCCACGAGCTGATTTTTTTTTTAGCGACAAGTTGGTGTATACGTAATCACACACACCCACCTAGCGACAATCTCACGGGACAACTCGTTGAATGAGTCTGTGGAGGCCATCAGGGGTTGAAATATAATTATTTGGATAGTAAACATTATGGAGGAAGTGGAAAATGGACTTTTTCGAAAGCAGATTAAAATGAAATCCTTTTGAAACGCTTGGAGGAAATGATTCTTCGGTTGATTTTCATTTGAGTTTGCATCGATGGAATGTGTAGGAGAATATTCAAAGCGGAACTTGCATGGTAAACATACGGTGACCATCCGTTCCTTTTTTTTCGGGACAGTCCTGTATTTCAATCGAATGTTTTGATTTTTTTCAAAGATAAACAAAAATCCCGTGTTTAATTTTAAGTCCCGTATTAGTCCCGTATTTCTATTATAAACTTTTTTTCAAACATTTGATTAATTTAGGAAACATGCATTTCCATAAAACTGAGGCCTATCGCTCATTCATTATTCAACATGAAAGGCACAATGGCAATTTTCAATAAAGGTTTAAACACAACACAATAAATGTATGCGGCATGTTTATGACATGTTCCTGCAATAGTCCAAATAAGATTTTTACGAAAGAAAAATTGGCATTCTTTCATTCATTTTCAATGGCCCCCTTATAGTACGTTCATCATTTCGGCTAAATTCAGCATTTCGCCATATATTTTCCAACATTTCGAAATGTTGGATTTCAGCGAAATGTTGAATTTCATCGCTGCATTTGTAAGTTTGTCAAATCGAACAAACCTAATTCTGATGACTTTTGAGCTCACTGACAAAAAAAAACCACTGTAAAACTAGATTGTAAAAGCTAAAAAAGTAGGAAGTAGAAAAAATATGTCTGAATAGTGAATTATCACTTGTTGTTTAGATTAATATAACTAACAAATTAATGCTTTATGTACAAACCACTTTTGATTTCGAAACACAAAAAAACGTCTGTAGGTAATCAATTCTGATACTATTACCTGTCATTTGAAATGCTGAAGTTTCAGTGGGATTTCGAAATTTTGTCTGCTGAAATGTTGAATTTAGGTGCGGTGTAAATGTAGTATTATCCATTAAGTGGGTCGCGGTTGTAGGTTGCTCAAGTGGACCCTCGATCCTCCGCCATCGACTCCAAATCATCAAGGGCAATCCCCATACGGGTAGAGGAGAGATTATGAACTTGATCTAACCATCTCATCCTGGGTCTACCTAGAGGACGCCTACCCGATGGTACGGATTCCATAGCACGTTGTGGGAAACATTTCACGGATAATTCGAAAATTCGAGAAAAGTGGAAAAAGTGTTTTTATTTTTGTTAATTTTTGTAAAAACTCGCGACTAATTTGGATGTGGATTTGTCATACGCGGCAGACTTAGCCAAAAAGTCTGGTGGATTTGCGTTAAAAAAAAAACGCGATAACAAACAAGCTTTATTGAAATTTAGACAGGTCAACTATCGAGTCAGCTTGTAAAGGGTAATAAATTAATAATTAAGAAGCATGTGGCTGTATCCTGTATTGATTTAAAGCTAGGACGTCAACACCCATACTTTCCCTTGAGATGTACAAATTAAGCTAAGCAAAACTAAGGTAGTACATTTGTATGGGGTTTAATTTTAATCCGGACAGCGTACCTACCAGAGCCTTGCAGTAGAGGGTTATTCCCAAATGCGCAGCGGATAAGTATATAATTGGCATCGGGGATTCGTTGATCGCAAAGTTTCTGTATTGATATTCGCCCCTAGCGAGGTATCCGTCGGAACGGAAAATTCTCCGATTTCATACGAATCGGAAGATTTTTGCTGCGAGGTATACTTCGGAACAGCTCTTTTTTCCGACAAATATGCAACGCACACTGGCGTTTTGCGTTTCAGTGCGATCAAGCGCGTTTTTACTGATATTTTTGACAGCTTCATACGAATTTTCTTCCGAAATGCTCCGACAGGAATTGGTTGCGGAATTTGTTTACGATTTGCTGTAAAGTGTTGATAAATTAAAGCAATAAAGAAAAAAACCTTTAGCAAAGTAATTGGTTGTATTTGTTGCTTAAATTTGTGTTTCCAGGGCAAAAACCGACGAAAAAACAAGCATCAAACAGGAAAACCCCGATGTACCACCAAATAACATCATGTCAAATAAATGCGTCGTCGCATTTTACTTATTCTTTCCGAAGACGGATACCTCGAATGCAACTTGAGTCTCCGACGGAGTATGCGTTGCGGAGAATTCCCCGTTCCGACGGATATCTCGCTAGGGCCGATTATCTAAAAAAATTTACTAAAGGGTATTTGGTGTTTTCTTTTTCTCTGTACATAGGTATTTACAATTTAATATGTAATCGTCATATCTTGATTCAGAAGAAATACTTTTGAATGACACGTCTTAATTTAAAAAATCAAGAAGTGACTGAAAGGCAGTTTTTAAGTTGTTTTTCACCGGCTGCGGAGCATTTGTCGTAGACATGTGTACGACAAATGTCTGCAACATGTTTTGTGCCTTTTGTATTGTTTTTACGTCATGAAGGAATTAAGTTTTGTAGATTATGTCTTCCCTTCAATAAGTAATACTTTATAGTAGTTATATTTTTTTTTCTTTTGTTTTTGTTTGTTTGTTGCTATAATTTTCACAATTCTTTTTGTCCCGGGTTTGGCTCCTAAAAATTTGGTCACCGTATAAATTACAGCGACATTGGCCTGGTCTCAAAACTTAAAATATAACGGCTGACAAGGTTATGTCATGTGGTGTGTAAAGGGACGCACCAGCCCGACGAGTTTTTCGCCCTAATTCTGAGATTCGAATCGAATCGAAAATCATTCGATTTTAGCCAACTGACCTTTGAATTTTCGCTTTCGATTGAGAATCGTATTTTGTTCATTTCTTCCCACGTTCTCAGATTTGATTGGATCGAGTTAAGCTTAGTATGCTGCTCGAGCGAAACTAAATTTTAGCTGCTCTCCAATTTTTCTCTCTAAACATTAGCTAAAATCCAAGCTAACTTTTGACATATAGAAGTGCGGTGTGGAAATAAGTTGTCTGCTATTCCTTAATCTCAAATTTATCTCTTTCAAAAGATTCCTCATCGAGGTATTCATTGAAAAACCTTATCCTTGTTTATCCTTGTTCGGCTAAATGGATCCTCTTAAATTTAGCTCAGCAAAATTTTGGAGAGAATTTTGTATGGCAGCTAAAATTTAGCTCGAGCAGCGTACTAGGTTCGTTAGGTACTAAGCTTTAAATGTCAAATTCTATTCGAGCGAACATGTGTGTTCGAATGCTCTTTTCCGTTTTCTTTGGGTTTGGGGTGGGTAAATGTGTATCTGTGGCATACGCCAAGCCAACGACAGTGCTGTGTGGTGTGTGGACAATCTGACAATCAGTCATGTTCATGTGTCATTGTCATTCCTCGATCGTCGATTGGGAGAGATATCTTCGCAAGCTGGGGATTGTATGTATTCATTGAAAAACCTTATCCTTGTTTTCCTTTTCGCAAACAAAAACACAACAAACCACCACCATGATCTGTCAAAATTTAGCTTGAAAAAATGTGCTGAATCATTAATTGGCGCGCTAAATTATTGTGACAGATCTGAAATGAAAATTGGATTTTTTTAGCTGAAGCAGCGTACCGCTCGGCTAAATGGATCCTCTTAAATTTAGCTCAGCAAAATTTTGGAGAGAATTTTGTATGGCAGCTAAAATTTAGCTCGAGCAGCGTACTAGGTTCGTTAGGTACTAAGCTTTAAATGTCAAATTCTATTCGAGCGAACACGTGTGTTCAAATACCCTTTTCCGTTTTCTTTGAGTTTGGGGTGGGTAAATGTGTATCTGTGGCATACGCTAAGCCAACGACGTTGCTGTGTGGTCGTGTGGTGTGGTGTGTGGACAATCTGACAATCAGTCATGTTCATGTGTCATGCCTCGATCGTCGATTGGGAGAGATATCTTCGCAAGCTGGGGATTGTATGTATGTGTACATATGTATTTCTCCCTCCAAGAATACAAAAATGTCATCTTTACTTAAATTAAAACCAACAAAAATTGAGAATCTGACAGCTAAATATTTATACAGCAGATTTAGAAAATAAAATTCATCTAATGAAATCATTCGATAATGAATTTCTTTCCCTCGAAACTTAGAATGCGAGAAGTTCATTCGAGTGAAGGTTTTGAATTCGAGGAACACTCGATTCGATCGAATCTCAATATAAGCGTGTTTGAGTCCACCACGTGGTGAGTACAGTTGAAGAGCGACATAAACCAACATGGTTTTGTTAAACTAGAGACAGGTAGGTAGGGCGGAGCTGACTGAAGAGGCTTGTTGATGATTGCCGTGGTCCACTCCGGACTTGACCGTATAACGGTTGGCTCTGAAAACAGTCTATTGCGGAAGATCGAGACTTAAAATTGCATGGTTAATGTCATAGATCCAAAATCCTGTCATATTTGACCCTTGCATTTCGCTTTTGGACTCGATTGCATGAACTGAATTGCTATCAAATTGTGCTCTGTTTTCTGAATAGTTATAAATTTTATTCTTTATGTCCAAATTTTGTGAAGTAGGTTTATTTATCTACCCAAAAACTACCGAGTATGTAGTAATACTAACAAATTACGAGTGTTATGATTTAAAGTTCGAGTACATTAGGGTCACCCTCACCAGTTACCATTAAGAAAAATATATAACAGTGGTTAACATTGTGATACAAAAAAAAAACTAGAACAAGACTATACCTAAAACAGTGGTTAACATTGATTTGTGATACAAAAAAAAAAACTAGAACTAGAACTAGTTCATTAAGAACCAGAATTCAAGACTATGTATTTAGTTTTTTATTGTTAGCGAATTAATAACACTTCTTAATTATTGTTCTATTGCTACAGATTTCTTTTTTATTTCCATGTATGTACGTATTGGCGTCAATTATTTACATATATAAATAGTGTCAATTATATTTATAATGAACATATATATGCAATAAACTTACTATGAAAAAGTTGAAAACAGATTTATAGTTTATTATCGTGCTAGTCAGTGATAACTTGACATGATTATTTATTTTATAATCAGCAAAAAAGAGTGAACTTCAAACGACTCTTTTTTTTTATTGTATCCATATTAAATTGGAAATTGATTGTCCCCTCAAGGTGTTAGCAAATCTCGTGTTTCTAGATAACTAGACTTATCGAGTTGTATTTTAAGTATGGTTACTAGATAGACACAGTCATGACCCTGAGTTTGAAATTTTCGCAATTGTATTTTTTTTTTGTGATAAATTAATTGTCTGCGATTATAATTAGAAAATTTATAACAAACAATCAAAATGTTCAAATTTGTAGGCACATAATCATGCCTACAAATTTACGAATTGCATTATTACCTAAGAATAAGTAAAATATTGCAAATGGCTAATGAAACACAGAGCAGTCACTGATATTTTCCAAGACACAAGTTTTAATACATTATTTAAATTGTCACAATAGCAAACTACAATTTAACTAGTACTACATTAAAAATGGTTATTAGTACCGCCGCACAATGTATTTAATCATTCTTCATAATCACCCCTATTCCCGTTGACGTTTGTCGTAAAAGACTAATATTTCATTTTTCATTTTTAAGGCGCTGACACAAAATTTTGTTTGTCAGTGTTTTTGACAGAAACCATTTAACAATGAATACAGAAAAAGATATAAAATCGTTAAGAAAAAGTTCGAAAAATATCGAAATATCGTTTAACAACGATACGACAAACGCCAATGGGAATATGAGTGAATGAATAAGAATTTTTGTTCCAAACTTTTTTTTATCATTCTTCATAAAAATGTTTAATTCAGACCGAATTCCTGTCATCATTATTTGACAAAAAAGTTGTTTAGTTAGCAAGTTTGGATTATTAGTAAGATATGGACGATCAGCGATGAGTAAAGAAGTTTACTTAAGATACCACACCAGAAAAAGACTTGCAGACTGAAAGGCTTTTTAGGATTTTTGGGATGAAAAACGAATTATTAACCTACAAATGACGAATTAACAAGAAAGCGAAACCGACAAATCTCTCCGATTTCTACAAAGTTAGTAGACGACTCGTAGCCGACAATGTATAGATAGTGTCTGTCGAGGCGCATAACAAAGAGTCCTTGGAATTGTTGCCTATGAAACCACAAGTCTTCTGCCCTTTAGTTTTAGTCACAAAAGCGGAAAGTATTTCTATGAATTATTTTTTGAGAGAATAACATTAACAAAAACTCGTGGACATCACTTTGGTAGGAATGATAGCTTTTTCGAACCACACCACTAATTCATCGTCAGACTCCTTTTAAGTGATTGTTTTGAATAGTTCAAGTACTCATAGTTAATTTTACGTATATAATCCACCTGGGAAGACTTTTCTCCTTCCCCCTGTCAGGAAATGAACCTTGCATTTGACCAAGTGACTACCACTTGCACCAACAGAGCGATAAGTACAAGTCCGGCAACTAGTGATTAGAACGGAGGAGAAGACCAACCTCTGTGCGTTGTTGTTGCGACGAGGTGTTTCTGGGAAGCAGTACTAAGAAGACAAGCCGTCAGCTTTTATTGCTCCACTAGCTGTTTATTCGAGGCTGCGCCAGCAACTTTAGTTTTGCTTTCTGCTAGAATTGCTGCTTAAATGGCACTAGGAAGTAATTTTTGTAATGCAAGTCGAGCTTCATTACAAAAGTCAAGGTGAATCCTATTATGGACGTTGGATCTAGTGATAGTGATTCAGAAAATGCTGAATTTGCTGCTGAAAATACAGCTTCACCTGAGTCTTCGCCAGCTCCTTCGTTACCTGCTGATATGCCAAACATTTTCGATTCCGATGATAGCGTTATGGATGTGGATTTTGTCCCAAAAAAAAAAAACCAGTGGCAACTTGTTCAACTCAATTAAATGAAAAGACTGCAGTTGAGAACATGGAAAATAATGAGAAGAATTGGCCCAGGCGCATAAGGAAAAAAAGAACTAAACACATTCATAGTGGCAAAAGTTACGTGAGTGTAAGCGGAAATGTTGTTCAAGATATGAAATTACAAAATTCAAAGCAATGCAGGAAAAAATTCAGTTCTTTCATTGAAGGACATTAGGAAAGTTATTTTTTGACGAGTACTGGCGCGCTTTGCTCGCATCAGGTGGCGGATCTTTGGGGCTGACGTGTTGAGTGCCGAACATCTACGCTCTTCATCACTGAAGCTCCTTCTCATCTTTCCTCGAAAGACGGGAAAACTAAGTACAGCAATGTAAGGTGTCTGTTTGACAGTACAATGGACCAGTAGTTGTGTCCGAGTGCTCCATCGGATAGTAACAACCTCCGACAAAGAAAGAAAGAAAAAGAACTGGCGCGCTTGGCACCCACGACAAAAGGGTAAGCTTCATCTCAAGATGATTCCCTGGCAGCTCAAAAAGCAGGGAACTAACTTATGAATACTTTCTTGAAGTAAACGGTGCAAGAGTTTCTGTGTGCAAGGGTTGCTTCAGCAGAACTTTAGATGAAAAAGAAAGGTTCATCTAAAAACGCCATTAAAAATAAGATGCTTAAAATATCCGGCATTACAGTGGACGACCATAGAGGTAATGAAGTCCTGGCTCACATAAAATCTTTTCCAAGCTATGAAAGTCATTATACCAGACGTACAAATGAGAAAAAGTTTTTACCTTCCTATTTAAACTTGCGCATTATGTGCGACTTATACAAAGAAGGACGAGGGAGTTTTGTTGGTCGTTCAATTTATGAGAAGGAATTTCATAAATTGAAACTCGCCTTTACAAAACCAAAAGTGGACACCTGCTAAAAGTGCGACACCCTTCACATGCGCGTTTAAGATGCTGCTAATCAGAAAAAAAAACAGGAAGCAGAAAATGGTATCCAAATCCACCAGG
The DNA here is from genome assembly GCA_949372485.1 of Cheilosia soror. Lineage (NCBI taxonomy): Eukaryota > Metazoa > Arthropoda > Insecta > Diptera > Syrphidae > Cheilosia > Cheilosia soror. Next base: position 29,972,192 of record OX443561.1, on the reverse strand, counting down.
AGCAGGCTAATGCAGCATAAATGATGCCAAAAAAGCTGATAAGTTAGCAACACAAGACAGCGCGCAAAAGAAATGATTCAGCTTCGATCTTCAGCAATGTTTGCTAACACGGTTTTTTGGATCTTCGGTAGAATTTTATAAAAGACAGCTATGGACCTATAACCTTACTGTTCACGATAATGCTACCGGAGATTCAACGCACTATATGTGGTATGAAGCTCTAGCTGATAGAGGGGGAAATGAAATAGCTTCCTGCCTATATGCTCATATGAAGAACCTGCCTGATTGCATTTCTGAGGTGACATTTTAATCAGACATATGCGGGGACAAAATAAAAACAGTCATGTGGCGGCAATGTTTTTAATGGCTCAAGTTAAGTTCCCTAATTTAACCATAAGCCACATGTTCCTTGTTCCAGGTCATACTAATATGGAATGTGACGTGGAATATTGCATGATTAAAAAAAATCAACGATTGGTACGAGCTAGTACAAAAAACAAGCTTAAAAAAAAAGTTCCAAGTACACGAAATGCAGCAAGAAGGATTCTTCGATTTTGCCGCTTTGTTCAAGTTTGTTTGAAAGTTTTGGTGTGCAGAAAAAAAAATACTATAAATAAGCAGTTTTCTTGGCATAGTATGCAATGGCTCCAATACCAGCAGAATGGTTTAGTGACATACAAAAACAATTTAAACCACTCCGAAGAGTTCAAGATTTTAAGCTTTCTTAGAAGAGGAACAAATAGATGTCTCAAAGATTATGCACTCCAAGCAAAGTACAAAACTTTAGTCTTGATATCTGAGGATGAAAAAAGGGATTTGTTCTCTCTTTTAAGCTTAGTGCCACCTCTGTTTCACGACTTTTAGAAAAATGTACCAACTTCTAACTCCGCAATAAATGACGATCCAGATTTGGTAGATAAAGAACAAGAAGCAGAAGTAACATAAACACTTACTTTTTTTTGTTATAAAAAAATAAATAAATAGATGGCGCAACAGGCGGAAGACACCCTAGGCCTAGCTTCTCGCAACCATTCGTTTGTGTGAGTTTCTATTTTTTGGGACGAATGGAAGGGACCTACAATTTAATACCGAGTCCGAACGGCTGAATTGAGAAGCTTTTTCAGGACAGTCATACTCTCGGATGTTTGTCAGACGTTCGCGAGAGGTGGCGCAGTAGAAAAAACCTTAATGCCCAATTGCACAGTCAGAGTTTAAACTCTCGTTTTGGTTTAAACCTTCGTTCAACAAATTTTCGGTTTCACTGTTTTCGTTTAAACCCAAAGTGGAGTTCAACTCTCGGTTTAAGTTAAACGCCTGCATTCTGCCGTTTAAACTTTGGTTTCGCATTTTGAGGTTCATTTTGACAGCTGCTATTTCATACAGAGAGATAGAGAGAGAGAACAGAAATGAGAAATTGTTTGGGTGCTGCACTTCTTGATTTTATATGAGTGAAAAGTAGAGCTATGATTAGTTCCAGCATTACTGCGGAAAACCCACTGTCATCAGAAAATTTCAATAGATTTTCAACCAATATAATGTACTTTTCAATGAAAACGCATTTTTCCAAGTGGACATCAGGTAGATCTTAGCCCAAACATAATGTAGACAAGCGTAAATTGTATTGAGGTTTTTTCAATACAAATTATTTCTTTTCGTGTGTGGAAATGACGATTATTTTTTTGTAATGTACTAGTGATTTCTTTAGATTCTTCGCGAACAAAATATATTTCTATACATACTCAAATCTTTCATATTTTGTTTTGGCTGAAACAAGACACTACCCACTCTATTCTTTTTACAATGCAATTTGTTTGCCCGATTTTGAACACACTTCTCGGGACAATGCCTGTTCAGTTCAAAGGTTTCGGAGTTCATACCATTTTTGTATACAGATCTGGATTACCTACATTTTGTGTTTAAAAAAAAAGTAAAACCAGAACAAGATAGCGCAGATTTTCGTAGAAACACCAGCAAAAAGCTTTGCGCCTACCTATTACCAGACAATGACCCTAATTAGAGGCTCATAAAATCCTTTCAATATTTTACTGGCGACGGGTGATTGGACGTGGTAAAAACCCAGCGAGTTGCAAGGAGCAGTACCTGTGATCGCATCCGTCTGAATGCCACATACATTTCAACAACTAGATATTATTATTGAAAAAAAATAATTACTGCAATAATTAATTGGTGAAAGTAGATGACAGTTCAAACATGTGTCGAAAATAAATCAATTCACTTCGGTAATACCAAAATACACAATGTAATAATATTGCACACATTTTCTTTTATTTACAAATGGTAAAATAAATAAAGTAGAGAAAAGCAATAACCATTTACTTGGTCAAAAGTGCGCTGGTAGAAAAATATCCCCTTAAAGGAAATTGTTCTGCGCTTCCACAACTGCGTTTAGTTAACTGGCAGATTATTTTGTACTGCGAAACTGAACGAGTTAAACCAAAAGTTTAAACTCTCGGTCAGGTTTAGTTAAACTTCAGTTTAAACTCTGACTGTGCAATTGGGCATAAGAGTAGGTAATTTGTGTTTTCCGGGGATCGAACCTGGGATCCCTCGCACAGTAGTCCAGCACACTAACCACTGCGCTACTGCGCCCACTTTTTGTTATTAACTTTATATTTTGTAAGCTTTTGATTAATTAAACAATTTCCTATTTTATAACATAACTAGCGTAGCCCGTGCACACTTCGTAGTGCAAAATAGTTAAATAGAAGAACTGTTTTTATTGTAATGCTCTATAGTTCTTACACAACATTTTTTGTTTTTTTTTTCAGAAATTGTATTGCCTAGACAATATTATTGACTTTCATCATTTATATCGATGTTACAAATTTTAAAAACTTTGGCTTCCAATTCCAAGACTATCGAAAAGCTGTACCCGCCCGGCTTTGCCCGTGCACAGGAATTGTATTGCTTAGGTCTTAGGTAATAATGTTCTTTCGTAAAATGCGAGAAATGATAATAAATCGACTTGGTGGAATTTTCTTTCTGCCTAAACTTGAAACACAGCAATACGAACAAAACAAAAAAAAAGAATAATGAAAATCGGACCAGCAGCGGTTATGGAGATATAACGTCATCGAGTTTCACTCCATAGAAGATGTTTTTTGTATAGGAGGTATAAGATTTTGAATGTTTTTTTTTGTGTATGGGCGGTGCCACGCCCCTTTGCCAAATTTTGGCCAAACTTCACAGGACCACTCCAGATCCAATAACTAAGATCATCTGTAAGTTTGAGCTCAATCGATTTGGTGGTTTTCTAGATATACGATTTTGAATGCTTTTCTGTATGGGCGGTGCCACTTCCTTTGCCCAATTTTGACCAAACTTCACAGGACCACTCCAGGGACAATCACTAAGATCTTCCGTAAGTTTGAGCTCAATCGATTTGGTGGTTTTCGAGATACATATACGATTTTGAATGTTTTTTTTGTATGGGTGGTGCCACGCCCCTTTGTCCGATTTTGACCAAACTTCACAGAAATCGTATATAGACCAATTCCAAAGATGTGTGAAAATCGGTAAATGGTTAAAATCGGTAAATGCGTTTAGGCGTGAATCGACGACAAACATTTTAGGGCTCAATTTTTATATATATAGATCGGTCGCCCCTTTGTCCAATTTTGCCCAAACTTCACAGGACAACTCCAGGGCCAATAACTAAGATTATCTGTAAGTTTGAGCTCAATCGATTTGGTGGTTTTCGATATATACGATTTTGAATGTTTTTTTTGTATGGGGGTGCCACGCCCCTTTGTTCATTTTTGACCAAACTTCACAGGATTCATGTATGGACCAATACCAAAGATGTGCGAAAGTTTGGTTAAGAACGGTAAATGCGTTAAAGCGTGAATCGGCGACAAACATTTTAAGGCTCAATTTTTATATATATAGATGAAAATCTTTTATTTCCTGACTTAAGTGTTACAAAAAGAAACAAAACTTTTACAAATAAAACAAAATGAGGGGATCCTAAGGACTTATTCATCAAAAAACGGTAAATACCTACTAATGAATTTGGAAAAATGTAATAACATTATTATAAGGTCTTCATTTCAGAGCTTTTATTTGTACCATCATTTTTTTAAACAAATTTAATCCCGATGTGCAAACAACTAAACTATTTTCAAGTTGGTTTAACGAAAAACTGCAGTTTCTGACTTAAGACCTTTTTTTGCCTAACGTCAAAGAAATATTAAATGTCAAATAGTTGTTAGAATCTATTCTTATAAACAGTTCGTATAGTACTGATAGCAAAACTCTAAGAAGGCTCATGGATGGTTATACGACCATACGGGATATCAGTTAGGATAAGAATTCTGAAAAAATCCTACAAAAGACAAACACGACAGAAGCGCTGCATTCACTTGTACATTACTAGATTTAATTTAATTAAGTAGAATACCTAGTTTAGTTAGTTTTAGTAGGTACAAGGTTTCAATTTTTCGACTTAGAATTTTCAAATTCGCTGCATCCTCTAACCTACGTCAGAATCGAAGCATTGAAAAAGTTCTTGAAATGTCGCAGTAAATTTTGAAAGCGGCTTTCATTTATCATACTCATTCTTATTGGTAATTAATTAATAAAGGCCAAATTCCTAAATAGCCGCCTCTAATAAATAACATTTTTACGATACTTAAGTTTGCTTCGCAGGTAGGTACCCAAAATAATAATTGTCGGTAAATTTAGCGATTGTTTACGTTCAACGCGTCTATTTACTGTTCTAGTATGACATTGCTGTTAAAAAAAATTTGGGTAATAAAAAATGAATGAATGACCAACCGAACCGATAGCATATGACCATGATTAACACCTCAATTCCATATGATGCAAACTCAAAGCTACAATAAATTTTATCATAATTAGTAGTAATTACTAATTACCAAACAAAGTGTTTAATAAAAAAAAAAACAGTTTTCGGTTTGAAGAAACTCTCACTGGCCCCTTTGTTCGAGCCACAACAAATGCGAAAAAAGCACGCCTTACATACCTACTCCATTCGTTCTTGGTCTTTTACTTTTCAGCAGAAAATTCACATTTTGGTCTTCCTGGTTTCAGCACATTCTCCAACATCTATTTTTATATCTAATCAGATGGTGATATGAAAAAAGAAGAGAAACGCGAACGATGTGAGTGAAAATAAGACAATCAAGCATCATAATTTTATCACATCATTCATACATCATACAGCGACTGAACATGAGGGAGTTACGTATGATATGACTATGAGTGATGCAATGTATGATGTATCCAACATCCGAGTAAATTTACCGCCTGGCCATGTGCGTTTGTGACCAAATTTCCTCTAGCTTGGGGGTAAAATCGTGTGATTTGATTTCATTTGCTTCAGCGCCAAAGCGCACCATTCACCAGAATGTACACCTCTTGTGTAGGTACATATTACTATTTGTATTCAGTGGCAGTTTAACTGAAAACCACCCCCATTGTTTCATTCTCACCCACACCCACTGAAAAACACTTACCTTGGCCTATTTTGCATAAAGTGCTGGCCGCCGAATATCACCAGCATATAGATGCCACAATAGTAAAACACCCAGGTCCAATTCTCCAGCATCCATTTTCGTGTGCGCTGATGAATGAAATCATTTTCGAAGTCGAAAATATAGGAATAATTCGGTGTCACGCTTATGTCCATGTTGATCATCTTGTCTAGCTTTGGCGCTGATGCTGAATACACGGTAGTACTTTCTTTTTGATTTTGGGATTGCCAAAATAAAAATGATTAAAAATCCAAAACAGTTAAACGATTGTATCCGGTTTTATTGTGAATTCTTCTTTGCGTTAGCTTTCGCTAGTCTCAGTTGAATTAGATGTTAAAAATGCGATTTGTAAATTTAGGTAAAGCACACCGTGTCCCGGAATGTTATGAGGTAAAAAAAATCGAAACAAATTATGTCACAAAAAGCAAAAAAAAGAATAGAATCAAATCAACCAAAAGTGCCGGGCAAATCACAAATTCACAATTCTGCCAAACCAAATGGCCAGGGACAAAAAAGAACCGGAGAGAAGAAAAAAAAAGAAAGCTAAAAACTGAACTTTTTTTCTACGGATTTCGCATGCAGATTTTTTTTTGTGGTTTATTTCACTTTTTTTTCCTTATTGGCGAAGGACACACGTTTTGCACTTTATTTTTGCGATACACAGCCGACGAATGAACACGTTATTTTCGATTTAGAACAACTATTCGGAGAATAAACGATTTAATTCAGAAAATTGTGGTTTGAAAGAAAAATTAAGGTTTTTTTTTTTGCTCCGAAAGAAATTCTGCTTCTAAACTTTATATTCACTGTGCTCGTTTCGACAGCCGGCGTCTGCGTCTGTCAGAAAACGAGAACGATTCATTGGTTTTATTGTGAATTGGTTTTCGTTTGGTGGGATTTTGTCCAATTCGATTTAGCTGCTCTCTCGCTCTCTTCATTCGTTGGTTTTCAACGGGTTGAAATCAAGTGATGCCAAGTTTGATTATTTTATAAATATATTTTATTGCAAACACAATTTGAAAAGGTAGATTTCTACATGAGATTTATTAACAAGTAAAAGTGGTATCATCGGCCTGGCCGATGCTTTGATACCCTCCACTGTATGTACTGTATAGGTATTAGGTACACGCATGTGTCTAATATTGGTTTTGTATGGGAGGTACCAGAACTACTTGACCGACATATACAATTTTTAATACCAACTTGACAACGGTAAAAACAAATCCTCTCACAAAATTTCATTCACATAAGTCAATTCGTTTGGACACTATCGTGCTTTCAATAAAAAGAGAGATATTTGCGTCAAATATTGTCTTTGTATGGGAGTTAACAGAACTACTTGACCGACATGGACCGTTTTTAATAGAAACCTGAAGTCCATAAATATAAGACCTCTCATAAAATTTCAGTTGCCTAAGTCGATTCGTTCGGACGTTATCTTGATTTCAACAGACAGAGAGAGACGTGGGCCTAATGCTACGTTTCCACCGGAGATTAACTCCGAGATTAGGATTAATTGTCGTTAACCTCGTATAAATCTCAAGATTTATCATACAAAAATTAATCTCATAAAAAGGAGATTAAAAATTAATCTCCTAAACTGACTAGGTTTACATGTAGAGTTCGGTCTCTGAACACACTCTCCACAGGTCGAAATGTCTAAAATTAAAAACAAACAGAGCTACATTTGACATTTATGTCATAGGTGAGTAAAAGAAAAAAATCGTTTTTTTTTTGTACCTACCCCTAATAGCGACTTCTTGCCAATGCAAGCGTTAAAACGTTCATACATATTAGTTTTGAGGACAAAATGATGCGGTAATAATATTTTTAGATTACTGCCACTCACTTTTTGTTTTTACTTTTAATTTCAAAAGTAGAAATTGTTTAATTTTTTATGATTTGTTACAATTCGATTATGCCAACATCTGGTGAAATGTCAAATTAATCTCTTCTTTTTTGGTGGAAACACTTCAGGATTAATTTTAAATCTCTTGCACTTAATCTTGGGATTAGCGTTCGGTGGAAACATAGCATAATAGTGGTTTTTGTATGGGAGGTACCAGAACTACTTGACCGACATAGCCCATTTTCAATACCAACCTGACGACGGTAAAAAGAAGTCCTCTCACAAAATTTCATTCGCCTATGTCGATTCTTTTGGACGCTATCATGTTTTCAACAGACAGACGGACAGACAGACAGACGGACATGTCTAAATCGATTCAGAATGTGATCCTGATTCAGAATATATATACTTTATAGGGCCTCCGGTGAATCCTTCTTGGCGTTGCAAATGTACATAATGACAAAGTGAATATACCTTCCTGTGGAGGGTATAAAAATAAAAGTCCAGTAAGTATGGAAGTGGATATTTCTATACCTATGGTGTACGCAATTTTGTTTTCCTATTAAACTGAATGACTTCCGGAAGTGGTAAATGCTTATTTTCTTAAATTTAATTAATTTTGGTTGATAAAAACTATTCTCCATACAAAATCTGACAGTTCATTTACGAGAAGGTAAATTTATGAATACACAAAAGCTAGAATCGACAACACAATTTTTCCATATCTCGATTTTTTTGCAGACCTGCTCGAGATTTACCGATACCGATATGAGTTTGAGATTGACAACTACTAATGAAGCTTTCTCACGTTTTCTTGACATTTTTCAGTTTTAATTTGCAATTTTAATTTATATAAACTTGTACATATATCAGTTTGGGTGCACATTTTAGAACAATTAAATTTAATCATAGTGTAGGAAATATGTCGATAAATAATGTCGACGGCTATAAATATTCCAATCACAAATTCTAACAATAAATGCCGTGTGTCAAAACACATTTTCAGCTGTCAAAAAATGAACAATTAGCAAGATAATAAATTAACCTAAAGGCCAATTTGTTGACGTTTGCTTGAGTTTGCTGGAATGTTGAAGAGCAAATTAAACACTGAATTGCAAATAATAGCGTAAAATTCGATCAAGATTGGAGTTTGGTGAACTTCTCCTTCAAAACTTTAATAAGTGTCAGAAAAATATCCGAGGGTAATTATTTAACCCAATTGGCACACGGCCTTTTGTGTTTTTACGTTCGATTGGACGGGCTAAATTTGAGAGCGAATACCACATGGATAGCTCGCTGTTCTTTTTCATTATTTAATTAATGTGTCAAAAATGTAACATTTCAAAAGGCCTGGCAGTACTGGTAAAAAAACAACCGCGATTTGTCAAAATAAATTTGTTTAGCGATGTCGTTCAAATTAAATTTCAAATAATAAATAAGAAAGGTTTGTGTTAAGAAAGCAAAGAAATATGCGGCGCTCGGGAGCTCCGTCTATGAAAACGTCACTCAACCAAAAGAATGAAGTCAGTTCCACGACCACAGTGAAGGGAATTTCAAGGAATTCCCCACAAAACAGCGAAGTCACTTCTTCCACATCGGGCTTCTCAGGTAAAGAAAATGCACAGGCACACCATCACACAGATTTCAACAAAATAATGTACAACATCGTTTGGAGAAAGGTCACAACAAAAAAGCACAAAACATGGGAAGGCGATGGCTCACTAGAGGTAAGGAATAACGTGTGTATTATTAAGAGCGATACTGGACAGTTTCTGGGCTCGTCGAATGCGATCAAAACAGAAGAACTGATCGAAGGTTCTGTCCTCCTCATTGGTGGGAAAGAAGTCGAAATTCAAAATAAAATTACGGATTTCAAGGAGTTTTATGCCAACAGAAAATTGCTTCAGGGATCTAACGATTGGAAAGAACCAGAAGAGAAAAAGAAAAAAACTCAACCTAGCTTTTTCTTTCCCATGTTGCATTTAAGTGCTCCCAAGATGCCAAAAAGTGTTTCAGTTAGATCAGGGATTAAGCCCAACACAGATGTTGACCCTCTAATTCTTCCCGCTCCCGCTGATGAGAAACGATTCAACAAACTTAATCGGCCTGTCTATGAAGTTCGAGTGGCACCGACTCTGGCACAGCATTTGCGGCCACACCAGAGGGAAGGAGTCTGCTTTCTCTATGAATGTATCATGGGCTTCAAAAATCCAGATTTTTATGGAGCCATTCTTGCTGATGACATGGGATTGGGGAAAACACTTCAGTGTCTGACTTTGTGTCACACTCTTCTCAAGCAGGGACCATTTGGTGGTGATAGGATCCTCCAGAGGGTGCTGATCGTGACGCCTAGCAGCCTCACCTCAAATTGGAACAATGAAATCAACAAGTGGTTGAAGAACGAGAGAATGTATGCGTTTGTCGTCGATGCGAAGCACAAACTCGGACAGTTCTCCCACCAGACTCACATTCCTTTTGTGATTACCTCTTATGAGATGTTTCTTGGCCATTCGGATGACTTTCGAGTGCTAGACTTTGATCTAGTTGTTTGCGACGAAGGACATCGCTTGAAGAACAGCGCTACAAAGATTTCTGTCGCTCTGCAAGCTATGAACATCCAGAGAAAGCTGATTTTAACAGGCACGCCGATTCAAAATGATCTTCAGGAGTTCTTTACGCTGGCAGACTTTGTAAATCCAGCAATTCTCGGGAGCTATCAAGATTTTAGAAAAGAATTCGAGAATCCAATTGTTCAAAGTCAATCGAACGATGTTGAGGACGAAATCAAACAGAAAGGAGTACAGAAAGCCGAAGAACTTAAGTTAATCTCCAGCAGTTTTATCCTCAGAAGGCTGCAATCCGTTAACAGCAAGTATCTCCCAAAAAAACGCGAATATATCGTGTTTGTGAAGCCCTCAGAATTGCAACAGTTTCTGCTCATTAGAGCATTGGAGCTCTGGGAGTCACAGAAGGAGGATATTCTCAAAAATATGAATCCACTGCAGATCATTACAATCCTGAAGAAGATTTGCAATCATCCGTCCTTGATCTGCCGCTCTAAAACTCCCAATATTTTGACGAAGAACTTAGAGAAATTCCTCCCTGATTGGTCGGAGATGGGTCCATTCGACTCTGGAAAGCTAGATCTGGTGCAAAATTTCCTCACTGACATTTCGGCCAGTGACGAACGAGTTGTTCTTGTTTCCAACCACACAAAAACCCTCGATATGCTACAAGGGCTTTGCGATTTCTTAAATCTAGGTGTATCCCGTCTCGATGGAAGCACCGTAGCTGGCGATAGGAACTCCATTGTCACGAAATTCAATGACGAATCATCAACCTCGAGGGTATTCCTTCTCAGTGCTAAGGCGGGAGGAATTGGATTAAATCTCTGCGGGGCATCGCGGTTGATTCTTTTCGACAGTGATTGGAACCCTGCCACCGACCAGCAGGCGATGTCAAGAATTTGGAGGGATGGCCAGAAGCGTGATGTGAAGATCTATAGATTGATTACGATGGGCACGATAGAGGAGAAAATCTTTCAGCGACAAATTGCCAAGACCATGTTGGGCGGATGTGTTATGAAGAACGATGGAATGGAAGCGTTTGGAAATGATTCGTCAATGAAATTTTCCTCCGATGAGCTGAGTGGATTATTTGCACTGCCTGTCGACTTTGATACGTGTGCTACCCATGAACATTTGCAGTGCGACTGTGCGGCAAATGGAAAGCCGATGGAGGAAGGTGCGAGTACAGTGCCTAAAGAGTCTTTGCAAATCAACGAGCTGATGAAGTGGGAGCATTATGGCCAACCATTTGCAGATGGTCTCCTGGAGGTAAGTTGATTTCGTTAACTTGCTATTTTTGGGCTTACGTAAGTTACATTTCTAGGAGGCCTGTCTTAGTTCTAGTGCGGAGAATATATCATTCATCTTCTCGAGCCAGACTGAATTTAGTTAGACGCTTAAACTCTTTGTTGTTACACATTAAATATTTTGAAGGATATTATTTTACTTCTCTTTTGATGGCAAGTTAATGGAGTTATGGATCTGCTATGTATTTTCAAAGGTAAGAATGTAGCAATGAACTATGAACACTGATCGCAGAAATCAGTGTGACCTTAGACTAAAGAAGGCGAAAGAGCTTGGCGGGAATGCTATACATATATGGAATAGGAAAGGAGGTATTGATAAATAGAAACGTAACCTCTAAAAGGGTGAAATAAGATGGGAGGGATGGAGCGAATGAAGGTTTAAAGGGGCCCACTTAAACGATCATCGTAGTAGGGAGGACAGAGGCAAATTTGTTGCACGCAATAAGGACCAAATCTCACAAAACCAACGAGCTATGAAGATTAGTTGTATGCCAGCAACTATCCGAAGGTAAGCACGATCTCTTCTACGAAATGGCGAAATTCGCTGGCGTGCATTAATTGCCGCATAATTTTGAACTAAATACAGCCAACTGACTTGCATGATAAGGCATATAGATATCTCAGACAAAAACTGAAACAGCGCCAACCTAAAATAGTTTTACAAGTTACCTAGAACTTAAAAGTCCAACTAAACCTTATAATACACTTGAAGCAATACCATTCTTAAAATCCACCACATCGTTTGTTAAGCGTTCGTGTATTTCAATTTACGAATAATTATTATTCTTTTGAATTCTCAATAAATAAAACGTATTAAATGCCATAAGAAACATCTGCGATTCATTACATGTCCCAAGCAAAGACACGATTAGTCATCACTCTCCAGTGAAATATTGCTTCCAAATCTCTGATACAAATGTGCTTTAAGTTCGGCCATTTCAGATTTGATTTCGTTGCTTTTTTTCTCGATAACTTTGACTTCCAATTTGATTTTCTCTTTCGCTTCAGCAAGGAGTTCCTGGAAATAATTTTTATATTACAAAAAATCTTTTCGAAGACTCAAATTTACTGACCTGAGTTTTAGAGAGGTTGTGCGACAGAAAAACTTCACCAAACAAGAATGGAATCATTTCATCTTCATCGAAAAGTTCAATTTCTTCACATGCTTCTTCCAGATTTTTCAATTCATTATTTCTCTGGTCTAATTCAGCTTTTAGATCATCCATTCGTGCATTGTGCTTGGCGAAACGATTGATTTTCTGTTGGTCCTCGAATGAGATGTGAACATCATCCTGTGTGTGAAGTTGTGAGGTTATTGTCATGAGAATTATCATTAAGATTTTATATATTTTAAGGAATTAGGAATAAATATAAGTAGTTTAATTACAGCTTGTAGGTTTGCAACTTTTGCAGCCATTATTGATGTGATTATTTATTAGATTTAATGGAAAAACGGCACAGGTGATAAATTTTGGGTGCTTTGGTCGGCGAGGAAATTTTTTATTGAATGAAATGTCAAAACAAAAGTCAGGGATACCAACTTACGGGTGAGATATTCCATTTTCTTCTTATAGTATGGCAATGATGTGAGGGGCATTAATGAGTGAAGGGGATTTGAATAAATGCTTCCGGCGGCGTTAGTCAGACATTCAATATTAAATTCAAATAAAACGGTTTATTTCAAAAACATCAAGAGGAATGTGAGAGAAAATAATATTAAAAATTTGAGTACAGCCTCTATCATATACTCTTGGGAAACTTTTGCCAAGTTTTCATTTGTTTTTGCAACTTGTTAGCAAACTCTTCGGTTGGCTTTATTTATTTTGAACTACCCACTAATTCATTATTTTTACCAAGTCTTTAGGAGGAACGTTCAAAGCTCTAGTTTACGAATGTAATTAAAATCCAATAGGACAAAAATATAGCTTCTGGTCAACTCGATGCATGTGTTGCTGTCATGTTAAAATTTAATGTGTGGCTGCTGCCAGCTGGTTTACCCACATTTTGACTTGTGTATGTATTTCTTAACTGTACAGACTTGAAATCGGGAAGCAAAATCCTCTTTTCAGAATTGTCAGAAGAGTATTTTTTGTGCCAACGAAACGGACGCTTCTTTTTGCCTAATGGAAAACGACATACATAAGACTGACAGCTACCTGCCTTAATGTGTTCACGTGACCAGTTTTTCATTTGAATTTTATGGAGACGTAGCTTATGAATAAAGTCAAGACTTTGTCAGCTGAGGGCTAATTTGACATTTCGACTGTGTGTGTTCCACTGTTCCTTTATTTTTAAATCTTACAAATTTTTACGAATTTTAACTAATAAGAGAGCGGCTTCGAGAGAGTAAGATATTACCCCTCCAGAATCTTAGGTACCAGTTTTTACCCAACAAATGGCCCAGTTCTATTGACCGCTAGTTGTCTAGCACATAATATCCCTTATGGAGGAAGATGAAATAATATGAATTCAAATTGGTTCTAATGTCACTTTGCCGGTGGCGCTAGAGATCTAGTCAACAATTTATTTTGTGCCATCATGACACATATTTATGAATACACTATAATTTAAATAAACAAATACCATGTATATTAATTACATAGAAGTTTGAATTCCCCTTTTACACCAAATTGCAAATATTTGACTTCTGCACTTTCACTTTATATTTTGACAGTTCGTTATTTTATTCAATCTAGCAGTTCATTTTGCGCTAGATAGACAAATTTCCCAGAAAAGGATATTTTACAAAATGTGCTAGAGCTCTAGCGCAAATGTCAGTTTTTTTATATGGAGTTTGGCATGCCCCTAGTCATCTAGCGGTCAGTGGAACGCGGCCATTTGTTTAGAAAAGAATTGAAAAAAACAGTCAGTCGCCTGACAGATGATTTGAAATTTGTTGTTCTATTTGGCATGTGCGTGTAATGACTTTATTTGCATTTATGTTTTGATTTCCTGCGATGTGAGAGACAAATTGACATACAAATTCAGAATAAATAATGTACGTACAGTGAGCGTCAAACGTGAGTCAACACCAATGCTGGTTTCATTTGTCTTTGGAGTTTAGAGACAATTTTTTTAACATCTATAAAGTATTTTATGCAATCGAAATGAAATATGTTTTCTTATTGTTATTTTTAAAGATTGTTGGTTTTTATGACATGTTTCAAGACATTAAAGAAAACTTAAAATAGCATCTGTGTTCACTCACTTTTGACGCTCACTGTTGTTTTATCTGTAGCTTTTATCTCTTCTCAATGCCTGTAGTTCAGTGTTCAGTCAGTATAAACTCTTCCACATATTTGGATTCATACTTATATGCAATTTATGGAAAATCAAAATGCATTTGTCATTTTGCATGATTATTACAAAAGTACAAAAGCGTTCCCTAACGTTTTCGTAAGTTCTTCTCTTTAAGAAAGAATTCATCCCCACTACTGCCATTTTGACAGTCTTTTACATTGGCCGCGTTCCTTTGACCGCTAGTCATCTAGCACATAATATCCCTGATGGAGGAACGCTGGCGCTAGAGATCTAGCGGTAGCGGCAGTGACATTATAACCAATTTGAATTCGTATTATTTCATCTTCATGAGAGTCCAAAAATGTATTTTGGGCCATATTTACTAATACACTATAATTTAAATAAACAAATACAATGTATATTAATTACATAGAAGCTTGAATTCCCCTTTTACACCAAATTGGAAATATTTGACTTCTGCACTTTCACTTTCGTTTTGACAGTTCTTTATTTTTTTCAATCTAGCAGTTCATTTTGTGCTAGATTGAAAAATTTCCCAGAAAAGGATATTTCACAAAATGTGCTAGATCTCTAGCGCAAATGCTGAAATGTCAGTTTTTTTTATATGGAGTTTGGCATGCCGCTAGTCATCTAGCGGTCAGTGGAACGCGGCCATTTTTACTACAAAAGCAAAGGAACCGACCTGTAAAGTCAAGAATTTCTCAGCCGAGGGCTAATTTGACATTTTGACTGTCTGACTGACGCAACTATTGGCCAACATTTTAATATGAATTTCCATGTAGAATACTAGCGACTTAAATTCATCTATGTTCCATGTGAACAAATTTTAGCTTCTAATCAAATAAGTAGTTAAATAATTTGTAACTTTGCTTAAAGTTCGCTAGTCGCTCACCCATCAGTAAAGCCGGAAAATATATAATCGAAGTTAAGTACTTGTAACAAATTGTTGAAGTATAAAATTGAAGGCATACCGCCTGATCGTTGGTACTTGTAGATTTTCCTCTTGCGTCATTATACAAGATACATAGAAGCGGGAAAAAGTACCCAACTGATTCTCAATTTTTACAAATGAAATATAAACAGATGAAAGTTATACACGTCATTACTGATTACAGTGATTAAATTTTACACCCACACCCACGTTCAAATAGATTAACCGGATCTATGAGAACTGATAAACTCAATTCACCCATTGACGGGAAAGTCTTTCGCTTTTGTCTCAATATCAGTAGCATCACAGAAAGTACCTAACAAAAGAAATGCTAACTCACCCATCGCGCCGGCATTATTTTTATTTTTTTTATTTATTTCAATTGCATTGCAGGCAGGTTGCTGGGAATTAAGCGAATTCACGGAGCAGAGCAGGTATGGTAAGAGTAAGCTTATCCAATCAAGTGTGGAATACTCTCAAGTAATTCGTAATGCATGGTTAGAGGAGAAATCACTGAAGTAGCGAAAAAAATAAAAATTATATTAAATTATTACTTGTTGTTTAGTCGTAACAAATCTGTTGTTTTTCTTCTTTGATAATATTATTGTCTTCATTAGTTGAGATGGGATGGAAGCAGTGGCAGTAATTTGTATTATTAAGGCGAGATTAAGTCGCTCTATAAATCTGCAGAGCCGCCATTCATTCGTATCATATTATGGCTCAAAGGTAATTATGTCAAAATTGTCATTTGTGATGTCATTTGCTTAAAACAAAAATTGTATAAATACCATTAGACATAATAATGATAAAAAAACGTGGCATTATAGTACCTAATTAAGTAACTAACTGCTATGCGGGAATATGGTCAATTGATGTAATTTTAAGTAATCGTGGGAACTGTGAGTTCTCTTCTCAGATCAAAGATCAAAGATCCCATGATCTCAACGATTTTCGTTATTTGTGCGAGCACATTAATATTGTTTGAAAATTGACAAATCCGTTTAGGTACTAGTTATGCGCTGTTGACAAATCTTTAATAATTTGGTGAAGAAATTCAATCAGATCTAATTATATATGTCAATTAAGGATCAGCTGGTTAACTCGTTCTATCCTATTGGAAGAATGAATATTAGGCGATAGGTAGAAGAAGTCCTTCAATCCCTACATGCTAACGTGTTCACCAAGATGGCGTTAAAAATGACAGCGCAAAACCCTTTTGCAAAGGTCCCGTTGATCTTATTTTCTACCTTGATAGAGCTGCGGACTCCATATCTTCAAAGTCTGCTCACAGCTTCTAAATATCAGTTTTGACAGTTGATTGAAATAATTCCTCCAAGTTTGAAGGCAGGTTTAACAGTCCGCTTAAGTTGCTGTTCTGATTTTAGCAACCGCTTTACAAGTAGATACGCATTTACCGGGAGGTTCCAATTTGAGTAATAAACTTTGGTTTGCATTTTTAAACGATTTTTGCTATAATATGTTTAGATCTTCTCGATCTCTCAGCAGAACTTCTTCACAATGTGTAATTCTATTATAAAGGGTGGGCCAAATACAAGATTGTTTTTCAAAATGCAATTAAATGAACAAAATTAAATGTTGTCCATGTACTATGGCTTTATTAGTAAAAGCAAACATTCCCATTAATTATGGAACACAACGTCGTTCAAGTGACTGCCTTCGCAGTAGTCCATTTTGTCACTCGAATTTTCCAAGACCTAGTTGATGGTTTCGGGCTCTAGCTCACGGATTGATTGAATGATATTGGCCTTAAGTGCTTGAATCGTTTTCGGATTATTGGCATAACATCGATTCTTTACGGTTCCCCACAAAAAAAAAGTCCTAAGGGGCCAAATCGCAGCTCCGAGGCGACCAATTGACAACGCCAAGACGGCTGATAACACGATTTGGGAATTTGGTGGGCAAAAGATCGATTGTGGCATGTACTGTGTGGCATGGCGCGCTATCCTGCATGAACCAGAGGTCGTCCAAATCCATGTCTTCAACTTCAGTAAAAAAAAAGTCGGCTCTGTAACGCCCACCGTTGTTCCTATAGCCATATTTTCAAAGAAAAAGAGTCCAATGATGTCACCACTCCACAAACTGCACCAAACTGCCAGTCTCTGTGGATCCATTGGCACCGTACGACGAGGGGACCATGAGTGTTGTCCACTAACTAGCATACCAGTCTAGTAGCGAACTTTTTGCACAAACTTGCGTAGATACAGCAGCGCCGGTGGGTGCTTCATTTCGGCCAAAACCTCTTTTCAAAAAATGCACTGTTTGGGTTACACAGCGCTCACTTTGGAAATAAGTTTTCAATATTTCCCCAAGCGTAAAGCGATTCATTTCGGTCTGCGGAGGTATGATACTGCATACTGACTTTCTGTCAAGATTTCGAGCGGGAAATAACTGTCAGTATATTCTGAATGTGAAAGCATAGGCACCGACAACGAGGGGCTATTACATATAACCGGGAAGCAGGCCGCATACCGTCGCAATGGCATTGATGTATGGCTTACGCTCCTATATTACCCATACGTCAAAAATCTTGTTAATTTTGGACATGCTGACGTCAGATTTTTTTCGTAAAGTTGTGTGTAGACAACATCTAACGTCATTTTGACGTCAGCATGTCAAAAAATTGTTATTTTCCGAAGGCAACCCGCGACCTCTTTTTCGGTACCTATAGCAGTTGGGTAGAGTGCATCAATTAAGCACTTCTGCTTAGCACCAGTTTCTGTATTGTGGACTGATTGTCAGAGAATATAAAAGACTGCTACGGCTACCCTCACTTTTCCATAGTAGACAGTTCGTCCATTGACCTTTTGGTCAAGCAGCAAAGCGAATTGATTCAATCACCCACTTCTGCCACGTACTAGTCTCCCTCCTTGGTGATGGACTGTTGGAGGCAATAGACAGGAGCCACACTGCTATGGTCATGGTCACTCTCCGTCTCTACCCGAAGATAAACCGCTGCTAACTTCATGAAAATTGACTGCTTCAGTCACTTTTAGGACCTCTTAATGAGGTAAGATACATTAGGATATCTCTTTCAATAGAAATTTGTTCCCACCTGTAATGTCCGGCCCATAGTTTTATCTGGCCACTTTCTCCCTCCTCCTTGTGCTATCACAAAGGACTAAATAATTTAATTTAAATGTATCCCTCTAAGTACAGCCACCTACCCTAACCCACCTGCTATTACCCGTTTTTTTATGACGTTCCGTTCAATTATTGGATATTGTTCTTGTTGCAGTTGGGTTTTGCCCTCATTCACGAGTAAATACAGTTTTGGCGCTTTTGTCCCAATATTTGCAAACGCGCAAGTCATCCACTTACGTATGGATAGGTAGTTGTACTTTGTACATATCCTTTTGCAAAATTGGTACTTGCTTGCAAGTTTCGCTTAATTTTTCTAAGTGACAGCATATCATCCTGTCTAAATCCTTTTTTGACATCAAAGATCTCAATGAGATTGTTTCGGACTTTAATGGATCAACGATCGTCACTCTGCACAACTTATAAAATTGCACAACTATTGACTCCATACACCCTACGTCCTCTGTCTGAGGGATCCATAATAGACTTGTGAGACTCATTTAACCAGTTATTTTAACAGAGTATTACAGTTTTGGCATTTTTTGTGTTCAAGCCGCGCTTAAAATTTTAACAAGTCGAGGACGGATAGAAAAGACCGCAGTTTCCGGTGCACAACTGATGTGTATGTGTATAAAAGAGTTGGAACTCTGGTTATCTCCATGTTGACGCCAATTAAAGTTTTCGCTATTCATACAAAACCCAACTATCACAGCGAAGAATGGACGCGGTCCATAATGACAGTTTCCCCATATTGAACCTCTTAGCATACTTCGTTAAGCCTGCGATGCGTTACTTGACGTCACGCACGTTTGTTAGTAAATCAAATTACGAATTTTTCATAAAACCCTGTTCTATAAGACGTCCAATTAAACTTTATTTTACAGCCGCCGATTTAGAGTCTCATCTAAGAGGCTGTTCAATAAAATGTTCCTACTTAGGTTGGAAAGTTGCATGCCATCACATTACCGGCAACAATTTCACTCATAAAAGATTAACCACCTAATGAAAAAGATGTAAAGATGCAAGCCGCCGCCAGCACCACCGATCTCTTATCTTTCTTTACCAAGAGTACACTCACTGTAGCTAGAGGTAGGCCTTTGCATGCATTTTCCTATCATGCCTAAGAGCCGGTACTTAATTTCAAATGAACCACCCATCCACGACAACGACGATAATCCATGGCTTCTCAGTTGAATATCTCTTGAAAATTACCCAAAACCTATTCAATTTTTTCAATCAATTTTCTTCGTAAAGTACGAGCTTTCTTAGCCTGTTCGATGACGACGTCACCATCACCAGGCCACCGCCGCCGCCAGTCCGCCACAGACGGAGGTGGTTGGTGTGCCCGGTGCCGTGCCTGGTGCCTGCGCACCACCATCAGCTTGTACCTGTAGATTTCTTTTGTTCAAGAAATATCGTCGAAGTCGTTTATATCGCAGAAAGCGAAAGTTTTTCTTCGTCATGGAGGTTGTGTGTACACTGTCAGTCGTTGCCCTTTTACGTATACCAACGCTACATTCACAAAGTGCACCACAGTGTAGCGTGGTATTAAGATTGGTTGCACCATACTTCGGTTAACAACGAAACAATACGCCACGACAAGGCAACGACTACAACCAACCAAAGCAGCGACGACGACGCGACGATGACGATGATGACGACAACGAAGACGCGCGACGCCTCAGAGAGCAAAGGCTTTCGAATTGCATGGATTTCGGTTAGTTTGCGTTCAAGGTGCAATGAGCGATTTCTATAAAGATCATTATGTGGTTGTATGTGGTGCCATCTATTAAACAGATGACACCTTTGAGGGGTTAACAAAAGTGTCATTTGTCTATGACACCGGCACAACACTGCTGGCTGATAGGTATTAAAGTGCTCCGATGGCTGACAAAGAGGTTTTGAAATAAAAAATAAAATGTGCGTTGAACATTTGTTGGCTTTTGTGGTTATGAGCGGTTTTAGGCAAATAGACAGCAGGTCGGCAAATATGCGGCTTTCGCATAACACCTTTTCGGGCATCGGGCATTTGACCTTTATTGTATAAGAGTTAATTCGAATTAAGGATTGCTTCAGCCAGCATTGCTGGACATTTGTTTTAGATTAAGGCCTTTTTTATGATAAATAGATACGGGGTGGTCCTAAAATCTTGTAGAGTTTAATATCTGAAAGCATTATGTACGTTAATTGTGAACAACAACGAATTTAGGAAGTCGATTCGACTGTCTAAACACGAAAAAACTGGGAACACCACAAAAGAAGAATTCGACACCTTATTCCGGGAGTATCCATTGTTTTAAGACCGTGTAAATTAAAAACTTTCCAGCTCATTCACCTACCAGAAATCCAACAAACGCCAGTGGTGACAGTATCGCGACATGTTCAAAGACCTTGCCGAAACCATCATTATAGGTACCTAAAAAGGGAAAAAGTGGACAGAGTACCGAGTAGGTATCGAGCTAGGAAAAGGAAGGAAAATAAGTTCTTGCAAAAAGAGGGCCTACGCAGATTTTTAACTAAAGGAGATCGAAAATTCTGAGATCGAAACAACATACAGAGGTCTGATTAGAAAGACAAACAACTGGCTGCAGGTATTACGACCGGAACGAAGGCTCTATAACGAACATAAGAACACCAAGGCCACAGGCTTTGAAGTTTACCAAATACGTATATTTTGGTAGCATACACCACCATCGTCGGCGAATATTGGGTGGAGGGAAGCATGCCCAACATTTTGATTATCAGCTCTATATGACATATCTACAAAAAAGGCGTTATATGCTTCGCAACCATTATAAAGTCATATTCCCACGTATAATGTCGCATATATTTAAGGACTAAGATCCTATCCTATCCATCAGACTAAGGGAAATCTAGTCTAGCCAAATCTATCCACCTTAGGTTAGGTTAGGTTAGGTTAAAAAGGGGTATGAGATGACTCATACGGCACTAGGCACCATAAGGGCCCATTGCGATCCCTAGGGGGAACCAGTTGCAGTGACCTACAATGGAAAAACACCTAAACACTTGCCCTTGAGAAAACCCCAATTTCCCTGCAAAAACCAAGTAGCCCCTTGAAGTTGGTATTGTCTATCTCCCCTAAATGTTGGAAGAAGTACCTGCCCAAAAATTTCCTTCTACTGCGACATATTGCCTCACATTCGCACAGTATATGTGTTATGTCCTCTTCGGCTTGCAGGTCATTGCAGAATCTGCAAGTGTCCGAGTCTGCTAGCCCTAGTCTTCTTGCATGTTTTCTAAGAAGACAGTGCCCTGATAATATGCCGATCAGTATCCTGAGCTGTTCCCTGCCTAGTTTGAGGATTTCCCTAGATCTTTTACGGTCGTATTGCGGCCAAAGTGCCTTAGATACCACGTGACCGGTGAGGCCCTCCCACCTCCGGTCGGCTTCCTTGTTTATTTTATTCCTAATATTGCTTTTTATGATGCAAGGAGGTGGTTTAATATCCACATCTCCTTCGTCATGCAATTCCCCGCCTATCCTCTCAAGCTCATCCGCTTGCTCATTTCCAACTATACCGCAGTGTCCTGGTACCCAGCACAGTCTCACTCGGTTCTGACTGCATAATGCCTTAAGCATTGTGCGACAGGTCCTGACTAATTCAGAATTGATGTTCGTAGATTCCAGTGCCTTGAGTGCAGCCTGGCTATCGATGTAGATGGCTATATCCTTTCCAGATATAGATCTCATCCGCATTAGCTCTGCCGCCTTCATAACAGCCAGAACTTCTGTTTGGAAGACACTGCTTGTATCCGGTAGTCGCATAGACACTTTTAGATCTGGATCTACGGAGTAGATTCCAGCACCCGTACCTTCCGCTGTTTTTGAGCCGTCCGTGTAGACCGCTATTTCGCAATGCTTAATTACTTTATCCCTTTGCCATTCATATTTTTCCGGGTATGACACTTCGTACGGAGTGTCGAAGTCGACCAAGGGGTGTATTTCATCAGTTTGCACCTGTACACCCGGGAGTAACTCCGCTATTATTGTACAGTGTCTAAAACTGCCCTCTCTAAAGTAGCCCAGGGTTGCGAGCCGTAGTGCACTACTCCCCGCAAGTTGCTTTAAACAAACAACCTTATCCACTTTAAGGCTGTGATCACTTCTTACGCCTGTATACACTTTGGTTCGTGTAATCAGCCAATTTATGGTGACGTGTTTTTCTTACGATTTGACGCCATTTTCTCTTTTTTTAATAGGACACTGCCAAGGATCAATGATATGCCATCAATCCAGCACCGATTGAGTTACATAAGCACGATATTGATTGTGCCATTTGGGAAATAGAGCTCCATCGAAATTGTTAAATCCAATCCAGGGCATTGAGGATGACACATCCATCGCCTTAAGCAGGGCGGAAAGTAGTCCCATGTTAGGGGAAGTCACTTTTGCGATCAAATCGCTGATCCGGCCAGAAATGCTCAAAGCCTTAGGTGAAGAGGGAGTTAAATGGCTCTCTCGTGTCATTAAAGTGGCCTGGGAATGCGGTTGGAGTGGTTGTGACCCTTCAAAAGGGGATAAAAGGGATTGTTCCAATTACAGGGGTATACCACTTTTAAGTCTCCCTGGAAAAGTCTTTGCCAATGTGCGGGAGACGCGTTGCACAGCTGTGATCGAGTCACGATTAGAGCGGTTTTCGTCCGGTCAGAAGCACAACCAACCAGACACTCTCAGAACAGAATGGCATTTGAGAAGGCTTGGGAGTATGCTCCACCTACGCATGATTCATAGATTTGGAAACAGCATACGACAGAGTTCCTCGAGGTAAACTCTGGAGTGTATTACAGGAGTATGGAATTGACGGTCCTCTCTTGAGCGCCATTCAATCTCTTAAACATGAACAGCGTTTAATACCGTCTTGCGTGCGGGTGCATCTTGTCCCCTCCCCTTTTCATTACTTATATGGACTGGATATTACAGCGCAGATTTGGTGAAGAACGTTTCGAATTGCGAGATCTGAGGATAAGTAATTTGCTCTGGTTTGTAGCCATTTGTATTGAAGCCAAAATGAAATTAAACGTGAACAAATCTGAGGTGATGGTCGTCTCCAGAACGCCTGTTCAATGCACTCTGCATGTTAGTGGAGTCCCATTGAAACAGGTGGAGAAGTTTAAGTATCTCGGGGTCTTATTCACGAGTGATGGAAGGAGCAATGCCGAGTTTTCCTGTTTGATTGGTCAGGCTGGGTCAATTTTGGGAAGGCTTGGTCATTCTGTTATTTGAAGGATTAAGCTTGGTGTCAAAGCTAGGTTGTAAGTTTTTATTTCAATGTTTGTTTCTATTCTAACCTATGCTCATGAGATTTGGGAAATGACCGAAACAAGATGTCGAAATGAGATTCCAACGTTGCATCGCTGCGCTGGCATGTGTGACCCGCAGGGATCGAATACGGAACACCAGAATACGTGAGAAACTCTGTGTCTAGCATCTACTCCTCGAGACGGAGCGATCCATGTTTCGGTGGTTCGTCATGGTGGTTCGTCATGTTCATCAGGCAGGTGTCCTCTAGGTAGACCCAGGATGAGATGGTTATGGGATTGTCTTTGATGATTTAGAGTCGATGGCGGACAATTGAGAGTTATGGAGGGCCCACTTCTGCAACCCACCCACTTAATGACCCACTTAATGGATAAGCGGCCATTGAAAATGAATGAATGAATGAGATCCATCCAAAAAGTACCTACTGCCAAATTGACAACAACTCTGGCAGTTACTTAAATAGAACTCGTTTACTAGTAGGCTTACTCTTTTCTATGAAACAGCAAAGTTTAAAAAAATACTGAATGGTGCTCACTAATTTTCTAGAATTTGGTTCCAACTCTTCAGTAGTTCATCTTTAGACCTTTTCAAATCACAACACCTTTCCAAGCTACGAACTGTTCTAAATTATCACAAAAACACTGTCTGACTTTAATCTAAATACATCACTAATACCTATCTTCAAAAGGTCATTGTAACTCTTTTCAGCCACTACATTCACCCAAGTAGAACCTGTCCTTTGTTTTTACTCCATCCAAGCTAAGACACTTAAAGGCACGTTTATTTTCTGTTTACATCTTTATTTCACAGAAAAGAAAACTTAAAACCAACAACCATCAGCATCCTCAGAAATTCTACCATTTTCACGGCCAAAAAGATACTCGTAACGTAATTACGTATTCGTCGGCTGGGTTTATTACATAACAAATAACACGAGTGCATAATTACCCTGGAATCGCCCCATAATTTAAAAAATATATATTTCTACAGGTAAGTACTGCTTTTACCCGGTAAATTTGAGTATTAAAACTAAAATCATACACTACGCTTGAGCGCAAATCGCATTAGATAATAATCGGACCATGGACCCATAGAAGCCCAACATAGGTGCAGACGGTGAATACGAGTAGTAGGTACAGATACAGTTTGTTGGTTCCTTCTGTATAGATCTAGATATGATGTGGTATAGAAACAAAGGCAGGTACAGGTGCCGATAGTTCTTAAGAGGTATAACCCAACAAAACAAGCATATATGGAAAAGTGTACCAATAGGTTACAACGCTGCCACAATTGGGACGGGTAATGATGCTTCAGGGCTTTAGTACATTTTTATAGACTTTTTGGTTTGGACTGAAAAGAAAAAAAAAAAAAAAACGAAAGACAAGACGTCCATTAGCAAGTAGCAATTAGATTGCATTATGGTATGTGCCTGCTGTAAGGAGATATCTGGGTCAGATTAACATTGGGAAGGTAATGATAGGAAGAGGAAAGGCGTTTAATGAAAAGAACATGCAGCGGCATCGGCTGCGACTACTATAAGATAGCGTGACGATAAAGAGAATTAGGTTTTTTGAAAATCAAACAAGTTCTCTTTGGTGTTGTAGATGTTGTCGTTCTCGTTAGGTGTAACGTGTAGCTGTATAGGTTTAGGTTAGATACTTGTAGTTTGTTGCCTCGTGCAGTTGCGTCGTGTTTCGCTGACACTTTTGGTGTGATTGCATGTTGTACTTCTTTTAGCCATGACCGTCTTAGGTTGATGAATACAGAATTTAAAGATAGCTTTTTGGATGCTTACTCAAAGTGTAACTAATGAATAGGGCCTGAGAAGCCATAATTTCAAGCCCACAGGGAGTCGAACTTGTTATATAGTAATAGGGGTCCCGGCGAACTTCGTTCCGTCCCGACCATAATTGATTGTTTTACTGAAATAATTTCGATCACTTTTGACAAATACGATCTCACTATATATTACGATCAAAATTAAACAAAGAAAAAAGATTCCCCCTACAAATGGTTTGGAAAATCAGCCTTTATGAATTTTCCAATTTCCCTTCAAAGAATTCCAATTTTCTCTAGTTTCCTTGGGCGGGGAGACATACACAACAAAAAAAATATAGCTCAAATCGAACGAAAAAAAACGTTGTTTTATATAGAAGATTAATCGTCGACAATATTTTTTTTGTGGTACATATTTACCCTATTTTAATGTTACTTGTTCCTTTTTTTGTTTTACCAAATTGAAGGTGATAATTCAAAGATGTGTCGAAAAGAATACAAATTTGAAAAAATTATTTGCAAAATGGGGAAAATATTTTTTTTTTTTTTCAAATTGCCTTGGTAACAACAATATTGTATTCATACAAAGAAAATCAATGTCGAGCGATACTTCTCCGGACGGAGCGGTCCATGCTTCGGTGGTTTGGTCATGTTAAACGCATGTCCCCGACCAGGACCCCACGACGTGCTATGGAATCCGTACCATTGGGCAGGTTCATAATCTCTCCTCTACCCGTATGGGGATTGCCCTTGACGATTTGGAGTCGATGGCGGAGGATTGAGAGCTATGGAGGTTCCACTTGAGCAACCTACACCCGCGACCCACTTAATGGATAAGCGGGCCATTGAAAATGTATGTATGTATGTTATACAAGAAAACGAATATTTTGGCTTCGCACTTCGCTCAGTCGAACTCTGTGTGAAGCAGAATCACTTTTCATGGCGGATTTGTATTTTTGTATTTCCAAAAGTAATTAGCTCCATTCCAAACCAATAGCTGATTAGGTGACGAATTGCTGGAGGATTGTTTGCGGAAAAAAAATAAACTAAATTCTTGTGCAAATACAAATATCTAACTTTTGGAAAAAGAATACAAAAAACTGGAAAGCACCGGAAATATCAAATCGACTTTGAAAATATAATAATTTAAATTAAGGTATCTATCACTTTCAATCCGCTCATCAGTAGACGAACCACGACGCACATTTTACTCGATGTTCACCGAGACTATTATGATGTGCTACCACTCGCAATATCGGCCAGAGTGGTAGCATTCGGTAGTGTCAATCGATACTAAGGGTGGGCTGGTCAACCTGTGCGTGTGCCATCAACAACAGGCATGTTTCGTAGTCTTGGCGAACCTTTGCCTTTAAGAGACGGCAGGCTTTTTCACTTTTTTTCTCTCTAAACTTATCGTAAAATAGTTTTCCCTTCCTTTTTTTTCTTTTGATTTTATTTTGGCACGATTCAAAAGTGTGCTGAGCAGGTGGTATATGGTAAGGGGGCAAGAACAACCCCCATCCGACGAGCTGAGCCGAGCGACCGCAAGCGTGCCGCGCCCTCCTTACCTTTACCGAAGTTGCCCCTGTGGCCCGATCCTGGCTCGCAACAATGGCAGATGTGGGCTAAAACAAATGATTTTTAGGATCATCGTCATCGGTCGGCTTTCAGAAAAAAGCGATCATCTGCAAAACGCTATTGCTATCACTAAATGTGTCTTCCTCTAACAGCTCGGATAGCATAGCCTGAACTAAAATATGTATACGATTAATCGCTTTCCTAACCTAACCTAACCTACAGCAGATGCCTTAATCCGTGTCCACTGCTGCCTCATTTTTCCTGCGATATCCCACAGAAGTCAATCCGCATGTGATGAATTTCCAGGCCGCCTTTTTCCGTGAAATCATATTTAAACCGTTGCCCTTATCTTCCAACTTCCACTACTGGAATATGTTGCTCCACCAATTGTCGCAGTATTTTCTCTTTATCACGGTCCCGATTCTTCTCCCGATCCTGTTTTGCCTAAAACATTTAACAACAATCACAAAATTTTATGAATTTGATATTCAATAGGCACCTCATGTTTTTCTTTCCATTGTTAAATTTTATTACGAATTTTTATTTTTATTTTTTTGTCTTTTCGCTATCTGGAAGTTTATGAAAATTGTGTTACAATAGGATTCCCAAACTGTCTTCCGGTTTCTCAAACTGTAAATTTCGGTCTGTTTGACGAACATTTGCTTCACTTCCACTCTAAGGTTAGTACTAGTTGTAGGATGGTAAATATAAAGCGCCTATAATTAAATAACAAGCAATGCAACAGTTTTGAAGTTACGAGTGCTGATGCTACTTAGTATCTACGAACCTGCCCTAATACACCTACAAGGTGACTTTAATTCTGAACCATTGCTACTAAAATAGTTCAGCAGCTTTTTGCTTGATTAATATTGTTGGTGCCTTTTAAACGGCGCTTTAAAAAAGAACAGAAGACATTACTTTTCAAGCCAACAACCATGAATAAGTTACACAGGGCGCTTATTGGGGATCGGGCCGGCCCTGCTTCGGAACATTCGGATTCGGTTATCTAAAATGCTTATTATGTCAAACGAGTCAAGATCAATTTGGCGGACGTTTTTTGGATCTAGTGAAAGCCATGTTTATTTGTGAATATTGAGGGGACGAAACCGTGTACTAACTATAGCACTAATATTAAGCCCAGCAGCAAAGTCAATTATGTAAGTTACCAGACGTTTTTAAGGTTATACTTCCCGAGTGTACTGCCAAAGCAGTGTCCCTTGGCTATTCTAGAATTGAAATCACT
Organism: Cheilosia soror; assembly: GCA_949372485.1. NCBI lineage: Eukaryota > Metazoa > Arthropoda > Insecta > Diptera > Syrphidae > Cheilosia > Cheilosia soror. The sequence goes on along the minus strand of OX443561.1, from coordinate 29,943,784 downwards.
GACGACAATTATAACGTCATACATAGCACATTGCTCACATATTTCATCGAGAAGGTCGTAGGCACAAACCAGTAAGAATAGACCGGCGACTTCCCGTACACCTACCCGATTCCCCCCGGAAAGAATTTCCCTGTCTGTGAATACGTGTAAATGTCAAAATTAATGGCGGCAATGTTTTTCTATGCAATACCATGCGACCAGGATTTTTCAAGTATGCGTGCGTTAATGGCGCCCCTTTGATTTTGTACAGCACCAATACATGAAAAATCCTGGTCTCGCCGGCAGCTTGTAGGCAAAGTCCGTTATGTGGGAGGAGTCGACGGTCTACTTACTGGTTTGTGGTCGTAGGAACAATAATTTATGGTTGCATCATATTATTACTAATGTCGATTTCCATTGGGCTTTTACAGTTTTGCTCTCAGATCTCAAATTTTTCCTCCACTAATGGAACATGAAATGAGATAACTTTTTTTTTATACCCTCCACAGGAAGGTATATTCACTTTGCCATTACGTTTGTAACGCCAAGAAGGATTCACCGGAGACCCTATAAAGTATATATATTCTGAATCAGGATCACATTCTGAATCAATTTAGCCATGTCCGTCTGTCTGTCTGTCTGTCTGTCTGTCTGTCTGTCTGTCTGTCTGTCCGTCTGTCTGTCTGTCTGTTGAAAGCACGATAGCGTCCAAACGAATTGACCTAGGCGAATGAAATTTTGTGAGACGACTTATTTTTACCGTCGCCAGGTTAGTATTGAAAATGGGCTATGTCGGTCAAGTAGTTCTGGTACCTCCCATACAAAACCACTATTAGACCCACGTCTCTCTCTGTCTGTTGAAATCAGGATAGTGTCCGAACGAATCGACTTAGGCAACTGAAATTTTATGAGAGGTCTTATATTTATGGCCTTCAAGTTTGTATGAAAAATGGTCCATGTCGGTCAAGTAGTTCTGTTACCTCCCATACAAAGCCAATATTTGACCCATGTATCTCTGTCTGTTGAAAGCACGATAGCGTCCAAACGAATCGACTTAGGTGAATGGAATTTTGTGAGAGGACTTTTTTTAACCGTCGTCAGGTTGGTATTGAAAATTGTCTATGTCGGTAAAGTAGTTCTGCTACCTACCATACAAAACTAATATTAGACACATACTAACTCGCATGGCAAACATTTTGCAGGACTTTTATTCAGTGGAGGGTATCAAAGCATCGGCCAGGCCGATGATAACACTTTTACTTGTTTTTTTTTGCATTTGTGTTGGTGTGTTATTTGACAGTCAGCTATTTTTTTATTGCAATTTGTCTTTACAAATGTCTCTTGTTTTGATATTGGTGAGAGTATGTGTGAATCTGAGTATTGATCTGAATCTTAAAAAAAAGTGTTTTTTTACGCCCAATGGAAAATGAATTTGACAGCCAGCTGATTTCTAGAGCAGAAAAACTGGTCTGAGTCTGAAAAAAGTGTTTTTTTTTTCAATGGAAATCGACATAACTTCTTGTTGCCAAAGTCTGTCGAGTAAGTCAAATTCACATCTAAATAATGGCCGCCACCCTTCTTTCTATATAAATGTCATAGTTTTTGGTTTGCTTTTTTTCGGCCATCCTATCGTGCTTCTTGGATGGAAGTTATGCTACTATTATACATGTCAAAATCCGTGTAAATTTGTTGATATACATAATAATAAAAATAATAATAAGTAGTTGGCGCAAGCGCAATAGGTCAGTATAGGCACCCTACGTCTATCTTCTTACAACCATTCGTTTTGTGTGAGTTTTTACTTTTGGGACAAATGGAATGGAATACAATTTTATGCAGTAGTTCAGCACACTAACCACTGAACCACTGCGCTAGCTACTTCTATTACACTTGTCAGAAATCGTGGCATTGACGTCAGATTTGGTCTACACACAACTTTAGGACGAAATCAGACGTCATATTGACGTTAGCATGTCAAAAATTGACACGAATTTTTTAACAGTAGCTTTACTGTTGTTGTCATTGATTTGTGATCTCAATGATGATCATGGTCACATGCTGCTGTATGTATAGGTATATAAAAAACGGCAAATATGTCAATATTGACAAGTTTCATTGACATTTTTCAAGTTTCGTTAATTTATGTCGTTTTCCATTGGCCAAAAAGAAGCGTCCGGTCCGGAACCAAGAAAATCACTTCTGAAACCGTTCCATTAGCGCAAAAAATACTCTTCTGTTGATTCTGAGAAGAGAAGTTCGCTTCTCGATTTCAAGTCAGAATTCACTCAAGAAGCAAGTGCAATTTATGTATTTTATACAAGCCTGCTGCCAGCAGCCATTACCATATACTAATTTTTGACATTTTAGTATATTTGAGTATAGTCGCCCAGAAGCAGTTTTCTTGTTCCATTGAGTGAATCCCCGAGTGAAACCAATGAAAAATGGCATTATTAAGATTTTAGACAGTTTAATGACATTCTAAGGACTGGGGTGGAAGTTATGAGAACGGAAACCATTGTTAGGGGTTCTCCCTCGAAGTCAGCGACTGTCTTAATGAATTCCAATGAAACATAGTTTATTGTGTTGTTCGTTCCTTTCCTTGCAGGCTATCGAATATTGGAGTTAAAAAAAATCGATGGATGGTGCTTTGGTCATATTTACCTTCAGTCCGGCAGCTGAAATAAATAAATGGTCCTCAAAACAGTGTCGTCCCTCGGCAATAATTTGTAAGTGTAGGTATTACAAAAAAGTGACACGAAGGCAAACAACGAATCTCCATAGTACAACTGCGATGATCTTCAGGTTATATCAATGGCTTGCGAATAATTTTCAGCTTGACATGCTCTCAACGCCATTACACCAATCAACGATTTATGAAACTGCATTCACATATACCTACCACAAATACAAAGTTGTATACCTTTCAAAACTAGCAATCTGATGGCTGTCCGCCCCATCTCATGCAATATTGTTGAAGCAAATATTTATAGTCGGTGCCGTGTCAATATACCCATATTTAACTCATAAACACTACTCATCCACTATACCCTCTCGTATGTATGCGCAAAATCAACTATAGAGAAAGGAGGCATAGATAGTTCGATGAGATACAAAGATACACTGTTCGGTTTAGCATTAATGCCCATACGTGCCAGCGCAATGTTTGAACTTGGACTTGTATTGTTTACCCGAGCAATTCTCACATCTCCCGGGAAGACCTGTGACTCTGCGAAGAAGACATACATAATATGTGGCCAAAGCGGCGTGAGTTGACAGATCACAATGTCCCTACTAAACCCCGCAGGCAAATTTCAAACAATGGTACAGCGAAAAGTAACACCATCGTCTGCCATGATCATGATCGTAATCTTCTCTACACAATGATCATCCATCATCAACGATGCCATCGTTGGTCGTCGTGAATAGAAGCACCAGCATGGTGGTGTCATCATTTGCATACAGTTTCTTCGGTGAAAGTTTCCCTCAACTTAATTTCCGCAATGGGGCAGATGATGCTCGCGCATACCTACAGGCACAATATGCAGGCGATTCATCTTGTTCGACAGCGTAAAGTTCATCTAGCTGGTCGCTAGCAGCCTGCATAGACTCGAGACCACAAATAATCGTGTTCTGCCATTTATCGGTATCGAGAGTAGGTACTGGTTTCGCTGTTTTTGCAGCTTGAATTCCTCATCCCGCGCCGGCCAAACTATTGCAGTTTCCATTTTGTTTCGGGTTGGCCAACGGTTGGTTGGTGCAACCATATTTACCTCAATAGCGGCACTATTGTGCGGCTGTAAATTACCAAGCATAGCGCCAGTTTAGCCAAGGATTGAAACGATCTTTCTGTACTATCTCCCGGTTCAAAGTTGTAGTACATGATTGTATCTCTTGCGGAATATCATCTTAACATGGATTTCCGATTTGTTTCGTAAATGTGCGCGTTGTGAACGGGGCGATGCGGAGAGAAACGCGCTGTCAATCTGAAGGAATATCTTGAAGACTGTCAAAAACAAGATAAATACTCCAACAGACAGACAGCACCATCATCAGAAGGAAAAGTGAAATGATCACATCACGTACAGTACACGGACGAGTGTGTGCATTCAAACATGCATTATGAAGGAATCGCATTACAGATACAGATAGATTGGGAATGCCATCTGACTTCATTTTGCGTGTGTGATGCGATGACGTCTTGCTCTGCTTTGCATGGTTAGTGGACCGAACGGGTCCGGTACCTTTTACCAATAGTCACCAAGTGGCAACGGCAAGTGTGCATGGAAAACTTTTTCTCTATATTCATTGCAATGTTCGAATGTGATCTAATATCGGGAAAAAGTGGAACTATTGAGAAAAAAAATGGAAGACCGCTGTGTCAGTAAAGTAAGGTGGGCGAAGCTTGAAAATCAGGTAAGCAGGTTAATTTTTATGAATCAGGCTCAGAAGTTGTAGTTTATGATGAGTATAGCAGGTCTTGAAAGCAGCTACGACCGAAAATAGTAAGGGAAGTGACTTTCTTGTACTCGAAAAGTTTTTTCCGGTTAGGTAAAGTAATATTTCCAGCTCTAAAGGCTGCATTATAATAGTAGTCCGGTGCTATTAGGAATGGTTGCATCTCAGTTGCAAAAAGGCTTACTATTGTACTGAATTCAGTACAATTTGACTTTCCCGAGTACGCAAGTACCACTTCCCAATTTTCGGTACTATTTGTACTAATTTAAATTTTTGAAATTTTATTTTTATGTCTCTTAAATCAAAGGATTAAACAAAAATAAGCTGAACGCACTCCTTTGTTTTAAAATTCTGAATGCATTCATTACTCATTGTACATACTTAGTTAAAAATTGACTTTTGAAACTTCTTGCAATCCTCGAAGATATGGAAAAAAGATTTGATTTCGGAAACATTTTTTTGAACTCATTACAACGTTTTTCACAAACTGCCATTTGGACGATCAAGTATATTCAATGGTCCAATTTGTCTTAAGGTTTTTTCCTAGTAAACAAAAAAGTATTTAAATTATCAATAAAGTATATAGAGCTTTATCTGACTGCGATACAAATAGATACATACAGTGGCCGGCATAAGTATTTTGACAAAACTAAAGTTAATTCTGCTCATAATTTGAACTTACTTCATGTAAATTTTGGCATCAATGGAAAGGTCATTTAAATTCCGTTTGAATGATACAAAACTTTTCTTAACCGATTAATTACCCATTGAAAATTTGGAACTTTTGTAAAAGTCTACTTTTTTGACTTTTTTCCTCGGTTCCAAAAAAAAAATATTTTGATGCAAAAAGTTTCTTCAAACAATTCTCATAGTGACTGCAAAAAAAAATTTTAAAAAATCTCTTCGCTAATATTTTTTATGATTTTTTGAATGGGATGATCTCAGAAAAATTTTGTATGAAAAGGAGGAAAAAGTGACTAAAATGTCATTTTTAGCAATTTTCAAAAAATCATAAAAAATATTAGGGAATGGGCCATAATTCTGGATTTCAAAATACTGTATCGACAAAATTCTGTATTTTTTTTTTTTGAAAATACTGTATGAACAAAATTCTGTATTTCAGAATTCTGTATTTCAAAATGCTGTATATCCAAAATGCTGTGTATCCAAAATGCTGTATATCCAAAATGCTGTATATTCAAAATACTGTATGTGCAAAATCCTGTTTTCCGAATAGCTGCTTATACCCAATTCTATTTTTTGAAAAAGTGTTTGCATAAGAAAAAGCAAGCTGTAATATTATATAATATTAAATTTATTGGAAAAAAAACAAAAATTGGAAATCATTTAGGAACATAATTTAACAAAAACATAACAGTAAACTTAATACTTCAAAGAAATTTAATAAACAATAAACATAAAAATAACAAATTAGCATAACAGAATTATTTAAAACAAAAGCAAACTTTTTGCTATTCGCCTTAAATAAGCAACGTTGCTTAAATCGGGCCTCTTTCGCATAATACGTCGAATTCTCTTGTTTTTAAGTATTGTTTTTTTGTTTTTTTTTAATGTGCTCCCCATTCCTAATCCTTTCCACCTGTGCTTTAGTAAAAATTAGCTCCTTTTTCAGGTCGCTGATAAGTTTATACAGGCCCGGCTTTTTCCTCCCAACCAAGACTTTTAATCGGCGATGCCATGCCTCAACGCTGTTTTGGGTCCTCGGAAACACTTCTGTTCTTGTTTTTGAACTTTCAATAACAGACCAAAACATCGGTTTATGTTTTATAAATCTATGTAGATATGCAAGGAGACAGTAAAATATAAAAATAAAAGAAGTGGTGTGTTAGAATTCAGTGCGCACTTTTTTACATTATCAAAACCATTTTTTTTAAATACAGAATTTTGATATACAGAATTTTGAAATACAGAGGTTCATACAGAATTTTGTTCATACAGAATTTTGAAATACAGAGTTTTGTTCATACAGAATTTTGTTCATACAGAATTTTGAAATACAGTATTTTGAAATACAGTATTTTGAAAACAGAATTTTGACCATACAGTATTTCAACCCCAACCCAAAATATTAGCGAAGAGATTTTTGAAAATTTTTTTTTGCAGTCACTATTAGAATTGTTTGGAGAAACTTTTTGCATCAAAACATTTTTTTTTTGATACCGAGGAAAAAAAGTCAAAAAAGTAGACTTTTACAAAAGTTCCAAATTTTCAATGGGTAATTAATCGGTTAAGGAAAGTTTTGTATCATTCAAACGGAATTTAAATGACCTTTCCATTGATGCCAAAATTTACATGAAGTAACTTTTAAATTATGAGCAGAATTAACTTTAGTTTTGTCAAAATACTTATGCCGGCCACTGTACTTCTATTTCTTCGTTTTGGGCTTTAATGGGCCTTGTGCAAAATGAATGCAACGAGTTCATGTTTTCAAATCCTACACCGCATTGTCTATGGTGCTTTTTGTATTCATTCTTATTCTTTCGCAAACGTGTAAAGAATGTTTTCTTATAAAAAAATATAACCAAAGCTAACGAATCGGATGCAGGCGTAAAAATACATTATTAGAATCTAAAAATCTTATTAAAAATTAATGCTGCCATAGCTATATAAATAAAACAAATTGAGCTCGAGCAGCGTACTAAGCTTCAGCTAAAAAATTAAATTTTAATTTCAGACTGTACTGCATGTATCAGTCACAATTTAGCGCGCACATTAATGGTTCGGTACATTTTTTCAAGCAAAATTTAGACAAGGAAAAAAGAAAGAAAGTGCAACGAAAATATAACACTTTTTCGAGTCGATGAATTTTTGAAGGAAGTTATTTTCAACGAACAGCTGTTTTCTGGGACACTTATATTCACAGCGCACTCTATGTCAAAATTTAGCTAGGATTTTAGTTAATGTTTAAAAAGAAAAATTTAAAAGCACTTAAATTTAGTTTCGCTCGAGCTGCGTACTAAGCAGCATTTCAATTAAATGTGCCTTTAGATAACATTCTCCACTGGAAAGTATAAGTATTCACTTATTTCTAAAGCCAAGAAGAAGTCACCCTCTACCCCATAAGCCATAAATATTCTCAATCAGGATGCAATTCTGAAACGATTTAGCCATGTTCGTCTATCCGTCCGACGCGACGGTCTATCTGTCTTTTAAAAACAAAACAGAGTCCAACCAAAACGAATCGACACGTAGGCGAATGAAATTTTGTAAAAGGACTTCTTTGTTCCGGTACCTCCCTGCAAAATCATTATAAGAGCCACGTACTTGTGTATACTTACGAACATAAATGCTTAACATTTTGCAAGACTTTTTTTTTTCTTTAATAAAATATTTATTTTTTATGTTTTCGATCGGTTTTATACATTTAAGAAATTTGAGTACTATTCAGTACAATTTTGTTTCAGTTTTCAGTACAATTGAGAAAAGTCGATTTTCATCACTGGGTTGCATATTGGATAGAGAGAATTTCATTAACGTTTGTGTATGCTCGACACTGTACCGAACATCCTAGAGAAACTTATATACGAGTACGCTAAGCATGGACTATAGCAAAGGCTCTTCGGTCATCTCGAGAAATGAGTCATTCATCGATATTTGCTGCCGGTTTTGGGAATGATATTTTATGAACTGTACACCGACATCGACTTTAAGGAACTTGAGAGTCACAAAATGCTAGGACATTACGACATTCGGATATCAATGCAGAGTTTTCTAATCAAAGAGAAGACATTATTTTGAGTTGTTTAAACCGATAGTTGGTGTGCACCTTGTTTTGTACCTTGTTGCCAGAATCTCTGACTTTGGACGAGTCGTTCTCTAGAAGTCCGATACCTATGGCCAGTGGCATCGATTTCAAGAAGTCAGCAGAAACGCTTCATCTGGGGCTGTTCTAGACCGAGACCACAAAATCCTTAATTTAATGAAGTGTGACAGCAAATGGTGTTACTCCAGGAACAATGTTCGGAAGTTTTACCAAAAGGTAAAAAGAACGTGTCACGGGAACATGGCCCGAACAGAGACCTGTAGAGACGAACAAGGAAACCTTGTAGTAGAGTCACAGTCGGTGCTGAGGATATGGAAAAACCATTTCTGCAGACTGCTAAATGGCGAAGACGACACAAATTCCGCTATCAGGCAGAATGAACCATTCAACCTGGGCGATGAAAGCCAAGACTTCCGTCCACCTGACCAAAATGAGGTAAGGATAGCAATATCCAAGCTGAAGCCCAACAAAGCTGCAGGACCGGACGGTTTATCGGCCGAGCTTTTTAAGGCAGCAGGGGATGACTTGGTAGAGAGCATACACCAACTCGTTTCTAAAATCTGGTCAGAGGAAAGTATGCCTGATGAATGGAGCCTCAGCATTGTTTTCCCGATCAAGAAAGGAGACCCTCTAAACTGCGCCAACTATAGAGGCATCAGTCTTCTTAACATCGCTTACAAAATTCTGTCTGCCGTACTGTGTGAACGCCTGAAACCATTTGTCAACGAACTAATTGGACCCTATCAGTGCGGTTTTAGGCCCGGTAAGTCCACAACCGACCAAATATTCACACTACGAAAGATCCTGGAGAAAACCCAAGATGTCCAAATCGATACTCATCACCTATTTATCGATTTTAAAGCCGCATATGACAGCATTCAGAGCCATGTCTAGTTTTGGCATCCCTGCCAAACTTGTCAGATTGTGCAGAATGACGATGGAGAACGCTCGCTGCTCCGTAAAGGTCGGAAACAATCTCACCGAGACCTTTGATGTCAAAAAAGGATTTAGACAAGGTGATGCGCTGTCATGTGACTTTTTCAACATCATTCTTGAGAAAATTGTGCGAAACTCGCAAGCCAACACCAGGGGCACAATTTTCCAGAAGTCCGTGCAACTACTTGCATACGCTGACGACATCGACATCATTGGCAGAACACAGCGAGCTGTCACTGGTGCGTTTGCAAGTATCAGTACAGAGGCGGCAAAAATGGGTTTAGTGGTGAATGAGGGCAAAACGAAATATATGCTGTCAACAAGAAGGGACACACAACATCAACGAATCGGACAGAACGTCACGATAGACAGCTATAACTTTGAGGTAGTTCGGGACTTTGTCTACCTCGGCTCCGCTATTAATTCTGAAAATGACATCACATCAGAAATCAAGCGAAGAATTACACTTGCCAACTGCTATTACTTTGGCCTAAGAAGGCAATTGATTAGTAAGGCCTTGTCGAGAAACACCAAGGAGACTCTATATAAGACCCTCATCATCCCAGTCCTGCTTTATGGCGCAGAATCATGGACGTTGTCAAAAGCGGATGAAGATCTCCTTGGGCGTTTCGAACGCAAAATTCTTCGAGTGATTTTCGGTCCCGTTTGCGTTGACGGGCTTTGGAGGAGGAAATTCGAATTCTACGAGCTGTACAGCGACATCGACCTGGTCAGAAAAGTACGTATCTGTCGACTAAGATGGCTAGGACATGTAGAGCAGCAGATATAGCAAAACAGTTCGCCAAAGTAAGGGCTGCTAAGAAAAGACGGAGAAATTGTATAAGCTCTATATGGTGGAAAAAGCATCACGTATGAGAAATCAATGATGGAAGTGGTTCTGCTACTCCAATTTGCGGGTAGTAATTTTTTTAAATTTTTGCGGCGAATGGAAGGGACCGAGTACGAATGGCGAACCTGGGATCCCTCGCACTTTAGTCCAGCACACTAACCACTGCGCTACTGCGCCCTCAATTTTACCTGGAAAACACTGGCAAAATCCGGCAAGCGATATGACACTTATATTTTCGGTGATTCCGAGTATTCCGAGTAGACACCGCACATCACAGTTCATCTTAGATCCGTCATGTATATTACCATGTCGAAGCCCTTCACTATTTCGTCCGTCTTCCATTTAGCTCTTAATTTGGGTGTGATGTAATTAGTCGGAAATGTGACCATGTCGTTTCCAGCACCGGACTCTTTAAGTCTGATAGCACTGTATAATGCGGTGTCTTATGTGTGTTGGTCGAGCACGACAGGGTAATTTATGTTTTACCGTTGGGCTTATTCCCAAATGCGCGGCGGATCGCTTTTCATGGCGGATTGGTATTTTTGTATTTTTTAAAAGCTGTCAAAAGCGATAGCTATTCAGGTGACGGATTGCTGCCAGATTTATTGCCAGCAATCCTCATAAGAGCTACCGCTTTTGAATGGATCGAATCGCTTTTGAAAATATAAAAATATCAATCCGCCATGAAAAGCGATCCGCCGCGCATTTGGGAATAAGCCCCCGGGAATCGAACCTGAGACCTCACGCTCAGTAGTCCAACACTGCGCCCAAAATCGATACCCTCCATTATAGAGACGAGCTATATGCAGCCATGTTTGGTTTTGGTATTCCTGCCAGTCGTCAGATTGTGTAGAATGGCAATGGGTAACAGTCACTTTCTGAAAAATGATTTAGACAAAGTCGAACAATTAAAGCACAATTTTCCAAACGCCTATGGCTATGTAACTCATGCAATTATTGACATAACCACCACCAGCCGTCAGTGGTTCGTTTGCAAATATGTATTGGGACGAAATCGGCGAAATCATGAACGAACAAATATTTCTCAAGAGGTGAGACTTAAATAAATTCCATTCCGGGCAGTCATTAATCTCCAATGCCAATTGACCAGAACTATACAGAATATAGACATACCCTTAAGTTATTAAATACTGTACTCTATCAGCGACATTACATTAGAAATCAAAATGGCTATTACATCTTGACCGAATAGATATCAATCATTGACATACTATACATGGACTGCCATCAGCCAATTTTTCGCTGAAGCAAACATAAGCACTAGCTCCTTTGGTTCACGGTGGAAAGAAGCAAAAACGCTCAGATGTCATCGAGCAATTCGTGCGATTTTGTTTGAGTGCTGGGTGTGCCATCTGTTATAGAAAGTTCGAATTAATTTGAATAAATCGTTATTTTGCGCAATTGCAATGTTTCTTCAATAGATGGTACTGTATTCTATGTAAAAATAGCAATGGCGCGCAGAGGTTTCATACTTTCACGACCGCACTGAACCAAAAGGGCTAGTGCTTATAAGTTTACTTCATTTTTTCTTGCAGGTTTATATGAAACTATGACATTTCACTAGCAGTTCATGTATAGTATGTCAATGATATCAACGCTCGCTCCCGAATAGTCTTGTATTCCAACTCGAAGGAACGCAATGAAGGAAAATCTCGTCTTATAAATGGCGTGTGCAAATGGAAGAAACCCTCAGCCTCAATCAACTTGGAGTTAAAAGTGACTCCGTAAAAGTAGAAATATTTTTGCTATTTAAATTCTTTAAGATAACTTCATTTAAGTACTGGAAGCAACCAGCAAAAGTCTGATGAGAAGTAATGCCTTTGGAATTTCTGAAATGTATTGGTAAAGCTGTAAATTTTAAGAAAAATGTTTAATGTCGCACTCTTTCAAGGAAACACTCCAACCATCAAGTAAGCCATCAATTATGGTTCGCATCCCAGCTATATACGCTCATGTCAAAGTAAACACTTCTTTTGTTCACTTTCCAAAAGATGAAGCAGAAAATATAGGTACACATCAGCGCATCAACGACTTCAACGACAAAGCCTAATTAAGTGTCGCCCCTTGAGAAATGCTTGTTCATCAATACAAGCGAACGGATAAGTTTCATTCGCATGCAAAATAAAATAAAGCAAACGAAAAAAAAAAATAATAACGACTCTCTCAAAAATAATAACATGGACCCCTGAAATATCCCACATCTACACAACAGCATCACGTCGTCGCGCACACAAGATCGCACCCTTCTCCGCAGTATGAAAGCGAAAGTTTTGAAAAAAAATCTTCCATCTCTGGATTACAAACTTGCGAATGCGAATTGCCTAAACGCCATCCAGTCACCATACTCGCATCTACAGCAACTCCACAGCTCCAAGTCGATTAGTAGTTTACGACAGTTCACCGCCACTTGGTCCAGTCACATAAACAAGCAGGATTTCAAGATTTGGACTTGCGTCCGAGTACAACTTGGCTCTTTGGTGAATGCCTGTTTAATTTTTTCTCTGCAGATTCACATCGTTAACAGAAATTAGAGACAAGAAAAAAAAAAATGAGCAAATATAATAAAATCCGCACAAGTACAATTTTTTTGAAGAATCACTTTGTTACCGAGCCAGGCAGGCATCCAAGATCTGAGATCTCTCAGTCCGCATTCAACTTTTCCAATGATTTATGTTGAGGCTAAAACCTCTTGACTGGCTTCATTACGAAGAAAGTGACCATTGTATTATGGGTGGATTATAAATGGTATACTGTCACTCGCTATACAGTTTACATTGTTGTCTGGTATAAACATATGTTTTTTGGTGGGATTTATATATGCAAAACTATTCATTTGCATATGTATGTAAGAGCGATTGTGTTGTGGTAAATAATTCCATTTTATAATAATTGAGCAATAGTTCAGTGAACGAAAGTGAAATTGCTGAGAGAGGTCATCTAAACTGTCAAATCGGTTGATGTATCTATACTGGTAAAAGTGATTTATACGTCCTGTCAAAATGCTGCTTTTAACGTAACACGGTCATTGTTTCAAGAAAGGGGTGTTCCCTTACTTTTGTACAAGTATACTACTTACTTCTTAAATTCCTTGGAGTGGGTGATAAATTCTCTTAAAGAATGCAAAAATTACGAAAATGTAAAGAAACGATTTTGTAATAAGACGTAGTAACCAAACTTTATAACAAGAATGGTAAATGCCAAGTCAAAAGAATTCTCATTCTGGATGTTCCGAGCACAACCTTGTTCCAAGAAAGGTACGAATTCGGATTTCACACCACAATAAAGAAGAAATTCTGCGAAAAGATTAACGCCGATAAGCTGCACTGCAACTGCACGAGTTTGCCAGAATCTTTGCCGAAACGCATACACCGCAGTCTCGCTACGCAGCCAGCATCAAATGCCGAAGTGGCAACACTGCCATCAAAAACGGCGCAAGTAATGTGCTGGGTTTCGTCAGACAACCACCAAGAAATCCATGATTTGACTAAGAGTGCCTGTGACTACAAGTAAGTTCATCGAAGCAAGAAACCTACAAAGCGGTACGCGACTCTCGAGCTCTGTAAGCAAAAGATACTTGACCTAAACAATATTGTCTTCTCCCAAAGAAGAAAAAGGAGCATCAGAAGTGCGTGATCAAAGGTATTATTGAGATATTATTCCACAATGTACGGAAGTTCTACCAAAAGAGTTAACAAGTCAACAAGACCCGTGCAGAACCTATATAGATATGAAGAACGAAACCTTAGTCACAGTCTGTGCTAAGAATATTAAAAAAATGCTTTTGCAGAGTGCAGACTGTATAACAACAACGAAGACCAACATCGCGTTGTGAGGCAGAACAACGCATTCATCATAAACGATGATAGTCAAAATGTTCTTCCATTTGATGAAAACGAGGTAAGAATAGCAACATCCAAGCATAAATTCCACAAAGCTGCTAGACCCGATGGCCTGCAGGACGAGTTGTTCAAAGCAGCTGGACATGTCCTTGAATGAAACCTCTGCATCGTCTGTCCGATCCACTGGAATGAAGATTCCCTGAATTACGTTACATTGTTATTGAGGAGGCTCGCGATGGTACAAGATCCATACCATAAAATTATGTGAGCACTTGAAAGCCTTTGTTAACACGAACACCCTCAGTGTGCTTTCAGGACAGAAAAATCCACAATCGATTGAATTTTAGACTAAAAGCTAGCAACGTTTCTTCTCAAGTCATTTTAGCAAGGCTGTAACTTTGTGAGCTTAGTTCGGGGTGACTACTGAACACGAAAATATATTTCTGGCAGCGCTGCGTTGGTTTATATATTAATGCCATAACCTCAAAGAGCAAAAAATTTAGGTACCTCATTTTAGCAAACTTAATATTTTGGCGTGTGTTAATTTACGACCGATGTAGACAGAAAATGCAATTGCCATATCAGTTTGCCGGTTTTAAAGTTAAAAAAAGGCAAAATTTAAATCATAATAGCAAAGTCAAATTTTTGATATTATGTTAGAGATATTATCACTCTACTAATTCCTCAAAGCTAAACCAAAACTCCGGTTTCATCATATACCAAAATCTTAAGTTTGCTAAAATGAGGTAAATTTCTTTGATTTTTGAGGTTATGGCATTCCAATATAAACCAACGCAGCGCTGCATACATTTTCGTGTTCAGTAGTCACCCCGAACTAAGCTCACAAAGTTACAGCCTTGCTAAAATGACTTGAGAAAAAACGTTGCTAGCTCTTACTCTACTTTGTCAGATTCTGAAAAAAAGTCCAAATCGATTTTAAGGCCGTGACTAGCTGCAGCAGAACCATGTATAGCTTTGGGATTCCTGCTAAACTCATCCGCCCGTGCAGGATGATAATGTAGAACGCTCGCTGCTCCATCAATGTCGGCAATGACCTCACCGAGACCTACGCTGTCAAGAAGCATCCCGAATAAATAAGGAGATTCTATATAATATCTTTATTTCAGTCCTACTTTACCTGTGAAGCTAGGCTGCTAAAGCAGATGGAGAAGCAGATATCCTCGGTCGAAAGAAAGATTCTTCGTAAACATTTCGGTCCCGTTTGCAACTACGGGCTTTGGAGAAGGAGGTTCAACAACGAATTATACGAGCTGTACCGCGACCTTGAAATAGTCCAAACATTTCACATACTTCGTCGTTGTCCTAGCCATTTAGAGCATATGCACACAAATCGGTTCTTATAGAGTCTTCGAGTCTAACCCGTAGGGAGAACGCAGTAGAGGAATAAGACCTCGCTTTAGGCTGCGTGCACAAGTTGAATTGACCTGCAACAGTCTGCAACTGGAGGCTGTTAGCTAAAGACTGGACAGTTCTTTTTGTAAGTGAAGTGTCACCAAAAATAAGAACACGTATATACCTAATAGTGACATCTCCTTTCTCAAAAATTAACTATAATGACTGCTGTCAGCAACATTTATGGAAGCTTTCATTGCCCGCGTTCCAATGACCGCTAGATGACTAGCGGCATGCCAAACTCCATATAAAAAAAAACTGACATTTCACAATATGTGCTAGAGCTCTAGCGCAAATGCTGAAATGTCAGCTTTTGTTATTTAGAGTTTGGCATGCGCGCTAGTCATCTTGCGGTCAATGGAACGCGGCCATTTACTTTTTTTAGTTTATTTAATGGCCGCATTCAAGAATCTAGTCATCGTAAGTCGACTTTAATCGTCTGGAACCGCGAAAACTAACTTGAGTTGTCGGTACGTCACTTATTGAGAATTGTAATTTTTTTCTCCTGGGCTCCGAGATTCTGATTAGTGCTCTACACATCGGGGCAATCGAAATGTCAAAGCGCGATCTCTTTTTCTCTTCGATGACCCAATAGAAATGTCAAAACTGAACATGAGAAATTCTTGACTTGATTTGTCGGTGTTGCGGTTGCGGAAATAAACGTCAACTGAAAAAAACTGTACACGAGACCAGTCTAGCCCAATGAAAACTCAGCAACATGAATTAATAACTCTTGTATTGAAGTCGAGTTTAAATTTGATTAGTGATGAAGGCTATCATGTCAAACTCGCATTCGTGCGGCAATTAAAATTTGAATTTTCCGATTCTTTGTCAAGATCGAACGGTAAATGCAAGCGACAATAATTCAACAATTATTTCATTTAGAGTAAACAGAGCTTAAAGTTAAACAAACAATACGTAATGCCAACCTGTACAATGTAAAATATTGTCATTTCATTAAATGAGTCGAAATGAATTATACGATTGCATTTCTCTGTATCTAAACAATAGCTTACATTAAGCAGGCACAAGTTTATACATATTCCTAAATGCCAACGACTATACAACAATTAAGCAGACACAGTATTCATTGCCATAACTTTTGCACCTAATAACAGAGTTGGCTCGTATATTACATTTATAAAGAGCTTGTGTAGATTTATAATTGATGGCATGCATCAACTGCAGCGTAAAGGACTGAGCGTGACAGCTGTAGATGCAGCAAATTAAAGCCACTTTCAATAATTTTTATTTAATTCCTGATGTTCGACATCATTCCGGACGGTTTCGCTGCACTAGCGCACACGGCTCACGATGCACGATTTTCATGGTTTAAGGTGAATAACAGGTTTATGTCTAACAAAACTAAAAGTAGAAATATTTCGTTTTTGTACGCCAGCTATACCAATGCACCAATAAAATTGCGATATTGTAATTAAAAAGCATATTTGATTGAACGAAAAGAAAGTGCTATTATGAGCGAAAGAGAATGCCTGTAGTTGTCTATTGCAGTTTGCAATACTCATGTATCTATGTAGGTATACATTTTATGCAATAAACGAGAAGGGAAATGTCAAAAATCCAAACAAAAAAACAATTGTAGTAATCACACAGCATCAAGCCCATCAACATCATTTCCATTATTTCCAGCTGTGGGAATAAGTTTCCATTTGAATGGACTTTGACGTAAGACTCGTGATTTGGAAAACCGTTTCTACGGAAACGGAAGGGGAAAAACAAAAGGTTGCAATTAAAAGTTGTCATTTTGCTTATGAAGCGAGGAGGTTCAATGCAATCGGAAGAAGTTAGCCATAAATCGAAGAAGCATTCGTTATGGTGTTATCGGAACTGAGCAGTTACATCTATGCAATAGTATATGGAATGGACACTAAACCATTTGTAGGAATTTATTTATGTAATCTGAGTTGGCTTTAAGGTAAATCGTGATAAAAAGTAGCGACACCTGTTTTCGCGCACGCAAACTCAAGTCAGGTGTATTTAAATTGCTAAACGTCCCTAGATCTGTCTGTATAATAATTATATAATCAGTCAAATAAAACTTTACGAATGTCGCGACTATTACCCTATTTTCCTATAGCAATCTCGCATTTTGTATGCCATATCCAACTAATTTTAATACGTCTATTATCATACTGATTTTGACAGAAAAAAAATTCAAAATATAGCTTTATAGAACGTAACACCGTTCCACTACCACTAAAATATGTCAAAAGGGCGTTATTTCAATTACTGTCATCATAGGACTTCGTGAAGTGCAGTATTTTTAACTTTCTCGTATACGTAGTAAGAGAAAGATATTTGACGGTCACAATTGATAATTTTGTATGGAAATTTTCGCCATTCGTAAAAGTTAGCCTGGACACTAAAAATGATTATTACGAGTAGTACCGCGGATTGTTTTCGTCAAAATTTCGAACTCGAGATTTTGATCAATTCTGATATCACGATGATAGGGGAACTTAAAAAAGTGGGTCTCACAGTTCTGTCCGTCCGTATGTCTGTCTGTCCCACGCCCTGGGGAATCTAAACGCTTGGACGGATTTGTTTCAAACTTCGTATTTAGAGTTTGTGGGCTTCCCGCTAGGAGGCGCTTTTTTTGTTTTATTCTAGCCTTAATATTAACGGTACTTATACAAATTTTACGAAATATTACACAATTTAGATTTTTACGAAAACGGCTCTAACGATTTGAACCAAAATTGATACTTGAGTTAATGTAAGCATGCTTAACATGACTGCATACCCAGTTTTTCGCTAAAAAGTCCAGCAATGGCACTTTTGAAAAATAGCTTTTTCTCGAAAACTGTAAAAACGATTTTAACAAAAACTTATTTTTAAGATACCATCGTCATTCTTAACTTGATAGCAAACTCCGTTTTTCTCTAAAAAGACTTCGTCCTTTTATATCCACCCAAATAGGGATACTTTAAAAAACTGATCCTATCTCAAAAACACCATTTTCGATTTGGATGAAAATTTTACTGCTAGGAAGTGTTTAATCCTGAAGAATACTATTTTTGCAAAGCCCAAAACTTCAGTGGCAATATAATTCAAAATTTATCGCCTACTTGCCTCCTTCAAGGGTCAGTTCGGGGTGAAATTTGAAAGTAAGTGATAAAGTGTTGTAGTTACACGCCAACTCCTCTAGAGATCTGTCTCTCCAACTAAATGTCTGAGATCTATCTCATACAATTTTCTTATTTCTGCGCTGGGCAAGTCATGCCATGACATTTCATTTCGTAATCGTATCGCAACTGCAAGAGAAGTTGTAGGTGACGTTTTATGTTGTGGAAAAAAAAATTAACTATTCGTCTGTTTAATTTGTTGAAAAATTTTAAGTGCCTAATATATTTTTTTAAAAAGTTATTTATTTATTTTGGTTTTTTTTCGAGAAATATGTTTATAGAAATTGTTTAATTAACCACAAAAATGAACCCTACCTACGCTACAGACCATCACCGGCATGAAAAGACACTAAAATGAGACAAAAAATAACATTTCCAGACAAAAAGCAATTAAAAAAAAAAACAAATTTCTCCCAAATTCATGTCAGACATCCATGTCGAGGCAAATTCGCAGAGAGACATCGCTGACATCCAATCATACGATTAAATAAAGTGACTCCACAAGATATTTCATCTCATGAAGTCATGATAAGCATTATGAGAGAAATTATCTCCTGTGGAGTTGGGGTGTTAATATCTACGTATGTCTAAGTAGTACCTATGTATTACGTTTTTAATTAACAAGGGTTCAGTTACTAAGCCTGCTTTGAAACGTAAAATAAATAAAATAATTAAAAATGACTCTGAGATTCTGGGAGATTCGCAATAAACGAGAAAGTATCGTGCGACCTAGTCGTGCACATTTTTTTGTCAAGCGTTCCGCCTTGACAAAGAGTTTAGATTTTTTGACAGCTATTAAAATATAAAAAACAACAACAACCATGAGCTTAGCTTAAAAATTTGCACGAACTTTAGTCTCTTAAGAATGGCTTTTACTTAATTTCGGTCATTAATTGCCAATAACTCTGTACTGTATGGTGGTATATGTAGGCATCTATGTATATACAACGCACCAACTAAGCTAATACAGAGCCAGTTATTTTATTTCCTATGTACATATAGTCACTCGTAGAGTTTAGTTTAAGTCTGTACTCAGTTCTGCCCACCTTTGATGAGTTCCTAATAGATTCAGTACACGATTTGTTTCGGCCACCGCGACTGAAGTTTGCTGTTGTATTTACGCCAGCAATGGTCACGTTGCATGTTACTCTCACAGTCTGACTGGACTTCCTTCATTTTCACGCGTGGTGTACTCGCGACGCCAGAGTTATGAACATTTAGCTTGTCCTGTAATGCAGAATAAAACAATAAATCGTTAACCTAGGTTAGTTAGTACATACCTACAATTTACCTACACGTACATTGTGTACGCATTGAACTTTTGCATGACTTGGAGTGGAGTATATAAATTGCAGTCAAATATTTGATCCACAAAACCAGTTGAAAGTTATACAGGTAGCTCGGGCAATGTTTTTACCCTTTTCCTATAATTTGAACCTAAGGATCACTCGCACAGTAGTCCAGCAAACTTACCACTGCTCTACTACGCGCCCACGTTAAAATGAAATACGTTTTGTTATTATTATTAAACTTTTTGCAGATTGTTAGTTTTTTAGACCTGCTTGGAGACCCTAAAGAAAACTCAAAGAGGCACCGTTCACTCACTTTTGACGCTCACTGTAAATAGAAAACATATGTGGGCATGATGACATATGGATCTTTGACTGCGACATATGGCAGCGTCTTGTTGAAACTAATGTTGTTTTGGGTTGGTCGTCCAGAACCACAGTACACATATTAAAGGTAATATATTGCGCATCTGTAATATGGCGGCATATGTGCCCCTGACAATAAACGTATAGAAATAATATGCGCGCGCATGAATTTTCATGGCTGACAATGTGACTATCTCTATGAAAAAGCATAAACGGTAGAACGACATAACTATCGTCTATTGTTTGTGTGCCCGACGCGACATAGTAAAAGTGACATTAACGATAAATGTAGTTTTTGCATTTAGAAAATATCTAGTCCAATAAACTCATTGACAAACAACCCGTAATTACAAATATTAATTATAGATGAAATGACAGCAATCACAAGTTTCAAACAAACAACATTTCTGCAATCAATTACAAAAATATCCATTACTGGATTAAAAGATGTCACATAAGATGACCACGTATTTAGTTTCAGTAAAATCTAACCAAACATTATTTTAAAACGGAATAAACAAACTGTTGTTTGTGGACATGAACTACTTTTAGGAGATAATATGTATGTTGTTTTATAGGAAAGCATATTTCTGCAGGTCAACGCTATACAAATATTAGCAAACTGTTTGTTCCTATAATTTGCATCATGTAACCAAAATGGCCGACTAAAATACGTGTCACGTATTGCGACATTATATTTGAAAGAAAAACGCAACCAGGGACTGAATTGACGCATTCATGATGGAATTTGTTTTTGTTTTGCATGTAAAATCGACATAATTCGGGGACGTATTGCTCGCTCACGGATGCTGGAATTCTACTCCAGCAATATGTGGTAGGTATAGTCTCTCACTCGATATTCTTGGATCTTGGCATGGTGTATATTAAACTGTTGAATGTGTACTAAGTTCCCATAAAAAAGTGGACTTAGTTCCCACCTTAGTTCCCACTTCACGAAAGTTGTTTTATTTCCCTCAGACTTAGTTCCCGGTGACTTATATCCCTGCACCTACACCGATAACAGCAGTGCAAATTCTTCAAAAGTTGTATTCAATTAATATTCTTGTCAAAATTTCGGCTCTTTTTCTTTCTGTCATTAAGGTTGGAATCATTTACATTGACGTTGGTTCGTAAATCGTAACCCGTTACAATATTCAACTTATTGCAACGCAATAAAAGTGACTCATGCTACAAGAATCAGAATCAATAATAAGGTACCTAATTGACACAGTTAAATATTAAAATCGGGTTTGGATTTACAACAAAACAATTCTGGCTATCACATTGCTACCACATCATTTTTTTTAAATCATCGAAACGCAATTGTTGGCGTTGTGATTTATTGCGACAAGTAAACAAGTTATATTTGCGTGTTTTAAAAAGCAACTTTAAAATCTTTGACAAGCTCAGTCGCAAACATGTACACTAGTCGGCATAAGTATTTTGCCAAAACAAAAATGGTGCATTTTTGAGTTTAAATTTAAAATCTCTATATATATGAAACAAAGTGGAAAAAACTGTTTCCCTCTGTCGCCCATAATTTTCAACCGATTTTGTTGATTTTTTTCTTAAATGTCGGTAATTACGGTGATTGGGTGATAGGCAAAACAAATTCAAAATCGGACAAAGGGGCGTGGCACCTCCCATACCAAAAAAAAAACATTCATAATCGTATATCTTGAAAACCCCCAAATCGATTGAGATCAAACTTGCAGGTAATCGTAGTTATTGGCCGTAGAGTGCTCCTGTGTAGATTGGTCAAAATTAGACAAAGGGGCATGGCACTCCCAATACAAAAAAAAAATTAAAACATTGTCGCCCGTAAATAAATAAAATAAAAAAAAAACAAAAAAGGCCTGGCGAAGCTGGCGGGGGTTCAGCTAGTGGCTTTATAAAGAATTCTTGTTTATTTTTTCCTTTTTGTATATACCTACTAATATAAACTTAAAAATAAGCAAACAAATTTTTTTTCATAGAAACTTAAAAAGATATAAATTAATTAGTAATTTAATGTGTTGGCATAAGTATTTTGACAAGATGTACATAATAATAAGAAAACAAAGTTTAAACTTAACAAAAGTAAAGAATTTAGTGAAATGTATAACCTCCTTTGGCTTCAATCAGTTTTGAAGGCGTCTGGGTACTGAATCCACTAAATTTTTAAGATTCTCTGGAGATATTTCTTTCCGAAGTAAGGTGACCAAACGTTTTCTATAATATTTAAATCTGGACTTTGAGGTGGCCAAAGTGGTAAGGGTAACACCAATATCCTTCAAATAGTTAGTTATCTTCCGGGTTTTGTGGCATTACCCTTTTGCAGGATAAATTATTCCCCAATAAACCTATCTCAGTAAGGAAAGGCTTTATCATCGAGCCTGTGGAGCTAAGTCACCGAGCCCATTATACACAACAAATCCCCAGAACCTGGAAGAGCCTCCTCCATGGCTCACTTTTTGACAAACGAGCCTTTTGTCTGCCTTACTACCTTTGGCAATCTTACAAAAAATTTGTCTTTTGATGAGTTATACTCAAAGGAACTCCTTTGGCTTGTTTGCCTTTAATAAGACGGCATATCCTTAGCTTTAATTATCTTAAAATCTCCTTCCTTTAAACGTCGTCGGACAGTGCGCTCACTGATTGGATTCTTTGCCGTCAAATTCCATTGATCTGCAGCAGATTGAGGCTTTACAAAAATATATTGTTAAATTCCCGTAAAAGGACTAGGTCTTCAGTGGGCGTTGTTTAGCACTTATCTCGTTAAGTTTCTTATGTCATTATGCTTTTTAAACCTATTTGTTTGATAGTGCATAGTTTGACGCGACACATTAAACTTATTTGCAATGTCTTTTACTGCCGTTCCAGCGTTAAACTTGGCTATCATTGAAGATCTGATAACCAAACTCAACTCATTCGTTCTATCCATGGTTTTAATAACTTTTAATCAATTTGTATTTTTTATTTACGTTTAATATCAATTAAAATTAAATACAAAGTTTGTTTGGTTTTCACATGTTCAAAAGTGTAAAAACATTTACACAATGATTCCGTCAAAATACTTATGCCACGAAAAAATTTGTTGTTTGGCTGCATTCTTATCAGCAGAAAGAGAATGCAGAAGGTAACCAATATAAAATTTGGCATGCATAGAGCTAAAAAAAAAAAAAATTTTGTTTTGCGCGTCATTTTCTCGCGGTTATTTAACTTTATTTAAGCAAAGCTAGGTTCAATAGTCACAAAAAGGTTTATGCCGGCTTGTGTATATACATCATACTTGGATTTATACTCGCATGCAATTTATGGAAAAACAAAATGCATCTGTCATTTTGCATGAGTACTACAAAAGCGTTCCCTAACGTTTTCGTAAGTTTTTTTCTTTGAGAGAGAATTCATCCCCGCCACTGTCATTTTGGCTGTCTTTTCCATTTTTACTACAAAAGTAAAGGAACAGCCTTATTAGTTATAAATTCATCAGTTGTTAGCATCTATGTTTGCAAAACAACACACAGTAAACAAAAAACAAGTCCCCAGATCATGTTCCTCATCTAAGAATTCATTGACACTAATCTGACACTGACATCACAAGTTATTAGGTATGAGAAAAAAGTATATAACATTTAACAACACAGAACCTGATTTTGAAAATCATCATGTGCCTGGTACGGAGTGACAGATGAATATATCCGTATGGAAAGATACGATTACATCCAAGTAGATAAACAAATAACCCTTTATTTGACTGAGATCCTAGACAATGACAAATGTAAGTAAGGTGTCGGCTTGTGTGATGTCAGAAAAATAAAACATTTGAAAATAAAAATAGACAATCAAAACAAAATAATTGCACAAAAATGAAACAGAGATCACTACTTAATGTTAACCTCTCGCCTCACGGTTTATCAAACTGAATTGCAATTTTATAGACTAGCGGAATGAGAAAATAAATATAATTAAAATATAACAGCAACATTAACAAATTACAGGGAACTTCGACAAGTGTAGGTACTATGTATAAAGAAATTTATTTTCCATTAATTGATAAGATTGCATTTGATATTCTCTGCGAAGGCTATAGTTGCAATTATTTAAGAGATGTTTTTTAACAGATTATAATTTGCATTTGATCACAAAAGCAGAGTTTAGAATTTGAGCTTCAATGTAACGGGAAGCGATGTGGGGATGAATTCGAGACCTAATTATCAAAACTACAGAAGCTTTCACATCAATATCCATTGTATTTTTAAGTTAGCTATAATTAAGCTGCTGAACTGCTTGAGTTAGGATCAATATCCAACAAGAATATCGCTATCTACACATAAAAGGTATTCACTTAAATACGTAAAAGCCTCATAAACTGCGTAAACTGCACCTCGTGAATGAACTGTCCGATTTTGTATGGAGAATAGTTTGCGCAGACTTCATAATTTTCCGCGACGATTTAGGCTCGGAAATCAACAGCGGAAAGTTACAAAAATGACAAATGTCAAACTTTGACAGGCAGTCGTATGAATTGTTTGTTTGTTTCCACAGTTTTTTTTGGGAAGATCTCAAAATGACGGTAAGAATTGAAGCAACAAAAATAATTTTGATTATTTGACAGTAGACTTAAGCGACTTGACATTTCCGAGTGACGTTCACTTAAAGCACCACCATTTACGAGCTGCAAAAATTTATCAGATTAAGTTAATACTCAAGCAAACTAAATTGAAGTAGAATTTTCAGCATTCAATTAAATTATGGGGCCTCGAGAACACTTTTTAACAACTAAACTCTACTTGACACTTACAAAACAAGAAATAGTTATTTATCCCAATGCGGAAGGCATTATGCAGTCAGAACTATGGTGGGTACCAGAACATTGCGTCTGCTGTACCTAGGCTTGCCACCCGTCCTCCTTTGAGGAGGACAGTCCTCCTTTGTAAGGTGATGTCCTCCGTCCTCCACAAAAAGAAAAATGTCCTCCACAAACATAATTACTTTAAAAAAAAAGTCTAATTCCTTTTACTTCTCAAAGAGTAGGGTTTTATTTTAAAAATGTGGCAATAGATACATTAGAGTCAAATTTTATTATAAATTGCAGAACCTGAAGAAGAGCAAGAGGGTTGAATATTTTTTTTTTTTTTTTCATCTCTTCAGGGAATTCAGATACTATTGACTTCTGCATCCTATCATTGCGGTTTTAGGCCCGGTAAGTCCACAACCGACCAAATATTCACACTACGAAAGATCCTGGAGAAAACCCAAGATGTCCAAATCGATACTCATCACCTATTTATCGATTTTAAAGCCGCATATGACAGCATTTATAGAGTCGAGCTATACAGAGCCATGTCTAGTTTTGGCATCCCTGCCAAACTTGTCAGATTGTGCAGAATGACGATGGAGAACGCTCGCTGCTCCGTAAAGGTCGGAAACAGTCTCACCGAGACCTTTGATGTCAAAAAAGGATTTAGACAAGGTGATGCGCTGTCATGTGACTTTTTCAACATCATTCTTAAGAAAATTGTGCGAAACTCGCAAGCCAACACCAGGGGCACAATTTTCCAAAAGTCTGTACAACTACGCTGTCGACATCGACATCATTGGCAGAACACAGAGAGCTGTCACTGGTGCGTTTGCAAGTATCAGTACAGAGGCGGCAAAAATGGGTTTAGTGGTGAATGAGGGCAAAACAAAATATATGCTGTCAACGAGAAGGGACACACAACATCGACGAATCGGACAGAACGTCACGATAGACAGCTATAACTTTGAGGTAGTTCGGGACTTTGTCTACCTCGGCTCCGCTATTAATTCTGAAAATGACATCACATCAGAAATCAAGCGAAGAATTACACTTGCCAACCGCTGTTACTTTGGCCTAAGAAGGCAATTGATTAGTAAGGCCTTGTCGAGAAACACCAAGGAGACTCTATATAAGACCCTCATCATCCCAGTCCTGATTTATGGCGCAGAATCATGGACGTTGTCAAAAGCGGATGAAGATCTCCTTGGGCGTTTCGAACGCAAAATTCTTCGAGTGATTTTCGGTCCCGTTTGCGTTGACGGGCTTTGGAGGAGGAGATTTAACAGCGAACTCTACGAGCTGTACAGCGACATCGACCTAGTCAGAAAAGTACGTATCACTCGACTAAAACGGCTAGGAAATGTAGAGCAAATGAACACCAACGCTCCGGCCCGAAGAGTATTTGATTCTAATCGAGTAGAGGAAGACCTCGCCTTAGGTGGAGTTCACAACTGGAGGAAGTTAGCCAAAGATCGTGCTAACTGGAGAGGCGTGTTGGTTGAGGCCCAGGTCCACCCGGACTGTAGCGCCATCTAAGTAAGTAAGTAATTGCTGTCTATGAAAACCGAGATGATTCCCCTGAGAAATCTTCTCAATTCATTTAGTCGTACAAATTCAGTTAAAAACTCAAAATCTAAAGAGGTAGGTAAGTTTGTTGATAGAAATATTGTACTCAAAAACTCACACCGTTCTACTGATGATCCAGATCAGTTTGCTCTCTGTTTAGCTTCAAAGCATGAAAATTTATCCTAATACCTCTATCATTGGGATCACACGTACAGTTTACGGTCCATAATTCTCTTCAAGTCCAAATCTAAATATCATCAGTTCACAATCCACTAAAGGAAATATATCCACTCGCTATAGCGACTTACTCAAACTATAACCCAGACTCAAGGTTATCTCTTTTCAGAACTTTTGCAAAGTCTAGAAATTAGGTAATAGCGTAAAAACAAAATAGTCATTGATGACTTGCAGAATTCCCTTCCCTTCCACAAGCTAACCGTAACAGTTCCACTATCAACTTACATAAAGAAATATATTGAATGACATTCCACGTAAGTAGGTACTCGTACACTGACACCTATTTGCAACTCAATATAAAGGTAAACATAAAGGTCAACATGTAATACCAACCCAAGACCTTTAGCAGAAAAAGCCATTGCCTTCATTCTATAATCGACTTGAAGTTGCATGTTCGCCTGCTACATCCTATTTGCCGGCTCACATTTATTTTTATTTTGTCTCGTTTAATCTTAATTTCCTCCATCAAAGCAATTAGCATAAATCGTAAAATAGAAATGAAATCTAAATCTCAGATCCGAGTATCTGAAACGTTTCGCTTAATGTCATTTTCTTCGGTACTTCCTCCAGGCGGCTGGCCCCCTTCGTGCGTCTAAATCAAAAATAAAAAATAAATAAAAAAAAAAAAACTAACCAAGCCAGAGCATTATCCAATCGCTAAAACCTAAAAGCCTCCAAGGGGATTGCCTCAAGCCCGACTCGATCGTTCGAGCACCAGCTGCTGGTGTTGTAGTGGCTTATTGGTGCCCCCACCACCTCCGATCTTCGTGACGTTTCACTTAGCTTGTTGTTTATTTTTGTTTTTATTTGTGCGTCCCCGGCTAAGCCCCCCGTTCGCATCTTCTCATAAACACAGACTCAACACGGTGTTGCGTTCCCAATTTTTCATATATTGTATTCTGCTGTGTACTGCAGCACAATCGAGCAAAGAAGCTTTTTTGGGTTTTCTGTTGTGTTTTGTGTATCTCGCAGATACATTTTGTTTGTTGTTTTTTTTTCAGCTAATGTTCGTTCGGTTGTTTCGCTACAGTCGGTGTTTATCCCCTCATGTATGCACGAACAACTTTTTCCGCAGCAGTTTAAAAATCTGGTAGAAAAATCTCCCAACGTTGACTGGCATAATCTCAGACGTCGAGTAGCAGTCGAAGTGTTAAGACGTGCTCTGCATTTTGTTTAAAAAAAATAAACCCTCTTTCGTTTTTTTTTTGTTTTGTTGAATTTTTATTTGAACCTTTGATTTTGTCCAGAAATATCCTAAACAAAGCCGATTTCGAACGATTTTTGTTACTTTGCTGTGACCCTTGCGGTGGACTGTGAATTTTGAAAGAAGTTTTATTGTGATTTAGAGTGAGTGTGATTTTAATTAAAGTTTTTTTCTTTTGGCGAGAAATAACGCGAGGACTACAAATTAATTTGGATAAATGAAGCCTATGGCAGAGAAGGACAACGACTCGATGGCTACTGTGCAAATTAAACCCGAATACGCTCCTAGTGAGGTTTACAGTACCGCTAGTGAAGCACCACCGGTAAGGATTTTTATTTAAACGCAAAAAAAATGTTGATAAGTTCAGGACTGAAATTTTCTAAAAAATAATAATGGTATACCAACGTCTTTTGCTTTGGTGGATTAAAAAAGTACGAGACATAAAATGGTAGAATTTGTGGATTTTTTTTTATATATGAGCTTACAAAAATGTTACGTATCACCCTGTGATGGATTTCTTTCGAATTTGGAATTGTGCGAATTTCGCATTTTCGGTATGCTTAGTTCGTATGTAATCGCATTTTGTATTTAAATGGATCTGACTTTATTTTGTGGAAAATGGAAGTGAATTCACTCGAAAATAATTCAAATGCAAATTGAGTATCTATATGGGCCTTACCAATAATCAATTTTAACCTGCAACTTAAATATTTTGACAATCAATCCGCGGTAGGTACTAATAATCATTTTTAGTGTCCAGGCTAGGTATGGAATTTCGAATTGTGACTTCGTAAAAGTTAGCATGTAGCCTAAAAATTATTTATTAGTATCGCGCTTACATATCTACGAAAATTCGAAATCTTCACGAATTCAAATTCGAAAGAAATTTTGCACAGTGGTAACTACACATTTTGTAAGTACATTTGCGAACTTAAGTCAAGAGAAGAACTTTATACTTATAGGCGAAGTTATATTTTTGAGAAAATTTTAGAAAAAGAAATTTTTTAGACATAGGCTCTTAGTCTTGGCCTTAATGTCGTGCAAATTGTTTGCTAATTTTTGTAAACACGCATTTTATATCGTTCTAAATAACACTTTTTAAATGTGTCGAGTTCGTATGAAAGAAAGTTTTTTTTTTTTAGTTTTTTAGTAGTAGATCGAAAACCGTTCGCACCCTGTGAAAAGTTTAAACGCAAGTTATTTATAAATTGACTAATATTTCACATGGTAAATTCACAATAATATTCTAAATCAATTCCTACGCACAATTATCACATCTTATAGATATAGTATAAGTAAAATTGTATGAGCTGTACAAATTAATAGCTATTCAGTATTAATTTAACACTCAGGGCTCAGATTAATTTATTAATATATCTACTAATATTTGTTTTTATTGTCCATGTTAAGTTTTATGAATTCACGATAGTGACGTTTTGCATTTAAAACTTAAGTTTATTCAAATGTATGCTTTAATACTTAATCACTGAAGTTAAATTTAGAGGTTCTGCGAAAAGCAAACAAACCAAAGTTAAAGGCGGCCTTTTTGGTACAATATTCTCATTTCTAACATTTCGCTTTGAGCACTGAGTTGGATAGAAAAAAATTTAAATTGGTGCGTGCAGGTCCCGTATACGCGTGATAGAAGTGAAACTTCTAAAAAAGTATCGGATAATCCTTGTCAAACCATCTGCGAAGAAAAGAAAGAAAATCGGCATCCAAATCTACGATCTCTTGTTTACAATATTGCATCTAATTTCCTTTGTCCCTCGCTTCCAATGAAAACCAAACAACTACTCTAAGGCCCGAAACACCATGCGATTTCAATCGTGCGACTTCTGAGTCGCAAAAAATGAAACACCAACATTTCAATGTGACTGCGCGCACATAATTTTGGATTTTATGTGCGCGCATTCATATTGAAATGTGTGTGCTTCATTTTTTGCGACTAAACAGACGCGCGATTGAAATCGCATGTGTGTTTCGGACCTAACCCTTATCTCATATCAGACTGAAATTCTCCTTCAATCTACGTTTTATCTCTCTTCTCCCTCGCAGAACATTACACTTTACATCTTCTTGAAATTTCACTCCCCATTCTCGCTCAATAAGTCAATATCGAGTCGCCGCCTAAAAAGTTTCACTTCAATAAATAACTATTGTGATCTTTTGCAACAGTCTTAGGCCCTTATTGTGATTGCCGATCAGCGGTCGTCACGACAATTGTCGATTGCGTCGACTGATTTTAGCTATTCGTACGCACAAAATTGTTTCACTTCCAAGAGAAATCATCGATCAGACATTTGTAATCGACTACAAGCGACTGTCAAATCGACAAAAAATATCGATCGCAATCACAGTTCTTGATCGATCGACAGTTGTAGTTTACAGGCTTAATTTAACGAATTCACAATGGCGAGATTTTTCATGCAAAATTTGCTATTGTCCATTACAATAAATCTAAGGCCTTCCGCACACGACTCGTATCATCATCGTAGCGTATCCGGCGCGATGTACGAGAGGCAGACGATTTGTTGCCGCACACTTGTATTTAAATAGAAAACAGCATGCTACATGACGACTATCGTCAAGCAATGTCAGCCGCTTATCGTATTTGTACGAGAACGCTTGGAGTTTGTTTACATTTTTCAATACCTACGTATTTTATTTAAAAAAAAATGTCAGGCGACATTTTTACGCTTTGTATTTTGACGATTGGAAATTGCGTGGTGTGCGGTTTAATACGCCTATCGTTATGATAGCTGCACGGCAAATTCATTTCGAATGTTGAAAATGATTATTAGTCAGGCTATATTAGTATTCATTGTGATTTCTGGAAATATGTAATAAGAGCAGTGGTCTATTTCACAAACTTACATATTTGTATTTACAAGAATGTTTCCACAAAATCTGTAGAAAAATTACAAATTTGCTTTAAAAATTGTGTGTGGTGAATGAAACAGAATTTGTCTCTTTTTCTAACAAACCAGAATTTGTCTCCTTTTCTAACAAAATTGTTAAAAAATACATGTGAATACAAATTTGTAAGTTGGTAAAATAGGCCACAGAACGCTTATAAAAGACAAAAAGTTTGCTTGCTGCTCCAGTCATCATTTACAGTGTGGCACATTAGTTTGATTATCCTATTGCTTGTTCACTTACACAAAATTTAAGCTGTAAGATATTGTGTACCCTCTAAATGATTGTTATTTTTTACCAAGCGATGGGTCTCAGGTTCAGTCCTAAAATTACATCTTAAGGTTTTTCCTCTGCGCCACCTCTCGTGAACGTCTGACAAACATCCGACTGCATAAGTGCACTAAGAAAGCGTCTCAATTCAGCCGATTTGACTTAACAACAAAATTGTAGATCCGTGTCATTCGTTTCAAAAAATAAAAACTCACACAATCGATTAGTTGTATATGAGTAGCTATAGGAGTAGCGCCTGGCGCCTGTTGCGCCATCTATTAATTATATTTTTCCATTGAATTCTCAAAAATGTCTAGCTGCAGCGTTCGTAACCAAGTTGGGGAAAAGAAATAGTCTGGAGCTGTTTCATTCAGTTCATTATGAAGGCCACTTAAAAGTATCGAATAGGTTAAATAAGCTGTCTTCAAAAAAACTTCATTAGCGCCTCGTCGCATTTTATGAATCTCCTAAAATAAAAGCAATTCATTTATGTACTAGAATTTTTTTAAATAACTTTCGCGCCAGCCCAATCTCAGAAACACGGCTGTCTGAATGCTGTCCTCTACGAAACCATAAAGATCACTCCACGTTTCAACATCTGACATACGATGTTGGATTTCCGCGCACGTTTTTACGAATTACAAGCGATTCTTTGGCAGATAAACTTGCTGGCCAACGAAGTCTCTTCCAAGCGTTAATGTAAATATATAGTTGAAACATTGACAGCTTTTGTAATCGTTTCATGTAACTCAGTTTTCTTGTTGCCATACTAAATATAATGTTTTTTTTTTTTTAATTTGTGTGTCATTGTTTTCTGTTACCTAACAAAAAATAGTTTAAAAAAATATAAATTAATTTTGCCTTGCTGTTGTTTAATTTGCAGCATTTTGCGATTATCTTTTGAATTTTGCAGAAAAAAACTTAAATATTGCGATATAGGCTTATAAAAATCTGCCAAGCTTCCTCCTTCCGTTTCTTGTCGCTTTTTCGTTTCATCCAAGTTCAATAATAAACTAAAACTGTCTCTATCGTATCTGTGGCAATAGACAGAGACTGTTATTGTCGAAACGATATCGTTCGATCGTGTTCATTTGACGTGATCGGGCCCCAAAGTTACTGCGCAAAAAATCACAAGAAGTTTTAATTCAAAATGCAATTACAGAAAAACGAAAAGTAATTTTCTGCCTGTGTGTCGTCCAAATCTATGGATATAGTATATAACTCAAAAACTGTTGAACTTATTTGAATATTTTTCCTGATATCGGCTCACTTGCGCATTGTGAAGAACTTTTGTTTTTAGTATCAGTTTCAATTTCAACTCTCTTTCAGGACTTTCGTTTGCAAATTTTGGATTTAATACACAGATCTTTCTCTCCAATAGAAACTTAAAAAATAAATAAATAGGTGGCGCAACAGACGGGTAGACAGTAGACACCCAAGGCCTAGCTTCTCGCAACCATTCGCTTTGTGTGAGTTTCTATTTTTGGGACCAATGGAAGGTACCTACAATTTTATGCCGAGTCCCAACGGCTGAATTGAGAAGCTTTTTCAATAGAAACTTGAGGCGGACATTTTAATTAAAGTATTAAGATAAGGGACAAAAACACCTGTCTAAGGGAAAAACTATACCAACCACTTACTAACACTGATCCTCACTACAAATTTCACGAACTCAGAGTCACAGAGGCTGTATGTTTCATTTGCTACTGTGAGCTTTAATAAATTTAAGGTGAATTTGGTTATGCTATCTATAACTGCCTTTGGTTGGTTGGCTCTCTCACCAAAATAGGTCCATTGTGCTGCATTTATAACTGCCTTTCAAATACACAAAATACCGGTTAACTTTTTCTTCTAAAACTTTGTGAAATGCATTTTTATTGTTGATTTATTTTACTGAGTTGGTAATAAATTGATTTACTAATTTTATAAATGAGATTCATGATTAAATCTCGAATAATAAAAAGATTCACCATCAAAATTAATGAAACCTTTTGTTATCTGGCTGAAGGTCAAACTCTTCAAATGCTTATGAATCTGATTTCTTGCTGCAGTTTGCATTTTAGTTTTATTTTTATTCCAATGAATATAACTCTTCACATACAACTTTAACTTAAAAACCTTGAAATAAGTAATTAATCAACTTGAAGAAAAAAAAAACAAGCAACACTATATCACACTTTATGAAAAACAAAAGCAAAGTTCAAATTGTCTGCGTTTGTAGTGCTATCGACGAGAAACCTGATTATTATCTTTTTGTGTTGTTGTTTTTTTTTTTATATAATTTAATTTCGTCACTTAACAAATCTAAGCTGAGACCGACACTTAGATTGTTGGCCAGTCCGTCAGGTAGGCAGTCAGTAAACCTAATACTGTGCTGTGAAATCTAGCAGTGGTTTCAACTGTGGTTTTATATTTTGCGGATACCCAAGACTAGCAACTTTAGATTTTTTTTTGTTATGAAATTTCTTTCGTTTTATGGACGAGTATATGAAAAAGGTTGGCTAGAGTATAGGTTTGCATCTTTGCGCTATTTCGTGGGCATTTTGCTTCCTTCTGCTCTCAAAAGTCTTAAGATGTTGTTGTGGCTTGTTGGTATATGGTTACTCTTTTTGGCAACAAAACAAAAAAGAGAAGATATTAGCAATACTCTACTGAAACTGGGTTATTGGTGTACTCGTACCTTCTTGGATTTTCCTTTGCTCTGTGGCTTCCACATTTGAGATTTGATTTTCTTGTTACCGTTACTTACCACAGATGATTGCTTTATATTTCGTGATATTGAAGTTTGGTAAATTTAATTGGATTTTGGTGCACCACACCGTCTTGGTTGGCCAACTTGTTTTTCTTGGTTAAGTCAATTGGGAGATTGTGTGAAAATGATGCTGGTACGAATGCAATGGCTCAGCACAACTTATTTTGGACTACCAAGTTGGTTGAGGAAGCATTTCTTTAAACAGTTGACTGGGTGCTCCTTCGAAATTTTATTTGTTTCATGGACAATGGACAGCATGCAGTGCCTAAAGCAATTCATAGTAAAAATGTCTATAAATTTGAAGTTCACTGACATCACACTAATTCTGAGAAATCCCTCATATTATGCCCATACAAAATGTGGTGATTGCATCCAATTGCGCAATTAACATATCAACACATCAACGTCTCGAAATTCTAACCAAATTATAGATATAGTGCCAAATCGTTTTACCATTGTGCGCAGAAGACGGCATGTCAAAAGTTCGTCCCGCTAATATATGTTTCGATAACCGAAAAGTGATTAAAAAACCTAAAAACAGAACTGTTTTTTCGAATGGATAGTCGAAGAATATAGAGAATAGCTCCTTTATTAAGTAGGAAACTACCCGACCCCACTGTTGGTTTTGAGTGCACCTACTTAATTTTAACAGCGCAATCTGACAGGCCCCATTCTGATACAGCAGCTAAGTGAGTAAAATTTGTCCACTAATGTTGGATAACTTTTCCACATAAATTGGGCTCGATTACAGAAATTTTTGAATGATTCGATTGTGGCCGTCTAAGGCCGTTAAACACTACCACTTATCAAAGGCCCATTGAACATCACCACTAATCAAATTGAACGGAAAACATTTTTTTGTCGTTGATAGTTGGTTTTCTCATTTTGGAAGGCGGAAGTCTGGATGATATCATCTGACCACAATAAATTGCACTTGCACAAAATTTTGCAATGTTGCTTATGTTCAAAGCACCGAAGAAAAATATGAGATCTGTCCGCTGAGTATACGTATCCTTTTCTGACTTCCCAAGACCCCTATTCTCCTATAGTCAGCCAATAAAAGCCTAAGTCAGACTGTAGTCTCGTGGTCAATTGAATCTTTGTGTGGTTGAAGACCCACATTTTCCAAGAAAATTCAATAAGCGTAAAACTCAGTTTTTGAGCTTTGAGCAAATGCCCAAAAGTTTTCGTTTTTCACTTGACTTATACTTTTACTAATACGTATACTTTAGTTCTCGTTCGCTTAAGGGGTGTTTTAGCGGTGCAAATGACCGCTCAATTAGCGTCTGAATCTGTGTCCTCCAATTCTGTAATACTTCTTTGGACTGAGCTCCCACCAGAATGTTCATGACGTTTGGTGAATATGTTCAAATAGCACAACAACATTTAGGCAGCTATCAATTGTCAAAAAGCAATGCACAAGCGCAACTTTATTTTAACCTATTGTCACATTGAAGGAACAGTATTGCCAGAAATTTCTAGGTATCAGGGATATTTTTCCGCTATTTCTACGAACTTTTTATTAAAAACTCGATCGTACAACATATTTTTCAAAAATTAATAAAACTTAGTATGCGTCTAGAGACGTCGGACGTGTCCCCAATGACCGATATTTGCTACTACGAAGCAATGAGGGATTACAATATAATCTAGTTTAGTAAGTCTGACACTGACAGCTATCTAACTTCATGTTTCTGAGTTTTCATTGGGTCGAACTGGTCATGTGAACAGTTTTCTTAGTTGACGTTTATGTTCGTAAATCGTAACACCGACAAATCAAGTCAAGAATTTCTCGACTTACTACTAAAGTTGACGTCTATCTGTGTCAACGTGTATCCGGAGAACTCAGTTTTGATATTTCTATTTGGCCATCGGAGAGCATGACATTTCGATTATTCTGAACAGTGTGAACAGTTTTCTTAGTTGACGTTTATGTCCGTAAATCGTAACACCGACAAATCAAGTCAAGAATTTCTCGACTTACTACTAAAGTTGACGTCTATCTGTGTCAACGTGTATCCGGAGAACTCAGTTTTGATATTTCTATTTGGCCATCGGAGAGCATGACATTTCGATTATTCTGAACAGTGTGAACAGTTTTCTTAGTTGACGTTTATGTCCGTAAATCGTAACACCGACAAATCAAGTCAAGAATTTCTCGACTTACTATTAAAGTTGACGTCTATCTGTGTCAACGTGTATCCGGAGAACTCAGTTTTGATATTTCTATTTGGCCATCGGAGAGCATGACATTTCGATTATTCTGACGTAACACCACACCAGTCAGAAACTCAAACTACAGAAGAAAAAAAGTATGTAGTTAGTTTTTGCGTTCAGGTAAATTTGAGTCTATACAATTCAAGTTGACTTACGGGTACTAGATTCTTGAATGCGGCCATTGGTACTAGGAAATATTGCTACTATGAAGAAACATTTGTTGTTTTTTAATATGCGCTGTGTAATGTGCATCGCCAGCCATAAATATAGCCGCAATCAGCAACATTTTTGGTTTGACCGATATTGAGTTGCTTTGATGTACGTGAGACCTCTAATGTAATAATCGTGGGCGATAACATTGCGTATTTCCTATTGTCAATTGCTTATTGATTATTGTCTCAGTGTGAGAGCCGGCTGTAATACAAAATGCAGGGTTTACTATCCATCGTGTTTCGGTCTTCTGGATCGAGACTATCTGTGCAAGGGCAGACTTAACTTTTTGAGTCCATAAGTTATAGGTGAGCATTCTCATGGGCCGTTGAAGATCCGAGTATACCTATTCGTATAGTTAAATGTTCCTCAAGAAATGTATGCTCGTAACATTTCTTAATCTGTCAATTGGGACTATTGAACGGATATTCACATGTTCCCCCTTAAGAAATTTTAAATTTCTTTTAAATTTCTTAAGACCAAAGAAGAGAATAAAAAATGCTTTTTACATTCGAAAGAAACTCATCCAAAACTTCGAATCTATTGTAAATTTGTAAGCTAAAGAAAAACTGACAAGATTCAGTGAGTGTTACAAAACTTGTTTTCAAAATAATTGTGAAACTTCATTCACCAGTTGCAACAATTTATTATTGAGCCGTTTGTTACCTTTTTCGTTGTGATTTCTAAACATTTTGACAAATCGTCGGCGTAGGCGAGTAGATGGACGGACTTTTGAAAGACAGTGCCTCTGGTGTTAGCGTTTGAGTTTTGCACTATTCTTTCAAGAACGATGTTGAAGAAGTCACATGACAGCGCATCGCCTTGTCTAAATCCTTTTTTGACATCGAAGGTCTCGGTGAGTTCTTTACCGACCTTGATGGAGCAGCGTGCATTCTCCATTGTCATCCTGCATAAACGGACGAGTTTGGCAGGGACGCCAAAACTAGACATTGCTCTGTATAGCTCGTCTCTATAAATGCTGTCATAGGCGGCCTTAAAATCGATGAAAAGGTGGTGGGTATCGATTTGAACTTCCTGGGTTTTCTCCAAGATCTGCCGCAGTGTGAATATTTGGTCGATGGTAGACTTTCCTGGCCTGAAGCCACACTGATAGGGGTCAATCAGGTTGTTGACGAAAGGCTTCAGGCGTTCACACAACACGGCAGATAAGATCTTGTAGGCGATGTTAAGAAGACTAATACCTCTGTAGTTGGCGAAATTCAGAGGGTCTCCTTTCTTGAGGATCGGGCAAACAATGGAGGTTCCATTCATCGGGCATACTTTCCTCCGACCATATTTTACAGATGATGAGTTGGTGCATGCTCCTAACCAAGTTATCGCCTGCCGCTTTGAATAGCTCGGCGGTTAGGCCATCTGCCCCAGCGGCTTTGTTGGACTTAAGCTTAGATATCGCTATCTTCACTTCGTCAGGTCGGGTGGACGGAAACGTTGGTCTTCATCGTCCAGGTTGAATGGCTCATTCTGCCTGACAGCGGGATTTAGTTCGTCATCGCCGTTAAACAGCCTGCAGAAGTAGTTCTTCCATATCCGAGCCAATACCTAAGATTATTAGAAAATTTCGCTGATTTCGAAGTGAATACTGTGACTGCGATACCACAATGATAATTTTTTTTGAGTGGGTAAGCGAGGAGTAACAACGATTCTTGCTAGTTGGGTTTAACCCTGACAATTTCTGTTGGGAAATTTTGTCGAAATTCTGTCTATAAATTGTCTTATTCCTATGCAATGCAGGTACTTACCAGCAGGTGCTTTGTCAGTCAATAATGTGGACTTGGATTTACTACTTGCAAATGTGCATTTACGTTACGTGATCTCAAGCACTTGTCCTGTTTAATGAAACACGTATGATGATCGTAAATACTAGTAGGAGTAATACTTACCTTAAATTTACGTATACCAGGTACCAAATTTGGGTTTTTTTTCTTTCTTACCACAAGCATATCCGGTATAATTATTTACAAAAAAAAAGAAAAGGTATTTCCCAATCCAAAAATAGAATCCACAAATCGCAACTGGCCCTAGGTACACACTTTGCATATAAATGAGCTCGAATCGAACAGACTCACAAAAGGACTGCAATAAGGATGGTTTGGCGAATGCAGCTATGAATATCATTGATCAAAAAACATCAATTTTCCATCTAGACGCACGCACAAATCAGTCGGGTGAAGTGGTCTTCTGTTTTTTGTCTGCCTTGAAATTCCATCTACTGAATAAATTGCATTTAAATTTCAGACGTAGGCTATTGTTTAAAATAAATCTTTTAAACGAATCAATAAAGAACACCTATCTTTGATTTAAGTATAGTGGATCGAGGGATTGTATATCCGCGTATTTGCGAATTTATTTGTTTTTGCCTGTGTTGCCCGCATATACGAGTACGTGTATTTAAGTTGCATATTTAATTTGTTGGCGATTTCAATCTAGATACAGCAATGGACGTCATTATTTTTCCACTTTGAATTTAAAAATGTTTTTTTTTAAGAAACCATTTAAAGGGGTTGCTCGAGTGCATATAAATACAGTACTTGAACAGATTTTAGATGAGGGGTATAGTACAATCTAAACGAAGCTAGGTTCGTTATTCTATTTTGGGGTAATTGGCATGTAAAGTATTCGTTTTTATATTGAAAGACAGTTTTTTGTTCTCTTCAGATAACACCCTTTATTCTTTGATATTGTGTATGTCTTGTCTATGTAGTAAATATGAAGAGACCAGCGGGGAAAGAAATCTAGTTGCGCTATTTAAAGTAAAGTACACGACTGGATCGCACGAAACTTTTTTATTTCGTACTCGTATTACTCTTCTTCTGCCCAAGACCAAAGGACTTTTTTTCGACGCACGCGGAACGTATAACTTGGAGGGCCAGGGCCTTATTTGAACCTTGAACAGCAGGCCGAATATTCTAGTGCAACACACTTTGAAGATAATTGAATGAGAAAGGAATGACAAAAAATATTTCCGATCATTTTATTGTGTCATTTACTTAATTCTAAAAATTCGATGCTGCCAAATCCATATAATTGTCACTAGATCATTATGCCATTGACATACTATAGGTACATGGACTGCTAGTGAAATGTCAGTTTCATATCGTGCGAGGAAAACTAAAGCAAACATAAGCACTAGCCCTTTTAGTTAAGTGCGGCGAAAATTTAAAACCTGTTGTAATGTGCTTTTTCTGAGGCCGAGGTTTTGCTCGCCGGATCCAGGATTTGCGTGGCTCCGTAATAGGTACAGGAAGTGGCCCAACGACAAGCGTGCGATATAAAGCAGGACAGCCAAAAGTGCTGACACTGCTGATTTAAGGCCAGCTTCCCAAAGGAAACTTAGCCACCAAAAATTTAGAACACTGACCGAGGTCAACTTCTATACGGGAACCTGCTCTGGTACACTAGATTGGTACGATCAACACGTCGACAAAGTCTCCCCGCCGAATGGCACTTTCTTTCGGGTACTCATGAAATGTTATCCACTTAGTCAGTGTGTCTTAGTGGTGAATGAAAATTTCTTATGTCACATGAAAGTGTGACGAACGAAACTGTTTCGTTACAAACCTCTGTACGCCATTGCTATTTTTTTTTTACACAGAAAACAGTGCCATCCATTTTAGAAACATTGCAACTGCGCAAAATAACGATTTATTCAAATTATTTCGAACTGTCTATAACAGATGGCATACTCAGCACTCAAACAAAATCGCACGAATTGCTTGATGACATTTGAGTGTTTTTGCTTCTCTCCACAGTGAAGCAAAGGAGCTAGTGCTTATGTTTGCTTCAACGAAAAATTGGCTGCTAGCAGTATTATGTATATTATAGTATGTCAATGCTTTATGCCCAAAACACATGTGCAGAGATTCTGAACGCTTCACTGCAAGCAGTATTGCAGATGAGACAGATGTGCAGAATTTAACTTGCGGCGGTTGCTGTCAATGCGGGGAAAAATACGAGAGTGCAACACAGATGACGATTAATTCCCGTCATTCTTTTTCTCGTATGCATCAGTAGCTGAATTTCAAAATTCGATGCTGCCAAGTCTATTTAATTTAATTCACTGCGTTGCTATGTAGTGAATTTAGAAATAGAGACATGTTGCAGTGCTGCGGTGGGTGAAGAATTTACATTTGTATTACGACATAAGAACATGTGTATTCTAATCTTGCTGCACAGTGAATTCTGCACGTGTGTTTTGGGCATTATGCAGTGGATTTTAAAATAGAATCATCCTGAACTGATTGCCTTCCCATGAAACTATTGTCGGGCGAAACAGGCAGATTTTTAGGTAAGTTGAGAAGAAGTGTAGATTACACCGAAAATCCCTTGTCTTTTATACTCACTTAAAATCGAGCTGTCTCGCCCGGCACGAAATTTCATGGGAAGGCCTGTTTGGCTATGGCCATCAGAGTATTTTAATTTTTCTCCAACGAGTTTTCTGCACTACGTTTTTTGGCATCACTGATTTATTACCAGAGAGTGTTATTATCATCATAAGTTCACTTAATTTTGTCATTTTTTCACTTGGATTTACCTATCCCGTTCACTGTGATTATTACATTTTCGCAACTACCTACAAATCATCTTTTTCATATTTCACCAGCAATGTATTCAACTTAAAACGCACCATTTCGAAACTAAAAAAGCGAATACAGCTCACACATTAATGTCATTCAATAGATGTTACATTTTAGAGCAAAGTGTTAATTTCTGAAAAAAAATCTGTCTTGTTAACAATCCCATATTTTTTAATACTAACTTGGCCCTATTTATGAAAGCTTTTACGTACTGCTTTAGTGCTATTCCCAACCATACACAATACAAGTCGAGCATGACTGCGTTTTTACGCAAAAGCGGATGCATTGCTCAACGCTTCAGTTGAGTTATGTTTTTCCCAACTTTTTTGATTGGTGCCTTTTTTGCATGTGATTTTGTTTTGCTTTTCTTTCGGAAACTTAGTGATTGGAATAACAAATAGTGACATAAAAACTACGCATTCGTTAAATGACATTTTGTCATTAAAAAATATATATATTTTTCCTGTATATCATTGAACGAATAAATTGACCAAAAACATTACCATTGTCCGTGTTACCTTATTGTTTTTAACTGCCTACTTTAATGTCCATTAACTTGAAATTATTTCAGCCTTGTTCTATTTAAATTTTCTACATATGTGTTGCAATGTTAAATAATACAATATTTTCCTTTTTTTCTTTTATTTTTTCTCTCCTGTTCACCATCATTACAGATTGGAATGTTTAACTTCAATCAGGTTTGTCACTCAAGTCTTTTGTTTTCGTAGTTGAGTGGGATTTTTTTTATTGCTGAGGTTTTGTTGGTTTTTCATTTAATTTTTTTGCACCTTATTTATCATGATGGCGACAAAAGCACTTCAAGTATTTTTCGTTTCATTATATTGTAGCTTCACATTTTTTTTACGTTGCTTTAAGATGATTATCTTCAGTATTTTTTTTTTAAATAACACATAACTTGGAAGCACTGCACATAATATTATTCATTATTCTTTATGTATTTAAATAAAACTATCATTTACATTTTTACTGTTCGTGGAAGTGAGAGGAGTGGCCATGTGTGTTGGAGACAAGCTGATGAAATATGTGAGGCTGCTCCTTAAATTTGTTTGCATCTTCTTTGGCAGAGAAGGCGTTTGAAAAATTACTGCATTCAATCAGTTTTAAAGAGGATGGTCTTCAACAAAAGCTATGCTTTATGAGTGGCGTGGAGTAATTAATTAGTGATGCCTTACCTTAAATGCCTACACTTTGTGTAATGTTCTTGGTTGGGTTTTTCATTGCTGAATAATATTTACCTAACTGCTTCCTGTTTTTAAGCTTGGAAATGTCAAAGAATACATTTTGTGTGGAAACATGGTAACCTATGCATCAGCATCACTAACATTCTTAGGCCGTGTGTCAATGGAGCTAAATAATTACGCTCGGATAATTTTCTGACACTATCGCGGTGGAAAACGAAATTTCAGCTGTCAAAAAATTATCCAGCTCCGGGAGCCAGATAATAAATTATGATACATATATGCTAATTTTTGACGTTTTCTTTTGCTAAAATGTTAAAGGGGAAATAAAAAACAGAATTTAAATTAATTAATTTTGGTGAACTTCTTTTTTCAACACTTTCATAAATGTAATAAAATTAGCCGACGATAATTATTTAGCGCAATTGACACACAAAATCAATAATCATAATGGTCTGAACGCACTTATAGACTGTTTTGACATTTGAACCGCGGGTACCACTCTCTATTAATTCAAACAGTATTGGCCGCGTTCAATACGCTTTTGCCTAGCTAGTCAACAGCCTCTGATTGGTCGATTTGCCTTTAAATCTAGGTAAGTTTCGTGTGTTTTAGGCAGGATTTTCTGCCTAGTTCTATAATAAACTGTCACCTGAATATTTAGGAGCACATTTAACATTGAACGCGCCCATTTGTCTCATTTCGACGGGAGATTGTTTTTTCCAGGAGGAGATCTTGAGACATGAGCAGCGTTGCCATAAGTGCAGATTTCTCTGCATTTTGCAGATTTTCAGCCCAGCTGCAGACTTTTAAAATTCCCAAATCTGCATATACTGACTAAAATCTTGCATAAGTTTTGCAACATAAAAATACAATAGAGTACCTACAATTTGCGTTTGTGTTTTTGGCAGCTCGCCAATGGCATTTCCCTCAGTATTGCTACAGATTAAAAAAAAGTGCGTTCACTTTTGTAGATCATAAAAGAAAATTCCTCAATTTTACTAGGCCTTTCACACCGCATGGTAAGTACCCCTAACGTCTTGTCAATTTTCACGGTTTTTAATACACCAGTTTCAATCCTGATGACGTACCTACCTACACGGTTACGGTACGAATATAAATCAAGAAAGCAAACAAAATGGTGAATTTCGACAACAATTTAGCGGCCATTCATATTTTTGTGATTGAACTTAAAGTGTGTTTGCTTTGAATTACGGAGTATAGGTATGCGGAAATGGTCCTAAAAAATAATCCGTAGAATTGTTTAAGCACACACATTCGGTGTAAGAAATAAAAAATATATTAAATTAACCCATTGAAATGTTTTACGTCGATTTCCATTGGGCAAGAAAAAGCACTTTTTTCAGATTCAGACCAGTTTTTCTGCTCTATAAATCAGCTGTCTGTCAAATTCATTTTCCGTTGGGCGAAAAAAAAAACACATTTTTTAAAATTCAGATCACTTTTGCTAATCTCGATTCGAGCGCGATATTCACAATACCATCAATACCAAAACTAGAAACATTTGTAAACACAAATTGCAATAAAAAATATAGCTGACTGTCAAATAACAAACAAAAAGTAATCTCATTTCATGTTCCATTAAAAAAAAAATAAAAAATAAATAGGTGGCGCAACAGGCGGTTGACACCCAAGGCCTAGCTTCTCGCAACCATTCGTTTTGTGTGAGTTTCAATGTTTTGGGACGAATGGAAGGGACCTACAATTTTATGCCGAGTCCGAACGGCTGAATTGAGAAGCTTTTTCATGACAGTCATACTCTCGGATGTTTGTCAGACGTTCGCGAGAGGTGGCGCAGTAGAAAAAACTTTAAGATGTAAATTTGGGTTTTTCCGGGGATCGAACCTGGGATCCCTCGCACAGTAGTCCAGCACACTAACCACTGCGCTACTGCGCCCACATGTTCCATTGGGGCAGGAAAATCTGAGATCTGAGAGCAAAACTGTAAAAGCCCAATGGAAATCGACATTAGCCAAATAATATCAGCCGATGTAACTGACTATTTAACAAAATAAAACTTCCAATCCATGGATGACTTCCGGCACTCCCACATCCGTCACTCTTTAGCAAATTTCAGCTAGAAAGTTAAACTGTCACTATCAACTACTATCTGACTAACGAACATAATCTTCCAATTTGAATCACTCTCTTCCAATGTACAGGAGAAATCTGAAAACTTTTCATTATATGTATTTCGTACTTATCTCCGTTTTAGCGCAGTGTGTCCTCCTTTCCATTTACAACGGGAAACACATATTTTGTTGTTTTAATTTTTTTTTTTGGGTGAGCAAATAATGAAATCGAAACCTTATGTCGTTCAACGCACAACAAAAAAAGAATGGTAACCTACTATACATGCAAAAGAGGCATAAACTTATAAGTGTTCCCCATATA
Source organism: Cheilosia soror (assembly GCA_949372485.1). Lineage (NCBI taxonomy): Eukaryota > Metazoa > Arthropoda > Insecta > Diptera > Syrphidae > Cheilosia > Cheilosia soror. The sequence continues at coordinate 29,899,339 of OX443561.1, read as the reverse complement.
ACTTAACTGACAGTTTCTGTGCAGCAGCAATGGAAGAAGTCGCTATAAAGAATAACGAAAGAGTGAAGTGTACGATGACGCAGTCAGATGGAGTTGTGCCTCTCTAATTTGACCCAAATCGCTTGCATCGATTTGAAGAAAATCGAAATGTTGCAAAGTTATTGTGAATTGCAATGGTTTGGCTGTCGGGGTGCATAATATTGAAAATATTATACCTCAAGCATCTATAGTGTGATGGATGAGAATGGTAGATAATGTAGATTGGATTTATGTGGCAATAAGAAAACAGGGATCGAAGTGAAGCGTAACCCATGTGGGATCATGTCAACGATTTTTAAATTAATTTGAAAGTTGCTCAATAAAGGTTTGTCTTAATGTATTTTTATAGGGAAAGTATACCTACATTTAATAATAATTGTTGATGCAGTAAGGTTTGTTTTGTCATTGGAAAAGAAAATTTGACATAGGCCCCTATTATGAGTGTCGATAGTTAGTCGTTGATCGACTACTGTCGATCGATCCAGAACTGTAATTGTCGATTGTGGTCGATATTTGTCGATTTGATAGTCGCTTTTAGTCGGTTACAAATGTCTGATCGATGCTTTCTCTTGGAAGTGATAACATTTTGTCCGTACGAATAGCTAAAATCAATCGACGCAATCGACAATTGTCGTGACGATCGCTAATCGACAATCACAATAAGGGTCATAATCGTTATTTCTAAAAGTCATTAGGTTTTACCAATGGCCGCTAGACGTCTGTGACAGATGGAAGAACGCCGGCTAAAAAACTAGTGCCGGCGATTTGTTTCGCCATATTTCAATTTGTTTTGTTCGGTTTTATTTTCACTCCATAAACAAACGTAGTTCCCATGAGATAATTACAATATAATGTAAGTACTTGAAACCCTTAATTCATTGTATCTGAAATTTATCAAAGAACTCCATATCCACTGCCAGTAATTTTGCGCTATAATAATAAACTTCACTTCAAGGGGAATTTAACAAATTGTGCTAGAGCTCTAGCGCAAAAAGGGAAATGTCAAATTTTTATCCGCAGTTTGACATGTCGCTAGCAGTCAATGGAACGCAGTCAATGACTTTTGATGACTCCATTTTGTGCAGTTTCTAAGAACTCTCATAACAAAGTTTGGAATGACATATTGCACATCGCTGTCATTTTAAATTTAACAGGCAAAGTGTAGCCCTAAAAGAATATGCATCAGTTGTATTTATACCACGACATTCCGCTAGTTTCTATTTTAAAATTTATACATAAAATTTCTTTCAATGTCGAAAAAAAAATGTGTGTACTCCAATTTATCATCCGTCCTATTGTAGGCAATAAATTTAGCATTTCTAGGCAATGCAAATGGTAAATTTATTCAAAATGCCCGTTTAAACCATAAATGCAACTTTCAAATCTTTGAAATCGTTGAAAATATTAAAGTGACCATACAGCCATTCACATTCTCAAAATTGAATGAAAATCCAAATTCGCAATACAACATTCGCGCGTGCCATAAACAGTTTCATAGGCACTTGTAATCTTCATCATATAATCTTGCTCATCTTTCATGAGCGTGACACCATTTTCAAAAAAAAAATATATATGCGTTGCTTGGTTTGCCAAAGTAATTGGCAGTTAAATAAAGACCATGATGATGTCTATAGAGTTGCGAAATTGCAAGAAATTCATACTGCAATAGCATCAAGATTATCATAACCGCTATCGTGCCTGACTATCTTTATGGCAAATTTGCAGTCGCAACGTGAAGACACTTCAAAAAGTTACTTTAGCCATTCACCAGAGTGTCTATATCATTAAGCTGACCAATGGCCGGTGTTGACATGCACCGTATGGTTGCTTGCATGCCTTGCAACATAACTCATTGCCTATAACATTTTTTTGTTTGTTGTCTTTCTATTTCCTATTGTTGACATTACCGCGAGATACAGCGGCCAATTGTAAATTGCTCAATCCAAGCACATACCTATACATTGCTATTAGTCTGTCATAAGTCAATAACCTGACAGTTGACAGCTGACAATCGAAATGTGTCAATTGGTTGAACTAATGAATGGTTGTTATATAATTGAGAAATCATCATCTGTGGCGAAAATTAACGCACATAAGTCTGCTTAGATTTTAAAGTCACAAAGTTAATTTGAATATTGCACAATTGTTTCTTAAAACTAAAACTGTCATTTGAGGATTTAAATTTAAATCATTGTCTCGAAACTTCTCTTTCAGGTTCTCTAGGGAAATTAATTGCTTGGGCGAAGTGGTTTAGGTTATTTGACCAGGTTCCCCAGGGATGGCGATGGGTCCAATATGGTGCCTGGTCCAATGTGATGAACTCACACCCCTTTCAACCTAACCTAACCTAACCTAATTTCTCTTTCACCTTTTCAATATATAAAACCTCAATTATTGTTACATAATAAAGAATTAAAATAGAGTTATTTGATTCTTTGATTCTGACAGTAGCACTTTTTCGTGCCGTAAGCTCATAAAATCGAATGACTTATCGTGTAAACGTGCTGCTACCTACCAACTACCTGAAATATGATCGCATAGAGAATTATAGTTCTACGTGCACATGATTAAACCTTCAACATGATTATATCACATTAATCATACCTGTCGTAAAATATCTTTTGACATTTCAACTGTCAAACATCTCATGTTCATTTAAATTCTTCTAAGATGGACAAACTAGAAGTGGAAGTATCTGTCCGGCCCACATACCAGAATGTATTTACATAGAATTGATTCATAAATAGGAATATCAATGCCAAACCAAAAAGAAACAAATGCCATGAATGTCAAAATCACTTGTCTTAAGCCGCAACTACATTAAGTGCATTTTTTATTATTGACAATGCAAATAAGTAATTGTATAAAGGCAAACCAGGAAAGCGAGAAAGTCAAATGAAATGGAAATTGTTTTATTTTTGTGTGTACGTTTGGTTACAATCTACATACATTTATTTGTATCGTAGGTCGGCTCTTTTATTCTTTTTTTTTTTTGACGTAATGCAGTGCATTCGTTCAAATAGATTGTAATTTGAATTCAGTCTATATTGCTCACGTTATGTAGGCACTAAGGCAGGCATGCACCTAAGGTACTTGTATTTGTAATAAAATGACTAATGACTAATGAGATTCATTGAAAGTCACATGTCAAGGCAAGAATATAAAAATTGATGGTCTTAGCACATTTTGTTTTCAATGTCAGTGCTAGGTATCTATCAAAAGAAAGTAAATGTTGTTGCTTCTGTAGACATTGAGGTTGTGAGTTCAAGCTGTGTATGTGTTGTACGAGTTGTATATTATGACAATCAACAATTTGTTTACTGTGAAAATCAAAGATAACTTGTAAAAGGTCAAAGCTATGACTACATTTTGAAATATTATAAGTGTAACGTGTCAATCAAATTGAACGAACATGTAACGTATCTAAAAGTAAAATGTAAAGAGCGAATAAATGCTAAATAAAGAGTAACATATGATTTGTATTATATGTATATAGGTTATAGGAGAATAGATGATGCTTAAAAGTAAAAAAGAGAGGAAGAAGCGAAAAAAACCCGAGAGAACGACAATAAACTAAAAATACCTCGTAGCAACAACAACGCCCAGAGGTTGGTCTTCTCCTCCGTTCTAATCCCAGTTGCCGGACTTGTACTCATCGGTCGGTTGGCGCAAGTGGTAGTCACTTGGTCAATTGACAAAAATCGAAATGCTAGTTCATTTCCTGACAGGGGAAAACAGAAATGTCTTCCCAAGTGACACGGAGAATTGACTGTCAGAATTCAAACTATTCAAACAATCACTTAAACGGAGTCTGATGATGAATTAGTGTTTCAAAAAGCTATCATTACCAAAGTGACTGTGTCTGCGACTGCGAGTTGTTGTCAAACAATAATTCATTGACTGAAATTCGACAAAATGTCCCAATAGAATTTGTCAGGGTCAATCCCAACAATCGAGAATCGTTGTTATGCCCAAAACACACGTGCAGAATTCACTATGCAGCAAGATTAGAATACACATGTCCTTATGTAATCATACAAGTGTAAATTCTGCACCCACCGCAACATGTCTCTATTTCTAAATCCGCTGCATAACAAACGCAGTGAGTTCAATTAAATAGACTTGGCAGCATCGAATTTTTAAATTCAGTAACCGGTGCATACGTGGAAAAGACAGACGGGAATTATTTGTCGTCTGTGTTACACTCTCTTATTTTTCCCCGCATTGACAGCAGCCGATACAAATTGAATTCTGCACATCTATTTCATCTGCAGTACTGCTTGCACTGAAGCGTTTAGAATTTCATCACATGTTTTTTTGGGCATTACTCCTCGCTTCCCCACTCAGCTTTGACTTTTATTAGCAGTGCTGCCAAAGTTGTTTCGATTTCGCTCCCTCTTTTAGTTCAATCCTAAAAGCTAAGTTTTGGGAGAGATTTTACTTGTTTGACAGATTTATTTGTTTTGTTTTATCATATGAGACATATGAGAGGTCAATATGATATGACATCTGATAGCCTTAATTTTGAAAAGTCATTTACCGTACAAAGTATCGGGTTTGGCAAACCTTTACTGTATAAATACGACCACTCGATTAACAATCATATTTTATATTCGTAAAATATCGAAGGATAGGTAAATGAAGAGCACACTCTTCATAGCAGATCTCATTGTCACCAGTCACTACCTATACTTAAACCTCGTTGACACCCCTGCAATTACCACTTATTGCTGACTCGCTTAACCCAGTTTCTGAAATTTATTAAACTTTTCAGTTTAAAGGTCACGCTTAACTCACAAAATAACACATATACTTTCTACCACCAATTTGAAGTTAATGATCCACATACGAGTAAAATGCTCATCCACAAAAATTGGTAGGTACATACAATTACGTAGAACACCATTTTCACTAGAGAATTACAGTCCAATTATTAACGTTAGCATACAAATTACCGGAAGTTATTAATTTATCTAATTTCCTATATTTTGTATATTTTTTTTTATTAAAAACAATTTTATTTTTTTTTTCTAACCAGGCCTACAAACGTCAATCGAATTCAGTGAAAATCGCTAAAATTACAGCATTCACCATTATTGTATCCTCGTTCGTAATTGGATCATTCATTTTGGCATCGACTTATTTGCAAGCGCGAGCATCATGCGATCAGGTGCAAGCACTCGATTCTGTTCTCGAGAAAGAGCTTATGCTTGAGACCCTTCAACAAGTGAATAAGGTAAGTTGTCACATATACCTATGATAAGTACATTATGATTCGAGGTGGCCAAATATAAAGCACATACCATTCGTCCCAGAAAAAACGCACACAAACGAGAGAATCTAGGCTGAGGGTCCTATATTTATTTATTTTATTCTAATAAAAAACAAAACAGATAGGAAACGTCTATACTCTCTTCGGTTTGTTTTTATTCATATGAGCTTAATACCTACTTATCTGTTGCCTGTGTGTTTGATTCTATGCAATTGTGGCTATTTTTTTGTTCCATTAAAAAAATATTATTTAAATAAATTACCTCTCTGTCGAGGTCGTATTCATTTTGAGATAAAGATAGATTAGAAAGACCGGAATTGAGATTCAGTGAAGCAGCACAATATAGAGCCAGAGATGTTATTTGATGGATAAGTATGGTCATTATCTAGATATGATTGCAAAAATCATTTTATATAAGAGAGTATAGGTAGGTAAGGTATCTATAGAATGGTTTTAGGGAAAGTATAGGCGAAATGAATTCGGTATACAGTTTTTGGTGTAGTTTTAGTTTTTTTTAATGATATCCAATTATACATATAATAAAAGTACTTATAAATTTATCAGTTTATTAGGTGGAATTAATTTCGTGAAGGAAATCCCCATCACCACATCAGAAAAAAAGCGGTGATCTATGGGAAGTGAACACTTAAATGGAAATCCCCTTACTTAAAAGATTATCTCTAATCTAATAAGGAGAAAAGTGTAATTTGAAAATCGCGTTTTAGCGACGATGCGCATCATTATGACAGTCACGATCACGATCACGATCATTTAAAATTATATAAAAATAGAACACTGACAGAACAATGGAACCATTCTTGTCCAAAACAAACACCTCAGCTTTCACACCATTAGCGTTGTATTACAGTAAATTAACAGTAAATATTCTCAAGGTTCAAGGTATACTAAATATTATATATATAACCGCATAGAAACTTTTAAATTATATTCTAATTATGAAAGAGACATTGTAGTCGTCACGCAATAATCAATCGCTTATTCCGCAATAGCAACGTTCTATTACTATTTTTGTTGTAAGAGTAGCTATTATTTATTTACATCTAAGCAACATCACGAGTCATTTGTGTATACCTAACTATTTTTAATTAGAGATCAGATAAAACACAAAACTCACTAGAAGAGTCAGTATTTTTTTACCTAATAGAAATAATTTCTAGCTGCATCGTGCTCGCCATTCTTCGCCCTCCTGGCCCTCCCTTTACAGACAATAGATGCGAAAGTGTAAATTTGTATGGATTCTAAGAAAATCAACGTTTCTCGATTTTTTATTAAAAGCTTTGTGCATTTCTTCTTCATTCAAAATACAATATAATCTATAGGGCATTAGACCGTAATGCCCAAGGAAATAACGTTCATATATCGATTTGGAAATAACGCTAAAAAAAATTCATAACGTCCAAAAATAAACACTTACTTTTGGTGGCGCTTACAGTCCGAGGTGGACCAGGGCTTCAACCAAACAAAGAAAAATAAACATAAAGATGAAAATAAAGCCTAAATAGCATTTGCAGTTTAATGCGTAAAGGGGGACATTGGGACCCCTGCTTGCGGTCAATGTGGGATTTGAAGTATGTGCGAAATTGGGTATATTATTCAAGGTTTCTATGCGATAAATGTGAAACATGTTCACCCAAAATCGCACCTACGCCAAATCCAACAGATAGCTCAAACAGGAGGGTTGAAGGGGGTACCATGCCCCCTATACATATTTAACTGTTTATGCATTTCCAGTTATTCTGTTGGGCTTTATTGCTTGTTCGAAAAACGAGCAAGAAAAAAACACCCAAAATGAGGAACAATTTTGCAACAACAAATTGTACTAGATTGTTTTGGTCTTGAGAATATTGATTTTGGCGTTTTTGCCTGATGGCTTTCGATGTTGGCCAGCCCCCATGGCCGCCACCCTTAACCAAAGCAGCATTGCAAAACATATGACTATTTTATTTTAACATTTTCGAAATTGGGATGAAATATGAACTAAATGTTGCTACATTAAGCCATTTGTTAAGCCTGAGAAATCAATACGGTTTGAGTGAGCAGTATTAACGTGATGTCATAAGGCGTTAATGCCACATACAAATTTACTTACTTAGGTGGCGCTACAGTCCGAGGTAGACCTGTGCCTCAAACAACATGTCTCTCCAGTTAGCACGATTTTTTGCTAACGGCTTCCAGTTGCGAACTCCAAGTTGGTTGAGGTCCCCTTCCACTTGTGCGCGTCACCTAAGGCGAGGTCTTCCTCTACTGCGTTGTCCCTTCGGATTGAAATCGAAGACTCTTAGGACCGAAGCGTTGGTGTCCATTTGCTCTACATGTCCTGGACATCTTAGTCGACTGATACGTACTTCTCTGACTAGGTCGATGTCGATGTACACTTCGTAGAGTTCGCTGTTAAATCGCCTCCTCCAAAGCCCGTCAACGTAAAAGGGGCCGAAAATCACTCGAAGAATTTTGCGATCGAAGCGACGAAGGAGATCTTCATCCGAATTTGATAATGTCCATGATTCTGTGCCACAAAGCAGGACTGGGATGATGAGGGTCTTATAATATAGAGTCTCCTTGGATTTTCCCGACTAGGCCTTACTAATCAATTGCCTTCTTAGGCTGAAGTAACAGCGTTTGGCAAGTGTAATTCTTCGCTTGATTTCTGATGTGATGTCATTTTCAGAGTTAATAGCGGAGCCAAGGTAGACAGTAAGTCCCGAACTACTTCAAAGTTATAGCTGCCTATCGTAACGTTCTGTCCGATTCGTCGATGTTGTGTGTCCCTTCTTGTTTACAGCATATATGTATTTTGTTTTGCCCTCATTCACCACTAAGCCCATTTTTCCCGCCTCTGCACTGATACTTACAAACGCATCAGTGACAGCTCGCTATGATCTGCCAATTATGTCGATGTCGTCAGCGTATGCAGACTTTTGATTGTGCCCCTGGTGTTGGCTTGCGAGTTTCGCACAATTTTCTCAAGAATGATGTTGAAAAAGTCACATGACAGCGCATCACCTTTTTGCCATCAAAGGTCTCGGTGACATTGTTTCCGACCTTTATGGAGCAGCGAGCATTCTCCATCGCCATTTTGCACAATCTGACAAGTTTGGCAGGGATGCCTAAACTCGACATGGCTCTGTATAGCTCCAGCTCTCTAGCTCTAGTCTCTATAAATGCTGTAATATTTGCGGCCTTAAAATCGATAAATGGATGGATCACATACAAACAGTCAAATAAATTTATTAATGTACTACGTAGAGATAAACATTTTGTGGAAACTGCAGTACTTTAAGGTGCTGCCAAATCGCACAGTTTTAGTGGTCAATTTGTTTTACAAATATGACACGTAGCGCCATCCTACTGGAACCACATTTTATAAAAAAAATAAATTTCGTTTAGCTACATTTTCTAAAAAAAATCAGTTTCAGACAACATTTTCCTCTTCCCCTCTCTACATCTATAGACTTTGCAGTCTCTGAACACAGCCTATAAATTTATTGCAGTCGAGAATTTCATATGAAAAAAAATGTTTACGGGGAGTTCGTAGACCCTATACACAATTAGTCTGTTTGAATTCAATCTTTATGGACCATTATCTACAGTAGGTATGTAGACCAAGTATTTACGGCTACATCTGTACCTGTCTCGATATTGTGGTTCAGATTTGACTTCCAAATTCGTATCCCTGAAGCATGCAAAAATCCCCGACATGACTACAACATGTTGGTCGGCATTACTTTCGTGAGCTAACGCGAGTTAAATTAATGTTTTGTTTCCTACCTCTATTATACTAATGCGCAGATAAGGCTTTAAGTATGAGATCCAATTTATTTCCCCATAGCAATCATCAAGAATTAAGGAAATATCTTTTCAGCATTTGCGTGCTAAATTCATTTTGGAAAACCCCACAATTATTGTATAATATACCGGCGGCTTGCATTTAATTAAAATCCCATTAAAATATTTCACTGAATGACGATCCATTGAACAAAACAATTTATGTACTTACGTAATGCCATAAATATCTCCACATGGTGAATGTTGACACATTTGGCAAACGCCTTACGTAAAGCAAACAGCAACACGGTTACATCTTCCTGGTTCAATAGATAAATGAGCTAATGCCTTACAATAATATTTGCGAAAGCCAACAAAGACCTCATTTATGACACTATGAAAGCTATTCAGCATTTGTTTTCAACATACCAGCTATGATTAGTCAAACTCATACCTGTCAGTTGGCATATATCTGCTAACAGAATACCTACCAAAATCTGTAAATTTTCCAAAATCTACCTAATGGGCAATTATTCATGAAAGATACGAGTACATACATCAAAACAACTTTTCCAAGAGCGATGTGCAACCAGCACATACCATCTAAAGTGAAAGCAGTCATAATATAAAAAAATAAAAAAAACACCCAAGCAATTGCAGCCTATATATGCCAACGAAAATGTTAAAGATCGCACGAGTGGTTCGAGTTGCAACAACCGGCATAACGCAGATATTGCAGAATGGATACATCTCGCGAGTGTATGTTTTGTATCTGTCGGTGCCAACTCGTGCTAGGTACGAGAAAATCCTGTGAAACCGCGAGCGCTGTAAAAACAGCAGTTTCTACGCCAACTCTTTCGTTTTGGAATTTGTGGTCGTCGTTTCGTGTTGCTGTCACACAAACGTCGCGGCTTTCTGATTATGCAATTAATTGTTGCTTTTCGAATGAATCTTCAAATATGGAAACGCCTTGTGGTATCTGAGCTTTTACACCTTAATTTATACGGGAGGAGGCGATAATGGACACACATGTGTATAATGCAGGTGGTGTGCATTGGGAATGTGTGGGTATGTTTCGCTAATGCAATTGCATGTTGCAATAGAAATTATGGTGGGGTTTGTTTTTTTCTATTGGATAATGGGTAATGGATTATGAGGGATGGAAGGAATAGGTACGCACAATCAACTGATAAATGGGCCAGATTTTTTTGTAAAGCCAACAGAAAAACCTCTTTTACATTATGTAGGCTTTAATCAAATGTTTTGTGACCGGAATATACATAATATAAGTATATATGGCTAATCCGTACTGAAGAGTTACAATATTTATCAACTGTAAGGTTTAAGTATAGAAGGACATTTTTGCGGGGTTTCTGATAGGTTTAAATCCGGAAACCTCTAAACATCGATAACGTTTAAGCTAACCACAATGCATTTACCTATTTTTGAATGTACATTAAATTGGTAACATCAACTTTGGTTAGAATGGTACAAATTGCCGTTCTTCCTTCGGTGTATAGGGCGGATGCTTGCGGTTGGTCATAGACTGCCTTCTTGCAAAGTTTCAGCTTTGCTTTTTCAAAGACATAATTGATCAGCAGACATTTTCTGGAGTGCTCATCCAGTGTTGTTGACTTCAAATAGTACCTAATGAAAGCAGAACTGCGCTGTATAACTAACCTTAAGAGTTAAAGTGGAGGCTTGAACTTTATGGGTCATTCACGATATTACAGTAGTCATTAGTCAACAGGAATGTGAAGTTGCCCAGAATTATTAAGAGATTATTTGGCTTGAGCAAGACTTAATTTATAATGTTTAAGTCCTTGAGCTTTGCTTTTAGTTGACTTGCACCTTGCGCCTTGTGCGCTCTGTCACTTGCGGGATATGCTTGAGCTAAATATGTCATTTTGGCGTATTGACTTGAGTCTACAGTTCTGAACTCTAATTGGGATGAGATACTCATAATTAGAAACATTTTTGCGCCTCCTTACATCTATTGAAGTCTTTGTCAAAAATGACCAGCCCCAAAACGTGTGCAAACAAAATGTATTGACATTTTTGAAAATGTATCCCGGTGACGTCTATGTAGAAATATAGCTATATATGGCATGTCATCACTGCTATGGAATTCGTTAAAATAACGCACATGCCTGACAAATACTGTGTGAATACAGCCCTTCATTATAACATCCGAAATTTAAGTCATTATGTCAAACTAAAATAGAGGAAATTGTCTGCATTTGATTGATCATATTTATATGGTGCAGTGCGATATGGTATTGATATTGAACTGACTTCGCCCTAATAAATCACTAACCCGACACTGGCTATTCATTGAAGTAGCAAGCTTGTGTCACAACGCCTGTCTAAGTGTTTCGGTACCGATTTTCATAAGAAAATGATCTGTGATGAAAAACATACACAAACATAACTCACATGATCTACATACGCCCTACAAAACGCGCATCGAACTGATCTGGGATTGAAATCGCACTCATTGAAATCAGGCACAATTTTGTCACTGGATATAGCACATATCTCGGCAAAAATGTACACTAATCTTATGTGTATATTGATCTACCAGTGACCTAATACTTATGTCACATCACTAATCTTATATTGGTCTAGTAGTGATCTGGTACTTTCGTGGTACTACCCATGTGATGGGCACATACATACATCGAAGTGCAGTACTTTAGTAAACCCTGATACAAATTCGTTCAGCAAGCTTCAGGCTTTTACTTTTACTTTACTTTTTCAGGCCTTTACTTTTGACTAATCGAACACAGCATTTGACATTTCAACTGCTAGCAAAATGTAGTAGATTCCTTATCGCCTGCCATTGCTGTTAGAGGTGTACTAGAAATCAGGGCGACATTTTGCTTTCATCGAACTGTATGCCGCCAAAACTTCACAGGAATCGGAGTGGAAATCTCAAAAGCTGTAGCATTTTTCAAATTATTAAAACAGTTTTGGTTGCCACCGAGAGAATTTAATATGTGCAGTTACCATATTTATTGCAATATTTATTATAGAATATGCATACAAATCAATATACACATTTATGAAAATACTTAGGGCCAGTTTTAAGACTAGCTGATAAAGTTTCGGATAAACTATCTGTCAGCTAAACTTCAACTTTTAGTTTCAAAGGTTTCAGTTAGTATTATCTGACAGAGTGTCTGATAGAGTATCAGCCAGTTCAAGTGACTGTTAAATCCTTTATCCGGAAGACAAACAAAATATAAAAAAACACGAAACAAACAAAGGCAAAACAAATGACTTGTGTGTCGAAACAAACTTAGTGACTGATAAATGTTTCCGCAAGTTAGTTTATCGGCTTGACTAGACTTGACTAGATTGGTGGACTAGATTTATCGGCTTTCACTAGATTGAAAACTCAGCAACGTGAATTTTGAGAGCTGTCAGACTTACTAAACTAGATTTGTGAATGCGGCCATTCTTGACTAAACTGGTCGGTGTTGCGGGCATAAACGTCAACTGAGAAAACTGCTCACTTGACCAGTTTTGCCCAATGAAAACACAGCAACATGAATTTTTAGAGCTGTCAGACTTACCAAACTAGATTTGTGAATACGGCCTTTGACGATGAAACAGAAACAAAATATCAGCAGCTTTTATCTGGTGGATAAAGCGTTATATGTCGGTTAACTAGTCGAAACTTTATCAGGAACCTTTGAAACTGGCCCTTAAAAAAATGTCTGCAACTATATTGAAACTACAATCAATTTCGTTATAGGGTGGGCAATCAGAATTATTTTTTAAACGTCAAGCTCATAGACATTAATTGCCCCAAAATCACCTACTTGTGAATGTACTAAAGCGGATAAATATTCATACATATTTCTTTAATGTTTTAGGAAAAAAGGTAAAAAGCATACTTCGTTTGGAATAATAGCATTTTCGAACTTCACCACACATTCATCATCATTCATCAGATTTCTTTAAGTGATTTATTTCAACAATTTTGACAGTCAATTCATTTTCTTCTTTGAGAAGCAATTTTATTGATTTCCCCTGCACTACGATTCGCCGTGAATTAATTTGCAGTCTTATCAACTGTTGACAGATGACAGCTCTTGGCATTTAGACATAAATGGCACAGGTGCTTTTATAAATTAAAATATATGCACATGGCTAATTTAGCTGTCATTTAGATGGCAAATTTATCGCAAGTAAACAATGCAATCGGATGCATTAATGAAAACACCCAAACGTCTTTGAAACTACCACCATTTTCTTGTCGAAATTACCCTTTTGAAAAAAAAAAAAAAAACAGTCAATCCAAGTTGGGTGTACTGAAGTGGGTAGCGACTTTCATTTGCCGATATAAATTACACAGAAAAACCTCATGATGCCATTCCGATCTCATGCGCAAGTGTCATTACCACCTTCTACAGGTCATTAATTTTTTATCGCCTTCTTGGAAAACGTCGACTTTTCGCCTACTTTCTCCCCACGCTATTATTCACCTTGTTTTTTATCTTGTCTCGTTCTCGTATCGTTGAAGAAACAATTTCTTTCGCAAAAGCTTGTGAATATTTTCGGCCTTTCAAGTCTGATTTATTAAGTCCACAGTTTGTGGACGTACCACAAACAAAGATGCATATACGATCCATGGAAAGTCCATAATGAAACGAATGAACCATCATTGTATATCATCAACATAAAGATGCTCCGATACGCAACTTCTTTTGTTTGGATTTTGAAACCAATTATGCTGTTTGAAGGTACTGCACGCTCTTGAACTCAATGCCAATGCGATGCCAAAGGAGGTTGTGTCAGATTCTTTATTTAAACAAACTTGCAATAAATTCTTGGCCAATTCTATTGTTTGCATGCAAGCCTAAAGATGTGAAGGCTATCTACTCTGATAGATGATTAAATGCACACGCAAAGATAGCTAAAGTTCAGCAATTGTTATTGTTGTTGTCGAAGCTCAAAAATACTTTTAGAAATCTTACAACAGCTCAACGGTGGTGACTCATTTATTAAAATTTGATTCGTTTGAGTATTCTCGAAACACCCTCAGTGTGTTTACCAAGTAAGCCATAGTTGACAGCAAAACAAAAATAATAATCGCAAGTTGGAAGGTGCTCTCTTCGGGCCGTATATTATCTAAAGTCATGGCACGTTGTTTACATATATACGCCACCATAAATTCTTCGAATGCAAATTCTGTCTTCTGAATACAGAAGCTAAATAATTATTACAAACGAATTTTTATTTCTCCTATTTGCATACATCACTAATTAGCGGAAGGAGTGGGGATGCCATGTTCCTCACTTTTGGACATGTTTTTACTTAGAATATTTTGAGAGTCTACAATAATTGTTTGAAGCATTCGTATAATGTTGAAGACGTGTGTGAGATGACTGCTTTCAATGTTTCCAGTGTTACGTGACATTGAAAATATTATGTATTTGTATATAAATAGAGAAGTGTTTACTCCGTTCAGGGCTCCGTAACTAATCAACCAGTAGCCCAGCGGTACGTAGGTATAGTAGTAGTAGCCATTGTGGCTAGTTAACGTGGCTTCAATGAAATGCTTATCTCGAAATATAATGACATGACGTGAAGTTTGAGTTAGGGACGGGATCGGGTATTGTTGGTTTTTTTTTTGTGGTTTATTATCATATGGTCATGGCGGATGCTTTGTGTAATTGTTTGCTTAGACGGAGATGTTCGTGCCTAGAAACGATAATTAACAATGGCAGATACTCGCACATATACACAATTTAGCAAAATACAAGATATTATCTAATTATACAGCAGATATAAGTGCTAATGGCTTTTGAATTTGATAGTGGTCGCTAACTGCGAAGTTTCAGAAACGTAGGTAATTATTGATTTGGTTTGCGAATACATTTTTTTTATTTTTGCGATAAACTAATTTTTCGATTCTGACCCGTAATGATGATGTGCTCTACTAGATACGAAATCCCGCATTATAAATAGTTTGTTTGTTCCTCTTGGAAATGATAAGCTATCCTACTAAATAATGTAATTCGCTTTTTAGGTATAAATCACTCTTTACCTTGTATACTGAAAGGTCAAGAATAAAATCGTTGATTGAATTTATTCTTGGTTTGCTGTGGTGGCATTACTAAGATTTATGGCCAAGATTTAACAATCTAACTTTTTATTTGCATTGAGCCAAAGACATTTTGTTTTGAAATTTATTGTAGCTACCTTCACGCTAATTGAATTTGTCACATTTTTATTACCTACCATTCCAAGTCTTAATTAATACACGTAATACAAACTTCTGTCTTTTCAAAAGCTAGTACTATTATGTTATTTTAATGTGTGCCATTTTTATGACATCGAAATGGACTTAAGCGACATAGATACTTCCTTCTAAATATTGCCACAGCTTTCTGGTGACTGTAGATAAAACATATCTACTTCTATCTATTCAATAAATGTCAATGATTTTTTTAGTAGCTGCTTTTATGCTATTTTAATGTGTGTCACTTTTATTACATCGAAATAGACTTAAGCGACATAGATACTTCCTTCTTGACCTTGCCACAACTTTCTGGTGACTATAGATTGTAAAATATTAATGGCATTAAGACCTTAAATTTCAGTGTTGTTGCGCCATCTACAGATAGTTTTACTTGCTTAAAACTATGTCATAAAAATGAACTTAATTGCTCAAATACGGTGGCAATTATTATAGATACATTTATCAGAATAAGTTAACCAGTGTTATGGGTGTCCATACCTAATGATTTATTGACAAATGACAGCTTTTGACACTTTAGCTTAGCTGCACGAGCTAAATTTTAGCTCCCATACAAAAGTCTTTCCAAAATTTAGCTGAGCTAAATTTAAGCGAATCCATTTAGTACGGGGTGGACCTTGGCCTCAACCAACAAGCGTCTCTAGCAAGCACAATCTTTGGCCAGCTGTCCCAGTTTCGCACGCTAAGTTGGTTAAGGTCCCCTTCCACTTGCGTGTGCCACCTCAGTCTTCCTCTACTGTGCCGTCCCTCGGGTGCGGATTCGAAGATCTTCCGGGCCGGAGCATTCACGTCCATTCGCTCTACATGACCCAGCCACCGCAGTCGATGGATCTTCACTCTTCTGGTTAGGTCAATGTCGCTGTACAGCCCGTACAGTTCGTCGTTGTATCTCCTCCTCCATTCACCGTCTATGCAGACGGGACCGAAAATTACTCGAAGAATTTTCCTCTCGAAGCAACCAAGAGTAGCCTCATCCGCTTTTGATGAGTCCATACCTCTGCACCATAAAGTATGACTGGGATGATTAAGGTCTTATAAAGGGTCGCTTTAGTTGTTCGAGAGAGGGCTTTGCTACTCAATTGCCCAAAAAAACAGCGATTGGCAATTGTTATTCTTCGCTTAATCTCAGCGCTGGTGTCATTGTCTGAGTTCATAGCGGAGCCTAGGTAGACAAAGTTATATCTGTCTATAGACGGACATTCTGTCCAAGACGCTATTTCAGCTAAAAAATCAAATTTTCATTTCAGACTGTACTGTAATGTATCTGTCACAATTTAGCGCGCCCATTAATGGTTCGGCACATTTTTTCAAGCTAAATTTTGACAGATAATGGTGGTGGTTTTCTGTTGTATTTTATGTTGCGGAAAAGAAAACAAGAATAAAGTTTTTCAATGAATACCTCGATGAGGAATCCTTTAAAAGAAATAAATTTAAGATTAAAGCCCAATATCCTGCTCGCGCTAAATTTTATCTCCCATACAAAAATGTCTACAGAGATAAAATTTAGCGAGGCAGTTTAGCAAAGCAGTACCTATCCTGTTCCGCACGCTAAATGCTTATATTCATATAGTTGAGTATAACAATATAGTGTGTTATACGTACTACGTACAATTTTGTCATATTCGGCCAAGAAAATGTCTCCACTGATTTAGCTCGCGAAAGAATTATCTGGTGCATTAAATCGGCGCTAAATTTTGACATTTCCGAAACAGAACAAATTTTGAATTGACTATTTCGTGGAATACTTGATAATCGATGTAAGTGAGTAGGAAAAAAGTGAAAAAATAACAAAAAACAAAATATGTACATGTGGCAATAACATATAGGTGAGTGTTCCATCTATATCTTGTACAGTGATTTTAGAGCATTTATCTGTGCTGTGGAGAGAAAAGTGCTCGCTAAATTTTAGGGCGTGCAGGATACTGGGCTTAAGGAATAGCAGACAAGAAAAAAAGAAAGTGCAACGAAAATATAACACTTTTTTACGTGGATGAATGTTTGAAGGAAGTTATTTTCAACGAACAGTTTTCTGTGACACTTATATCCACAGCGCACTCTATGTCAGAATTTAGCTGGGGTTTTAGCTAATGTTTTGAGAGAAAAATTGAAGATCCTCTAAAATTTAGTTTCGCTCGAGCAGCGTACTAAGCCTTAAGCTAAAAAATCAAAATTTCATTTCAGACTGTACTTTATGTATGTGTCAAAATTTAGCGCACCCGTTAATGAATTGTTTGCCACATTTTCTCAAGCTAAATTTGACAGAACATATAAGTCTTTTTTCTTTTGTGCTGCGGAAAAGTAATTAAGGAGGAGTTTTTTTTAATGAGTACCTTGACGAGGAATCCCTTGAAAGTGAAAAATTGAAGATCAAAGAATAGCAGACAAGGAAAAAATAAAGCACAACGAAAATATAACACTTTTCCTCGTCGATTTATTTTTGGAGGAAGTTATTTTGCTGTTTTCTCAGACTATATTCATGACAACTTTGATTTTGTTTGCCAAATGAACACAATTCATGTGAAAAAAGAAATCAAGTACATTCTTCTAGTGGAACAACTCGTAAGGTTCCTATATTTAAATATATATCCGCGCCTTTAACTAAATAAAGATCAAATGTCAAAATTTCAAAAACATTAGTCGTCTATCAAAAAGTTTAAATCTTGGAAGTCAATATAAATAATATGTAAAATCAAATAAATTAATAAAATTAAAATTAGCACACCTAATTTGTCAATAATATTCCTAGAATAGAATAAATTAAATGGTAGATATATCTCCCTTGAAATTCAATACCTACCAGCTTTTAGTACTTATTTGCAATATATTTACCTAATTCATTAAGTATTCAACTGTCATGGAATCAGTAGGTAAAGTATGATAAACGTAAACACAGTAAACATACATAGTTAAAAATATTTTTAATTATGTACACGCATCCGTATGTTAATATTTAATAATAATTGTCGTCACTTAAAGTTTAAAAACAACTTGAAGGCGAAGAGGCTTTTAACACCTTTCTGACTGCAACCAATCAGACAAATGTGTCATTGTCAAGTCAGATTCGTTTTTTTTTTTAATCAGTGTGGAGAAGTGAAAATCCAACTCAATATAAATTAAACCATGTTAAGTGGTAATTTGTATTATTACATCGAACACAATAATAACTGATGAAAAATGTCAACCGTGGAAAATTTAGCATTTCGTCGCAGCCGCCAGAATTGCCAATTAGTTTTGACCCCAATGTCATCTCCTAAAGAGACAAGTTCGTTAAATTAAATTAACAGCACCTGAGTCGTAGAACGTTCTGGTTTTAACAAGCGATTTTTTTTTAATTAGCGTTGCTCGTCATTCCTTAGTGTACACTTGTACAGTACACGACAAATGCCAATTTTGTACTGGTACCTATTTGTACGATTTTTGGTAGGTGCTAAATTTTCTACAACAAATTGTTTACACCAGCCATCATATGACTGCATCGTTAACGTTTACATAATAGAGTTAACAAACAAAGGCATTATTTTCGTATAAATATATTATAGCAAAAATGTGTATTCAATGTTTTTATTATTGTATGAGGTAATAACATGTAGTAAAATTCATCGAACCAGTTTTAATGTGATCACTTTATTGAAAGAAAAATAAAAAAATGGCCCTGCGGTGCAAATACAAACAGACATTTTTAATGTAATATCAAGAATCACCCTCGGACTTGTTAATTTATCAGTCAAAATGTATTTTTTTTTTATATTTGACAGCTCTGATCATCTTTCAAATTAATTAATATTTTCTGCGTATTTGCATTTGAAATTTAAGATGTTAGGTTTAATGGAAAAGTACCTGCCAACTCTTGTAGGAAAAATAAAAAAAAAAGATATTCCCAACAAATCAATGCACAAGACTTGATTTCTTGTTAAACTTGTTTTAAAGCAGGAACGAGTTTCAGTTTGTATTCATATGAGTCACAAGTTGATTAAGTCGATTAGCTTTCATTGACGTTATTATTTTTGAATAAGGTTAGAGTTTTATACCGCATTGGACTCTTATAAGCCGGCACGACGTAGTTTCACAATTTATTTATGGACTTTTAATAGTAACTAGGATTCATGTGACTTTTTTTCAAATGAGGGATTTGCTTTATGATCTGTACTGTAACATACTGCAGGTTTAAAAAAAAACTCATAAAGTAGTAGTGATTGCTTTTGACCAAAACACTTATGTGGTGATACAAATGAAAATTCTTCACCCACCGCAGCACTGCAACTTGTCTCCATTTCTAAATCCACTGCATATCACCGCAGTGAATTAAATTAAATAGACTTGGCAGCATCGACATTTTAAATTCAGTTACTGGTGCATACGAGGAAAAGAGAGACGGTAATTATTTGTCGTCAGTGTTGCACTCTCGTATTTTTCCCCACATTGACAGCAACCTGTGCAAATTGAATTCTGTACATCTGTTTCATATGCAGTACTGCTTGCAGTGAAGCGTTCAGAATTTCTACACATGTGTCTTGGGCATTACAAATTATTTTTTTAAGACAATGCGCAATAATTCTGTTTAAATTAACAGCGAAAAGTTTAATCAAGAAAAGTGTAGGTTTGGAATGAACCTATATAAATCGCTTCAATAAATCGCTCTGGCAAGAGTGTACTAGATGAACTACAGTGTGGGTATGAACTATGACAATAGCAAATAGCCATTGATTTTATAAATGGCGTGGAAATGTCAATTCAATATTGCATAGACCTTTGACTTCAAAAATCTAAAAAAAAAAGACCAATGGCATCAAATCGCAATATTTGGATGGCCAATTCTGATCGAAAAAAACGGCCGATTACACGATTCGGAAATGACTCACGCAGTAATTGAATTGTTTCTCTGGCTGGCATGTGGCTCCGTCTTGTTCAAACCACATGTTGGTCACATCCAAATCTTGTAATTTAGGCACTAAAAACTGGGCACTGGAACACCATTAATTGTTACTACCTGACCAGTCGCATTTTCGAAGAAGAATTCGCACCAAACAGTAAAGCGTTGTGGATGCATTTGTTTCTTAACAATTACTCGTGGGTTTCCTGAACCCCAAATGCGACAATTTTGACGATTAACGAAGCCATCAAGATGAAAATGAGCTTCATCATCAGCACTGAAGATGATTTTGTTCGAAAAATCAGCATACAATTGTTGTTGTTCCAAAATCCATTCAACGAACTCTCTTCGCGCTGCATGGTCAGAAGTCTTCAGTTCTTGAGTCAATTTAACTTTGTAAGGATGAAGTTTCAAGTCGTTCATGAGAATTCCCTGTAGAGAGCTTCTCGAAATGCCCAATTCTTGACTACGGTGCCGAATTGATGTTCCTGGACCGTTAACAATAATCTCGCGAACTCTTTCGATGTTTTCTATTGAACGACTTGGTCCAGTACACCCAGACAGTCTCTCTGTCAGCTGTCACATTGTTATATTTTTTTTTACGTTGGCATCACTGTACTATTATATTTTATTTATATTTATTTATTCATTACATATCCCGCTAACTACTGTTGTACAATCCTGTAGTACCATTTCGATTAGTGTGTAAAGTTACCTCGCCTTTGATATCATTGATATTATTTCAACTTTTTTTCTAATAAGTCCTAACTGTTTTGTTGTTTGCCAACCAACTTTAAATTTAAATTCCTTTATAATTCTATAAACTATTGACAGTAGTATTAATACTTTTTCATTGTAATGTCATCTTTATAACCAACAAGCTGTGTGTCAGTCTTAGCACACTATTTGAATTTTCTGCATCACCAGGGGCCGAATGAATCGAGGGAGAGAAAAATGTCAGTGATGTTTGTGTTAATAATGGTCACATTTAAAATTGTACTAAACTTTCACCGCATTGGAGCAATTCTATTACATCAAATTGAAGTGAATAACAAATGACAACACAAAGAATTTGGGAAAATCTTTTAAAGCAAATTTTGCAAATTAAACCAGCAAAATAGATTTACTGGTATTAAGCTTTATATGACTGATTAAAGGGTTCATCAAGGTTCAAGGTTATAGGTTTAACCACAGGAAATTACATCTTAAGCTTTTTTTACTGTCCAGCCTTTCCCAAGTCACCCACAAACGAATGGTTGAGGGATGTGTTGAGCCAAATATTTATTTATTACTTTTCATCTAAAACCCTTTCTACTCGTTTTCCAACATTTACCAAACTTGCAAAATGCATCTATGGAAACTATATTCTAAGGCTAATAAGCGCTGAAATACAGTCATTCGACATGTAAGCTTAAATAGTTCATGCCTGTATACATCATTCTCCCTTTTCTGTCATAGATTTAGATGAAATGAAATGCGCTGAGATGTAAATTGTTTCTTGTGCCTAATTGGTTCAAATCGACAAAATTCATTCATTCGAAAACTGTAAACGTTTTAAGTTGACTCGAAATTTACTAGAAAGCATCACTTTCGTGTGTATAATGTGCATTTACATTTTTTCTTGACATATTGTTCAATGCCCCGATCTTAATATAAAAACTCTTCCGGCATACTAGGCGTATACGTAACTTTTTTTTTTAAATGCTGTCAATTTTTGTTTTAAACGAGAAGCGTTTGTTTGATTTTATGTTCTTAAAGCTTCCGACCGTACATATCAATTACTTTGACAATTTGCAAGTGGCTACATTTTGAACTGGTCACCTTGAGGCAAACACAATCTATGTTAAGTATACTCAAAGCTAAATCAACTTTTGCCTACTAGTGTACAATGGACTTTATTCACTATATGTTCTAAATTTCTTTATCAACAATCTAAAAAACCGCAAAAGCAAATATTATGGCTGTATCAATATAACTCCATCTACCGAATAAACAAGTCGTGAAAGAACATTTGTCACACTTGAGACTTGAATACAATTATCGCGTCTTACTTAAAAACCGGACTGATGCGATGGTTTGGAATATGTATTTACGCTTTACGTTTCTTTTTCTCAACAGAATAATTTTATTTTATAATTACGTTCTTGTGCGGTTTTAAGTGTTTGTTGCTTTTTTGCCAGTTTTTTTTTTTTATTTATTTGTGCAATGAAAGAAATTAATTGATCCTTGAGAACCAAAAAAAAAAAACACGAGTTATTAATGATGTTTTCTATTTGGGATTTCCCCAAATCTAAATTCAATACACATCCGGGTTATAGATTATTATCTTACCCACTATATTTCTACATAAACAAAATAGGGCTCACATAAAAAACTCATGAAGTCACGATTAAAACTTATTTTGGTCAACTACCAAAAGCAGCACATCTATGTAAATATTGAATGCGTCACTTGACAAATTAGAAACAGAAATGCCGGTGCATACAAATGTGGAATTTACTGAACTTAAGTGAATTTATTAATCCGGACACGTTCCACGCTAACGTTATGCAATGACAATATGTTCGCTTCTAGTATCTAAACGAAAGGAAAATTATTTTAATCGTTATTTTCCACAAACGTACTCTGTTAATTGTAACGTATGCTAAAAATGGAAAGCCTGCACGCGTTTATTGCTTATAATTTATAGTTGAGGAAAATTCTGTCACATTCGTCACGTTTTTGCATGCACGTAGTGGGTGTACACATTGATATTTTGAATTTCTATCACTATCACATTCTTCGAAAATGACAAACTTTTTGCTAGAAATTTAATAAATTTGTAAGGTGCCGCACGTGCTTTTATGCGCTTTTGCACATAAGATATATTCGTTTCCAAAATCTCACGAATTTTTATTAAATTGAACAAGAATGCTAATCCATTGGGAATTTTTACTTTGGATAAGGTTTTCCCCCGAAATTTATGTTCATCGTTATTCATCGACGATTTCCACCTCCACTTTTATTTGTTTTGCAAATTTATAAAATTTTTATTTTGAACCCTATTCAATGAGGCATTTTTCCACTTTCCCAGTGATTCAAGTCACCACTTACTTCAGTTTATAATCCTAACCTAAAACATATATTAAGGCCCATGTTCCTTCAGTTAATTTTTTTTATGGACAGGAAATTGGGCAGTACTAATAACGATTTTTATTGTTTAAGAAAAGTTTTACGATCTCACAACGGCGACATTTTCAATATAAATATGCCTATTGTGACCTACAAAATATTTAAGGTGGAGGTTAAAAATGTTTATTAGTAGGGCCCGATGAGTTCATTTAAGACAAAACAAAAACCTTCTAAAGAGTTATATTTATTTGTCTGTACGTCTTGCCGACTTACCCACGAAATAGTAAGACTTTTAAAGTGTTTCAGACAACATTATCAATGAGAACTACATTGTTTGAAGTAGCATCAATGAAGTAATAGCAGTTAACATGAAAACGAACTAAAATATACATGCCCCTAACCATAAAACCCAAAGCACTGTTGGAAAAGTGAAAGCGAAAATGTTCCCCAAAAGCAGGGTCAATATCTCACCTTAGGCCAGTGTAGTAAAGTTAAAGCCTGTCCATGTGACGCAATAATTTCAAACCCTACAACTTTAACGTAACATTGCTAAAAAAAAGATCACATGCAACTTACACCCGAATTTAAGACCTACCTTAAAAAGTTAAGAAAGTTGATGTAACTCATATTGGGAAAAATTTAAAGCAACCTCCGCTTCCTCCATAGTTCGTTGACTGGTGTTCACTATACCTCCCCATATAAGTGCTGAACACGTAAGACAACAACGGCAGCCGCAAGATTGCATAACGTTTCCATAATGGCAACAACATTTCCTCAAGCCATTGAACTCTCACTTAGTGTGTGTATATGTGCGATTATGTAATGTTACTTCATTAAATCATCAAAAGATGTTGGTCCGAAGCAACATCATAAGCAGCCTCGAATCACCCCAACTAATCCACCAAGTGAATTGCAATTTTATTAAAATTCCTCTTCTCTTCTTGTGTTTCTTTGCAGGAACTTCCACGTGCTGATGCATTGATTGGCTTAGATACCAACGATGATGCCGACTTGCAGAATCTAGACAAAGAAGAACCATCTGTTGTTAAGAAAGTGGAACAATCCAAGGAAGCCGCACCGGTAGCTTCGGCTAACGATGAAAGCGAAACCGATTCTTCGTTCTCAGACAGCGAAGAAACTGAAGATTTGCAAAAGACCCCAAGTAAAGTTCCACTTGAACTGAACTTAAGTGACCTTGCTGCTGCTCTCTTGCAGAACAATAAGAAGTAAGTTATGCCCTATAGCGCATAGTTAGTCGATCTCAACTGTTAAATTTTTTTTTCTAGATCTCGCATGAACTGTGTCGTTGAACGTAAGCATGCCGAAGAGATCGTCGACTCACCCTCGAAGACCGTCAATTTACCATTTGGAGTTAACCTGACAACCGATCCCAAGAAGGCACGCATCACCGGTGAACGTATCTCGATCTTCTGCGAAAGCGGCAATGAAGACAAGGAACAACAACCTCGCTATCCGATGCGCGAAGAAGTCGATGATGTCGAAGCCATCCGACCAATGTTCATCCCATACCAGCGAGTACCAATTCCATTTGGTCAAATGCCAAATCAATACCCATTGACACACATGCCACAACGTATGATGCCACCAATGCCCCAGCAGCAACAACAACAACAGCACCAGCAACCACCAATGATCCGCCAGATGCCACCACCATTCCAACATTTGCCAATGGGAATGCGTCCACCAATGCCCCAACAAGTGATGCAAGCCCCACATCCAGAACCCATGCAAGAGCAACATGTACGCATCCATGTCCAGCAATTGCCATTCCGTGAGATTCATGTTGCCGATGATATTCCCGTTCAGATTCCATCCAGTAGCCAGGAATTGCCAAACATGGGTCGCATTCAGGTCACTCGAGTGCCATTGGCTGATGCCCTACAACGTGCCGGTATCACTGCTGATGATTTAAGAAACATTCAACGCGCAGCTGAAGAACGAATCACTGCTGAGTTGAGACGCTTGGCTGTTGAAGAAGCCGCTGAATCGAATGCTGACTCTGATTCCGATAGTTCTGAAGAGGATGACTCACAATCACAGTCAAACGAACAAATGCAAAATCAGGAGCAACAGCAACGACAACAACAAAGGGAACGGGAAGAAGAACAACTGACAACCCAACAACTACCAATGGAGCCACGTGACACAATGACACCTCCAATGCCAGATCAGCCACAAATTTTGCAAATTGGACGTGGCGCCTATGGTCGCAGCTTGATCAGTCCCGTGCATATCCCCATTCCAATGAATCAGGCTCAAGCCGATATGAATCAAGAAGCAATGGAATCCGAGAGGCCACACTGTAAGTAGTACGACAAGAATCCGGAATTCGAAAAAAAAGGTTAACCCTCTCAATGTTGGTAGAAGGTCCGCAAAGGGTTTGCAAGTACATACATTAAAACTATGGTAAGGTTAAGTTAGAGAGGAAAGTTACAACGAGTGCAGCCACAGTAGAGTAAGCCAACATGAGCTATGAATATCTTAAGCGTTGTAGGCGGGAAGTATGAAATTTTGACTTATTCCTACCCATGGATATTCTCAATTTTTAGTTACGCACATTCTTCTGGTTAAGTTTCGTGTTTCTCGTGCTGTGAACTTATCGTACGTTCCACACTTTTTCAGATTCAGAGCAGTTTTTCTGCTCTAGAAATCAGCTGTCTATCAATTTCGGTTTCCAATGGGCGGAAAAAAATACTTTTTTTTAGATTCAGATCACTTTTGCGAATCTCGATTCGAGAGCGAGATTCACACATAATTTCCCTAATACCAAAACAATTGACATTTGTAAACACAAATTGCAATTTAAAAATAGCTGACTGTCAAATAACACATGAACACAAATGCAATAAAAAGGGATCTACAGATTATGCAGAAGAAATTATTGAAAACAAATAACTCCAGAGACAACACACCGAACCATTTCGATTTATGACCTAAAGCATTTTTAGACTTATTCTATTAAACAAATTACTTAAAATTTGTATAAACCTTAAATTTGTATTTTATTTTCAGATGTCCAACCCCGTTCCATCCGTACGCCTGTGATTGCATCTGCATAAATTATGTTTTGAAAAGAAAACATAAAAGTAACACAAATAAATTTTTACAGCCAGCCAACAATATATTTTGAATAATTAAAAAGAAATGATAAAAAGACACAAAATTCTTATTATAGGTATACATTTTATGTTATTGTAAAAAGAGAAACAAATCATATAATAATAAATTCAGTAAATTGGTATTATTTGGATATATTTAAATATTTAAAAGTGTGACTAAAGAAAGGGGGAAAAATAAAAAGAAATATATATTTTTTTTAAATGTATAGTGTGAGACCAAATTGATGGACTAAAATTGTAAATAAAATTAGTTTTTATAAAAAAAAAGGAATTGTTTTTGTTTTATTTAATTATGGACAAAGATTAAGTCGAAGAGTACGAGAAACTACGAAACAGCTCGTAGGTAGTTGACCATTGAGTTTCTATCGTTACTTCGAAAAATCGTCAGTAATTTTAAGATATTGTTACAGTCTGGGATTGGAAAAAGTAATAGACTATTCTATTCACTTATCATTAATAAATTACTTTTATCACAATTATATCGATTACTCGCTTTTGCCCGTGGCTTTGCTGGCGTAGCCCTCAGGATTTGGTACACAGAGATATATCTTTACAGTCAGTGTTTCCCCTTATACATTTAGGAAACATACCTAAGAAAGTACCTAAGAATAGTAGTTGGTATCTCTGAAAAATATGTTTAACACCGTATTGGATAAAACAGGTCAAAGAGTATTATGATCAATTTATAAGTACAACGCTGGCATCTCAACACAGATTATACTATAGCAGACAAAACATATTTCTTACCAAATCCTTAATTATATTCCACATTGCCCAGATCTTCCTATACTGTGCGTGCACCATAAATGCAACCTTAAAGAGCGCGTAGGATGTGTACCAGTTTCTAGCACTATGCGTGTGCCCCATTCTTAGAGAATTCCGCTTGAATATCTTTGGACTACGTACGCTGGAGTTAGATGAAGCGATAAGCATATTCAACGGTGATAGAGGCTGGCATGCATTAGAAAGTTTCATAATGATACGACGAACAGTTCGTTAGTTAAGAAAAGGGCCCCCTTAAAAGAGGTGATCGCTAATAACTCGGGCCCCAAGCAAAATTTCCAAAATCTGAAAAATTAATTATCTTTATTTCTTACTAGCTGAATCCGTGCTCGCCTTACCCGCTCGCACAAAATTATATTTGGTTATGTGTATGTATATAATTGTATTTTCACTTCAAAAAATACATTTTGGCTAAAAATTGTTCCTTAGGACGTGGCTATAAACGACATAGCCTATAGCAGTCTCACGGTGTTAAGGAACATTTTAAAAAAGTTTCATTGAAATCTGTCCAGTAGTTTTCGAGTTTTTAGCTGACAACGAAAATTGCTACAGTTTTATTATATGTATAGATAATAGGTACACAGAGTTTGAAGTCAATCGGATGAAAAATAAAAATGTTCCCATGGGTACAAAATTTGACCCCCCCCCCCCTTACCCCTTTGTGGGTTGAATTTCAAAATATTCTTTCTTATTATACATCATAAAGGGAACCTCTGTGCTCTGTGCAAAATTTCAGCTATGTAGAGCAAAGGGTTTGGGGCTGGGCGTTGATGATCAGTAAGTCGTGATCTTCATTTTTATATACGTACATAGATTTTAATACTAAAGCTACGAGTACACGACATGCGAAACGCATGTTCGACGTCGGAATATGTCATAAACGGATCCATGTAGTGTACTCGGCATATTGACGCTGATTTGATGTTGGTATGCGTCTGTCATCCATATGTTCGGCTCAGAATGGCATGTAAATTTGCCAAAATATGCATGTTCGTGTACTCGGCAAATCGTTTTGCATGCGGCATACCAGAATTTCATTGCATGTAAAATGAATATATGTCACTACGAATTGATATGTCACGTCGCGAATTTCAGACAGCATCCTAGTGAAAAATGTTCATGCCGATGAGAACGTATTTTGTTTTGTTTGCTTTGTTTTGAATTTGTTTTTGGGTGAATTTAGTTAATTTTGTTTTTAATTTTAAAGGTACGATTTTGCGTTCGTAGTGTTATTATATGGAGCATTGTGGACTCAATAGAACATTGGTAACGGCCATAATCATCTTTCGAAAGCGGTTCCATATTTTCACACAGTATTTACGGCAGACATGATCTAGTCCGTCAGGCTGTCTAGTGAGTCAGTTGAAGGTTTCTTGCCATCGACACATCCAGAACTTCGGGAAAACTGCATGAGAAGGTCGTCTGCGTGATGCAGAAAGATAATGATCTAAAGTAGTGGCCTGTGGCCAAAAACGAAAATGTCTTGAAGGCATTCTTACGACGACGCTATACGCTCGTGTCTTCGTCTTAGCTGCTGATGGTCATATCAGAAGTAAGTCGCTACATTCTTATTTAAATTAAACGATACATATTGCAACTAAATTCAGTTTAGTGCACACAAGACGCTCTGAAAACAGAAAACATAGACGAAAAACGTTATAAGAAGTAGAACAAAACTGCTAAAAAATGTCATATCATTGCATGTCGTGTACTCACAAATCGGTTTGCTTGATAAAATATATAATATTGACATATTACATGCTGCACATGCGGTAGAAAAGAACTATGTTTACTACCTATCCTACGCCTACCACTGCCATGGTGTATCGTATATCATCAGATTATCTTGTTATAAACGCAAAAGTGCCCCTAGTATCTATACTTTCCCCAACTTTACTTCTTCTCCATATCAATATCTAACCAGGGGCCAGATCGCTTAAAATTAAAATAATCGAACTGCAGCGATTTCACGAAAGCTGTCTTAATTATCTGCAGTGAAATGTATATATGTATGTATGTATGTAATAGAGACATTAGCACAGGCCTCAGCCCTCATTGAAGCTAAGCTCTGGGCCTCCGGGTATCGTAGAATAGCGCCAATACAAATGGACAAACTAAACCCGTAAATAAGCTGATTGAATAATTACAGAGACGTAAATATTCAAGGTTCTTACATATAACCATATTTGTCAGGAACATAGGATGTGGAGGTCCCATTTGTTGCAAATCTTGAAATTACTTCGATCGAGTTCTAAATTTCTTCCGTATAGTTTCTTCATCAGCTCGTTATGACTTTAGCGAGTTAAGGGGCATATTTTTGAATGATTCCATAATTTGGGAACTTTTTGAATCTTGACGCTGAGTTTCATGTCTTTCTTAAAGAAGTGTTCTTCCTCATTATTCTTGTAGATTATTTCCACTACCGGAGCGAAGTCGCCAATTGTCAATAACACCAACCAGAAAATTTACATTTTCCAAAAAAAAAAAACAAGTAAAAGTGTTATCATCGGCCTGGCCGATGCTTTGATACCCTCCACTGCATAAAAGTCATGCAAAATGTTTGCCATTCGAGTTAGTATGTGTCTAATATTAGTTTTGTATGGTAGGTAGCAGAACTACTTTACCGACATAGACAATTTTCAATACAAACCTGACCACGGTTAAATAAAGTCCTCTCACAAAATTTCATTCACCTAAGTCGATTCGTTTGGACGCTATCGTGCTTTCAACAGACAGAGATATATGGGTCAAATATTGGCTTTGTATGGGAGGTAACAGAACTACTTGACCGACATGGACCATTTTTAATACAAACTTGAAGGCCATAAATATAAGACCTCTCATAAAATTTCAGTTGCCTAAGTCGATTCGTTCGGACGCTATCGTGGTTTCAACAGACAAAGAGAGACGTGGGTTTAATAGTGGTTTTGTATGGGAGGTACCAGAACTACTTGACCGACATAGCCCATTTTCAATACCAACCTGGCGACGGTAAAAAGAAGTCGTCTCACAAAATTTCATTTACCTAGGTCAATTCCTTTGGACGCTATCGTGCTTTCAACAGACAGACAGACAGACAGACAGACGGACAGACAGACAGACAGACAGACAGACAGACAGACAGACAGACAGACAGACAGACAGACAGACAGACAGACAGACGGACATGGCTAAATCGATTCAGAATGTGATCCTGATTCAGAATATATATACTTTATAGGGTCTCCGGTGAATCCTTCTTGGCGTTACAAACGTAATGGCAAAGTGAATATACCTTCCTGTGGAGGGTATAAAAATAGAAAATTAAATTTGTATGTCTTATTTATTTGACATGAAAAACCCGGATCACTGGCTTTTGTAAGTCCACAAAGTTGTCTTTATTATCTGCAGTGAAATGTAGAACACAAAAATTCATTTCCGATTTCATTTCGAGTGAAAGTGAAATGTGGAACCTAGCAGAAAGTGAAATTGTGATTTGGAAAAAAAATTGGAAGTTTCCGAAT
The DNA here is from genome assembly GCA_949372485.1 of Cheilosia soror. NCBI lineage: Eukaryota > Metazoa > Arthropoda > Insecta > Diptera > Syrphidae > Cheilosia > Cheilosia soror. The sequence continues at coordinate 29,868,564 of OX443561.1, read as the reverse complement.
CGCTCGAAATGCAGAACACTGAAAACGAATTCACTCGATTTGCAATTTCGATTTCACTCGATTTCTGGAACCTAGCTGTATACATTATATTCTGCAGCAATAGACAGAAACCGCTATTTTCGAAACCATGTCGTTCGATTGTTTTCATTTAATGTGATCTGGCCCAACTAGGGTAATAATATTTGCAGATGACAGCACTCTTATGTGCCTGTGAATGCAACTACATACATCATACAGTCAAAGATGCAAACAAATTAGTTATCTCAATGAAGAAGGAAAAATATTTCTGCCATCCATGATGAAATGAAATGCGTGATGCATTCTTATTCCTACAGCTACACGTACCTAGATTTGATACCAGATATAGACTTGACATTTTGACAAGTAACCTACCTAATCATTTTGTAGCTTTAAGATCCCATAATCAACTGCAAGGCTTTCTGACTTCTTTTTTGCACATTCCAGTCTACTACATTCGTTGTTACAAGCTGTTCGTAGGTAGTGCTCTTACCGTTACAGCTACACTCTCGAGTAAAAAAATTAAATGAACAAAATACAAACTTATTTTATTATTGTAATGTGTTTTATTTAAAATAAACTTAATTCTAGAATCAAATAAAAATCATAGGTATTCTTGAAATAAAAAATTGAGTTTTTTATCAGTTAAACAAAAAACAAATCTTCAAGCGCTTTCTCCTTATCAGTATTTTCGCTTGTCTTTACATTAAACCATTGTAACTGTGCCTATCAAAACCAATTTTCCTTGTGTCTACTTGCATAACTATTTACATAAATTCATTGTAATAAACAAAATCAAAACTACGCGCCTTTGGCTTCATACATTGCGTGCAACCATTCCAACCGAAAGAGGAATACGTGTTGCGAAAATCAAAACCACATCTAATTTATTGATAAATAATTTAAAAATGCATTAAAACACATCTAAATTCAAAAACATACTGTACTCGAACAAATATTGACAAAACCACTGTACAATAGAGCTATAGGTACTAGAGCTATATTAATTAATGGTTGATAAAAAAAAATCTTTGCTTTGGCTTCTATAATATTTTGTTTTGTTATTTTCTTCGTCTACTAACGAGAGAACAGTTTCCGATATTTTGTTGTTTCTTTGTGAGCATTATACAAGTCATTACTTAATGTTTTATTAATAATTTTTCTCGAATAGCTATATTCTCCTAAATAAATAAAAATTCCGATTTTGTTATTTTTCGAGTGTATTTTTTTTACTTTTTTTCGTTTTCGGGCGGGCGGGGGACAATTGCGGTAGTTATAGATATAGTAAAGATAAGATTACTAAAATAGCTGCTAGTGCTGCTGATTCTAGTGGCCTAAGCCACTGAGTGTTGTCGTGTCGAATGTTGATTCCGCTTTATCCGTTTTCACACTGATGACCATCACAATTTCCCCAGAATATGCAATTGCCCACGCCACTATAGCAGATGAGGAAAACGGCTGTTAGGAATACCAGACTGCAGACCGTACATGGCTTACGTTCGAGGAAGAAGCCAATGAGGTAGAGTACTATGAACATGACATGAGTCTGCATCAGAGCTGGATTTGTTGGTTTTGGGATCAGGAGCACTGGAATTAGGCACTGTAAGCAATACATTTTCTCTTCGGTCTGTTGTTTCCTCCTGGCAATTTCGCGTGTCGTCAGTGCGTAGCCGTGATTGCGTGTATCGTTTAAAAAGCAGCAAATGCTAACAAATGTTTTGCGCAGCCATTAATAATTTATTACTTTTTCCCTATTATTTAACGAGTAAATTAAGTTTGATTTTTCACTTTTGTAGGTGCACAGAGGGAAAAAATCACTAAACAGTTTGACAGTTGAAACAAAAAAAAAACATACTTGACAACGGAGCGGCGAATTCGGGTTGTGTATTATGTTGCAGTCAAACTTTTGACGTTAGTTTGAGTGGTAGAGTAAGGGGTCGTACACATTACACACCTGCAAAGTTAGCTGCCGATCTCACCCACCTGGGGCCTGTAACACAACGCGACAAGTCGACAAGTCTAAATTCACTTGTCCGACTATTCTTATCCGACAAGTACAAATTAATTCTGTAACAGAACGTAAACTGTTGCACTTGTCAAAAGAATTAAATTTCCCCGACTTGTCGGCATTTTTCGACAAGTGTTTAACAGGAGAATATGGCAAAACTAAAAAATCTATTTTAACTAAAATAAGAGAGGAAAATATAGCCTTTTTGTTGCTTTCTGTATTATGCCCAAACAAAGGAAAATAAATGTTCAAATAGAAGGAAATACACAGCCTGCCAAAAAGCCTAAACGTAGTTCCGCAAAATAAGAATTGGACGTATAATAAGGGACGTATTTTGGCAAAATTATAAGAAACGCGCAATTGTAACTTGTAAGTACTTATTAAATAAATAACATTAGAATTAATACGTTAATTACACAAAATAAATGTTAAGCATTAGGATATTGCTTTAAAAATGCACTTGTCAGCTTTTGACAATATTCAAATCACCTGTCCTCATTGAGCCATAGTTCTACAAGTGTTTCTTGACACTTGTCGTGTTCTGTCACAGAAAGAGGGAAATTATATAATTTCCCACTTGTCATCTTTAATCGCGACAATTGTCGAAGTGTTCACGAACTTGTCGTTTTGTGTTACAGACTTTTTTACAAGTTGTCGAAATTCACTTGTCCGACAACTACTTGTCACGTTGTGTTACAGGCCCCTGACCGACCATTTTCAAATTGGGACCGGGTAAACTTCTTTGCACTACATATTGTGTTTTTTTTACGAAACATGATATAGATATGTATGTGACTACATCATTGACATACTTACATGGACTGCTAGCAGCCAATTTTTCGTTGAAGCAAACATAAGCACTAGTTCTTTTGGTTCACGGCGGAGAGAAACGAAAACACTCATTCATATGTCATCGAGCAATTCGTGCGATTTTGTTTGAGTGATGAGTGTGGCATCTGTAGAACGTTTGAAATAATTTGAATAAGTCGTTATTTTTGCGCAGTTGCAATGTTTCTACAATGGATGACGCTGTGTTCTATGTAAAAAATAGCAATGGCGAGCAGAGGTTGAAACCTCTTTCCTACTTTCGCCGCACTGAACCAAAAGAGCTAGTATAGTGCTTATGTTTGCTTAATATTTCCTCGCAGGTTTGTATGAAACTGACATTTCAATAGCAAGCAGTCCATGTATAGTATGTCAATGGACTGCATGATTCTGGCAGCTGATCAACTCAATGTAATCTCCATAAGAAATAATATTATTTATGGAACACATGCTGTCTTTTATGAAAAGGCATATAAATTAAGTGGCAAATGTTAAAATTACCCAGAAGAAAGTGTTTAAATATGCATCTGAAAATGATAAACTTGTTCCTGTAAATCACCCTTAATTCCCGTTTGTCGTATACGACTCATGTGTCGTGTGATAAATGGTTTTCCGATTTTTTTTGAACTTTTGTTTTTAGGTATTTCATTTTTAATGGGTTCACTGTAATTGCAAATCGTTTGCCGCAAAAAAATTGTAAACACCGTTTACAGCAAACGTCAACGGGGATAGCAGTGAATGTTTACCAACTTTTGTTCTTTTTCAATAAGTAGATACATATACAAAATAAATTATATGTTGAATTTTATTTAAATATGTATACCTATACCAAATCTTGGTATGTACCTATTTTGTGGAAAATATTTTGTGCATCTGGCAGTGCTGGTTGTACCCTTTTTCAAATTTGTTTCCGTTTTTCACTAAAAAATTTGCAATAGAGCTAGTGCAGTTACTTACACTTCACTTCATATGAAACTAAAGACTGAGATCGAGATACTGTTGCTGTAATCAAAATATACCTATAGCAGGAAAAGGTCGTCCACTAGTCGATTTGAAATTGACAATCGATGTATTTGTATGCCAATTAAAAAATTGGCAAGTGGAAATAGCGGAAAATTGCTTGTCAATGCATTGAGAAACAGCCTTATGTCGTTTTCGGTTGGTCGTCCAGAACCATCCGGAAGAACTCTCTGCGATTCTAAATTCAAATCCAGAAGCAAATTTCTCTTCTTTTCAGTAGAAGAACTGTCAGTTGAGTGCCAATCGAACGGTTTCAGAAGCGTTCTGATTGCTTCCGGATGGTTCTGGACGACCAACCGAAAACGACATTAGTCAATTGACAAAGAATTTAATTGACAAGTGGAAATAGCTGAATTGTCAAACAAAGTCAGGTTGTCTAGGTGGGTTTCCACATGTCGGTTGATTGACAAAGTTTGACAGCTCTCGCGTTTATATCATTGAACGACACCACCGTCAGTTTATTTCGACTTTTTGTACGCTTGCTTGCAGCTTGCATTTATAAACAAACGAAGACTGCGTGACGAGAAGCTTATTTTGCATGTAAGCCCCGTCCACGAAACGTCATACAAGCTTCATTCAAGGTACAAATAGAGGCCATTTCATTTAACCAAAACCAACATTTAAAAAAAAGTAAAAGTAAGTAATGCAACTATGCCGCTCCATGGACAGAGTTTCGTTTGTTTATATATGCAAGCTGCAAACAAGAGTACAAGAAGCTGCAAATAACGAAGCGCAGCTATGTGGACAGTAGCCCTAAAGTGGTGAGCAAGTGGCAGGTGGTCATACAGTACACATATTAATGTCGTTTTCGGTTGGTCGTCCAGAACCGTCCGGAAGAACTCTCCGCGATTCTGAATTCAAATCCAGAAGCAAATTTCTCTTCTTTTCAGTAGAAGAACTGTCAGTTGAGTGCCAATCGAACGCTTTCAGAAGAGTTCGGATTGCTTCCGGACGGTTCTGGACGACCAACCGAAAACGACATAATAGGTCTGTTCCTTTACTTTTGTAGTAAAAATGAAAAATACTGTCAAAATGGCTGTGGTGGGGTCGTGGGCACAAACCACTAAGAATAGACCGCCGACTTCCCGTACACCTACCCGATTCCCCCCGGAAAAAATTTCCCTGTCTGTGAATACGTGTAAATGTCAAAATTAATGGCGGCAGTGATTTTCCATGCTATACCATGCGACCAGGATTTTTCAAGTATGCGTGCGTTAATGGCGCCCCTTTGATTTTGTACAGCACCAATACATGAAAAATCCTGGTCTCGCCGGCAGCTTGTAGGCAAAGTCCGTTATGTGGGAGGAGTCGACGGTCTATTCTTACTGGTTTGTGGTCGTGGGGATGAAGACCCTCTCAAAGAGAAAAACATACGAAAAAATTAGGGAACGCTTTTGTAGTAACCATACCCAGTAGTAACTATGAAAAATGACGGATGCATTTTGTTTTCCAATAAATTGCATGTGAGTATGAATATAAGTATGGGGAAGAGTTTTTACTGACTGAACTACATTAATTCGAGAAGAAAAAAAGAGCTACATTATTTTTCCGCCTTCTGATACCATTTTCATACCAATTTGTTTCTCATATCGCAGGAAATCAAAAGACAAATGCAAATAGTCCTTACACGCGGTTCAAATCAAATTTAAAATCTCTGTCAATTTTCAGGCGACTGACAGACGACAGTTGTTTCAATTCTTACGCAAAGAAATTTGTTGAGTAAAAAACTAGTAAGATTCTCATTGGAGGGGTAATATCTTGCTCTCTCGAAGCCGCTCTCTTTTACTAATTTTTCAAGTTAGGTAGGTAGGGAACGACATTGAGTAAAAATGGGTAAAAATGCGTAAGAATTCGTAAGAATTCGTAAGAATTCGTAAGATTAATTGCCTACAAAAATTACAAAACGACTCTCACCTGTAAACCAAAGCATGGTTGTTGTTTACGATTCGGTTCGATACCCTTTACATTTTGATTTCGCTGCAACTAATCATGCTCGATGGTGCCAAGCGAACATGTTCTAGTTGCCACCAAATGTCATTGATTGAATTTCAAAGTTCAAAGAAATTTTATACTCCTTTCCTTGCTTCTAGGTTTTAGTTGAGAGACGAAACATCTTGAACTCAGTTCGACTTGGGTACTATTAAATTTTATCTACATGACTTTCTGTTTTTGATACAAATAGTATTAGTAAAAATAAACGTTAGATAAGCAAGCTTATCTCTTACTCTACCAACGAATCATTTAAGCAGACAAGGTCGAAAATTTCACTGTATTTTGCCGTTTGCTTCATGCGTAATTGCTGCTAAAACAGAGAAAACACTGCATCAATTATAAACGAATCAACATGGCTCTGTCGAAACCGATATACACACTTCTCGGTGTCTACCTGGAACAACTTTTCAACCATCCAATTCGTACCAAATGCATTAGCAGGTGAGCTCATTCGTTTTGTCCAAAAGTCAATACACTTAACTAACTCGTTAAATTTGTAGTGCCATCATTGCTACAACAGCTAATTACACATCACAGAAAATCTCTGGCAATAAGGACATCAATAAAAGGGCATTGCTCGCTTATGGATCCTTTGGGTAAGGCGTGTTATACACTAATTATAAGGAACTAATTTTAAATTCAACTTGTAGTTTCATCTTCGGAGGCACTGTGCCACACTTTTTCTATCAGTTGCTTGAAAAGATATTCCCACACAAAATGCCCCTTAGGGCATGGTTAGTCTTCTTCGCAGAGCGTTTAGTGTTTGCCCCATTCTATCAGCTATTATCATTGTATTTCCTCTCGAGATTCGAGGTGAGTCCGAAATGCAAACTAATTTTAGGAAAACAAATCACGCAAAGTTTTTGTTCTCTTTCCAGGGCAATAGTCATGATTATGCAGTGAGGAACGTTCAGAGACTCTATACGACTTTGCTTCATAAAAATTGGAGATTCCTATCAATCCCCGTGTTCATTAACATGAACTATGTACCCCCAATGGTGAGCATGAGTAGATTTAATTGTATCTTTTAAAAATTAACAGATAAGCAAACAAACCATTAATGTTTATCTAAAAACAGGGGTTTATTTTTCTAATATTCATGCTTGTATATTGTTCCTTACAGGTTCGCACGTTGACATTCAGCATAATATCATTCGTTTGGGTTATTTACCTTGCCGGCGTACGAAGGCGTCTTGAAGCGAAAGCAAAGAAATCCGATGAGGCCACTACCTCCAACGCAAAATGATTCGTTTCGCTTTAGTTTTTTTATTATTGTGTACCTAGTTTAAGATTAGATTGTGCATTTTTATATGGATGAGGGAATCATTTTTTCTTGTTGGAATGTTTTTTTGTTTTTTTTTTTTATATATGTTGCTGAGTGTGTTGAGCACCGTTAAAGATTAAGAATTAAGTAAATTTGATACAAATTAAAATTTTATATCACTACTTTGAGACTAATTTGTCGATTACAACCTTGAGTTTAGACAACTTTACTATTTGAACAAGACTCGTAAATAAATCATAAGGCTACGGCAATTATGAGCGATAACCTCTGTCTTTGTCAGAAGGGCAGTTTATCAGTTGTTGTAGCTATCTATTAAACGGCGCTAACACGCGCGAGCTCGCGCTTTAAATTTTCTGCAGTGGGTTGAATTGCCTTTACAAGCGCGAGTAAAAAGTTTTTACATAACCACGTCTCGAAACGTATGCAACTCTATTTTCAACAAACTTACCAAGCAATGTTAATTATATTTTGAAGAAAACTCTTGGGAAGAAAGAAATTCTTTTAAAATCGAATGAAACACATGTATCCCCACCAGAACTCGAAAGATCATAACTACTGCCCCTATTATAGAACACAACTCAACTTGTGTTTTGCCAGACAACTTTTCTATCAAGGTTGTGTATAACAATACGGACAGTACCGAATTTTGAATGACATAAAACCAAGAGACAACTCAACTGTAGTTGTAGTTGTCTTACATAATAGGACATACATTGGCAAACTCGTATAGCACCTTCCATTTGCAGACTGCTTCCTCGAACAGATAGGCCTACTGTCCATGACAGCGGCATTTGATTGTCCACAAAACGCCATACAAGTTTTATGTAAGCTACAAATATAGGTCATTTCATTCTGCTGAAACCCCATTTCAAAAAAAAAGTAACGTCCATGCGTCTTGCAACACGCTTTAGTAATGATAGTAGGTCCTTTGACCTATCTTCCACAATCATCTACAAATGTTTTGTATTGACTTTGAAAAGGCTCTCTGCAGGGCGAATAAGTTTCTTCAACTTATATAAACTCAATATGCCGTAAGCCCCGTCTGTACAGACTGACATGCGATTCACTGCGTCGGACGCTATCGGTAGAATGCAACGAAATTTCCCTTCGGTCATGTCACTCCGTGTGACGGTGGTCTTGTCAGACACCTCAATCCAATCCAATTTCCAAAGTAAAAACTGCGAACAACGGGGCGAAAGCATTCCAATTTTAATCAATTTTAATCGTCAATCAATTAAAAGCAAACGAATTTACTCAGCAAAGAGTTAGGTAAGCATTCAAAACTCGGTGCAGGACGTTCGAAGAGAGAGTTGGAAAGCAGATATACTGTGCACGTACACCGCCATTAGTAATACGGACAGCCTATGTGAACTCTATGAATCATCTAAGACTAGGAGTCCACAATTATAGAATTTTGTGAGCTTTAGGCCCTTCAAAGATCAACTATCGACACAGGGGCCTTAGTTAGTAGTATCGACAACGCGATTTAGAATCAGCAAAGCGAATAACGATCTCATTTAGCCGGTTTCGTCCAAAGTCTGATATAAGCTCCTTTGAAGGAGCTGTGTCTGTGTCCTGTTTTTTGCTGTACGTATCCAGTTTTTAGCTCCTTTTAGTGAAGTTGAGTTAAAAAAACGGCTTGGTCGCCAGCCGATCAACATAAAAACTTTAAATTAATTTATGATTTCGATATCGAGAGCTATGGAGGGTTCACTTGAGCAACCTACAACCGCGAACCACTTAATGGACAAGCGGACCATTGAAAATGAATGAATGAATGATTTCGCAATCGCAGATAAACTAGAAAACCAATTAAGACCACGTGTTCGTGTTTATGGCAGTACTTTAAACCTGAATCTATGTCACGTGCAATTTAAGTTTAATTGATAGGAAATATCTTAAAGCTGATGAAACCCAACCAATGCCATTGCTATGCAGGTGCAGGCAATAATTGTTTCAGCTGCAGAACAATACGACCCAACTGTCGAATGAAAATCTTAGCTTTCCCTTTTTCATTTGTTGCATAATAAAATATAATGGATTTTATTCAATAGAATTTCTTTCAACAAATAAAAATACACAGAATAAAATTAAGTAAAATTATCACGAACGAAAGCTAGTCCGATGTCAGGACACACGCCACGACGAGGTAAGCTGTCGCATTTTTTATCATAAGCATTTTTGCGTCATCCTCTGCTAAACACCATCTAGAGACAAATCAAAAATCAATTATTGTAATTTTGCCGACCGCCCAACTCCAAAAGATATCGATCAGGATGGTCCATCCAGTCGGCTGCTGTAAGCTTAACTGTTCGCTGGCGTTCGGCTTCTTTGATTTGCCACTTTTTGATGTCTAGCTGGACCTCGCGTGAACTCTTATCGCCGCAGCCCCAGATTTCGATGGACATCAAAACAGCCGCAATCCCCTTACAGTCGATGTTTTCGAAATGCTCGTCTACGGCTAGAATAGGTTTTCTCGGATCGGAGCCAGCTCGTAAGCCCTTAGGATAGCCACGTATGCATGTGTTTAAGTACAAAATATTGGGCTTCTTCTCTAAAATAGCAAACTTGGGAAGAAGCTGCATCACGCAGCTGCCCTCGGAACCTGTATACAAATTTGTTTCCTTCCACTCGTTCGGTGATGCGATGCAGTAGGTCTGTTCGTCTTTTGTGTGCAACAGAATGATGGTTGGACCACGGTAGCCTAAAAGATGATGTAAGAATCGGTTTGCTCCGAGGCCATGCTCATTTGAATCATACAACAGTGTCCAATGTGATGGAAGCATTGATAGTTTGTCTTTGAAAATTTGTGCAGCGGATGCAGATTTATTGGCACTTGGTGAAACTATAGACTGCGGTTTCGAGTACAGAGGTGGCAGTGCGCCGGCTAAGAGCCAAGCCTGCGACAAAGGCATTAGTGAATTCGATTCGGTCTCTGGTTGATCGGGGAAGGCGACTCGCTGCTCTAATACTGGTGTGGACAACTCAATACCCGACGATTGTTCGTTTTGTTCGAGTCCGCGGTACGCAGTCGACAGCGTATGCAGACAGTACTTGTGCACAAGCAGCACTTGGCGAATTAAATTGTGTTCAAACCAACGGCATACATACCCAATGCTTAAGGTGTCCTGGTTGAAGAATATCGACTTTACCACAGAGTCGAAAGTGCGATTTATTGCGGGACAAAGTACAACATTTCCCGAATGTTCAATAGCAATTGTGTAGCAGGTGAGCAGCAAACGTGTGACTCCGGCCTTGGTCACCAAATCAGGTCTGTCCTGATCAGCGTACATTTTTATGTAACACTCCAGTATCTTGGCATCGTCGATGATGGCCAGAAATCGTTCACATTGTTGGCGAAATGCTACCGTACCCAGATAGTCAGTTTGTGCCCGCGAATTGTGATGCAAAAATTTAAAGAGCCGATGTCCCAAATCAGTATAGTGCGGGAACACTTGACTTACAAATACATCGCCTACGATTCCATTGACATCGAACTGTGATGATTTTTCATGGAGAATTTCAGCCAACTTTTCCACAGGCACGAATTGGGTGAAGTATTTTTCTTGGATTTCAGCACCTGATGCAGATCGACTGAGCGTCTTATCGCTGGTCGGAGCAGTAAGGTGCTGTGAGTTTGTCGCCTGAACTTCGCTATTTGCGATCGACTTGGAGTCCGCACGAGAATGAGAATTCCCCATTTAAAGGCGCAGTAAGTTGGTCAAAGAAATGAATGATGCACTTGAAAATAGGTATTTTTCGATTTGTTTTGCCAGAAACGCTGTCATGTGTCAACTGTTTAGTGTTCAGGTAATTAGTCATCCAATGGCAACAAAGGTAGTAGGTTTTAAAATTCTTCTCCCGGGCTGATATTTTTTATAAAGCAGCTGGCTGACATTATTTGTTTTCTATTGAAAGAATGAATTTATTAAATAGATTGTATTACATACATCAAATATAATAAATTGAGAGCGTTAATTTATTATTGACTTCCAACTTCCAAGGTTCTAAGAACAATTAAAATTTGTTTTTAATATGACGTGAAAGCTCTCCGCTATCTTTTTGAACGATAGGATTTGTATCAAAATTGAAGCCTCGTATTTTACACAGCCGCCCAAACTGTTCTAATACAGCGGTTCTTGTTGTTAGCAGCCCATCATAAATCAAAGAAAAATATTAGATTTGTTCCTTTACTTTTAAATCTTACGAGTTTTTACTAATTCTTACGAATTTTTACGATTTTTTACTCAATGTCGTTCCCTAACTTGAAAAATTCGTAAAAGAGAGCGGCATCGAGAGAGCAATATATTACCCCTCCATTGCGAATCTTACTAGTTTTTACTCAACAAATTTCTTTGCGTAAGAATTGAAACAACTGTCAGTCGCCTGAAAATTGACAGAAGATTTGAAATTTGATTTGAAATGCCTGTAACGGCTATTTGCTTTTGGCTCTGATTTCCTGCGATATGAGAAACAAATTGGTATGAAAATGGTATCAGAAGGCGGGAAAATAATGTAGCTTTTTTTTCTTCTCGAATGCATGTAGTTCAGTCAGTAAAAACTCTTCCATATACTTGGATTCATACTCACATGCAATTTATGGAAAACCAACATGCATCTGTCATTTTTCCTAGTTTACTACAAAAGCGTTCCCTAACGTTTTCATAAGTTTTTCTCTTTGAGAGAGAATTCATCCCCACTATTGTCATTTTGACAGTCTTTTTCATTTTTACTACAAAAGTAATGGTGGATTTACATTACCACGCCACGCAATTTTGCATGAATTCAGAGAGAGAGATCCGTGTTTCCACAGTCAGGGCTAATGATGTGTATGAGTGAGACCACACGCCTAAAAGTTGAATTTAGGCCGCCATAACTTTTTTAAGGAGGTTTGTGGTCTCACTCTTACAGATCATTAGCCTTGACTGTAGCAAACGGATCTCTCTCTTTAAAGTCGTGCAAAATTGCGTGGCGTGGTAATGTAAATTCACCATAAAGGAACAGACCTATTGTAGATAGATACACACTCATTTATTTTTACATTTTGTAAAGAGGGCCTGAAGGTGACTGAAGCAGTTAACTCGATTAAAATTAATGTAGTTAGCAGCTCCTGATAGCGGTTTGTCTTCAGGGAAGGACGGAGGGTAACCGTAACAATCTGGCCCCTGCCTATTGCCTCTCACAGTCCATCACTAAGGAGGGAGACTGGTACGTAGCAGAAATGGATGATTGAATCCACTTTGCTGCATGCTTTGCTGCTTGACACCGAAAGTCAGTGTGACGGAGTGTCGTTACACGCGTTTCAAATCAAATTTTAAATCATTTGTCAATTTCAGTTCAGTTGTTTCAGTTCTTACTCAAAAAAATTTGTTGAGTATTGTCGTTTTCGGTTGGTCGTCCAGAACCGTCAGCCACTTAGCGAAGTCTAAATATTTGTTCATACATCAATTGTATTGAGTGTTTTTGATAAAATCTGTCATTTGATATTAGGCGTATTTTTTTCAGAATCTATAGCTAGCTCACTTTTACTTTTACATGCAAAACTTTTATACTCACTTTTGGTTTTGTTATCCTTCCCAAAAAAAAAAAATACGCCAATTGACAGGTCGAGGTCCATTGCCCTGTTATATATAGAGTGTGAGTCGAAAGCTTCGCGTTTGTTCCAACATTAGCGCTAGCTTCACTTTTTTGTCGAATTGACAGTCGCTTGTAGTCGATTACAAATGTCTGGTCGATTCTTTCTCTTGGAAGAGCAAAAATGTTGTGCTTACGAATAGCTAAAACCAATCGACGCAATCGACAATTGTCGTGACGATCGCTGATTGACAATCACAATAAAGGCCAATGACGCAACAATTTGAATTTCAAACGATTTATTTTTCTCCATTTCCCTTACGTCCAATAGGTGTTTCTGGCATTCTATGGAGAAATCCAAAATAATTTTCTGTTATTTTTCGCTTAAACCCACGAGCGGTAATTATGTTGGCGTCATTTTCTGGACAGAGATTGTATGAAACTGAATTCCGGAAGTTATAAAGGACAAAGGAGCTTTGAATTTAAGAGGCATGGAATTACAAAACAGAAGGCAATGCGTCAGCAAGTGAACACAAATGCAAATTGGGCACTCGCAATTTCGAAATCTGCACGAATTCAAATTCTATTGCTGATTATTGCGTTAAGCGAGCTTCCAAAAGCAAATAATTTTTCCTGGCGCTCCTCAGAATGGCGCCCAACGACAGACTTTTTAATCTAACCTCATTATCCACGGGATTAGTTCGGCGATGGCACAATCTCTCAAATAGTTTTCGTAGACATCCTCATCCGTCCGACTTTTGTTGTTTTAATGACAATAAAACTTTTTTATTGAAGGATTAAAAAAGCGTTAGTACTTAGGAATTAAATAATTTGTTTTTTGGTTTTTATTATTTTAACATTTACTTACACACTAAAGAGTGATATCAATGATTTAGCGTGCTTATAAAGTTTAAATTCTCTATTTGAACTAAAACCATTACTAAAATAGTAAAAAACATAAATAAATAAATAGAAAAGAAACTTTGAATTCTAATAGCGATTTTTTACACATGATTTCTTCGCTTTGACTACAGTTTGAGATTTGTTTCTTAATAAATTATATCTTTAAATAGATAATATCAACAATTATATTTAGTAAATTATTTAATTAATCTTAACGTACGACTAGATTTATTTTATTTTATTTTTTTGATTATCATTAGACTAGAGCTGGAGTATTTTTTTGTTTTTTTTTTTCTTTCTTTATCTGTCTGCAAGACTTGGAATACTGTTTCATTTATTACTAACATGCAGTTGTTGGACTTCGGGTACGACTTCTTGTCGGTGAGCGGAGCGAAGCTGGTGAACTTTCTCGACTGTCAAAACTAGAGCAACTGGATGCATCCGATGGTGTTGGCCGATGATATGGAATAGGTCGTTTACGTGCACTATGATTAGTTGGATTAGTATTTGGATTAGAACATTAGTCAAAAATTCAGATTTAAATTATAACAACAAAAGAAACATATATAAATTAAAGAAAACAAAAAACTTACCAAATTAAAGAAACTAAAAAAAAGAAAAATTATAGAAAATGCTCTAACAAAAAATGAAAACGAAAAATTAAAAAGCAATTTTTATTCAGTTCTCTCCTTTTGTTTTATTGCGAAACAAAAAATGTTCTCCAATTCATTTTTAAGTATACACGGAAAGTTAATCAAAAATGAAACATTGTTCATACATACTAAATGTTGCAGTATCTGATAAATAGAACAATCAACTTGTAATCAAAATAAAATGCAGATAATCAACCGTGTGGATGATCGCAGTGGATCTCTAAAAGCGATAATGGTGATTAATTCAAGTTCTTAACTAAATTACAAATAATGATTTCTTTTATTTTTTTTCTGTTTTTCTCTTTTTTTTTTTTTTGATAAGGACGATAGAGTTCGAATAAAAAAAAAACTATGTAAACATATATAATGTAAATGTGGTGCCTATCTTCGATATCTGGATTTGCTACAAAAAGAAAAGAAAATTAAAGTATCTTTAGAAAAATGTTTAAATAAAGTTTAAATAAAAATCAAATAAAAAGGTGTGTTGAGGTGGTAAAACAATGAGTGGGTGGTGTTCGATGGGCGTGTCATAAGATATTCATTTGGCTCATTGCTGTGAATTATTTACCTGGTTATCCTTCGACGATCTAGAAAGCTCGGCGATCCCCGGCGTCGGGGAATCGACGGAGAACGAGTGCCTGAGCGGGATCTGGATTGAGAATGTTGTGAACTGCCGCTGAAATATGGAACATTGAGGATAGATTAGAATTTTTTTTTCATCTGAAAATACATTTTAAGGGACAACAAATACGAGTTCCCGCAGTGAAGAAGTTTGAGTAAAATCCTTAAAGCCACTTTACACGATTAAGAAGACTTTCCTTGTGAATTTATACAAACCGTCTTTCTGTTTACAATTTGAAAGGAAAATAGCGGTTCTTTGGGAATAACGAAGTACGCAATTACCGATTGGCGATTATTGTCGAAATGATAGACCTCCAATGTAGCAATTGTAACCCTGTTTAAGGGCAGTAGCAGCAGCAGTCTGACCTTCGCATAAGTATAGTAGATGACCGAGGAACTGCTTATTACGAGTAGGAAAGGAAAGGGAAAAAATAACGTTTAGCATCGGCGGGCATGGTTGAGTAGTTTCTCAACCATTTATTAAGTATCCAGAAGTGAATGTTGCCGTTCGTACAAGCTTCAAATGTCATACAGAGCATGCTAATGAAAAAGTCTTTAAAAAACTGTTAGTGCATTTTCGAGGTTGATGAAAAACTACTACATCGAAGGCCCGAAACAGAATAAGAAACTACTTCCTGCACGACTTGTTGGTTATACGTACGTATGCAGTAGAAATATGGTCAAGTGCCACGAAAATAAAGTCTTAAACTAAATCCGTCTACCACATTACGGCAGAGTCGCTGATGTGCATTTAG
Source organism: Cheilosia soror (assembly GCA_949372485.1). Lineage (NCBI taxonomy): Eukaryota > Metazoa > Arthropoda > Insecta > Diptera > Syrphidae > Cheilosia > Cheilosia soror. The sequence continues at coordinate 29,852,910 of OX443561.1, read as the reverse complement.
ATCATGCTTTTATTCGTCGCATCTTCAACGATACATATCAATTTACTCACTTTCAAAATGAAAACTCGTACCCAACGAGTTCGAAATGGAAACAATGGAACTAATCACTAAAGGGATGATGGACACATCGTCTTATACTAGTGATCGATGCATGGATTAAATGAACTCATGGCGAAACAAATTTCTATCTGACCAAGTTTTTTACGGGTCATGGCTGTTACAGAGAATCTGGGTGATCACAGAATCCGTCGTATTCGGAATTTTGCTACGAACCCCGAAAAAACTATCACAGAATTCGTCGTAGTGGACATTTTTGCCACGAATTTAATCCGTCGTAGTAGACTCTGTGATAGTTCTTTCGAGGCTCGTAGCAAAATTCCGAATACGAGAGTCTGTGATCACCCAGAATATCTCTTTAAACGCGGACATTAAACCATCCCAAGCTGTTCACATTGCGAAACCGTTTCTAAAAATATGGAACACTTGTTTTTCTATAGCCCACGGTACGAAGCCGAGAGGATTACCTTACGGGATCAATTTGGGCAATGGCCCACTCACTATAACATCGACAATTCGATGTTGCATGAAGACGAAAATCGGACTACTGTAAGCAACATGTCCGTGTCAATACTCAGCGATAGGAGTTTACAGCGACAACATAAAGTGAATAGATCAACATAGAGTGATCTAAAATTGTTTTATACCGACCCTGCGAATTAATGCCTAACGGCGATTCCGCGGGGGACAAACATCCTCGGGAAGGTAGATGGTTTTAGCCGGTAAGAATCCGACACTACCAATAAACGTCAGATCATTGGTACCTCAATTGTTCCTTCCATCGCAAAAAAAAGCCTAGGACCTACTAAGGGAAACAGTACAATTTGACCACCAAACTGATTGGTCTTCAGAGAAGCAGTTATTAAACCGGGTGCAAATGGTTGACCGAGGTATTTTTCTATCTTGAAGAGCTGAACTTTCAACTTTAAATCAGTATGAATACCAAGTCGTTAATTGGAAAACTTGACAGACATATACTGAACGACGTAGCTGAGATTTTTTTTCAATGAAATTCAGAAATCGCGCACACAGAATATATTAATGGTGCGCCATGTTAGCAAGTTGGCTAGCTCGGACGTAGTCTAATCTGGAGGTCCAATTTTCGATGTCTTTTTTCAACATTTGTGGCCGTATATCGGCAATAACGCGGCGAATGTTGTCCTCCAAGTGGTCAATCGTTTCGAGCTTATCGGCGTAGACTAGCGACTTCACATTTTCCCACAGAAAATAGTCAAGCGGCGTTAAATCGCACGATCTTGGAGGCCAATCCACGGGTCCGCAACGTGAAACTATGCGGTTGCCAAACGTTTCTTCCAATAAATCAATTGTGGCACGAGCTGTGTGACATATTGCGCCGTCTTGTTGAAACCACAGCTCCTGCACGTCATCATGGTTGTTCAATTGATGAACGAAAAAGTCAGTAATCATGGCTCTATAGCGGTCACCATTGACTGTAACGTTCTGGCCAGCATCGTTTTTAAAGAAGTACGGACTAATTATTCCACAAACCCATAAAGCACACCAAACAGGCAGTTTTTGTGGATGTAACGGTGTCTCAACATACACTTGAGGATTATCATCACTCCAAATACGGCAGTTTTGTTTATTGACGTATCCATTCAACCAAAAGTGAGCTTCATCGCTAAACAAAATTCGCTTATGAAATGGACGTAGTGGGCGATACGTATTTTAAACATAAGTCATAAACATAAATTTGCATAATTTGGAAGCGTTTTTCAGGCGTCAGTCTATTTATGTTGAGATGCCTTTTCGGTTGGTCGTCCAGATCCAGAACCGTCCGAAAGAACTCTCCGCGATTCTGAATTAAAATCCAGAAGCAAATTTCTCTTCTTTTCAGTAGAAGAACTGTGAGTTGATTGCCAATCGAACGCTTTCGGACGGTTCTGGACGACCAACCGAAAACGACATAAGAATAAATCACTTGACAGCTGAAAAAATGGCCGCCAGTCAAAATAGTGTTGCCAACTTAAAGTTATATACCTATAAAAATAACACCCTTTACAAGCTGGATCTTACAAGCTTTAAAGCCAAGATCTTTCCGTAAAATCCTACACAATTGCTGTGCATGATGGCGAATTGACTCGTTCGGATTCTCCTCAACACTGAGCTCCACAATGACAATAACTTCTTCTGTACGCACTGTTTGTCGTCTTTGGGGATGCGTATTATCCACTAGAGTGTACGTGGTGCGTTAACGATTCATCGTGTTCCGAATAACTTGCTCAGATGGACGATCATGTCGATAGTAAAATGGACGTAGCGCACGATAAGTTTAGCGAACCGGACCATGGTTTTCAAAATTAGTTTGCACAATTTGTACGCGTTGTTCTGGCGTTAATCTATTCATTGTAAAATGGCAAAACGTACTAACTACAAATCCACTACTAATTTATTAGAAAAGTCGGTTGAGAATCATTCGGGGGCATAGCATATAGCCGAATTCTACGCAGTACATCTGATTTGATAATGCCATGACCGGCATTAAAGTAAACGCTCAAATAGAAGTATTGTGTTTTTATTTCATAAAAGCTTACCTTGATGAACTCATTGAACTGCTCCTCGATGATCGGCTAGATCTCGAAGAATGACTGCGTGAACGTGATCTGGAAGAACCGCTGCCACTGCTTGACGATGAAAAGTGTCTGAAAAGTTGATTTTTTTTTTAAATATGCAGATACGCGCTAAACAACCATTATAAAGTACTTACGAAGATCTTGAGCGGCTGGTCGATCGTTTGCCGGCCTCACCACGTTCACTCCTTCGTGAACGACTGCGACTTCGTCGTGCCAGACTTTCGGCAGCGGCAACGGTCGCATTTGACACTTTCGCGACTATAGTATCCACCAACGTGCTGTCGCTCAGCGCCGAAACGATTGGCTGCGGGTCATGTAGCTTAAAAGGTTTAATCACAATTTTTGGTTTAAAATAAGCTGAACTAGTATGATGATGGTGGTGATGATTACTATTGCTGTTACTACTACTGGTAATATGGTTGTTGTTAGTTGTTAGAATTATTTGATTATTATCATTGCTGGTGGTGACTGCAGTTAGTTGCAAAGGTCTAGCCGATGGCATAGACGGCATCGAAGCTAACGGAGTTACAACAGCAGAGGACGAGATTAAACTCGTTAAATTTCGACGAAAATCCCTCCTCCGGTTAACGTTGTTATTGAGCGAGTGATGACTGTTCGCTGAAGAGGATGTCGTAATAACAGCCGGAGGCTGAGGAATTAACGCCTTCGCCGCTAACAATGAAGACGGAGGAGGCGTTACAGTTATTAATGGAGTGGATGTTGTTTTAGGACTTGCATCTGCCTGACCATTGGCTGTATTGAGAGCAGACATGGCCAGCGGGAGAGTGTCCACAGTTAGTAGTGGGTTGTTGGCTGGCAGCGGTCCAGCAGGGTAAATACAACCACTGCCAATAGCCGCCACCGTCGCAACGTTGTTAGCTAAGAATTGATTCAAAGAATTTGTACGCAACGAATCGCGTTTGGGACTTACTTCACTTGCCATCTTCTCGATGGTTTTAATTTTTTCTTTTGCTTTGGCCGCTATGCCAGACTTGAGTTGTTCGAGTAATTCGATCTCTTTCAGCTCATCATTGCGGTCGTCTTGATTTAGGGACTCAATCAAAGGTCCGCCGTTTCCCTCATCTTCGCCTTCACTTTCGCTTTGATTGTGCAGGCGGACAACTGGTTGTGGTTTAGATGTGCTGCGAGAGATCTTCGCCGCTATGCCATGGGATCGTGATCGCGATCGTTTCGAGGAAGTTGTTTCCACTTTCAGAACCTTGTCCTTTTCTTTGTCGTTGTTGTCCCTCTCTTTTTCTTTCTCTTTCTCCTTGGTTATGGGTTCTTTTTCTTTTTCTTTGTCTTTATCAGTTTTCTTCTCCTTTCCCTTTGCTTTTTCTTTAGCTTTACCCTTGCGCTTGTCACGTTTTTCCTTCTCGATCTGATCGAGTATGTCGCGGTAGCGTTCGGGATTGCGCCTGGCTGGTGAGTAACTCAGATCCGAACCGGATGCATCAGAGCTGGAGCTTGATGAACGTTTTTTTGACGTTTTAGGTTGAGGCTGCTGATCTTTTTGCTGTTGTTCTGATGGTGACTTGGATTTAGGTTGTTCGGATTGCAGTTGTGCCTCTTCAGATTTCTTTTCGAGCTTGGGTAATGGGAGTGGAGGTGGATCATCTGTACCGGGAGCCGGGGGTTCATCAGGACTTTGGTCTGCTTTCGGTGGAGATTTTAGAAATTCCTTACGTCGCGATGTAGACTTCCGAAAACGAGACGCTCCGCGATTCGGGTAGCTCCCACTGCGGCTTCGCGATATGCTACGCCGATTGGCGCGAGCCCTTGGGGGCTGCTGGGCGACTGCAGGCTTTATCGGCGGTGGTGGGCGAGAAGTCCGTCGACTGCTTCGTGAGCGGCTCCTACTAAAGGAGCGTCTACGTCGAACACTCTCTCGCAGAGGCGAGCGTGATCCTTTATGATCTTTCCTAAGCGGTGATCGACGCACAATTTTTCGTGGCGACCTAGAGTGCGATGATCTTGATCGCGATCGACGTCGTTCTGCTGATCTATCTCGACGAGATCGTGAGGGCGAATACTGACCACGACGTGGAGAAATCGATCGCTTACGATCCCGTGATCGGAATGATGGTGATCTGCGACGATCGCGCGATGATGATCTTACACGTGAGGAAACCCTTCCTGACGGTGATCGCCGACGGTCGCGTGATCTGCGAAGTGACGATGACCGTTGAATTCGGGATCGTTCTAGCGACAACGGACGACGCCTCCTCTCCTGCGGATAAGGTGACACCGATCTGCGTCTGTCGCGCAATCTCTCAGGAGACGGTGATCGTTTACGAGCGGGGGATCGTCTTCGCTCTCCGCCTCCCCTTGACAGCGATCGTCGGCCTCCTTTAGATGGTGATCGGCGTCTTTCTGCGCCTCCTCTCGATATTGATCGCCGTCTATCTGAGGCTTTCCTTGAAAGTGATCGCCGCCTGTCCGGGCCTCCCCTTGATAATGATCGTCTTCTCTCTGTACCCCCTCTTGAAAATGATCGTTTTGAACGAGATCGCCGTCTTTGCGCAGCATCTCCTCTTGCAACAGAAGGTGATCGCTTTCGTTCCTTTAGAGGTGATCTTTTTCGATCAGTTTTTCCCCGGGAGAGCGATCGTTTCCGTATTGGGGGACCCCTCGATAATGATCGCTTTCGTGATACTGAGCGCCTTCTTCCCGCGCCTCCTCTAGAACGAGATCGAAGTCTTGGGGGGCTTTCCTTCGATTGCGGTCTCTTTTCCCCTCTGGGGGACAGTCTTGGCCTTGCACGTTTGTCCCGTGACAAAGATCGTCTTCTCTCAGACAGGCCTTCTCTTGAACGAGACCGAGCTTTATCGCCCTTTGACAAAAATGGCCGCTTTTTATCTAGATCGCCTCTTGAAGACGATCGCCTCACGTCTAAGTTTTCTTTTAAATTCGAAACACGTTTGGTCGAGATGGCTTCTTCTCTTGGAAGCGAAAGTCGCCTTTCAGCGCCGCCCTTCGAGAGTGATTGGATTTTTTGGGAGAGCTGAGGATCCCTTTCCATCTTGACTTCTCTGGACAGTGATCGTCTCTTTTCAGAGCCACTTCGCGATAGCGAACGCTGTTTTTCAGTAGCCCGCCTCCGTCCTGGACCTCTTGACACTGAACGTTTCCTAGAAGGCGATCCTCTACCCTTTTCCGGTTTGATGTCTCGAGAAACCGATCTTTTTCTGTCGCTGACCAAATTTTGACGGTCTGGCACCTCCCTTGTCTTAGATGCTTTCTCAGGCGATCGCAGTGCTTTCTTTGTTGGTGGAGATGGTGATACCGAACTGCTCGACGAATCAGACGAAGACGACGACGATCGAGAAATCGAACGAGACGGGCGTGATGATGCTACTGGAGCAGCACCCGGCTTTCCCTCTACAGCATTTCGGCGGAAAGGGTTTACAAAGTTCTTCTTGACCGGCGAGGCAGATCGCTGCCTAACCTTTGCAGGAGCTGGACGCTTCTTATCCGTCGACTTGGATCTATCGCCGTTTGTGGCTTTTTTCGGTGATTTCGATTTAGAACGTGCGGACCTCTTTGGAGACTTTTCCCTTCGATCTTTCGACCGGCCAACGGGCGATCGAGATTTAGAGGCCTTTCGTCGCTTATCGATCGGACTTTCATTGCGTTTGTGGCTGCCCTTCTCCTGCGATGGCTTTCGCTTGCGATCCGACTTGGCCTTCACCGGCGAAGGATCTCGCTTACGACTTGCTCCCAAGTCCCGCGGCGGCTGAGCTGGACTAGCCTTGCGCTTGCCCCTACTGCCCGATCTATGACTCTCTCGGCGATCCCTGCTTTTTGATGATGGCGACAACCGATCGGCCCGACGTGCTGGCTTTGATGAAGACGAAACTGGATCTCTACGCTCGCGGGACCTGCTTCTAAATGGATTTCGATGTTTTGGTTGCTCCGTGTCGTCAGATTTTTTCTTGGAAGAAGTTGCTGCGTCTTTGCCACGATCATGGGAACTGCAAGCACGTACAAAATGTTTATCAATTTACAGGCAAATAGACGAAAACCTACCTCGATCTGGAGTCCACAGATGATGCTCGCTGCTTCTTCTTCTTCTTCTTCTACACAGAATGGAATCGAAAAAGAATAAAAATAACTCGCTTTAGTTTGAAGGCCACCAACCGTTGAGAAAGAAAACTTATTTTCTTAAAATTCTTTTGTTTGCACCGCACAATTATTATTATTTTTTTTTTCCAAATCAAATAAACTAACTCAAAAAGTATCATTTTTTTTTTAGTTTTAATTTACATATAACATAATAAGTTCACATAGAGTATACTAAAAAAAATAATCAAGAAACGAAAGTAACGCAAAACCGATGAAAATAAAAATTTGACAAAATGAAAGTACTTACAAAACTACAAGAGAGCCTTTCGATAGCTATCCTATTTAATGAAGCGCCAAGGGTTTTAAACAAAAAATATAATTTTTTCTTTGTTCTTTTTTTAAGTTTTAAATTAATGGTTTTGTGTGTGTTTTTTTTTCGGTTAAGTTATATAGAAAACAAACAAAGAAGACGAAACAATTTCCTTCATGGAAGAGAGAAGTTAATCGTCGCACATCGATTCGAAACATCAAAACATAGAAAACTTATGAGGAACGAAACTAAAAGAACACAATTCGATGATTTGATTAAATTTACATAAATACTTATTACCTTCGTCGTTCGTGTGTTAAGTGTTTGGGGTTATTTTTTTTACGGAAAATGTTTAAGCAAAAATAGATTAAAATTTTGTCCATCATGATTTTTTTGTTACAATATATATATTTTTGTTTTTTTTTATAAGAGTCTCATGCAATTAGGAGAGTTATCTTTTGCGAACTATTCACTGAGGGTTATTGGATGATATATGCTTACCTTGTCTTTTTTAGACTTCTTGCGTTTTTTCACTTCTTTCTCCGAGTCGGATGAATCGTCGTCGGATGCTGCTTTCTCCGAGTCTGATGAGTTGGCGGATTCACTTATTTTCCGTTTTCGGGATTTCTTCTTTTTGGATTTACTGGAATTAGAATTTTATAGAGATCGTATGAAAACAAATTTGAAAAGAGCTAAATGTTTGGATGCTATGTAGTAAATGTGGAGAGAAATTGAAGTGGATTTCGTGAGCTATGACAGGATTTTTTTCAAAATACGATTAACGGATTGTATATACAGAGATAATCTCAAAAACGAGCTATCATTTTGAACATTGAATGTGTTTTTAATTTGTGTGATTGCAAAGAGGAAGAATGTCTTTCATAGAGGAATATATACAAAGAATTAACTGTAAGGAATCAAGTGATCAGACAACACCTTAGAGGACTTTGTTGATGAATTAGTGGTACTGTTCCAAGTAGCTCCCAGCAAAGTTGTTTCTTTCGATAGAAGCAGTCAAAGCAAACATTTCCTCAGAAGTTCTATCGAAGGCCAACCTCAGATGAAGGAGGCTGAACTGTATCATATCAATAAGAATGTGGCCAAATTATAGCACGAAAAAACAACCCACGAGAAGATATCGCCAGAATAACAGCGATCACCAAAGGCCAATGGATTATAGTGGACCATACAGTCAGGGATTAGGCATCCCTAATAATACACTCTGCCGAAGTAATGACGCTACCGAAAAAAACCCTCACTCACTCACTATCACTATGCCCCTGTCCGGCTCTACCTTGGGCCAGACGGCGATCTCTGGGAAAAAACTTCTTCGAATCCCTCGAGGAGGTCTCGATCTAACCACAGGTTTGACCTAAACTCTCCACTTCGACATACTTAATCAACCAGGTGAAATGAACCAGGTTGTGGTAACAAAACGACACATAGTCCTACGTTGGTTTTTCAAACCCACACACCTTCTTTCTAAACTACCTAAAACGGTGGTTTACAAGATTCTTCACAAGTGGTTGTATCTATCTGCTAGGTTCCACATTTCACTATCACTCGAAATGAAATCGGAAATGAATTTGTGTGTTCTACATTTCATTTCGATTTCAAAATTTTCGGAACTGAGACAAAGTGAAATTGCGATTTCGAAAAAGTTTCGGAATTTCCGAATCGCTCGATTTCTTGAACCTAGCTGTATATTGAAAATGGAAATGTAAATCTGCCTTAAACTAGGCATGTGTGTTACAGAAAAGACCTACAGCTTCATGCTTTATTCGAAAAGATAAACAACAAATTGTCGTGACAGTTAATACCTCGAATGTCTATTAGGCTTACAAAAGAGATAAAATAAATAGTTGGCAGGGACCTGAAGTTTCATAAGGAATTTGAACAGCTAAATTAAAAAGCTTTTCCAGTGCAGTTAAACTTTCGGATGTTTGTCAGACGTTCGCAGCGAAAAAAACCTTAAAATGTAATTTTGTGTTTTGGAATCGAACCTGAGACCACTCACTCACTGACGTTGGGAACGTTGTCACTCCTGACTACATGTCTCCCCGTCTGAACTTTGAAACACCATTCTATTGCTCTTTTCCGTGTAGGAATGAAAGGACCATAAATGCACCCACTAAGAGGAAATCTACACAGATGGATTAAAGATGTACTGTGAAACCGGTGCCGGTATATTCTAGGAGGAATTAAATATAAAGGGCGTCTCACAATTCACACAATACTTGAATTTTGCGCCATTTAATAGTACAGTGATACCAACGAAAAAAAATGTGACATCTGACAGTTCGGGGTTAGTAAAAATAAAGCGCTATACGAAAGAACAACGCATTGTCATTGTTTAGCAATATTTTCAAAATCATCTTCAGTGATGGTTCGTTTTCATCTTGATGGTTGCGTTAATTTTCAAAATTGTCGCATTTGGGGTTCAGGAAACCCACGAGTAATTGTTAAGGAACAAATGCATCCACAACGCGTGACTGTTTGATACGGATTTTGGGCTAGGCATTATCGGACCATTCTTCTTCGAAAATGCGGCTGGTCAGGCAGTAACAATTAATGGTGTTTCAGTGCCCAGTTTTTAGTGCCTAAATTACAAGATATGAATGTGACCAACATGTGGTTTCAACAAGACGGTGCCACATGCCATACAGCCAGAGAAACAATTCAATTACTGCATGAGTCATTTTCTAATCGTGTAATCGGCCGTTTTTGGGATCAGAATTGGCCATCGAAATCTTGCGATTTAACGCCATTGGACTTTTTTCTTTGGGGTTTTTTGAAGTCAAATGCCTATGAAAGGCCACGTCTCCCAACGCCTTGGGAGGATTATTAATGAAATTCAGCCACATTTATGCGAAAAGGTCATAGAAAATTAAAAAAAAAGAGTACGTGCTGGCCAGTAAAGCCGTGGCGGCCATTTATCCGTTGTGCTATTCCATACATAACCCCAATCTGTATGAATCGGATAAAGGAATGAATCAATACAAAATTTAGGCTTTCTAATTAAAAATCCTTATTTTCTATCAAAATTACATTTTGCGTGAATAACGAGACACCCTTTACAATGCTCGATCAGGCTTCCTGATAGAAGCAGTTTCTTCCAAGCAGAAGTTGTAGCAATAGCGAAAGCTGTCCGAAAAGTGTCATTGTTGACAATACAACGTAACAATATTACCATTTTCATTGACAGCCAGGCGGCTACAAAAGCAGTCTCCGCTTTTGAAATGAAATCCAAACTAGCTTACCGCTGCCGCGAAAAGTTCAAGGTTCTTGTTTCCGGATCTTTGTTAGACCCCTTGCGAGAGGTGGTGAAGTGAAAAAGAACGTTTTCTATGTGTTTCTTTTTTTTTTGGATTTGAAGGTGTACCTGAAAAATGTGTGAATATTCCTTGAGAAATGTTTACAAGGCAAATAATCCAAAACACAAACATATCTATAAATCGACCAGTCCTTTGCAGGCTTGAAAACGAACGTGACGTTCCAAATCTTGTTTTTGTTACCTCGGACAAAGCGCGAAAACTGCTGCACATTTTTCATTGAAACTTTTTTTGTAATTTTTCTAAGACTGCGAAATGGTTTTAGACTCCGTTCTTCATTGAACCGTTTTTGAGGACCGGTTTTGACCAAAATGTATTTTTTTCCTGACTTCATTTTCTATTCTTAAATAATACTTATTCAATACAAAAAAAACTACTTAAGTGTTTGTTTCTAATCGTGGTTCTGCTTTGTAGTGGTGGGTGCACATCGAAACACATTCCCTGGAATTTAAGAAACGAAAGAGAAGCTTGCGTTGTGAATGTAATATAATTAACAGAGACGAAATGCGCAGGGACGAAATGGCTGGTCCAATTAAATGAGACAACTGGAAATGTGATGGTATGAATACAAATTGAGTGAATACTCGCATGTTTTTGGAAGAAATATTCGATTAAAGCCTGAACTACATCCAAACAAAAGTGAAAAAAGTACAAAAAAGTAAACAAAATAATTTGTCCTACTTCATCATATAGTAAGTAACCTCTGTATATTTTCTCTCAATTTAAAATTTTGTGTGTGCCGAAAGCTTGAACATGTTCCAGCTTTCAATTTTCACAAAGTTCTTATAACCAATACCCTCAAAAAAATCGTTACGGACTTTCCGTCAGATCACGTTCAAATCACATAATACCTATGAGTCTCACAATGGTCTCACAAGTAAAAGCTCTTAGATTTATTAGTTCAGATTTTACTTATAGATGTTTTGTCAATAGTCATGTGTTTTCGATGAAATAAACAATAAAAAGCTCAGAGCTTTAGTAGTTCAGATTTTACTCATAGATGTCACATAAATATGCGTGTGTTTTCCTATGAGTTTTCACTTTTTTGTACTTTTTTTCACTTTTGTTTGGATGTAGTTCAGGCTTTAGGGCACAAACCACTAAGAATAGACCGCCGACACCTACCCGATTCCCCCCGGAAAAAATGTTCCTGTCTGTGAATACGTGTAAATGTCAAAATTAATGGCGGCAATGATTTTCCATGCTATACCATGCGACCAGGATTTTTCAAGTATGCGTGCGTTAATGGCGCCCCTTTGATTTTGTGCAGCACCAATACATGAAAAATCCTGGTCTCGCCGGCAGCTTGTAGGCAAAGTCCGTTATGTGGGAGGAGTCGACGGTCTATTCTTAGGAAATGCGCAGATGGCTGAAACTTGTCTGATATTCTGATCGGTTTTAGCTACTGTGATTAAGTAAATAAACTAAGCAGAAGCGTAGCGAACGAAGTTGCGGGCGAGAATATAATAAATCGGACAAAACTTTCAATTTAACTTAAATATGACGGAGGCTTCACTTATCCGCTGTAAAACAGAAAATTGGCGACTGTCCATATAATAACAAATCAATGGGCGTGAAAGGTGAAACTCTGCTTGCAATACACTGCAGTTCATTTGAAAACCATCTGTCTTTATGCAGTTTTGCTAGCTTGGTGGATTATTGCTAACATATATTGTTTCAACAGTTTGTTTGAAGCAAAAAGTGTTTGAGAGGCGGCCTGTAAGCCCGGAGATAATGTTACTTTCCGAAAGTTCAAAAAGCAATCTTTGTTATAGATGGTCACAAAGACTTATCTCTTTAAGTTTAGCAAACTTGCTGAACCGCCTATGACATTATTGTATTTTTAGACGGGGATCGAACATGAGATGAGATCCCTCGCTCAGTAGTCCCGCATACTAACCACTGAGTCACTGTGCCCAAAGGGCCATGTTGCTTTTCCACTTAAGAAGTCACGAGTTTCTATGACTGCGTTTAAACGATAACATTTATAATTCTTCACAGATCTTATATTCATTCTTTCACCGTGTAAAGTGGCTTAACGTAAGATGCGTTTTGATATAAAATAGATTTATTTGCATTAACTGATACGGCTCCTAGCATTAAGAAATGTCAAAAATGAATTGAATCTGTGCATAGGAAATTCTGAAATTGAGCCTTAAAATTTGTATATAGTCAACATTTCAAAGTCACGAAATCCACTTCAATATTTCTATTTTAAAAATATTACTCTGATTATGTTCCTACAACTACTATAATTGGTTATATCTACAATATTATTCACTTGTTGTTTTGTCGACTGCTTTTTAACATTATGTAAGCCTGTCTTACAAACTAATTGTTAGTAATAATAAATATGCACTACAATAAATTATTTATTACATACATAACAATAGTAAGACATTTTTGCACATGTGTTTTGTATTGTATTTTTTACCTTATTCAAAACTCATCAAAATTGGTCTGTCTTAGGGAAAAGAAAGATGAGAAAATTGTTTTCTTTAAATCGGAAAAGTTCTTATATTTACGATGGTTAATTTCAAATCATATTGTATATACGAATAAAAGAAATAAAATAAAATTATTGAGTAATATTCGCACACGCTTCACTTAAGTTAAGTTGGGTTATATTGAATTAAACGAAATGCAGTTTGCGCTGAAACATTTCAAGTCAAACTACATAAGGTTAAGTAAGTAAAAATTCAAAATCAATGGAATACAAAAGGTGCTAAAGAAAAAAACAACAAAAAACAAACAAATTAGCAATTATGATAGTTTGAAGTCGAGTGGTTAATTGAATAGTCGAACGGAGTAAGCCGATAAACGGGAATAGGAACTTGTAATAACTTTTATAATTGGTGAGTTCTCCGATTCGACTCATATGATAAATATTTCCGTATAAACGCGAGAGTTTCGTGCATATAAGTTGGTGAAAATGTTGGCCTTTTGTTAAAAAGCACTACTGCCGATATTACAAACATCGCAGCTCCATTAAACCCCATTTAGACGATTAGGGGAACCATACCAAATACCTAATTTCAAAATACCTTTTGGACAAAATACCCAAAAAGGGAATTTGGGAAAAGGTATTTTGAAAAAGGTATTTTGAAAAAGAGGTTTTTCATCACTAACCCGACGATCAGTTAGCAGTTCAGTTGTCAGTTCAGTTAAAAATGGAAGTGCATTTAGACGTCAGTCCGGTATTCAATTGAGCTTTCAATTTACTCGGAGCAGCCAAAGGTTAGAGATATATCTACTAAAACTGACAACTGAACTGAAAACTTATGGGAATTCCATCAGTTTTAGTTTCAGTTAGAAGCTTCTGCCCCATTTAGACGATTATTTCAGTTTTAGTTTCAGTTGAGCGATCAGTTATCCTGATGTCTAATAGGGGCTTTAAGGTCGGATACAATTTTACTGATAGCTTTAATATGAAAAAGGGATTTAAACAAGATGATGTGTTATGTAACTCCTAAAACATCATCGGACCGCTGTCCTAGGGTCAAAACAAGGCGCTGGCCCCCAATGTTGGGGGTTGTGTCGTCGGGGCAACTTCCCGACAACGGCTACCAGCTAATCAATTTGCAGCAGGCTCTGATGGTTTACTAGCGGATCTCTCTAAATACGGTGGTTATGTTTTGGTAAGGAGTATGCACCAAATAGTCAACCAAATATGGGAACAAATGCTCCGGCCCGTAGAGTATTCGAGTCTAACCCGGAGGAAGTAGAGGAAGACCTGGTATTAGTGACGCGCGCAAGTCGAAGGTAACCTCAACCGAATAGGAGTGCGCAACTGGAGGCAGTTAGCTAAGGACCGGGCTTGCGGCTTGTTAGTTGAGGCCGCGGTTCACCCCGAACTGTAGAGAAGCCTAAGTACATAAGTATGGGTGGAAGAAAACATGCTCGATGATTGGACTATCAGCTACCATTTTCCCTATCTTTCTTGCAAGAACTTTCGAGGCATATCCCTTCTAATGTCGCATATAAGATCCTATCCAACGAAATGTGCGAACGTCTTAAACCGTTCTGCAACACACTAATCGACACGTACCAGCGTGATTTTCGTTCCGACAGATCGACTATAGACCAAATTTTCACACTGAGTCAAGTCCTTGAAAAGCCAAACGAATTTCACCATCATCATCATCTATCCATCGATTTTAAAGCATCGTACGATAGCATACATCGTTAGCAGCTCTAAATGGCGATGGCCGAATTCGGAATCCCGGCAAAACTAATTCAGCTGTGTCGCGTGTCACTGGAAAACAAGCGCTGCAACGTGTAGTTTGGAAGTAGCTCCTTCAAACTGCTGCGGACAATATTGACATCATTGGTCGTTCCCAGCGTACAGTGTTAGAAACGTTTACAGTGATTGAAGAACATGCGAAATCCGTTGGCCCTGAAGTAAATGAGGACAAGACGAATTACATGCTATCAACAAACAAACAAGCATCTGTCCACCGCCTACGACAAAACGTCACTATTGTTAGGAAAAATTTCGAGGTAGTTAAGAAGGAGAGCGAATGGAGGAGAAGACACAATCGCGAAGATGTGGATACTGTCCAAAAATTGATTACATTGGCTCGGCCACGTCGAGCGAATGGATAATAATGTTCCAGCTAAGAGAATTTTCGAATACCAGCCAACAGGTTCGAGAAGACAAGGAACACCGAACAGAGCGTAAAATAGCAGCTCAATTTGTTTGCCAACATCTTTTTTGGCGTCGATGAACTAGTGAGGTGAAACATGCGGAATGTGTTCTTTCCACCAGTGTTCCGTAAAGGAGCTTAAATTTTTGGTAGGGACCTACTTTTTACACACATCCTCTATCGTCGCCGTGCAACGACCGTGCTATGAAACTATACAATGAATGGTTCCAACGACATGCGGACACAGTGAGGGTTTTGCAATTGACTATTTGAGAGAAATCTTCCCCTGGCGGCTCATCTCCCTACGACGGATCTCAACTGGCCTCCGCTCTACTTATTATTTGAATTACCATGTTGACAACATACATCTCTAGACCCTGGGACGCATGGAAACTTCAGAAAAAGGGGTCTTCAGTTCAGTTGGCTAAAGAGCAGTCTAACTGGAGAGGTTAGCTAGTTGATGCCTTATTTCACCCTGAGCTGTAGAGCCGCTAAGTAGGTATATAAGTTCAAAAGATCTATATTTGCACGTCATGTGTCACGTACCTGTAGATTAGATTAGATTGTTTGGGGAGGTGGTACGTGAAAACCCAGATCACTTCGGCCACAAGTGGACCTATTGTGATGTCCTCCATTTATACCTTATCCATGATGCCGCAGTTTGTTATAAAGGCGGCTACCTGGCAGCTATGTCCACTGCTTCGAGGTAGAATTTACCTAGACAACGTTGACGTGTTTTGGTTAAACAATTGCAGTTACATAATATGTGTTCTGCTGTTTCTGAGCACAGTCTGCAGGTGTTGTCTTGTGCTATACCCATGGTCATCAGGTGTTTCTTGACACGACAGTGCCCTATAAGGAAGCCTGTGACCAATCGAATCTAACTTCTACTTAATTGTATTAGTTGTTTCGTTCTTTTGTGGGAACTGTTTGGCATGAATGTTTTAGCTGCATGTTTCCTTCGGTGATTCTCCAGAAATGTAGCTTCTTTTCGTTCAGCCAGGTTTTAACACTACTTTTTATAGTGTTAATTGGTAGCCCGCAGAATGGTATTGGCGTCATCAATTGGGATGCGGATTATTTTCGTCTGCTTTTTCGTCGCCTTCATATCCACTGTGTCCTGGCACCCAGATCAGGTGACCCTTGTTTGTTGTGGCCAGCTTTTGAAGGATTTGAAGGCAGTCCCAGACAAATTTTGAAGTTATTTCAAAGGCGTTAATTGCCAGCAGAGCTGCCCTGCTTTCAGAGAGTATGTAAATATTCTTATTTGCTATAGCTCTGTTTAAATTCTCTCGAATGCAGGGTTCTATTGCATGTATTTCGGTCTGAAATACGGAAATGCTTGTATCCATACTAGCGAATAGGAACGTTTTAGTGCACGGACCGTATACTCCGGCTCCAACTCCTTCATTTGTTTTGAATCCATCTGTATACCATAAGTCTTTGGCAAATGTTGGTTTGTTCTGTTCCCAGTTTAGACGGTCTGGGGGAATGTAACCTTAAAGTTGTATCTGATGTTATATCGTGGTAGACATTTGTCTGTGAAATGTATTTCAAGTAATTCATTTTGTCAAAATTCTTGTAGGATATCAGTGTGGAACCAGAGGCCGTAATTCAAATCCTTCCATTTTTTTTACCAAAATCGATTATCATGCTACTGTAGCGCTCTGGTTCGAAAAAAACGAGTCTAACTTCTGTTAGCAATTAGCGTGATAACTTTAACGAACATACTTTCTTCAAAAACGTGTGCAATTGGTATTTTATTTCAAATAACATTTCTTTTCAAAATTCGCACATTTTCGTCAAGAGAGCGAAAAAACTGTGAGTGTCAAAATAAAATGTACTTTAAAAAGGAACAAGGCTCACCCTCAAAATATAAAGATAAGTTTCTCCGTCATTGGGAATCGATGTTATAGTTTTCCAGACGCGCCATGGAGTCAGTCGTGGTGAAGTCAAGGGCAGTAAGTCAATGCAAGAAATACCTGGACGAAATATCACAAGCCAACACGGTGACCCTATGCTGGGTACCAGGGCATATGGATATTCCGGGAAATGAACAGGCGGATGAGATTGCAAGAAACGGGTCAAAAATGCACGCATCAATGGCCCTAGAATCTGTAAGAACTCCGCTAAGCACGCTTTCTAGGAAGGTTGATATTGAAGCCTTGAGTAGAACAAACCTACGTTGGAACAATCTCAGCACCTGCAGACATGCAAAGGAATTATGGCCAGAAGTAAACAAAAAGAGATCCAAATTCTTGATCGGACTGAACCGCAAGGATATTCGCATACTCACGGGGGTCATTACTGGACACTGTGCGATAGGCGTACACGCAGGAAGGCTGGGCATACTGCATAATGACTTTTGCAGAAACTGCAGAGACGTAGAAGAAATAGAATCCGTTCGCCATCTGCTTTGCGAATGTCCAGCCCTTAAAAACAGTAGACAGAGGACTTTCAAGAGTTTCTTCTTCGATGAACTAGAAGATCTGGAGAATGTTGATCTTAAGGAACTCCTGAGATTCATACTTAAATCGGGGTGGTTCCAATAGGTAAACAAACTTCACACCCTTCAGTTAGTCTTAGAACAAACTTGGGAATACATGAGCTAGGAACACCTGTGATTACTACTAAATCTAGGCGATCCAAATAAAGCGGTAATTTCTTTGTCTCCAACAGGTATGCAATGGAAGGTTCCCGTGACTGGACACAATGGACCCAACGGATGGACTATGTGAAGCTGTGGCAACCGCCACAAGAGCATCCAATTACCTAACCTTACCTTTCCAGACGCGCAAAGTTAGCCTCATTTCTTTAAGCTAAATTCTTTGTAATCGTTATCCACAGGAAAGGAGAAAGCGAACAAATATTAAGTGGAGCTACTAACAATCAGTTTCTGTTTGAATGGCCTGTAACCTGTAACTGATCTATGTGCAAATTTGAGTGCCTATCGAGTCTATAGATCTTAAATACTAAAAGCCAGTGTGAATCGTTTTCACAAATCTGTCTTAAATTAACGGGCAAGTTATTAGAACAAGTAAATACTAGAACCATCCTCGTTACCCAGAGGGACAACGCGATCGAGTGCATGGCTAATACTAAATGTCTAATCAAATCGCAGAATATACACCCACGCGCGCGCAAGTTAAAGGATTAAACTATATCAAATCATTTGTTTCCCGCAAAAATATTCAAATATGTCTGCCGCCTTATGTATAAATAATTTTCGCCAAAAACACAAACAAATTACAAAAAAAAAAATCAAACACAAGGTAAATAATAATTTATCACATCGAGATTACTTACCCTTTTAAACATCGTAAATATCGTAACACTTTTGTACAAAATTTACAAATAAATATATTAATATTCAATTGCTTCTACTGTGAGCATAATTTGCTTTCATTATTTTTGTCTTATCCCTTATAAATTTTTGTTTGTTAAGCACAGAGAAGAAAGAATATGAACTCTTAATTTATTGTTTTAGTACACATACACAGATATTAGCTAAACTAACTAGTATATTCAAAAATGGTCAACTGTACGACAGGTGTTTACTCGTAAAAGACTTACCTTTCTTTCTTGTGTTTCTTGGACTTTTTCTTTTTGTCCTTTTTGCGTTCGGGACTGGCGGAGCTGTAAGTCAAGTAAATATTTATTATTTAACTATGTATAACATTTTTCAATTTTTAATCGTAGGTACTTACCCATCGCGATTTTTCTTCTTCTTTTTCTTCTTGTCTTTCGCGCGACCTTCGCCGTCCCCGTGGTGGTCAGCAGCGGCCTTTGAATCCTTCTCTTTTGATGGCGTGCGCACTAGAGCGTAGCGACGACCCTTCTCCTTCTCGACATCTTTTTGAGCGTCGAGCTCCTTCTGCAATGCTGAACTCTTCGCCAGATCTTCTTTTGCTTTGCGATCCGAGTCGAAACTTGAACCTTCTACAAAATATTCCGATATTCCAAAGGCTTCACGCAGTTTGGCGTTCTTCTCCTGTTGAGCTTCAGCTATTTGATGCGTTTCACGAACACTGCAATTAGACAAACAAAAACAAAACATCAACCTTGAAGAGTGACCTAGCTATATGCAGTAAAAATAGATTCTACGTCATTGAAAGTGGCAACAGAAACTGTTTACCTCACAACACTCCTCAGCTCCTTTTGGCACACGCGATGTTGTTGGTGGTGGTTGCCATAAAATGGGGTGGTAGTGTTGAGTAATTCCATCGGAAACTGCTGCAGACTCTTGCCACAGCCAGCTCTTGCTGTTATTGGAATGGCAGAGAACCCGGCAAAGTATCTCACGTCATTGATATCAACATGCGAGGTTGCCTCACCACCACCCATCATCAAACCACCACCGCCACCAGCTGAGAGTGCAGAATTCAGGAGAATTCCATGCACATGGTTATTGTTGTGATTATTGAGCGGAATCGCTGTGGGGTTAGCGCCTGCGCACGCACACTGCACTATGTACATTGGTTGATGTTGTACGGGCTTCTTGCGGATTCGTTTTAAAGCCACTGCCGCCGGTCGCAGAGGTTTAAACTTCTTCCTCATCGTCTGATAGCCGATCAGGGTCTTAGGCGACGACTTTGATGGAGTTGGCGAGATATTTGGTTCGCGATTATCATGCTCGAAATATTGCCGCGAAATTTTCTTTCGTCGACGGCGTTTTGGCTTTGCTGTTGTGGTTGGGGTGGGCTTCTGCACCCCATTCTGGGTTGAATATACTTGGGATGAGAGCATTTCAACGGGAAGACTTATAATTTATACTTAAGGATAACTTATTGACTAGGAAGACTGTCGATTTATATAGAAAATTTATTTAAAATAACCGCGCGACGATATACCGCACGAACTACACTAACAGCTGGATGGAAACCAACTGTGGTTTGGAAGACTTTTTAGTGATTTTTCACTTTGTCAAGGATTTGTTCTACATCGTTGTAGGTTGGCTTTTTTTTCTGTTCTGTTTCTAATTCGCAATTTAATTTGTTCTTGTTGTGGTGAAGATTACGTTCGATTTAATCCATTCGGCTTAAGAAAGAAGGGGCGATTTGTTGTTGGCACATTGTTATTGCGTTTCGCAGGTGAAATCACATTTAGCAATGGGTGGTGTCATATTACTTCATAGCCCCACATAGATTTCATTTTATTCACTTTTGCATCTGGGTTCGGTGTAAAATCTGCTTCATCCCCCATTCTATTGGTTTGTTTATACAAATTAGCACGAGAGGTGTTCTCGCTCATTGGGATTATTGATTTTTCATTTCTTGTGTGTCGCACATTTATTTTGCGTTTGACTTTCTTTCTTTTGTTTATTTCGTGGTGAGCCGATTTATATTATCAAGTTGTGTGCACTTTTGATTCGATTTTGTACTTTTCTTTTCTTATGCTATGTTAAAAGAAAAATAAGAATATAACTAATAAGTCGACAATGGCAAAACACAACCATTGTCGATGGAAGACTTGTGAAAACTAACTGCATAGGGGAGGGTGCTTTTTCATTTCCATCCTCAAAGGGTGTAAGTATTGTTGTGCCAGTGCGCAGAAAAAGCTGGAAACATTATTTGGCGACCTAGAGGCAGATATTCATCTCGCACACGACCGAGGGGTTATTGATTTTCTTTTAGTAACAGAAGAAAATGGAATTTTTAATTTATGCCACTGGATGATATTTTAACAATGGCCGTTTTCATTTCACGGTAGAAAAAAACAGCCAAGTTAGAAGTAAAATGCGAGAAATCAAAATCAAACGCGAAGAGCAATATTTTGGGATAATTTATTAAAGGAATATGATGTAGACAAGTTCTGTTGCTCAAAGTAGGTGTAATGACAATCTTTCGAATTGTTGTCGCGCACAGACAATCCCAACACACGAAAAATAGGAATCACCTTTAGTTACCTTCCTTGTCGGTTTTTCCAAACGGCGCGCGTTAAACAGATCTCCAAATATTCGCAGAACGTGTGTTATTGAGTGGGAAAGAGGGCTAATCATCGAGCTTCCCAAAAGCAAAAGTCTGATGGAGTGTGGTATGCCTTTCCGAAACGAGTCGATGACATTAAACCTAGTCAGAACATTGTGTGGAAGAAATTTTTTATAGATCACAACTTGCGGATGATTTTAGAGCAATGTTGAGTTGAGTGTGTGTTTGGTGTTTATCGGTTTCGAAATAGCCTTTGAAAATTTTAAGCGGGACGCTGTAGATAGGAGAAGTAGCAGGAGAAAAGTTGCCGAAAAAAAGCGTAACTGATATTAAAGCTACATTTATACTGAACATGGAAAGGTGTCAGAGGGAATTGCAATTCGAAGTGAAGTAAGTCAGAGGCACGTACTATGGGGCATGCTGTTCCTACTACTGACATCAGAAACGTTTTTTGAGCATCTTTGGTTGCTATCTCTTAGAATGATACGCCCCACCCAAAAAGTCAAAAAGTTGAATCCAAGACAGACAAAGTGAGTCTATTAATGCGACAAAGACAAATGGCCTACGATTTGAAACCATAACTCCAAATCTCAACTTAACTGTAGAGGCGGTGATGAGGGAGCTCTTGAGGACACAACCCAATTCCTATGTCACTGCTCAGGTCTCCAACACACAAGGTATAAATTCCTAGGGAGTCACTTCTTCAACGACTCAGACGAGCTTTCCAGCACATCAATAGACGAGATAATGAACTTTGTCAAATCAACACGATGGTTTGAATGTAAGCACATCAATAGACGAGATAATGAACTTTGTCAAATCAACAGGATGGTTTGTATGTAGCAGCACAGTAAGTAACTTGAATACAGGGTTATAATGGCTAAGGGACAACCCCTTTCCCCTACGGGCACCACAATGGGTCAGTATTGACATGAGTGTGGCTCGAAGAACTCCCCGCCAGCTCACAAACCTAACCTAACTTAATCTCAACTCAATATTGCCGGAAAGCAAGTACGAAAAGTTGAAAACTTTAGAAAGCATGGTCGCGGGTGACGGTGCCACCAAATTAAATGTGATCAGCGGCATATGGACAGTCAGTACTAATAGGGTGTAGTTTTTGAAAGACGATCAAAGCTGCCGGGCGTAAGCTATAGTTTGTTAAAAGGTATGTGCTAAGTATTTTAAGGGTATTTTGGCCAAACCGGATCTCCGGAGTGTTATATCAGGTCAAGTAGGTATCTTGCCTCTCGTTGGTTGCGTACACATCCAATTGGTTGATGTCGTCCTGGGCATGCTGCCATCGATGAGGTCCATGATGACCATAAATCGAATGTAGAGAGTTTGTCTCAAAAATTCGAGTTGCCTTTTAAGGACATATTAAGGACATCACGCGGATGTCTTTGTAATGAGCGAATGCTTTCCTACTTTATATAAGTCAGCGCTACAGTCTGGGGTTGACATGGAACTCGGTATTTGGCTAAGACCCTCTAGTTACACAGAGTAAGTAGTTGGTTAAAATCCCCTTACACTTGTACGCCAGTTACGCCTCCATCCTGCCAGTTTTGCTTCGAATTCTGACGCCGTGTGCTGGACGATAAGCAGCAAGGAAGACCTGATACTGGTCTTCTTCGAAAGAAAAATATACTTCGGCGGAATTTTTGACCTGTATGCGAGGAGGGCGAATGGAGGAGAAGATACAAGCGCAAACTCTATTATTTGTACAAAGGTGTGGATGTAGTCCAAAAAGCCAAAATACGTCGACTATACATCGGCTCGGCCACATCGAGCGAATGGGTAATCGCTAGCCAGCTGAGTTGACTGGTTCACACATTTTTTTAAACAGGGCAATTTGTACAACTCGTAGAATTCGATAAAAAAAAATCTCCGTTGCTAACTCACTTGGCTTACCCATTTTATATCCTGCGTCTTCCCGAGGATCTGGTGTAATGTGAAAAATTGGTCAATTTGGTTGCTCTATAGCCTTAAAAGCTAAGCGACTAGACTTTCAACCCGAAGTGGAAAATCTTGAAAATCCTTAAACAGCAGATTTCTACGCAGGTTGTAGATTTCAGTTTACAAAAATTCGTCTGAAGTGGGGCTGTAGGTAACAGAAACAGCAGGGCATTATTAAATGCCAAGCGGTCAAACTGAAATAACTCTTGACTGCAGAGAGTTTCGTATTAATATTACCCATCGAAACACGTTTCGTAGGGCATGTCCTACTCAGATTCTAAACAATGATTTCCTGGATAAAATTCAACAATGCGCAAGGACAACTATTTTTGGTAATAGGCGGTGTTCACAGACATTTTATAGTCGCAAATGGAGTATCTCTCAAAAGTGTGTCTGCCTGCAGTAAGGAAGTAACGACACAGCTAAGAGAAACATTTAAGTTGCGTCTTCCCTACTATTCGTCAATCATAAAACTACAAATTTTATTAATAAATAAACATGCTATTAAAATACGCAATGCGATTTATACATCTTTCATCTACATACCAAAAAGATACAGAAACCAAATCCCTATTCCATCATCAACTGCAAAAAGAAGACAACCTAATGTGTACATAAATTATGTTCATCACAAGTTTTGAGAACTATATCGCGTGTTTGAATTTTAATTTACCACCAGGGATACTAACTTTTTGGTTGAAAGGACGATTAATGTAATGTAACATGCAACAAAACTGCCTACACTTTTATTGCTTCTTTCTCAAAATTCCCCTGCAGGGAGGGTTAGATTGTAAAATCAATATTCGTGGTTAGCGAGATACTTACCCAGTTTATGCAAATTTTGTTTTTTTGTTTATGATCCACTTTCCATAATTAGTGCGCCAAAAAGTCACGCGAAATATTATGCAATAAATAAGAAATAACAAAACGAGTACTTACACTATTCTTCCAAACTCATCCTTTGTCTGATCACTTTTCCCCTGGCCCGTCAACTTCATCCGATATGAATTAATCTTGACACTTATTTCCTCCGGTGTGTATCTATCAGTAAGAAAAACAAAACAAGTAAAATAAAAGTTAGCAGACACTTTTTAGGACCAAAACAATAATAAATCTATCAGTACCCGCCCCCGCTAATAATCAATACGTACATCTTTTCACTCTCAGTTGGACAATAAACAGGCAAAAGGATACTTTCACCGAAATTGAAAAAAAAAAATGAAGAAATTGATTTTCTGTTCCAAAACCTTCTAGAGTGCAATGTTATTGGAATTCGTTCTGCATTTCTATGATTGCCTCAACAAAACGCTCTTGTATGGTGGTGGTTGTGATGGCTTTTTGGTGTCTGCACCCTGACAAAGCTTTAAGGAACTAAATAGCAGCCGAAACCGCACTTTTAAAGAGTGGAGAGCGCTTCGTGTGACGTATGTATACACAGGAAATAGGGTAGAAAATTAGGGGTGAGCGAGAGGTGTACCTATTTACGTACGTACAATGTACATACGCACAGTAAACCCACCCCCTGTGCTCGCCCATTCACTCTTGACGCAGGGGTACGTATATAATCATAAAACAAAATTTCCAATTTAAAATCAATCAACATGAAAATTCTAAATTTGACTTCCATAAAAAGGTCAAAACTTTCACTTTTGACTTACCCCTGTTTCTCAAGAATCTCCTCGAACTCTACGCACTTTACTTCGATCTTACGTTTTCGATCGTGATCGAGGATTTCCTGATTCGGTGGCCGATTTATAGACGCATCCAACTTTTTTATATCATCTTCACTCTTGTATGTTGGATTGTCCTTTTTTCCAGGGCGCACAAATGCCCAATTGCGTTGTACGTGACCATTGGTGCCCGACCCACGAGGAGTCGTTAGTCCAATCCCGTTGTACATTTTTCCTGTTCCTTATTTATTCTGCAGACTTGTTTTAATTATTCCATAATATATCCCAAGTAAAAATAGACTTGTAAGGATTTTTGACCAATGCGCACAATATGGAGTGTCAGAAGGGGGATCTGCCGGTTGAACAAAATCAATAGGAAAAAATTTTGCCAAATTGAGAAATTTGATTTCAAGTTAATTACATAATTTATCCTTTAAAAACAAATTATTGGCGGCTGAATAGAGTCACGTACTTTTCGTTGATTTCTGCGCTGCTTTTTAGTAGGTTTTTTTGCCGATTTGATTGATTAAATTTATAAATTTGTTTCGAGCAAACACCGCGAAGTACGTTGTTAGTGGAAAACTCGTATTTTCAATGACGTTTCGCCATATTTGATTTTTGTGGAGGAAATTTTTGTGCAAACTGGTAAAAGGGGAAATTTTCGGTAAAAGTGATGCCAAGTCTAAAAATAAAAAAAAAGTAACTTTTACTTTTAAGGACTATTCACATGAGAGCGAACGAACGGATTGAAGATATACGAAAAAAAAAACACTTTTTGGTGCATTTATGAACAGAAAATTTCGCATTTAACTAATCCAAGTGGAGGGTAAAAAATTATCCATCAAATTGTTTTAAGAAAACAAGTTTAAAAATAACGAAATTTCTAATTCCAAACTTTTTGCCGAGAACGAAAACACAATTTGCGTCAATTGTGACCCATCTTTCTGATTCTAATTGCGACGGGACTGAATCCTTATTTGCTTGACACTCAAGAATTATTGGTATACGATTATGACAAGGACTCAGGACAAAGAGTACGAAAGCAACTTCAGCGACACGGGGAAATCTTTCATTGCTTGATACTTTCTTCAGTAGTCCGAAACTGCTTTAATGACATGAGACCAACTTTGACTTCTCGATACAAGCTTCAATGGCGCGAAATTATATTCAATTATTAAATAGATTCAGTATCACAACACCGGGTTTGTAATGGAGAGATATAGTAATAAATCATTTGTACTGGACTCCAGCCAATTTAACACAAGACTGACGCAACTGTAACGATCCAGCAGGCTAGTTTAGCATGTGAATATGGTAGGGAAACTATCAATCAATCCAGTGAGCAGGACACCTATCTGAAAGACAACGCGAATTTAGAAAGTTAAGCCAAGTTATGAGACATGCCTATTGCCTATGTTTGAATGGAAATCCACAATACTCGGAGTATCGCGTATCGCAAGTTCTTACTGCATTGTATCAGAACCAGCCGCTGCTGTCATTACCGGAGGGATACTCAATAACCTTATAGCCGCAGAGAAAACGCTCGTGTACGAGAAGAGGGCGTGGCAGCAGCAACCACTGAAGCAAAATAGCTCCACAAACATTTATGGTTGGTGGAATTCTGAAAGAAGAAATAGCTCCATCTATTGATCAGAGACGTTGTTGAATGGACAGAGTGAAAAGACAGAAGATAAATAATTAGTAGGTACACCACGCAGTTTTTATACAGGATGTGGAAAGTATACCCTGCGACGTGCCTGTACGGAGACTCACTGGTATCATATTTTCCACGTGCAGCGGAAAGACAGCACCTGGAATCAGGGATAGGCTATATCACCCCCAAAATATCGTAGGAAAGATGATCGCAAGTGAATACAGTGGGCTTATTCCCGAAAACGCGGCGGATTTGTATTTCCAAAAGCGATAGCTGACGGATTTATTGCGGATAAAAATAAACTAAATTCTTGTGACGGGAAGAAGCTGTCAAGCTTTTGGGAAAATAAATGGAAAATTGGAAGTTTAATTGGAAAAAACTGGAAAGCACAATTCGCATTTGAGAATAAGCTAAAGCGAAGACGGTCGAAATCGAAGTATCGCTTTCAATACGATCCGCCGCGCATTTGGAAATAATCCCCCAGCTGGAATCGAGTATCGTCCTATATCGAAAGCCTGCTCGAAACCAAAAAGAGAGAAGAAAGCCGGAACACACCGTCATAGGTCAGGTGGAAAAAACTGCGCCCGAAGTTAAAGAAAACCAAGATATAGGGGGCTTATTCAGTAGGTATGCGCGAGTCTGACGCACAAAAAAAAATGTAAATCTCTTGATGCCGATCTTGTTGGCAATGTCCAACGCGTCGTAGTCCCGAGCCAATCGCACGTAGGCCTTCTTTTGTCCATCGGGCCTGATGAGGATATTCACCTTGACGCATTTTTCGGGTCAGGAAACGAAAAAACCAAAAAAATGCTCACTGAGAGTTTGCAGACAAATGATAAGAATTCTGTTCTGGCTTACTTTATCAAGGTTAAAAATCAGTTCTCCCAAAATACTCAAGGTAAGCCAACCTCTTGCGGTGGCCATGGTGTAGTAGCTAGAACTAGAAGTATGTAATTGAACGAACAAGAAATGACTCCTATGTGTATTAAAAAGGAAACCTCTTGATTATTCACAAACCAGACAGAAACTACAGGTGTTTTCTCCAAACCTTAGTTTTACGTTTTTTCTTTCCACAAAATGCTATAGAGAAGACCACGAACTCAACCAGATGTATCAAGATGTAGATGTAGACATATTTCCAAAGAAACAAGTCTGTAAAAAGCAAGATACCAAATAGAAACGACAAGGCAGTGGAATTTCATTAAAATCATTTTATTGTTCAAATCATCGCTTAAATTACTTTCAGGCAACTACTGGAACACTGGAAATAGAAGAAAATTCAATTATAAAACTTGTCATTTGTGTTGACGTCTTTTTAAAGTCAATCGTGTATATTCAGAGTTAAAAAATATTTTCATAGTCGAGACTCAATGAGATTCCTACTAACAAAATCATCACGACAACCGTAAATAAAGTAACAACTGGGTGATCTTCTTACCTCGTTTTCAACGAGTTCCACAGCTGTTGTCGAATAGTTTAAATTGTCTGGACCTTGAACGAGAAGAATTTTCTTTAAGTAAACAGAAGTAACAAACAGCAATAACAACTTCATAGGCTAGCCTGTCAGTGATTCAAATTTATTTTCATTGCAAATAGCTCAATGAGATTCCTACTTTAAAAATCATCATAGACAGCTAAACATTCTGAAAAGTTGACAAACAAAACTTACCTCTAAGCGCAGGAACTGTCCAATCTTGGCGGCATCTGTTAACCCAGCTGAAAAGAAACTGAAAAAAATAACCCAAACCCTTCCCCCCAAAAACAGAGTTGTACTAGTGTTGTTTTTTTATTTCTGTTTTTAAAACGAAAACACTTCCGGGCCACTAAAGCCCAAATACGTTTTCGATATCTCTATCATATAAAAAAAATTAAAGCAGTCCTCGAGATAAAAACTGTTTATATGATGCCGATCTTGTTGGCAATGTCCAACGCGTCGTAGTCCCGAGCCAATCGCACGTAGGCCTTCTTTTGTCCATCGGGCCTGATGAGGATATTCACCTTGGCGACCTTGATGTCGTACAACTTACGGACAGCAGCACGAACGTGGTTCTTGTTCGCCCTCAGGTGGGTCAAGAACACGAGTGTGTTGTTGTCTTCGATCTTCTTCATCGCAGCTTCAGTGGTCAGTGGATACTTGATGATGTTGTAGGCATCCATGCTGAAATGGAAACAAGTCATGAGTTTCTGCGAAGAATAGACTGTCGGCTGGTTTGCTTACCGATTCCTGGTGGGGACCGACTTCCTTGGGTATTTAGGATTGCGGGGCAATTTCAAGGTCTTTGGCCTACGGAAAAGCACACTGGTGCGGATCTTCCTGGTACGGGTACCGAAAGCTCCCTTGATGACCTGCAAACACAAAAACAACACACCATTAGCACGAACATGAAGACAAGCGTCATCAAGTTGAATGAGAATGCACAGTCAGTGTGGAAAGTTTTTTCATAGAATTCGCTCAATGAGATTCCTACATACAATATCATCACTTAACGCACAATACGTTCTCATAGTTTGTTTAAAACTCACCTTAGTTTGGACCTTCTTGGCCTTCAACAAAGCGACAGCCTTAGCCTTGGCTGTTCCCTTCTGGACCTTCAGACCCAATTTTGGTTTCTTGGACTTGAGGGCCTTAGCCTTAGCCTTGGCAGCCAATTTTGCAACAATGGATTGTGGTTTACCAGTAACCTTCTTGGTAACCTTAGCCTTTGGCTTGGCGGCGCTCTTGGCTCCGACCTTCTTAGTAGCTGCAGCCTTCTTGGCAGCTGTTGCTGGTTTCTTAGCAGCAGTTGTTGGCTTCTTTGCGGGTGCCTTCTTGGCAGCTCCAGCAGCGGCTGCTGGTTTCTTCTCAGCGGCCTTCTTCGGAGCATCCTTAGCGGCTGGCTTGGCTGCTGCGGGCTTAGCAGCAGCTGGCTTGGCGGCGCCAGAACCAGAAGCACCAGTGGCAGGGGCGGCGGCGGCGGCTGCTGGCTTCTTTTCGGGTTTTTTGTCACCCGGTTTAGCTGGAAATAAACAATTTCTAATTAGTAAATGGAATAGTGACTGCTTGGTGTTTCGTGTTTCAGTGTCAGTTTGTCAACAATGAAGAGGTTATGTATAGATTTCACAAAATTAACTTATTTCCGCAATATTGCACATGTCCATGACAACATTGTTCACATAAAATAAATCAACAAATTTGAAAAATACATCGAAATTACTTGAAAGGAATACAACTGCACTGCGTGGATTTTATGATTTGACAATTAAATATGTACACCCGCCATACGATAAACCACATGGCAATTTACATTTACACTTTTCAACTTGAATTTAACTCAATTTTCGGATAATTTTGTGAAAAATAATTTAACCACATTGAACTCATTGCATTTCCACTGTATTTCACACATATTTCGGCATTTTATTTTGGTAAAATTGAATATTTTTCCTTACCGGACTTCTCGGTTGGCTTTTTGGGTGCCATTTTTATGAGAAAAAGAAATGGAAAGGAAAATTGTTGGCCTTTGTCAAAAGGCGGAAGCGTAGATTTTCGAAAAATTACATTCGAAAAATGGCGGATGGCTGATTCGAACAAAGTGTTTGGAAAATGATGCGATTGTTCGAGTCTCTTGGCTGTGTTCATAAGTTGTAAATAAAAGTGGTTTCATCTCATCATAGGTACCTACAAAGTTGAATAGGTTGGTAGGTAAGTATTTGGCAACAATAGGCATGTTTTATTATTAATCTATCTCAGTGAAGTAAATAAAGTAGAAAACACGCAATTATAACAACTAAATAGAGTCTCGAAAGTGTCAAGCAGTTTGTAGTTGTGGTAGTTGCGTGTTAAAAGTTATACTTTACTTCACTTCACTGGGATAGATCGCCAATAAAACAGGCCCAATTATTCTCCATCTTAATTAAAAAAAAAAAAAGGGTCCTAATCGAGTAATTTTTCAAACGACCAAAAGACTATCGCAGGTCGTTTATTGGGGTGCCTTCAGTTCTACAGATTTTTTTCGTTATTAACACACTAACGCCCGATTTCTTCACATTAGTACTAGTACCCGATCTAGCTAGACCTGGTACTAGCTCTGATACTCGGTACCAACATGAAGTTAGTACTTGTATATTTCTTCACATAGCTAGTACCGGAGCTAAATTTATCAACCGTACTAACGACTAATACGTCTAAAACTGGTCTAGTACCCATTTTTGACTATGAAATGTCATAATGGTGACATTTTCATGCTCATTGGGCGTCAAACATTTTGAAGGATGAATGATTTTTATTCATAAGAGCAAGTACATATTTCTTTTTAATAATTTTATTGCTTTCCTGTTGTAAAATATGTCTGTATATGGGTATCTAGCATGGGATAGCATATGATAGCGTATATGATTGGTTGTTTTTCTTTTTCTATTATTGCACATATGGAACTGCACTCACCAATTCGATGTTTGCAATTTAACATGAATGCGGGAGATTGCACCGATTGTAAGTGGAGACTATGCAAAGCGAAAACATGCAACAGCGGTCATCTCGTGTTCTGCCAATGTTGCTGGCATTTGAATAAATCCGTCCAAATGGCGTGTCAAGGCCATACATCAAACTTTTAGTAGTATGCGACTTACACTAGCGGCTGATACGCGAATGACTTCGGCAACCGCTATTTACATCGATCTACTTGACATGAATCGTAGAGTGATCTGATCAGCAATTGCTGCTCAGGCAACATTTAACGATTACTGGTAAAATCGTGAATAAAAATGATTACCGACTAAAACTGAAAGTACCTATACAAAAAAATGTTGACCGTGAGTGAAGAATGTAAAAAAAGTTGTTTTGGACAACCGAAATCACCGAAAAAAATCCACATCGTCCCAAGTAGGTATTTATCTGCTGTATTCCATTGTAGCGTAATATGGTAGATGTGCCGCTCAGATCGACGAATTGCCACCCCTTCTTCACCATTCTCGTTCTCAATGTCGCCATCGAAATTGTTGAACCAATTATCCCTATCAGAAATGAAATCCATTTTCTAATCTTCATTACAATTCAACCTACGATGTATTTACCTTTTTCACAAAAATAGGCAAGAGCTAAAGCAATGAAATCGATCTAATTCAGGTACTAACGACGTTAGACTGCCGATTTTGAGGGTCCTGCTAATACGGAGTACTAACTAATACTCGGTACCAAATTCAGCTTAGTACTTCGTGAAGAAATGACTTAATACCTATTTGAGTATCAACTTTTGGTAATGCTGCCAAATAGAGCTAACAAAAAGTTTGGCAAATGATAAAAGCTTAAGATTAACAAGTTTATTCTTTCGGAAAATATATAAGCGACGACAGTAGATAAATCAGAAAATAATATCAGCTCATCATTTCGTTCTACAACTAGGTCCCAGTTAAGGACTATTCACATGAGAGCGAACGAACGAATAGATGAATTGCGAACAAACCACTTCTGATGCATTTATGAACAGAAAATTGCGCATTTTACTATTCCAAGAGTAGCTACGATAATTAATTATTCCAACAAAATGTATTAAGAAAACAAGTTTAAAAACAGTTTAGACAACGAAATTTCGAATTCCAAACTTTTTATTGCGAACGAAAACATCCTTGGCACGAAATGTCAAAGTTTGTTCGCGATCCACAACATTAAACCGCGTTCCACAAACTAGCGAATAAAAAATTCGTTCTGACTTAATCTAAAATGAGAAATTTCTGGTAGAAACTGATGACAGAAATTCGCGAACTGCGGCCACAAACCAGTAAGAATAGACCGCCGACTTCCCGTACACCTACCCGATTCCCCCCGGAAAAAATTACTCTGTCTGTGAATACGTGTAAATGTCAAAATTAATGGGGGCAATGATTTTCCATGCTATACCATGGGCCTAGGATTTTTCAAGTATGCGTGCGTTAATGGCGCTCCTTTGATTTTGTACAGCACCAATACATGAAAAATCCTGGGCCCGCCGGCAGCTTGTTGGCGAAGTCGGTTATGTGGGAGGAGTCGACGGTCTATTCTTACTGGTTTGTGACTGCGGCGATCAAGAAAAGTGTGAACGGACTGTTTAAACTTGCTAATATTCGTTCGTTCGTAGGTAGTTGTTCGCTCTCATGTGAATAGTTCTTTATATCAATACTTAAGATATGTACCTACAACCGAAAAAAAAATTGTTTTGTGTTTTTGGTTCACTTAATCTTAATGGTTGAACTCAATCTTGGTCCTAAAATGTTGCGTATAAAGTTAGTTCATCAAATGATATTTAAATTTTCTAGAGGAAGTTATTTTCGGTAAGAAAAATATTTCTTTTCAACTTCTCTGTCAATTCCACATCATGTTTCACTGAATTCCTATGAAATGCTGTGGTTAAATGTTTCAATATTGTTCTGTTTCGTGTTTTTACGGATGCATTTTACTGATAGCTATAACTGAATGGCTAATATAATTTATTTTTTGTTCATGAAATCGTACCTAATTATTTTGTTACAAATTGTAGCAACGCTCTAACTAAATACACCAATATGGAACACAGCTTCCTTTCGAACTAAACATTAGGAGGTGTTCCGAAGGTGTCAGGGGTTCGTTTACAAGCTAGACACAATTTTCAGCACAGTATATCTACCTATTTCAAAAAGCCACGGATATAACGTGATTAGGGCGCTGCATGGTTGGTTGTCTTTGATTCGTCAAAATTTTGTCAATTAAATGACATGTGGAAACCCAGTTTACAGGGCCCTACACGTACACGCGATAAATGCTAGAAGAGAGAAGAGAATCTAATTTTCGAAAATGATGAACATTAGACATCTTTTACCAAGATTATCATTTCAAAAACTTCAACATTGACAAGTAACATTGATTCACCCTACACTCGATCAATTAACATTGAAGAAAACCAAATAAATTTTTTTTATCAATGTATCAATGCTACTTGACAGGAACATTGAAGAGCATACAAACGACATTGACAAGTAATATTGAACGTGTGCAGGGCACTTATGCGTGTAGACAACCAAACTATATGGTGCTTAGTAGGTAGTGTTGTTTGAGAATGTTCTGCCCTTTAGTGTCGTTTACCGAAAAAAATACAAATATGCGAACAGTAATAGTCAAAAATCGTCTTATTTATTAAATGTTTGCTGCATTATTTAATTAAATTGTTAGTTAGCTACTTTCATTCAGTCTTAGAAAATAAAGAACCTTCTTCGATTTTCAGCATGCGCATTTATCATTCTTTGATAAACTGTTGTTATCATTACACTCGAAACGATTAGCCAGACCTTGAAAAAATCCTTTAAAAAAACACTTCTTTTAAACAAGTTTTACGTCAAATAAATTTGACTTGAGCTCACCAACTTTTGTGGCCTCATTTGCTTTGAGGAAAAAATTCGTCTCAATTATTATCTGTTTCATCATGGACTCGAATGAAAGTGAAGCAATTCGTTGGAATAGTTCTACAATATTGAAGCCTGTCCTCGCTGATACTGACCAATATTCAGCTCGCATTGCCCTTGCTATGTCATAGCTGAGCTTTTCCATTTCTGTGAATTCTTCTCTTGTCTAGAAATGTATGAAGTTCAATAAGATTATGACTATGAGTTAAGGACTCAAATACTTACAAGGAGATCCGACTTGGTCCCAACTAGGAAAATAAATGGTTTTTGAATACTATTTACTGCCAAGGCACTTTCTAACCAAGTTGTTGCTGCTTGTAGGCTATCCTCCTTTGTCATGTCATACACTATAACTATTACTTAATGGAAGATACGGAGGCAATTAGAATAATAAACTTAAATGAAAAATTCTTGTCTTACTATTTGCATTGCGGTAGTATGCTTGTGCGATACATTTAAAACGCTCTTGACCGGCTGTGTCCCATCTGAAAGTGCAAATAAAAATAGTGTAAACTTTTTTATAATGTTTAAAAATTTATAATAAAATATGTAAATTGACAAGTGAAAGACGATTGGTCAATTGAGCGTGAAGTTTTATTCCCTGACAAGTGAAAAACAATCATGTGCTTTCAGAATTCAGAAGAAATATTCACAAAAGAAGTACTGCCAAAATTCAACTGTTTAAACAATCACTCATAAGGACTATTCACATGAGAGCGACCAACTACCTACGAACGAAGAATATTCGCAAGATCTGACAGTCACACATGAACATTTTCTTGGTCGCCGCAGCTCGCGAATTTCAGCCATCAGTTTCTACTGAAAATTTCTTCTAATTTGGGGTTTGTTTTATTCGCTCGTTTGTAGAATGCGTTTTAATGTTGTGGATCGCGAATTAACTTTGACAAATCCTACGCGATGCGCCAAGGGTGTTTTCGTTCGCGGCAAAAAGTTTGGAATTCGAAATTTCGTTATTTAAATAAACTTGTTTTCTTAATGCATCTCATGTGAATGGTCCTTTAGAGGACCCAACAGACCGCGATTCTGGGAATCTTATGGGCGATACAATGTTTACATGTGAAGCAAAAATACAAAGATGACTTTATGCATTTCTATTTTCAAATTAAATGTAGGTAATGCCATAAATGCCAAACTATTTAATATTAATGTTTATTAGTAAGCTCAAAGATCAATTTGAATATCGGCTTGCACATAAAGAAACGTCAATGATATCGTTTCTTTTATCTTCTGCAAAGTTCAATCGACTGTCAATAATAGTTCACAATAGCGACAAGAGCATCATAAATTACTTCCGCGAAACTTATTGGGCCTTACCAATAATCATTTTTAATCTCCAGAGCTTAAATATTTTGACGGTCACAGTGGATAATTTTATATGGGAGTTTTCACTATTGTGACTTCGTAAAAGTTAGCCTCGACACTAAAAAATGATTATTATTAGTATCTACCGCGGATTCAATTGAATTTACAACTATTTCCATATCACGAAAACGATAGAGAATAAATGTACCTAACTTACTTACATTTGTAAACTATAGGAATGTCCAAGAATTCGAAAATTTTCCACTTCGAAATCGACTCCAATTGTGGCTTTATATGTATCTTGAAATTTATCGAAGCAAAATCTGTAAACAAAGTCACTAGTAAATATTAACTGACATCACTTATTGTTTTTTCAAATTTTGTATTGTTTTTTTCACTTCAAAACTGAACAGAATCCGATCTTTCTCACCTATTCACGATGGTCGTCTTGCCAACCGAAACGTCACCGATAACAATCGCTTTACATGGGTGCAATTTCACTGATCCGTGGATGGGTAATACGCTTTTTATTTCGTCAGAGAAATCCATTTGCTCGTATGGCGTGCAATATTCATCGTAGGGTGGTGGAAAGGTATTAATAATTCTACGATCTTGATTGACCATTGGTACTGCCACATTCCGAAAAGTCATTGTAAAACTTCAAAAGCAAACCATTAACAATAAGAAAAAACTCTATAGAATTCTACCGTCCAACACAAAATCTATTCCAATACTGATTTTAGTTAGTAGAATATTTTTCACTTTCAAGATAGTTTTTCACCACAGA
The DNA here is from genome assembly GCA_949372485.1 of Cheilosia soror. NCBI lineage: Eukaryota > Metazoa > Arthropoda > Insecta > Diptera > Syrphidae > Cheilosia > Cheilosia soror. The sequence continues at coordinate 29,817,203 of OX443561.1, read as the reverse complement.
AAAGTTGCTTATTGAACTTGAGGTGTCAGGTTTCCGAGATCATTTCTCGTAGGTATTAAACCGCAACCGAAGGGTTTATAATATCCGGCTAAAGTAAATCATTAGAATAATACTTGTCACATTAGGCAACTGATAGATCAGTTGGAATGAAAATGAAATGAAAGCTCAGCAAAACAAGTTTTGAAATTTACTGCGACGACTTCTGTATACCCACAACAGGTGTAATGATTTTCCCGCGTGCATACTGTTTGAGACTTCAAGTGATAAGAAAACTTAGAGTTAGAGGTATACTGCCGACAAGTTGCTTCTATTATGAATGAGATATTTATTTCGCTGTTTTTTTTATCGTGAAATTGTATAATTTAACATTGCATTGAAGTTATTTAAATTTATAACAACGTTTGACCTATATACCTACAACGTTTAAAGAACTCAGAGATAAGAAAAGGGCCGACATATTCGTACGCAATTAGAACATATTTAAGAAGTACAATATTTATGTTTGTTATATTTCAGTGAATAAAATCGTGAAGAAAAAACCGTTTTCGAAAATAGGATTTACAAAAATGCCAAAAATATGAATAAAGAATTTGAGTCCTACTTTAAACAACCAAAATGACATCAGACAATATGCACATGAACATATCCGTCAAGTGCCCATACATAACCTAGATTCAACAAATTGTGTGGTGCTAATCACAAATTTAATTTTTACTATCCCACAATAGCGAAATTTTTTATTGTGACTAACCCCAAATTTGGTAAAGGTTATGAATGTTTTTTTTTCAGTTAGTAGCCCAAAATGTTTTTGCTTGTTCAAAGCAACGACATTATTTTGAGCACTAACAATTCTGAACAACCACATTAAACCAAAAATATGCAGATCGGATGACATTGACAACACGCAAAAGGCAGTCTTCACCAAAAAACAAACAAACATTTGCCAAATTTTGAAGCCTTATTTCGCTGGGCCTTATTTCACGTGTAACCGATAATATAGGGGTGGGTCATCTAGTGGCTTCTTTTTAAATCATAGGTTATTTTGACACTGACAGCTGTTTCCCGCTCGAAATCTTGACAGAAAGTCAGTATCACAAACCACATAGAAAACTAGACCGCCAACTTCCGTGCACCTACCCGATTCTCCCCGGAATTAATTCCCCTGTCTGTGTGAAATGTCAAAATCAATGGCGGCAATGATTTTCCATGCTATACCATGGGCACAAACCAGTAAGAATAGACCGCCGACTTCCCGTACACCTACCCGATTCCCCCCGGAAAGAATTTCCCTGTCTGTGAATACGTGTAAATGTCAAAATTAATGGCGGCAATGTTTTTCTATGCAATACCATGCGACCAGGATTTTTCAAGTATGCGTGCGTTAATGGCGCCCCTTTGATTTTGTACAGCACCAATACATGAAAAATCCTGGTCTCGCCGGCAGCTTGTAGGCAAAGTCCGCTATGTGGGAGGAGTCGTCGGTCTAGTTCTATGTTGTTTGTGGTCAGTATTATACATCCGCGAATCGAAATGAGCCGCTTTACTCTTGAACAACGTTGGGCAATATTGAAAACTTATTTCCAAAGTGAGTTCTGTGTAGCACAAGCAATGCGTTTTTTGAAAATAAGTTTTGGCCGAAAGGAAACACCCACCGCGCCTGCTGTACACAAGTTTATGCAAAAAGTTCGTGAGACTGGTATGCGGACAACACTTATGTTCCCCCTCGTCGTACGGTGCCCACAGACGAGAATGTGGCTCCTGTAGTGGAGAGTGTGAGCCTCTATTCACGAATATCAACTCGCTATCGATCTCAGCAGCTCAATATTTCACGCACTAGCATGAGGAGAATTCTGCACAAAGATCTCGGATTATTCGCTTACAAGGTCCAATTGACTCAGCAATTAAAGGCGCACGACCATCTACTTCGTTATCGGCTCGCATCAGTTTGGGGCTTAGAGCAGCTTGAATTGGACAACGATTTTGGCCGAAAAATTATCTTTTCTGACGAGGCGTCTGGGGCTCGGAAAACCCGCACGTTATTGTTGAGAAGCCAATTCATCCACAGAGAGTGACAGTTTGGTGCGGATTGTGGAGTGGTGGCATCATTGGACCATTTTTATTCGAAAATACGGCTGGGAACAACGTTTCGGTCAACAGTGGGCGTTACAGTTACAGAGCCATGTTAACCGACTTTTTTTTTACTGAAATTGCCATGCATTTGGTTCATGCGGGATAGCTCCATGCCACACAGCTCATGCAACAATCGATCTTTTGCGCACCAAATTCCCAAATCGTGTTATCAGCCGTCTTGGCGATGTCAATTGGCCGCCTCGGAGCTGCGATTTGACCCATTTGGACTTTTTTTTGTGGGGAACCGTGAAGGACCGATGTTATGCCAACAATCCGGAAACGATTCAAGCACTTAAGGCCAATATCATCCCAGCAATCCGTGAGCTACAGCCCGAAACCATCAACAAAGTCTTGGAAAGTTGAAGTGACAGAATGCGCTACTGCGAAGCCAGCCACTTGAACTACGTTGTGTTCCATAATTAATGGGAATGTTTGCTCTTACTAATAAATCCATAATGTACTTGGAAAAAATTTAATTTTGTTAAATTTATTGCATTTTTAAAATGAAACTTTTATTTGTCCTACTCTTTACTTTGGCAAACGACTCGTCGCATTTGTCAGTTGGGACGAAGTCAAAACTACCCAATGAGCCCCCACCCCCACTGAAGGTGGTATACAAGGAATTCTGAAACTCTTAACTCTCAATCGTCAATCGTCAATCATCTTGCCGATGGTCCCCTCAATTTTTACCAGGAATCCGCCATTTTGTTTTCCTATTAGTGTACTAAAAAATTTGCTAATCGCAAGAATGAAGTTATTTCGTACAAGAATCAACAAAATGACAGTTACACTTTTGGACTGTCAAGTACATAAATACCGCCAGACAAACTCCAGTTTGTATTGATTCTAAAATCTATATATTTGTGTATATCTACCTACTGAATTAAATATCAACAGACGCTTTCCTCTTCGGATAACCAAAATATCCCACACTCTTCACCTCAGCAACCAGATCCGGAAACGGCATTAACGCCTTAAAGATGGCTGCTTCCAATTCAGCATATTGAAAGTGCGCCGGGAATGGCATATCTTCCAGTGCACACACATATAAAGCGCCTCTTTCAGTTCCGACCGCAATTGATCTGCCACAATTTGAAAACCTACAAGCGATTCCACGTGAACACATTTCAAATCTTTTCAAAGTTCCGTCTTACTTGATCAGTGTTAGGTTAGAATTTTCAAGCTCTGTAGATGAAACTGGCTTTAAAGTACTGCGCCTTATGTCCCACACATCAACAGTTTTCCTATTGACGGCCACGATAACTGTAGAATGGGTCTTGCTCCAGAAGGCACAGTTAACTGGACATAGCTTGTTTGTCAGAGTTACCAGAGGCTTGAAAATACCCTGAATCCAAATGCGAATGCACCTAAAGTTGAAACAGAAAGTAAGATTAGAGCATGTTGCGTGAAATATGTCCATTAGACAAGGCCTACCAATCGTCGCCACATGTGAGGAACAGCTTTGGAGACCACGGTGAGAACTCCATTGAATAGACAGCACCCTCATGCGTCTGCCACAAGCCCAAATGCTGTTGCGGATAGTTCGTAGAGCATTTGTAGATGACACCCTCGTTCGAGATCACATAAAATATATCACGTTTAGTTGGATCAAGGGTAATCCCCAAACACTGAGGGTGTCGGACCGCTTCAAATGTGTTGCCAGGTCGCTGCACAGGTAGTCCCTCGGGTGATCCTTCAACCCGATCTAGAACAGCGTGCACATATCCTAACAGATAGGGACTATTTATCACGCGATACTTCATTATGCTTCCGTCTTGCGAAACCGTGAGGAATGGTTCAATGTCAGCAGTTTCTCCCGGGTCCATCCCAATCCACTTAACATCCGTCACTGGTTCGTATCCTGGTGATGTTTGTCTCTGCGAAATAGCCACCGTGCAATGACGCTCCGTCGTTATATCTCGAACCTCACTACTACCATCGTACAACCCGATGGCTAGTAACTGCGGTCGATACGGAGAAAACTCCACCGATACCACCGAGGTACTGTATTCGAAAACCTTCTCCGGATTCACTGGGTTCTTGATGCTCCAGATGCACACGTAGCCACGTTTGGGGGAAAAACTTGGCGCGCATGTGAACACTCCATAGCCAACGGCTAAAATGTCTCCATTCGAGGGGCACCAGCTCAAACAACTAACCGCATGACGCTCCTTTTCCTCAGATTTGGGCAACAGCTCCCACAGAATCTGAATCCGGTACAAGTACCTCACCTCCATAGACAGCGGATCCGGCATGTACATATTCCGAAAGCGTCGCTGCTGCTCTTTGAATACGTTTCCGGCAAGTATGCGCTGCGTCACCATTTGAGCCAGCTCGAATTGCGGCAATCGGCCGATCTTCTCGCATGGATCCACACCGTCCACTTTGTACGTCGTTACGTCTAGTGTCTTTGAGCCATCCACCTTAATGCTAGACTTTACTTGTTCCATCTGCTGGTACGTGTCGAACATATCAAAGTTGGACACATACGAGGCGACGTTATGTCTCCTAATGGAATCTGTGTTGACATCGCGTGACTTGTAAAGAACGCTTGTGGTTTGCGCTTCGGAATCGGCCTTCCGGCGAAGGCGGCCTTTGCCTTTGGTCACGTACTCATAGGCTTTGTTTTCACCCTCAACACGTGCAGCGTCTTCGGTTCCCAGCGGCACTGTGGTGCTTCGCTGTTCGAACAGCAAAATATCCTCCGTCTGTCGTAGGCATACCTTGATGAACGGTGACACCTTTTGTTCCGCCTCAAGGAGACGTCCGACTGCGTCTGGCTGTGTTGTCGTCGTTGACAATTGATTTGGCTGTTCGTACAAAATCAAAAGGCCTTGCGAGATCTAAACAAAAATAAGAAATTAAAAGCTGTCACCATATTTGGCAGCACTATAACTTACTCCGTGAACGATGTCGTCCATGGAAACTCTTAAAGCACCACCCAAGCTCGTCCTCCTATGAGTCATTTCTTCAATTTCCGTCTTGGCCGGAAGAGTTTTAATAAATTCCTGAACGCGTTCCTGCAGTTTATGAATGTCTTCAATGTTACTCGCCGTTTTAATTTGCTTGGGTGTGACATCGACTTGGTTATCAATTACCTGCGCAGAGTTATCGAATAAACAGAATATTGTCCTAGTTACAAGAACTGGTGATAAGTATACCTACCCGTAGTTCATTTCTTCGGTTTAGGGCTTCAGCAATTGCACGGTAATATCTGACATCAGATGTGCTGGAAGGCGATGAACTGGTAGCAGCAATGCTGGTGGTTTCATCTTGATCTTTAGTAGCCTTAGCGGTTTTAAGTCCAAAATGGCTAACTCCTTTACGGATTGATACCGTTGAAACTGCTGACTTTTTCATTTCTCAAAAGTTGACAATAAAGTCGTAAGAGAGTATTTTGTTTTTCTTTTGCAAATAGTGGTGCGTTTTGGGGGCGTTTTTGGGGTGTGAAGCTCAACAGCATTTTCCTTTTTTGTATTTTGCGTACATTCAGCTTTTTTAGCTCCTAAATACTTCTGCAGACTCTATAATGGAGTAAGAGGACTAGAATTCCGCTGTTAGGCAGAACTTACCATTCAAGACGATGATAAACAAAACTTCCGTCCACCTGGACCAAAACGAAGTATACGGATACCAATACCCAAGCTATAGTCTAACTGCCGAGCTGTTTAGAGCACCTGGAGATGACTTTGTTGAGAGCATGCACCAACTCATTTCCAAAAGTTGGTCAGATGAATGCATGCCTGATGGATGGAATATCAGCATGGTTTGCAAGATCCACAAGAGAGGAGACAACACCTTCAACAGCGCCAACTACAGAGGTATCAGCCTCCTTAATATCGCATACAATATCTGCCATATTTTGTGAACGCCTTAAATAAATAACCTTGGCAATTGGCGCTTATCAGGGCGGTTTTAGGCCAGGAAAGTCTACCGCCTTTCAAATTTTCCCACTTAGGCATATCCTGAAGAAAAATGCAGAAAGTCCTAATCAATACCCACCATCTTTTCGTCGATTTTAAGGCCGCCTTTGACAGCATTTACAGATGAGCTATACCGAGCAATGTCTGGTAGGATGACGATGGGAAAAGTTCGCTGTTGCATCAAGGTCGGCAACGACCTCACCGAAACCTTTGATGTCAAAAGAGGATTTAGACAAGGTGACGCGCTGTCGTGCGACTTCTTTAACATCATACATGAAAGAATTGTCCAAAACTCACAGGCCTTTGTGTCACAATCTTTTAAAAGTCCGTTTAATTTCTTGCATACGCCGAATTGATAGAACACAGCGAGCTGTCAGTGGTACGTTTGCTAGTATAGAAACGGAAGCGGCTAAAATGGGTCTAGCTGTCAACGATGGTAAAACCAAGTATATGCCGTATATAAAAAGTGTCAGCCAACATCGTAAAATCGCACAAAACGTCGCGTCGTTCGACAGCTATATAACTTTGAGGTAGTAAGAGACTTTGTCTACCTCGGCTCTTTTATAAATTCTGATAACAACATCTCAGAAGAAATTAAACTATAAATAACTCTTGTCAACGCTGTTTCTTTGGGCTAAGAAGATAATTGATTAGTATAGAGCCCCATCTCGAACAACTAAGGAAATTCTCTATAAGGCCTTGATCATTCCAGTCCTGCTTTATGGCGCTGAAGCTTGGACTCTATCTAAAGCGGATGAAGATATCTTATATCGCATCGAAAGTTTGACGGGCTTTGGAGAAGGAGATTCAACGACGAACTATATGAGCTGTACAGCGACATCGACCTGGTAAAAAAACTGCGAGTCGTCCGCAGAGTCTTCGAGTCTAACCCGGAGGGACAACGCAGTAGAGGAAGACCTCGCCTTAAGTGGTGCCCGCAAGTAAATGACGACTTTGACCCACTAGGAGTGCCCCACTGAAGGCAGTTAGCTAAGGACCGGGCTAACTGGAGAGGCTGGTTAGTTGAGGCCTCGTTTCACCCCGAAGTATACAGCCGTCTAAGTAAGTAAGTAAAGCTACGATTACACGCCCATTTTCTTGAGTCATTTAAATGGCGCTGTGACGTCAGGAAAAAATGTCGCAGTAGAGCGACATTTAAGCTACGATTCGTCATTGGAATAATGGCAGATCACACGAAATGACTATCATCGTCATTTGTGTCCCAAAATCAAATGACGGACACTGCGAGTTTTCCGTTGGGATGCCATTTAAATGACGCAACAGCCAAACAGTTTAGTCGTTTGTCCAAGGCGTCATTGAAGAGCGATCACACTGCCATTTAAATGGCACTGAATACATGTCATTTGGTCCAACATTTTTCTAGTCATTTAAATGACGCCGAAAATGTTATTCCAAAAATGACGATCACTAAGAACGCCATTTAAATGACTGCTTTGTGACGCGATTTTAACGTCAGAGCGCCATTTAAATGATTCGAAAAAATGGCCGTGTAATTGTAGCTTAACAAAGGCTTGTCGAGGTCTAAAGCTAAGCTCTGGAGACATGGGTTAGATATGTTTTATTGGATTTTCAAAAACACTACAACTATATGTCAGAATTGCGCACATTGTGACATTTTGGCCCAGTTATAAGTGCAGTTAACACCTTATGTAATATAGTTTATCTAGTTAGCTCCAAGTCGAATGTAAATTTCCTCAATCATTAAAGTAGGTATACGTACATCTACCCACATATAAGTATATCGGATAAAAATTACTACAGCTCGCCAGTAATACATAATGCATTTGGGGCAATTGCAAAAAAATACGGCAACAAACAGTAAATGAAGATATAATTTAAAAGTCAGAAAAAAAAACACACCACTTAAGACGGTAGCGCACCGTATCGGATATGCCAGAGTCAGACTAATGTATTTCGGTTGCGCTTCGCTTACTCAACTGATATACGAATAATGTTATCTCACCGGGTGTTATCCATTGTTTACGTGAAGACTCGCTTCTTTCCCGCGAAACTATGGATACAAAGATGGTTCTTCAGTCTCGCAGATACATAATGTAATGTAAGGGGTCATAATGGATGTTCCCTCTTAAGGTGGGGGAATGGCTGGGCTAATTGTAAATCACCGACGCTATATAAATCGCTAATTCGAGGGATAATTCAATTAATTGTTACAACAAAGAGGGGAGTTGTAGGTAGGAACACAGGTATATATATAAGGGGGCATTCTTAGATATAGCAATCGGAAGAAAAAATGCCACAATTAATGTATACGCACGAGTAGTTACAGCGCTTGAGTTTTTGTTACATCCGGTGATAGACGCAGGTTTTGATTTTTTGATACTTGCCTACAATTGGTTTACCGATAAAAAGGGGATTTATATGTTCTTTATTCATAACGTCCTAATCAATCTAGGACAATCCATAACAAACTCATCTCTTTGATTGATAGATCTGCTGTCAATGAATATACAGTCAGCATTAAAAATTAGTGAACACATATGCTCTTTTGAATCTTGAAATAGGTCTAAAACGCAACAATCTGTCAAAAGTTTGACAACGAAATAATTCATTCATTTTCAATGGCCCGCTTATCCATATCCATTAAGTGGGTCGCGGGTGTAGCTTGCTCAAGTGGACCCCCCATAGCTCTCAATCCTCCGCCATCGACTCCAAATCGTCAAAGGCAATCCCCATACCTACGGGTAAAGGAGAAATAATGCACTTGATTTAACCATTTCATTATTGGTTTACCTAGGGGACGCCTGTCCGATGGTACGGATACCATCTTCTGAAATTGCAATAAAGTCCAAAACGATTTTTGGACTTTATTTCATTTTCAAAAGTGAAATAAAGTCCAAATCGAAGTGGAAATAAATTCCACAATGCATAAATAGTAGAATATTTATGGGGGCCATGCTGCCCCCCTGCAACCCCCCTGCTCGTCTTTCTTTTAAATAGCTGAGTGCAATAATGTCCAATGGCTTTATTGCACTTTCAAAAATGAAGTAAAGTCCAAAACTCGTTTTCGCAGTGCAATAAAGTCCAAAAAAAGTCCAAAATTACGTTTTGGACCTTTTTGTATAAGACTTTATTTCATTACACCGTAGAGTGCATTGAACAGGCGATCTGGAGACGATCATCACTTCAGATTTGTTCACGTTTACCCTCATCTCAGCTTCAAAACACACGGCTACAAATCGATCGAGTGCGCGCCGAAGTTCAGTCTGAGAGGACCCAAGGATGACCAAGTCATCAGCGAAGAGCAAACGACTTATCCTCGAAGCTTCTCGCCAAGACTGCCTTGTAACATCCAGTCCATATAAGTAATGAAAAGGAGGGGAGACAAGACGCACTCCTGATGGCGAAGTTCAACGCCCACGGTGAAAGGTATTGATTTAACGCCGTTTACGCGAACACAGCTTTTACAGTTTGTGTAAAGACATTGAATTGCCCTCAACTCAAGAGATAACCGTCAATTCCATACTCCTGTAATACACTCCAGAGCTTACCTCGAGGGACTCGGTCGTATGGTTTCTCCAAATCTATGAAAGCATACTCCCAAGTCTTCTCAAGTACCATTCTGGGAGTGAATAACTGGTCGGTTGTGCTTCTGCCGGGACGAAAACCGCACTGCTCATCTCCTAATCGTGCCTCGATCACGGCTCTGCAACGTGTTTCCAGCATCTTGGCAAAGACTTTTCCGGGGAGACTTAAAAGTTATATACCCCTGTAAATCCGGCAGATTTGCCAGCTTTTAGCAATTTGATCGCAAAATTGACTTCATCTACCGTGGGACTATTTTCCACCCTGCTTAAGGCGATGGATGTGTCATCCTCAGTGCCCCTTGGTTAGATTGAGCAATTCGGAAAAGTGCTCGCTCCATCTGCGCAAGATGTCCTCTTCATTAGAAAGAAGTGTACAATCTGTGGATTTGACTTGTTCAATAATGTTCCACTTCCTTCCTCTAAGACGGCGGATGGTCTGCCAGAACACATTGCTTGCAGATCTGTGATCGCGGTCTAATTTCTCGCTGAACTCCTTCCAAGATTGTTCTTTGGCTGCTTTTACAGCCGAGAAGGTGAGTCTCCCAAGTCAATCCACACATTAAAGGTATTTTTCTTCTCTCTGATGGCTTCTTGAACTTCGGGTGTTTTTAACCACGCAGTTCTTTTCTCACCACCAGCCGCCACACGGAGCCGCTTTACTCCGCAAACATGTGCTGCAGAGGCAATGACTGCTGTTGAAAACAACTGCCGTTCTTCCTCTACATTCAATGGAACATTTGGAATTCGTTCAAACCTTACATATACCTGCCGTGCAAATTCCTCCCGTATCTCATCGTTCTGCTGCGTTCCCCGACTCCATATTCGGTGCATACACCTACACTAGAGCTAGAGTAGATCTTTCAAGGTTAAGCTTTAAGATCGCAACTCTCCCTTCCAATGGTATCCACTCCAATACTCTGCCTGCCAGCCTGGGACTTGTGAGTATCCCCACTCCCGCCTGAGCAGACATTAAAGGTGCTACTCGCGACATGAAGAGTTTCCACCCATCCGCAAGGTCCACAGTTCAGAACCCCTTATGCTCCTATTGGTACATAGCGCATCTACCCTCCGACGACAATAATGGTTTGCGAGAGCATTGATGAGAAGCTCGTAGCCGTTTCGGGTTAAACCCGGCCGACTGCCGAGCGTGACTATCCGACCACCAGACGCTCGAAAACTGCCACCCTTCAGGCCTGGCTCCAAAGGGGGCCCTAATATGACAGGCTTGGCAATATCCGAAGCTTTTTATTTCTTCTTGTCATCTTTGGGTGTGTGCTTCGTTAGCCATGCCTAGGTGAACCTAGATATGTAGCCATGTAGGGGGCGCATTATCTACGTTTTTACAACGAGGTTAAAATGCAATTTTTTTAAAGCAGAATTTTAAATTTATTAGATTACTAAATAATTTCTTAAACTCAGATGTCCGATCCTACAACGCGACGCTATAACCTATAATGACCCTTTGTAAACAATGTCCCACTTGTAATAGCCACTGTAATATTCGAAACGTAACTAGTGAGGCAGTTTCGCGGTTGGCTAATTCAGCGCTTTTTATTTATTAATTTTTCCAAAGCAGCCAAAGAGTCGTTAGTCTCCCTCATAACTGAATCTGAATCTAAATGGCTAGACCAGCAACGCAGACAATCCGAGGGTTAGTTGGAGATACTCATTTTTGTTTCTTTCTGGCTGCTCAAAGGTGGCTCAAAGCGCGTTTGGATCGGTATAGCACGCTTTGCTGACTTCGTGTGGATTGCTTTTTTTTTGTGTTTAATATGCAAAAGAAATTGTATAGATACCTACTGCTACTTGCCCTATGTAGCTGTTGGTGGTTTGTCGGGCGGGCGGCTAGATGATGGTGCCTGTTGTGCTGGTGGACACCTTAATGAGTGACTTCCCTCCATAAAGGAAATTTGTTGTCTATCTTGGAATATCTAAGTATCTGCATTTGAAAATAACATAGAAAACGAAGAAGAGCTACAAAAGAAATTATTCCTCCAGCCAACTGCCGCCATCAAAGCCAACAACTACCAGCAATAGCAAGTTTTCCGACTCAGTTAAGGTTCACACATATGAATGAACCCTATGACGAAGTTAAGTCGGTGGTTGTATCGCAGGCGGCATGCTGCTGAAGTATTATTACTTGATAATTATTCGTGGAGTCAAGTCAAGTACGGCACGAACTCAACAGAAGCACTACTGTCAGTGGCAGCGCAGTGCCAAGTATCGAGACTTTCCTTGATCCGGTCGGCAGTTGGTCATTTCGATTGATTATTTGTTCGGTTCGACCATTGTTTACAAACACGTGCCAAAATCAGTGCGTTATGTCGTAGGAGTTTGTTTACTATCCGGTGTCAGTGCCTCTGAGCCTGACGCTAAGTTTAAGCCGTCTTGCTGGTGATAATTAATTTAAAGAAATAAAAAAATAAAGTGTTCTGTGCGAAAAGATATAACTGGTTGTGGTTGTGTGTACGGTTTTTATTTCTTTGTCGTGAGTGTGACTGTGGAGGAGGCGAGTTCATGATGTTCTTCCGGAAATTGTGTCGCAACAATGGTGCGCCGCAGATGCCCACAGCAGGTAAGATGTTTTGCCCATAAACATGACTTTTAGATTGACGTGTCAACTTTGTGGTTAAGAAGATTAAAAACATCAACGGATTGGGTTACACACTTGTTTGCTGGAGGCAGGTAAATCGCGGATGATTTTTGTATTGATGTTGTCACCAATTTTGATGTTACCTTTTGTTAACTTTTTATGATTGTGCATTTTAGGCATTAAGTTAAATTGGGTCAATTCTCTGTATTTCGTTCTATTTCCGCTAAGTTTGTTACTGTCACTATCTGGCACATCTGTTATTAGGTACGTATCTAGTTCCTCAGTTTCTTGTGCCTTTTTCTTTATTTTTTTTTCTGCTGCTTTGACACTGCCTTGAAGAAGGTTTGCCTTAGCCAGTGTTTTGTTTTTTTATTTAAATGAAGATTCACGTGGTTTTTGCTGAGCAAGCAAAGCTGACACTGACAATTGTGTAACTTGGTGTTCACAGTTCACGTGGCTTGCGAATTCAACAGGAATTTAATTCTTGCTGAATGATAGAAAATTATTTGAATTCGATTTAGATTAAATTACATTTATTTTTATAGACACTAATTATTGTCAAAGAAGTTTGAATTCTGGGCTGAATTTAAGCTATCATTAGAATACCAATCAAAACGTAAACAAATTTGTCGAAAATACTCGATTATGATGACTTTGATTATGACCGCGTTCGACTGACCGGTAGATCACTAGGGGGATGTCAAACTCCATATGAAAGAAATTGACATTTCAACGTTTGTTTTTTTTTACATTTTTAAATCTAACGCAAAACTCTCAGCTGGATTAAAAAAAGGGGGAACAACGAGGAAGTGGAATTTGTTAAGATTTACGTTCAAGAATCGAGTAGTCTGACAGCTCTCTCACTTGATGTCTTTGATTTTTCATTGCCCGCGTTCCATTGACCGCTAGATGACTAGCGGCATGCCAAACTCCATATAAAAAAAACTGACATTTCACAATATGTGCTAGAGCTCTAGCGCAAATGATGAAATGTCAGTTTTTTTTATATGAAGTTTGGCATGAGCGCTAGTCATCTAGCGGTCAATGGAACGCGGCCATTGACGTGAACAGTTTTTTCAGTTGACGACGTGGAGCAAGGAGGTGTGGCCGAAAATATTCAAGAAAAGAATTTATCGACTGACTACTAAGTTGACATTTCTATTCTTAGAGAACGCAATTTCCAAGTTGTTTTGGAGTGAAAACAAACCAAATGTCATTTTTGTTGCACTGGCGCTAGAGCTACTCTAGCGTTCGTCCATCCATCTGGGATATTATGTGCTAGATGTTTAGCGCTCAAAGTTAAGCCTAAAGTAAGTCCGCAGCTTGAGCAAAACTACGTTTTAGCTGCCCTTCAATTTTTTCCTTCAAACATGATCTAAATCAATAGCCAAATATTGACATGGTGTGTGTTTTCCAAATTAGGGGCTGGGATTCGAAGATCCTCTTAGCTGGAGCATTATTGCCCATTCGCTCGATGTGGCCGAGCCAATGTATAGTCGACGTGTATTGGCTTTTTGGACTACATCCACATCTTGGTACATCACATAGAGTTCGCGGTTGCACACAGGACCAAAAATCCGCCGAAGTTTTTTTCTGTCGAAGGAGCCCAGTATCGGATCTCCCTTCTTGCTTATCGCGTTCAACACTCGGCACCATAAAGCAGAACTGGCAGGATTAGGGTTTTGCACAGCAAACATTTCGTCCTTCGAGTTATGAGTTTTGAACCCATTGTTTTTCACAAACCCAAGTAGCCTGCGTTCCGGTTTTGAAGCCAGCAGCCAGTTGCTTGGCTTTTTCATAGAACCTCCGGATGTGAACCGAGCACAAATCGGTATTCTTATCGATGTTCTAGCAGGTTACTGTGTACTAGAGTCACCGTAATCTTTAGGACAGTGGTTCTTCGGGGAACTTGATGCCGAAATGGACATCAGCAAAATAAGGAAATTCTTCCAGAATTCCAAATGGTTCCAAGAGTAGCGGACTTAACCCATTCCCCTTTTGTGTGTTGATAGCACAATGAATCTACATTATTTCGAATGTATAGGATAATTGCCATACCTAACCTAACCTACTACAGTTACAGAGACTGTATTGTAATTAAGTTCAAACAGGTAGATATACTTATAAAATCAATAAAAAAGTTTCAATTTTGAAGTTGCTGCACAAACGTCAACAATAGTTGCCTTCCTTCCCGCACTAAGCCGTCATCAACCCCCACGTGCACCATTATAATACCTACATACGATATACCTTTCGTTCGTCAAAAATCTGAAAGACAAATATTGACTATTCACCATAAAACTCCATACAACTCGTCCACACGCTTATAGTACACGCTGCCATTCACTTTTTGTTCCTTCATCCATGTGTTTGCTTTTATTGTTTTCCGCATGTTTCAGTAATAGCACATATTCCCGTGCAAACTTTCAGCGTAATACGTAATCCTTCCGCGTTTTCCTATTTCCACCGTCATTGTCAAACAATACTCTGCACACTCTCATTCAAGGATGCGAGCGTGCCTTTAAATTTAATATTAGTTTAATGGCTTTGTTCCTCTTTCGCGTGTGTTCTTTCTGGATGTGTGCCTGAAAGTGAATATCCACAGTGGTTATAGGGGTGGGACTAGGAATCAGCTTTGTCGAGGCAGGAAGTAGAATCCTTAGCGAAAAGCAACACCCCCCCAGTCAGAGCGAGTTTATTTTCGCTCTCGAAAACAAATTCGGTTTTTTGTTTTTAGTTTTGTTTTAGTTCGCGGTGCTGTGTGCAAGTGAGTGCAATTGTGCTGCCAGCCCATCAAAGTATATATGGCGCTTTGTTTCACTCGTCATAATATCATTCTGTGAATTAAAATTTCATGCATGCGAATTATTTTATTTTTTGTTCGCGCCCGCTATGTTTTTAGGGCTGCTGGTGGTGCAAGTGCAACTAGCGGCAGCTTCAAAGGACTTTTATTAAAAGTCAGAGATGGATGGATGTATGCTCCGCCGAAGGGAGAAAACAATTTTTGTGTGAAACAGTGCAATGCACCGAAATGAATGCAACTGCCAACAATTAGTGCTGTTGTTAGAATTTTGTTAACCACAATCAAAGTGCTGTCGAGTCAGTTTAGAGAATGTCTGGTAGACATACATATTTGATTTAGTAAAAGGTTTTAGTATACCTACCTTGTTGGTGAAACTTGTAGGAGGTACCTATACGAAAGACTGAATTGTGGAATTCCTTAATTGGGACGTTTATAGCAATGAAGAGCGAGTGTGTTTTGAGTAGTATAGTAATTGTTGCTTTAATTACTGTAGAGAAAAAGAAACTGTTTTATTTTTAAAAGCAGTTATTGTCATAAAGATACAGTTTCTACATATGTATAGCGTATAGTGTTTAATCCTTGAGTGACACACTTATGAAAATATTCTATAAATATGTATATATAATTTTCAGAAGTTGTTAAAGGTATTATCCATCCTTTGGAGAGGTGGGAAAAGGACTTACGTTAATTGACATTGCTGCGGGACGCTATAGTACACGGGTTCATAACATTCATAAAGAAACATGAATGTAGCCTGATCAAAAACTGTCAGACAAATTGATCATGTTGTTATCGACTTATGTCATTGTTACAGTATTCTAGATTTGCGAATATTCGAAAGTGCTAACATATAGACTAAGACCCTTACCTAGTTGTAGCCCAGGTATACGAATGCTCTCAGACAGACTTTTGGAAAACAAGTATCCGTCAAGCACTATACCGCCTTCATCAAGTGCCAATACCGCATACGAAACCCTAGGTTTGATGAAGGATGCCGACAGCAAAGCAACTCGACGCATTTTCTACATCTGTCTGACATAATTTCCGAAATTTTCCAACAAAACTGTTCTTTTTTTTTTCAAATTTGAAAACACATTTTCTGACGTATTGTGGATACGGAAAAATCACTTCTGACTGTTAAACGGCGAAGACGATCCAGTGATGAAAACCAAGACTTCCGTCTACAAGAGCAAACTGAAGTAAGGATAGCGATATTTTAGCTCAAGCCCAACAAAGCTGCTGGACCAGAAAGCCTGCGGGATGAACTATTTAAGGTGTTGGGACGACTTGGCATACACTAATTCTACTTTTTTATACTTATCGGGCTCCCGACCCGTGAAGAGTCTCTGTCTGAGCCTTCCATCCTCTACAATCCCGGGCACACTACTTCCAGTTGTCTAGACCAACCGCTCTGGGCATCCGTGATGGCTTGGTTTTTGAAACGGAGGTTCGGTCTTCCTTGTCTTCTTGAACCTGAGGACTGGGATTCGAAGATCCTCTTAGCTGGAGCATTATTGTCCATTCTCTCGATGTGGCCGAGCCAATGTATAGTCGACGTGTTTTGGCTCTTTGGACTACATCCACATCTTGGTACAGCTATCATAGAGTTCGCGGTTGTATCTTCTCCTCCATTCGCCCTCCCCGCATACAGGACCAAAAATCCGCCGAAGTATATTTCTTTCAAAGGAGCCCAGTATCAGCTCACCCTTCTTGCTTATCGTCCACCACTCGGGGCCATAAAGCAAAACTGGCAGGAAAAGGGTTTTGTAGAGCACACATTTCGTCCTTCGAGTTAGAAGTTTTGAACACAGTTGTTTTGCCAAATCGAAGTAGCAACGGTTTTCTAGGGTAATTCTTCGCCGTATCTCCACTAGGGTGTCATTCGTGGAGTTCATGTTTACTCCGAGGTAGGTGAACTCCTTAACTATCTTGAAGTTGTTGCTATCAGTATTGACGTTTTGTCCTAGGCAGTTCACAGATGCTTGTTTGTTTGTTGATAGCATGTACTTAGTCTTGTGCTCATTTACTTCAAGGCCAACTGATTTCGCCGGTTCTTCAATCGCCGTGACCGCTTCTATCACGGCACGCTGGGAGCGACCGATCATGTCTATATCATCCGCATAGCCCAGCAGCTGGACGGATCTGTTGAAGATATTCCTTCTGCGCACTATCTGCTCCAGTACAAGATTGAAGAAGCGTCTCCTTGCCGAAATCCGGTGCAAGTTTGAAATAGATCGGAGGAGCTGCTTTCAAACTGCACGTTGCAGCGCGTGTTTTCCAACGTCACGTGACACAGCTGAATCAGTTTTGCCGGGATTCCGAATTCGGCCATCGCCATATAGAGCTCCTGACGATGTATGCTATCATACGCGGCTTTGAAGTCGATGAATAGGTGGTGAGTTTCGACTTGAAATTCGTTGGTCTTTTCCAGGATTTGCCTCAGTGTGAAAATTTGGTCTATAGTCGATCTGTCGGGCCGGAAGCCACGCTGGTCCGTGCCGATTAGTGTGTTGCAGAACGGTTTAAGACGTTCACACAGTAAGTTGGATATGATCTTGTTCTTGTATACGACATTAAGCAGGGATATGCCTCGATAGTTCTTGCAAGACATAGGATCGCCTTTTTTGTAGATGGGGCATATGGAGCTGATAGTCCAGTCATCGGGCATGTTTTCTTCCACCCATACTTGGTTGATAATTCGGTGCATGGTCCCTACCAAAACATTACCACCGTATTTAAAGCGCTCCGCTGGTAAACCATCCGAGCCTGCGGCCTTGTTGTTCTTAAGGTTTTTATAGTTAGGCCAACTTATTTTATACTAGGTGGTGGAGCTAGTTCTTCATTGGACGTGGGTTCTCTTCTTGGCCTATCACTCTCTCTGCGGAAATGCTGCTTAAACAAATCTACTATTCCCTGCGCTCGGTGACTAGGCTTCCTTCGCTGTTTCGAAGAGCCTGCGTTCCGGTTTTGTAGCCAGCAGCCAGTTGCTTGGCTTTTTATAAAACCTCCGGAAGTTATTACGATCGCACGACTCTTGGATCTCCTTGAGCTGGGAAGCTGCGTAAGCCCCCTTCTTTCTACGCAGGATCTTCTTTTCCTCCCTTCTACTTATTTTGCGCTGCAGCGCTTTTTTGTGTGCATATTCTGTCACCTTTTTCCTGTACACGCATTCATCATCATACTAAGGGCTCTTTCTCTGGGGTAGATGGTACCCTACAGTGGTTTTGGCTACCTCCTTCTTTGATGATGTCACGATACTAGCACCACTGATTGTTGGCGTTTGTGATCCTCGAGGATGCTGTATACGTGCCTCGCATCGATTAGCACATGGTCGATTTGGTTGGCGATTCGACCTCCAGCCAGACATCTTCTGACCTTAACATATGGCTTATTAGACTTTGGGGGTTTGGTAAGTTCGCTCCTCCATTGCGTGCTCCGTCTTCTTCGTCTGGGCATTCGGGTCAGAAAGGCGAGCTATCGTGAACAAATCTGTGAAGGTATTTTCGATAGCCGCCGGCCGTGCCCCGATAAGAACTGCGTAAGGTGGTAGTTGCAGTCCCCGTTTGTTCTTTTTGTCCAGACCTCGATGGTGGGGATCAGTTTGTGAGTCCATCTGCCTTTTGCCGTATTATCCCACCTAGCTTGCCATAGTGCCATCGATGTTTCCCTCTCTTCTACTTTGACCCTTCTATTAGGGACCTCTTGCCGGTTGGCTGTTTGCCTAAGGTAGATCCTTTGCATCTCGCTGGCAAGAATGTCGATGGGGATCATTACCGATATAACGCAGGCTGCTTCCTCCGAGATTGTTCGATGAAAAAAAATGAAACCGGCGGGCGGAGCCGCGGGCATGGCTAGTAAGTTATAAGTCCCTCTACGATTTTCAAATTATTTCTCTTTTGAAACACATAAATTTATAGAAATCAGAAATCGTTTCAATTTTCTAACATAAGACCAAAAGTGATTTGAATTGAACTTGTGCGATTTTCAACTGAGCACTTAGTATAATTAAATCGACGTCAGCGGTCTTATACTCCTGAGATTGTTAGGTTTTTTGTTTCTTCTTTTTTAATTTGCTGCAAACATTTCCCAATTTAATTGAGACAATGGAAATGAATATCCTTTCTCTCGCAATTAAAACGACAACTTTCCATCCCCAGCAGCAATTGCTGGTGCGACTGAAGTGTATTCATTCAATTCGTCATCGCCAGAATGGATTGTCATCCGACTGTCAGGACGAAAATGCATTCTTTTATTGAATATTCCCTAATGAACAGATGAAGCACTCATTCTGATAATTAATATCATTTCATCGATATGGCACATCGTTTGCAAAATTTATATCGCTCTAGAGAATGCGTGGCGTGGTCGTTATTTTTATAAGGAAAGCTGTCAATCATGGTGACCTGGCTTTCATCGTTTCAATTCAGTCCAGAGAACGCAATGAATGTATTTAAGTGCTCTTAAATGCATCCTGTGAGGAATCTCATAAAAAAATATTAAATCCTCGCCCCAACCACCCTTGATGTTTAAAATACCCCAATGGATGCATTGAATTTCTGCACTTGACTTTGTTGGTTCAAGTGCAACAATGTATATACATTATGAACTTCCACAAGGATATTCCTGCGCATAAAATAATCACATGGAAAATAATTTTGTAAGGGGATATGGTTTCATTTTCCACGAAGAGGAAGGAAGGACATGTGTTTGTAATCACAGCTAGCTGGTATGAAAATCGTGGCAGAGGTTTGTAGCTGTGGCTTCGTTGTCAACAACTTTTTTTGAAAGCGAATACTCCTGTATCGGAGGGAGCTGACTTCGTTAATTACTTTTTTTTTCTTCAACTTAAATGCGGTTGGTGGTAGTTTAATGTTACACACGAATTTAATATTACACGCGAATAATGCACGTGCTGCTTGATGTAACGCGATATTTATTCAGGTGGAAACCATAGAATCCACTACAGGCGAAGTGTTAAAATCACTGAAAGAATTCGGGTTAAGAAAGTGCAAATTTTATGTCCAGCTTTTTATCGAATGGAGTAAGTTCTGTTAAGGCACTTTTTTTAAACTCTGATCTGTGAAGTGAAGATACCGCCACATAAAAGTGTTTTCACGAGCGACCACATTACATCCCTGATGGCCGTTGCCAAAGTACATAAATAGTCAATGCAGTCTTTAGAAACGACTTTACCGTCACCGACCCTAGTTTTATGTTTATACCCGGTACCACACTGTGGCGAGGGTATATTCACTTTGACATTCCATTTGCAACGCACATAAGGAGGCGTTGTAGGTATGACAAACTATATATATTATTGATCAGCATCACTTTCTTAGTCGATGTAGCGATGTCCGTCTGTCCGCACGCTTACGGTCGTAATTTAAGATCTATCGACTTGAAATTTGGTACGAAAGCTTTTATCCCTCAAACTGAGGCTAAGTTCGAAGATGAGCATGATCGGATGAAAACTACTACTACCGCCCATACAAAATATATAGCTATTTGATGTTAAAAATTAAATTTAAATAGCTACAGTAAAGATAACAAGTTTAAACTTTGCACATATTGTTTTAATAATATTTAAAATTTTTTGATATATATAATTTTTTAATACTAAAATATTTTTTTTATTTTTACAATAATATAGTACCGGGTATTTGAGCTTCGGCATAGTCGAAGATAATTGTCTTTCTGGTTTGAATTAGTAATGACATTTAGCGCCCAGATGAAGAACTATTCGTAGGATTTGGCTAATTCTACGGGCTATATGAAGGCGAATAAGTAGCAAAGCCGCAATAAGACCGCAGTTATAAGATAACCCCAGTCCCAGTCGTGCCTTATGGCGGAGAAGAACATATGAATGCAAAGGCAGATGAAAACACTCGCAGAACTGTTTTGAGTGAAAAATTCTGCATGTGGTCTTTCGTCGAGATTTAATATCAAATTCTATGGAAGAGAAAGACTGTACCTAATGGTTGCACAGCGATGTCGGCCTACACCATGGCCACCGTTTTATAGAGGACCAAGATGGCAAAAGCATATTCATACCTAAACATTAATGTTTGCTAACGTCCTTAAAGCCTTCGATTATACTTCATAGGGGCAACGCGGAAGAGGATTCCACTGTTCCTACTCTGATATTATTTGTATTGTTTTGTCATTGTGGTAGCGCGCCTTGTTTAAAGTGGAGCTAAACAAGGATGACATGTGGCACTGACGGCTTCTAGCCATGGATAAAGTTGGCAGGATAGCAATGTCGACGTTAAAAGCATAAGAGCTTATTGAATTGAATTTTGATGAAACGGTAGGCAGGCTCAGGCAGCAGACATTGTCGTCGGTAAGTTAGTTAGTTTTAAAGTGGCTCTCGGTGAGTAAAACACATAGGCCGTTAGTCGGCCCATTGGGCATACCACTGGGATTTGGGGAGCTATTCCTTTTCTGGCTACTCATGTAAACCATTTGCTGCCGGTTATAAAGCTAAGAATGTTAGAGACGCTGTTATTACCTAGCCTAAGATAATTGAGATCATTAAGAAAATTGTTTCCTAAGTGGGTCTTTCTTAAATTGGCCAGGGCAGGGCGACTGCAAAAAAAGTGAGTGACAAACTCGTCCTCCGCAGCAGCTTCTGCTGAAGTCATTGTATGGCAGATTGAGCCTTTGCGCGTGTCTACCTAATATGCAGCGCCTGGTAATGACATTAAAGACTTTCGAGATGCTGGATCTTTTAAGTCGGAGAGGCTCCTTGGATCTTTTTTTTTCAGAGGTGGCCAAGTGAGGCTAGCAGAATCATAGGATCCTAGATGTTTCCATCTGAACCTTGCTCTGCTTGCTGCATCCGCGTGAATTATTTGTTTGGCATAGGAAAGTGGTGCAAACACGTTGTGCAGACTTATACAGGGTTTTTCAATAAGAGCGCTACAAAAGTTTTTTTTAAATAAAACAAAAACGGTTTTGGATATCAAGAAATTCTTTATTCCTGTGAAAGTACGTTCGATGCCATTATGTATGGAACTCGATTTCTTTTGCATGGCCACCACGGGCACGCTTGCAGAAGTCCAGATGCTGAACCCAATTTTCGACGGTTTTCAAGCATAAATCGGCCGATACTGCTGCAATTTCACGCTCGACATTCGTACGAAGTTCATCAATAGTCGCTGGCTTGTTGGCATAGACCATAGACTTGACGTAGCCCCACAGGAAATAGTCTAACGGCGTCAAATCGCACGACCGAGGCGGCCAAGCGACTAAACCATTTCATGAGATAACACGTTCTCCAAACTTGGTTTCCAATAAATTGATTGTGACATTCGCTGTGTGGCTTGTGGCGCCGTCCTGTTGGAACCACATGTCCTCCAAGTCCATAGCATCCAATTGGGGCCAAAAATATTCGGTTATCATTGAACGGTAGCGATTCCCATTCACAGTAACGTGCCGGTCTTGATCATCACGGAAGAAGTACGGCCCAATGACGCCGCCGGCCCATAAACCACACCAAACCGTAATTTTTTCGGGATGCAATGATGACTCATGGAGTACGTGTGGATTGCTGCCTGACCAATACCGCATATTTTGTTTATTGACGAAGTCATTCAGCCAGCCATTCATGAGCCTCATCATAAATTGGACGTAGCGCTCTTAACGTTGAGACTCGTTGTTGGCTCGTATATCTTTCCATCATGAAATGGCAAACCTTACTGAAGAGAAATGTCAAAAGAGCGGCAAGAAATTCGGCGTCGTTTGCTGTCCTTGTCGCTCTACTTTTGTAGCGTCCCTATTGAAAAACCCGTTACTATCTAGCCTTGCTAGTTTGTCTGCTGCACAGTTCCTTGGGATGTCACAGTGACTAGGAACCCCGCACATGTGAGGTTTTACTGTCCATCTATCTCGATAAGAGATACGTGGCAATCTTCCACTGTCTGAGATCTTATATCGCTAGATATTATGGGTTTGATTGCAGCTTGCCTATCAATTTATATGACGATATCCGTTTGTAATACCGAATTAATCGGCAGCCAAGCTGTAGCTTGACGAATAGCTGTAATTTCGGCTTGGAAGACACTGCAGTATTTTAATTCTTCTGAAAATACCTAGCGCGTTCGGCAATATTTTCTCTCCATAAAATTTTTCTGTCCAGCCTCAGCCCCAAATATTTAACGCTGCCAACGTACTCACTCGAGTGGAGTGTCGTTGAGCTTGGAGCTGTTGACAGAAGGTAGCTTAACTTTCCTGGTGAATAAGACAAACTCCGTTTTCATCTGGTTGACGCTAAGACCACAACTATCGATCCAGGAGATTAATTTACGCAGAGCGAATTGCAGGATGTCGCAAAGTGTTTGAGGATTCTTTCAAAAAGCGAGTTAGGCGACGTTGTCCGCGTAGGCTACAACTTTGCACCCGGAGTTCTCTATTGAAATCCGAAGTTCGTTAAGATCTATATATTCCATAACAATGGAGATAGCACTCCACATTGTGGGGTTCCTCGGTGCACGAGTTTTTCGACAGCGCTGCTGTCAAACGTAGCCTCCATCATCCTCTTTGCAAGAATTTAGGTGATTAGGCGGTAGATTAATTCGCCCCTCTAAATCAAGAAAGACAGCCATTGTGTATTCCTTGAGTGAAATGAACCTCTCGATTGTTCCAACAATCGAATGAAGAGTAGTTTCGTGGTACTTGCCCTTTTGGTAGGCATGTTGAGAGCTTGAAATCAATAATCGGTCAACAGTGTCCTTAATGTAGAGGTCGATGGTACACTCGAGAGTTTTAAGAAGAAAGGAGGACAGACTAATTGGTCTGAAGTCGTGTCGGTAGTTTGCTCGGTTCTAATGAACAAACCGAGATATGCCTTTGAGCTGCTACAACAACAGAGAAATAAGACCCCTAAATAAATTGCATCCAAGATTCTTTCAATGGCATAATCTGTAAACACATAAAGCCATTTGGCAACAATCTGACAGGTCCTTATAAGTGCGACTTTAGGTCGGCTTAAAGGCATGCTCTAGCCAACGCGAACATGCAACTCCAAGCTATGGATGGTGAGTTGATCGACTTTAATTCTGGGTGTGCTGCGACTGAAATCATAAAGGTGAGGCTTTTCGCAGCATGCGGGAGTCTGATTCGTTTGAGCTATACGATGTGAGGTAAATATGAAGCGCAAATAAAAGGCGCGCATGCGACGCAAATAATGTTCGCAGCAACTCAGCGCTCCTCGAGGGCATTCAGTGAATTATATGTTTTAGTGGTAGGTACGATTGGAGGATCTGGACATAAAATAAAAATGGAGATCGCTCCTGGGGTGGCGTACTTAATGGTAGAGGCAAATAAAAGTAACGTGATGGAGAAATATGGTCTGGGTCTCTGTAGTCCTCTTAAGGGTATGACAATTCTTAGAAATATCTTTTAATAAAGCCAAGTGATGAATTGGCTTTACGAACAATCTATTTAAAATGCGAACGGAAAATAAGCTACCTGCCGCGCAATATGCCAAGTAGCAAAAAGACTAAGGCCCACTGTCCACGTTCATTAGGGTCTTTATCTACAAGAGACACTACTGAAATGTTGTTGATGTTTAGTTTGTCTTTCTTTTTGTTGTTAGCATTCGTGCATGAGGTTGCCAGGACTCGGGCTATAAGGAGTCCATCTGGAAGTAGCCTTAACGGCTGCGAAGCTCCACCGGAACCTATATTCTGGTACCACGGGAGACAGGAGCCCCTGTGTTAGGTCGGTTTTCTGGTGACTTGTCATCAGTCGGCTTAGCGCAGCCTGTCTAGGAATAGGCCTCCTAGTGGGAGTATCGTGGTGGCTGTGGTTGCCCAAAATTGCGGGAACATAAGTGTTCTTGAACATAAGAGGTGTTAGATAGGCCTCGCTCTCTAGCAAGGGGTATAGCTCATGCCTTATAAATGACTATGAAATTGTCAACGTGTTTCTTTGACCCCTTCTGTGGGAAGGCCCACCTTGCGATTAAGCCGTCAAGGCAGGTGTGCACGTTAAGCCCTCCATTTCATTTTCTGTCCACGTTCATACGCACGCTGTAGTCGTTTACAGCTTTTTATACGCTTGCTTGTAGCTGAAGCTCTGTCCACGGAGCGGCAAAGTCGCATTTGCGACTACAGTAGGCCTAAACAAGAGATATAAATAGGTGGAAAAGGAAAAGTCCAGCTTAAGTCCGACCTAATAGATTGTCATTTGTTAATATTTTGTTTTTAAGACATCATCCGGAAAAACTATTAAGATCTAAGGAAATAGATTAAAACCATTTCCAAAAGAGGACCATGAATGGACTCAGCTCAGAATGGTTGGACTAACTAGAGAGTGTATCAAAATACCAGATGCTAGATGTAATGCGGAGAATGGAGCTATGGTTGTACCTCTTACAAAATTAAGAGAGTATCTCAAGAGGAGGCACTTATAGAGAGACGAAAATTACCCAAACGTCTTTAACCAGAACGTTTTTTTTTTATAACCCCTACCCATCTACATAAGTGCTGTCGAGTAATTTAAATGGAAATTGTTGAAACTCCTATATCCTCCCTCAATCCCTATCTCTCCTGTTAGTGTCACAAATAAAACAACAAAGTTATACCACATCCACCTGCGTTAGCCCTGTTTATATATCCATCTCTGCCCACATATACGGCCAATATATGTACACGCACTTACCATCCACAACAATAAACATCACTATCAAGGGCTGGTCCAAATTAACACCAGCGATTTATGTTTTTCTCGGCACATAAACATATCCACCAAGTGCATCCACTCTGCCAACAACGACGACGACGACGACGACGACGTTGTTGATGATGATGATGACCATGAAGAGTACAAGCAAAAATAAACCATCCACCTCAACCTAAACTACCTATGACCCTAGGGTCCTTCACATGAAGCCGGGCACCACTCGCCCCAACTATCCAACTTGTCCGGAATACATACGAAAACGACTCCTCGCAAAGATAAATTATTTATGACTTTGCAGATCAACAAATTGACCAATAATTTCCATGATAAAAATTGGTTTAAGTATACCACAACCAGATGCGTATATATGCGCGACGAGGGATAGGTGAGGCTGTAACAATCATCAGCCACCACCACCATCGGAGCCACATCGTGACCCTCCATGCGAAATTGTTGGCCAATGGCCAATGTGTCTTTCAGTATAGGTGCTGGCTGTGCCTTTCGTCGTTGATTTTGTTGTTTCCTTCTCAACAATATTTCACAAAAATTTCAACATTCCAATGGGAAATTTCTAAAAAGTACAAAATTACGACCAAAATGAAGCCGCCGCCGTCGAAGTCGCCGCCACAGCCGCCGCCATCAATAACAACAACAACTCCGACGACGGCAATGATGATGATGAGGATGCAGGTTTCACTGCGCATAACAATACGCACTATATGGGCCCATATAGCACACTAACATACATGCGCAATCCTGCTCCAATCATATTATGCGCTATACGAAAGCCCAATAAATTACCAGGAAAAATTGTTAAATTTATTGCACGATTTCTGTGGTATGATAGTTTTTTGATAACCCAAACCCAGACGAGCGAAAAAAAAAAAAAAAAAAAATCACGACCACTCGTACCCATGATAATTCCGCGCGCGCAAAAATAAGTCGAAAAGCGTTTAAGCCTAAAAGTTGTATGGCCCGCGGGCGTTAAGTGCCACTTTAGTGTTGGTTTATTGTTGAATTTATTACGACCGTTATTTAGTTGATGATTTATTGGTGAGTCTCTCTCTCGCGCTATGAGGTGAAAATTATATCTTAACCGTTCGGTTATTGCATGCACTGCACTTGTCCAGTCGAACAGCAAACCGGGTCCAATGAGGATCTATGGTGTATCCATCTCGATAGATCTAAAATTGAAGCCTCAGAGGTTGCTCTCAGATAAGAGTTCCTACCTACATTATACTATCGGCGAATTTGCAGCCTATTGCAATTGTTTATTGCAATTTAATTGAGCCCGGCGAGTTTTGATAGAGGAGCTCTTGTCTGGGATGGAGAAATTTATGGTTACTTACCATGTTACCAGGCAGCATTGCACTCGAATGGCTATATGTAGGTACATTCATGCCAAGTCAAGCGACGTGCATAGTTGGTAATGCTCATGTTAACTTAAGTTAACCAGCACACCGTGAGGTACTTATGCGATGCTGCGAAGCATGGAAACAATACCGAAACCATGCAACCGTTTTAAAGTGTGAAGACTCTTGTTCACAGGTCTCAAGGTGTCAGTTTCCTGTCGGTGTCGGAATGCGAATTGTAAAATGGAACAAATAATTTCGCCGTGAAGACAAAAAGAGGTTGACAATAGAAATAGACGTTTGATGTGGTGTGATTTTTTTTAACTCGTTGCATTGCAGCAATTCGTTGGAAGGATCTAAAGTGATTTTAAAGCACAATTTCATCTAAACGAGGTGGTGATAGTAAAAAATGCTGTTTAAATTAAAATTACATTACAACTAAAGTGTAATATTATTAAGAAACATTTTACTTATAAATGTACCAACTGGAGATAATAATTCGAATTTATGTACTCGTACTGTAACTGCTTCCGAAGCTGATAGACAAGCAAACTCTATATTGGTTAATTCTCTTTTTTTACGAATTTGCGGTCACATAAATTTGTAGTCTGCCATTATCATCCCAGTTCGCCGAACAGCAGTCGCATTTCAATATAAAAAGTCTTGTCAAAAACTCAAAAACTCATCCAGGCCATCATCAATTGCGCTAGAATAAATCTGTTCCAATACGCGTGGCAAAACTGAAGGGTGATTTTTTTGCTGTTTGGTTTTCCAGCCTGATTTTTTTGACAGTTCATGTGTGATTCGTGATCGTGACCAGCGTTGCCACTGTTGGACTATGTTTTCGCAGTAGATTCTCTAAAAAAAAGCAGTAGATTGAATTTTTTTTTAAACAAAACCAAGGTAAATTACAAAACATAATATAAACAATACAAAATTAATAAAGACGAGTATTTAAACAAAACAGAAAAATGCTTTAATATTAATGAACATGGAATATTGTTCATCTTCATTGGCTATTAAGTTTTTCTTTGTCATCATCGTAAAAAGGAAACAAGTTTAAAATAGGCAATATCGAGGGTATACTGCCTTTCACTAGGTGCTAACTTTGTATATCTACGTACCTCAGAGGTTTCAGGCTTTCATCATTAAAATTAAAACGATTTTTTATCTATTGACAATCCTCGATAGAAAATTACAGCACGAAAAACCCCATCAAGCTAGAAAATATTTGTTCAGAATCGACGTCTAAATTTGACCAGTTGTTGTTCAAAGACATATCTTGCTGAAACAGTTTCCTTCGACAAAACTCAGTTTCCCAAATTAGCCTGTATTTCTGTTTGTATTTTATCTACTATTTTGGATTTGGCTTCCTCATTTAAGATTTTACAAATATGCAGTAGATTTAATTTGGTGGCAGTAGATTTAAATTTTGAAAAAATGCAGTAGATCTACTGAAATTGCAGCAAAGTGGCAACGCTGATCGTGACACGTGTCAAAGTAAAAAAATGCTCAGTTAGCATTGCCATGCCATTTCACCATGGATAGACTTACGCCCGAAAAACGTTTGCAAATTATTGAATTTTATTACCAAAAATTGTGCTCAGTACAAAATGTGTTCGTCCATTTTATGGTCGTCGTAATCGTCCTACTGAGCGGGCTGTTCAAGATCAAAATTGCCGTAGTATATGGTCTGCTGAGCAACCAGAAGCATTTCAAGAACTACCAACGCATCCACAAAATTGTACCGTTTGGTGTGATTTATGGCATCATTGGGCCGTATTACTTTAAACATTATGATGACAACAACGTTACGGTCACTGGTGCTCGCTATCGTTCGATGATTTCGGAATTTTTTTTTTGTCCAAAATGGAGGGGTTGGGGTTGGTCGACATTTGGTTTCAAAACGACAGTGTGACATGCAACACAGCACGCAAATCCATGGGCATATTGGGAGGTGAATTTGGTGAGCAATTCATCTCACGTTTTGGACCTGGGAATTGGTCGCATTCGCATAGATCGTGCGATTTGACGCCGCTGGACTATTTTTTGTGGGGATCTATGAAGTCTCGTCTATACGGATAAGCCAGCAACTATTGGACAACATCACTCGTGTTATTTTTGAAATACCAGTCGATATGTTGGAAAAGTACCTATGCCAAAATCTGGCATTCTGGATGGAGCGTTTGATGCGTAGTCGCGCGAAATAATATTCAAAAACTAGCTGACCCGGCAAAAGTTGTTCTGCCTAAAATAGTTTATTTTTAATATTTCAAGATTTATTTTGATCTTTTTGTTCAATTATTTTTTAATAGGATTGAAGCCGGATAACTTCAGTGGTTTAGCGGCCATTAACGGACTTACATACGCACCAACGTTTTTATATACCTAATATAGCTGTGCCCGCACGGCTTTGCCCGTGCACACAATTTGTATTTCTTAGATCTTAGATAATAATGTTCTTTCGTAAGATTGTCTCTAAATATGAGCTCAATCAGTTCGGCGGTTTTTGAGATATGCGATTTTTTTTTGTATAGGCGGTGCCACGCCCCTTTGTCTAATTTTGACCAATCTTTACAGCTACACTCCTGGGCCAATACCTACCTAAGATTGTCTGTAAATTTCAGCTCAATCGGTTGGGCGGTTTTCGAGATAAACGATTTTGAATGTTTTTTTGTGCCACGCCCCTTTGTCCAATTTTGATTAATCTTTACAGCTACCTAAGATTGTCTGTAAATTTTAAGTGAATCTATTCAGCGCTTTTTGAGATATAAAATTTGGATTGTTTTTTTTTTGTATGGGCGGTGGCACGCCCCTTAGTCCATTTTTTTTTCAATTCAAAAAACAAAAATGCTTAAAAAATCGCCCTTTATTATGCCAAACAAAGAAATTAAGTTAAAAACTCATTGTTTTAAAACACACGAAAAAATAATGCAAACAGCGATCCCTGGTCCACAGGTTCACACTTAACTTTGGGCTTTAATTATTTTTAGTGGTTAGGCGAAATTGTATATGAACAATGGTGATATTTTCCCTAAAGTTATCTACTGTGACCTAAAAAATATTTAAGGTAACGCTTAAAAATTAGAGCACCTGCACAACTAGGGAGATTCTGTATAACACCTTGATCATCCCAGTCATGCTTTATGGTGCTGAATCTTAGGCTCTAACAATCTAGAAGTATGCACATTTTCTGGCAAACAGACTTGGTTATATAAATAAACCAGCTGGAACCAGCTAGCGATATCTCACGAAATGAATGTCTCCTTTACTTTAACTAATGTTAACGACTGGCAAAGGCTTTTTGAAATGATCATTGCTAAATTGGATGACAAATTATACGATCAGCATCTAAATAGAGCATCTTCCTCAGCTTCAAGGTTAATCTATAGGAACTTAAACCATCACTTGCTATCTCACGAAAGTTATTTCAATATAAATTTTTCATCGAAAGTTATAAGCACCATTTTTAGAGCGAGAGTAGAATTAATAAATTTAAATTTCATCCCTCACAGAACAGATCTTGAGGAAACGTGTAATCTATGCAATATGAGAGTGCCTGAAAATATTCACCACTTCATCGCGGAATGCCCTATTTTACAAGAGATTCGTCGACTATACTTCCAAGAAAGCAATCTGTCCGTTAATGGCCTGTACGATATACTAAACGGAGCTAGGGGGTGGCTTGTTTTGTACAAATACTGCAACCATGCTCTGGCATACCGTAATAGCTTTTAAAAGTCCAAGCTATAAGCCATTTTTGCCGTTTTGCTTAAGTTATTGCTTAAATAATCCAAAATTTTTCCTTCATGTTTCAAATCATTTAAAATTGCTAATTTTTTGTGTTTTAAATCACTTCAAAATTATAAATCTTTATGTTGCAAATCATCAAAATTGTTTAAGACCCCTCGCTGATCCATTCCATTCCTTTATTCTAGTTTTATACTTATATACTGCTGTACAAATTGCATTTATTTTTTGTTTTATTTTATATAAATATATTTTTTTTCTTTTTTTGTAGACTAATTGTTAAAGATTTAACGAATTTATCTTTTATGCTTAACCGAAAATCTTGTGTTGTAAATAAGTATTTCTTTCTTTTTTCAATTTTCCTTTTTCAATTTAACTTCTTTGTAATAATTCTTTAATATCTATGAAATGTCATTTCCGGCAGACGGCTACTTGTGCCATGCTCATGGTCTCAAACACAAACTATTGTACATATATTTCATGAAATAAAGAATCTAATATAATCTAATCTAATCTATAAATAAATAGTAGTTGCCGCAACAGGTCCTTATAGGCACCCTAGGTCTAGCTGCTCATAACCATTCATTTGCGTGGGTTTTTATATTTGGGACGAATCTAAGGATTCTACAATTTTATGCCGAGTCCCAAATTCTGATGGATTAAGAAGCTTTCTCAAGACAGTTACATATACTCTTGGATATTTATCAATTTGTCGCGAAAGTTACGCACTGACTTACTTACAAAATTAAGGTGGCGCTACAGTCCGGGGTGGACCTGGGCCTAAGTTGGCGCAGTGAAAAAATCTTAAGGTGTTATTTGTTGGATTGTATTGGTATCCCTGAGCTATTGC
Source organism: Cheilosia soror (assembly GCA_949372485.1). Classification (NCBI taxonomy): domain Eukaryota; kingdom Metazoa; phylum Arthropoda; class Insecta; order Diptera; family Syrphidae; genus Cheilosia; species Cheilosia soror. The sequence continues at coordinate 29,785,553 of OX443561.1, read as the reverse complement.
AATTGCAAAGTGTCATTTTGGTTTCAAAAATTATGTCAATATGCGTATGTGCTCACAAAAAATTACAGAATCAGAGCAACTAAATATTTTTAAAATTAACCAATTTACAAATTTGGGCTTTACAAAAAATCAAAATTTTATATTTTGATAGTCACAATAGATACCTGATTATATATGGAAATTTTTGCTATTGTGACTTCGTAAAAGTTTGCCGTCCGGTATATAACTTTACGACCTAAATATAGGTACACTTCATTTGTCTCCTTCAGTCTTCAGAGATGCCATCACCATGGCACTTATAAATCTACGAAATGTAACTGCATGCATGAACCCAACAGCTGCTGGGGATTTTTTTTTTTGAAAGCGTACACGTTAATCTCCATAGCCACATCATACATGTTCACACACTGATAAAAAAAACTTAAATTGTGATAATGGCGTTAGAGTTCAAGAAAAAATAACCTCTCAACTGTCACCTAACATCAGGCATACTTCCTGCTCCAGTTTTTTGCTCTGTAGATAATCCTTGCACAAATGCACACGTTCTAACAGTGCACTCAAATTTTTGTCCACTTAAAAAGTTCAATGTTCTCCCCGAGTATCCTCTTAGACTACATGTAGTTGACATTTCTATTCTGCACACATGCTGGTGCTCTACTCTTGCATTTGCATAGTTTTTACAAAGTTTTTTGTCTCTAGTTTTTGTGTGGAATCCTTTCCGGGACAGGTATTCTGTACGCGGTAACTTTTAATTCACCCCCAAGAAAAACCATTGTCGCAACTGCTCGAGTGCAACTGACACGAAAATTTAAAATTCAGTGAAAAATCTATCGAATTATCTTGTTGCTTTCCGCGCTCGCTACTTTAAGGACCGCTGTCATTATACAGCCGCTTAAACATGCATTTTAAAGTAATTATTTCAATATACCTATCGTCATGCAGTTCATATAAGGTTCACCCACCCAAACGCAAACGGGAGGCCACGCAACCGTAAAATGTAACGACGTTGACGAGTAACTTTCGTGTAATCATTGGGAACGTAAGAATTCACACACACAATGTTTCTCTCAGCCAAGTACAACAACAATGATGATAGGTATTCACGGCAAGCAACAGTGCCAAATGTCAGAGTTTTCTACCCACATACAGGTTGTGATCTCTCGCCCGTAGAATGAAATCTACAGCAAGCCCTTCTTCGAGCTAACCCTTGCGTAACAAAGGCAGTCAGCCGACTCCACCAAACCCCCCCAAGGCAGTGGGGTAGAAAGGACAAAAAAAAAACAGTCAGCCCGCAACTCCATCTGTATGCAGGATAATTGTTTATCCTGGACGAAAACTCTCTGAGAAGCGCACAACCTGCAGCTTCATCATCATCATCACCGCATTCAGCACCATATCCACCACCCGTCCATTGAAACGGGGTGGTTGAGGGCGCATACGAGTTATTGTGGTGATGTTATCTTACGTTTTGTGTTCCTGGAGTTTGGGTGACGATACAATTATCATCGTTTGGTGGGTGCTTCGGTTGACGAGATCCTTCGATTCTGGGTATTATTGCAAGCCTGAGAACGGCAGTCTGTACATTGTGAATGTCAAGTGCGGGTTTGCTAACTGTTACAGTGGAGCTGCTGTTGTTACTTCAATGTGTGTGTATGCCGGAGGAGATTTTACAGAAAATTTACAAGAATTCCTTGCTACCTATAGCGAAGCTTGTGAAACAAAGCTCCAATGAAGAATACTTAACAAAGGCCAGCATTCACAAAGGAGTTCCCATAGAACGGGATTTCTCATTCAGATTTATCCGGAGATGAAAAGATGGGGTGGCCGCTTGTTTGCAATGCCATAGAATTTCTGTAATTAAATACCTTAAGAGCTTGGGATTGGGATTGGCATTCCGAGAATGAAATTAGAAACAAATTTAATACCCTTGTAATTGTACATATTTATGCTTTTCATGTGGTAGAAGAGGAATCCTATTGCACCTATAGGCTGTATGTTTAATCCAGAGGCAAGATATATCTTTTATAGGAGATGGTGTTGCTTAGCATTGGAAACCTAGTAACATAATAATTTGGGAAGTGTGGAATTAATTTTGTTCAGTTTGGGCATTGACAAATTATTATTGATTAAATTTGGAAGATTTCTTATACAACGCCGAAGAATAACTATTTTTTGAGTTCTTTTGTACAAATATTTTGTACTGCGCATTTATATAAGCAAATAGTAGGCGCAATAGACCCGTATAGAACCGAAGGCCTCTCCCTGTCTTTAAGAACCATTCATTTGTTTGATTTTTCATATGGTACAAACAATGCTTAAGGAATGCTTCAATATAGTGCATCTAAAGGATCACTTTTGTGCCAAAATCAGCACCTAACCTATTGCAACTATACATATTATAAATGGCGGAACAGTCCGGAAATGGACCTGTACCTCAATCAATACGCGCCGCCCCAGTTAGCCTGATATTTGGCTAACCGTCTTCAGTTGAACACTCCGCAAGTTGGTTGAGATCCCCTTCCACTTGTGCGCGAGTTACATGTCGAATATCATGCACCCAAATTCGACCTGCAAGCAATTGGGCAGCCAGGCTATTGTTATCCGCTAAGTTGCTGTTATCATAACCTAACATATAAATACATACATGGACTATCTACCAAATTAAATACTTGTTAAATATTATATATATGTAATATATTACTTGTTAAATATTATTTTAAAAAACTAAGGAATTAGAAAAATAAAATTCATTCGAGACTAGAACTTCACTGAAATCAAATAACTAATTTTACTGAAATCATATAATTGGCGCAGTCGACGGAAAAAATTTATACCAGTCATCAATTAGTGAATCATTAGTAGCTACAACGAGAACCTGGATATAAGAACCTGCACACTCCGACCGTTTACCGGGGCGAAGGATTTTCAAGATCAAAACAACCTGAAAGCTAGTCATTGAAGGATTTTCTTAAAATCAAGATCAAAACTAAAATCAAGATCAAAACTAAAATCAAGATCAAAACTAAAATCAAGATCAAAACAACCTGAAAGCTAGTCATTGTGGCAAAGTAAGTTCAAATTTCATTTATGTATCTTCCATCGGTCTCCTATGTCTCCTATCCTTAAATCAAAAGCTCGAAAAAATAAATTAAAAGTTTGCATTTTGACTCCAAGTTGGATAAAGGAAAAAATTAATCGAAAAAAGGAAGTAGATCACCCAATCAATTATTCTGAATCTATTGCGGCTTATATAACTCAATCGTTGCCTGAAATTATGTTTCCAAACGCAGCAGTTGCTATGGACATCTTTAATTCTCTCCGAATCCCGGATGCAATTAAAGATGTTCCAACGTTTGATGGCAATCCAAGATCACTTTTTGATTTTATCAATAATGTTGAGGAAATTTTAAGCCTCATACCTCAAATTAATCAAAACTCAAATTACAAAAAAGTCATAATAAGAGCAATTCGAAATAAGGTCGTAGGGCAAGCCAACGAGGCTCTTAATATGTACGGAACTCCCATAGACTGGGACGAGATTAAGGGCAATCTTATAGTTCACTACGCGGATAAGAGAAATGAGACAAGTCTCATTAGAGATTTGCACCAGCTCAAGCAAAATCAATCGTCGGTAGAAACTTTTTATTCCAAAATAATTGAACTTCTTTCTGCAATGATCAACCACGTGAAAGTGCATGAAGGAAATTCAACTGTTGTTGAAGCAAAGCGATCTTTGTATCAAGAAATGTGTCTAAGTACCTTTTTGTCCGGCCTAAGAGAACCGTTAGGATCTACAATTAGGGCAATGCGACCGACCAAACTAACGGACGCATTTAATTTTTGCCAGCAGGAACAAAATTACAACTATTTACAAAACTCTCAAAACAGACAACAAAATCCCCAAAACAGAAGTAACAATAATAGACGGTCATATCAATATCAAAATGATATTAATCCAAACCATATTCCACAACATCAACAACAATATACTAGACAATTTTACAATTCTGGTTTCAATAATAACCCTAGGCAAAGCAACAATTATTATAGACAAAATAATTACAGACAAAATACCGATTTTATACAAGATGGAAATTCTAACCAAACTAGGAACTACAGGCAGAACAACAATATAAGGCAAAATAACAATCCGAGACAAGATAATAACAATAATATAAGGCAAAATAACAATTTTAGACAAAATAATAACTCCGGTCAAAACCGATATCCCGAATATAGACATACAACTCCAGAACCAATGGACACATATAGTGGAAATACAAATAGATCTTCTTCATTCAATAGGCAGGAGCAACTATATAATGTTGAGGTCAACAGGTCTGAGAACTGTTACCAAAACGAATGTGTACCAAGTACATCACGCCAAGCATATTTAGGCAATGTGGATGATAGAAATTTTCCCATTCAAGCCTCGGACAACCAATCGGGTACATAGAAATAAACAACCATGATTCGTTTCCCCTACCATATATTAATGTCCGAAGTATAAACAATACAGATCTTAAATTTCTTATAGACACGGGCAGTAATTAATCGTTCATTAAACCAGGTATTGTAAAAAAGGTACAAACTGTTTCTATAGAGCCCTTAGAAATAAAAACTATTTTTGATACGCAAATAGTTGATAAACAGTTAAACTTGAAAGGTCTATCAGAATTTAAAACTAAAAAAACGTTACCATTTATAGTATTTAAATTTCATAATTATTTCGACGGATTAATTGGAACTGACATCATGAAATTACTTGCAATGAAAATAGATATACCAAATTCATTATTAGAAACGGAAAATGTGCAAATCCCGTTAAGATTTAAACCAAATTTCAGATCTAAAATTTATACAGTACCAGGGCTAAGTAAAATAGTGAGCTATCTTCCTGTTGATGTAGAATCTGGTAGCATCTACATACTGCCAAAAACAATAAAAAAAAACTTAAGTATACCTGAAGGTATATACAAAGCAAGTAACTGGTACTCATCCGTTGAAGTTATAAATACTTCTGATTATCCTCAGACTTTTTTTATAGAGCAACCGATTAGAGTGCAACCTTTTTCACCAGACGATTATATAGAAATTAATAGTCTCTCTATTAATAATAACGAAACTATGAAAAATGCTAGGATCTCCGACTTAATAACAACCAGCCATCTAAATTGCGAAGAAAAAGGAGCTATTTATAAATTGTGTAACAAATATGAGGATATCTTCTTTAAAGAAGGACAGGACTTAACGTTCTCAAATCAGATTAAACATGCAATTAAAACTAAAGACAATATACCTATCCATTCAAAGTCATATCGCTATCCATTCATACACAAGGAGGAAATTCAAAGGCAGATTACCGAAATGCTCGATCAAGGCATTATTCGACCTAGTTTTTCTCCTTGGTCCTTTCCAATATGGATAGTCCCCAAGAAAAAAGATATTAATTGAGTGCAAAAATGGCGGTTAGTGATTGACTACCGCAAACTAAACGAAAAAACAGTGGACGATAGATATCCACTTCCCAACATAAACGATATTTTGGATAAACTAGGTAGATGCATTTATTTTACAACATTGGATCTCGCGTCTGGGTTCCATCAAATTCAGATAAAAGACGAGGACATTCCAAAAACTGCATTTTCGGTCGACAACGGGCATTATGAATTCGTACGAATGCCCTTTGGTCTGAAAAATGCCCCATCAACTTTTCAGAGAGTGATGGATAATGTGCTCCGTGACCTTCAAGGCAAAGTATGCCTTGTATACATGGATGATATAATCATTTACTCCACTTCACTACAAGAGCACATCCAAAGCTTAGATGCAGTATTTAACAGATTGAAGGTTGCTAATCTGAAAGTTCAACTACAGAAATGCGTCTTTCTTCAGAAACAAGTGTCATTTTTAGGTCACTTAGTAACACCAGAAGGTGTGAAACCCAACCCAGAAAAAATAAGCGCAGTCAAAAATTTTCCAATACCTAGGACCAATAAGCAAATAAAATCGTTTCTTGGACTTCTCGGTTACTACCGTAAATTCATCCAGGATTTTGCAAATCTAACCAAACCAATGACCGAATGTCTGCGAAAAAATAACGCTATTACTCTAGATGCAAGATATATAAAGTGCTTTGAGACCTGCAAAGCACTTCTATGTAATGATCCTATACTTCAGTACCCAGACTTCGGCAAACCTTTCAACCTTACAACAGACGCCAGTAACGTTGCATTAGGTGCAGTATTGTCGCAAGGTCCTATAGGTTCAGATAAGCCAATTTCATATGCAAGCCGCACATTATCCAAAAGTGAAGAAAACTATAGCACGATAGAGAAAGAATTGTTGGCAATTGTTTGGGCCACCAAATACTTTCGCCCTTATCTCTTCGGCCGTAGATTTCAAATAATTACGGACCATAAGCCACTTCTTTGGCTATTTTCCCTAAAAGAACCTAACTCTAAGTTAATTCGTTGGAAACTTAAGTTGGAGGAATTTAACTTTTATGTTACTTACAAAAAGGGCAAACAAAACTTAAACGCTGATGCATTGTCCAGGATAGAATTGAATAGTAACGATATAATAGCTATAGAAGATTTAGACAGAATTTCTATCCAAAATAACCTTGATGAACAAGACATTTTGTCTACTATACATTCTGGATTAGAAAATATGGATGACGGCATACCGATATCTGAACGGCCCCTGAACGAATTCTCTAATCAGATTATTCTGAAGACAAATACAAACAAGCACACACTTAATCCAACATTAACTATTTTATTTAAAAGAAAGAAAAGAATTATAATCGAAAATGATAATCTAAACAATGAATCAGTTATGATCAGTATTTTTAAAAACTATTTAAACACAAAAAGAACATCTGCTATACTTACGGATGATACTACATTTAAAACTGTCCAATTTGTGTACTCGAAATATTTCAGCAATTCTAACCATACAAAATTAGTCAGGTGTAATGTTTTATTAAATGATATAGTCGGGATTGACGAACAAGAAAAACTTGTGCGAGAATATCATAAGACCTCAAATCACAGAGGCATCAACGAAACTTTAGAACATTTAAAAAGATCTTCCTACTTCCCTAACATGAAGAACACCATAATCCGTATCATTAATAATTGTGACATTTGTCAAAGATATAAATATGATAGAAAGAGAGAAAAATTTAAATTTGAAATTAGCGAAACACCTTCTCGACCCTTGGAAATAATCCATGTAGACATATATTCTATACATAAACAAAACTTTTTCACTATTATTGATAAATTCACCAAGTTTGCAAGTGTTTATTTGATATCCGCTAGGAACAGCATAAATTTAATCAGGTCACTAAAGCACTTTTTCTCCCAACATGGGGTACCTAAATTGATAATATCAGACAATGGTAGTGAATTTCTTTCATCTATTTTCAAAGAATTTTTAGATATCTATGACATTCGATTACATACAATATGTGCGAAAAGTTCCAATGGAAATTCTCCAGTGGAGAGATTCCACTCAACACTAACTGAACTGATTCGAATAATAAAAGCACAAAACAATAGTAAACCAATTAGTGAAATTGTTGATGAAGCTGTCATCACCTATAACAATAGTATTCACTCTACAACTAAACTATCGCCCTTCGAATTGTTAAACGGACATATAAACAAACCTAGCCCATTATCAATAAAAGAGACCCCGAAAACCGAGCAAGACTATTTACTTCAACACATTAAAGACTATACCGTATTATCAAAATTAGTTCATAAGCGCAGCTTAAGTCATAAACAAAACATTATTGACAAACGTAACGAGGGACGTATTGATCCACCTGACTACACACAAAATGACATTATTTATGAATCGGACGACAGAAGAAACAAGCTGGCCCCTAGATTTAATGAACATAAGGTAGTTAAGAATTATAAAATAACAGTGGACACTAAAAAAAGGAAAGTACATAAACAAAAAATAAGGAAAAAACCCACGATTAGATAGTAAAATATAGTGAATTGTGGGATTGTTTTGCCTCGCTTCAGTCTAATTGGATCCATAATCAAAAAGTGGATTTTAATTGAAATATATTAATTAATACATTATGCTTACCATTTTACAAAGCTAATTTTGAAATGGATGCTGAATAATTGATTGAAAAAAATTGTTTGTTTAAATGAAATGTTAAGTTAATATATTAAAAAAAAAGTTTACTTTGTTTCTTGAGCTTTTGAACATAATCCATAATCCACATCCCAAAAAAAAACCGCTACCTTAAACCGATGGATAGATACATGGTGAGACTTTGAGCAAGCTTATAACACATATCGACGACTTAAAGGTGCAGAACCACAAAATCGCCTTCATTGCCCCACGCTAACCATCAGTCACGAACTATGAACTTGAACCACACCAACTTCTTAAGTTCGCTCTTAGGGGGGAAGAGTTACATGTCGAATATCATGCACCCAAATTCGACCTGCAAGCAATTGGGCAGCCAGGCTATTGTTATCCGCTAAGTTGCTGTTATCATAACCTAACATATAAATACATACATGGACTATCTACCAAATTAAATACTTGTTAAATATTATATATATGTAATATATTACTTGTTAAATATTATTTTAAAAAACTAAGGAATTAGAAAAATAAAATTCATTCGAGACTAGAACTTCACTGAAATCAAATAACTAATTTTACTGAAATCATATAATTCGCGCAACCTAAAGCGAGGTTACTGCGTTATCCTTCCGGCTTGGAATCGAACACTCTTCGGGCCGGAGCGTTGGTGTCTATTTGCTCTACATGTCCTATACGTACTTTTCTGACCAGTTCGATGTGGCTGTACATCGCGTAGAGTTCGCTGTTAAATTTCCTCCTCCAAAGTCCGTCAACGCAAACGGATTCCAAATCATTCAAAGAATTTTGCGTTCGAAAGAACGAAGAACATCTTTATCGTCTTTGCTAACGCCCATGCTTCAGCGCCATAGAGCAGGACTCGGATTATGATTATGGAGGTCTTAAGAGTCTCCTTAGTGTTTCTTGACAAGGTCTTACAAGTCAGTTGCATTCTTAGGCCAAAAAAACAGCGGTTGCCAAGTGTAACAATTATTGTTAGAGTTTATACCGGATCCGAGGTAGACAAAGTCCCTAACCACCTCAAAGTTGTAGCTCTGGATTTTCTCCACCACTATTTTTTTTTTAATTTTTAAAAAAGGAAATTCCAAAAGGAAATTGAAGTCACCCTTATACACCTCTTAAATGGATGACGAAACTGAAACTGAACTGAAAATGATTCTTAAAATATTTTCCTCAAAATCGTACATCAATCGCTTTTAAAGTTGGCCTAAAATGATAAAAAACTAACAATTAAAATGTGCACAGCAATGCTTTGAAAATTAACTCTAAAATTAACTCTCCAAAATGCCGTAGGATCGATCTTAAAAATTCCTCCGAAAATATGCTTAAATAAATCTCAAAAACAACAACTCCGCGAAAATGACAAAAAATGATTAATTGACTCTTCGGAATAGCTTCCAAAATCATTCTCATCGGCCTAAAATCATCTCGCAAAATGAGTCACAATATAACCCTCAACATCAACGCCAAAATTACAACTTAAATCACTCTAAATTATACCTAAGATATAAAAAAAACGTCTTTAAAATTACATATTTTCAAATCATCTTTTTAGAGCTCCGAAAATTTTCTTCAAAATAGCTCTCAAATACGCTCTCAAAGTTTCTCCTGAAATGGTCTTAAGCAAGGCACGCAATGCAGTGGTGACCAAGTGGCTGGTGGAATCACTGAAGCCTATGTAAACGTCGTCGCAGAGTGAGGGCGACGATGGTGCCACTTAAAAGCTGATTTTTCAAGGGTTTGGTTTAAAAAAAAAAAAAATTTCTTGCCATTTACTTTTTGAATATTAGTTCGTCCATATTAGTTGGTCCATTCGGAATGTCCAATTTTGGCAAACTTTTTCCAAAATATCGACTGGTATCTCACCAATAAAACGAGTTATGTTGTCTTTTAAGGCGGCAATAGTATAGCTGCCTTATCCGACGAGAGACTTCACATATCCCCACAAAAAATAGTCCAACGGCGTCAAATCGCACGATCAAGGCGACCAATTCACAGGTCTAAAACGTGAGATGAATTTCTCACCAAATTCACCTCCCAATATGCCCATAGATTTGCGTGCTGTGTGGTATGTCGCATTGTCCTTTTGAAACCAAATGTCGACCAAACCCAGCTCTTCCATTTTGGGCAAAAAAGTCCGAAAACATCAAACGATAGCGAGCATCACTGACCGTAACGTTGGCGTTGATGCTATCATCATCTTTGAAGAAATACGGCCCAATGATGCCACTCGCCCATAAACCACACCAAACGGTACATTTTTGTGGATGCATTTTCAGTTTTATGCAATGTTTCTGGTTGCTCAGCAGATCAAAAACGGCAATTTTTATTTTGAATTGCCTGCTCAGTAGGACGATTATGACGACCATAGGTTAGGTTAGGTTGACCGGATGGTAAAGTAGGGTGAACCCTACTGTACCACACTTAGGTCCTCATGGACCTATTGTAATGCCCTTTCATGGGGGGTTGACTTTGAGGCTTCGAAGAGTCTGAGGATTGTTTATAAAGACTCTTGACTTAACAAAAAAAAACCCACAAAAATAAGTCTGGAACTTTATCTTAGCGGCGAGTGCAAATTGGCAAAACGAGAGATTAGGCGACTCTAAAATTAAGTCCTTAGAATTTCAGAACAGCTAACAGCTGATGAATTGTCTGCACTTTGTATTATGTACAGGTCTTTCACCAAAATTCTCTGTAAAGACCGCCGATTGATGCCCAATTGCCTAATGGCACGTCGTCTGGTCAATAGTCCGAAGTCCTCTGCGACATGTTCAGCCACAGCTGCGAGATTCTCAGCAGAAGGATTGCTCCGGGCCGAGTAGATCTGGCAGCATCTGGTGGTGTCCCAAACTCTTCTACACGAGCAGCTAAGCGTCGTAATGTTTGCCTAATTATGATGTCGGACGACCAGGAGATTTGCGCCGAAATTCACGCTGCGCCAACACCACCAAAGAATTATCTGTCTACTTCACAAATGTCAAAGTTGAATTGACATTTTACAAATCGCCATTTGCAAAAATTATAGCTGATGGCTTTTGCGCCACATTGCATTGACAAAAAGTGAATCTGCACTTGGATGGGCCTCCAATTTCAATTGTCCCAGTGGGCACCAATTACTGAATACATACAACAGAGTCTTTGACACATTAATGTATATTTCTTTGCCGATCTCTGGAGTTTCTGGAAGAAACTTTTGTTTAAGACGAATATTTTGGCATAAGGCCGTGTAATAGATCGACGGGAGGTATTTTTTGGGATATAACACTAGGCCACTGCAGCCGTACCATGTATAGGCAAATGAATGCGCGATGGATATAACGACTAAAGGGCTATTCGCATGAGAGCGACCAACTCCCTCCCAACCGAACATATATCTGTTTTGACAGTCGATTCACATGAACACTTGTCATTTTGACAGACGTTAGCGAATTTCAGCCATCAGGTTCTAATAGCAATTTCTTATTTGAGTTTAAGTTCGAACTAATTTTTTATTGGCTTGCGTTTGTGAAACGCGTTGCCATGCTGTGGATTGTGAATAAAGCTTGCTGCGAGCAAAAGGTGCTTTCGTTTCACCACAAAAAGTTTGAATTCCAATTTTTTTTTTAAAAAAACTCATTTTGAACTTAATACATCTCGATGGATTATCCTACACTTCAGTTCGTAAATTTTCGCTCTCATGTGAATAGTCCTTAATAGTCAGGATCGCAATACAAATCAGGTAAGCATCACCGATCACTACGTCACCCAAAATTGCAGCATGTAGGCATTAAAATATGTATTTTCAAAATTTTCATCGCTATATCCTTCCCTTTGGTTGTTACTTATGCTAGGCAAAACAAATGTACCCAGACCTTGACCACACAATAACCTCCAGCCTCCACAAAGCCTCGCCCAGATAATAATTCATTTTCATACTCTCACCTTTGGTAAGTGCCTGTTCGTGATTTTCCGCCACACAGTTCGTATACTCCTTCACATCGCAGTCGGTGCGATGTGTACATTAGTGAGCTACATCCTTCCCAGCACAAGTTCCACTTCCACCTAGTTGTACTTGTACAAGTTGCAGTGCAGCTGGAGCACAATGTGCAAGGAAGAAGGAAAATGAACCCTCACAGACGATGAAGAAATACCAACCAAATGCTTACTATCAGTTGCAGTTCGTCTCTGTGTTCGTGTCTGAGGAACAATATTCCTTGGCACAAGGCTTGGGGATGCCTTTGACATTAACCATATGTAATAGAGCGTAAATTTATCGCATTATTACGGCGATAGCTTATTAAAGAAATGTGTATCCGCTCGTTGGCCTGGTTAGTAGTTGGTTAACCCAATGATGATGATGGTATCCACCAGTACTGGCAGCGCGAGGTGAAGGTGGTGGTATAACCTAACCTAACCACGAGACACGTTTATGTTTGCCTTCGATTCAAAATCAATGAGTTTCGATTTTTTATCGCTTCCTTTTGAGAATTGCTATACATTGTGTGGGTTTTGTGTGTTTGGTTTGTTTTCTGTTTGAGGATTATTGGGAATAAGTAATGTACCGCTGCAAGGAGGTTATCCATAAGGGTTATCTATAAATCCGTCGGTACGATTGTAGACTATGTTCGTAATGTTACGGTAAAAGTGTTAATAAATTTCTGAAATTGAGTGTAGCGCATATAGCTATAATAAACTCCCGATTGGACTCGTAATTTTCTCTGGTGAATGTGCCTTTTCATTAAGGGAACAAAATGTTATTGTTATACTGTGAATGATGAAGCGGAAGGTATGATGGACCTTTAAGTGAATTAGTGTTCTTTCTAGCCAAGTCTTTTATTGCCATCCCAGCTGGTAAAAAGAATTATAGAATGGGCTTAGATAATTCCCCTTGGCTTTAGAATCAATAATGTAGAAGTGTCTCACGACTAGATGTCGCTTCTCGTGGCAAGCATTGTAGGGGATAGTATAGATATGGTTTGTCTCCTAAAGTGAGTCGGTGTGGGTAACGTTATTTAAAATTTTGCTGTAGCTTGGTTAGATGTTAGTCTACTGTCAGTAAGGCATTAGTAAACATATTTTACATACCTACGAATTCATTTGGGCACCTATGCTTGTAAAACGGACCTACAGTTTCTTAAAAATCTCTGTATGGTGCATTTTATATTTTTTTTGCTCTGTGAGGTGGTAATCTTCGAAAGACGAAAACGGGCCCGTACCCAGTAACAGTGGGGGATTTTTACTAACCCCTTCTCGCTTCTTACCCATTTTTCCTACGGTACCGCCTTCTTGAAATTTAATCGTAGGTGGGTTTCCTGACTTAGTTGTCATCTGGCTTCGAGGTAGTCATGTTGGACTCTTGTCTCTCACGCTCCAGTAGGTATTCTTAATTTGCTCATGATGGTCTTCGTATTTTCCATCACTGCATCCCAAGGTTCTTGCTTTTAAGGCATTTCACCAACAGTATTTTTGGGGTGTCACGCTTAGTTTTTTCCTCATTGTTTCCCTCTCGCCTTGAAACCGTGGGCTGTGGGCATTGGAAAAATACATGCTCGGCGTTTTGAGGGCAGTCAACATATTGTGGACAGTAAGGCCTGTCATCTTGAATTTGTACAGATATGAGCGAAAACATTCATGACCTCTCAGAAACTGTGTTGGGTGGAACACTATATTCCCCCATGTTGTCTCTCTATCCATGGCTGAATTTGTGGTATAAGCACATGCGTCCATCTGCCTTTATCGGATGCATTCCCGCGTTCTTGCCACTCTTCTATGCTATACGTACGCAAACTTAGTGACATAGGCCGGGTTTCGCCGTATTGGTCAGCTTGCTCTTCTTCTGAGTGTTTTAGTTTGTACTGACGCCGCTGCTCTTCCGCCAGAATGTCTATTGGTAGCATTTTTGCTACAATACAGGCTGCGTCGCTGGAAGTGGCACGGTATTCGCAGCACACTCTCAATGCACTTATTCTATATACTGAGACAATACTTTTCTTATTTGTTCCTGTCTTCATATAGCACTCGTCCAGATTGGTGCGGCGCGCATAGAGGATTATGGACGCTACTACTCTGGCCAATAGTAGCCTTCGACTATGTCTAGGTCTCCTGTATTGGGCATGCTTTTTAAGAGAGCAGAGCAGGCTTTGGCTGATTTCCGACTTACGCATTTAAGGTGTTCTTTGAAAGATAGCATTGTATCTAGTATGACTCCGAGGTATTTTTTGTGGGGCTTTGATGTTATTGTGTGGCCACCCACTTTTATTTTGATCGTTTCCGTCTTTTTTCTACTGCTTATAAGAACCGCTTCCGTTTTGTGTTCTGCAATTCGGCTGTATGGGCTGAATTTCATTAATACACCTCCCAATTTTCTCTTTCAAGGCTTTAATGGTCGTGGGCTTGTTTGCATAGACCTTTGACTTCAAAAAACTAAAAAAACAAAAAAAGTCCAATGGGGTCAAATCGCAGGATTTGGATGGCCAATTCTGATCGCAAAAACGGGCGATTACACGATTCGGAAATTACTCATGCAGTAATTGAATTGTTTCTCTGGCTGGCATGTGGCACCGTCTTGTTGAAACCACATGCTGGTCACATCCATATCTTGTAATTTAGGCACTAAAAACTGGGCACTGGAAGAAGAATGGTCCGATATTGCCTCCAGCCCAAAATCCGTATACCAAACAATCACGCGCTGTTGATGCATGTTTCTCAACAATTATACCCGTGGGTTTTCTGAACCCCAAATGCGACAATTTTGACGATTAACGAAGCCATCAAGATGAAAATGAGCTTCATCACTGAAGATGATTTTGTTCGAAAAATCAGCATCCACTTGTTGTTGTTCCAAAATCCATTCAACGAACTCTCTTCGCGGAGCATGGTCAGTAGTTTTCAGTTCTTGATTCAATTGAACTTTGTAAGCATGAAGTTTCAAGTCTTTCGTGCGAATTCCCTGTAGAGAACTTCTCGAAATGCTCAATTCTTGACTATGGTGCCGAATTGATATTCCTGGACTAATCAGCAATACTCTCGCGAACTGCTTCGATATTTTCTTTTGAACGACTTGTGTCCTCTTGCTTTACAGGACGCTAGGCTATAGGTCTATCTACTGTGTAAAAGCTGCAGGGACGTTATGGAAAATCTATTTCTCTCCTGCTATTCGATTGCCCAGCTCGCAACAGTTGCGTATTGAGGATAGTTCGTGCTACTTCTTTGATTGACTAGATGATCTGGCAACATGAAACAAGCGGAACGAATGCACACGTGTTTTCTATTCGGAGTTTCCAAGGTACCTATTGATGGACACAGAGTGGCCCCCAAATTGCTGGTCCAAGTAGACCACAATGAATGTTACTTTATGTTTCCCATTTAGCTACCATGCTCCCTTTAGAAAGGCCAAATCGAACAATTTAAAACACTAATCTTACTATTGTTAGTTGTGTCATGAGGAGTTTCAATTCCGCACAAGTAGAGTTGTCGTTCCATAAAAGTATCCCCTCGCCCATTCTCAGAGATTGACTTTTGGTGGTGTATACCTACTCCAAGGAACCATCTAAAACTTCGAGTAAAATTTCTAACAGTTTCCACATACCTACCAACAGTCTTCAAATTTAACAAACAAACGAATAAAACTTGCAACAGTCTGCAGACACAATGGAAGAATTATCCGCCAGAGTCCTGCAGATGACCAATAGATTGATTCCCCCAAACTATGTGGGAAAATTAAAACCGAAAAACCTTCTGCTAAACCCTGAGAGACTGCGAGACTTACCAAAAAGGAAACAATTTTAAAACTAAAACAATAAAAACTCTCTGTCTGTCTGTCTGCTTTTTAAAATCGACGTCGATGAGCGAATGGGCAATTGGGCGACTGGACGACGCGACTGCATAACGAAGAAGCAGCAAAAGTTCTCAAAGTTCACTTCACAGCACAGGGGAGGAGGAGGAACTCATTTAACAACCACCGCAGTTCAAAGTCACGCATCTCACGATCAAACTATTAAATTCCCACCTCTTAAATGTGAGCCCCTTAATGGCAGTGTTCGCGTACTTGGCTCCAAGTCTGTGTAGTGTGTATATGGATCCAGATCCATCCGCGACTTATGGATGGATAGATGGATGGGTTATTTGTTTCCCTTCCTCCCCCACTCGCACGGTTCAATTGGGCAGAGAGAAACTATTCGCTCTCTCATATACACGGGCGCCCGATGTGGAGGTTCATAAAGGACTTGGATTTCGTATACACATCGAGGATTATGGCGAATTCCGTCATGATTGGCGTCTTCGAAACGGTTATTAGCTGGCATGCATAATTGGCAGGGTCGTCGTGTATATCTGCGTTTGTTGCGTGAACTCGTCGTATTCGTATCTGTATCTGCATCTCAATGGATTCAGTGACCCATTTTTTAGACCACAGTTGCTATAAAAAAAAAAACAACAACTACACTTTGAATTATCTCATCGGCGATGTATAGGCAACGCCTTTTTTTTACCAACCGAATCCTGCCGCATCACCTTCAGGATCACATTTAATTAGTTTTGCCACGCATTCCGTTCCGAATCGACGCTGAGACCGTTTCGTGCTCACGTCGCCTCGTCGCGTCGTCCCTTGCACAGATAATTATCATAAAACTCGGTCATAGGTCGTTGGGTTTGGTAGAGGCACTTTGAAGTATCCAACTTTGGTATTCGCCTGTTTGGTTAATTTGCCGTAACCGCCTTCATTTTTCGCATGCTGTGTCAAATCGAAGTGCAATATCGATGGTGAAGTTACCAGGCAGTGGCAGGTGTTTCTATATAGTACTTCGTGTGGCAGTTACAGGATGAAGATTTGAAAGGATAATGAATATAAATTTAGTTCTGTTATTGGCAAGCTGCTGGAAAAAAAAGAGTCTTCTTTCGGAATGATTATGCAGAACATGTCCTCGGGGTGTCTTTCGACAGTTTTGATGGGTTCGATTGAATCGACCATGAAATGGTATATCGGTATTTATTTTTATGGAACTTATATTTTGGGCCAAATTGCATTTGACACAGTTGTTGAAAGCAGCTTGGGGCAGCCAAAAAAATAAAAGAGTACGAACTACAAAATGCGAACGTGCTGACAGTAAACCGCTTAAGAAAGATGAAAGACTTTGGCATGAGAATGAGAGGGATTTTATTCATTCAGGCTTTATAAGGACATGGAAATTTGTTTTTGACAAATTTGTGGTTGTAAATAAATGTCGAATGTATATGTTTATTTGTGCACGTCGATTAGGCTTGCCACCTTCTAGAAAATCTCGTGGAGGACTTAAAAAAAAATTTTTTAAACCCAAAATGCGTTTACATATTGCCCAATTATTATACAATAAATACTAATAAAATAATAATTTAAGTACGCTGCTCGAGCTATATTTTAGCTCCCATACAAAATTTTCTCCAAAATTTAAGCAAATCTCTTTAGTCCTGCTTCATATATCTGTCAAAATACAGCGCGATGCCCATTAATGGTTCGGCACATTTTCTCAAGCTAAATTTTGACAGATCATGTTAGTTTTTTTCTCTTGTGTTTTTGTGTTGCTCAAAAATAAATAAGAATGAGATTTTTCAATAAATACCTCGATGAGGAATCCTTTAAAAGTCCTTTTAGATCAAACAATAGCAGAGAAGGAAAAAAGAAAGCGCAACAAAAATATAACACTTTTTCGCGTCGATGAATTTTTGAAAGAATTTATTTTCAACGAAAAGCTGTTTTCTGTGACACTTATATCCACAACGTACTCTATATATGTCAAAATTTAGCTACGATTTGGAGAGAAAAATTGGAGAGCAGATTAAAATTTAAAATTCATTCCAGGGTTACCTCCGAAAATGTTTGTGAAGTGTCCAAAAAGGTGTCCGCGAGGTAAAAAAGTGTCCCATACAAATTTATATTTAAACAAAACGACATTAGAAAGAAAATTGTGTCTTATTATCTGATTCTAGTTTGGGGTATATTTTTTGAGATGTTGGCCATTTTTGCCAGCCCTTATTAAAATGAACCAACAAATTAAGTCTTTCAGAGTAAACGTATTCTAAGTTCACAACATTAATTTGTAATTGCCCAATGCCCATATAGTGTAAATTTGCATTTCCATTGATGAAAAAATCATAAACGAGATGTGGAACAACACCGTACAGAAAGCAACTCTGTGAAAAAATTAATAATAATTATTTTTAGTGTCCAAGTTAATTTTTTCTAACTCTTAATTGCGAAATTTACTATATAAACATTTTTTGTTTGTAACTAAAAAGGCATTTAAGGTGAAGGCTTAAAATGATTTAGTAAGGTCCCTCGAACTCGAACGGGCTAATATGTCAGAAATCAGTACATATATCCATGGATAAAAACTTGCAGACCTTCGGTAGTTGTGCGAGCAAAGAACATTTGGGAATTAAAATACAAAGATACAAATTATGTCAAAGATAAGAGATAGGTCATTTTTTGAACAAATACAAAAGTTCCTAAATCCCAAAAAAGTGTCCAAAATCGGCTATTTTTAAAAAGAGGTGTCCTGGTGTCCGAGTGTTCGAAAAGGTGTCTAATTGACACTAAGGTGTCCCAAAGGTAACCCTGATTCATTCCCATAATCGTGTCCATCGTCAAAAGAAATGTAAAATTTCGCAAGCGAAGAGAGAGAGAGAGTGGATAATTGTACCAAGCATTCTACTACAATTACCTTTTTTTCGACATCATTTCGCAGCAGCAGCGTACTAGGCTTTAATGGTCAATGCGGATGCAGACTGCAGAGGTCAATCGAGTCTGAAGAGATGCAGGCGCTGCCGTTTATATTAAAACTTGACTCTAATGCATTTGCTATTGTTGCCACATTTGTAAATAAAATCGTACTTTTTGAGAAGTGAGGGAATTTTGTGTTCTTTGTTTTAGTAACTATTGTGAGTGGAGGACATTTTTCTCTTTGTGGAGGACGGCGGACATCACCTTATAAAGGAGGACTGTCCTCCTCAAAGGAGGACAGGTGGCAAGACTAACGTCGATTGAATTTCTAAGGAAAAAAGAGAAAGCACGAAAAGCGAGCGATCGAAGAAATTGACAGATGCTTCTCCTGGAATAATTTACTGAAATGAAGAGACGATAAAGGATGAACCTTGTAAGTTGTATCAGTGTCACAGTCGGTGCAGAAGCATTCTGTCTGCAGACTCTATAACGGCGGTGAGGACCGCAGTATTCCGCTGTTAGGTAGAAGGAACCATTCAGCTTAGACGCGATGAGATAGACATCCCTTTACCTGAGGAAAACGATGCGAGAGAAGCAATATCCCAGCTAAAGACCAACAAAAGTACTGGGCTCAGCGATCTACCTGCCGATCTTTTAAGACCAGCTGGAGATAATATTTGCAAGATTGACCAGATGCATAAAAAAGGAGACCCCTAAAGCTATCCCAACGCGTACAACGCCTAAAACCCTTCACAAATATTCTGATTGGCGCTTATTGGTGTAGTTTTAAGACAGAAAGGTCCACCGCCTATAAAATGTTCACAGTGAGAGACAGATCCTGGCCAAAAAACGAGAGTAGTATTTTTTAATACTACATAAAATATTTTTCACAATACGTAATATAGTACCGGGTATTTGAGCTTCGACATAGTCGAAAATAATTGTATTACTGGTTTTTTCTAGATCCACAATGATATCCGAATGAACAGATATCATATAGCAAGTGAGCTTAACTTTGCATTGTCTATAACGCTTCCGGACATTGTTTTAATCCTTTTCATAGCTGAAAGGGTTCTTCCAACACTAGCTGGGGTCACTGAAAGCGTTGCTAAAACCGTAAGCAAGAAATTTATACTTCTAAAGTAAGTCTTCTCACATTATTTCAACCAATTTCAAAACTTCGGTAGAAGGATCACTCGACGATTTTTTTTTTCTCACCAAACAATTTACTCACAGCTGACAACGAAATTGCATTATCAAAGTAACGTGTTTGCTTTTCCATTTCGTTCACTCGCTTGAAACGATGCGATAGTAGAACGTAACGAATCTATGCAAGCAAGAAATCAGTATCGACACGACACTCTAAAATAGGCTTCAGTCGGAGAGGTTTCTGGATTGGAACGCGTTGTTTGTTCTTCAAACAAGCCCTCGGCAAGTTATGATTCGGATTGAAAAGCCTCTACGAAAAAATCTTCGGGCATTTTCTCGGATGTTCTTAAGAGAATTCAGAACTTCTTTTGTGCGGTCGAAAACTGATAAAGGCAGCGTTAAACTGAATAGTTCTTGGCATACAATGAGGATTACTCGGAAATCATTTTTTGGACCGCTGCCAAAAATGTTGATACTTTCGAAGAAATGACTTCTTGATATGCACTGCACATGTATTCGAAGAGTTCTACAAAGGAAATAATACTGTCATGCCTTTCAATGAATCTTGTTTCACAAAGGCGTAGAAGTCGAGTTTTTCGGCTCTCTGGCGCGTGTTTTTTAATGACATTTTTAAAAGCTATATAACATATATGCATTTGAATGATTGCGAAAGAAATTATCTATTTCACTTACTACACCAAGGCAATTGACATGGCAGAGCCAGGTTAAAGCTATGGCTTGCACAGCATAGTATTGCAGTTTTGATACTGTATACCTACCGAATTTGAGAATTTGTAACCCCCATTCAGTTCCAGTTGAGCTATAAGTTATGTAAGCTTTCAGTTAAACTGATGTTCTACAGTGCATTTAGACATCAGTCGAGTATTGAGTTGAGCTTTCAATTTACTAGTGATTAGCCGAAGGTTATAAGGCCCCATTTAGACGATTAGTTATCAATTCAGTTGTCAGTTCAGTTAAAAAAGGCAGTGCATTTAGACTTCAGTCCGGTATTCATTTGAGCTTTCATTTTACTTGTGAGCAACCAAGGTTGGTATCGAAAAGATATTGACAAAGAGACGCGCTGTCATGTGACTTCTTAAACATCTACTTAAAATGTGATATAAATTGATAGTCAGGCTGAACTAATGACGCTAGAGTTTTACATTATGAAACCATCAGGAGCTGCCGCAGAATGATTCGAGCATTGCTTGTGGAACCATGTCAAAATAGTGTTGGGTGCCTGGACCCGGACGCTGTGATATTGAGTGTAACGAAATGGCCGAAGTTCTGGGCTAGAACGGAGCAAATTGAAACAACAATGAAACAATTGAGGGAACTAGATAGCCAATAGCAGTGGCCGGGCGGTCCGCCCCGGGTGGCAGACTAATAGGGGCCAGCGACACATATTACACAAAATAAAAATACAAATAAAATGATTTTTGGACTTTATTTCATTTTCAAAAGAGCGAATAAAGTTCAAATCGAAGTGGAAATAAAATCCAAACAACAAACATGTGGGGAGAATTGAAAGCAAAAGTGTGCAGGTCCGAATTTTACATACAAAATACCCACTCAACTGTGCCGATATGCAATCTGTTGAGAGAAATCAATTTCTTAGATCGTTTCAAATTCAGCTTAGGCCAAATTTGTTTTGTCACTAGATAAGTGGTGCCACATGTCCACCTAAGATTTACACTCTCGATATCATCCAGCTTTAATTTTTGTATGCAAAGAGCGATTGGTATCCCTGGGGTGCCTTTATCCGACAGGGTTGAGTTGTTCCTATTCTAGCGAGTTCATCAGCCTTACAATTTCCTGGAATGTCTCTATGCCCCGGCACCCAAATTAGGTGAATGTTGAACTGTTCGACCATCTCCGTAAGAGACGATCGGCAGTCGAGATCTAGAAAAGTTATAGAGATCGAACCCAAGGATTTGATGGCTGATTGGCTGTCCGAAAATATGCAGACATCTTTATCGGATATCACGTTTTTCTTGAGCCAAGATAAGACTTCTTTTATCGCTACAATACAAATACAACATGTCCAAAGTCTTTCTTTGACAACTGTGAGGAAGCGGGTAAATGGCTGCACTCGCCGCTTGCTTGCTGAAAACATCAAGGGATAATAGATGAAACAATATATCCAGTGCCGCAGAGGGAGTTGTGCCTAGTGCACTGCTTATACACATGCAGACTGTGCGCTAGACCTTTCTTAGATAGCTAAAAAGGCGGCGAATGCATTCTATGCATGCAACCGTATCTTCGGCAGAAATTGGGGACCTAACCCGAAGATAATTCTGTGGATGTATACGGCAATCGTCCGCCCTATACTTACATATGGCAATATAGTTTGGTGGCAAGCCACAAACAAGGCAACCAATCTAAAGGCAATGACAAAAATACAAAGACTGGCATGTATAGGAACAACTAGTGCGTTGAGAACAACACCGACTGCTGGGTTGGAAACGCTTCTTAACCTGCTACCTATGGATCTATACGTGCAAGAATCGGCCGCCAAAAGTGCGTTGAGGATAAGCCAGACAAAATGCTGGATCCCCAGTATATGTGGACACGCGCGAATCCTCAAGGAACACATAGGGAGTGACGTCGACTCTGATTACATGTCACCCTACTTAGATTTCGATAAGCCATTCTCTTGCCAGTTTCCGAGCAGGGAAGAATGGGACAGGAACAAACCCACGGAAACGACATCGATAGCCATCTACACTGATGGATCAAAGATGGAATGTGGAACTGGCGCCGGACTATTCTCAGAGGAACTCAGCATACATAGTTCAATCAGGCTTCCGGACTACTGCAGTGTTTTCCAAGCTGAGGTACTGGCGGTCGCGGAAGTGGCAAGCATGGTGTCAATAACGGCAGTACCGCGGAATGATATTACCATATTTATTGACAGCCAGGCGGCTATCAAGGCAATCTCTAATAATGAGATAAAATCCAAACTAGTTCGCCGCTGTCGCGAAGAGCTCAAGGCTCTTGGCTCGCAGCATAATACGAATCTCTGCTGGGTTCCTGGACACAGGGACATAACCGGCAATGAGAGGGCTGACGAACTGGCAAGAAAAGGTTCTGCAATGGACCTAGACCAGGCACTTCAGTCGATCAAACCACCAATCTGCAGTCTCAGAGAACGAGTGGAATACAAGATCCGAATGAAAGCCAACATAAGGTGGAAAACACTAACCACCTGTGACATATCACGGAAGATGTGGCCAGAATACAACAAAAGCAGGACCAACAAACTTCTGCGATACGATAGAGTATCGCTGTCTAGGATTGTTGGCGCCCTCACTGGTCACAACCTTTTAAGAAACCACGCGATGAAACTAAATCTCAAGAACGACGACATTTGTAGAGGCTGCGGTGATGAGGAGGCCCACGAGGACACCCCTCACTTTCTCTGACACTGCCCGAGTCTCTGTCACTTGAGGAATAGAACACTTGGAAGCTACTGCTTCCAGGATATCCAAGAACTCTCTAACGTCTCAATATCCAATCTTTACAGGTTTCTGAGGGCAGCGAGATGGTTGGACAAAGTCGAGTAACCACGGGAAGGATGAAATAAAGCCAGTACAACACGGCTAACCCCTTCGAAGGGTATCACAATGGGTCCACAAGGACCTAAGTGGGGTGAAGAGGAGGCTACTCAGCTTTACCAACCCGTTAACCTAGATAGTCTCTATTTATGGCTTCCTCCAAGGCTGTCCACAGGTCAATTATAGCATAGGTAAATATCGGTATTATAACTGAGATATAGAGCCAGTGAGTTATTCGATGTTGTAGACCCCATTTATTACCAATATCTTTTTTGCTAGAGAAGAGTGCTGCTGCAGTCTTCTTGACTCTTTCTTGGATGTTAAATTTCTAAGTTTCCAGTAGTTTGTTGACCACCAAATTCCAAGGATAGGGGGATAAAACACCACCTTGCCAAGTGCCTCTACTAACAGATCCTCTTGTGGACACCAAACCCAGTTTGGATTTGATAATTCGCAAAGTGAGCTGTCAACATTCAGAACTGATAGCGCATATGCTATCGCTGAACGGCGGCGTCACATTGTAGCTGCAAAAATAAATTTAAAAGATGCGGAAATTTGGACAGCATTTGCATTGTTAAGCTTCATTGTTTATTGTGAATTTTCAGACTCGTTACCGAGCCTGTCATTGGCGATGAGAATTTTTTTTTTAACAATTTGCGTCTCAGTGGCATCTTGTGAACGAAGCTTTTCAAAATTGAAATTAATTAAGACTTATCTAAGATCAAAAATGAGCCAAAATAGGTTGACTAATCTGGCTACACTTTCAATCGAAAAGGAGCTAACAAAAAATATAAATTTTAATGATTTAATCGAAATATTCATTGCAATAAAAGCTCGAAATCACCTTTAAATAAAATATTTGTTTGTGTTTTTTTCTTAAATATTTAAGGGGTCTAAGCTTGCTTTACCGCCAGGTTGCCACTGCCTCTTAGTCCGCCCCTGCTCCGAGGACTATGTCGCCGATATTACTTATCTTCTCTATGAATGTCAAGATATTGCTCGGAATAGGAGGAAACCCCTTGGAAGGCACTTCTTCGACAATTTGGAGGAGGCTGGCCTCTCAACCAAATTGCAAACCATTTTTTAGTTTTGTAGGGAGATTAAGCCGGCTCTCAGATTGAGGAAACAAGCAATAAGCAATAAGAAGGTCGTGGACATTACGTCTCTTACCTAAGTTATCTAATAAAAGTGAGCAGAAAACTTTAGTTCGCATTGCACTATACCACAAACAAATAAACTAGAGTCCCAGTTTCGACTGAAGATGTGACAATGGAACCGTCTCTATAAAATAACAAAAGAGCTGACAAGAATCTTAGTTATAGCTCTACTCTAGATCTACTGTCGATCATTACCCTGAGAAAGACTTAATACTGAACCATAATAGGAATACGTAAGGGGGCTTAAGCTAAAGTCAAATATGGACAACAAAAAAATCAAATGAGTCATACACAGGTACGCTTTAAATGAGCCTTACCATTATTGCAATTTTAAATTAAGACTTTTTTTAAGGCATTCACAATAGGTTCATTTTTTTATATACCAATTTTCCAATTGTCAGCTTCTCGTATGTTATATTCGAACAACATTGACTCCTATTCCTACCATGGAGGTCATCTATCTTTGCTTGACGTTATGGAGCCTGACAGTGTATTCTTCTTCCATAAAAAACTTCTCTATCATCACCCCTCCAAGGGAGGACTGCGAAAAATACAACCCCAATCTATCGCGTCTTGATCTAGTCTGGTAAACAGACGGTTCTAAGATGAAGTTAGGGACTGGATGTAGCATCTATGGAGAATCGCCTCAAGGAAAGTATTGAGTCAAACTTGGCAAAAACTAGTCCATTTTCCAGGCTGAAGTTATTGCCATTAACCATTGCGGTAGAATATCTTCTTAGACACCCAATCAGCTCTCAAAACTCTTGACACATCTGTCAAAAATCGATGCTGGTCCTAGAAACATACATGGCCATATACGCAGTTGCAAAATAAAAACATAGTCATCCTTTACGGGTGCTTTGCTGGCAACGAAACAGCTGACTCCATGAACTCTTCTATGGTGTCAGTAGAAAACATTTTAGGAACTATATCAAGAGCTTATTGTCTCGAAAAGAATCCAATGAAGTCTGGCTTAAAAACACCTGAGCAGAACTGCACCAGATAAATTTTTCCTAAAATTATCCTCCAGAAAATTCTGCTCTCTTATTAATCTGGATAAAAATAACTTGAGAAACTTGACAGGTATAATTATAGTGACCATGGCCTCATGGGCAACAACGCACCAGCCCGACGAGTCTTCGAATCCACCCCTAAGGGACAACGCAGCAGAGGAAGATCCCACCTTAAGTGGCGCGCACAATTGGAGAACGACCTCTACCAATTTGGTGTGCCAAACTGATGGTGCGAGCTAGTGAGGGACCGAGCTGGCTGGAGGGGCTTGTAAACGTCACGAAAATTAAAAGTAAAAGTAAGGCCTCATTAAAAAATATCTTCACCAAATTGACATCTCACCGGAATCTACGTGTATATTCTGTCTTGAGACTCTTGCGAGTGACAAATCCTCTCTTTATACTCATGGAATATGTCCCGCTCTCAGAAAGAATATCTCTGACGAGGAAATCGTTACTTCAGCAAATTTTGCTGACATACCCCCAGAAAAGATTCTTGTCTTTACGACTGTCTCCGGAGTAAAAATATGACTCTAGGAACTCACGAGGAAAGTCACAACAGGTTTCTTTTAAGGAGACCTTAGTGCCAGAGCCCCATGAAGGCTCTCCGGACTCATAATCTAATTTAACATTTAAAGTCGAGACTTAAATTTGTTGTTAGTAAGCTCAAACACCGGCTTAAGCTAGATTATTCTCGGCTAATCCACTTTATTCGCCGTTTTTTTAACATCTCATAAAATTAGGTAGTCTTGCTTTAAGCCTTCTCGAAAATGCCACCAACCAACTAGGTAGCCACCAACCTATTAGGAGCAAGTTACTCCATCACTTGATTGCTCATCTACTATGCAGTACCTTCCCCAAAATGACAAGAAACATAAATTAAAAACGGTAGGGTTTAATGAACTCATCCTCCAGGAAATATATAGCCCTTTCCTTTATAGGTAAAATCAAGTATACGACTCTTTTATCCCTTCGTAGAGTGCATTCTTCCAAAATTTAAGGAGTCAACTTGACCTTTCCCTCCTTCTTATAGCATTTTCCAAATTAAGTCTCAAACTACCAGCTCAATTTTCTTATAGCGACATTAACCTTTAGGATAATATCACAAATCATTTACGGTTATCCTCTGATAGGTACTCTCTGTGATTTGCATCTTTCCCTCGTTACTGCAGACATGTGGCTGAAAGCAGGCAACCTCGGGACTCGTTATAAATAACTTAAAACTCGGCAGGAAAAAAAACAAACAAAAAAAAAAAACTTCAAAGTCAATACCACGTTTACATAATCCATTCCATGCCACCAAAATGCTCCAAGGTTACCCAGCAAATACCAAACCCATAGTTACATCTCCGCCTACATATACCTGAGTTCACTTTTATTTTTCTCTCCCCCACTTTTGTATACATATACTTATAAAGCCACAACAGCACTCTCCCTCTGGCTCTGTTTATTTCGTATTTAAGTTATAACATTCCCACATTAATCTTTATTTAAATTATAACCATCCAGACCTGGAAAACCAAAGTTTTATCCGTCCCACTGAGTGCTATTTCAACCCTGAATGAGAGCAAAAAAAGAAAAATAGTAAAATTCCCCTCTAGTGAGTTGGATTCCTCCGGAGAGCGAGTCCATAGTCCACACCGGATATCGCCATTCTGTAATGAGTGGCTGAAAGTTTTTTTTTTTTTTTTATTTTATTTATCTGCAGATTTTTTTTTTGTTTTATTGAACTATACATACCGTTAAAAAAATAAACAAAATGTCTGCTTAAGTCGGTGACCCTAGCTTGCTTACCTTTCCACTTAAACTTGAGTTTTAACACTTTTGGGACGAATCCTTTTAGTGAGCTCATGAATACAAATCTCGTATGTGGTGGATGCTTAACGTTTTAATTAGAGATGGTGACTGGATAGTGTTTGTAAACGAAAACTGGCTGAAAGGGTAGCTGATGTCTAATGTCTGCTGATGGTACTTTACCTGTGGGAGCAGTTAACATTGAGTTCGCATATACATAGTTGGTTCGGGTCCAGGGGATGATTTCGCATATTCGGTATCAGAAAGCTGGTCTCTGGTGCATTGCCCATACTCGGAAATATTATCCACCAAATCAATACGGTAGGGAGAGGACTTTTGGACCCAAAATAAGGGCTTGATTCTATTCTGCTTCAGTTGAGGGAAAAATGATTTTCTTTTGAGTTAATTCACAAAACGTAGGCAGCTCTCAAGCGAAACTGCCAACAGATAGAAATACATCCATCCATCTACTCATTCATCCGATAAACCAACGATCCGCAACAGTGCAAATATAGAGAGAACAGAAAAAAAAAAAAAAACGGCCACAGTGACGACAGCTACAACCAAAAGACCGACCAGGCCACAAACTCCACTCTGTCCGGTCATCTATTTTATCTGCGAAATGTTAAGGTTCCCGCCTGTCCGTCTGTGTAGAACCGTCGTCGTCGACCGTGATTCCCCCATTTGTTTGGTGGTTTTGTTTTTATTTTCTCTTTGCACCTAAATTCCTATAACCAAAGGGGTGGATATGTGCGAATATAACTCAATAGAAAAAGAAGTTCAAACCTCAGCTATGATTATCATTCGTTTGCCATTGAAACGCATCATTAGGTGCGAAGTATTTACAGTGAGTCAGTTGAGTTGGCGAAGAAAATTTTATTGAAAATGTGAACTACACAAGCTATAATGGTGGACGGTTTGAGCTCCGGATGGTGACAGAAATACTCTGCCACCGAACTTAAAGAGAAATGAATGAAATAATGGTCCGTTATTTGTCTGACAGTTCTAGGATTTGGAATCCCCTTAAAAACAAAATCATTGAAGTGGAGAGAGTCTCAAAAATTGAGATATAAAGGGTGTCCCATAATACACGCAAAATTTGAATTTTGCGCCATTTAATAGTACAGTCATGCCAACGGGAAAACAAGATAACAATGTGACAGCTGACAGTTCGATGTTAGTAATAGTACAGTCATGCCAACGGGAAAACAAGATAACAATGTGACAGCTGACAGTTCGATGTTAGTAAAAATTAAGCGCTATACGAAAGAACAACGGATTTTTATTGTTGAGCAATATTTTAAAAATTATGAAGGTTTGTCAGCTACAGTCCACAATTTTCGAACAAAATATGTCCGGGCGTCATCGTGATTTAAGACCACCAACTGTGAAGAGAGAAATGGAAAAATTCAGCGAGACTGGATCAATGAGTGACCAGGGTTGCCAGAGAAATGTAGCCCAATTTCGTTGCCCAGAAAGAAGCCCAAATATCATTGAAAATAATTCGGTTCTTGTATTTTATTATAAAACAGGTACACATGTATGCGTATGCGCATCAAAGCATATAGTGAGATTCCGTTGACAATCGTTTTCGCGGTTTGATCTTAATTAAATTCATAAATGAAAACGCTCTTTCTTCTACAATCTACAGCATTGCTCACTGGAAGAATAAGCAATTGGGTTGCATGCAAATAAACTTAACTCCTTCAAAATTGCTTCATTCGATCCATTTTTACGTTAGACAACACGTAAGCCCAAAAATGTTCAGGATTTTGGCTCGTGTCAAATAAAAAGGCCTGCAAAATAAATTAGAGTGGGTGCAAGTTGAACGACTGTTGGATGTTACTTGACTGCAAGAGTGCTGCCATGTTTCAAAAGTGAGGATTTGTCCAAAATATTTATTTTTTTAGTTTTATGAAAGAGTTAAAACAAACAAAATTAAATCAAAATTTGTAAAACGATATATAGCCCAAAATTGTGTTGGGAGCTCATGGAAGAAATTTCTATCGTTTTTTAAGCAAAAAGATAGCCCAAAATACGACAAAGCGCATAATCTGGCAACTGTGTTAATGACCCTAAACACTCTACACTCTGGGTAGTCGTTCAACAAAAAACATCGAAGCAGTTCTCGAGAGTAATGCTATTGGTGCAGGAACATCAATTCGGCACCGTAGTCAAGAATTGGGCATTTCGAGAAGGTCTCTACATCGAATTCTCACGAAAGACTTAAAACTTCATGCTTACAACGTTAAATTGACTCAAGAACTAAAGACAACTGACCATGCAGCGCGAAGAGAGTTCTGAATGGATTTTGGAACAACAACAAGTGGATGCTGATTTTTCGAACAAAATCATCTTCAAAGATGGAGCACCTTGTGACAATGGCAGCGGGGTAAATCCATTCCTTAATCTTGCTTTTGATGACCGCTGGACTGGTCGATTTGGCCCCAACACTTGGCCACCCAGATTTCTTGACCTGACACCCATGGATTTCTTTCTTCTGGGGTGCTATGAAAGAAAAAGTTTATTTTAGAGAAATATCGAGTCTTTTTGGACCATTTTTGTATCACAAAAAATGGCTTTTTATACAACTTCCGTTAATCGTTAGTAAAAAAGTTGCTTAACATAATTTTTAGGAAATTTCTGAAAGATAAACATTTCATAAAAAAAATTAAAATTTTTAAAGTCAAAATTTTGAGAAAAAGGCATTTTAAGTAAAAAAATATAACAACTAATTTTCAAAATTTTGAGTTTAAGGAACCATAACTTTTTTGTAGCTGTCCAGATGTAACCAAAGTGCTTTAGACTTTTATGCGCTACTTAATTGTCTTTTTAAAATGCCCAAAACAATTTTCGTATCTATAATAGTATAATAGAAGTTATAGCGTTTTAAGTGGTAACACCTCCAAATTATAGGTCACCTACTTTAATGGGAAATACGATGAAAATAGACCCCCCTGCCATACAATTTTTTGTTCGGCATAACTTCAGAAATCTTCCCTTAAAGGATTATCCTTCTTAACTGGGACACCCTGTATAGTGGTTTTCATGGAATTAATATTAAATGTCCGTTCAGTTGGTTACAAAAAGCGTTCACTCTCCACAGGATAAGTTCCTCAAAAATATTCTCTCCTCAAATGTCTTCTTTCCTTACACTATAGAAGAGCGATATCGGCCTAGAGTTTGAGACATTTTTGCAGCTGATCTTCTTCATTATCACTATGGCCAATATTTTGGGGAAATATTTAGTCCAGCTCCAGTTGACTTCTTGGTGTAACTACTGGTAAAAACTTCGGCGATTTTCCCTGGTGTTGATTACGTATCATCTTCCATGCAGTGCTGCCAGATTATGGGAAATTTTCATTTCTATGAAATGAGCTAAAAGGGAAAAAAGTACACTTTCTGTTTTACAGAATAAACAAAAAGGAATTTTGGTTCTTTGAAACTTTAGTTTAATTTTCTTGTTTAACTTCATGAAAACAATTTTGTTAGCGTCCATGAACAAGCGCTTGTATTGATACATAAAGAAAGAAGGCCTGTTTTTGCAATAACTAATGAATACTGACTGCCCTAGGCGATAAAAGCGGCACTTCGACCTGGCTAAGCTCTATTGTACCTTACGTTAAAAAGAGGTTTTTGGATAGGAGGGTCTCCACTTTTTGTTTTTTAAAGTTAATGATACTGCTGCAGAGGATTTTTTCATCTCTTCCCGATCCAGTTGTTCCCTGAGGAATCATCATGCCTATGCTATGGGCATTTTGTTATACCGTCCAATAAAAGATACATTTTGTGTGTCTCCAACTTTTTATGGCTAAGTTTACAGTCGATTTACGGGGGTTTCTGAGCCTATTCTGGCCAATCCGTCGGCTTTTTCGTTTTTCTCAAAGCCTTCATGGTGGGGAACCCATCATAAATTTGGTTCTGTTCCCGAGGCTAAGACTTTGGAGAGTGTTGAAATAGTTTAATACTGATTTGGAGTCAATGATAGGTGAGCTAAGGGCCTTTTTAGCTGCTTGACTGTCTGGGAATATATAGATGGCAACGCCTTTGATGTGAATTAGTTTGATGTGTTTGACGCCTGGAACCTAACCTTTCCCATAATTGATTACCTACTGAGACTGTTTTTTTTCTTTAATTTTGTGTTTTCTTTTTGTAAAATATGTGTCGGAAAATCTAGGATACTTTTCAACTTAGGCGAGGGAAAAAAGGAAACTTTTCGGCACTGGCATGGGAATTCTTATTACAAAACATTCAATGGAGTCCTCGGCGTCGTCGTCAAGATTTGTTTCGCTAAATGAAGTAGTTGCGTTCTTCAATTGTGCGACATTTCTGACTGTGGCATCAACTTCTGAAAAGACCACTGGGTTGTTAAGAGGCGACACGTGTTGAAGTTGCCATCGACGTATTCAGCCTTGATTGGTGTTTGTTACATTTTTTTGCCTTTTTTTTCTGTTCCGATAATTGGGCTGATGTGCATAAAGGTGCCCGGGCTCCGATTGATGAAAAGCCTCATCTGCAGCTGAAGACCGTTTTGTGTATAGTTTTTGAACATCATGTTGGTGCAGTTCCAACCCCCTTCATCCACAAGTCATTGTTGACAAACTATTTTATTATATTCATCGTAGAATAATAGTATTTCTGCCAACCTCCTCGTTCACTGGTTCTGCGATTCACTGTACTGAGACAGCAAGCAGCTCTTAAACGATGCAAATCTACTTCAACTTCGTGTATAGTGTAAACGACTATGGGTAGACCATAAATTCTCTATTGTACTGTTGTGTATCTTATACATATTTGGTTGTGGAACGTAACTGCGCTGCCTCAGTATCAGTAGCAGTACTCAGTTTCCCGCTTTAATTGTTCACCAGTGTAACCATGAATGGATTGGAGCAGTCGCAACTTCAAACCACACAAAAAATCTCGCCTCGTCGTCGGATGCTGTATCAAATGGTTTGTATGATGCTGCAGGTTGTTCTCCAACCTGTCTCCAATCCAAGTTAGAGATTTTCGCGAATCCTCTGCCTCTGCCTTATGGGGGATGTGTGGCAAATTCAGTCTCAACGTGAATCCGAACGCGGGTGGTTTGTTTTTTGTGAAGCGCTTCTTTCGTTTATGTGACGGTTACTCAGCTTTCGTAGAGATTTCGTATTTACTATCTCGAGTGATAACACACAAAGTGCGGTGGTGAATAAGGGGAAAAAAAAAATCAAAAAATTCTGTGCCATTGAAAGTGATAAAGAAAATAAATCCTTTTCTCGGTAAATTTGGAGTACATACCTAGACCTACTTACTGGAAGTCCTGTAAATTTATTTCAAGGTTGGTGGAGATTTTTTTCTTGAATTTCAAATGTTTCGAATGTTTGTTTTGGCCAACATCAGTATTTTTATTTTCCGTACGAGTATTGTTTTATTGGCCCTCCACTTGGTGGAAATCGGAAAGTCCTTTATGAGTAATTGCAACTTTGAATTGCCGATAAATATTTAATGAACTTTGATCGAAAGAACGGTAATAAAATATACAGAAAATTGTTATGAGGAAATCATTAAAAGCAAAATTTGAAAAATGTAATGCTGTGCACGCGCCAAAGGACCTGCCGGTGGGTGGAATTTATTTTTTGATGTCAGTGAAGTCAGTCGTAATTGCGAGTGTATATTTTCCAATGATTTACAAAATGTACATAAAATTTGCGCTCATATGCGGGAGATGGGAGGGGGCATGGGAATAAAATTTAATTTCGCGAATGTGTTGCCAGAAATGGTTATTGGCAATGCGCTGGCTGGTGGAGTGGTAAATGATTTTGATGACGAATTTAATTAACTCACTGAGGAGTGCAGTAATTTGTGTGTGAATATTTTATATGAATATTATGTATATATCGTATATGTACCGTCTTGGAGCAAATTGTTGCTGCTGCTATTCGGAAGGGAATTGAACATGTGTGCCGGGTTCTGTGTCATCATGCACATCGTATGCATATGAATTAAACATTCAGCAGCCGAAGGGACAGTTTGTATTTGCTGTTGTCTTGTGTTTACATTTGCCGGTGACAGACATAAGCCCTTGGCATTGCATAAATATTAATTACTATTTCGATTAAACAGCTTATTCGGTGGTCTTTTAATTGTGGGTGGAAGTACATATATATTTGATTCACAATTTCAAACGAAACAAATTGGCGCCCAACGCAGGGTCTTTGGCAGTAGTTGACGTTTCGAAAGACTTAGATAGATCAACACTTTGAATATATGTATATATTTATTTTTTTTTTGCGTGTAGTTGGATGTAAAATCGTTGAAAGACATCGCATGCGGGCTTTGCGATAGTGTGGGACTTGCGGTTAGTAGTTCGACTACTTTTGAATTAGCATGGTTGCGAAGCCTACCTTCATGTCTTCTTGCGACCTTCTTGACCTCGTCCTCTACCGTTTCCAGTGTTGTTATAAAGATTTTTTCTAGATCTTACAACTTTCCTTTTCATATCTTAATTCATCTTAAATGCCAGTTATAAATAAAAATAAAGAAATTTTGAAAATACATACCCTATTTTCTAGTCAAGAACTAGGTGTGCCTGTGCAGCGTTTTTGAAGGTATTTTAGATATGCTCTTTTTTTGAAATTTATATTAAATTTACTGGGTTTTGAAAACTGAGTTGGAACCCTATATTTCTATGAAAAATTTCATAAAAATCATAAAACCGTTTTCGAGATATGAATGAATAGGTAAAAGGTAAACCTATTTTGAATACACACCAATTTTTATCAACATTTTTTCCCGATTTCGATATTTGAAAGAATCTAATGGGAATAAGTCAAAAGATCGACAAAGGGAAGTACAAATTATTATTTTGAGTTCAGGAGAGATGCATCCCGGGGCTGTGCAAAGCTCGCTAACCATTAACTTTGTAAATTCTACTGTACTGCAGATCATCGATGTAATTTGAAAACTGAAATCACAAATTACAATCAATGTCATTAATAGGCGTTTTTCTTTTAAAAAAAGTTCGTGTTTCCTTTTTAGCTCAGACACCTCAGAGCTCTGAATTTATGTTTATTTTTTCGTTCAGAGAATGATCAGAGCGTGCTTTAATGAATTGATTGACGGACGAGCCTTGTTGTTCTGAGTCTGGCACAGAAGGGAAACAAAATTAATATATAACGATATGACAGCTATGTGCTTAAGTTTGTTTTATTAACAAATCAGAACGATCTAAGCACGATGGGTTCAAAGCACGCTCAAAATGCTAGAGCTCCATTCAGAGCACAGTTCTGAACAAAAAAGGAAAAACGCCTAATGTTTGGCAACAAATTTTGAGGGCTAAGACTATGCAAATTTAATTGAACTTGTAATGAGCAATCTAAGAAAATTAGTATCTTCAATTCCATAAATATGAAGAATGGACAGATTTATTCGAATAGATTTCTTTTTCAATTATTTTTTTATTTCAAAGCTAATATCTTAACAAATCTTATGAAAATTCTACAAATCTTACAAAATGCATTAAAATTGAGTGAATATCTTCTCATCTGGAGACCACCTCAATATCTTAGAAAATAAGATAATTAAGATCATATAACAACGCTGACCGTTTCAATTGTTAGATCTCTATGCAGATCAGCGTTACGTATGTACCATGGCGCATTAACAATATTGCGTTGTACTTTGTTTTGGAAGCATTGAATGCTTTGTATGTTTGTCTTACTTGTGCACCCCCAAAGCTGGAGACCATAAGTCCATATTGGTTTTAGGGCTTGCTTATATAGAAGCAGTTTATTATATATTGAGAAACATGAATGCCTCCCTATGAGCCAATACATTTTATTGTATCGTATATTTAGTTCGTCATGTTTTTTCTTGACATGAGTTTTCCAGCGCAACTTCGCGTCTAGAGTCATGCCTAAATACTTAGCTGAGTTCGAATGAAGAACTTCTTTGTTATTAATGTACACAGGTATGTGTTGTACGTTTTTATTGGTTAAGTGAACATGGATTGACTTCAGTTCATTTAATTGTATCTGCCATTTTTTGGTCCGATCCCCGGAAAAACCCAAATTACATCTTAAAGTTTTTTCTACTGCGCCACCTCTCGCGAACGTCTGACAAACATCCGAGAGTATGCCTGTCATGAAAAAGCTTCTCAATTGAGCCGTTCGGACTCGGCATAAAATTGTAGGTCCCTTCCATTCGTCCCAAAAATAGAAACTCACACAAAACGAATGGTTGCGAGAAGCTAGGCCTTGGGTGTCACCCGCCTGTTGCGCCACCTATTTATTTTTTTTTTTTATTTTTTGGTCCAATCAGATATATCACTAACTGTCCTTTGCAGTTTTTCTGTAACTTCCTGCATGGATTTTCCGACAGCAAGTACAGGAGTATCGTCTGCAAATGTGGCTACAGTAGTTTTGTCATTTTGTGGTAGGTCGTTCGTGTATATAAGGAAAAGTGCAGGTCCTAACACACTACCTTGCGGTACTCCTGCTTTTATATATTTTAATTCAGAGTACTCACCTTCTTGCTTAATTCTAAATAATCGCTGGATTATTATATGACTCTAGTATTTCTGAGTATTGTTTGGGAAGATATTTTTGTAGCTTATGAACCAATCCCTCATGCCAGACTTTATCAAAAGCCTGTGTTACATCAAGGAAGATGGTAGAGCATATTATTTGTTTTTCTTCTAAGGCCTTTTCTATTTTATCAGTTATTTTGTGAACCTGATCTAGAGTTGAGTACCTATTTCTAAATCCAAATTGATGGTTTGGTATCAGTGTCTTTTCTTCTATGATCGGATTGAGTCGTTTCAGAAGAATTTTTTCGAAGAGCTTTGATAGAATTGGCAACAATGAAATCGGACGATATGAGGTAACTTCACTGGGCAATTTGCCCGGCTTTGGTACCATAATAACTTCCGCGACTTTCTACATGCGTGGAACATACCTTAGTCTAAACGCTGCATTTATTATATGTGCTATTTTTTTCATACCTTTTTTAGGCAGTTTCTTTAGAACTTCACTCGTAATTAAATCAAACCCCGGAGCTACTAAAACAAAATATCCGAACTTTCCTGAGTTTATTCTTTGACGTACTACTGCCGATGTTGATGTTTACTCGGAGCTCCGGCGCTCGCAATGCTGGTCAATTGGGCTAAACAATTTACAAATGTGGCTTCTATCTAAAGTAGAGCTAGTGCTATTAACGAAGAAGCACGGAATTCCTTAAATCGATCTACTTAAATTAAAGGTTAATCCGCATCAGCTTCTCTTACAGTGGCAAATATTTATGTCTGGTTTTGGAAAGAAAATTGAACTGGAACGTATTAAGAAGGCCACTACCGCCGCACTTTACTCCTGCAAAGGGATCGTGGACCTTAGATGGGGGCATCAGTCCGACGGAGTCGACGCGTCGTCTAGGGGCCCTAGACAAATTAAGCTACCTCCCTCTACTTAACAAAATCCAAAGAGTGACATATGTTTGTGTGACTTACTTACTTACTTATCGGGCTCCCGACCCGTGAAGAGTCTCTGCCTGAGACACTGCAACCTTCCGTCCTCTACGATCCCGGGCACGCTGCTTCCAATTGTCCAGACCAAGCGCTCTGGCATCCGCGATGGCTTGGTCTTTGAAACGGAGGTTCGGTCTTCTATGTCTTCTCGAACCTGGGGGCTGGGATTCGAAGACCCTCTTGGCTGGAGCATTATTGTCCATTCGCTCGATGTGGCCGAGCCAATGTAGTCGACGTGTTTTGGCTTTTTGGACTACATCCACATCTTGGTACAGCTCATAGAGTTCGCGGTTGTATCTTCTCCTCCATTCGCCCTCCTCGCACACAGGACCAAAAATCCGCCGAAGTATTTTTCTTTCGAAGGAGCCCAGTATCAGCTCTCCCTTCTTGCTTATCGTCCAGCACTCGGCGCCATAAAGCAGAACTGGCAGGATAAGGGTTTTGTAGAGCACACATTTCGTCCTTCGAGTTAGGAGTTTTGAACCCAGTTGTTTTGCCAAACCGAAGTAGCAACGGTTTCCTAGGGTAATTCTTCGTCGGATCTCCACTAGGGTGTCATTCGTGGAGTTTACGTTTACTCCGAAGTAGGTGAACTCCTTAACTACCTCGAAATTGTTGCTATCAATAGTGACGTTTTGTCCTAGGCGGTGGACAGATGCTTGTTTGTTTGTTGATAGCATGTACTTAGTCTTGTCCTCATTTACTACAAGTCCAACGGATTTCGCCTGTTCTTCAATCGCCGTGAACGCTTCTATCACGGCACGCTGGGAGCGACCGATGATGTCAATATCGTCCGCATAGCCAAGCAGCTGGACGGACCTGTTGAAGATAGTGCCTTCCGTGTTGACACCTGCCCTGCGCACTATCTGCTCCAGTACGAGATTGAAGAAGTCGCATGATAGAGCGTCTCCTTGCCGAAATCCGGTGCATGTTTGAAAAAGTTCGGAAGAGCTGCTTCCAAACTGCACGTTGCAGCGCGTGTTTTCCAGCGTCACGCGACACAGCGACTAGTTTGTGTGACTAGTGCACTGGAAATCATATGCTTCACATTCTGCTCTTGGATATATACGGTAGGGAGATGGCTGCAAAATTTGCCACTGTGTCTGACAGAATCATTGCAATGGAGATGTAATGATACAGGGCGTGCTAA
This sequence comes from Cheilosia soror, assembly GCA_949372485.1. Lineage (NCBI taxonomy): Eukaryota > Metazoa > Arthropoda > Insecta > Diptera > Syrphidae > Cheilosia > Cheilosia soror. The sequence continues at coordinate 29,747,420 of OX443561.1, read as the reverse complement.
CATTCTAATTGTTAATAATATTAAAACAGAAGTTATTCGGACTACGTAGCTACGGTTCTGGACTTCAATATTAAGTATACAATACCAGTATTTCCGACCGACATAGCAATGGGAAGAATTGATGGTAATTGCCGAAAACACGCTAGATATATACACAGACAGGTCTAAGACGGATAACGGGGAGGGAGCGGGGATCTTCATAGTTCAATTTATCCTAAATCAGTCTTTTAGACTACCAAATAACTGCAGTCTCTTTCAGGCAGAAGTAATGCCTATTCGTGAAGCCGCTGCGCTGCTGAAGGCGAGATCGATATCGAGTTCAGACATCGTCAGGGTTCCTGGTCGTAAAGGAAAGCAGGTAACTGTAAAACCGACTCTGCTTGTGGTATAACAATGGAAATTTCAGCTAGGTTCCAAAAATCGAGTGGAATCGAAATTTCAAATCGAGTGCACTCGTTTTCAGTGTTCTGCATTTCGAGCGATTCGGAAACTCCGACATTTTTTCGAAATCACAATTTCACTTTGTCTCAATTCCGAAAATTTTGAAATTGAAATCAAATACAATAAAATGTAGAAATGTAAAATTTATTTCCGATTTCATTTCGAGTGAAAATGAAATGTGCAGTTTATTTGGTCTAAGTGAATTACTCCGTTTGTAACGAATATATGCCCCCTAACCTAACCTAACTTAATCACACATACTCAACCTTATCGCCGTTTACTTCAGAGCAAGCAATTTAGCTTTATCTTCAATTACCGTAAAGGTCTGTATTATGACACTTTTGAAACGGACGATTATGACGATGTTGCCCGCATTCCCTAGACGCTGAATTATAGTATCTCCCGTGTCACCCATGCCTTGCGCACTATCAGCTCTAGAACAAGATTAAAAAAAAGTCAAATAATAGCGCATCTACTTGTAAGAAGCTAGGCCTTGGGTGTCACCCGCCTGTTGCGCCACCTATTTATTTATTTTATTTTTTACTTGTGAGAATTCGGTGTGAATTTGGAACAGTTCGAAAGAGCTACTTTCAAGCTGCACATTACGCAGAGTGTTTTCCAACGTCATCTGACATGTTGGATCAAAATTCAGTCATCGCCATAATACAGAGCTCCTGACTATGAATGCTATCCTTAAGATCAAAAGGTGGTTAATCTCGACCTGAAATTCGTTGGCTTTTCCAAAATTTGGTCGACCTGCCTGCATGCCGGTTCGAAAACTGGTATACGTGCCGATTAGTTTACTGAAGAACGTTTTGAAATTTTTAGTACGAGGTTTGGCGAATGATATTTGGCCGAGCTTCATATATGGAAGCAATATTCAAGGCATGATCTGACCTGGCTGTTGCATAGCTCAAGAGGTCTGCAGTAGAATGACGGCTGAGAAATCCATGGTGGTTGTCTTTTATCAAGAGGGGGTCTTCTGTATATAGAATATTGGGCGGACATTTTTGTGAAAGCATTCCACAATTCTTTTTGGGAATCGGTTGAGTGCGAGCGGTCTTCCAGAAAAAGAGAAAGAAAAGTCTCCTGGGAGTACGATAATGATTGCAAGCTTTGAGTTCTAAGGCTGGTCAGTATATCGCTGCCTTTTTACAATCCAAGCCTTTAAAGATGCGTCGAATTATATACTTGTGGTCGAAATTTGTAATCCGTCATCTGTGATGCCACCCTTAGGAGATGGTGGCTCACAAGTTGTGCAGAATCTAGTACAGAATTCTCTGATAGCATTAAAGCAAAAATATCCGCATTCGATTCATCTGCTGTTGCTATAGCTATCCGTCTTCCTTTACGACGTTTCCGTTCCTAACATCGATTAGCTTAAGGTCGATTTGGTATCCTTGGAAACCGAGTATTTATAATCCTATTGCGAGCTACATACTTTGAACAAGGCTGTGCCTTTTCGGAACCAACTTTGACTTGGTTCGTCTTCATAGGGTCCTTGAGAGCCTACTTCAACATCGTACGCCTCCACAAGGTCTCCAGGAGTTCATAAACATCTCCTCGACAGAGTCTTTAGCTTCAGCCTCTTCGTTAAGGGCACATATGAGGTCAATGTTTTTAAACATAGCTCTATAATGCAGATCAAAACGAAGATGTCAGTTAGAAGCTGAAAGTCAGTCAAATAGTCTTGGCCTGTGCTAATGCTCAAATCAAAATGATGGATCAACCCGCATCTATCCGAAGGAATCCCTTCGCTTTTCCATGGAGTCAGTCTATTCGGGGGTGACATATCAGTACCGCATATCAAACGTCATAAGATGAAATGCAAAGTTGAGCTCTACCATGTATAGAGCACAGGTTAAACCAGGGCTCAAAGATTGTCCAATGTATGGAGCTCAATGTAAAGACTTTCACTTAACAAATTTGAGGAGATCCCGCGAAAACCTCAAATCTACAACCTCTGGCGCTCAGATGAAAAGTCACTGACGGCTAATGTTTCGTAGCACTTTTTTTAATTTACAATAGTTGGCGCATCAGTCGCAGACGTGTAGATACCCTAGGCCTTGCTTCTCACAACCATTCGTTTGTGTGAATTTTTAATGTTTGGAATGGAAGGGACCTAAAACTTTTTGCCGAGTCCGAACGGCTGAATTGAGAAGCTTTTTCAAGACAGTTATACTCTCAGATGTTAGTCAGACGTTCGCGGCGTGAGGCACTAAACGAGACTAATCCATTCAGGATCTAATGCGCCTCTTATATGAGCCTTCTACAAAGTCCCCCCCTGTCTGGATTCCAAAAGTGGTGGGCATACGTATTGGAAATGTATCCTCACTTACTATCGTGATTTTCCATTTTTGGCATCATCCCTTAGTAGTCACAAACAACTTCCTATATTGTATTGGATCCAAAAACCCTTACTCCTTGCTGCTGCATCTGTAACCACTTTTACGAGTGCAGAATTGTTCATCCCTATACATACCAACAGTGAACTAGAAATTGAATTCCTAATTCAACCGGAATCCTCATCGATCTTCAAAGACTAGATAACGATGATGATGATGATTCTCATTTATTCATCAAAAATCCCCCTTTCAAGCTCATTGTTTGCCCAGGGTATTGATTCGTTTCAATTGAAATGTTACACGAGCCGTACATATACCTATACGCATCAACAAAACACTTATGATTCCAGACAAGTGAATTCATTTTGCACACCTAACCGTGATCCTTGCTCTTTCAGCCACCTCTGTATGCGCCAACCACCCCGATGAAGATAAACACTGTATGGATGCAGCTAAATTCAATTTTTTTCGCAGCTCATTCTCCATCTCGATGGAGGTGAAGAAATCCCTGGAAAACACCACAAAATGAGTGCAAACCTTCCCATTCAAGTCCTTGTCGACGATGTGGGACCTCCAGCGTTGCACTAGCAATCCACTTAAGTACCTTCTTCCGTTTTACACGAATTTTCCATAACCTAGCCCCGCATACGAGTATATGCTGAAAGGATATGCTCTAAAGAATTTTCCTCGCTATGAACTATGCCACCAAATGGTAGCCAATCATTTTAGTTTGCTCAGAAATTCTGGTGCTGTGATGCTGGGGGTCTGTTGCTGCAGGGAATGCATTGCATTTCTCTGTGGCAATGAATAAGAAATGGAGAGTTTCGTGTGGACAGGAGATGTATTCAATTCGATTCAATGGGACTGAATTTGTGACACCCCAGCGTGAATCGTTTATCCGGTCGTATTACGTCTATTCATCAGGGGAGCCCATACACGAGTAGGTACTTTGGTAGGTAACTTCCACGAGGCACATGTATGGATACTTTTAATCTGATGTAGTGTCGCGTATGTCAATGGTAGTTGAGGTGCATATAGGTTCATCATAGCCATCATCATCACCACCATCTGTGTTTGTTCATTATTCATTCTTTTCGATTAGTCCATTATCCGGGCCGTGAACCGTAAGGGCTGGCGTTGTTTATCGAACGTTGTGGATCCTTTTGGTGAGTGCGCCCATCCAGGAATGTGTATAGCCCTGCTGGTTGGCTGGGGCCTGGACAAACAACCAACTAACGATAACCAACGAACAGGGTGAAAGAACTCGCGCAAAAGATAAAAGATTGACTGTTAGAACATAGTGTAACCATCAAAGGTTAAGGGATTGTTTTTGTTTGATGGGATAGATAGGGCAGTAACTTCTAATCTTGAATAGTTTTAATGGGATGCAGCAATTTACCTTACATGACAGGGTTAGATGGTGTCCTATGATTACCAGAACGGCCTTTGATGTGTCCAATTTAAATTTCAAAGTTCTTTAAGCACTTAACTTTGGTTGCAACTAAGTTTGTTGAAAGGCTTTTATTCACCAACATTTGAATTTCATCAATTCATATGAGTGGGATTTTTTGGATGATGGGAATGATCTGGAACAGAAACGAATTATTCTCCTCAGCAGTCAGTTTCTAAATGCCCACTTCGCCAAGCTCTTGCTTTGTTCATTGACCAATATTTCCGAACAGTCTTGAAGTCTATCTTTCTCCTGTCTCTCTCCATCAGCGGTCTTGCTTTGGCATCGTCTGTGATATTCTGCCTAAGTAGATTTTCATAGTAAATTTTCCATTAGCCTGTTTGAAGCTGCAGTTGGTCGCTTTCTCAGACACCGGCTGACTTGTTCTGCTGCCAATACAACGCCTTAGAGGATCTAACAAAGATACATCAAAACCCAAAAGCCCCTTACACTTCATAAGAAACTCAAAATGGTTCAACTTGTAGGGAGAGTCAAACGTTCTCCAATTATCTGTTGGTGGTATCACAATGAACATATGCTGCTCTATGTGTGTTGGCGTTTCCTAGCTAGCATCCACTTTCAACCTAACCTAACCTAACCTAACTTTTAGCTTCTCTTGTAATTGTACTTGAAAAGGCTGAGATTTTATAGATTTGGAGAAGATATACGACTCGACTGGAGTTCCAACGAGGTGAACTCTGGAATGTACTTCAGGAGTATGAAATCGAGTGTTCTTTCCTGATCCATTTGTACGAACTTTGTTCTAATCAGTGCTAAATCAAATACCTTTCATACCTGGCTTCGGATTTTGTCAGGGGTGCGTTTCGTCTACTTTTCATTTCATTATTTATATGGCCTCTCATTTGAAAGAGATATTCTTCGACGAATTTTTAGTCAGGTGGAGAAATGTAAAATGTCGGAGGGGCCTTATTCGCGAGCGATGGAAGGACCAATGCTACGTATTATTTTATGACTATAGCTGTAGCTTTACTGAATTTTGTCATTGAGTCTGCAGGTCAAAGATATTGAGTCATAAATGTCCTAATGTCCTGAGTAGTACAATAAGGGGCCTGGATGAGAGCTACCCGGCTTTACCCGGAATTGTCTATGAGGACAAGACAATGGACATTAATGTTAAATTTAACACTTTAGCCCCCACGAGTGTCGAGAAATAACGTTTGCAGTTTTTTTTTAATGGAAATGCCACGCCCCTTTGTTCGATTTCGCCCATGGTTTGCGTACGTTTCAGCTTAATCGACCGATTACTTTTCGAAGTGTCGGGGAAAAAGCGGTTGCAATTTTTTTTCCTGTAGAAGGTGCCACGCCCCTTTGTTCAATTTTGACCGAACTCCTGGGCGATTACCTCAGATGGTCTGAAAATTTGTAGCTCGATTCGTTTGGTTGTTCTCAAGATATAAAATTTTAAATGCTTTTTTTGTATGGAAGGTTACAAGCCATTTTTTTATTTTTATTTTTTGCATAGGTATTATTTTCGTACCGTAATTATCTAGGTACATTAAAAAAAAAAAACACTAAATTGGTTGAAAATTACGGGCAGCAAAAGGTAACAGACGCAGTAGCACAAACCAGTAAGAAACAGACCGCCGACTTTCCGATTTTCCCCAGAAAAAATTACCTTGTCTGTGAATTACGTGTAAATGTCAAAATTAATGGTGGCAATGATTTTCCATGCTATACCATGGGCCTCGAATTTCTCTAGGATGCGTGCGTTAATGGCGCTCCTTTGATTTTGTACAGCACCAATACATGAAAAATCCTGAGCCCGCGCCGGCATCTTATAGGGAAAGTACGTTATGTGGGAGGAGTCGACGGTCTATTCTTACGGGTTTGTGCGCAGTAGAGCAGTTGTTAGTGTGTTGGACTACTGTGTGAGGAATCCCAGGTTCGATCCCCGGAAAAACACAAATTACATCTTAAGGTTTTTTCTACTGCGCCACCTCTCGCGAACGTCTGACAAACATCCAAGAGTATGACTGTCCTGAAAAAGCTTCTCAATTCAACCGTTCGGACCGTTGTAGGTCCCTTCCATTCGTCCCAAAAATATAGAAACTCACACAAACGAATGGTTGCGAGAAGTGTCTACCCGCATGTTCCGCCACCTATTTTTCTGACCAGAGTGGTCATTGGTTCGGTCACACGTTAAACACAAGTCCCCAATTGAGCGCCATTTTGTTAAGCCTAGGAAATTTACTTATAAACAAAGCTAAAGGACCATTAAAGAATCCTTTTTGATTATAATTCTATAGAATTCCTTTAATGGAACAAAATTCATGGCGACAAAAATCAAATTAGGATGTGGAACATAAGTGGATGATATTACATCAGATGCTGATAATTTTGACTAGAAAGTTTCAAAAAAGTTCACTTCTTCGATAAAACTTCTTCAGAAGTATGTCCTTTTTCGGTCGATTCAGAGTTATTTGCAAAATGCTCGTTCGGCCGATTGATTGTAGAATCCGTCTCAATAATTATAGCCTCTTCTGGCCGAAATAGGTGAGTAAAGAATGATTCTATCGGAAAGAAGGGAGAAAACCCTTCAAAAAACTGGGCTTCATCGGTCTGAGCTTTTGACTTGGTGTCTTCTGAACTGTCAGACGTGTCGGGATGTATTACAACTGTTATTATTTCCTCTGCAGATTCGTTGCTCTTCGATGGGAAGTCACGTTTATGTTCAATACCTTCAGCGATTTCAAAAAGTAATCCAATTTCTGATTCAAGTTCCGACAACACGGTAGTTGTGGCATTTGCAAATTTTGCAATCTGGCTCTTGAAGTGAGTCTTGTGATCCGAGCTCAGCTTCTCAATGGGATTTAGTTCTATTGGGGTTTCCGATGTTAAATTTTCATCATTAGGATGGTAATCGCTGTCTGTAGAAATGAACGCCGGCACTGATTCGGGTTCGGTTTTTGTTTTTGGAGGTATAGAAACGGGCTCATTGGTAGATGAAATCGGTTCTTTAGTTTCTAATGATGATTCAGTTTGAATGTTGGTTATATTAGTTTCTGCTCCGTTAGGAATTGGAGCCACGACCTCAGTTGGATTTTCAGTTACTTTTATGGACCCTTCTGTTTGGGAAACTTCAGACGTTTCATTTTTGAATGCAGTTTCGCTTTGGGGCGATGATTTGGAATCATCAATCATTCGCTTGTGGATTTGGTGTGCATGAATGCCGTTTCCAAACACAAACCAAATTAAGAGGGCGGCTTGAATCGATTTCTGCAAGAGATGTAATTTTATAGTAGGTGCTGGTCTGCATTAGAGGAAAAATGTTTAATAATGTCCTTACCATAGTCGGAAAATGGAAAAATACTAGTAGAAATGTTATTTCTATGAAGCGAGTCCTTTCAGAATCTATTGCTGAAAATTTAATAAATTTGAAATGAAGTTTGAAGCGTCGTTGAGTTTTGTTAAAACCGTGTGAATGAATAGAAGCAAGTTTTTAAAACAGGTACATTTTTCTGATGATTGGTTTCAAGAGTCTACGGTATGTGATCTTTTGTACCAAAGGTATTGATATACTTTCGCTTGACATGGCATTTGGATATGCCATATGCACGTGCAATGTTGGGACTCTAAATCCAGACATAACTGCCATCCTTGAAGTACGATAGAATGGCCCGGACAGAAAGTGGATGGAAAATTGAAAGCTATTTTCGCCAACATCACCCATCACCACAGAGGAAAGTATGGCCCTACCAACGATTGTTTCTACGAGCTTGGACGATGAGAGCGAAGATTTCCGTCTACCTGACTAGATGGCCTATACCGGTCCAACTATTTGGGGAGTCGGAGACGACATACCAACAAATCTCCAAGATTTCGTCAAAAGAAAGTACCTATGCCTGTTGAATGGAACCTCCAGCATCGTTAGTCCGGTCAATATAAGGAAGAATACACTCTAAACTGCCCAACTATATACTTATAGGCATCAGTCTCCTTAACATCGCTTTAACATCCTTCCTGCCGTACTGTGCAAAACGACTGAAACTATTTATCAACACCTTCCAATGCGATTTAAGGCCCGGTAAGTCTACAACCGACCAAATATGGCAGATCCTGGGGAAAATTCAAGAAGTCCAGGTCGATACAATCCTGGTTCATGATTTTAGAACGCAGTTTGCGCGTCACTTATCCTACGACCGTACAGTTCCATTGATATCCTGGCTAATGCTAATGACACCGGAACTTCGGCTACTGTCAACTTTCCTTGCATTCAGGACTGGCTTCAGCCAGAGTCTGAGCCTGGTTTGGGATGTATTCAAATTTTCACGGATGGCACCATAGATGAAATCCGGCCATCAGAAATGCTCAAGGCCTTAGGTGAAGAGGGAGTTAAATGGCTCTCTCTTGTCATTAAAGTGGCCTAAGAATGCGGGCGCGAAACTATCAGCGATTGGCAGATTGGGCTGATTGTGCCCCTTTTCAAGAAAGGGGATAAAAAAAATTGCTCCAATTACAGGGCTATATCCCTTTTAAGTCTCACCGGAAAAGTTTTTGCCAAGGTGCTGAAAACGCGTTGCAGAGCTGTGGTCGAGGCACGATTAGGAAATGAGCAGTGCGGAAGCACAACCGACCAGTTATTCACTCTCAGAATGGTACTTGATAAGGCTTGGGAGTATGCTACACCTGTTTACGCATGCTTCCTAGATTTGGAGAAAGCATACGACCGAGTCCCTAGTGTGGAATTTTAGGTTCTCTCTTGAGAGCAATTCAATCTCTTTACACAAACTGTAAAAGCTGTGTTCGGGTAAACGGCGTTAAATCAATACCTTTCACCGTGGGCGTTGGAATTCGTCAGGGGTGCGCCTTGTCTCCTCTCCTTTTCATTACTTATATGAACTGGATGTTACAGCGCAGTCTTGGCGAGGAACGCTTCGAATTGGGAGATCTGAGGATAAGTCATTTGCTCTTCGCTGATGACTTGGCCATCCTTGGGTCCTCTCAGACTGAACTTCAGCGCGCACTCGATCGGTTTGTAGTCGTTTGTGTTGAAGCTGAGATGAAGGTAAATGTGAACAAATCTGAAGTGATGGTCGTCTCCAGAACGCCTGTTCAATGCACTCTGCATGTTAGTGGAGTCCCATTGAAACAGGTGGAGAAGTTTAAGTATCTCGGGGTCTTATTCACGAGTGATGGAAGGAGCAATGCCGAGTTTTCCTGTAGGATTGGTCAGGCTGGGTCAATTTTGAGACAGCTTGGTCATTCTGTTATCAGGAGGACTGAACTTGGTGTCAAAGCTAAGTTGTCAGTCTTTAATTCGGTTTTTGTTTCAACTCTTACCTATGGTCATGAGGTTTGGGTAATGACCGAAAGAATAAGATCGCGGATACAAGCTGCGGAAATGAGATTTCTCCGTAGTATTGCTGGTGTGACCCGTAGAGATCGCATCAAAAATACCAGAATACGTGAGGAACTCAATGTCGAGCAGCTACTTCTCCGGACGGAGCGGTCCATGCTTCGGTGGTTTGGTCATGTTAAACGCATGTCCCCAACCAGGATCCCACTTCCGGGCCGGAGCATTCACGTCCATTCGCTCTACATGACCCAGCCACCGCAGTCGTTGGACCTTCACTCTTCTGGTTAGGTCAATGTCGCTGTACAGCCCGTACAGTTCGTCGTTGTATCTCCTCCTCCATTCACCGTCTATGCAGACGGGACCGAAAATTACTCAAAGAATTTTCCTCTCGAAACAACCAAGTGTAAGCTCATCCGCTTTTGATAGAGTCCATGCCTCTACAGCATAAAGTAGGACTAGGATGATTAAGGTCTTATAAAGGGTCACTTTAGTTGTTCGAGAGAGGGCTTTGCTACTCAGTTGCCTTCTTAGCCCAAAGAAACAGCGATTGGCAAGAGTTATTCTTCGTTTAATCTCAGCGCTGGTGTCATTGTCTGACTTCATAGCGGAGCCTAAGTAGACAAAGTCCTTTACCACCTCAAAGTTATATCTGTCTATAGTGACATTCTGTCCAAGGGTTCATCCGCCACCATATCTGTTTCAGGACCCTGACTAGTCCCCATGAAAATTGTTTCCTAACCCGAAAAAATAGTTACATGTACGGCTTAGTTCGTAGAGCCGTTCAATTTCTAAAACCCAACTTTAAAATTTATTTGGGTATAATTAAGTAAAACCTTTCGCACTCAGTCCAAAACATACGGTCAGTCAACAACAAGCACATGCGATGAACTCTAAATAATTGAGTATTTTTCTTTGACACAGAGTTCCGTGGTATCTTTGAAATATGTACATCTCTTCTTCCTCTTCTTCATCATCAACTAATTAATCACTTGCTGCTCGCCACAAAAGCACTATTCACAGTACGCCCAAAACTTTGTGGCATATTTGCCTTCTATACCAAGGAACAACTTATTTTCCCAATGCGCTCTGCGTCTTAAGTATAAAAACTTGTTACTTGCTACATTAAGTAGTTAAAGTTTAAGCATCTTAATACGGTACCTACACTAGGTACAAAGTAAAAGGACGACTTGCAGAAGTTTCCCATTCGGTTTGTTTGTAAAATGTCCGTTTAACTTAAAATTCTCTCGATCTCTTGGGTCTGTCAAATTAATAGAAAACTTTTTCTACCACCCCACACACAAGCACATCAGGTAATATTCTTTTAAGCCGATTGGGGGGGTGAAATCACTGAGGTTATCCGCCCAACTCACTTTGCTCTAAGTGCAGAAAAATAACTTTTACTTGCCTATACCTAACCTACACATGGTAGGTACCTCTACCTATATTCGCATCTGGAAACTCCTTGGTCCATAACTTTTAAGGAAAATCCTTTCGTTGTTTGTTTTGTAATTTTTCGTTTGCAGCTTCTTCTCTGATTCTTGTCAAACTACATTGAAACTTTGTTGCATCATCATCACCGTCATCGTTGGTATCTTGTTGTTGATGTCATCATTTTAATCTACCTTATCCATTTGGTAGTTGGACTGGAGCCGGAATCACCCAAAACAGTACATTATACAGGGCAACCGTCTTGCAGACATGGTTTCAGATAAATACACAACACAGGTGGCTTTAGTTTGGCGACCATGGTGCGGTTAAGCAGCTGGTATTCGCTTTGAATGCCTGTCCCATGGGTATTTATATAGTTTACACACAGTGCACAGTGGGGTTAGTGGTAATTTTAAAGCAATGCAAATAAGGAAATAACATTTGAAAAGTTGTCCAAATTTTGCATTGCCCAAAAAGTTGCATAGAGCTATATGTTTTTTTTTTTTAATTTTTGTGTTAGGATGGTAGTAGGGTTGCTTAACTAGGCCTTTGAAAATCGAATGGATAGAGCTAAAAAATAATTGTAAACATTCAGAAATTCATCGTCGAGTTATAATTTGGTCTTGGGCAAAATACTCCTATTCCTACGGGACCGTGCAATATGCTCGTAATATTTATCAAATTCGTCTTTTAAAAATTCAAATAAAGACATGTTACGAGTACCAAAAATGCTCTGGAATCTTTCCAGCCACTTCAGATAAAGCCTTTAACAGCCAATTAGGGGTTGTCAAAGACTTTATTTGTCAGATATCACTATCTGAGACATTTGAAACGGAAGTTAAAGTTTATCTGGGAGACAAGTTCCTGATAGGCTATCAGAGCCTTTATCAGCTAGTCTTCAAACCGAGTTCAGAACTATAGGTCGTTATGCTAGCTAGACAATTAACAATTATTAACTATTTGCAACTTTTTAAATTGTTTATCGAAGTGAAGAAAGATGTAGAGCTCGTCAAGTGGCTCTAAAGGAGTAACAAAGACCAAACAAAATACCGATTTAATTAAATCAGGTTACCAGCTGGTTGAGTACGTGTTTAGTACCAGCTGGTTGAGTACGTGTTTAGTACTCAACCAGCTGGTAAGTTAGGTTAGGTTAGCTTAAAAATGGGTGTGAGAGAGAGGTCTTATATGGCACTAGGGCCCACCATCAGGGCCCATCGCGATCCCTGAAAATTTCCCTAGATCTTTTACGGTCGAATTGCGGCCAAAGTTTCTTGGATACTGCGTGACCGGTGAGGGCTGTCCACCTCCGGTCGGCTTTCTTTGTTATTTTATTCCTAATAGCGCCTTTTATGATGCAAGGAGGTGGCTTAATATCCAAATCCACTCTATCTAACAATTCCCAGCCTCTATTCGCAAGCGCATCAGCTCATTTCTAGCTATACCCAGTGAGTGTCCTTGTATAGATCACAGTCTCACCCGATTCTGAATTCCTTAAGCATTGTGCGACAGTTCCTGACTATTTCAGAATTGATGTTCGTAGATTCCAGTTCCTTGATTACGGCCTGACTATCGATGTAGATGGCTATATCCCTCCCAGATATAGATCTCATCCGCAATGTTTAATTACTTTATCCCTTTGCCATTCATACCTTTCCGGGTATGATACCTCGTATGGAGTATCATATCAGAATTTCACCAGTTTGCACCTGTACGCCCGTGTGAAGCTCCGCTAGTATTGTACAGTGCCCAAAACTGCCCCCTCTGAAGTAGCCCAAAGTTGTGAGCCGTAGCGCACTGCTTCCCGCAAGTAGCTTAATATACAACTCTAGTGGCGTAAGGTGTAGAATCGTGTCCAGTGCTGCGAAGTGTACCTATTATGGCTACGTTGAACGTTCTCTGCACCGACGATAGTTGCCGACTAGAATTTTCTTCAATCAGCTGTTAAGATCTCGCCAATCTTTCAAAATATGTACCCACTACCCTACCCAACCCAGGTATCCTAAATCGATACCCATTATCTATTCATCGACTTAAAGGTTTCTTTTGATAGCTGAGAAGTTGTACAGATCCACATCTAGAATTGGTGTACCGAACAAGGGTAGATGTAAAATATTTTACATTCATGTGATTGTTTTAGCATCATACTTGAAAGTATTGTACGAAACTTTTATACGGAACTTTTATGAGTAAAGTAAAGTCAAGTTGAAATGTCCGTAATCAGAAACACTTCTTCATGAATGGCGGAGCGGTTTCGTAGCGATAGGTCTAGGTATTGGTATGATGGGTTGTCTGGCGGATTTCCTCTTTGTTCTGGTGAAACGAGGGTTAGTGCTTGATATTTCAAAACCTTTTTGACGGAGTTTAATACGTATTCTTTTTTTGTTCAAAACTTACTTACTTTTGAGGGGGGAGGGCGTTTACAGTCCGGGGTGGACCACAGGCTTAAGCAACAAGCACCTCCGGGCGCACACCAAGTTGGTTGTGGTCGCCCTCCAATTATTGTGCGCGCCACCTAAGATTGGCTCTTCCTCTGCTACGTTGTCCCTCAGGGGTGGATTCAAAGATTCGTCGGATTGCTGCGATGCTATCCATACGCTCCACGTGCCCCAGCCATCTCAGCCTTTCTGTCTTCAGGGGCCAGATCGCGTAAAATAAAAACGATCGAACGACATCGTTTTCACTAAAGCTGTCTCTATCATATCTGTGGCAATAGATAGAGACTTGTGGAACAAAGTAAAACCTGTGAAGAATTAGATTCCCAGTTATAAAGAAGAACTCTTCGATTTACTTAACGTTATAATATTTCTTTATTTAATCTAAACTAAATAATTATCTTGTGTAGGTAATATTCTAGATGCGGGCGTGCGGAATATCGAATCGCTTATCCTTACTTCTTTTTTCGTGTCAGCTTTTATACGGCCGATGACAAATGTGAAATGACATTTATATGATGACGTGGCTGGAAGTAAATCGAGCTGTAGTGTTGCCGTTTCAGCGTTGCATAACAGTGATGCCACAGACTGATAGTATCGAAACGACGTCGTTCGATCGTTTTCATTTTACGTGATCTGGGCCCGTTTTTTGACCAGGTCAAGGTCGCCCATAAAGCTCGTCGTTAAATCTTCTCCTCCACACTCCTTCGATACAAACTGGACCGAATATCGTCCAAGAAATCTTTCTCTCAAAATATCCCAGGAAGTTTTCGTCCGATTTCGACAGAGTTCATGCTTCTGCACCATACAGCAGGCCCGGGATGATTAGGGTCTTATATAATATCTCCTTGGTTCTATGAGAGAAGGCTTTAGTTCTTAGATGCCTTCTTAGCCCGAAGAAACAGGGATTGGCAAGTGTCATTCTTCGCTTGATCTATGCGCCGATGTCATTTTGCGAAGTGATAGTGTATCCCGGGTAGACAAAGTCTTTAACTACGTTTTGTCCGAGTCGTCAATGGTGAGACTCCTTTCTCGTTGACCGTATATATACCCATCCCACCCTTTATTACCAACGGTGTCGATGTCGATAATCTCGATAAAGCAAATCGAACGAATCAGCACTCATTATTAAAAGCACTTGCCCCTGTTGGCCACCACAGAACTTTCCAGATAACGATTTTAAATTTATATTCATTTTGATCAAATAATACAAGGAAGTAGGTACGTAAAAAGGGATTTCGAGTTTTTTTTCTTCCTCTGTCCCATTGTTTCCTTCGTAAGACCAATATACTTCTTTGGGTCGGTTTCTTTTCAGTTTCGGAATTTTTTTTTTTTTACTTTCTTCTTCTAGGGTAGATCCTCTTCTTTATTATGGTGGTCCGAACTCTTACAACTTACTACAGTCGCATGCTTGCTCATGTCATGTTTATAACTCTATTTGGGAAGAGATAATATTTGCTTGCCCTCCATGGTATCCACAGATACCCTACCGAAGAAGAATGTATATATACAACCAGCTTGTGTGTGTCGAGGAATTACTTTAATCAAGATGCTACCCTATGGTTTGGGGGCGAACGGTACGGCAGAGAGTTCTTGTTCTGAGGTTATGTTGTCTCCCTTAACAATGTTTCTAATTGAGTGAACAATGTGTCCCTAAGGATATAAATATGGAACTGACATTTTTGAAAAGATGAACTTTTTTGAAAGCCTTTTATTTATTCTCTGCGTTACATAGACGTCAAACATAAATTGAATTAAAAGTTTGGAACACCATAGGCACCATGGGGAGCCGGGACAGGTGTGGGACTGGCAACAGGCTGCTGGTGTCCCACGATAGTACCAAACGATGATAAGTTTGGCACCAGGTGGTTAACTACAGACACCTGATTGAAGGTGTTTTCGGAGTTGCCGGCTACGGAGTGAATTGCAAATCCCGGTCCTATTGGCTTGAGTGCTTCAACAATAACTGAATCGGCATGGGGTTGGATGGTTAGGGGAACTGCGTACTTATTGACCTGTCGAAAGAAGCTTATATAAGTGGTTTCAATGCCCTGGTGAAGTTCAACTTACATGAAGGCTGGAGGAAGACGACGAGGAAGTGGCTGAGTTTTGAACGAATCCAGAGTGCGATAAAATACCACTGCCAAGAGGAAGAGTCACAGGAGTAGGGAAACCTTTTGCAGGGACTTCGTAGAAATATTGGCCGGCTGCTTCTGTCTTGATCTCTGGAATGATGGGTTGAACGGATACGGGAGTGGGAAAGGCCACTGCTGGAGGCTCGTAGAAATATTGCCTGGTTGCGCCAACAGGAACTGCGGGCAATTCGGTTGCTGGAAGTCCATAAACCTCGCTCGGCTTTGCGTTATCAGCAGCAAACGTTATTACCGGAGCTGCGGGGAGCTCTGGAATTACAACTTGCGCGATTGGAGCTCCGTATAACTCGCTTGGCTTGTGTTCTTCATGAGCGGGAGGTCCGTAAACTTCGCTAGGCATACCTTCTGCGACAACAAATGGAGTTGCGGGCTGTAGAGGAACCTCTGGAGTATGGCTGATTGGAGTTGGGAAGCCAATTGCTGGGGGCTCGTAGAAATATTGCTTGCTAGACTCGACGGTAACTGCAGGTGCGACAGTGGAAGGTGCTTCTGGCAGTGCTGGGATTTCATGAATCGTCGGAAGTACAACTTCAGCTGTCGCTGGTGGTCCATAAACTTCACTAGGTTTACCTTCCGGTGCAATTGGAGCTTCGTAAGTTGGTGGCACGTATTCCTCAACGACGGAAGGTGTTCCACCGACTGGGGGCAGATATTCATTCGATACTTGAACATGCTCTTCGCTGAATTCAGGCACAACAGGCACTACAGGCACCACAGGGGCTTCAGGCAGAGACGGCAAACCAGGTTGTAGATAGGGCAGCTCAGGTTGTGGTGTAGTTGGCTTAGCTGGAGGTCCGTATGTCTCTGAAGGAGTGCCGAAATTCACAAGACCATCAACTAATGGAAGGCTATCGACAAACGGCACGGTTTCAATTCCATTTGCTACAGCTGATGGAGCACCATATTCAATCGAAAGCTGTGAAACTTTTGGTCCCTCATGTGTGTCCAAGTCAACAGAGACGGTGTCTCTGTCTTCAACAATAGGCTGGGTCTCTTCGATATGAATCTCATTATCGAGCACCGGAACACCATAGGATTGATGAGGAACTGGAACTGCTAATCCACGAAGACTACCTGCTTGGGATTGCCCAAAAAGTGCGAGGCACATTAAAGTGGCGGCAATGAGGAATTTCTGGAAGAATGTTTTTTAATTTGATATTTAGATACAAGGAGCTACTGTGCTTCTGTGGGTATGAGTACTTACCATCTTGGATACTAAGTTCTGTTTGATATCGTTTCAGAATATGACGAGTCTATTTATACGAAATTTTCGGCAATCATTGCGACTGCAGACAGGCTACCTGTTACCGGTGACGAGTTGCTAATTGTTTTCGATGGGCAATTAGCAATATCGGTTTCTAATGGTAAATGCAAGAGGGTAGCCGGTTCTTGTATTAGTTGACCTGTTTGGAAGGGAAAGTGAGGCGGCTTGGCGTCGGTCGTTGGAATGTGTCCTTATCGATGGTGATTACCTTGGCGACGGATAAGTCGAGGGAAATTGATTGCGAACTGTGTTAGGAGTTTGTTTGGATGGTTGTTTGAATGAATTTTCATTTGAGGATGTTAATATTTAGCATACATTCACATCTATATTTTGCACCTTGATCGCATCAAGGACGGCGGTGGTATCTACTCGTATCTTTAGCGATATTTACCAGGTACTTATTTAATATAGGGTTTTCAAGATTAGTATTCTACTTCGAAGGATGAACGATTAACAGACTGCAGACAGGACTTCCAGTTTAGAAATTACACTTAGGACATCATTGATTACGTAGAGTAAAGTTAGGTTGATGGCTTGGGATAGTCAAGATACACTTAGACCCCATAGTTAGAGGTCCGTCGTGATACCACATAAACTAAGGTCGTAAACTTCAGCATCAGTCGTTTTGATTAGGTGTCGGGAGCAATGTTAAACAGCTCATGCTGACTAGCAAAGGAGTGAACTAAGTTATCCTCGCCCTTAACAGTCTGCAGAGGAGATTTTTTTGAATTTTCCGCAACTAATGTAGTTCTACTGGGGACGCTGTGGCTCAGTGCTAAGCACTGTACTGGACTACTAAGCGAGGGGTGGCAGGTTGAACCCCCAAAAAAAACCAAAATTACCCATACCTTAAGCTTTTTTCCACTGCGCCACTTCTCGCCAACGTCTGACAAATATTCAAGAGTACATGTAACTGTCTTGAGAAAGCCTTTGAATTCAAGGGGTTCGACCGAACTTTGTAGGAGGTGCCTTCTAATCGTCTCAAAGAGTGAAACTCGCACAATCGAATGGTTGCGAGAAGTTAGGCATAAGAATAAGTTTCTGCTTGCTTCAGTTCGTGCTGTGTAGACGTGGCTTTGGCATATTCGGTTAAAGTTTTGGTACAACTTTTGAACCTTCACTCATTGAGCGAAGGTTTTTATCGACTTATCCGCGCTTCTCGTAATCTCTTTTTTTTTGCAGAAGTTTGGATTTTCTTCCCTACGATCCTACCTTGCCTGTCGGTTTGTATAATTAGCTTTCTGTTGGCTCTGGGGCTTGTTTACAGTGTTCCGGAACAGGCTCTTGCTTAGCTATACCTATGTGCTCGCGGGCTCTCTTTATCAACGCATGGATTTCTTTTTGGTGGTCTGTCCGGTGAAACCTAGCATATCAGAGGCGGTAGTTCCTTGGCGGATCGAGCTTCTTGAGAAATTGCGTGAAACACAGTTGGCTAAAGTGAACTCATAGAATTAGTTCGACTTTAAAAATGCTTGGTGATGGATTGTTTATGACCGGTGCTACCTAATAGTCCAATTCAATGCGCGAACGTCTCAATAAGTACAAGTATATGTCTTCCGTCCATCGCAATACGATCAATATGGGTATTCGCCTTTTAATCAGGTTTTGAATACGGGCTCGTTTTATGACATTTTTCATCACTCCGGCGAGAACTTCGGGCGACAGATTCTCGCACTCGTGTCGAATGTTGTCCTGGAGGGCTTCTAGGGTCTCGGGCTTGTTCGCGTAACTTCAAAAAATTCCACAAAAAAAAAGTCTGGAAAGGTTAAATCGGGCGATCTTGCGGGCCAGTGCAAATCGCCAAAACGAGAGATGAGGCGACCCGGGAACGCCGCCTTCAAAATATCGGTTGTGGCTCGCACAGTGTGTGCCGTTGCTCCGTCTTGTTGGAACCACATGTCCTCCAGTCCTAATTCATCCAATTGCGGCAGAAAAAACTCGGTTAACATGGCCCTATAGCGCGCACCGTCGCACACTGTTGTCGTTTGACCCAGCGGCGTTCTCGAAAAAAAAAAATGGCCCGATGACTCCTCCAGCGTGAACAGCGCTACCATGCAGTAACTTTGAGCTGGTGTAATGGCTCCTCTTGCATTACTCGTGGATCTTCGGTGCCCCAGAAGTGATAGTTTTGCTTGTTCGCGTGCCCGCTGAGGTGGAAATGAGCCTCATCGCTCATTATGATTTTGGTCGAAAAATCGTCCACTTCGTCCTCGAGATTGAGGATGGCTGAGGCGCAGGTTACACGCGTTTGGCGGTCGACAGGCAGCAGATGATGCACGGACTGGACTTTGTACGGGAACATGCGCAAGTCTTTGACCAAAATTCGCCTTAGGGACGACCGGCTGTTGGCTAATTGCGAGGTACGGCGTCTGTTCGATGTTTCTGGCGACAGCTCGACATCCTCGGCAACAGCGGCGATATTCTCGCCACAACGGGCGCTCCGGGGCCGGCCACTCTTGGCAACGTCTCGTGTGGTCCCATACTTTCTTTTGTGGAGCTGTGAAGAAGGAGATTCAACGACGAACTATACGAACTGTATACAGCGACGAGGTCGATACCTCGTCGAGTAAGTCGTTTAAGATGGCTAGGACATGTAGAGCGGATGGAAACAAATGCTCCGGCCTGTAGAGTATTCGAGTCTAACCCAGAGGGACAATGCAGTAGAGGAATACCTCGCCTTAAGTGGCGCGCGCAAGTCGAAGACGACCTCAACCGACTATGAGTACTCAACTGGAGGCAGTTAGCTAAGGACCAGGCTAACTGAAGAGGCTTGTTAGCTGAGACATCGGTATTTGTTTAGAGCCTTGTGAGGCCTTAAACCTAGACTTGTATGGTTCTTTGCTGTCATAGGTTCACAAAAAAATTGTCAAAGGGCATCGAACTGTGGTACGATTTGGGTGAGTATCCACGCGGTAGTTCCAGCACGGAAAAGTGCCATAGGACTGTACTCTTCCCAATAGCATTCATCGGCCTGATATCACAGCCTTATTTAGATACTATTGTGACAGCCGGATTCCATCAGACTAGAGCACCTACCATAATAAAGGGTTTGCCATCTAGTGGTCTCTTTTTAAATCATAGGTTATTTTGACACTGGCATCTGTTTCCCGATCGAAATCTTGATAGAAAGTCAGTATCGTACCTCTGCGGAACGAAATGAGTCGCTTGACGCTTGAACAACTTTGGGAAATATTATTTCCAAAGTGAGTGCTGTGTAGCCCATTAAACAGTGCGTTTTTTTGAAAAGAAGTTTTGGCCGAAATGAAGCACCCACCGCTCCTACTGTACGCAAATTTGTGCAAAAACAACAACAAAATTGCCGCAGCTGGGGCTCGGAAAACCCGCACATTATTGTCGAGAAGCCAATGCATCCGCAGAGTGGTGGCATCATTGGACCATATTTATTCGAAAATGAACAACAACAACAACGAAAGTGAACAACGTTTCGGTCAACAGTGGGCGTTCAAGAGCCATGTTAACTGACTTGTTTTTTACTGAAATTGAAGACATGGACTTGGACGACCTCTGATTCATGCATGATGGCACGTAATGCCACACAGCCCATGCTACAATCGATCTTTTGCGCACAAAATTCCCAAATATCAGCCGTCTTGGCGATGTCAATTGGCCACCTCGGAGCTGCGATTCGACCCCTTCGGACTTTTCTTTTGTGGGGAACCGTGAAGGACCGATGTTATGCCAACAATCCGGAAACGATTTAAGCACTTAAGGCCAGTATCATCCAAGCAATTCGTGAGCTACATAGTTAACACAGTTTACGTGTATGGTGCTCTGGATTAGAGGGGTTTTCCAGACAATCTAATGGTTATTCTTAAGGTTATATGTACCTACAATTACGTGTCTTGTTTTCCATGCAAAATTTAAAATCAAAAGCAGCATCCTGTTACCATTGTTTGTGTCTCTGGGGGGTGTTGAGTCCCAGTTAATTAAAAATAAAACAGTGACACCTCCTTTTGCGGTTTACTAACGCACCACACCGACACCAATCAACAATAACCTCTTCCGATGCAGATTAAGTTCCCCCATGTATTCTGTTCCTAGATAGAATTTTCCACCACACGCACGTCTTTATCTTCGAGTAAAATAAATCGCAACACAAATTCTCAAATAAACACAACATCATCTTCAACATCGTCGTCGTCATCGTCATCGCCAGATTCCAGATTCAAATTCCTGTTTACATGTTCATCCATCAATTTCTTTTTGGATCAAAATCCGTCCGTACCACCGCAAATGAAGAGTGTGCGCGCAATCCCTCTTCGTTATCTCATCTTCATCATCATCATTTGCAGCATCACCACATCACCCATCATCACATATCGAATTCGACAGATAAACCACAACCATGTGTTGCCTGTCATAAGTATATCATGCATCATAGACCATGATGATGGGGCTCCAGCTCCACTCCAACTCCGGTTGAACCAAGCGATTGTATACGTGTGTTTGACGCGCCCTGCGATGATTTGTTTGATGATCATGATATGAGCACCAACGAGACATGATAATTCATATACAATAATGACGCAGACGCAGGTTCCCTATAGTTACCATTACCAGTTACCACCATACCACACCATCAAGAGAGAGGGAAGACCCTTGTCTTTTTGTTTAGACTGCAACACGATATCCTTGCACGCTATCGCATCGGAAATCTGAAAATGCCAAGGCAACCATATGGCACCACATCATCCCCATCACCTGGTTTATAATTGTCATGGCTCATGAATGCAGCGCATGATTCTCTCCACGAAATCCAAAGGGAATTCCTTCGTGCTAACGTTTACTCTTCTGCCTCCTAGAGCAATTACGTGCGCGGTGTTTTCCATGAAAACAGACACCATACTCCAACCCCCTCCACCAATAATTCAATCACCGATTGTGTACCAAATTGAGATGTGCCCGATGAACAGAAGGACAGGGAAATAGTTTCCTTCTTCCAATTAAATCGCTTGTCACAATGCTAAAGAGATATTTTAAGTTTTCCAGTTTTCCACGAAGACAAATATGACCGGTGGCGGAAGACTATGGCGCGACGACAACGACGCGACGCGACGCTTGCCTAGGATGGACATGAATCTCGGTCGTGTAACAGCATGTCCGGTGTGTCGTCCGACCAAGAGACGAACAACATGAATGGCACGCACCATTAAACATCTATTAGTGAGATTTTATCTGGAATTCTGGCATCAGGAAGACAGGAAGACCACCGCACGGTGTGGCGGAGGTGGGTCACTGACTCAGTGTTCTTATTGCCACTCGTTTCGCAAACATTTTTTTTCTTAGGGTCGTAAAAATTCAGAAGATTTCTGTCATAGAGAGGATGTGATGTGACATCGTTCGCTTAAGTGGGTTATGAAGGAGACTACGTGAGTTGAATGTGAAGTTCATTTCTGCTTGTTCTTCGCATTGATGCGCAATTGAAGGCAGGCGATGCGATGGCGATGGTCCTTGTAATTGAATTGTAAGTGTCAACTGATGTCACGGACGCGACGGACAACTAAATTTTCCAAAAACGAAAACAGGATAGTTTTCTTTCGTCTAATTAATTTTTAAGTATGCAGTTCATATATCGAAGTGAAAGTGAAGTATGTATGTAGGAAAAGTTTTCTACCTACTTTGCTTAATGAGGCAAGGGGCGGGGCATTTGTTGTACACCAGCATTGACATTGAGGTTAACATTTCTTGTAGTGATTCGTAGTGAATTATTCGAAATAGGTTGCCACAGCTATACCTTCCTTAGTGACTTTGGGTCTTCCCAATAATAATTTTAAACCTTCAACTTAAATTTTTCGAAGGTCACAATAGATAAATTTATATGGGAACTTTTATCATTTTGACCTCGTAAAAGTTAGCCGGGACACTAAAAATTATATATTAGTACCACACTTTGTCACAAATGACAATAGTTTCATCTGCAGTCTTCTAAATTTACATTCTTTTTATTGCTTTAATAAGTTCCCAGTTCTGGGTGCTAAAAATGTCTGGATCCTTAAGTAAGAAGAAAATCCTATTTTCTAACTAATCTGGATAAAAACAACCTAAGAATCCTGACAGGAATTATTACTGTCCATGGTCTTATGAAAAAACACCTTCACCGAATCGGAGTCTCACCAGACCGCACATGCAGACTGTGCCTAGAGAGTGATGAATCCTCTCTTCACATTCTCATGGAATGTCCGGCTCTCTTCCGCCTTAGAAAGAAAGTATTCGGCGAAGAAATCATTACCTCGGCAAATCCTCCAGAGGAGATACTTGTCTTCCTGACTGTCTCCGGAGTAAAAAGATGGCTCTAGGACC
The DNA here is from genome assembly GCA_949372485.1 of Cheilosia soror. Taxonomy (NCBI): domain Eukaryota; kingdom Metazoa; phylum Arthropoda; class Insecta; order Diptera; family Syrphidae; genus Cheilosia; species Cheilosia soror. The sequence continues at coordinate 29,724,269 of OX443561.1, read as the reverse complement.
CTACCAGGGATGGCACAATAGGCTCATTTAGAGAGGCCGCAGTGCCAGGGCCGGTAAAGGCTCTCCCGATCAATCTTCTAATCTAATCTAATCTAAGTAAGAAGGCAGGTTTAAGCCTTTCGATTGAGGCGTTTTGAGCCGATCCATTGATGTTGGTTGCAAAAAACTCGGTCACTTTGTTCTTTCGGTGATTTGGAAGGGCCAATAGTAATTTTTGTGTGACCTGATCTTGGAAATATGGGCTGCATTAATGAAGATATTATGACCCAGGAGCTGAACGTATATTAATCCATTATATTTTCGAAAGGGAATTTATTTGGGTCACTTGGAGCGTCGACATCTGTGAAAAACTCTACGGACAGACGAAAACTTAAGCAATATAAAATTGCAGGTGCAGTATGCTTTCAAGTGTTCTTTAAAATACGGTCTATATCCAAGGATGGCTCTAGGAAGAAGTTCCGTATTTTCTATTCAGGGATTATACCTACTTATAGTATACATCAAGCCTGGCGATGCCAACGCTCAATGATTCCGTTCAAGACCCAGTGGTATAGTTAAGTTCGAAACCTCTAACGAGGTTTGATATTTTGATGGAGGCGAGACCCTCATTTATTAGGCTTAATGTACAAGTTATAACAATGACGTAAAGCTACTTGAATCAATTATAACCAAGACTTGAAACTAAGGATACTTAAGGAGATGGATTTTTAGGGAGGTAATGCTGCGGTTGAAGTGCAAAAATATGAGGTTTAAGTTAACCTTTGGTGGCATACGAAAAACTGGTTCGTTAGAGGTGGGATGTAGGTAGGTTAAAGAATACATAAAGTTGTAAAGAGACATGCAAACGACGCGACGGTGCCTGATAGCAGTCGGTGAATGAATAGAATGTTTGGTGCGTCCCTGCGTTCTTCAAGGGTATTTAGGTTAATAACTTTGAGACGGTCGCGATAAGTAGGTAAGATGAGGCGATCATTCCCAGAAAGACCACGAAAGAGCAAATCGAAGAAACCGACGTTGGATGGTCTCGATACTTTAAACATAAACTTGTTGAAGTGACACCCACACCATTTTTTGTTAGTGTACTCGAGGAGCGGACGATGTGATGTATAAACACCTGTTCACAAAGGGTTCACAGAATTCATTGGGCCATGTTTTAACGTAGCCAAGTGATGAGTTTGCTTTGGTAATTATCACCTCAATATGCGAACATAAATTAAACTCCCAGTCGCATATCCCATCAAGGTCACGAATGGATTGTACGAGAGTTATAGGTTGGGTAGGAGACTTGGACCTTGATAGCGCTTTTGAATATAACGCTTACCCGAATTTATGCTGAACACACACATGCCTTCCCTGCCGGGTGAGACATTTTAAATGAGTAGAAAAGAAAAGGGATTTTCGGTGTAATCTACCCTAAAAATCGCCACACGACTTTCATGGGAAGGCATGTATGGCCCAGCACATTGAGTTCCTTCACCGACTGCGGATTAAACAGATGCTATCATTGGCACCAGGGAAGAAATCTGAATATACCGAGCCATCAGGCAGTCTCTCTGGGTAATATGGATGGTTCCATAAATCATAAATGCAATCACTCCGGAACTTTAACTGTTATGCAAATTTAGGGTCAACTTTCCTTCCGTTCAGGACTGGATTCAGCCAGAGTCCGAACCTGGTTTGGGATGTAGTCGAATTTTCCTGAATGGCTCCAAAACTAGTCAAGGGTTCTGTTCTGGTGTCTTCGTGTAAATCGACAACATTAGACTTTACTACTCGTTAGGGAAGCATGCTTCTATTTTTCAAGAGCAGATCTATGCTATCCTAATGGCTGCCGATTATATTGTTAGGAATAGGTGGCGGAGTCGTTGTATCTGAGTCTATAGCGATAGTCAAGCTGCGCTTAAGCCGAAGGCCTTGGTCAACCGTGTTACCCGTTCCAAAATAGTTCGGGAATGGAAGAATTCGTTGAAATCGGTCGGAAGACTGAACTCTTTGACTATTGTTTGGGTGCCATGTCATATTGGGATTGCGGGAAATGAGATTTCCGATGACATTGATAAGCAAGGCTCAAATGATAATTTCTCGAGACCAGAATCTACACTATGTCCTTCCGCGTCCTCGGTCAGGCAGGTCCTCCATTGAAGACTTGGTCTCTATAACTAGCACTACTGTCTATGGCAGGGTTCTCCAGGATGTGGGTAGACTAAACGCATGCTTCTGAAAGTCAATAAGAAGTCTGCGGCATTCCTGCTGTCTCTCTGCAGAAAAGCTCTGCTATACCTTGACTTTCCTCTAAAGTGACGAACATATAAGCGTCTACATCGGAATTGTAACATTCCTGTTACCCTTAAGTATGTTATGTTAGGTTAGGTTAGGAAAGGTGGCTGTCCCGAAGGGGATACACTTAGACCATAATTTTGGTCCATTGTGATACCACGAGAGGGGGGAAGAAAGTGGCCTAAACAGTTTTTTGTGCCAGACGTAACCTTAGGAATTCTGTTGCAATTTGCGAATTTGGGTATCCTACCTGAGAGGTAAGCTTTATAGGTTTCTTCACCTGGTTGCGGCTTAGTCTTCGGGTCAAGGTGGAGGGCGACCGTAACAGTCTGTCCCATGTCTATTGCCTCTGACGCGGCCATCACTAGGGAGGGAGACTGGTGCGTAGCAGAGAAGGCTGATTCAACAAGTCTGCTTAGCTGGTTGACCGAATGTCAGTGGATGGATTGTCTGTTGGAAAAAGGATGGGGGCAACCGTAGCAGTCTGCCTCCCTTTTATTTTCCTTTGACAATCAGTCCACATGACAGAGACTGGTACTGAGCAGAAAAGCTTGATTAAAACTCCAACCTGCTGCACGGTTTGTCTTCAGTGAAAATGCGAGGGTGACCGTAACAGTCCAACCCCCCGTCTATTGCCTCTGACGGTGTTCTTGAATTGTCGAGATGGGGTTGATTGGTGTAGCCAGCTTCTTCTGTTGGCGGTTAGTCTTCGGGGAGAGCCAACCGTTAGCTGGATATGACCGGGATGAGATAGTTGGTTCAAGTCTGACATTTCTCCTCTCCGTGTATTCGCCATTCAAAATGAACTGCCCGAGGTAGCAGATGGAGGAATAGAATAGATCACTTTAAATGACGCAAAACTTTTTCCTATCTGGTTCTTGGTGGTTGATCTCTGCCCAGTCGCATATATTTACAACTAGAAACGAGGAACTCTCGTGATTTTCATAAGAAGATGTTGAAAATATTTGCAAGGTTCGCCAGAACAGTGCATGTGCTCACCCTGCTTACGAGCCACAGAATTGAGCCTAATGCTAGAAACTGTTTTTCCAAACTTTCCACTACGCGCAGACCTCAAATATTTTTGGGTGGGAGAGTAAAAACTTGAGAGATACAAGGAAAAATAACTCCCAAGCTCGAAATTCACAAAGTTTGTGCACCCGACTATGTCTCCTCATTTGCTAAGCTCCTGCTCTAAAAACTCCTCAATTATGTAAATTCCTGACATTCCAAGAGCGGCTTTACTTCTCACACCCCCACTGAAGCAATTCCAATAACGGTTGTGCCAATTAAAAGAAAATTTCTTAATTACTTAAGGTTTCCCCAGCGGAATGTCTCACACAAACCTCTTTCTGCACTTTTCACCCGCAGGACACCCCCGTGCACTGTGATGTACACCATCTACAAGTACACGGATATTCGAGTACTCGTACCACCCCTCGCATATTTAAATCGTCAATATTCTCCACTTGAAGCCTGTTAACTTTCTTTCTAATCGCCAGGAAAACGGAAAACGAACCGTGTTCGTGTAATTCCAAGCGAATTTATGTCTCAAGTTATAAAAATTCTTCTTCTCAAGAGAATCCCTGTCGAACATCGACACCGACATCGGGCAGGTTGTAATTACTGCATGTGTGTGCCCTTAATGCCTCTGCTGTATATGGTCGCGTCTTTTCGGAAGGGGGATTCACAAAAATTACATCTAATTAAAATACCGGCAAGCAATCGAAAAAGAAGAAGAAGAGGAGGAAGGTGACTCTACTCAATGCAGCCTGCTCCTCTGCATACGGCTGGAGTAGCAGCCATAGTCATCCGTGTGACACATGAATATGTACCTACTCCTACTGGAGCTTCCCGCACTCAAGATGCCACCGCACCGCACTGCCACTGTGTGTGTCATGTAATAGCCTTCGCTGTGTCGTCTCGGTGTCTCTAAGTGAATATTGATTTTAAACAGTTAGCCAATAAATTCTGAAGGTTGATGACTTTAATTATCCTCGCGAATGAGGAAGTCGGCAGTCAGCGCTATCGGATCATTTAAAAGCGAAAATCTCAGCGGGAATTGTCACCTGCAATCGAATCAATCGTGGTGGGTTCGAAAAGATTGATGCTATCTCACATCAGCCTTGTGTGCAATGTTTGCGCTTCTGTCTGTCTATCTGTCTGATGCCGCCACCACCACTGTCTGATCCACGAGTGCGCTGCGCTCATCTCCGCACGCGAGAAGCCTCCCGACGAAAAGAGCAACCAAAACAAGGAAACAAGATACACAGATACATCGGGATACTCGGATCGGATACAGGTTAAAGATGTCTTTCCTCTCAATCAGAGGGCAATTGTGGCAACAAAGTTGCTCGCCGATATGTAACCCTACACCGAATCAATTTATATTTCGTTGGACACGAGGAGAGTTTGTTTTTTTTTTTTTTTTTTGCTTTGCTCTGTTTTGACCTGTGGACGCGCGCAACTTTGTAGTGGAATTGTGTGCCCAAGAAGGACATGGAAGGTGTCTGTCTCATGGTGATGGTATCTTTGGATGGAAATTGATTTGACTAAAGTTGTCGAAACTGTGACATTATTGTCAGCGAGGTTGCATCAAGGGACGTTCGATTGCGGTTTTCACAAATGGAAGACGATGTTGTGAGCAAATTTATGAGCATTACGTTAAGTGGACGTGTGCTTAGCCAAGTGGTGAATCGGCACGGGGACTATTGAAGTCAACTTGAAGTTGAAATATGGTTGGAGCGGCTACTGATAACCTGATAGTAACCATTATGGAAGACGTTATCGATGGGAAAATTCTATAAAATAATTTAAAGGGAGGAGCACAGTCAACTGAGTTATGCTCAGAATGTTAAACTAATTTGGTCTTAAACCATCGTGATGCTGGCTTTGAAAGCGACTAAAAGTCGCAACATTAACGCACGGGAGGTGAAACTGTTTGAACACACGACTTTTTAAAGGATTAGCTGGGCATCCGCCTTTACATACAAGGTGGCGTAAAGTGTTCGTGGTCTTCAGTTCATTTGGTACAATTTAGTTGTACTTATACCAATTACCTAAAAATGCAATATTTGTATCCTTCAATAATACGTCAAATCAATTGAACATAGTTTAGTGGGTGTTTTGGTAGATTTTGGAAACAAAAGTTGTCCGCCGATGTTCTTTGGCTGTAATTTTCTCTATTAATAAAAATCTTTGGTTCTGCTTTTCGATTAGGATGAAAGAATTAATAGCCATTCGGGCCTTATTTATGGAATTTTCCATCACTCTTGCCAGAACTTCCGTTTATATGTCCTCAAATTCTTGACAGTATTCTCTTTGAGGGCTTTAAGAGTTTCAGGATTGTTGACATAGACTCGTGAATTCAAAAAACCACACAAAAAGAAGTCAGAAAATTGCCAAAACGAGAGAGATTAGGCAGCCCGGAAATGCAGCCCTTAGAACACACGCTTGGCGGTCAACAGCTAACAGCTTTGTCTGCACTTTGTCTGCACTTTGTTAGGGAACATTTTTTTTTTTTTAGAATTCACTAGTGCTCAAGGGATTTTTGTTCCCTTATAATGCTAATGCATTGGTGGTGAAAATATCGATAAAACAAGGAAAGGCAAGAAACATTTCTGCGATGTTCAATAGACTCCGCTATATTTCTATCACCTATAAGTTTTTTTTGAATTCTGTCTAGTAGGTGCAATGAAGTTTTTGGTGCATCTGACCAGATATGAGCGTTGTACTCAAGCTTAGGCCGAATAAAGGCCTTGTATATTGAAGCTAAGTCGGACGGTGTAAAGTACTTCTTACATCGATTTAAGAAACCTAGATATTTCGCACATTTTTGGCGACTCCGTTTATGTGATCATTCCAACGGAGTTTGTCGTTGAGACACAAATACCAAGTATGGAAAGTCGTTCGGTTTCGTCGATGCAAGTTCCATTGGGTAAGGGTTCAGGTTTCCCTTTAATGATAGAAGGCAGCATTGTGTTTTGGAAGCATTAAATTCCACTCTATTGATTGTAACCCATTTTATAATGCTGTCAAGATCGGAATTTAATGTGTTTAGCATACGTTGCCGTTCCAGTTCCACGGCCAAAGAGCAGGGACGTGCATCAGGGGACGAATATGAAAAACTGAGGGTATTATCATCAGCGAAAGAATCTATTGGATTATAAGTAACAGAAAAGAGATCATTGATGAATATGAGCAAGAGTGTCGGAGACAAAACAGAGCCTTGGGGAACACCAACATTTATATGGTGAATTGCAGACTTGAAACCGTCCAACACAACTTGAATTGAACGGCCAGAAAGGTACATTATAATCCATTGAAGAAGAGACGCGTCGATCCCACAGGCACGCAATTTCGACAAAAGAGCTTGGTGCCAAACTCTGTCAAGCGCTTTCGAAATATCAAGCGCAACAATTGGTTCCACTTTTCGGTGAGATAAGTCATCAAATCACCAGTGAACCTGCTGCCACGAAAACCGTATTGCCGTTCATTGAGAAGTTTTCGTGATTATAGATATTTCATAAGCTGACGGTTTATCAGCGTTTCCATTACCTTGGAAAGAATGGACGTAAGTGCAATGGATCGGTAGTTGGTGGGTGAAGAAGAATCGCCATTTTTTGGAACGGGCTGGACAAATGTAATTTTCCATATCTACACGGAAAGAGTCCAGAAGAGTAGGACAAGTAGAAATGCTTACGCAGTGGTATTGCCAGCGTTGAAGAACACGCTGGGGGATAAACCATCTGGACCAGTGGATTTGTGAATGTTAAGATCTTTTACATGATCTTAATTTTTAATTTTTTTTACATGATGCAATCTGGAATGTTGCAGCTTGCGGCGAATTGCGCAGCCAGCAGATTTGCTTTGTCCAAAGAGCTGACAGCTGGTGGAGTTCTCATGATGAAGGCAGAACTGTATCTCCGGGCTGGGACTGGCCAGACCTGTTTACTACACAAGTGTCAAAGTAGAAGTGAGACATGCCGCCGTTTGCAAACATTTTAGCATCTTTTGATAGGTTGATGACTTTTCCGCCACCTTGTAGATAAATAACATGAACAATCATATTTTACTGTTCGAATTTTCGAAAATCTAATCATCTGCTTCTACTATCTAGTCGAGAATTAAGAATTTCGCGATCAGTTGATATTTCGATTGCATGCCTGATGACATTATAATAAACCAATCTAATTTTTGCATTCGTGGAAATTTGTTCCAAACAATTCTAATGAACTTGATGGACTTGACACAATTTTTTTCATGCCGCTCTCATTATATGATATATGTTACAGTGTTCGCTTGATATCCAAAAGGCATAGCATTTATAGCAGTTTCTTGGGTATATTTCCGCAAATCGATGCAAAGAATTTAGGAGATCATTCTGCTTCATGTAAAAATATACTACATATTTGGCTCGCCTAATTGTAGCAATTCGAACACATAAATTAAATGCTGACATTATGATGGACAATGGTCGTCAAAATAGTCCCGAGGCCTGGACTGATTTTGTTTCAAACTTCGAATTTTAGTGTTGCGTTCTTACAGTGAGAATCCAAAACGTTAACGTAGATATACCTATATATTTCAGATAACCTAAGTGTATATTTTAAATAAGATCTATACTCAGTGTTAGAGCTACCTAAATATTTAGCTGTGTTCATGTTTTAGCAAAGCTAAAAAAACAGTTCTAATATAAATCTGAAATTAGCTAATAAAAACCTATTTCGAGCAATTAATACCCACTTTTTCATCCATATTAGACATACACATTTATGCTACCTGCATCCTCCGTGCATTTTGGCAGGCTAGGTTTAGATAAAGATTGACAAAATCCAAACGTAACTGACAAACTATGGTGCAGTGGAGTGGGAGAAATATGTTGCTGTTGCTGGTCATCTTTTCGAAGATTGTTATACAAATGATGAAATTCATCTGATATTTTCCGCTTTATCATTGCGTTTTTTGGTTAACTTAATAAGTGCTCGCTACAGGCACTCGACGACCACGTTTTTACATAAAATCGTTCAGAAATTACCGCTAAATAAATAATGACCATTTGCAACTTGCAAGTGCGTGGCTTTATAGCCCAGGATCTCCCACTTAATATACACAGATCACAGACCGGTAAGACAGAACCGGAAAATTCGAACAACGGAAACAGTTTAGGTACGTCCGAAATCGAAATTCAAAGAAACTCCCATATTTAAAAAACATTTTTTATTTTCCAATTTTCTGCAGAATTTATTTTGGTTCATTGACGTTTTGAAGATACATACCTACCTAAATACACAAACGAACAAAATTATTGTTAAAAGTTCACTTCAAACGCCTAAATATATTTGTAAATAGAGCATAACAAAATTTAGTTTCGAGTTTATAGCAAATATATAAAAAAAATGGCGCAAAATTATAGTCAGATAAAGTATACTTTAGTTTTTTTTAGCACGTGATTTTGTTAATAATTATAGTCAACATAAAGCCCACTTTGTCTTTGTCACCTGGTATTAAACTTAAAACCACGAAAAGCACTTATTATCTCTTAAGGGCCATTCACATGGGAGCGAACGAACGAATTGATGAAATGCGAATAAACCACTTTTTATGCATTTATAAACAGAAAGTTCCACATTTTATTATTCCAAGATATCCTCCTCTTGGAATAAGGTTAAGTTCGAACGAATTTTTTATTCGCTACTTTGTGGAACGCGATTTAACTGATGTGGATTGTGAATAGACTGACAATTCGCGGCAGGGTGTTTTCGTTAGCGGCAAAAAATTTGGATTTCGAAATTTCGTCATTTAAACTGTTAATAAACTTGTTTTCTTAATAAATTTTGATGGAATAATTAATTATTCTCATCTTAGAGTAGTAGTAGTAGAGTAGTGCAATTTTCAGTTTATAAATACATAAAAAGCGGTTTGTTCGTATTTCATCAATTCGTTCGTTCGCTCCCATGTGAATGGTCCTTTAGTACGCACTAAATAATTTGTCATTCGGCAATTTGAGGGCAAAATTAAAATTTTGTTTGTTCTTTTTTTTTTGTTATTTTAGAGTATTTTAACGCGACATTGAACAAAATGTTTTCCGATGATGAAGGTTTAATATCTTAAAACATTTTAATGTATTTGACTTTGAGCTATTGGGAAAATTTTAATTTTATTACGAATTTTGATTTAGAATTTTGTTTTTTTTTTTTGCATCTGTCAGTTTTTTTGAAAATTTTGTTGCAATATGATTCCATAATATAATTTTTAATTAAATAGCTACTGTAATGCTAAATAAACTCAAATCAATCAAAATCAAAATATTTACTATCCAAATAAATGCTTACTAATGGTGTATTCATCTTTTCTCTCTTTTCAGGTAAGGTCATTAACACACTGGTAAGAGATCTGCAAGTATATGTATGAGTATGATGACCCTACGAGCCAACATAACTTTTCACAACTACATATTCATTTTCGTGAATTTAAATTTTTGGGGCGATTGAAAAAGTACTACAATTTTAATGCCGAATTCGAAGGGTTGAATGGAGAAGCATTCTAACAAGCAGAACAACAAATTACATGTGTACTTTTTGTATTTATGTGAGGGTTTAACCTGGGTACTCATTCCGTAAGTCAATAATCGTATGACGATATCGTTTCAACGATAGCCTTGTATCACGTTACATTGAAAATCGCTATCGTCTCGGCGACATCGTTTCAACGATCCAAAATTTGCTTCTTGTATGCATTTATAAATTCAACTCTCCTTTAGCTAGTACAACGAAAAAGAAACAGAAAACCGTTTTAGATGCATTTTAAGATCGAAAGTTGTACGCTAATTTCACTTGAAACAAGTCACACTTTCCTCAGTTGTAATCGTCACCATATTGCTGTCAAGATGAATAGGATTAAAAAACGATCAATGAACAGTGTTACCACTTTAAGAGATTTGGTTATGCAAGCATCTCTATCGATAATTTTATAAAATGCAGTTATTTAATACTAAATTACATAATATTTAGTTAAAAAAAAAAATAGTTATTGTGTAATCGTGTTTTTGTTTGCACATTATGGTTTAGTGGTAGTTAGTTGTAGTTCCCAAAAAGTTTCTTAGTCTGAATTAAGCTAACCCACAGAATAGAATTATGTAAGTCCTTAGTAGAGTTAGGCTGTGTCCTGCCTTGCCACAGAATCGTAGCCCGTCATCCAGCAGGCAGGTTGTTTTTTCCCTAATTTGGTAATCGTGTGTTGTAGGCATTAACACACAACCTTACTTAAAGAAATAGGCGTTAAGTGCCCTAACATCAGCAAGTTCTGTAATTTTTCTCGGAATAGTACATAGATCTATAATGTTTTTTAGTGTGGTCCAGTCTGAGTCAATATACCGTGGATTCATCGTTCCAATTTTTCTTATAGAGGAACTTCGTTATGAAATCGTTTTTAAAGTTGGATTTCCTGATGATGCCATCCCTGGGTATACCCAAAAGTGGACATTTTTTACAAGTAGACTTTACTTCGTATTCTTTTGGGTCAACAGTCAATCATTTCTTCCTTCTTCAATTTCTTCAATGCTAATAAAAATGAAAATAATTAGCAATTGATTCTTCAATGCCAATTAAATTGTTTACTCCAATGTCTATAATATACCTAACAATTTTAATATGAAAATTTTGAATTATTACAATTACAACTACCTCCAACATTCAAAAGTGGTAACACTGTCCGAAAAACATTGATTCCATTGCACACACATGACAGTAAACATTTTCGTTGATGGAAACATCAAAGATGCTATTGCTCACCGCACTGCATTTGAATGACTATGCAACATATGCATATATATGCATATATGCAACAACCTGTCTGATGTGTGCAGCAAACATGGTATAGTGATCAAATCGAGTCAAAGACATTCATCTGGACTCTGGGCAATGTTGTTCGGATCATTCCATTCCAACTTTGTGGTCGAGACACTTGCTTTCATCGTGCGTCTTGACGAGGCGTCAATTCCCCAAAGCCGTATGTGAGAAATGCAGCATATCCAGTTAGATGTCAGTTAGCGTGATTTGTGCGCGCGTGTGATTGTAAACGTGTATAGCGTCTTGTCTATCGCATTATTTACGTCACGTTTAATTTTAATTTTTTCACTTCTACTTCGCTTAAGGCCATATTTGTCAACGTCATCGGCTTCGGCACATCGTTTCGCGTCAATAGGCTTGCGGTAATTTTCCTGTGAGGGTTTTTTTTTATACCCTCCACAGGAAGGTATATTCACTTTGCCATTACGTTTGTAACGCCGAGAAGGATTCACCGGAGACCCTATAAAGTATATATATTCTGAATCAGGATCACATTCTGAATCGATTTAGCCATGTCCGTCTGTCTGTCTGTCTGTCTGTCTGTCTGTCTGTCTGTCTGTCTGTCTGTCTGTCTGTCTGTCTGTCTGTCTGTCTGTCCGTCTGTCTGTCTGTCTGTTGAAAGCACGATAGCGTCCAAACGAATTGACCTAGGCGATTGAAATTTGGTGAGAGGACTTCTTTTTACCGTCGTCAGGTTGGTATTGAAAATGGGCTATGTCGGTCAAGCAGTTCTGGTACCTCCCATACAAAACCATTAGTAGACCCATGTGTCTCTCCGCCTGTTGAAATCACAATAGCGTCCAAACGAATCGACCTAGGCGACTGAAATTGTGTGACAGGTCTTATTTTTACGGTTGTCAGGTTGGTATTAAAAATGATCCATGTCGGTCAAGTAGTTCTGTTACCTCCCATACAAAGCCAATATTCGACTCGACATGTATATCTCTGTCTGTTGAAAACACCTTAGCGTTCAAACGAATCGACTTAGGTGAATGAAATTTTATGAAAGAACTTTTCTTAACCGTCGTCAGGTTGGTATTGAAAATTGTCTATGTCGGTAAAGTAGTTCTGCTACCTCCCATACAAAACTAATATTAGACACATAAACTCGCGTGGCAAACATTTTGCAGGACTTTTATTCAGTGGAGGGTATCAAAGCATCGGCCAGGCCGATGATAACACTTTTACTTGTTTTTTTTTTTAATTTGTCTGCTTTAAGGTGGAGTTAAGCTATGGTGTCATAGAAATATGAGGACTTTTCTTATTTGTCAATTAGCTCTTAGCTTGATTGTGTGATGTCATTTGTTAACTGAGAATGCATGTTTCTTTTTTGTAAATTTGTTAAGATCTTAAATTTGATTGTTTTGAATGTTACCAACGACTTTCTTCAATAGGCAGGGTTGCCTATCCTGTAGATGCCTGCTGCGGCCAGAATGCATAAGGCGCTAGCAAAACGGAAGGAATATCTCTAAGCTCTAGGAAAACTATGAAATATGGAAATTCGTTGAGAATAAAGAATGGGGGGCACGACTTCTTTTAGAAACTCATTTTCCTGGTAGTCATCCGAACAGGCGAACACGGGCAATAGAGCAGGAACAAGATACCAAGATCTCGGAAACTTGACTGGAAAACAGCGACAGAAATAATTTCCAATGGGTGATTAGAATGAAAAATATAACTACCCCCTTTAATCCTTCCAATCAATGGGGGTGCATGGGATTACAAAAAATCTATTCCAATATGGAAAAAGTAAATAACTTCCACATCAAGCAGGAATACTAAAAAAAAAAAAACAGTGGCGATGGGCTATATAATACCGACCAAACGAGTCTAGTATACGAAAATGGGGTATAGAACGACCCTAGTCTACCGAAGTCTTATAGTCCGATCAGCCTAACATCGCTCCTTCTTAAAAAGATGGTGAAACCTGTGGCCACCTTAGGATTATTTACATGAGAGCGAGCGAATGAATTGATCAAATGTGAACAAATCATTTTTTGGCGCATTCAAATTGTGCTAAGAACACGTTTAAAAGAAGTTTAAAAAACGAAATTTCGAGCTCCAAACTTTTTCCCGCGAACGAAAACTCCCTTGACGCGAATTGTCAATGTTTATTCGCAATCCACATCATTAAACCGCGTTTCACAAACTAGCGAATAAAACATTCGTTCGAACTTAACCTCAAATTAGAAATTGCTGGTAGAAACTGATGACTGAAACTCGCGAACTGCTGCGACCAAGAAAAGTGTTCATGTGAATGGAACGTCAAAACTCGCGAACATTCGTTCTTTCGTTTCTTTACTCCTCTTCAGAGCTGGCGGATCTACAGAAACAGCTTTGCCCTGTATAAATGGGACTACTAAAAATGCTCGTGAAGCATAAGATATAGTACTAGCTATATGAACTATTCCATCTAGGAAGGTAACAGTAACAAAGTGGATGAGTGGAAGTGTTTTTTTTTAATTGCCTACACTGTTTCTGTTGACAGTCAATTTGACAGCAGGCAAATGTTTTGTGGTGGTTTTGTGCTCAGTCTCAGCGTGACTGATGAATAAACGTGCGTTAGGATAACGCATGTGAATTGTGGACATTTTTTTCGAAAATAATTCCTTCATTTACCAAACACCACACGCACCGTGCGGTACTTCTAGATGGCGCTTCATTCGAGCTAGCTATACAGATTCCAAATTCATGCGAGACAAATCATTTTAAGACACTACGGTTGCTTAATTCTGACAACTGACTAATGTCTCTTGGAAGATATTATTGTTTAGTCCATGAAGGTGAACCAGTAGGGCCCAGATCACGTAAAATGAAAACGATCGAACGACGTCTTTTCGATACTAGCAGTCTCTGTCTTTTGTCACAGATATGATAGAGAGAGCTTTAGTGAAAACAAAGTCGTTCGATCGTTTTTATTTTACGCGATCTGGCACCTGGACTTATATGGCGCACGCACATATGGAAGGGGACCTCAATCAACTTGAGGCGGTTACCCAAAGATCGGGCTAACTGGAGAGGCGTGTTGGTTGAGGCCCAGGTCCACCCGGACTGTAGAGCCATCTAAGTAAGTAAGCACATAAATAAGAAGGTGAATCTACATTTCACTTCGCTGTCAAATGATTCAGGCCCAACCTCATGAACCAATGACAACTACTGTTAGGCCATCAAGTTTTTAATGCAACAGAAAGGTTGTCGTAATGTATTTTGTTCTTTCTTACAAAAGTTTTAGCGGCATCTTCAGTCGGTATTTTTTTGAATAGTAATAGTAGCTTGTCAAAGCATACTAATGAGCTTCTATACAAGACCCAGATAGTCCCAGTCCTTCTTTATGCCTCAGAAGCATGGACATTTAGGGAAGGCGGATAAAGATATCCTTGTTCGTTTTGAAAGTAAAATTTTCGACTGGATTATGATCCTATAACTGCACAAAAGACCTTCGTGGTTTCTTTACAGTTTGGTCGCACATGCGGTTACCTAGGTTTTGATTCCATCTTTCCACTGCCATCTAGAAAAAATCCCCTGACTATTGTGGTAGGTTTTTTTTGCTACAAGATAATGAACTCGACTTCATTCAAATAAAAATACAAGCAAATGACTGGTAGAATATATGAGCCATGAAGCTATCTCAAATAAAATTAACTATGCAAATGTGTAGAGACTCGCAGTTCAAGTACACCGTAGTTACTTTCCCCATGAGGCGATATTGTTTTTACATGAATTTCCACTTCCTGCTCTAGTTCCGACTCCAATGCGCGCTCGCATTTCCCTGCATTATCGTAATCAACAAGCTTATGTCCTGAAAATCGACTTTCCTTCGCTTTTAATGAACAAACAGTCGTAAAATCCCTTGATGAGTATTACAGATGGAATCTGCTTGATTACCCTGGCTACTGCTATACTATATGGTGCCCGAAAAACCGCGACGCGTAAATAACACAACAACACTAAACTTTAGAAATCAGCTCTATGTTTACCGCGCTATCTGATGTAAGTCCTTTTGGAAGAAGACCAACAAATCAGAGACCCTCTAGATATACTAAATGTATATTTGGTTGATTTTTTCGGTTCTTATTGTGCCTTTCTGTAAAATTTTTTAGGCACTTGTCCTTTTATTGCTTTGTCTGTGTAAATAAGGGCTTTAAGGGAGGTTATGTTGAAGAAAAAACCAAGCATCCCATAAAAAAGCCCTAAAAAGGCAAAAATACGTAAAATACGTAAAAGACGAACAATGTTCAAAGGACTTGTTGTAAGTATGCTCTTATGGTGGTGTAAGCCAATATTATGATATGGAGTATAGGTCTAGCTGGAGGTACATCTGCCTTACTCCAGAATGTCATTGCAGACATGATGCGAGATGGTGATGCGGGGGCGGTGGCGGCGGAGTGCTATGGTTTCTTACATTCCATGGCTTTTGTAATAAAACAATGCCCGGCGGGGACATTCTTGTAGGATGTTCGAGGAGTTTCTTCTTATCTTCGTTTTTTTTCTAATTTCGTATGCGACTTTTAGTCGGTTTTTTCATCTACTGAATAGGGGTACTTATGTATTTACTTACGTATTTACTTTTCGCAAAATGAGAGAAGATGTCGAAAACATTCGCTCGCTTTGATGTTTGTGTTTGTGCGTGTATGGGTGGATTGATGCTGAAAAGGATATGCGTATGAATAATGTTCAACTATACTCATAATTGCCCTTGTATAAGGGAAATGATGACAAGAACGAATATAAAGACGACAAAGCAGCAAAATATGTTTCGATGTAAAGAGAGACGATGACGGACGGATTTGTGTTCAATTATTTAACGGAAATGAGGGACGCATAAAAGGATTTGTAATATTACATTGCGTATTTAAATAATAAATTTTGAGATTGGCCAACTGCCAGGGGAGTATGTTTTCATTTCAAATATGAAAGTAGATTCTAGATTCCCTTTTGGAAATCGGTTTTGTATAAGGACCGTAGGTTACTTCATCCATTGACATTGACATTATGATAGTGAATAAAGAAAATGAGGAGAGGAGAATTAAGATTTGTTTAAAGAGGGATTTGTTTTAAAAAGGAACGAAATGTGTGTAATTTTTTTAGGGTATATCTTTCAATGAGTCTTATTTATCAGTGCAATTTAGAATCATTATTTAAAGTACAAAAGACGAAATTTTCTCTAATGAAACATTAAGACTCCCGAGACCGACAGACGTCGTTCTACCACTGACAGAACTTCTCTGTACTTCTATATTGAAAATGCACGACTGGATCCCACGAAAATTGCTCGTTCATTGGATTTTTCTTTTTTTTTTATTTATGCCCCTATTATAGAACACAACTCAACTTAGTTGAAGTGGCGCCCAAGTGATAGGTGGCATCGTTAAAACCTATGTAATATATAGACGCGCGCATCAAATATCAAAGCCGAGTGGCGGGGACGTGGAATTTTTCTGCTGGCACCACTTTTCACCGACAAAAAAATCTCGAAAAAAAAAAATCGGATTTTTAAAAGTTGCTCTAAAAAAAAATTTCGAAAAAATTTTCCGAAAATTTTTTTATTTTTGTTTTTAAATCTCGAAAATTTTTAAGAAAATATTTATTTATTTTACATATAGTTATAGTCAATGCACACGTATAACTAATTTGTTTGGAAATCGGTAGAAGTATCTCTTGGAATAATTGTCGTCCTGAAAAAGACGTTTTGTTGTTTAATTTGTGTTCTTATCTTGGTTGCGATGCATTTAGGAAAATCGAGCTTTTGCATCCCTTCTCTATTTGTGAGAACATTTTGGATCTTCTCGTTCTTTCTGTCTTGCTTATTTCGAGGTAGATACTCGTTCACCTTTTTGCTTTCTCTACCTGCATTTTAGCTACAATTAGCTTTTCCGTGAAAAGTTAGGTCCTTTACCGGAAACATAGTTTTTTCGGAACCAATTTGCATCAGGGTCGCGAATGCTTTTATAAAAAAAATTTAAATAGTCTTTAACATCTGCTGTTGGAACAAATGCCAATGCTTTTAACATTTTAATTTCAATAGCAAATTCCTCATTTTCTCCATAAACCTTCGCGTTGAATTTTTCACCAAACTATATGCCCTAAATGGAAAAAAACAGCCCTGGTATTTTGCTTGAGGCAAAAATTCTTTCACAGCCCCTGAAATAGTTTTCTCGAAGTCGGAGAGCACGAGTTTTGGATTAATATGAATTTCATAATCGCAAGCTATTTTAAAAAAGTTAAAAAAACATTTGGGTGTATGCCGTGTTTGATTTGCGACTCATAAAGCAAAACACCAAGGGAACCGTAACCCCCGCAACCGATCCGATGGAAAAAAGCTGTTGCATTATGGAAGGAACCACATAAAACGTTCCATCAACGAGCCAGCACTTTGATTCGGAAAGCAGCTTAAGGCTGCTCCGTCTACCCAATAATACAATATTTTTCTCACCACTATAATTTGCCTCACTCAGAACAAATAACTCACCTTCCAAATATTTCAAATTGGTGGGAATGTCAACTTCCTCCAATGTTGAGGGCTCTTTTATACGTACGCGCGCAATCTTGGCTTTTTGCGCATTCTTTGATGGAGTTTGCACCCGACATGCTGATGCGGTTCCGTTGAGACAATGGCATCCCGATCCCGAATGATTCGCGAAGGGACAATGTCAGAGCGAGCTCCCAATTAAACGCTGCTGTTTGCCTTGCAAACCGCTTTTTCAAAGGCAAGTGAATCGTGGTTATGTTCGCTTAGGCCTTTTTTTAGTTGATGTTCATTTTCTTTAAAATTGTTAACGATGCGCCCCTTCCAACGAAAACTTTTCTTGCAACTGCAACACCAGTAGCAAGTCTCGTTAAGCTTACTTTCCAAGTGGTAATGATACCCCTTAAACACATGTTTGTCTTTTTCTTTATTGTTGATAATCACTTCCATTTTTGAATAAACCTTTAATAAAACACTTTTGGCAAAAAATTCCACTAAACTTCTAAAGTTCTACACTTCCAAAACATTCAGAAAAACGAAACGCATTTCAAATTATTTGGGTACAAGAATTGAATGGTTACATCGACGGATTGAGAATCAGAGAGAAGAAAATTCCCGTTACTCTAAAAAATATTGCCTACCCTACTAAATTATAATATTGATTGAATAATTCTCTTGTTTTCCATATCTCACTAAAATCCATGAAAATCAAAAAAATGTCTCTTCTTCGCGATTCTCATAAATTAGCAAACCCTTTGTGTGTAATAAATGTCTTCTTTTTTTGTCTACTTCTCTTTAAACATCGCCGCGATTTTTAACACCAATCATTTTCAGATATTTTCGAGATTTTGTTTTCGAGATTTTTTTTTTTTTTGATCAAACGTACCCATCTTGCACAAGAATCGATGATATTTTATTAAGTCCACCTTCCAATCAATCTCTCCTATGTTTACTCTTTTCTTTGGGAATCGTCTAAGCCCGAACAACACTTCTAACGGGTGGGATGTTGCGAAGTGCTGTGTCGCTATCGCTGCTAAGTATTTCATATTGTGTAGAAACATTTTTGTTTCGTGTATTGTGTCGGAGTGTAGTGTGTTGTATCCAAAGCCCTTATGGTCCGATTGCGCCATACTACTGTATGGCAACACACCACACGTTACAAATCTGGGCCTGACTATAGGTACTTAAATTTGTGAAAATCTAGAAAAGGTTCCTTCTCCGTGATTCTCATGAATTCGCGAACCTTAATACCTCTATATGAAAGAAAGAAATATTTTGTTTTGGAATAGTTTTCTCTTAAAATGCACAAAATTCTTGAAAGTACCAAGATTGTTTTTTCGACATTTTATGGTTTTGAGATTTTGAATTCCATATTTTGAGATTCGGTTAAAACTGGCCAACCCAGCGTGGGGCCAATTTGTTTCCACTTGTCTCGAACATGATTAATTTTCGAGTGACAAGCGGTTGCTGAGGACATTTTTGCCAAAGGGTATTCGGAATTAAAAAAATCAGATGATTGTATCCTTTTTCTATACTCTAGGAATTTAGTGCAATAGAGTCTTCTGCAGTTACTCGGTTGGCAAAAATATATCAATTAGAAAATCGGTTAAAACTTCATGGTAGGGAATAAACAAAAAAGATAACAGTTTTAAGGCTACATTATGACTGTTAAGTTGAAACAGGTCGTCTCCAGAACAAGAACTCTCCAGTCTTCATATTAGTGGAGTCCCCTTGAAACAGGTGGAGAAGTTTTAGTATCTCGGAGTCTCATTCACGAGTGATGGAAGGAGCAATATGCTGAGTTTTTCTGTAGAATTGATCACATTGGGTTTTGCGACAACTTAGTCATTCTGTTATTAGAAGGACTGAACTTGGTGTTGAAGCTAAGTTTTATCATTCTTGAATTCGGTGTTGATTCCAACTCTTACCTATGGCCAAGAGAATTGGGTAATGACAGAAGGAAATGAGATTCCTCTAGAACATGTGAGGAATTCAATATCGAGCCAGCTTCGGTCATATTAAACGCATGTCCTCAACCAGGATCCCACGACGTGCTATTGAATCCGTACCATCACGCCGGCATCCTCTAGGTTGACTCAGGATGAGATGGTTACATCAAGTCTATAATCTCTTCTCTACCCGTATGGGGATTGCCCAGCCCATGATGATTTATATTCGATGGCGTAAAAACGAAAGCTATGAAGGTCCGTAAACAATTTAACTTTTAGAACTCTTTGTTGCTAGTTTGGTATTGCTATCTATATATATGAGCGAATTTCCTACAGATATTTACAAATTTTTTAGTCAAATTATGTCCCAAAGAAAATCGAAAACATTAGAATCTTGCCACTTATTTTGGCTCTCTCTCGATTTGAGAACAATTAAGACTTCGGTAGACTTCGGATAGCGGCCAGAAAAATGACCAGCCGGTCATTATAGGTGGGAACTCTATTGCTAGCTGCGAATTTCTTTTGAAAGACATATCACTGTGTTGTGTATGGTGTATCTTACCTCGTTAAGAGCTCCTGATGGTGACTGATGGCGTATTTTTTTGGGAAGTGAGTATAACAAAACCAAAAGTGAGTATACAAGTTTTACATGTAAAAGTAAAAGTGAGCTAGCTATAGATTCTCAAAAAAATACGCCTTGAGTGAGTCAATTCAATTGGTTAAAAATTTATGAAGTTAGCAGCTCCCGTGAGAAATGACCGTTGCACTCTGCCCCTGCCTATTACCTCTGAATGTCCATAATTAAATAGGGAGACTGGTGCGCGGCAGAAATCGATGGTTGAATCAGTCAGCTTTTCTTCTTGACCAAAAGTTAATGGAAGGATTATTCCTCCGTTTATTTTCTTTTACAACCAGTCTACGAGGCAGAGACTGCTGCAGAGCTGAAATCACCCTAGACACTACTGCTTTGGTACCGAAAAGTAGGTTCCGGTTTGTCTTCGGGGAAGTCAAAGGCAAAGGGTAGACCGAAACAGTCTAACCGCCCGCTGCTGGTTGCCTCTGAGAGTCCGGTTGTAAGGAGGGCTTTTGGTACAGATCAAAGAAGAGTATTTGGAGCATCTGTTCTACTGTTTTGACTTTGAAAGGGTGACATTTTATCTTCGGGAAAGACGGAAGCAGTCTAACCCCTCGCCACAAAATTGAACATTTTTTTAAGCAAATTTCTGTATAGGTACATAGTTGCATAAACTTTTGAATTAATTTGTAATTTTTTATTTACCAAATAATAGAAACAAAGAATCGTTTTATTATAAACAGATCAAAAAAATTAAATTTGAATCGCTTTGATCATGTTCAGCAGTTGGACGCGTTAAAATCACTTGCAACGAACCGATGCGATGCCGCAGTAAACAAAAAAATTATCAACACAAAAGCAAAGAAAGTGCAAACCTAAAGAATACAAAAAAATACTAATTTCACACGTACCTGAGAAAGACCTGGAAATCATGGACACAGCAAAACCATACCTCTAAGCAGAGTACACTCACTGCTGGTATTGTAAGAGGTATACGTAGATATTTCGTATTTCCTTGTTTACCTGTCCGAAGGCGAAAACCACAATGCGCGTTCGATTATTGGTAATAGCTAGATAATAGCCAGATTCATCCGTACCAAGGTGACGTGATGAACCGGCAAACGCACGCCACATAATAATCACAGTGCGCGCACATTCCGGGGCCACAATCTGGACCAACAATATGGGTACGGGGAATACCATCAGTGGAGCTAGAAATCTAAATCAAAAAAAAAACAATATGATGCCATAATAGTAGAACGGTGTGTGAATTTCTTCCCAGATGGAGTGGATTTTCTACGTGCCCGCGATTGATGATGTTCTCCTTCTCCAGCGGACAGGAGATTCCCAAAAGTAAGTTGTAATGCAGAGAATCGATCAATAGATACATGGATGGCTGAGTGGAGTGGAGTGTAGAGGATCGCGGTAAGGCGACTGGCGACTGCGTATATTATAGTGCCCAGCACTGAATGTGGAATTATTGCGTCTGCTTATCTGGCTAGGGATATGTGAACGCGTAATTATTTTGCAATTCTTCTATGCCAATTATGGAATGTACTAATTTCAGGAATTTGCAAGGGAAATACATACATATAAAAAAAAAATATTTTGCTTAGCCCGATGGATATGAGAGTACAAGGAATATCAAAGAACTTATGGCATATGAAGATGAATACTGATTTTAATTGCAGGCCAACACTTTGTCGCGTTGTGGTGGTAGGACCACTTTATATAAAAAACTATATACAACCTTACCGCCTAATTTGTATTATCTAACTAGCGAACCCCTGCACACTTCGTAGTGCAAAATAGAAGATTATCTTTCGAATAAAGTAAATTTCATGTCAGTTGAAAAAAATCATCTTGTTTTATTCCATTTCAAAGTTCTACACCTTAAAAAAAACAACCTTTATTATTGTTATTACTAGTTGCGTGGAGGGTGGAGCCGGTTGATTTTACAAAGAAATTTCGTGCTCGTGTTTGTAGGGGGTATTTTAGGTCAGCCTGGTAATGTAGTGTGTATCTAGGTATGACAAAGTCCCTAACCAACCTCAAGAAGTGGTACAATTTAGGTAAAATCGAAGTAGGTATAGAATCTATATATATAAAAATCATGGTCAATTGTGTTTGTCGATAATGTTCTCTGTAATGCGTGAACCGATTTTGATTCTGGAAATTTCCCATGAAAGGTGACGTTTATACCATGGTTTATAAGTTCATACGGTCTATGTAGGTGTATTGGTTCATGAGTTATAGGGGCGTGGCAGCTCCCATACAAAAAATGCATTCAAAATCTTATTCCTCGAAAACCACTGAATCGATTGAATTCAAATTTACATACAATCTTAGATATCGGCCCAGGAGTATTCCTGTGAAGATTGGTCAACATTGGACAAAGGGACGTGGCACCTCCCATACAAAAAAAAAACATTCAAAATCGTATATCTCGAAAACCACTGAATCGATTGAGTTCAAATTTACATACAATCTTAGGTATCGGCCCGGGAGTATTCCCGTGAAGATTGGTCAACATTGAACAAAGGGGCGTGGCACCTCCCATACAAAAAAAAACATTCAAAATCTTATATCTCGAAAACCACTGAATCGATTGAGTTCAAATTTACGTACAATCTTAGGTATTGGCCCAACAGTATTCCTGTGGAGATTGGTCAAAATTGGACCTAGGGGCGTGGCACCGCCCATACAAAAAAAAAACATTAAAAATCTTATATTTCGAAAACCACTGAATCCATTGAGTTAAAATTTAAGTATAATCTTAAATATTGGCCCAGGAGTATTCCTGTGAAGATTGGTTAAAATTGGACCTAGGGGCGTGGCACTGCCTATAAAAAACAACATTCAAAATGTAATATTTCGAAAACCACCGAATCGATTGTGTTCCTGTGAAGATTGGTCAAAAATAGATAAAGGGGTGAGGAGGCGTTATTCTTCGACAGTCATGGGAGCTACAGTTTCGCAAATTTTTAACATTGATGCGCATTATCCTGATAGACAAGAATATTATGTAGGCAATACGAATCCTTAAACCAAGTGTTGTAAATACAGCAAGGCATTACAATAGAAACTGTTTATCATTGATTTAAATGAATTTGAAATTGATTTTTATATATTCATATTTTGCACTACGAAGTGTGCAGGGGGTTCGCTAGTATATCTGTAAAAATTTAGCGCGGTGTCCATTTAAATGGTAAATTTTGAAATTTTTTTCTCTTGTGCTTTTTTGTTACGGAAAAATAAATAAGATTGAGGTTTTTGAACGAAGTCCTCGATGAGGAAAGTGAAAGTGAATAATTTGAGATCAAACAATAGCAGACAAGCCAAGAAAGCAGCAGTTCATAATTTCATCGTGTTATTTTTTGCAGATGCAAGGGTCAATAGTATCTGAAGAGATGATAAACATGAAACTCTCTCTTCTGCAGGCGCTGCTGTTTATATTAAACTAGCTTTTGCCCGCGGCTCGTGCGGATGTGTACTACTTTCTAGCAGTATTAACCCATTCGTACAGAATTCCGCTTGAATATCCTTGGATTACGTACACTGGAGTTAGGTGAAGCGATAAGCTTATTCAACAACGACAGTATGGTTGGGACGCATTACAAAGTTTCAAATTGATACGACGAACGGTTCGTGAGTTAAGAAAAGGGCCCCCTCAAAAGGGGTTATCGCCAAAAACTCGGGCCCCAGGCAAAATTTCCAAAATTGAAAAAATTGTTACCTTTATTTCTTATAATAGAGGACACAAACCGAGTTTGAAGTCGATCGGATGAAAAATAAAAATGTTCCCATACAAACTTTGACCTCCTTTACACCTTAAAGTATACATCATATACTTTAACACCCTTGTATACATCATAAAGGGAATCTCTGCGCAATTTCAGTTTTCTAGAGCAAAGTGTTTGGGCTGGCGTTGATGATAAGTGAACAGTGAGTGGTAAACTTCATTTTTATTATAGAATAGATAGATAAGATATTGACTCTTATTGATTTGTTGCCACATTTGTTAAATAAAATCTTACTCTTTAACTTTTTTTTTGTTTAAGTACTAATTATGTATATGAAGGACATTTTTCTTTTTGTGGAGGACGGAAGGCATCACCTTATAAAGGAGGACGGGTGGCAAGCCTAAATCCACTTCACAGATTATTTTCTAAGAATAACGTCAGTACCTTTCATCCTAAATGGATATAAGTGCAGACCACATGTAGGTATATTCCATCTCAATAGTCTTATTTTAAATCAAATTTAAATAAAATTCCCTGCTAAGCGATAATGTGCCTTTTAATCTGTCATTTAAACTACTCAACTCAACTTATTGTGACAACTGTCAACTATCAGCTGTCAACTCTGATCCCAATACTGATAAAACCACAACCCAAGAGAACAGACTACTCCTTCGCCGCAGTTCTAAATGCAATCATCATCTCCAATAAACCACAATTTTAATAATCCACTCCAGGACCTGGGTGCTCATAAAATCCAACGAAAACACACTGGCAGACAAATAAATTCACACCCATCGCACTGGGCAGTATAGGCACAGCTACATAGCAGGTAGAGAGTCTCAAAATCCATCTAGCAACGAAACTCCTTAACCGAAATCATCGTCCCGTAGAAAGAGCACTTTAAATGATAGTAAATTGCCATTAAGCTCGCTATTAACTAACAATAACGATTCCAGATCCGCACACACGCACCTATAAGAGCTGCTGTGCACCATCCACCATCGCACTCCAGGACCACACACACGCTACATTCATTCGAATCAATAAAAGTTTTGAGAAATCTCTGCGAACATGATCGTAAAATCCGAAACAAGCTGAAAGGTGGAGCTCCGGTGACACTACTGTCCCAAAAGCGGGACCGGCTCCACAACCGTCATGGCGTCCCCCACTTAAGTCGGCGAATTTATTGGCGACATAATTTTCGAAATTTAATTTCGCCCACAGAGGGGAACAGACGTTCGAATCGAATGTGTATGTGCTTGCACGAACGGATACACTTTGCTGATGCCACTCAGTGGTCAAGGATAAAGGATTAGCAGCGCTGCCGCAGAGCACAACACTTAAGCAGCTTTGCTAAGCGTTCTTGATTCAATTACCCCGACCGTATGGGCAATCTGGTGCAGAGATAATTTGACTGGCCACGTTGGAATTAGCTTGCCTTTATTGGTGATTTGAGTTAATAGTTACGAGTATTGTGAACGCGATTAGGTTACACGGACGGAATAGTTAAAAACCGGCGGAAAGTTGTTGGCATTGGCATTTGGCATAGCGCTGCGGAAGAAGAATTTTATTGCCAAAATTGTGCTGATGGTTTAGAAATGGGAAATATATGTTCGCAGCGGGGATGACAATATTAGGGACAGAGTTTTGCCAATAAAACAACATTTATGACCGGCGACGTTTTATTGGTTTTTAATTGGCAATTGAAAACGGTTAGATTGACATTAAGTTCATGTACACATAGAACTGCAAGTTGTGGGTAGTGTTAATGTCAGATTAAGTTTTATACTCGTACTTCCCTTGGCGGTGTCCTGAATTTGGTAATATTTATGGTTTTGCAAGCAATCCACCTCGAGGATTCCATTCGCGATTTGACTTCATCTGGAATGTGAACAATTCGGCAAAAATTTAAGCTGCTTTAACTTTCACTAGGTTGAGGGTAGTCTACGCCACAATTGTTTACATATTGTCTCGCATTTCGAAGTTACTTGCCAGGAAACAGATTTCATCGACTCAATGGCTTATTCCTTCAATTTCAAACTGTCTCCATTTGGATGACATGCTACTTAGATATACAACCTACGGTGGCAGTCGGAGAATCACCTATTGCCATTGGATAGAAGACTATTGACCAGAAGCCCCCTGAGAAGAATCTTCAATCGATTTTCTAACCTGCAAGAATATCGCTACTATAAACAGAGGCTCTGAGAAAAGAGAATAGCAATATCCAAGCTGAATTCCAAGAAAGCTCCTCGACCGAATGGTGTAACGGCCGAGATGTTTAACGCACCGGGAGATGACTTGGTGGTGAGCACACACCAGCTCGTGCCCAAGATCTGTTCTGAGGAAAGTATGCCTCATCATCATCGTTTGCCCGGCTTACAAGATAGGTGGTTGGGAACTTTGTCTACCTCGTCTCCGCTATTAACTCTGATAAAGACACCACAGCAGAAATCAAACGAAGAGTTAAGCTACGATTACACGGCCATTTTTTGAGTCATTTAAATGGCGCTGTGACGTCAGGAAAAAATGTCGCATTAGAGCGACATTTAAGCTACAATTCGTCATTGAAAAAATGTCGATCACACGAAATGACTATCATCGTCATTTGTGTCCCAAAATCAAATGACGGACACTGCGAGTCATTTAAATGACACAACAGCCAAAAAGTTTAGTCATTTGTCCTGGGCATTATTGAAGAGCGATCACACGGCCATTTTTTTTCGCCATTTAAATGACACTTAATTCATGTCATTTGGTGCGCCATTTTCCTAGTCATTTAAATGACGCTGCCAAAAATGGCGATCACACAGAGCGACATTTAAATCACTGCTTTGTGACTTAAATGACTCGAAAAAATGGCCGTATCGTATAATCGTAGCTTTACACTTGCCAACCGCTGTGTCTTTGGCCTAACAAGGCAACTAACTGTTAAGACCTTGTCAAGAAACACTAAGAAGATTCTATATAAGACCCTCATCATCCCAGACCTGCTCTATAGCGCAGAAGCATGCACATTAACAAAGGCGGATGAAGATCTTCTAAATCGTTTCGAACATAAAATTCTTCGTTTGATTTTTGGTCCCGTTTGCGTTGACGGCCTTTGGAGGAGGAAATTTAACAGCGAATTCTATGAGCTGTACAGCCACATCGATCTGATCAGAAAAGTACGAATCAGTCGACTAAGATGGCTACGACATGTAGAGCGAATGGACACCAGCGCTCCGGACAAAGAGTCTTTGATTTCAACCCCGAGGGACAACGCAGTAAAGAAGACCTCGCCTTAGGTGGCGCGCACATATGAAAGGGGACCTCAACCAACTTGCAGTGCGCAACTGGAGGCAGTTAGCCAAAGATCGGGCTAACTGGAGAGGCGAGTTGGTTGAGGCCCACCCAGAACTGTAGCGCCATCTAAGTAAGTAAGTAACTAAGTTTTGCGGCAAGCATTTTCTTTCTTTTCTGCGAATCGATCTTCCGGCAAGAAAGGTCGAACACTCTTCTGGGAGTACAAAATCTTCGAACAACTTACGTAATATACATAGGTGCAAGTTTTGGTGCACAGTTTTTAAATACTATATAACTTGAATTTCCCCGGATCGCGTTGACTTTTTATAATTCAACTCTTTAAGGATGCCTTGATTTGTTCTTGGTCTAAATTGTAAACTTGTCATCGATGTTTGAGTCATCAGTATAGATGGCGCTCCCAGTTGTATAGAATATTGGGTAAAATTCTCTGAAAACATTGAAGCAAAAAATACCAGCCTTTTCTTTAGGTATTGTTGCTAGTTTGTCTGTCTGCAATCTGTCTCCTGAAGACATCTGTCAGCCCATGGCAACGATGCAAAGAATTTTTGTAGCTCAGCAAAATTAGATCTATAACTTCAAAGTAGCCAATGGCGATCTTGGCTGTCTATTACTGATGTTGGTACAGAACGGATAGCTGATATTAGATTTTGATTCGAATTCCCTAAGTTTGTTCCAACTCTTACCTATGGTCATGAGGTTTGGGTAATGACTGAAAGAATGAGATATCGGATACAAGCTGCCGAAATGAGATTTCTCCGTTGTATTGCTGGTGTGACCCGTAGAGATCGCATTAGAAATACCAGAATACGTGAGGAACTCAATGTCGAGCAGCTACTTCTCCGGACGGAGCGATCCATGCTTCGGTGGTTTGGTCATATTAAACGTATGTCCCCGACCAGGATTCCACAACGTTCTATGGAATCCGTACCATCAGGCAGGCGTCCTCTAGGTAGACCAAGGATGACATGGTTTGATCAAGTCCATAATCTCTCCTATACCCGTATGGGGATTGCTCTTGATGATTTGGAGACGATGGCGGAGGATCGGGGGTAATGGAGGGTCCACTTGAGCAACCTACACCCGCGACCCACGTAATGGACAAGCGAACCATTGAAAATGAATTAATGAATGAATTCCCTAAGAAGCGGAGACTTTTGTTTCTAAGTTGTGAGAAATAGATTGAGAGTCTCCCTTAAATTTGTTGGATAGTTTGGAATCCGTGCTGTATAAATAAATCAGAAGTGTGCCTGATTGAAGTGGTTTGTTGTTATAAATTTTTGCTGATTGGATTACTGAGCGATTGATTGGTAACACTTCATGATTCAAATGGATATCTGGTCATCCCTGGGTAGCTCGCCTGCCAGCGATGCCAAACATAGCACACTGTTTTCCTGTGAAAATTTAGTCAGTTATTTAAAATAAAATTTTGTTTCAGTATTGTGTGCGTCAAAAACGTCAAAACAGTGTACATATGTACTAAAATCGTTTTGGTCTTGCCCTAAACTAGGCCCGAAATCACATTTCTGGCTATGAATCACGTGAAATTTTACAGCCCTCGCGTTTATGTCCTTGGACGACACCAACGTCAGTACATTTCCACTTATGCCATTATTGGCAAAAAATCGTTTGTCAATTGATTGACCAACTTATGAACTCGATGCCAATTAAATTTTCTCTGTCAATTATTAGACAAAGTGACATTTTGTTTGACAATTCAACTATTTCCACTTGGCCAGTGGTTTCTTTGTCAGTTATTGACAAACGCTGTTAGACAAGCAATTTTTCGCTCTTTCCATTTTCCACTTGCCAATTTTTTAATTGGTATAAATATACGTCAATTGTCAACTTCAAATCGACAAGTGTAAACCCAGCATAAGTCAGTGTATAAAGGACGCTAACAACGTTGCAGTACTCACTCATCTAACGCCATGGGAACGTGATTTCCGAACATTTTCATAACTAATACTCATACCACCATTTGATGAATAGCCGACAAGTTCAAAGCCATTTACACCTTCAACAGCAGCATTCAATAACAGCGCAACATTGTATATTGAAATTCATAGGCGCATTCAGCATAATCAACAGAGCAATTTATAAGCGTTCAGCGGGCACGATTTTCCAATCACAATTTACTTGGTGAATTCTTCTGAGAAACATTATAGTATCTTTGCCAAGATCTCCTTGCCGATCTAAGTACCTACGTATCTGTATCTCCGATTTTGTTCCTTAAAAATCATATCGTGCAATGCTGCGCAGCGTTAATAATAGCAATAAATTCCGACTGCTTAATTGAAGAAAAGGAATAACTATCCTCTCTGGCTGTTTTGAGATGTCTTCCTCGGTTTAGGCCGTATTCATCGATTGTGATCGGTTCGGTTGCATGAATATATTTCAATAATGCGAATCTCCTCCTTGTAGCCTTACTTTTTATGTATGCTTCCTGTTTGGGTGGTCTATGATGCGAGATTCGTTCTGCTATTAAACTTGGTTTAAATGAAAACGCGGCAACATATGGTAGCAGCATTTGGACTGCGATCGGGGATAGAGATCTGTAAAATGAGCCTACTAAAGTAGGAGTAGCCAAGATGCGGTTTAGTTGATTTGGGTAAGGCGCTCTAAGTATATACCCAGGCATACATACACGTACACATTACGGAAGGAGGTGAAGATCTTTATCGATTTTTATTGGTGACTTGAGGCTAATTCCAAGATCTGGTAGCTATCAATCAAAATGTGATTTCTTGTTTCGTGAAATCTTACAAGATGTGCTTTGGGTTGAGGAGTGATTTATTATTTTATAGAAATGGCCGTCTTAGGAAGCTGTAATGGTTGGATAAGTGTTGCCATCAATATATACTTTGTCTGTGGCAACATTGCTCCAAATTTCCGGACTGAGCTTGATTTATGTAAATTTGCCTGAAGAGTTCTATACGCAGTTGGTGATAGAACTAACCAAACGATGAAGAGAAATCTATATCTTCGCAAAGAAGGGAGCAAAGCGCCGTTTCATTTTTGAGCCCCAATTTCAGTGAGCTTATGTTCAAAAATTCGTGTCAGTACTATTTTCCAGTGTTACATAAAACAGAGCTTCGACGATTAAACTCTCGGATGTGTGACACAAGTTCAGAGACCAAGGCCCATTGTAAGTCCCGTTCGTATTAAAAAGCAAACACCCAAGCAATGGTGGAGACTTTTCATCTTTTCGATTGCTTTGGGTTACTCTGAAAAATTTAAGAAGATCCGAGTCACATTTGAAAGGTTTTTAAAGAATATGTCTCTAGAGCACATCGGAGTCGTGGTACCTGAATACCTGAAGCCTGAAAGTGGTAAAGGGTCCGCCAAATTACATTTTTTTCTCAAATTTCTTTTTTTATTTGAAAGTACAATCCTTCCGGTTAATAATGGAAAATAATTTCATTCAAATGTCTGCCTCGGCTGGCCATGCAGTAGCCTACACGATCGGTCCAATTTTTAAGCACATTATCGATTGTGTGCAGCTGTATTTCACCAATGGCTTCACGAATATTGTCCTTTAAAGCGTCAATTGTCTCTGGCATGTCGGCGTAACACTTATCTTTTACGGCACCCCACAAATAATAGTTCAACGGTGTCAAATCGCAGCTCCGCGGTGGCCAAACGACATCAGCTCTGCGGCTGATAATGCGATCTTCAAAAACAGGGCGCAAAACATCGAGTGTAGCTTCGGCTGTGTGGCACATAGCGCCGTCCTGTTGAAACCAAATGTTGCCAATATCTTCCTCTTCAATTTTTGTGAACAAAAATTCGTTCACCATGGCCCGATAACGATCGCCATTGACTGTAACGGCCACTCCTTGCTCATTTTCGAAGAAAAATGGCCCAATTATGCCTCTGGACCAAAATCCGCACCAAACAGTGACTCGTTTTGGGTATATCGGCTTTTCAATGTATGCGTGCGGGTTTTCTGTGCCCCAAATGCGACAATTTTGCTTGTTTACATACCCGCCAAGATCAAAATGAGCTTCATCTGAAAAGATGATTTTTTGGCAAAATCGGCATCTTCTCTAAGTCGATCGCAGGCCCACATTACCATGATTTTCAAAGTAATGTCGCAATATTTCCCAGCGTTGTTCAAGCGTACCTATACACAACCATATTCGTTCAGCGGAAGGATAAAACTAATTATCTGTCAAATCAGACATGAGCTGTGTTACCATTCGCGAAATAAGCACTAGTTGAAAAAAAAAAACGTTAGATGGCGGACCCTTTATAAGAGCTGGGGGCTAACTATGCACTTCGCCGCGAAGTGCATTTTTATTCGATTTCGCATTTTGGTACTATTCAGTTCGCCGGCGAAGTAGTATCGCACTTCGCTCTATTACATTCGCGCAACTATGCAAATGCGAACGTCATTTATCGACGTGAAATGCGATAGATGTTTTGATGGCGAATGAAGTTGTCAGCGGTGCATTTGCATGGTGGAAAATGTAATGTAAGTAACAAAACGACAGCGAAAAATATTGTGATTTCTTATATTTTCTTTGCATTTAGGGCAGAAAAACAAACTACAACAACTGTTCATTTGCTTAGTTCAATTTATGAAAGAGCACGACCAGCTGGCGAAAGGTTTGTTGCGCCAGTCCGATGTGCGTGTCTTGCCCAATGCTCTTTTGATAAGATCCTTCAGCAAGAAATCGAAGCGTTGCTGCTAGTTTTAATATTATGGGCGTTGCAATACTTCTTTGCCTTGGAAATTCGTCTTTTATATTTTCCAGCACATATCTAAGATAAAAAAAACTCATATATATGCACTTTTACCCGTTTTCAAAACAAATTAATCTTACTCGTTGTGCGGAAGATCCAGCGGGGATAAACCACTTCTTATTAATTTCCGTTGTACATTTAAATTCGAAGACACATCGACTTCATCCCTTTCAGCATTTAAATACACACCGATCGAAAACATTTTTGTTTTAATAACCAATTTACTTGTTTATTTAAAGTAAAATAATTACAACATTCCAAAGCATTTTGACAGATGAATGGGAAAGTTTGTGGAATTACCAAGGGAAATGTGGAAATGTCTTGGAAGGTCGACATTCCAAACAATCGTTTTGCATAGTTGCCATGTTCGCCGCGAATCGAACCGAATGAATCGCAAATTATGCGATTCGCGGCGAAGTGCATAGTTAGCCCCCTGTTGTTCTGCCGATTTTTTCCCTTTCCCAACTTATGTATCGATCGATGGTATCCAGATTCCAGTTGGGGAGCAAATTGTGTAGTGACCTGTGATAATTCCCAGTGAGCTCTTCTCTAGTTCTTGTTTCGTTCAGCTCTGGCAATAGGGTTCGATGTCGAGCAGTGTAGCAAAATATTTTTTTTGATGACCAAGTGATGTTGGTCTTCTTTTTGATGATGTCGTTTATAATCCAATTCAATGTGCCAATCGGTGGCGATATAGAGGTGTAAGCATCATCGCTGACCACAATCTTTGTATAGCTCATCCGCCTTCTCGTTCCCTTCGAATCTTCGATACTATACTATGTCAAGGAACCCCCGACAGAGTTTGACAATGTGGTTATTGATGTCCGATAGCAGATTGATGAACTTCAACAGTTCTTTATGACCTATGATTTGATTATGTTGGATTTTTTTGTACAGATCACCATTTAGAGAACTAATTTGTTCACATCTCTGACTGTGGGATGTAGCCGGATTCACAGGTCCACTGTTCGAGATAGAGGATATAAGAGTGCAGTCATCAGCAAAGCTGTAGATATTATTATTTGACGATCCAAGCAAATCGTTGATGTGGAGAAGAAATAGAGTTGGTGAAAGAATAGATCCTTGGGGCACTCCTGCATTTATAGCAAACGAATTAGATGATACACCATCTACCACAACTTGGATCGATACTCCCAGAAGAACATTTTGCATCCATCCGCAGAGTAGTTGTGGTTTATCCATAAGACGCTAACTTTCCTAATAGGGCTCTATGCCAGACTTGGTCAAATGCCTTTGATATGTCCAAGGCTACGGCTCTGGCTTTTATTGGCTTTTCCATTAGTTTTGAGAGCATTAATTTAGGTTAGGTTAAGTGCTGTGCCTTAAAAGTGCTGTGCTACCACGGGGGCCTTTTGGTCCATTGTGATGATCAGCAATTTTTGGCTAACCGCCTCCAGTTACGCACTCCTAGTTGGTTGAGTTCCCCTTTTACTTGTTCCCGCCACCTAAGGCGAAGTCTTCCTCTTCTGCGTTGTCCCTCTGGGTTGGAATCGAAGACTCTTCGTGGTGTCCATTTGCTCTACATGTCCTAGCCATCTTAGTCAACTGGATACGTACTTTTTTGACCAGTTCAATGTGGCTGTATAGCTCGTAGAGTTGGCTGTTAAATTTCCCCCTCCAAACCACGTCAATGCAAAAATCAATCGAATAATTTTTAATTCGAAGCGACCAAGAAGATCTTCATCCGCCTTTGTTCATTTCAATGCTTCTGCGCTAATTAGCGGGACGATGAGGGTCTTATATAGTCTCAGTAGTGTTTCTCCACAAGTCCTTAGTAGTCAGTTGCCTTCTGAGGTCAAAAAAACAGCGATTGGCAAGTGTAAGGTGTAACTCTTCGTTTGATTTCTGCTGTGGTGTCATCAGAATTAATAGCGGAGTTGAGGTAGACAAAGTCCCTAACCACCTTAAAGTTGTAGCTGTCCTGTCTATCGTGACGTTCTCTCCGATTGCTTGATGTTGGGTGTCCCTTCTTGTTGACGGCATGGTTTTGTTTTGCCCTCAATCACATTTAAACCCATTTTTGCCGCATCTGTGCTAATACTTGCAAACGCACCATCAGTGACAGCTGGCTGTGTTCTGCCGATTCTACCAATAATGTTAATGTCATCACTCATCATCATCAGTGCATGGAAGTAGTTGCGCACACTTTTGGAAAATTGTGCCCCTCGTGTTGGCTTGCGAGTTTCGCATAATTTTCTCAAATCTCAAATGTGATGTTGAAAAAGTCACATGACAGCGCATCGCCTTGTCTAAACCCATCAAATGGCTTGATGAGATTATTTCTTAACTTTATGGAGCAGCAAACGTTCTGCATCGTTAGCTTCCAGCATCCAATTTCAGTAAAATACCAAGTATCTAACCAAAAGATGTTAGCCTTAGCAGAACAGATAAAGTTAACCTCTGCATGAGACTGGGCCGTATACCGACCGTCAATATAAACATTTTTTCACATAAACCTAGCAATTTAACTTCATATATCTATACATGAAAAATAAAAAGAAAACTAAATAAAAAGTCAAATTAAATATTTATTAAGGACTTGCCATTTTATGCTGATCATAAATATCTAATTTACAATCAACTATATATAGTTAAAGTTCCATGATGAGGATAATTTCGCCACAAAATACCATCACAATGCCTACAAGGCAAATTGTCAACACAAAACCCATAAAAATGAAAATGCTTATACAAATAATAATAAAAAAGAGAAGAAAATATAAATAAAGAAAAATCTTTTACTATCAGATTTTTGATAACTTTTATTGATTCCTCTTCTGCAGTGTTTTATTTTTTTTATTGCGACCATAAAACTCGATTCAATTAGTTTATGTCCTCGAGTTACTAAACGCAGATACTCTAAAAATGGGCGAATAAATTCCAAGCTTCTCAAATCCATATAGTCACCTACCATCCATTGAATTGCATTCCCAGGAAGAACACGAAACGAAAACCAATTGGCTTCCATCAGCCAATTAAATACACACACACACACATAGCCAGACAAACAGAGAGACAGACATCGACAGCATATATCTCCTAATCTGAGGACAATGTGAAAATTAAACCCTAATCCACAAACCGTCCACCCATAAAAGATACTTAATTTCAATTCGTTTGGATTTGGGTTGGGAGTAGTGAGCAGAGGCAGTGAGCTTCGTGCGCGTTCCCTCCCGAAGAGGTAAAGGGAATTATAAGCAGCAGGACTCTCAGGCTCAGCTTAGCGGATGGAAAAAAGGTGCTTTTGTTGCAAAATTGGTTGTTTTGTTGGTAAAAAGGATTTTTGGTGCTCTGTTGGATGGAATCTTTTGTATTTATCGCTTTTGGATGTGCAGCAGCTTGAAGTGGAAAACATCTGCTTGATTCCTCTTTTTGAGTAGATAAATCGGACGACGTCATCATCATCATCGTCTTAGATGTGGTTTCTGTCTGTCTAAGGAATTTTCGGTCTTAGGAAGAATAAAACAAAATTTATCTTTGTGGGGGGATATGAATTTGGATGACCTAATCTTAATTGCGATCTCCCTGATGGATGCACGGTTGAATCTTTTATAAGTGTACACTTTATTCGCGTACAGATTTTATGCACTCCCTCAGATCAAGATCAAAAATGGAAACATTGCTTCGAGCGGTGCTCATGATTAGAAATTGGTTGTGGGCTCCTCTGTTTAATTGACCTAAATTGGAAATCGCTACCCGGCCTACTACACACCACACCACCCACAACACATATACGCGAGTCCAGGAAAGATGTATCTTTTGATTCATTTTTATGAAGGAATTCCTCGAGATCTCGTTTAATAAACATAAAATTGTACGAGCCAAAGTCACCCACCCACAGTGTGCGCTTGGTCTTAATTTAACTCAATATAATATGCAGCTGCTCTATACAGTAGGGGTTAATGGTAGATGACCACTTTGATTGATTTTTAATTAACTTGATATGTTGCGGATTACAAGAGTGATTTTGTTGTACTAAATTGAGCGATAATTAATCGCAGTTGTTGGTAATTGATGGGATGCTTCATTGAAAGTAAAGCACAAAAAAAAAAGTTGAACGGAGTTTCAAAGGGCCTTCGTTAATATTCAAATGATGACGAGAAGTGAGAAGAGCGTTTGCTTCCTTTTAATTGTTATTTTCCGTCTGATGACAATGTTGAGTTGACATCGTTTGTCAAACTTAACCAATTCAATTGGCTTCAGAAGTAAATAGCTCAGAGGACGCGACGATAGGTCTCCATACTAAGGCACATTTTCTTGTTCTAGTTTAGGTAGCAACAGTCAACGGTGACATTTACTGTTTTGGTCACTCAGAACCAGTTATGTTTTCCTTTTATTAGCTCATTCACCATATTCGGATCTTAGTTCAAGAATTACAATCTGAGCCAGAGTTAGCGATGAATAAACCAGGAAATGGACCAACGCCAGCATTCATTTTCTAAAACGCGTTACTTGTGACGGTTATAGGTTGTAGCTGTCATCAGAGTGACCAATTTGGCATTTTTCCTGTCAGATCTAGCAGGAAAAAATATTTTTTTGCTGGAAAAAAATAAAAATCTGCCCGCACAATTTCTAGCATAATTTTACGATCTGGCAGGAAATATAGCTGAATTCTCAATAATTTTTTTTCAGAGCGATCATACTCAAACTGACGAGACGAGATGAATTTTTCTCAATCACAAAATAAAAGATATCCAATGAAAAAATGTGATAAATTATAATTCCTTCTTATATTAGGCGCGTTTTGTTGAACATATTATATCTTAATTCATAGCAAAGTAAAGTATAATTTTCAGCACGCAATTATAACAACTACAATCTACATATAGTCTCGAATGTGCCATGTATATTGGTTGTTATTGCATGCTAAAGGTTCTATTTTACTTTAGGCCTACTGTCCACGTAGCAGCGCTTCATACGTACGCTTTCCAGTTTGTTTAACGCTTGCTTGCAGATTCCTCGCAGCTTGCATAACCAATCGAAGCTCTGTCCACAAAGCAGCAAAGTCGCAAAAAATAAGACTTTTTCTCTCCGTGGACAGAGCTTCGTTTGTTTACATGCAAGCTGCAAGCCAGCGTACAAAAGGCTGCAAATGATGAAAGCGTGTGTATTAAGCGCAGCTACGTGGACAATAGGCCTTACAATGCTGAGATAGACGTTCAATAAAACACGCCTATTTTAAGACAAGTAGGATTAGAACAATAAATAAAATGAATTCCGAACATTATTTATTTAATTTTACGATTTTTTTTAATTAAGCAGGCATTTTAGCAGAATCCAAAAGCCAAAAATGTTTAGCACTTTTTCTAGCAGGATTCGGCTTGGAAAAAAATCTGCTAAATGCTAGATTCTAGCAGATTTAAGAAAATAATTATGGTCACTCTGGCTGTCATCCTCATTTCTCTATTTCGGACTCACTCACTATCACTTTCTCGTTCTCTCAGCCTCTTGTCCCGCTAAATCGGGATTTTTTTGGAAATTCTGTGTTTTATTTCCTCTTGAATATTCTAGCAAAACTCAGGCAAAAGAAAAATTCAAATAAAGCCTATAGGATAATTTATTATCTTGCCAGACCAGAATAAATTGTTGACAGTTGACACACGGCCTTAAGATCAAATAAAAATAAGTTATAATTTATTTATTTATTTATAGTCCGCGGTAGGTAGGTAGGTAATTGGGTGCTCTTGTGGCGGTTGCCATAATCAGCGGTACTAATAATCATTTTTAGTGTTTAGGCTAACTTTTACAAAGTTACAATGGCGAAAATTCCAATATAAAATTATTAATTGTGACCGTCAATATATTTAAGTTGAAGACTAAAAATGATTATTGGTATAAAAGC
The DNA here is from genome assembly GCA_949372485.1 of Cheilosia soror. Lineage (NCBI taxonomy): Eukaryota > Metazoa > Arthropoda > Insecta > Diptera > Syrphidae > Cheilosia > Cheilosia soror. The sequence goes on along the minus strand of OX443561.1, from coordinate 29,686,499 downwards.
ATGTGCTCAAAATTTAACGGCACTGCGAAGTCATCTTTCAGTATTGTCAAAATTGTCATCTTTCAGTATTGCGCAAAAGTTTCCGGATTTTTTCTCGTACAGTCCTTAAGTACCTACTGTTAAGTTAAATTCTCACAATTTGAAAGAAAATAAAAAGTAATACTTTACGAAATTTGTTAGTTAATATTCTGAAATGCTTCCTTTAAGAGTAGATAAACAAAGTTAAATTTAAGTTGCTTTAAGTGTAATTTTTTTTTTTTTGATACATTGTAGGTTTCGTAGTTCGTCTTTGATTGATCACAAAACGCATAGTGGCATCTCGTATGCTAAAGTGATTGCGAAATTCTCGCTGCATATTTATAAGTAGGTACATATGACGCCAAAAATCTGCAATCATAAGATACCGTTTGAATCTTTGCCAATAGCTTATAGTGAAGTCTTACAATCACTGTGCTTTTCGTACCAAAAGCTAAAACGCAAAAGAACGCTGGCAACACGCAAAATTCTATTCAGCGTCTATCTGAGTAGACAAAATTTGATGGGATGTGGCAAAAAGTGTGTGAAGTGTCGTCATGTAAAAAAAAATAAATAGTGGGCACAACAGGTCCGTATAGACTTAGGCACGCTAAGCTTAGCTACACACAACCATTCGCTTGTGTGTGTTTTATTTCTGAGACGGGACCTAAAATGTTATGCCGATTCCGATCAGCTGAATTGAGCTGCTGTTTCAGGATCAGGACTGATATACTCTCGAATGTTTGTCAGACGTTCGCGAGAGGTTCGAGAGAGTGTCGTCATGTACCTTCTCAGTTTATTTGCATTATACAACTTGAGAGGTTTGTTGGTTAAGAAGGCCCAATTTATATTATTGTATACATTATAGTGTGGAATAAATAATAATAATAATAATAATAATAATTTCGCCTCTAACTGTAGCGCCACCTAAGAGAATAATTATTTATAAAACTCAACGTTGAATAGTTTTTTTTTCGATATGTATAGGAAAAACGCCCCCAAAGTGGGCGTTGCATTTTAGACAAGCAAATTATATTTTCTAAATTAAATTTTAAATTCAATTTTAATTTAATAACCTCATCGCGTTCAAAACATTTATCCTCCACTGTAGATGGGGTTGAATCTCAAAGATCTCCACAAAATCACACCATACCCCATATTGTGCCCGGCACGGCCGCGGTACTGCCATAGACCGACATGCATGAAAACGTGACGGTATTTCAAATTCGTTTGCCGTCATTTCAGTTTGATCGAACTCATCAGAGGAGACAGGCAGAAAGACCGACCAAATCCTGCCACCAATAATCATTCTGTCTGTCTGTTCGACTTGTGTTGTATGTGCATTGTGCTGTGCTGTGCTGTGCTGTATGCGCTGTTGTGGGTTGTGTCCGGGCATCATGACACCACATGTATAGCGATAAAGCGCGCGCGCTCGCGCTTTGCTGCTGCTCTCTTCCTCTTACACAACATCCAGTCAGCCGTCATGCGCAATTTAGTGATCCCTCACGTATTACATAAGTGCATACGTCATGTAACGCGATGTGATCTCTTACATGATGATCACCTAATCACAAGTTATTTTCCCGAGAGCCTCATCAGATTGGTCCTTTTGCTATTCATCCAGGGGGTTTCTTCTGGCAGTGCATAAGCGAATAACGTTCCTTTGGCAACGGGAGTGGAACCTTTTCCACATCGCGTAGCCTCAGCGTCTTCATCGTCGTTGGTCGTCTTATGGCGATGCAGAAGGAGGCAATGAAAATTTTTCGCTTCGCTTTTAACAATTTAATGGAATTTACGTGAGGTGGAGGATATAATTGCTGGGATAGTAATGTTCCAACAAACGATAAACAAAACTCTGACTAACCTGGGCGGCGGAGACCTTATGAGTTGGTCTTGTGTTTTTCTTATAGATTTGCAAGGAGGTCCACTCTTTAAAATGAGTCAAGGTGGTTGGTGGTCGATATAGAAAAGAATTTTATTCACAACTATTAGATAGTTAAGTCGGGCTTGGACGGCTTGCTGTAGTTTTGAAAAGAAAAAAATTAATACGCCAGAACTCACTGGCAAGGTAAAGGTGCCTGTCCAATTGAGAGTAAAAATGCTGCGAGCAGCTCTCAAGCAGCTCTAGAGAGAAAACTCGCAAGTGGACATAGTCTTTTCGTTAAGAACATTCCTAATAATTATTAACGCAGTGGTAACCTTTTGCTTGTAAGAATACATTTTAACTGGTAGCTAGCAGACGAAATATATCAAGTGGACACGGTTATGAGAGTACTTTCAGAGAATCTACTCTCAAAATGTTATCAAAGAACTCGCGAACGCGAGATTTAAATCTCGATATTATTACTCTCAAGTCTCAAATGGACAGCCACCCGAGAGTAACTCTCGAGAGTTTACTAGCGAAAGTACTCTCAAATGGACAGGCACCTTAAGGTAGACAATAAAAAAATGGTTAGCCTAGAAAGCTTTGCTCGACACCAACACGGGCATTCGACTTGAATGAGTCTATCAATCTCATCGGCCCTAACCACACTTTGTCTGCACCGAGATGCGAAATGGAACAACGTGTCGTGGGCGTGGCACATAATAAGAACCTGGAACTTGTCACAAAGAAGATTAGGGAACTGAACATGCCTATGGACGGTATATTAAGAGAGGGTTTGTGATGAAGTCAACTTTTCCAAAATCTCCTGTGCTGAAATACCTTATTTTGAAAGAGATTTTGGGAGATTTTGACATAGGGGATTTCGTCGCGGGAGATTTTGGAAAAAGAGAAGAAAAAATGAGAGATTATGTCCAATAAGGGATTTTGGAAAAGGGGGATAACCGATAACGTAGGGATCCCAATAACACCAAATCTAAGAATGGGAGATTTTGTCCCGTGAGGATTTTCTCTCAGGGTCTTTTGGTTCAGGTATCTACTACATAAGAAGGACTAGAACTACCACGTCACGTTAAAGAAATAGTTGACTCTATAGGCAAAACTTCACACAGGTCTTCTTTGTATCAGTTTTTATGTTTGTAATGAATGGACCTATAATTCAAAGGCTTGAGCAGCTTTTCAGGACAGTTATACTCTCGAATATTTGTCAGCCGTTTAAGAGGAAATAACCTCAAGATGTAATTTGTGTTATATTGGTATCAAATCTGAGGCCCCCTACGTGAGTCTCGTTAGCGTGGTTAAATACTCTTCCGTATATTCCAAGCTTTAGATAGGTACTATAGAATCACTCAATGATCATTAGACGCATTAACAGAGAAACATACTTGGCAATTGAAAATGTACTGAAGCTTAGTCTAAAATTTACGTGGCACTACTTTGGGCTTTGGGTATACGAGGACAGTTAGAACCGTCACCGGAAACCCTTGCAAAACTGTAAAGTTGATGTAACCAGAACAATTTTCTTCAATTGGTAGAAGTATGGAGGAACCTATAATCGATAAATTGATCACAAGAAAATAGTCAACCGTGGAACAATGTAAACAGATGACAATAAAGTCGCCGAGCACATCTACCTGGTCCAAAAATTGTGCATGCATGCATTGCGACTAAGCAGTCGCGCGATTGAAATCGCATGTGTGTTTCAGGCCTAAGGCCTACTGTCTACGTAGCTGCGCTTCATACGCACGCTGTCGTCATTTACAGCTTTTTGTACTTTTGGTTTGCAGCTTCCTTGCAGCTGACGGCTACGTGGAAAGTAGGCCTAAGTCCTAAGTGTTGCGTACAAGTGGAAGGGGACCTCAACTGGCTTGGAGCCAATTCAATTTCCTATAAGTACCGTGCTTTTTGAAGAGGCTTGTTAGTTCAACTCTCGGCTCATCCCGAACTGTATAGCTGCCTAAATAAGTAATTGCAATTGCAAAAAAAAAAGACCTCGTTATACAAGGTCGAGAAAAAGTCATCACTCTATCCGAAGATGCTGTAATTTTGCAAATGGCGGCACCGGCAATTCTACTTTGACATTTGTGATGTGCATTTGCAGATGTGACTGAAGATGTCGCAGAAGATGACGTGCCTAGCAATAGGGCTTCAATCGCCGGTATTTATGGGGAATCTTGGTAAAAGACTATAAAATGTTCCCTTACAAAGTGCAGAGAGTGTATCACCAGTTAGCTGCGACCGTCAAGGGCGTGTAACCTACGCTCAAGCCATCACTAGACTAATCTATCGTTTTGGCGATTTGTACTGGCCGGCAAGACCAATTGATTTAACCGTTGCAGAATTCTTTTTGTCAGGTTTTTGGAAGTCACGAGTCTATGCATCAACGAGCCTTAGACTCTTGACGCCCTCAAAGAGAATATCCGTCAATAATGCGAAGACCTAGCGCTGGAAGTTTCGGCAAGAGTGAAGGAAAATGCAATAAATCCGGCACGAATGGTCATCAATTCTGGTGGCGGCCAATTAGCCGATATTATTTTTTCGATTTAATGGAAACAAATTTAAGTCATGAAGTAAATAAAATTCAAAGCTAGAACCAACGTTTATCATTCATAAAAAAATTACAGCCAAAGAACATTGGGGGACAACTTTTGTGCCATCTTGTAAATTGTGTTTTTAGAGGTTTGGTTTTTAAACTGGCAACACTGTTTCTGCAGATTGCCAATTTGACAATTAAAAGTTAATTTATGGTTAGTATGTTTTGCCATTTTACAATGAGTAGATTAACGCCAGAAAAACGCGTGAAAATTGTGAAAACTTATTTTAAAAACCATGGTTCGATTCGCCAAACTTATCGTGCACTACGTCCATTTTGCGGTCGACATAATCGTCCATCTAAGCAAGTTATTTGGAACACGATGAATCATGTTTGCACCACGTACATACTCATCCCCAAAGACGACAAACAGTACGAACAGAAGAAGTTATTGCCGTTGTGGAGCGCAGTGTTGTCTGTTGAGGAAAATCCGAAGGCCCGAAACACATGCGATTTCAATCGCGCGACTGTTTACTGTTTAGTCGCAAAAAATGAAGCACACACATTTCAATATGAATGCGCGCACATAAAATCCAAAATTATGTGCGCGCATTCACATTGAAATGTGTGTGCTTAATTTTTTGCGACTAAACAGTCGCACGATTGAAATCGCATGTGTGTTTCGGGCCTAAGTCGATTCTTCAATGGAGACCTCTATTGACAAATGTACAAGTTGGCCTGCGATATCTGGTAGTGAAGAAAAGAACCCTATCAGACATACAGAAATCTGTCATCGGTAAGCGGTACGTGTATTTTTGTACGGATAATTTATTTATTTTATAAATGAAAAATTATTTTAATCGAGGTAAACGCCTTGTCGGTCTAAAATTCAAGTATTGTTTATGAAAAATAAAACAATCCCGGGTCCATAAAATTATGTTTAAATCGTTTAAAAGTGGAATGAAAAACTTGTTTTGGTTTCGGGTAAACAATTTTGTTTTTTGGATAAGACTCTTTTTTAACTGCTTAAAGTTCTTCAAATTATTGTTAGTTTTCCATTTATTATGCAGCATTATCCCAAATACCAATAGCGGACAAAACTAACTGAGATTTATCTCTGACTTTCTCGATAACCATCTGCGATATTGCAGAATATTTTAGCAACATAAAACGCACCATTTGGGAAAAGAAGAGCTCGTCAAGACTGGTTGGGTCTATGCTATAGGTGTGATACAAGATCCAGGAAAGAGTGAGGTAACTGGTCTGGTCATAAATGCATCCTCGATGACTTTAAAACCCCACGAAATCAAACTAAGAATCTTGTTAATGGTTAACCCATTTTGTCTATATGAGTTGCACCACGTTGCGACGCTCGATCCAACACTTTTTCTTTAGTTTCCATTAGCGTAAACTAGTTAGGCATTTATTTTTATGTTTTTACTTGAAAAATGTATTTATTATTCACAATATTTAATTATTTAGTGGCTCTTAGCTTCTTTTCCATATATTTTTTTGCTGGTCTGTCAAATTTGTATGTCTAGTAGGGTTCAAATTGTCGCCACTAGGGTACACCCTCCATTTCTCAATAGGAACATTATTTCTGACTTCTTCGATATTCAATTGAATGGCATTGACGTGTCAGAGCTTTGGTTTCAACAAAATGGCGCAACATGGCGCACGTTACCATCAATTTAATGCGGGAAACTTTTGCTGAGCGCGCATAATTTCGTGTAATGGATCTGTGAACTAGCCTCCACGATCCTGTGATCTGACGCATTTATATTATTTTCTTTGGGGGTATGTGGTTGTGAAGTCACTATAGTCTATGCCGATAAACCAGAGACGTTGACCGATTTAGAAGTCAACATTCGCCTAAGTTAAAATTCTGCAGTCATAATAGTTGTCTTCATATTTCTGGCTGAAGAAGTAGAGTTTACCTATCTCCTAAGAAATCTGCTTTCCTTTCACTCCAAGCCTATCCACTCATTAAACACTTATATCGTCTACTGGAAGTTTTTATTTAAAAAAAAAAGCATGAACCTAAGTTTAGCGTCTAATTAGTGCAATTTCCTACTTTAAAAACACCGCTTCGCCTACACCGTTCCGCTTCAATGTATACGCGCGTCCTTGATCGTAAAACCCAAACGATGAAAAAGGCACAAGTAAAACATGTTATAAAGCAACAGAGTCATTAAAGTACCTTCATATTCTCCCCGCCCACTCCTGGCACCCACTTCCTGTTGGCAATTTTTAACTTTTATATTCGACGCTTTATCCTTGCATGCACTTGAATTTCGACCCCAGCATATCATTGTACAAAAAAGCCGTAAAATTTCGCCGTAAACAGCATTTTTACCTTCTGTTGGAGCATAGAGAGCAGGCCAGAAGAACAAGAAACTCCGTTCGTTAGGATTGCACTTGACACCCGGTATACAACGAGTAGGTACATCGAGCAGGACAACATCTATAGTACCGAGTAGTAACTTTTAAATTGCTGCTGGGTTTTGTTCAAATGGGGAACAGTAGAGCTTCTCTCAATTCGTCAGAGGTGCGTAAAAATAATAATAGGACGGTCTTGGAGTTATTTGGTGCAAAAAATAAAAAAAAAATAAAATCAACGTGTCGCTGCAGTCGTTTGGCACGGCACGGTCTACGGTGTCGTTTGTTAACTCTCAGATGAGAAATAAGGCGGAAGACTTGTTGAAGTATTGCCTTGGGTTTTATTCCTTTCCTGGTGATGTATACGTACTTGTGCGGGATAAAAAAAAATGCATAGAAGCGTTTTTGTATTTTTAGTTCAAGATTATTTTCAATTTTTTGATTTTAAATTGGAGCAGTAAAAAGGACTATGTTTGTGTGAATGTAAAAGAGTGCATTGTATAAAGAACTGAAGGTTTTGTCGAACTTTAAAGACTTAAATTTATGAATGGGCAACATTCCATGGTACCTAATATAAAGAGACCTTTGCAAAAGCCACTTAATAAAAGAAGTTGTTGAGAAATTGATTATTTAGAAAACGTTTGACGTATGTACTTTAGGGAGATCAGGTTTAAGATTGATTTTACAACGAGACTGCTGGCAAAGCCAATGCAAACAACTGTCGGCCGGGCGGGTCTGGGTTGCCTTTCCATATGCATTTGTATAGCTCGGTCCGTGACCAGATTCTCCCTGTTGCGGAAGCTATACATATGTTGGTTTAAGTGGATGTTTTGAAACCGATATTCATATATGGCACCAATATTCGAGGTCTAATCTAACCTCAGTACCTCTTTGCTCTAAATAGGTAACTTCACTTGGATGATCGGTGAGGTGTCATTGCGATATTGGATATGTGCGGTCCTGCCATATTCGGAATTAACGGAGACTCTAAGAAGGTGCATAAATTGCTTGGGATGGATGGGTTCGGTGGGGTCCATTTAAATTGTTTCTACAGTCAGTCAGACTCTTTTTAGAAAGTGTGTTAAGCTGCCTTCTGTTTTCCAAGTTTTCTATACTCCCTACTTCAGAATATTGTCCAGATCGTCGTTGAGAGAACTAAACACTGAAGAAGTGTGCCTGTCGTGCTGTCATAAGCAAAACTATAAATGCTTCGTTGGCCGAAGAAGCAAATGGGTTTAGCGCTTAACGAGGGTAAGACTGAAAGGATCATCGAGGAAGGTAGGTAGGTAGGAGCGGCGGTTTGAGTAAAACACAAGTACAACTGTGTGCCGTTTTGTTACCACAAACTCATTTGGCCTGGCTGTTGAAAGTTTGTTGAAAATGGGGAGTTTGTGGAGATCAGAAAGGTTATCAGTTCTTTAATACTACTCTTCGAGACCTCTTTAACAGAGCCGAAGAATGGTTTTCCTAGAGGTCGCTGTCTGGTCCTAGCTAGTGCTGAATAGGCGCTTAGGTAGTGGGTGAGAATTTCTTTTTTGACTGCAACTTTGACAGAGTGTATTGTGGAAGACGGCTAATTTGCTTAGAACAGAGGTTCCCAAACTTTTCCATACTGCGACTCCTTATACATGTTATAATATTTTTGAGACGCCCTTCTAAAAGCACACAACGGAACAAAGCACAGATAAGTGCATATAAGCTGAGCTTACTGAAGATTCACTAAAGGGGTTTTCAATGAGGATTGGTCGACGTTGAAATGGAATAAAACAAGTTGTGTGCAATGTATTAACGAATCTCATGTATGTCATTATTGTAGGGAATATAACACCATGCCCAAATGTCCGCCGCAGTTTCTCACGGTGTCACGGATCCGAGTGGTCTAATCTGCCGCATAATTTGAGCGATGGCTTTGGTTATGTTGGGTTTAAGGACATCGGTCGATTGGGATTATTCACAGTGAGGTGCGACTTCGGGCAACTCCACACGAAAAATTTAGCGAGGTTAAATCGCACGATCTTGGTGGCCAATTTACGCCACCTCTGATAGAGATCAAATAACCATACCCTGCAGCTGAGTGACACATAGCCACCTCTTGCTGGAACCACAAGTTAGCAGCATCGTTCTGTAGTACTTGCCGTTGATGGTATTGGCCTTACCAACGTCATGAAAAAGTACGGAGCAATGACGCCACCGCAGGTCTAAAATGCGTACCAAACAGCTTTTTATGGATGCATTGCCACCTCGTGTTGGTTGACGTCATCCTATATATGGCAATTTGGCCATTCATCCAAAAATGCGGCCCGTCGCTAAAGATGATTTTTTTATGGTCATTACATTATCATCAACTTTGAGCTCCTGGTTCAGTTGGAACTTGTATAGGCCCAAGTCTCGACGCAAAATTCGCCAAGTTGAAGTCTGAAAAATTCGTATACTTCATGTGCACGGCAAAACATAATGGCCAACATCGAACGAACCCGACCCGACATTTTTTTTCAAATTTAAGCTCAAGCTGATGGAACGTCGTGTGCAGGCGACCTGTTCGTATTGCCTTGCGACGCCCCTATAATAGCCCCACGATGCCCCAGGGCGTCGCGACGCACAGTTGGGGAACTCCTGGCTTTGAAAGTAGGTTGATTTTTTCGAGCTGTAGGTAGGCCACATTCTTCTGGGATATATTACATTTCGGCGATCTCCTCCATCTATGGTTGGCCTTCGATAAAAATTCCGAGAAGAATTTTGCTTTTACTGCTTTGAGCTAAATGTGAACTGATTCCGCAAGTGACCGCTGGAGAGCTGAACCGTTCCTTCCATACACGTTACTAAATACATGGAACACAGATCAGGATAACCTTAAATCGATCAAGCGAGGACAGCTCGTCTCGGCAATCTAATACTATCTTAGAGGTTTGACTGATGCGATGGCTTTGATCGCAGCTTGACTGTCAATGAATATGTCCATCTTTTGCCTCGGAACTATGTACCTATACATAGTTTAATTTGGCGGCAGTCCTCGCGGATAGCAATAGTATTTCCGCCTGAAACACACTGGCCATATCCGAAAGCCTAAAGAATTTTGAGATATTCAGAGGCTCAGAAAATACACCCGCACCTACTCCAATCCATTTTTGAATCGTCAATGTATATTGCTATATTCGAGTCCTCGTTCAGCCGTCCGTCTTGCCAATCGAGACTTGAGGGGAATTCTACTTCAAAATACTTTGTAAAGAACATTTTGGGAGTAATATAATTTGTTGAGGGTTGTACTAGTTCTCATGATAGAGTCGAATATTGCTATGGCCGGGCTGTAGGGTTTCGCAGACTATACCAGATACCTTGTAGAAGAAATATACCTGGGGAAAGTATTGATCCTTGGGACACAACCTCAAAACGATCTATACTAAAAAGAAAGTGCTGCACCCATCCGCAAAATTTTTGTGGTAATGCACTTGAGGCTAACTTACTTAGTAGGACTCTATGCTAGGCTCTGTCAAAATCCTTTTAGATGTCCAAGACTACAGCTCTGGATTTGGAAAGTTATGGAGTTTAAACCTCAAACAGGCCCACTGGATATACAATTGCTGCGTAACCAAGACTTTTCTGCGGTCAGGTGGCCGATTGTGTAAAAAAAAAAACGAAAGTGCTCTAAAATACAAAGGGTGAGGTTGTATTAAGCTATCAGAGGCGCGCATTAACACCAACTGCCAGCCATCGAAGACATCCTAAACATAAGGCCAGGGATTTAGTAGCAAAAAAGACTAGCCGGAGCTTCTGTTAGAAGATTGCCCTCGAACACTTTGACTCACAAAAGAGAATCGGATATCGCAGAATCCTGTGACTTAGCCAAAAGAAGCATTACGGAACATGCCAATGAAGATTTCAGCATTAGATATTGAAGACATCTAAAAGCTTACAGAGTAGCAGAAACAATATTAGAAACACCAACTAAGGCAAGTCGAGCGCTTTGCTCCGGGAGAGCGCATCTAAGTTTGATGAAGGGACTTATTTCAAGGCACATCAATCCAAATAGCCACGTAAAAAGACTCGGCATTTTAGGATCATCGATCTGCCCAAACTGGCAGGAGAAAGACGAAGTAGTCCAGCTACAGCGAGGCTATACGAAACAAAATTTTGGGAACACATTCGATGCCACAGATCTTAAACGCCTCAGAAGCAGTGACCTTCAGATTGTGACATTATTCATCGGTTTGAAACTCGACTTGAATCACTTTTTGTTTTCACTCCGCAACACATTATAGAAAACGTCCTTAAATGTTGCGGAAAACAAAATAGGTACTACTCTAGTTTGGGCTTTGCCAGTCCGCTTTCTTCAGCTTTACCCTCACACTTGATATGAAAGAAATCATCTCAAATTACTCCTATTAACTTATCAGCCTTGGTATAGTACCTGCACTTATGGTACCTACCGCCTTAAGTGCATTCAAAAATCGAACTGGCTTTTATGATTCGAAAGTCCAACAAACTCCTACTTGAAGAGGTACACATTTAAAGAGGTAATTACATACGTCATAGTGGCCCAAAAAAAACTTTTTTCAAAAGTCGAAAGCCTATAAATGGGACCTTTTATTCACTTCAACATCACATAACCTCCGCGAGTTTTTTTTTTCTATTCCTATCATTCCATTGAAAAGAGTGTTAATTGTCAACAAAGTAAAACTCTTTTACGTATAAGTAAAAACCTCCCCATTAAGCCCTTATAACGACGACTAATTAGGCACCCTGCTATACAGACAGAGATAGAGTTCAACTCAACCCCCATCCGACTTATTTGTCGACCGTTTCCATTTGGCAAGGATATAGAAACTTCCTAATTGGCAGCAAAATGAAAATGATCTCTCCGCCACCCTTATATCAGGGGCTTAAGTTGCCTATGGTGCGGTGTGCGCTCGTATATTCAATCAGTTCCACCGAAGAAAAGAAAGGATTTTGGTCTCTTGAATGGCAGGAATGGCATGGAAGGAGGCGACTTTTTCCCAATTATTTTATTTTCCCCATTTACTGTGCCAAGGGTTGTGCGAGGAAGTTGCAAAAGTGACAATTAAAATGTTTTCCTTGACTGAACTAACGCTGTTTCAATTTTGTTTGGTCTCTTTTCAGACAGAAATGTGGGCATCAGTCCTAACAACCGACGATCATCGACGAATCCTTTAGAAATCACACGACGACGCCCAGTCGCTGGGGAGTCCTCAGCCCTAGCCAACAATCGTGGTAACAATTTCAGTTCAGTTCCACTGTTTAGAGACCACAACCCGTTGCCGTCAACGCCTCCACCTTCGTATACACCAAGAAGGCCTCAGCAGCAGCACCAACATCTCCACTATCGGGAGCAAGAAGTTTGTAGTAATGCACACAATGGTGGTACTAGACCGGTGCCTGTTGGAGCCGTTGGAGGAGTAAGGGAATCAGAGGAAAGTCTTGCAGCTGCAGGCAACAATCGATGCGGACGTAATGAGTCCGAAAGTAGTGATACCAGTGGGAGTCGAAGCAGTCGAAGCAGCAGCAGAAGTAGAAGTAACAACAACAGTCCTAGTAGCGACGAGGATGATGATGATGACATTAACAATGGACACTCAAGAAGAAATGCTACTCTTCGAGTAAATGGTAAGTACCTAACCTACCTAAACCAGAACTAAAGTAGAGGATTGCGAGTTTGTATTTGTGGGGTTGCTTTATGGATGCAAATTGTCCCATTTGTCTGATTGTTTGTCAGGAAGCTATTGTCTAGGAAATGAGTCTTGTTCTTGGCTAAGGGTTGAAGTGGACATTTGTAGCAGCTACTTGACACAGTTTAGGAGCTTCTTTAGTTTTCTCTGGTTATATTGTTGTGGAGGAGTGTTCGAAATGATTAATGGGACATTGTTAAGTGGTTTATAACTCTCAAGTGGATGGGGGAGGGTTTTGGTATTGTTGGCTTTTTGCTTCAAGATTTTGCGATCCATTGGAGAAATTCAAAAGACTTGTTTTAGTTGAGTGAATTACGAGTTGTTAGGTTAGGATTTTCCTTTTGCTGTATTGTTATTTGATTGGTATAAGCTTTTCGATTTATCTATAGGTACTTTCGGCTCTTAAATGAAAAAAAAAACGGACACAGATTGTTGTCACGTTTTCTTGGCAATGACTTACAATTAGTCGTTTTATGTAATTTAATGACAGAATTGACAACTACAAAAGCAGTCATAGAATGAAAGTCCTTTTTCAATCGGGGGCTTCATTTGAAAAAGCGAGAGACGATTGCGTCGCACGAAACTTCATGATTCATTAGATCAGATTAGATTAGATTATATAAGTCGGGGAGCACTTTGGACGATTTCCTCGCCAAGGATATTTCCTTCTGAGACGAAAAAGAGCCGGACATTTTATGAGTATGTGAGAGAGGATTCGTCACTCTCTAGACAGAGTCTACATGTAGGGCTAGCTAGGGTCCGGTGAGACGCCAATTCGGTGAAGAGGTTTTTTCATGAGGCCATGAGGCCACTAATTATACCTGTCAGGATTCTCAGGTTGCTTTTGTCCATACTCCATATTAATGAGAGAGTAGGATTTTCTGGAAAAGAATTTTAGGACGAATTGTCCTGAAAATATTTGTTTTCTTTTTTTTTTTTTTTAAATACTTCTCCCGGGAAAGGCAAACCTATAACGCTTCATCAGCGCCCCGAGATGCTTGCAGATGTATGTAAGTTCTGCACTTAAATTGCTGCAAATTGTAGTCGTCTGGAAATATATCCCCAGGAAGCGAGTTCCAAAGTTTGCTTGTCCTGTAACAGAAGGAGTTTTGGAAACATGATGTCCTCGCGGTTGTCAAGTGTACTGTATGGTCATGAGCATTAGCAGCCTGTCTTGTGGGGCGCCCAAAAGTTGCATTTCGAAGGATAATGTCCTTGAGTTCCTCGGAACATCTACCATGGAAGTACCAGAGTTGTTGTGGTAATCCATAAGACGCCAACTTGCCTAATAGGGCTCTATGCCAGACTCGGTCAAATGCCTTTGATATGTCCAAGGCTACGGCTCTGGATTCGCCGTGTTGTTCAATTGCTTGCGTCCATAAGTGCGTTACGTAGCTTAACAGGTCTCCTGCGGAACGACAGCTCCGAAATCCGTATTGCCTGTCACTTATTAATCGGTGGCCTTCTAGATATTTGATTATTTCGACATTTATTGCCTTTTCCATTACTTTTGAAAGCATTGAAAGTAACGCTATTGGACGATAGTTTTGTGGCAGACATTTCCTCCCTTTCTTTGGAATAGGTTGAATGCGAGCGGTTTTCCAGCAAGAAGGAAACGTCTTCTGGGAGTACGACATGCTAAACAGCTTACAGGTGCAAGTTCTGGAGCACAGCTCTTGAGTACTATAGCCGGAATTCCGTCGGGCCCCGTTGCCTTATTGCAATCTAGTTCCTTAAGGATGCGTTGAATTATTCGAGGCCGAAATTTCACTTCTGCCATCGATGTTTCCACCCTCGGGATATTTGGTGGCTCTAGTTGTGCAGAATCTGTCAGTGAGTCTGCTGTTTCGCTGCTAGCTAAGCCCCCGTGGGATGGAATCCAGTGAAGGATGACTAGATTTTTATTTGCAAGTTCGTAGATGGCCGTGTATGTATGTTTCCAAGACCAGTTTCGATATTATGACGGATGACTGAAGAGCTTGGCTTTCTGAGAAAATAAGAAAAGTAGTTTTGTCACGTGTATTAGAACTTAGATTTATTCCAGCGCAATGGTTAATGGCAAGGACTTCAGGCTGTAATATGGAAGAGTTTTTTCCAAGGCTGAATGCAGGATCCATCTTAGAACCGTCTGTGTATACCAGACTAGGTGAAGTCGTAATCGTGATGGATTAGTTTTGTATTTTTCCCAGTTGATAGAAATGCGTCTATGAAAGCCATTTTTCAATAGCATGTTGTCTAAAAACATGCTGAATGGGCCCAGAAGCTCCATAACTCCTAAAAACAAATGACCTCCATGGTAGCAATAGGGGTCAATGTTGTTTGAATGGAACATTGATTAGGTAATAATTTTAGGACGGCATTCAATGCAGTGGTGGGGGACAGCCCATCATACAGTTTCAAGCTACAAGTTGGATCCGTTCTGGCATTTTGACTGTAGTGACTTCGTCAGGCTTTGTACAACAGACCACGGCAGCGTATAGGTGATCCGTGGTTTAACCACAAGCGAGTATAGCCGGTATATCATCCGGGGTCTAAGAGCTGAATTGTTACTGGAGACTCGACAGCAGATCAATACGGATCTGGTAGCCCTGTTTACGATACGTTCTATTTGTGGGCTTCATGATAGTTTAGTGTCAAGAAAGACTCCCAGGTACTTGGCCTCCCGTGAGAATTCAATGATAGTGGGGCGAATAATAGTCGCCTTTTTTGGGATCTAGAGAAAGTACTTCTTTGTTACTTATTTAGTTACTTATAAAGAGTCACTTTAGTTGTTCGAGAGAGGGCTTTGCTAGTCAATTGCTTTCTTAGCCCAAAGAAACAGCGATTGGCAAGAGTTATTCTTCGTTTAATCTCAGCGCTGGCGCTGGTGTCATTGTCTGAGTTTATATGGGAGCCTAGGTAGACAAAGTCCTTTACCACCCCAAAGTTATACCTGTCTATAGTGACATTCTGTCCAAGGAGTCGGTGTAGGGTGTAGTTTCTTGATGACAGCATATACTCTTGCCCTCATTGACCGCCAAACCCATCTTCGCCGCCTCCGTCTCAATGCTCACGAACGCGCCAGTGACATCACTCTGCGTTCTGCTGATTATGTCGATGTAGTTGGCGTAGGCGAGTAGGTGGACGGAATTTTGAAAGATAGTGCCTCTTTTGTTAGCGTTTGAGTTTTGCACTATTCTTTCAAAAACTATGTTGAAGACGTCATATGACAGCGCATTGCGTTCTCTAAATTTTTTTTTGACACTCTCCATTGTCATCCTGCACAAACGGACGAGTTTGGCAAGAATGCCAAAACTAGACATTGCTCTGTATAGCTTGTCTCTACAAATGCTGTCATAGGCGGCCTTAAAATCGATGAAACGATGGTGGGTATCGATTTGGACTTCTTGAGTTTTATCCAAGATCTGTCGCAGTGTGAATATTTGGTCGATGGTATAGACTTTACTGGCCTGAAGCCACACTGATAGGGACCAATCATATTGCTGACAGAAGGCGTCAGGCGTTCACACAACACGGCAGATAAGATCTTGTAGGCGATGTTAAGAGGACTAATACCTCTGTAGTTGGTACAGTTCAGGGGGTCTCCTTTCTTGAGGATCGGGTAAACAATGCTGAGGTTCCATTTATCGGGCATACTTTCTTCCGGCCATATTTTGCAGATGAGTTTGCGCATGCTCCTAACCACGTCATCGCCTGCCGCTTTGAATAGCTCGGCGATAAGGCCATCTGCTCCATCTGCTCTAGGTATGGCTATCTTCACTTCGCCCAGGTTGGGTGGACAGAATTGTTGGTCTTCATCGTCCAGGTTGAACTGTTCATTCTGCCTAACTGCGGGATTCTTTATTATACCATCTCTAAACTATCGGTAGTGCGTTTTACATTATTTCTGAAATTGTGATTTCGAATTTACCACTGACAACGATTGGTAGATCGTCAACATAGCCTTTGGCATCGATCCCGTGATTCGCCAGGGATTGAAATAGGTCGTTAATGACTAGGGATCATAAGAATGGCGGGAGGACGCCCCCTTTTGAGGGCTTCCTCTAGTTTTTAACGCCGAGAGTTCCATCAACGCGGGTCTTGACTACTCTTTCATTGAGCATTTCCATTCAACGTCACTTCGTCGATATCCTTGCATTATAGCAAGACCTCTTTTATAACTGATTAAACGGCACGGTTGTGGGATTCGTGACTTTGTTTCACGACAGTGATAAGTCTTCACTTCACTTGGCTTTGTTTCACGACATTGATAAGTCTTCACTTGTAGTCTTTCGGATTCGGCTTACCTACATTCGGTCGTACTTTCTTTAAATGTAGGATAGGCCTTTAGTTTTCCTAGTTGGCCACAGTAAAGATGTGCAGTTTTTTTTAAGGCTTTCGACTCCAGATTAAGTGCTAGTTTTAGGGTCTGGGGCAACCTTTAACCATTCTTTCGGCGACTAATCTTCTAGATTGAGTATGGGTTTCGGTGCACTCTTATTTTTCACTTGCCGAAGTTGTTGGACGAAGTATCCCTTTCTTCAGTATCCCTTTTTCAGATATCTCAGTCCGTTGATCGGTAACCTCGGATCCGCAGCCTTTAAGCGTGTGACCAATTCCTTAATTTGTTCATGGTGGTTCTAGAAATCGATAAGACCGTCGTTTTTCGATCCAAGTATTAGAATTTTTGTATTCCCGTTTCGAAGAGCTCACAACTGCTATTTGCAGCGACAGGGACATTTACCATTTCACACAAAATTTGTATCGCTTTCATGCAAGGGCAACACCCTTGTATTGTCGGAAATATGCTGTCAATAAGGTCGTGCTTTTTGTTGATTACTTGACGATTGTCTTCAACTCGCTCTTAACTAAATTACTCTACAGTACTGATTAACTTCTTCCTCTTTCCATTTCAGGTGCATACTGTCCGGATCTCCTAAACGCTTGTTCATTGATAATCCCATCCCAAGAGACTGATTCATCACCCGAACGCCAAAGTCCAAGTTCCAGAAGAAACCTTTACAATCGACCAATTCCATTGTACCGGCCCTCATCGGCGGCAGCGTACTCATCCTCGGACTATGCTGAAATCGATGAAATTTCCATTCCAATTGTTCGTAACAATAATGTCCTCGCATCAGCAAAGAGTACCCCAGAACTATATCACCAAAGATCGTTGACCAACGAAGGATGTGTAACCGATTCAAATACAGCACAACAGCTGAATCAAATGGGTCAGAATCTCAGCCTACGTAGGCCACGTATATCATTGACTTGGGTTCTGAGAGAGCAACAGAATCAACAGCAACAACAACAACAACAAAACAACCAGCAACAGCAACAAGACCATCAGCAGACCGAACAAGACGCCGAGCATCAAAACAACAATAATGCAACAAAGATCGATGGAAAACCAAAGCTATCAGCAGGTCTTGAGTTCAAAAAGAAGCTCAAGACCAAAGCCAAGGAGCAGGAGAAGCTCTTCAATGAGAAGTATGTCAGCAATCACAACCTGCAGGAGTTTCAAGAGAAGCGAGAGCCCTCTAAGGATCTCATGTTTGTCTGTACTCCATCAAGACAGCCGATATCGGTCAAGTCTGGCGATACCACTACCGCACCGGACTCGATCAACAGGCGACGCATCGAGCCAAAGAAGGTGCTCGAGAAGAAATTCTTCAAAGCGAGCGAGAGTAATGTTCTAGAGAAATGCGAAAAGGAAGATGCAAAGTCCCTTAAGGGCACCTACTCCGAGCCTAGTCTGATAGCGGCCAGCGAAGGCCACCACCGTCGCCACAGACACCGCAAGCGTCGTGATCGAAATCGTGTACAGAAGTTTGGCTACGAGATTCGCAATGTTGATGAGTTCCTGTCCAAATGTTCGCTGGCTTCGCCGGGCAATATTCCCGTAGTTTTGTCATCATCAAGCACACTCTACCAAACTCGGCCCGGGGGATACCAGATCGAGATCCCCCTTCCCCTGGGCATGGTGGTGAATGCAGTCTTTAAGAACCAAAACTGGCTATATGTACAGACACCGCACGCTGAGGAGGGTTACGTGGGATATGCAGCTTGCCTACCGCTGGGTATCCTTCCACCGGCAGCTCGGGGTAACTCCACGTCCAAGCCGACTCCGTGCTGGGAGACAAATGGCGATGTTTTTCCACGTCCCTGCGGAAATATGACCGACAGCGAGAAGGAGATCCGCCTTCGCGGCGGTACACGATCCGATGGAGCTCGAACCCCTCGAATGAGGCGTCCCCCTCCCACTGGCACTCTGGAGCACCACGTCGATAAGTTATATTTACGCGCCGCCAGTCAACCAAAGCTCGCCGAAAAGGCATACGCCCAGCTAAAGTCAACAAACCTCTACAAGAAACAATCACCCAAAGGAGTAGCCGTGGCGCCCACCCTCACACCAGCAGCATCACCTGCTATAGTCAACTCGTGCAATGCCTCTGTCAGGACCTGCAATGATGAGTATACTGTCCTGCAACAGCAAAAGGCAAAACTGCTTCAGAAGCAACAGTGTCTGATGAGTCAGAAAGCAGCTATAGCGGCGGCAGCAACAGCCTCGTCTCAAGCGCGAAGCCTGCGCCAGACTCTGGTCGCTATCATGAGCGACTATGCAACGGAGAGCATTACTCTGCAGAAGGGCGAAATTGTGACGCTGTGCGAATGCCGCGTGTCAAAAGATCGTCGTCAATGGTTCTACGTGAGGACTCGAGACGGACGCGAGGGCTACATTCCTGCAGAGGTGGCCGGTCACGGATTTCTATAAATATTTAAATTTATATAACCAGAATCAATCTGTTAACTCTTAAGGATGTGTAATTTTATTGTATTTTATGAATTATTCTAAACTTAACTTACCAAATGTTTGTAATTTTTATTGCGACACAACGATAAGTGTATAATGAAGATGTAGAGGTAGAGATGTTAATTAGTAATCGTTTTTTGCTATAAGGAAATGTGTAATTATTATAAAAAGAAAAACAAATTATTGCCTAATAATAATGCTAATTTATTAAATACTATATGGTGTGGCATGACTTTGTTTTATTGGAAATTGAAAGTTTCATGACAGAGGAAATTATTTGGTGATTCAATTTTTCTATCCCCTTTATGGGCAGTTGACAAAAGGCCTGTCGGAAGCATGCAGGTCTATTTATGACGGTTACCTCCTATCTTCCTTATAATACAAAAGATAGAGAACGCCTGCAGATTCGTGGCTACTAAGATTTTTGATTCAGATGCCTCTCTACAGACGCTCAAAACACCAACCAAAAAGGCTCTATACATATTTAAATGCTAATGTATGCTTGACTCGCATCAAACACCCCCAACAAGCACACATTCTAACCATTACTTTACTTTGGTTATATGTCAGAGCTTGACTTTCTACCGGGAAGAAGCTGCAACTCACTTCAAAACAGAAGAAGGACTAACCGGACAAAGTTGATAGAAGCTGAATTATGTTAAAACGCTGCAAGAGAAGATTCTCGTGATCCAAACAACATTTGGAGGTTTTTACATGAAAGGTAAGCAATTGGCTGCTGGCTGGCTTTAAGACCCGAACTCTATGAATATACCTAATATAATCGGCCCTAGCGAGGTATCCGTCGGAACGGAGAATTCTCCGCAACGCATACTCGGTCGGAGTCTCAAATTACATTCGAGGTATCCGTCTTCGGAAAGAATAATTAATATGCGACAACGCATCGATTTGACATGACATCATTTCGTGGTACATCGGGGTTTTCCTATTTAGTGCTGGTTTTTTCTTTTGTTTTTGCCCTTGAAACACAAATTAAGGCAACAAATACAACCAATTATTTTGCTAAAATGTTTTTTTCTTTATTGCTTTCATTTATCAACACTTCACTACAAATCGTAAACAAATTCCGCGACAAATTCCTGTCGGAGCACTTCGGAAGAAAGTTCTTATGAAGCTGTCAAAAATATCATTAAAAACGCACTTGATCGCACTGAAACGCAAAACGCCAGTGTCAATTCAATCAATAAAAAACGAGTGCCATATTTGTTACTTACTACAGTCCGGGTCGACCTAGGCCTCAAAAAACACGCCTCCCTAACTAACCGCCTCCATTTGCACTGTTAAATCTCTTCCTCCAAAGCCCGTCAAAAACCGACCAATAAATCACTCGAAAAATTTTGAGTTCGAAACGACCAAGAAGATCTTCATCCGCCTTTGTTAACGTCCATACTTCTGGGTTATAGAGCAGGGCTGGGGTGATAAGGGTCTTATATAGTTTTCTTAGAGTTTCTTTACAAGGCCTTACTAATCAGTTGAATTCTTAGGCCGAAGAAACATCGGTTGGCAAGTGCAACCCTTCGTTTGATTTCTGTTGTCGTGTCATTGTCAGAGTTTAGAAGAACAAGTGCGATCACCCAGTATAACAAAAGCTTAAGTAGCTATTAAAAAGCATAAGGACAACAATACGAAAGGCTCCGATGATTTACCAGGAAAGCATGCACCAGAAAATCTGAAGTTGTAATTTCTGTTCCCCGGGTACACTACCTCAACTCTACAAAGGCAAATATATCAGGAAATTTAACGTCGAACTCATTTAACTTCGACTACATTCGCTCGGCCATATTAAGCGAATGGAAAATAATGTTTCAGCGAAGATCTTCGAAACTCAGCCTTCGTTTAAAACCCTCATCACCGCAGTCTCGCTCTATAGCAAGGGCTATGAAACTAACCTTTTTGTTCCTTTTGAGCACATCTCCAAGTGAAGTTGTGTCCGTTTGCATATTAACGGATTTGGAGACTGAGTTTCAATAGCTAACTGGACGAGCTGTAAAGCGGCCTTGATCTGGCCAAAAAATTGCGAATGTGTTGCCTAAGATGGCTATAGAGTTATTCCATAAAAAATGGTCATAAAATTATGTTTGGCTTTGTCAATACCTGTTTGCCAAAATCAAAGAAATAGTTTTAGGTACGAGGACGTATGTCGGGAAAATGGGACAAAATTATGTGGCAATCCGCGGAAAGGCGACAAATCTTAGTCATTGACTAAAATACAGAAACTAGCTAGGGATAACCAACGCGATGAAAACCACATCTACAGCGGGACTAGTCCTTAAGCATTAATCAATCTAATACATGGAACCCGTGCAATTTTTGTCACGCACAGATTCTAAGGAAATACGTTGGGAACGTTTTCACTTCTGACTATAATGTCTCCCAATCTGAAATTTGATAGACAATTCTCTTGCTCTTTCCCGAAAAGGGATGAATGGAACACAAATAAACCCACAAAGAGAAAGTCGATACCTATCTAAACAGACGGATCGAAGATGGACTGTGCCGTTTGCCGGTATATTCTCTTCTTCTTTGTCGGAGGTTGTTACTATCTGAAGGAGCACTCAGACACAACTACTGGTCCATTGTACTGCCAAACAGATACCTTACATTGCTGTACATAGTTTTCCCGTCTTTCGAAGAAAGATGAGAAGGAGCTTCAGTGATGAAGAGCTTAGATGTTCGGCACTCACCACCTGATGCGAGCAAAGGCAGGACAACTACAGAGGAAGTGCTCCGCTCTATCGTCATTCTCTCCACGAGCAGGACAGATGGTGGTGTTGCTTAAGCCCAACACCATTCTTCGTGATAGTATAGCAGTGCATTCAGAGGTTCTGGTAATCGCGGACATCATAAGCCATAAGGTATCATTGTTGGCAATACAAAGAAATGATATTACCATTTTCATCACAAACCACTAAGAATAGACCGCCGACTTCCCGTACACCTACCCGATTCCCCCCGGAAAAAATTTCCCTGTCTGTGAATACGTGTAAATGTCAAAATTAATGGCGGCAATGATTTTCCATGCTATACCATGCGACCAGGATTTTTCAAGTATGCGTGCGGTAATGGCGCCCCTTTGATTTTGTACAGCACCAATACATGAAAAATCCTGGTCTCGCCGGCAGCTTGTAGGCAAAGTCCGTTATGTGGGAGGAGTCGACGGTCTATTCTTACTGGTTTGTGATTTTCATTAACAGCCAGTCTTTGCTCGCAGCATACGACACTACTCTGCTGGGTCCCTGAACATAGTGACAAAGCCGGCAATGAGAAGACTGACGAACTGGCGAGAAATGGGTGTGCAAAGGATCATGATCGAGCACTACAGTCGATCAAACCACCACTCTGTAATCTTAGCGATTCGTATGAAAGCCAACAACAGGAGGAAAGAACAAACTAGCTACCTGTAAAGTGTCACGAAAGCTTTGGCCAGAATATGACTGTGGCCGGACCATCAAACTTTTACAGTTTGACAGTTCCGCTGTCTAATTTGGTAGAGGCTCTAATAGGTCATAACTTCCTAAGAAACCATAGAATGAAACTGAATCTCAAAGATGACGATATAATGTAGAGGCTGCCGGAGACAAAGAGGTCTATGACAACACACCTCACTTCCTCTGTCACTGCCCGAGTCTCTGTCTTTCTTTGTCTTCTTTGAGGAACAGAACACTTGGAAGTTATTACTTCTATTACTTACAAGAATTTTCAGATGTCTTACTGATCTTTACATGTTTTTGAGGACGTCAGGGTGGCTAGACACCGCGCGCCGGTTAGTAACAGAAAGAAGGGACATGAAGCAAACCATCTCTAACACCAATGATTAACCCCCATAAAAGGGCATCACAATGGATCCGCAAGGACCTATTTAATGTCGATTTCCATTGGGCTTTTACAGTTTTGCTCTCAGATCTCAGATTTTTCCTGCCCCAATGGAACATGAAATGAGATTACTTATTTTTTTGCATTTGTGTTGACGGTCAGAATCGAGATTCGCAAAAGTGTTTTTTTCCGCCCAATGGAGAACGATTTTGACAGACAGCTGATTTCTGGAGCAGAAAAACTGGAATCGCCTTTTCTTGCCGAATGGAAATCGACATAAAGTGTGATACAGCAGGATTCATTCTACTGTACCAACCTGT
Organism: Cheilosia soror; assembly: GCA_949372485.1. Taxonomy (NCBI): domain Eukaryota; kingdom Metazoa; phylum Arthropoda; class Insecta; order Diptera; family Syrphidae; genus Cheilosia; species Cheilosia soror. The sequence continues at coordinate 29,663,062 of OX443561.1, read as the reverse complement.
AAACCTAAGCTAACCTAACGAGGAGGTAAATATTTCGCAAATTCATACCTGCTTTGAAATCTCGACAATGGGTAAAGATTTTCCGCTTCCGATCACAAGGAATCCATGACACTTATTGGAGTCAGTGAACCAACATGGTAAGACCAATTAGCCAATATCGCAAGATTTGCGTCCTAAAGCAAAGAGGTATTTTAGGCCTAAACAACTCCTCCCTCTTTAAAATTAAAAATAAATAGTTGGCGCAACAGGCGTGTAGATACCCTAGGCCTAGCTTCTCACAACCATTCGTATGTGGGAGTTTTTATTTTAGGGACGTATGGAAGGGACCTAACATTTTTTGCCGATTCTGAACGGCTGAATTTAGAAGCTTTTTCAGGACAGTTATACCCTCGGATGTTTGTCAGACGTTCGCGAGCGGTGGCGCAGTAGAAAAAAACCTTAAGATGTAATTTGGGTTTTTTGCCTGTGATCGAACCTGTTAGTTGTCCAGCACACTAACCACTGAGCCACTGCGCAGCAAACTAGGACAATTATTATTTAAAACCAATTGTGCACCAGTACAACTACTTTACTCTATCCATTATATTATAGCAAGCCTATCAAGCCTTCCACTCGTGCATTAGCCTCATAAGAGAACGATATCCCCTGAGCACTAGAAAATTACAATAAAGGTTAAAAATCTTACACAATTATGTAACCACTAAGTAATGATACAATCCCCGACTTAGAACACTGTCCGTCTTCTAATATTAATTAACTAGCTTTTGCCCGCGGCTTCGCTCGCGCAGTCCTCAGGATTTGGTAGACCGATATTTCTTCGCAGTCAGTTAGTTCCCTCTTTTATATTTTTAATCGCGCAGAAAACCTACCTAAGAAAGTAGGTACCTAAGGAGAAGTTAGTATCTCTGAAAAATGTGTGTAATGCCCTATTGGAGAAAACAGATCAAAGATTATATGATCAATATTTTTGTTAGTGAAGCGCTGGCATCTCAAAGATCATACTTAGCAGATTGAGTCACAATCTATGGGACAAAACATATTTCTTTGCTGACAAATACAGCGATATGATAAGCACCATCTTTAGAATAGGGGGAGCCTTTACCCCTTCATTATATTCCACACTTCCCAGATCTTTTTACACTCTTGCAACCAGAAAGATGCACCACTTTCTAGCAGTATGACCCCATTCATACAGAATTCCGCTTGATTACGTACGCTGGAGTTAGATGAAGCGATAAGCATATTCAACGTCTAAAGATTTTGGGACGCATTACAAAGTTGAAAATTGATACGACGAACGGTTCGTGACTTAAGAAAAGGGCCACAAACTAAGTTTGAAGTCGATCGGATGGAAAATAAACTTTGACCCCCCTCTTACCCCTTTGAAGTCAATCGGATGAAAAATTAAAATTTCCCATACAAAGTTAATTAATTTCCAAAATCAGAGAAAGCAGTTTTCTTTGTTTCTTTATTTCTCATAGAGAATGTACAAACCGAGTTTGAAGTCAATCAGATGAAAAATAAAAATTTTCTCATACAAATTTTGATCCCCCCTTTTACCCCTATAGGGATCGAATTTCAAAAAATCCTTCCTTAGTGATTGTATACATCATCAAAAAAACCTCTGTGCAAGATTTCAGCTTTCTAGAGCAAATGGTTTAGGCTGGGCGTCGATCGGTCGGAATCTTCATTTTAATATATATAGAGATAAAAAAAAACTTTTCTTGTTGTTATTGTTATATGTAAATATTTATTTCAAAATATGTAGGTAAATATAAATCTGATATCTTCGGATTACACTCAAATTTGGGAGTCTTAACTAATTTTCTAAAATATATATTTTTTTCAAACTAATTTACATTTTATTGTGCCTAATGCACAATGCACTTAAAAAAATATTGATTTAAATGAATTTTGAAAATCAAATTTTGGTATAAAAGGAATTTTTGCACACAAAATGTTTATGTTTATCGTCCAACCGTAAAAAAATCTGGGGACTCATAAAGTTCTTTCGTTTCTATTTAGATATAAAATACATTTTCCAGACAAAACATTCTCTTAAGGAATTTCAAATATTTTGAACAATTTTTTTCATATGTATTTCGATAAGTGTGAGTGTGTTATTGCTTAATTTCTGTTCATTTGCTTATTGCTTATACTTGTATCTTGTGAATAGAATGCGATCTAATGGGCTTTGTGATATTTATGATGAGGCTACATAATTTAAAACAAAATAGTGATTATCTGTGAACTATTCTTAATAATAATTAAATAGAAATTATAAAATTAAACAAAATCTATACGTATATACAATTATAAACAAAATGTATATTAAGATCAATTAATTTAAAATTATTCCATAACAGAAAGTCACAGCTGAACAAGAATCTTTCAGTCATATTTTCATTCATGAACAATTTGAGCAAAACAAGTCATTTAATACAAATTTGGCCTTTCATTTATTAATTCATTGAATTTTGAGGATTTTTTTTTTTAAGTTAAAAAATGTTTTTATTACTTCTTCAAATCGCTTACTCAGTATTTTAGTATGGTAATTTTTTTTTGTAACTTTTTGAGCGGTTATTGTGTGTCGAATGTTTACTGCATAAGTGTGGTCAGGACAACAAAAATTGGTGTCATACAAGGGATCGACTTTTACTATAATTCTGTTAAAATTCAGAGCGACTTGGTGGTTTATATAAAGTCTGCATGCAAAACTTTAGAGAAACTGAAGGAAGGCCAGCCGACCTACCCATTTTTTTAATACAGTACGAAATACGAATTTGGAAACCTACTATTCGCTAATTTACACGTTTGTTTTGTACACAGAGATTGAAGAACAAAGGGTTTTCGATCGTTGATATATGTACACTGAAAAAAAAATCGTTTTTATTTGGAATTAGAAAAATTACCATAACTCAATGAATAAGAAAGTAATGGTCATTTTATAAAAACTGTTGAAAGCCTATATAGGTCGCCAATAATTTTTGGTTTCGCCTATTATGTCTGAGGGAATTGCCTCTAACCAAATACTAATCTAGCCATAATTACTGAAACACCCTGTATTACACGTTTGAGTTAGCAAGTTTTGTTATTTCTTTTTCAGTAATTTGTGAAGTAGCTCTTCTACTTGTAATAATAATTCAGTCCAAGCTAAAATTTTGAGGTGTCAACATGGAATGGGGAGATAAAGACAATTGAATTGCAGTAATTGCGCTGCATAAATGTGGACTAGATTCGAAGTCAATTTTAAAAACCTTACTGCCGCTACAAATTAGCCGTGTTTTTGTTTATCGAACCATCAAAAGATTCACAGAAACCGGAGGAATTAACGACCACCAAATATCAGGTCGTCCGCGCTCAGTTCGAACAAAAAATGTGGTCAAAGCGATAAGTTCTCGTATTCGCCGAAATCGCCTTCGGAAGCAGAAATTGTTGTCCCGTGAGATGGGTATTGCTTGCAGAACGATCTCAAGGATCATTAAAGATGACCTTGGATTTGGAGCGTTCCGCAGATCTACAGCATATTTGCTTACAGTGACATTCAAAAAAATAGAGCACGAAAATCAAAAAAGCTCATAAAGTTGGAGGGTTCAACGAAGAACTCCTGATTAAATTAAAGTACGCGTTCAAAGAAAATTGAATATTTAGTTGGTGTATGTTCCTATCGTAGCAACTGAGATGGACTTTCGACAAGTCTACGTTTACGATTGATTTGTGTTAATAATAACAGTACCTACAAAGCAAGGCATTTCAAAGAAGACACGTGCTATCGACATCAAGGAATTTATACACGCTGGCTTGTTTTGTGACGCCGAAAATTGTCTTAAAAAAAAAGTGCTTACTGATAAGTAGTCAAGAACGTGTTGCAAACTTGTAGAACGATTTTTAGAATACAACTCGTCTACGCATAGGCGCAACAAATGCATATACAGTGAGAGTCAACAAGAAATTAACACCAATGCGGTCTTATTCAGTATTGACCCATCTCTAGTCTTTGAAGTTTGGAAACATTTTTTTTTTTTTTAATATATATAAAGTATTTTGCTTTCGAAATTAAATAATGTTTTGTTATTCTTATTTCGTTATCAAACTTCTTACAGATTGTTGGATTTTAGACCTATTTCCTGACCCTAAGGAAAACTCAAAAGAGTATCGGTGTTTACTCACTCTTGACGCTCACTGTAGCTCGTAATAAGTCGCTCCTTGTGTAGAAGTCTTTAATGTTTAAAAAAAGACCGAAGACCGTATGTGCGATATTATGGTGGTGTACACTATTGCCAACCATGAAGTTGCAATTGGTCGTAGTCTGGGGGTCTAGCACGTAACTTAATACAATCGAGTTTAGTCGAAACAATCGAGCTCTGGCAGCACCTAATTTGTCTCAATCGATTATTCTCGATTGATTATCCTCGATTGAGACAAATTTGGTGCTGCCAGAGCTCGATTGTATCGACTGAACTCGATTGTATCAAGTTACGTGCTAGACCCCCTGAGCTCACGACAGCATCCTGTAGAGTATTGGCGGTGTTCTGCCGAATTTCACTCGGTTCGTCTAGGTAAGCTATTTAAACGAGAGCGATTTGAACACGTACTCTAATAAAGTACTTCCAACACACTTCAGTGATTCCAAGATCTCAACCAGAATCACTCATTTGCTAGTAAATTTCGTGAAAAAAGAGATCGCTTTGAAGTCGAGTTCTGATATCACATTCCAGCTTAACAGTATTTTACTCGTATCCAAAATGTTTGTAACTATGTACATGAAGTAGTAATAAAGATAATTTTTCAAATGCCTTTTGTTTTGAAGTTTCTGCTGCATAGTTGTGGATTGTCGGAGAGTCATCATTATCACAAATTTTGGAGCAGAGTTAGACTTATTCAAAACAAATTCCTTCTCGTAATGTTCGAAAACAATAAAATCGTTCGAAAATCAATTCCTCGATACGAGAACGAAGAACTTTCTTCATAGTTATAGAAACTGACTCCTCCAATTCCTAAGATTATATTCAGCAAAAATACACATTTTTCAATTATTCAAACGAATCTCGTTTCGTGTGATGGATTTTCGACAGCTTTTTTGTCGAACTTATGGCAATTCCATTTGGTACACGTTGAAAGTACAGCATAGGGGGTGATTTATGAGCCCAATAAGTGGTAACAAACTTTGTGCATGACCATAAACACCTTCCGCTTCCAATAAAAGTCGTGTCCAGGGAAGATAGGTAACTTTTGAGTGAGTAGAAAGGTAGACGGCATAGAAAATAAATGCACGAAAATCCACTTTCAGACATAATTCTCGCATGGGAATGAAGGTTCTTATCCGCACTATTTCGCTTTCGATACGCATACACATCTTCATTTGATTTTTGTGTTGAAACAGTGAGGACTACAAAAACAGGCGTCCGCTTCGGCTTTACCATAGAAGCCAAGTTGTATTTCATTGCAATGACGCCTTCTTTTTCTGTGGAGCCAGGTCGTTCATAGGAATGAAAGTCATGGAAAGGGTTGTATGGCCATGCAGTTTGAAAATACATATACAATTTCTCTAAAATGCACAAAGTTACAAAAAGATGGCGCTGTTCTGATCTTCTTATTACTTATTGATTATTAAACCACCTTAAAGACAAAATGTTGCAACAAGTACTCCAAAAGTATTCCAATATGCTCCTAAAAGATTTACCACATTTGTTTAAGTTTTGTAAAAAAAAACAGAAGTTTATTGCTAGTGTTTTTAAAATATAAATAAAATATAATAATACCACGAATATTATCTCTAATCTTTACAGAAAATGACAATCCATTTATGTATACATTTGACATTCGACACAAAAATTTAACTCAATACTTTGTACAGATTTTTTTTTGTTTTCGAATTTTCTTTTTCTTTACCAATAACAATGAAAAAAAATAAAAACTCTGCTCATTACCATAAGACTACGATAAAACAATAATATTTAAACACTTTGTTTTTATATTATAACTTTTAGTAATTCGATATCGCGTAGGTACACTAACAACTAAAATGTAATAAAATAAAATAAAAAAAAATTGCTTTCACTCGGTTTTTCTTTTTAATGGATACTTTTCCCATTTATCGCATCTCTCAGTAACAGGATGCAGGATTTTTGTTTACTTTTTTGGAGAAATACTTGAACATGGAGACGCTGTGGAAACATCCATATTGTCGCAAATACTATCACATGCAGCCTCTTCACTTTCATCAACATCATCGAATTTCTTTTCTAATAGAACTTTCAGATTGCTGGGCTTTTCCTCATCACTGTTAATGTTGAGAACGGTGTCGTTCATGCGATGGTAGTGTTGTTTGAATGAAGTACTTGGCCGGGAGTAGTCCAAGTGGTCGTATTCATCTGGTGGGGAGAAATTAATTGTTGTTTTAGTACAAATTTTATACTGGCAGTTGGGGGTAGGGATGCATTTTTGAAAATTGTTTATTTTCTTATCAATCTTACCATGAGGAAATAGTTTCTTTTGATATTCCTTAACTAGGGATGCATATTTTTTTTAAAATAAGGAAAATAGGGAGAACAAGTTAACATAATGTTTTCATGCAATAACTGGGAGCGATAAGTGTCATTAAAATTTTAAATAACGTGCAAAGGTACTGGGAAAATTACTTCAATCTACAAAATCGTTTTAAATACGATAGAACAACAAATTATGTACTTCTACCATTGACTATACATGGATTGCTAGTGAGATAAGCACTAGCCCTTTTGGTTCAGTGCGGCGAAAGTATGAAACCTCTGCGCGCCATTGCTATTTTTTTTTTTACATAGAACACAGTGCCATCCATTGTAGAACCAATGCAACTGCGAAAAATAACGACTTATTCAAATTATTTCGAACGTTCTATAACAGATGACACACTCAGCACTCAAACAAAATAGCACGAATTGCTCGATGATATTTGAGTGTTTTTGTTTCCAACCACCAAAGGAACCAAAAGAGCTAGTGCTTACGTTTGCTTCAACGGAAAATTGGCTGCTAGTAGTCCATGTACAGTATGTCAACGACTTCTACTATATAAGAAGTAAGCAATTATTACACGCGGAACTGATGTTTTGTCTTGTTTATACCTACGCAAGTTTTGTTTTGTTATTTTTTATAGACGGACGGATGCGTAGCCGAATAACTATGTGCTCTTAAACTGCGTCAACTACAGAGAAATAAGTCTGCTGAAGGTCATGTATACGATTTTGACGGTTTTACTGTGTTACCTAAATGCCTATGAGTGCGGCTTTAAGGGCCCAAACCATAGAATTCGTCGCGTCCGTTGCGGCAACGTATTCGACTAACAGGTTGATAAAATACACAGTAGCTTATGGAAGATGACATATAAGCAACGCACGTGCCGGATGCGATGCAACGGATAAAGTAGGTTTACTTTCTACTTCTCTATCCGTCACGCTCGTTGACAGTTGGCGTGAGAGGAAGCACTTTCATTGGTGGAAATATTGAGAGAATAAGAGAAACTGTCAAATCCTGCAGATGACAGTGCAATCAAAATAATTTTGTGGATATTTTTGAATTTGCTGATTGCGGCGACGGATTCTATGGGAATGTTCGTTCCGTCGAATACGTCGATATTGACGGATCCGTCGACTCGATGGAAGCAACGTATTGTATGGGCTGGGCCCTTTGGAATTGAAGATCCATATATGTATGTATTAACTTTAAGGTCGTCTACAACGTAAGTTAGAGACAAATTATACAAAGCCCTAGTTACGGCATACCTCCTAACCCGGTTTATCTGATGGGATGACGATGGAGAAATTTATCCCTGTCAAAGTCTGCGTGTTCTTGCAAACGTTTTGGTAGCGAAAAAGGTTTAGAACAAAGTTACCCATCATGGTATCCATTCGGAGAGTAATTTTCCCTATTCTGAACGTGCATAAACGCATTTTGTTCACTTAAATATATTTCCGGGAGGAACGGATGTAAGATACCATCGGAGAAAAATTGACGTGCGGCGTGGCTTTCAAAAACAGATGCAAAAAACGCAACCCATCGTAATGAAACATAGACAGCCGGTGTACGTTACGTTTTGTCGGAGAAATGTTCCGAACAGATTCGTACAGATTCCTTTCCTTTCCGAACGGATACCATGATTAGGCTGAATATCGCTCCTGAAGCAAACTATACAGTAAACCAACATTAGAGGTAACAACATTTTTTAAAAGTCCGTAGTAGTTGACTTGCATAATGTTGATGATATTGGCACTATCAGGAGAACGTGGCGTGTTGTCAGTTGGCCCCGTTTGCAAGTATTGAAACCACCTCAGCGAATAAGGATCCGTTTGTATATGAGGAATCTTAACATCGGAAATAAGGGTACAATGTTGCGATAAGTAATTCTAACTTCCAAGTAGTTAAGCACTTTTTCTTCGGGTCCACTTTTAAGGAGCAACTTGGTGGACGTTTCATGGAACACAAAGTGGACAGAGCTAGCTGGAGGGGGTTGTTGCTTAGGATCACCCCGGACTTTAGCATTATCTAAAGTAAGTGAGGCAGCAAAACTAGTTTCAACATTGCCAGATAGGGTCTAAATAGATTACTATTATTCTAAAGGTTTGTGTAACCGTAAATATCGCTCGTTAGCGAAGCTATCTTGCAGTTAGCAATTATTTAAATAGAAAACCAAAGCCAAATTCACAAGGAAATGTTGTCAAAGGAAGAAAATTGCTAGATTAGTCCACAATTCATTTGGTAAAATCATAGAGAAGCAGATGGTATTACTGTTCAAAACATCTCAAACTACTGGAGCTAAAGAAAAAACTACAACTGAATGCTTCTTTGGAAAACCATCACTTACTGACGATATACTAGCACTTCTAGCGACCGACGGGCAGAGAATGCTTACTCTATGGTTATTACTTGGACCAAGAACTGCAGATTTGCTGCGTATCCACAAAAGACAGTAGCGGTTTACCAAACCTTTCTAGAATGTATGTAAATGTACTGTGATTTTACAAGACCATTCGTTGCTTCTCTAGTGGGGAAACTAGAAATTAATCAACAGTCAGCTAATGAATCAACGATAGCCATCAACATGAACGGTTCCAAAATGGATACTGAGTATATTTCTACTGTAGAAATGAAATCAAAGCTTGTGAGTCTTTGATATGAAGAGCTACGGGTTCTAGTGATCACCACGATGTAAAAATGTGCTGCGTGGACATTTTTTAAACACGAACCTCTTCGATGATATCTGCTAGGGCTTAGTTTTTAGTCGCCATGTTAAATTTCATGAACCCTATGGCGCCATTTACCATACAAAAATATCTATTGCTAACTATAAAATATTCAAGATGAAGGTTAAAACCGACTGTTAGTAAGGCCAACTAAATCGGAGCAGACCCTTTAGCGTCACTACGCCACACATGATGAGCTCATATCACTGCTAGAGTTGAGCCTTCAGTGATGAGTACGAATTGCATTAATAACAAAACAGCGCTAAACTGGCAACGGCAAATCGCAATTGAGTGGCATTAGTTTCCTGACCGCTGGAGACATTTCAAAATCTTAGGACACACTCTAATTTCTTTGCACAACATTTTTGTAAGACCAAACAAATGATACACATTTTTAAACAAACAATAAAATCTAGTTTTAAACAAACACAATTATAAGCAAACATTTTTTTACCGGGATCTTTGTAGCCTTCCTTTTGTTTAATTTCATCATAAACATGTTCCTCCTTCAGTGGATCCTCAATGCTATTGTAAACATTGGGATTCGTGAGATCTGCGTTAAGATTCTTTTGCAACATATCGCTGTTATAGTTGATTGAATATGTACCAGCTAGGAGACAACAAAAATCAGTAAACTCCAAGAAACAACTACCGATCAACTTACCTCTACTGCTTGCATTCGAATCGTCTCCATACTCTGAGTTAGTACGATCCAAATTGTTCATTTTCGGTCGCAAATTGTTGAGCAGACGTGTATCTGGTCCTTGGAAACCATACACGGGATTATCGAAGTTGTGTCGATCCGGATAGGTTCCGTGAGGATCGGTGATATATTGAACGTGTTGGATTTCGGTTTTTAGGTTTGAAACACGTCGTCGATAGTAGAATACAACCGCAACGACAATGCCAACAAAGAGAATTGCCAAAACAAGACCCCAAGCCAGGCCGGCGCGACTAGCTGTTGAAAGAAAATAACACATAAAAACAATCTCAATTTAAAATTCACTTGAAACTCACATTCGATTTCGACTTCTTGTATTCTCTGTGCCGCCGTTGGAACATCACAATTTTCACCGGTGAATCCTTGTCGACAGACACATCCCTTTGCCGCATGACAGACAAAGTTTTGACTCGAACAGGCACATGTAAGCATGCAATGTTGACCGTAGAAACCCTCAGGACACACTGAAATTTGAAAGGAATTTTACATTCGCTTTTGAATTTATAAAGACAGGCGTATCTTCTACCTTCTTCACATCGTGTTCCCATCCAACCGGGTTGACAAATGCACAAACCGTCATTTTTCCTACATCCCATGTGATTCTGACAGCGACATCTGTGTGAACAATTCGGTCCATAAAAGTCATTCGGACAGAGTTCATTGCAATTGGCTCCAGTCCAACCAGGCAAACACTGACACTGTCCAGTAATGTGATTGCATTCGCTGCCATGTTCGCAGTTACACTTTAGACCACAGCCTGGTCCATATAGACCAGATGGACACGGATGTTCGCAGGTGATACCAACATATCCCGGCCGACAGACATACTCTCCAGTTATGTGATCGCAACTTTTGTTTCCTACAAGTGAAATATTTTTTTTATGGAACTCAATTTACAATTTGTGCCAACAACTCACCATGAATGATAGCAGGACACTTCTCCTTGCATCCAGCGCCATAGAAACCCTTCTGACACGGCTTGGAACAATCATCACCCATCCAGCCCTTTGAACAAATGCATTTTCCAGTCTCGGCGTCGCACGATGAATTGTTCATGCATCTGCAAACTAGTTCACAATTTTCGCCATAATAGCCCGGTGGACATTGTGTCTCACAATGGACTCCTACACAACGTCCGTGTTTGTACGTGGTAGAGAAACCCCCAACAAAAACGCGACCAACAATACGTATTTAACAAAAACAAGACGAAACAAAAACAAAAAGCAAAATAAAGAAATTGAATTAAATTTTGGTATAGAAAATAAAACAAAATGAAATCAAATGGGAAATGTATTTGAATTAATGAGTGTGTTAGGTATGCAGTGGCATGCAGTTTGGTTAGTGATTTAATAAATGAAGAGGTGTTGTCATGCATTTTGTTTTCATTCAATTAGATAAATCTGTAGTTAGAAGGCATTCACTTTTGGGACACTTTTAACTGGCATTTTCAAACAGAAATCAACTGTTCAAACAGCCAATTGAAGGAGTAAGATGATGAAGCAGATGCTCAATTTGGAACCTATCATTTCGACCGAAGTTCCGGTAGATAAGTTGTTGTCAGAGCTTCTTCCCAATTTATGTGAGAAACGTTGTTTCACATAGCCTCTTGCCCATTCAACTTCTAGCTACGTATAGATAGTTGGAGGAGCTAATAAAAAGTGATTTCAATTTTTGATATGAAACCCAAGACTCACTTCGTTGTGGGTCGAAGGTACCAGTTACCAGCGGTCTTGGCCTTGTACTTTGGCATTTGTTTAGATTGTGTATATTTTTGTACGGACCGCCTTTAAAGGAGTCGAATTATCAGCGCGACATTGACATCGGCAGAAAAGTCTGATTGGGTAGACCGAATATGAGCTGACTGAAACAGTCTTTCAATACAGCATGAACAAATGAAGCATTTAGATGGAAATCAAGGGTCACAGCCTGCATGATCAACTAGAATTGGATTTCGGGATTAGTTACAGTTGTCTCTTTAGAGGTTTTTTCATAATTTTACAGTTTAAATGAAGAAATCGAATGACATATATGCGATACTAGCACATCGGACAACCGAGAAGTCGATGAAGGCTCCGGTAGTGTGGCGATTGTAGCGGGGTTCTTCCATTTGCATTGTGGACAATATTTAAGGACACACATTCGTTCTTTAATAGTACATGTTACTGTTTTTGAGTTCAAGGAAAATTAGAACATCAAAAGGAAAAATGTCACTTAATCGTAAGCCGAGGTACCTAGATGGAAGACGATGCTGCAAAACTGGATGTAAATACAGGCACAGGCATATATCGAACTCTTGCCACACCAATGGAAACGAATCGTCTCATACCAGTGATCGATACATGGATTAAAAGAGCTCATGGTAAAACAGACTCAGTTGTTGACGGGTCATGTCTTATGTCTGTTATAGAGAATATCTCTTGAAATGCGGAAACCATTCCAAACTGTCCGTACCGCGAAATCGTGAAGGAAAACGCTGAACATGTATTCTTTCATTGCCCACGATGACGAAAACGAATACTCCCGATAATGTTACAAACTGCATCCGTCAGAATGACGAACATTGAACTATTGTAAGCATCGTAGCAGAGCACATAATCAACGATCTTAGGCGCTTAGGGTGCCTACGTAAAGCAAATAGTTCTAAATAATAGAATAGACTTAGGGCCATTTTATTCACTTCAAGTTGAACACAACTTGGGGATTTTTATTCTCAACTTGAGAAATTGCCTTTATTCACTCGAAGTTGACTCACTCAATTTTGGATATTCCGAAGTTGAGAAAACCAAGAGTTGATTAACTTTGGATTCGCTCAACTCCCCGAAAAAGTAGAAGTTATAAAGCAAACTTGGGGTTTTACGTCAAACGTCAGAATTTTTTATTTTTTATTTCTGTGTTTGGCAGTTCAGTTCTTATGTGACGAAAATAATTAATAATTCATTTTTAAAATTGAATAAAATAATCAATAATGTATCGTGCAAACTATTTCTGGGAGATATGGCCATCGTCTTCGAGCAGCGAAGATAATCAGGAGATAGATAATTTTGAACGTGAAAGGCGACAATACAAGATGCTACCACTTTTGGACTGGAAAAATGGGATGGCCGTAATTTCAACTATGGTTTTCGTCTCTCAAAGCGGACTACAATGATGGTGCTCCAGCAAATAATAAATTCGTTGTCGTGTGATGAGAGAAGCTATTTATTGTACATCGCGAATTAGTCCGAATCGATTGAATTATAAATATAGGATTGAGTGATGTGCTTTTTTTCTTTGATAGATCGCGTGAATTGCGACCAATAACCCAGTTGCTAATCGTATTGCGGTAGGTACTATCCACTCGTATCAATTCAATTGGCGGTTGCCGATTTTATTGGAGTGAGCATTCGCAACCACCAGCGGCAGAACTAAGATTCACTGATATGCTGTCGGCTATACGACTTTGGAAGCAACATCAACATCCACTGACCAGTGACCACGTCTGCTTTCGATTGGTTCGCACTTTATTTCAGTAAATTTTAGATGCTGCTGAAAACAGTTCATTGAATGTAATAGAAGAGTGAATGAGGAAAATAGTAAATAGACAAATTTATGTTAGATGTTTATTAAATATGTGGAAACATAAACTTAAACGAACAAATATAATTTTTTTGCTGCTAGTGCTGGAATGTTGGATGTAATTGCCGTTGCAATTCAATGACCGAACGTTTTTTGTCCAGCGCAGCTCAATCTTATTCCAAAAAAAGCATCGTGAAAGCAATTACTCAGAATCAGAACAAAAATGTAAATAATGGACGTGGACTTAATTTTGATGCAATTACTATCATCTTCGTCATCTTCTTCTTCTTCATCTATTAATTTAGATTTTTCTATATGATTAGATATCCTTACGAAAATAATTTGCACAGCTGATGTACTATCTAATAACGCACTGATTACTAATATAGCTATTTACAAAAGCAGATCAATTTGCTTTCATTAATTTCACAATTGTAATGCACAGATAAAATTACGCGCGAAATGCAAATCTAAGGTTGAACTGAGGTATTATGTGTCATCTGCCGCAAATATCCCAGGGATATTTTACAAACTGCAGGTAGGCCAACTTTAGGATTTCAACCTCGGAGTTGCGAATTAATGTAGTGAATAAAAGCAATTTTCAACTTGCTGTTCAACTCTCGATTTAAGATCAACTTCGAAGTTGGACAACTTTGGAGTTTTCGGCAAGTTGAACAATAGTGAATAAAATGGCCCTTTAGAACCATTTCACACATACCCGGCAGCCGGCTAACTGGTCGTTGGGAATACATTCTTATGGGCGCGTTCACACCTAAAAAACGGAAACGGTCCACAAGAATGCATTCCCAACGACCGGATAGCTGTAGCCGGTACTGGTTAGTCGACTGCCGGTTATGCTGGAAATGGATCTTAGGCTTTATGCCGGCCCCCGCGAATTACTACCTGACAGCGGTTCTGCGGGCGACAATTAATTGGTCTTTTCAGGGAAATGAAGCGGTTTTAGCCGGTAAGAATCCGGCACAACCAATGCATGGTTTCCAAGTTCGCGATAACTACAAGCAGTCGATACCAACGGATAATAATGAAGTTATAAAGGCAATTAGGCTTCAAGGAAAGACGATAAGATTGCTTCACCATTTTTATTTGGTATATAGCAAGGTATTTACAGAGACAGTGGAAAATGGCTTTAACCTCAATCGAGGGACACTTTTCGGGCGAGATCATGACGGTATGATTATGAATGAAGGCTCAACCTATCAACAACTGGAGAAACTTTAAGAACAAAGAAGATTCTCGCCTTGAAATAGATCCGATTATCGAGAAAGATCTACCCAAAGAAATAAAACACGTTGAATCGTACTTAGTTGCCCACAAATAAAATATGCGATCCGATAGAATGCTTTTCATAATGTGAAACTGCATTCCGAGCATACCCGAGATGCACTTAAATTTGAATGAATCATTTAGCACTTCAAAAAGTTGAAATACTACCCAACCACCATGATAAGTATATATAGAGTGATATGGACATGAATGAAATGAGTTTAGATCGAGTGCGAATATGTTATAATGATTGCTAATGAGAGTGTTATGGAGAATGCGACGTTCTCTTAAATATGCAAAGCACGTACCTCCCCAGTCGCTCTTACAAATGCATCGGCCATCAACAGCATCACACGCAATTGTATTATTAAAATCACAGTCACACTTCTGAGCACAGCTGTGTCCAAAGGTTCCAAAGTCGCACTTGCGTTCGCATTTCTTACCAGTCCAGCCGGCGGCACACGTACACGCTCCTTTAGGTGGTGATTTATAGAAAAGACAGTTGTTACACTATGCACGTTAGAGAATATCGTTCAATTAAATACCATTTTGTGGATTACATGATGCGTTGTTCTGGCAGTCACACAGCCCGCTGCAGTCTTTGCCGAAGTGATTCTCATCACAGGGTCGATCGCATTTGATGTTCTTCCAGCCGGGTGTACAGAAACATTGTCCCGTTTCGGCAGAGCACTTTGCTCCATTCTGGCAGTTACAGCTCTCGGCACAGTCTTGACCAAATTTACCCTCATCACATATTTCCTCACATTTGGGACCTCTATAGCCGGGTGCACAAAAGCACGTTCCATTCACGGGTGAGCACTTGGCGTTGTTCTTACATTCACAGGCTAGTTCACAGTTTTTGCCATACTTTAGGAACGTACACGGACGGTTACATTGCGAGCTGCTCCACCCAGTCTGGCAGTCACATTTGCCACTCCACGGGTGACATATCTCAGTGTGATCCATGTCACACTCACACGTTCGATTACAGCCTACGCCGTATTTATCCTCAGGACAGGTGCGATTGCTACAGTCGATACCCTCCCATCCCTGTTGGCAGCTACAATCACCAGATGCTGGATTGCAAACAGCATCGTTCTTACACTGACACTCCTGAGTACAGTTGAGACCATATCTGTGACTTGGACACTGATCAAAGCATTTCTCTCCCATATAACCAGGTGGACACTCGCATTCACCACTGATATGATGACACGAAGCATCGCCAAAGCATTCACAGCTTAGTTCACAATTTGGACCATAGGTGCCGTTCGGACAGCGATTGGCACAAACCGAACCAATCCAACCGGCAGGACATTGACACTCACCAGTGTGTGGATCACATTTACCATCGTTCTGACAGCGGCAGTCTTGTTTGCATTGAGCTCCATGCTTTCCATCTGGACACTGGTCTTGACATCTTCGCGTATTATGCGTGGAAGGGTTAAACGTCAAACAAAAAAAAAACACAAAACGATAAACTCAAACAACTTACAAAGGTCCAGTGTAACCGGGTGCACAGGTACACTCGCCAGATACATGGTGACAGCTGCCGCCATTCTCACAGCGACACTCTTCGAGGCATTTGGCACCATAACGATCGGCTGGACAATATTCTTCGCATTTCTCACCCACATAACCCTTGGCACATTCACATGCACCGGTATAAGCCTCACAGGTGCCATTGTTCATGCATTCGCATTTCTCCTCACAACTTCGACCCCAACGGCCAGGTGGACAGTCTAAAATGTTGTTGTTTGTTTTAGTTCCAAGATTGTAATGTTAACGCGATTAGTGGTGGGACTACTCAAAGCCGGTGTGTTACCAAATAACGGGGGAATTAATTTTATTTGTTTGTGGGGGTGGTTATACACACAAAGTGGACGAGATTAAGACACACTTGGGGGGGGGGGGATAATTATGCACACTGTGTATGGGGGTTAGTGGTTTATGATTAAGCGGTAGTTAAACTAAAGTTCTGTTTATAACCTAATAGACTTTGCTTTATACGTAACTGGTAGTTCTTAAAGCTAACTTAGAGTACATGTAGCGATATCCATTTAGAAAAGTTGATAGAACAGCTTGCATAGAAAAAGAAAGCAATTTAAGGGCTAACATATTGTGGAAGGTGTGTTTTAGACCAAAACTTCAATCCGTCCAACTGCTGGAGGGTTTTCTTCGCAATTCTTGGTTGTATTTGGTAAATAAGGAAAAATATCCCCTGTGCGTTTGGGTTTGTTAAAAAGCTTTCTCAAGAAGAGTTTCTAGATTTCAGTTCCATCATGCTACACGCCATTTTGCTTACAATTACTTTGTGAAAAGAGGGGAGAATGATGTAATTTTTCGATATTCTCCGACGTCAGCATGTCTTGCTGTTAGTGATGATCCTGGATTTTCACAACTCGTTCTCCAATGGTGCGTGTTCGGCGGTGCATCTTCGTTTCAATATACTGCGCATATGATCCGATAAAGATACCTCATCGGATCCATTTTGGTATTTTATTAGGTTTTGTGCAACTTTCTTTCTTTCCTATGCAATTTCCAACAGTACGTTCGTTTGGCCTTTATTTTCCAGAAGAAATTAGGAATAGAATGATGAGGCCCTAAATGTTGCAATGAATTTTCTTGCATCACAATTTATTAAGTATAATACTTTCTACATTTTATATATGTACATACTTAGATGCAATGCAAAGCTAAAAAAAAAAACAGTTTTTATTTCAAATGGAAATAGGATACCTAGATAGTCAATAGTAAACGAAGGTTATTAACCTTAATCCTGGCTACAATTGAACTAATAACTAAAATTCTACCGTCTATTTCTTATTTCAATAGTTTACGACTAAAAATTGAATAGCAAAGTCCTGCCAAAAGTGTCTAAGGGAAGTTAGGTCCAAGTGAGACTATGAAAAAGCTTGTGTAAAACTGCGTGTAAAAACCAAACAACAAAACTAAACTAACGAAAGCAACGAAATTGAAATGTTAATAAAAACAAACTAAGCAATAAAGACAACGAAAAGACAGATAAATTCTCTGGAGATCCCGCCCTTGAACGTACATCTCACGAACATTGGTTAGGGGCAACACCTACAACTAAATAGTACTTACTTATATCACATGCAGGTCCCCCAAAGCCATGTTCACATTTGCACTTATCTGGTGCAACACATGTACCATGTTGACACTTTAATTTGCATACGGGTATGCAACCCTTGCCCGATGAGTTGCGTTCAAAGCCGTCTGTAAAGAAAAAGAACAACATTTGAGAAATGTGTTAAAAAGTTTAGAAGAAAATATTTACCGCAACACTCTTTGACTAAACGAGACTTGGACAAGACTTGCGTCTTGTTGACTTTCTTCTGTTTAAGTTTGTAGGTGGAACATCGTGGTGGTACATTCCAACACCATATGGACACCCGCTCCTGGAATGATTGCATTTCCGTTGTTGTAACCTCGACATTGTGACTGTTGGGAGAACATTGCAATTAAATAAAATATTAAAACATCTTTTCGCTATTCACAGGCGTTTGCCTTGAAATTAAATGAAAGTTACTCGCACGACTGTGAATGACAAATCAAGAGGATAATACTAACTTTTCCAACTTTTTGCAAACATTCGGCCCTTCTAGTTCGGTTTCTAGGACAGTCTCAGCATTAACGGCATAAAGAGCAGCAAAGAAGGCTAGCGCTATCGCTAGATAGACAAATTTTATGATGTTCGAATTCATGATTCCATTTAATGATGAGTGCTTCGGAATAAGTAGAAGTAGATGTATATAAGTGACAGAGACGAATATGCGGTCTGTCGGAATTGCACAGGATTAGAAGCTAATTTTTAGCTCAGGCTGGATGGATGTGCATTCTTTGTTCGCAAATGCAATCGATTTCGTTTCGTGGCAGTAATGTTTTTTGAAGATTTTCAAATAACATTCGTGTGAAAATATTGCTTCGTTGAAGATTGCTTATGAAGTTTTATGTCATCGTGATATCTGAAATAGAAGAATTAAGAAGCTGTTAGTTTTCTGTTTAAAAAGATGGCATTAATTGGAGGATGGTAAAGGCATATGGACTGATTTGAAGACATGTTGATGCAGATGGAGATTTCGACTATTAACCCCTGTTTGTTGGTTGGAAATCAAAAATTAGCAAGTTCCCCCCACCGAACTATAACACAAGGTGACAAGTACGCAAAGTTCAAGTGAAGTTCTACAAATTTTGGCAACACAGTAACACAAGTTGAATGCTGATCGCATCATTATTTGGTGATAAATCCAATAGGCAATTTTGAGACTTATGCGTTGTGGTATATAGGGCCAGGTTAAAAATGGAAATGTACTCACTCCACCGATGGCAGATCATTCTTAGAATCCGCTTTTTCGACAAGTTATTTAGAATCAGACAAATATTTTAATGGAAGAGCTTATATTGGTACTTAAATCGATTGTTTCAACTGAGCAAATATTCACGGTACGTCATATTCGGGAGAAAAGGCCAAGAAAACTCACCAGCTTATCATAATCCGTGTCGAGTTATTGAGGTTGTGCAGAATGACGATGGATGTCAATGTCAAAAACACTTTTACCGATACTTTTGATGCTAAAAATAAGGATTAAGGGGATAAGCTGTTATGCGACTTCTTCAACTTCATACTTGAGAAAATTGTGCGAAACTTGCAAGTCAACATCAGGGATTATTTTAAAAAAGTCTTTAGAACTTCTTGCAAATACTGATGACAGTAAATTATTGGCAGCATTCAGCAAGCGTTGGTTTGTTTTGCAAATATTGAGACAGAAGTGACAAAAAAAAAATGTTTGGGTGTGAATGAGGGCCAAACTGAGATCAATTGGACAAGAAGTCATATCAATAGTCAACTAATAGTACCGGCCATTCGACGATTCTAGATCGTTTCATCTGCTGCAACAAAAAAACTTGGCTAGCCTAAGTCTTCCTCCACCGATAGCTTACTTGCTATTGAGTCCCTGAAATCAGAAAAAAAAATCTCGAAGGTCGAATTATAACTCATATTTCACAAAAATGGCGTAGCCTGTACCTAAATAAATAAATAAATAGGTGGCGCAACAGGCGGGTAGACACCCTAGGCCTTTCTCGCAACCATTCGTTTGTGTGAGTTTCTATTTTTGGGACGAATGGAAGGAACCTACCATTTTATGCCGAGTCCGAACAGCTTTTTCAGGACAGTCATACAGTGGCCGGCATAAGTATTTTGACAAAACTAAAGTTAATTCTGCTCATAATTTGAACTTACTTCATGTAAATTTTGGCATCAATGGAAAGGTCATTTAAATTCCGTTTGAATGATACAAAACTTTCCTTAACCGATTAATTACCCATTGAAAATTTGGAACTTTTGTAAAAGTCTACTTTTTTGACTTTTTTCCTCGGTTCCAAAAAAAAAATATTTTGATGCAAAAAGTTTCTTCAAACAATTCTCATAGTGACTGCAAAAAAAATTTTTCAAAAATTTTTTTTTATGATTTTTTGAATGGGATGATCTCAGAAAAATTTTGTATGAAAAGGAGGAAAAAGTGACTAAAATAGTCATTTTTAGCAATTTTCAAAAAATCATAAAAAATATTAGCGAAGAGATTTTTGAAAAAAATTTTTTGCAGTCACTATTAGAATTGTTTGGAGAAACTTTTTGCATCAAAACATTTTTTTTTATACCGAGGAAAAAAAGTCAAAAAAGTAGACCTTGACAAAAATTCTAAATTCTAAAATTTTTAAATTGGTACTTTATGGGTTAAGGAAAGTTTTATATCATTCAAGCGGAATTTAAATGACCTTTCTATTGATGCCAAAATTTACATGAAGTAACTTTTAAATTATGAGCAGAATTAACTTTAGTTCTTCGGCCCATTGTGCAGTGCATACCACTGGGATTTGGGGAGCTGTTTCTTTACTGGCTACTCATGTAAACCATTTGCTGCCGGTTATAAAGCCAAGAATGTTAGCGGCGCTGATGTTACCTAGATCACTGAGATCATTGAGAAAATAGTTTTCTAAGTAGGCTTTTCTTAGATTGGCCAGGGCAGGGCAGCTGCAAGGAAATTGAGTGACGGACTCATCCTCCTCGTCCCTACAGCTTCTGCAGAAGTCATTGTATGGCTCCTTGGATCGCTTTGCGTCCAGAGCTGGCCAGGTGAGCTTGGCAGTATCGTAGTATCCCAAATGTTTCCATCCGAAGCATGCACCTGAATTATTTGCTTAGCGTGGGAAAGTGGTGCATACACATTGTGCAGGCTTATGCTCTCCACGCCGGAAGAGCCTCGCCTTGCTAGTTTGTCTGCTGCACAGTTCCCTGGGATGTCACAGTGACCTGGAACCCAACAGAGGGTGAGGTTGTACTGTCCAGCTATCTCGTTTAGAGATACGCGGCAATCTTTCACCGCCTTGGATCTTATTTCGCTGGATATTAGGGATTTGATTGCAGCCTGACTATGACGATATCCCTTTGCGATACCGAATTAATCGACAGCCACGCTGTAGCTTGACGAATATCTGTAATTTCGGCCTGAAAAACACTGCAGTGTTTCGGAAGACTGAAGGAGAGGCCCAGGTTCAATTCCTTTGAAAAGACTTCGGCGCCCACTCCCTCTAGTGTCTTAGAACCGTCTGTGAATATTGAGTGATTTGTGTAGGACATTTTGTGAATCCCACTTATTTCTGTCCGGTATTTCATGGGTGAAGCCTTTTTCGAAATTGATTTTTGTAGGCAGATATTCGGTAGTGGTGGGCAGGGGGATCGTCTGTAGAAGGATGCTGGCGTGTCCAATTGGTTGCCCTCTCCAGTGTTTCCCTTCCCTTAATCTGATCGCCACGTTGGTGGCAAATTCTTTACTGACGATGTCTAGTGGAAGTAGGTAAAGCATGGTTTGCAGAGCGGCGGTTGGAGATGTCCTCAGTGCGCCCGTGATGCACATGCAAGCACATGTACATGTCAAGCGCTGAATCTTCACTAAGACCTTTAGATTGGAACTTTAACAGTCAGACATATCTTTGCCGCTTCTGTTTCAATGCTTATGCAAACGCCCCACTGGCAGCTCTCTGAGTTCGCCGATAATGTCAATATCATCTGCATAATGCAAGTAGTTGAACTGAATGATGTTAAGGAAGTTACACGCACAAGCGATAGCGCCTCGCCTTGTCTTAAACCATTTTCGACATCAAAGGGTTCCGTAGTGTTCTTTCCCACTTTGACGGAGCAGCACAAAGCTTCCATCGCCAACGTGCACAAACGGACGATTTTGGCAGGGATGCCGAAATTTGACATGGCTTACGCTATCATAAGCGACCTTGAAGTCGATAAAGAGATGATGTGTTGCAATACGACAACAAAGCCTCAAATATAGATCGCGAAATGAGATATAGGCCCCAACTGCGAGTGTCGATATAATTGATCGTTGAGCGACAACTGTCGATCGTCGATTATAAATTTTAGTATTGTGATTGTGACTGTCTATTGCGATTGATATTTTTGTCGATTTGACAGTCGCTTGTAGCCGATTACAAATGTCTGGCCGATGCTTTCCCTTGGAAGTGGAAAAATATTGTGCGTACGAATAGCTAAAATCAATCGACGCAATCGACAATTGTCGTGACGATCGCTGATCGACAATCACAATAAGAGCCATAGTCTGTAGTCTGAAATCAGAAAGGCTGCCCAATTTTTGTTCAATTTTAACTTTTTCATAGGAGAAGTATAATTTTTAGGACAGAATTTCGATTTGGATATGTTATTCAATTCTGGATACCTGCATATTAGGATGACAGAAAAACTCAAAACCGAAATTATGTCCGCCTATCTGAATGTACTGCAGACTAAATGGCGCGGTTCCATTCAAACTTTTTATGAAGGTATCTGTGGGCTTACAGTTCGGTGGCGAAAATAATTGGTTCTGTGAAGTTCTGCCAAAATCAGTCCTGCAGTTTGACCACAACTGCATTTTATGTGGGACGACATTGAGTAAAAATGCGTAAAAATTCGTAAGATTTAAAAGTAATGGAACAGGCCTTTTATAACACCTTTTCTTGGTCCTATAATGAATGGAAAAATTCCCATAGAATGACATTTACACATCTAAACATTGTTGTCCACATGTGACAGCGTGTTTCCCCACCATTTCCATTCCGCAGCCATTAGTCACCGGAATATTTTCCTCTATTTATTAAAATGATACCTTTTCAGTTTGGCTTGAACCCACAACCCATAAATCACTATACTTAGCATCGCGATTATTTATTAACCATCTATAGACAGTAGGTACAAAAACTTATTCATCGAACAAATGTAACATCACGCAAGTTGACCAACGCAATTACATAGGTACCGCGCACGTTTCTAAAAGCTTCAATTATTTATGACAGCCACCAACTGTCGGAAAACAAAAGAAATCCACTGTCAAGGTCATGGCATTTTATTTACTAGACTCAACAAATATTTTACTACAATCACGGACCGTCAATTACATACTTTTCGTGCAACCTGACAATTAAATAAATAACAATATCCTGCAGCAACAGTTGCTATAATTGCTACCAAATTACTCCATTTCCACTTGTACATGTACAGGTGTAATGATCTTCTTTGCACGAGGATAAGGAATAAATTTTTAAGGATTTGAAAAGAGCACAGCATTGCCAGTGAAATGACGAAGATGACATTCGTAATGTGTTGTACTATGTTTTGGTAGACAACATTGTTTAGAATACGATTCGATGTATTTGGCAAGATTTCGCAGAGAAATGATCGGCTTTTCCGAGCTTCGAGAGCCTTTTGAGATTTCACGTAGAATGTATCGATGGATGTGTCGCTGTATTCGTCATCCGAATTGGATGAGAATTTGATGCGACGCTTGGCGTTAGTTGGTGGCCAGAACATTGTTGTATCGCCCTCATAGTTACCCGAGTCGCTGGATGAAACTAGAAGCGTACTAAAAATGAAAGATTTATTTTAGTTAAACAATTTCTTTCTTCATTTTTGGAATTTAATAACCTTTTTGGATACTTTTCGACAGCTGGCTTAAGTACAGTGTAAGGACGATTTGTTCTCATTTTTTGTTGTCTGAACATTTTTGTTTTGAAATAAAAACAAAATGAATGAAGTTTAAGGAACATTTTTGGGATTTTTTATGAAAATTTCTATACCGAGTATACAGATGTTTACTGTAAACGATCACACATGACACTTAGCAGGGCTTTATAGGTAAAAAATGTGTGGTACGACTGAACTGTCGTGTGGCGGAAATTGCAGGTGCGCGTCTAGCCTAAGTGTACGCGTTTACAATGAAAGGTAGGTGTCAAACCCAATTTCATAATCAGTGATACAAAAATCACACGACCACTCTAAAAGAGCTAAAGCATCAATGCCACCATTCAGTCCGCCTCAGGTATGGAACAATCCAAAATCGGAAGGCATGCCGACGACGTTTTTCTGTAATCAACCCTGCGGACCCCAGAGGTAGATTCATAGTGCCAAGCAGTAAAGTGTGATTCCAGTCAAGAACATTAACATCGTCGGAAAAGAGGGACGAGAAAAGGAACATCATGAGCAAATGTCAATAAGACTACCGGATAGCTGCAGTGTCTTTCAGTCGGAGATTCTAGCCGTACTTAAAGCTGCAGAACTACGAGAGATGAAATCGATATCCGATAAGAATATCGTTATTTACATCGACAGCCAGGCTGCTTTCAAAGCACTAGAATCAAACTACATCAAATCGACAATAGTTAGGGATTGTCGCACAATACTTATGGCATTATGTGTACAGAACCAAGTCAGCTTATGGTGGGTTCCAGGTCACTGCAACATAGAAGGAAACGAACTCGCCGACAATTGGCGAATTGGCAAAAAAAGGGCGGGGAAATGGCGACAAATCAACAAGTTGATGTCAACCCACCATTGAGTACTTTCAAGGAAACTATCAAAAGTAGTATACAAAAACAAGCAGCCCGAAGATGGGCCAACATTACTGGCCACCGCGTATCCAAGGCCCTGTGGCCAGAAACTGTTATTGGCAAACAAAAAAAGTATCTTCCCTCGTCAAGAACAAAAGATAATCTGGGTGATCGCAGGATCCGTCGTATTCGGAATTTTGCTCCGAACCCCGAAAGAACTATCACAGAATCCGTCGTAGTGGACAGTTTTGCTATGAATTTAATCCGTCGTTGAATTAAATTCGTAGCAAACATTTCCACTACAACGGATTCTGTGATAGTTTTTTCGGGGTTCGTAGCAAAATTCCGAATACGACGGATTCTGTGATCACGCACAGATTGATAGCAGCAACTTTGTAGTATGGTTAAAAAGACGCCATCTACCTCGGAGTAAATATTATAGCTACACGAATACTACTCGTATTCTAGTGGAGATTCTGTCAGAATAGCCATAAAACAGCTGCTCCTACGGTTTGGCAAAATATAATTTCTCAAAACTCCTGACTGACCCGAAGAACGATATGTGTGCTCCACAGAATACTTCTTACTTTATGGCGCCGAGTGTTTCATGATAATATATAGGTACAAGAAGGCTGAGCAGATACTGCACTGTAATCCTTCGAGAGATTTTTAATGCGATGATAAATGATGAGAATACCTAGGGGCTTGATCTGGAACTGACCAACTAAAACATACTCGGGACCGCTGAAGATAGAAAGCTACAGTGTCGTAGGTAGAGGCTCGGGAGCCTGTATTTGTTACCTTGCGTATAGTAATCTGACTGATCTGTCGAATTATGTAGAAGTCGAGCGGAAAATGTTACAACTCTCGGAATCGGAATCCCATAACGATCAACATTTGATCGAATGGAATGGCTACGAATACTATTTATTTACAAGTACAACTGACCAACAATCTTCTCAACTCCACCAGCTCTTTAGAGCAATCTGCTGGCTTCGCAATTCCCTGCTATTCCGGATTGAATCATGTCTCCATCTTTGCTCGAGAGCGTCGAAGGCTTCAATACATTTTTGCACTTGCATAGTATTAAATTTTCTAATTGTCCACAAATCCTCTGGTCCAAATGGTGTATGATGGAGTATGGTATGATATATCCCCTAAAATTCTGAAGAGGTGATCTTCCCCAGTGGCTTTCCTATTCATCTGGACTCTGCATTTGTGCAGTCAGTCGTCCCTAAGAAAAGGCGATTCTACATCTTCCACTAACTACCAACCAATAGCAGAGGCCCCTATTGTCTGGTCAAATGTCTGGTCGATGCTTTCTCTTGGAAGTGAAAAAAATTTTCTGCATACTAATAGCTAAAATCAATCGACGCAATCGTCGTGACGATCGCTGATCGACAATCACAATAAGGGTCAGATATGTCCATACTTGCCAATGTCATGGAAGGCTGATAAATCGTCAACTTCTTAATGATCGCCGATAGTTTTTGTGACTGCAAGTCAACTTTGATGATTTATCTCAGCGAAAAGTGGAACCAGAGAGACTTTACCATCAAGCGCCTTTATCCAAAATACGTGCCTATGGGATCGACGCGTCTCTTCTTAAATGGATTAGAATCTACCTTTTTGGCCGTTCAGTTCAAGTTGTGTTGGACGGTTATACGTCTGCTATTCACCATAAAAATGCTGATGTTCCTCAAAGGTCTGTTTTGGCTCCGGCACTATTTCTCATATTTATTAATGATCTTCTGTCGACTAAACTATTTTTCGCTTATGATATAGCACCTTCAGTGCTTCATATTCGTTTTCTGATTCAAGTTCCTGGTTTTAGGACGAGGAACTGAAAAGGCTGTGCAAATATATTAAATTTATCGCTTGACAGAGTTATAAAATGGGTGGTATGTAATGTTTCCAAAACACAATGCTGGTTTTTATCATTAAGGCAAAACCTAAACCCTCAGTCATTACATTACCTATGAACGACACTTGCATTGTCGAAACCGAAAGATTTTCCAGGCACGAAATATGACGTGTCAATGACAAACTCCGTTGGAATGACCTTATAAATGAAATCGCTAAAAACCCAAAAATGCAGCAAAATGTTTCGATTTCTTGACACGATCCAAAAAATATTTTACACCCTCTGATTTAGCTTTAATGTACAAGCACTTTCTTCGTCCTAAGCTTGAGTATAAGGCTTCAATTTGGTCATTACACTTGCCAAAATGTGATTCATGAGTAATGTAATGACCATTATATACAGAATCCAAAAGCGTGGGATAAAACTTATGGGTGATAGAAATATAGCGGAGTCAACTGATGTAGCCACATATTTTCACAACCAACGCTCTGCCTTCTGCCCTTTCAATTATGTAATTCTCTCGCACGGCTTGTCGCTCTAATGTCAATGTTGTTCGGGGTAGAGCAACGCGAATGTGGAATACAATGCCTCAAAGGTAGATTCGATTAGAGAGAGGGAGGAGCCTTCATGGGGGGCTCTCAAGACAGAGTCTACATGTAGGACTATAGAGTCAGGTGAGACGACAATTCGGTGAAGATGTTTTTTGATGAGGTAATGACCACTAATTAAATTAAATCTGTCAGTATTCTCAGGTTATTTTTGTCCAGATTAATGGGAGAGTAGGATTTTCTGGGAAAGAAGTTTGCGAAGAATTGTCGGGTGCAGTTTTGCCCAGGAGTTTTCATTGTTGAAACCACATGTTCACCAAGCTCCGCTCATCCAATTCCGGCAGTAAGAAGTCGTTTATCATGGTCCTCAGTATAACAGTGACCATATTGCCGATGGCGTCCTTAAAAAAAATACGGCCCAATCACTGCTCCCGCGTGAATGCCGCACCATACAGTGTCTTGGAAAGGATGTAGTGGCCCCTTCGTGCATCACGTGCGGATTTTTAGTGCCCCAGAAACAAAGATTTTGCTTACTGACGTAACCGCTTAAGTGAAAATGCGCCTCGTCGCTCATGATGATTTTCGACACAAAATCGTCCTCTTTTTTGTTGAGATTGAGGATGGCTTGGCAGTAATTCACACGCGACTGATGGTTAGCAGGCATTAACCGATCCACTATTTGCGGCTACCCTGCATGGTCTCCTGTTTCCAGTCTGTTCGAGTCGAGTAGCTAAGCGCCGGAATGTTTGCCCCTTGATCATTATCTATAAAAAAAAAACATCTCAACACATCGGTCCTAATCGAATTTCAAATTTTTCATTATCCATTTGTAGTTATTTCATCGAAAGGTCAAAATGCAAGGCATCATTTGATAAAGAATTCCTACTCCTAGGACAGGGACTCCATATTTTTTCAAAAGTCTTTTAGTCGCAACGATGACACTGTTCTTAATGTTATTAATAAAAATATTGTTTATCGTCGGTCGTCGTCCCCCGTGAGTAAACTCGCTCAACAAACATATACAGCCATTCTTGGATGAACCAACACATCTTTAACTCGATTATAAATAAATGCCACACAAAAATGTTGATAAGATAAACAATTAATTATAAAATAACGATAAGATTTCAGAACCATATACAGAGTTATCTGGATGTGCACTAAATGCAATCAATAAGTCAAGATTGTGAAATGTCAGCCAAAGATAAGAACAAGAGTGTAAACATTCATATTTCTGTTAAGATCAAGTTCCACATGTAGCCAATACGCATATACAAGCCAACATGTGGAAGGTAAATAAATAAACATCATTCACATTATGATCAATGACAAAATTGGAAGTAAAATCGAAGCGCCCGTATTTGAGCATCTGGATCAAAGTCGTATATAGTCGATCTCATCATAAACCATCTATAGAGCCCGCATAGTGAAATCCATCATAAAGTGCAGTGCATGGGGTAAATATTGTCTGCACAAACAAAAATTTATTCAAAAGGGGACACGAAAAAGATATTGCAACTTCTGGTTGTAGACATTTCTGGGCGATATAATTTAGGCAGCATTTTTCTAATTAAGGATTGGATTCATGTAAGCTACCGTGATAATAAACTCTATCAATAGTTGCACGTGTTTTAAATCTATTATCTCATATTCCATTTTTAGCACTGACAGTTGTAATTTTTTTAAAAACTCACGCTCACGCTTCGTTACTTTCCATCGAACACCAGCGACATACCTAAGCTGATATGCGTGATTTTATTTCATGCACGATAGAAACCTAATCTACCGAATAGCACTTAATTAAAGTATCTTCCCAGAACAACCACGAAAGATACGATCTGTAAGGTTTAGACAGCATTTCGTAAATATACATAGATCGTTCTAGGATTTATTTTTTGTTTGTAAATATTTTTAAAACAGCCGTCATGTTGGAATACTTGGGTGTGCGGCGAAGAAAGGTGCAACGTCTGTGATGGTGAGATAGATGATCGGTGTTAACATCAAGTTTAGGTATTAAAATTTAGTGCCAGCAATATCAAAGCGTTTTTTTTTCAGAAGTTGTAAAGCATGTGCTAATGAAGTTGTAAACAAAATGGTCACTAGTGATATGGCTGGAAAATTATACATAACGGGTTTTTCAACAGGGACGCTACAAAAGTAGAGCGACAGGGACAGCAAACGACGCCGAATTTTTTGCCGCTCTTTTGACATTTCTCTTCAGTAAGGTTTGCCATTTCATGATAGAAAGATATACGAGCCAACAACGAGTCGAAATTATTAAAATTTACTACCGAAATTCGGAGTCAGTGGCCTCAACGTTAAGAGCGTTACGTTCAATTTATGGTCGTCATAATCGTCCTAGCAGATCAACAATTGAGCGTCTAGTGGAAAATTTGAATCCACAGGCACAGTACAAAATGTTCCCGTGCCAGTGAGACAAAGAAGTGCCCGTAGTGTCGAGAATATTGCTGCCGCTGAGGCTTCAGTTGAAGAAAGCCCAAATGTGTCTCTCACACGTCGTTCTCAAGCGTTGTGCATCTCTGTGACGTCGTTGTGGCGAATTTTGCGAAAAGATCTTGGCCTACATCCTTACAAGATTAAATTGACGCAAGAACTGAAGCCGCTTGACTACCAGAAGCGTCGTATGTTCGTGAATTGGGCTGAGCAACAACTTGAAAATGATTTGGATTTTTATCGAAAGATCATCTTCAGCGATGAGGCTCATTTCTGGTTGAATGGCTTCGTCAATAAACAAAATATGCGGTATTGGTCAGGCAGCAATCCACACGTACTCCATGAGTCATCATTGCATCCCGAAAAAATTACGGTTTGGTGTGGTTTATGGGCCGGCGGCGTCATTGGGCCGTACTTCTTCCGTGATGATCAAGACCGGCACGTTACTGTGAATGCAAATCGCTACCGTTCAATGATAACCGAATATTTTTGGCCCCAATTGGATGATATAGACTTGGAGGACATGTGGTTCCAACAGGACGGCGCCACAATCCACACAGCGTATGTCACAATCAATTTATTGGAAACCAAGTTTGGAGAACGTGTTATCTCACGAAATGGCCCAGTCGCTTGGCCGCCTCGGTCGTGCGATTCGACGCCATTAGACTATTTCCTGTGGGGCTACGTCAAGTCTATGGTCTATGCCAACAAGCCAGCGACGATTGATGAACTTCGTACGAATATCGAACGTGAAATTGCAGCAGTATCGGCCGACTTATGCTTGAAAACTGTCGAAAATTGGGTTCAGCGTCTGGACTTCTGCAAGCGTGCCCGTGGTGGCCATGCAAAAGAAATCGAGTTCCATACATAATGGCATCGAACGTACCTACTTTCACAGGAATAAAGAATTTCATTGATATCCAAAACCGTTTTTGTTTTATTTAAAAAAAACTTTTGTAGCGCTCTTATTGAAAAACCCTGTATATACTTTATAGGGTCTCCGGTGACTCCTTCTTGGCGTTACAAATGTAGTGACAAAGTAAATATACCTTGGAGGGTATAAAAATAACAGTACACATTAAAGACGGCAACAATCAAACTTATCGGTGGAATCTAAATGACATTTGCGGTGACAGCTCTAGCCTACTGTCAATGTCTATCAAATATGTAATGAATTGGAAAGCGCCCAAACAACTTGCACGAAATGACATTTCATCGGAATTTCACCGATCATAGCAAATCACCGAATATAACGCATGCTAGACTAAAATGTGCGCAATTACAATCTGACGTACTACGTACTGCCTGAATTGTTGATGTTTTATTTTGATTATGATTCTGCCAACAAATGTCTGCAGATGGTTATTAATTGAATCGCAATTTGCGCGAACGATTGACTTTGCGTATTGATCACAAAAAATCACTCCATTTTTTCAATGATATGACGGATGGTTAACTACCCTGCAGTCTGCACTGATTAACAATTCCATTTCCATCAATCAAAAACAATCCCAGAGCGCCCAGTTCCAGTTGCACCTCCGCCCGCTTGCAATCAATACACCACCATAATGCACTCTATACGGACTCAATTTAGGAAGTGCCCATTCAGTTCTTACAAGTGGCCAATTAGAGCCGCTGTACAATTACAAGCGTCTGCTTCATGCATACAAGTACATTCCCAAGAATATATTGCTCTTTAAATGCAAACGAACATTCTATTGAATTAAAAGAAGCTACGCGGGGAGTAGGTACTGGTACTCAGAAACTGTTCACGCTGTCACGCGCTGCAATGACCTGGTTTACAAGCGATGACAGTATGTTGCATGAAAGAAGTATATACCTACCTCGTGTCGTTCCAGTTGAAGCGACCGACGCGACGTTGGATGAGAACAATAAAAGTTATATTTCGAGACTTCAGCTCAGAATGGAACTCATTAAGCGACCGAAACAAAGAAAACACATGCGAGACACTAAAGACACATAACGTGTACACATGAGTGACAGTCATGTTAAGTTCAAGATTTTAAGCGTGAAATTCTGTGAATCGAGGACACATCAAAATGTAAGCCAAGAGCTTCGTCAAAGATGATATTTGATATGAGTTTCAGTGTTCCCATGTGCTGAATGGAAAACCGATTGTCAGCAACTTTATGAACTTCTTATTTCTTTTTCTTTTTTCGAAAGACGAAATTAAATGCTCTATTTAATGTGAATTTTGTTTGCTATCAGTTTGCGAAAAATGTTTATGTCGACAAAAGATTCATCACCATCACCACCATCCACGACGTCATTGATTAACACAATCAGAACATAACAACATTAGTCACTGGCAACAGTCAGACAATCCGTGCAATCTCAATGACATTTGCGGTGACAGCTCTGACTCTGAAACAAACGAAACTTTCCCATATAATCAAGGGAGTGTGCGGTTACACACTCGATATATCTGCGTGCGACTACAAACTGTACGTGTATAGATTTTAAGTGCGGAAGTCCGTAATAATTGATAATAACGTTTCGTTGTTCTTTCAGCCAAACAGAGTGAGCGCTTTATGTGTGTGAACACAGTTTGACAGCGGGTGCATTATAGTCTGTTAGAAGGGAGACGTTAATTTCAATAATAAACAAATGGAATCGTATCTGCGAATGGGATCGCTTTTAATATTGTTTCTTTTATGATTTGGAAGTAGGTATAGTTGTGTATTTTAAGGCAGCAACTAACTGACACATTGATGGTCTTGAATTATCGCGATATGTTGATAACTCGATGAGTCGCTAAATGAAAGAACGATGCGGATAAGCAAAACTGTCGGCAAAAAGACGCAAGCTCAGCACGTTGCTTGTGAGTGCCGAGGGCGTGTGGAAGGTTTTGCTTTGTGACGCGATGATGTGCAATGCCATTGCTTGGCTTTTTGTTTATTGTTGTTGCGAGTTAAACAGAATTCAATTGATATTGGCTTCAGTGATCTTCAGTTTTTGTTTACGAAGAATGGAATTCTTTGATTGCAACTGAGACGCCTGCGAATGACGTGTTCCTCAGTGTTAAACGTCACGTGGGGTTATTTAATAACTACATATTTATATAACCGCCATTTTGCTAATTTTGACATTTCGCTGATATGAACTCTTTTTTTAGTGTAGAAATGATCTTCGAGTAGAGTTACCATCACAAAAAATCGAAAAGTCGGTCAGTTAGGAGAGAGAAGCCTGATTATGGAGCAAAAAGCCTGATATTAAATTTTTTTAACTAAACATTTTATTTAAGCCAAATCTTCATTAAAAAAATTACAAAAAAATACTAAAGTAGCATAAAATAACTTTACACTTTATATTATTGCACGCATAGGTAGCTTGTAGCATTGAGTTTATATAAAAAAATAAATAAATAGGTGGCGCAACAGGCGTGTAGACACCCTAGGCCTAGCTTCTCGCAACCATTCGTTTTGTGTGAGTTTCTATTTTTGGGACGAATGGAAGGGACCTACAATTTTATGCCGAGTCCGAACGGCTAAATTGAGAAGCTTTTTCATGACAGTTATACTCTCGGATGTTTGTCAGACGTTCGCGAGAGGTGGCGCAGTAGAAAAAACCTTAAGATGTAATTTGTGTTTTTCCGGGGATCGAACCTGGGATCCCTCGCACAGCAGTCCAACACACTAACCACTGCGCTACTGCGCCCAGTTTGAGTTTATATACGTCTTAAAAAAAGGCTTTTGCTACAATTTCTGGTTGATCGTACGTATAAAAGTTCCTTAACCTAATTTTTAGTAAATTTCTCAAGGATAAAAATTTCATAAAAAAATAAAAATTTATTTAGTACAATTTTTGAGAAAAAAACATTTTAAGTAAAAAATTGTAACAACAAATTTTCAAAATTTCGAGCCATAACTTTCTTGTAGCTGCACAGATGTACCCAAAGTGCTTAGGACTTGTATGTGCTACTAAATTGTCTTTTCAAAATGTACAAAACCTATAAAAGTTTAGAAGTTATAGCGTTTTAAGTGGTAACACCTCCAAATTAGAAGTCACCTACTTTGATGGGTTATAACGAGAAATATGGTGAGAATAAACCCCCTGCCGTAAAATTTTTTGTACGGCGGAACTTCAGAAATCTTCCCTTAAAGGATTATACCGCTTAACTGGAACAACCTGTATAATAAATTAGGTGTTGAATTGCCGCATATGTGTCTGCTGTCATTTCGTTAATAGTATTGTCTCTTTTGCTGATCGAATCCATATTTTGATGCATTCAGCAACAATTTAACATTTATGACGGTTTTTTTTTTCGTTAAAGGTAAAAAGCCTGACAAAGCGTGAGGCCTGGCCTGAGCTTGACAGATACCTTAAAAGCCTGAGCGGTCAGGCCGAATCCTGACGTTTGGTAACCCTCTTCGAAAGAAGTGTGCAAGTTCGTATTGCAAAAATAGTTCATTCATTCATTCATTTTCAAATTGTCCGTTTGTCCATTAAGTGGATCGCGGATGTAGGTTGCGCAAGTAGACCCTCCATAGCTCTCGATCTTAAAAAATGTATCTGCCTTACTGTGTAAAAAGCTAATTGTCAAAGACTTCCACAAATGCAATTTTAAGCCTCCGTATAAGTCCACAATTGAGCAAATATTTACACTTCGCCAAATTCCGAAAAAAACCCAAGAAGACCAATTCGATGCTCACCATTTCGTCATCGATTTTAAAGCAACTCACGACAATGTTTATAGAGACCACCTACCTACACGGAGCCAGGTATATTTTTAGCTGCCAAACTTGCTGCTTCATTAAGGTCAGAAAGTTACTGTCATTTAACTTCATACTTGCAGATGGCTCTAGATATGGTCGATGAATGTTATGCATTAGGAATGAGCTTTCGATCAATCCTTTGATAACTGAGGTTGTTCTCTTCACGAGACGGAGGATTTTAATCGGTCTGACTTAGCCAATGCTAAAAGTCGTCACTATCTAGATCTCCGATGAAGTTAAATATCTGGGAGTGTTCCTGGATAAAAAAATTCTTTGGCCAAAGCATGTCAAGTCAAAGACATCCAAGATCCAAGGCGCTCTGAGTTTTCTGGCAGTGTAAGTGTGCTTTCGGTAAGACGTGGGGCTTATCTCCTAAAAAGGTCCTTTGGATCTATACGGCTATGATAAGACATTTTCTAGCCTATCTACGTCGGGATTTCGCGAAAATATGTGACTGCCTTCTGCACAAAACTTCAAAAAACGGTCTGCCTTGTCTGCACGTGTGCTTTCCAGAGTAGGTACGCAAGGCTCTGCTGTAGATGCTCTGCTTGACTTACCTCCCCTTGATACTTTTATCATGGGTAGTACCCAATCCTATGATCCATCGATATCAAGTCTGATGCAATGACTTCGGCTGCTGTGCAAATTTAGAGTCAAATTCCTTGCATTCAGGACTGATTTTAGCCAGAGTCTGAGCCAGAGGATTAAATTGACATTTACTACTCGTTAGGCAAGCATGCTTCTGTTTTTCAAGGGGAGATCTATTTATGGTTCCACAAATCGAGTGAAATCGAAATTGCAAATCGAGTGAATTCGTTTTCAGTGTTCTGCATTTCGAGCGATTCGGAAACTCTGACATTTTTTCGAAATCACAATTTCACTTTGTCTCAATTCCGAAAGTTTTGAAATCGATATCAAATACAGTGAAATGCAGAACACAAAAATTCATTTCTGATTTCATTTCGAGTGAAAGTGAAATGTGGAACCTAGCAGTAAGAGGATAATTTCTCGGGACTTGAACGGCCTTCCTGCGTCCTCGGTCAGGGCCTCCATTGACGATTGGATTTCGAACGAACGCAATTATTTATTGCAAGGCCCTCCAGCATGTGTGCAGACTAAACGCATGCTCCCGAAAGTCAGTAAGAAGTCAGCGGCATTACTGCTGTCTCTCAACAAAAAAGACTGTAGACAACTTTGGCGTTTTTACGGGACTTTGCTTTTGCTTAGCATTCATAAGTGATACCAATGAGAGGGCGACGATACTTCCGATCATTTCCTTTGTTATTGTCCTGCCTTTGCTCGGATAAGGTGGCAGATATTTGGCGCTGATGTGGTGAGTGCTGATACTGTAAGCTTCTCATCGTAAGCTCCTCATTCTTCGAGTGATTTTTGATCCCGATTTTGTTGATAGACTCCGTAGAAAGAGATTTAACAGCGAACTCTACAAGCTGTATAGCCAACATTGTTCGCCCCAAAAAGTGCGAATCAGTCGTCTAAGATGGTGGATAGAAATTGTAGTGGAAATGGACTACAACCCGAATGGACAACGCAGTAGTAGAAGATCTAGCCTTCAACCTTAAACTATTGGCTAATTACCTAGAACTAGAAACGCTGATTAAGCTGGTACACTATGAACTCTAACTCTATGTATGCAGTATGTATATAAGCGAATAAGGGTTTCAAAAGAAGCGGTCTTAATCAATCGAGACAAGGTATTGAAGCTGAAGGTTTATTAAACTAATTTTCGCTAAATATTGCTGCATAGGTTCATCACAACAACCATTTTCAATGTCTCGCCCATCAATTGCAAGAGTGACGGGTTAATCATGGTCAAGTTGACCCTTACAACTCTCGATCTTCTACTACCGTCTCTACATCATCAGGGTCAATCCCCATACGGATAGAGGAGAGATTTCGGAATTCAATCAACCATCTAGGCCAACCTGATGATGCCACGAGTTATTTAGTACGTCTTGAAAGTTAGGTTGGCGTAATACAGGGTCCGCCAAATAACTTTTTTTTTTTGAAAATGCAAAAAAAAAAACTACTGAATATTTTTTCAAATTTCTTTTTTTATTTGAAAGTACAATCCTTCCGGTTAATAATGGAAAATAATTTCATTCAAATGGCTGCTTCGGCTGGCCATGCAGTAGCCTACACGTTCGGTCCAATTTTTAAGCACATTATCGATTGTGTGCAGCTGTATTTCACCAAAGGCTTCGCGAATATTGTCCTTTAAAGCGTCAATTGTCTCTGGCATGTCGTCGTAACACTTATCTTTTACGGCACCCCACAAATAATAGTCCAACGGTGTCAAATCGCAGCTCCGCGGTGGCCAAACGACATCAGCTCTGCGGCTGATAATGCGATCTTCAAAAACAGGGCGCAAAACATCGAGTGTAGCTTCGGCTGTGTGGCACGTAGCGCCGCCGTCCTGTTGAAACCAAATGTTGCCAATATCCTCCTCTTCAATTTTTGTCTCAATGTGTCTCAAAATTCGTCTCAATGATGTCTCCGAAATGTATAATTGTTGAGAGCGACGGTGGATTGATGTTGATGGCGCTTCACGCACACTTTCTGCCACAGCAGCAATTTTCTCGGGTGTACGCACTGTTTTTTTGAGGATGCCAGTTTCTTTCACTTTTTTCACAAGATAACGAAGAACATAGCTGACGGTGCTTCTCTTCTTCCAAAATCCGTACGCAATTTTCGCACACATTCTGCAACATTACCATGATTTTCAAAGTAATGTCGCAATATTTCCCAGCGTTGTTCAAGCGTATACACAACCATATTCGTTCAGCGGAAAGATAAAACAAATTATCTGTCAAATCAGACATGAGCTAAGTGTTACCATTCGCGAAATAAGCACTATAGTTGAAAAAAAAAACGTTAGATGGCGGACCCTTTAGTTGAGCTTGAGACACGATCGACGTTTCGAGTATTTCACTTATTCTGACTGTTCCATATTCCCTCTCGTCTCCGCATTGCTATGAATAAATATCATTTTGACAGCTTTGTAAGTCTTTCCGTCAGTTTGACAAGCACCAAGTTAACCGGTTAACTACTGCTTACGATTGTACTAAATCGGTGTAAGTATACAATTAGTCCTATAATTTGTTTGTCCCTTCCTTTGTTCAATTTTCCAGGTCTATGTTTTCATTGTGCGGCAACTACACAAACAATTAATGCTCCCTTACTGTCCTCTGACTCATCGCCTAGTGAGTCAATAAAAACATCGTTTCCATCCCCCCAACTGTAACGTAAACACCTCAGGCTGAAAGTACATTTAGCTAAATCACTATATACAGTTCATTATTAGCCTCACAAACTTGTACCAGATTTCAGCCTAATTCCTCAGAAATTAGATACATTATTATCTGCGAGCGATGCTCCACAAAAGTCATCATTAGTTTTCATTCATAAATCGTTTCAAATCCATACACCAAACAGACTCATCTGAAATTCCTGGAAATGGCCACAAGGTAAGTTTGAAATTTTCTCAATGAATTCACTAAGCATACCGCTAGGAAAACTATATATCAATCGATGGAAAATCACAATCAGCCGACGTCTATAATTACTACAATTTCCACGAACATTGTGTGTGCTAAAAGGATGACTAATCGCACGTTCCGGCGCGCGTTGTAAAGCCATACATAAACAGACGCACGTTCAGATAAGTTTTTCAAAAGCTGTTTTCCATAATTTTTATTTTTTTTTTGCTAACTCTGCATCATTACACAAACAAACAAATTACGCGACGCATGGCTGAGCTATTTCACGTCAAACTAACATTAGTGCACAAATGGATTTGTTGGACTTGATATTTTTATTTAAAATTTGCAAAAAAGCAAAAGCATTCATTTGACATTGTGTTGTGCTGTCCCTGTCTGGGGTCTGATGTCGATGGGGATGATCGAAAGATATTTTCATCTTTTGGGGGTAAGATTCCTGGAAACATCGATGAGTGTACCAGAATTAATTGGTTAATGTGATAATTGGCCTCTAGTGGGGTCAGATTTGTTATTAGTCTGACGTAAACTGTTTTTTTTTTTTTTTTTTATAAAAATCGTTTGTAAAATAAAAAGAAGAAACAATTTATGATCTCTATATGACAATTATTTTTTTGTGACAGTAGGGAGACAGGAAGTTAAACATGTCGACAGAATGTTTGACATTTGTGAATATTTATGACATTTTAGAACGCCAAGCCACCGGGTGACACATGGGCGTCAGAGCTTTGTGATAGTTTGTCATTTGACTTATTGTTTTAATTTAATGAGACGACTTTTAAATGTTATTAAGGGAAAAACCAGTTTGTTGGTAAATGTTTTTCACGTGAAAGGGTAAAGTGTTTTTTAATTACTTCACATGTTTGTTTTTGGTTCATACAGTCACACTTGCATGTGAAATAAATAATGGCATACAATATAAGGTGGAACATACAATTTGGATTTGATTACCATGTTGAATGTCATTTTAGCTAACCCATCATAAAAGAAATAGAACTTCTCCGGTTTCAGAATATTCAGCGAATTTCACAACTTTGCCATTTTTTGAGTTTGCAAAATATGGGAAACTTGAACGAACAGTCTTATGGGGAGTTTTTTTTTTTGCGAAACTCTGATAGGGTTATGGGTGTGAAAAAAAAAAATTATTTAAATGCACTCAGTGCGAACGTGTGGTTTTGGTTTCGCCTTTCTCCTTGAGGTACAAACATATTTATTTTCAACTTAAAAGTTCATATCTTATCGAATTTACAGCTAAATGTGACACTGACAATGTGTTCATTTATTTTGTCCCATTACGCTTTGGAATTCATTTTTATCTATTTCGCCTAACCCTTGACAAATAGACGTAAATACCATGTAACGTACTATATAGGAATGGAACAGTGAAGTGCGCTAATGGCATAGTATTAGAAGACATTTTGTAGGTACACTGAAACTTTTATGGAATCTAGAAAATATTTTATGAATTAATTCGCAGAATTGAAGTCTATCGGACACAGTCATACTATATATGCACCAGCTGTTGTTCTTCGTTGCGGTAACGGCAAATACAATGCCGGAAGTCAAGCAATAAGTCTTTTAATGTGACTTGCATAATGACTTCTCGACTTCTGGAGTTCCTATTTTACGGCGTACTTCCACAGAACACAGAAAAGAAAGTTCATGACGAAAAAGCCCGAAGAGTCTTCAAATCCAACCCGAATGGACAACACAATAGAGGAAGACCTCACCTTAGATAGTACGCACACGTGGGAAAGGGCCTTAAACCAACTTGGAGTGTGCAACTGGAGGCGGTTAGCTAAAGATCGGCCTGACTGGAGAGGAGTGT
Organism: Cheilosia soror; assembly: GCA_949372485.1. Lineage (NCBI taxonomy): Eukaryota > Metazoa > Arthropoda > Insecta > Diptera > Syrphidae > Cheilosia > Cheilosia soror. The sequence continues at coordinate 29,623,424 of OX443561.1, read as the reverse complement.
TGGTTGAGGATCAGGTCCAACACGGACTGTATCACCATTTAAGTAAGTAAATTGATTGTCAATTTAATTTTATGTGGAGGCTAACTTCACTTATATTGGATTCACGCGTAGGTTAGGTGGCTGTTCTAAAAGGACACACTTGGACCATCTTGGACAATTGTGATCACACAAGAAGGGGGTGGGGAAGTGCCTATGGGACATTACAGGCGAGAGCTCTATTGCTACCTGCAAAATTCTTTAGAATGAGAGATCTCTATGTATCTTACCTCGTTAAGAAGTCTTTATGACTGAAGCAGTCAATTGAATTGTTTAAAAATGTATGAAGTTATCACCTCCAGTGGCCTATTTCACAAACGTATTTATTTGTATTTACAAGTATTTTTCAACAAAATCTGTAGAAAAATTACAAATTTGCTTTAAAAATAGTTGTGGTGAAACAGAATTTGTCTCTTTTTCTAACAAATTTGTCTAAAAATACATGTAAACACAAATTTGTAAGTTGGTGAAATAGGCCACAGGTGGCAGTTTGTGTTCACCGAAACAGTCTCGCTTGTAGCTTCTGATATAGTAGTCCGCTTGTAAAGAGTGTGTCTGGTACAGATCGGAGACGAATGTTGAGATCAATGTGCTCCACTGCTTGACGTCGAAAAAGGTGACAATTTGTCTTCGGAAAAAGATGCCGGGTAACCGAAACAGTCTGCTCCGCATATTCCCTCTGGGAGTTAGTCTGTTAGAAGAGAGGGACTGGTGTCCAGTAAAAACAGGTGATCAAAGCAATCTACCCTATACTATGCTTAAGGGTGACCATTACTATTTGTTTAATAGGTTATTACATATTGATGTTTCAATAAAGCCAGTGGGACTTTGTAACGAACTTGGTTATAAAGAGCGTTTTTTTAGAGGTAGGTATAGAACTTTAAGTTGGCAACACAATTTTAACTGGCGGCCATTTTGTCAGCTATCAAGTGATTTATTTTTAGTTTGGTTTGACCATTGACATACTATACATGGACTGCTAGTGAAATGTCAGTTTCATACAAACCTGCGAGGAAAAATGAAGCAAACATTAACACTAGCCCTTTTGGTTCAGTGCGGCGAAAGTAGGAAAGAGTTTTCAACCTCGGCGCGCCTTTGCTATTTGTTTACATAGAACACAGTGCCATCCATTGTAAAAACATTGCAACTGCGCAAAAATAAAGACTTATTCAAATGATTTCAAACGTTCTATAACAGATGGCAGTATGGCACACTCAGTACACAAACCTCGACACAAACCAAATCGCACGAATTGCTCGATGACATTTGAGTGTTTTCGTTTCTCTCCGCCGTGAACCAAAAGAGCTAGTGCTTATTTTTGCTTCAACGAAAAATTGGCTGCTAGCAGTCCATGTATAGTATGTCAATGGGATTGGCATTTCAACATGAATAGACTGACGTTTGAACAACGCTTCCGAATTGTGCAAATTTATTTTGAAAATCATGGTTCTGTTCGAAATACGTATCGCGCACTATACGTCCATTTTACGGTCAACATAATCGTCCAACTTTTGGTTGAATGGATACGTCAATAAACAAAACCTCGGCCTCAGAAAAAGCACAGCACAATTAATCTATGTGTCAATAATTATACGTGTAAAGAGCCTGCACTTTGTTGAGCTCAGTTATTTCTTAGGGGTAGGAAACTCATTTAAAATCATTAATATACAAAGCGCCATCTACAATACCTAAATATAAACTACTAGCTGAACCCCCGCCAGCTACGCCAGGCCTTTTGTTGCTTTTTTAATTTTTATTTTTTATTTTGTTTTATTTATTTTCGGGCGACAATGTTTTAATTTTTTTGTATTGGAGGTGCCACGCCCCTTTATCCAACGTTGACAAATCTTCATAGAAGCACTCTAGGCCCAATACCTAAGATTATCTGTAAGTTTGAGCTCAATCGATTCTGTGGTTTTAGATATAAGATTTTGAATGTTTTTATGTTGTACGGGCGGTGCCACGCCCCTTTGTCCGATTTTGAATTTGTTTAGCCTATCACCCAATCAACGTAATCACCGACATTTAAAAAAAAATCAACAAAATCGGTTGGAAATTACGGGCGGCAGAGGGAAAAAGTGTTTTCCACTTTGTTTTATATATATTAGAGAAGAGATATAGACATATGCACAACTACACATGTGTATATTTCAAACCCTATACTCCACCATTCTCATATTTCCCCCATATTGTGGTGGCATCATTTACCCTAATGTCGCAGTTCGCAAGTTCCTTGTATTTCCAACAATATACCTTTAATTAGCTAATCCTTGCGATGCGTGTGCATAACACGAGGGTTGGCAAAATCCCTCAAGGGTCAGTTTTCAAAGGAAACTCTAACCCCTATAGCTGTTCTGCTCGTATTGTGTCGTTCTTTTCGCTTCGGCTGACCATGCTGGCTAACCTTATCCATTTCAAGGAATATAGCATTCTAAAAGTCACCCCTATAGTGTGAATTCGACATTGTAAGCAGCGATGCTGCCGTTTCTATTCTCATCACGTTCGACGCAGTGATTTAATATTCAGCAGCGACATCTAATGGCAACGATATCTGTCAATCCATATAATGCATCAAAATGATTCTTCTGTCAAATAAGGAATACCCACCAACATGTCAGAAATCAGAAAAATATCATGATGATCCGCAAGAGTTTCATTCAATTTATTGAAATGCTCACACATACAGCGAGTATCATTTGGCAAACAGCGAATATCCAATTTCACACTCTACCTCCGGCGGCGTGTTCTAGTTTTCTAAATGACTGACTGTCAGTGTCTTTCCGAATGGTCCCATTTAAATTGACACTAGTATTGTATGTGTTTTTGTTTTAGGTGACATTACATTCGCTGCTCTTTAAGTATATATAGTAAAAGTGACAACAACCAAACACACATGTAATATGAGGTATGATGTTCATAACTGGCCTCGAATCGCATTCATTTTCATGGATACTGCACTCAATTGACACACTACAAAATGTGACAAGTGGAAATTGATAAACTGGGACAAGCAAAACGTTTGAAATTGAAATAATTGTTTTTTTTTTTCTTTTTTTCTCTTTTAAATCTAATTTAAAGATTATGCTGTAGCTGTAGCACTTGTGGAGTGGAAAAAAGCGTTGAAGGTCAATGACAGCGGTGGCACGGAGTGGTTTGACGTTTTGTGTGTTTCTTTGTTATTCCTATCGTGTTGACATTAACAAAATATTTCATGTCGCCCAGGGTTAATGCGACGCGATGTTGGATGAAATTCTAGTTGTGTTGTGTTGTGATAAGCGCACTGTCGCACCCTGTGTTTGAACACGATAAAATTGAATCGCTACTTCCGGAATGGTGACGTTTAAACGTCATTTCAATATGATTTGATTACAAATTGACTTTCGATTGTATTCCAATTTCAATATTTCCTTTCATCTATAATCCCTGTCCCTGATGTTGTTGTGAGTAATAGCCGTGTCACATTTCGAGTTAATCGCATTCAGAAATAACCAAACATTTAGATGGGCTCTCGAGCCACAGCTTACTCGGTTTGCAATGCAAAGCTTTGCGGCATATGTAGGCGAATATTATTTTATTAGAATGTGTTTTGCAATAATTTGCCCAGACCGGAAATTCCTCTCCAGTTTTGCAATATCCACGGTTTCGTTTCGTTCTTCGTTGGAACAGTTTGTGTCCAACCAAAGGGAGTGTATGTACGAGTAGGGTGCGGACAAATGCTTTGCGTTCCCATGCAATTACTCGCGTAAATTGCTTCATATTGATGCGTTCCGAGGGGTGAGCCATCATGCAAATCTGTTTGCCATGAGGAAATATCAAAGTGGATATTTTTTTATTGATTTCTTTAATTTTGATGGATGAATGGATGTGCTTTTGGGAAGCACTGAAGTGGTTTATTTTTGCGAGGTAGCCACTTGAATTGGGTCAAAAACCTAAATTGAAAAATGCTGCACAATTTGTATTGATTTTTGGAACTCATACTTGGAAGCAGACTGCTTTTATGGATGACCAGAGGTTTGTGCGCACTTGCAATGTATTCGATTTATTCAGTACAAGTTCTTATGAAATACCATGACTCAGAGCACAGACTTGTGATTAGTCCCGCTTGTTAATTAACTATAGTTGAGATTAAATCAGAACGAATTACAATTTATCAGTAACGAGACGCAGTTTGTCATATCAAAACTGGAACAAGTAAAGAAATTAATTTTGTTGTTAAAATAGGAACTGGTTGCGAGTCACTGTAATACCTCGCCGATAAAGACATTACAAGTTCTATAAGACGGCCTTCATGGTTTATGCGCCTTATGACACAAAACAGCGCTGACTCTGTCTCTTTTTCCTATATAGTATACGAAATACGATTTACGACCCGTGCAGAGTGTTAGGTTAACAGAACGATAATGCACTTTATAGCACTGTTATTGAATTACGAGTTAACATGGCCCTGCCATTGTTCCCAGAAAGAAAGGTCGTAAATCCCTTCGCTAATAGGAGTGTCTTTTAGTGGGCTAGCGAGTATCACTCGCGCATCGAAGGTTCCGTACTTGGCCAGAGTTGGCGTCTTGAAAAAGTGTGTCAGTTGTTCTTTGATTTGATAGATCCCAGTTACAAAATTGGCTAGTGGGTTCGGACAGACGGACAGATATCGTAGAGAAAACAATGAGGTTTCGTTTTGTCCCTGGGAACCGAACCCTAAAAAATAGCTATGACAGCGCCACATTATAAAGGTCTTTGTGGAGGAACTTTTGAGACTGATAAGTATAGGAAAAAGCTTAATGGACAACAGTCACTTTAAAGAACGGTCTACCAAAGACTACGAATGACTTTACGTCAAAGTACCACAGATTGTTGGGGAAACCACATCGGCACCCAGAAGACCTAAGCAGTGCATAACACAAGAACCTCTCAAGGGTCATCCAACGTCACATCTCAAGAGTCTTTCATTTCTAAGACAAAATCGTGGGCTCTGTCGTCGATCAAAGTGGTGATTATGGAACGATCTCTCCTGAACGACGACGACCAAGATGAGGCTTTTAGGTAGTCTTTTGAGCACCATTAGACACAACCATGGACCACCTCCTAACAATTGCGACGACGGAGATGATACCCGAGCCACATATGCAACTTATCGTTTGGTATGGTAAGAGATCTTGCGGTCTGCCCATAAGCTTGCAAAAACAATGAGGAGAAGTTTGGCCGATTGCGAAGCTAGAGGTTGTTGCATGGGAGAAAAATTACTCAAAACTCGTACCTGGATCCCAGCCTAGGTACTTGAAAACATCTGACTTAGCAAACCATGTAGCACAACTTGGAAGTCATGAAGTTGAAGGAGTAAATGGGAATAGAATGAGCATAGATGCGCGCTCAATTTGATCAATAAGGAAATAGTCTCTTGGTCCTTTGGCCATGACTAATGGTGTGTTATAGATTTGGTTGGGAAATACAACTCCTGAACAATTATAACTGACAATCTGGAAAGCATTTTGTCGTACATGAACTTCTTTGTTCACCTTCGGAATTGAAAGATCTCTATTTTTTTTATAACCAGAGCTGAAATAATCGGGCTTCAAGCGGAATTCGGATTTGCTGAAGTTGATGCACCAGTTAGCAACGAACTGCTGTCTCCTCTTCTTAAATAGTACGGTAACCTTTCTTTCGGGAGCCTTCTGGTATATACCCTTAAATGCAGTCAATGCGGAAGAATGACCCTCGGCACGCAACATTCCCGTCCCGACTAGCTTTTCGTATCTACAAAAGCATGGTCCGATAATGCCTCCAGCCCAAAATCCGTATACCAAACAATCACGCGCTGTTAATGCATTTGTTTCTCAACAATTACTATCGAGGGTTTTCTGAACCCCAAATTCGAAAATTTTGACGATTAACGAAGCCATCAAGATGAAAAAGAGCTTCATCACTGAAGAAGATTTTGTTGGAAAATTAGCATCCATTAGTTGTTGTTCCACAATCCATTCAACGAACTCTCTTCGCGCTGCATGGTCAGTAGTGTTCAGTTCTTGAGTCAATTGATCTTTGTAGGCATAAAGTTTCAAGTCTTTCGTGAGAATTCGCTGTAGAGAGCATCTCTAAGTGCCCAATTCTTGACTACAGTAACGAATTAATGTTCCCGAACTGTCAGCAATACTCTCGCGAACTGCTTCGGTGTTTTCTGTGGAACGACTTGTGACTGTGGGACACCCAGAGTATTTAAGATAACTTATCCAGTCTTCCTGAATTTTTCAATTAGTCTCTTCACAGTTGATGGTTTTAAATCACATTTTTACTAACCCCGAACTGTCAGCTGTCACATTGTTATCTTTTGTTTCCGTTGGCATCACTGTACTATTAAATAGCGCAAAATTCACACTTTATTTGCGAGTACAAAAATGCGTCCAATACTTAACGAAATTATACGACATATATACTAGCGGGCCCGGCGAACTCCGTCTCGCCCCAATTTAACGCCTTCAGATAAACTCCAGAGTGATAATAAAACACAGATAGTTCAAATTTCAATGTGATTTATTTGAATGAAATCGAAATCAATAGAGAGTGATATGATAAACCATTTCGATTTGTTTTCCGGCGCTAAAACGAACAACGAAGACAGTTTGCCAACACGAGAAACGTACAGCTGATAGTGAGAAAAACAGGGAAATTCGAGATTAATCCCACAGACTTCCAACGATTGGACTTGCGATTTTTTTATTAGACTTTAAATAATGAAATTCAAGCTTTCGACGTCCTTATTCTCCGCTGTTAGTATTGGCCGTTCACTACCTATTCCAATCCAGAATTTTATAATTTTGTGCAATGCCGGGGACCACATTTGCTGATGAGTTCCTCCTGCGACGATGTGAACTCGCAAAAATTTGCCGGGAACGATATCAATCCAGTCGATACAATAACGGGAATTTGGCCATTGCCAAGCGCCAGCAGTTGTCCCGAGAATTCAGGTCGTTCTGCAATGTGACTCTCATGTTCGTGGTCAATTTCAACCCCTTGACATGCCGCCACAAAGACGAAGATTTAATGGTTTTCCAGTTTTACATCGTCCAAAATCATCAAATTAGGCGATAAAATGAAAAATTTCGTAAAAAAAAATTTAAATTTTTTGTGTTTTTCCGAAATTTTCCAAGTTTTCCACTAAGAATTTTCTATTTTTCCATTCGAAAAGCCATTCCGGAATATTAGCACACAAAAAATTAATTTTCGCTTTTTCCAATTTCTCGACTATTCCGGAGGGTTTTCCCAAAATTTTCTTTTAGAAGAACCTTCTCCTAATAACTGAAAAAAAATGTAAGCGAAATCGGTCCAGCCGATCTCAACTGATGAATTACTATACATTTTTGCAACCATTTTTATATACATATATAGATTAGCAAAAGATTAGGCAAACGTCTTTCCACACAATCCTTGATAGTTTTTATATATGTACCCACCTACCCAAAATATTACCTCAAATACATTTTTGAAGTAATTTTTCATAAATATCTACAAATTTACAGCTATCTGTCAACCGAAAAGACAGACTTGTTCTCGCTTTATGGCTGCGTTTGATTAACCAAAATAGTGAGCTCATCTGAAATTCATAACTACAAAGTGCTGAATCAGATTTATTTTTGTGCAGCAGCAGTAACGACCTTTGTAGGTGGACAAATATTTAATAAACAAGTTCAAGATGGATACAGAATTCTTAAATTATATTCATTAATGACAGCTGCTGTGTGAAAGCAAACTTAACTCGCTCGCTAAACTTGCACAATCGTAAATTTTAAATTCCTCATTGGCGTGCACTTTGAATTCAGCTGAACTTTCATTAAAAAAAACTAAAAGTTTAAAATTTCATCCTTCGAAACCTTTTTTTCCAATTTTGCAACAAAAGTCGTCCTCATCTTACAGCAAACTGCAACGCTGCAAAATGACGCAAAAACGATTCCTCCTTTCATATTTCCATAATATAAACTGAAAACTGTGCTAATCACATTTTACCGCAAGACCAGTCGGATTTACTATATCCAAATTAGCCCGCATTTTGCAGAAGCCAACATTCGCTTTGTGATCGCAAAAGCAACAACAAAAACTGCCCACACGACAAAAAAAAATGAACACAGCAGCACCACACCACATCACAACCGCATTGTGGTTGTCTTCATTGGCATTGCCGTTGGTGGCACACTTTCTTCGCTTTTTGACGTTTTTTTCCGTCGTTCGCTGAAAATGATGTTAACTTTGCAACAACTGTCAAGTCAATAACAAATAAATGGTTTGTTGAACTTCGCACAGTGACTAGACTGTGAGTTGGTATTCCTCACAAATGAAAACGATGATGTATGGATTTGGAGACAAAACCGGTTGACAGAGGGTGACACTGACAAAGGTCTAAACCGGGGGCAGATCACGTAAAATGAAAACGATCGAACGACGTCGTTTCGACAATAGCAGTCTCTGTTTATTGCCATAGATATGATAGAGACAGCATGCGTGAAAACGATATTGTTCAATCGTTTTTATTTTACGTGATCTGCCCCCCGGGCATTTGTTTATTCACCAAATTTGGGAAAACATTTGAACAACTAATTGAGTTAATGAATATTGATCCCGGAGATGGTAGGTATTTTTTTTTTTTTTAAGAAAAACAAAAACATTTTTAGTCGTACGCATTACACATTTTTACGGGACGTAATTAAAACCATTTAACCTCAATCTATATTTAGATCCATTTCCCTCCCGAATTCTTGGGTGCATGCAGTACATGTGGATGTGTCTTAATAAATATGGGAAGGGGAGGGAAACTTGTTTAAGTTTGCTCCTCTCCAACACACAAATTAACATGCAATGCAATTGACTTGCCCTGGAACTGAACGCGACTTTTAACATTTGGATGTCGAAAGTTTATTATTCCTAGAGCGATGCGTTGGATGTATTTATGGGCATTGAGAACGATATTAGACGCCATTTGAAAGAACAGCGTTTATAAGGCATGCATGGTAGAAAATTTTCAGTGAAATTGAAACCAATACATACTAATACTTAAAAATGTCAATTCAACTGTCAAAGTAATCGCATTTACAACAGTTGGGGCATTAATATTTCTCATCTCGATCTCATCTCACTTGTTACATGAGAAGTGATTGTTAAGTTTCGAATGACCCCATTAAAAGTGACAATGAATTCACCACAGCATGGTAGATTCGTTATTACACCAAATTTGAGGTTAAACGGTACCAGTTGCTTGGTCGTTAGTATATATGTGGTATTACAAACAAAACTATGAGTTGGGCCTTAATTCTGACAGTAGTTTGAAACCATTTGACAGGTTACCATTTTGTCGATTGAGGTTAATGAATGGTACCCGAGAAATTAGGTATGTTCCCAAATGCGCTCAATTTTGCAAAGCTCTACACGAATTTTTAGATTTTATACCAAATTTTACTAAATCAAATTTGATAGGTAAAAACCAACCTAGAAAACCACGACTTTTCCCTTTCTTCTCTTAGTAGAATTTGGTAAGTCTGTCAAACAGAATCAAATGAACTGAAGTTCACAAAGGTTCATACATTAAAAACTTAACATTTCGTAAAATAGTTTCCGTAGTAAAAAAATTTCCCCCACCAGTTTAAATTTAATCTTTAAAAAACATTTCTAAAACAAGTACGTAACATAGGATTGCCAGAAATCATTTGAAGAAGGTAGTTATGGAGCATGAAAATCCCGGACTTTCCTGGACAAAATAGGATCTAAAAAAAAAAGAGTACAAAACTAGGACAAAAATGCGCGTCTTATTTGTTACAAAATGATTTGAACTTTCTCGTTTTCATTGCGGTAGGATACATGTTTTAAGGCCGTGTGCCAATAATTGCGCTGAATAAATATTCTCGGCTAATTTTCTGACACATATGAAAGTTTTGAAGAAAGAAGTCCACTAAACTCAAATCCTAAAATAGAGATATTTCCTTAGGGGGGAATTTTGGAAATTTTGGTTGGAACCTGAGTTATTGCCGACAAAATTATTTCGTATTTTACAAACAAAAAGATTGTGCTTTAAGTTGCGAGAATTTTTGGCTCGCATTCACGGATTTTTAAAATATTGGAAAAAGTTGTTGTTTATTTTCGGTGGCTTTTTGACATCATTGAAATATTATTTAAGTCGTTATTATTATTAAGTCGTTCCACTACGCTATCTCTTTTTTGAATGGTATAAAATTGACTGATAATCTATATTCATTGCCGACCAGTTCATCAAATAGTGATTACATCGATTTCAACAGGTAAGATCGCATTCAAATTTTTACTTCAGTGTTTTCGAACCTTTTCTTTGTCGATTAGTCTCTTTTAATTTCGAATTTCCTTTTCTCTTGAGGATGAAAAAATTAAAACCCCGGACAATCTAGAAAAACTATCCCGGACGTTCCGCGCCTATGCGAAAAAGAGTTCATGTCCGGGAAAACCTTGGCGGATGGCAACGCTAACGTAAAAATTACTATATTATATCCTTACTAGCTTTTGCCCGCGTCTTTGGTCGCGTAGTCCTCAGGATGTACCAAACACAGAGATTAATTTACAGTCAGTTAGGCGAACTTCATCTCGCCCCAATTCGCCTTCAGATAAATCACTTCCAGAGTCATAATAAAACACAGATAGTAGATAAATAGCACATTTGCTCAATAGAAATTATTATCTAATTGGGTTTTCCCAAAATTTTCTTTCGGAAGAACCTTCTCCTGGCAATTAGGAACAACTAAAAAAAATGTTGAGCCAAATCGGCCCATCCGTTCTCCATTTTCGATTTATCCAATTTCCCGAAATTTCCAGAGGGTTTTCCTAAAATTTTCTTTCGGAAGAACCGCCCAGCCGTTCTCAATTGATACATTTTTCACACCATTTTCACTTATATATATAGATTAACAACAATAATCTGTAAAATCGTGTTGTTTCATGCATTGCAAGAAAATCAAAATGACATATTATGACTTTCCATTTGATTTATCGTGTCAGTTGACAGGTCTTCGCACCGAAGTTAGCAACGATTTATTCGCAAAAGAGAAATTCTGAGCCAAGTCGTACTGCAGATAGAAATAGGCCCCATTCAAGAATTTATTCATCGTAAGTCGACTTGAATTGTCTGTACTCAAATTTACTTGAACGCAAAAACTTACTTGAATTGTCGGTATGTCACTTTTTGACAATTGTATTTTTTTCTAAAGGGGTTAAAATATCCGAGGATAATTACTTAGCCCAATTGACATACGGCCTTCTCTAAAGACTCCTGTCAGAAAAGATAGCAAAAAAAGCTTTCACTGACCAGGGGGCTTATTCCCAAATGCGCGGCGGATCGCTTTTCATGGCGGATTGGTATTTTTATATTTCCAAAAGCGATTCGATCCATTCAAAAGCGATAGCTATTTATTGCAATAAATCCGCCAGCAATCCGTCACCTGAATAGCTATCGCTTTTGACAGCTTTTGGAAATACAAAAATAATCATATCAATCCGCCATGAAAAGCGATCCGACGCGCATTTGGGAATAAGCCCGCAGAACTGTCATAAAATCTGTCATTTATACAGATTCTCGTGCACAGTAGATATCTTTAAAAAAAAACAATTTAGATATAATAGTGTTTGAAAGGACAGTTAAACAAAATTAAGAGGTCAATCCTCCCAATGAAATATTCTCTGACACACTGTCTTTGATTCTGCCTTCTTTGTGATTCTCCGAGACTGATAAACTTGTCTGCTTTCACTTTTCCATTTTAAACACATACTCGTAAGTCGTAGCTGAGCTAACATCTTTAACGCTATGGAAACCAAGTTTTCCGCCTTTGCAGCTGTTTCGTTTCAGAAGTATAGTACGCAAGCAAAGCAATGACGAACGAACGAACGAAAGTGGAAAAGTGCATAAAGCTCATTATACATAGAATATACACTTGACTGCTATTGCTGCAACCGGAGCTGCTTTTGTATGGGGGTAGAACTTGATTTTCTAGATTTGCCGCTATACTGTGGTTAGATGCTGACGCTTGTCTTTAATCTATTCCATCGATAGATATAAAAATGTGTACGAGTACTCATAGCGCATAGCACAAAGTTCGGCGTCGGTCTGCTCTGAGAGGCCGCCTCCGGAATGTTGTGGCTTCTGCTTGAGAGTTCATTCGTTTTATTGGAACACAATAGGAACTTTTTTTTTTTTCTTCTCTTTTAAATAGAATTCGAGACCAATTTGTGGCTTTTAATTGAAATGGATATTCTTATTAGTGTTGGTGGCTCTGATTATATCCATAAAAGTCAGCTCAAAAGATTACGCTACAGTCTGTTGCGGTTGCATACGGCTCTACTGCAGTGTCAAACATCTTCTTCTCATATCCTTCTCCTTTTTATTCTTCGTGAGTATCAATTTACAAACGAGTTCTGCTTTTTCTTTTGTAAATCCTCGTCCATGAAGAGTTTGCTATCGAAAACAATGAATGTCCTTCCCGTTGACAGTTTAGCGTTCTGTTTTAGACACAGAGATACGAATACGAGTACATATTTAGAAAAAAAGAGGCATTTCTGCAGTCCTTTTTCGCCTGACAACAACGGCGCAGAACTGTGATGACAGATTTTTTATTCTATGCGGAATTAATTAAAGTGGAAGCCATTGAAACGAGTCTTTGTAGTGTTGGATTAATTCCGGACGAGCATTGGAGTGTGATTGTGAAGGATGGTAATGCTGATGATGATGGTGATGCTGATGATGATGACGATGACGCTGGTGATATACTTGACTTGAAGTGCAGAAATCAGTGCAGTGCAGTGCAGAGTTGTAGACACAGTGATGTAGGTATGGGATTAGGGACAGTGTTGACATTTTTTTTTTATACATTTCATGAAATACGAAGATTTTTTAAGGTAGAATGATGGAAGGCTCAAAAGCTATATGAAATTGAACGAATTTTGAAAATTTGTATTTTTTGACAGTTTAAAAATGTAAGCTTCTTCACGCCTTTTGTAAAATGCGTCAATTGGGCTAAAAAATTATCCTCGAATAATTTTCTGACATTATCGTGGTGGAAAACAATTTTTTCATCTGTCAAAAATTGATCATGGTCCGAGAGCAAGATAAAAATTATACTATGGGTAAATTTTTTGACGGTGTCCTCAAGGGGGCGTCCTCTCTCGCCACTCTTATGGTCCCTAATCATTGACGACCTACTCCAATCCATGTCTAATCAATAGACAAAGACTAACGAAGTCACTACAGTCAAAAAGCTAGAACGGATCCAACGTATAGCTGGAAACTGCATGACGGGCTCACTACGCTCTGCACTGAATGTCATCCTATCCGAGGCCTATTACACATTCAAATGGAAATAAGACCGAACAACATCGACCCGTATTCCTACCATGCAGATCACCTGCCTCTGATTGACATTATGGACCCTGAAAGATCATTCAGAATGTTTCTAGACAACATGCTACCGGAATATGGCTTCCATAAAAACTTCTCTATAACATCATCCCTCCAAGGGAAGACTGGGGAAAAATACAAACATAATCCATTGCAACATGGTCTAGTCTTGTACACAGACGGTTCCAAGATGGATTCAGGGACTGGATCTGGCATTTACGTTGGCGCAACAGGCGTGTAGACCCTAGGCTTAGCTTCTCACAACCATTCGTTTGTGTGAGTTTTATTTTTGGGACGAATGGAAGGGATCTACAATTTTATGCCGAGTCCGAAGCTTAGGCAAGCACAATCGTCCATATTCCAGTCTGAAGTCCTTGCCATTAACCACACTCGGCAAAAATATATTTATATTTTCAAACAGCCAAGTTGCTCTGGATTCATCTGTCATAAAATTGATGATGATGATGATGATAGTCGTCATACACTGGATCCCAGCCCCCCACGCACAGGGGCTAAGGTCGGTGCGACAATGCCACTTGTTGGATGGAAGGAAGGGTTCACGTTTAGTCAGTAAGGGATGTTCCATGAAGTACATTAGGAGCTTAGCTCAAATCGAATCTAATTAAGTCTGGCTTAAAACACTACTAATCTGGACAAATATAACCTACGATTCCTGACAGGTATAAATACTGGCCATTGCCTTATGAAAAATCATCTTCACCGAATTAGAAGTATTAGTAGAACGAACTTTATTTAAATTATAGCTTTAAAATTCACAATTATGTAATTTATCTTTAGTTTTAGGTTTGGCCGTAGGCCGTCTACCAGATTGACATTTTTTTAACCTTTCTTTTTCAATGCAAATAATTTTAAAAGTCTCCTTCTTTGATTGTGTATTGGTATAGCGTTTCCCATCCCAGGTTGCCATTCAGAACGTTCAGAACTTCATTCATTTCCACCGAAGATACACCAAAGTGCCTTAGACGAAACTCCTTTAGGATGGGTCATCTAGCAATAAAATGGTATAAATCCTCCCTATCCTTGAGGTTGCAAAGGTCGCAAAAAATTGGCAGGTCAGGTCGATGTGGCATGTCTCTCTAATCGTAAGTCTCTCTAATATTAAGTTAAACAGATTCCTTAAATCAGTAATATTTATATCAGCTGAGATGCGCACATTTAAACCCAATCCAGACCCCAGCTCCTCCCACTTTTTGACAAGGTTTCCTCTTGTAGATAAAATTCTCTTCCGCACTTGCTTTGGGAGCCTTCTTTCATCTATCTCCAACACTTTTATGTCATACTCAAAGTGGAGCGTAAGTGTTTCTAAGAACAATGGTGATACTGTTGTTTCTAAGTGTATCATATAATTGGGGGTGCAAGCTGGGAACCGGATACCTCTTGAATCTGTCCACTTCTTCGAATTGACGATATCCCCAAACTTGGGCTCCGGAATAAATTATTGAATTTTAGACTTATCTAAATTAACGGTCAAATTTAATCATACGTTGCATTCCCTCTACCGATTCAGCCAGAAAAACTATGGCCCCTATTGTGAGTGTCGATAGTTAATCGTTGATCGACAACTATCGGTCGATCGAGAACTGTGATTGTCAATTACGATCGATATTTGTCGAATTGACAGTCGCTTGTAATCGATTACACATGTCTGATGGATGCTTTCTCTTGGAAGTGAACAAAATTTGTGACTACAAATAGCTAAAATCAATCGACGCAATCGATAATTGTCGTGACTAAGGGCTGGTACCCACAGATGTCCAAATTGAATACCTCCTCCAACTGCCTCCACAATGTCGTTTACATACAAAATAAAAAGCAACGTGCTCAAAACACATCCTTGCTTGACTCCGGTTCCAGTTGTAAACTCTTCAGAAACAAACTCACCATCCCCTACATACGCTACGTTGTTTTCATATAATGCTCTCAAAAATCTGACGGTTTTGCTTGAAATTCCTATCGCATGCAGTTTATAAAAAAGCGCTTCGCGTGCTATTGAATCGAAAGCAGCTCGAATGTCAACGAAGAAGGCGTAAAGCTTTCTCTTCCTTTTTATGAAGCTACCCGCTATGTTTATTAGGGTGAATATTTGGTTTGAAGTCGATTATAGTTGAATACAAATCTTTGGCTTATTTTCTGAGGCTATCGTGGTGAGTAAATTGCTGCCAAAATTAGATAATGAATTGTCATGATGGGTATTCGTTGACGTTTTTGGTTTAAATTGCTTTTTGGAAATTTTAACAGATTTTGTTGCTAATTTTGTCAGAATTGAAACTCACGGACACATGACGTGAGTTCTACAGCAACAATTTATGTGCAGAAATGACAAATGTCAACCGCGGGTTCTGTGCATTTGACAGGCAATAACGCTTCGCTATAAATAAATTTTCTCTCTTTTGAAGTGATCATCATCAAATGATCAGTTAACAACGTTGCGCCTGTTCTTGTCGCATAGACATTTTAAGCATGTTAAACAAATTTTGTCAAACTCCGTTCCCGTTTGTAAAAGTTGGCCAGAAGCGAGTCGCAAACAAAAAGCAAAAAATAAAAAGAAAGCTAATTTTAGAAAATTGTTTAGGCAAGTTGATTACAACTTACAGGGAGGCTGTCAAATCATTCAAATGTCAATTTGTCGCTGTCTATTTTGATATTATATTTTGCATTGTTTGTATAGCTGATATGGCCGCGTTCAACGTGCTTAGACAGCTTAATATTCAGGTGACAGTTTATCATAGAACTTAGGCCAGAATGTATTGCCTAACACACGAAACTGGCCTTTATGTGCAGGCAAATTGACCAATTAGAGGCTTTTGAAGCGTTATTTTCCCGCCTAAAAAAAATTCACAATTTGCAAATTTGTGGTTGAACGCGTCCCCGTACTTTTTGTTTTAATTTGCGCCGTGGTTAGAAACATCTCTTTAAATGAAGGAAAATTCTGACATTTAGCCAATAAACGCCCAGGAAATACAAAAGAAGACTTAAAATGTTTAACATTTAATTCCGCTTGTTACAAGTTGCTTAGCAAATTCAAAATAATAAATTTTTTGCACACACAATTAAGTGGCTTCATCAGCTGATGATGGTTGGCTTTCGTGCAATAAACTCATAGTTGTAGCTATTTCTTCCATGTTATTGTTTCATCTTCCATTGTCTGTCAATCCATTATGCAATACATTATGGAAATTATACGGTAAATCGTCCAAGTGGGAGGAATAAAAAAATAAAATACAAAAAATGCATAATTCAGAGTGGACTAGATGGAGGTACAAATAACGTTGTGCTACTGGGCCTGGCACATATACGTAAGATGAATAATTTCAGTGGTTGTAGGTAAAATACGATGAAGCGTGAAGCGTGTTACATCAAATCAGTTCCGTGTATACGTATTTTTTGTTTGTTTAAACTGTAGGCACTTGTATTCAGACGCTAAAAAACAATCATGATAAAAGGAAGTTAATTTTTTTAATGTGCGTTATGAAAACAAAGAAACTGATAAAGTAGTAGGTCCATTGGTAGAACTAATAATTTTGTTCTTCACCCAAATGCGAAATTATTTCCCTTAAAATCAAAATTATCCACCAATGCACTTAACTCACGTTTGGGCTTATTCAAAGTAGCAATTCGCACATAGGATAAATATTCAGTAAACCAGGCGATTCGCATTTCATTCGTTTCGAGTTCCCGGAAGAAGATTTCGTTTGCCGGCGAGTTCATTCAAGACTCTGACGCGATATACATAAATTTATCGTGTGAAATTTGTCACGCTGCAGCAAATGCTAGTGAAAGAAAAATTGCAAACATTTATGATCACAAATTTTTAAATTCAAGCTGGCCTCGGCTCCAGTAATGCGTTTCGCCCCGATGTGGTGGGTGGGCTCATCAGTAGACGACCACCACATCTGATCTAGACGCACTGTTTGCTCGATTTTCACCGAGACTAATGATTTTTCAATCAGCAAGTGACTGTGAATCATGATTTTATGATATTGGTCAAGTGGCCACCTTTGGCCGTGGTACCTACTATAGCGAGGTCCTTTAAGCAGATTTTTCGTAACGATTTTCAAGAATTTTGGTGTCATACCAGCAATTTCACTTCGAATGTTGTCCATAAGCATCAAGATCATGGCTGATTTGGTGGTTTAAAGGGGTACAAGTAGGTACTTCAAGTAACCCCCATAGGGAGAAATCAAGAGTGGTCAAATCAGGGGATCGTGGGGGCTCTGCATCATCACTTTTTAAAATTATTCGACACGGATAATGTGTCCGAAAAATTTGCATCATAACACGAGCTGTGTCTTGTTGGAAACACATATTCTAAAGGCCTTTTATTTATTTATTCATTTTCAATGGTCCGCTCATCCATTAAGTGGATCGCGGGTTGCTCAAGCGGACCCTCCAAAGCTCTCGATTCTCTGCCATGGACTCTAAACCGGCATAGCGACATAATCTACGCCCTGTACATTTTTCGAGCGGAATTATGTCGCTTTTTTCTGGCGGACATATGGCATTTTCAAAAACGCTGACTAACCAGGACTTCGTCGCTCCGCTAAGGGTATGTCAAAAAATGTCTGGATGCGCCTGGAGCTAAAGTTTAATTATACTATGTATTTAAATTTATATTCGCATTTAAAACGACATAACTCCGTGCGGAGATATGTCGTTCTTAGTTCGGCGGAGATATGTCGCACGGACTTATGTCGCTACCCCCTCTAAACCATCAAGGGCAATCCCCATACGAATAAAGGATAAATTATAGACTTTATCTAACCATGTCATCCTGGGTCTATCTGGTAGACGCCTGCCTGTCGGTACGGATTCCATAGCACGTCTTGGAACCCTGCACCGAAAGAAAAAACATTGGTTGAATCAAAAATGTTTCGTTGTTAGCTAACAATGGGCTTAAAATTGTCAAATCAAATACGTATGTGATTAAATCAAACAACGCTGCATGTTTGAAACAACTACTTTAGCGTTGTTGATTAAAATGCTCGTAAGTATCACAGATATGTTTAGTTTGAACATTTTTGTAGTTGTTTCAAAAATGGTAACATTGTTAGCCTACAATTTAATTGTTGATTTCATTGTTAAACAACAATAAACAGGATGAATTTACAACTTAGGGACTTTCCAATTAATTTGACCATAAGTGTTTTTGATTAAACACAAACGTGGTCAATAAATTTAAAATCAACCATATTTCTTATAAATTAAACACATTCGTAGTTGGAGTACAACGATTACAGTGCAATTAAACACAAACGTTTTCAAGGTAAAATTTCATTGACTATTATTAAAGTATCATGAACATGTTAAAAGTATCTACGGACATGTTTTTATAAAAATATTTCTCATTATCATAACCTACATTCTTGCCAAGACGTGTTGTAAAGCGGTCACGTGTAACAATCAGAAACGTTGTTAAAGTATCACACTTCAGTTAAATGTATCACGAAAATGTTGAAATAACAATGCAGCCAAGCATAAACATTGCTAAAAAAACACAAACATTGTAGAACTATCACGAATGTAGTTAATTTACATGTTTTCTTGTTAAACCAACCACAAACATCGTAGTCGCGACATGATTAACGGGATTTGTCTTGTCAGTTTGCCTCGTTGGCGTCGGTCATCTTTTTTCTTGAAAAAATCTTCAGTATTCAGTCAGAAGTGCAAGTACTAGGTACATTACGTTACGAGCGAGTGTCAACAGTGCATTTTTCTTTGTAGTGTATAGTGACGTTTTTTGTTTTGTTTTTTAGTGCGGTTGTTGGTTGAGGTCGTGGTCTACCCCGGATTGTGAGCGCTATCTAAAGTAAGTTTTTTTCTCGTAAACTTTTACTACTCATAATTTTGAAATTTTCCTTAGATTCGACACCCGGATTTCAATACCCTGAAGTCAACTCCAGCCGACGGTGCATACGGTACCAGACAACACTCACAATTTATGTAGGTAAATATAATTATTTATAAAATAATAATTGTACTTCGTTGGGCCCCTATTGTTGAGCCAACATATTAAAATATTAATTATTTATCACCATTTTTTTAACTAGCCTTAAGTCAAACTGTTATATGAAAGTTCAATAAATACTAATGTAAAAAAATGTAATGTAATTTTGCGTAGATTAATATTAGTTTTCAGTTTTTAATAGTATTTTCAGCTGGGTGCGAGTAGAAATAAAATGGTAAAGTAAGTATGGACGCTTTAAAAGAAGCACAAAAACATTACAATGTTTCCATTGCTGATAAACAATGGTCATGCTATGCATTATCAAACACTATCCAGTGCATGAGCAATGAGCATTGTAAAGGAATCACGAAAAATGTACATGTACAATGTTTTCGTTGTTGATTAACAATGATCATGCTTGATCAATCGCTTCCCTGTGATAAAGTAAGCATGGACGTGTTAAAAGAAACACGACCATTGTACAATTTTGAATTTGTTAATCAACAATGATCGTGCTTAATCAATCGCTTACCGTGCTTGCTTTACTACGAATAACCTAATGCGTGGTTATTTAAACACGAAATTGACAATGGCGTGATAGATTTATGCAAAAATACCCGTTATGTTTTTTTATAAAAAATTGACAATGTCACATTTGTTGAAATGACAATGCCCATTGGTTGACGCAAAATCAAATAAGGTTCATGCTTGATTTTACCAACGTTTTTCTTTCGGTGTGGTTGTGGACATGCGTTTAACATGACCAAACCGGTGCCATGAAATAAAGTCTTAATCAAAAAGGTCCAAAACATAATTTTGGACTTTTTTTTGGATTTTATTGCACTTTCAAAAATGAAGTAAAGTCCAAAACGCTCTCTACGGGTCACAGAAGCAGCAATACAAAGGAGAAATCTCATTTCGGCAGCTTGTACGGGAGGGCCATCTAGTTTTTTTTTTTTTAAACAGTGCGTTTTTTGAAAATAAGTTTTGGCCGAAATGAAGCACCCAACGCGCCTGCACTTCACGCACTAGTCTGAGTAGAATTCTGCACAAAGATCTCGGATTATTCTCTTACAAGGTCCAATTGACTTAGCAATTGAAGACGCACGACCATCCGCTTCGTTATCACTTGGCAATTTGGGCCTTAGAGCAGCTTAAATTGGACAACGATTTTGGGCGAAAAATCATCGTTTCTGACGAGGCGCATTTTCTTCTCAGCGGCTACGTTAACAAACCAAATTGCTGCATCTGAACGTTATAGTCGAGCATCCACTGGAGAGTGACAGTTTGGTGCGGATTGTGGAGTCATCATTGGATCATTTTTCTTCGAAAATGAGGCTGGGAACAACGGTCAACGGTGAGCGTTACAGAGCCATGTTAACCGCCTATTCTTTTTACTAAAATTGAAGACATGAATTTGGACGATCTCTGGTTCATGCAGGATGGCGCGCCATGCCACAATCGATCTTTTGCACACAAAATTCTCAAATCGTGTTATCAGCCGTCTGGGCGATGTCAATTGGCCGCCTCGGAGCTGCGATTTGACCCCTTTGGACTTTTTTTTTGTTGGGGAACTGTGAAGGACCGATGCTATGCCAATAATCCGGAAACGATTTTAGCACTTAAGGCTAATATCATCCAAGCAATCCGTGAGCTACAGACCGAAACCATCAACAAGGTCTTGGAAAATTGGAGTGACAGTATGCGCTACTGCGAAGCCAGCCGAGACAGCCACTTGAACGACATTGTGTTCCATAATTAATGGGAATATTTGCTCTTACTTAAAAGCCATATAGGTAGGTACCTAATAAATGGAAAAAATTTAATTTTCTTCATTTTATTGCATTTTTAAAAAGAAACTTGTACAACGGAAGAAACTTATTTCGACAGCTTGTATACGCGATCTTATTCTTTCGGTCATTACCCAAATCTAATGACCACAGTTAATTGTTGGAAGATACACCAAAATAAAGACCGACAACTTTGTTTTGAAATCAAGTTCAGTCCTCCTAATAACAAAATGACCGAGCTGTCTCAAAATTGACCCAGCCTGACCAATCCTAGAGAAAAATTCAGCACAGCTCCTTCCATCCTCGTGAATAAGACCCCGAGATGCATAAACTTCTCTACCTGTTGCAATGGGACTCCACTAAAATAAAGTCGTATCCAGAACAAGCGTTCTGTCGCTTCAGATTGGTTCACGTGTACTTTCAAATTCAGTCAGAAATTCAGTCTGAGAAGACCCAAGGATGACGCAAGTCATTTATCGAAGAGCAAATGACCTTTTCTCAGATCACCCAATTCGAAACGTTTCTGCAGGCTTAATTGATCAAATTTAGTCACAAGAAATAGGATAGCAGTCCTCAGTAACCGTTACAGCACTAGATACCTCTAGCAACCTCAAAGAGATACGTACGTTCCTATAGCAATATCAATACTACACGAGGGTTTAGTGGTCTTTGGTGTCTCGATTGAGGGTATTCCGTGACGTGATTCAATGGCGGCTATTATGTTTGCTAACAAAGTCAGCTAAGTCGAAATATGCTTCGTCGCTGGCCCGAGTTATTTGCGACTTAATTATATTTCTTACTAAATTTTAATGTAAATGCAGTAGATAATAGATATGTCAGCCATAATGACCAATGTATGACATTTATGAGATTCGTTGACAAATTTTTCAAAAATAATTGCACTGAGTAAGAACGCGGGTAAACAATAAGTTCGCTCGAGTTTATCGCCTATTTATTATAAGTAGAAATGTTTGCGAATTTCTAATCAGTAATGCCAAGCATCTGTAGTTAAGGAATTAAAGTGCCGATAACACATTTCATTTACTGTACTGTTGTGAACAAATTTGATAAAGATACGCTACCTACTTCAAATTCATATTAATCTTGGGAAGTCCCCGATAATAGTTGAACAAAATAAAGGCAAAAGCAAATTCTACATCCAACAACGAACGTGTCCTTTACAGTGTCAAAATGTACTGTTGTCCTTTTGTTTACCTCCCTGACGTGTGTGATTCATTATTTTCAATGTCATTAATCCTTATCATTCGAAATAGTCAACACACTTAATGCTGTTTTGCCGTTTGGATAATGGACAACAATTTTAATGCTTCCATCTTCGTGCAAAAATTAGAGTCACGTACGTTGACGAACAATTGGAAATTCCATCATGTGTGTCGATAATAATCCGAATCGTGTGTCTCTACCATGTGTGAACCAGGTTGTTTTGTGTTGACTTAACGACACTACAAAAAGAAAACAAAATTGCATAGAAATACCGCAAGCAAAATTCACTTATGTCATTATAACACCTTTCCGGTGTGTTGAATGAGCTGTCATCTGTCAAATATCAATCAAATTAAAGCTACCTGCTATTGGCAAGATGCACGATTCCTTGATTCGTAATTTGCTTACGATGACACTGACTACAAAAATGTTTGAATGTGCGTTCTATATTGACACAAGTGACAGTAGGATACTTTTACATTTCCCCATTGACACCTCAAACAGCAGCACTGTCATTATGTATTCAATTGGTGTCTATACAAGGTAATGCGTAAAATTTTATAAATTCCAACAGTCACACAACTTTTATCACGTTTTGCAAATGCGACAATAAAATTATAACTTTATTGGGCAATGAAAGTTTTGTAGCGACCAAAGGACAGTAGTTCAAAGTGTAGACGACAAGTGGTCTGCGGCTGAAATAAAGCTTTTGGGATTTTTTTTTCTTTTTATTTTTATTAATGGTAATTAGCAAAATGGGGACTGAAGTTCAATCAAAAAATAAACACCAGTAACATGTGTGCAAAGAAATTAATAGAAATTTCGCTCGGTCATAATGAAGATAAACAAAGTGGACGTCAATTAGCAATAAAAATGTCAGAGAATTTGTTTGGGTAATATGTCTTGTGCGAAGGGTTGCCAGCGTTACTAAACTCCATGGACGGGATATTTCTTAAAATTATATTTGTAGCGGTTGCATTTTTCATGGCAAAAGAGGTCTTGCGGAATAGCATCCTGCCTTCTGAATATTTTGATCGCCAAAAAAAGATTCAGAAGGACTACGTACCTACACGATCTCATGGTGTTACCCGCAGAGCATCTTTGATGCCATTTTTGAAGTTTTTTGGGCTTTATTTTGGTCTAGGATACAGAATCACCAGCCGTTAATGCGAGGTAGGGTAAGATCGTTAAATTTTACTAAGTTAGTTAGGTCTACGGATTGGTGAAGCTGAGTAGCCTCTTCTTTAACCCGTTGACCCATTGTGATACCCTTCGATGGGGTTAGCCGTGTTATATTGGGTTTATTTCATCCTTCCCGTGGTTACTCGACTTTGTTAAACCATCTTGTTGTTCTCAGAAACCTGGGGCCAGATCACGTAAAATGAAAACGTGATCTGACCCCTGTAAAGATTAGATGTTGAGACATTACAGCGTTCTTGGATTTCCTGGAAGTAGTAACTTCCAAGTGTTGTGTTGCTCAAGTGACAGAGACTTGGGCTGTGACAGAGAAAGTAAGGGGTGTCCTCGTGGGCTTCTTCATCACCGCAGCCTCTACAAATGTCGTCATTCATGAGATTTAGTTTCATTGAATGGCTTCTTAGAAGGTTGTGTTCGGCGAGTGCGCCAACCAACTTGGACAGCGATGTTCAGTCATATCGCAAAAGTTTGTTGGTCCTGCTTTTGTTGTACTCTGGCCACATCACACCTGTGACATATCACGGAAGATATGTATTCCACTCGCTCTCTGAGACTGCAGATTGGTGGTTTGATCGACTGAAGTGCCTGGGTCTAGGTCCATTGAAGAACCTTTTCTTGCCAGTTCGTCAGCCCTCTCGTTGCCGGTTATGTCCCTGTGTCCAGGAACCCAGCAGAGAATCGTATTATGCTGCGACAGCGGCGAAATAGTTTGGATTTTATCTCATTGGCTGTCAATAAATATGGTAATATCATTCGGTGGTATTGCAATTATTGATACCATGCTTGCCACTTCCCCGCCCGCCAGTACCTCAGCTTTGAAAACACTACAGTAATCAGGGTTTCGAACTATTTATGTCGATTTCCTCTGAGAATAATCCGGCTCCAGTTCCACATTCAATCTTTGATCCGTCAGTGAAGATGGCCATTGATTTCGTTTCCGTTGGTTCGTTCCTGTCCCATTCTTCCCTGCTCGGAAACCGGCAAGAGAATGGTTTATCGAAGTCTAGGTAGGTTGGACTGATATGTAGTCAGAGTTTATGTAGACTGGGGATCCAGCACTTTGTCTGACTTAGGCTGCAGTTATATCTATCAGTAAAATGCATCCGTAAAAACACGAAACAGAACAAAACTGAAACATTTAACCATAGCATATCATAGGAATTCAGTGGAATACTTCGTGAAACTGGTTGAGAAGTTGAAAAATAAAGAAATTTTTTTTTTTTTTAGAAAATTTAAAGATCAATTGATTAATTGACGAATTAGCTTTATAATTCAAAAGCAACTATTTACCAAGATTGGGTTCAACGATTAAGTTTGAGTGCTCCAAAAAAGTGAAACAATTTTTTACGGATGCATTTCACTGATAGCTATAACTGCAGCCTTATCCTTAAGGCATTTTTGGCAGCCGATTCTTGCATGTATAGATCCATAGGTAGCAGGTTGAGAAGTGTTTCCAACCCAACAGTCGGTGTTGTGCTGAACGCACTAGTTGTTCCTATACATGCCAGTCTATGTATTTTTGTCATTGTCTTAAGATTGGTTACCTTGTCTGTGGCTTGCCACCATACTATGTTGCATAAAATGCATTCGCTGCCTTTTTAAGTCGTTCATTGACATTTAGTTTCCAATTTAGTTTTCTGTCGAGAATTATTTCCAGATATTTCGCACTCTTTGCCACCTGCAATGGTATTCCCTCAATAGTTGGGTGGTTCAAAGTGCGGTATGTTTCTTCTGTTTGCAAACAGCGCAAGTTCGGTCGTCTGGGGGTTCACTCCAAGGCCACAATGTTTTGTCCAAAAATTAAGTGTACGCAGTGAGCTTTCTAACAGTTTATTTATAGTTGCAAGCAATTTTCCTGTCGCAAGCAGTACTACATCGTCCGAATAAGCGACGGCCTTTACTCCACTGTTTTTGAATTTCATGAGTAGATATTTCATTGATGACGAGAACCCAAAGTAGGGTTGAAATGACTCCTCCCTGTGGTGTGTCTCTGGAGGCAGTTACTTGTAGGTCAATGTCACCTAATCTCACTTTAATATTCCTTTCATTGAGCAGACTCATGATCACGTTAGTGCGAAATATTTCATTGGTTGAAATTCTGCAGCGCCCTCTTTAGGGTTGCCAGAACTTTTTTTCAACAAATTGGGAGATTTCAGCAAAAATATAGGGAGATTGAGAAAAAATCGGGAGAATTAGAAAAACCTTATTACTTCATAGTACAAAACAAATTTATAGTTTTATTTTAGAGTTTTCATTGTGCTTTGAATTATAATTTCGCTGCCCTTTTCAGTTTTAAGAAACAAATTCTTGACAAGAGAAATAAAAGTTCACTTTTGACCAAATGATAGATTTTATAATACCTATCTATTTTTAACCATAGAGACTATCATGAAAAATATTCGTTCCACAAATGCTGACATAGGAATAGAAAAAATAATTTGAATTATACTTTTAATAATTGGAAGCTTGTTGTTTTGGAAAATTTTGCACCACATCTTTTGTGCCAGTGATTCATAAAAATTGTCGTTTTCCTCTGAAAGCATATTCACTCCTTCCAGTCTGCTACTTCGAATTATATTTACTTCAACTTAAAAAAAATCAAGATCACAAGATCCAACATTTTTTTTTTTACATTTTCGAATAAAAAATCGTTTTCAAAATTCTTTAACTGACAAATTTGTTTTTCTTAAGCACTCATGAGTTTTTGCTCCACAAATTTTTTCTTAATTCTACATTCTGTGTCAGTCTTTAATTCTGTTATTTACTTTATGATTAGTTATTGCAGTTAAATAACTACCTTCTAAAATTAAAATTTATATTTTTAATATATTAATGTACCTAATGACTTGGGAAGTACAAAAATATTTCGGATTTTGTGTCATTATTCGGTTCATTACTCTCAAAAACCAATTGTCAAACAACTGGATGATAATTGTTTTCACCTAGGTCATGAAAATCAGACCGAACCGCTGGCCAAATAACAATCAGCCTATCAAGAGAAGTGCCAATTGACAGTCAACGTGTTGTCAAAGATTTTCACATACTCCATTTCAAACTTCTCGAACTCATTTTTGAGAGCTCTTGAGGACTAAAAGAATGCTTTTGGAAAACTAGGAATAAACTTTTAAAACAATAGATTCCACATCATAAGACAGTCTTTTAGTTGCATTTCTGTCACATTATGAATCACGTGACAATGTCAATAATGCTTTGATTAGATTTGGATTTTTGGCTCTTAGGTGTTTGAAAATCGATTTACCTACTGATTTCATAATCGGGCGGAACGCATTTTCGAAGTAGAATTAGCCTCTCAAATTTAAAAATTGTGTCATACACTCTTCCAATTTATTCATTTCATAATATGTAGTTTGATTCCATAATAAGCCGAAGCATTATCCGCTGCGAAAGAAAAACAATAAGCAGTTTTGAGATTATTATTTCCTACGATTTTTGATTCGGGAACTGTCAATATCAATGTGTCAGTTAAAAAACAAAATGCCAAATCCATTGTATGGTTACATTAGGCGCTGATTACATTTCTTCGTAATAAAACATTTTCTTAACTGTTCGTAGTTTGTTTTTTTAAGAACATTAAAATGAGATATTGGAAATTCGGGAGATTTCATACAATTTTCGGGAGACCGGGAGATTAGTTAAAAAACCGTGAGACTCCCGGAATATCGGGAGAACTGGTAACCCTAGCCCTCTTCACTGCAGACGTTTTAACATTGTTGAATGCTCTCTCAATGTCTAGAAACGCGGCTAGTGTGTATTCTTTATCTTTTAATGATTTTTCTATAGTGCCAAGGACGCCATGCAGCGCTGTTTCCACCCCCCTACCTTTAGTATAAGCATGTTGAGCAGTGGAAATCACGCTGTTATTTAACCGGTTGCGAATATGAATGTTTACCAGTTTTTCAAAGGTTTTCAAATTAAATGATGTTAGACTTATGGGTCTGAAATCCTTGGCTGTGGTATGACTTAGGGCCGAAGACTAACTTCACTTCCCGCCAGGCTTCTGGGATGTAGCCATATTCCAGGCTGCTTATGAAAAGTCCTTTGAGGACCGATACGATGAATGTCTTTGCCTTCTGTAGCATAAATGGGTATATTATATCCCATCACCTCTTGGGGATTTAAAGGGAGAGAACGTGTCAATTGCCCAGTGTATTTTCTCGTTGGTTATGATTACTTTTGGAACTGTCGAAACTGTTGCCAAATGCATCCCGGAAAATGAGTTTTCATTAAGAATTTTATTAGTGTTGACGACAAGACCACCCATTCTGGCCCAAGTGCTTATCTAAATAAGATCATTTTCTATTTTCATTTCGCATCATTATGGAGCATATTGTTCGATAAGGACGAAACCTTTTGCCTGATACTATAGTATAACCGTATCGTTTGCATTTCTCTGTGTAAACAATTTCTGTAAAAATCGAAACTAAAGACACTTTTTTTTTTTAGAAAACCAAAGAATTTCGTTTTTACTAAAGTCGTTTAATTTCTCAGCTACCGCGAGCATGCACAGTTACTCTTATTTTAAATCGTAAACCCAACAGGCACTCGTAGTACCTTATACTTTGAAGTAAATATTTTTTCAATATAAACGTATAACTATACAAAAGTGTTCTATTTATAGCACCATCTCGTGATGATGTTTCTCTATATTCAGAAATGAGAGAATTTTAAAAATGCACACACCAGAAACCAGACTAGACTGAAAATAGCATAATATCGAGAACAAAAAAAAATAAGAACTGGCAAAAATGTGTTAAGTACTAATTTAGGCAGGCATTGCTGGCTGATGGACTGGAGCAGAAAACGAATGCAAACTTACGTCCAATTGAGGAAATTTTGAGGAGTGACTGCTGACTAATAGCACTGCTGCATTGCATTTAAAAAAATCAAAATTCTTTACACGTGTAGCTTTTTTTTTGACAGCAAATGTGGTACCCATGAATGCACATATATAAATTGGCGATTGAGAATGTGAAATGTAAAATTATTTTCGAATATATTGGTAATAATAGTAGTGACAGAAAGACGTCTAGCACATAATCTCTATATATATAAAACAAAGTGGAAAAAAACTGTTTCCCTCTGTCGCCCGTAATTTTCAACCGATTTTGTTGATTTTTTTTTAAATGTCGATAATTGCGGTGATTGAGTGATAGGCTAAAGAAATTCAAAATCGGACAAAGGGGCGTGGCACCGGCCATACAAAAAAAACATTCAAAATCGTATATATCGAAAATCACAGAATCGATTGACCTCAAACTTACAGATAATCTTAGGTATTGGGCCAATGGTGCTCCTGTGAAGATTGGTAAAAATTGGACAGAGGGGCGTGGCACCTCCAATACAAAAAAAAAATTAAAACATTGTCGCCCGTAAATAAATAAAATAAAAAAAAAATAGAAAAAAGGTCTGGCGAAGCTGGAGCTCTAGCGCAAGTGGAAAAGAATTTGTTTAAGATTTTTTTGAAAATGATTTCCCATCATAGAAAATATTGCAAGATCCTATCTACTGTACTGTGTGAACAACTAAATCCATTCGTCAACGAACTGGTTGGTCCCTTCCAGTGTGGTTTTAGGTCCGGTAAGTAATCCTGGAGAAAACCCAAGGAGTCCGAAACGATACTCATAATCTATTAATCGATTTTAAGGCCGCATATGACACCATTTATAGAGACGAGATATACGGAACCATTTTTGGCATCCCCGCCAAACTTGTCAGATTGTACAGAGTGACGATGGAAAACGCACGTTGCTCCATAAAGGTCGGAAACAATCTCACCGAGACATATGATGTCAAAAAAGGATTTAGACAAGGTGATGGACTGTTATGTGACCTTCTCAACATTATACTTGAGAAAATTGTGCGAAACTCGCAAGCCAGGAGGGGCACAATTTTATAGTCTACTACTTGCATACGCTGACGACATTGACTTTGACATAAGTTGGCTGAACGCAGAGACCTGTCACTAGTGCGTATGCAAGTATTACCACAGAAGCGGCAAGAAATGGAATTAGTGATGAATGAAGGCAAAAGAAAACACATGCTGTCAACAAAAATGGACACACAACATCGACGAATCGGACAGAACGTCACGATCACAAACCAGAGAGAATAGACCACCAGCTTCGGCCAAAAATGAGAGTTTCATAGAGCCACTTTTGAAATAATTAGCTCCGCCTCTTTTTATATCTGTGAATACGTGTGAATAAGCAAAAAAATATGAAATAAGACAATTGAATCTGAGATGGCTTTGAAATAATTCAAATAATTTAAATAATTGACCACTATTGGGACGTGTTAAGCAAATGGTGTGTATGGTGTGGTGAATTAATTACCGACTTATATTTCATTAAAAAGCATAATAATGTAATATACTATTTGGGTGATTAAAAATCTAAAGATATGATTCCTATGACAGCTGCAGAACCAAATTGCAAGCACGATGTAATCAGCTAAACGCGATTCTTTGCAATTTGGTTGACATACATTTTGAGCTCTTTCTTCTTATATTTTAAAGAAATTTAATTTATTTTCGATGAGTGTGTCTGTTATTAAACTGTTATTAATATTTTAGAATAAATAATTATGAAATTTAAACGAAAACTATTTTGTTCATCTATAATAGGTATGTTTATTGTTTTATTTTTCTATGAGGAGAATATGATAAATGTATTTTGAATTAGGTATTGTAACGAATTGGCTGTTCAAAAAATTAAAAATCAACATTTGTCACTTAAAACATGGACTGCTTGTCATTTTTATACAAAACCTGCTAGAAAACGTGTTTTAAAACATCATACATAGGCGCTACGGAATGCATAGCGTATACACAGGCCAGGACGCCGTCAAATTTAAATAAAAAAGTGGCATTTTTGATTTAAAAAAAAAAGTTCGTTTCCATAGTAACGCGTAAACTAAAGCGAAAAGTGAACTGTACTGAAAGGTGTAGGTACGTAATATTTTAATTGAAAACACGTAATTATCTTATTTGTTTTGTTATTGTATCATAGTTTTGCTTTTTATGTAGGTATTCTTTTGTATTTCACAATGAAATTATAACATAATTTAATAATCCATAAATTTTTAATAACATTCGCATTTTTTACTATTTTGATTCTATGTAGCTTTGACATTCAAATATAGTGGAAAATTATCGAATTAACTAATACGAAAACCTGCAGGCAGTTTTAAAAAATTTAATTGCATTAAAAAATATTTCCTAAAATTCGCATATTTGCCCTAGCGAAAGCTTAATAATTATATGTTAATAAATTCTTATTTACACCTGATGCAGATTCCTTGAGTTATAAACCGATATGTGATATGACAATGCGCTTTTACGATTTGGTCTTATGTGTGCCCAAAACGTATTTTTTCTTAAATTCCGATGACCAATTTATTTGTTGGTTAAAATAAATTCATCACATTTTTATTGTAGATGTAAATAAAACAATGAACATATTAAGACTGACAAAACAAATGTCCTCTCTCCTTTTTTTTAATTATTTATTCCAAAAATCAGTAGAATATAGAAAATATAGAAAAAGGTCTAAATTTATATCAGCAAAAGTAAAAAATCATGTTTGATGATTTTTTTATCATCCATTTTAGCTTTGCAGCTTAAACTAATATTTTTTTTCCGTAATAATGTCAAAAGAATTCCATTATTACAGTAACTACCCATTTATATTCGTATGCTTTTTAATGAAATATAAGTTGGTAATAATTTCCCCACACCGAACACACAATTTGCTTAACACGTCCCGATAACGGCCAATTTATTTGAATTATTTGAATTATTTCAAAGTTACCACCGAATAACTGTAAATGTTACTATGTGCCAGTGTATGCGTGACCAAATTCACCCTCCGTTTACTTTAACATTGCACGCATACTTAACCACGCAGTAACTTTTTGAAACTGGCTCTATGAAACTCTCATTTTTGGCCGAAGCTGGTGGTCTATTCTCTCTGGTTTGTGGTCACGATAGACAGCTACAACTTTGAGGTGATTAGGGACTTTGTCTACCTCGACTCCGCTATAAACTCTGATAATGACATCACCTCAGAAATCAAACGAAGAGTTATAGTTGCTAACCGAGGAGATTAAACAGTGAACTTTACGAGCTGTACAGCGACATCGAGTTGGTCAGAAAAGTACGCATCATGTCTAAAGCTATAGTATCAGCCGATATGTTGGATCAGCAAAATGTTTGCTGAGAATTGTGTTCCAATCACAACAAATCGTGCATACCTACTTGATGACAGAAATTTTATTTTTACACTAATGTTGTGATTGGAACACAAGTTTCAGCAAACATTTTGCTGATCCAACATATCGGCTGATACTAGCTTACGATTTTTAAGACCTAAGCGAATGGACGGGTTCGATTCCAACCCGGAAAGACAACGCGGTGGAGGAAGACCTCGCATTAGGTGGCGGGCACAAGTTATATTATTGTAAAAAAATATTTTAGTATTAAAATAATAATAATAATAATAATAATCTATTTGTAAGGGTAGTTTTTATTCGACCAAGCTTATTTTTCCTCAAAAAAAAAAAATTAATATTATTAAAACAATATGTGCAAAGTTTAAACTTGCTATCTTTACTGTAGCTTTTTAAATTTAATTTTTAACATCAAAAAGCTAAATAAATCCGATATTTTTGTATGGTAGTAGTAGCTTTCATCCGATCTTGCTCATCTTCGCACTTAGCCTCAGTTTGGTGGATAAAAGCGTACGTACAAAATTTCACGTCGATAGCTCTTAAATTACGGCCGTGATCGTGCGGACAGATGGACGGACATACGGACATCGCTAGATCGACTATAGGTGGGTTTCCACATGTCGGTTGATTGACAAAGTTTGACAGCTGTCGCGTTTATGTCATTGAACGACAGTTCATTTCCACTTATGCCAATTATTGACAAAAAATCGTTTGTCACGTGAGCTACCAACTTATGAACTCGATGCCAATTAAATTTTCTCTGTCAATTATAGACAAAGTGACATTTTGTTTGACACTTCAGCTATTTCCACTTGTCCAGTGGTTTCTTTGTAAGTTATTACAAACGCTGTTAGTCAATTCATTGGCCGCGTTCCATTGACCGCTAGCTGACTAGCGCGCATGCCAAACTCCATATAAAAAAAACTGACATTTCACAATATGTGCCAGAACTCTAGCGCAAATGATGAAATGTCAGTTCTTTTTATATGGAGTTTGACATGCCGCTAGTCATCTAGCGTTCAATGGAACGCGGGCATTGACATGACAAGTAATTGTCAATTTTAAATCGACAAGTGGAAACTGGAAACCCAGCATTAAGAAATTGATGCAGATTTTTTTTTTTGTCATACTTACAACGCCTCCTTATGTGCGTTGCAAATGGAATGTCAAAGTGGATATATCGTCACCACAGTGGTACCACACGGGTATAAAAATGTTAAATTCTCACGACTCTTTGGCAAAAATCAGGAAAAAACGTAGTAGGTATCAGTTGATTACGTAGTCGTGTTCCGAACATCGGTAAACGTCAGTTCAGTACAAAATCTGTCAAAATGAACGTGCGAATGAACGACACTTCGTACATTTCATGTGGTGAATATACGGTGTGGTGTACTATGTACTTTATGTACATTATGGGTTCATGTACTATTACTGATCTTAGCTTGAAAAATAAAGGCTGTTGCTATTCGCACGTTGTTCGGGACACGACTACGTAACGAAATGTCAAAGTTTATATTGCGTCAAGTTGGGGTATGTGGCTCGCTACGCTCGCGGCAAGGACTCTAAACTCCAGTATAATCATTTTCGGACATTATGCCGTACGTTTTGGATCCAACTTTCCTATTTATAAAGAGTTTTTAATGAAAATAGGATTACGTTCCGTTGATTACGTAGTCGTGTCCCGAAAATCGGTAAACGTCAGTTCAGTACAAAATCTGTCAAAATGAACATGCGAATAGCCACTTCGAAAAATAAAACTAGAATTTTAAGTTTGGTGTAGATCTCAGCAAACCTTTATATAAAAGTACATATACCGTATTTACACCTATGTACCCGTCTTCCTAGTTTGCAAATGCAAATCCTTATCAGAAACAAAAAAAAATGATCTCAAAAACAAATCTCTGATTCACTGTTACCAAAACCAACCACCTTCCTTCACCAAACAAGCGAAGCGAACATAACAACACAGAAGAATGACGAAAAAGAACAAACTAGTATTGCAGTATAGTTCTTATATTGGTATTGGACATGGACTGACTGTCCAAAATATATTTCACTGTTTTCGCCTTTGGTATTTGGAAAGAAGAGAAACTTTTTCGGGGGCAAATAAACATGATAAAAAATATTAATGGAACGTTCTAAATTTCACTGGAAAGATAGTCCAATACGAAAAAAACAAATGCAAACTTACGTCCAAATAAGAAAATGCTTTTTTATCCACAAAAATCTGCTGATGAGATTACAGCATCCAAATGTGTAGATAATTAAATTCCTTCTCTGTGGGTTTCTTTGTTATTCTTTTTTTTTATTAACACACATACAAGAGGAAACCACTTACTAAAAGAAACACTTATTATTCTTTCCTCTTTTTATTCAATTTGATTTTCTATTTATTTAATTAGCATTTATTTTTGAAAATCACATCACTTGTTATTGTTGCTTTAAATTGGCACGCAGTAAATCGAACGACTATTAACACTATCGTTGTGTGTATGTAAAAACTTAGCAATACATAAAAACACTTGAACTAGAATACTCAATACTGGGTTAATATTCGTTATAAATTTAATTAAAATAATAATTTAAGAACTCAGCGCCCGACGCCCACTGCACAACTACGCGATTTTCTTAAGAAAAAAAACACAGTAACCGTGTCAACCGCACGGAATTCTCAATACGAATGATGGAAAATGAAGGACAAGTGGTATTTGGATATTGGATATTTTCTGTGACGTTAGCTGTTTCATTTCTCATTTGGTTTCTGTATTCGGTGAATTCCCCGAAATAGAAATAACCAAAGAACAGATATGTTACAGAGAAAGGGAGGTTTGGAATTCAATGTACGGAATTGACGACGGGTAGTTGGAAACAGAAAATGAATAGAAATTAGAGAGAAAAAGAAAAATAAGTCCACAAATAATTGCAATAAATGATCAGCAACAGTGCGTTGTGTATAATTTGTAAAAAAATACTTTTGTGGTTAAAACATTAAAGTAGAAAATAGTTCATCAGCACAGAGCGGAATACGTGGTGGAAATTGGATTATGAACAAAAAATTTTACTTATTTTCTAAGAATAAAAATATTTATAAATATTTATAAAACATTTTAAATGTACATAAAAGCGTAGTAATGATAAACACAAAATATGGATCACAAAATTTGATTTCAAAAATAAAAAATGAAGAAAGGATCAAAAACAAAAATTCCTAAAAACGGTAAAATATTATAGAAGAATCCATTATGAAGACATGAAGGTTCTTAATTTTTATTTTTTTTTTTAATATTCCAGGAATTTTTTTGATTTTATTTTTGTTTTTAATAACAAGTTCTCTATTTTCAAGCGCACTTTGAAGTCTGCTTGGCATTGTGAAGAACATTACCTTACCTTTAGGGCTGATTGACGACCAAACCTTTCGAATAGCTTTCTTAAGCTGATTGACGCGGTGGAATTGTCTGCCATGTTGTAAACATTGCGCGCAAAAATCCCCCATACATTTTCTATGAGGTTTAGATCTGGACTTCGAGCTACTTGATTAACTCGATATTGTTTTGTGAAAACCATTCTTTTATGGACCTTGCTTTGTGGATTATAGGTAGGTACTCATGGAATACGAAATTTTCTGATAGAAACTCTTCGGACATACTCGTTAGATTGAGAATTAGCACATCAATCCAACCTACAAAGAAGTATGTATTACAAATTTCGTGTTAACTACGCGATTCCAGGGAACTCAGTAACGAAGAATTATAAAGCGCTTGACAGGTAACGGTTTATTGTATGGAATGTCATGCTTGGAACGTCTTTTTGGGAACGAGTTACTACCAGGGGCCTATAACACAATACAACAAAAGCTTAACAAGTGAAAATCAACAACTGTTAAAAATTGTGTAACACGTAATAACAAGTCTGCGGGCACTTCAACAATTGTTTTAGAACATTTCAACAAGTGGGAAATTTGATAAATTCTACCATTTCTGTAACTGGAAACAACAACAAATGTCTAAAGAAAAGAGAATTGATCTGTTAAAAAGTTGGTTAATTTTAACCAACGTTGATCGACTTGTTAGAATTAAACAAGCAAAAGTTAGGAAGAAAATATTAATAGAATCACATTGGTTTGGGACAGGATCTTAGTACCGTGTTATAGGTGGCATTCACGGTGATAGTAAAATTATCCCAACTAAAAATAATTTAACTTGTATAAGGCCCAATTTGTTAAGCTCAATAAGTAAGATATAGCTTCTATGTCGTCATAAGGCTTATTTCGAGATGTTAGCCATTTTTCAAGATATGTTTTCAGTAACAGCTTCTTTAAGGTATTTGGGAAATAATTGCAACGCATTTGCTTCCATAGGTTTGTCATGTCACAAACATTGCGAACTAACCAACTTTGGTGTAACTTCGAGTGCCGATGGGGGACAGCAATACTGACTGACTTGTTGAACTAATTGGAAAAATCGAGGGGAATTTTCGGGTTTTAACAATTGCTACGGTTTTTATTGTGTTACGCCTTTAATCTACACTTCTTGCTAAACAAACATAATTCTACAAGTGCCTGTTGACTTGTTGACTTACTGTTCTGTGTTATAGGCCCCTGGTGTTTGAAATAGATTTTCGGCTTTTCGTTGTGCACTGCTCATAATCGAACTTCCATTGTTTTATATGCTGCTATAGACAGCTCTTTACGAATGTATAAGTATTTCGGACAGTACCTACTAAAATGTCAAACAGTTTATAATGAGAGAACAACTCACCCTAACCGTGCCTTTTAAACGAATATTCACATGTGACCATACCATGGGCAATAAACGTATAGAAATAATATGCGCGCGCATGAGTTTTCATGGCTGAAAATGTGACCAAATTCGTATTTCTATGGAAAAGCATGCCTTTTTGACAGATGCGCAGAACTAAACGAAAATGAGTGCTTGGAATATATTATGTACATTTAATATGTGTACTGTGGGTACTGCCAACATTATCAGTTTGGAGGAAAAGTGGTTCATTATCAAATGAATACTTACCTACTCGGCTACTGGGCAAATTTGGTCACATCAATGAGAACGGTTTGTCGTTTTCGGTTGGCCGTCCAGAACCGTCCGGAAGAACTCTCCGCGATTCTGAATTCAAAACCAGAAGCAGATTTCTCTTCTTTTCAGTAAAAGAACTGTCAGTTGAGTGCCAATCGAACGCTTTCAGAAGCGTTCGGATTGCTTCCGGACGGTTCTGGGCGACCAACCGAAAACTACATAAGAATCTAGTTTAGAAAGTCTGACAGCTCTTTAACTTCATGTTGCTGAGTTTTTATTGGGCTGAACTGGTCTCGTGAACAGTTTTCTCAGTTGATGACGTTTATGTCTGTAACACCAACAAATCAAGTCAATGATTTCTCGAATTACTACTAATGTCGTTTTCCAATGGTTTCACTCGGAGATTGATTCATTCCGAAATCCAAGGAACAAGGAAACTGCTTCTGGTAAACTTCACTCAGGCATTGGTGAAATGCCAAAAATTAATATATGCCTGCTGTCAGTTGGCTTGTATAAAATACATGTACTTCTTAAGTGGATTCTGACTTGAAATTGAGAAGGGAGATTCTCCTCTCAAAATTAACAGAACAGTATTTTTTGCGCCAATGAAACGGTTTCAGATTTTCTTTATTCCGGGTGCTCCCGGACGGTTCTTTTTGCCCAATGGAAAACGACATATAAGTTGACATTTATTTCTGCCAACATGTGAACCGGAGAACTTGGTTTTGGCATTTCTATTGAGCCATCGGAGAGCATAGGAGAGTGCAGTTTGACATTTCGATTGCCCTGCCTAACATGGCGCCAGTCATAACAGCCCCTTAAACAAAAAAAAAAAAAAAAACAATTGTCAAGAAGTGGCGTTCAAGTTAGTTTTTGCATTCAGGTAAATTTGAGTCCAGACAATTCAAGTCGACCAACGATGACTAGATTTTTGAATGCGGCCAATGTCAGAGAAACGTCAAAATCAACTTACATAAAAGTCAATTGACATAGAAGCCTCACGATACGACCTAAATGAAGTGATGATGGCAAGACAATATCTAAACTCAATTCAAACAAGGCTGTTGAACCGGACAGCCTACCATACCAAACCAATACCAGTCGAGCTATTTTGGGCAGCAGTAGATGACGTGCAAAATAATGCGTAAAGGTGCTAGTACACGATATGTAGCACGCCTCATATATATGTAGCACTGAGGTCATTTTGACTTTAGCGAATGGTCCCAAGAATGGAATCTCAGCATCGTCTAGAAAAAAAGAGACCACCTCTCACTTGCGACAACTATAGATAAGATATAGATGGAGGCATCAGTCTCTCCGTAAAGGCATGCAACTTGTCAACGAACTGATTGGCCCTATCAGTACAATTTTAAGTAAATTGCACTGAAATAACATTAATTTAAAAATTTCTATGATGATGATGTGTAAAGACGTGTAGAGACAATGTTTCCTACTTACGGGCGGTTTTATAGGCATACAATTTATTACAAGTCCTTTTTTGTATTTCAATTCAAAAAAGAATCGCTTCCGCTTTCTGTTCTCCAAAACCGAAGATCTACTCTGTTTGCACTTAGAACTAAAAACAGTGATCAGTTACAAAAGAGTGGGTCAATAAAAACCAACGATTTCTTTTTAGTTTAGAAAAGTTTTTAATATTTTTTTTTATTCATATTTCTGCATGAATTCTTTACATATTTTCTTGTTTTTCTGCATAATTCTGTTAATATTTAATCTCTTTAAAGAATAATCTACAATATAGTACTCTTAAACATAAGATGTTAAATATTGCAATTAATAATATTTAACGACTAAAATGTGTGTATTCAGCATTAAATACAAATTGATTTCGAAATAATAAGACATTATTGCTCCTCAAAAAACTTCATTCGTTTATAATAATTATGTTGCGATAGTTCCTGCAGTACATAATAAAACAGAACAATAATTGAAAAACAAACAAAATTGATTTTCAAATAAATTTAGTGAGAAACCAATTTTCTTTCCATTTCATTCGAATTTCGGATCACTTTCCATTTATTTTGTTTGTTTTCCATTCCTCACTTGTTTTCGTAAATCAATTTCGAAAAAAGCAATTCTTCGGATAGCTCATTTTTGTTTTCTTTCATTTATGCGTAGTAGAATTTGTAAAAAAAAAAATAAAATCACAATGTTAAAACAAAAAGAAATATATTAATAAAATATACTTAACAGGTACTTTACATTAAATTAAGTGTTAAAACTTAAAATAGTTTTAATTATATTTTTTACAACGATTAACATAACTTCATTATACTCTTTTTTTTGTAATTTTTCTAGAAAATTGTGTAAATTCTTTTTCTATTTTTTTTTCGTTAAGTTTCTCTGCAAAAGCTGTAAAAAAATTGTAAGGCACCATAATTATCTATATTTTAAGTTTTTCATTCACTTTGCAATTTAAGTAGATTTCTCTTAAATGAACAGAAAGTTTTCTAGTTTTCATATATATATTGGCATAACGATTTGATTATATGTAAATTTATTTCAATTTAAGATGAAAAAAAATTACAATAATAAAATAAAAACAAATTTACTACACGAAAAAACAACAACATGTTTAGTTCATTTTTATAAAAAGGTGGACATTTTTTCTTTTGTATATATGTATTCTTTTTTCTTTAAACTTGATTAAAGTTTTCTTAGACCTGTCTAAGAAAATACAAGTTATTCGCTTCAGTTATGGTAAATTGCATTACCACTACTTCGTCGTTTGTTTATGTATTATTTATGTTTGTGTAGGTATGCGTGTGTGTGTGTCATCTACCAAAAAATCATTTTGCCAGAAGAGGGCGTATTGATTTTCGAAAGTATTATTCCTGGCATTTCAGCATCGTCATCGTTTTCATTGCTGAATTGTTTTAGTTTTGATTTTTTGTTTTCATTGATATGTGTAAGAGTGTGTCAAGAAAAATAATAAAAACAAATAATAAATAATTTTTAAAAGACAAATTACAGTCTATCAACAAGAAAAAAAAAATTAAATAAATTATTTGAAAAGAAAAAAAAAATTAATTTTACAAAAAAACATATTTGCGAACATAATTTCTTATACAAAAAAAATATATTTATAAATATAAAATGCTAACGACTAATACAAAGCGACAAGACTGCACCGTTCACAACAATTCAATACAACTGAACAACATTTTGTGTGTGGATGGATGCAATCATTCATTTTAATGCTGTCACGGACACATCAGGCATAATGGAGACATTTTTCTACGGTCTACAAATAAAAAAATTAAGGAAACAAAAAAAAAATTCATTTTGATTTTCTTTTTAAACAGAAACGTATGATTTTTTTCTATACAAAAATGACAAACAAACAAAACAAAATGCAAACAAAAAAAAAAAACAAGTAAAATTAAAAAGAAAATTCTTAAAGAGAAAATAAAACAAACAAAAAAATCAAGTTGGAGGAGATTTTGACACTCTTGACAGCTGGACGTTTTATTTAATCGAAAATTTTAACATGCACTTTTGTTTGATTTGAGCAATTGTAATTACATTCCCGCTGTACTAATCATTCACCTCAATCAGAAACACTGCAGCTAATCATCACCATGCTTCTTGTCTGGCATTTTTGACGTATCGGGAAATTTCCTATTTTTAGGAATATTATACTGCACATATTGAATTCCTGGCGAAGCGCTGTTTTTCCTAACAATATACATAAATCATTGTCAAAATCAAATTGAAAATACGACAAATCTTAAGCTGTCTTCATGAAAGGGCACTCTGGACCCCAATGAATATTGCAAGAGAAGAGATTTTATATAAAAGCTGACACAAGATGAACACTCATAATTATATCCAAGCAATATATCCTATTTTGTTTGCGATAAATATAGTGAATAGAATAATGTAGGGCTTTTACCGCCACAGTGTAAGCACATGACATTCAACGATTTTAACCAGCAATGCTGCCAAATTTGACAAACTTATAGAATAGATTTAATGCAGTATCACCCTCAAGAAATCATAAGAAATCGGCTTATATAAATAGCTAGACCGAAATTTACCATAGAAAAAGAAAATTACAGTTCAGTCGCTTAAATATTGAAGGAAATAAGAAGTCTTACACACAATATCTTATATTAACAAAATAATTATCAAATGTCAACTTTGTTTCCAGTTGAAGCATAATCAAAAAGTAGGTATACCTATAGAACGGCTTAGATTGAAAAAATTGCTGTAAAACAATTGTTGGAAAATGATAATTTAACATTAAATAGTAACGTCACTTAAAAATTGACATTTGAAAGATTTGACAACGATCTGACAGTGACAACTGGTATGAGACAGTCCCAATTGCTTGTGCTCAAATTTGCAGGTATTTTTATGGAGTAAATAGTTTGGAAGTAGTCGAACTTCAGCCAATATGCGTTTAAGTTTAAATTGTTTATCATGTCGTGACCAGTACTTGGGGTGTCAGCACGTAACTTGATACAATCGCGTTCTGTGGATACAATCGAGCTCTGGCCTCACCTAATTTGTCTCAATCGAGGATAATCGATTGAGACAAATTATCGAGGATAATCGATTGAGACAAATTAGGTGCTACCAGAGCTCGATTGTATCAAGTTACGTGCTGACACCCCTGATTGCAAATGCAGCCGCATTCAAAATAAAATTTGTCAACGGGAATAGTACGAACTATAAAAATCGTGCCAACAAGGCAGTAGTGCCTTAAACTTAAGACAATGTTCGTGAATTTATGCAATTAGCTTAAGCGCAGTTAAGTCCATTATAATTTACCCTAAAGCTTCCGTTTGCTTTCGGCTTAATCTTCGAAATATCGCGTTTAGCATTTTTATCTACTTTTGACGTTTAAACATCAAACGACTACATGATTGCGTCAAATAAATAATTAGTGTACCAGTCTATTCATTGAAATGTACTTGCACCTATAACTTTCAGTTGTATACTTATTAATTGGTGGAAAAATTGTCAAAATAATATGGAACTTGTACACATGTGTTAACAACATTGTGATGTGACCTTTAAAAGTCAAGAACTGTCTTCTAATAAATGTGTACCCGAAATAAAAACTCAGCAAAGTCTGAGAGAATCCTCCTGCATTACATTTACAACAACTGTCAGCGACAAAACCGATATCAGTGAAATTTTCAAACTCTTACCAAACACCATCATATACAGCACTAAAAACAAACAAACTAAACATGCATAAAACAGTTAAAAGTATATATACAGGAAACAAAAAATAAATAAAATAAAAAACAAGGAAAAAAGAAATCAAAATAAATTAATTTTAACAAACATTTTAAATGCCAAATAGTTTGAGAAGCTCCAGTGGTTCATTTTGCGACAGTGTTGCCAAATTCCATTTTCAATCATATAAATTTTAAACCATTTGGCATTTAGTGCATTTTTTTTCATCTTAAATTTACAAAATAATTTAGCACGTAATCAAAGCGTTTTTTTTTTGCCAATTCACAATAAATTAATAATAAGGTGGTGCGTTCACAAAATCACTTTATCCTTTCTGTCAATAGATATATATATCACCAAGACGACTATACAATACATGTCAAAAAAAAAAACTGTTCTACTCTTAATTAAATAATCAATTTTGCAAGGACGGTTAACATTCACATTTTATCCTTCTATTTAGATAAATGAAAGCGGTTTTGTTCTTATTTTAGGAAAGAAGCATGAGATTTCATAAATAACAAAAATGTCATCAGCATTAGACAAGTATACATATAGAAGCTTTTTGTTGTTTTTTTTTTTAAATTTTTTTTGGGCAATGAAATCGTTTTTGTTTAAATGTCGAGTCAGCTACAGATGCGATTATAAACAAAATTAAACAAAATAATAATGTTAATGTGCTTATGGTGGGACGAAAAGGCGCGCGCAGAGGCGAATAGGGCGGTATAAGACAACATATTGATAATAATATGTATAGACTCATAAATAAGTAAATTATGGTAGTAGTAGTAGTTATAGGTATAGCCAAGATTGCTTACTTTTTCATGAGCGACCGGACCTTTTTCAAGGTCCGATTGAAGAGGGTTTTCTGACTATTTGAACTTTTACCCGTGTCCTTCGAGCCGGTACTGTAATTCGATTGGGTATCTTCACGGTCATCTTCGGCCGAACTGATGCCTTCGGGGCTCTGACGGGACACCGCCGCCACATTGCGCTCTGGTGTAACGGACTGTGAGTCTCTGGATGAGGGCGATGGAGTGGCGATTTTCGACGGTTGTGGTGACGATTCACGTATGCCGCCCATGCGTTGTTTTTGTCGCCCATTGAGGTCGGGTGTTTTTGGTATGATAAGATTCTGCATACTTTGGGTGCCATCGGTTGGACCGGCAATTGTCAGCGGAAGGCCATCCAAGAGTTGATCGAGGCTTCGTGATTTACGATTTTGTGGATTTAACGCCATAGTTGATTTGTCACGCTTTAGGACCACTGAATCGCAACTCGCTTCCATCGGGACCTCATTTTCGTCATCATCGGCCACAATGGTATCATCGTCTGCGGGCCCATCTAGCAGACCATCTAAACTGTGACTTCTGTAACCCGACGAAGACGATGCCGGTGCGGCGTTCGTCATAGCCACCGCGGAGCTTCGACGTGTTGATCTATAGGGCGACATAGGAGCCACCGCAGAACTATTGTTGGGCGCCATGCTGGCCATGCTGCCAGCCACTGGCCGCCCTGAGATCGGACTCGTTCGATAAGGCGGGAACAGGAGATTCCTTTTCGATCCACCACGACCGCCATACGGACCAATGCCACCCATCGAACCTGCTCCAGAGACTACACCACCGTGGGGCCCATTGCCACCGAAATACGTGCGCGCTGGACTGGATGATTTACGGTATCTATTTGCCGGATGATTAGCTGCTAGTTTGTGATTAGTATTAAATTGATTATTATTATTAGTTAAATTAGTGTACGGAGATGTGGAGCAATCTAGTCAATCACAACCCGATCGCCCCGTTGTGGTTGTGATCGTTGGCCCACCTTGTCCGGCATTTGTTCCTGTACAGCTTCCTGTGCCGCTGCCATTGCCGCTGCCCGCGCTGCTACATCCGCCGCCGCCGCCACTACTGCCACCTCCACCGACAGTGCTGCCGCCACAACTACTGACGCCCGTCTGATAATCGGAATCGTTGCTGTGCATTCTTTGGTATGTAACCGAAGCGGATCCCGGTGTAGTCGGTGTCATTGTATCTGTTCGCATGTAACCGATGCGATCAGGATTCTTTTCGCCGCGCATGAATCTGCAAAGATAGCCAGTCAGTTCTGCAAGTCGCCGTGGGGAATATTACGATTGCTTACCTTTCTAGTTTATCGATGCAGGCGTCCTGGTAGTCATGGATCCATGTAACTCCATTGAAATGACAGACACTGCGCATGTCTTCGGGGAGTCTCTCGGCTTCTGGCCAACGGAAATTATCAATGATCGGGATGATGTTGCAATTTGAATTGAGAGCAGCAACAATTTCCTGGAAAATATTTATTAGCCAAGTCAGAAACCTATCGTCTATTTAACTCACCCTATGCACCCAATCCTTGCCATCGTAGTCTTCAACGCATCTCTCCAGCGCATTCGGGGTTAATACTAAAATAAAATGTTTCGCCTGTCGAATGCTATTCAACAGACCGTTGTCAAACTTTCCAGCCTCAAGTCGCTCGACGTCAATAAACACTGAAAAGCCACGCAATTGCAAATGTACCTAGAAGAAGGCAATAAATAATTACCACACTTCCATAAGATCACCAAACTAAACTCACCTTCAGGAGACTGGCCAATTGAGATCCATTTGATCGCCGGTAGCTAACAAACACATCCAGCGTTTTGGCCATATTCTCCTCCGAGGAACTTGGTAGCGAGTTCTCCAGCGACTTGAGTGCATTCAGAATTCTCAGCCTATGTATAGAGTTATGGATACCACACTCTGCGATCAGCATATCTTCGTTCAGTTGTCTCAGCGCGGATTTATCAATTCCGGCATTCAACATGGCGTACGTATAGGTGCAGTACTCGGGACCGATTTCATTCAAAAATTGGCACATCTTCGCACAGTCCT
The DNA here is from genome assembly GCA_949372485.1 of Cheilosia soror. Lineage (NCBI taxonomy): Eukaryota > Metazoa > Arthropoda > Insecta > Diptera > Syrphidae > Cheilosia > Cheilosia soror. The sequence continues at coordinate 29,578,443 of OX443561.1, read as the reverse complement.
TCGACGAGTAGTCGGCCATCTTTTTCAGGTTTTGAAGCTCGCGCGCGAAACGCTTCCTTAGAATGCCATTCGTGATGCCGATGTCTTCCCGGAGATTATCCTCGTTCAGCTTGAGCAATAGATCGCCATCTACCTGTGACTCGGCGAACTGACGCTCGAACTGTCCAAAACCGATTTGTTTCACCCACTCTTGAACGTCCTCCACCGACCACAATGGGACTTGTTGCGATAACTTATGCGGAACAGTCTCTCCAATTAAGCGCAATGCCTGCGCTGCGAATTTGGAAGCAATGGCATTGGGGCAACTGGCTACATTCTTAAGCGGCTCTATGGCACCGATTTCTCGGAAGATTTCTGTGTTTCCCTGTTCTTTCTTTATTCCTGCTTCCATGCAGAAGTGGAAGGCCGCCAAGTTTCTGGCCTCCTCTCGGTTAGAGCTGAGTACCGGCACCAATCGTTCAAGCCAGTGCTTACTCTGACCATGAGCATGCGCCAAGTTCGACTTTGCAAACTCCGATGGATCATGAGATGTGACAAACGGCTCCACCAGATCCAAAGTACCAGATTTCAAGACCTCCGCCTCGATTTCCTTATTAGCAACGAGCACGGCAATGGCCAAGCATGCGTAATACTTTATGTTGTCATCGTGATGGAAGGCCAATGGAAACAGCCACATGGGCACCTTTCGATTTATCATCGCTTCCTGGTTCTCAGCACCGCCGTACAATGAAAGATTTGCCAACGCACTAGCGCAGTGTCTCAGAGTCTCAACGTCGTTCGTTCGGCACTCAAATAGCACCGCATCCAGACCGCCCAGTCTGATTACATCGTAGCACGTGCCTTCGCTATGTTTAAACAAGTGCTCTAATATTCCAGTGCCAACTCTCGAGTGCTGTGTATCTGTATTCTTGGTACAAACACATGCGACCTTAACGACCTTATCGAGACCATTGTCCACGACGTGGGTCCTATTCTCAGTTGTTAGACACTGCTCCAACAGGCGTGCCGAAGAGAATTGTACATCCTGATCACTTTGCATGCAGTTCTCCATTAGCATATCAAGTCCTCCACTCTGACGCAAGGAATTGCACAAGCTGTAGCCTAATTCGTGACCATGAGTTGGTACCGCCCAAGCTTTCTGTATAACATCGTTGATGGTGTCCAAGTAGGCGGATTTTTCTTGCGAATGCGTTTCGCTCAGGCTATTCACGAAGGTCTTGAGGAAGTTTGAATATTTGTTCTTGGCGTTCTCAATGTCGCGTTGTGAGCTGCAAGACGTCAACGACTTTAAATCCTCAAATTTCAAATCTGATCGCATATGACCATTGGAACTCATTTGTGATGATGATGATATCATGCTACTGCCCGTGCTGGAGACGCCCTTCGTTGTGATGGTATAGTTCGATTGTGATGCAGAGGATACATGTTTTTCTTGATTTATAATGCCACCATTTGATGTCATCGTTTGACTTTTTTGCTCCTGTGAGATTGCCTTACGTTCGGCGCTGAAACTGTCGCCCTGGACTTTAATACTGGCGGCAGCTACATTATTGAACGCCTGTTGAGTGACATCACCAGTGCGCAAGGAGAGGGCTTCCTGTAAATAGAGAGCAAATATAGAATGTTTAGTGACAGCTGTCAAAATTGGATTGTTTCATAATCAGTATGTTTTACAAAATATTGTGTTTTTTGAGGCCAAACACAAAATAGGCCAAAGTCCATTTAAATTCAGTCAATCTCTTGACATATGCAATAAAATGTTGACAGGAATAATATCAGACAAGCTCGAAGTTCTATTTAACATAATTCAACATCTAACATTAGCTTTTGAGGCTATCTTTCAAGATTTTAAAGAACGCCTGGCAGCACCGTTGCTGAAATACTTCACAAGTGTGGTTTTCAGTTGCTCCCAAACTTTCTTAAGGAAAAAACAAATTGATGTTTACAGTGCAAATAAAAGGCAATTCAAAATACATTATTTGATAAATTTGATATAATCTCAACCACACACATGGTCACCTTCACACTACCTTATGAATTTGGAATTGCTGATAAGACAACAATTCTGTGAACACACATCACAGTTATTCGCACTGATAAAGAATTCAATAAAGCGAATTCAATGATAAAGAAGTAAATATTGACAAACAATTACAAATTCGAATAATTTTATACTTGTCAATATTAAATTCCACTTGTCACATATGTACCTACTAAAGTAAACATTCTATGGAAACAATAATTGTGCAGTTTACTGTGTTATGGTTTTACGCTTTAGAAATTTTGTAGAGCGTTTTATGCTAACTAATTTTTAGTACTATCTTTATTTTAAATCATTTTAAATCATTGGTTAGCGATGGATTGTTAATATTATTGACATGCGATATATAGACTGCCAGTTCCATACAATATCCGAACAGAAAATGACGCCAACATAACTAGCGCTCGTGGTTCCAAACGAAAAATAAATGAAACAAAATGACAACCATCTTGGATTTGTCTATAGAATGCCAGCGACACCTATTGAGCGTCAGTGAATTTGCCACGTAAAACGTTTGAAATTCAATTTATTGTGCCATTGTTTATTCTAATCTGAATCACGAGAACTGGCGCTAATGTTGGAACAAACGCGAAGTTGCCGACCGTCAGTAAATATATAAAATATGTCAAGGGTTTCCATTTCCATACGTTTTTTATTGACGCTCTCAAGTGATGTCAATTCAAAAAATGATATGATCTGTCAGTTAAGTTTATAAATGTTTTACAATAATGTGACGTTCAAAAATCAAGTCTGACAACTGGCAGACATAATGTGTTTGAGTTTTTATTGGGCTAGACTGGCAGTTTTTAGTGTGACTGTGTGACGGACGTAATAAAAGAGACGTTCCCAACCAATTTCGATTTTACGTTCAGGGTATATAAATAATCCAGTCAAATTTCAAAATCAAGGATCTACAATATTTGGATTATGTTGGCTTAAGCATGCACGGAATGTGGACGAAAATCCACTTAGGTTTTGTGAAATGCTTAAAATTCGCCCTCACATCTATTTTGGTCCCAATATCCGATTCTAATTTAATCGCACAGACTTAAGCTGGATTATTCCCATGTAGGTAATCCTATTATAGTTTTTTTACACAGTCTTGGTTGTTGAAATATGACAGATACCTAAAACTTTTAGTTACTTCAGTCAGTTTGACAGCTGAAGTTTGTAGATAAGTGCGAATATTGTGCGCACAAAAAGGATTTTTAAATTTTTTTTTAATATCTAGCCTTATTTTGCAAATGATTTAACTTAAAAGCAACCCCGAAAGAAGACGTTTTCGATGTATAGTATGACGCTGTCAAAATTAAATAAACACAAAACTATGATTTTTCCCAAACGATGTGCCAAAAGAGTTAAGAGTTGGTTAACTTAAGCGACTGCGACAGCAAAGAGGGAAAGCGAAGCCACCCATAACTACTCCCACTCTTGGTTTTGTATTTAATTTTGACAGAAATATGACTGCGTTCTACTACAAAAATGACTGTCATATATTATGTACATATTTACAAGAACGTATTCTTACCCAAAATGGACGTTAAATACAGAACTGATTTTGAAAAACTTCATCAATTAAAGTTTCAGAACTTGTTTCAAAATTTCAAAGCGAATTCAATTCAACTCTGTAGCGAAAGTCTGATTCACATTTACACCCAATATGATTGCAGGTCGTTTAAAATGCATTTTTCAAAACAAATTAAGACTGAAACACCTCCATGTGGAAATAAACACTGTCTTTTAGATAATACAATTTTGTGTTTATTTTGATACGCCTCTGTAAATTTTAGTTAATTTTGCAATTAACATCTTCTCTATACACAATAGGAGCGTTAGCTGTCAACAATAATTCATTTCGTTAAATGCAAATTGTGATTAGTGTGTTGGTTGGCTGTCAGTTTTGTATATGGGGTCACAATGTGTGGGGGGAGAGTATTTAATACTTTTTAAATATTTTACATTATTTGCATTCCAATTTTACATTGTAATTTAATTGAGAACATTTCTGAGAAATTAAGAAACACAATGAATTGGATGATGTTTGTTTGATTTCTATCAGTAAATCGAATGAAGTCATCATATCTTGCTTTGTGTGTATTTTAACGATCAAGTTCATGGAATCAAGTTGTAAACTATTTTAACAGTCAGTTCAATTGAATTGATCTGTGTAGATATAAAGAAAAGTGACAGCAGATGTCACAAAAAAAGGTTTTCCTTATAGTGTACAAATGAAATAGTTACAGGATACGAGTAGATTACAAAAAAACGTCAAAGTCGATTTAAAATTGTCAAATGTTCTATATTTTCCAAATTAGGAAAGTTGCTACCATATTTTTCCAAAATATATCTAATTCAAAATTTGTTGATTCAATAAATAACTTCGATTTGATTGTACAGAAAAGTGCCAGACAAGTGTCACTTATATTAATGCTAATGACATTTGCGTCATCTATAAAGAGTGTGCACATCTGCTTAGCAGCTACATTTCAGGCATACAAAAGTATAGTTGTAGTTGTACAACATCTCCGATTCCTGAATGTACTCCCAGTTTCTTGCCTGGGTGGCAGCTTGACAGACACCACGGTTTTTGACATTGCTAAGTAATCTTCTAAATGGAATAAAGGAAGTTAGATTAAAATAAATAATGCAAAGTAATTCCTGAATCACAATACTCCGTTCAGTTGTTCACTAGTTCCAAATCTGTTTAGATTACTGTACTTAGGATACTCTGCAAACAATAGGTCTGTTCCCGCACTTGTTGGGACAATATTGACTAAAATGTCAAACTTCTTATAGCAAAAACAAGTTCCCTAAACTCGAGACAAAATAACAAATACTGATGGAAATGTTTTAACCACAAGTTTGAGCCGGTTTCCTTGGCAATGAAATTTAAATATCATTTTCACCATAGCAAAGAAAAACATAAGATTTATCAACAGCTTGCCCTGAAAAATTAGAACTTACTGTCTTGCCACGTTATATCTATTTTTTTGCAAGAGAAAAACCAAATATAAATCGATTTAAGTAACAAGGTACTTTCAAATTAAAGAGTTCTGACAGCGATTTGACAGGTGTTGCAAATTAGTGGCCTAATAACATCTCTGGAAAAGTACAATGAATAAAATTTACATAATTCCATGACGTACTGTTCGTTCCTGAATGTGGTAAGTAATTCCAACCAAGCTTAAAGACATTGGGAACGTTCAAGTATCTAGTTTAGTAAGTCTGACAGCTGGGATTCGTCACGTGAGCAGCTTTCTCTGTTGAGGTTTATGGAGGGGTAGCCGACGAATCTAGTCACGAATTTCACTGAGTAGTTACTAAGTTGACATTTCTATATGTCATCGGCGGAAAATTTGACATTTCAAATTTGCCTTGAGAGAGCACAAAGCTAGTGGATATACCTAACCAAAACAAACAAAACCAAAAAAATCTAAAAATGATAATAAAAGTGACGATTTGTGGAGTGTAATACTCTTTAGATGCTCTTCCCGTCAAAATCTGACGTTCACGACTAATTAAGTTAGTTTTTGCGTTCAGGTTACACTTAGTCGAGACAAATCTAGTCGACGTAAGTCAACTAGATACTTGAATGTGCCCATTGATGTAATATTCGAATGCAATGCTAGAAACAGATTTTTATTAGGAGTTGCCAGAGCTCAAACCAAATATCAAATATATTATCGGGTGTATTTCAACGGAGAAATTTAAAACATACTGGTGAATGAGTGATTTTTAAAACTTGATTATAGCATTTTTAGCTAAACTTAACAAGAGTAATAATTAATAACTTTAATCTGTCCTCAGTGTGCAATCTTCTGTCAGATGAAAAATTATTGGAAGCCTTTTAGTTCTAGGAAGCTGAAACAAAGATCGATCTTATAGAAAAGTCAGTCACTTTGTCAGTGCTTTAAAAACTTGTAAAATATTCCGAGTCGGTAAAATATAGACCTCTTTCAACACTGCAAGTGTCAAATTGATTTTAGAGGAAGACCGCGATTCAGGTGGCGCACGCAAGTGGATGGGAACCTTAACCAACTTAGGGGCTGCCTACGATCGTGCTAGCTGGAGACGTTTGTTGGTTAAGGCCCAGGTCCACCCCAGACTGTATCGCCACCTTCAGTAAGTAAATTGATTTTTGAAAGTTTTTCGAAAGGTCCTCGTAAATGGACAAGTGTTAAAATATCTTTGAAACTGTTTAACTGTAAAATTCAACATGCAGCTTAGTGCGTGAAGCAATTTTCAGTCAAGCGGCTTACAGCTTGAATAAAATAAATACAAACAAAAATCCAGCAGAAGCATTGCTTTAAGGAAAACGTTGACATTTGAGAAAAAATGCAGTCCTTATCCTGTAAATGTCAGTTTTAGAGTTACAAGTTTTAGAACTAATAGTAATCGAAAAATTAGTCACCCGGAAAATAGCTTATTACGGTTGTCAAAAATTCGAAGCCGATACCATCCAGACGACTGTCGTCACATGTGATTTGAAACCAGACGATCACTTATTGACAGATAATGCCAAACAGTAAGATCCATAAAAAATGCCTGGTTAATCCTACACTTCATAATCATTGTGTATACTTCTGGTTCTGACACGTTTACCTTATTTTGTTCAACTTCAATGGGGATATCGCGAACATTTCTATTTATCGTATTGTTGTTATTAGATCCAGCAGCGGCAAGTGGCGGCGATGAGGAATGTTTTCGACCACTACGCGACGATAACGACGATGGTGGCGACGGCGACTCTCCCGGTGAGAACGGACTCTCGACAATCGTAACGCGCGGACTAAACGGACTTCCGCGTCCATTTTCATAGCGCGACCTCGAACCGGAACTATATTCGCCCGACGACGACGGTGGTGGCGACAATGGCATCTCAACAATCGGACTCGGCGATCGCGTCGGAATGAAATCAGATTGTCCGCTCGAACGGAAGATACCTTTGCGCACCGACCAAGGTGCACTGTTTGACATGTTAGCTTCTTTTTGTTTATTCATTCCGTCACTTTTGACGTGCCGAAAAATTCAAAGCATCCAATTAAAACCGTTTCAAATTGAATTTTACAAATTTTCGCTCAGATCACTGTAGGTATAAACTAAAATACCGCACACCAAAGTACATAATTTTTTTTTTCAAATTAGCATCTGTGTGTGAATTTTATTTTTAAACAAATTAACTAATGTTGATAAAATGTTCACCCAACCATTTCCCAATATAAGATCGAGCACCACTGAACTCGGATACAACGAACGCGAACGCAAAGCTTGCAAACACCGATTAGACTGGGAGTGAGATTGTGAGAAAAGTTTTTCCGCCCGCAGCAATGGCGCGATCAGTGCGCATAATACGAGTACTCGTTTGTCTATGTTATATGCAAAATGCAACTGCAAGGCGATAATATGCACAACATGTACACGCGTATACGAAAAGTTTAATTAACAAATGCTTCCGAGAAAAACAGCGCGCATAACAAATGTCATTGGATTCTATAGACCGTTCGAGAAGGGCACAACTAATGTCAATAAATGATCGATTTGCTGTCAAAGCTTCTTGTTTTCGTTTCAAAATGCACTTTTTTGTTTCTTATTTCAAAAATTAAGTCACTAAACACTTGGTCGTCGTTTTTTTTTGGTAGGTTTCGGTTTGACGTCTCCTTTCAGAAGGTCGAACGGATTCTATAATTAAACTCTCGAGAAAAGTCTGTCGGAATGACTTTTATTGTTAGGGTTGAGCTAGCTGTCTGAATGAAGCGCTCAGCACACACACGCGCCGCCGGAAGATCTACGCGAATGGTCAATGCGGTAAAAGAAAATGTCGAAAACGCTCTTCGAAAAAACAAAAACTTGAGAAAATATATAGATACTTTTTTTTCATTTATTTTAAAAGAGCGTGCGATGAATATTATGCTGGGTGTTTGAAATTTGTATTATCTGTATCTCTCTCTGAGATAATGTACTCCTAAAGTCGAAAATAGATTTTCGAAAAACTAACAAAATAGAAGGTTAAAGCTTTACGATGGTGATGATCGAGAGATGGGGATGAAGTTTTTTTTTTTTCTTAAGATAAGAGATGCTGAGAAGGTTTTTTTAAGATTATAATCATTAGTTACGCACTGTGGTAAATGTTTTGTTTGTTTTTTTCAAACTATTCACGCTGCGTGATTAGTTTATAAGGAAGCAACAGATGCGTCAATGAGACAGCACCTGTTGTGTAAATAATTGGCATGCCAGATTGACTGCTTTTCGGGGTAAATTTCGAAGAAAAAAAAAAATTCAAAATTCTATCCCGCTTTGCAAAATGTCTATGTTGGCATTGTTTGATCGAAAATGTTTCGAATTTACGTTTTACGATTTCGAGGGAAATATCGGTTTACCCGGAAATTTTGTGAAACTACTTTTCCTTTGAAAAATAACAAAGAAAACAGTATAAAGCCAAAATTTAAGAAATAAAATTTATCATCGCGCCATGAGGAAGAAATTCAATTTTCGAATTTAGTTGAGATGTTGGTGTGTTGATTTGTAAACCAAAAATGAGTCGTCATTGCAATTTAAAAACTGATTAATGCTAGGCACATTTTTGAGAAATTATACAGCCAGAGAAATGTCAATTTTCAGAATTTGGGGAATTTAGCGTAGTACCAAAGTGACATTCAAATTCCTCAATGGAATATAATGTGACTATTTTTGTAATAATTGAAAGAGATGATATTTTGATGTTCTTTGTTGTAATTCGACTTACATCTGCTGGCAGGAAACATTTGACAGTCGTATTTAAATGCAATTCTTTATAGGCATGGCGCACATATGGCGCTTCTGGGAAGGGATCTACAATTTTATGACGAGTCCAAACGACTGAATTGAGAAACCTTTTCAGGGCAGTTATACTCTTGGATGTTTTCAGACGTTCGCGAGAGGTGGCGCAGTGGAAAAAAAAACTGGGATCGAAACTGGGAGCCCTCGCACAGTAGTCCAGCACAATATCCACTGAGCCACTGGCGCAAAGTACAAGTAAAATCGCACAGTACAACTGCAACTACCTACTGGGCCATCTAGTGGTTTCTTTTTAAATCATAGGTTATTTTGACACTGACAGCTGTTTCCCGCTCGAAATCTTGACGGAAAGTCAGTATCATACCTCAGCGGAACGAAATGAGCCGCTTTACGCTTGAAGAACGTTGGGAAATATTGAAAACTTATTTGCAAAGCGAGTGCTGTGTAGCCTAAGTAAAAGTAGTGCGTTTTTTTGAAACGAAGTTATGGACTAGCATCCACCGCGCCTGCTGTACGCAAGTTTGGCGCATTTTCATCTCGGCGGCTACGTTAACAAACAAAATTGCGGCATTTGGGGTTTGGAAAACCCGCACGTTATTGTCGAGAAGTCAATGCATCCATAGAGACACATTGACGTTTCCGTTAACGGTGGGCGTTACAGAGCCTTGTTAACCGACTTTTTTTTACTGAAATTGAATACATGGACTTGGACGACCTCTGGTTTATGCAAGATGGCGCGGCATGCCAGACAGCCCATGCCCCAGTCGATCGCACCAAATTCCCAAATCGTTTTATCAGCCGTCTTGGCGATGTCAATTGGCCGCCTCGGAGCTGTGATTTGACCCCTTTTTGTGGGGAACCGTGAAGGACCGATGTTATGCCAATAATCTGGAAACCATTCAAGTATTTAAGGCCAATATCATACAAGCAATCCGTGAGCTACAGCCCGAAACCATCAACAAGGTCTTGGAAAATTGGAGTGACAGAATGCGGTACTGCGAAGTCAGCCGAGGTAGCCACTTGAACGACGTTGTGTTCCATAATTAATGGAAATGTTTGCTCTTAGTAATAATGCCATAATACATGGAAAAAATTAAATTTTGTTCATTTTATTGCATTTTTAAAAAGAAACTTGTATTTGACTCACCCCTTACATTTAGTCTCAGCCCTAGAGCGGAACCGATGCACAATTCTAAGTCAAACAAACCTAGGAGTTGACAGTTTGAGAAGTCAAGTAAAGTGGGTCTGTTCAATGCACTTCCAGTTTGCTACAACTGACAGGTAAGTGATGCGATATCTCTTAAATTAATTGTAATTGGCGATGAAAATTGGGAGCGACTTTTTAGGCTGTTGCTATTCGCACGTTGTTCGGGACACGACTACGTAACGAAATGTCAAAGTTTATATTGCGTCAAGTTGGGGTATGTGGCTCGCTACGCTCGCGGCAAGGACTCTAAACTCCAGTATAATCATTTTCGGACATTATGCCGTACGTTTTGGATCCAACTTTTATATTTATAAAGAGTTTTTAATGAAAGTAGGATTACGTTACGTTGATTACGTAGTCGTGTCCCGAACATCGGTAAACGTCAGTTCAGTACAAAATCTGTCAAAATGAACGTGCGAATAGCCACTTCGACTTTTTAATTGTGGAGCAACGGGCCAATATAGTCAAGTAGGTATTTATTCACTGAGTACTTGACACTGACAGATGATTGTCATTTTAGATTTGAGGCATTTTAAGGCCAATGTGAATAACCAGTGGAATGCATTATATTATTAACTTGGAAAGTTTTAGGTATACGAAGGCAATCATTTTCACAAAATGTTAAAAAAATTAATTCGTTCATACCATTTGTTAAAACTTGAATTCCTTTCGACTCGATAATTTATTTTTTCGCCTCTATCGGATTAAAATATTTTAATGTAGAACCAACAACAGAAATACTATGTTAATCAGAGCTTAGTGATGTCTTGTGTGTGACATTTGCCAAAGTGAATATCTACATGTTTTTTAATATAAAAAAAAAAATTATAATTTGAAAGGAAGCAAATTTTAGCTTGCAGGCAAAGACTGGCAATTCTTCTAGAACTAAGGACTTTGAGGAATGGTTTGGAGGTCTGAAGACATCGCTAAGCAGGTCACAATCCAGAAAAATAACATATAAATTTGTTTGGTAACAGAATTAAGTATCAGAAATTTCGCTGCTTGATGACACAGCAGAAACAAGTTTAATGCCAAAAACACATGTGCAGAATTTTTATGCAGTGGAAATAAAACACACACGTTTAAATGTAAATTCAGGATGCGTCGCAGTGCATACGGCAAGTTGTCTCTAATTCTAAATCCACTGCAATAAACAATGCCACCACAACACAAAAAAAAAAAAAAAAAATTTTACCATATTTGGCATCATTGTGCTTTAACGTTTATTTCAAATGTTTTGCTTAAAAATAACACCGGCTGACCGGGAAATATATAAAGCAACCATGTGACATTGGCATAATGTTTTCAGATCACTTGACACCATACTCCATTAGAAAATCAGTTTTCCTCATGCAATTTGGTTTCAACTCAATTGGAACCGACTGTTGCGATGTCTATTCTTCTTTTTATTAAGCTTAGTACGCTGTTCGAGCTAAATTTCAGCTGTTATACAGAATTCTCTCCAAAATTTAAGTGAATCCCTTTAGCCGATCGGTACGCAGCTCCAGCCAAAAAATTAAATATGTTCATTTCAGACTGTACTGCATGGCATGTATCTGTCAAAATTTAGCGAGCCCATCAATCGGTAAATTTTCTCAAGCTAAATTTTGACAGATCATGTTGTTCTTTTTTTGTTTTTGTGTTGCAAAATAAGTATGAGTTTTTTTAATAAATACCTCGACGAGGAGTACCTTGAAAGGAAAAAATTACTGTGATCTATTGTTAGTTATTGAAGCAGATAAGGAAAAAAAGGAAGCCCAGCGAAAATAGAATAGTTTTTAGAGTCGATTACATTTTTAAAGAAAGTCATCTGTGACACTTATCCACATAAATTGGAGAGCATATAAAATGTTGTTTCACTGGAGCTGCGTACTTAATTTAAACATATCAACGTTTTATTTCGTTCAACTTAACCTGAACTTGAGTTTAAATTTGAAGTTCAACTCGTCTGATTTCACAATGTAATCTGAACTTCAGTTTAACTAAATTTTATGAATAGAATTGTGCAGTATTGTACAATGTACAGTAGGCACTTTGCTTTTATACGACTTTCCCAAAATTATTTCTGCGCAAAACAACGTCAAATATTTGTGTTTTTGACAATCGGCAGCTTTGAAATTGAAATGTCACTGTGTCAAGTGATCTGAGGATTCAACGGTCAGAATACTGTCGTTTAACTTAAACTACAAAATGAACCCTGTTCAAGGTTTAAACTATTCTGTGAGTTATTTTCGAGTTAATTCTTCAACTGAAGTTTAAACCATAAGTGTAGTTAAAACTTCCACTATGGCACTAGGGGTTTGTGTTGTTATTTATCTTTCCATATTTCATTGATTAAAATGCCAAACAAAAACAAAATTCCTCTGCCAACCATTTACTTACGATTAATTACGAAACGTCAAAAAGTAACGCGCAATAGAAGCAGAAGATGATGTTTGTTTTGACTTGCATGTCCATTGTGTGGTGTGAACCTTAGGGTTTTTTACTGTGTTCTACTTTGACACTGACAGTGTGGTAATACAGCCGCATTTGTGTTGGTTAATTTTTTACGCACAGAAATGTCAACATTTAGCATAAATCAGTTAGATTCTCACATGTGTTGTTTGTTAAAATTTCAGGTTTTTGGAACTGAAAATCGCACTGTTCAGAGAAACTTGTCAGTTAAATGTCACTTGAATAGGGTGTACGTTTTAAGGTTCACGGAAACCTGTAAGTTGAGTTTTAAACAGAAATGACAGTTTTAGAAACTTGCAATGAAAATGGTTACTACTCGCTTCAGCTTCAGCACAATCTATTCCATTTAACAAAGCTGTAGCTTTAACAATTTCTTCTTAAAAATAAATAAAATTGCGGTTTAATGAGTAATTTCACAGCAAAAAGGGGCTGCTACCAATGAATTGAACATCTGTAGCTTGCGATAAGGATTCGAAAAGGTTAATGCGATAAAATAAATTTGTATTCTTTGTTTACAAACATTGAGGTTAAGCGTCACTTGTTAAATCATCAACCGCAACTAATGACTAAACAAAATCAATGCTTGGCACTGGCACGTGAGTTCAATTGTTTGTTTTGTGCTAAATGCCAGATTGTGACATAAATATTGCGCAATATACGTAATACTCATCTGTGCCAAATATATGACTGTTAAAAAAACATTGTCATTCTGACAGCGATTTGGATGCTGTCCCTCATACAGCAGTGTCAAAAACTGTGACAACTTTTCATATTGACACACTGACTAGGTATTTTGGTTTCATGTAGGAATCTAACTGCAAATTTCTCTCGAAATGTCACTGTCACAATTAATTAATATCAACATTTATCTCGAAAGCTCATCCACCAATCGAACAAAAATCAATTATCTACTAATATAAATCAGTATTCAAGTGAGACGTTTGTATTTTGACAGCCTTTACAATTAATGATTTTACAAATCTGATTATTTGTTAAACATGGTAGTCTCTAACTACTACATTTATCTGTCACATTTATAAATCGAATAAATTAAACTAAAGACAGTTGCATAAATGAAGGATATGAAAATGATTGTTGTCAATCTGTTTTTATTTTACTAAATCAATTTTTCCCACGTGTTTTTTAATGAATGACAAATCGGAAAAAAACGACTAAACAAAAACAAATCACAATAAAAATTATTTTCTAATACAGGAAAGGAATTTCTCAATGGGTGACAATATTATAACCAGGCCAAAAGAAACATCTGCGACATGAATCACGACAAAATGTATTTTGATTAATGAATGCACACAATACCGGTGTCGGTGTGTTTGGTTGGCTACCTTCAACACATCTTTGCCTTTTTTTAATTTCACAACAAACTGAGGTATAAATAATTTAGTTGCTAAAGAAATGCTAATAAAAGACATGACATGCTTTTGTTAAAAATTAAAAATTATTTTGGATCCGTTCCAACAAAAATGAAAGTTTGTACTTATTAAAAAAAAATAACAACATTTTTTGTGTTTCACTCAAAGTATTACTACTCATACTAGATGACGTTTAAAACGTCAGCAAAGTGCTTAAAATATTTGAACTGATGTTTAACTATATTTTCCAAATTAAAGGAGCTGCCGTGTTTTAATTATTATTTTGCATTACTAAAACTAGACGTCAACGAAAATGACAAACACATCTCTGACAATCTATAGAAAAAATGTCTGTAATACTTTTCACTCAACACAAAGGCAGGTAATTTTCTTTCGTGTGTTTGGTATTTACCGATAATTTCTGGAAAATTGATTTATTATGATTCCGCTTTTGGTGTATAGATGGCGATGGTAAAAATCTTACGGTAAGCGGAAAGCACTTTGTTAGCAACATTTTACTGCGAACATCTGGTGAACACTAAGTTCGGTTTTTGCACAAATAAAATTGCTCACACGCGAAGAACTTGAACTATGGACAAAAATCGATACGAGGGTCGAATATTTCACACACGATATTCATATTTCATGCTAAATTCGCGCTTACAAACTAATTTGTTAGTTTTTTCCAAATGAGATATCGTGGGACAGCTAAATTAATAAGGTCATCACGGAAGCCCTCCTAGGATACTACTCCTTAAAAAAGAACAAAAAATGCAAACAAAAAAAAAAAAAAAGCCCAACCGAAAGTGAAAGCATGTCAAGTCAACCCCCTTCGCTGTGATGGTAATAGGGGAGAAATCAAAGGGATAGCTAAGTCGTTTGGTTACGAAGTGAACACACCCATTTGGGGTGTTATGTTTGCCACAGTAGTTGATACAGAAGCACTCAGACAATAATGGTTTCATGAGGAAAAAATGCTCCTCTACTAGAGCTTTTGTTGGAAAACCACCCCTCTTTCGAGGAGCTTAGTGGGGTTTTTCTTTCTTACACATCAGGGTGTTGGTCGTTAGATCTGAAAATTATAAGTTTCCAAGAAGTAGGGTTCAAACTAAATGCCAAATGCACTTAAAGCAACTTAAAGCGCTGCAGGGTGAAGCTCGTATAATTCAATAGAAGAAAATGTTACTCATACGCCATACGCTGTTTTTTTTTTTCATTTTTATTCACAGTCATTTATTGTTGGATTCACTGGCGCCAGCAATCCCATATTCCAGTTATGAATGCATAAATCCTGAAAACAAGAATTACAGCTTCACTGTGACCTATTTGGGCGCCAAGTAAATAAATAAATGTTAGTGTCTTGCTGTCTATGGTTACATAGGCGCACGGATGGGGTTAATGGCTTTGTTGACTTTGTTGTCGGCATATAGGGGTAGACTCGTACAAATTATCTATTCAAGTATTATAGAGCAAAGTTGTTGACAAATAAATTTATCTGCATATACTGGGAGCAAATAGGCTGTCAATTTACGATTAGTAAATGTCAATGCGGATGTTAGCGATATTTGATGACAAGTAGGTGAATGCTTCTTGTGCAGAATATACATTTTTATATATTTTATAGTGCGAAATATCAATTTGACTCTCAAAAGACTGTCAGAGATAGATTGATCGATTCTACGACCAATCATGGGAATGGGGTGGGAATTTTTAAGGCATTCACTTTTAAATTGAAGGACACATTTCGTTTGGTCGATGTTTGCACTCTCTGTTTGGGAAAGCAATTGGCCGATCATATTTCATTAGATAGGAACTAATTTCATTCAAAATCTTTGTACCCATTTTTTTTTAAATAGTTCAGGTCATATTTCAAAGACAAATAGGGTCCAAGTACCTTTTCTAACCAAATACTAAAAATTCCTTTTGAGGTATAATTGATGAAAATGTCACAAACCGATGACACTTGTTAGCTTTCATTGACACCCCAATTTTTTAGGTTAATCTGCAGACCTGCAGATGTATTATGCCCATAATACGAGTACATGTGCAGAATTTCTGTCTGCAGTGACGCGCGCAGTACAGCAAGTGCACGAAAAGAATTTTTGTTTGACGTAATTACAGTGAGTTCTGTCAAACAATACCCAAACGTCATGCTATTGCTTGCAGCTGTTGTGTTTTGTAAAATGTTGTTCAATTTTTCCTCCATTTCGTCATTCAGCCGGTGTTATTTCTAAGCAAAACATTTGAAATGTCAAAACACAGTGATGCCAAATACCGTAAAATTTTTTTTTTTTTGTGTTGTGGTGCCATTGTCTTTTGCAGTGAACTTAGAAATAGAGAGAACTTGTAGTTAAATGTGTGTGTTCTATTTCCACTGCATGAAAAATTCTGCACATGTACATATTTTGGGGTTTAGCATCGTTTTTATTTTTAATGCTTCGTTATGTCAGATTCATAGACAAGTTTTTGAGGATTATATCTCTATAGAGCTAAATACTCTCAGGTAGCAGACAATTGGAATATACGTGACAGGTGTGGCATAATTGATGGGCAATCCCCATACGGGTAGAGGAGAGATTCTGAACTTGGTTTAGCCATCTCATCCTGGGCCTACCTAGAGTCCTCCTGCCTCATGGTACAGATTCCACAGCACGTCGTGGAATCCTGGTCGGGGACATGAGTTTAACATGACTAGGATTTACACCACCAGCATAAATCCAAAGGAATTGGAGACGTTCAAAACAATAGTTTACTAAGTCTGACAGCTGGGTGATGTGATGTGTCTGAGTTTTTATTAATCACTTTTTCAGTTGACGTTTATGGAGGGGTAGCTGATAAGTCAAGAATTTTTCGATACTCTGTTGACATTTCGATTGTATGCTTGACATAGATAATAAAAGTGACGTTAACGATCAATCAAGTTCTTGCATCCATGGAAAACCTAGTCCCTACAAATTTAGACCTTCAGGTACAACGACTAGACTTTTGAATGTGCCGGCATGTTTAACTCGTTATTTGTATCGCTTGGTGAGGTAGTTTGGGCAAAATGACGCTCAGTAAAAATTAGAACGCTGTCACATTGTTCTTAAACGAAATAGAAAGCGTGTTTTTAGATGTGGTACAAGAAATTGTGGCTAATAAAGAACAGACGGATCTATCTGTCCTTAGATCTTTGAAAGAAAAAGTAAAATTCGACACGACTGATCGTCGTGATCTATTACATCTGATAGGAAAGTGTAGGACTATGTAAAACGTCACAGAGGTCACAGTTGTACAAACTTGCGAAAATGGTTAAAAAGACAATAGGAGAGCTTTATACAAATTACAATCTTAAATAACTAAGAATTGCTCAATTTGATAAAAGACAAAAATGGGACTACAAGGTCGATCTTCATACAAAAAAATCTATAAACTTAACAAATACAAACTTAAGTAACGCAAAGCTACAAGTAGCACTTGCAGTTGTAGACAAATTCAACAGGCACTTGTTGAAGACCTAATGGAGTTCTTTTCAAAAAGTCTAAAAATGTTTGAGTGGGGAAGCGAGGAGTAACAGGGATTTCAGTCGGGGATTGACCCTGACAATTTCTTTTTGGAAATTTTGTCGAATTTCTATGAATTATTGTTTGAGAAAATAACATTAACAACAACTCGTAGACACAGCCAGTTTGGTAGAAATGATACCTATTTCGAACTACACTACTAATTCACCATCAGACTTCTTTTAAGTGATTGTTTTAAATACATAATTTGATTTCTGACAGTCAATTCTCCGTATATAATTTACTTGGGAAGACATTTCTGCTTTCCCCGGTCCAGGAAATGAACCTTTGCGATTTGTTAATTAACCGATGAGTACAAGTACAAGTACGCCAACTGATGAAGACGAACCTCTGTGCGTTGTTGTTGCTACGAGATGTTTTTGTTTGTTGTCGTTCTCTCGGGTTTTCTTCGTCTATAAGATGTCCATAAGATGTCCATGTCCGTAAAGGACATCTTATAGTGTAACAATTTACGTACTTTTAGGCTACCTTGGCTCCGCTTTAAACTCTGATAATGACACCACAGCAGAGTTACACTTGCAAACCGTTGTTTTTTATGTCCTTAGAAGGCAACTTGTCAAGAAGCTTTAATGTAGACACTATATAAGACCCTCGTCCTCCAAGCATCGACGTTAACAAAGGCGGATGAAGATCTTCTTAGTCGTTTCGAACGCAAAAATCTTCGAGTGATATTCGGTCTCGTTTACGTTGCCGGGCTTTGGAGGAGAAGATTTAACAGCGAAATCTACGTGCTATACAGCGACATCGACCTGGTCAGAAAAGTAGGTATCAGTCGACTAAAAGGGCTTGGACATGTGGAGCGAATGGACGCTCTGGCTCGAATAGTCTTCGATTCATACCCGAAAAGACGACGCAGTAGAGGAATACGTCGGTTAAAGTGGCGCACACAAGTGGAAGATGAGTTCGTAAGTTGGAGTACACAACTGGAGGCGGTAAGCCAAAGATCGGACTAACTGAAGAGGCGTGTTTGTTGTTGCCCAGATCCACCCCGGATTGTAAGTAAGTACATATATAGGATTGCAAAAAAATGCGCATTGTCACATTAAAAGTCAAGATAACCTAATCGAGGTTTAACATCTACGAAGCCGGAGCTAGTGGTACCCGAAATGGAGAGTGTTGCGGAACAATGATCAGCGAATATTTGTTTTGAAATTTATTTGTCATCAATAGGATAACAGAGTATGGCATGTCAAATTCTTCAATCTTTGGCAGAGTAATTTAACGATAACATTTTTTCACGAAATGAACTGATGATTTTGCCACCAAAATATTGTATTTAAATACCACTGGACTATGTATATCTCGTGGTATGTTTGGCTACTAGTCCATGCCGCCAAACTAACGAAGATTGACTCTTGGACAGTAAGAGGTGATTGAAAATTGTGCCTTCCAAAGGTACTTTTTAAAAGCTACCCGCTTTGCAGATATGTACTTATCTAGTGTTTGTGAAACAAAACTATAATTGAAAAGTCAGTTCAACTTAAAGACTGTCTACGGACCGGAAATAAGCCCTAAAAAGCTGATTAAAAATGTCGTTTCAAGAGTATATAATAAACAAGTGCCGTGTCTTCAGTTTTCTCTTCACAATTGCTTCCATATTTTGCTCTCGACTACAACTACTACTACAAAAAGATTGAACCTACCTGAACAACGGCAGCATTCTCCTCCGTTTTAACACCATCCACTTCCAGTCTATTTCTCATTGCAGACGCTGCCTTAGCTTCTTTATAATCAATATCACCGGCTTGCAGACGTTTGCTTAAGGCCATATTACTAGTGGCCTGTTCTGAACTGAACCCGTCAGTTATCACTTTTGTTTTTGATTCGGTTTTTGTGCGTTTCTCTTCGAATTTAACTGTGTCCACTGTTTTCGAAGATCCACTTAGACCATTTGTCAATGCAGCACTCTTGGATGCATTCACTAAATCCATTTTTAAATCGTGATGATCATCATCACCATCGGGAAATGTCACCAATGGTTCACCAGTTGGACTATCCACGAGATTTTCTATTGAGGAACGAATTCTAAAAAAATAAAAAAAAAATATGAGAAAAACTTTTATCACAACAAATAAAAAAGGACATGACATACTTCTTTTGAATTTGATCGATTGTCGACGAACTATTCAGCTTTAAATCATTCAACTGTTGTGTTGCTGTACGACTCATGGCCAAGTCATTTATTTCAGACATTGAGTTCTTAATCTCATTTAGATCACGTTTAAGGGCTGTCGCCTTCATTTCGGATGTCGACGATGAGGACGATGACGATGATGATGTAACGTGATGCAAGCGTTGGGATTTCTTCTCAACACGTGTCGTCGTACTGCTACTATTGACGACCTAGAAATATAAACAAAAAAAAATTATTTATGTAAGTGGTATAACTTCAAACAAATTCAATTGCTTTATTCCTCCATAGCCTTGCGATATCTGATATCGCATACTTGGAACATGTTGTCATAGAAAAACTTCCATTATATTTTTTATAGATAAAAATTTAATAAAATATTGTCCAAAAATGACCAACGATAACAAATACGAATTTTAGTGCTTTAACTGATTTACTTATTGGATGGAAAGTGGAAAATATCTCCGATTAGGTGGCCACTCTATTTATATTCATGACCGTCTTAGTGTTTATTAAAAATAGAATTATTAATTACAACCTACCTATACCCTAAAAATATGACATTTTTAATTAAATTGGAATTTGTGGTCAAGCTAAGAGTAAATTATTGCAGAGATGACTACGTGAAGCAGTAATAGATCGTTAAATGAGTGATTATAAAAAATTTGCATAAGTAGCGACATCTGGGAATTATGAATGAATTTATAAAATTTCAACTGTACAAAAGGTTAATATAGCTTAAACATGATCAAACGATGATTTTATGCACAACTTAACAGGCTGTCACTGTCACATCATTAAATAGCGTTTAGCGATCGAAGTGTGTTGCATTCAGGTTGGTGAATGTCATTATGAAACGGAAACAAATCTTCTAGTGACCACTTGTTTAAGTGAGTTAATTTATTATATTGTCTTTTAAGTCAACTTTTCCCCATGGTTCTTTGAAATGGAAGAGACTACGTCTGTTATTATGGGAATTCGAAATAAAATTTATTGAAGCCCCAGACAAACAGTGGTAGGAAAATATTGCCCAATTTATTTGCAAAAAAACATTTTACAAGCGAACGAAACGAACCATTTAACAGCTTTATTAGCATTATAATAAGCACTGCCTTACCTTACCTTGTTAACATCTTTTAATCTAGTTAAACTATGCTAGTCCTAATGCGTTCGAATGAGCTTGTACTGGCAATGGAAACCTGTATTCGGGGTGAGATCTGGGCCTTCCAGCAAAGTACAAAGCTTACTTCTATAGGCAATTCAAATTTGGCATATAGGTTGGTTGAGTTCAGGGTTTTAAGAAAAGAAATCCCCTTTTTTTAACACCAAAATGATATATTTCCCCTTAAAAAAACAAAAAATCCCTTTTTTTCCCCGAAGAAAAAATCTTAGCATAACCAGCTTTTGAACCCAGGCAATACTTCCAATTGCTTGAGATATTTGTATTTTTTCTTGTGGGTTCTTCCTTTTTTTCAAAATCCAAAATAAAATGAGAATTATTTTCACTGTGTACCTACATTGAGTTGTGCGTTGTCTAGAAATTCGCGTAATATTTTGAATTTAGACATAGTGCATGGGCACACATGCCTTCCTATGAAAGTCGTGTCGGGAAAGACTGACTAGGTTAGTTGAGAAAAGAAGCGTATATTACACTGAAAATCCCTTCTCTTTTCTACTCACTTTAAATCGACCTGTCTCGCCCGAAACGACTTTCATGGAAAGGGATGTGTGGCCCACTACACGGACATGACTTTCATTCTCATGAACGACTTGGCGACACACAAAAACTAGGCCTCATTGCAATAAAATAAAATTTGGCAGGTACAGGAATAATGAAATTGAAAATACAAAAATTGTATGGTAAAGTCAAAGCGGACGCCCGCTTTTTACGTCCTCACGCTGTCAACGCAAATACCAAATGACGATTTGTATCAAAAGCGCTATGGTTTCAGAAAATAACCTTCGTCGTGATCATACGTCATGGCCATACGAAAATTATTTCTGAATGTGGATTTTTGGTGCATTTTCTGTACCATCTTCCTTTCTACTCACTCAAAATCTACCTGTCTCTCTGTACACAAAGTTCATGGTAAGGAGTGTATGACCATGGTAATAGAAACCAAACAAAAAATTAAGTGGGTGTTGCACGGGCGCATTTCTTGAGCATTGTTGTTTTTTGTAGGTTGTTAACATTTAGTTATTCTAGAAGATTTTCTTACAAACTGTTTTTGATAGGATTTTAAGATTCCTCCGCTTTTTGGATTTGTTTCCCGTTTTTATCCCTTTCATCTTAAAAATGCTGATTTTCCCCTCAACCTGGGAACACTGGGTGAGTCTTGAGCTCACTATGAAGGTGATTTTTAAGAATTCGAACTGCAAAGGTTTCTTTTCTCAAAATTTCGTAGTTAGTTAGTTAGTTAATAAAGACTTTATTTCAGAAACATAAAACAATTAATTTAAATGGACAAGGTTTCCTCCAGCTCAAGCACGTGCAATGCAAAGAACATTTTCCGGAACTCTTTTAGTATAGGGCAAATGGCAATAAAGTGGAACACATCCTCTTGTTTTCTGAGATTGCAAGGGCTACACAAAATTGGTAGGTCCGGGCGATGCGGTACAAAATTCAATTCAATCAGTTCGCCTCTTATATGTAAGATAGTGCTCAATTTATCCGTTGAAATATTGTCCAGAAAATAAGTTTTGTATCGTAAATGATGATTCAATTTGCTGTAATATAGCCGGTATAGTGACGATTGGGCCTCATTTACATATCTGTCATACATTTTATGACCTATCTTTTCTAGCAAGATGTTAAATTTTTGCTTCAGCGAATGCGGATGCTCATTTGGTGCGGCTCTTAGTTCAAAACCGCAATCGGACGCTAGGCACTATCCTTGGTAACCTTTCTTGTTCCATCTGCATGACTCGCACTACATAATCAAGATGGAGCTTTAAAGTGTCCAGGAAAAGGGGAGCAACTCCCGTCTCAAGGTACAGCATGTAATTAGGAGAACTGCTGGTAAACATAAAAACTTGCTTAATGAAGTATCGCAGGAACTTCTCCACGTATTCGAAGGAGCTATAGCCCCACCCTTGCGCTCTATAAAATTTTGTATAAAAACCAAAAACTAAAAGGCTTAGTTACCAGCTTAAAATTGCTGGTATTAACTGAACATACTACAATTGCAAACTTTGTTCCTTACTTTACTTGCCATAACATTTATAGATCTAAATCAAAACAAAAAAGCTTGAAATCGTTTTTATACAATGCTTCACTGAACATTTTGGGCTATCAATTGTCTTTCTGCCTCGTCCAGACGCTGAGCTACGTGCAATTGAAATCAGATTTTATTTAATAAAATTAAAATCCAAGTGATTCCTATCGCTGTTCTGCCTTAGAGGGGTGGACGAACATCGAGAGAGTTATAGTGTGTATCTATTTGAACTTATTCTGTGTTCTGTAGGGAGTATAGGACTATAGGCTTGTGGATTGTGCGGCCGGCGCACTCAATAAAATTTTTTTATTTTACAAAATTTCGTACTCGAGATTTTAATCAATTATAATATTACTATTCCAATTCTTTGAAATTTGGTGGTCAATGAACTACTGATAATCCGGGAAGGTGAAGGATGCACGACGATCGCTTATGCATATTATGTTGCTAAAGCTGTCTCGAGAAAACACCTAAATACTCTAAAAGAGCTCCTACAAAATGCTTTAAATATGCTAGCTAGCTGGACGAGTCGTTGTGGTTAAGGTGTTAGTTAGCCCCCACAAACTGATCTGGTGTTATTCACCAGGAAATATACAATTTTGACGGTCGACCCTCCCTCACTCAATGGTATCAACCTAACTTTCACTAACAAAGCAAAATAGCTGGGCCTTATCCTGAATAGGAAGCTTAGTTGGAAACTTTACATCCAAGAAAGAGTCAATAAGGCTAGAGTAGCACTCTTCTCTAGCAAAAAAGCTATTGGTAATAAATGGGGTATACAATCCCGAATAAACCACTGGCTCTAATATCTCAGTTATAAGACCGATACTCACCTATGGGATAATTGTCTGGTGGACAGCCTTAGAGAAAGCCATAAACCGCGACTACCTAAGCAATGTCCAGCGCACAGTTTGCATGTATATAAGCGTTGCACAACGCACAACTCCCTCTGCGGCACTAGACATATTGTTTCATCTAATACCCCTTAATATATTTAACAAGCAAATGGCAGCGAGTGCAGCCATTCGCCTTAAAGCTATCTCACAGTGGTGAAGGAAAGACTTTGGCCACGCCTATATTTTGAAGAACTTCGAGATCTCAACCGAAAACACTGACTACACCACCCCATCTTTAAATTATGACAAGAACTTTCTCGTCTCTCTAGAGCAATCTGGAATGAGGATACTTTCCCAGAAGATGAATCAGTTTACTTCTACACTGGCGGCTCAAAAACCAAAGACGGAGTTGGTGGGGGTGTTTTCGCCGAAGGTCTTAATCTTAACCTCTCCTTCCGTCTACAAAATTACTTTAGCGTGTTCCGGCGGAAATATGGGCGATTAAAGAAGTCTTATCTTGGCTAAAAAAAAACGTCATATCCACCAAGGATATCTGCATATCCTAACCAGCCAAGCAGCCATCAAATACTTGGATTATCTCTATAACTTCTCGACTGCCGATCGTCTCTTACTAAAGCCGAACATTACAACATTCACCTAATTTGGGTGCCGGGCCATAGGGACATTCCAGGGAATTGTAAGGTCGATGAACTCGCTAGAATAGGAACAATTCAACCCAGGAGGAACCTATCCCTCATCTTCTTTGTTCCTGCCCAGCTCTCTCCCGTAGAAGGAAGCTTCACTTAGGAGCCTTCCAGTACAACCACTGGGCCAAACACAGACATCAGAAGCCTCTTACGCTTTATAAAGAGCTCAAAATGGTTTAACTAGTATAGGGAGATCTTATATGATCCTTTTTCGTTGTATCACAATGGACCTATGCTGGTCTAAGTGTGTTGGCGTTTCCCAGCTGGCAGGCACTTTCAACCAACCAATATTAGGATGATAGCAGATAGGGGAACTTAAAAAGAATCGCTATTCTGTCCGTCTTCCGTCCTGCCTGCCGTCTAAACGCTTGGACGATAGAGGACGCCTGCCTGTATTCCATAGAACGTCGTGAGATCCTGTGTGGGGACATGCGTTTAGCATGACCAAACCACCGAAGCATGAACCTCTCCGTTCGGAGAAGTAGCTGCTCGACATTGAGTTTCACACGTATTCTGGTGGTTCTAATACGGTCTCTACGGGTAACACCAGCAATACAACGGAGGAATCTCATTTCGGCAGCTTGTATCCGCGATCTTATTCTTTTGGTCATTACCCAAACCTCATGTCATGACCACAGGTAAGGGTTAGAACAAACACAAAATTAAAAACTGACAACTTAGCTTTGACACCAAGTTCAGTCCTTCTTATAACAGAATGACCAAGCCCGTCTCTCTTTGTCGTATTTTCTAATCTGTCAACCCTATTTGTAGATCTTTCATACGTTTAAGTAAAATTTGCTGAAATGACTTTGACATTCAGAGAGATTCGCAATAAATGAGAGTTTCGTGCACTTTTTTTACTATTCTGTCAGTTGGCGCGCAAAAAGCATTGGAAATGGCTTTATGGGCTGTGGGTTACAGCGGCTGATGGGACTATGTAAAATGTAAGGCATATAATACTAGAAAAGACAGCTATCTATCTTTAATACCCCGTTTTTGATTTTCTAATTCATTTTTCAATTTCAGTCAAACGTACCCAATTCAACCCATTCGAAAAAAATCTAAGCAGTTCAACATGACCTACGTAAAAATATTTAATCAACTAACGGTCTTTCCAAAACTGAGCAAAATAATGAATCACTGTGCATAATATTCTAAAAACGTAAATAACTCTAGCGAAACACTTATGTCATAAATAATATTTACTCTGCCGGTCAACCTCATATCGCGTCAGCAGGTCATTGGCATCGATAATGATGCTGGAGGGAAAAGCCCTCCTTTTTCAATCAGAAGGGATTCATCATTAACCTCAAGTGGCATCGATCTAAAACCGCATTCAATTTATGAAATATGTACTTTTAAGTGATTCAAAAGTACGTATACTCTGCATATGCATTAATCATTCAAGTGTAGAACAAAACTGATGAAAATTAATAGAAAAAAAATTACAGCGTGTGTTATTTTCGTTTTTAATATAAAATTTCAGACTCTGACTCAAGCCTATATATTTGGAAAAACAATTCAGAAATTATATCGCTCTGTATATTCAAATTGACGCAAAAGATACAAATAAAAAAAAAGTATTATCAACCCAAGCAAATTTACAATTTATCTAATCAGCTTCACAATTAAATACACACCCATACAAAGCGTATACGGTATTTGTTTTTGCAAAACAAATAATCGTATCTATGTATCTACATCCATTTACATGTGATTATCACGCGGTTAAGTGCAACTTCTCCTCCCCCAAACTCGCTAAAGACCCATGAATCTATTATTAACCATTTTTAGAATGTTTTCTACTAATTCCTTTCAAATTTGCATTAAGTGGAATTTCTTTTAGCCACTAAATAAAAAAAAAACAAAAAAACCAAACGTAGGTAACAACTTGTCAAATAAAAAAAAAAAAAAATACTGCTCATGTCTATTTTTAATGAATGATTTGTATTTTTTTACTTAGCCGGGGCTGCAAGTAAAGACATAGAAAATAAAGCACTTAGGTTCAGTCCCGTTCCGTTCCGTCCCCTTAGGGATCAGGAAGTCAATATACAATACCTGCAAACATCAATCGGTGCGAAGATGTGTATCTAAGCGATTTGTTTGATTACTAACCTTGTTCACGCTCAATTAATTTGCGTGTATCTTTTACTTCCGGTTTGCGGTGGTTGATTATTTATTTGCTTTTATTTTTATTATTGTAATTTTCACTGGGAATTGGATTTGTTTTATTGTAATTTTCGATTTTCCCTAAAGGTTCGTTTTGTCTTTTTAATAATAATACTTTTTAAATAAATTGTTTTTTTTTTACGTTTAACAATTTTTCGTTCGTTCGATATTTTATCGATTTTTTTCTTTTTTTTATTAATAATAATATTAAATTAAATTAAAATAAATATTCGTTGCTGACTGATCGAGTTGATGGGCGACGACAAGAAAAACAAAATAAATAAAATCTGCGCGCGCGACAAAAGATCGTCCTCGTTCGTTTGACTGAAAGACTGAAAATGAAAGAAGCTTTGAGATCTACTACCGGGGTTAGCCAGGCATGGTGTGAAGTGAAGATGGTGAAAAGCTTTTTCACTAAAAAAAAACAGTTGCCGTTGTTGTGCTAGTACTAATCTAGAGAAGAGCGCACACAAGTGGGTTTCGCTTCGATCGAGGTGAGCTCAGAAGTTTTTGTTTTGATTTTTCATTCTGTAGACTGTAGACTGTATCTATAAATAATTTTAGGCTTTGTTTTTGTTTTTTTAAAGTACATTTACTTGTTAAGCGCATGGGCAGTTGACAGTTAAGTGGTGACGGTGAGCTACAGACCCATTTAGTCAGATGATAAGGCAAATGTGTTGTATTTGTTTTTATACAGATGGATAGATACTCTGGTAGATTAGAAGGTTGTGTTCGCAAAGAAAGCTTGATGATAGAAGCCGGCTTTGTGGTGTTAAATTTTTTTTAACTTTTGCTTGCATATAATTGGAACTGGAATAAATTACTTAATTTCTTTCTACAGTAAGAATATTTATAATGAGTGTTGATTTATGTATACGATGGGTTGGGTTTGTTTGCACTTATATCCATTTGGGTAAATTTTTTTTATACGAGGTGTTATGGGTGTGCGGTATGCCAATAGAATTACTAATCAAGAAATAAAGAACATTTTGGCTATTACAAAACGCGGCTTAAAAGGTGTAAATATTTTGACTGGGTATAGATAAGACAATGTTTTATTGATGAGATGTATGCCTTGGAATAAGGTGTTTTTTTAATTGACAGATGACTCACGATCTTTATGAAAAAGAAAAACCTTGACACAATCAGCATATTTTTAGTGGAGAGAACTACTATAAATAGTGATCATATTGAAATCGAATACATTTTCAAGGAAACAAGTGACGATCTGCATTTGGGGTGAATGATTCTTTGAATTTCATAATAAGCAGCAGATGGCCTTTTTGGTGATGGAATGAATAATCAAGCTCTGAAGCTGCAGATTTTATTAAACGATGAATCTGCAGACAGAGTGGGTGTCAGAAAGACGAGCAAATTGAGACAATTCTGAGGAAGAGTGCGATAGGAGTCAACCATTTACGATTAAGTTTCCATTGAATTATATACTTTCATGAATAGTGGCAGCGAATTTTTGGGAGCATTTTCGCCAATTTGGTTTGAAAGAAGTAGCGACCAGACAAATTCTTTAATGAAAAAAAAAAAAAAAAAAAAAAAACAACAAGTTGTCTTTTAAGTTACCAATGAGTTGAAACAAAAATATGCCTCAAACTTTATATTCTGCTATATCTCTCGATGGCAATTCCGGCAATTCAGCACCGGGACTGGACTATTAACGAGCCGTACTAATCGGGCGACACTCAAGCGGTCTAAATGAAGTGGTTAGGTTAGGTTTACGTGTTGGCAGAGCAGGGTACATCTTGCTGTGCCATACTTAGGTCCTTGTGGACCCTTTTAAGTGGGGGTTAACCGTTCATGTTGGGATTGCGGACCCATTTCTCGCCAGTCTAATTGGAATACCAATACGCTTTATGAGAATCTTCGAATCATCCTCGTTAGTGAGGATATTTTTTTGAAGAAGCAAAAAGTGCAGGGAACCAATGTTCACGCTGACTATGAGAAATGACGTCCAGTATATTCGAGAAATTCCGAAATTGGAATCCTTAAATCCGTGTTTCATTGAATGTGAATAATTTAGCAAAGCTCCCGCTCCCGAACTCGGTGCGACAACAACCGTATACAACAAAAAATAAATTAAGCCTTGCAAGAGTCTTTGTTTTAGAAATCTTTGAACTGAATTATGACGCCTGTGATGAAGCTTACAAAATCAATGAGGCTTAGGCCTTCAGCACACGGCTCGTATGTTTTTTAAAGACTTGTATACACTTCAACCTTATATAGTTACTTAGGTTTTCTTAAAAAAAAAAAAGATATTGAGAAAGTTGTAGAAGTTTTTATTTGTTCTAACAGGTAAATAAAAGTTTTCCTTTTTCCATTGTAGAAGAAAAAAATTCCCACAATCTGTCACCACTGTTAACGACCCACACGCCACACAACCCATATGGGAAGGAAGATGGGGCTAATTAGAAGATTGAAGTCCTAGAAAAGTTTCGAATAGTTATCTAACACATAAAGCTATCCAACAGATAAAGGTTGCTTTTATTTGCCGACGGCTAAATTGAAAAGCTTTTTCAGGGCAGTTATACTCTCAGATGTTTGTCAGATACATTCGCAAGAGGTGTCGCAGTGGAAAAATACACGTTATTTGAGTTTTTCCGGGAATCGAACGTGGGACTCCTCGCACAGTCATCCAGCACACTAACCACTGACCCACTGCGCCTAAACTAACTGAACTAACAAATTTATCAGCCACTATTTATTTGACCGAGCGGCAATGATGTTCTGTTTCAAAATCTTCATCTTCATAATGGTCTTGGGAAAAATACTCTGTTCTTATGGGGCCGTATAATATTCATAAAATTCTTCTTCTAAAAATGCAAATAAATCCGTGTTAGGACACTTGTCACTACAATCTATGTTCGTCAACGAAAAAATGCTCTAAAACTATTTTAATTTAAGGTTTTTAACAGCCACTTAAAGTGGTTCAATTCAATTCAATTCAGACACTTTATCTGCCAGATATCCCCATCCGAGACCTTGGAAACCAAAAGTTGAAGTTTATCTGGCAGATAAGTTCCTGATATAGGCTATCTGAGACTTTATCAGCTAGTGTTGAAACTGGCCATTATCTTTATATAAACACATACAAAATTGTTCTGTACGTGTTTGTAACCGAACTCCTGGACCGATTTTAATGAAATTTTGTGTGTGTGTTTGAATAGGTCTAAGGATGGTTTAGATTCACAATTGGACCCAGTAGGTGGCACTGCGATCGGATTTCACAAAATTTCAAATAATAACCACTCAACAAAAAAAATTAAAAGCATAATTCTTCGCTACGCGTGTTGAACTCCTCCTAAACGGCTGGACCGGTTTTGATGAAATTTTTTGTCTTTGTGTTTGATTGGGTCCAAGGATGGTTTAGATTCACATTTGGTGAAATTTGGACAAAAGGGCGTGGCACCTCCCATACGAAAAAAAAAACCAACAAGATCTTATATCTTGAAAACTACCGAACTATTTGTTATTGGCCCAAAGGTATTTCTGTGAAAATTTGATCAAAATTTGGGAAAGGAGAATGGTACCTCCCGTATAAAAAAAAATATACATTTTAAATGCTATTTCTCGACACCCATGGGATCTAAAGTTGTAAAATTGTATAGCCATCAATGTCCAAACAAAAAACCTCGCGAAGTGTGGGTGGGATTGGAAAACGGGCCATGGCACCACCCTTACAATAAAGTTATTTAAAGTCATGGAAAAAATATGTCTCGACAATATAATTCGTGAGCCTGGGCACACGTCTGAGGAAATATTGGTCAAAACACGTGGAGTACAGAATCAGTCCGGACACATCGGTTAAATAAAACGGCCGCAGAACAATTGACGGATAATGAAAATGTACGAGCAGGCAAAACAACGTTTGCCGGGTCCGCTAGTAGTTATATAATGCTCTTGCTAACGGATTGGTGAATGAGATAGATACAAGAATATTTGTATGCCAAGTCAAAATAAGAACGGAGTTCGACTAAATATGTACTACAATTATTAGGTGAGCGCCGTGAGCCTCCGAGGCTAGTAAAAACTAAAGTCATTGATTAATACCATTGTATTTATAAATCTAGATTCATGTTAATACTAAGTCTAGACAAATTTTAAGTCAAAACCGATGGCCAGATAATTTAGTGGCTTTAAGGAGGTACCAATATTTCAAAAGTTGTACTAATATTAAGAAAACTTTGACAGACATTTATTTCTCAATAGACCATAACAAACGTTTAGCTGTTTTGCAAAATTTAACTAATTAAAGGAATTAGTTTCGGTTGAATTAACAACAGAAAACAGGTAGTATACAAGCCACAGCTGTCTTCATTAATTTTATTGCTGTTAGCCTTCTTAATTGACTTTATGTACATATGTATATGCGATAGCTAAACCAATGTTTACGTACTACGTAGCTACTAGCTGCATCTAGTTACGAAGGTCAACTCATACGATTTTCTTAGTTTTTGTTTCTTTAGAATACTAGTAGACACAATCACATTTTATTTTTAAGAATGGCAATTGCTGATTTTATAGGCTCCTCCTCATCACTGAACACTGTCTTTGGCAAACAAAAAAAAGTAGAGTAGAAGATTTGACTATTAGAAACCTCCGAAAAAATGATAAATTCGATTTATCAGACAACCATATTGAAGTGGTTTGAAAAGGCTGTCCATTACCAAGAAATTTTCCTTGACCAATAAACTAAAAGTCTGCGTCCCACTACTGGCTGGACAGTATACAGTGAATGTTAAAAGTGAGTGAACCTGAACACGATTGTTAATGCGATTTTCATTTGTCTTTGAAGTTGGGATAAAATTTTTTTTTTAATATTTCTAAAGTATTTTCTGCTGTGGACATTAAATATGTTTAAATTTTGTTATTTTGTAATCAAAATTTTTACAGATTGTTGGTTTTTTAGACCTGTTTCGAGAATCTAAAGAAGAGTCAAAGAAGCATCGGTGTTTACTCACTTTTGACGCTCGCTGTATATCTGTAGTCAGTATACAATTTGTAGTCAGTATACTCTTTGACTAGTACTGAACGGATTTCTCTGGTACTCTGGATAGACCATAGATCAAAAATATTTTTACGGACCTACGATCTAAGTCATACAGGGAACTAACCTCCCAAAAAATTTGTGATATAGTTCATATGAACTAACTCCCACGATTTTAAGGAACTAAGACCAAACTCATGAATGAACTAAGTCCTAATATTAGAATTGGGTATATACAAAGTTTCGCATGGAGTTAAATAAACTTTGCATAATATCTAATATCGCATCTACTCTAAATCCACAAGTGACCCCAAGCAGGGGGGTTGAAGGGGTACAGCATGCCCCCCATAGAAATTTCACTGTTCATTTATTGTAAACTCATTTCGTTGGGTTATAATGAACTATCTCCCAAATGAACTATCTCCCAAATGGACTATCTCCCAAATGAACTATCTCCCAAATGAACTATCTCCCAAATGAGCTAAGACCCACTGAATATTTGGTGGGACTTCAATTAATTTTTGCTAGTGCGAGTTACCTAGTTCCATATGGGACTTAGTTCGTAGGGCCATTTTTAAATTCTTCAGTTGACAATCAAATATTGTGATCTGTCATTGATAGTGTATATCATTTACCACCTTATAAAGCCTCCCTGTCGAATACTTGTCAAATTTGTACACACCTCAGCCAAATTTCTCTGAAAACATATCGAATAAAAATATAACAGTTCCACGAATGAATCGAGTCGCAATATTTTTTTCCTTCTAAATCTGTTCACAATACATTTCTACGAAAAACCACTTTCCTAGTAAATTGTATTAAATAAGATTTTCTGTTTTTAAAATTTGAAAATGTGTGCAATTGCGCCCACGATAAATGTACAAATACAAATAAATACACGAGTAGTTTCGTAGGCACTTGTAAGTGCCACACTTCCACATAAATGACGAAATGACTAACAAAGTTTACAAAAAAAAATGAATTAGCAACCATCATCGATACCGTATAAATCATAAAAAGCTCTAGTAAATTACAGTTAATCTAAATTTTCGTAAGCCTCTGTCAAAAATGACAAATAGATGACAGAAAGCTTTTCTGCCACCCCCGTTGACAATAATTCTAACAAAGTGACTCATTCACAATGGACGCTACAATAAAAAAAATAAAGTGGGCTGTCGTAATTTCCATGCATGGCCGAAGATAGACCCACCACGATCATTAATCTTTTCAAGTGTATATGGCGAAAAAGTTTGGACGAACCCATATCGTCATCTGTTGGCTATAAGTAGATCAGACACACGGCTCTCAAGCGGCCGACATAAACATACCGACATATGCAAAATAAAAGCGCTTACTGTCAATAAATGAAACCCCCCCTTGCGCTCGTTATCTTATCACTTGAACTGCGGATATTAAAATACATATACAAACATAAATTTCCTCTTTGTACACCGTAAATAATTTTCGTTTTGCTTTCAAGAGCCATGGCAGCCTAATTGCCGCCGACAATTTGCGCTTTCGCTTGCTTTTATTATGACATTAAGCTAACTAACAGCTTTATCGCGTTTTCATTAGCTCCAGTTGGCTGCATAAATAAAATGGTAATCACAGTCATCCACGGAGGGGTATATGGTTAATTATAGAAGTAGAAGAAGAAGCACTGGCCGACGATGGATATTTTTTAAAGAATTCTCAAAATTTCAATGACGGCGATAAAGGTGAGATCTTGAGATTGTGAGTTGTGCCTGCTTGACAGTGGCAAATGTCAGAACATACGTCAAATGTGCAGACTCGAAAAAGAACACTAACTTGTTTCAAGGACATTGCGTGAGTTTTTTTTTTTATATCTTATCGGATGTACTTTCAACAACAACTGGATGTACAATTTGACAGCTTAGGTCACCAACATGTGACCATGGCGGTGAGGTGACTGATGGTGATCTTCTATAGAAAATAGATAAGATTACCTTCTAATATAGAAAATAATGTGATCATCTGGGTGATGTAATTACTGATATAATGGATTTGACAAAATCAATGCTATTCCTCTGATATATAAAAAAAACGACATCAGCTGCAATAAAAACATATTTAGTTGCATAGGTTTAGGCGTGAAGTAAAATTTTTCAATCGAAATGGGTTAGTCAAATTATATCAGCCGACTTCTTGGGAAGATCAACTAAAAATTACTTTTGTGACTTTGACAGTTGACTGACTAAATCAACCAACGGAATGCATATTTTCTGACATATGAGTGTATGGTTCAATGACTGCTGGAGGCATACCTAGACGAAGTGTCGAAGTTCCACTTAAGATTTAATTTTTTATTTTTTTTAAAATCTCTTATCAGTAGTTGTGGTTAGATGACATATTTTTTGTGGTTTCTGACACATGATAAGGGTCACGCGTTAGACCGCCTGCTTGCTGGTAGTTTAAAATAACATTTAGTGACAAATAACTGGAAACCGAGCAGATAAAAAAATAATATTTTTGTTTTGACAGTTTTGTAATTTAAGATCAATGCGTGGTGGTTCTCGTAGAGGTTATCTATTCTAACCTTTGAGCAATTAGGGAAGACCTCTACTGCGAACCAAATATAACCCTCTTCCAGGAAGTTGTATACACATTGGATCGGACAAAGGAACTGTGACACTTATTATTAGGTCCATTTTATTAAACAGCACGCAATTAACGCAACTATATTCTGCTCTAATGGGCAATGCCGACGGCTCACAATAGTCCCAAACAACAGAAGGGAGTTTGAAGCAACTAAAGTCCGTAGCCCGTAGGTATGTCTAACAAACGCCTGTTGAATTTATTGACAAGTGATGATGAACTTAGCTTTGAACTTGTTACTTTTTATTACAGAATTGTTCAAATTCACTTGTACCACAAGTAATTGTAGAATTTATAATTATAGGTCTTAAAAGATAGGCACTCATATACAACATCATCAATATCTATGACCATTTCCAGGAATAAAGACAAGAAATCTTGTTGACCTGATGAGACCTACAGCGTCTTAGATGTCATAATATAAAAATAAATGTCACGCGAATAAAATAAACGTTTGACACTAGCAACAAGTGCCAGCAATATCCATAAATTTATGTCGCTTTTGGCCTCACAAGTGACTGTGAAAGAGTGTGTTAAGTATGGTAAGTACAAAAACAACCTATGATCTAGACTCTAGAGCATCGTAGTCCAAATAAATAATACATTTTTGACCACATAGCTAGGATAAAGATTTATTATTGTATGACAGCAAATTAGCAATAAGTCAAGAGTTTTCCCCTCAACTATTAAGAATAATTATTATTTCCTTACATGTCAACGCACTAATGTTATTGTTGACACTTTGTCGAGACGAGACTTCAGTGTCCAAGAGGAATAATAAAATGATGCAGCAAAAAAAAAAAGGAAAACGGCTTTTATTACTTTTGACATGGAACTCAATCTCAATAATAAATATAAAAAAGTTTTCTTCAATAAAATGGCGCTATCGCGAGTTGCAAGTTTATCGCTATTGTTCACATGTATTTGTCTCTGGTTAAGATGCATTTTTAAAATGATTTCAACCTTTTTAAAAATGGAAATATTTAACATTTTATCATTTTTCTCTCATGAGCATTTCTATGAGAATTCTTTTTTTTTTTACAAGTCATACATCTAGTAGTTGCATGTAACAACTTTGTATGGACAATTTTTAGATAAATTCTTGTGAATAAAACTGAATCATTAGAAAACAATAGACAAAAATCGTTGGAAATATTTTTTTTATATTTAAATTTGTATGTTTTGAACTTAGCCACTTAGAACAGATGAAACTTTCTTATTCATTAACAAGTTTGCAACCATTTTTTCATACCTTATAGGACGAATTTTGAAAAATTATGAATGAAACAGGTAATAATTTTGACTTATCCATCAACATACAAACTTTTAAGTTCATACGGCTAACGGTGTGTTAGACCCCCCTTAATCCCAAAGACCCCTTTACTCTTCAAAAATGTTCACCCACCTTACGGCATAATTTGGCCACACATCTATAAATAAAAAAAAAAATCATTAAAATGGGACGAATGCTTCTCGAGTTATGGAGGGACGAACAGACGGACGTTGCATTTTATAAAGTAGTTTGGATTGTATGGACCTAGTAACGTCTTAAACTTATATATTATATGAACTGGGAGCTATTGCGTTAGAAGCAGGGGCTGAATCGCCCCATACGTGAACGAACTATACGTTCACGGAATCAACCGATTTCACACTCAAAGCAAAAACAAATTCCGGCACGTATTGCTCGTTTGCGGATGAGACGATTGGCCCCCAGACTTGTAACAAAAGTTAAAGTGATACTTTACAAGAAACACGGCAGAATATTGCATTTTAATGATTGCAATACTCGCAAAGCACAGAACCGAATGAGTTTGGTCAAAATTGAACAAAAGTGCCTAGCACCTCCCATATAAAGAAAACCTTCAAAATCTTATTATATATCTCGAAAACCACCCTAACCGATGGAGTTAACATTTTTTGACAAGCAACGGAGTGTTTCCGTGAAGATTGGCAAAATTTGGACAACGACCAGCGTGGCGCCTCGGATAAAAAAAGCAAGGCAAACGCTTTTCTTCGACAGTCATGGGAGCCAAAATTTAAAAAATTTGGAACATTGATATGCATTTTCCTGATAGAAAAAAAAATACATATTTAGGCAATATATTTCCTGGGCACTCCAAAAGCCGGGCATTTCTCTTAAATGACAAATGTCGTCATCTTCATGAATTAAGAAGGTTTTCTTCAGTCAACAATTAACTGTATCTAGATGACGATAAATGAAAGAAAATGAACTGTTAAAGTATAAATTTAATGAACATTCAGAATTGTTATTGTGGCTCTTAAATAATACCGGCTGTAGATGTCAAAGATCAAGATCAATCAGATGAAACCAATTGTCGGTATTTACAGAAAATTTCGGTGAAAGACTTGAAATTTCATGGTTGTAGAGTGTAAACCTTTTACTATTGCAGACCGCCAATCGCGAGGCCAAGCCGCCCTAAAAATCGGCATCCATTAGGATGATTAATTCTATTATGAAGGCGTATTTGGCCCATATATTTTTTGTTGACGGCTTTTTTTATTTTATATTTTTAAGACTTAACTTTTCAGCCTTGTTTTTTTGGTAATGAAAAACTAAAATACAGTCCCTAAAGAAGTTGATACAGTGTATGCATTTTGTCTCCGTGGGTGTCGTCCGTTTATTAGAACGCGGAGAACTATTATTTATTTTTAGCTATCGCTTAAAATTTCCAGATATATCTAGGTACCTATATATATAAAACTTTCATTTATCCACGGCTTCGCTTTTGTTACAGATTTATCTACACTACAAACAGTCTGCTTTCTATGCGCTCGATTTCGATAGGATAAAAAAAAGTGTTTCATCATACAACCTCAATCTCCCTTTTCCCGTCGGTAATAATTCGGGCTCCAAACAAAATTTCGAAAATTTGAGAAATCAGTTTTATCTATTTCTTATATAGAGTGCACAACCCGAGTTTGAAATCGATCGGATGAAAAATAAGAATTTTACAATACAAAATTTAAGCTTCCTTTTCCCTAGGTGGACTTTTAATTTTCTCAAATCGCTTCTTAGTGCCTACTTTGGTCATAAAAGGAAATTTATTTCAAAATGACAGCTTCTTAGCTCTATGAGAGGCCCAGATTTAAGATCCCGGCACCAACTCCCTACTGGGTTTTGGAACTGTCCGTGAATATTGACAGTGATCCTTCGTGAATCCCACTGATTTCTTTCCGGTATTTCATGTGTAAAGTCTTTTTCGAAGTTGATTTTCGTAGGCAGGTAATGGACTGGGTACCCTTCTGTTGAAAGATACTGGCATAAGTCCAATTGGTTGTCCTCTCCAGTGATGTAGTGGAGTCGGAGTGGTTAGGGTACAGTGTTTGCTTGGAACCCCTCACCTCGGCTTATTTACTGATTGATTAATTTCGAAAGCTTAAATCTAAATACAGGGTGGCCCAAGTCGACTGCCATTTAATAAAAAAAAACTCAATGAGCTTCCCACAAGTCGAAAAAAGTATTGACAACACAATTTAGGCTCTCTAATTCTAGTGACTTTTAACGACTATGCCCCTTGTAGCTTTACAACTTCTAAATGAAGCTGCTGTAAAATAAAGTGACACTAATACCTAACAATGAACGTTAATAAATTCCAGTGAAAGTATCTCAAAATCATTATACCAAATGCTAATTATGTATGTAAACATTCGACATCTACCTACAACAAATGTCAAACTATAAGTTATTTACCCACACCCAAGAGTTGGAAAAAAAAAGGAAAACAACATAGAAAACATTTAATATTATTTTTATTTTAAGGATCTTCTTCGCTTTACGTCCAAACTTCAACTAAAAACTTTTTCCATTTTTCGTCTTAATCTAATCTCGGTTTTGCAGCACCGACAACAGAAAAGAAAGAACAAAAACAAATACAATAATATACATAATAGATATAGCCAAAAAAAATCACACACAATAGACCGACAATAGATATATGCAGTTGCTATGCTTGATGTTAAGCAGCTGCAAGCAGAGCATAGTTTTAGTAAACATGTTTACCAGATCCGCCAATACTTTCGGTTATGCACCTGCAAGCTGTGCGCAAATTTAGTAAACATGTTCCTGTTATGCAGCTGCAATTATTATAATTTAGTAAACATGATTTTGTACCATCTTCCGTTGTTATCATGCTGCTTGGGCATGTTCTACAGATCGTATGAGTAGGTATATGAGTCTATGTGTAACTTTGGAATTTTTAGTAAACATGTTCCTGTTATGCAGCTGCAATTATTAGAATTTAGTAAACATGTTTTGTTACCATCTTCCGTTGGTATCATGCAGCTTGGACATGTTCTACAGATCGTATGAGTAGGTAACCTTGGAATTTTGGTAAACATGTTTTGTTACCATCTTCCGTTGGTATCATGCAGCTATGAGGAATGTATATGAGTCTACTCATATATGTAACTCCTCCACCCATAGTATGGAGAGAACGTATTGATAAGACGTGAATATACATAGATGGTAGTAATATTGTTAATGGGCTACTGTGGCGTATGTGGAATTTTTTTTTTTTTTTTTTTTTTTTTTTGTTCATTTAGATAGTTAAGAATGTTAAAGTCACTATATTCTTTGCTTTCTGTTGCAGATGTAGTAAACATTTAAGTTGAAATATCTTTGATGCAAACAATTATTATGTGTATATATTTACAAATATGTGTATGTTCATATTTATACACTATGTTGATGTATATGATATGTATGCTTACAAACTTTTTATATTTTTGTTTTATTGTAATTAAGTATAGATAAATGCATGTTCTTAGATAATAATTAATAGTGTAATACCTACCGCTAAAGAGAAAAAAAAGTAAATAAATAAATATCGTTACATCAAATTATAATATGTATTTACTTACTCCAGGATTTGTACAACTAGTCGACTCAATTGAGTTTAATTATTTACAATTATGTATAAAAGCTTGAATGCGCTGAGTTTATTGTTTTATCGTTGATTAATAACTATTACATAATTATATAAATGATAATTTTTTTTTGTGTTTATTTTATTTGTGTACATAATTTATTAGGTGTATTATGTAGCCTAATATATATATTGTCAATCTTAGAATCTAGTAGGGAAACAAAATCGCTTAACTAAAATGTAATTTTTGTTTCATTATTTTAAAATTAGGCATTATTGTTTATTGTTTTTTTTTTTTTTTTTTTTTTTGCATTTGCATTTGCATTTGCTTTTTTTATTGGATTGCTTTTATTTCTATTGGAATAATCTCTTCCTGTGAGTTTTCTATCAAAACTTATATTTTTTATTGAATTTTGGTATTTATAATGTCTTTTTACTATTTGTCTATCACGTTTATGATTATTCTGGTCTGTAAAACATGTTTTGTGTTTTTCTTTTACATCTTTTATTATGTATCGTGGTAGTTGTTTAATATTATTGAAGCCTAAATTCTTAACTAGCTCCCGTTTTCTAAATTTTTGAGGTTCTGTTCGTGTTCTATTTACTTTTTCAATTTGTTGCTGCTTGATTTGAAGAACTCTATTTCTTAGTTGGTCCCATTCTGATTCATTTAAAGTTGCATGGAGTAGGTCGTTTGGTTTGTATTTGGTTATGGAATGAATGCTGTTGTTGTAAATTTCAACAGCTTTAAATGCTAATATTTTTTCGTCACTATTTTTGTAATCTTTATTTAGTTTAAGCAAGCGAATGTGTTCATTGAGAGTTAGATGAAATCTTTCAATTATGCCATTCCCTGTGTGAGTATTTGGAGAGGTAAAATGGTAAGATACGTTCTCCCCATTGAGAAAGTCTTTAATATAAGCCGTATTGAATTCATTATCAGCAATTATTTTACGGGGTTTACCCAAAATTGCAAACCTATGCCGAAATATATCCACAATTGTAATAGAATTCCTGTCAAAAATGGGGTGAATAGACACATGTTTTGTTAGTTTGTCAATAGCTGTTAGGAACATATTGTTCTTGTTCAAAAACCATATATCCACATGAACAAGTTCGTTAGGTTTATTAGGGTTCTCAGAAATCATTAATGCTGGTTTAATAGGATTTCTGTCGTATTTGCACATGTTGCAAAGAATACAGTTATTTATGTATTTATGAATTTCCAACCTAAAGTTTGGGTAATAATAAACATTCTTTAATTCTAAATACGTTTCCTCAATCCCTCTATGATTTCTTTCAAGGTGAGTTTTTTCGATAAGTTCTAATAACTTTTCTTTGCATGTAATGTCTACCAATAGTTTTGTGCATCTAAGAATCTTCATATGTGGAGTGTTTGAAAAGTATTTAATAATTGTTTTTTGAAAATCTATAAAAAAGGTATCATCTTGGCAATAAATTCCTACTGTTCCCCTAATTGGAAAGAGTTCTTTTAGAATTTTTAAAATATATTCTTCTTTGTATTCGGTTAGGTAAATAATGGTCCTTCTTTTTTTTTTTATACAAAAATGTGTTCTTATACGCATAAGAACTACTTTTTTCAATTATAAGTTGGTGTTTATAAATATTTAGTGGGCTTTCAGATATATAGATATGATCGTTCTGGTTTTCTACGCCGCTATGTATTGTTGCTATATCAGACCTAGCTTCGTCGTTATCTAAACAATTTATTTCTAAGCGACTTAAAAAATCAGCAACGTTGTTGTCCTTTCCCTTTATGTAATCTATCTCAAAGTCGTACTCATTCAATCGAATTTTCCACCGTTGTAGCTTGCAATTCGGTTCTTTGAGAGAGCTTAGCCATATTAGTGGTCTATGGTCTGTTTGTATTTTAAATTTGCGTCCAAACAGATATGGCCGAAAATATTTGGTAGCCCATACTATACAAAGTAGCTCTTTTTCCACCGTGCTATAATTTCTTTCGTGTCCATTTAATGTTCTGGACGCAAATGCTATTGGGTGGTGATTTTGGGATAGAACTGCCCCCAAAGCCGAATTGCTAGCATCAGTTGTCAGAGTAAATATTTTTGTAAAATCTGGGTATGCCAAAACTGGACAAGTACATATAAGTTCTTTAAGTTTATTAAAGGACTCAATATACTGTCTATCTTTGATGTTAATTTTTGCATGTTTTTTCAGGCATTTAGTCATTGGAAGGGCTATTTTGGAATAGTCCTTAATGAATTTCCGGTAAAATCCAGTTACTCCTAAAAATGATTTTATCTGCCTCACTGTACTGGGTATGTTAATTTTTTTAATTACCTCAATTTTTTGAGGATTTGGCTTTATGCCGTCTTCTGAGATAACATGCCCCAGATACTCAGTCTCGTGTTTAAAAAAACTACACTTGTCGATTTGGACTTTCAAATTGAACTCAAGTAGTCTTTTAAATATTTTAGTCAAAGAATCAATGTGCTCCTGCAGAGATGTCGAAAAGATTAATATATCGTCTAGATATACGATACAAATCCGATTAATATAATCGTGAAGCACCTCATTCATCATCCTCTGGAAGGATGCAGGAGCATTTTTCAAACCAAACGGCATTCTAGTAAACTCATAGTGACCGTTTCGGGTTGAAAAAGCCGTCTTATGTCTATCTTCTTTATTAATAGGTATCTGGTGAAATCCCTTCGCCAGATCGAGGGTTGAAAAATACTGAGCATTGCCCAATTTGGAAAACAAATCTTCCATGTTAGGTATTGGAAATTTATCTTCAATTGTCACGTCATTTAATTTTCTATAGTCGACTACAATGCGCCATTTTTGGAGACCTGAGTTGTCCATCTTTTTTGGGACTATCCAAATTGGTGCATTGTATGGGCTTGTCGAATTTACAATAATACCGGACGAAAGCATTTCTGAAATCTGTGCGTTTACTTCTTCTCTGTGAATTTCTGGATACCTATACGATTTTAAAAATATGGGTATATCATTCTTAGTTGGTATTTTGTGACTATATTTAGTGACAGATGATAAACTTTCGCCTTCGACATAAAATACGTTTTTATATTTTTTGATCGTAGCTGTCAAATATTTGATTTCCTCGCTATTAAGGTTATCAAGTTTGAGTCGGTTTGTTATTTGTTCTAAGCATGGTTTTTCGAAATTAATTTCTATTATATTTTTAGCTATAGTATGAATTTCTTCCTCAGTAATATGTACCGGAGGATTAGAAAATACTAACGGTATACTAGCTTCGTTCGTAATAAGCTGATGACTTTGAAAATCTATTTTTGCCTGCAACGGTTTTAAAACGTTGCAACCAATTATACCATCAAAATCAGTATTTAATTCCGCTTCGAGCATTTCTATTTGTATACATGGCTTTTTAAATTCTTGGAAGAGTGGGATTGTAATTTTCGAGTTAACACAAATGCTTGAACTAATTGATTTAAGTAAGAGCGGTTTTTCAAGCTCTGTTTTGAAAGAACTGTGAAATATTCCTTTTTGAATTAAGGAAGTACCTGCTCCGGAATCGATAAGCAATTTGATTGGAAAATACTTTGTCTGGACTATTATATAGGGTAGAGCTCTGAGGTGATTGACTGAAAATTTTGAACCGTAGAATCAACAACGTTTTGGTTTCCCATATCTTCATTATCTGAAAAATTATTTGTTTGGAAATGGTCTACCTCCATGTTGTCGACTCTATTTCTATTTCTACCAGAGCTTCTTGTGGTTTGCATGCTTCGTTGATTGTTATGGTAATTTTGCAAAACATGTGGTGGAAAATTTTGTGGAATATATTGTTGAAAGTTTTGTGGTCTATTTTGAACTATATTTTGTGGAAAATTGTTCTGTGGGTTATATTGTTGGTATTGCATATTATAATAATGCTGCGGATTAATGAATCGGAAGTTTCCTGAATTAGGATGAAAGTTTCCTGTATGATTTGGTGCAATATTTCTCGGACCAATTTGACTCATACTTAAATTATATGGGTACCGAAGATATGGAGGGTTTGGAAATCGTGTACGTAAATTGCTGTTAATACGTCGATGAAAATTGTCTGTGTCTATCAAAATTTCTTTAACTTCTCTTAGAGAAGAAGGATTTCTAGCGTTTAGTATAAGCTTGGGTTCACTAGGTAATTTATTAATCAATAATTTTAAGACCATACTTTCATTTTGAGTTCCATCAAACCAATCAGGAACATTTGAACTTAAGGAAGATTTTATGTTTAGTTTAGTTAAGAGATTTAGACTTTTTTCATATAATTCTTCAATTGAATTCTCAAATTTTAACACTTTTATTTGGTTTATTAAACTTTCTATGCTTTCATCAATACCACAATTTAACTTCAAAATATTTTTAATATCAGGCCAATTTGTTGGATTGTTATTATTTATTAATACTAAATTTGCCTTATCTTTAATCTTACTTCTAATTTTTAAATTAAGATATCCCTTTGAATTCTCGTCATAAGTATTCATTTTTAAATATACAAAATCAACTTGCTTGATAAAGAGATCCAGCTCCTCAGGTAAACCGGTGAACTCCGATAACTCCTTTACAGCTTCCAGCACGTTCATATTGTCTATTGTCCACACTAATTTTATAAATTTCACAAACTATGTTAACTTTTTATTTTCTTTATTTAATTAATATGAATATATTTTGTTACACTTTTACACTTTATTGTTGTTGTAAGAATAAGTTTATTTGTCTTTAAGTTTATTTTTAATTCACTGTCGTGTTCTTATCGCGGTTTTTATCGACTGCGCCAGTTGGAAAAAAAAAGGAAAACAACATAGAAAACATTTAATATTATTTTTATTTTAAGGATCTTCTTCGCTTTACGTCCAAACTTCAACTAAAAACTTTTTCCATTTTTCGTCTTAATCTAATCTCGGTTTTGCAGCACCGACAACAGAAAAGAAAGAACAAAAACAAATACAATAATATACATAATAGATATAGCCAAAAAAAATCACACACAATAGACCGACAATA
The DNA here is from genome assembly GCA_949372485.1 of Cheilosia soror. Lineage (NCBI taxonomy): Eukaryota > Metazoa > Arthropoda > Insecta > Diptera > Syrphidae > Cheilosia > Cheilosia soror. The sequence continues at coordinate 29,534,453 of OX443561.1, read as the reverse complement.
GATATATGCAGTTGCTATGCTTGATGTTAAGCAGCTGCAAGCAGAGCATAGTTTTAGTAAACATGTTTACCAGATCCGCCAATACTTTCGGTTATGCACCTGCAAGCTGTGCGCAAATTTAGTAAACATGTTCCTGTTATGCAGCTGCAATTATTATAATTTAGTAAACATGATTTTGTACCATCTTCCGTTGTTATCATGCTGCTTGGGCATGTTCTACAGATCGTATGAGTAGGTATATGAGTCTATGTGTAACTTTGGAATTTTTAGTAAACATGTTCCTGTTATGCAGCTGCAATTATTAGAATTTAGTAAACATGTTTTGTTACCATCTTCCGTTGGTATCATGCAGCTTGGACATGTTCTACAGATCGTATGAGTAGGTAACCTTGGAATTTTGGTAAACATGTTTTGTTACCATCTTCCGTTGGTATCATGCAGCTATGAGGAATGTATATGAGTCTACTCATATATGTAACTCAAGGTGTGCCATAAAACTTACCTGCTGTGATGTGGATGAGGTTTCCTTAAGACTACTGCTAGAACTAGAACTAGTATTGATTAAATTCTGTCTGGTATTTGATGATATTGATGTGAGGGCACCACCATTACCAGCGGGGCCACCACTGGTCCCTGTTGGCGTACTACTCGTTCCACCACTGCCCACAACTGTGGCAGCATTGGCAGCAGTTGGACCAATGGTGCCATTTTTCTTATGAAAATTTTCTATTAAAGATGCTGCCGGACTAACGTGCTGTGTGGTATCCGAGAAGTCAGACATCTGCAATGACATAAAAAAAAAATAAAACTCATAAATATATGTAAATATAAATATATACAAAAAAATAAACCTATCCATATATACGATAGAGGGAATGCTTCATTTGCATTTACTTTATAAGAAGCGTCAGACATATGCACGCCTCGTTTGCATGCATTTAATTGCACCTCTAATGGCGGCGATAAATCCGTCTACCGCTACTACTCTCCAGCTCAGTCTCAGCGTGTAGCGACACCTTTTTTTTCCAAACAACAAAAATGTATATAATATTCTTTTTGTTCGATTCTCGATTAAAGTGATGAGAGTGGGATTGGTCGTCGCAACCTCAATCAATTAACAGTTCCATTCAAGCGATTGATTTCACTCAGATATTATGACGGTTGGCAATTTACCCGACTGTATTCCATTCCATTGAAAAGGTCTGGCCAAATGGAATGGGGCATTTCCGTGACAATTTGGTTGATGCACTAGCTAGCTAGCTGATAAGAAAAAGCATTTAGAAATTACAACAAAACGTGATCTGACTGATGAATCATACTGGTGTAGCTGATGCCGGTCACGTGGCAAGGAAATGCCGATGCCGGGCCGCTTCATTAAACGTCAGTAGTTTTAGTGTGAAAAAAAAAGCACGCTGGCGAATTTTTCAATTTGCACATAAATTAGACAGACAGTGAGAGCCAGGCCCACTCTCATGACAAACTGGCTATAAACCATGAAGTAGTACCTAGTTGCACTGTGTACCATCAAGTGGTAGACAGTTTTACTATAGCGCGAAAGTTACTGGTCTGCCTCAAGACTGCCGTAGGCATGTACAAGTACAAGATACAACTAGAGGACAGCTCATGGGTGGGGTGATTATAATACGATTTGACAGCAGCTTGCCGGCTGTTTATAATGCATGTGCACGAGCATGAGGTGTTGGACATAATAAGCATATTAGGGGCGTTTGGAATTCTTTATGGCCAAAGTGTGGAATAGCTTCCTTAATTATCTAAAATGACATAGAGCTGTTAAGTACTTAATAGCCGTAAGGTTATGGACTTCAATAAAGTTTTAGATACGCTCAGTTTGTTGACATATAGTAGATAGCTGGTAGGGGATAATGAAAATGGAGGTGTATCCATTGCTTAGTAAGACAACTTACAACTGATTTAAAAGCTTATACAGGAAGTGAGATAGAGTAAAGCTTACGAGATAAAAAAAAGGTCAATCTACCAATCTTTCCAATATCTTAACACTCTTCGGATTTACTGTCTACAACTAGGGGGAATCCAACACTACGGTGGACCTTTGGTTGATCTAATTCTGCGCGTATTGCAGAATAGGGTTCAGCACTCTAAAGCGGCACATGCAGCCTGCCTATATGTCTATTGTGTCGAGACCCCAGATAATCGGAGACGGAGTAATGGCCGTATAAAAAATATGAAAAATCAATCCTATCTTCCACCGGCAATTATAACCAACTAAATGTGAATCTTCTTTATATTTAGAACAAGGGAGTTGGAACTCAGCGAGTTGTCAAAGGTACGTTTGCTAGTATAGAAACGGAAGCGGATAAAATGGGTCTGATTAAACTGTCAACAAGAAGGGACACCCAATATCGAAGAATCGGACAAAACGTTACAATTAGCTATATCTTTGAGGTATAGTAAGGGACTTTGTTTAAACCGGTCTTGCTATAAATTCGGACAATAACATCTTAGATGAGATTAAACGAAGAATAACTCCTGCCAACCGCTGTTTCTTTGGGTTGAGAAGGCTATTCAGAATACTAGAGAGCCATCCCGAACAACTAAAGAGATTCTGTATTAAACCTTGATCTTTCCGAGTCGTGTTAAAGCTTGGACTCTATCAAAAGCAGGTGAAGATATCCTCCGAAAATTCGAGAGACTTCGTAAAATTATCGGTCCTATTTGCGTCGACGGACTTTGGAGACGGAGATTCAACGACGATCTATACGAGCGACATCAACCTGGTAAAAAAAAAATGCAAGTCAATCATTTAAGATGGATAGGCGGATGGAAACAAATGCTCGTTGAGTCTTCGAGTTTAACCCGAAGGGACAACGCAGGAAATGAAGGCCTCGCCTTAACTGGTGCGCGCAAGCACAAGGCGACCTCAACCGACTTGGAGTGCGCAAATGGAGGCAGTTAAATAAGGACCGGACTAACTGGAGAGTCTTGTTAGTGTAGGCCTCGATTCACCCCGAACTGTAGAGCCGCCTAAGTAAGTAAGAGAAGAAGAAGATTTCACTTCAACGACTGAACCACCTGATGAATAAAAAGTAAAAATAGCAATATATCTAAGCTAAGGATATTCTTTTTGAAACACCAAGCCATAACTGATCCGTCCCTACACTTGGAAGATAAAAGCTACTCAGGAAATTAAGGAATTCATTAGCCCCCTGTTAATGACCCACTTTCCTCGTCTGTATAGTTGAAACTCTGGAAATTTTCACGTACGTTAGAAGATCAATATTCAGCATACAAACCTAAAGAATAGAAAAAAATCTTTTAGCGTAAAAGAATGCTTTATGGCTGGTCTTTTAGAATTTAGAATCCGTATTGCCTCCGAAACATCAGTAATAGTACCGACTGCTTCAGGTTCTGAGTAGCTTCAACACTTGGGCGGAAGATCTATTTGTGGCCCAATCTGTGGTATAAGAGCCGTTTGCTAATGTGATTCATATACCAATTTAAGTTCAACATATGGCGTTTTTTTTTTGGAAGTGAGTATAACAAAACCAAAAGTGAGTATAACAAAACCAAAAGTGAGTATAAAAGTTTTGCATGTAAAAGTAAAAGTGAGCTAGCTATAGATTCTCAAAAAAATACGCCTATAAATGCAAAAGTATTGCTTTTGGAAGATTTAAACTGTCAGATAAGAAAAAGCCCTCTAGCGGAAATCAGGCTGAAAATTGCTAGATGCACACGCGAACAACATATTGATGCAGATTTTTACCCTCGCGCGTTAGTCACGCTTATAGTTTTAAATTCATTAGAATTTCGCTCTACCCTTGACATTATATGAACTTTTACATATCCTTTCACAGTCCAGAGTTAAGTGTTACTTAAGTTTGAGTAGAAACAAACACCTAAGTGTCACTTCTACTTGTATATATTTTACGTTTCACAATACTCACCCCAAAAAACTGGGCACCACTTATAAAAATGTTTGTTTTGTGATATGTATTTAATAATTTATTTGATTTGCAAAATGGGTTGTAAACAACAAATAACCCGAAACTTAAAAGAAATTCCAATTGAACTCGAAAAAAAAACCAATTGAACGTGTCACATTGTTGACAGCTGACTAATTTACCACCTATCAAAGGTATCAGATAGGTAACACTTGAGTATCCAATATTGGGCACTTATAGAGCTTTAACTTGGCAACACTTTTCTAACTGGCGGCCATTTTGTCAGCTGTCGATTGATTTATTTTTAGTTTGGTTTGGCTTTTGGCATTTCAACATGAATAGACTGACCCCTGAACAACGCTTCCGAATTGTGCAAATTTATTTTGAAAATCATGGTTCTGTTCGAAATACGTATCGCGCACTACGTCCATTTAACAGTCAACATAATCGTCTCACTTTTGGTTGAATGGATACGTCAATAAACAAAATTTTCGTATTTGGAGTGATGATAATCCTCAAGTGTATGTTGAGACACCGTTACATCCACAAAAACTGACTGTTTAGTGTGCTTTATGGGTTGGTGGAATAATTGCTTCGTGCTTCTTTAAAAACGATGCTGGCCAGAACATTACAGTCAATGGTAACCGCAATAGAGCCATGATTTTTCGTTCATCAATTGGACAACCATGATGTGCAGGAGCTGTGGTTTCAACAAGACGGCGCAACATGTCACACAGCTCGTGTCACAATTAATTTATTTAAGGAAACGTTTGGTAACCGAATAGTTTCATGTTGCGGACCCGTGAATTGGTCTCCAAGATCGTGCGATTTAACGCCGCTTGACTATTTTCTATGGGGATATGTGAAGTCGCTAGTCTACGCCCATAAGTCCGAAACGATTGACCACTTGGAGGACAACATTCGCCCCATTATTGCCGATATACGGCCACAAATGTTGGAAAAAGTCATCGAAAACAAGACAAGTGGAAATAGCTGAATTGTCAAACAAAATGTCACTTTGTCTATAATTGACAGAGAAAATTTAATTGATATCGAGTTCATAAGTTGGTCAATCAACTGACAAACGATTTTTTGCCAATAATTGGCATAAGAGGAAATGAACTGACGTTGGTGTAGCGTGCAATGACATAAACGCGAGGGCTGTCAAACTTTGCCAATCAACCGACATATGGAAACCCACCTTAACAGCAACCCATAGATGCCCATCAACTGTAAAGTGAATGGTAAATCCCCAAGCTCGAGGGATGGTCCTTAAATCGATTTAAATTATACCTATTCATAAAAACACCCATCATAACAAATAATAATTAACAACTTAGCTGTTAGGTTCCTAATAAAATTGGCAAACTTTTCCCAGCGAAATAAACGTTCGCCCGTTGTGGTTAGTCAACATTTGCACAAATATTAACTCAAACACACTTAAGCGTTTATTTCTCCCGCCTGGTTACCAAGAACGTTTTAAATGTAAATAAGAAAATGTGATTTTATTTCGTGCCGCCAACATTCGTGTACGTTATCAATTTGCGGCTTAAGTGCCCCACCCACTGTACACCGCGACCGCACTGTGTGCAAATATTACATAGACATAGTACATCTCATAAAGCTCCGCAATGTGGTGCGCAACTAATTTTCCATTTTCCCAATCGACGCCAAGTCGGCGACGGTGACTTTCTTACCCCGCTCCATGGTCCTGTACACTGTACGTACACCCAGCTGGGGCTGGGACTCTGGGAGTAAAAAACAAAGGGGCCGTCTATATATCATTCGTTGCGTACTTAGATGGGCATCGAGTAAAAAAATCTAAAAAAAAAAAAAAAACAATATTCATCCGACTGACAGAGACTGCACAATATTCGCCAAATTAAGATTGCGATCGCATGCCAACATATGTTTGCTGATTTTCTGTACCAAAGTCCAAGTGATGTTTGGCATTTTTGTTTTTTTTTCGCATCAAATTTAAATTTAATTTTTCAAGAATTCATAAATTTTTCGATAAATAAACACTTCAATAATGCAAATTGGAAAGAATTTAAGTTTCGAAATATGTTGGCGCACGCACACTTTTTCAGACAGAGCGACACTTGACAGCCGCTTCTGACAGCGGAAAGGGCGGAACATTATCGTACGTGCCAATGCAACATTGATTCCCCAAACACTTATTTGGAATTCAAACAAATGGAAGAACTTGCTAATTATTAGTACGTGCACAGTGCACACTTGGCTCGGTGTTTCTGTCGCACCATCATTGCTGAAGTTTGAAGTCAAGATAAGACCGCTCTGCTGTTTGAACTTGACAGTGTACACAATACACATGCTTGTCATTGGCGTTCTAGTTAAATCACAGAACATGTGGGCAAACATGGCGGATTGACATATAAATAAAAAAAAATAATCAAACGCATTTCGTATTGATAGGTGCCTGACATGAGCAACAAGTATGGTAAACTGTCAAAGGCGAATGATTAATTGGCAGACGCGCGGTATCTTCATTTATATCTACTTGTATGTGGGGTGTGTGCGCTCGCGAATACTTGTACAAAGTCAACCAGGTTATCGAGATCGTATCAGGGCTAAGTAAATATAGCTTTAAATAAACTTTTCTCTGATATGGGCAAGGCGATTCCAGACGATTCGATCACATTTCCAAAGAATATACTCCGGCCGAACTGAACTTTGAAGGTTAAGAAAGTTACCTGATTAGTGTTTTTTTTTTTTCGGGAAAAGAAATGCATTGAAGGGTGAACAAAGTGGACATTTGGAAGCTGCATCTCATTAAGAGCCTTCAATAAATTAATTTGAATGCGCTTTTAGCTTTTGTCACTCAATTTTGACACCAGAGTTAGTATGCCAGAAGGTTGTACCCTTAGACCAATATTCCAATGTAGTATTAAACTTTGACTCTAAAGATGAATATTGATAAAATCAAAGAAATTATTTCTGACGGCCGATAAAGTTAGTTCATACTAAAGATGCAAACATACCTTTTTCAAAGATCGGCTAGTACTTGCAATAGCGGAAGTTATTTGCGACCTCATGTGCCCATGAGATTAAAGCAATCTCCGGGAAGGCTGTTGTGTGTTGTATGAATAGGTTAGGACGATGATTGGCATCAACTTGGCTGTGCCCAGGTGTCGCAATTACCTCATACACATCATTGTAGCCACAGAGTATTGGACTGGTCTTATCCATCTGGAGGACTTGATTTCTTATAAGTTTAGCGCGAGTGCAGAACACATGGGCCTAGCCCTTAAGGCTGGTGATTTTGCTTGGCGGTATCTACGAAACCACGGAAAATTACGGTTACAAAGCGAACGAGAGTCTTTCTTTTGACGACTTTGATGTTACCAAAGACTGCCTACATGACATCACGTCTGGAAACGGCCCTATGCAGGTCGTAGAGTTACTATAGCTAGCACTGGGTCCCCTCACCTAAATATTTATAAAGAAAAATGGCTTTTACCAAATCATAAAACCGTCAGCCAAATTGATCATTTTACGATTGACCTACCACGACACTCCTCCAACATTTTTAGATATCCGAACTGTCCGAGCGGCCAACATAAACTCGGATCTTGTTGTAGCTAAAATTCGAATGCGGGTATCTCAAACGACGCAATAGTATGGAAAAATACTATGAGGTAATTTGACGTTAACTGGCAGGCTGATAGCACATCCCTTGCCCTATCGATCAGAGTATATCCATTATAATGAGTAGGGACACTCTCGACAATTTCCTTATCAGCAAGGACAGCAAGTATTACTGTGTCACACAGACATGAGAAATAGACGGATATATAAAGTGGGTAGTGAGAGAGAGAGAAAAGAGGAGGAATATTTTTTCGGAAAATGGCACAGGGTGCTCCGTTAAATTTAACTTTTAACTTGTCATACATTTTTATTAAATACAAAATTATAATTACATATGTGTTACGCTAAGATATTTATACTTGTTGTTGTTTTTTTTTGATTATTCTATTACATTTTTTGATAAAGTCATGCTCTCAAACACGTGCCTACATATCATTTTATAAGAAATAATTTGTTTTGATTTTTACAGCCAGTAATCAATCACATTTATTCCTTTATAGGTAGGTAACACATTTTCTTTTAAAATTTTTTTTTTTTAAATGAAAACCCGCGACCCACTTAATGGACAAGCGGACCATTGAAAATGAATGAATGAATTTTTTTATTTTGCTATAAACTTCCTACTGCATCTAAAAATTCTTTAGGCGAACGTGTTAAATGCGCACTTCAAATGCGCTAAAAAATCTGTAAATATGGAGGAAACACTATGTTGCTGACTTAGTTCCAACTCACACTTGCGTTTTTGACGTTTTTTTTTATATAGCATGCAAAATAATTTCTCTACCGAAATCAGCAGTTTTATACCTAATCAGATTCTGTTTTGAAAGCGTTTATTTCAACGCTGGAAAGCTCTAAATTTGCAGTTGGCTCGCAACTATTTTCTCCATGTAGCTACTTTGCTGAAAAGTTCTTTTAAATTCACAAATGTATTGAAATGGAGTCAGCAACTTATTATTTCTTCCTCGGTTGCATTAAAATGGTAATTAAGTCAATTGAAATACCAATAAGACTATTTATATTCCGCTGCCATTCTTTTAGTTATATTGGCAGACTTATCGAAAAAAGCAATACTTAAAAAATGCATTTCATAAGAAATTTATTTCCTCTTTATTTTCCAAAAATGGTCTTCTGAATTTGTTGGGGCCTTTAAATTTATATGAATTAAAGATTAATATAACTTAGGACACATTTCGACCACAAGCAATACTATTCATTTTAAAACCAAAAGGCATAGATATGCATTTTAAATGTGTTCAAGCAAAATAAACAGCGTAAAAAAATTTTAATGGAAAATTACACCTCCATAAAAGGAGTCAGAAAAGGGATAGTTTCAGGAGTTATCACTAAAAAACCAATAAAGTTAAACTTTTAATCCCCTCCATTATCGGCACATAAAAATATTTTACACCTGCATTTTCTTTTTGTTCCCGACCGTGCAGGCTAAACACTTCAAAATATGTTTTCCCATTTCCTATTTAAATTTCTATTTAATCCAAAAACAATTGCACTGTAGTTTGTTCGCACCGAAAACTATCATGGGTCACCCTGTATTGTGTTTATTTCCCTTCTTTCGCACAACTGATAAGCATTCGAGTTTACCGCCTTTAAAAATGCATTATGAAAAAACCTACCCCATTGCCACTGCAGAACCAGTGTGACCAGTTATTATAAAAACTAGCAATTATGGAATGAAATCATTTGTATTGCTACTGCGCCCAATATCGAATTGCATTATTTTTAGCGAAGTCAGAACAGAGAAGAAACATTTATTTTCATATTTTAGATTGAAATATTAATGGTAGGAGTTCAGAACTAGTTCTAATTCCTGGAAAAAATAATCATAAAAACGAAGCATGAAACCATTTTCCAAAAAGCAAAGCAGGTCACACTGCATAAAGTGAAAAGGTACACACATCGAAATCCGAGTTTACCGCCTTTAAAAATGCATTATGAAAAAACCCACAATCGTTCGTCGTACGCAGCACGTCGTTTGTAGTGGTACAGGTAAAATGTGTTGTTTACCCTTTTCTTCTCAGGCATTCGTCGTATTCAGGTAAAAAGTATTCTTTCGACCTGCTTCCACTTATTGCACGATTTTTTCTGCGTTTTGCTTTGTGGTAGTATGAAATGCATATGTAGAGAGAGTGTCCCTACTCATTAATGGATATACTCTGCTATCGATAACCCTTAAGAAGCCAGCGTCAACAAGTGTAGACCGAGAAGCCATCAGATTCGCCGCAACTGATGTGATAGGGTTTCATCTGACAAACCTTTGGTTTTATGAAGAGTGCCGGCAAGTCCATATAGCAAAACAACTCGCCTACTGCAAAGAAAAAGACGAGAGCGGCCCGTGATCTCTATTAGCCAATGAGGAGATCATCGGCTTCTTAGGAGGCAAAAGAAAGAACACAAGAAGCGAGCGACTGAGTAAACAGAGATGTGCTACTCCAGAGATATAGTTTGAAGGTTGTACCAAAAGCTAGAAATGAATCTATAGACCTAGAGATGAGCAAGGATTCCTCGAAGTAGAATCACAATCTGTATATTGACGATATGGACAGACAACTTCTGCAGACTGTCAAACAGAACGCACCTTTCAATCTGGACGATAAAAGTCAAGATTTCCGTCCACCCGACCAAAATTGAATGAGGAAAGCATTGTCTAAACTCAAGACCAACAAAGCTGCTTGAACAAAAAAATAACTCTTGCCAACCGTTTTTTCTTTGGACTGAGTAAGAAATTCAGTAGACTTATCCCAAACAACAATCAGGAGATTCTGTATAAGACCTTGATCAACCCAGTCCTGTGGTTTGGCGATGAGGCTTGCGATGGACTCTGCCTAAAGCAGATATGAAAATATCCTCGGTAGTTTCGAGAGAAAGATTTGCACAGTAGAAGAAGACCTCGCCTTAGATGGCGCTCACAAGGGGAATGGGATATTAACAAACTTAGTGTGTCACCCCTTTGAGTAGTGGTTCTTTGTTATAATAAAAGGGGATTTCAAATCCTGGAGCACTCAGACGAATCTCGGTCCATTGTAGGTACTACCAAGCAGAAATCCCTTTTTTGGTGTAGTGTTGGAGAAACTCTGATATTAGGCATGTTTTTTTGAAACCTCGCCAGCCAGCCGTTCATTTTGACAGTTGCCAGCACAATTGCCAGCAATATGAAGCCAGCCGAATGAATTTAGGCAATGCGCCTAAAAGCATACCAGCATTTCGTATAAAATTATGCATTTGGTAAAGATATTGGATAAATTCTGACAATTTTCTCTGGAATGTTGTGTGCATGAGATAACAACGCCATTATGATTTAAGCAAATTGTACGGAAATTCTAAGCCACTTGTTGCTTTCAGCGCCACCTGTTTGTTCATTGTGAATTGAATTTAGCCAGCTGCCAGCCAGGAGCTCTCCGGCTGGGGAGAAAATCAAGAGTTGTTGCCAGCAGTTGCCAGCAGGTTGTTGTTTTAATTAGCACGTGAAATGTGCCTCAACTGCCAACTACTGGCAACTACTGGCTGGCGAGGTTTCATAAAAAAACAACTAGTATTCGTTTCTCTTATAATCGGTAGCAGAGTATTGCTGTCCCCCGCCGGGGCTCGAACCAACGCCGCTCGGGTCACAAGCATTGACTCTAGCCACTACACCATGGCCACCGCCAATTGGGTAGGGGTTAGAATATACCCGAGGTAGGCATGCCTGTCGTAAGAAGCGACCAAAATCCACGTCTTGACGTGTCAAAAAGTATATGTCGGATAAACCAATTGATGATATTACTCCAGGTGGTACTCGCGAAAGTGAAAATCCACCCGTGGTCTTTTCGACTGCGGTTGGGGCAAGTATTCTGAAGGCCCCAACCATACAAAAAATTAATTTCGTCTCTTTAGGCGATGGTAGGTGCAGGTTGAAGATTCCTGCGGTTCACTATCTGACTCGTTCGGAAGAATGGACTGAAAGGAGTGAGAAAGTGTCGGAAAGGTTATACCCGGTACGCTTAATCTCTCTCAATATAGTCGGGAAGCCTCTGCTGAAGGAGCACCGAAAGCCACGCACTCCAATGGGCTTTCGACTAAGAGGAAAAGGAAGAAGGCTTCGCTCGCGCGGCGCATATATACTCAATCAGCTGAAGGCGCAATCGCTGAGTTTTCTTCGCTTCCGGTGGTGAAGAGCAAAAGGATAAGGTCGGCGAAAGGTAGGTACTCCAACCGGAACCGAACAACTTCTTGGACTCGACGATCTCTCCTGTTATTTTGACTCTAACAATACAAAACTGAAGAGCTCCCCTGTGGATGGAACTGGAACTGTGGTGACCTTAGACGTTTCCTGCACTGTCAGACAGAGTCTTTCTGCAACAGATTGAACCATTGACAGGTGGTCCTAGCGGAGGCGTGTGTGCATCAGTGGCCCGCCTTTCTGACCAAAAACTAGTATAGCGTTGTCCGCGCCCAAAAGCCGGTTAACACAAATGTTGAGCCCCTCAAAGGTCCCAGCACAAGTGGTCGGAATTTGGCCATCTCAAGTCAAGGTGAACGCCTCTCGTGAACGCCTGACAAATAGTCGAGAGTAAACTCAATTCAGCCCATTAAAATCAGGCAAAAAAACCTTGGTCCCTTTTATTCAGCCCAAAGATAAAATTGTTTTTCTGTTGTGGCTATAAGAGAATTTGTTCCCATTTCAAGAATTTAACTGATTTTCAGTGATTTTTCGACATAAGCTTAAGATCACCTAATCCCGTTGACTGCCTAAGAAATTTATCATTCACTGTGCGAAGCCCCTTCGTTAAATGTTAGTTCAATTCTAAAGCTAAACCTCTTCCAGCTACCATTCTAGCTTTAAATTTCATTTCAAACTCGCGTCAAACATCCTTTTCACCTTGGTCTACTTATTGCTCCTTATTGCGGACTCGTGTAATTTCAGTGCTCACCAGTTCACCACGAAAGCGAAATTAATGCTTGCCAATCACGCAATCATTATGTGAAAATCACCTTGAAATGGAAGAAAATTCGTCAAAAAAAAAAAACTTTTTTTCACCCATTTTCCCGCCCCGCGTGCCGCCCATCCCCAATGACAGTGAGTGAAAGTTGATGTTCATTTGGACACTCGACTGGTAAAATGTTTATTAACTCAACGGAGTAGGTAGGAAATTCGCCGCCTCTAGCTGTGACCTGTGAGTAGAGGTACATAGAAGAGTTTTTTTTTTTCTTTTGATTTATGATGAACTAGGGAAAGAATTTTCGTTGTATTTGCCATTTCGTGTATTTTCTAAGGATTGGCGACGACAACGACGTCGACGAGGCTGATAATAATGGCCTGTCTCAGGCCTCACCCACGAAATAATTGGCTTTTGTTGTTGAAGAGTTCGGCACGAAGGTTTGTTTACCTTTTGATAGGTTTCTTTCTTTTTCATTTGGATTTACTTTCGGATTCGAACTCGGGAGGGTGTGTGAATCACAATCTCAAAGCTTTCGCAGGGAATCTTCTAGACGAATTAGCATTTCTATAATTAGAAATAACAATAAAATGTTGCCAATAACCTTAAATGGTAAAGTTGCTACTACAGTTGTAGTAGTGGCTCGTCAGCCAGTCACCAGAGTTTCCAAAATCGGTAGCCATGCCTTCACCCACTCTGTTCTTCTTTTGAAAACTTCAATCTGAATACGGAATTTCACCTATACTTAACCTTGTTTGCTGCACTTATGATTGACATGAATCATTCGCGTGTGTGTGCTGCCTTCACAAAGCCGGGAAGTTTACACAAAACAAATCGAAATGCAGTTCGCTACTTTGTTTGGACTTCATTTGCATAAAGTCCACAGTCCACCACATACCACGCTATATGTGGGACGGATTCGAGGAAAAGTGCACTCCGGTATCTGTGATTGTAATCGCATTAAGGTCGTACAAGATCAATAGCTCGAGGCTGCTACCGATATGACTGCTGAAGAGCTCTCCAATCGAGTTATACCTACACTTGCAATTTATTAATCCAATCATTTATTGAAGTTGGGCTATTACTGCTGTCTGGCTTTGAGTGAGTTTGCTATAAAAAAAAACTGGATTACCCAAGAACTTGACGCCACCAAGTGGGCGATCAGGAAAATGTATATTTAAATTGAAAGTATCTAACAACGGGCATAGAGCGCCCGCCCGTTCAGGGATGAATAGATGTGGATATTTAGTGCGCAATTTACATTTGCACAACACAAAACAAATCTCAGCCGCCCACGACCTTTGCAAATGACTTTCGTGTGTCAAGCGGAGGAGTGTTATGGCGTCTTGCATAATTTTAACAAGGTATAAATGAGTTTTATTTGAATTTGCAGAATGATAGGTCAGTCAGGGGTCCAACACGCCAATTTGTAATGTGGCGCTGAGTGATTGTTTATTTTACATTGGCAAGTGGGAACATTGGCGACGACGTTCTTTGACAGACGTCAAAGGTGATTTTTGCCACCGACATTGCTTAGTGTGTCAGTCTCAGGTTCGATCCCCGGAAAAACACAAACTACATCTAAAGGTTTCTTCCACTGTGCCAACTCTCGCCAATGTCTGACAAACATCCGAGAGTGTAAATGCTTCCCAAGTCAGACACGGCATAAAATTGTAGGTCTGTTCCATTCGTCCCAAAAAATAAAAACTCACACAAACAATCGGTTGTGTGAAGCTAGGCCTATACGGACCTGTTGCGCCATCTATTTATTTATTTAAGAACTCTTGGCTACTTATTTTAAACGAAGTTTTGACTTCCCACGAGACATATTCAGGGAATTTAAAAATATCTGCTGAATAAGACATATTTTTCTTTGTTCTAAGTGGCGACTTAGACCGTGTCTTCGTGATCTTGACACTCCAAAGTTACTTACATTGTTTCCCGTAACATATTGAACCCAAGTTTCAACCTTTCCGTCCATGCTCCAAATAAAAGGCCAAGGCGACAAGTGCTCTGCTTACAAAGCTATAAAATGGAAAGAAGCTGAGGCTGAACTTTATAAAAAGCTTTCTGAGAAAAAAGATCAGGGCAGACAGTTCGAGTCGAGGTTGTTCGAGGAGTTAGGCAAGTTGTTAGGGTTCAAGAGGAACCGCACTACAGCTTATCACTCACAGGCCAACGGAATGGTCGAAAGATGGCACAGGTCACTAAAGGCGGCTATAATGTGCTATCAAAATCACCAAAGGTCGAAAAGCCTTTCCTGGAATCTTCTAGACCTTCGAACACCAATTCGTAAAGAGTTACAAACCTCGTCCGCGGAGTGGTCTGAGGCTGCCGCATGTATTTTTGCAACCCAGCACGGTCGTACTGCAAACTGACTTTGTAACAAATCTCAAGCGGCATTTCAATGAGCTGCGACCAGTTCCGACTTCTAACCATGCGATGCAAAAGATATTCATTTTTAAAGATTTAGTCTCTTCCGAGTACGTTATTGGACGCAACGACAAAGTTCGGGCAACTCTACAGCAGCCCTACGACAGACCCTTCAAGATTGTCGAGCGGGGCCAGGAACACTAAGATTTTCATCAAAGACAAGGCGATCGAAATCGGTATCGACCGCGTAATCAGTATCGGGGTTTACGGAGAACCCACATCATGAATACAGTCAGCCGTTGGCTCCACAAAAATGACGGCCGACCATACCATCGAATAGAATAGCCTTAGTTATAGATGCTGGACGTAAGAAGAAGGCATTGATATTCACCTTCTACAATGTTCAAGATAAATACTTGTCGGTAACTACCCGATCTGCTGGCTATCGTGCCGCCTCTCAGGTATCGTGCTCTGTAACCTGTTCACTTAGGAGGGGGTACTGTGGCGTCCGAATTTCCCATCGATTGAATCAGGCCGATGTAAGTCAACAGATACGAACCTTACTGAACTCAATCGATGACATCGTTCGTCCACAATTTCTCCTAAGAGAACTCCAAATACGATAGCAGAACATTTTAAATGTAGTACATATAGTATATACCCAAAATATTAGGATTTTGTCATTTTTGAAAATTTTGCAGAGAGTTGGGTAGGCTTGCTTGAAATACCAAAAGCCTGTTTACAACTGCCGAAAAATGCGAGAATGGTATCTATTAATGTGACGTGGCTGGCTTGATTTGCGCGCGACAAAAAACTTAAGAGTTGTATAAATTATCATTTTCGGACATCAAGCTTAAGCCCCACAAATGATTTGTACAAAAAAAAACTATTTTTGGTAACCGAATGTTATTTTCGAACATTTTCAAAAACT
Organism: Cheilosia soror; assembly: GCA_949372485.1. Classification (NCBI taxonomy): domain Eukaryota; kingdom Metazoa; phylum Arthropoda; class Insecta; order Diptera; family Syrphidae; genus Cheilosia; species Cheilosia soror. Next base: position 29,518,689 of record OX443561.1, on the reverse strand, counting down.
CTGAGCATTTTCTTTTTGAAAATATTGATTTTTGGTCTAATTTGACATTATTGTTGCGTTGTGATTGTATTCCCGGTCTTTTGAGAATCTGGTTTAAAATGTTCCAATCAAACGTATGGCTCCCGTTTTTAGCTTGTTTTTACTTAAGGTGTACATTTATCTTTTACTTTTGAATAAAATTGTGGGTAAAATTATCTCATTGGTAAGCCGAAGGAAGAATTTCAAAAATGTTGTGAGCCGGGCGATTTTTGCTTATACTATAAGTTACTGCGCATTCAAACTGTAAGAAGAAATATCAAATTATCCATTTAATGTGAAGTGAATTCGGCTTCTGTAAAAAATTAAATTCCTAGTGGGCTTAAAATAAATACATAATGACCTCAAAAAATTTTTGAAAAAATATTCTCTTAAATCTGAAAACGTTGTTCTTAAAAAAATGTCAGCATTTCCAAAAAAAGCAGAAAAATCGACAGTAAGGTTTTGTAGAAAAACATTTTAAACTTTTATTTCGTTTTCCCACAACTAGCAGACAATATTTATCCAGGCGACACGATAAGTAAAGGTACCGATGAAATTTTTTGACTTTTAGTTTCCTATATATTCAGACAGAGTTTCTATGCTGTCAATATAGATTTTCTAAATTTCCAAAGACGTTTACATAGCTAAGAAGGCATAAATGTAGGTGATGCCGTGTTTTCATTAGGCTATGGCTGCTTCTAATGTAAGCCTCCTAAAGTGATACTGAAATCTAAGTTTAATGGTATTTTGCCTGCGGTTTCGCTTGCACTTTCATCAGGATTTGGTATACATCAGATATCCCTTCACAGTTAGTTAAGCTAATTACAGAATGTTGTCAGATCTTACAATATTGTCAAACCTGTCAGTGGAAAATATGTCCAAAGTGTCTTGCAACCGTCTGAACTTACAATTTTGTCGGAAAAGTCTTTGTCAGCCCATTGTCAGCCCTCCATCACACAATTAAATTGTAAGGTTGCTGAAAACAGTCTAAACATGTCTGATGTCTGAACACACAAGTTTTATTACTGTCAGACATTCGGACATCATTAAAAATTGTCAGATGTCGTTGTTTATGGAAGCTGACAATTGTTACAATTTCGATGAATTATATCGTGCCATATCCGCAGCTTTGGAATTCCTGCTAAACTGATACATGTTATCAGGATGACGTTTGAGAATGTTCGTTGCTCCGTCAAAATTGGTAGGGATTATACTGAAACCTTCGACACCATAAGAGGGTTGTGCTTAAAAAGGTGATACGCAACACTCAGGCCAGTACATCAGGCACGATCTTCAATAAATCAACACAAATGCTTGGGTTTGCAGCCGACATTGATGTGATAGGAAGCACAAGGCGAGCAGTAACCTGTGCTTTCACTCAGTGTTCCCAGGGTTTAAGAAAAGAAATCCCCTTTTTTTAACACCAACATGATATTTTTTCCCCTTTAGAAAGAAAAAAAATCCCTTTTTTTCCGAAGAAAAAATCTTATCATACTTAACCATGTTTTGAACTCGAGCAATGCTTCCAATTGCTTGAGATATTTGTATTTTTTTGTTAGTTCCTTCTTCATTCAAAATCCAAAATAAAATGAGAATTATTACACATTAAGTTGTGCCGCCGTTGTTTAGAAATTCGCGTAATATTTTGAATTAAGGCATAGTTCAAGAACACACTATGTGCTGAGCCACACATGCCTTCCCATGAAAGTCGTGTCGGGCGAGACGGGTAGATTTTTAGTTTATCTAGTTGAGAAAAGAAGCGTATATTACACTGCAGATCCATTCTCTTTTCTACTCACTTAAAATCGACCTGTCTCGCCCGAAACGACTTTCATGGGAAGGGATGTGTGGCATAACTTTCATTTAAATGAACGACTTGGCTACACACAAAAACAAACCCTCATTGCAATAAAATAAAATTTGACAGGTACAGGAGTAATGAAATCGAAAATACAAAAATTTGATGGTAAATTCGATTTCGAATTCCGATTTTACGTCCTCACTCTACCAACGCAAATACCAATTAAAGATTTATATCGAAAGCGCTATGGTTCCGGAAAATAACCTTCGTAATCACGCGCCATGCTCATGTGAAAATTATTTCTGAAAGTGGATTTTTGGTCCATTTTCTGTACTACCTATCTTTTTTTTTACTCACTCAAAATCTAGCTGTCTCTCTGTACACGACGTTCATGGTAAGGAGTGTATGGCCATGGTTATAGTTTTATTAAATGTCAAAAGAATGAATGCATTCACCAAACAAAAAATTAAGTGGGTGTTGCATGGGCACATTTCTTGAGCATGGTTATTTTTTGTAGATTGTTTTGTAGGTATTTATTCTAGAAGATTTTCTTACAAGCTGTTTTTGATAGGATTTTAAGATTTTCCCCTTTTTGAATTTTTTCCCCGTTTTTATCCCTTTCCCCTTTTTTCTCCCTTTCGTCTTAAAAAATCGGCAAAAATGGTGATTTTCCCCTCAACCTGGGAACACTGCGTTTCACTACAATGGAGTCAGTAGCTAACAAAATGGGACTGACCATTAACCAGAACAAGACGAAGTATATATGCTTTCATCAGCAAAAGTCCAATCCCACCACCCCGACTTGGTCAGAACGTGACAAATGATATAGGTATAACTTCAAGGTAGTCAGTGAATTTGTTTATCTGGGCAGAGTGGGCTCTGCTGTAAATGCTGAAAACAATTTCAACGTGAAAATCAAATGTAGAATAATTCTTGGTGATCGCTGTTTCTTTGGGCTAAGTACCTAAGCAATTGAGGAATAAGGCCCTATCGAGAAGAACCAAGGAGACGCTATACAAAACACTCGTCCTTCCGGTTCTGCTATATGGTGCAGAAGAATGGGCCCTTTACATAGTCCGATGAAGGCTCCCACGGTGTATTCGAGAGAAAAGTCCTACGAACGACTTTTGGTCTTGTTTGCATCGACCAAGAAATCAATGTCTTGCGAAGAAAACACAACAACGATCTATACGTGCTGTACAGCGACATAAGTCTAGTAAAAAATCCGTATCCAGCGGTTAAGATGGTCGGGCCATGTAGAGCGGATAAACATCAATGCTCCAGCGCGTAAGGTCTTCGACGCAGTAATTGGACTTCTACCACTTAAGTGGTATTTCTACCACATTTTGCTCAACCCAAAATTCTACCACTTTTTCAGATTGAAAAAAAAAAAAAACCGAACAATAACGCAAATAATAACAAATACCCACACATTCATGGGCGTAGCGAGGGTTCGAGCCGTGGGGGTGACTTTCATTGAAATGCCGACGTATTTTAGCAACCCCTTGCCGACTGTAAAAAAATCACGAAAATCGGCCCAGCGGTTATCGAGTTATAAGTCATTGAGTTTGACCGCATAAAAGATGGCCCCTTTGTCCAATTTCGACCAATTTTCACAGGAACCATCCCGGGCCAATACCTAAGATTGCCTGACGACTCCACCCGTCCTTTTTAAAATCGAAACTCGGAGAAGGTGCATAAAGATAAACAAATACAAATTGGCATTTCCGTAAGATGAAACCTTTGAAAATGCCGACTTGTATGCACTTTGAAAACCTATACCTAATGAAAATCCAAACTCAATTCTTACATTTTGTTTCGAGCTAAGTTTTGAAAATTTATCGTTTTTGCCAATTTTTATGTTTTAAAAATCTACAACTTTCTACCATTTTTTTGGCTTCCCCATATATGTACCACCTTTTGCCTAATCTCAAGTCCCAACACTGTTTCGACGCCATATCAAGGTGGGTTTTCGATGGTTCAACCTGAGACCCCTCGCACAATACACTAACGACCAGCTTCTCTAAATTCTTTACAATGATGCACAATTTTCTGCCAGCATTGAGCATTCTGCTATTGAATACATATTAGAAAAATGATTAGAAACGAATCGCTGAAAATTTAGCTCAAATTTACCACTTCCATTCCATAGGTATGTTCTGCCATTTTTAAATATCAATCAAAACGAACACCAGAGTCGGAGACCGCTGTCTGCTATGGCTGTGCTGATTCATGGTATAGGAACTGATCATCACACACACAAATAATTATTGAATGCCTTAAAGCTAATTTCATAATAGCTCAATTAACAACACCAACCTTCAGCTAATGCGCCGAAGAATTTTAAGCCTTTCTTTCGAAATTTGTTGACTCCATTTGTTGAAAAATTAAACCTACGATTTACACTATATATACGTTTTGTGTCGCATTTCAATACATAAATCATTAAGTATCTCAAAACCTATGGAAAGCTTATTTTATGACAATTATGCATTTAACACATTTTCGATGTAATTCCGCTCGTCGGCGAACATAAGCTGCTTAAAAACGATCCGCTATACAAACTGATAAATCGTTGAGTTTATTTATAAGGTAAACCCTGCACTGACCGATTGCGGTAGTGGCTGTTGCTCTTTGGACGGACTATTGTATTACTCATGTTATGAAACAAATAACCAATACAATCAATCGACAATTAAATGTGATTTTTTATTATATTTTCCAATTTTATCAGTGAATTTAATTTCCATCAGACTGCGGTGCGGATTTAAATCAAAATTTTTTTTTTTTGCAACGGATGCATGAGTAGAGTATCTATACTGCTTTTACTCGGTTCCAACGAGTTTATTTTGTAGATTTTCTAGGGAGCAGTTAAAGCCTTTGATATTGTTCTGGTGTGCCGATGCCGACATCATGCACAATAATTCAACTTGGGTAAGTAAACCTCAAAAGTCTACATAAATAAATATACAAAACGAACAGTATTTAGTCTTTACTTTAGACATATTTAAGTGTAGGTACACTGATAAGGTGTTGTGTGATTTCAAGTGAAGGAAGTGCCACATCACGATAAGTCAAGAATACACCCAGATATACATATGCGAATTTTGGCTTGAAGCGATAAGGTTAAGGTGGTTGTTCTAAAATAGGTTATTCTACTATACTCTTTCACTTTCTGTCCAAAAATGGAAACGATGTCGTGTTGCAGATGTTCGAATCGTGTTGCCACTTAGAATTTTCAACATTTCAGTAGTTAATTAAAAAATAAAAAAATCTAACACAGACAGACAAGTAGGCACGTTTGACCCGTATCCATTGTTATGGGCGCGCTCATTGTTCGAAATGCAATTAGATACGTTTAATGCAGTATTAATGGGCTGCATGTGTGCGCTGAGCACATGTGAGATGCATATTCGAATCGTGATTGAAATGCGGCCTTAGTTTCGATTTTTTTTTATTCGTATGTTTCCTTATCTCGCTGTTTACTGGAAAGCTACGCGCACTGAAAACTCAACTCAAACGCAAATCAAACAGTCTGCTGTAATAAAATAATTGTTGTGCGGTTCATTTTAACTGGCAAAAGGGGAACTGATTTGAGAGATAATTGCTTTAGAGTGCAGAGAACTATTAAATTATTATTGATATTTTCATATTAAACTCTTGATCAGATGTAATTTGTTAAATGCATTTTGCAAATTTATCTGTTGGGTTTTTTTCTTTCAACAAATATATCCGGAAATGTCTGTTTTAACGAGAGTTGGGCTTGTCACAGCCAATAAGTTTTCTTTTTACCTCAATTTGTTTTAAAATTCCCTCCAAAAGGGAAAATTCTCACGAAATAATCACTGCGACGGAGGCAAATTCAAATATTTTTTAAACTCAGAAAACCACTTTTGTTGTCTCTACCTCGTGAGAATTTTCCCTTTTGAAAACAATTTTTCAACATCGAAATGAGCTTAAAAGGAAATTTATTGGAGGAGGAGAAAGAACGACGAACTGTAAAGCGATATCGACGTAACCAGAAGAGTGAAGGTCCAACGACTAAGGTGGCTGGGTAATGTAGAGCGAATGGACTCGAATGCTTCGGGCCGGAAGATCTTCGCATCCACATATACTCGAGGGACGGCGCAGTAGAAAAAGAACGCAACTCAGGTGGCGCACGCAAGTGGAGCCAGACCTGAACCAACTTAGCATGTAAAACTGGAGACAGATGACCAAAGATCATGCTGCCTGGAGAAGCTTGTTGATTGAGGACCAGGTCCACCCCTGACTGTATCGCCACCTTTAGTAAGTAAGAGAGTCAGTACTCGTTGCTTACCTTTACTGAGGGAATAAGGCTGACAGAGCTTAAATAAAAAGCACTGATTAAAATTGATCTATTCGGAAAAAGCTAATATTTTAATAATTTAAAATTTAAATAACACTTGGGGTTTGTTTAAAAATGTTTTCACTGTATTAAATTATGTTTCTTTAGATTTCAATTAGTGCGTCAGAAAATTGGATACTTTTCGAATATGTGCTAAAAAAAGGGAGGGAATGATGACTGAAACAGTCAACTCAATTGGTTGACACATTTTTATTGAATTTAGCATTTCCTGGTGGCATGGCGGTTTGTCTTCGGGTAGGGACGGAGGTTACTTAACTGTAGTAGTCTACCCCCTGCCTACTGCAATCCATCACTAAAGAGGGAGACTGGTGTTGTAGATTTACAACTCTCCATCTACTTGGTTGAAATTGGTATTTATTAAATGAATGAATTGCAATTTTTTGAGTTGAATATCTCTAAAGGCATAAAGTGACAAAGAACAGAAACAGGAACAGAAACAGAATCCCATACATTTGCAACAGAAACAGAATTAGGATCAGAACATTTTTTTTTCAGCAACAGAATTTAGCGACAGAAAAATGTCTGTTTGATGACTGAACGTAAATAAATCTATATAATATTGTTTCTGTTGCTAGACGGCAGCCATGTTTTTCTGTTGATCTATGTCAGTTTTGCGTAGCTGAACGAGCAACGTAAACAGAACCAGAATTTACTGTAGAACGAAAATGGGCACATTCAAGTATCTAGTTGACTTAAGTCGACTAGATTTGTCTGGACTAAGTGTAACCTGAACGCAAAAACTAACTTAATTGGTCGTGAACGTCAGATCTTGACGGGGGAGCATCTAAAGAGTATTCCACTCCACAAATCGTCACTTATATTATTATTTTTAGATTTTTTTGGTTTTGTTTGTTTTGGTTAGGTATATCCACTAGCTTTGTGCTCTCTCAAGGCAAATTTGAAATGTCAAATTCTCCGCCGATGACATATAGAAATGTCAACTTAGTACTCAGTCACGAAATTCGTGACTAGACTCGTCGGCTACCCCTCCATAAACGTCAACAGAGAAAGCTGCTCACGTGACGAATCCCGCCAATAAGAACTCAGAAACATCAAGTCAGTCAGCTGTCAGACTTACTAAACTAGATACTTGAATGTCCCCAATGCTTTCTGTTCTGTTTTAGTTGCAGCTCTTCGTCACTTGGTGTCTTTCTTAGGCTATGTTTCCACCGAACGCTAACCCCGAGATTAAGTGCAAGAGGGTGCCATGAAATAAAGTCTTATGCAAAAAGGTCCAAAACGTAATTTTGGATTTTTTTGGACTTTTGAAATTGCAATAAGATCCAAAACGAGTTTTGGACTTTATTTCATTTTTGAAAGTGCAATAAACTTTAGATTGGACATTATTGCACTCAGCAATGTAAAAGAAAGACGAGCAGGGGGGTTGCAAAATCGTTTTGGACTTTATTGCAATTTCAGAAGTGCAATAAAGTCCAAAATTACTTTTTGGACCTTTTTGCATAAGACTTTATTTCATGCCACCGTGCAAGAGGTTTAAAATTAATCCTGAGAGGTTTAAAATTAATCCACCAAAAAAAAAGAGATTAATTTGACGTTTCACCAGATGTTGTCATAAGCTGTCAAATCGAAAAGTGTGACAAATGATAAAAAATTAAACAATTTCTACTTTCGAAATTAAAAGTAAAAACAAAATATGAGTGGCAATAATCTAAAAATATTATTACCGCATCATTTTGTCCTCAAAACAAACATGTATGAACGATTTTTTTTGCTCACCTATGACACAAATGTCAAATGTAGCTCTGTTTGTTTTTAATTTTAGATATTTCGACCTGTGGAGAGTGTTTTCAGAGACCGAACTCTACATGTAAAACTAGTCAGTTTATGAGATTTTTATGAGATTAATTTTTGTATGATAAATCTCAAGATTTATACGAGGTTAACGAAAATTAATCTTAATCTCGGAGTTAATCTCCGGTGGAAACGTAGCATTAGCTGGAACTCGTTTATACTGCCAATTTCTTCAAGATTTTTCTTTTCGCTTACTTTCGGCATTTTGACAATTTGGAAATAATTTGAAGAGCTGAGTTTGACAACCGACTTGACAGTCGATTTACGCGATTTACTCAGTGACATTTCCGAGGGGTGTTCACTTAAAGCACCTTAGAAATTTATACATTTACGAGCTGCATAAATTTATCAGATTAAGTGATAAGTGAATACCCTTATTGGATTGTTTTACAATTCTGCTAATGATGCTTTAAGATCATAATAGGCATGAGCTCCTAGTTTGAAATGGAGCGTCAGCTTTTTATCTAATTTTCAGGTAGCAACAATTTCATTAAGCTGAAACTGAACCCTATGTGGTGGCCGAGGTGGTCGTGGTGGCTTTGTCACATCAAAAAGAACACAACGATGACGGCCAGGTGTGTTGCGTGTGAAAGTAGAGTAATCAAAGCCAGTATCTTTAAGTATAACGCACTCATTAAAACAGGGTTGGCTTTCTCAAGCTCATTTACATAAGAAAATATAAAAACAAATTTTTTTTGTTTTTTTTTTCACATTACAATACCTACTTGTCAATGATTTTGTGAAATGTTCCCTCTTTTTTTTTTATCAAATACCGTGAGAACATGTAAAGGTAGGTAGACTTTAAATATCTATCCTTTTGTTAGAAGAAAAGCAACGCTTATCGCTAATTGATTATATACTGTTCCTTCGATTTTTTTCTAATCAGTTTGTAGTAAACAATAACAAACACAATCTCTAGAAAAAGAAGGGGGTTCACCTTTGTCAAAACTGATAATATTGCAAGTCATATACACGTTATAAGTATACTAGTCCCCAATCACTTTGCAATCAATGAAGAATAATATTTTCCAGTTAAAAATTGTTCTACTCTTTCAATTAACTCTTCACCGAACAAAAAAAAAAATACAAACCAAATATCAACAAAGTTCAATTTTTAAATTGGCATTCTGCCACTTGCCAGACATTTTGTATCTTTAATAATTTGTGGTGCAGTTTTTTTTTTTAACAATTTATATTAAAAACAATTTAATAATAATTGAATGCGAATAAAAAATGTTTTGTGCGTGGTTTTTGTTTGGTAAACCCCCAACAGATGCAGCATCTTTTGTTGTTAAACATTTTTTTTTTTAATTTGCGATAAAAAATTTGTTTAGATTTCTACGGTGTAGATGAGTACTATTGCCGATTGTACCTATTCGTAAATATTTATTCAATGGAATTGCTTTGCTCTCAGTATAATTGTAGTGTCAGTGTCAATGGGATTAAATTATTTCTAAGAAATACTGTGGTTGTTTAACAATTCATTGAGATATATATTCGTTTAATTGATGATATAATCTCGGTTGGAAATTTTACTGTCTAATGGATTAACCAGAGAACATAGAGATTTAGTGAGGGAATTAAATTTTCGCTTCTGGATTTGTTTAGATTTGGAGTATTGTTTTTGAGTGCGAAACACTCTTGGCTGTTGATAAATAAATCGGGCTTTGAGATTGTTATGGTTGGTATTCATTTTTACAGCGATCAGTTGGCCAAAAAGAATTACTCGTAGATGTGGTCATGATTTTATTTACCATTCAATATAATTTTGAGAATTTTTGACCACTCGCAATGGAGTTCCTTTGTGATTTGATCTAAATATGGACCGTCTAAGAGCTCTCAGTGGTTTTGTTGTCTTGTGGTCTGCTGTTTATCCGCATTATTGACGTATTGTATACCAAAAAGTTGATTCAATGGCCACTAAGCAATGCGAAATCGAGAAAAAAGCGCCCTCTATAAGAATTGGTGTTCACAAATAAAGATAAGTTTATTTTAAGGTGCAAGGTTAATAAGCAGAAAACTAAAGGCCAGGGTAGCAAGGCGAATGTAAATTTGAGATGTACAATAATGGTCCGCACTCCGCATAAACGTCAAATACGCAAAATCTTTAGCCCAGAGCATTGGTGACTATAATACTATATGAAATTCACTAAACATGCTCTTTGTCGATTTAAAGAAGGCTTTCAAGTCTAAGCGAAGTACGGCATCATTGTTACTTTACGTTTAATATTCAGTAAAACGATGAGTCAAAATTAAAATAGATAGGCCTAGGGCAATTTCATTAGTAGTGGCGAATTGCTGTCTGATCGGAGTACCAGATAACCATATGCGTTAGCCATGCTGTACCATACCCACTGTGTGGTCGATCGTCAATTTCGTATCTTAACACACGCGTAACAAATTTGGAATCGATTGAAAGAATTTTCAATTCATAGTCACATAGGTATAAAGCTAGGTAGTTCAGGTAGTTCAATTAGTTTACCATAGTTCACCGTCCAATGAGTGGCGCAGTAGCTTGTATTTTATGATTCAATGATTTTCTGTGCTAATTTCCAACCATAAATAAATCGCCGAAAATTTATCAAACTTGCCAACAAGATGCAACATCGTCACGGAACCCTCAACATCCTCGACAGCTGTACCAGGAGCTGCGATCCAATTTTCAACTCTCAGAAAACAGGATTGACAGGTCGTCGCAACTTCTGTTGTAGGTATGCCACTTGACAATATAAAATTACTAGACAAATGACTTAATTTTAAGATGAACATAGCTATAGTGAGACCTATACTGACCTAGGACAGTCTCGTTTGAGCCGGCGACCAGCAGGAACACTTATTTTATGGTCATTACAAAGGGTCATTCAATGATACTACAGAAATACTTTTGCCATACTTAAATTGCATCAATTCCTTTCTCTAGCGCCTATCTCAGCAGGGAAGGGTTGAACAATGGACTTATACCTCACGCGCAATCCATTCTTATATGTATTTACAGACGGATTAAAAATATGGATAGGATATAGGGTACAGGATCAGAAGTCATCGCCGAACCGCTGGGAATATTGAAATCGGTACGCCTCCCGGACCATAGTAGTTTCATTCAAGTGGAGGTCCTGCCAGTAACAACAGCAGCCTGTGATTGGGTAAACGTGTTCAAATCTTGTGCCAATTTTTGGTACAAATAATTTTTGTTATTCAGCCATTTTGCGGCCCCAAAAAAGGTCTGTCTGCATGTCCCAGTAGGTCTCTCCTTGTAGATTGTATATGGGGGTGGTATATTATATCGCAGATCACTGCGGCCACAAGTGGGCCTATTATTATAGCTCATCCATGGATGCCGGAGTTTTTTATAAAGGCGGCTAGCTCTTTGGGTGTGCTGGCAGCTATGTTCGCTGCTTTGAGGTAGAGTTTACCTAGATAACGTTGACGTGTTTTGGTTAAACAGTTACAGTCACATAGTATGTGTTCTGCTGTTTCTGCGTCCTCGTTGCACAGTCTTCAAGTGTTGTCTTGTGCTATATATATACTCATTGTCATCAGGCGTTTTTTTGACTAGACAGTGCCCTGTGAGAAAACCTGTGACCAATCGAATCTGACTTCTACTTAATTGGAGTAGTTGTTTTCTTTTTTTGTGGGAACTGTTTGGCATGAAGTTTTTGGCTTGTCTGTTTCCTTCAGTGATCCTCTAGAAATGGAGATTCTTTTCGTTCAGTCAGGTTTTCACACTACTTTTTATAGTGTTGATTGGTAGCCCGCAGAATGGTATTGGCATCATGAATTGGGATGCGGATCCTTTTCTGGCTAATGCTTTTTCGTTGCCTTCATATCCACTGTGCTCTGACACCCACATCAGGTGAACCTTGTTGTCTCTCAAGACAATCTTGTCAATTCATTATAAGTTATTCGCCCGTAATAATTTAGCGACAACCACTACCACAAGATCGTAATTAATAAGCTTTATGACTTTAAAATATGTGAAGATGGAGAATGACATCTATACTCGATTTGCGGTCATATTGATGAGAATTTTTGTTGAATTGGACTAGCAACTTTAACAAATCGCTTTATATGGGCACATTGTTGGTTAGAGTTAAAAGGAATTTGGTCGTTGGCTTAGGTTTTCAAAAGGTCAGTAACTACTGTGGACAGTTTTACAATGTAATTATCTGAAGTCTATAAAAACCCTTTTCAAAGTTTATAAAGCTAACATAAAAGCAAAAAAACAAGTTTTTCGCACATGGTCTGCGCGGTTGATTATACCTAACCTCGTAATTCGATCGTAGATTGATTTTAAATGAATGCCAATAAATAATATACGTCAAACGTTGTCACGAAAATCTAATAAAAACCAAGCATCATCATTAAAGTATTAAACCCGAATGTCGATGAATAATTCATTTAAATTGTATCGTTATCTGGAAATTAATTCTATCTTAAAGAACAATTAATAAAAACAATAACAAGTTACGTTTGCTCTTTCGTTCTCGTGTCTTATTGAATGCTGTTGCTTCCCCAAAAATGAATACCGGCAGTCTTGAATCCATTATAGAATATTCACCGAAGATCTCTAATCAGATTAATTGCGGCTATTTTTATCGCGTTAATGTACCTTGAAATAATTAAGAACCCCAACCGCACGCTCTTCTTGTTGTTAAAAGAAATTTTAATTTGGCATTTAATGCACTATTCTCTTTCAGAATCAATGTCGCGTAACAGCTCAAGAAAGAGATAGAGGGAGGAACCCCCGTTTGGTTAATCGGGCTAAATCTATTTAAATAATTTTCTTTTCTTGCAACATCTACGAAATGCATCCGCATCGGCTTTGTGTAAGATGTGCAGTGCAAAGCTAATTTTATGGCCGCCTTTATGTCCCAATAAACTTGTCATTGAAGCGAGTGAAGAGCGCTCGCCAAATTTCGGGTCTATTTAGAGAGTTTTGAAAAGAATTTGCTGCTGCCAAATTTTACCTGTGATTAAGCACGTTTTATGGGGAAATTTTCATAGAAATCATTTAAAGTATTTACGGTATTTCATTGTGAATATAAATGTTGCACCAGATGGATAGGATCAAAAATAGCACAATCGAAACGAATTGACGTAGGTTATAATTAAATCGAATGATTTGTTCAAAAAACATCTGCGCTGATTGCTATAGATTGACATTTTCAAGGTGGAGGTGAATTTAGAAGTTTCTTGTTAGAGAAAAGAAGGAATTTCGGGTTTAAGGTGAAGAATTCGAAAACAAATTTACACTTAGGCCCAATGTGGACACGAAGCAACTGGAAAAAAACTGGCAACTGGCAACTAGTTTGCTTTGAGTCATACATTACATACCCTGTGAAATCAAATGGGTCGACGCACTCGACGCTATTGGTTAAAAACTCGTTTGCGATTCACAAAAAACAGTTTGCAACGAGTCGTCTGTTGATTTGCATGTCGGGTTGCCTATTGATTTCAGTTTTTAGTTTGTCGAAGATGAGCGAACGACAGATCAAACTGTAGCTGGTGGGAAAGATTGAAAAACATGACGACACTGACCGAACTAGAGATTTTGATTGGTGATGAGTTTCCTCGTGTGTGGTGGAGTCAAGTCACCGCTGAGTCCGTAACTAGTCTGTAACCTGAGTTGCCAACCGGTTTAGTTTTTTTCCAGTCACTCCATGTGTATTGGGCCTTAGGCGGAAGTCAGATTATTGTGTTCGAAACTGATTTAAATTTCGAAGTAAATTATAAGGTTATAACGAGATTTACGAAATAGTATTCCCGGCTAAAAGTTTCAAAATACATTTCAAAAGGAACACCCGTCAATTATTCAAAATAACGATCGAAAAAAAAGTTGAAATGATTTGAATTTCGAAAGCAATTGTAACACAATTGGCCGATCTTCGTGAATCTCGATATATGACGACACATTTTTCGAAGACAAATAACGACTTGTTTTCGATAATCAAATTATAACGATGGCATCATTTTCGAAAACGATTGAGAAATTATCCTGAAAAGGATATTTCAAAACTTGTGGTACAGCTCTAGCGCTTTTTTTGGTATTAAGTTTGACATATGGTCAATTCAGCGCAGTGATCGTAATATGTAGAATTGAAGCTTATTTTCCACATTATGCACTAGAAGCGATTCTTCGTCAACAGCCATCTGCACTTTGTATACGGAAACATCTTTCAACACTTCCACCACAAACCACATAGAACTAGACCGCCGACTTCCATGGTAGATGTTCCGAGGAACTCAAAGAGACATTATCCCTCGAAATGCAACTTTTGGGCGCCCCACAAGACTGGTAGCTAATGCTCTTAACCATACAGTACACTTGACAACCGCGAGGAAAATAATTTTCCAAAACTCCTTCTGTTACAGGACAAGCAAACTTTGGAATTCGCTTCCTGGGGATATATTTCCAGAAGACTACAATTTGCAGCAAGTATTTAAAAAAAGTAGAAGTATTTAAAAAAAACGCTGCCTTGAACTACCAGTGGGTAACGGGCGCCTAATACAACAGGAACGAAATGCTGATTGCGTCAAAATCACTCACGAATTGTTCACCGAAAATATCGTGAAAATTTTTCCGGATTATTCAGGTGTATATCATTTTACTCAAATCTGAATGCTGTTTGATTCACAAATGTCAAAACTAAATTGACATTCGACGCCATATTTGTAAAATCTATGACATTTTCCGATAGGGTCGTACATTACGATCCACCCTGTACAACTTTGTGCTGTAAATTTAACCCTAATTGTAATTGACGTTAACGCTGAATTCAACAATTAACCTTCCGTGTTGCGCCATATTCATATAGCATAGGTGACAGGAAGTAGGCACCCGTTACTTCCTACTTGCTTCTAATCCCGTAGTTATTTCGTTGCCTGTGAAAAAAATTAGCTGTCTGCCACATTATCTGGTATATTGGGCCTTGTTTTACCAATTAAGAGTAAAGTCAAAAACTGTCTTAGTAGGCGTTTTGATTTATTGTATTGCACGCAAATTGTTTTCAGGTTGCATTCCCACTTGTCAGCCTTGAGAGTAATAAAAAACATGCTGTCGCTGTTGTCGCCAGCAATATATTGCCCACATATCTCCCTGGCTATGCTTTTGACTAAACCCACCTTTTTTCTATCACAATCCTTTATGTTGTTCTTGATGAAATGCAGACTCCGTTTCCGCCAAAACTTGTAACTTTGACTGCGTTAATAATGTGGTGAATATTTTTCACTGACAACCAATTAATACATTTAGCACTTTGCATTGCCCGACAAGCAACTTCATTAGAGGAGACGAAATTTTTCGCGATTTATGTACTAAAACCAACTTTAAAACAATGAAAATAAGAACAATAGTAGCTGACAGCTGCTGCTGGCATTAAACGTCAGAACACGTTTTTTTGAATAATTCCACCGCACAAACAGGAATGAATGAAGGCAAAGAAACGTGCACGGATGCAGATGCAGATGCACAGTATAAACTACCACAAAACTTGGTCAACCACCGAACCCTGGACACGACGCGGTTGGGTTTTTTAATTTCCTAGCGCGTCTTCAAATAAGTATAATTCGAACTCCAAATTAAAAAAAAAAATTTTTTTAAGTTAAACCACAAATTGCCACTCGTTCAGTATAGTAATCGCTACAAAAATTATTATTTTCTTTTTTCTTCTCGAAGATACTATTTATTTTTTTTTTGCACTCAAATTACACGCTCACTGACGCGGCGGGCGGTTTGTCTATTTCGCGTGATAGCGAAAAATTATCTACGAGAACCGCTGCTAAAACATACTACACAACACTCACTACTAAGCACGTAGTGGTAGAACGAAGCCACAAAAATAATTTACCGACATCGCTGTGCGACGACTGTAGAGAACGTGTTCGCAGTGGTGTAGTAAGCCCGGAACTAAACTCACCACAAAACGTCAGAGTGAATCTGACTAGATTCGTATTTCATACTTCGTTTCGTATTGAAAATCTACTTTGTTTTTTTTGTTGTTGTCATATCGTTTGTGAATTTCGAACAATACCACAAACGAAGCAGGGAACACGAAAAAAAATTAACGAAAGAGGAGAATACAATTTGAAAATATGCTGCTTATGGTCGCGTACAAAAACAATGGACGACGAAAACGGAGTTAAAGGGAGAAAAAAACGTGTTAGAGATACAGATACGTATAGGAATGTTGTCTTTTCTAATCACAAAAGATACTGTGCATGTGTGGTATTTCAAACATAGATACAGACGCATACTTGTAATTCATTTTGATACTCTACCACTCTACCTGTTGTCAAAAGATAGTCGCAAGAATGCGACAGTTATATAGGCGAGATAGGGACAACAGTAATACAATGCTCTCTTGTTGCGGATGACACTTGAAATGAAATGTTAAAAGAGCAAGAGCAATAGTGCGCTGAATGTCAAAGTGGCAGTGACAGTGACATATGGAAATTCCCCTCAACTGAACGATAGCGTGTGGATTCGAAAATCGAAATCAAACACGTGCGCGTTTATTTTAAAAGAGGGAACCGGCGTTTTTTTACGCTGGCTGCTGTTCCCCTCAGTTTATTCGTTTTGTTTTGCTTAGCTTCGCTATCGCTAAATGTGGTACTTATTTTCGGAGCGGCAGGAGTGAGGTTAATAACGGAGTTGCCAGTGCAATTGGTATAGTGCCCTTTATCTGTGGTATAGTTTTAGGAGGGTGCATATAAATTCTCTCTTAATTGTAATGTAAGGTTCTCTCTTTCTTTTTAATAAATCTGATGATAAAGGCGATTCACTGGGTTGGTGGATTGAATGGAAAATATTTTGTGTAGGTAAGAAAATTGCAGTTGATGACCGATGATTGCATATTGCATTCACCCGCATTCACCATTCGAGTTGAATACGTTCGTTGACACTTGACAGCTCTAACCTACTACATATTTACTTCTTCGATTGGGTTTAACTTTGTAAAATTGTGATTGGTGTTGTTATAAAGATTCTTTGTAGATCTTACAACGTGTTGGTATCATAATATCTTAACTCATCTTAAATTCCAATTATATCAAAAATATGGTCGTTAATTTAAGTAAAGAAGCGGAAAGAAATTGGAGCTATAATAAAAGGGAGCGACGTGGAATATTGTATAAATTCAAAAAGTACCTACAAAAAAAGTTTCTCAACTCAAATGTCGAGTTTCCAGGGGGCTTATTCCCAAATGCGCGGCGGATCGCTTTTCATGGATTGATATTTTTGTATTTCCAAAATACGCTGGGGGCGTATTTGGGAATAAGCCCCCAGCTTAGTAAGAGAGGTTATAGCCTGTAGCCTGGGCTACGGTCATATACCGGAAGCCTGACGAAAAGTAACAGTTAAATATCTACCCAAGACAGGAAGAAATTCGGATTCAACTTCGAAATCCTATCGCCCCATCAGACTCATGTGTTTTATCCTCAAAAGCATGGAAAAACTAGTTGATAGACACATAAAAGACAACGCACTGCGAAATTTTCGACTTAGTAAATGCCAACATTCCTATCAACCCAGGTAAATCTACCGAGTCAGCACTTAATGACTATAATAATACTGAAAAATGCACTATCGGTAGTTCAGAGATAGTTTAATAAAGAAGGACTTTCTGTAAATCCAAAAAAGACGACCATTGTCCCTTTAACCAAACGGAAGAAACTAGATCTCTTTATTACGGGAAGCCAAATACCTAGGAATCATCCAGGTTGACATTAAACCATCATGGAACCCACAAATAGAAAGTATTGTAAACAGAGCCACCGGATCTCTTGGGATCTGCCATAGAGTCTGCGTTAACAATTGGGGTATAGGTAAGACCCCGGATGATATATTGGCTATACTCGCTTGTGGTGAGACCACCGATCACCTACGCTGTCGTGGTCTGGTGGACAAATACTAGCGAAGTCACTACAGTCAAAAAGCTAGAACGGATCCAACGTATAGCTGGAAACTGCATGACAGGCTCTTTACGCTCCTCACTGACCATTGCACTAAATGTCATCCTATCCTAGGCCTATTACCTTCTCAAGTACACATTCAAGTGGAAATAAGACTGAGTATTCATCGAGTATTCATCCATCGCGACTTGATTTAGTCTGGTACACAGACGGTTCCAAGATGGATTCAGGGACTGGCACTGGATATGTCATTTCTGGAGAATCGTCTCAAGCGAACTATTCAGTCAGCTTAGGCAAGCACTCGTCCTCGTCTATATTCAAGGCTGAAGGAAGTCTTTGCCATTAACCACTGCGCTAGAATAAATTTAAGTTCCAACACACGCGGCAAAAATATAATTTATCTTCTCAGACAGCCAGGCTGTTCTGCATTCATCTGTCATAAAATTGAAACTGATCCTAGGAACTTATATGGCCATCTCCGAACTTGCAAAGAAAAACCTAGTCGGGCCTATACTGGATTTCAGCCTGCAGGGACTAAAGTCGGTGCGACAATGCCACTTGTCGGACCTGAACCCTTCCGTTTAGTCAGTAAGGGATGTTTCAGGAAGTACATAATGAGTTTAGCTCAAATCGAATCTAATGAAGTCTGGCTTGTTTTAAGCTCCTCCCAAAATTCTCCCCTAGAAAATCCTATTTTTGTACTAATCTGGACAAAAATAACCTTAAAACCTTACTGGCCATGGCCTTATGAAAAAAACATTTTTACCGAATTAGAGTTTCATCGGACATCACATTTAGACTTTATCTGATGGAGATTAACGAAACCTCTCTTCACATTCTCATGAAATGTCCGGCTCTCTTTTGTCTCAGAAAAAAATGTCCTTGTCGAAGAAATCGTTACTACAGCAAAACTTGCTGACATACCCCCAGAGAAGATATCCAACTCATGACTGTCTCCGGAGTAAAAAGATGGCTCTAGGACCTCACCATCAGAGAAGGCACAATAAGCCCCTTAAGCTAGCCGGCATTGCCAGAGCCCGATGAAGGCTCTCACGACTTTTAATCTAATCTAATTCAATCTAAGGGAGGTTATGGTGAATCCTCAGACCAGTGCATTGAAATATCAGAAACAATTGCACAAAATACCGGAAAAACCACAAGTGCATGTACAGTACGCCGAGAGCTGTATAGAAATGGAAAAGTCCCATAAAAGAAGCTTTTTATAATTTAAAGCAAGAAAAGTAGAGATTTTGTCGAGATTTTGCTATAAAATATAAAAATTCATTTGAAAAAGTGTTTTTAAATCGATGACGACATTTTCGAAGATGGGAGAAAAACCAAAATTTGGAGGAAAAATCGTGTCAACTTTCATACAAGAAATATAACAAAATCAGTCAAACATGGAGGAGGATCAGTTATGGTTTGGGGTGCATTTCTACTTCAGAATTTGGTGAGCAAAAACACAATGAACAAATTAGATTACCTCAACATCCAGAAAGAAAATCTTGAACCCAAGTGTCTTAAAATTGGGGCTACTAACCACTTATACGTTTCAACAGGACAACGATCAAAACCCAAAAACTCGGTTCTTTTAGCCAAGGAATGGTTGCTGTATAGGGCCCCAAAACAGTTGGATCATCCTCACAATCTCCAGACCTAAGTCGGCTCTCAGATTGACAACAATTCATAAGCAACTGGCAATGGGAAACACGCAATATTATCGCTCATAATTATTTTACTTTGAATTAAATTAGAGATTTCACATCAAAGCAACTAAATATCGCTCGAACGAAAAATGTTGCTGATTGTTTATTGGCAGTTGCTATAGTAACTATAGTTGCTTATTGCTTGTTACCTCAATCTAAAAGCCGCCTGAGAGCCGCCTTATTGTACTTTGATTTAAATTACAGGTCTGAGGCGTCACATCAAAGCAACTCAATATCGGTCCAACGAAAAATGTTGCTGATTGATATTTATCGCTGGCGATACACAGCGCATGTTGCAAAGCAACATAATATTCCTTCGTGTTCGTAGTAGCAAGTGACACGTCGTTAGACGTTTGCGCATACTAGGTTTTATTATTTTTTAAAAATATGTTGGATGATCCAGTTTAATATAAAGTTTGTAGAAATAGTGGCAAAATATCCCTGAAAGCTAGAAATTTCTGTCAATAATGTTGCTTCAATGAGAGAATACGTTAAAATAAAGTTGCTGCTTATTGACAGTTGCTTAGTTTCTTATTGCTTGTTGCCTCAATCTGAGAGCCGCCTAAGTCCTATTGAACATTTGTATCTTCCTATTTTATTATGAGGATAGAAAAATATACAAAAAGGACAAATTTCCAGTAAAATTGTTCTGCGAGAGGCACTTATCGGAGAATGCTTACTTAAATTTTCAACTAATTTAAGCGATTATATATTTCATCCAGTCACTTTGTCTAGAATTTATATTGATTCCATCATCATGACTCACAAATGATATCTAATTCGAATTTCCTAGAACTCAAAGCAAACACCTGGAGATAGCATTCCGATCAACGATAACTGGCGGAAATTATTTTTTTTTCTCATCGCGTGACAGAGAATTGTACATTATACAATTGATAATAACTGGTGTTCTATAAATAAATTCTATTATAAGACTAAACAACAAGTCTTAACAATAAAAATGCTCTGATTATAAAATACTTGCTTTAGGTAGTTAAAATTTGCAAACAAATAAAAGTTTTGCTGTCAGTATTTAGTAACAAAAACAGCCTATAGTTTTTTCCACAAAATAAAGAACAACATTTTTTTATATGTACAAATAAACGAAAAAAAAATATAATGAAAATGGCGTAGCTATACAAAATAATAATAATTCTACATAACATTAACATCTAAGCAATTAAACGTTTGTTGCTGCTTTTTTTTTTATAGTTTACCCGCAGTATACGTAAACAAAAACAAGACATAAAAATGTAAACGCAATGCAAAGACGTCAATTAGCTTTAAATTTATAGGACATTGAAAAATATTTGTATAGTTGGGCCGTTTTTTCCATAGATTTGTTTATACTTAACACATAATAATTGGTATTGATTTTGTCATTGCAAAGAACAGTTCCAAGAACTTATTTAATTTTAAACTTGTTCTACATATTGTTCCGAATGTGGATGACACATATTTCTGAAATATGTCAACTTTATGAGTAAAAATTCAGCGCCTGATATATTTTTAAAAGATATGCCAAAATATAAATAGCAAATTTTGCATAATTCCTTGTAAATTAAACATTGTTATTTATTTCTACGGTATTTTTTTTAGAAAATGCTTTTAAAATTCTTTGCGTAATCATGTAATCATCGTATGTCAACTTAAAGGTTAGAGCTAAGCCTTAACCCGTTAATGTAACATTTTTACACTTAACAAATTCAATAGTCATTGCCCATCTGACACGGAATAACAGTGTTGTCGGCCTTCGTGTTCTTTTAAATCACGGCCAATTAATCATCAACTTTGACTGTCAAAAATATTGAATGTTATTTATTGTGACTTGAGTTGTTATCTTTTCGATAGAAAAATGTTTAATACTGTCATTATTCTTATCTCGCTTGCAGTTGAATTGTATTAAGGTGGGTGTGTTTAACTGATTATAGTCTAAAAGCAGCCGAATCTTGGACAAATCATTAAAAATATAGTAGGTAGGCGCAAAATTCATTGTGCAGCAAGGTAAATTCTGTACCCACTTTCTTTTGTTCATATGCATCAAATACTTGAACTTTGAAACTTGTACTGTCCACACAGTTTAATGTAAGTCACCGCGTTGCTAGATTTCAGTGGATTCAAAAATAGTGTAATGCTGAGAACGTGCGAGGTAAGCTTTAGTTTTAGAAAATTTTGAATTGTTAGGATCGAATCGTGTAGGCGGCGGTCTATTTAATTAATACATTGGGCGCGGTGTAAACCCTTTACCCCCTGAGTTTTCGACTAAAAGTTTTCAAAAACTTGTCGATAGGTACAAAAAGCAATTTACCCTCGCATTTAAAAACGCCGTAATGTAAACCTTGTCAACCCGTTACATTGAAGTTAGATCAACATTTGATATGCCATCTGGTAGCTAATAGGCTTGAGTAAATATATTTTTAAGAGCCCGCATCAATACTAGCCAATAAAGTTTCTGATATCCTATGAGGAACTTATCTGTCAGATAAACTTGAACTTTTGGTTTCAAAGGTCTCGGACAGGGATATCTGAGAGATAAAGTGTCTGATAGAATATCAGCCGACTTCAAGTGGCTGTTAAAGCCTTTATCTGGAATATGAGCAATATGTTTATGTGAAATGGCTGGAAGAAACTATAGTTTCCGAGCACTTTTTCGTTGACGAGCTGTAGTCGCAAGAGTCCTAACATGGATTTGGAAGAGAAAACAAATTTTGAAGCCCTAATCATTCGGTCACTCACGCATACTTTACATCTTTGATAAGAGCGGACTCATGCCACTCACAGACTAGAAGAAACCGAGGTCCGACTTTGACAAGACATTTATAGCCAATTTCACAGTGGCAGCTTAATCCTGGGTTTAGCTAAGTATAGGATTGAACATAAACTTCGCTTAAGTATTTTTCGTTTTCATAGTCCATAGTTCAGCTTGGTTTAGTAAAACCACCAAATAAGTGTCATTGTGAACAATTTATCATGAATATACAAACTTGGTGACTGTATGCGAATGTGTGTGCCAAATAAAACTATGAGTGTGCTTGGAAGCGAAGCATGTCGATGTTGTTGCATGCTCAGTATTTCCACCAATAACGAAGAGATAATCACGCTTATTCTGAGATTCGATCGAATCGAGTATCCCTCGAATTCAAAACTTTCACTCGAATGAGCTCCTCGCATTCTGAGTTTCGAGAGAAAGAAGTTCGAATAGAATTTGACATTTAACTCGATCCAATCGAATCTGAAAATGTGGAGAGAAATTAACAAAATACGAATCTCTATCGAAATCGAAAGTTGGAATGTCATTTGGTTGAAATCGAATGACTTTCGATTCGATTCGAATCTCATAATTAGGGTGAATATGACATTTATCTTGAACAGCATTGCCAAATATAATTATATTGTTGCTTATTTAGGTTTTTGGGATAAATATTATCTTATTGCACTTGGCAATTATGTATTCTCTGGATCGATACTTAAGCCACGGAAGTCGGTGGGTTAACTTAAGGCATTATTTAAGTAAAGTTTATCGTTAAACCTGTACTGTGGAAACCAAATTTGTGTTAATCCTGCGTTTATCCTTGGATCGACACTTAAGGTCGCAGTGTGAAATCGTGTATTAAAGACTGTAGACCGAAGAAGTAGGACTGGTTCTCACCAAATACTATATACTAATCATCACAGATGGCTCAAAGACGCAGAATGGAACGGAAGCTGAGCCAGGAGTCTTCTCAGAAGAACTATGTATTCATACCGACTGACAAATCAGTGCAGCGTTTTCCAGGCAGAGATCTACGCGGTTAAGAAAGTGGTTCAATCTGTCTTAGCGAGGCAATGTAAATTACTTTCTGTGTGGACAGCCAAGCAGCACTTAAAGCGATTTATTAACAACAATCTGGTAAGCTCTAAATCAGTAAGTCAGTGACGTTTGGCATTTAGCGCAATAAACCTTCACAAAGTACTGTTGTGCCGGGTTCCTGGACATGTTGGTATGGAAGGGAACGAGGCAGCAGATCAACTGGCCATATGCGGCTTTGAAATGGACATAAAAACCTACTATTAGCTGACAGAATGTACTACCAACTTTCAACGCAGCTAATAAGAGGGTCATTGACAATGCCACTTTAAACTTGGCTAAAGAACGATGGAACAACACTTCCGCAATACAGTAACTCGCAGCTTGTGACTCACAATTGACACTACATAGTCAAAGTTGCTAACATCTTTTGATAGAAACGAAATCCGAGTGCTCGTTCGGGTATTAGCCGGACACTGCATCGTTGAAAACATGGCCAAAAGAGTGAGGATCTTCACAAATAACTTCTGCAGAATTATCAGGGATGAAGAGGCAATAAAATCTTTGGAACATCTCTTGTGCCACTGCCCAGCCCTTCAAGAACGCCGCTTGCTTTTTATGGGAGCGCAATTCTTAGACGGGCTTCCGGAAATTACGCCAGAATTTTTTTTTGGAAAAAAATGCCAGAAAATTGTTATACAAAAGTCTGGCTTTCTTTCCTAGGAAAAAAGGTCGGACTTTTCTGGCAACCTTTCCACAATTTCAGGCATTTTTTCCAAAAAGTTTTCTGGAGTTTTTTCCATTTCTGAAAATGGGAAAAAGGCCAGAAAACTTTTAAGAAGAAATCTGTTTGGAAAAAATGCCAGAAATTTCTTTTTCTTTAAGAAATTCCAGAAGACACCTCGCCGGCACGATGATTCCCCTAAATTTGTTTGTTAATTACCTTACCATTCAAAAAATAGCTTATTAAAAAATAAAATAAGAATTTGGACAGAATATATTTATTTTCTGATATAATTTCCATTTTACTTTCTGGCTCTTTTTCCACACTTGTCTGGCCTAATTTCCAACGTTTTTGGCGTATTTTCCAAACAATGTTCTGGTGCATTTTCCAAATTTCGACCAAATAAAAATGTTCTGTCGTTTTTTCCAAAAAATAATTCTGGCGTCATTTCCGGGAGTCTCTTAGACGACTTTGGAGATAACAAACCAGAGAGAATAGACCACCAGCTTCGGCCAAAAATGAGAGTTTCATAGAGCCAGTTTTGAAATAAGTAGCTCCGCCTCTTTTTCTATCTGTGAATACGTGTGAATAAGCAAAAAAATATGAAATAAGACAATTGAATCCCAGATGGCTTTGAAATAATTCAAATAATTTGAATAATTGACCTCTATTGGGACGTGTTCAGCAAATGGTGTGTATGCTGTGGTGAATTAATTACCAACTTATATTTCATTAAAAAGCATAATAATGTAATATACTATTTTGGTGATTAAAAATCTAATAATATGATTCCTATGACATTATTATACAAAAAAATATCATTTTAAGCTGCAGAACTAAATTGCAAGCACGATGTAATTAGCTAAACGCGATTCTTTTCAATTTTGTTGACATACATTTTGAGCTCATTCTTCTTATATTTTAAAGAAAATTAATTTATTTTCGAATATATAGAATAATGATGAATGGATTTTGAATTAGGTAGGTATTATAAAGAATTGGTTGTTCAAAATTTAAATAGGTAGATACATTTGTCACTTTAAACATTGAATGCGTAACGTAGCGTATACACGCCACCCTCAAATTTAAATAAAAAACTGTCATTTTTGATTGTTTCCATAAAAAAATGTCGTTTCCATAGTAACGCATAAACTAAAGCGAAAAGTGAGCTTTCAAAGTACATTATGTATGTACATTGTACTTAATATTTTAATTTAAAATACGTACTTATCTTAATTTTGCTGTCCACTTTCTGTTCTTTAAATGCTCCATGGTTTTGCTTTTTATGTAGGTATTCTTTTGTTTTTCACAATGAAATTATAATATAATTTAATAATCCACAAACTTTAAATAACATTTGTGTGTTTTTACTATTTTGATTCTAGTTTTGACATTCTGTTAGTATCCATTATTCTGTTATATTTCATTAACGAATTTTGAGTCATATTTTGTACAAATATTGGAAAGTAGTGGAAAATTAACGAATTAGCTAATACAAAAATATATAGGTACAGCAAGTTTTAAAAATTTGAATTGTATTAATAAATATTTCCTGAAATTCTCATATTTATGTATAAGTTAATAAATTCGTATTTACACCTGATACAGATTGCTCGTGATAAAAGCCGATATGATACGATTTAGTCTTCTGTAGTTCTGTGTGTCCAAAACGTATTTCTTTTTTAGAACGTAAAATTTGCTCAAATTCCGATGAACAACTCATTTATTTGTTTAAAATCAATTCGTCACATTTTCCTTAGTAGATGAAATAAAACAATAGACATAATTAAGCCTGAGTCCTGACAAAACAAATTTTTTCTACATATCCTTTTTTTTAATTATTTATTCCAAAACTCAGTAGGTACACTTTAATAAAATAAACAATTAAAGAAAATAAATAAATCTTCGTTAAAATATATAGACAAAGGCCTAAATTCATATCAGCAAAACTAAACGAATCATGTTTGATGATTTTTCCCTGATGTGTGTCATGCATTTTAGTTTTGCAGCTTAAACTAATATTTTTTCGTAATAATGTCAAAGGAATTCACATTATTGCAGTAACTACCCATTTATATTTACATGCTTTTTAATGAAATATAAGTTGGTAATAATTTCCCCACACCGAACACACAATTTGCTTAACACGTCCCGATAACAGCCAATTTATTTGAATTATTTGAATTTTTTCAAAGTTACCACAGAATAACTGTAAATGTTACTATGTGCCAGTGTATGCGTGACCAAATTCACCCTCCGTTTACTTTAACATTGCACGCATACTTAACCACGCAGTAACTTTTTGAAACTGGCTCTATGAAACTCTCATTTTTGGCCGAAGCTGGTGGTCTATTCTCTCTGGTTTGTGTTGGAGATCAAGCAACGATATCTCTAGCAGGCTAAGAAGATTCATCAACAGATCCGAATGGTTTTGTTAGTTGCATGTGCTAAAAAGGTCTAATCACAATGGGCCTCAATGGATTCTAGGTGAAAATTGCATATAATGAAAACTGCCCCTCTAAACTAACCTAAACTAACCTAACGAATGTTAAAAGCGGGACTTTAGAGTTAGAGGGTTAGAGGGATTTGTGTCATAGAGTTGTTTGTCTTCTAAATATCATATTGTAGTAATTTTTATAAAGCTAAAAAAAAAGTTTAGTCGCTTTAGAATACATTTATAGATGATGCATATCTGTCACACATAATTCCTTATATGACATACGTAGGCGTATGTGGAACTTATTTTGGAAAGACTAATTCTATAGACGTATACGGACATTTTCGAAAACTTTCCAAGACAGAATTTGATCAAGATTTGAAAACCAGAAGTTCAGTATTGGTTCTATTAAAAATGGCGACCAACTCATTGCAAGTTAGCCAACTTTCAAATCAGTGATAGTTATCCAAATCTAGATCCAGATACGAGTGTACATCCAAATAAAATTACGTCTTTGTAATTTGGGAACAGACAACCCCATTTTGATTCTCAGTAAAATCCCACGGATTGATCCATAAGCCAGCAAACTCGTACACACACTCAATCAAGATCTAAGTCAATTAACGATAACGACTAGGACTACCACCACCGCAACAACTAACATCACAATAAAACGCACGCTGCTCCATTCATCAATGCGTTGTAACACTCGATTCACTGTTGACAATTAATTGCTCAACGAACACAAGATCTCACAAGACACAAAACACAGTCCGAACTCATGTCCAATAATTTCAAAATTTACTAATTACACAATTACACTATGTAGCGGTGACAATTAAATGCAATTTATGCTCGTAAAATTCTAGCGGCTGCGTTTAGACCGCATTGCACCCATAAAACCAACGATACAGTCTTTCCCAGCTCTCGAAGCCAAAGTGTCAATTGACCGCAAAGATTGAATTAGTTGATGCACATTCCTCGCCACCATCAAATGCAACAAACTTCACGTAGTTCTGTAGCAAAAAGACAACACTAACAAGCAAACAGTGAATACCATTCTAAAGTGAGCGCGCACAAACTCTAATTGGCAAACGTTTCTTAATTAAGATTGATTTAGAGCGCTTTGATTAAGTGAACTCGCGCAGCTTGTCTTTGGCCATAAGGGTCAAATGGTATATCACATTTTGAAATCTGCAAGGAATGGATAAAACGAGTGCTTGTGTACCTCACACGTGCGTTCGTAATATCGAGCGAATATTCGATGCGTGATTTTAGATTTTAACGAGTAATGTCTACTGTAAATGTATCTCGAAAGATCTTACACCAAAATAGACTGTTTGTTGTCTTAGTTGTGTGTCTGTTGAATATCTAAAAACAGATTCCCATCGAATTTGAAAGCCAGACGATAAATTTTCTGAAAAATTAAGGGGCAAGACCTCAGGCAAGAGCGAGCTGGTGTTCTTAGGTTGCTTTTGTTGGTGTCTGCAGATTTTTCTCGATTTCTGTTTTTCTTTTACAAACACTAGCAGGCGCTTGTGTAAAACTGTTTGACGTCACTGCCAAAGTTCCAAGTACATTTTGTATATAAATCTGGTCAGAATGTTTTTTTGGGAAATTTATGCTGATTTTTCCCTTTGTTCTGAAAGAAGATGTGTTCAGACTTTTTGTTTATAAATCTGTTTTTCTTTTTTATTTATGGGTTTATTTTTTTTTGCCGGGGAAAAACCAAGGAAGTGAACAAATATTTCATAACGTAATAAATGTTTGTTGTTTTTTCTATTAAGTGATATTGAGGCACTGACCAGGAACATGGTCAAAATTTATAGACGAATTGAATATGAAGAAGAGGCGTATATTTTCATCTGAATGAAAATGTTTTAAAAACATAACAATGCGCAAGAGTTTGACAATTTGTACGTTAAAATTCAAGGTTCTCAATGTGAAAGGCAAATACCTAACCTAACTCTTAGATACTTTGATAACCTCCACTGTATATACAAGTCATTCAAATGTTACCATCGTCAGTTAGTACGTACATACACGCATACGCATGGGTCTAATATTGGTTTTGTATGGGAGGTGCCAGAACGACTCGGCCGATGTAGCCCATTTTTAATACCAACCTGACGATGATAAAAAGAAGTCTTCTCACATTCATCACTGTTAAGAAATGTTTAGAAGAAACCACTGTCTGAAATTTCACTTTGCATCGACAACAATTTCATACTGAAACTCAGAGAACAAATCTACTTTTCTACAAAATTCCAAATTTTCTATTTCATTCGTAAAAAACAAGCAACCAGAAGTCACTAAAATGTTTGAGCTTATTTTCTTACTAAATAAATAATTTCATTTTTTAAATAAAGAAAATTTCCTACAGAAATTAGTGATTTTTCTTAATCAACCATTTTCCAACAATCACGCTATCGTGTTTTCAATAGTGTCTGTCAATGACAGACGGAATTTAGAATTTGATCCCTATTGAGATTATATGTACTTTATGGGGTCTCCGGTGACCCCTTCTTATCGTTACAAATGTAATGAAATGACAAAGTGGATATAGTACCTCCCTGTGGAGGATATAAAAACAGAAAAGCTGACAAAAGACCGGTAGGTAGGCGTGGCGGTTAAGAAAACCCCATTCAATTGACCTGGTTGTTGTACATTTTGTCGAAGAGGAGGGTTTAGATTCAGGGAGGTTATTAGTTCTTTAATGCTACTCCTTGAGAATTCCTCAAGGGAGTCGAAGAATGGAATGGAATGGTTTCCCATAAGAAATCTGACTGGTCCTAGACTAGCTAGTGCCGGATAGGCGCATAGGTCCGTGAGTGAGAGTTTCTCTTTCGGCTCCGTCATTGCAACTGCAGCAGTGTGTGTTATGCGGGATGTCTAAACTGACCGCATGGTCCGCTGTGGTGATTGGTTTGCTGTCATTCTAGCGACATTTATTCGTGTTGTACCTCGAAGGTAGTTTTTTTTTCTGAACTGTAGTTTGGCCACATCCTTCTGGATATGTTCATATCCTCCATCTGCGGTTGGCCTTTGATAAAAATTCTGAGGAGATTTCGTCGGCTTGTTCGTTTCAATAAACGTAGCTATAAACTGGAACCCTAATCAGGGTAACCTTGAACCAAGGCCAGCTCGTCTCGACGTTCTAATACTAATTTAGAGGTTATATATGGACTGCGGCGATAGCCTTGATGGCAGCTTGACTGTCCTAGAATATGTCTGTCTTTTACCCCGGAGCTATATTTGTGTGTAGTTTGCTTTGCCCACTGGCCTAGCTAGTAATTCCACTTGAAACATATCAAAAAGCCTAAAGGAATTTGAGATGTTAAGAGTCTCCGCACCTACTCGACAGTCCATTTTTGAACCGTCCGTGTATAGATTGTCAACTTCGAGTCTCTGTTCAATCGTCCGTTTTGCCAGTGTAATCTTAAAGGGAAATTCTACTTCAAAATGTATCGTATAAAGCGTTAATGTTGCTATGGCCGTAGGGTCTTGCACACCGGCACCCTGACTCTTTGAGCCTGATCGCGCTGTGTGCTGTCAAATTTATAATGAGAAGGTCTAAAGGTAAAAGAGGCAGAAGGACAGTGAGGGCGTCCGATGCGCGCCTGTTGTTTATATGCATGCCTTTCTTAGGACTTTCTTAAGTTTAGTTATATTTGAAGCTTTTCTTGGACCCGGCCACCGACAAAAAACCGATTGGCATAAATATTTGCCTGCTTTATATTAAGTTTGACATTTTGTAACGATTTTATTGAAAGCATTTTACGATCTTCACATCGTAGCCGTTTTTAGCTTTAAAATTTTGTCGTATAAAGGAAGGAAAAACAAAAAAAATGTTAAAGCTAAAAAAAATTGTCTTCCTATAATGGAAGGTCTGTAGGCCAAGTAGTGCAGTGGTTCGTGTGCTGGATCGCAGGTTTTTTCTACTGCGCCGGCTCTCGCGAACGTCTGACAAATATCCGAGAGCATAACTGTCCTGAAAAAGTTTCTCAATTCAGCCGTTCGGACTCGGCATTAAATTGTAGATCCCTTCCATTTGTCCCAAAAATAAAACTCACACAAACGAATGGTTGTGAGAAGCTAGGCTTAGGTTGTATACACGCCTGTTCCGCCAACTATTTATTTTTTTTAATGGAAGGTCTTGAAAATATATTATTGTATGAAAAATATTGTGCTACATATTTAGTGACTCTCTAGGTCCATGAATATTTTTGATCGGTTTGGGCTCCAGACATATAGGCTCAAGACCATGGTATACGCATTGGCCAGTAAGTCAAAAGCAAAATGGAGGCTAGCTATATACATTTAGCTTCGATTACCGAATGTGTAAGATGAGATATCGGTCAACGTCTTCTTGAATTAGCAGACCTTAGACTCTGGTAGCTACTTTTGAACTTTCAAATTATTGAGAACAGGAATTCCAGAAATTATTCTCCAAATGAGCGATAAGACCAAAGGATAATCTCTCACTGACACTATTCATCCTTCCTCAAATGTTCACGATCACACATTTATTAAAGGGTCATTCCTTCGATGGTGGCCATGGTGTAGTGGGTAGAGTGTTTTTTGTTACCCTATAGCAGCGTGCGTCGTGGGTTCGAGCCCTAGCGAGGAACCGATTATTTAGTTTAAATGGCTTAAAATAAAAACAGCTTACTCTGAGACATAAAATAGGCTCCTCAACAGATAACTCTCAAATGTCCACAAATTTCTATTTATAAACAACAGCTCTCTGGAATATAATGCGGAATTCGTAAGCCAATAAAAAGTAAAATGTACAAACAGTTTAAAAGATAAGACAGCCAGTAATTTACCTCGAAGCTGAGTCATGATGACTTATCCACGATTCTCTCAAATTAGATCAGACATTTTATTAAACATCACCTTCCGGCCCATCACTTGACAGAACTTCCTTTCGGAAACATTTCTATTAGAACAAATTGCTTTGAGAAATTGTATTAATTACTAACACGCTTTTCCGCTGAACTAAAAGTGTATAGTCTGCAATTCCAAGCAAAGCTTAACATTTGCGTTTGCTTATCGTAGCATTATTTGTTCAAAACAAATATGTTTGTCATACTTAAGAAAAGGCTTGTTAACCAAGTGTTTGGGTGGTTGAATTGACATTTTATTAGATTTCTAGACCACAGCAAATGACTTGTGTCAACAAAGAAACCTATATTTGTCATTACAATTCATGGCAGTGGTATAATGTACAATGCAAACAGCAATATGGAGAGATGCCGTTTGGTTTTCTTTGAAAGTCAATCAACTTGTTAGCAGTTAACTAATCAAAAAGCTGCCCGAAACCTCATAATTCTCTAATTTGATTAGGTTGGTAGGGTTATATAAAAATCTGTCAATTGTTTGCCTGGAATATTATATAAATGCGGATAATTGTGCATAAATCAAATTTGCTAAATTGCAAGTTGAAAATCGATTTAATTTTGCTATGCCTTACAAGTGATCGCTGAAACTGTGTTTTAAACTGTCAAAAGTTTTCAAAATGACAGCAAAAAAGGGAAATTTACTAATGTCGTTTTCGGTTGGTCGTCCAGAACCGTCCAGAACTCTCCGCGATTCTGAATTCAAATCCAGAAGCAAATTTCTCTTCTTTTCAGTAGAAGAACTGTCAGTTGAGTGCCAATCGATTCTGGACGACCAACCGAAAACGACATAACAGATTCTCTGAGAGAGGGAGTTTCTCTTTTAAGCTGTCAAAATGTTTTCAAAGTGACATTTCAAAAGACAGTTTCAGTATTTTCACTTTGAAAATGACTATCTTTTCGGATTAGGAACCTTACCCATGGACTTGGACCATGTGGACTACCACGGCTATTAATGTAGGTACACAAATCAAACAATTTTATAAACTAGTTTTTGCCCGCGGCTTCGCTCGCGCAGTCCTCAGGATTTGGTACACAGATATCTTTCACAGTCGGTTATGTCCCTCTTTTATATTTATATATCGCACTGGAAGCCTACCTAAGAAAGTACCTAAGGAGAAGTTAGTATCTCTAAAAAATGTGTTTAATGCCCTATTGGGGAAAACAGTTCAAAGATTATATGACCAATATATTTGTTACTGACGCGCTGGCTGTTGGAACACAGATCATACTATAGCAGATTGAGCCACAATCTATGGGACAAAACATATTTCTTTGCTGGCAAATACAGCGATATGATAAACACCATCTTTAGAATAGGGAGACTCTTACTCTTACGCATTACAAAGTTTAAAATTGATACGGCGAACGGTTCGTGAGTTAAGAAAAGGTCCCCCTTTAAAAGTGGTCATCGCCAATAACTTGGGCCCCAAGCAAAATTTTCAAAATCGGAAAAATTAATTATCTCTTTTTCTTCTAATAGAGTACACAAACTAAGTTTGAAGTCGGTCGGATGATAATAAACTTTGACCCCCCTTTTACCCCCTTAAAGGTAGAATTTCCAAAATGTTCTTTATTTCTCATAGAGTACACAAACCCAGTTTGAAGTCAATCGGATGAAAAATAAATATCTTCCCATACAAACTTTGACCCCCCTTTTACCCCTTTAATTGTTGAATTTCAAAAAATTCTTCCTTAGTGCTTGTATACATCATAAAGAAAACCTCTGTGCAACATTTCCGCTTTCTAGAGCAAATGGTTTAGGCTGGGCGTTCATTTTTATGTATATAGATAAATAAATAGTTGACGCAACAGGCGTGTAGACACATTAGGCCTAGCTTCTCACAACCATTCGTTTGTGTGAGTTTTTTCTTTTTTGGGACCAATGGAAGGGACCAACAACATTATTTAAAAAAAAACCTTGAGTAACAAATAACCCAGATAGAGGGACATGAACAAATTGTAAAATACAGTCAACTAATTATTTCCGTTGCATATTACGTATTTTAGTTAGAACGTACAAAATATCGCCAAAGATTTCCGTTGTCAAAATAAGTTGATTCTTAAAAATCAAATAAAAAAAAATGCGAATAATATTCTCTCGACCTATTTAGTGATTTTATTGCCGGATATAATAATCCCCGAACACGTCAACAGTAAAACAAAAATAAATCATTTTTTTCTTAAAAATTAAATAAACGAAAAAAAAAAACTCAGGCGTATACGTAACATTTTCTTAGTCATAAAATTCAGATGTAAAAAATGTGCGTTTTTCTAAGAAGAATTACCAACACAAGGTTTGGGACAAGAGGAAGGCATTTATTTTTTGTGTGAATGTAGGTATCTATAAAATTTAATGTATTAATTACAACTTGGAAAAATGAGCGGCCATTAGTTTGCTTTCAAGAAAAAAAAGTTAAATATGTATCTAATAAAGTAAATACAATTTTATGGGAGTCACCCAACACATCTACCTACTCTATTCGAACCATCGTTTGTTGTAATTGGCGATAAAATTTTTTACAATTGATCTCACATTATGTTGTTTTAAAATTACGATCAAGTCTTTTCTCGTAAAAGTCAGACAAAGCGGCAGAGTTTGCCCTTCTGTTTAGTTTATATTTAATGGTATTGAATTGCAACCACTCTCACTGAAATGAGAAACTTTTTCATAATTACAAAAATGTTTTCCTTCGAATGATATTTATCCAATCTAGCCAATAAATATGCAACACTTTCTTTTGGTACATTCTACAGTGTATGTGTATCGTGTAGCCTATTGATTTGCAATTTGTTTGTTTCATGTCTTCTTCTACATATTCTGTTGTGTACACAATATGGTAAATTAACAATTCTATGTTTTGTTAAATTTAATTGTCTGTACAAAAAAAAAAAAAAAAATAAAATGCATGCGGAAAAGCATACACGGAAGTTCACCTTTCATTAGGTTCACATGTCAAAAATTCGAGTTTGAAATAATGCGCTAATCGGTTTCTCAAAAAAATGTGTAGCCTATTCAATGATGATGATGTATAATTTATAATAATGATTGGAGGCACTGAAAATGTCTTCTATTGCTAAATGAGGACACACGCCAACTACAAAATTATTCCGATACTAGCAATGCCCGCGGCTCCGCCCGCCGGTTTCATTTCTTTTATATAAAACTAAATTTATTTGACTTATCATTGTACGTGTGTTTATATATTTTCCTCCTATTTAGTTTACAAAATATTTTAACGCAATGCTTTTGTGTAAACTATACACGTTATTTTTTTTAGTGGGAGCTCTGCACTGCAGCTCACACGCGACCATGCAACATATAGCTGTCCATGTGAAAAACATGGCTGTCGGAGGTTAGCCGAGTAGCTAGCTCCAAAGATAATCTTTTCTCCCCAAGTAACTTATACTGGATCCGAAGAATCCACTGCAATCGATAAAGCGATTTTTTCGCACTTGGCCAAATAAGATCTAATTTCAATTTATTATATCTCACCCTCTGGATGGAGTAGAAAGACGAATGTTAGCTCAAAATACTTGGTAAATTATTGCCTAACAATTAAAAGCATAACTTGAACTGACATAAATCCATTTATGAGTATAATGGCAAGTTAAACGTAGTAAGGTCGAAATAGAAAAGTTAGTTTGAAAAGTTTTTCAACCCTCATGGGACGAATTTTGAAAAACGATGAATGAGGCTTGTAATAATTTTGACTTATCTATCAACATACAAACTTTTAAGTTCATACGGCTAATGGTTCGTGAAACCCCTCTTGTTCCCCGCGACCCCTTTACTCCTGAGCAATTCTTACCCACCCTACGGACTAAGTTGGCCACACATCTATGAATCAGAAAAAAATCATAAAAATCCGACGAATGGTTCTCGAGTTATGAAGAAACGAACAGACGGACGTTGCATTTTATAAGTAGTATGGATACATAAGTTCCAAGATCCGAACTCCGTCTCGTAAGAAGATCTTTTTCCTTGTAGGGAACGGAACGGCATAAGTTTAATTATAATTTCAGGCATTCAAATCATTCCGAAATATTTCACAACTTTTCAAAAGTATACTGTATAAAAATTAGTTAACAAAATAAAATTTCGAGAAAATAAAAACAAATAGTCATAAGTAAAAAAAAAAAATATTCATTCCTGCTGAGAAATTTAAACAACAAAGATGGTTTCTTATCAATAAAATAATACAAAAAATCGAAGTTAATTGCCGAGAATTTTGGAAAGATAGTTTTCTTTCCAAAATTTACTTATTATATCAAAAGGCCCTAAAAATAAAAATAAAACATCTAAGAACATCGTGATAATAGTCCTAACATCTCTAAACTTCCTGTAAGAGGAATTACATAATTTTGGTCAGCAAACTATTTAAGCAGTAGGAAAATTAAAAGAAATCAACGGAAATATTCTTAAAGACAAGAACTACAAAGATTTGTAATACAAAACAAATTGTGAAATAAGCTATATAAGAAGAAAAAACAATGAAAATATCAAACAAGAAATTATAAAAGGAACACAAGCCTAACAAGACAATTAATATTAGTAAGTGGAAGCTAAATTCATTATACTGGATCAAGAAAAGAATCGAAAACCGGGGGAAATACTGTCAGATCATAAGATGTCAAATTACTTACAGTAAAAATAAAACACGATTTTAAATATCCCAAAAACACTTTAAGATAATCTGATGACAAATATTTTCTGTGGTTCAAAATATTTACAATTCCAGTCAATGTGTTGGTTTACCAATAATTGTTGTTGTTGAACGCAAAAACATGTATACTGAAGTAAAACCGACCAAGAAACTTCTAGTTCGACAGAGAGCACACACGAAAGTACATGCCGAAAGAACCTTGGTGAGGCCCAATATGCCGCTGTCAGTCATACAGCATAGATAGTCAGGACGATGGCAGGCTAAATTTCAGTCCATATCACTAAAAATTAGTAGGATAGCAATATCCAAGCAAAGACCCAACATTACATAGCAAAAGCTGATGGGTTTTATTAAGAACAGAACCTTCACCGAGCAAAGACTCCACAAGAGGCTCAAGGCTCCGGGTCAGCTGCCGGAAGCTCGGTTATCGTTCGACTTGAAACCTTTTACTCACGTTGGTATGAATTGCTTTCAACGGATGCATGTTAAATATAGAAGAGGCACAGCCAAGCAATGCTCAAGATGCTCAATGATCTCGGTCTAAATCTATGGCTGTTTGCCGAATTCTAAACAACTGGGTGGTCACGAAATTCAGTTCTAGCGACAATGGTCATCTTCGTTGGAACAAATAATCTTTCAGAAAATAATGTAAAGGAGGTGGAGGCTGCCATGGGTGAGTATTGAGCCAAATATGAAGATTTGGTTTGGCCAGAACAGCATATTTTGGTAACAGCATATTACCCGTAGATGGAAGCGTCTTATCAAATCCATCAAGTCCAGCATAGAGTTGATTCTTAGAGAAGTAATACTCTGGGACGTTCATCTAAATGCGTTAAACGAGGCGCCGGCCGGTGCAGATTAATAGGCGGCCGCTGACATATTCACATTCCCATCCATACAGATGATCCAAATCCATTAACACAGGATTAAAAAGTACTGAGGATATCAGTAGCTAAGCAAGTGGGCTGACAGCAGCTGAACCATTTCCTAGGGGGAAGGTGATAAAGTAAGGAGCCATTCACTCATTTATCAAATTTGAGCGAAAGAATGAATGCCTGATCGACTGCCTTGTTAAGAGAGTTAACAAAGCGGAGATTACGAGTGGGGAAAGTAGTAGGTACAAAGATACAAAACCGGCGGTAGCCGGGAAGGTCGTGCTTTTGGTATGGAACCGAGAGTGGTTCATTCGGCATGGAAACAAGAGGTTAGCCTGCTTACCGTATAAACAATTAAAATTAAAATATATATCACCTAGAATCTAGATGATTAAAATTCTTCTATTTAATAATAAGAAATTTTTATGTTTTAAATTAACATCCATCGATTTACCTGATGACTTCTTGGGAAAATTAATCGCGACGATCTTGTCGGCGGCATAGGGTTCCTTGCCGACGTAACAACCATTTTTGGGCTTCGTCGTAAATCTGTTGCTATTCGTTGATGAGCGTAATTATTTAAAAAATTACGATGATCAAAGTCGTTAATTGTAATCGCAGCCAGGATGACACTTGAATTTTTATTTATTTTACTTTTAATTTCACAATATGTCGTAATCAATATTCAGATCAAATTACTTTCATTAGAAATAAAATTCCGTTTTCACTTGATTTTATCTCTTTTTTATTTTCGTTTCACTTTTTTTTTTCTTTTATTTAATTTTATTTCATTTCACTGAAAGAAACTACCAATAAAGTACCTTGATAAG
This sequence comes from Cheilosia soror, assembly GCA_949372485.1. Classification (NCBI taxonomy): domain Eukaryota; kingdom Metazoa; phylum Arthropoda; class Insecta; order Diptera; family Syrphidae; genus Cheilosia; species Cheilosia soror. The sequence goes on along the minus strand of OX443561.1, from coordinate 29,480,835 downwards.
ACCGCACATCGGAGAACTGACAGAGGAAGACTTAATAACATCCATTCCTTGTGTTATACTGTCCCAGATAATTTCACCATAAAAACCAGTCTTCAAATGCATGACCAAAAACGACTAAGTAAAGTATATGTAAAAACCCCAACTCAAAGCGAATTAGTAACTTGCGTAGCAAATAATAAGAAAAAGCCGGTAATGTGCTTTGTCATAGCCCTGGTCTTACCAATTATGGTTGGAAACCTCTTTTCCGTTCAAAGCAGAGTTCAAAAAATATCTAATAAAAAAAAAACGTCGCTGACATTTTAGCCAAAAAGCAAGAAACTATAAAAAAAAAGTCTAGGTGCCCCATTGTAAAACTAGTTTTGTGCGCTGCAACTTTTAGCAAACGACCGACAGATAGATAGAAGCAATCTCATCTACCCACCCAACTGTTTATGGTGTAGCCTGTAGCCTGTAGCCTGTAGCCTATCGGTGTGGAGCGGATAGTATTTCACAAGAGACGTCGCGTCGTTGCTGCGAGTAAATACGCAATTATGCGTGGGGTATCGAGCAAATCCATGTGTCGCCAATATCATTTGAACAGAGGGGTTCAAAGTCAAACCCCTTGCCCACATAGAGAACTGTCACTGACTCTGGCGGAAAGTATCTATCGAAAGGACGGAAATATGCCCGCCGCAAGTCGCAAGTGTGGACAGACAAACGGATGAAGACCGGATTTAAGCGGTAACATTGTAGTATTTTATTTGTACTTTGCATCTAGATACTGTATATCTACCATTTGTAATATACGTGAGTTTAACGTTCGATTACCTCGTTACAACGACGACGATACGATACGAGTATATTCGATGTCATGAGGAGGAAGTTCAATGTAGGTTGGTGGCAGCGTGCGTGACAACGCAGAAAGAGGCGTAAAGTGTACAAGATGTGGATGTCATATAGGTTTTGGGTTTCTTTTCTGGCGAAAGAAAAAAATACACCAAACGAGAAAAGGAAGAAAATATATTCTCAAATACACGAGACACGCTGTGTGGAGGTTGTGTAATATGCCCATGATTGGCAGATAGCAGGATATTACTGCTGCTGCGCATCCGCCCAAACGGATGACTAATGGAGTTGTAAAACATGTTTTAAGACATTGATCGAAGCAAAAGGATTACTATTGTTGGCACACATATTAAGTCGTTTGTCTGATGCGTTAAAGTGGGAATGAAAAGACTTATAGTTATTAGTTCAAAGGCCCCAATAAAAGGCGACTTTAACGATTTAGAGGACTACATAGTTAGAAGCGCCTATTTATTTACATTCTTTGCTATTCGATTTAAGTGCATCTTTGTATTGTATTTGATGAAGTACATCCCACCGAGACTGCTGAAAAGCAGGTGCGAAAGTCATACTAGTTGCTTAAAAACAAAATTAAAACTAACTACAGAAGGCGTTAGGCAATAACGGCCAAGGATATAACTCCCAAATTAATTTAGAAATGGCACACAAAATTTCAAAAAATATTTTCAGTTTAATACGTAGATGCTGACCCCCTGTAGCCCCCTTACTAGGGGTCACTATTGGATTTGGAGGAAGTAGGTCCGAAATAAATAAGTATATGCCAGGTTTCTATGCGATACGTGCGAAACGTGTATATAAAGAAAACACCCAAACACGCGCAGCTACTGAAAATCCAACACAGACCCTTACCAGGGGGGTTGGAGGGGGCAGACATATTCCACTGTTTATGCATTTCCAACTATTATCTTAAGAGTCATTGCTTGTCATAAAAACGAAATTTGGCAAGGAAATAACCACCAAAATGTCGTAAAATTTTGCAAAATCTTTTTCGGGCGTTATTTTCACAAGAGAACCCGTCGGAAGGTTACCACATCCCTTATTGCTGCTCCTAATGCCCCAACTGCAAAAAATACTATCATATGCCGTGCAAAAACTTCGAGATATATCTCTGTGAACTCTGTCGTGAATATCTCAAGCCATTCAGCAAACACTAATCGGTACGTATCAGTGAGGCTTTTGACCAAATGTTCACATTGAGGGCTGACCTCACCAACTTTTCACTGACATCATCTTCAGGAGCTCTATATAAAGTGGCCGTATTTCGTCAAAACTGATATAGATATGTCGCATGACGCAGGAAAGTATATCATAATACGAGAGGCACTATTGTTGTAGGCCAGGGTTGAGCCACAAAGGAAGCTTAGTTATAATTAAGATGGGCGCTAGTCGCGATGTTCAGCAAAATCTGCCCTCTTATAAGTTTTCCCATATTGCTTGACCCTGGATCACAATACAAGCTATATTCAATAGCTCCAATCAGTTATGGATGTATGAGGATATCGGCGTAGAGCGAGCTTGAGTACATAAACAAGAACAAGGATATGTATATAGATAAGAACTATGAAACAAAAACGTATCCATAACCTAGGATAAAATCTCACTATTGCTAGCAGCAACTTAGAGGTGGTAAACAAGTTAAATTTAGAAGCTTGGAGTGTTCATGGTAGTTTTAAAAATGCCATTTGCAATAAATTTCATTTAACGCCCGATGAAGAAGGAGATTAGATGTTTTATCTATCAAGACTTCAAGATTGAAGCTTTTGCAGCGAACAACGTTAAATCAAATCAAAGGCTTCTTTCATCTTCAGAATCTCCATTATGTTCTTCAAAGAGTAGATATACACATATGAAGAGCGTAGTAAATGTTACGGTGTATTATATGATCTGTAAAACGAAACGAGAAATAATGCTGAAGTTGGGTATTTTGAACACAGAAATTCAGCGCAATTATCCATCTTTGGCCAACAAAAGGGGCAACATCTTTAAACACAACAGCCGAAGACAGCAGTTGGCAAAGAAAACCGTCTAAACAAAAATATGATTTGTATGGACAATTTTACCACCGGGGCCCCGACCATATTCTCCTAACATTGGTTTAGTAACTATTCTGATGGCTACGGAGTTTTTTTTTTTTTTATTTATTTGTAGGTTGCGATAGGGAAAACCAATAGAACTGTACAAACGAGTGGCCAAAATGGCTTCGATATTATACAGAGTTCTATCCGTGTTTTGTGGATAGCCACTGGGCGCAGTGGCTCAGTGTCAGTGGTAAGTTAGCTGGACTACTGTGCGAGGGGTCTCAGGTTCGATTCCCAGACGACACAAATTATACACCTTAGGGTTTTTTCTACTGCACCACCTCTTGCGAAGTCTGACAAACATCCGAGAAGTATAACTGTCCTGAAAAAGCTTCTCAATTCAGCAGTTCGGTCTCGGCATAAAATTGTAGGTCTAGGGTGCCTGTACACAGACCTTTTGCGACATCCAATTTTTTTTATTCGTTTTTTTTTTACCTTAATAGCAGACGATCAGACGAAGGACAAACATGGTGATGGTGATGTGTAATTGGCGTTCTGTATATATCTACTTAAAGTAGCAATGGGACAATTCCACCAAAAAGTAAAGCCTTCTTAACCATATCGGATAAAATAAGCTACCCTAAGGTTTCCAAACAGCCTTAACTCCTAACCAGTGAAGGATTGATTAAAAAACAACACGAATTTACAATTCACATTCAAAATACTCGAAATTATCATTTTCAATGTCCCGTGCGTCGAAAAGTCGCGGCTGTAGGATGATCAAGAGGACCCTCAAAATCTGTTCATCTTCTGTCACCGGCTTTTATTCATCGCAAGAAAATAGATGTCAGACTTGATCCAGCCATCATGGGCCCAAATAGAGGACGACCTTACGCGTGTGGGCCATCTAGCGGTTTCTTTTTAAATCATAGATTATTTTGACACTGACATCTGTTTCCCCGCTTAAAATCTTGACAGAAAGTCAGACCTCCGCGGAACGAAATGAGTCGCTTTACGTTTGAACACTGTGTAAAAATATTATTTATTAAAAATTTATTTCCAAAGTGAGTGCTGTGTAGCCCAAACGGTGCGTTTTTTCAAAAGAAGTTTTGGCCGAAATGAAGCCACCGAGGCTACTGTACGCAAGTTTGTGCAAAAAGTTCGTGAGACTGGAATGTTAGTGGACAACACTCATGATCCTCGTCATCGTACGGTGCGAACAGAATCCGGCTGCGGATTGTGGAGTGGTGGCATCATTGAACCATTTTTCTTCAAAAATGAGGCTGGGAACAACGTTTAGGTCAACGGTAGGCGTTACAGAGCCATGTTAACCGAATTTTTTTTACTAAAATTAAAGACATGGATTTGGACGACCTCTGGACCATGCAAGTTGGAGCGCCATGACACACAGCCCATGCCACAATCGAACTTATGCGCACCAAATTCCCAAATCGTGTGATCAGCCGTCTTGGCTATGTCAATTGGCCGCCTCGGAGCTGCGATTTGACCCCGTTGGACTTTTTTTTTTTGGGAACCGTGAAAGAACGAAGTTATTCCAACAATCCGGAATCGATTCAAGCACTTAAGGCCAATATGATCCAAGCAATCCATGAGCTATAGCCCGAAACCATCAACAAGGTCTTGGGAAATTGGAGTGACAGAATGCCCTACTGCAAAGCCAGCCGAGGCAGCTTCTTGAACGACATTGTATTCCATAATTAATGGGAATGATTGCTCTTAGTAATAAAGCCATAATACATGGATAAAATGCAATTTTGTTCATTTTATTGCATTTTTAAAAAAGAAACTTGTATTTGGCCCACCCTAGGTAGAGATCTTGGAATTCAACGTAGGAAACAAGTTGGATTGACGAAATATTCTTCGCAACAATTGTGCACTGTCTCGTGAAAGGATAGAGGACTCAGAAACTCACAAAATAATATAATAAATAATAGAAGTGAAAAAAGAATGCATTATGGTTGTCATCCTCTCTGTTGTATTCAACAATTTCTGACCTAGTGCTCATCGCAAGTTGTAGGCACTTGGTCAATTGGCGGTATCAAGTTCACTCCCTGACAAAGGAAAATCCAAGAGCTAGCTATATGTATACAAAATATTGGTACACTACAATAATTTACTGTCAGAATTCAACTGTTAAAACGAGGAGTTTGTTGACAAATCATTGGGGTCAGCCTGCATTTCACTCAATCCACGTTCTTAAATTTTGGAAATGTTTATCAATTTGGTTGAATTTTTTTTACATTGTTTAGCTCTACACAAACAAAATTTGGAGAAGTCCCAAAATGTGGCGCTAAAGAAGCAACCTCACTAAAATTTCGATGACTTATAGTAGTCGATGCTACGTGCTAATTCGCATAAATTCAAAGAATTCTGATTCATTGAAATTTAAACTTTAAAGTACATTTCTGCCACCGAGAATGTTTGAAAATTTCTCTTGACACTTTGCCACAATTCTCAAGAAAATAAGAATGTATTTCGTTGCATATTTCAATTTCAATTCAAACAGACTAAGAGTCGACAATGTGGACAAATAATTTTAGAAACTATGTCAAGAGAAGTCGATAGCATTTAAAAGAAAAAAAAAAAAGAAAAACAATGAATATTCTAGAAAGCTGTCATAAAAACTCTTTTTTTTCCCCAGAAATTACATATGGCACCCCAAAAACTTCAAACGAAACGGCACAGCACAGGCACACCTATTACAATAGTTCAATCACTTCACCGATAAAAGGTATTATCACCTTAATTCGTAAACAAACAAAACTAGGTTCAATGCCAACCGTATACCTACAAGTAAGACCGGTCAAGTGTATCTGCGTATACACATAAATTCAGTATCTAATAGAAAGCTATAAATAAAAATAAGTACCTAGCTAGAGATACTTTAAGTAAACATTCACTTAATAATATTTTGACACAAGGAATGATAATGCTGTTCTTCTCTCTGCCACATCACATACGTCAGTCGGTTAACTAAGTAGAATAGCACACACAAAACGAGAACAAGTATAATTCTGAATTTATTGTATTTATTCGAATTAAGATTAAGAAATTCGTAGAATTTGTTAGTTTAAAAATAAATCCACCAGACGAGACGACAATCTCAATTCGAATAGAGTGGCAAGTAGGATTTTTTTTTTATTATAGAACTTGATGTCTTTTCACTGGAGAAGGAGAAGGAGGAGATTGGAAAAAGTTCACAAAATATAAACACATTTCACCAGGAAACATAATTATTAATTTTTTTTATTTTCACCTTTCAATTTAATATATATAATATATTTTTATTTAAAAAAAAACTTTAACTCGTTTCGATGAGTTTTTATTAAGAAGAACTCGCGCGATCATTTGTAATCACTTTCAGGTATATTTCTACGGATAACAATTCGTTGTAGTAGATACTTTTTTTTTTTTTGTTATTTATTTCGTTTGTGCTGCCTCTTTTTCTATCGCACAAACTATACAGGGATTTTTTGTTGCTGTCAGTTTTTGATTTTGAGGTAAAATCAAAAAATTTGTATCTATGCGCGAAATAAATCAAATTTGGAACACGGCTCGGTTGGCTCAGTCGTCTGAGATACTCGAAGTGCAACTAAATTTTAGTCGATTAATTTAGTACGTTGCGTCGACGTTGTTATACGTTAACGAAACGTTCGTCTCCATTGAGAGTTCGAAAATGGACTGAAGTGAAGACTGAGACTGAGAATTGAGAGCCGCGCAGAGACTGTTGAATGAAAATTAATTTCAATGGTCGACGCGCTAAGAGTGAGTGTATCTTCTCGGCCATATAATAAAATAACACAACACACAGACAAAATTTACGGCACATATATAGACGAATAGATAGTTTTGTTTTTTTTTTTTAACCAATTTTTTGTTGTTCGGTTTCGGTAGGTATCTATCTTGCTGGGGGCTTGGGATGTGGATTTGGCTTTTGTTGGGGATCGTGCATGCTTGATCGGCTCACAGTCACAAGACCTGTTCGCCTAAATAAGAAAAACATACAAAACAGTAGAAAAAGAAGCAAACACAGTTGGGTTTGGGTGTAGTATATGATTTAATGGAGAGATAGGCGAATGCACGCACGTATAGCATGCAGCGACGCACCTCCTTAATATTTCTCAAGTACTTGAGCCTGAGTAGAGCGCAATGATATACAAGTTTTTGCTTCTGTTGGATGGAAATGGAATTGGATTGAAAATTGTCGTATCGGGTTTTCCCCCAGAGATGTTCACTTGTTGACTTTTCGTTGAAATAGTGACTGAGTGACTTCCGTTCAATGGGATTGATATTACGCAGCAGTTAATGGATGTTGTATCTTTTGAACACAAATGCGGGTCACAAATAACTTTTATATCACAAAAAATCATGAAATGAATACATTTGGCGGAAATTAATATATGTTAACAAAATTGTTAACTTCTACTCAAAAAAAATGCGTTTTGTCCCAGCTGTGGTTGGGCTCATCATAAGTAGATGATCACCATACCTGAGGCTCACTGTTAGCTCGATGTTTACCGATCGAAATGCGAATATACAGCGACTTTGAACATACTTACACAACAGTGAAACAAATATATATTTTTTAAAAAATTATTATTAGATACTTGATTGATCAATGATCATTTCGAATCTGTCCATCGCTATACGAGGGTAGCTCTGATCACCTCCATTTTTGTTCTATATTTCTTCTTCATCCTTCCCACAGGAAAGTATGAAATGCACTCACTGACGAACTGACAATTGCTAGACTGCCACACAATACAAATAATATATAACACATCTGTCATGGTCAACAATTGTGGCCTCTTGAAATCCGGTCTAACCGTTTTTTGACCGGAACGAAAAATGTTTTTAACCGGAAAACGCTTTTTTGACCGGAAAAATAAAATTGCTCTATTAACTATAAATAAAGATATATTTTTATATAATTTGAATAAAACTTTGTCTTACATTACGAACACACTCCCATGTTCAAACAGAAACCAATTTACTGCGAATAATGGGATATTTACAACATGACGGATGGAATTTTGCTCCGGGAGCATTATCTTATAGGGTAATTTTTGGACGTTTTCTTTTGCTAGAATGTTGAAACTAAACAATGAATTTTAATTAATTAAAGTGTGAAATTCGATAAATCTCAGATTGGAGTTTGGTGAACTACTCTTTTCAAGTGTCAGAAAATTATCCCAGTATACTTATTTAGCCCAATTGACACACGGCCTTAGTGTATGCATATGGCCATACACGAACTCGTCTTCCCATGACTTTCATTTTCATTAATGGCTACAAACAAAAACGAGGCGTCATTGCAATGAAATAAAATTTGACAGGTAAAAGAATATTGAAATCGGAAACACAAACAAATTTTATAGTAAAGCCGAAGCCGATGCCGGTTTTTGACGCCCTCACTCTATGAATGCAAGTATCAAATGCAGATTTATATCGAAAGCACAATGGTACGAAAAAGAACCTTTATGCCCTACCCAGGCCAAGAGAGAATTATTTCTGAAAATGGGTTTTCTGTGCATTTTCTATGCTATCTACTTTTCTCCTTTCTACTCACTCAAAATCTACCTACCTCGCTGGACATTGGAAGACGTTGTATGGTCATGCACTAAAAGTGTATTTCAGGACTTAAAACACGTCATTTAATGAAAAATTAGTTTCAGTAAATTTTAAACAAAAGAAATAAAAAAACAAGTTTACAAACTCAAGATTCGCATATTATAAAAACGTTTTCTCAACATGGATAATGTTTATAATGTAAAAAAATGGCCTAAAATAGTTAACTTTTGTTTTATATTTTTAGTAATACATATTATATTACAATAATTTTTTTGACCGTGTTTGCGGTCAAAAACTCTGATTTTAACTTTTGACCGGATTTTTTAACCGGATTTAGAAAATAAAAATCCGGTCATACGGTCAGATTTGACCGGATTTACTTTTTTTTAGTGGCAACACTGTCTATACTATACAGTCACCCCCGTTTTTGCGTTAGACAAACCGATACCAATAGGTCAGAACCACAATCTTTACCCTCTCATTAATCCCTTGGTGGTAGTATAAAAAGATATTCGAGAATTTTTGGCCTGTTTGCCTAGACCGACTTTTGAAATTTGTTGCCACACATCTTTATCAGATGAACAATTACAACAATTTCTATTGTAGAAAGCACATTTTGCATTTTTTTGCTTTAAAGGTTTGTACAACGCTTCAGTTTTATGTTTCCTATATGCCTAAAAGCATAGTCCAATCACAGTGGCTCATGAGCTGACCAATATTTGGAAAATGAGCCACTGAGCTGAATCTGATTTGACAATTTTTGTTCTGAAAATAAAAATAGTTAAACAATTTGCGGTTCACTTGATTCCTAAAAAAGGATATCGGATTTATACTGTCCCAATGTTTACTATTAACATCTTGTTGCTACGTGGTGTATAGTTAGAGAATTTCTGGACGTGACATTGGGCTGAATTTATTTATTTTTAACATTCAAGGTTAAAAACAACAAGTCATGATTTGCGGAACTTGGTTTCGGAGAGTTGGCTTTATAATGGCTTGGTAAATTGTTGGGTCATTAATGTGACAAAAAAAAATCAAAAAACAATTTGTACAAATGAATAATTCTAATACTAGAATAGTGTAGGAAAGGGAAAATTGAAAGGAGCTATTTCAGACAAATACCTCAATGCACTTACGGATCTTCCGCAGAATGCCCTCTCTAAGCTATCTAAATGTCCTAAATATGTATGTGGTATGACGGTCAATCCCCAAAAAACCGAACTGGTCCTCTTCGCAAGAAAACACAAAAAACTTTTTTCCCCTAAAACTAGACTAGTGGTACACACTATAAAACGGCCAAGTACTTAGACCTCATTCTAGACATTAAACTAACAAACGTAATCATCCCTATTCCCGTTGGCGTTTGTCATAAACGACTCGTATTTCACTTCAATTTTTAGCCGATTTTTGTAACATTTTTTAAACAAATGAATTGAAAAAATGGTGAACACATAGAAAACGAAACAAAAGTTGAAACAAAAATCTACACATCGTTTAACAACGACACGAAACATGAGTCGTATACGACAAACGCCAACGGGAATAGGGGTGAATATCTTGCACCATGTCAAGAAAGTCACCATGGCTTCGTATCTACTGGTGCAAATAAGCTCTTGGACGCATAATCATCATTTAATCAATAATAGCCGTTTTTTATTATCAGCTATGATCCATATAGATCATCGATTTACATGCACTTACAACAACAACAAGTGATCCTGCTTTTCATCGAGATCACGAAATATGATCTAAAAATTAATTCAACTATTTCCCGTTGTTGTTTCGTGGCGTTCTTTATTTCATTCACTAAATGTTGGTGCCCCTGTAAATTATATCCACACAGTAATGTTGCCAGACCAAAGTATGAAACACAATTAACAACACATAAAATCAATTAGCATTTTTTCAAATTCGAATAAGTTACTATTCCAACTTTCGAGATGTTTTGTTTCGCTATATAACACAGAAATAAAAATGGAAATATTAGCAGTACAATACGGTTAATTATGATGCATATTTGAACATAACATTTGAACATAGTTTCCCACAAAAAAATATTGAATGCGAAATGTATGCAGATTTGTTTTCATATGGTAACATCCTCCACACAACAAGCGAAATGTCAAACTCAAATATGAGCAAGTGCAATAGAGAAATCATCGCGTTGCGACGTCACATTGTACCGTGTGGCTGCAATATGGCGGTGTCAATACAAAATTTGTCAAAATTGGTACTGGATTTGATATGTGAAAAACTACTGTTGCCACAACTTAAATATAAAATCTTTCAATGATCCAGTTTGTTTTATTTTCATGATCTGATCCGGATCAGATCACGCTGATAATAAAAAACGGCTAATAATGTCTTTTTGACAATTTTTCCCAAATAATTTTCATTTAGAACACATTTTGCCAATAATCATTTCTAACCTTTAACTAAAATGAATTTTAGTACATACATATTACTTACAGGCAGTAAACAAATAACCTCTGACAATATTTTTGATGAAAACACAGAGTGTACCAGGGACAAATTAAGTCGTAGGAAATGACCACGTTTCAGTTAGTTAGTCTGACAGCTGTCTGGCATCATGTGTCTGAGCTTAATATTGGCACCGATTAATCACGTGGTACTATAAGTTGACATTTCTATTGTGCCATAGAAGTCGGAGTCGAAGAGTTAAGTTTGACATTTCGATTCGACCTAATGTAGAGCACCAGTCAGAAATTAGGTTAGCAGCAAAAAAAAATTAATCACAACTGTCAAGAAGTGACATAATGACCAATTTAGTTTTTTTTTGCGTTCAGATGCAATCTAGTAAAGACAATTCAAGTTGACTTAAGATGACAAGAATATGCCCAATCAATTTTAATACAGAATCCAAAAGAAAGAAAAATTGACATTAAAGATAATTTCGGTTCACAATCACAGTAACTAAATGACAACGTTCAAAGAAGTTAATAAACACTTGTATAATGATTAATGACTTGGGTATACTATTTCCATTGACTTGTGTCGTTTTCGGTTGGTCGTCCAGAACCGCCCGGAAGCAATCCGAACGCTTCTGAAAGCGTTCAATTGGCACTCAACTGACAGTTCTTCTACTGAAAAGAAAATAAATTTGCTTCTGGATTTGAATTCAGAATCGCGGAGAGTTCTTCCGGACGGTTCTGGACGACCAACCGAAAACGACATTACTATACATGTACTTTTGACGTTTGAGTGCTGAGTGTGCCATCTGTTATAGAACTTTCGAAATAATTTGAATAAGTCAATATTTTGCGCAGTTGCAATGTTTCTACAATGGATGGCACTGTGTTCTATGTAAAAAAATAGCAATGGCGGGTAATGTTTATGTTCGATTCATTTTCCCTCGCAAGTTTGTATGAAACTGACATTACTTTAACAGTTCATGAATAGTATGTCAATGACTATTTCATTCTAAAAACAACAGTACTTTCTATTAATCAACAACATCTTCCTTCTTTCCTTTCTTTAGGTGAATACTTACGATTATTTTAAGAATTAATATGGACTTACCTGAAAAGACAAAAAAACAATAGTAAATAAGTTGGTTGTATTATTTTAGTAATAAAAACAAATTAAATTAAATTAAAAATAGTGGAATGAAATATTGGAGAAATATTAATAATTTATTTCGCCATGAAGAAGCAAACTACCTTGAAAGTCAGGCAGCAATCGTGCACCTCACAGTGTCACCTTTGGATTTTGACAGCTAACTAATTCAAAAATAGAGAACGTTCATTATACGTTGGTAATGAGCAGTACGAAAATTCCGAAATTAAGAATTTACATTTTCTTTGAGAAAAATTTATGAAAAAAGTTTTGTACCTACAATAAAACTAAAATTAGCCCTAATTCAGCTTTAATTAAACTCTTACATTTGTCGAATATACACCCCTATCGTGGAATCCGTCGGAATTGAGTTTCACTTCACCTATTCGATTCCCTTTCACCTTCTACTGCTATCGTGGAATCCGCCGGAAAAGTTTCCTTATCGACACGTTTTTGGGAAAGGTAGTTTCGCTTCAAACGACTGTCTTTCATTTGTCAATACAGATCTGTGCAGCATGCAGCTGCATTCGTCGGAGGCATACGAAAAGTTTGTTTTAAAATTTATTTAAATAAAGAATAAAGTGTTTAATATAATAATGGATACGATAGCACTATTTTTGGAAGCATAATAGGAAGAACGAAATGAGCGGTGGTCTTAGAGAAGAATTCGAGATAGGTTAAGAGGAGTGAATGATTTCTAATTATTTTGTGATTTGTGAGTTCAATATTGCACAGATTTATTAAAAATGTTTGGCTTAATAAAGCAGCTTTTTATAGTACATTTTCTTAAACAAATTCTCACGACCGACGTGCAGCAAGCAAGAAAACCTATGAAGTCCGCAATGAATTTGATGCGGGTAAGAAATGTAATTTTGTTCGGGAAAAATTCGATTTGAACGTTTTCAACGATGCAGTGAAACTCATTCACATTACCCACATGGGGAACTGTTCACTTTGCGGATTTGACGATACCAAAATATTTTTTTTCCGTGAATGATTCCCCCCGGGCGGCGGATTCCACGATAGGGGTGATAGGTATTGGGGAACATTTTTATTTGAAGACAATTATTATTCTCAAAAATTATAATATAGCTATCGAAGTTGGTAAGGTCATTTCTATAAATTATATAAAAGATTTGTAGACTGTCGTACCTATTGTAATTTTATCTGAATTATGAGACAAGACTCAATTTTTTATCGAATTACTCAAAAACGTTTTCGGGAAGATAATATGTTTTTCAAACCGGGAAGTATTGCCAGTTTTCGACCAATTTAACTAATTCGACCGGCTATGCAAAAAATCGCCCAAAGTTGAAAAAAGTAAAAATTCCGCAAAATATATTGAAAAATCAAAGAAGGTCCAAATAATTATGCAAGAAGGCCCAAAACTGCATGAAAGATCACCTAAAAATTCAGAAAGAAAAATCGATCAGAAAATAGGTACCAAACATTTTCGCAACCACTAGATGTTGTGTGGGAATAGCAGGAATTTAATTAAAGTCATATGCCCATATCCCGGTCACTTATTCTCTTCCCCCCCTCTTATAAATGTTACACAAGAATATACGAATATCCTTATAAAATTATCGTTTCATTCTCCTCGTTGTCATTGACCTTGGTTGGACCGTAAAACTGCTGCATAAATGTTTGCTTCACTTTGTCTTCATCTTCTTAGCAGCGACATGCAACGTAATATCTGCAATGTAAGTTATTTATACATTTTCCTTCCTTACTCCATAATAAAGTTAAATTCGTATTTAGTTGAAGATTTTGCATCTCATCCGGTTAAAACGGTATCTGTGAGAACGACGAAACGAGCAAACTGCAAAAATACATTTCAGCCTTTCATCGCGAAAATAAAAGTCCATTACTTTGATGGCTTGAGAACCACGCAAAAAAAAAAAACACAATTTTTGTGCAAATCATTTGAGAATTTGGACATCTTAAAGATGTGAGATCACATTGTCAGAATTTATTACAAAAAATGTGCTGCTTCTTTGGGAAATATATTTTTTTTATGATCTCTGATTTGTGAATTCTAAATTTGATCATTAAATTGTAATAAAACAAAACATAAACCTGATAATGAACTGATAGATCGATGAAGAAAAAATTTCCACACAGATTGAATCTATTAAATAAAAAAAATATATATTTTGGTCTGATGATTATGTATTTTACAAGGAAGTGGGTTTTTTTTTAACGGCTCAAAAGTGTTTGACTCTACATAAGTTAAATGGAAAAAGATAGACACGAATTAAAATTCTTACGGAATCGCTCTTCAATAGAACAGATTACTTATATGTCAGAAAATCTGACGTTTATCGTTCAGAAAATTTCAAGAATCTTTTTATATTATTCAATTTGGAATGGTACCAGCTTAAAATTAAATTGCATTTATTTTTATTTTATTAATGAAATAGTTTACCAAAATAAATTATCTTCTACACAAAAATTAAAAACTGCAAGAGCAAAAAGTTTAGCTTTCTTATATACTTGCAGGTAGATTAATAAAGGGCCTTACCAATAATAATTTTTAATATCCAGCTTAAATATTTTGACGGTCACAGTGGATAATTTTATATGGAATTTTTCGCCATAGTGACTTTGTAAAAGTTAGCCTGGACACTAAAAATGATTATTGGTACCGCGGAAAGTGTCTGAGGGGCTAGTGGTTTCTTTTTAAATCGTAGGTTATTTTGACACTGACAGCTGTTTTCCGCTCGAAATCTTGGCAGAAAGTCAGTATCATACATGCGCTGAACGAAATGAGCCACTTTACGCTTGAACAACGTTGGGAAATATTGAAAACTTGTTTCCAAAGTGAGTGCTGGGTAGCCCAAACGGTGCGTTTTTTGAAAATAAGTTTTGGCCGAAATGAAACTCCCATTGCGCCTGCTGTACCCAAGTTTGGTGCATTTACATCTCAACGGCTACGTTAACAAACAAAATTGCCGCATCTGGGGCTCGGAGAACTCGCACGTTATTGTGATAGAAATCGGATCAACCATAGCTTTCTAATCTATTAGATTAGATGATTGATCGGGAGAGCCTTTACCGGCCCTGGCACTGCGGCCTCTCTAAAGCGGCCTATTGTGCCATCCCTGGTTGGGTCCTAGAGCCATCTTTTTACTCCGGAGACAGTCAGAAAGACAAGTATCTTCTCTGGGGGTAATTCAGCAAGATTTGAGGTAATGATTTCTTCGCCAAAAACTTTCTTTCTAAAGCGGAAGAGAGCCGGACATTCCATGAGAATGTGAAGAGAGGACTCATCACTCTCTAGGCACAGTCTACATGTGGGGTCTGGTGAGACTCCGATTCGGTGAAGGTGTTTTTTCATAAGATGTCCATGTAAGTTTCTAGGACCAGCTTAGATTTTATAACAGATGAGTTCAGAGCTTTAAGAGCAGCTTGACTGTCTGAGAAGATAAATATGGTTTTACCACTTGTGTTAGAACATACATTTATTCTAGCGCAGTGGTTGATGGCAAGGACTTCAGCCTGGAATATGGACGAGAACCTGCCTACGCTGACTGAGAAGTTCGATTGAGGTGATTCTCCAAAAATGTCAGATCCAGTCCCTGAATCAACCTTGGAACCGTCTCGATCAAGTCGCGATGGATTGGGTTTGTATTTTTTCCATTCTTCCCTTGGCGGGATGATGATAGAGAAGTTTTTATGAAAGCCATATTCCAGTAACATGTCGTCTAGAAACATGCTGAACGCTCTTTCAGGCTAGATAGTGTCAATTAAAGACAGGTGACCTCCATGATAGGAATAGGGGTCGATATTATTCGAATGGAATAGGCGATAAATGCTTAGCCTAGTTTAATCAGACTTTCCGACTACAGTAGCGAACTCCAAGCTGAGGAACTGGCAGTGACAACAGTTGCTAAACAGCTTGCAATGATGGCAATACCTCATGCAGATATGACATTTTTCATTGATAGTCAAGCGGCAATAAAAGCGATCTCTTCCGTTGAGTTACAATCGAAGCTTGTAACCCGCTGTCGCAAGGAGCTGAGGGTTCTTGGCGCGCAGCCCAACGTAAGACTACGCTGAGTTCCCGGGCACAGAAAAAAGTTCTGAAAATGAAACTGAAGGAGTCCTCCCTCCCTTGAACTAAAACAGGTCGACTCCACAATAAGGGTTCCCCTCATATTCTCAGATATACAATTGGGAACAAAATATTAATGGCGACAAATCAAAGATGGAGCAAGCTCGATTCCTGTGCCACAACCAGCAAAATGTAGCCAATCTACAAACAGAAAACAGAGAGAATCTTACAATTGGACAAGAAATCATTGTTCTCGATTGTGGCTATTGTGATAAAACTTCTAGGGCATCAAACCCCTTGGCGATCTATCATAGATATTTCTATCAGATTCAAGGAGGTTCATCAGCAGATACAAACAAATTTGTAAGTTCCATATCCTGCCATCTCTAAGTATAAAATACTGTTTGTCCTCCTGACTGATTGGTGATCAACGCCCTGCACAAACGGTAAGAGCTAGAAAGCTAATATTTTAAAACAAATTTCCTTTTATGGTTGAAGTGAGCACTTAAAAGTGATTTGGGGAAATTCGAATTCCAGAAATGTGGGTGCAGTGCTTAGTGGGTTGGACTACTCTGCGAGAGATCCCAGATTCGATCCACGGAAAAATAGAAATTACTTATTTAGGATTTTTCCATTGCGCCACTTCTGGCCAACGTCTGACAAACATCCGAGAGTATGCATTTCAAGAAAAAGCTTCTAAACTTCAGCCGTTTAGCATAAAATTGTAGATCCCTTCCATTTGTATAAAAACTCACACAAACGAATAGTTGTGAGAAGCTATGCCTAGGGTGCCTATACGGAACTGTATTTAATTTTTAGAAATGTAGCCTCTAAAGTTTTAATTTCGAAACAGAATAAAAGCAACATATACCTAGTCGGAGACTGGATCCAAGTCGAGAAAACTTTTGTAAATCTAGTGCTGGTCATACCGCCTTCCTACGTGGAGACACACTGACATAGCAACACAGATCATTGCAAGGACCAACGACGACGACGCGTTCTCGGAACTCAACTTCTGATCATAGCAAATATGGTCAATGTTTCTGTTTTTAAAATGAGATGCACGCGCCTATTGACGCCTTTTAGAAAGCTTCATTAATTTAATTGCAAAAGGTAAGCCCACGCACTCTGAATTAACTATTCAGACTTCACCGGATTGCAGCTTTACAAGGCAACACTGCAGTGTATATGCCAAGAGCGTTCCCTTAGATGTAAAATATTTTGAAAACAGTTCCATTTTGGACATGCCGATTACTCACTTCCCTGGTGTGTATCTGCGCAATCCCAACTCGGTCCATTTGAAGATAAACAAAAACACGAATGTGTGTGAATTCAGAAAAATAACTACAACAAAATGTTTTGCTTAAAAACAAGTGTAGATATATTAGTTCCTGGAATCGGAGCTCATTTTCGTGCCTTCTACCCCCAATCCTCCGAGCTGGAATACTCGTAATTATTTACACATTGTCGGCACGGGATAATCGGATTGTCGTGGGTGCCCGAGAGCTAAAATTATTTACTTAGCCACACGAAAACCGAACAATGTTCATTTTTATTTTTATTTACTACACACAGGTACCTCCTATATTTTTGTGATTTTTTTTTTCTTAATTTCTGAAAACCGGAGAATGAAATAATATTTTCGAAAGAAATTTGTTTATGTAAAATCGAATGGCCGAAGAGTGAATTTTTCAGATCGACAGGGGGAATGTGTTTATACACATTAAAATGGAGAAATATTTAAAATTGGCATGGAGTGCCTCAGGGCTGTGATTTAAGACCAGTATTCTATTTAGATGAAATTTAATTTATACATTAACAACTGATCTGTCCAGTATAGATACTTCCTCAACCAGAACAATCTTAATTGCTATCCTACTGTCTATCGCCTTCGGTATAAGTGCGAGCAAAGCTAATTAGTAATTAGTATGTCAAAGCACAATATAAATTATCCGAAACAAGAAGTTGAGCCATCGACACTGGTTCGGGTACGGAGGCCTCCAGTTCAATCCAGCTTAGATTGATGCATTAATCTATATTTGGGATATGCGTGCACAGAAGAAGCAAGCGAAGGGACAACCACGGCGAGACGTGCTTTATGACTTTTATGTAATTTTGTTTACTCCAGCTTGTTCGTCATGGCAGGGATAGTGTTTGGCCTTTTTTGTTTTGTTCTTCCCTAATGAGAGGGATTTTTTAACAACGCTGTCGTATGGCTGTGCGCGTATGGATATGGAGCAATTTGTGCTCTCGAGCGGAACGAAATGTGAGTTGGAATTTTTATTTTGCGGCGCACAGTGAGCACACCATTGGCGCCAATTGGCAGTTATTTGCAGGCAAGTGACAACGGAGAGTTCATATTTACTGTCAAATTTAAAAGTATTTCTGGAGGCATTTGGAGAAGTAGTTCGTAGTTTGAAAGGGGATGTGCGATATTGGCTCGGCTTTGGTTAATGAAAATATTTTTATAGCCGTCTGCGCTTAGAGAATTGACTTTAGAAGTTATTTATAAATAGATGTCTTCAAAAGGCTTTCAATTGTGTAAGCATTATATAAATAAATGTGATTATTACTTGATTACGCATTGGCCAGGTGTGAATTTAAGTCCTTCTCTGATTATTGTCTTCGATCCAAGATGCGGTTAAGTTTGGTGAGTCAAAGTCACTTGTAGCTCAATATACAATTTATTACCATCATCGATTGTGTGGTCAAAACATGGAAATCGATGGATTTTTTATCTCACTATATCGGCGCTAAGCACAGTGGTTAGTGTGCTGGACTACTGTGCGAGGGATCCCAGGTTCGATCCCCGACATAAAATTGTAGGTCCATTCCATTCGTCCCAAAAATAGAAACTCACACAAAACGAATGGTTGCGAGAAGCTAGGCAACTAGGTGTCTATGTCTACCCGCCTGTTGCGCCACCTATTTATTTATTTATTTATTTAATTTTTATATCGGCGCTAAACGTGCCTTATTTTCTTTTTAATTTGGCTCCCTTTATAATAATTCTATTCGTAATAGTGCCCTTTATGATGCACGGATATGGTTTAATGTTCACGCCCTCTTCTCTTTCTAATTCCCCACCTTTCCACGCAAGTTCGTCAGCTTTCTCGTTTCTAACTACACCGCAATGTCCTGGGTACCCAATACAGCATCGCTCGGTTCTGGCTGCAACTGCATAATGTTTGTAGATAGTGCTACCTTGAGTGCAGCCTGGGCCTGGCTATCGACATAAGATAGACGGCGAACTTCTGATTCAATGACAATACTTATATCCGGTAGTCGTACATACACTTTTCGGTTTGGATCAACAAAATAGTTGCCCGAACCCGTTTCTGTCGTTGTTTTTGAACCGTCTATATAAACGGTAGGTATATTTATGGCCTTGAGGTTGAGGCCATATTTAGGACAATTTTGTATGAATTTTTTGTGCTTTTTTGGGGCGATTTTGAGTTCGACAAGTTTTTTGAACATTTTACTTTAACAGCCCATTAAGAGGACATTTAGGTTAGGTTAGGTAAGGTGGCTGTTCCGAAGGGGACACACTTAGACCAGAATTTTGGTCCATTGTGATACCACGAGAGGGGGAGGGGGGAGGAAGTGGCATAAGCAGTTTCTTTGTGCCGGGCATTACCCTTGGAATTCTGTTGCAATTTGCGAGATGTGGGTATCCTACCTGAGAGGTAAACTTTTATAACTTTCTTTCCTGGTTACGGCTTAGTCTTCGGGTCATGGCACCGAAAGTAGATGTCGCGATTCGTCTTTGGTAAGAAGGGGTGACCGTCTATAGCCTCTGACGGGGTCCTCTAATTTTCGAGTTGGGGTTGATTGGTGTATCCAGCTACTTCTGTTGGCGGTTAGTCTTCGGGGAGAGCAGAGGGGTGACCGAAACAGTCTAACCCCCCGCTGGTAGCCGCTGACAGTCCGTTAGTAAGAAGTGGGCTGTTACAAATCAACTAAGGAGACTGCGGTAGAAGAGATCGACGAAGGATGACCGAAACAGTCTAATCCCCGACTTTCTCCTCTAACGGAGTCCGAAAGTTCTACGTGTGAAGGTGAAATTGACCGACTTGGTCAGCTCCTCCCGTTGGCGGTTAGTCTTCAGACAGGCCGACAAAGGGTGACCGAAACAGTCTAACCCCCCGCTGGTATCCTCTGACAGTCCGTTAGTAAGGAGAGGACATTTGAATTGAAGTGTTTTTGAAAAGATATTCAGCCTTTTATAAGGCCGATTTTATGCAATTGTGATGACGATTTTTAAGGCAATTTCCAAAGATTTTGTTTGTCCATTAAGGATATTTTTGACACAATTCTCGATGCGCATTTTGTTTCCCAATTTCTAATGCATTTTTGAAAGGTTGTGGATCAATTTGCGTTTTTTTAAGCGGAATTTTTACATTTTTCTTATTCTTGGTAGGATTTTTCAAAATCGTTTTTACACATTTTTCGACATCGAGTTTATTAAGCTTTAATCTTGAGGCACATTTTTTACGATTTTTACGCTGATTTTAACGAGTAATTACTTTGTAATTATTTCGGGTTACATTCGACATTTTGGTATTGCGATTTTTGCAAATATTTGAGAATTTTTGACACGTTTTTTTGATTTTGGAATGAGGCGGTTTATGCGCCACATTTTTGTATTTTTGTTTTGGTGCATCAACTACAACTTTGTGTCCTAGTTTATACTAAATTTTTGAAAGGATTTTTATGTCGATCTTTAAGGCACAATTTTACACTCTTTTTGTGGCCATTTTGCAAACATTTTTTAAGACTACTTCTGAAGTTCCGCATTAAGGCCATTTTTGATACATTTCTACACATTTGTATATCGCCGTTTTATAGCATCGACTTTTTTAAACAATTTCTAAATCATTTTTGACATGTTTTGTTTCGGAGTCGATGTTGTGCTTTTTTTTTAGATCGCGTTTTATTGGGTTTTTTTCAGTGCAGTTTTTTGACGCGTTCTTCATAGGATTTTTATAAACCTTCTGTTCGACATTAAGTTAATTTCTTAAAGTTGTTTAAGGGCAATTTTTCTTATAACTTTTAAAATATATTTTTTTTTCTTAAAATCAATTTTTCCTGAGCCAATTTTGTTAGCGTTTTTTGGGTTTCTTTATGAGAACCTTTTTCACTTAATTTAAAATTTCAGTCTTTATGGTGTCTTTTAGACATTTCTTGGCACATATTTCAGGATTGTTTTTGAAGATTTTAAGTTTTTAGGGCGGTTCTAAAGGTTTTTGGATGCACTTTAACGATTTTGGTACAATTTTTACGATGATCCTTAAAATTATATTTTTTTTTCTTTTGTTATTTCTAGAGGTTTGGGGCTAAAATACTGCATGGTCAAAATTTTGTTTCTAAAAAACTGTATTTCAAAATTCTGTATTAACAAAACTCTGTACATCCAAATTATTGAAATGTTGAAAACGATATCAAACCAGTAAGACAATTATCTTCGACTATGCCGAAGCTTAAATACCCGGTACTATATTATTGTGGGCGCAGTAGCGCAGTGGTTAGTGTGTTGGACTACTGTGCGAGGGATCCCAGGTTCGATCCCCGGAAAAACCCAAATTACATCTTAAAGTTTTTTCTACTGCGCCACCTCTCGCGAACGTCTGACAAACATCCGAGAGTATGACTGTCATGAAAAAGCTTCTCAATTCAGCCGTTCGGACTCGGCATAAAATTGTAGGTCCCTTCCATTCGTCCCAAAAATAGAAACTCACACAAAACGAATGGTTGCGAGAAGCTAGGCCTTGGGTGTCACCCGGCTGTTGCGCCACCTATTTATTTTTTTTTTTATATTATTGTAAAAATAAAAACATATTTTAGTATGTATTAAAAAAATTATATATTTGTATGGGAGGTATGGGTAGTTTTTATACGACCAAGCTCAGTTTTTGTCAACAAGTTTTAAATATTATTAAAACAATATGTGCAAAGTTTAAACTTGCTATCTTTACTGTAGCTATTTAAATTTAATTGTTAACCAAAAATATCTATATATTTTGTATAGGAGGTAGTATGTAGTAGTTTTCATCCGATCTTGCTCATCTTCTTAGCCTCAGAACTTAGCCTCAGTTTGGTGGATAAAAGCTTACGTACCAAATTTCAAGTCGATAGCTCTTAAATTACGGCCGTAATCGTGCGGACAGACAGACAGACGGACATCGCTAGATCGACTAAGAAAGTGATGCTGATCAATAATATATATAGTTTGTCATAACTACAACGCCTCCTTATGTGCGTTACAAATGGATGTGAATATACCCTCGCCACAGTGTGGTACCGGGTATAAAAATGGTTTTTATAATGTAAAAAAGTAGTAGTAATTCTGAAATACAGAATTTTGTTCATACAATATTTAAAAAAATAAATATACTGAATTTTGAAATGCAGAATTTTGACCCGCTGCTATTTCTAGACTACTTTCCAAGGCATGCATTTGACATGCATTTTCGGGGTAGGTAACACCTTTTACGAATTTTAGTACACTTAAGTCCGATTTTTTCGCCACCTCTCCCGAACGCCTAACAAACATCCGAAAGTATAAATAATGTCAAATGAAAAGCTTCTCAATTTAGCGGTTTGGACTCGGCATAAAATTGTAGGTACATTCCTTTTTGATTTTTGACACTTTTTTTTACAAATTTTGGATCGAATTAAAGTCATTTTTCAATGGTAACTTCAATCATCATAGTTCAAACATATTTCAGTTGTTCGTGCCTTTTATTTGAATGAGGGTTTTGATAGGGCTTTAGGTGCACATTTTGTTTAAAGTATTTTCTTATTATATGGATTTTCAAACTATATTTGGTAATGCACATGAAGTCTTTTCGGAGTGGTTTTTAACAGGATTTTCTCCGATTTTAAGGCAAGCGATAGTTGTGTTTTGTATGCTACTTCAAGGTAAGTTTGGAAATGTTCAAATTATGCTTTTTGAAAGATGTTTATGGAACTTCCCTTGCTATATCTTTGAATGAAATTTTTGCACAAGTTGGAAGATTTTAAAGGCAAATTTTTGTGGAAATTTTGATTACTATAAATGTTTTGTAATCATTGTTCAAATTTTTACAAGACTTTTTTTGTACATTTTTTTTAAATCTTTCATTTGGTCATATATAGGTATAATTTTTTATGGTGGTTGGGTGTTATGTAAAGAGGGTAGACTCTGATTGGCATCAATTTGGCTGTGCCCAGCTTGTTGTAACTACTTCATAAAAATCAACTGGTGCTTCTTTTACCTCACCGATGGTAACCACAGGGTACCGGTCTCGCTCACCCAGGCTTGACTTGCTGAACTTATAAACGCGAGTGTTGAACACGAAGAAATTAGCAACACTAATGCTCTGTCGGAACTGATTGCATGTCCGAGTCTCAGAAGTCTAAAATGAGCCCCTCAGAAATAGGAGGGATGCATTCATGCTATTAAATCAACGGTGATGTCAACAGTTGGCATGGAAGATACCTTAATGAGCTACTTCAATGTATTTGGAGCTGAGGTCATTAAGGATTTTTCAATACTATAGCCAGGGTGTTGAAATAGAGATATTGACGGAGAGTCCTTAATATGTCAACGGCAGCACTAAAATCCCCGAAGCGGGTCCGCCCCTTTCACCTAAGGGGTCACAGAAATTGCCTGACCCTCCAGTTAGGGGTTGTGCGTTGGGTTAACTGCCCAATCGCGGAAAACAGCAGCGTTACGAAGCAACCAAACGCCTCGGGTAAGGACGGATTAACTGTTGAAAACCCTGCAAAATGAAAGAATGGCAATGACGTTCGGATCTGCACGTGGAATGTTCGAACCCTGAACCGCGTCCTGCTGATTAATTAAATAATTAATTAGCGCGGGCACCAAGCTGCTACAAATTAGCTCTCAAACTATCAAAAACACGTTTTGAGAGATAATATCCACCACCATTTCCGACCCAATTTTCGTGTTTTTTAGCCACTTGATATTTTTTACGATATTATTTCTTAATACCTTTTTTTTTGTTTGGGGTTTGGCTTGGTTTTGGAATGAGAATTTGCGTGCAACATGAAAATAAAATTTCTTCCACTTTACCAAAGTCCTACAAGGGACAATTTTCCTCGTTCGAATACAGCCTAAAATTGGGGATTCCTTTCATTGGTGTCAAAGAATATTGGCGAGAAACCACTTTTACAAAAATATGAATCCTGTTTAGGTACCCAAAATTAATTACACGAGCAAAATATTTATTTGACATTTTAAAATCAATCCCGCTTAACACTGAAAGTCTCTTTTGGTATACACATCGACATATATTTTTTATTTTTTATTTTATTTAGCACTCGTATGTGAATTAATTCGATTTATGAAACGCTAATGGAACATCAATACGCAAATACGTCACTCTCAATGCAAAGCATTATGAGATCATTTATATGCATTAGCGACTGTCAAATAGGGAGTAACAACAGACCCATTGACGTCAATTCGAAAAAAGATAAATATCGTTTCATCTCAAGTTCAGGGAATCCGTGTCCAATGACGCACGCGCGCAACCACTGCCAGAGTGCGAGCATCTAAGCTCAATTCATGTTCAGTGGTCCAGATTAGACCGAAACATTCAATTCGAAAAAATTCATAACACCACTTAGTCATCCCTAAGTGATGGCCAGTTGCTATCGGAACGTATTCCAAAAACTTGGCAAAAGCATACCTACTCCCGCTGCCGATGGCACAGCATCTCTCACGCCTGTGTATCATGCAACAGCGCACAAAAACGTGAGAATGCGGACAAGTTTAGTCATCTGCCCGTTGGCTGGCTGGAGCAGAGTGGTGTTGGTGGCGCGCATTCCTCGCCATACACGTTCTGTCTGGCCAGTAATTCCTTTTCTCTGACAATCGACGACGCGCCGCCAAATGTCTTCTTATCAACGCGCTGTGTAGGGCTTGGCTATGTTGCCGATCGCACGAACTTTCTAGTTACACAACGACATGACTTTCTGGGCGGATGGGGGTAATTTTGGGCTGCTGGCGATGGCGACGGATTACCTCGCATATCCGCTTTAAAGCGAATGAATCATCAGATGGAATCTCGGGGAAACTTTCCCATGGCCGGTAGATCGGATTCTGTTTTTCTTCCCAAGAACCAAGAGCAGGTGATCGGTAATTTAAGTCGGTCGTCATATTATCTGTATCTCAATACTCGTATATGTCATCTCAAGTGGGCATGGGCATGAGTAGAGTACCTATGCACAATATTATTTCATTCCAACGAGTGGATGTGGATGTGGATGCTATTAAATGAACGATTCCAAGAAATCACAATCAATTACTGCCTCGTGGCGGTCGGCGGTAATCATTTTGAAATTTGACATCTTATGGATGTGGCTGCGTGTGTGTTTGTATGGAGATATATGGAAGCAAGTGATGAGTCAACTTGTCGGACATACGTACGGATCTCACACGACGATGTGAGAGAAAGACAGATTGGGTTGTTTGGCACGGTCGGGCGGTTGTGAATAATTAGGCAGTTTGATTTGAATTGAATAATTGATGACTTGAATAGGGGAGCGAACGAGGAAGATACGTTAACACAAATGTATCTTTGGGCGATGATTTACATAATCGAGGGCATGGAAGTGTGATAACTAATAGGTAGGTGTGAACACAATTTTGTTAATACCTACTTATAGAAGGTAATTGAGTAAACAATGTGAACGGAACTTGTTATGCTGATAAATTTAAAAAAAAACTGTATTTTTAACAAAAAAGTATCTGCAAAATGAGAGAGAGAATTATCTCTTACTTATATCTTACTCTTAGAATATATCTTACTGGCATTCCAGTGATCATATTTAATAACTTGTTGAAGTAGTTCATTCTGACCGACTGCCATAAATTCAGGTGGTAAGTCGGTAGCCCTTAAAAGTGGCCATCGTTGAGAATTATTTTTACTGTCATTTTATAAATTTGACACTAAATATACAGAAATTACTACATATACAGAAATAAGTATAAAAGTATAAACAGATATTTTTATGATCGTTTGAAACAAGTGAATCGTCAGTTATCACGAATTTTCTGCTTTAAATTTTCAGATACTAGGCGTGTGTTTGATGAATTTGATTGTCAGACACGCCTACTTTTAAACAGATTTGGTTTTGGCTGACAATAGAACAGACAAACGAAAAATATTTATTGATTTTTTCAAGGCATCTACTTTCTGTGAATTTATGACCATTTATGTTTTGTACCACGCCCACTTTTTAGGAGCTGTTTTTTTTTACAGATGTGATTGCATTTCTATGGCAAATATGTGGACGAAATTGCTTACTGTGTTGGACTAATAACACCGCTTAGCCACTTCCTGCAAATATTATAACAAATATCCTATAGGATAACTTCCAAATAAAACCGTAGGTCCCTTCCATTTGCCCTAAAAATTAAACTCAAACACAAGAATGAGTGCGAGAAACTAGACTTACTGTCCAACATGAACCTAATGCGGTTCGTTTTATTTTGTAAGGACTCCTCTGGCTATCGCTCTACTTGTTTGCTAGGCTCATCAAGCCAATACAGTGACCTTATGCGGCGCAGGGATATAAGTCCATGAGACATAATTCCATAATGGCCTTATGACCCACTTCGGTGGGACATAATTCCATATTTTGATTATGGACTTGTGTCTCACCGAAGTGGGTTATAAGTCCATAGAAATCGTTTATGGAATTATGTCCCATCTAACATGTTCTCGTGAAATTCCACTTTTATTTATTCTCAGATGCAAAATTGTATTTTACTTTGTTTTTCTTTGAACATGAGAAAAAGGAAATTAGGCTTTCCCAACTTTTCATATTGCATATCACCAAAGACATCACAAATAAACCGTCATTACGGTGGGTTCCCTTTTTTATCCTAAAGAACTTTCAATAAGCTTTAAATGCAATTCTTGCCCAGTTTTAAATATCTGCAAGGCAAGCAGACTATTTTAAATGGTAGGTCCTGGCACACTGCACAAGTGTTCAATAGGAGCGATCAATTTGGTCATGTAAATAAACCAAAGGCGTAGCCAGGAAGCGATTGCGAAGGGGAGGATCGACTTATTTAATGAACCTAAATGCGTAGCCAAACAAAATTTTGAGCAAGGGAGGATCGATTTGGGGTATGAAAATTAAAAATTCGCGCGAATTTAGATTCTTCCCACGGAAAATGTGGGATTAAAATTATGTCTCATGAACATATGTCCCTGCGCCGTTTATATCCCATGAACGTATAAATAAAGGGTGTTTTTTAAGCGTTTGCTTTTTGAAATTGAAAAAAAGAACAACGAACATTTTCAAAATTGCGTACAATATTTATTTCAAACATGCACCGGATTTCGGCAAGGAGACGTTCTATCATGCGACTTCTTCAATCTCGTACTGGAGCAGATAGTGCGCAGGGCAGGTGTCAACACGGAAGGCACTATCTTCAACAGGTCCGTCCAGCTGCTTGGCTATGCGGACGATATTGACATCATCGGTCGCTCCCAGCGTGTCGTGATAGAAGTGTTCACGGCGATTGAAGAACAGGCTAAATCCGTTGGGCTTGAAGTAAATGAGGACAAGACTAAGTACATGCTATCAACAAACAAACAAGCACCGCCTAGGACAAAACGTCACTATTGATAGCAATAATTTCGAGGTAGTTAAGGAGTTCACCTACCTCGGAGTAAACGTAAACTCCACGAATGACACCCTAGTGGAGATCCGGCGAAGAATTACCCTAGGAAACCGTTGCTACTTCGGTTTGGCAAAACAACTGGGTTCAAAACTCCTAACTCGAAGGACGAAATGTGTGCTCTACAAAACCCTTATCCTGCCAGTTCTGCTTTATGGCGCCGAGTGCTGGACGATAAGCAAGAAGGGAGAAATGCTACTGGGCTCCTTCGAAAGAAAAATACTTCGGCGGATTTTTGGTCCGAACTCTATGAGCTGTACCAAGATGTGGATGTAGTCCAAAAAGCCAAAACACGTCGACTACATTGGCTCGGCCACATCGAGCGAATGGACAATAATGCTCCAGCCAAGAGGATCTTCGAATCCCAGCCCCCAGGTTCGAGAAGACAAAGAAGATCGAACCTCCGTTTCAAAGACCAAGCCATCGCGGATGCCAGACCGCTTGGTCTGGACAATTGGAGGCAGCGTGCCCGGGATCGTAGAGGATGGAAGGCTGCAGTGTCTCAGGCAGAGACTCTTCACGGGTCGGGAGCCCGATAAGGAAGGAAGGTACAATTTTTATAAGGGTCGACAAATCAATTCTTGCCATTTACTTTTTGAATATTATTTCGTGTAAATGTTGACGGCGACTACGCTTCAAATGGTATATCCGGAATGTCTAATTTTGGCATACTTTTTCCAACGATTTAGATTGATTATCGCACTTGTCAGCACTGTTTCCCGCCAAAATCTGTTAGAACTGAGAATACTTTAGCTTAGATAAAGATCTTGTAAGCTCTTTGGCTCAGTAGACAGTATAGTTACTGTGCTGGACTACTCAACGCCCGGAAAATGCAAATTACGCCTTGTTTTCAGTTCTCGCCTCTAGGGTACAACTGTCATTAGAAAGCTGCTCAAATCTACAAATTGTATAGTGTAGAGACCCAATATTCAATAGCCGACTGCTCTATAGTTTACTATCAATTGACTTTTATTTTCCGTATTTTCATTTTATATAGTGCGACTTTATTTTCATTGTTTTGCATTTTATATAGTCAAGTGTTGGCATCGCACAGTGCCGATACTACATATAGGTCCTTACCATTCGCCCCCACTCACATAAATGTACATAAAGGTATAGTTGGGTCAATCCGTTATGAATATGTTTTAAGCGCCATTTATTTTATTTTTGGGCCTTCTGTTGGTATCTTTTTGAATCATATGTTATTTTGACACTGACAGCTATCTGCTATTATGCGTTAAAAAAATGACAAAAACTCTTTCGCGTTACGAAGTTGGAAACTATTTTAAATGTACTGCTGAAACAGAGCGAATTTTGAATCAACATTTTGGTCGGAATAATGCAATAACTGTCGTTTGTTGAACGGACAATTTCCAAGAAAGTTCGTGAGATAGGTTTGATGTTGGTTTGGTGCCATTAGAGATGGATGCTATAAGAACAGTCGTGAGACGATTCAGTTACTCAAAAACAATATTATTTAGTCTAGCTATTCGTGAAACAGGTGCCGAAACCATTGAAATATATTTGATACAATGACCTATTGCGAAACCATCCGAGTCAATCATTAGAATCTCTATACCTATATATAAAACAAAGTCGAAAAAAACTGTTTCCCTCTGTCGCCCGTAATTTTTAAAGGGGGGGGCTTATTCCCAAATGCGCGGCGGATCGCTTTTCAAAACGATTCGATCCATTCAAAAGCGATAGCTATTGTGAGGATTGCTGCCAATAAATCCGCCAGCAATCCGTCACCTGAATAGGTATCGCTTTTGATAGCTTTGGAAATACAAAAATACAAATCTGCCCTGTTGCCTTTAATCCAACATAGACGCCAACAGTTTTATTTTTGGATCAAATTGTAATGCCGAACATATCTTAGAGCATTAAAAATCCATATGTAAACTGTGCGTGAAACCAAGGTATGTATGTATTTCTGAAAATAGCTGTTAGCACAAGCCTGTAAATATAGAAATTATGTTTCCCTATGAAAGATAAGAAGTGGACCTAAGCTTATCAGTGACAAGCCCAGGATATTTGGTATAGTATTTTTACCATGGAGTTAAAAAAAAACTGAGATATTGGGGAAAGCTAAGAGAGAAAAATCGTTATTCTAAAAATTCTATTACGGAATCCAACTGATATAAAAAACTGTAAGATGAATGTAGTGTGTCCGTAAGCTTTTGCTTTAATGTCTAGACCTCAGTTTTTTATAACCTAAATGACAAGGTAGCATTATTATGATTTCGGTTGCACAAAAGTTTTATCTATTGGACTATGTTGCTATGGGCGATATGTGATTCAAAGCCGAATAGTGCAACGAGTTATACCAGCCATTAAGCCATTGACTTATTGAGGGCTTATTATATCACGAAATGGACAAGTGATTTGGCTACCGAAATTCCGCGATTTGACACATCTCGCTCTTCACACTTATTCTGGGGCAATCAAAAGTCTTTGGTGTATGCATATGCTGTATGTCATTAAAGCCAATATTTAGGACATAGTTTGTTTGTTAGGACAGAAAATGTGACCTATTTGTCAGTATGGGCTTACTCAAAACAGTCAATGAGTCCATATACCACAGCCCATTCTTCAATTGAATAGAGCCTTTTGACTGCTTTGAAAGCCTTGTCACTGTTGTTTAAAAAATTGCTGAAAAATAGTCTTTATCTATAGAAAATGTGCACCTAAAACTATGCAGTAATATTACGAACTTTTCGACGTAGAATCGTGGAGAATAAAGGCAACTTTCGGCAAAAGTAAACTACTTGCACAAAAATGTTTTTTTTTTTCCTTTTCACACCATATCAAGTCTGTATTTTATTCTCAACTTTTCATAAAGTGTGTTAGAAAGTTATATGAAAAGTTTCGCGTCGAAGCAAGCTTTTTGAATACGTTTTTTACCACAAGGGGGCCACTGCGTTTGCGTGTGAGCCTGCATTTTTTAACGTTTTGACTTTTCGCGAGTGTAGTTAAGCGGATTTGATTTAAAAAAATGCAAATATTAATTAAAGCAAACAGGATATTCGCCAAAAATTCAGTTTTCCCCGAAAGTCACCCCGAATTACAAGCCATATTTTGGCATTGACAACATGACTCATCATTTTTGCTTTCATTAAAGTGAATGACTGTTACTTAGCCCCAACTAAGGCAGTAGTGCTAATCAGTTAATCTTTAATGCGCCTAAATCAATCAAAGTTATAGCCAACTTGTTTTACGATCCGATCGTAGGCGATCAAGTTCCACAGAAAAAAAATGACAATAACTTAGCATCGTCCATAATCGAATAAGTAAGTCGTGAAATATTGATTTGTGTATAGCCAAGTCACTGGAAAAAGTTTTACTAATGTTACGTCCTACGTATCTAAAAAAAACTGATTGAAGATCAATTTCATTTGCACTCGCTTCAAACCACGTTCTTCCCACTCGCACTGCTGTTTCGATAGATCAATCCAAATCCAATGTAAAGGTCACCATTTGATTGCCTTCCTAAACCAATTACCTACACTCACTTAAGCCAAATTTAGAGGTTAGGTTAGGGTAATGCACCCACAAAGATTTAACAAAAAAAAATGTATCACCCGCCGAATGACACAAATTAGACGGTTTTGATTTTTATAGCAACCCACTAAGCCCGCAGCTATTTTATCTATTTTATGGTCGCCGTTATGGCACAAAGTCATAAAATAAATATTAATTAAATGAATCAACATTTATTGCAATTTACTTAAGCTAATTGCCAGCGCACTTGCTTTGTGGATAAGTGTCTCAAAAGCGCTACAAATGTGCAACCAGATAAAGTTGTCACATTTCGCTTTTATCTATTCGCTAGTTGGAGCAATATTAATTTGTATCTTTTTCTCACGACCTAAAAATGTCTAACAGTAAGCACGCATGCACTACGATAGAGATAATTATTTTTTACTGTGACTGTGACAGTTGAGCGGCCAATTCGAATTGGTTAGTGCAGTTGCGTTGCTGCCTCGATGCGCGTATCCAATTTGAATGGCAATGTGGTATGCATTTCAAATGAAACGCGGATTATGGCAGTTTATTTCGTAAACGAGTAATCATTTTAGAAAAGTTCTGTTTCACAAGTCAGACGTGACAGTTTTATTGGGCTGTAAAAGTTGCTATCTAAAAGTTATATTGGTTCGCTTAGTAAGTATAAATTACTAAATTAATTCCAAGCAAATGTTAGTACGAGAAATACCTTAAATATGGCATCAGAAATGTGGAATGCAAATTATTACGAGCAGACTGAATTGTTTCTCTTAGATAGTAATGAAATAGTCAGCAATTTCATATATGCCCTGCTCATTTACCAAATGTCAATACTAAACCTATGGTGAAGATATATCGATAGCTTTGTTGAATGGTGCGTGGCATGCCCACTTGCCATAGGGTGGCTGAGAATTGCTGAGGAGTAAAGGGTACGCGGGGACTAGGGGGGGTCTCACGAACCGTTGGCCGTATGATCTTGAAAGTTTGTATGTTGATAGATAGGTAAAAATTATTACATGCCTCAATCATTGCTTTTCAAAATTCCTCCTATAACTTGTCATTATACTCATAAATCCATACATAGATCCATACATAATCTAAGAAATGCTTTTATTTGAATGGAAGGGACCTACAATTTTATGCCGAGTCCGAACGGCTGAATTGAGAAGCTTTTTCGGGACATTTATACTCGCGGATGTTTGTCAGACGTTCGCAAGAGGTGACGCAGTAGAAAAAACTTTAAGATGTAATTTGTGGTTTTCCGGGGAACGAACCTGGGACCCCTCGCACAGTAGTTAAGCACACTAACCACTGCGCTACTGCGCCTATAAGGAGTTGGTGATGCATAAATATAAATTGTACTTACATTATATTTGCGATTTTCAGATATGGAAAGTGTATCGCGAAGTATATATATCAAATCATACCTGTCCTGAATTTGTATTTATGTGAAATATATAGGTAATTTTTGATTGATTTTATGCCCATTTTGTAGTTGTAAAAAAAAAAATAATAAATAAATAGGTAGCGCAACAGGCGGGTGACACCCAAGGCCTAGCTTCTCGCAACCATTCGTTTTGTGTGAGTTTTTATTTTTGGGACGAATGGAAGGGACCTACAATTTTATGCCGAGTCCGAACGGCTGAATTGAGAAGCTTTTTCATGACAGTCATACTCTCGGATGTTTGTCAGACGTTTGCGAGAGGTGGCGCAGTAGAAAAAAAGATGTAATTTGTGTTTTTCCGGGGATCGAACCTGGGGTCCCTCGCACAGTAGTCCAGCACACTAACCAGGCTCCCTGAAATTACGCCAAAAGAAATTACGCCAAAAAGTGTTTTGGAAAAAAGAGCAAAATAATTGCGGCTTAATGGTTTTGGCAAAAATGCCAAAAAATAAAAAAGAAAATTCACCAGAATGCCAGGAAATTACGCCATATTTTTGGAAAAAGAGCCAAAAAGTAAAATGGAAATTACGCCACAAAAAGTTATTTAAAACAAACAAACACAAACAAACAAACATATTTCTCAAGTTTAGTTTGGAAATAAAACCAAAAAACATTTTTTTTTTCTGGCTTAATTTCCAAATTTAATATGGAAATTAGCTCCAAAATTCGGTGTAGAATAAATTACCCGCTCCAATAGAGTTCTTTATATTTATATTTCATTTATATTTCAGAGTTTAGCCACCTAACACATTTAAAACAAACCAATTATAATATATACTGATCACGCGTGGTCACACGTGCTTCGAAAATGCTCTTGAAACTAGGTAAAAGCATGTAATGTTATGTTATTTTGCGAAAAAAACCATACATAGAGGGAGTCAAAGAATGCAACCTTTTGGCGCTTTTTTCTTTTCTATTAAAAAACACGACAACTTTTTGGGCGTTTTTTCCTTTTCAATTTTGGAAAAAATACTAAAAGGTTTTTCGGTGTTTTTTCCAAAAATGTGTTTTTGGCGTTTTCTCAATTTTCTTAAATGGAAAAAAAGCCCAAAAGAGTTTTGGAAAAAATGCCAAAATTAGCGGCACTTAAGTCAAAATATTTGGGCGATTTTTCCTACAAAAAAATGCCACAAATTTGTATGGAGGTTTTTTGGCTCTTTTTCCATTATATTTTTTTGGCGTAATTTCTTTTGGCGTAATTTCAGGGAGCCCACTAACCACTGCGCTACTGCGCCACTTTTTATAGTTGTAAAGGAGTAAAAATAAAGGGGCAAGGTAAAGGGTATCTCTCGAACTACTAGGCTGATTTTAAAAATTATTTTACCATTGCCATGATGACACCGTTCGGATCAGTACAGGTTCCGTAAGGCCTTAGTTGGTAACGGGGAAGGGGTAAATTGGTGATAGGGACTAACTGTGGAACTATTTGGCCGATTTTGAAAAAATTTTCAATATTGTCCGGATCAATATAGGTTACTTAGGGAGAGGATGGGGTAAAACGGTGTTATGGGGGCTATCTTCGCAACTACTCCGACGGCCATGTTTTCCACATGGACACCTATATGTTGCATGTTCGCATGTGATTTGCACTCGTAATTTGTTTATACTTGCGCCCACTAAAAAAATAACATGTATTGTTTACAAAAAGGCATTGCGATAAAATATATTTGGTAAACTTAAAAAAGAGGAAAACATATAAACAAAAAAACATTATGACAACTCAAATACATTTTTATTTTATTTAAAAGAAAACAAACCGACGGAAGGAGCCGCGGGCATGGCTAGTATGCAGATAGATTTATTAGAAATTGTTTAGAAAATCTAAAATCAAAGAAAAAATTACATACGTAAAATGTATGGCAGATTTAGAACTTAAATTGACATCATATAGATGGTTACTATATTTTGAGTGCATTTAACAAAAGGTGAGATTGGGAAAAAGAGCGTGACACCTACCATACAAAAAAACTACATTACAAACGCTAGGTACCTACTTTTAGCATCAATAAATTTTAAGTTTTTTCAATGTGGTATACCTACACATTATGTATCTTACATATATCGAAAGTTTTAGTCAACAATATTGTTAATTGATCCAGTCTCCCTGAGTTTTTCAATTAATCTCTTCACAGTTGATGGTTTTAAATCACTAAGACGGCCGTATTTTGTTCGAAAAATGCGGACTGTAGCTGACAAACCTTCATTATTTTTAAAAATAATGCTCTATGGCACCTGGCACCGCAATTTCGCTATTGTGAGTATACGACAAACGCCAACGGGAATAGGGGTGAATGTCCTTTTTCGATATTTTTACATTTTTGTGCTATTTTCGTGAAAAATTTCTGTACTCCTATTTTTTGTCAAATGCTCCCCTCTTTTGGCTGCAGTACTACCTTATAATATTCCTCTCCGGCAACACTGGTCAGCTGTCACATTGTTATATTTTTTAAAGTTGGGATCACTGTACTATTAAATGGCGCAAAATTTAAATTTTGCGTGTACTATGGGACACTCTTTATAAAGCATCAGGTAAAATGATTTGCACAAATTTCTGGAACGAGTGCAAAACCACTCTTCAAGGCAAGATGTCTTCATAATAAAAGATTTTCCAATGACAGGTGTTATTGTGAATGGCCCGCTACTTCGGTAGCTGTCACTGTTGAAGCTTTTATTCTTTCACATTTGACAAGTAGAAACTACGTCATTATTAAAAATGGAACGATACACGTTTCAACAACGCATGGAAATTATTAAAATTCACTACAAAAATGTTGAAAATCTTGCAAAGTTCCCAAAACTAAAGCATTTTTTGGTCGTCGTGAAGCACCTTGTCGGACCGCAATACAGAAATTGGTGGAAAAATTCGAGCTGTTGGGACAAGTTAGTTATGTGAAGAATAAAACCCGTGCACGTGTCGCTCAAGAACAACTGAGAATATTGCTGCTGTATGTAGCC
Source organism: Cheilosia soror (assembly GCA_949372485.1). NCBI lineage: Eukaryota > Metazoa > Arthropoda > Insecta > Diptera > Syrphidae > Cheilosia > Cheilosia soror. The sequence continues at coordinate 29,445,145 of OX443561.1, read as the reverse complement.
CAAAGTATTGAAGAAATCCCAGGTTTGTCCATTCCTTGTCGTTCTTTGGAATTGGGCATTCCACAAACGTCATTACACCGTATTTTGCATAAAGTCTGGGGTCTTAAGGCTTATAAAGTTCAGTTAACACAAGAACTCAAGCCGGATGATCATCAACGTCGCCAATAGCCCAGCGTCGATTCAAGACCTCAAAGATAAAATTCGTGAGGCTATCGAGGACATAGGGCAGCCACTTTGCGATTTTGTTATGGAAAATTTAATGAAAAGCATATGGCCCTGTAAGCGTGCTCGTGGTGGCCATTTGGCTGATGTTGTTTTTCATTTTTAACGGCATACCTTCCTCTTTATTATGAAATAAACAGCCGATCATTTATCTCAAACAATTTTTTGAATACCAAAATAACACCTCTTATTGGAAAACCCTTGATAATATATATTTTGGCTTTACCAACTAAATGACATAACATTCTAAATAGCCTTTAATAAACTTGACGAAAGGATCACAGCAATAGGTACTGCAGATACGAGTCCGGTGCATACAAAACGAGTTCCCAGTCAGTATCTCTACTGCAACCTGCCGATGTTCGTTCTTAATAATGACATCATCAACTAGCATGTAACAGCTTTGACGGTCGCATCTATAGATATACTTTTCAACGGTTCCCAAGACAAAGGAGCAATGCAAACTTCATCGTCGATGCATAATCTTCATGAAACTAAAAATGCCGTAAAGTACCTATGCCATCAGCTCAGCTATAAAGTATATTAAGCTTCATGTATCTATCCACTCTAAAACACATTACAATAAGCAACGCATTAGCATGTCTAACATTTATCAAAATAAGGCCATGAAGACAACAACCTATAGCGGTAATCACCAGTCAAGGCTTAAGGAAAACCAGATTCAATTAATGACGAGCGTATTGTCGTTGTCGTTGTCGTCACCCCCACGAACTGCAATTTTCTTTGATGTATGATCACATCCATACATCAAGTCAAAACAACTTGCGCTTCAAAATGTAGGTAGGTACCAAACCAAATAAAAATATAGTCACTCACCTTCGTCGGTATGAAATGCTCATTAGTCGTAACGGGTCGAATGACTTCCGTCCTCGCACTGTTTGTACCACTGTCGGCCAAATCGCTCCGTTTATCTCTGTTAGATATGTGTAAGGTCTTCTTGCACCAAAAGCCGTGCATATTGCCCATGCTATTAGGCATTCAAAAGGTGACACGTCCTTATACGGATATTGTATCGTTTACACTTGAACTCTGTTTGATAACACCAAATCAAAACACATTTTTTTACACCCAATCAAACCATTCGTAAATACAGCCGGATTGAGACGCGCGAACCACAATACCATTTATTAGATACTATCAATCGAATTACAAAACCAGTCAACGTATACGATATTCAACTTAAGCTCACTATAAGCTAAGACGTAAATAAGACACAGCCAAACCGAATCACCCCCGAACGCCTTCAAATACCCAATAGATACTGACTCAAATGGCATAGATACTGTGTCTTTTAGTTTGTTCTATTCGACAAAAAAAAAATTGCTTTATCCGCTAGAGGCTAAATATTGAGAAAAAAACAAAAAAAAAAAAACCTAAAACTTCGTTTCATAATGATATTTGACTGAAAACGGGGAACAGAATGACAGAGGAGAACGTTCGACTTCGTGGCCTTTATATTGAAGATGGATCCAATAGTCCAAGTGGTATGATAGCATTCTACAGTATTTCCTTCAACAAAACACAGCCGGCACTGACTGAATGGGAATGGAATTCTTGGCGCGCTCCTACATAGATACAAATAGATACAGCGATAGATACACTTCTAATTAATATTTCACATGTTCTGCGCGCTCGATCGTTGTGTAGTGTTTTCTGTATAAGCCCGCAAGTTCGGCGGGGTTGTTAACCATGATCTTGCACCGTTGGATATTATGATATTGGAATCACTTTTCAAACTATAAACTAAACATTATAAATTTTGCAGTTCGAGTGCCATAAATATTTGAATTTGTGTTAGACACCAGAGCACCTGAATCATGGTCAGGTTTACGGTGCTTTATTGTTTATTTATTCAGCTTTTCACCGGCTGAATGCGATCGAAGATGTCAATAATTATTTTAGATGTCGGGCCGTCGGTCACGTCGTGTTTATCGGATCGGAGCTGATTTTGTAGGAATTTAAATTGCAAATTCGAGTGGAAACGAAATCGACTTAAGACTGTCTAGGTTATGGTATAAGGTACTTACATTGTCTAAGGCGTAGCTTCTCATCGATGACGGACTTAGGCTGAAGAGCCGATTGAATGTTGGCGAACTTGAACTTGTCGATGGGGATATTGATGATGCTAGTTCGGCAAAGATAGGCGAGTTTTCTAAAGAAAAATAAACAAAAGATACAAAAAAAAATCATAAATATAATTATTTAACACAATTTAAGTCGGTGAGCGTGGTAAGCTTGGGGCTTGGATAGGAGAGATAAATTAAGGAGTTTGAATTTATTTTAATCTGAGCTTGAAATAGAATCGCTTAACCAAGGTCAATGACTTTTGATCTGGGTGCCAAAAATAGTAGAACAAAGGCAAAGAGAACAAGAACACAAAATGGATCTCTGGTGATAACCTGTTCGCATTATAGGTTTTCAATTTAGTCTGAAAAAACCGCTATGTGGCGTTCACAATTCCTTTTAATTAATGAAGGCAGGATGACGAGTTATTGGTTAAAAATGCCGCCACTTGTATATAGTAAATAATACGTCACAATGTAGGAAATACCTTACTTGCTTACATAGCTTTCCTCTTGTTTTGGCTCTCATTTTTCTGCAACAAAGACGTTTGCGTATTCGTTAGGCACATCGTTAGACGGATCTCGAATACAGGAGCTGTCCCAATTAAGGAAAATGGTGCAAGAAAAGGTTTTGTCTGAATGAAGTGCGCGAGAGTGACAATAGTCAGCTGCTACTATTTTAAGAACGAAGGTATAAGTGACTCCCGATGGATGTTATAAGAGGAATAGGGGATTCCAATTTCAAAAGTCAAGGCCTTAGAGTGGTTAATGAACACTACAGACTCAAGTGAGAGATAAATTTGATGAACATCGGCAACACATAAACCACTATAAAACCCGAAAATTCCGAAACTATCTCTGACGAAACTTTCGCATCGAAATCAATATCCGGATATATTCAAAAATTAAAAGTCATCGAGAAAAAGACTGACAGGGACCATCAATAGGTACATAATTTTCGGCCAGAAATACAGAGGCCAGCCCCAAGATCGAAGAGAATAAGACTCAAAAAAGAATGCCTTAGACGCGCAATCGAATTAGGGAAAGGCGCAGTCCTGGAGGTGACGGGCCCTACCGAGATTGAATAGAATACTAGCTTATACACCATTCATTCGAAACCGACCCCCTAATACCCCGATTAAGGAACTGGATTGGAAACAGAAAACTGGTATACTGGTGGACTCTGAGCCTGAGCTCAAGAGGATCATAAATATGTACAAGGAAAAGACAGACCCCTGGAGACTCGGCTATAAGGTATAGTAAGGTGCAAATTGGACACTCATGCAAAAATGCAAAACAGCCTGTCCACTAACGCTCTTTCCTACGAACCCTGATGGGCCTTCTGAAGCTTTTTTTTTTTTCTTTTCCCAACGGCCAACTGCACCAACGTTCACCGAAAAAGTACTAACAGCAACAGCGAAATATAAGACGACTCCTGGACCTGACGGATCGTCGGAGGACCTGCCTTAAACTATTGCTGAGAGCCTTATAGCCAGAATCTAACATAAGTATGATTGGTTGGGATAGAAGGAAAGGAGATCCGGATTCCCCATCAGCTTTCAGACTGAAGGCGGAGGGTTTTCTGTATACGATTGAAAAACTCCAAGAGAAGACGCTGAAATCGCGACTCGCAACAGCAACTCAGAGATCAGGTGGGCTATGCGACAATCTATAGGGATTCAGAAGAGTTCACTATACAGTATTAGGAGCAGTCCATAAAGTGATAAGAGAAAGCCGTCCTAATGGGAAAGTAAAAGAATTACAAGTCAAGAAGAGTCATCGTCCTGGTAGGTTTAGATATGAGAAATGCGTTTAATTTAGCTAGGTTCAATGATAAAGCTGAACGCCCTTGAGTATACCTTAAAAATACTTTTGGCTTGTGTATGAGAAAAGGCTATCTCAAGGACCGGGAGCTCATGCACGATATGACGGAGGATTCCCTCAAAAAGGTGATCACTGAAGGAGTAGCGCAGCGCTCGACCTGATTATTTGTGATATCCAACGAAAATGAACAGAGGAATCTTCACCAAGACATGAGACTGAGACACACACATGGATGGAAGACCATAACCTTAGTATAGCGGCAGAAAAAAGGAAAAAGTCCTCCGATAGTCGTATTCCTTCCAAGTTAACTCTGAAATCATGACCAGCAAGATGAAGTACCTTTGAACAGCCATAGACTCCTAACTCACTTTCCGGCAGCAAATAAAGTCCGCATCTAAGCAAGCTATAGGTTACTTCATCTCTCAGCAGGCTAATGGCGAAGGTAGGTGGTCCAACGGCATATGAAAGAAGACTGCTCATGTCGATCATCTACGCTATTTACTCTGTGGGATGGTTGGAAGATCTGGGCCGAAGCACTTAGACAGGAAATGCACAACAAAAACTGACAGCAGTAAAGGGACTACAGGTACAGGCCCTACAAAGCAATCTACACACGTCACGGACAACATTTTACTTTAGTATAATGTCAACAACCCATCCATCTGTACCTTTCTGTTTCTCCAGGTTCTCAAATACCTATATGTCAACAGAAATGCCGCCAGCAAGTAGTTGAAGCCTTGGGTCACCGTATGAAGTGAGGACATAATAATTTTTCAAATCTGCAAGGCACTGATAACATAGAATACTCAATAATCTGGGACACTATTTGCTACTTTATGTCTTATCCTAAAATTGATTGACATTTTTAGAAATGAAATTCTAAAAAAAACTTACCACTTAAATGGTCCACCGGCGAACAATCCTTTGCGAATGCGAACATTTCATTGTTATTGGTTGCATCTGCCGAACTGAGGGTAATACTTGGCTTCCGCACTCCCAGGAACTTGCCATTCATTGAGGTGCACACTGAACTGAGGTCGTTCCCACCAATAGGTGACGTTGTTTTTATCCCATTCATTGTTATAATCGGCGCTGAAGGCGCCTTGCCATGGTGAATTCCATTGGGACGTTGGTAATAGTGTTGCGATGTTGGATGTTGTACATGTGATGACGGTGACACATGCGGCTGATATCTATGGCCGCCACTGTTGTGAACTGACACTCCACTACTGCTAGTGGTGCCATTGACACTTGGCCCAAAGGTATTATCACATTGATACTTTGGTATCGCCAGCCGCAGAGTATGACGTGCGGCTAGTCTACGTGCAGGCGCATATTTATTCCCCGTCGAATGAATCGACGAAGAGTCACCGCCTGGCGTAGCGTGATGATGAAGATGAGTGTGTGGTGAGTTCATTTTCGTTCAGTTTTCTCTTTCGAAAGCTTTATTTAACGGTTTCTCTTCAACGGTTTATTTATGTTTTTTTTTTTTTTTTGCGTCTTCAGCACAGCAGCAGCAGCTGATGTATGGTTGGCGTTAGCGTCTCGTCGCGTTTATTTTCTTTTTTCTTTTTGTTTGCAAATAGTTTATGGTCGGTGCGCATTGGCGCATGACGCGCTTCACTTGCGTTTAGTTTACTTTGGGTTTTATTTCCGTTCGCTATATTCGACTCGTTAAATTCAAAAATAGCTAACGATAACAAAGGCACGAAACTTCGTGCAATCAGACACCGAATCGGACGTAATTTATGATTGAAAATTGGGTCTTGTTGTTTTTGTAACCGAGTAGCTATTTCCGATTTCAAATTCAACTTCTAGCGTCAAAAGACGGGCTAACAGCTGTGTTCCATATTCGTTGTTCGTTTGTTGGTTTTTGTCTGCGCTGCGTGTTTTTGTTGTTTCTGATTTGTTGTGCTCCTCTGACGTGGGAGATCATTTGTAAGCTATGATGATTTATCGCTAATTAAGCCATAAACTAATTGACCAATGTTGACATTTAGAGCAATCACCAGCAGAGAAGGTTATCACGGTTGTCTGCCTGGAAAGAGGATGTGTAAAAAAAACGATGCAAAATAAAATGGATTCAATAAGCTTTTGTTAATAAAAATTATTATTTTATGTACTAGGTAGTTATGTGAACTTCAAAGTCAGACATGGTTGCATGCGTCTGAATCTGAAGGTTGACATGGAAAATAATTGGTGGGTTGGGAAATTTTCGAAGCCATGATCATGAACATTGAGAGTAGGTAGGCCGTCTGTCTCTGGTAGTCGGCCGGAATTAACGACGCATGGGCATTCGACCAAGTAAACCAGATTCTATATGAGCCTGAGCATTGATGTTGGCTGCAATATCTGTCATTGGGTTGGAAAAAATTCGTAAGTATGTCACATTGTCACTTGCGACAATGAGACAGATAAATCAAACAGAAGTAGGTATTTAACTTGAGTGTTGCCAGTGTGGAGAATGATTAGTAACCAGGTGTCATTAAGTGTTGACTTTAAATGGAGTTAATTTTGAAGTTACTCGAATAAGCGGATGGTATATTTTCGAACTCAAAATATTCTTCATTCTGATAAGAAAATGACAATGTAGAATGGGGTATTTGGCATTTAATGTCAAAAATGGTATCCTTCTAAAGGGCAAGAACACCCCGTACAAAGAGCTCTAGCCTAGCTCTAGCTGAGCAACAAGTAGATTACCTCACGCACAACCCTGACTCACAACAATAGCTATTCCTAAAGGATCATTCACATGGGAGCAAACGAACGAATTGAGCAAATGAGCATAAAAACACTTTTTATGCATTTATAAACAGAAAATTCCACATTTTATTATTCCAAGATATCCTCCTCTTAGAATAAGGTTAAGTTCGAACGAATTTTGTATTCGCTACTTTGTGGAACGCGATTTAAATAATGTGGATTGTGAATAGACTGACAATTCGCGCCAGGGTGTTTTCGTTCGCGGAAAAAAATTTGGATTTCTAAATTTCGTTATTTAAACTGTTAATAAACTTGTTTTCTTAATAAATTTTGATGGAATAATTAATTATCCTCATCTTGGAGTAGTAAAATGTGCAATTTTCTGTTTATAAATGCATAAAAAGTAGTTTGTTCGCATTTTATCAATTCGTTCGTTCGCTCACATGTGAATGGTCCTTAAAATGTACTATCTGACCACATTCTTTAATTAACGAAAAAATTGCTTGCGCTACAGATGTTCAAATTTAATTTGTATTCTTTTAGGTAGGTATAAAAATATTTTGTAAGGTCCTTATGGAAAATGACGTAAAGAATTTACAAATGGAGTAGCAATGCCAATTCGTTTTTGGCATTTGTTAAGCAATCAGAATTAGAATTTGTGTGGCTAAACAATGAAGGGATGTACTCCTGAAGACTTGGAATAATCGTCGGAAATTGCGATCAGGGTAATACATTAGGGTCAACCCTATATACAAAGGCGAAGCAACATTTTTTTTTAAATCGTTGATAGGCGTAGCGTTGCCATCCACCAGGGTTTTCCCGGACATGTACTCTTCTGCGAGGAACGACAGGGATAGGTTTTCTAGATTGTCCGTGTTTTTTAATTTTTCACGAAATTCGAAATTAACAGAGCCTGAAATGGTCAATTTTATTCCCGCTTTTTGGTATTTTGAATCGCTACTTGTTGCTTCCGAATTTTGCAACATATTATTATGTATAATACCAACTTTGGTAATCGACAAAAGAAAGGTTCGAAAACGATAAATGAAAAAATGACTAGTGTACTCATTAATTCGATCTGCCCATTGAAGTCAATGTAATCACTTTAAAAATATAAAACATTTTGCTGAATTGCTCGGAAATGAATGTAGAATACCAGGCACGTTTATACCATTCAAAAATGAGATGACTTTCTCTTAACCCGGAAGATTAACGATTTTTTCTTATGTTTGAAACCCTAAAATAATATTTTGAAGACGTCAAAAATCCACCGAAAATATACAATTTTTATTTCGTTTTGGGTTTTTTAATGCGGCAGGGTTTCTTTCAATGAGAAACACTTTTTCCACTATTTTGAAAATACGTAAATGCCAATCCTTGCAAAATACGAAGTATATTTTTTTTCGCCAATAACTTTGGTCCCAAGCAAAATTTCCAAAATCCCAGAAATTGATTTTCTTTTATCTCTCCCCCCTTTCCCACCAATTGGAAGTTTGAAAAATATGGAGTATCTGAAATGTCTCTAATTTAAGATTAGGGTTTAGTGAACTTCTTTTTCAACACTTTCATATTTGTCAGAAAATCAGCCGAAAATAATTATTCAACGCATGGACACACAGTCTTTCACGGCAATGAAAAAATCTTTTTGTAACAAATAGCATTTTAGTCCTATATAGTTTTGTACTTTTTTTTTAGATCCTATTTTGTCTGGGAATGTCCGGCATTATCATGCTCGATAAGTACTTTCTTTACTTTATGGCAACCCTAGATAGAGACGCAAATTTCAAGTGGCTAATGACTACACATACACAAAAAAAAAGGCAAATTACATTTAAAATGAGGATAACTGACAACATTTTCACAAACAAGGTTAAGTAACAAGATTTATACATCTTTTTAGGTACTTCTCCTCCCAGAAGACTGCTAAGAAGCACCTGGATAGGGTCCAGCGTTTAGCATGTATAGGAATTACAGGTGCAATACGCACAACACCAACATGCGCATTGGAAGTAATCTTAGGGATCTTACCGCTAGACTTATTTATTAAGAAAACAGCGGCCCTAACAGCACTTCGTCTGCATCGAGATGCGAAATGGCACAATAGGGGTACCATCTATGGACACAGAAGGATCCTGGAGCTTGCCAAAAACGAGATTAGGGAGCTGAATATGCCTATGGATGGTATAACAAAGGTGCGTGTTATGGAAAGGAATCACAGAACTCGTATTGAGAATGGATTACTTCCAGAAAAGAGGAATGGTGAAATCGTGATTTTCACAGACGGATCCATGATGGATGGCGGATAAGTGTTGATCTAAAAATCAGGTAACACTGACTTGGGTACGAGGACATATAGGGATCGACGGCAACGAAAAGGCGGACTCCCTTGCAAAACAGGGGTCAACTGAAAAGTTGCTGGGACCAGAACCATTCTCTGCAATTGGTAGAGGAATGGTAGAATAGCTGATTCACAAATGGATCACGGCAGAACACTTGAGAAGGTGGTCAACCGTGGAACAATGTAGACAAGCTAAAATGGCAATACAATGGCCGACCTGCTCCACTCAGAGAAAGGTTCTAAGCATGAGTCGAGGAACATTGAAATGGGTGGTGGCGTTAACTACAGGTCATGGTAATTTCGGGTATCATTTAAGGAAGATGGGCCTTAGAGAAGATGATACTTGTAAGCTATGCCTGGAGGAATCTGAGACAGCGGCACATATATTGTGTCAATGTCCGGCTTTGGCTGGCAGAAGAATGAGGATCTTGGGAAAACATTGGGTCGAGACCCATTGGATGAAACAGATCTCATATAAACAGATGCTAGCGTTAACACTAGGAATCGAACTCAGAGAAGGACTCTGGAGAAGTCCAGAGAGTCTCTCTGGGTAGGGTTTATAGTGGTAGGGAGACGAAAAGAGACCCAACAATGGTGGTCTGATTCGAATATCTCTCGAAAATTTATATATAAATATGTTCTTTGCTATCCGGACTGTACACATCAATGTTCAAAATTTAAGACTTTAGGTCCACTGAGAGTCGAGAAATAAGGCTTGCAGCTTTTTTTTATAATTGGGAAGTGCCACGCCCAATTGAGCGACCCAGCGTATAGTTTATTAAATGTTTTCTAAAAGCAATAAACGCCTATTTACAAAATTTCAAGGCGGAAGTTGCTTCATTAATACACCTCCCAATATCCTCTTTTAAGGCTTTGGTGGTCGTGGGTTTGTTTGCAAAGACATTTGACTTCAAAAGAATCCTTAAAGAAAAAAGTTCAATGGCATTAAATCGCAAGATCTGGATGGCCAATTTTGATCGGAAGGACGGCCGATTACACGATTAGGAAATGACTCATGCAGTAATTGAATTGTTTCTCTGGCTGTATGGCATGTGGTACCGTCTTGTTGAAACCACATGTTGGTCACATCCATATCTAGTATAATAACTGGGTTATCATGCCACGATAAAGAACACCATTAATTGCTACTGCCTGACCAGCCGTATTTTCGAAAAAGAATGGTCCGATAATGTCTCCAGACCAAACAGTCACGCGTTGTGTATGCATTTGTTTCTGAACAATTACTAGTGGGTTTTCTGAACCCTAAATTTTGACGATTAACAAAGATATCAAGATGAAAATGAGATTCATCACTGAAGATAATTTTGTTCGAAAAATCAACATCCACTTGTTGTTCCAAAATCCATTTAACGAACTCTCTTCGCGCTCCATGGTCAGTAGTCTTCAGTTCTTGGGTCAATTGAACTTTGTAAACATGAAGTTTCAAGTCTTTCGTAAGAATTCGCTGTAGAGAGCTTCTCGAAATGCTCAATTCTTGACTATGGTGCCGAATTGATATTTTCTGTTGAACGACTTGTGTGTTTAAGATCACTAATTGAAGTCTCCCAGTCTCCCTGCATTTTTCAATTATTCTCTACACAGTTGATTGTTTTAAATCTCTATGACGGTCATATTTTGTTCAAAAATCGCGGACTGTAGCTGAAAAACCTTTATAATTTTTAAAATATTGCTCAACAATGAAAATGCATGTGTTCTTCCGTATAGCGCTCCATTTTTACTAACCCCGAACTGTCAGCTGTCACTTTGTTATCTTTTATTCTGTTGGCATCACTGTACTATCGTCCTATTAATTGGCGCAAAATTCAAATGCGTGAATTATGACAGGGACATCCTTAAGATGTATTTAATGTGAATTAATATTGTTGCACCTTCCAACGAAAGTGGCCGTCAATATTTAACCTATACACTATAGACTATACCATATAGTGTATACTGACTACTTCTGCTTTGTAATTTTTTTAAAAACAAAGAACTAAAAGCCCTCACATTTTAGAAAAATATTCACATATATGAACAATTTGTTTTTCTATTTGGTAGTGCTGCACTGTGCACCTTTTGTGCTTGAAGACTACAAAATCTGTTCATGGGCCGTAGGTAATGACAGATCCATGTATATGACTTATAAATCTCATGACTTATGTGAAGATTTGGCTAAATTGATCTTCCGTCAGTGAAAATCTGGCAAAACGTTTATTTTTTATGAATAGTATTTTCTAAGGACAAATTGCAGCATTTAAAGCTGGTTAGAAATTGGATAAACTTATTGCGCGGTACTAATTTTAATTTTCAGTGTCCAGGCTAACTTTTACGAAGTCACAATGGCGAACATTTCCGTATAAAATTATCTTATGTGACAGTCAAAATATTTAAGTTGAAGATTCAAGCGTATCAGTGAAAATTATTCAAACTGACAGATTTATTTAAATATCTATGCCTTTACGAACAAAAAATGTCAATGGAATCGGTGCGCTTCATATGACAGATGATGTACAATTTACCTGATATATCAACGAACTCAACCTGTGGTGTAAAACATGTAAGTGACATAAGCCCTTCTCAGATAAATTTTCTGAGAACTGTCATCAAAGCTATACATATCAAACCTATAAGTGCATGAACTGTCATTTTAAGTTTGTTGTGATGCTCAAACAAATAAATTATGATGGTGATAATAAGTTAGTGTCACCATCACACCATATCAAATTTCAATCTTACAATTAAGCGGTTAATAAAACGGATAAATATGTATACGTAAAATGCAAATTTAATTGCAATAAAATTCTTATAGCTTTGCCTTCCATTTACACCTATTTAATGATTCCAAACCGTTCATTCACGATACCATCTGCCCTCGTGCAATGTATTTGTTTTTTTTTATTGTCGTGATCGCAGTCGAAATAATAAAAATTCAAAAATTTAAGGCGAAAACAAATGAAAACCAAAACCAATGATTTTTTTTATTGTTTCACACGATGGACATTCTTCTTTCGCCGTTGTTTTCGTTACTTTCCTTTTTTTTTTATTTTAATAAAACGATCAACAGCAAATAAACAAACAGACCAAAAATAATCATAAACATGTATAGGTATGTTTCTAAGCGGATTACGCTAGTCGAAGCAGCTTTGTGGTTTTAAATTACGTTCCAGTTCTCTTGCTGTAGCTAGCCGCATTTACGTACTACCGGCCGTCACTGATCGACATTAGGAATTCCGCACGCACATACTCGTATTACTCGTTCTAGAACATAGTTTGTTTGTTTCTCTTATTTTTCCGTGCAGTGTAAACAAACATACCGAGCGGACTGTCAATTAGTTTGAACTTTTTGACACAAAATTGCGTGTCATTTGACAGATGCGAAGATAATTCGATATGGTTTACATTAGACACAGACTTTCAAAATTCAAATCGGATACACGCACCGATTTGAGATAAGAAACATTGGCCAAATGGCCTTTATGGCCTATTGGTTACAGAATTTAAATTTTATTGAATTAATGTGTTTTATTAAATTTGTGTTTGACGCGTAAATCACGCATAAAAGGCTGTCAAGGTTTTATTTCTCCTGCAGCGGCGATTGCATTACAGTTGTTGCGTTAGCCAGATACTTGATGTAATTGCGATCGTTTATAGTGGTCAAGTGTCTGGAAATTAATTGAGTTTGTAGAAAAATTAACTCAAGTCGATTAATAACTACTGGTTGGTAGAAACCAGCAGCTGCCAAAATGTATAGACAGAAGGGGCAAAATGTTAATCAGATACATGAAAAGTCAACGCTCCTTCTTTAGAACCTCTGGCGAGTAACAAGATTCGTTTGAGATAAAATTGTCAACAGGTAGGTATACAAAATGGTCAGCAAAAGTTGCGAATATAATTACGTTTTCTGTTTTGACGTATTTAGATAGCGAATTGTCGTTTGACAGCCATTAAGAACATGCAATTTGCTTATGGTCTTTCTTGGCATTTATCGTTCTGGCTAATAATCAATTTGTTCATTTAGACAAGTTGACACGTAGATTTGTGCTGATCGCAAAGATTGCATAAATGCTTTCGGTAAATGAGAATAATTTAGTTAAGTTGATCTAGTATAATGGAAAATTGTTGTTTCTTTCTCTTGGCAAACTGTCATTTGAAAAACCCTGTCAAAACATATTATTTGACAACTTATTTATTAAAGCCAAGCAGTGTTTAGTACTCACCACTTTTGTACGTTCAACTTATAACATTTTTAGATTGACTGGTGAGTGGTGACTCACAATAACAACAATTGAATGAAAACAAACGGATTTCAAAAGTTAGTTTGGTAGAGATCTAGCGGCAGCGTTCTTCCATCACGTATATTATGTGCTAGACATCTAGCGGTCAATGGAACACGGCCATTTTCTCTTACTCTGCGCTGATATGTCACAATATAACTTCCCAAATTGTCAAATTTTGCAAAACAAAAAAAAAAGTGTTATGCTAATGTCTCAATGTTATAATTAGTGCTTAAATCGGTTGCGGATTGTTGGCATAACATCGGTCCTTCACGGATTTCCCACAAAAAAAAATTCAAAGGGGTCAAATCGCAGCTCCGAGGCGGCCAATTGACACCGCCAAGACGGCTGATAACACGATTTGAGAATTTGGTGCGCAAAAGATCGATTGTGGCATGGCGCGCCATCGTGCATGAACCAGAGGTCGTCCAAATCCATGTCTTCAATTTCAGTAAAAAAAAAAGGCGGTGAACATTGCTCTGTAACGCTCACCGTTGACCGTTGTTCCCAGCTTCATTTTCGAAGATAAATAGTCCAATGATGACTCCAAAATCCGCAGCACACTAACTGTCACTCTCCTGTGGATGCATTGGTTTCTCGACAATAACGTTCGGGTTTTCGGAGCCCCAGATGCCGCAATTTGGTTTTTTAACGTAGCCACCGAGATGAAAATGCGCCAAATTTTGCGTACAGCAGACGCGGTGGGTGCTTCATTTCGGCCAAAACTTATTTCCAAAAAACGCACTGTTTGGGCTACACAGCACTCACTTTGGAAATAAATTTTCAATATTTCCCATAATGCGACTCATTTCGTTCTGCGGAGGTATGACACTGACTTTCTGTCAAGATTCCGAGCGGAAAACAGCTATCAGTGTCAAAATAACTTATGATTTAAAAAGAAACCACTAGATGGCCCACCCTTTAGGAACATTACAAATATAGTTTCTCCATAAATTTTATAAAATGTGTTCTTCAAAAATTATGGAAAATAGTAAACTTAACCCCGTACCGGTTCATTACCCTTTCAAAATGTGTGAAAGTGAAAAAGTCCACACCACGAACTCACCACCATGGATAGTCATAAACGATGTCATCGCCAATAATGTCTATAGAAATCGTGCAAATGAGAGGTCATCTCAAATTGGTGGTCAAACAAATCAATTTTCGAATCAAAGCAACGCCTTGGGTTACTGACTACTTCTTTTAGAATCAAATCACGCACATGCCGACTACTAATAGACGATTCCGTCGACTACTCCGAAAGCGGATCTGCATGTCATGCGGGAAATTACTCACGAACAACAATTGAACACCCGCAGTATAGTGTCACGAAAGGTGTGTATTTTTGCATTGTGCGATTGCGGACAGAATGGCGCGTCGGCGTCGCGTCGGTTATGGTCGTCTTCTTCATTGTTTGACCACAATGCGAGAGGGGTCCATCATGACGACAATTATTATTGCCAGCTTTCGTATATAGTCGCACGCAGTACACGTTTCTTGTTTTAAGAAAACCCCCAGCATACCTATTAAGGGAACTTACGAAACTACCACACGACTACAATGCAATCTTGTCTTTTCCTAAAGGCCCCACCACAATGAATCACATAAACTTTTCGGAACATATGGTGAACCGAAGGACCGTTACAAAAGCGGCTCGGAAACAAATGCTCCCTCACCGTGCGACGACTAAAGTGAAATTTCACGAAAATGAAATAAAGTTGCGGTTGTAAGTCGCTGCGACGACCGTCAAATATGGTCAGAGACGTCAACTTTTAATTTATTTTTATTTTTATTACCTTTCTGTGTTTGGCGCTGAATAAATTTTTTTTGGCTTGCAACGAAAAACGATTTTTGTTGCAGCGTGGCGTGGGTGATGATGATGCGACGACGCAAACTGTCACACAATCACTGTATATAAAAAAAAAACAAGTACTACTTTTATGCCCATAAATGATTTCCACATGACGTCGCTGATGGCAGGGGGACAATGCACGATGGCAACAAAATGACGGATCTTTTTCAGCCGAAAAATCGTACGCTTTCTCAATATATACAAAATTATAATAAAATAAATTTACAACGAAAGCCAGGAAGATCGTAATGTCACTCGAGATGGGTGACATCTGCTGGGAATGCGTAACGAATCAGAGTTAAAAAGACATATTTATTTGCGATTGGTGATAAATTACCGCTATGAGCTGGGAATTCACTTTTGTTATTATGTAAAAATGAAAAATTGAGGACACAAAACGAAATGGAAAATTATTTTATTGTTCACCAGAAATTGGGTGACATACCTGCCGGCTGCTAGTGAATTTTGTCAACTTTGCAAATGACACTTTGGTTCGAAAGTAGTTTTGTTTATACTTTAGTGTGTCAGGCAGTGTCAGCTGACACTTTTTGTTGGATATGTGGGTTAGGAAGACATTTCGAAGTGTTGCATTGCATAGGTTGGATTTTTGTAGGTTAGTATAATATGTTGCACATGCTATGACGCACGTTAGCAAAATTGACACGATGGATTATTACAAAATGAGAATTATTTCCTTTTTGACGGACGGCGATATTTTATTGAATCAGTAAGAGTCTGGTAGTCCATATATTGAAGATTATTTTAATCTGTCTTTTCATAAATGGTGTATACTTTAATTATTTCCAAGCACAGATAACTACACTGGTTCGGAAGAAGTGGTCGGCATCAGACTCAAAATATATGACTCTAAGTGAAGAGTATAGAAATCTGGGATGTCTCAAAGCTAGCGGCTAGTCCTTTCGGATCACTAGTGGATACTTAATCCGGGTCCCTATGATAGTCCCTATATAGAAATTTAAAGAGAATATTCTGGAAGAAAGTCGGTTTCAAACTCTAACCCCCAGTTTCACACTGAAGATTAAACTTCAGTTCAACAATTAATTCGGTTTCACAGTTTCGTTTAAACCTTGAACAGAGTCATTATGTAGTTTAAGTTAAGCGACAGAATTCTGCCGTTTAAACCTCAGATCACTTGACCTCAGGCGTTGTTTTGCGCGGTTCTTTGAAAGAAACAAGGAGCGATTTTGGAAAAGTCATATAAAAGGCTTTAAATTTAAACTCAAGTTCAGGTTCAGCTGAACTTTAGCTTAAACTTCCACTGTGAAACTGGGGGTAGGATTCCAAAAATACCCAACCTGAAGATAGACCCAGGCAAAGAACTAGACAGTCAATTGGAAGAAAATCTTGTAAGTTATCGTGTCAAAACCTAATCAATCCTAGCCATTATAAGAATCTACCTAAATGGATCTTCAATATCTGGTACAATACAGGCACAAGTTCTGGCAACCGCATCTAAAGGACTGCCAAAAGTTTTACATATCGATTCACTCAAGGCCTCTGCGCTCTGCCAAATTCAGCATAATCCAATCCGTATTTCATAAAGAAATTGGATGTAATTTGTTGTTCTATCTCTTTCCATTGCTGAGATATTCAAAATTATTTTGAGGTATATCCATCAAAATCATCAAGCTCACGTATTGTTTTGACGTAAACGTCAAATTTTGGCATATGTAGGTACCTATACGTCAAATTTTCCATACAATTTTATACATTTTTTTGTTAAGATAAGGTAATTGTTTTGCCGTACGTCCATTTGCACGTAAATATTTACCAAGTAAAAAATTAATCGATTCAGAATGTGATCCTGATTCAGAATATATAACTTGATGGGGTATCCGGTGACTCTTTCTTGCTCTTGGCGTTACAAATGTAATGGCAAAGTGAATATACCTTAAAAGATGATTTCCAAATAAACATCGTGTCAAAAAATATAAAAATGCCAGCGGTTAGTTTTTGTACCTACTACCCAAACTTTAAATGGGATTTCCAAAAAGAAAACGTAAATATCAATATATTTAGGGCGACGATTTGTCAATCAACTAATTTGCTGTATGGTATCCATAACTGACCAAATATTCACACTACGACAGATCCTTAAACAAATTCAAGAAGTCCAGATCAATGCTCATCATCGTTTTATTTATTTTAATACTGCATAGGCCAGTATTTTTAGAGACGATCTAAATAAAGCTACGTCTACTTTTGGTATCTCTGTCAAACTCGTCAAGCTGTCAAAAATAATGACTGAGGACGCTGACTGTTTAATTTATGTAGGGTAAAACATATTTTGCCGCATACATACTATGATGTCTAAAATGGATTTAGACAATGTGACTTCTTTCAAAAAATTTTACGAAGCTCAGAAGCCAAAAATTGTACCTATACCTACACATGTTTTGAAAATAATTTACTTCAAAACTGGATTAAACATTTTGACCAAAGTGCAAATTTATGGTAAAATTGGTAAATTTTACTAAAATGACAGCATTCACTTGAGTTGCGAATAGCTTCACTTAAAAAAACTTTTGCTTCGTATCTCGAAAACTGCATTTTCGAATTTGATGAAAATATGGAGTGCTATTTACATGTTTCGGAATATCCTATACTTTATCGTCCGTGATAGAAGATTTCACGGTGATTGAAGAGCAGGCGAAATTCATTGGTCTTGAAGTAAACGAGAACAACAACTTTGTTCGCTGCAACAAATTTCGAGGTAGTTAAGGAGATTTGACGAAGAATTACCCTAGGAAACAGCTACTACTTCGGTTTTGCAAAACTATTTGATTCAAGACTCCTAACTCGAAAGACGAAATGTATGCTCTACAAAACCCTTATCCTGCCTGTTCTACTTTATACCACCGAGTGCTAGACCATAAGCAAAAAGGAAAAACTGATACTGATCTCCTTTAAAAGAAAAATGCTTCGGCGGAATTTTGGTCCTGTGTGCGAGGAGGGCGAATGGAGGAGAAGATACAGCTGCGATCTCTATGAGATGTACCAAAATGTGAATGTAGTCCAAAGAGCCAAAATACATCGACTACATTGGCTCGACGACATAGAGCGAATGGACAATAATGCTCCAGCTAAGAGGATCTTCGTATCCCAGCCTTTAGGTTCGAAAAGACAAGGAACCGAACCTCCGTTTCAAACCCCAAGCCAACGTGGATGCCAGAGCGCTTGGTCTGGTCAACTGGTCAAGCACACGGGTGTAGTGTAGTGTGTAAGTAAATCTTTATATAAAAAGTTAAAAAAAAAGATTTGGCTCAAATTTATTTTCAGTTGTTCGTAATTGCCAGGAGAAGGTTCTTCTGAAAGAAAATTTTGGGAAAACCCTCCGGAAAAGTCGAGAAAGTGGAAAATCGAAAATTGATTTTTTATATGGAATTTTGTGTGCAATTTTTCCGGAATGGCTTTTTGAATGGAAAAATAGAAAATTCTTTGTGAAAAACTCTTTTCGAGGAAATTTTGCATTTTATTGCATGATTTGATGATTTTGGACGATGTAAAGGTGGAAAATTCGTTGTGAAGTTGACAAAATTTCGGATAATTGCGAAATTCATTGTGATAAAAGACGTTTTGCGCGTGAGAAGTTTACGACATAAATAATAGATGGCGCCACGTGTCCTCTTGTCATTTTCTATTGAGCAAATGTGGTATTTTTCTTGCTGCAATTGATTCGAGTCTTGCGTATTATTACGCTGATTCCGGATTGTCGTATATATCGCGCATCACATCCGCAAATGATACAAGCAATACAATCAATTGAAATTCAATCCAATATATTTATCAATTCGATAATTTTTTCAGAAAATAAGTTTGTGTGTGTAAAAAGTGAGGTTATCCAATTCCGTTGTGGACATTCAAACTCGCTTGATGTGCCAGGAACTCCACTCCACCGCATAATTTACAGCTGAAGGTGCGGGACCGATCATAGTCATATTGCGGAATCTAAATCATACAAAATTGTGCAACGGTACGCGGCTGTCTGTCAAGAATCTGATGAACAATGTGATTCAAGCGACGATCATCAAGCGCAAAGGAGAGGAAGACCTTATCCCACGAATTCCGATTATTCCAACTGATCTTTCCTTTCAATTCAAGCGGATTCAGTTCCCCGTTCGATTGGCATTTGCGATGACAATCAATTAATCGCAGGGCCAATCGTTGGAAGTCTGTCATAAGAGATTAATCTCGAATTCCCCTGTTTTTCTCGCAGTCAGCTGGCACGTTGCCTGTTCGCGTTTTGGCAAACCGTCTTGGTCGTTTGTTTCGCCGCGTCCGCTAGTAAATACTCAAATAATAAGTAAATGAGCCAAGTCAGACCATAAATGTACAGCGGGTCCAACAAAAATTATCGGAGCACCAACAAAACGAACACATCTAAGAATATTGCTTCGATACGTCGAGTAGTTCAGGCTTGATGACATTTGCATGCACCAACCCATCAACTCTTGACTATCCGGCAATTCTATTACCCGGAAAATGATTTTTAGAAAATTATTTACGTATGAATTTCGAAATCAATTTTCCGGAATTCACTCAATTATCCGTGACTTTTTAAATTTTGAAAAGGGGAATTCCCAATACCCAAATATTTATAAATATTTTTATAAATAGATGGCGCAACAGATCCGTCGGTATTTAGGCGCCCTAGGCCTTGCTTCCTAACAACCATTCGTTTGTGTGAGTCTTTATTTTTTTTTAGAACGAATAAAAGGGATCTAACTTTTCTCTAGCACTTTTTACTTTGCCAGGGCCTATCAGATAAAACTTCAGACTACAAGTTCACAAGTCTTACAACTGTCTGTCGAATGGGCCTCCGCACACGAGACTAATTCTGCCGGCAGAAAAATTATATATATGAACCCCTTTTCATTGTGTGTGTAGTATTATTTTCACAATTTAAATATTTTTAAAGTTGTGTATGTATTAGTTTTATGCCTTGTTCAACCACTCAAACTCGGTAGAACATTTTATTCCGTTTTTTCTCCTCACTTCAGTCCCCTCGCCTACTAAATCGGTTTTATGCCGGCAGAATTAGTCTCGTGTGCGGAGGCCCAATGTGCCTACAAGCAGTGGGGCATATAATAGAAAAAAACAAGTTCAAAAGTTTAACAAGTAGGTAGCATCTTATAAATCTTATAACTACTTGGTATTATAAAATTTTGTCAGACTTGCTAAAATTTGGTTGAAAGTGCGTGTGGTGTAGTTTTTGAGGTCCACGATCAATGGTAGACATTTAACTCTTTTACAAATTTCTCTGTCTACCACAAGAATTTTTACTTTCGGGTTATAGTAGGTCCCAGAACGATCCGAATGGAGGGCACTTCATACATACCTACTAGGCTTATGAATTCAACAATCCAATAGTTGCTTTCTTTTTTAAGGTTTTTTGAAAGTTCTATGACAAAAGATCTGCCAAAACGGAAGTATGATTTTTCTACAAAATTCCGACTGTTTCATTTTAACAATGCTATAAATTGTAAGCTTGCTGTTCAAATCACCACCTTTTTATAAATAAGGCCTGTCACTCATTTTTTCGTTTCGCTTAATGATGATGACACAGTCGACCTAGATTTTTTTTAAATAGCACGCTCACCGCCTTTGATTAGCTATACGTATACCCTTGCCAATTCTAAATGATTTGTTGAGCTAGATAGGGCTTAGGCACACATTCTTCAAGACTAATTTCAGACTTCACTCATATGACGGATTTGACAAATTACATTTTCCGCCCACATTATCGCTTATAGTTTGTTTACATTTTTTCAACTGCAAATTTGTTAGCAAACTTTGTTCTTATCACTGAATCCGCCGCGCGCCGCCGCCGGCCGCCCCGACAACTCTTATCAGCCTGCACTCTACACTGACCTTCATTCTATCGTCAAATGAATGAATTTGTGCGGAATTTCCAGTCCGACACCGACACACATCAGAGTTAGAGAGGTGATCGCTAGGTATATAGAAAAAAAAATCCAAATAAAAACATTATATATGAATAAACAAATTAAAAGCACAGATGTTCAAAGATAATTATGTTTATAATAAAAATCGCTATATCATTTGTTTTTTTTTTTTTTAAATGGCTGTGCTTTTTAGTTGATCAAACACACACACACACAAATATGAGAAGATCGGTTGCTGCGGCCATCTTTTTAATTTGTTTTATAATTTTTATGCGCTTAAGGTCTTTACTGAGGTTCACAGTTGAAGGTGAAACTGGAGTGCCGATTAAATGCCACACATTATGGCATGATCGTCATCAGCATGATCGTCATAATCATGCTATAGTGATGCCACGTATCTGCGGGCTAAAGTCCGCTTTGTATCTTCAATTGGGTGCCAATTCGCAAGTCCTCCCGCACGCGTGTCGGTCTTATACAACCGAATGATTGATGTGTGCACGGATGAAGATAAATTTCTATTTTATATTCATCCTTTTTGTTATTGTTATTTTTGAAACGACTTTCTGACAGCGGTTGTGGTTTTTCAAAAAAAAAAATTACTTTTATGTGGTAAGAGTTTTATGAGAAAAATATCGCCTCTCTGTCTCGTTGGTGTTTTTTTTTTTTTGCGATTTGACAAGACGTATAATTGGAAAAACAATCCGAATATAGAACATTTGGCATGTGGATTGTGGGTCAATCTACTCGTATATAGGTATAGAACTTGTTTTCTATTATCGCTAAAGTATGTTAATTTGTTTTTTTTTTTAACAAATTAAAACATAACTACGTCAGAGAGTATTTTGTTTCAAATTAGAAGATGAAAGAAAGATTACATAAAGAAACCGGAAACTTATAAGAAGTATATACCTTAGATTTGAGAATTTATTAGCTCTTTTTTAATTAGCTTTTATTGTAAACTTTATTTGAAAGTGGAACTCGAATATCCAGATTTTTTTCGAGTGAAATGTTTTACATTTCGGGATTTGGAGTGAATTTTGATTCTGCAATTTGCATTATTATTGATGTATTAGATATTATCTAGTATTAAAAGTTACATTTGAAAGTTAAAAAGCCATTTTTATAAAAACTAGCATTGGCTTTGAGTAAAAGGTTGTAGCAAAGTAAAAGCACTTAGCAATTGCTTTAAATCGGTATGTATAAAAACTTACTTTGCTAAAGTAAGTTCGAAGTTTCGAACAAAGCATTTACTTCACTGCATGTGTCCTTCCCTTGCAGTTTCTGTCACAATTTGTCGTTAATTTTTTGAATTTGAATTTAGAATCAGAAAAACGATTTTTGGGAAAAAGTGAACAAAAGCTAAATTAATTTAATAAAAAAAACGATACAATACAATTCCTCCCCGTGGTGGTGGGCGGGCAACATGTCTAGGTTTACTTAGACATGGCTAACGAAGCACACACCCAATGATGACAAATCGACGAAAGCGAGCCTCGGATATTGCCAAGCCTGTCAAAATAGGGCGCCCTTTGGAGCCAGGCCTGAAGGGTGGCAGTTTGCGAGCGTCTGGTGGTCGGCTTGTCACGCTCGGCAGTCGGCCGGGTTTAACCCGAAACGGCTACGAGCTTCCCATCAATGGTCTCGCAAACCATTATGGGGGTCAGAGGGTGGATGCGCTATGCACCAATAGGGGCATAAGTGGACTTTCGTTTACTCGACAACGGCATCGACTTAGGATAGGCACGTGGAACATCTCTTCGCTCACGGGAAAAGACCTGGAGCTTGTTGGGGAGGCTGTCAAATATCGACTAGATATAGTTGGTGTTTCCTCAACAAAGCAAAGGGGTTCTGGAACTGTGGACCTTGCAGATGGGTGGAAACTCTTCATGTCGGGAGTAGCACCTTCAATGTCTGCTCAGGCGGGAGTGGGGATACTCACAAGCCGCAGGCTGGCAGGCAGAGTATTGGAGTGGATACCATTAGGAGGGAGAGTTGCGATCTTAAAGTTTAAGCTTGAAAGATCAACTCTGGCTCTAGTGCAGGTATATGCACCGAATCTGGAGTCGGGGTACGCAGCTTTCTTAGATGAAGTTGATGCAGCCCTTGAAAAGGTTGCAGATATGGATTCTTATATCCTGATGGGTGATTTCAATGCTCACGTAGGTGTGGATTTCTCGACATGGGGCAGCGCGATTGGGAAACACGGTGACCCCGATCAGAACGCGAACGGAGAGAAGTTGTTGGACTTTTGTTGTTCAAATGAAATGTCCATTATAAACACTTTCTTTCCACACAAAGATATCCATAAATACACATGGTACCGTCGAAGTCTTCAGCAGAAATCGCTGATAGATTTCTTTGTGGTACCATCGTGTATTAAAAGGATGGTTTGTGATGTTCGTGTGTTGAGAGGGGCTGAACTGTCAACTGATCACCACCTGGTGTTGTGCAAATTGTATCTCAACGATCAAATACCTATCCTGCCAAAGCGTAAACCAAGAATGGTTACGCGCATACGGTGGGAGGGGCTACAGAACGAAGAGATACGGGAGGAATTTGCACGGCAGGTATCTGAAAGGTTTGAACAAATTCCAAATGTTCCATTGAATGTAGAGGAAGAATGGCAGTTGTTTTCAACAGCAGTTATTGCCTCTGCAGGACATGTTTGCGGAGTGAAGCGGCTCGGTGTGGCGGCTGGTGGTGAGAAAAGAACTGCGTGGTTTAAAACGCCCGGAGTTCAAGAAGCCATCAGAGAGAAGAAGAAGGCTTTCAAGGTGTGGATTCACTTGGGGGACTCTCCTTCTCGAAACCGGTACATTGAGGCGCGAAGAACTTGCAAATTGGCTGTTAAAGCAGCCAAAGAACAGTCTTGGAAGGAGTTCGGCGAAAAATTGGACCGCGATCACAGATCTGCAAGCAAGGTGTTCTGGCAGACCATCCGCCGTCTTAGAGGAAGGAAGTGGAACATTATCGAAGGAGTCAAATCCAAAGATGGTACACTTCTTTCTAATGAGGAGGACATCTTGCGCAGATGGAGCGAGCACTTTTCCGAATTGCTCAATCCAATCCAGGGCATTGAGGATGACACATCTATCGCCTTAAGCAGGGCGGAAAATAGTCCCACGGTAGAGGAAGTCACTTTTGCGATCAAATCGCTAAAAGCTGGCAAATCTGCCGGAGTGGATGAAATTCGGCCAGAAATGCTAAAGGCCTTAGGTGAAGAGGGAGTCAAATGGCTCTCTCGTGTCATTAAAGTGGCCTTGGAATGCGGCGAAACACCCAGCGATTGGCAGATTGGGGTGATTGTGCCCCTTTTCAAGAAAGGGGATAAAAGGAATTGCTCCAATTACAGGGGTATATCACTTTTAAGTCTCCCCGGAAAAGTCTTTGCCAAGGTGCTGGAAACGCGTTGCAGAGCTGTGGTCGAGGCACGATTAGGAGATGAGCAGTGCGGCTTTCGTCCCGGTAGAAGCACAACCGACCAGTTATTCACTCTCAGAATGGTACTTGAGAAAGCTTGGGAGTATGCTACACCTGTTTACGCTTGCTTCGTAGATTTGGAGAAAGCATACGACCGAGTCCCTCGAGGGGAACTCTGGAGTGTATTACAGGAGTATGGAATTGATGGTTCTCTCTTGAGAGCCATTCAATCTCTTTACACAAACTGTAAAAGCTGTGTTCGGGTAAACGGCGTTAAATCAATTCCTTTCACCATGGGCGTTGGACTTCGCCAGGGGTGCGTCTTGTCTCCTCTCCTTTTCATTACTTATATGGACTGGATGTTACAGCGCAGTCTTGGCGAAGAACGTTTCGAATTGGGAGATCAGAGGATAAGTCATTTGCTCTTCGGTGATGACTTGGTCATCCTTGGGTCCTCTCAGACTGAACTTTAACGCGCACTCGATCGGTTTGTAGCCGTTTGTGTTGAAACTGAGATGAAAATAAACAAATCATCTCCAGAACGCCTGTTCAATTCACTCTGCATGTTGGTGGAGTCCCATTGAAACAAGTGGAGAAGTTGAAGTATCTCGGGGTCTTACTCACGAGTGATGGAAGGGGCAATGCTGAGTTGGTGTAGGATTGGTCAGGCTGGATCGATTTTGAGACAGCTTGGGCATTCTGTTATCAACTTGGTGTCAAATCTAAGTTGTCAGTCTTTAATTCGGTGTTTGTTCCAACTCTCACCTATGGTCAAGAGGTTTGGGTAATGACCGAAATAATAAGATCGCGGATACAAGCTGCCGAAATTAGATTCCTCTATTGTATTGCTGGTGTGACCCGTAGAGATCGCATCAGAAATACCAGAATACGTGAGGAACTCAATGTCGAGCAGCTACCTCTCCGGACGGAGCGATCCATGCTTCGGTGGTTTGGTCATGTTAAACGCATGTCCGCAACCAGGATCACACGACGTACTATGGAATCCATACCATCGGGCAGGCGTCCTCTAGGTAAACCCAGGATGAGATGGTTAGATCAAGTTCATAATCTCTCCTCTGTCCGTATGGGGATTCAAATTTCATAATGAATTTGTACACCTCGAAAAAAAAACACCCTTTAGCTTTACGCTCTCTGTTTTGTTTTAATATAAGACAGTCTTTAATGCTGGTGGATGGTTTTTAATTTTACTTTCGCTTTATCAATGTAGCAGGTGATATTTATGACGGCTGCTAAAATATACATTCTGCTAAATCTTATTTTCTCGAAGGCCAACAAAATATCGACTGCGCTTCCCAAAAACTACGCGCAGAAGCATTTCGATGTTTTCGATAATTAGATCGCGGATCAAATTCGTCGGTGTGACTGAAATTATCTGAATAATGGGCAATAACCGAAATATCACTGAACACTCCCATAATCCTTCTGAATAATTGCCAGCAAAGACTGCCTTACCTTATTGAGATGCCAACGAAAAGATTTACTCCATACCTACTACTGGTTGTTTGCAATTAATTTTAAATGTATCTCAAAGACGTATCTCTTTCATAGTTGTTTTTCTTCCGGCATATGTATCCGCAAATGGCATTTGCTAATCTTAATTAGTTTCTCCCTGGATTTATTTTGATTTCAGTTTACATACGTCACGGCCCATGGACAATCTGGAAAAAATCTCTACAATTCCCAAGAATCTGCATAAAAAATAACTCACTATCAAGAAATGTCGTTTTCAACGCAAAATCCATCAATCTGAATCCACCTTCGGACGTTTAGCCATTTTGCACGCCTCCGTCCCGTCTGCCCAACGATATACAAAACAACAAAAAAATATTATATTTTCTTCGCACATTTAAAATTGTAATTTTGATTGTTTATTCAAATGATTGCCGCAAATTAGCTATAGATTCGACGAAAATCCCGTGCTCAGGAGCGGAGCGAACAAGAGGTAATTCTCCATCGAAAGTAAATATACGGTTCGCAGTTAATTGTTGTATACACGAATTTTCCACTCAACCGGAAAAGCAGCAACTCCTGCCGCTCACCGCGCCAAACCCAACACCCAAACGCCCGTGATGACTTCTGTTTCGTTTATTCTGCTTGTCAGGTTCAGGTTGGGGGCGATAATAAAAAGAGTGTATCTGATAGATACACCATACTGCCGGCTCCACAGGGTGTCTGTGCAAGATCGCGCTAACAACGCGCGATCACCTTGAGCAAATAAACTTGTATCGATCGAGTTGTTTTTGAGGGCCAGCAAAGCACGATCCTAGGTCGGAAGAAGGATTTGTGGATAAAATCTCCCACCCACTCAACATCCAAGAGTAGGACTTGACAAAGAAAACCATAGAAAAGGTGCAAGGGAATGTAAAACGAAAATCGATCGCGTACAAACAGTATGCGATCGTTTATTTTTCGGGAACTACTTTAGGGATCGCTGGGCTATTTTTGGAAGCCAACAAAAATTGAACTGCCAGCGCCAATAAACTTTGGAAGATTTAAATTAAACAGAAAACTAGCAAGAAGCAGGAACGAGGTAGGGGCATAAGTGAGTAGGGTGAAACAGAAGCAGACGTATTATGTAGATGGTGCTATAAAAAGAAAAAGCAGTTGGCAGCATCGGGGCGGTTGTTTTCAGATTGGAAAATATATTTTATGACTTTTTTTTTATTGTGCATAGATGCATGCGGCCGGCTTTGCTGCTGCAATAAATTCTTCACAACAATTTCTAGAGGATGGATGTATATTTAGCTTTTTTTCGCAATGGCTGATAGTATTATGATTCATTTGTGACATGACAAGGTAACAGGTGATTGGGTTACATAACGCCACAAACTAGTGATCTTGCGTGTAGCTTGTAGATCGGAAATGAGTGTGCTGCATCCAGCTGTGTTTATATTTTTCTTATGAAGCTGCTGATTGGGTAGCAAGTCCGGTTTCGGTTTGTATTGGTTCAATAAAAGCCGCTGAGCGGCATTTTCTATACAGCGGATATTGGTTAATTGTGTACGTCTTTTTGTGCTGTAAGTACAAAGTACCCGCATCGAGTAGGTGTGCATCTATATGTAATGGAGTAAGTTGAAGGTAGGGCAGTGGCAGTCCTTTCACTTTTGTTCGCCCACTTGCGCATTTGCTGTAGGGAGCGATGCACAATAATAATTTCGAAATGCAATGGAGGAGCGATTTGCTTATTTAATGACGCATCTTGAAAATAAAGGTTCATCTTTCACAATGATGACATGGGCAAGTGAGGTAGTAAAGGCTTCTTCGATAAACCAGGGATTATTAGTTTCACCTACTTCACGTAGGTATTTCCACCATTTACGCAGACACTCAGTACCTACTCATAAATAGCGTGCATTTAATAGATTATTGTGAATCATCACCGATAGTGAAAATCGGGTCGGAAATGCTGTCTTTTTTTTCAGTCAATATCATGGTTGATATTAAAAAAAAACCCGAAAATTAAGCCACGAGTGTCAAATGTTAAACCATACCTCAACCTTCATACAAAACTTAAAGCTTATCCAAAGAAGTTTTTTTTTTTTTAATATTTAAGTGGCAACTACTGATGGCAAAAATACACCTAGTGCCATTGGAGTCATGCTCCGTAAATGGAGGATAAAGTCCAACGATTTATGCAGAAGCTGGACAAATAAGGAGGAAGTGGAGCCAATCTAACCGCTTTGTGAAATTCTTCGTTTATATTATTTTCAGATATTGGATCTCCTGCTGTAGTGAGAAACTTTGGTTTGGTAGACCTACGGGTCTACCCCGGACTGTAGAGGGTTGCTAATCGGCCGTCTTTTAGGACACGACTACGTAACGAAATGTCAAAGTTTATATCAAGTCAAGTTGTAACTTCACTCCCGGAAATGGTTTTGAACTCCAGTATATCATTTTTTGTCTCTTCGAACGCTAAATTCTTCGAATGATTTTCGGTCCCGGAGGAGATTTAACAGCGAACTCTACGAGCTGTACAGCGACATCGACCTGGTCAGAAAAGTGCGCATCAGTCGTCTAAGATGGTGCCGTGACATAAAGCCATATTTATAAATATAGCCCTATGACGCTTTTGGAAAGCGACATAAGATCATATTCGAACGTATGGCTTTATGTCACTTTGCAAAAGCGTCATAAGACCATATTTTTTACATAGGGTCATATTTCCATTATGCCCTGAGGGCCTTATTTTGCTCAGTTCAAGTTGAATTTTTAACGATTTGAATCTTAAGTCCACAATAAATAAACAATGCAACCCCCCTGCTTGGGTTCACTGCTAGGTTACGGGATAGGTGCGCGATTGGGTACATGCTAAGTTTCTTTAAATCCACGCGAAATATTGATAAAAAGAAACTTTGCATACACCCAACCTGAAAATGACTTGAAAGTGACATAAGGCCATAATGTCGCATGTCCTTATGTCACGGCACCGTCTAAGATAGCTGGGACATATAGAGCGAATGGACACCAACGCTCCAGCCCGAAAAGTCTTCGATTCCAACCCGGAGGGACGACACAGTAGAGGAAGACCTGGGTGTAGGTGGCGCGCGCAAGTGGAAGGGGACAAAGGGGACCTCAACCAACTTGGAGTGCGCAACTGGAGGCAGTTAGCCAAAGATCGCGCCAACTGGAGAGGCCTAGGTACACCCCGGACTGTAGCGCCACCTAAATAAGTACATATTGTATCATTTTCGGACATTATGCGGATTTTTAGGACCCAACTTTTGTCTTTATAAACAGGTTTTAATAAAAACATCATTACATTACGTTTATTACGTAGCCGTGTCCCGAACATCGGTGAACGTCAGTCAGTACGAAATCAACGGCTGCAAAGACACTTAGTAAAAGTAGAACCAATGTAGTTCAAAATTCAATTTGTTCATTCATTCATTCATTTGTTCATTTTGACAGATTTTGTACTGAAATGACGTTTACCGATTTTCGGGACAAGACTACATTACATAATCAACGTAAAATAAATAACCTATAGGTGGCGCAACAGGCGGGTGACACTCAAGGCCTAGCTTCTCGCAACCATTCGTTTTGTGTGAGTTTCTATTTTTGAGACGAATGGAAGGGACCTACAATTTTATGCCGAGTCCGAACGGCTGAATTGAGAAGCTTTTTAATAACAGTCATACTCTCGGATGTTTGTCAGACGTTTGCGAGAGGTGGCGTAGTAGAAAAAACTTTAAGATGTAATTTGTGTTTTTCCGGGGATCGAACCTGGGATCCCTCGCACAGTAGTCCAGCACACTAACCACTGCGCTACTCCGCCCTCACATAATCAACGTAACGTAATCCTATTTTCATTAAAAACTCTTTATACATATAAAAGTTGGATCCTAAACGTTCGGCATAATGTCCGAAAATGATTATTACTGGAGTAGAGCCCTTGCCGCGAGCGCAGCGAGCCACATGCCGAAACTTGACGCAATATAAACTTTGACAATTCGTTACGTAGTCGTGTGCCGAACAACGTGCGAGTGCGAATAGCAAAAGCCTTCAAAATTACCCAACGTATTCCTAGACCCTTCAATAAGTCGCAAAATTGACAAAAAAAAAAACTGCTTAGATAAAAACTGCGGTCTGACAAACTAAAACTAGAACTAGTTCAAAAACGGCCGAATTATTGTGCACAAATTAATTAACGAAATGAAGAGGCCATTCGCTCCGTATCCCTGTCTCTAACTCTAACTGAGATACGTAAGGCTTCGGGACACGTCCGTAGTCCACGTAAAGAAAATCTCAACACTTCGAGGGTTATGTCCGAAAAGCGAATCGAGCTACCCGCTCAAACTTAAAACATAAACCTTTGAGTATAATGACACTTATGTCGTTTTCCATTGGTTTCACTCGGGGATTCACTCATTCCGAAATCCAATGGAACAAGAAAACTGCTTCTGGCCGACTACACTCACGTATTGGTAAACGTCAAAAATTATTGTATGGATGCTGCCAGCTGGCTTGTATAAAATACATAAAATGCACTTGTGCTTCTTGAGTGGATTCTCCTGGATGCTTCTTTTTGCCCAATGGACAACGACATTACGTCGGTCTATCTGACATTTCGTTGCGTAGTCGTGTCTTGAACCCATGTCCCAAGTCTCTAAACTAATGCCGTTTTCGGTTGGTCGTTCAGAACGGTCCGGAAGAACTCTCCGCGATTCTGAATTCAAATCCAGAAGCAAATTTCTCTTCTTTTCAGTAGTAGAACTGTCAGTTGAGTGTCAATCGAACGCATTCATAAGGGTTCGGCGGATTGCTTTAGGACGGTTCTGGATGACCAACCGATAACAACATAAGGCAACAGTAATTAATTTATGTAATTAGTTCCAATGAGAGATGATTACATATCATTAGCACCTTTCACCTTCCACCTTGCTTCAGCTGCCGACACTCGTAAAGTCTTTGTCAAATGCAGTTTTAACTTCCAATAATTTATGAGTTTCTTTCCGTAATACCTTCAATTAAATTCGATACTTAATTAATTTTTTGTTATAATCAAAGTCACGCCACAAAAAGCAACAAAATCAATCAACAAGATGTCTAAACTAAATAACCTCCCATCAACAACAATACGACGTGACACGTTCATAAAACAATAATAAAATCACAAAAACAACAGCTAAACGACCGGTTCGATGTACCAAATTTGGGCAAGAAAATAAAATAAAAATAAAAATGAAATTTATGTAGAAAAAAGAAGACCGAAACCCACAGAACGAAAAATCCAAAATTTTAATAATAAAATGAAGAAATTTCAAGAAAGACCGACGCGACGAGGCGTGCGTATAATAAATTTCTTCCTCTTCGAAAGAATATAAACAAAAAATAAAATAAAAAAAATCTGGTAAATTTCAAAAATAATAAAAAATACAAATTCCAGCCACACATACCTCAACATTTCTTGCAGACCGGAACCAGTGCGATGAAATATAAACAGCTGACTGGATTTGGAAATGTTTTCCTCCGCAATTTGTTTCCTTTTTTTTTCTTGCTGTGAATTTGATGTTCTAATCGAAAACAACTTGATTTATACACTTTACGTAGAAATAATGACCGCACAAAAATGTAGGTTACACAGAACGGTTATAAGATGCGGATACCGCGTTTTACGATACTCGACACGATACACTCGTTAGTGGTGTGAAATTCAACCTTGATTACACAAAAGTGACGTGCACTTTACTGACATTGTTGACGATCACATAAATCACTTGACGCGATACTATCCCAATCCACTGATTTGAATTGTAACCGATAAACCGCTTAGATACACCGCAATATTGCAGATTTGTGGCAACCACCCACTAGATATAAAATTTCAACACCTTTTTGGTTAACAAAAATATATTTTCTACGTATGAATGGAAAACACTCACTAGCTGTTGGGGGAATAGGTATATTTTTTTGTGGGATTTTATTTTTGGAATATAATCGTACACCTCCGAAAAGTAAACCTCCGCGAAACGTTTGAAATTCAAATTCACAGCTCCTGGCGCTGCTGGATGCCTGGATGGACCGACTAGACTACGACTTTTCGATTACACGTTTTGAAACTTGGCAACAAAAACTGAAAAGAATCGTTATAAACCCGACCGGACCGTTTGGATTTCCAATGTTTACTGAATGCGCCTTGATGTGGCGAAACATTGAAGAGCTAGCCAGCTAGAAGCTGAAGCGCTGCTGCTGGCGACGTGTTGCTTGGGTGGTTTGAGTAAAAAAGCATCGGTTGGTTCCATTGTGTGGCTTTTTTTCGGGTTGGGGGTTGGGGCCGTTGGGGGCATAATTTTTTTGTATTTTCCTCTTTATCGTTCGCTCTTCGTTAAGTGAATTTCACTAAAAGAGGAACAGACTGATTGGAAGCGCCTTATTTACATGTTGGATGAAATTTAAGCTTTTTGTGATGTATGAGTATGGTAGAGCAACGAGCTTTCCCACGTGTATACACAAACAATATACCATTTGGAAAAGTTAAGCTCATTTACTACTACTGTATTTGTGGGGGCGGGCGGGAGAATTGATCGCTTTGATCTTAGTGGGCATTAGTCTTGGGGGGGATTTTCTTATCTTATAGATATCGAAACATAATACCAGCTGGTTATGGGGCTTCCATTTCCATATCAATCAGAATGTTAATTAGAAGTTTGCGTTGAATAGTTTAGATGTGTTGACAAGCTGTAAAACCATTGTTAGGTTAGATATGATGAAGAAGTGTGTAAAATGTTGTTTGAAGTTTACAGAGGCGTTTGATGGAAGTAATTTGATTTTCTCAAAAGCGTACAATAAAACGGCAATTCCGCCCTAATGATGGGTGCATACAAGGGAGAACTGATAAAAACTGATAAAGCCTCTATTGTTTTGTCAAGTGAAGAATGATAGCCGATCTTTGTAAAGGGTGTCCCATAATTCACACAAAATATAATTTTGATAGAAAATACAGATTTTTATTTAGAAAGCTTCCATTTTTTATTGATTCATAGATTATACAGATTGGGGTTATGTATGGAGTCGGCGATCGGATAAATGGCCGCCACGTCTTTGCTGGCAAGTACGTACCTACTCTTTTATTGAAATTTTCTATGACCGTTTCGCATATGTGTGGCTGAATTTCATTAATAGACCTCCCAATTTCATCTTTCAAGGGGTTGGTGGTCGTGTGCTTGTTTGCAAAGACCTTTGACTTCAAAAAAACCTTAAAGAAAAAAGTTCAATGGCGTTAAATCGCAAGATCTGTATGGGCAATTCTGATTGCAAAAAACGTCCGATTAGACGATTGGGAAATGGCTCATTCAGTAATTGAATTGTATCTACTAGCTGGACCCGTGCTCGCACAAAATTATATTTGGTTCATTAAAAATAACACTTTGAGTGTTTCATTGAAATCTGTCCAGTAGTTTTCGCGCTTTTAGGTGAAAAATAAAATTCCTCCCTCTCCTAGATCTTGCTACTTATTTGTAATACTGCATTTCCTTTCCTTTGTTTCCGTCTTCCTATGGAATCCAAGCAACTACCTACCCCAAAATAATACATTTTTACTAAAAACTGTTCCTAAGGACGTGGCTATAAACGACATAGCCTATAGCAGTCTCACAGTCTTAAGGAACATTTTTAAAAAAGTTTCATCGAAATCTGTCCAGTAGTTTTCGAGTTTTTAACGGCCAAAAAAAAGCCTACAGTTTTATTATATCACATCCATATCTAGTAATTTAGGCACTAGAAACTGGGTTATCATGCCACGATAACGAACACCATTAATTGTTGCTGCCTAACCAGGCGCATTTTTGACGAAGAATGGTCTGATAATGCTTCAGCCCAAAATCGGCACAAAACAGTCACGCGTTGTGGATGCATTTTTGTTTCTCAACAATTACTCGTGTGTTTTTTGAACTCCAAATGCGACAATTTTGACGATTAACAAAGATATCAAGATGAAAATGAGATTCATCACTGAAGATAATTTTGTTGGAAAAATCAGCATCCACTTGTTGTTGTTCCAAAATCCATTCAACGAACTCTCTTCGCGCTGTATATAGCGGAGTTTCTTCGATGTTTTCTGTTGAACGACTTGTCTTGTCACAGAACACCCCAGATTACTAGTTGATCCAGTCTCCCTGAGTTTTGCAATTAATCTCTTCACAGTTGATGGTTTTAAATCAATAAGACGGCCATATTTTGTTCGAAAATTGCGGACTGTATCTGACAAACCTTCATTATTTTTAAAATATTGCTCAACAATGAAAATGCGCTGTTCTTTCGTATGGCGTTCCATTTTTAATAACCCCGAACTGTCAGCTGTCACATTGTTATTTTTTTTTCTGTTGGCATATCGTCCTTTTAAATGTCCTTTTGAATTCACTTAAGTGATCTGTATTAAATTTTCTACAATTTTCCCTAACTGGAGGTACCAACATTATTTTCTAATAACTTTTTGAATGTAGCCAAAGTTGACTGAACCTATACTAAGCGGCAATATTTAAGCCGCAACTTAGTGTTAGTACTCTTTGTGCGTATATACTGGGGGATTATTCCAAAATGCGCGGCGGATAATAGATTTTGAAAGCGATACGTAATGTCGACCATTTTCGCTTTTGCTTATTATCAAAAGAGAACTTGTATTTCCAGTACTTTCTAACCTTTTTTGTATTCTTCCAGTTTTCCAAAATTTTGTATTCCCAAACAATCCGTCAGATAAACAACTATCGCTGTTTTATGGAGCGAATCGCTTTTGGAAATACAAAAATACAAATCCGCCATGAAATGCGATCAGCCGCGCTTTTCAGAATGAGCCTTCAAGTTTCATGTGTACTCTACTTTGACATTGCTTTATCCGTCTGTCAGAAATTTTGCTAAAGACGACAGCATTTTGTTTGCAAAATATGCAACATTTTTTCAACTATGCTAGATCGATGTGTAAAAGTAAAGTAAAATGGAAATTATGTCAGCAAATTGACAAATGCTGTCCTAATCCCCAAACTTTCAACATCACTGACGATGACAAAGTAAATGAAGGCCTTCTCAGTATGCATGTTTTATTGCCCGGTACCTACTAATAATAATCATTTTTAGGGCCGATTTGTTCATCTCTGGTTAACTCTAATCAACGGTCATTTCAGCTGATAGCCATAGAATTTGTTTGTTCAGTCAATTTTTAAATACAAAATAGTGTTGTGGTTTCGTATCTGCTATGTCGACGCATTTTCAACAACTGGCGGATGAATACAATGCAAGATAGTATGAAAAAATGTGCATGCATTGCTGTGACAATTTTAACCAAGGATAAATTCAAAGAACTAAATTGACAAAAGAAACTGTAAAACTGGAACGATTTGTCGCAAATCTGCGGTTTGGTGACCAAAGTGAAAAATAGCTGAACAAAAGCCTTCATGGGTTAAACTAAATCTATGGTAACCTAACCGCAGATTTGACCTGCTCTGAACAAATCGGCCCTTAGTGTCGTGTCTTTTACGAAGTCACAATTGCAAACATTTTCATATTATCTATCTATTGTGACCATAAAAATATTTAAGTTGAAGGTTAAACATGATTATTGTTGAGGTCTTTTGTTTATACAATATTTGACAATTAGTGCAAGCTGTAACCTCGGTCAGTATTGTGAATGCGTGATTTGATATTTTTTTAAATATCATTTAACGAAAATATTTTAATTAAATAAAAAATCAATTTATCATCCAATTCGGGATGACGAAAGTCAGTCCTCTCGGCAGTTTTTTTTTTAAATCGGGTTAAAGTCCTTCACTATTGCAGAAGCATCCCTCGCGTAATAGCTCTGCAATGTCTTTCGATGATTTTTTTCTTCCAGCAAATTCCCAACACAAAAACAAAATTGTAATAAATTGGCAATATAACATAGCTCATGATGCTAACTCAGGTGACAAGGCACATTTTCGATTAATGTCAATAAACTTGTCAAAACTGCACATTTCTCTACAATACCTTTATCGCAAAAATATCATACTACATAATATATCTATTTATATAAATTAATAACTTAATTTTAGGACTTACGCTATGCAAAACAAAAGGAAAAAAAAAACATGATGCAAACATGTTACAAACATATTTAACATGTCTACGACAAACCATTCACAGTCCGCACATAGTGAAGCACACAAATTTATAAACCTATTGAGCTACATTATGCTATTTTGCTATTTTTTTAATATTTATTTTAATGCACATGAAAGAAAATGTTTTCACAAAGTACGTAATCCATGTTGCTTGCACTTGTCGTTGTCGTACACAAGTCGCGAACATGTAGCATACATTTGTTGCGAATTCTGAGAACAACAATTGAAATTATATCACCTACAAGGTTACAATACTTTGTTCGTTATAAAGACGTTTAAAGATAAATCACACATTTCGCTATAGAAAAACAATTTTTGTTTTTAATCAGCGACTGTGATTTGTTCCCCATTTTTGTGACTGCGTCTAATTTTTTTATTAAAAATATATCAATTTTCGTTTGCACAGCCTCCGCACATGAGTGAACTAAATGCAAACTGTTTGGTTGGGTATCCGCAATTTATTTTAAGTAGGTAAGTAAACAATTTTATTTCAATGGATATATATTGCCACAACAATGTCATTCTTTAGTAATTTGCAACAAATTGTTGATTTATCACCAACCAGAACGCTCACTGTCTGGGAACTTTACTCAAACATTGAATGTAAATAGGATGTTGCTATTCGCACGTTGTTCGGAATACGTAACGAAATGTCAAAGTTTATATTGCGTCAAGTTGGAGTATATATAGGTAGCTTCGCCTGCGGCAAAGTCTTTATATCCAGTATAATCATTTTCGGACATTATGCTTTACGTGTATGACCAAACTTTTATCTTTATAAACAGTTTTTAACGAAATGATTACGTTACGTTGATGACGTAGTCGTGTTCTGAACATCAATAAACGTCAGTCAGTACAAAATCAACGGCCGAATACACTCCGAAATTTGTCAAATTAATGTACAAAGTAGACAGATCGATGAAATAAATAGAGTTGTTCGGTAAAGAGGTAAAAGGATTTAAAAAGAGTGACATTTAATATTGCATTTACTTATAGAATACTAAAATCATATTCATTTAATACAAATTGTCAATCTTAAGTGCAGTTTCAAATAGCTTTGTTACAATACAAATTGGTGTTTACGTGGCTCGAATATACACCAATTTTTTAGTACATTTTCCGCTTTCTAAGGGGATTTTCTGTGCCACCCAGTTTCGATAAAGATGTATAGATACCTACATTGGATCGTTGACCTTACTTATTGCGTATCTGGTATCTCCCAAAGATCTACTTAATAAATTAGCTGGAAACTCGTCTTCGATTTGTCGACCAAATTCAATAGGTTTAATTAAAATATTTCGAGATCTTGTTGATGTCCATTTCGAGTGGCTTCCCACGTCAAATACGTTTTTCTTTGCATTGGAGATCTGTCTGTATGGTATCTATCATTCTCTTGTTTAAAAACAACAAACTTGCTCCCCCTCTAATTTTGTCATCGAAAATCACTTCAGTTTAGACTTTTCTCTTTAAAATGGTGCCATACGTCCCACATGATTTGGCATTCAAATATTTACCAACGTATTTTGTTTTTGAATCAGTAACGAGTATTATATTACATAAAAGACATGGGTGTGCCCTTAAATCAAAAGACCCCATCAGAAATGCCCAAAGTGTCCATTTGCCATTAATTGTCAATGACAACAATTGACAGATAACATCTCTTGTTTATGCTGTCTTAATCTCTTGATCTCTACAGTAGCTTTAATCCCATAATCACCTTGTTGTCATTGCAGCAACCGAACGTGAGCTCAGAAGTAGCAATTTGTCTAACACAACTCGGAAGTGCTAATGACCACATCAAATTTGTTCAACCTTTGTTGCCTAACATCGAAGTAAATAAACTTGTCCCTCAACAAATCCCGCCTTAACGTTAGTGTTCCCACAATCAATATGGAAATTTCCCATCGACACGGGATCAAGT
Source organism: Cheilosia soror (assembly GCA_949372485.1). Classification (NCBI taxonomy): domain Eukaryota; kingdom Metazoa; phylum Arthropoda; class Insecta; order Diptera; family Syrphidae; genus Cheilosia; species Cheilosia soror. The sequence continues at coordinate 29,406,968 of OX443561.1, read as the reverse complement.
CAAGTCCATTGTGCACAAAATGCCGGACCGATGTTTCATCTTATCGCCATCGCCATAACCGTTCGAAATGTCTTCTGCTAAGCATGACGCGGCTAATCTCTGTAATTATTTATGATTCAAACTTCCAGAATCGATTTTGAAGCACCCATTTAATCTGCATATGAATACAAATTTCGATAACCGACGAACGGGCTTTTGTGCCATCCACACCGGTGCTGCCAGCCCTTTACATATTAACCACCGTCAAGATATGACATCTCATCTGCATAACCCGAGTGAATACTGAATGCATTGCCTCAGAGACAATCAATCACTCTCGGAGATGGGGAACACCAGAGAAGCTATAAACAAAATGCAATTTGTCCATTGCAACGCCAAGCCGCAAACTTTTCGCAATTGAATCGCGCTGCCGCCAATAAATCAATTTTCTGCATCTCAAGACTGCACCAGACGAGTCACAGTCAAGTCACACACATTGCGCGCGCAATGTCGGTAAGTGTGACAGTGTCAATTGCCGCGACGTACATGCATCATCACACTGCATCAGTCGGCGTCGTATCTATGCTGCTCGCGTCGCGCCAATTGAAAACAATGTTAAGCACTTTAGATAGCAATCTATCGGATGCCAGCCACAGAAGATGTGTGCTGGAGGTTGAGTTCGCATAGCCGCCGCCGACGGCTATTGACAGCCTTTCTGTATGCCAATGGTGTTGTAGGTCATCGCGAGTGAATTGCGTCAATTACAGAGCTAACTCTAGCGGACCATCATCATCGCAATCGAATAGCATCACGATCTAGCTGGTGATCAGCAGAACTAGGACAAAAATGATGCGTCGTCGACTGGGAGTCACTCAGTGTATACATTGTATGCGAAAAACCCATTAATGGATTATAAACGAAGACAAACAGGACTCGGTATAGTTGGTCCCGATATGAATAGTTGCAAATTATTATGCCAGCCGATAAGACGAGTGTCAACGAATTGCAACTATAGTATGGTAATAAATGTCAAATCGAAGACAGTGCAATAAACATGCATTTATGACAGACATGTGCTTTGAAATGACATATGGAGTTCTAGCTCATAGAACTCTTGTGTTATGGTGATCGATGACTGTGACCTCAATTGGCCGAGACAGCGACGATTGCACAAAGCCGACGACGATGACGACGGATTGCTGCATTGTTTGATTGGGGTCGGACACACAATTGATTAAATGTTTAAGCTCGAGGCTCCTGGCTGCTAAAGTGAATGGGAGTGTAGGGAATTATTGTTGTAGTGCTCATTATAGAGATAGTAATTGCTGGCTAGTTTTATACACCAAGAGAAATATTTAGAGCTAGATTTGGCAAAATGATGATCGATTTTATGTTACAAAAAACTTTTCCCGCAACTTTTGTAAATACGTGAAAAAAGACTTCGAGAGGATTTCGCCGACTAAGTCATCTAAAAAACCTTATTCGATTTATGTTGTTTTTGAAATGATTGACGCCTCGGCGAATATTGAAGGAATCATCGCCGGCGATTCGCCAAAATCCACGCGGATGAACTAAATGCGAACATCTGTAGTAAGTGTACCTATTATGTACTCCATATTTCACGCGGATTTTGTTTCGCTGTTTTTTGTTGGTTGGCTGTTTTTAAGAGCCTACGTTTGGACAGGTTCAATATCTACAGAAGTTTCGCCATCGACTACTTATTTGCATATTTCGGAAGAGTCAGATGTTAGACTTCCGACAGAACTTTAGTGTTTCGATTATCTTCCTTCTAAACACTCGTCCTTGTAAAAGTTTAGCTAGTCCCACCCGGATTGATTAGACCGGTCCAGTGGATAAAATGAGCACAATTGTTGTATATAATTCTGCTACGATCAGTATAGTAGCTTCAGTAAGGATCCACCTGGGACCCCTTGTCCCGTGAAATAATACCAAAGAAAAATGAGCGCCCCCCCAAATAATTAGAGGTTCACCCGTGGCCGTGAATATTGCTGATGGGTTTATTTCGATCGACGCTACTCGGCGTGTTTTTGCTGCGCCATCTTTTGGCCAGAGTCACACCTGTTGACAGTGCAAAAATTATATTGAATTCATATTCCTTGCGCCGATCGATGCTGTACTTTGCTTCGAATTATCTATACCCATTGCCTATCTGTGAAGTGGATCTATTTGGCTTGTTTAAAAACCTGAACGCCTGAAGAAGTCGTCTTGAAATTTCGCACGACGTTAGTTTGAGATACGAAGACGGACATTGACTACATTTTATCGAAATAAAAGTTGACCTCTCCAACCTGAGAGCATGTCTCCCAATAATACAGTGTCCAGTTTAATGACACCTATACTTATGTGCATATCTTTTTAGTGATACAAGATTACTGGAGAGCTTGGGATGCAGCATAATCTGTTTCGTGATGGAGCATGTGGTGGAGTTTAACCACCTGGGACCTGTACCACGAAAGAACAAGTATTGTGGAATGGGAGCATTTTAACATATTGCTCCGATAAATTGCTACTGTTTAACAATACTTGTTGTTTCGTGGTACTGGCTAAAAGTTTACACATAGCGAGAGGCATATAGAGTTTCTCCTTTTCCGGTAGAATCGACATAGTTGTGACATGCACATGCCTAGAGAATTCGTCGGCCTTGCAATTCCATGGAAAGTCCCTGTGGCCCGGCGCCATAATATAAAGTGAATTTTAAATTGTTCCTCCATTTCGTTCAGAGATAAGCTTCCTGCTTCGCGTTTTGGACCCATCTGTATAAAAGCAGAAGGATATCCCCTTACGAGACACTACATCAACATCACTCTCCTATTCAGACCTGTCCTGCGGAGGGTATGTTGGTTTCGAAATTCTTATTCTTATAGTTTCTGTAGAGAAAACTCAAAAAATCTAATTCACTGCTCTCTGCGTAGAACTATTTTCACAAGAGCGACATTTTTTTTGGCTGTGAAAAAATAAAGGCCGCTCAAGGAAATATCAGCCGGTGCTGTTTGCATCACTGGGTCATCGCCATATTGCTGCCAATCGATGATCTATTACCTAACAACGTCCAACCAAAAGATTCGTCTAGTAACAATATGTTCTAAGGTTCTCTAGTTGCGGTTTTCGAAAATCCCGAGCAATTTCTCTCGGTGTATCTACACAGTTCTAGTTTTGATTAATGTCATGCAATTAGGAAATTCTCACTCGCTTATTGCAATTCGCCCTCAAGACATTTAGTCGTCGTCGTAATAATCTCCGTCGTCGTCGTCGTCGTCGTCGTCGGTCGGTCGTCAAGATATTGAACAAAAGTCCCAGATCTCGAGATGTAATAAATAAAAACTTTATGCTGCTGATTAATGTTGATTTATTTTACGATAAAACCAGATCAAGGTCGTAAAAGTCATTTCAGTTGCTTTTGGGCTGTTGGAGCTGGTAAGCTGAAGCTGACCGAAATACGTTAAGAAGTTGTATTGCATCTTTAATTCTTTTTTTTTTTTTTTAATTTATCAGTCCGCCCAATTTTTTTACTTTCACACACTCAAACTGCTCGGATGTCGGATACAGTGAGTAGATTAATCAATTAATCTTTCTCTCTACCTACTCACATCTCAACTCAACTCGGTGCAGATGAGATGAAGCAGCAGCCAGCAGCAATGAATGAGATAACGTGTAGTGTGTACAGCTACGTACCGGTACGACCGCATCTAGATACAAGAGAATAGATAGATACTCTTTGTTCCTCTCGGTTCAATTAAGTTCATCGCATTTCGAACACGCAAATGATCGAAATCGAGAATCTAAGTTTATTTTTCAGCTTCTGGCTTCTTCGAGGGGGATAATAATCGTTTGTTTCATTTGCAAGAAGAGCTATTGAACTTTACGAAGGCCAAGTCCGTTTGTTCTCCTTTTGTTCTTCTTATATTCGTATTTCTTTTCTATTAAGATACTTTTTTTTTGTTTTGTTTTATTCCTTAATTTGTTTGACGAAAAGCACAAGGTAAGTAAGTAAGTGAGACTTGACAGACCTACCTATTAAAAGGCGCGCGCACACTTCTTTAATGAGAGCGAAGTTGAAGTTGTTCGAGTTGAATTGAATGACATGATGAATTTTTTTTTTTTTTTTGTGGTGTTTGTAAAACCTGTGCTGTGAGCTTAAGCCATGAAACGACCGATAACTACCTACTTGAGGAATGATAATAATTTTTGTTGTGGGTTGGCCTGGCTGGCATCGGAATGTAATTTTTTTTTTTTCAACTAATTATCACGACATCGGCTCATTCATATAAAAGACAGTTTGGTTTTTGTTTACCAGTCAAAATAAAGTCACAAAATTGATGCTATTCCAAACTCATGTTTGTATTCGATGATTAGTTCCAATTAAATAGAGAAAATAGAGAGCTGCGACTCCAAGAACAAATTTCGAAAGTTTTTTCCAAAAAGGTTTCATGGGAACAAGACCCGACCGAACGGAAACCTGCTGAGACGAACAAGGAAATTTTATAGTAGAGTCGCAGTCGGTGATTAAAGACATGGAAAAACACTTTCCTCAGTCTTTCAAACACAAATTCCGCTGTCAGGGAGAATGAACCATTTACCCTGAACGATGAAAGTCATGACTTTCGTCCACCTAACCAAAAAGATGTGAGGATAGCGATATCCAAGCTGAAGTCCAACAAAACTGCTTTAGAGAGATGACTTGGTGGAGAGCATACACCAACTGGTCTCCAAAATTTTGTCAGAGAATGAGAGAAAGTATGCCTGATGAATGGAACCTCAGCATCGTTTGCCCGACGATCCACAAGAAATGAGACTCTCTAAACTGCACCGACTATAGAAGCATCAGTCTCTTCAAAATTGCCTATAAGATGTTATCTGGTGTGCTGTGTGAACGCTTGAAACCACTCGTCAACGAACTAATCTAGTATCCAGTGTGAGTTTAGGCACGCCGGTAAGTCCACAACCGACCAAATATTCGCACTACGGCAAATCCTATGGAAAACCCCCAAGAAATCCAAATAGATATTAACCATTTAATTATTATTGATTTTAAGGTCGCATATGGCAGCAATTTTAGAGACGAGTTAAGGTGGGTTTCCACATGTCGGTTGATTGACAAAGTTTGACAGCCCTCGCGTTTATGTCATTGAACGACGCTAACGTCAGTTCATTTCCACTTATGCCAATTATTGACAAAAAATCGTTTGTCAGTTGATTGACCAACTTATGAACTCGATGCCAATTAAATTGTCTCTGTCAATTATAGACAAAGTCACATTTTGTTTGACAATTCAGCTATTTCCACTTGTCCAGTGGTTTCTTTGTCAGTTATTGACAAACGTTGTTAGTCAATTCATTGACAAGCAATTTTTCGCTATTTCCATTTGCCAATTTATTAATTGGCATAAAAATACGTCAATTGTCAATTTCAAATCGACAAGTGGAAACCCAGCATTATACAGAGCCACGTCCAGTTTTGGCATCCCTGCCAAACTCGTCAGATTGTGCAGAATGACGATGGAGAACGCTTTCATAAATTTCGGAAAAAATCTCACCGATACCTTTGATGTCAGAAATCGATTTAGACAAGGTGATGCGTTGTCATATGACATTTTGAACATGATACTTGAGAAAATTGTACGAAACTCGCAAGCAAGCACCAGGGGCACAATTTTTCAAAAGTCTGTGCAACTATTTGCATATGCCGACGACATTATTGACAGAATGCAGCCAGCTATCACTGGTGCGTTTGCAAGTATAAAGCTACTATTTTCGACACGCTGCCGTCAAAACGACCTCAAATTTTATCTACAACAAAATCTGACATTATCTTGTTTAAAAATGACACGAATTTTGACAAATTAATTTATAAAAGTAGCTTTAGCACAGAAGCGACAAAAAAGGATTTACCGATGAATAAAAGGGCAAAACCAAATACATGCTGTCAACAAGAAGGGACACACAACATCGACGAATCGGACAGAACGTCACGAAAAACAGCTATAACTTTGAGGTTTTTAGGGACCTTAAATACCTTGGCTCCGCTATAAACTCTGATAATCACACCACTGCAGAAATCAATCCAAGAGTTGCACCTTGCCAACCGCCGTTTCTTTGGCCTAAGAAGGCAACTGACTAGTAAGGCCTTGTCAAGAAGTACTAAGGAGACTCTATATAAGACGCTCATTATTCCAGTCCTACTCTATGGACTATGGCGCAAAAAGCATGGAAGTTAACAAAGGCGAATGAAAATCTCTTTGGTCGCGTCAAACGCAAAATTCTTTGAGTGATTTCGGTCCCGTTTCAGTTAACGGGCTTTGGAGGAAAAGATTTAACAGCGAATTCTACGAGTTATACAGCGAAATCGACCTGGTCAGAAAAGCACGTATCACTCGACTAAGATGGCTGGGACCATGTAGAGCGAATGGACCAACCAACGCTCCGGCCCGAAGAGTCTTCGATTTTAACCCAGAGGGACAACGAAATTAGGACAAATTAGAAACTATCACTGGGCCAAACTTACAGTAAGCGAAAGAAAATTATCCATGAAGGAGTGACATTCCGATAACAAGATCCATAGTGGATGACAAAATGTTCATAGCAATGAAGATCGTCTTTAAAGACAAACTAGGTTGATTTTAAAGCTTAGTACGCTGCTCGAGTGAAACAAAATTTTAGCTGCTCTTCATTTTTTTTTTTTTTTTTCAAACATTTTTAGTTAAATCCCTAGCTAAATTTTGCAATAGAGTGCGTTGTGGATATAAGTGTCACAAAAAACCTTTTCTTTTAAAAATAATTTCCTCCAAAAATACATCGACAAGAAAAATTATATATTTTCCTTGCCTGCTATTCTTTGATCTCGAATTTTTTACTTCCAAGGTATTCCTCGTCGGTGTATTTATTGCAAAAACTCATCCTTATTTACTTTTCCGCAACACAACAGAAAAAAAGAACTCGATCTGTCAAAATTTAGCCTGAGAAAATGCCCGAGCCATCAATGGCCGCGCTAAATTGTGACAGATACATGTAGTACAGTCTGAAATGAAAATTTGATTTTTTTAGCTAAAGCAGCGCTCGGCTAAATGGACTCGCTTAAATTTAGCTCAGCTAATTTTTGCAGAAAATTTCGTATGGGAGCTAAAATTTAGCTCGAGCAGCGTAATAAGCTTAAGTGAGGAACAAAGAAAAAAAAAGATAAATGATACACTTCCAGCAGATCTTAATTAAATCAGGTTAGATTAGTGGGTTGGCAAGACAGGAGAAACTTCTACGATCCACACTTAGATCAATGTAGGTCCATTGTGATGCCCTAAAGTCATAAACGACTTGGAAAACTATGAAAAGCATAGAGGTTGGAAAACTATTTCGAAGTATTTACAAATTTAAGTATAGGTCATTTATGGAAATTTAAGCTAAAGGATTCCGATTATACACCATCTCCTCCAACTCGTATAAATTGATCTGCCTAGAAGATAGCTTTGCATTCATTCGCAGTGTTGTTGCGGTAATTCGTACGATAATAATGTGCCTAGAAGGGCTCTCTATGCTACTAGACCCTATCAAAGGCCTTTCAGGTGTCCAAAGCTACGGATCTGAATTCGGCATATTGTTTGTTTGCTTTTGTTCTTCTGGTTTCTGAGTTTCTGATTGAAGCTCTACACATCAGGCAGGGCAATCAAAATGTCAAACTGCACTCTCACATGCTCTCCGATGCGATGACCCACACCCAATAGAAATGTCAAAACTTTGTTTTCCGGACACATGTTGTCATTGTCACCGACTATATTTGTCGGTGTTGCGGACACAAATGCGTCAATTGAGGAATTTTTTCCATTAACCAGTTCGGCCCAATGAAAACTCCGCAACATGAAGTTAGAGAACTGTCAAACTTACTAAACTATGTTCTTCACGGCCTCAATTAAAGACAAAGTGACATATTTTGGGTGACAATTCAGCGATTTCTACTTGTCCTGTGAATTCTTTGTCAGTTATTGATAAGCGATTTCAGTCAATTTATTGACAAGCAATTTTTCGCTACTTCAAATTACCAATTTTTTAATTGCCGTCAAAATACGTCAATTGTCAATTTCAAAACGACAAGTGGAAACCTAGTAGGTATGTATTAGGCAATAAAACCCAAATCGATCTTGAAATAGCCCAAAAAAATGCATAGCGCCCAAAAATAAAAAAACAAGATGGCAATAAAGCCCAAAAATCATTTGCAGTTTAATATATGTGGCTGCGGGGGCCATTTTGCCGGGTTTCCGGGGGCACCATGACCCTCCCTTCATACATATTCCCTTGCATGTCATACGAACCCTGCCAAAGAAATAACACCTGAAATTTCAAACAACTTTGATACAAAAAATTTTGCAAGATTTTTTTGTTGGCATTATTTCCAAATTGATTTGGGCGTTTCCGTCCTAAGTCCTAAGTCCTAAAACCCCTGATTACGCCTTAAAGTGGGCCGTCGACATTTGATTTGAACATGGTGTGAATAAAATTCAAAATTGCCCTTTAAATTAGTTCAGGCTGCTTGATCTTCAAGGATAAATTAAGAAGAGTCGTGTTCCCAATTATTTTTATTGTTACTATAGCAGACAAAACCAAATGATTTTAAATGCGTTTTCAACAAGTTAATTGCGGGTAATAAAATCAAAGCTATACGGCAATTGTTTCCTTTAGTTTCTGTCTCGCTCATAAATTCAGATTAAAAATCTCTCTTCCAATTAGAATGCTAAAACGAAAAGGATTAATTGTCGGCCTCATTTGAGCCAATTGATTCTTTCTAAATCAAAAGACTCACTTAAGTGTAACATGATCGAGTGACTCGTTGCAAATTTGTCATTGTTGCTCGTTGTCAATTGCCATATATACCAAAATACCACCCCAACCCCACCTCGTCAGCAATATATGGACATGCAATCATAGACACACAAGTGGCAATGGCAAGTCGCTGGAAATAATTTGCATAGTTTATAACTTTTTTTGTGGATCAAAGATAAAATCAGTTACAAAAAACAGTGGAGGCTAAAAGAATATTTAGCAAAACAACTACAACAACAAATGGGAACAAGCAATTAACTTTATTTAACTTTATTGCACAGCCTCCCGCTGTGTCCCCATAGCACGGTATGTGGGTGGGTGGGCCACACTCGGTGCTTTGTTTCATTATAGTATGTATAATTTATTTGGCTGTAACGATTGTTGTTAAATGTGTACAGACACAATAAACGAATATTAATTGTCAATGTTCGATAGTTAAACATACGCAGCCTCTCAATGAATTATTATTGTTGCAACAAGCTTGCGTTTAAAGAAAACTCTGAACTGAACACACTTTTTTTATGTTTCCCATCGTAAAGCCGTGTATGTGGTAATGTTAACGACCAGCAATTGAGTTTTTTTTTATAGCAGAAAAATTGCTATAATATGGACTGAGTGCGGTCTTTAATGTGTTTAGACCTTGAAGATGTTAATTTATGTCTGCCTCGATGTAGTAATCGCTTTTAATTATGTCGTCTGATGTAAGTTACACTTTATGGGTTAGTTAAGTGGACGGCAGAATTTAATTGTCAAATAGCTGCCGATAAAGTAGATGTCATTTCGATGACAGACAAATTAAAAAAATAAAAATAAAAAAGTAAATGCCCCGGGTGAGGCTCGAACTCACGACCTTAAGATTATGAGACTTACGCGCTGCCTACTGCGCCACCGAGGCTATGACGCCATTTGTTTTTAATCTGAAGTAGTTTGGTTTGGGCTTTTATTTCGGTTGTAGATTTACACTGAAGCTTGATATTATTATAATGTTGAAGGAAGAAAACTAAAAGCTCTTTTTGAAGTTCTCTTTATTTTTACTCATATTTCTTTTAGTGTGAACCATAGTTGCAAAAAGGCTTACTATTGTACTGAATTCAGTACATTTTGAATTTCCCGAGTAGGCAAGTACTATTCGGTAGGTACCTTACCTACTTTTAATTTGTACAACTATTTTTAATTTTTGATATGATTATCTAGTTTGAGCTTTTCATCTGAAAAGATCACTTTTTGTCAATCGTTGGAATTGCTGCTGCCATCAGTATTCCATGCCATGTGATATTTTGCAAAAGTAAGATCCTGTAGTTTACGCGGGTTGTTTAGTGGTGGTTTCTTCTTCAGCTTTAGTCGCTTTAGTTGTCCAACACTTTTATTAACCCGACTTAGCTTCATGTCTTATTTTATTCAAAGAGTGGGTGGAAGTGGAATTGGCCTAAAACCTTTCGTAAATATCCTGATCGGTCCATATCAGTGCGATTTTAGGCCCGGAAAGTCAACCATCGACCAAATTTTCACACTCCGGCAGATCTTAGAAAAAACGCAGGAATTCCAGATCGATACACACCACCTCTTTATCGACTTCAAGGTCGTCTATGATAGCGTATGTAGGGACGCATTATACAAAGCCATGTTAAATTTCGGCATCTCTTTAAAACTAGTCCGTCTATGCAGTATGACGATGGAGAAATCTTGCTGCTCCGTCAAAGTGGGAAAGAACGCCAAGGAATACTTTGATGTCGAAAAAGGTTTAAGACAAGGCGACGCGCTATCATGTAACTTCTTTAACATCATTCTTGAAGCAATTGTACGAAACTCGCAAGCCAACATCAGAGGTACAATTTTTCAAAGGTCCGTTCAACTACTTGCATATGCATATGCAGATGATATTGACATTATTGGGAGAACTCAGCAAGCTGTCAATGGCTCGTTTGCAAGCATTGAAACGGAGGCGGCGAAGATGGGTCTGGCTGTTTATATGAGGACAAAACGAAGTATATTCTGCCATAGAGAAAGGACTCTGAACATTACCTCGAAGGACATCGGCGTAGAAATCAAACGAAGAAATCACTCTACTTGCCAATCGTTGTTTCTTCGGGCTAAGAAGGCATCTTAGGTAAAGCCCTCTCTAGCAGAACCAAGAAAATATTGTACAAGACCTTAATCATCCCGGTCCTGTTGTATGGTGCAGAAGAATGGACCTTTATCGAAAGATGATGAAAACCTCTTGGCACGCTTTGAGAGAAAGATTCTTCGAGTGATTTTCGGTCCAGTTTGTATCGACGGAGTGTGGAGGAGGAGATTCAACGACGGACTTTACGGGCTATATAGCGACGTTGACCTAGTCACAAAGCTCAAAATACAACGACTGACATGGCTGGGTTACGTGGGGAGTATGGACAACAACGCACCAGCCCGACGAGTCTTTGAGTCCACCCCTGAGGGACAACGAAGCAGAGGAAGACCTCACCTCAGGTGGCGCGCACAATTGGAGAGCGACCTCAACCAACTTGGTGTGCGAAATGGAGGCAGCTAGCTAGGGACCGAGCTGGCTGGAGGGGCTTTTTGGTTGAGGCCGTGGTCCACCCCGGACTGTGAGCGCCATCTAAAAAGGGTGTAATTGGAAGTTAATCTAATGATTTTCCGCTTGTCTTGATTAGAAAGAACTGAAAAATTGCGGCCTTTATAATTTTTTTTCCATATAATAAGGTTATGGAACGTTATAATAACAGATTTTTTAAATAATTAATAATTAGGTACTTTCGGGCTTCGATTAATTTTATGAGCTACAGTGCGGTTAGAACGGCCTGCTAATGATAGGACTCTATTTTAGTAATTTCTGCAACTGCTAATGATTTTTTCCTACCCATTTTAACAGTTACCAAAGTTAATAGTTAACAAAGAAAAGATAAAAAAACCGTTTTATCACTTTCTGATAGCTTTTCGATACTCACACTTCCAAATTTTCGCTTAAACTGTGATTGAGGCTGTTCTAATGTTACAAAAAAAATGCACATTTTAATGACTGCAAACAAAATTGGTTTCGAAAGTTCCGCTAGCTTTAAGATATTTCTTAAATTTTGACAAAGTCTCAGAGAGCAGTCTCCTACCATGTCCCTCAATATATAATTCCTTATGTAAGCATGGAAGAAGTAACGGAAACACCTAATTTTAAAAAAGACAATGCGTGAGGCTATCCAAATGTTACGGACTGTATGTCTTGGCAAGCGCAGATAGTCGCAGTAGCACCCAGCAATAACACATCTGCATCACCATTAGGGGTCGTAAACTAATTAAGGATTCTCGTTACTGGCGACATATGGGGTAAAACCCAGCGAAAGACAATACCTACGATCAACATATTTGCACGTATTTCTGAACTCTGCCAGCAGTATGAATACGGCTGGAATTTCGAAATACAGTTCATTTAGTTTTAGTTAACGAACCTTTGCAGTCGACAACAACAGTTTGCAACAAGGAAAGAAGAATTTTCGGCAATAGTGTCCATGAAGTTGTATATTTCGGCGTGGTTTTTATTCTCTAAAGAATAATCATTTCAGCTTTGTGCACCCAAGAAATAAACACTGAACTCATTATCTTCATCGCTTGATGATTCCACTAATTGCAATAAGACCGGCAGTTAAAAATATTATTTAAAGCTTACTTATTTATTTTATGGTTTCGTACCTCTTTTATTTCATTATTCATTTTAGTTTAATTCGTTTACCCTTAGCTATTCAAATAATTTTTCTTCTTGACCGATTTAAATTATTTTGACATCTAATATGTCAAGTTAAAAACACGCATACCAATTTCCAAATAAAAATAAAGTGAGCTAAAAGTGAGTTAGGGATGTTTTTTTGAGACTCGAAAAGTGAGAATCTCAAAAAAATACGCATGCTGATATAGCAGTTAAATACAAAATTAAATCTAGAGGAATTTATCATATCTACCAATTTATTGTATTCTTCATGTGGATTGGCAGCACTTTGCAAAATGTACGCGGTATACAGATTTCACCACTAGATAGCACTCTGTTCGGTATAGAGTAGACGAATTAAACAAAAAAAAAAAACATCTGCGCTCTTGTCATTTATTTCAAACCGTTTTTTTTTTGTTTTCGTTTGTTTTGTTTGATTGAACATTTTTCACTGCGAAGAAGTGCGAAATAAAACAAAAGTTATTTTCACAATTTTAGCTCGTGTTGTATAAAGGTTTGTGTTAAATAATAATTTAATAGACTTATTTCAATAATTGTTTGCTAATCTGTTCGATATTAAAGCTGTGATAAATTTCAATTCAGTTAAAGTAGTCCACATAATCGGAGAAGGTGAATTTTGGTAGGTTAAAATCATAAAAACTATTGGCTGTTACGTTTCTATTCTATTTAAAATTCCATCCAATTTGGCCACAATCTAGTAGGTTGTAGGAACACATTTAAGCACAACTCAAAATAATCTTATTCCTACAAAGCGCCGACATGGACAATGGACATGCAGCGGTGTTGGTGACCGTCAAATCAGAATCAAATCAGAAAACATAGACGTACTTTGAGGTCGTGGGTGAAAGAAATTCAAAGATTTGTCGTAAGAAACAAAGCATAAAGCTTTTCCCTTTTTGCCTTTGTTATGTTTTCACTTTTCGTTCACATTTGTTATGTTTACATTTTTTCATAGATACATACACTCATTTCCTCTAACTTTCTGACAAAAACATCTTCATGTTTGGTTCGAAAGAACATTATTCCTGCTTTGTTTTGTATACCTACCTCGTATATGCTACGCCAAACATCAAAATCTGAAACATTCAACAAAATAGCTATAGTCTCCAACTATTCCCGATGTTCTTCAGTTAAAATAACAAGTGGTTTTGTTTGTAAAGTACATAATAATGGTCCTTCTTGACTAAATAACAAACTTTTTTTTTTATCTGAAGTTCCACAAGTAGGTATACCAATTTTTTATTTTATATGCACTAGAAACTTCTATGCAATTAACGCCCTCGTTCTTAATTACGTATAAAACATGCACCTATATTAAGTGGATGCATAAAGTTGATGCAGGTAATATAAAGGTGTCTAAACGAATAAGATCTTGCACTTCTTTTGTGCTGTCACCCAATTTCATCTCTACAAGTAGTACCTACTTCCGAAATTGAAATTCCAAGGAAACCTTGACATCAATTTGTTATTCCATACTTTTTCACAAAAGCGTGATATGAGATGCCCCAGTTAAGACGTATATAATCCTTGAAGTATAGATTTCTAAAGATGCGGAAACAAACAGCTGTATGGTAAATGAATATGTCCTATATTCAAGTTAAAGACCTTCGATTTGGAGGTACACAAAACCACTTTGATTGGTATAGCTTCTGAACTGTTCTAGCTACAAAAAAGCTCAGATCTTCTGACCTAACACACATGGATTTTTTTTCTTCTGTGGTGTCAATGTGTCATGATAGAAAAATAAATGAAATAGGTAGGTAGATTGATTATGATTTTTTTTTGTATCTTCATTCGCTCTTAAATTAACACAATGAGATTTAACGAATTTAACGAAGTCGTGAATGTGATTTCAAACATTTTATTCTACCATTAAGTTCTGTTGCTGTCTCATCCTCTGGAGGTATTCTAAATGCTAGGCAAAGCACATGAAACAAACGTTACACGTGCTTTAGACATTTGTTGCTTTACATGCGGCCGACAATTGAAGTTGAGTACATTAGCGTTAGCGAGGATAAAAAAACAAACCGGCCAAGTGCGAGTACACTCGCGCACCGAAGGTTCCGTACTTGGCCAGAGTTGATGTATTAAAAAGTCGGTTGTTCTTTGATTTGATAGACTTAGGTTAGGTTAGGTTAGGTTGAATAGGGTGTGAGTTCATCACATAGGACCAGGCACCATATTGGACCCATCGCCATCCCTGGGGAACCTTAACGGTCAAATAACCTAAACCACTTCGCCCAAGCAATTAATTTCCCTACAGAACCTGAAAATTGTTTTAGTTTTGTTTGCGAGGCCAACCTCTTCCAAATTGTCGAAGAAGTACCTACCGAGGAATTTCCTCCTATACCGAGCAATAGCTTGACATTCACAGAGGAGATGATTTATGTCCTCTGTGACATGCAAGTCTTCGCAATATCTGCATATGTCCGTATCTGTTAGACCTAATCTCATAGCGTGTCTCCTTAAAAGACAGTGCCCGGAGAGTATCCCTATTACCATTCGTAGCCTTGATCTACTGAGCCTTAGTAATTCTACAGATTTTTTCCGATCTAGCTTAGGCCACAGAGCCTTAGAGACCCTGTGCCCTACTATATTCAACCATCTCTGATCTGCCCTGTTTTTAATATTCTCGAGAATAATTCTCTTGGCCACGGCTATTGGTGGTCTAATGCCCCCAATTGTTTCATTAGGTGGAAGCTCTGCTCCGGTTTTGGCCAGAACATCAGCCCTTTCGTTACCCTCAATATCACAGTGTCCGGGTACCCAACACAATCTGACTTGGTTCTGCGCGCATAATGCTCTGAGCATTGTGCGGCAGCTCCTGACTAGGTCAGATTTGATGATAAAGGACTCTAGCGCTTTTAGCGCAGCCTGACTATCAATATAGATAGCGATATTCTTGTTGGATATTGATCCCATATCAAGTAGATCCGCGGCTTTGAGCACGGCCAGAACCTCTGCCTGGAACACACTGCATGTATCCGGAAGTCTTAATGACACTTGTAGGTCTATATCCCTGGAATATATACCTGACCCTGTACCCTCCTTAGTTTTAGAACCATCCGTATAAATCGAAATTTCATTTTCATTCGAAACCTCATTCTTTTGCCAGTCCTCCCTATCTGGATATTGTACTTCGTACGGTATGTCGAAGTCAATTTCCCCCAAACTTTCATCCGTTTTATCGGGGATGTTGGAGAAGGATTCCATTAGTATGGAGCTATGTCCTACCTGTCTGGTTTTGAAGAACCCTGCGTTAGTTAGCCGAAGCGCACTATTACCTGCTTGCAAAAGATACATAAATGCCTCAAGTGCAGCTGTGGGTGTGGTGCGTAAAGCACCAGTGATGGCAGTGCAGGCTGTTCTTTGTACCCTGGTCAACAAATCCCGTATATATAGCTTATTTGTGGCTTTCCACCAAACAAGAGCTCCATAGGTAAGGATGGGTCTAACCACCATGATGTATAACCAATGCATCATTGTTGGACTCAATCCCCATTTTTTTCCTGCTGTTCTCTTACAGAGGAAGAGAGCATTATGAGCCTTTCGGACTCTTTCCTGAACGTTAAGTTTCCAATTCAATTTTTTATCTAGGACCATACCAAGATATCTTGCGCTATCCGAAAGGGAAAGCTCCACTCCACCAATCCTGGGTAGTTTGAAGGGTGGTATCTTGTATTTTGTACTAAAAAGTACTAGTTCTGTCTTTTCCGGGTTGACACGAAGTCCACACCCTTCCGCCCATATTCTGAGCTTGTTGAGGGCTGATTCCATGGTTTCACTCAAAGTGTTCAAGAATTTACCCCGAACTAGAATTGCCACATCATCCGCATAAGCGGTTACGCTAAACCCTGCGTTATTGAGTTCTTTAAGTATATCGTCTATGACAAGAACCCAGAGAAGAGGAGATATAACCCCTCCCTGAGGAGTGCCTCTAGTAACCGATTTTCTTATTGAACTGTGTCCGAGAGAGGAATTGATATTCCTGGTGACAAGCATCGTGCAAAGCCAATTGGTGATGCTATGATCTACCTTTATCTTTTCCAGAGCGCGTTTGATTGCCTCTGCCCTAACGTTATTGAAAGCCCCTTCGATGTCTAAGAAGGCGGCTAAAGCAAATTCCTTGTGGTGTAAGCTTTGTTCTATTTTAGCTACCACTTCATGTAGAGCTGTTTCTACCGATTTACCTTTTAAGTATGCGTGCTGAGCATTGCATAGATTTCCATTGCAACACTTGCTTCTAATATGGATATCAAGAAGCCTTTCGAGTGTCTTGAGGAGAAATGACGAAAGACTGATGGGTCTATAGTCCTTCGCAGAGGTATGGCTTGGTTTACCTGCTTTGGGTATGAAAACCACTCGTACCTCTCTCCATGCCGTGGGTATGTAGCCAAATTTAAGGCAATGTATAAAAATTTCCCTGATTCTACCTGTAGCCATAGCCGGGGCCTTTTGCAGCATAGCTGGCAGAATGCCATCAGGGCCCGGTGCTTTATATTGAGAGAAGGACATTATAGCCCAACGCACTTTTTTCCAAGTGAAAAGGTGTTCTATTTCGGCTTCGGTTGACACGTCAGCGTACTCATAATACCCATTCGGGTTCGAAGCCGTTGGAGTGCTACTTCCTGGAAAGTGAGCTTCAACTAAAGCTTCTAGAACTTCCTCACTGCTTTCAGCCCATGCACCATTAGATTTCCTAATAAAGCTGGGTACTACCGCATCTTTAGCAATAATCTTGCGAAGTCTGGAGGCTTCGCTGGTATCTGCAATCGATTCACAGAAAAGCCTCCAGGATTTCCTTTTCGATCGCCTAATCAAGTATTTAAACTCTCTCTTGCTCTCTTGCATATTCATCCCATGTAATATCATCCCCTACTACTTTCGCTCTGTTGTAAAAGTGTCTGACCTGTTTTCTTTTGGAGCTTAGCTCCTTGTTCCACCACTGAGGTTGAGACCTCTTAGTCGTTTTCCTGAGTGGACAAATTTTTTCATATGCTTCATTCAAAGTTGTGCATAGTTTGTCCACCGCCCTGTCTATGTCCGGAGGATTGGTCATATGAGTTGGCCCCTCCCCCAGGTGTTGCCCTACTATTACCTTGTACCTATCCCAGTCAGCTCTTCTTGGGTTTCTATAGGTACTGTTTTCCTTATTTAGGAAGCTTATTTGAAAGCGAATCCATTTGTGATCCGATAGGGATGCCTCATCTAAGACCCTCCATTTACAAATTGTGAGAGAATCAGTACAGGATGCTAGAGTGATGTCTAGCACTTCCTGTCTGTTTCGCACCACAAAAGTTGGTGTGTTGCCCTTATTACATATAGTAAGCCTTGTTGATAAAATAAAATCAAAAAGTAACTCACCTCTAGCGTTTATGTCAGTGCTACCCCACTGAGAGTGATGCGCATTAGCATCGCAGCCCACGACAAAGAGCCAATCGTCCCTGGCCATCAGCTGCCTCATCTTGTTTGACGGGACTTCCGTAGCCTCGTACGGGAGATAGGCCGATACCATACAAATCGGTTTCTTCCCTTCTCGTTCACAGGAAACAGCTGTGAGGTCTCCATCACTGAAATTATTCAAAAGAAAAGCCCTTATATTGTTCTTTATAAGAATGCAAGCCCTGATTTTACCTTCGTTTGCCTTGAAATAAGGCGTGTATTCCCTGATGCTGAGCCCTTGGATGCGGTTTTTACTGCTGATCCAGGGCTCTTGTATTAGTATGACTGAAACGTCGTGCTTGGTTATGTACTCAACCAAGCACGCCGTCGCAGTCCTACTGTGATGCAAGTTTATCTGCATCACTTCCATCCACATTTGGTTCATCAGCCTCTGCCCCCTTGGTCATGAGTTTAACCATGACCTTCCCCATGCTGTGCCTTACCATCCCCTTCGTTTTCTCGAGGAGTGGGAGCGATTCCCTATTGAGGCTCAGCAAAAAGTGCTGGCCAAATTGCCTTCTGGGCCCTGTCTTCAACACTTTCCATGTGTTGGCATGCAACTCCCTATTTTGCATGTGGAGGAGACCTAGAAGTTTCTCGGGGTAAGTATAGGGAAGCGGAACCCAGACCCAAGCTTTGGGCGGATTGTACCTAGCCAAATCCGCCACAGACACGCATTTAAGTTGAGTCCCACTCCACACTTCACCTATGCCCGACACAAACTCCCTGAGGAAGCCAACAGAGGCGTTGTTCCCACAAGCAACAACCTTGCGACCGCCTTCCCACCCAGCGCCATCGAATTGAAGATCACAATCCTCTGTGGAGGACATCTTCTTCCACAGAGCATCCTGAAACTTCTCCTCGATGGTTATCCACTGTTCCATGGTCAGGCGACCGCTCGGTTCCTGCTCGTTTACGATGGCAACAAGAAGCTCGTCCTTTGGGTCGAAGACCGGATGCGCCGCAGGCGAAGTACCAGCCTTCACCTTTTTTGCTGCGCTCGGTTCTACGACGTCATCAGATCTGCTCCTTTTGCTCTGGAACTTCTCCTTGACTCCCGCAGTAACAGCCTCCTCCTTACTCGTTCCCTGACTATTGTCTGGTCTAAGTCCACTGGTGGACGCCTGACTAGTTTCCCTAGCTGCTTTGCCCGCTTCGGCTGCCGATTTTCTGGCAGCCTCCGCGGTCAACGTTCCCTTGGCCCGCTCTAGTTGGGTTCTATCCCAGGCGCTTAGTGATTTGGCATCACACCCGCTGAACTGGTCAACCTTCCGCTTCGCCGTCTCGACTTTGCGTCGTGCGTTGCGTGTCGCTATCCTGCTCAGCTGATGTGCGCTCAACTCCTTCCCTGATTGGCCGACTTTGGAGTGCCCGGAGACAACAGAGTACCTGCCACCTGCGTCTCCGGTTTCCTTGGTCGGTTTGATAGACTTATGTAGGTACAAAATTAAACAGTTTTTTGTATGATGGAAAATATTTTTTGTCACTTAATTACCAGTTACCCCAAAACCAATCAAAGTATCGCTATCATTGTTATTTGTTGTTTAAGGCTATACCTACCTATACCTACCTGATGTTGTGTGCAAATTTTAGCCTTCTACGTCAATTAGTTCTTTCTTTAGATAGACCTAGGTACAAAATTGGCTAAGTGGGTTCGGATCGGACAGACATCATCGTAGTGAAATTAATAGTAAAACGCGCATAAATGAATGGAGATGGCCGACCGCAGACGGCCGAACGGGCGAGCGCGACAGAAGAAACAAAAGTGTGTATGTGTAGAAGAGAAACCCATTGAAGCTCCAATTCCAATTGGAAAGGGAAACGATTATGAGAATACGAACGATTATGAGAATAAAATGAGAATGGAGAAAGGAGTGTATTTTATATGATAATATTCACCTATTTTGTAAATACATATCTTGTAAAATATTAACTTTTCGGCTAAACAGTTTTTAGCACATATATAGCTGCGTATATGATCTACAAAATGTCTATATATATAAAACAAAGTGGAAAAACTGTATGTTTCCCTCTGTCGCCCGTAATTTTCAATCAATTTAGTTAATTTTTTTTTTAATGTCGGTAATAACGGTGATCGGTCAATAGGCCAAACAAATTTAAAATCGGACAAAAGGCACCGCCCAATAAAAAAAAATACAAAATCGTATTCACCCCTATTCTACGTGGCGTTTTTATTAAACGACAGCTGGCGTTTTTTGAGTCGAGTCGCTTTAGTGTCGTTTTAGTATCGGTATTCTATTCCTTGAACGCCTCCTCTCTCATTTATTTTACATTCCGCATGAGTTCCACACCAACAACTGATAATTGACAAGTAGGTATATAGGGCGGCAAAAGGGAGAGATTTTTCTTTTGGTAAATTGTTTAACACACGGAATTTAGATCCAAACAAAACCAAACGAAAAAAGTGTTGAACAGTCCTAATGTTCGCGATATTACATTTACAACAGTTTAAATCAAGAAGACGAGGTCAATAAGGTGTTCGTCTTCTAAACTGTTGTAGGTATTTGTTTTGTATTTTAAAGTGCCAGTCATTTTAACTGGCTTCGACATTGCGTTTTCTTGCGGTGGAGGGAATGATTTTAATTTGGGTCTTGGTCAACCAACCCTTAGTAACATCCTAACACACACGCTTACCGTCATCGAAGAAAATATATACACACACTGGATAAACATGCATTACGAGGAAGAAGAAAGGAATTGTGCAAAAGGCTGGAATTTCATTTGATTTGATTTCACTTCACTCTTAATCATAAGAGAATTATGAAATCACTGCATAAATATAAACAATTACCAAAACTCATATGTTTTTTCTTAAATTTGCCTCCTTGTCGTTTAAGAATTTGTAATCGACAATAATAGGCGTTTTTTGAGTCGTTTTGTGCAACTAAAACGACAGTCGGAATGCGAAAACTTGTGTTCCACACTACTTAAACGCCACATGTTATTAAACGACATAAAACGCCTAGAAACACGCCACATGTAATACCGATTTAAAAAAAACGCCATTTGTCGTTTAATATAAACGCCACGTAGAATAAGGGTGATTATCTCGAAAACCACCGAATTGATTGAGCTCAAACTTACAGATAACCTTAGGTATTGGCCCTGAAGTGCTCCTGTGAAGATTGGTCAAAATAAGACTAAGGGGCGTGGCACCTCCCATAAAAAAAAACATTCAAAATCTTATACCACCGATACAAAAAACATTTATGGGGTGAAACTCGATGACGTTATATCTCGATAACCGCTGGGCCGATTTTCATGAGTCTTTTTTTTTTGTTTTGTTCGTATTGTTGTATTTCACGGTTAGGCAGCAAAAAAAGTTCCAGCCAATCGATTTATTCTCATTTCTCTCATTTTTCGAAAGAACATTATTAGGTCTTACCTAAGGCCTTACGCACAAGACTCGTATCGTCATCGTTACATCATGAATTTGCCGTGTAGCTACGATAACGATACGCGTATTAAACCGCGTACAAAGCGTAAAGATGTCGCCTGACATTTTGTTTTTTAAATAAAATACGTTAGGTATTGAAAAGTAAACAAACTCCAAGCGTACTCGTACAAATACACTGCCGAAACTGCTTGACGATAGTCGTTATGTAACATGCATTCTGCGAGGATTACGCGTAGCAGACGAGTCGTGTGCGGTTCTCCATTTAAATACAAGTGTGCGACAACAAATCGTATGCCTCTCGTACATCGCACCGCATACGCTACGATGACGATACGAGCCGTGTGCAGAAAGCCCAAGCAATACAATTCCTGTGTATGGGCAAAGCCGGGCGGGTACACCTATCTCTGTAGTGTATATATAAAACAAAGTGGAAAAAACTGTATGTTTTCCCTTCGCGAACGGTGGCGCAGGGCAGTGAAAAAAAAACCTTAATATGTAATTTGTGTGTGTGTTTTTTTTGGATCGAACCTGGGACCCCACGCACAGTAATCCAGCACACTGACCATTGAGCCACTACGCCAGAAAAGCTACTCTCTAATTATGGGTTAACGTTAAACCCTTAAATTTGAGCTATATAATGGTAGCTATTGTTTACCTACGATTTGACAGTCATTCAGATAACTTATAAATAAATAAATAAATAGATGGCGCAACAGGCGGGTGACGCCCAAGGCCTAGCTTCTCGCAACCCTTTGTTTTGTGTAAGTTTCTATTTTTGGGACAAATGGAAGGGACCTACAATTTTATGCCGAGTGGCGCAGTAGAAAAAACTTTTAAGATGTAATTTGTGTTTTCCCAGGGATCGAATCTGGGATCCCTCGCACAGTAGTCCAGCACACTAATTACTGCGCTACTGCGCTCAGATAACTTGCTGACTTAAAAAAAAAAAAATTATGACATCCAAATCCAATCGTCAATTACGTGTCAGCCGCCAGATGAGACGTGGGAAGTTTTTTTTCGGTTCTAAAGCTACGATTACATGGCCATTTTTTCGAGTCATTTAACTGGCGCTGTGACGTCAGGAAAAACTGTCGCATTAGAGCGACATTGAAGCTACGATTCGTCATTGAAAAAATGGCGATCACACGAAATGACTATCATCGTCAGTTTTGTCACAAAATCAAATGACGGACACTGCGAGTCATTTAGAATTTTTCGTTGGGATGCCATCTAAATGACGAGCGAAAAATGGCGATCACAAGGTACTGACTTGCCTTATCAAAATGGCAAATGGCACATTTCCTATTATTTCGATTTCGCGTCGCAGTTATCTGTTTTGTGATCAGACGGCAATGACCTATGAGAAAAATATAGCTACTGTCATTTAGAGTTTTTCTCTCGGCCACGGCCCACGACGCATACGTGCGAATTTTTTAATTAAATTAAAAAAAAAAAAATTATTATCATAAATAAAAAATGTCAAAAAGAACTTTTGGGATGATGGTGGAAATTGCGGAGACGGCGTATTTTGTAAAAAAGGCCAGTAGTAGTTAAGGTTGTAAAATAAAAAGAAGTCGATCTGGTTGATGCTGATGAAGCTGCCTGTCGATTCCTGTTATGTCGCCATCCTTTTTTCCAACAGACAATCCATTCACCGACTTTTGATCAAGCAGCAAAGCAGACAGGTTCAATTACCCACCTCTGCCACGCACCAGTCTCCCTACTTAGTGATGGCCGCGTCAGAGGCAATAGACAGGGGGCAGACTGTTACGGTCGCCCTCCGCCTTGACCCGAAGAGTAAACCTACCCCGACCACTGCACTAAATGTCATCCTAGGCCTATTAGCCTATTACCTATTCAAGTACACATTCAAATGGAAGTAAGACTGAGTATCCATCCTCTATTCCATTCGTAAATCATCGACCCCCCATTTCTACCACCGGAGGTCACCTTTCCCTAATATAATAATATAATATGGCTTCCAAAAAACCCCTCTATTATCATCCCTCCAAGGTAAGAGTCTGGTATACAGACGGGTCCAAGATGGATACAGGGACTGGATCTGGCATTTATGGAGAATTGCCTCAAGCGAACTTTTCAGTCAGCCTAGGCAAATACTCGTCCATATTCCCCACATGTAGACTATGTCTGGTGAGCGACGAAACCTCTCTTCACATTCTCACGGAATGTCCGGCTCTCTTTTGCCTTAGAAAGAATGTCCTTGGCGAAGAACTCGTTAACTCAGCAAATCTTGCTGGAATACCCCCAGAGAAGATACATACTTTTCTTCCTGACTGTCTCCGGAGTAAAAAGATTGCTCTAGGAACCTACCAGGGAAGGCACAATATGGCCCTTTAGAGAGGTCGCAGTGCCAGAGCCCAATAAAGGCTCTCCCGACTTAATATCTAATCTAATCTAATCTACACGTTTCGCCACGAGTCAAAAATCCAAATGATATCAGCACAGATATCGTATTAAATGCTTTGTCATTTGCCATTTGCGTAGAAAAATGGCATAGCATGAATTTCGTGCCTTGCCAGTTTTTGGAGGCTGACATTTAAATGGCGCAACAGCCAAAAAGTTTAGTCATTTGTCCTAGGCGTCATTGAAGAGCGATCACACGGCCATTTTTTTCCGCCATTTAAATGGCACAAAATTCATGCCATTTGCTCCGCCAGTTTCCTAGTCATTTAAATGACGCTGAAAATGGTATCCCAAAAATGGCGATCACACGGAACGCCATTTAAATGACTGCTATGTGACGCGATTTTTACGTCAGAGCGTCAGTTAAATGACTCGAAAAAATGGCCGTGTAATCGTAGCTTAAGGCCCGAGGTATTCGACTGACAGGTTGATAGAATACACAACAGCTTATGGAAGGTGACCCATAAGCAACGAACGTGCCGGATGCGACGGATAAAGTAGGTTTACTTACTACTTTTCTATCCCTCGCATCCGTTGATAGTTGGCACAGCGTGTACTTGAATTTGTAACAATAAATAAACTATTCACTTGAAATAAACGTTTTTCATTTTTTTTTTTTACGGAAATACATAAAATTTATTTGACTATAAAACAAGGTGGCGCAAAAGTAATCCTCCTATCAGAAAATGCTATAAATTTTGCGATTGGCCCCTAATGACAGTTCTGTTTTGACATTTGTGTAGTAAACACATGCGAAATACACGTTAATAAACAATGTTACGCTACACTGCTCGAGAACGCGGTATATTGGTGACTATTTATTTGAGCAATAATCGGTCGGTGACTTTGGCACAACGTGAATTTCGTCGCAGATTTCCTAGCCGTCCAACGCCTACTGGTGAAACACTGCGACGTTTAGCCGCTCGCCTCGAAATGTGGCGGCGGCCATTTACATGACATCATATTCTCGACTTGATGTAAAAAAAATTAAAAGACCAAATAAAAATAATCCACAAGAAGAATCAAAGTTTTTCATTTTTTTTTTAAATTACAGCCAAAAAACATCGGAAGGTTATTTTTGCGCCACCTTGTATATCAATATATACTATACATCCTTTTTAATGTTCAATTTTGTAGATAACATATTTATTTGTGGCTATAGCCCCGCTGTGGTTATAGTTCTTCTATGTAGTTACTATCAACTACGTAATACGTTTTTTCAAAAGTTTACAAATTCGTCCTCTATCACCTGAGGGCGGAGTGTTTGAGGCACTGCGAATCGACTGTCCACCCGGAGATCTCGGATCAATGTTCTTTTCAGTACTACTGGTGAAACCGCCAAAGAAAAACGCTCGCTTATTCGGTGTGCTACTGTGCATGCCCACAGAACTACACACAGTACTGTCTTCTTCGATAGTTCCGGGTGATGTTGGTAAGTTGGTAAGACTGTCGTCTCCCCACGCAGTAGTCGGAGGCGCTGATCGTTTGTGCATTTCGATTAACTGCAATTGATCCAGTCTCTTGATAGCTTTCATATCTAGGATCTTTTGATATTCAGCTATAGTTATGTCAGGCAATAGTTTCAAAACTTGCGCGGTGAATGCAACAGTTGGTTGGACTGGTATCATGACAACTTTAATGATCATTTCAGCGCGGCTCATATCTCTGAACACAACTTTAGTGTAACTTGTTGGTGCCTTTCGATTTATGCTTGACCCAATAGAGGGTAAATCGAGAAGTACTGTTTTTAAGCTGTTCGTGTCTAGAAGCAACTGCTCACATCCAAAAATATTATTAGTTCCATCCGAGTTCGTCGGTCGACATTTATACAAGGTATTGACGAACTTCGGAATGAAAGAGCTGACAAACTTGTGACAAAATTGCGTAAAATATTTGCGCGACGTCGTCAAGTTGTCGCGAATGGTTGGAATGGTTTGTTTAAAGTGCGCAATAATAGTGTTTAGAAAGGGACTCTGATCGCCAACATTATTTACGTTTTGCCATTGAACTTTGCTCATCACAGTTAACGACGTCTCGCAGCCGTTTTCCAAGTCTTGGACCATTTGTTGAATACAGTTGGAAATCGTTCTATGAAAAATGTCTTTCTCTTCAGACATATCAATCTTATTTACAAAGGCTGGAGAGACTTTGTTTTTTAGTTTGTTCTCTAACTGT
The DNA here is from genome assembly GCA_949372485.1 of Cheilosia soror. Lineage (NCBI taxonomy): Eukaryota > Metazoa > Arthropoda > Insecta > Diptera > Syrphidae > Cheilosia > Cheilosia soror. Next base: position 29,380,992 of record OX443561.1, on the reverse strand, counting down.
TGAACGGTCTCAAGACAGTACTCAGCCGTTGTAAGAACACAGCATATGCGAACCAAATCCACCGTGGTAAACCTTTGAGATTCACCTTCTTTCAGGAAATTGTAAAACATCTGACCAGCAGCCGAAGATAAGTTCTGCAGATCTTTTGCAAGTAAAGACATCGAACTTTGTATATTTTGCATTTTGGGTGTGTTAAAGTCTAAAACTTTAATTGCATACTCCCTTAAATATTTTTTAAATATCATCGCCAAGTCATACATCGGTTGGTCGTTGCTCAATTGTGTGCATTGAACCAGGCATTTCTTATAAAACACAAAGAGATCTCCTGAGCTAGGGAAAACGGTGGTCTTAATTGGTTCCTTGGACATGTCAACAAAACGTTCCATCAGTTCGGCTAAATTTCGATCGATGCTGTTTATATAAATTCCGAGATGTGCTTTAAAGCATACACCAATGAGGTCATGGAATGGTCCTTGTTGATGGTCACTTGTGTTTGCAGTTTCTTTACTGAATGTTTCGCCTGGCAATGTGATGCCAGTGAATCTTTTTGCTAGCAATTGTTCAAACATGTGCGTCTTATTTATTGCGAATAACAGTAGATGTACGTCAATTTCATTCGACCGTCTTGCCATAATTGAAGTGAGCTCATCGCGAGTCATATGCGAAAATTGTACAGCAATTCTTTCAGAAACTTCCCAATCAATGGGAAATATCGAACCGAAATTCTTCTCAAAGTCGAGTAAATGGCGTTTAAACCAAGCGTAACGTTTATCAATTTTGTCCAACCAAGCGATATCCTGGTTTTCGTGAAAGAGATGTGCATACTCCTCTAGTTGTTGCTGAATAAACCACTTGAGTATGTCCTTTTTTACTTTTGAATCAAGAACTGAGACAACTTTACATGCGTCAGCTAACTGAGACAGCGGAAGCCGACGATGTCCACCAGATGATGCTTTTTGTGTAGGTGAAAATGCTTCTTTGAAGTCCTCGGCTATTTGCTTAGCAAGAACAATTTGTATTTGATCAACGCTCTGCGATAAGCTCTTGACTTCTTGTATCTCGCTGTATTGTTTAAAATATTGATTAACCTCGGAAATTGCTTGCAACGGATTCAATATCTCGCCATACAATCGTTTCTCGATCAATTTCTTTAAGCTATCAATTCCGCCAACCAGCATATGCAAGTGATTTAGAGTAGTCATAGCTGAGGTGAGATTTTTCTTTGCGCAATCCAGCTGCTTAATGTCACGAGTGATTTCCTCAACCATCTCTTGAGTTTTTTCCGCACGTGTCTTTACGTCTACAATTTGTGTATAGAAATTATTAATGATTTTTTGTCCTTTGTTCAGAGCGATACGTCCATCTTGACCTGTATTCGTTTGGCCACGTACGACGCTACGAATATTATCATCAATAACCGTGCATTCGAATTGCATTTTTGAAATTATATCATCGATACCGGCAAGTGATTGTTCATTCGGAAACATTTGGTTAATATAATCAACCGGGTTAAAGCTGGGCGCGTCCATAGGATCATCAGTTTTGAGGACCCGATCGATGGCATTTTGCACTTCTTTTGTTATAATTATCTTATTATTCATTGTGTTGTTTTACGGTATTTATGGTAGTTGTAGTTGACTGAAATTTCCCGTATAATATGCAACATAAAGGTTTTTTTTTTTACAATTTTGACATGAGTAATGAGTGATTTTTTAAGCGTTTGCTTTTTAAAATTAAAAAAAAAATAATGAAACTTAAAATTGAGTGAAATTTTTATTAGGGTTGATAAATTTATTCTTGTCATTTACTTGAATATTATTTTGTGTAAATGTTGACCACGCCTACGCCTCAGGTGGTCCATTTCGGAATGTCCAATTTTGACATACTCTTTCCAACATATCGACTGATATCTCACTAATAACTCGAGTTAGTTGTCTTCCAATGCGGCAATAGTTGCTGGCTTATCCGAATAGACGAGAGAATTTACAGCGGCGTCAAATCCCATTATCTAGGCGGCCAATTCACAGGTCCAAGACGTGAGATGAATCATTGCTCACCAAATTTGCCTCGCAATATGTCCAGTCCATGGTTTCGCGTGCTTTGTGGCGCCGTCCTGTTGAAACCACATGTCGACCAAACCCAGCTCTTTTATTTTGGGCAAACAAAAATTCCGAAATTATCGAACGATAGCAACCACCTTTGTCGATTACAACGACCAAAAAATGAACGAATTGCTTCATTCATTCATTTTCAATATCCCGCTTATCCATTAACGTTTAACATGCCCAAACCACCGAAGCACGGACCGCTCCGTCCGGAAAAGTAGCTGATCGAGCAGCAAAATTGTCTATACATAGTAATAAATAAACGTTTGAGCTTTGAACACATTTTTACTGAGTACGATTTTTGGTAATAAAATTCAATAATTTGCAAACGTTGTTCAGGCGTAAAGGTGCTAGTACACGGCATGTAGCAAGCCACATACGTATGTAGTACTGACGTAATTTTTACACGTGAAAAGCCACACAGCAAAAAAATCACTCATTTTTATTGTGCTTTTAAAAATTATGAAAAGCCCCCTAAATGGGCACTGCGCGCCTACAACGACAATCCCCGAAAGTTGCTATAGCGCTATGCGTTAATGAGTCGGTCAATAGTTTCGCCAGTTATTGTTGTTTCGTTTTCAGGAAAAACTTTAAATAATTTTGTGAAAAATTTGTACTAATACAACTTGTTCTTAACTGTTACTGGAGTAAATATTTTATGAATGCGTGGATAGATACCCACTTCGAATATACACCCTTATTCTGAGTGGCGTATGGCGTTTACGACGACTTAAAATACTCCAAGTTGAATTTAGAATTACGATATATATAGGTAAATGTTTATCTACTAATGAAGTTTTATTCAGAAAAAGAGTTATAAAAGTTATAAAACATATTATTTTCTATGGTGGTAATCCCAGAAACATAAATGAAGACCTCATTTGAACGGCTCCTTTTCCAACACTTGATGTTGGTGATTTATTTAATAAAGTAACATAAACGAACTACAAACTAAGTCCCAACTGGAACTAACTCCCACTAGCCAAATGAACTAGGTCCCACCAATTATGCAGTGGGATTTAGTTCATATGTTTGGGAGATAGATTGTTGTTCATTATGAACTAATTCCCAGTGAATTAAGTCCCAATTTGAGAAAAGTGGGAGTTAGTTAATTCAACTTGTTTCGACGAAAAAATAATTCTTACATACATCCAACCTCGCACTTAATGCAAATCCAACAGTGGTCCTAAGCAGGGCGGTTGCATTCATATTCCACTGTGCCTAATGGGAGATCAAATGCGAGATCAATTTCTGTAGGCACAGAGTGTATGTATAGGAGGCCATGCTGCCACCCTGCAACCCTCCTGCTTGGGGTCACTGTTGGATTTGGAGGTTGGGAGTAAGTTCATTTGGGACTTAGTTCATAAAGAACGAAGTCCCACTATTGGTTTTTATTGATTCTTATGTTGAGACGTTGTTCATTTTTAGTTGGGCCTTAGTTCCTAAAAATCATGGGAGTTAGTTCATATGATGTAAATCCCAAAATTTCTGGGACTTAGTTCCTTTTGGCTAGTGGGAATTAGTTCCAGTTCGGACTTAGTTCGTAGGTCCATAAAAGGTATACCTCCTCCGGTGTAGCCACAAGCAGTAGGTTGAACTGATCGTCCAGCATCTTCGAATAATATAAAAATACATAATAATATACAAAGTTCGTTGAATGCAGTCAACAGTTTGATAACCGCAGCTATTACTGCAATTATTTCAAGTAATGTCAATGCTATAGATATAAAGCACCTTTTTCCTTTTTCTTCCGGTCGGGTGCTAAACATTCAGTAGGGTTCTCTCCTAATGAATTACTATATTAAATAAATGTAATTGAATTATCCGAAACATAATAGTTGGCAATGGAGATCGGGCTCTTTTGGGTGGTTTTGGGCGTGAATTGGCTGTAATCGCAGTTGATGTGGATGGTTCTTGTTCAGTTTCTCGATCAATTGATCATCGGACAATTTTTCCAATTTGAATTTTTTGCTATACCTACTTATAGCTTCGATTATAACGATCCACCCAACACAAAAATTTAAATAAACATGGGAAAATAATAGGTAAGCAATGGTGTTTCTTTGCACAAAAGACGTGAACAACACTGAAACAGAGTGGACATTTTTTACACACAAACAGGCAAGGCCGTCTGGATACGGTCTTGCATTTTTAGTTTCCAAAACACACTTCGCGTTATTTTTTCACTTCAACAAGAACATATAATTCAAGCATATTATAATAACTACATGTGCTAAAAAAAGCAAAAAAAAAGGAATAGTTTTGACTCTGGAGGCCAAAAATCAAAGGCCGTCTTACCCGATAGAGGGTTAAGTTGTTCAAGGCCACAAAAACAAAACGACAGAAAACTAACGATTTGTGTCGTTAACAAATTAGTGATCGCCAATTATTCAAATAACTAAACCAAACTAGATTCTTTTCAAGGGTTGAAAGTAACAAACCAGAAACAGTTTAAGATAGAAAAAAAAAAAAAAACTTCGTTGGCAAAGGGATTTTAAGAGACGAGTCTTAAATGTTGACGCCAAGATCGAATATAGCTACAACTCAGCATTGACAACCATCAAGAGATGGAAATGATTGGCAGACAGTTTTTGTTAACATCACTTTAAAGCTTATGTTGAGTGCGGGCTGTGCTATTCGTTAATTAAAATATTTTCCCACACCCTTCTGGTAGCTACCTTCAGCCAAGAATCGCACAGCAAGTTATATATCACCGGCACTGACGGCGAACGTATTCTTTCCACGAACTTATCTTTTATTTCGTTCAATGAAGAATTCATTAGACATTCTAAAAACCCATTTTGAATCTGAAAATAATTTGTTAAATTGAGTTTTTCAAAAGTTTAATGACATACCTGGTAGATCAAATAGGATTTTGTCGTTATCTGTTTCCGGATGCGAATAAGATTATTTTGTCTTATGTCCACTACTCCAAAATATTGCTACAATATTAACATAATTTGTTTGATATAAACTGATCTGTAGATCAGCTGGTTTTGATCGTATGTGGAATGTAAACTACTTACGGCGACGTCGTTCCCTGTCGTCGCTTTAGTCGGCTCTCACATTGAGGCAACATTCAATAAGCAACTGGCAATAGGAAACACGCAAAATTATCGCTCACAATTATTTTACATTGAATTAAATTAGAGGTCTCACATCAAAGCAACTAAATATCGCTCGAACGAAAAATGTTGCTGATTGTTTATTGGCAGTTGCTATAGTAACTATAGTTGCTTATTGCTTGTAGCCTCAATCTGAGAGCCGACTTATGGAATAAAGGACTATTCACATGAGAGCGACCAACTACCTACGAACGAACAAATATTCGAAAGTTTTAACAGTCCGTTCACATGAACACTTTTCTTTATCGCCGCAGTAATCAGTTTCTACTAACAATTTCTCATTTGAGGTTAAGTCCGAACGAATTTTTATTCGCTAGCTTCTGGAACGCGGTTTAATGCTGTGGATTGCGAATAAACGTTGCCCGCCAGGGTGTTTTCGTTCGCTGCAAAAAGTTTGGAATTCGAAATTTCGTTATTTAAACTGCTTCTAAACTTGTTTTCCTAATACTACGTACATTTTGATGGGATAATTAATTATCGTCCTCTTTGAATACTAAAATGTGCAATTTTCTGTTTATAAATGCATAAAAAGTGGTTTGTTCGCATTACATCAATTCGTTCGTTCGCTCTCATGTGAATGGTCCCCTTGAATCTTTGAGTCTTGTAAAATTAAGCGCCTCCAATAACGACAAACGTAATGAAAATAAAACGCAACTCGGAATAAGAATGATTGAAAAGCTCTTTCAAAAATGATCACTCGTGCGTACGTTCAAAACACTCTATCACCAAACACAAGATTTCAAATAAAGCTGTCAAATGTGGTTGTCAAACGTATTTTTTTTTTTGTTTTTGTCATCGTTTTGTTTTCGTACAATTTTCAACGGATTAATTCGATTGAATAAAATGGTACCAAAACGTGGCAAGCGCGTGTTAAATTCGAAATTTAAAAAAAAAATGTTGCTGTTAAATCAGGCATGAAAAAACTTTTGGCGTCCTTAGAACACAAGAAGGCATAAACGGTAGCATCAACATCGAACACGTTGACCCAAGTTTTTGCATCGACAATCGATAATAGGCGTATTTTTTTGAGAATCTATAGCTAGCTCACTTTTACTTTTACATGCAAAACTTTTATACTCACTTTTGGTTTTGTTATACTCACTTCCCAAAAAAATACGCCAAACAACGTATCTGCGTGCGAAGACGTGTGGGTATACCCCGTCATAAAGGCGAACCACAATTTTCTGTCATCGCAAAAGAAAAAAAAATCTTAGGGCAAGTATTCCTTTAAATAAAAAAATCGCTGACAGAACCGGAGTCAGCTGATGTTAGTCTGATGTCAATGCAGTTTGCTAATGTCGTTTTCGGTTACCCATAGGTAACGTAAAAAAACTCTTTGACAGGTCAGCGTTGTAAAACCGAGACCGAAAAACTGTATAAAAACTGTACCATCTTAACAGCGAATTATATGGTTTTTTTTTACTATTTAAATATCAGTTCTAACATTTCTAAGACCAGGCGCGAGTAAACACAAATACGCAGTTGTAATGCCAAAATCTACGTCGTCACCAGCCTCTACACCGGCCACTTACACACAAAATACAAATTCAAAGAAAAAAAATAGTTATGTATATGAAAACAGGCCGGAGTTGACTAATGAAAGTATATTTCAGTACAGTGAAGGAGTAAAGGAAACGAATTTATTTGTAGGTATATATTGTAACTATTGCAATCCCGGCTAAGGGCTGGTTCACGCGACGGCATAGTACAAATTAAAAAAAATCAAAATAAATAATTTCAAACTCTAAATTTAAATAAAATCCCGATCTAAGGCGGAAAGGAAACCGTCTGGATTGGGAGTCCATAATGTTGGCGAAAGGACTCCTTGGCCACCCTCCCCATCCATGTAGATACTATGGCCAAAAGTTTACAGTATCTACCCTAAATTAGTCGCGTGCATCTCCTCCGCGACCTACGCCATCTACGGGTTGTTAAAAAAAAATTTAAGCCAACATTCTTAGTTACTTAAATTTCAAATTTTAATTATAAAATTAATCATCATTAATCATTAAACAAAAAAAAATAAACTAAATATTGATTTATAAAAACAAAAATAAAAACTAAAACTATGTATAAGATTAAAAAAAAATAAAACTATTAGAATAAACCAACCAACAATTTTTTTTTAAAAACAAAGGTTTACCTTTTCTTAGTTATTCCTTAAGTCAAAAGTTAAGATAAAAGCGTGGAGGATGTTTGTTCGTTTAATGAAGGGAATTATTTTTTTTTTAATAAACGTTTGCTTTCTAATGGTTGTAATTTGTAGATATGACAAATAATTTTATTTTTTTTCTCTAAACAAAACTTACTGAAATAATTTTATCAACAGTATAATTTCCAAAGTGCTTATAAACATTAATGTAATAACAAAACAGACGGACGGAAAGACCAGAAACAAGTCAATCGTTACAATATTTATGTTTTCGGCGATTTTATTAAATTCGCAGCGTTTTCTAATTACGTTGCACAACACGCAACACTCTGCATTGCATAGAGCACACCCGTGGAGTGAATTCGGTAGATATAGGTACCTACTGCAGGTACACCTACCTTCGATACTGCATTCAAAATAGCCCGCCCTGAAAATGATGGTGGATGAAATGTCTGATAGATGAGTTGGGTATGCGTAAAACGAGTGTAAGAGCACTTTGCACACCCCTCATTTTTTTTACTGAAAAATTATATTAGTCTAGTTAAATGTGGGGAACAACATTCGCCCGACTCTGTCGTGCACTTTATATACTATCATCAGTCTTTATAGGAAAGCTTATAATAGGCTTTCCTAGGTAAATCTAGATAATAAGACTAATATTGGATTACATTCGATGTGTATATTAAAAATAAAACGATTTTTTTTCGCCTAAGAAACTTAAAGCTCGCGTGCCGTAAAAACGTTTAGAACATCGTTTTTTTATGTCATGGATGTTCTCATCGCTGTGACTCATATTTTCAGTACTGGAGATCTTCGTAAACAGAAAAAAGCTACTTCCGCAAGCACGATATAGCTTTTAATCCTTATGTACATAATCTCTCTCTCATTCTTATCTGTAAAAGAACAAAAAAAAGCTCAAGTAACTATTTCAGGCGTTGCCAGCCACTCATTAGAAACTTTTCATATACTACATACATAGAACAAACGCAAAGGAATGGTTGTGAAAAGCTAGGCCTAGTGTCCTTATGCGCTAACTGATTATTATTTTTTTTTTATAGAGCACAAAAGTGATTTGATTGGGCCTTAAGGAAACCAAGAGCACAAGACTATCTATTTAAAGCTTTTGTTAACGCAGGTACTCTCATGGGAATGTAAAGCATCGATCACCCACGCACCAACAACTCACCCTCTCGTTCCCTAACAACAACAAGTAGACGTCTAGACTAGAGATGTCTTGTCAATATTTTAATGTACTTATTTTAGGGTAAAAAAAAAGTTTGTCAATAACACTTTTAGATCGAAGCACACTTGCATAGCTTTTTTAGGTGAACTTTTATTATCCAGGAAGTTCTCAAAGTCCGCCTCTATGCAGATGCCACAACGTGTAGCTTTCATTCGATTTGTTGACTCTACGGTGACGGCTTGTTTGTGACTCTCTTCCAAGAAGAGTGGATTATTTCAACCGAGTTGCATTCCCCCGAAGTGAAGTGAATTGCTTGTGAACTATTATAACTGAATAGCGAACTGCAAGAGAAATAATAAAATCAGTTGACACAGATTAGAAAATAACAACTCACCGGGTGATTTGCGTGCAAAAATTGTTCATTGTTTAGCTTTTCGCTTTTTTTTTTTTGTATTAACTTGTGCTAAAAGTTTGAACAGAAATACATACAGTAACAGTATCATTATTGTTAATAGCTTAGAGAACAAAAGCTGAGCTTGTAAAGCTATAGTTGGGGGGCGCTTTCCCATTCCCATCATCGCAAACATCAGCTATCAGCAAAAAACAATGAGCAGCAATAGCAACAGCAGGAGCAGCAGCGTGGCGTCGGAGTCGGATAACATTCAAAATAGAGGCGGCATCATCACCGGCAGCGACACCGAAACAATTGGAAATGGTCTAAAGAAGACCAAGAGACGCTGCATGTTCGGCTGCACAGATGGATCGTCAACGCTTTGCCGGTTTCCAGTACATGACGCCCAAAGGTAAAGTCGCATTTTGTATGTTGTGTTGTAGTGGTGTGCTTCAGCTTCAGCCAAAGAAGGGGAAGACTTTTGTTTTGTGATATGGAAGAGCTTTTTTCTATTTTGTCAGGAAAGTTTGTGCTTTGAAACATCTGTGCTCTTGTCAGCTGTTGAATTCTTCTTTTTCCTCTTCGTTCTATCGTTCTGTCGTTCTGTGTCTGGTTCTGGTTTGTTCTGGTCTCGTCTTTATCTTGTTTGTTAGGGGTAACTGAACTTTCAATTCCCATCCCATCCAGATCGAATGCAGTGGTTCAAATTCAGATTGAGCGGTAATTCTGCTAAGCAGGAAGTTCCCTTGGGATGAGGCAATTGCGTACGAGGAGGAAGACGCATGTACGAATATTTTTGTTGTTTGACAACTTTTGCGATGTTGCGATGGGGAGGGTGAATTTCGTGTGTATATTCTGTACTCACACAAGAAGGGAGGAGTTGCGTCAAGCTGACGGACTTTGTTTATGTTTGAGAAAAGCTGCATAGCATAGATGTTACGAATACGATGCATCGCAAGTGTTTTGCTTTATTTTGTTGTTGTTATTCTTCGTGTTTCTCTTGCTATATTCCTTGCAAGGGCACTGAAAAGGAATTATGTATACGTAGGTACATATTTTTAGATGCAGCATTTTGTTGGGACTCCTTTGTTAAGCCATCCCGTTGGCATTGAAAAGTTAGTGTAGTTTGGTCTTTGTCTGGTCTGGTTTGCCAATTCGCTTAGAGTTTTTGGTGTAAAGTGTTTTTGATTTTAATATTTTGTCGACCTTGTTGGGTAAGAAAGAAGAGTTGTTTTAATATTTTTTATATTGGGGATTTGAAGGATGTGCATATGGATAAATTTTTAATTCAATTTTCTATTTCAAGTGTATGTACGTCTACGTAACTACCAGTATGTGAGTAGAGTAGGTACCTACATACCTTCGTTTGGTTCATTGACATTTGATGTGTTGTTTGTTTTTGTTTACACTATCTGCGGATGGGGGGAACTTGATTGGACGCTTGTTTTATTATTTAATTTTATATCGTGTTGTGTGTGCACTATAAATTGCATACCTACCTTGCCTGTGTTAATAAGAGATACATTGTAGTAGGAATGTACATAGATATGATGTTTCTACACTCAGAAAAAAAAAACCAGCTAAAATCAAGAATATCAGTGTTATTTCAAGCCTATTCGTTGACGAAAGTGTGGTAAACTCGGAAAATCTTATCCCAAGTAGGTACAAAAATCTTACTTTGAGCTGATTTTTTAATTAGCTTAAAAATCTTACTTCAATACTGTTTCGCGATGTTTTTTAGAATGTTTTTATTTTAAGAATGCAAAGGTTACGTTTTGGATCATTGTCAACTTAAAGTACGATCGAAAACTCCGTGAATGAGAATGAAGCCACCTTAAAATGGGAAGGAAATTCCTTAAACAAGACCAAAAAATCTACTTTTGAGATATAGTTTAGCTTAAGCTGCTTGTTTCAATACTGCTTATTTTTATTTTAAGAATGTAGTTAAAAAGGAAATAGGTATTAGGTACATTATTAAAAGAAAAATGAAAGCCATGCAGTTCAGTCAACAATAAAAGAAACGATTTCTAATTCAATACACCATTTATTTCAAACTTATTTAACTTATAAACTACTAGCGGACCCTGTGCCTGCTTCGCTAGGCAAATCACATTAATATAAGAATGAAAAACACATTCCTTTTAAATACACTCGGTTTTTTTATTTTATTTCTTCTTCTTTTTATCGTATGCTATGTTTTTACTTTAACTATCGCAGAGCCTTTTCGTAAACTACATTTTTTGTTTTTCCCGGAGTTGTGGTATAAATAAACAGAACTGATGGCTTTCCTACACGTGAACATGATACATATAATTGTCCGTGGGAAAAGCATGGATATTCTAAGTCAATTCCGCACAATTCCAACGATTGTCCTTGCGCCTTATTTATTGTCATAGCGAACGCAAGACGTATTGGAAATTGCAACCTTTTGAAGTCAAAAGGTAAATCTGGCGGAATCATTGGACACACGCTGTAATTGATCATTTCTTCGACGCAATACAATGTCACGCGATTGGAACTCTTCACCAACAATCACAATAGCAACTTAATTATTAAGCGGTTCATTAAATCTTCGTTCGTGTTCACCGATCGGTCTTCTATCAGCTCTAATAACAATTTTATGATCATCAGATTGCATTTGATCAAGTGCTGTCTTAAACGTATTAACCAATTCATTATGTTCATGAAATAGTGCTTGCAATTCTTGAATTATCATTCTTCTTGCACTTCTAAAGAATGCACATAGTGTATCCACTTCATTTTGATTATTGCCAACGAAATAAATTTGCAAAAATTGATGGTTAGCATCTGGGATTGGCAACAATGAACCAATTTTATGATAAACTTGCCCTTGTATCTGTAATGTAGAAGCAAAGTATTCAAGTGATGAGCTTGAACTTGTGAAAACCGCACAAATTTGGCAGTTTTTTTTTTTCAAATGTTTCATTTGAAATGCCTTATGCCACAATTACCTTAAATGTCGGCATAAAATTATTTCTTATTATATTCGTTGCTCCAAAAGATGTCATTTGGAAGCATGAATTGTACATTTGAATGTTATCCAAAAAATGTTTTGATTCAGGTGTTGTGCCAGAAAGTAATGATTGTAATGGATCAGGTGGATATTGTAATTCTGGTAATCGAACTTTCCCAGAAGCACAACACATTCCAGGAGTTTCAGTTCCAAATTTGAATGCATTACAATATTGACATAATTTGTTCATTGCGCCAATAACCACAAATTTATGCAAACTATAATCAATGGCATTATTATATCGAAATCCAGCACCATTCAAAGCAACATTAACACTGATTCGTGCAGCACGTTGTTCGCGTTGTTCAGATGAATGACCTGAACGTGCAGCGTTACCAGATTATTTTTTCCAAAAATGCTAAAGCGGGGACGGAAAACTGCAAAAACTGCTAAACAAAATCTTAAAAAATGCTGAATAAACTGCGATCGATTTTTCCACAAACAATAATTGAATTTTTTTCCTTTTTAATGTAAATTCTAGTAAATGATTTTACATTTACAAAAAATCTGTATTTGTGTACGTCAAACTTTCATATTAAACTTTTCGTTTTCAACTTTTGGCCTTCATTACTCGAAGTTTCTATAACTCGAGTTTATTTTCTGTCATATTGACAGTTGGACTTATGGAAGTTCGACTTAATTTTTTGTTATTAACATTATTGTTATAACGATAACGATATTTATAGTCATCATGTAAAAGATTATATTTTCTGCATTTAAATGTACTACCTACCTACATAAAGGCAACATTTTATTTGTTGGAATAAAGTTGTAACAGCTTCCACTTACAGAAACGCCTGCAGTAGGTACTTGCAAAATTAATGCAACATTTTCATTATACTAAATCTATTACGGTTAGTTCTTAGCAAATTTACCTTTTAAAACCCTACTCTATCATGTCATATCATATCAATGCGTTATCGCGTTTAAATTATTCTTTTTCGAAAACGGATACCCCGAATGTAATTTGAGCTGATTTCTGTTATTCCACAACACATTGCTGCATTTTAAAAAGCTTACTTCATGTCTTGAAATTGTTTTATCAATTTTTTATAGAGGTATAGCCAATGTATGAAATGGTGCTAAATGTTGACTAAAAGTGCTTTTTTCAAAATGTTTTATGAATATTTTTAAAAACTGCTAAAAACTGCTGATATTTACAAAAATGCTAAAAAATCTGCTGCGTGTGAAATTTATGATCAAATCCTGCTAAGATCTGGCCATACGTTCTCTTTGAATTTGATTTTGATTTTCTCGCTCTTCTTGTGATTGATTTTGCCTTTCATTTGATCTATTTTGAGTCCTACGCGACCGATGACCAATATCACTTCTTCGCTGACGTGGCATTTTTGACACAAACTAAAATAAAACAATGAAATCTTTTTGGCCGCATAATAAGTTGATTTCAAATAAGTAACCTTAAAATAATTGAAATGGAATGAATTAAATAAAGCAATACCACAACAAAATAGAACAAAAAAATCAGTTTCTTTCTATGAACAAAACATGAAACACTTACGATTCACACACTAAAAGCAACGAAACGGATCTTTTTTCGGTGGCTTGCATTTCCAGCAAAAACACAAATTAATCAATCTGTTTCGAGAGCTGGTGGAGCTATAGAATGCTAATAAAATTATTAATACAGAAAAAAAGTATTAAACATACAAAATATTCCTTGATTGAGTTGATGATATAGTAAACAAATTATGTATATAGTGTTTTAATTTTGGTTTAGGCAGGCTTGTTGGTCGCCCCTTTGTCCAATTTTGCCCAAACTTCACAGGACAACTCCAGGGCCAATAACTAAGATTATCTGTAAGTTTGAGCTCAATCGATTTGGTGGTTTTCGATATATACGATTTTGAATGTTTTTTTTGTATGGGGGGTGCCACGCCCCTTTGTCCATTTTTGACCAAACTTCACAGGATTCATGTATGGACCAATACCAAAGATGTGCGAAAGTTTGGTTAAGAACGGTAAATGCGTTAAAGCGTGAATCGGCGACAAACATTTTAAGGCTCAATTTTTATATATATAGATTTACATTGTACAAATTCCTATATTAATTATTGGACTTAAGAAATTACATATTTTTTAATTTTTTATTTATTTTGAATTCACCAATTTCAAAGGACTGAAAATGGCAGTCGAACCCAGTTTTTGGTCATCATCTTCATCTTCATCTTCACGAATTTGGTTATCACCAATGAAAATTAAAATTATAAAGCCTTACCAATACTTACTTACTTACTTAGAAGGCGCTACAGTCCGGGGTGGACCTGGGCCTCAACCAAAGGGCCTCTCCAGTTAGCACGATCTTTGGCTAACTGCCTCCAGTTGCGCCTCAAGTTGGTTGAGGTCCCTAAGGGGAGGTCTTCCTCTACTGCGTTGTCCCTCCGGGTTGGAATGGAAGACTTTTCGGCCCGGAGCGTTGGTGTCCATTCGCTCTACATGTCCTAGCCATCTTAGTTGACTGATACGTACTTTTCTGACCAGGTCGATGTCGCTGTATAGCTCGTAGAGTTCGGTGTTAAATCTCCTCCTCCAAAGCCCGTCAACGCAAACGGGACCGAAAATCACTCGAAGAATTTTGCGTTCGAAGCGACCAAGGAGATCTTCATGCGCTTTTGACAACGTCCATGATTTTGCGCCATAAAGCAGGACTGGGATGATGAGGTTCTTATATAGAGTCTCCTTAGTGTTTCTAGACAAGGCCTTACTAATCAATTGCCTTCTTAGGCCAAAGTAACAGCGGTTGGCAGGTGTAATTCTTCGCTTGATTTCTGATGTGATGTCATTTTCAGAATTAATAGCCTTACCAATAATCATTTTTAATCTTCAACTTAACTCTTTTGACGGTCACAAGAAAGCAGGACGTAAATAGGTAGTTGGGTTGGGAGAAGAGAATGAATTACTCTCTTCTTTCTAGCGGCTAAATATTTATTTAACCGAAATACGGAGAGATAGAAGAATAGGGAAGCCACTGCTAGACCATACAAACAATCTCAAATCAACTTTTTTTGTTCCTAAATGAAGAATTAAAATTTGTTTTCAGAATTATGTTATTACATCAAGAAATATGGTTTGCCATATTAAGATTTAGCACGTAAGAATAAAAAAATTTAAAACCAAGCCTGATCAGTGATCGTACTGGATTTTAGCTTGCGATTTTTCTCTGAGTGTAGGAGTAGATACCTGTATGTATGTACCACCTGCATTACCTAGGCAAGGGAGGTACTTACCTACTCTGAATTCAAAAAGTCTTCATGCACCAGGAAACTTTAAATTTTTAAAAAACAATTCTCTAATATTAAATATAAAACTATCATTATTGACAAAAGAACTCTTTGTGAGACGAATAATGAACAAAAATAATGCCAAAAACTGTTCAAATTCAGTACTGCCAAAACCATGGACAAAGAAGTATCCCCCACGTAAAGTCTAATTCACAACGTCGCTTTGCCGCCCGCTTTTGTTGACATATTGAGTAGAAATAACGCTTTCATAATTCATTTGGTTTAACTCAAAATGCGGCTTCAGGCTTTGGATAGACTTTAGATCGCAAATATCGTAAAATTCAACGCAAGGCCCAGTCGTGTTCTGTTTTGTTTACTATTCCATATGGACTTACATAATAGGTAGTTACCTGTATCCTATTCACAATAAGCCAAAAACTTGATTTTCGCGAAAACACTCGAAACCTTTGTCGAAAAGAGAAGTTTTCTCATACATATTCCAGTTTTTAAAACGTTTTCCTTGACAATAACACAAAAACGACTTGCAATCGTTGGGCATAGAGGTTATTTTTCGCACCATTGCGCTTTCGATACAAATATTCATTTAATAGGTACGTATTTGATTTGAGTGAATTTCGACACATTGAAAAAAATTGTGTAAAACAAAACGACAAGTCCGTGAACACTTCGACAATTGTCGCGATGAAAGGTGACAAGTGGGAAATTTTTATTTTGCGTAACTACACTTTCCTTCCATTTTGCACACTTATTTTCTTTTGTTATGACTTCACTGAAAGCACCAAAAAGGATACCTTTTTCCTCTTTTATTTTAGTTAAAATAGCACTTTTTATGTTTTGCCATCTTCACACATGTTAAACACTTGTCGAAGAATGCCGGCAAGTCAAGCAAATTTCGTTCTTTTGACAAGAGTGCAACGGACAAGAATAATTAGACAAATGAATTTAAACTTGTCGACTTATCATGTTGTGTTATAGCGATATTTTTCATTTAAAATTACCTATCTATTGTGATCTACAGCAAACTTAAATCGAAGGTTAAAACTGATTATTAGTATGTAAGACCCACTGCAATTTTGCAACAGTTTTGTACATTTGCTACACCCGAGTCTAATGCATCAGTAAAATACAACTAAGAACTGAGTAAAATTTGCGTTTGTGTTTTTGACATTTCCCTAATGTCTTTGCATCAGTGTTGCTATGCTACAGATTAGAAAAAGTTCACAATCTACAAAATAATAAAAGATTTCGCAATTTTACTAGGCTTGGTTCGGATAGTCTTCATTTGTTTACATAGGCTTTAAGGTGCTAGTACACGATATGTAGCACGTCACATATATATGTGGCTCTGACGTAATTTTGACGTTAGCGTATGGAGCCAATGGCTACATACATACTGTGTACTATCCCTCTTTGTGCCACTCACATAAGGTACTTATACGTATGAGGCACTCGTGTGTGGCTTTTCAGCATTCCGTGTACTACCCTAGCACATACGATTTGTGCCAATACGCTACATAATGTCGAGTGGTTACCTGCACGGTTCGTATGTATTTTTAATGTAATTTCAGCATTTCAGTTTGTGTCAGTGTGTTTTGTGCGAGCAGCATGGTATTTAGTTTTTTGTGGGTCATAAAAGTAGCGAACGCGACGGGATAACTTAAATACACCCAAAGCAATAAAAGAATTGTACCTACAGTTCTAGTGCAAGACTGCACACAGGGCAATAAAACTGCGGATAGCTCATTATAAACGAATAACCAACAGCCAACCGATATGTGCGCTTTGTGCCACATTCCGTGTACTAGCACTATTTTATGTAGCCACTGCGCAACATACGAAAAACGAAATGTGTGCCATATATGTAGACTATCTGGTGACGTCAGAGCCACATATATATGTGGCGTGCTACATATCGTGTACTATTTTGCGAATGCACCTGCCACTTGGTCACCACGCCGCCGCTGCTACCTAAGTTACTCGCCACTACTCGCCGGGCTGGTTTGTTTCGCTCATGCTACAGCTTCGCATGTGTTTATTGGTCTCACAATTGCAATGCATATCAATCGAAGGATGAAATCTTTGAGATTTCGTAGTTCCGGTGTCTGTATGGCACGTAGCACCGTTTTTCTGAATTTGAATTAGCGCACATCAATGAGGGACACAAAATCTTCTTAATTTTATTGCAAACTGATGGTGTACATTGAGTTTTATAGGAATGAGTTTATTCAGTTAAAAAAGTCCACAGATGTTATGACTTCTGATTGTAGCTAGTTTGCTTCGCCAATTTTTCTAATTGAGTTTGATTACATAGTAACTATTCATAATGAGCTGAAATGCTAGAAGCGCTTAACATGCCATTCCCGTTGATTTTGCGCACTTAATGGTGTCTATACTGCCGATAGTATGCTTTGATTTTTCTTGTTTTTTCAATATTTCAGTAGATAGTATCGAAAAACACATCCACGTTGCCATAACGAAACAAAATACGAACTTTTGTAAGTTCATCATAGAATACGTTTTGAAATGTAGTTTCACTCTCTCGAAAGTAATTTTAAAAAGCGCTAAAGCCTGCTAACTGCGTCTTAACATTCTACTGCTTTATATGACAGGATACTATGCGAGTCCCACTCTTGTATGCATGCGACGTGCTTTGTTGTCAAAAGCCATCAGCTAACAGCTTTAAATTTATCTATTTGTATAGTTAAACATGATTAAAACATGCTTTATTAGTCCACATCTGTAGACGCGTTTATACACTTGGCACACCATTGTATGTGTTTCTCAACTTTCAATAAAAGCTGAATAGGACAATACAATTGACCTCACTACAAGTATTGTATTAGTATTACAATCTCAAAGCTATTAAAGCACTTCAGTTCAATTTCATTCGCAGAGCTTTTAAAGCAATTCAGACATAAAAGTTCTCCTACCCCTGACAGCTTGTATAACAAACTATACCAACGACAATCACTTTGCACATGTGTAGATACATACCATTATGCACTTTACTAATAAAAACTTCCTTTTGTTATTTTCTTCCATAAACAGATGCCAAGATTGGGTGGATTTCTTTCAAGTCAGCGAGGACCATATCCGAAATAATAGTTTGGTAAATCTGCGCGTTTGCATGAAACACTTCAAAGAGAAGATCACTATGAGAAATGGAAAACTCAGCCGTCATCCTTCCGCAGATAGTGTCTCATCAAATCAGTCATCAAGGGAAGCCAAGGTAAGACCTAGAACTCACTTGATTTCTGTAAAATAACATTAATAACAGTTTTCTCATTTTAGCGATCCAGAAAGAATTCAGCCACCGGCTGTAATGATGATGCCGTTTCGGGTGCCTCATCCGTCTACAGTGACTACACATCAGACTCTGAACAGAAACCGAAAATCATCTTTGATCCAAATATTCCCATCGCCAAAATTAAGGCTAATGGAAATCGCAAGCTTTTCGTTATCGAGAACAAGACTTCAGGCAGTGCACCAGGGCAAAACAGTAAAATGTTTCTAATTCTGGAGAATGGTGATGACAATGACCACACAAAGAAACACCAGAAAATAACGCTCATCGCTGACAAGTCTGATCAACAAACTGCTGAAAAAATTGAACAACTTTTGCCACAGCTAATACAAAAGATTCAAAATCCCAACGTTACCATAAAACCAGAAGATGTTATCCTTATTAACTCGGACGATGAACACGCCGAACTCGCCAACAAAAAGAGTGACATAAAACTTCAGATAAAGAAGGTGGAAACATTAGCCAATATATCGAATCCACCACCGTCGTCTCCGCCGAAATCAGTTAACGTTTCGCCAGATTTTCTATTTCTAATGAAAATGGTACCAAAACTGGAGGCGATCCCAGAACCAATAAAGACCGATATCAAAAACAGAATTGAGAGTATGTTATCAGAACCTCTAAATGAGATTGCGTTTGAAGACTCGTATGTACCGAAAATTACGGCGGTTACCAGTTTAAATACCACGTGAAAGGGAGAACTAGTTTATTCAAATAAAGCGTATTTTTGTAAGATTTAATGGTAGTTGGTTTTTATTTTAATACTTTCTACATGGACAACTTTTAAATGATCAGTCATGGCCATCATGGGTCATTATTTAAATGGTATATTCGCTTGGCTAAGTAAATAAATATAAATAATCATAGAGAACTAATTGCCTGCCGTCTTTCAGGATTCCTTATAGTTATACATACTTACAATATTCACCCCTATTCCCGTTGGCGTTTGTCGCATACGATTCATGTTTCGTGTCACTGGCAAACGATGTTCAGATTTTCTTTAAACCTTTGCGCTGTGCTGAGTTCCGGGACATGAAGCCATTCCAGGCAATAAGAAAGCTGACGAATAAGCAAGACAAGGTTCGACAGCTGTTATTAAGAACAAGCTGATCCCTCTGCAAACATCCCGCCTTGCACACTCAAGCTTGAAACAGGGAGAAAAGCCACAAGAGTATCGAACGTTAGATGGGCCACCTTAAATACTTGTAATGTGTACCACAAGAATGCTATTGCCGCAGTCCTTCCACACAACCAACTTCTTATGTCACTGCCCATGTCTCCAACACACCAGGTATAAATTCCTAGGATGTCACTTCTTCTACGACCTAGACGAGCTTTCCAGCAATAGACAAGATAATGAACTTCGTCAAATCAACAGGATGGTTTGTATGTAACAAAACAGTAATTAATTTGAATACAGGGTTATAATGGGTAAGGGTAGGGACAATCTCTGTCACAATGGGTCAGTATTGACCTGAATGTGGCACGGAGAACTCCCTAGCCATGGGAGAATATAGGGGAATGCGATAGCCAATGAATTGACCAGATGAATTGGACTTTACGTGTCATCTCCTGAGTAATTCTATCATCCTTTAGGATACGTAAAGAGCAACTTTATCTACTTCAAAGGATGGAACTAATTTAGGGAATATGACGAACTGCGTAAATTCAAGGAAGATATCGGAAGTTAGAACTAAGAACTTTTTAGCCAGAGCACGTGCAGATGTGCGTCGCTACACTATCAGCAAATTGGTACTGGCCATTAGGTAAGTACTTACGCAACCAAGTTTACCGTCCTAATTGTATCCACTGCCGTCGCTGCGAAGGCCGAAGATGCTAATAAGAGTGAGTTTTTTTACTGCGTCAACTATCGCGAATCTTTGATAAACTTTCGAGAGTACATGTCTTGAGAAAGCTTCTTAAAAGGAAAACTCCCACAAACATTAATTGGCCTAACGCACTCGAGAACGCACCATAAGAAGAACCCGCCTAAAGTGTCGGAAAGAAATTAAGAGCGACGTCAACTTGGTTCATCTATTTAAAGCATTTGACAAAACAGGATAACTAGATTAGGCCCATGTAATCCCATTATGCTTTATCCTCTACGCCTCCATTATCCCAATTCTGACGTAAGCAGACGACGGACGTGTGACAAGATCGCGTGTACTGACCCAGCAAACTATGAGATTCGCATTTAGTTTGCTTCGAGAAGGTTTCGGTCGCCGACGCGACGGCGAGTTCATCTGAGTATCCCATGCGATGCATATTTAGTGTGATATGGTTGACATCGAATGCCGGCGACAGAATCGTCTGTGATTCGAAAAAAAGCGCAGGAAAACAAAGTGCGGATATCTAGATGAAGCTTATGCGAATGCATATAAGAAGATATTGCCAATCTTGCCGCTAGTCATCAAACACTCAATTGATAAGACACAGACCCGCCTTAAAAAAGGCAAGCCACAAAATCACCAAAGTAATTTTTTTGCTAGGCATACTTACGTCATTAGCTTGTCATTGTCATACTTAAAAAGAATACAAACACAGTCATTTTTTTTTTACTTTTTTCTTCAAAGAACTATATTCAAATGAAAGCATATTAATTACAAATATAATTGCTTCAAATTTACAAATATTTACATTCATTTATATAACAATTTTTGTTTTTTTTTTTTTTTTGTTTCTTTTCGGTATGTATGTGGCTGGGAAACGTGTATTTTACATTTAATCATTTTGTTTCATTTCCTAAGATGCTTTTTTGTTTTCAGTTTCCCATTCTTCTACAAAAATCTAATTTGTTAAGACATTTTGTTGGATTTGAATTATTCAATATACAGACTTACTATAGTGCTAAAGTAAATTTTTTATTCAAATTGTTGTTTTCCTTTTTTTTATACTTTCCAAATGTTTTCGTTTTGTTATTAAATTTCTCAATTCATTTACATTTCATAAAATATTGTTATATGAATTTTAAAAGGGGAAATAAATATATTTAATAAATAAATAAAATATACATAGATTACTGTTTATTATATTACATATTCTCGTTATGTTGATTAATAATTTTAGTTTTGATTTTTTTATCATCATCATCTTGTGCTATATGACAAATAAAGTTTGAGATGACTATAAGAAAATAATATTTTGTTTAGATTTTTTTTTAGATTTTCATTTCTTTTTTAAATATTTAATATTTTGTGATAGTGCAAATACGTTTAGTATATGAAATTATGTGTTGCTAGCAACAAAATTTTACATACTATGTATTATATCATTTAATTTATTTTTGTTTGGTTAATAGTTTACTATCATTATACAAGTAATTATTATTTATGTTTCGTATATATATTTTATCATTGGTTAAATATTTTTTTTTGTTTAGTAGCAATGTATATATAAACACATAGAACTACTGTTTTGAATGCCTTGGAAACGATTTGTGTCCTCTTGTCAAATATTTTCTTTACAAATTGTTGAGAACATCAATTGAATTGTTAAATTTAAAAATTTCCTTATGTTGTATATTTTTATTTTAACTTTCATTCTAAACACAACATCGAAAAGCATTTTAAAATTTTCGTTTATATAAATTTATTTTTGAGTTACGTCTTGTATTTTGTTTCATTTATATTTATCAACAGCCTTTTGGTTTTTCTTTTTCTATGGTTTTTATTTATATACTAATTTATATTTAAATTTTAAAAAGAAAAATAAAAAATATTGTAAAAAAAAATTTATAGAAAAATTTAATTTTATTATTACTTTTGGTGTTATTTATAGTTTAATTAATGTGGAATAAAGACTGAACACTGTTCAGATCTTTTTAGCTGCCATAACACCTCTAAATATATTAAAGTTAAGAAAAAAATAACTAGAAACGGTAGCAGAGAGGTTCTTGTTGATTCTAAAGTTTGTCTGGAATCGGTCGAATTGGAAGAATGTAATTCGAACAATCAAATGGATATTTTGAAGTTACAATTTAAAATGCTTTCTCATTATAGTTAAAAAATATTTCTTCGTATAAGGAACACCCGAATACTTGAGGTACTCATTGGCATATTGCAATCATGTGGCATGTCTTCAACTTGCATTCCAAGACTTGCGAAAGAATGCGCGCCATCAGGCAGGTGTCCTCGAGATAGTTTAACTTACACCCCAATGGAGGAGTGGAAATAAATTCTCTTAGAAAATTCAAAAATTACGAATAAGTAAAGGAACGCTTTTGTAGCAATTTCTATAGTAGGTAACCACAATACATGGAAATGTCACATTAAAACCAAAATAATTTTTAAATCGATATTTATGAAAAAAAATTCTAAAAATTAAATGATTCAATTGACAAGAAAAATTAAAATTGTTAAAATTAAATGATTCAATTGACAAGAAATTTTTAGATCAATCACAAAATCACGAAACAAGGAAATCTTTCTGGCCCGCTTGTGTGAAGATGACTTTAATGTGTAAGTGCGGTTGGAAACCGCAAAAATATATTCGGCCCTAGCGAGGTATCCGTCGGAACGGAAAATTCTCCGATTTCATTCGAATCGGAGTATTTTTGCTGCGAGGTATACTTCGGAACAGCTTTTCGGAACTTTCTTCCGACAAATATGCAACGCACACTGGCATTTTGCATTTTAGTGCGATCAAGTGCGTTTTTACGGATATTTTTGACAGCTTCATACGAATTTTCTTCCGACATGCTCCGAAAGGAATTGGTTGCGGAATTTGTTAACGATTCGCAGTGAAGTGTTGATAAATTAAAGCAATAAAGAAAAAACATTTTAGCAAAGTAATTGGTTGTATTTGTTGCTTAAATTTGTGTTTCCAGGACAAACACAAACGGAAAAACAAGCACTAAATAAGAAAATCCTAATGTACCACGAAACAACATCATGTCAACTCAATGCGTCGTCGCATTTTATTTATTCTTTCCGAAGGCGGATACTTCGAATGTAATTTTACTCTCCGACGGAGTATGCGTTGCGGAGAATTCTCCGTTCCGACGGATACCTCGCTAGGGCCGATTGGCTATCGAAGTCTGACAGCCTTAGTGCTGGGCCACACTTGCCTTCCCATGAAAGTCGTGACGGGTAAGGCAGGTAGCTTTCAGTGAGTTGAAACGAGATAGGTAGATGGCACAAACAGTGCACGGAAAATCCACTTTCAGAACGAACTGATAAAATTGTGCCCACAATGAAGTCGCATGTTACTTTTTGACATTCAGTCTTCAAATTTACTCGTAGTTATTTCGCAATGATCATCCTTATGATTACGCTTTGAAATCTTAAAATTTTCTAGTGCTGAGCTGAGATTAAACGAAGAATAATTCTTGCCAATCTCTGGCCCTTATTGTGATTGTCGATCAGCGATCGTCACGACAATTGTCGATTGATTTTACTACAAGCGACTGCCAAATCGACAAATAATGATCACAATCGACAATCACAGTTTTCGATCGATCGACAGTTTTCGATCAACGATTAACAATCGACACTCACAATAGGGGCCTCTGTCTCTTTGGGTTAAGAAAGCAATTGAGTAGCAAAGCACAAAAACCGCATAGACCGACAGCTTCGGGTAAAAAAGAAAGTTCCATAGAGCCAGTTTTGAAAAGTTATTAGGTGGTTAAGTTAAAGTAAATGGGGGTGACTTTGGTCATGCATACACTGGCTATCAAAGCCCTCTCTCGAACAACCAAAGTGATCCTTTATAAGACCCTAATCGTCCCAGTTATCTATGGCGCAGATGCATGGACTCTATTTTAGCTCCTCGTGCTTTCAGCGGATGAATTCACTGGACTGAAGCAACGGTGTTGTTCGTCGAGATTACAGGACACATACCTTACTTAACCTACTCTAACATACTGGTATTTGAAACTAGGGTCAGTGGGGATTTTTTATTGTCAGGGTGCTGAATTTTGGCGAATGTGCCAAGTGCCAACTGTAGCTCTCTTACCCCTATATAGTGGGTTATTAATGGTACCGGAATGTTTGAACTCTGAATAGGCCGCGAACAGCCGAGTGGCGAAAACTGTGAACTGCTACAAAGCAGCCATTACTGTCATCGAGAAAGTACGGCATAATGGCCCGGACAATATTTATTATTTGGTAATATTCTACTTTTTATGATGAATGCTGAGAACAGGGGTAGCGATTATTTGGATGTGACAAACTTAGGCAAAAGTCTTGAGATATATCACACGTAAGTAAACGTTTTATGATAATTCGCATCAAGTCTAAATTCCCCAACATCAACATCGGTGATTTCAACGCTAGATTAGGCAAGGAATATCATTGGGAGTACAATCGAAAAGCATAGCCTACATAACACCACGAACTTAAACTAATTGACATTGCTGGCGGAACTTGACGTTACTATAGCTAGCACACATTTTCCTCACATTCATAAAGAAACAATGCGGTAGCCTGATCAAAAGCAAAATTGATAACTTTGCGATCTACCAGTGTTCTAGATTAGCAGCCTTATTTATAAACTTTATACACTCTCTATAATAGGTCTAAACGCAAAAATATGTATGTATTAGGTTTTTGCGTTTAGAGTTATTATAGAGAATGTATAAAGTTTATAAATAAGGCTGTAGGTTTTTGCGTTTAGAGTTATTATAGAGAGTGTATGAAGTTTATAAATAAGGCTGTAGATGTCCAAACTTTCCGAACTGCCAACATAGACCCGTTTTTGTAGCCCAGGTACGAATGCGTATATATCAGACTCCAGAGGAGATTTAATGTTGAACGGTTTCAATCGCAACAAACCGCCAGAGCTTTGTCAGTCGAGTATCCTTCAACCTATACCTATAGAAGCCCTAAACCGCCTTCATCAAGTGCCAACGACCAATGGTATCTATGCCAAGTTGCCTTCAGAGACGCATGACGCAACAGATGTGGTAGCTGGTAGGATTCAACCGACCACGAAAAAGCCTTGGCTTCATGAAGAGTGCCGGCAGCAAAGCTACTCGCCTAAAACCGGCGGGCGCAGCGAAGGATGCATTTTCCATAACTGCCTGACATATTTTTCAACAAAATTTTTGCAATTTTTTTCCAAATTTTAAAACACAAACATTTTCTGGCATTTAAAAAAAATCCGGCATAATTTCCGGGAATTGCAGTCAGTATTGTGGATATGGAAAAAACACTTTTGCAGGCGACCCAAATTCTGCTGTGAACGAACCATTCAATTTGGACGATGAAACTCAAGCGCAACAATGCTGCTGGGCCCAGATGGCCTGCGGACGGAACTATTTAAGGCATCAGAAGTCCATACACCAATATTCATCTTCAAGATTTCGTCAAGATAACGTATGAGTAGGGTGCGATTAAGACACATTAAACGTAGACCGGGTGAAAAGGCTGTTGATGAACCAATAACTGATAAAAAAAAATTTCGAAGTCGTTGTTTTAATGCTTTTTGGACAACCTACTTATAGAAGAACTCATGCGATATTATTCTGAGCTGCAGGAAAGTTAACGATCAACTTTAAATCTGATATTGACGGAGGAGATTTGTTGTGCGATGAAATTGCAGGTCTCCAGCACTATCTCGAAGACAATCAGGCAACACCTATGGATACATTCACTTGAATGAACTTCTCGCATTGTAAGTTTCGGGGATAAAACTTGCTTCCTGTTTAATTCTATATAATGTTTCATTATAAAAGTAAGCATCACATCTTTCGATTTATGCAAAAGTAATAGAACTTATATTTTTAAATAGAGTTTGCGACCAAAAATGTTCGCTCGAATAAAATTTGACATTTATCTCGATAAAACCTAATGTGGGAGAAATGAACAAAATACACATCTCTATCGAAATCAAACATCAGTTGGCTGAAATCGAATCAATTTCGATTAGGTTCGATTCGAATCTCAGAAATAGAGTGATTTATCAAAAAGAACAATCTTCAAGAGTTATACCCAAACACCTGGATATCGCTCCGTATTCTGTTAACAATACCAGTGACCGTTGCAGGTGACTACAATGTCCCAAACAAGATTAACTGGTTTGTTTGACCTCACTGTCCATTGAAAATCAAATTGCAGGAAACCTAGAGGCTAGACAGTCTTATCAGAGAATGTGCTGACAAAAAAGCTAGAAAAATGAGATTGTAGATGTTTTTAATGATTTTTTTTTATAAAATGTCTCGTGACTAAAATGTTTTTTATACCCTCCAGAGGAAGATATATTTTCCTTGCCTTACATTTGTAACGCCAAGAAGAAGTCACCGGAAACCCCATAAATCTGAATCAGGGTCACATTCTGAATCGATTTAGCCATGTCCGTCTGTCTGTCTGTTGAAAACACGATACCGTCCAAACGAATCGACTAAAGCGAATGAAAATTTGTGAGAGGACTTCTTTTACCGTCGGTCGTCAGGTTGGTTTTGAAAATTGGCTATATCGGTCAAGTAGTTTTGGCGCCTCCTATACAAAACCAATGTTAAATCCATGCGACTACATAATGCTAACTCACACGGAAAACATTTTGCATGGCTCGTATGTAGTGGAGGGTATTAAATCATAAAACTTTTACTTGTTTTAAATTTTAATGAAATATAAAAGAACAATAATGCAAAAATTTAGAAGTAGTTTATCCAAATGAATAGTCTACGATTCCTTTTATTATTTGAACCGAAAAATTTTGGAAAATTCTGTTTTATTTTCGCGCCCATTCTAAAAATGCCAATTTTCGTTCCACATTTTTGTATTCTTCTGTTTGCATTTGAATAAAAATAACAAGTATTTCACTGTATATTTTTTTATGTTTTTCTGATATTTACAGCTGCCAATTTGTTGCACAATTATACTGTCCATTAAAAAGATGAATGTCCTCGAATATTCAGGTTCTATAATCCAATAGAAGACATAAAAAAACCAAACAAGTCAAAGTTGTTTTTTGTTTTGATTTCTAAAAAAAAAAAATCACAAGAATTCTTAATTTTTGCAATGTTTTAAGTCATTAAATATCTATAATTAAAAATTGAGATTGCTAAAAAAAATTTTACGGATTTTTTTCCAAACGAACAACAATGATTCTAATTCAATGAATTCCAGTTTAAGTAAAAGAAGCCTCTTCGCCACCCATTATATCATTTATGACAATTTATATTTTGTTTAAATAATTTCGATATAATATTTCTAATTCTAATAATTTATTAAAAATTTATATTTGTTCACTTTAACGACTACTATCCTGAGTACAAAAATGTGTATGTATCTACTTTTGTATAAATATCTTTTACATTCGGGAAGAGGGGAGATTAAATATTAAAAAAGAGATTTCAAGTTAAAAATAGAAACTGAACATTAAAAAAAATTAATTTATGATTTAATTATACTTAATATTGTCAATATTATAATTTTAAAATTGTGTTTACTTTGTTATACATTTTCACACCATAAAAAACATCTCATTGGATAGATAATAAATGTAAAAGCTTTTAATTGGTGATATTAACCTTGTTCGTGTGTGTTCACAACACATTATGTATAAATAAAAAATTGCACACATTTATTACATTTTATATGAATATACGTATATTTTACATTTAATTTACTCTTGGTGTATGCATGAGTATGTGTTTATTAATGTAAATATTTAAAAAGGTACAATATTATTAAACACATTTTTTTTTTTGAGGTACTAGATGATGAATTCTAAATAATTTATATATTTATTTATGTGTATGATATATAGTTATATACACATATAATTTATTTTATTTAAATTGTTTAGTTTTTGTTTTGTTTTTGCATTTTTATACAAGAAGTGAAAGACATGAATTTGTGTGATTGCATATGTAGCAATCGAAATGTACATGTTATTATTTTATTAATACACTTTTCTTTATACATTTATCATAACTCTTACAACATTAATTTATAAATAGAAACAGCCATCAGTTAATTTTTTATTTTATTTCTTATTATTTTGTTGTATATGGTATAGAATATTATTACTTTTACTTTTGGTTATTATAATATAATTTGCATGTAAGAACAAAAGCGAGGCGATTTAAATTTAAAATAAACTTCACAAAATGCATCAAATAAATTAATTTTTAAGTAGGAAAACGTAAAATTGTGGAATGTTGCTCAGTTAAAATGATAGTTCTGATACCATTACCTACATACAATCGAAGGGATATAGTACATTCATTTATGTCCTGTCTATGCTTAATAATTCCAAAATTCAATAGGTAGGACAAAAAACTTTAAAGATTATTTTTATTACATTTTTCTTCCTGTTTCTAACACTGGATTATGCCCTGGATTATGACTGCGACTCAAACCCAGAAGCAATACAGTAAAGAAAGCCTCAATTTAGGGGATGCGCAGAGCCAAATCCAAAGATCGAGGCATATATATTGGTAGAGGCACATCGCATAGTGTAGCGCCATCTATGTAAAGTATGGAATAAACAAATGTTTTTGCAAACTTCCATTCTTGTGGGAACTTCACGGGTGTTGGTTTTTAAATGCTACAAAGTTTGACATTTGCCTCACTAAATTAAATCAGAAATCTCGCAATTAAACGGCGGACGAACTTTTGTTGCAGTACAGCTAAATTTACCTGTAATGAGCCCTGTCTTGTTTGAAGCTATTCTCCTCAATGTTTAATAGATGTAGGTAGCCGTCAAATATTTTCTTTGAAATGTCAACTATTTTAAATACTAGTTCCAAAGTTAAGTAATGTGCAGCAACTCTTCTAGACGGATTCGATTCCACATAGGACTTAACTTTTGTGGCACTTGACTATATTTTTACTGCCTGCATGAATGCTGAATCGGCAGCTCCTGCAAAAAGTATTTATTCCGTTTTGGGCCTATTATATTTGGTCCGTCATCAGCCTTGAAAGTGTACTAATATTTTTGGTCACTTTCTGCATACACGCTTTAGGTAGTAGGTATTTGAAGTCTACTCCAAGATATTTAATAAACGGTGAAGACGCCATTTCATTCTCTCCCACTCCAAACGTTATTGTTTCCCGAACTTTCCTACTAATAGTAAAAATAAGAACTGCTTCAGTTTTATGATTTTCAAAGTACCAAACCGCCCCGCCCGGCGGTAACTAGTAATCGACGTACAGTTGCATACTGTCTCGTTGGAATGCTCGACATTCTTCATCACCTCACCACAGCAATATCGTTTCAAAAGCCGATAATTGACGCTCCTCTTGAAATCGGTGGGCGTAGAAATTCGACATAATATAACGTCCACAGCAAGGTTTCTGGGACCGAGTATCGTGGCTCATATGAATCATAGAGCAGGACTCTACCTATTCGCAAAGTAACTTGAATTTGTTTACGAAAAAGTCCGGTAGATACTTCCAGCAAGCAGAGCTCATAACTAGGATGAGTTCATTTTGCATCTTGCAATACAGTAGACGCTCGATATAGTGAACCTCTTTATAGTGAACTATCCAATATAGTGAACCATCAATCATTTGTATGTTTTTCTGATATTTTAGTTATGTCTGTGCAGTTAAATTTAAAAAAGACACAAATGAAGGCTACAAATTATTTTTCAAAAATTTAATTCATTCATTCGTTATTGAAAAAAATTATTTACATTTAATTTAACATTTAAAAACTCCCGCTCGAAATAGAGAATGATTTCGATATAATGAGCAGGCCTGGTTTTTATTAGTTCACTATATCGAGCGTCTACTGTACATACATTTTGCTCCAAGCGACTTTTTTTCTTGCAAAATTCAAGCGATGCTCCTTTTGTACTTGCCTCAAAACAGGTTTCTTTTTAAGCTTTCTTCTCTTTTCCACTTTTTCGTATTATCCTTAGGACCGTTGCTATGCTGGCTGATAGTCCGCTGTTGGCCCTTATTTTAGGTAGAGTAGAATTTGAAGCAAGCCGTAGAATTAACCGCTTTTTTCGCCATGTTGCCGCTTCTCCCGTTCGTGTTGTTTGATTTTTCCCATAGTGTTGTAAATCCGCCAGATAACTGTTTACAAACAGTCTTACTTCTGTTTAGCCTCCTTGCAATTTCTAGACCTGAGAGTCCTAACTCCTTGAAAGCATCTATTTTTTCTCTTTCTGTTGCTGTCAAAGACTTTCCGGAACTCATTTTTTTTTAGCTAAATGAAAACAGTTCTTTTCAACGCTTTTTAAAATATTCTTAATAAAACTTTGAAAAAGATCGCTCCAGCAACGAAAAATTCGCAATGGCCTCATTTTAGTTGCGCATCTTCTTATACCACTCCAAATTACATCTTAAAGTTTTTTCTACTGCGCCACCTCTCGCGAACGTCTGACAAACATCCGAGAGTATGACTGTCATGAAAAAGCTTCTCAATTGAGCCGTTCGGACTCGGCATAAAATTGTAGGTCCCTTCCATTCGTCCCAAAAATAGAAACTCAAACAAAACGAATGGTTGCGAGAAGCTAGGCCTTGGGTGTCACCCGCCTGTTGCGCCACCTATTTATTTATTTATTTATCTTCTTATACGCTTTTCAAATAGTTCATTGTTTGATCTTGGGAAATTACAGCCGTCGTTTCTTATTTACCCTTTAATTTCATGACTTATTGTTGACAACATACATACGTATATGTATACCTGTTCACAGGTAGTAACGTTTTCTGGGTACAAAATTTCCAACAGGTATAAAGAGTGAAAATCGAAATGGCCTCATCCTAGTTATCGGCAGTGTACGTTCCCGATTCGCCGTAATAATGTCCAGAATTAAAGCGGCACAGTATTTTTTGGTGCCCCCATCCAACACCTGCCCTATGTCAGCTTTGGATATCATTAATACCACGTTGAGTCTACGGTAGATCTTGCCTTCTGTAAACCGCATTACTGTTCCGAGAGTCCTCTTGCCATTTTAATTGCTGGGCGTAGTTTTATATACCATCATCATGTATAGTAAACAAATAGGACGATAAGAGGATGGTTCGATTCCCCCTTCCTTTCAGCAGGTACGACTAGTTTTTAGTACATCCAAAGCTGGGGAAAAATGTCCTTCGGAGAGACATTGTGTTTAACATTTTGGCAAATACGAGTAAGCCAGACCGTGTTTTAATTGCCACTTGTTGAGCTCTTCGAGTGTTTGAAATATCTTCCACCCCTGTAGATTATCTATCGCGTACCTTTTTATATATTCTTCGAATAATTCTTCGCGGGTTATGATGAGTATAGGCGCGATCTCATGAGCGCTTTGACTATCCACCTCATTACTTTCTTATAGGGGAAGTGGAGTCTCAACTATTTGCTGTAGGTTCCAATACTGGACACGTTGGCGATTGAATATTGCGACCTTTTTTACAAAGCAGATTCTCGTTTTCCATGTGTATAGCGTTCAAGTTGCAATTTTTTGACGTAAATTGTCCGCGTTCGGTGACACACCGATCTGAGTTTCCCGATTTGGGGTGTCCACTAATATTCCTGGTTCCCAACACGCGGACATTAATGTATTACACACGCGTTGACACAGCCGTGATACTTGGGTTACCAAGCTACGAATTGATGTTAGTGAACGATCTTTTATTAGTCAAACCGCTCGCCTGTGTATGCTGTCAAGAAGTTAAATGTTTTGGGACCGAGCTCTTTATACCTATGGCAGCAATGTTTGATGCCTTGTGCTTTCTAGAAAAGGAGAAGAGGAATGTTGGGGAATACGACGATAAAGGAAATACAAAATACGAAAGAAATTGCAGTATCATAATCTGGCAATCGTTAAAGAAAAGATGGCACATCTTCTTATACCAGTGAATTGATTAAACGAACTCATTGAGAAACAAACTTCTATCTGACACTGTTATTGACGAGTCATAGTTGCTACAGAGAATAAATATCTATTTAAACGCGAACATGAAACCATCCCAAATTGTCTACATTGCGAAACACGTCGTATTCTTCCATTTCCAACAATTCAAAACGGAGAAATCGACCTACTGGACAAATTTTGGAATTGGTCCACTGCAGAATTACGAAAATCGGACCATTGTAAGCAGCTTTTCGGTGCGCATAGTCAAAGTCGGAGCTTTATATCGACCTGCCTACTTGTACCTACTACCTACTACAATCTACAATGGCAGTTGTTCTAAGGTTCTTAGCAAAATTTATTCCTCGAAATTCGACATAATAAGCAAAGCACCATACAAGAAAGACTTCAAATAAACATTACATCTTGATAACCCAATTAAAACGATAGCCCTTTCTAAAACGTTTTTGAATGCAGGACGAACAAACTTTGGTAGGTACTCGATACTCGATTCCTAATGCGGTCCTGAAGACTACCTCTTACGAAAATTTAAGTGCGGAAGTAACACCTATCTGAAAGCATGTCGGGGTACCTACTGCTGACGCGTCATAGATCCGCCTTTAGCGAAAATGTAATTAGAATACAAGTCAAGCAGAAGCAGTCAAGCACAGAGTATCTAGTTAACTTTAGTTACTGCCCTGTGGCGTACAACTAACAAAACCAAATTTACGCTCAAGACTTCAATTTAAACTAAAAGTGAATTTTCATTTAAAAACGGCTTCTCAAGCACAGAATATAATAATATTAACTTTAAGGTGAGGCGTATTAACAAATGGATAAGTTACATCAATCTGTTTCTATCACTTTTGTTACATGTGCTATACATTTAATATTACAACTATTCAAAAATTATTACCAAGCTACGAGTATTATGTCTAATACAATAAGATAACTTGTTTTATTTTTTTTTTTGTATTTTTAAATGCATTTGCTGGATGAATGTGCGACGATTCCCTTGTTGCTTCATTGAATGTACACCTTAAAGACTACAATCTTTACAGCTAATTAAAATGTAAATATGTATATTTATATACAGTGTGCTAGACAAGTGTTTAATTTATATGTTTCACCACTGAAAATAAGAGAAAAAAAAATTAGGAAAAATCCGAAATAACAACCAAATCAAAACGAAACCAAAACGGAACGACACTAAAGCTAAAGAAAAATAAAAACACCCATTTGTATACTTTTTAAAAAATATAATTGTTTTTATATGTTTTTTTTTATTGTTTTCTTTATTATTTTATCTACAATTGTTTAAAAACTTAAAAGCTAAACATTATATCGAAGTAGAACAAAATTTAAAACAAAGAGAACAAATAAAAAAAAAAAATTATTTATAAAAATGAAATGCGATGATTACGTGATTAATGATTAAAATTAGTAAACATTTCTCGTTTTAAGTGTATAAAGTTGACGACAAAAATAAAACAAAATACAAAAATATATATTTATATTTATTTTATATTGATTATTATTATAATGACCATTAAAAATAGATACATTTACTTTTAAGACAGTTACGAGTATATATAGTTTTGTTATTGAAATAAAAATTTAAGAAATTAAATATATATTTAATGGTTATGTGTATGTTCTTAGCGTTTCTTTTTACAGACTCTATGTGGAGCAGTTTTATTTATTTATATTTACAAAGTAGTTATTTTATTCTAAATAGAATATAGTTTAATAAAAAAGAATACATTAAGTGCTATAAGAAATAAAATTAAAAAAAAATAAAACACATTTTTATTTATAATGGCTCTGTAAGAAATTCGCATCACTTAAAGAATGTATTTTCTTTTGTCGCAAATGAATGAGTTTTATGTTTAACTTTATACATTAACATTTTTTGGAGAACACGATTTTTTTTTAACTTTGTTTTATTTTGTTTAAAAAGAAAAATACAATGAAAGTGAAAAAATTCCCCGAACAGAGCACATGCAATGAGATCGATATGAAAGATTGATAAGAAGTGTTTGTGTATGATTATAAATATGTTGATATTTACGTTGCAAACTATTTTTTTTTTTATTTAATAATGAAAAATATATAATTGATATATAAATATATTTAGATTTTCTGTATTAGCGAAAAGCTAATAAATACAGGGTGGGTGAGATGAAGATTCTTGTATGATGTGAAATCTATTTGCAGATGAAATTAACTGCTGGAATGCCTCAAAATCGGTGAAAATGTAGCAGTTTATTGTTAGCCTAAGGATTAATAAATGTAATAGCTTTGGGTCAAGAAATTAAGCCTGGCGGTCGTTTGATGAGAAGAGGAAACCAAATTATCGTCACTTTAGTAGAAGGTAGAACCACGGATATCTATTCTCACCACCACGATATTGGTGAAGGTTGCAGATTGAAACTGCCCTGCATTATGTAAGAAAAATAAATAAATAGGTGGCGCAACAGGCGGGTGACACCCAAGGCCTAGCTTCTCACAACCATTCGTTTTGTGTGAGTTTCTATTTTTGGGACGAATGGAAGGGATCTACGATTCCGAACGCCTGAATTGAGAAGCTTTTTCATGACAGTCATACTCTCGGATGTTTGTCAGACGTTCGCGAGAGGTGGCGCAGTAGAAAAAACTTTAAGATGTGATTTGTGTTTTTCCGGGGATCGAACCTGGGATCCCTCGCACAGTAGTCCAGCACACTAACCACTGCGCTACTGCATTATGTAGTTCGAAAAATATAAAAAAGTCTACGCTCTGGCGAATTTGCTCTGACGGTTCTTTTGTAATAGATGGAGACTTTAATGTCGAGGGTGAGTACGAGTAGATCATGAAAAGCGCTAATATTAAATATGCATCATAAACTGGGTCTGAAAGATGCTTGCAAAATTGGACAACATTCTGTTAGAATGACGGTAGCTAGGGGAACTCCACAGGGAGTCATATTTCAATTCATTTGGGAAAAGTGCTAGGTCATATGAGGATAATGTGTACATTAAGTGAGATTACGGACGTAGCTCTGAAAAAAAACAGCAATTTGGCAAGAGTTGCAGACTCCACGCCAATCGTTCCGAAAAGGAACTGTCTCTTTTCACCAGAAAATATAAAATACCGCGATTTAAATTCAAAATCTTTAGAAGGTAAAAATATGCTGGCACATTTTTGCAAAGAAACTTAATGTAAGTGAACAAAAAAGACAAAACAAAAAACATCAAGAACGGCAATAAACAAAAACATCTCGTAGCAACAACAACGCGCTGAGGTAGGTTTTCTTCTCCATTCTAATGACCTTGCATTTATCGCTCAATTGGGGCACGTGGTAGTCCCTAGGTCAATTGAAAAATCGAAATGCAAGTTCATTTCCTAAGGGGGAAAAATAGAAATATCTTCCCAAAGTGGATTTTATACAGAGAATTGACTGTCAGAACTCAAAACTATTCAACAATGTTGCAAAAGCAAAAGAAAAGCTGGGCCCAGATCACGTAAATGAAAACGATGGAACGACGTCGTTTCTATACTACATAGTTGCCACAATTTTTCAAAAATAAATTTCCCTGACTTTCCCTGATTTTCCCTGACCAATTTTCAAGTTTTCCCTGACTCAAATTTATACATTTATCAAAAAACAAAAAAAAATTGTCAGTTAGGTAATATCTTTTTTATAAGAAAAAGGATATTAGAATTTATACAGGGTGTTTCAGTTAGGCGGTATAATCCTTTCAGGGTAGATTCCTGAAGTTTCGCCGAAAATGAAATTGTATGGTCTATTCTCACCCTATTTCCCGTTATAGCCCATCAAAGTAGGTGATTTGGAGTTGTTACCGCTTAAAAGGCTATAACTTTAAAACTATTATCTATAGGTACAAGCATTTCGTACATTTTGAAAAGAAAATTTAGTAACGCATATAGTTAAGTCTTAAGCACTTCGGGTACATCTGTGTAGATACAAAAAAGTTAAAAAAAGGGGTCACCGACAATTCTAGTCAAGGACTAATCCACTAAGTACACGGCTGAAATTTAGTTGAAATGTTTCAAACCACATGATTGCAACTTCAAATATGAACTAATTTGCAGAATTTCACTTACGCTGTGTGATATTAAATTTATAAGAAAGTTTTGCTTTTGTGACATATGTAGGTATCATAATAATTATGAAGAGAATTAAAAAACAAATCCGTGTGCAGTTTTTTTTTATTTTGTTTTTCCATTCGATTCGACGAGTTTAACGAGCCAAATGAACGCAAACAAGTGTTTCCAGAGTTTAGGGCCTTCCTCAGAGTTAGATACATTCTAAGGTTCAAATATTTTGAAACTACTTTTCGAATAGAACTTGAATTAGCATTTATCACTTTTGAAATAAATGAAAGCTAAAATCTAATTTCACACTTTAGGCCTTTTGTTTTGATATTAGCGCGATTGTTCGGATACCAACACAAAATTGGTGAAGACCTTCACATTTCAACAGCAAAGAAGATTAGTCAAGTTGAATTGTAGATAATGCCATCGAAAGTATAATGTTCCGAAAAACAGTTTTATTTGTACACAGACACACAATTTACCAAAATTTTAAATTATCTACTTTTTTTTCGCTGGTATTTTTTTAACAAAATTTTGGTAAAATATAAAATAAATGGAACAAATTTTCCCTGACTGCTTTCAAAAATCCTAAAAATTCCCTGACTTTCCCTGACATTCCCTGACCAAATTGCGTTCCCTGACTTTCCCTGACATTCCCTGACTTTCCAGTCGAGTGGCAACCATGTACTAGCAGTCTCTGTCCATTTTCACGATGTCGTTCGATCGTTTTTATTTTACACGATCTGGCCCCTGGCTAAAATAGGTTAATTGATGGGCAGCGTGCACCGATCCATTTTATTATCGGGCGAACCAACGCAACGTTGACACCAGGAAGAGTGAAGTGACAGCTAAGCGCTGTTGATGATAGTTCAGTCTTGGTTTTGGTTTTTGCAAAAAGCTGTATTGCCAACTTCTAATTAATTTTTAGCGAATGCAACAAACAGCATTCACTTAAAAGGAGTCTGATGATGAACTAACTAGTGCTGTAGTTCGAATTAGCTATCATTCTTACCAAAAGTGTGCCTCTGAGTTGTTATTGTTGCTCTCTTTCAAAAGAATGCTGTGCAAGACTGGGCCTTGAAACCTATTATGCACAAGCTATATGCAAGCATAGCAAAAGCTATGAGACCCATAGGCGCATATAGCGCACTATTGTGATGGAGAGCAATAAACAAGAAACCGACAGGCAAGTATGACGATTACAGATGCGCTTCGTACCATACTAACAGCAACACTGTACACCTTCTATAGTTTGTAATGCTGATGTATACATTAAACAATTAGGGCAGCTTTGGATATTGCATGAATTTAATACCTACTGCTACTACCAAGCAATCCAATACTGAAATTCCTTATCGTAAAGGATAGCGGCTGTACTCAATTGATTTTAATAATACCAATTCTTCAAGACATTATGCACTCAGAACCAAATGAGACTATAATGGGTACCAGGACGCTACGGCATAGGGGGAAAATGAGCATGCCAATAAGCTTGCAAGGAGGGGAGGGATAGCTAGATAGGATAGTACACGTAAGACCACCCTCACTGGAGTTGTCGATCTGCTATAAACAAAATTGAATTCTCATTAAAGCACTATCTATCGAAGAAACGTGCCAAGAGACTTACCCCCAGTGGGCTTATTCCCAAATGCGAGGCGGATCGCTTTTCACGGTTTTTGTATTTTTGTATAGCTATTTAGGTGACGGATTCCTGGCGGATTTATTGCGGATAAAAAATAAACTAAATTATTGTGACGGGAAAAAGCTGTCAAACTTTTGGGAAAATTGAATGTCTAATTGGAAAAAATTGGAAAGCACAGTTCGCATTTGAGAATAAGCAAATCACGATAATTGTCGATTGATTTTAGCTATTCGTACGCACAACAAAATTTTCACTTCCAAGAGAAAGCATCGACAAGACATTTGTAATTGACTATTAAATCGACAAATATCAATCTCAATCGACAATCACTATACTAAAATTTACAATCGACGATCGAAAGTTGTCGTTCAACGATCAATTATCGACACTCACAATAGGGGCCTGTTAAACTGAATCAATTGTTGAACTGAACTGTAAAACTGATGTCATGTTCTGCGGTGCCCAACAAGATGAATCGGACAAAGCACAAAGGAAGTATTGCGAAACGTAAGGAAATTTTTGTTCGAAAATAATTTGTTGGTGGCAATTGCTTTACCGTTCCCTGAAACGTTTTATTTCTAAGAGTATAACCGGACACTGTGTTAAAATTTATTTATTGTAAACATATACTCAAAGCTATGGAATTATACAGAAAATCTTTTGACTATGATCAGAGCTATCAGAATTATCAGTTGGGACAATAACAAATCTCGTAGCTTCACTGAGTCCGCAACTAAGTTTCCAAATGCCCCACAACAACTACAACTCTTCAACTACCGCGTTGCATATATTGTTTTAAACAATATGAGCCTTATTTATAAACTTTATACACTCTCTATAATAGTGTCTTATAGAGAGTGTATAAAGTTTATAAATAAGGGTGTATCTGTATATGTATAAACAAGTTCGCGTCAAAAACTTTAGAATATCTTATTGATTTTACCGTCCCTGCAAAAACATCTTGCAACAACTCCTTGCAATTGCAAGTACAAAGACTGAAATTATAGCTATTTCGAAGAAAAAGACTTGTCGTCCAGACTTAGACCCCTGCCATGTCAGTGATTGGAAAATCGTATTGTTTTGTTTATCTTAAAGTTTATCATTTGTCCATTATATTTGGCAAACACATTCACTTTGGATTTTCGTCCCTCTAGATTCATGTCCAACACCAAAATTCGGAACAAAAACCTTTTCCGTAATGGAAAATGATTTAAAACGAAACACAATTTTCAAAATTCAATCCTAAATTGATGATTGCAAATTGCAAGAATATTTCCCTCAATGTGTATCGAACAATCTTCACTGGGCAACCCTGTATATATTATATGGAGGTTCAAAAAAAAATAATTCGGAAACATTTAGTAATTTGTTTTGTTTTGGTAAATCGAATGTAAATCATTTGTTGAGTGTGTATGCTTACATATCTTTAAAAACAGTTTTATTTAAAATTATGAATATGTTACTATACATTTATATATTGTATTATTTAATATTTACATAGAAAACATTTGAGATTAATATTTTTTTTTTCGTTTTATTATGTCGAGTGTACAATGAGAATGATGTATGACAAAAATCCATTCAGTTCTGATTTTCTTTTATTTCTTTTTGAATTATTATTCTTTTATCGTCAAATTTTGATTAAAAATTAAAAAAAAAAAAAACACAAGTTTGTACTATCTAAATATTAAGAAAATAAGAATAAATTTTAAAAGTACGTTATGTACCGTATAATTTAAAAAATAAATCACCAAATACCAATAAGTGTTCTTTTAATTTCGAATTTTACAATTTAAAGCAAAACAACGTCTTAATTTTTTTTTGCAGTATTTCGAATATTATTTAAGACACACTATATTTAGGTACAAGTAATAATGTATTTTATTTTATTTTATTAAATTTTGCTTTTAAATTTTCAAGTTTAGTTTATATTCTTATGAAGAGAGAACAGAGCTATTTTTTGCTAGACAAAATTCGTTCCTATTCTTCAGAATGAATGTTTTATGATTAAACATATAGACTAACGAAAAGAAGAATATAGTTAATTCAGTCTTAAAAATAGTATTATCTTTTCAAATTTATTATTTTTGCTAAAATTAGAATTTTAATCAAATGTTTAAAAGGAAAAGAAAATTTTATTTTAAATTAAGAATAAAATTAAAATTAAAAATAAAATCATTAGAGAATTTTACAAGTGAATTGTAAGTTACTCGTCATGATTAAAAAATATGTAAATTTCGTTTACTTAAAAAATAAATTTCACTGGGGCAGTGTGTCCACTTCTTTAGTACATTGTTCATTTTGTAATAATGTACATTGTTTTTTTTTTTTTGTGTTACGTGCTATATTAAAGAGAAAATTATACTAAATTTAACTAAAAATTTACAAAAGAGAACCGAATTTTTTTTAAAGGTTCAGAGAAATGGGGAAATCTATTTGGGGGGGAATGTGTGGTTGGTTTTAGTCACAAAAGTGTAGTACGTTGTAGACAACATTGGAGCTGTATTCAAGTTTATTCGTTGGTGCAGGATGAGTGCAACATACGTGTTAAATAACTATTGCTCTGCGATGACAATTCATAGTAATGACCGTAGTTGGCAAAATTCATTTTCGCAAACTTGAGTGCATCAAACTAGCGTAGTCTTACTTTTGGGATTGAAACATAAGGTCTGCTGGAGTACGATATAAATTTTACAAAATTTTCTGAATTTTTCTGGAACAAGGTCAAATAAAATCAAAAAGACTGAACAACTTCATTTCGACAATAGCGAGCTCAGTCTATTCCCACAGATATGGTAAAGACAGTTTTCCTGAAAACATGGCGAACGTTTTCATTTTACGTGATCTGTCCGTTGAGTTTATCGCATCGAACTGACAGGCAGGGCATATCATACAAAAACGTATGTTATTTCGTCTGAAAAGTGAACTAATGCGAATTGAGTAGGTACACATCGTTAACGAAAACTCAGCACGATTTTACATCACAAAAGTGATTGTTTATTTGTGTCATTCCTTTGGGAATTTCGACAGCAAATTAAACACATGTAAGGCCTACTGTCCACATAGCTGAGCTTCATACGCACGCTCTCGTCATTTGCATCTTGTTGTACGCAAATTCCTTGCATAATAAACAAACGAAGCTCTGTCCACGGAGCGGTAAAGTAGGATCTGCGACTACGATAATGCGACTTTACCGCTCAATGTAAGCTGCAACCAAGCGTACAAAAAGCTGCAAATGACGAAATCGTGCGCATAAAGCGCAGCTTCGTGGACAGTAGGCCTAAGTTTTGTATGAACACAAATGAGTAATGGATTGAATGAACCTTGTAGCCCCCAAAAGACCCTGCAGACGACATAAGTTTATGTCAAACGATGTAGCACAATCATTTTCTAAACTTTAACCCTCATAATAAGCTATTCATAAATATGATCCTTAAAATGACACATATGGACAACGATCGCAAAACGAACCAGAAAATAATAGTTGCTAAACTAATCTTGAATACCATGACAGTGTCGTAGATTATTACCGAAGACCATCATGATCATTTTAAATTCAATCCTTACTAGGTGTCAGCTCAGCATCAGTGAAACTTCCGTTCTAAAAAAAGAAACAATTGAGGGCATAAGACCTCCAAAAGCCGTGAC
The DNA here is from genome assembly GCA_949372485.1 of Cheilosia soror. NCBI lineage: Eukaryota > Metazoa > Arthropoda > Insecta > Diptera > Syrphidae > Cheilosia > Cheilosia soror. The sequence goes on along the minus strand of OX443561.1, from coordinate 29,339,321 downwards.
AAAGACAATTATATTCGAGAAAACTAAAAATAGGGCAGACATAAGATGGGCACATATAGAAGGCCAGTCTTTGTGGAGCTTTTGAGACCTTGTGGCCTAAGTTAAATCGGAAAAAATCTGTAGAATTATTTAAACTCAGCAGATCAAAGCTACGAATGGCGATAGGGATACTCTCTGGGCACTGCCTTCATAGAAAGCACGCTATAAGATTTGGTTTAGCAGGTATAGACACGTGTAGGTATTGCGAGGACCTAGTACATGTCAGAGAGGATATTACTCATCTTCTCTGTTAATGTCGAGCTATGGTTCGGAATAGAAGGAAACTCCTTGGAAGTTACTTCTTCGACAATTTGGAGGAAAAATTGAAATTGAATTGAAAAATTTCAGGGTATGTATTGAAATTAAGAGTTTGGGCGAATTGGTTTAGGTTTTGACCTGTGACGGTTTCCCAGGGATGGCAATGGACCCAATATGGTCCCTAGTCATCGTGATGAACTCACGCACTAAACAACCCAATCTTACCTAACCTATCAGTGAAATTCTCTATCAAGAAAGAAGATTATCTACCGAATAAGTGGTTGTTACTTGTTGTTACTCCTAGCTTCCCACTCAGTGATTTGGGCTGATGGTATATAGAGGTCCGTGAAAGTGAGATACTAAAGGGTATGGAATCAAGATAACTGATTTTTTTGTGGACAGAATTGAAGGAGCATACCTGGGAAAAGGTTTGTTTTCAACCTGACAAAAAGCTCTAAATGTCAACGTCGCACGCACGGCTTAACTTAAATAAACCTTTAGTGATGTTAATTAGCAAACAAGATCGTATTAGATTTCTTCCTCTAGGCAGGGTTATGCATAGGACATGTTTAAACCCATAATCCAAGAACTATTAAAAAGCTTAGGAAGAACATTGTGACGGGGAAAACGCTGTCAAACTTTTGGAAATAAAAAATGAAAATTGAAAGTGAGAATAAAAAAAAAAAATGGATAGCACTTGAAATATCAGTTCGCTTTTGAAAATAAGCAAAAGTGAAAACGGTCGAAATTGAGGTATCGCTTTCAATACAATCCGCCGCGCATTTGGGAATTACTCCCCAGGGAATTATGATTTTACATACAAAATAAAAACAAATTCCCTCATGTATCTAGTACACGGATGAGGTAATTACGCTCTGGACATAATTATGAAGAATGTTATATGTCTAAATATGCTAGTACACAGCATGTAGCAAGCCACATACGTATGTAGCTCTCACGTCAATAGAGCAAGCACTCTCACACGGCAAGTACCCAGTGGGATCATTCGCTGACCTAAAACTGATGTCAGTGCTACATACGTATGTGGATTGCTACATGCCGTGTACTAGCACCTTAAGGATGGTAATCTCATACAAAATAATTTCAAATCCATGCGCTCTAGTTAAACAACCCTTGTAGTTTTTTTTTCGATTAGTGACAGATTGTATGATATTTCTAGGGTTGGAAACGGCTGCTACTCTGAGTATTGAACTTCTCCTATATATACAGCAATGTTGCATACGCAATAACTCGAGAACGGATCGTCTGATTTGAGCTATCCTTTTTTCTTGTGTTTGTCTCAGACCAAGGAAACTACATTCGACGAGAAAATTGGAAATATTTAAAGGGAAATTCATAAAAAACTGGTTTTCCATAAATTTTTTTTAAATTTTAATCGTAGGTAATATACACAGATCGTATTTGTCAAAAGTTCTGCCTACTTTTGATGATTTCGGAGGTACATGCTTATATTTCACATCGCAAACGTGTTGCGGGCACAGCTAGTTTTTTTATATATATAAAAAATGAGATTTTAAGTCCTAGAGGACTCAGTAATTGTACTACAAAGGACAAACCTCGTTTTTGGTGTAGTGGTGGAGAAACTCTGATTTAATTCGGTGGCAGAGTATTGCTGTACTCCCCTCGTGCCACAAGCAATGATTCTATCCATTACGCCGTAGTCAATGCCAAAGTTAAGTGTTTAAGAACAGCATCCAGCTCTGTCTCCAAAAATATATATAAAATCTGCTAATAAAAGCCTAAAATGCATCCAAAATCTGGATTTTGAGGACAATCTTCCACCGACCTAGAACTTATTTATTATCATTCCATTCTTATAACTACTCTTCACTTTCGGGGAAAATTGCTTCTTCTGAACTACGCTTCTTGTGACAACCACCTCCATCTATCAAATGAGAAATAATATGTTACCAAACTGATAACAATTGTTTCATGTTTTTTTTTAATGAATTGAATTTATGTGCAAGGTTTTATTATATGTAATACCGTTAACACAAAAATTATATAAATTTTGTAAAATGCGTTACAATTTTCTTTAATAATAAACTTTTACAAATCTACGTTTGTATGAATTTAGAAAATAGATTTTTTTTTTTAAAAGAAAACAGTCCTCACAAAAATAATAAAAAATAAAGGGAAAATTTAAAAATACAATTTTAAAAATAGATACATAATGATAATGTACAATTTTTTGTAGGATCTTTTTCGTTCTCTTTTTCAATTGCGCATTACATATAGAATAAAATTGTTTATAAACTAAAATTGAAATCAGTCCATAGTTAAATATTATTATTATTTTTTTTAATAATTTTCCTTCGTTTAACTTAAAACCTTTGAAAAATTTTGTTTTTCTACTTTAGATGCTGTCTATGTCAGTGTCTCGCATTTTCTTAATTTAAATTTTTTTATGTTTTTTTTTTTTTTGTTTGTTTTAAGTTTAATAGTTACAAGTGTGTGAATATACTGACACCTCACAATAACGATGAATTAATTAATGTTTGTTTTAGGTTTTTTTGTATACACTATTACTACATAACATTTTTTTGTTATTATTTATGTTTATAGGTTTGTTTAAAATAAGTTATATTTTGTTTTTCAAATATTAATTATTTTTTGCTCTCAATTAGAAAAAGGAAAATTAAGTTTTTTTTTATATAGTTTAGGACATTATAATCATTAAAAGTTTGTAATGAGATTTCTTACAAAGACGACATACACTTTTTTTTTTGTTTTTAAATTGAATATTACTTGTAATAGTCCTTTAAAATTAATTGTTTTTGTTTTTTAAGAAATTATTTTTAAAATTTTTTGTTTTTCTTTTCTTGAGGTAAATTTGGCAAACAAATTACGATTATCGATCGAGTTTGTGTTGTAGTTTCGTTTCGTTTTTTGTTTTTTTTTTTTTTTATTATTTTGTTATGCTTTCTCCATTTAACTTAACGTCTTGTTTTATCGACTAGTGTGTGTGTGAGTGGTGAGTGAGTTGTAGTAGATTTTCCTCTTTCGACACAATGGTGGAATGATATTCTCTTTAAAGTTGTCCAATTAAATTATTTTATGTTTGATTTATAATTTTTTTAAGATGCAAATTAGTTTGGTTTGTGGTTAAGAGTTAAAATAAAATTTCAATTTGGCAGAAAGTAATCTATTTTAGGCAGCTATCGCCTCATTTTGCCGTCATTCCCATTGATGAGGCGACGGAGGCAGTTCTGAAGGATGGGCAACGGTTGAACTGTTGAAAAGAAACAAAATCAAGAAGAGGGGAGAGAAGAATTTTTCGAATTAGTTTTCTAGTGATATTTGGTTTAACTTAAAATATAAATTGTATATGTATTTTTTTTTTTAGTTTTTAATTTTGAATACATTTCGAAGCACAAACAACAAAATAATTAATGACTAAGAAATGACATGCACTATGGTACTAAAATGTAAAAAAAAAAAAAAAATGATTTACACATGAACTACAACTAAAGGAAGAAGTAAACTTAAAATCCAGACTATCACTACAGCTAAAACAAAAAAAATATTCTGCAATTTTCGATGAAACGATGAAATAAAAGGACAAATTAACAAAAAAATGTCACAGAAGGCCTGTCGCTTAAAAGTTAGGGCACACTTTAGTAAACTAAGGAGAACACAGCCGCAGGAATAAAGAGAAGTGGGAAGATGGCTTATCTTATCTTTAGTGCTATCTTTCTTTAGTGAAGCCGACCACAAACAGCGCCAGCGGGTCAATCGGGCAAGAAGTGCGAATTTGTGCGAATTACCATGCCGAGAAGAACAGGACACATTCTTGCGAAAGCAGCTTGATGAACGATAGAAAAATTTGTATTCGAAGTTCCTTTCCTACTCGGTCATCATAATCACTGCATTTTACTACAGCTGCACAAAAAAAGACCTTGAATAAAGGGCAATTTACAACCCGTCCTAGTACTAAAATCTGCGCTTAAGGTTAGGTAAGGTTAGAGAGCCAGTTTTTACCCAGTTTTTAGTTGTCATTACATGCAACTAACAAAACCATTCAGATTTGTTGATAATTCTTCTTAAATCTGTTAGAGGTATCGTTGCTAGATCTTCCAAGCAGTCAAGGAATCATGCTCCCAATCAAGAGTATCGGCGTTCTTGGAGAGCTCGTCAGTGACACATGAAATGTTCCAAAAATTAAATTTTCTCTTCATTTCTGTAACTTCTGCAGAAGACATTTGCAACGATGCCCAGTGTTTTGGCCATGTTTCCAATGATACAGTGTCCGGTTATTACCCCGACGAACACTCGGGTTTGGTTTTTATCAAAAGATGTTAGGATCTTTGACGTTTTAGTGTAAATTGCAGGCCATAAGCTGCGAGTTATGGTACAACCGTTTTTGAAAAATTTACAAAATACACATTAGATGAGTAGAGACGAAAAAACAGACAAATCATCAAGTGTGCCAGCTTAAATCTTACATTCGGCTTATATTTGAGCGAAAAAATTCATCATCAGTCTCATTTGCATCGACGGAATTGAAGAAAATGTAATAATAAAACGTAAAGACGATAGAGATTTATTTAGGAGGTTTAAAAAATCTGTGTTAGAAAATTCGGATCGCCAACCTCGCCAACCAAAAGAGATCCTGACCCTACCCTAAGGAGCCGACTTTCGAGAATAGATTCGACATTTCCTGATAGCCGTGCTATAATGCACGATTATACCTTCTACCTTTTATTTTTACTGAACGCCAAATTAATCCTCAATAAATAAACTTTTTGTACAATTTCTGGTGTACGACTCTGTAAAAAAAAAACGAAAGACATTTTCGCATTTCAAAAAACGAAAGAAATCATGCGAAAGCGAAATTTTGCTTCATGTAGCTGCTTTCGTGATCCTTTTTGCATTCGCAAAAGCACGCTTATAGGATCATTTTTTAGCTTCTGGCTTTTCTGGCTCTAGTTTTTTTTTGGCATTAAGCCAACTACTGCGACCTGAGTAGGCCTTTTATACTTCCCTTAGATTCATTTCGACTAAAGTCAAACTAATGTCAAATTTCTTTCGAGCACAAATTGCTAACTTTTTTAAAATGTACATTGTAATAAATCTTTAGGAGGTTTTATGTAACAGACAGGGTTGACGTAAAAACTCGACAGACTTTGATGTAACTTTTCTTTGAATGTTTTTTAAGACTCGGCAAATGTTATAATCTATGTCTTTCTTTGCCACGCCTACTTTTTGGGATTTTATTGTTCATTAATCTCGCTCGACAGCTCGATTGTGAATACCCAAAATTGCTATATCTGGGATCTGAACACCCAAAAGTGATAATGCAAAATACATCTCCAAAAAGCAACCGTTTGGTTGCGTTGTAGATCTCGTGATGTCATTAGCTCAGTACTTTTTTTTTTCGAAAACGAAGAATTAGAAACTATGCCGTATATGCTCGCCGAATTTACTTGCCAAGAAATTGAAGATTTCGATCTGAGCGATAAATGTGGCTTAAACAAAACATGACACATAGTTTCAAGACTAAGTGATGCCAATTGACCGCCGAGATTATGATGCGATTTGACGCAGCCATTGGACTTTTTCTTGTGTGTGGCAATCTTCAAACTTTTGAGCCAGTTAAAAACTAATATTCGTTAGGTCACGGCTGAGATTTCGACGCAAAATGTGCGGAAAAGTAATCGAAAATTACCTCAGTAGGATCGAGTCGGGGCCGCAGTCACGTGGTGTACATTTAAAGATTTAAGTCGGAGAGATGCTGACGATGTTTGGATACAGCAGTAGGTCTAGATATCGTATGCAAGATCTCCCCAAACTAAAACGAGATACATAACTCCTATGGCAGGCATTTGTGACCCCTTTAACTTGTACTAAGGTGGCCAATACTGAAATTTAAATATCTTTGACTAGAAGAAACAAGAAAAAAAAAACTTCTTGAGCAAAAGGACTAACAGCTTGATAAGCTTTAAACATCTACTATAGATCTATTAGTATCCTAAACATTCCTATAAGTAAGTTCATAAAATTCAACCTGGGGCCGAATTGCATTATACGACTATGTTTGCGAATTTGCTTCTATTTAATTATATGCAAAAGACTTAATTCCGTTACGTATAGCTCATTCACGCATGTAGCGATTGGGGCGATTGATCTACTGGGTACTAAAACTAATTTAGCATAGCACTCTGGTGGTAACATTCAGTGTGGTTTCCGGCAAAGAATAGTTTTAAGGTTGAAACAGATCAAAGTAAGTGAACACCAGTGCTGTTTTCATTTGTCTTTGTATTTTTTTTTTTTAATATCAACCTTTTTACAGACTGTTGGTTTTTTAGCAACTCTAGGTCCAGACCCTAAAGAACACTTAAAAGAACATCGGTGCTCACTTACTTTTGTCGATCACACGGGTGAGCCATCTAGTGGTTTCTTTTTAAATCGTAGGTTATTTTGACACTGACAGCTGTTTCTCTGTTTAATTTTGTCCATTTTATTGCATTTTTAAAAAGAAACTTGTATTTGGCCCACCCTTTATACATTGGTCCCTCAAAATCGGCAACAACAATTGATGTCAAGGAGACGTAATTTCCATATCATGCTGGAAACGACTATAATGAGCTAACAAGATAGAAGCAGAGGAACTAGTATTGTACAGAAATTCGAACGAGAAGCTGTGTCAGACTTACAACTCTGAGGTAATTAAGCACATTATCTAACCAGGATTCAGAGTTAATTCTAATGAAATTAGTTGTCATCTCTTTTCGTTTCGTTTTACTATAGGAAGGCATTTGCAGAGTAAAATCTACCTATTGTTGCACGGAACCTTACCATAATGTATAAGAGGCTTTATCTACCAGGGATGAAGCAATTCTTGTGAATCACTATTGCTTTGGACTAAAAACGAATTTGAGTAACAAAACCCTGGCACCAGACGATGGATGAAAGCAACTCTTGTGAATTGCTATTTCTAGGAAGGCATTAGTGATTCCATAAAAGCGTGCACCTTACTAAGAGCGAGTTAAAGTTGGTGCCGTTCGTAATGACGAAAATATTGAATGAGTTAAAAATATTTATACCCATCAGTGGCCAGGAGGATTTATGTAGTTAGAGTACCTACGTAATAAAAGTCGAATGACTAAAAATTGTAACACCTCTTGAGGTTGGTTAGGGACTTTGTCTACCTAGGCTTCGCTAGGAAATCAGACAAGACACCCGCACTGATATTAAACGAAGAATAACTCTTGCCAATCGCTGTATCTTTAGGCTAAGAAGGCAGCTAAGTTACAAAGCCCTCTTTCGAACAACTGAAGTGACCCTTTATAAGACCCTAATAATCCCAGTCCTTCTTTATGGTGCAAATGCATGGACTCTATCAAGAGCGGATGAGGTTACCCTTGATTGTTTCGAAAGGAAAATTCTTCGAGTAATTTTCGGTCAAGTCTGCATAGACGAATTGAACTGTACCCAGAAGAGTGAAGGTTCAACTAATTAGGGGGCTAGGTAATGTAGAGCGAATGAACGCGACTGCTCAAGCCCGAAAGATCTCCGAATCCACACCCGATGGACGGCGCAATAGAGGAAAACCGTGACTTTAGGTGACGCACGGAAGTGGAGGGGGCCTTAACCAACTTAGCGTGCGAAACAGGAGATAGCTGCCTAAAGATCGTGCTGGATGGAAACGCTTGTTGATTGAGGCCCAGGTCCACACCGGACTGTGGAGTCACCTTAAGGCACCAAGTAACAAAGAACAGAAACAGAATCCCATACATTTGCAACAGCAATAGAATTTAGCCACAGAAAATGGCTGTTTGATGACAGAACGTAAACATAAACAAGTCTATATTGATTGCTTCTGTTGCTGTCAGCTACAGAAATGCCAATTTATCGTGATAGTGAGGTTTTTATTTATTGCATTTTTCTGCATCTGTCATCTGGCTACCTGCTTTAGGTAGTTTGAGTTGCAAATTCGACTACTAGACGAAAGAAATGTTTTTAGTGGACATAATTTCATGATAACGTTTAACAGAATAGACGGCAGCCATGTTTTTCCGAAACTGTTTCAGTTTTGTGTAGTTGAGCGAGCAACGTATAAGCAGAACAAGAATTTACTGCAGAACGAAAAAGCGTTCTCTTCTGTTACAGTTTCTGTTTCTGTTCTTTGTCACTTGATGGCTTTAAGTAAGTTTTGAGGTTGTTGTGGTCGCTAGTCTTAAAAAGTTCAGAAAGACCTTAAGAACTACTACCTATACCTTTTTGTTAATCTTTCTCTATAATTTCCTCGAAATTAGTATAAATATTAAAGATGATTTAATTAATAAACTTAAAATATTTACGCATTTACACCGCGCAGCGCATAAGCTAACCCACCCATCACCGTCTATAATATTTAATATAATTTCATACATTTCATTTTAATAAATAAATTAACAATTATTATATAATTAAATTGAACTGTATTTTGCAGTTGATTTTAGTAAATACCAATAAATATAAAAACTTACAACGAAAAATAAACACTGACCTTATAATGAAAAATTTGTGACAAATTTGTGTGATACAGCGATTTAAATTCTATATGGCTTGAGACACATCCTTATACCTATTTGTTAACCTTTTTGCGACCATAACCTTGTTAGTCTTATTCTTTTTTTTTTTTAAGCAGCAAATAAGAAAACAATAGGTTTTAGAACAAGTTGTAATGTTGCCTTCTTAATGGAATGAGATGAGAGCGACTTTTTAAACCCAAAGCATGGTCTTTTATTTTTTGTTCTACAAGCAGTAGTATCAGCAGAAGCAGTTTTGAAACACTTAATAGATTTAAGTAATTTTCTGCAAAAATAGTTTAATTTGTTTTTGTTTTTTTAAAGAGAAAGAAAAGTTGTTTTTTTTTTATGAAAATAATTTAAAATTGTAGGGAGAATATTCATTTGGGGGGGAATGTTGAGTGTTTAATGCAAAAATACAGTTCATGCGCTTAAATAATAATAATTTATAGAGAAAATATATATTTTCTTCTTATTAACTATAAAAATTTTGTTAGAAAAATGTTTTTCTTTTTTTTAAGTCTGCTTATCCTATTTTTAAGGAGGGCTTGGGAAAGTAGTTCTGTTATTTAAAATAAGACTATACACCAAAATTGATTATACACATATTAAACTAGTTGAAAAATTATAAAAAAAAAAAAACAAAAAGCACACCAAATACCGAACGTAAACACACATAATATTAGTATGACATTAAATAAAAAAATAAATTAATAAGTAACCATCCAGTATAGCAATAGAACACACATTTTTGACATTAAACAATCAAATATCCATAGAAGAAAAAAACGAAATAAAATAATTAAATGTGTAGTAAGTACTAAAAAGCGATGTTTTGAATTTATTTAATTTTAATTGTTTTTTATTTTTTGGAGATATCTACTAAAAATCACTGCTGCTTTCTTTCTTCTTCTTTTGGTATTAATATTTTTTTTTTTAGGAAACTGTGTGAAATAAATTTTGAATAATTCCAAATTTAGTTTTAATGTAATTTTTAGTACATTTTTTTATGTTTTTCTTTTTTTAATGGCCAATTAAGTGAATTATAGCTTTAGTTATTAATACATAGAAATAAAATAAAAATTAAGGGCAAATTAAAAAAATATTTTTAGCTGTGGGAAGAGGATTATATTTATTTTTAGGATACACTTGCAATTTGTGTCAAGTGTCCATATTTTCCATATCCATATTTTCCCAAGTTTGCAAACAAAACAGATGACGGGAGGGGGACAAGAGTTAGTGATGGGATAGAACAGGAATGAGAGTGATGTGATGATGCTTGTGGGCGCAGTGGTTTATGTGCGAGGAGTCTAAGGTTCGACACAAATTACATCTTAAAGTTTTTTCCACTGCACCACCTCTCGCTAACGTCTGACAAACATCTAAGAGTAGGTATAACTGTGCCTGAGAAGACTTCTGAACTTAGTTGTTCGGACTCGGCATAAAATTGAAGCTCCCTTTATCAAACAGACAACAATTCACCTACAGTGAACGTCAAAAGTGAGTAAACACCAAAGCGCTTGTCTTTGGAGTTTGGATACATTTTTATTTAAATATTTATAAAGTATTTGTTTCTCTCGACATAAAATATGTTTAATTATGTCTATTTCGTAATCAAACTTTTTAAAGATTGTTGATTTTTTAGACCTGTTTCCAGCCCCTTAAGAAAACTCTAAGAAACATCGGTGTTTACTTACTTTTGACATTGCGGTCGCGACATGCAATTCCAATGAGATCGCATACTACATTCTTCTAGTTCTAAGAACACCTCTCTCCTGAAATATGTGGAATGTGTTGCACTATGCGACAACATATATCCTTCGTCAGAAAAGTTTCGGTGGACGTACTCTACAGAAGAGTCTAAAATTGGGTTCTCACTTCATCATGGGTATCTATACTTAGCCCCTAATTGGATGTGGACTTGTGGCAGACTTGGGCTAAAAATCTTGAGCTATCGATAAGATAGATAGTGAACGCTGTAAGAAAAAAAAAGAAAGCGGCTTGAAAGGTCTATGAACAAAAGAGGAGGCAAAAACACCGGCTTCTTAGTAGGAAATAGAAAGAACCTGAGAACCAACCGATCATAGAAATAGAGAAGTGCTACTCCAGGAGCGATGTTTGGAAGTTTAGCCGAAAGGTAAAGAATGTCTCAAGGTAACAAGAACCAACCAGATACCAGTAGAGATAAGCAAGCAAACCTTGTAGCACTCACAGTTGGTTTTGAGGATATAGAAAATGATAAACTGCGAAGACGACCCAAATTACGCTGTCAGGGAGAACGAACCATTCAATCTGGTCGATGAAAGACGCTTTCGTTTTCACTAAACCTGTCTCTAACTGTCATATCTGTGGCAATAGACAGAGACTGCAATTGTCGAAACGATATTGTTCGTTCGCTTTCATTTTATGTGATCTGGGCTCAGATTTCCTTCCACCCGACCAAAATAAAGTGAGGATAGCAATATCTGAACTCAAGTCCAAAAAACAAACCTATTTAAGGCAGCGGAAGACGCATTGGTGGAGATGGCATGCACCACCTCATTTTAAAGATTTCGTCGAAAGAAAGTATCCTTAATGAATGGAACCTTATTATCGTTTGTCCGGTCTACAAGAAAGGGGATCCTCTAAGGCATCAGACTCCTTAACATCGCATACAAGATCATGTTCATATGTTGCATATGACAATCTGGGACAGCATTTATAGAGACGAGTTACAACATAGAGCCATGTCTGTGCAGAATGACGATGGAGAACGTTTGCTCTTCCCTTAAGATCGCAAACAGTCTGATTAAGACCTTTCATGTCAGAAAATGGTTTAGTCAAGGCGGACGCTGTCATACGACTTCTTCTACAACATTCTTTATAAATTATCCAAAACGTACAGGCCAACAGGCGTGAATTTTTTATGATATGAGTAGAAATGGAAGTGGATTAAATGGGCTTAGCTGTCGACTAGACGGGACACCCAACATCGACAACAATCGACAGCTATAACTTCGAGGTAGTAAAGCACTCTGTCTACCTCGCCTCTGCTATAAACTCTAATAATAATATCTCCGCTGCAACGAAACGAGAAAAAACACTCTTGCCAATCGCTGTTTTTTCTGGACTGAGAAGGCAATTGAGTAGTAGAGCCCTATCCCGAACAAACGTTCCGGCCCGAAAAGTCTTCGTCTCCAACCCAAAAAGCGCAGTAGTGGAAGTCCTCGCTTAAGATAATCGCCCCTATCGAGGTATACGTCGGAACGGAGAATTCTCCGCAACGCATACTCGGTCGGAGACTCAAATTACATTCGATTTCCGCCTTCGGAAAGAATAATTAAAATGCGACAACGCATTGATTTGACATGATGTTGTTTCGTGGTACATCGGGTTTTTCCTATTTAGTGCTTGTTTTTTCGTTTGTTTTTTGCCCTGGAAACACAAATTTAGGCAACAAATACAACCAATTACTTTGCTAAAATCTTTTTTTCTTTATTGCTTTCATTTATTAGCACTTCGCTGCTAATTGTAAACAAATTCCGCAACCAATTCCTGTCGGAGCATATCGTATGAAAATTAGTATGAAGCTGTCAAAAATATCATTAAAAACGCACTTGATCGCACTGAAACGCAAAACCGCCAGTGTGCGTTACATATTTGTCGGAACAAAGTTCCGAAAAACTGTTCCGAAGTATACCTCGCAGCAAAAATCATCCGATTCGTATGAAATCGGATAATTTTACGTTCCGACGGACACCTCGCTAGGGCCAAGTATGCATAAGTTGAAGGGGAGCTCGACCAACTTGGAGTGCACAACTAGAGGTAGTACGCCCAAGACAAGACAGGTCCACCCCGGATTGGAGAGCAATCTAATGCCGGATTACTTAGATATTTTAGTTCCATTTTAATGAAAAATGGAGTACCACAAGATTGCATTCTTCGGCCACTATTCTTTTACACTTTTGGCGAGTATGGAAGATAACTAAATTCGATAGAGTTTTAAGTCTTTTCTTAGAGATTTTACACGACCACTTGGCCACAAGTGGAATTTTAAGGAAAGGTGGCAATATATTAAACAGCATCTTGCAAAGAAACACATGTGGATTTAAAAAGAGAGTAAACTACAGAAAATCCAACACTAGTCGTTCACCAATCGATTTATGTGCAGCTACACTGCCTCACGTTAGAAAGCTTTAGAAGACGAACGATATCCATAAATACAGAGGCTGAGTTCGATGATAAATAATATTCCCATTATCTGGCGCCCATAAATTAACTCTCCATGATTAATAAATAAATAGTAAATATACGATGAACTAAATAGCTAAGAAAAAAAAAACACATTATGTACACAACGTTGATTAATATTGATTTTTTTTTTGCTGCTCTATAATGTTAATCCTAAATGAAAAAAATTTAATAATAAATTTAGAAACCATCAACATAAAAAAAAAAAAACAATTTAGTTGAAAATGATTTATGATTTCTTATGCAATATGAAAATTTTAATTATTATTATTATATATGTACTTGTCTTTAAGTTTTTGCGCATGCACATATATTATTCGATTATAAGTATAGAATATTATATTTAACATCAAGTGTGTGGTTAAGTGGGAAGGGAGGAGAAAATATTTTGTTTTGTTGTTTGTGCTTTCTCTTTCATAAATCTCGACTCTTTTTTTTTTAATTCGTTTACATTGCTCTAAAATAAAACAATAAAAAAATTGTATAAAAACGAAAATTGGCCACAATAATGTTATTATTAACGAAGAACAGAATTAAAAATAAAAAAAAGAAAAAAAAATATTATATACAATAAATAGCAGTACATAATTATAATTTCAACACACCTATTGATTTTTGAATGCCTGATGATTGGATGCGATAATTTATTTATGACAGTGTGACATAACATTTTGACTGCCTGACTGTTGATAACCATTAATTTTTTGTTTGCTTTTTTTTTTTGTTTATTTTTTTTATTGTGGTAAGAGATTGCAATTTAAAGATGGCAGCAGGACATTTATATTCATTAGATATACGATATTGTATTTAATGTATATATTTAATTGTGCAGTATAAAATTGGTTTGATCGATTATTTTTTTTATATATATATATGACGACTATATAGACATTTATTTTATTTAATATTTCAGCATCAACAGCAACAGCAGCAGTGGTACTAGTAGATTATCTCATTGGCTATTTTGTGATACATTTTCAATAATAAATTAATTATTATTAATTTAATTTTTATTTTTAAATGCAATTTCATAAAATTTTCTTGTTTGGTATAACAAAAAGAAAAAATGAATGGAAAACGTTACAAAATTAAAAAAATAAAAATATAAAAATAAAAATATTTTACGTTAATAAATTAAAATGAAAAAATAGACCGAATTTTGCAAGAAAACACAGCACATTAGGATTTGTTTTGTTTTGTTTGAAAGAAGACAAATGAAAACAAATTTAAAGGAAACGTAATAAATAGATAGAATAGATAATGAAGAATTTATTTATTTTTAAAGAATTTAAGGTGGTTGAGGGTGTGTGGATGGACGACTTACCTTGCAAAACTTTTGAATGCAGCACTTTGAGGATTAATACAAAGTGGAACACGACCGGTTTGTAGCTGTTCCGCTATGAATTTGTGCATTTCCTCTGAAAAAAGGGATGACAGGTGAAAATAGTTATTAAACATTTGTTAAAATTGTAGAAAGTTTGTTATTTATTGGAAAGAAAAGAAGGTAATTGGAAGAAATATATTAGATACAAAAAAAAATAGAATAAACTTGACCAAGAGCACCAATCACTGGGGCATCAGGAAGCAACTGAATCCGAAGAACTTCAATCCTTTAGAAGCTTCAAAACTCTAAATGAAAAATATGTAATACCACATTTGGTTAAACCTTCTGTCAATTATGACATTATGAGGTCTGGACAGACAACAAGTTATTCCATTAGATCCACAAGAAAGGAGATCCTTTAAACTGCGCTATAAAGGCATCAATCTCCTCAACATCGTCTATAAGATCATATTCGCTGTACTGTTTGTGCGACTGAAATCATTCGTCGAACTGATTGGTCCCTATCAGCGTGGTTTTAGGCCCGGTAAGTCCACAACCGACCAAATACACTACAAAAGATCCTGGAGAAAGCCAAACAAGTGAAAATCGATACTCACCATCTATTTATCGATTTTAGGGACGTGACAGCATTTATAGAGACGAGTTATACAGAGCCATGTCTAGTTTTGGCTTCCCTGCTTCCCTGTCAGATTGTGTCAGAATGATGATGGAGTTATGGAGAACGCTCGCTGCTCCATAAAGGTCGGAAACAATCTCACCGAGACCTTTGATGTCCAAAAAGGATTTAAGGATTTAGACAAGGTGATGCGCTGTCATGTGACTTTTTCAACATCATTCTTGAGAAAAGTGTGCAAAACTCATGAGCCAACACCAGGGGCACGATTTTTCAAAATTTTGTGCAACTATTTGCATACACTGACGACATTCAGATAATTGGCAGAACGCAGCTAGCTGTCACTGGCGCGTTTGCGAGTACTAGTGTCAAAAATGGGTTTAGTGGTGAATGAGGCAAAACAAAATACATGCTCTCAACAAGAAGGGGCACACAGCATCGACGAATCGGACAGAACGTCACGATAGACAGCTTTAACTGTGGGGTGGTTAGGGACTTTGTCTACCCCTGACAACAGCACAGCAGAAATCAAACGAAGTTTCACTTGCCGACCGCTGTTTCTTTGGCTTAAGAAGGCAACTGACTAGTAACATTTTGACAAGAAACACAAAGGAGACTCTAAATAAGACCCTCATCATCCCAGTCCTCCTTTATGGCGCAGAATCATGGACGCGATCAAAGGCGGATGAAGATCTCCTCGGTCGCTTCGAACGTAAAATTCTTCGAGTGATTTTCGGTCCCGTTTGCATTGACAGGCTTTGCAGGAGGAGATTTAACAGCGAACTCTACGAGCTGTACAGCAACATCGACTTGGTTAGAAAAGGAAGTGTCTTGCGATTAAGATGGCTAGGACATGTAGAGCGAATGGAGCTCCGGCCCGAAGAGTCTTCGATTCCAAACAGGAGGGACAACGCAGTAGAGGACTTGCTAAGTTTGCCTTTCCCAAGAAAATGGTATTATGAGAATTGTTTTTTATGGTTCAAGTTTTGCCAATGAAGTCAAATTTGTCCCTTACAGTGATTACTACATCATTGGCGCACCCCTGATTGTGTAAGATGGTCTGTAGACGAAATGTGTGTGCTCTACAAAACCCTTATCCTGCCAGTTCTACTTTATGGCGTCTAGTGCTGGACGATAAGCAAGAAGGGAGAGCTGATCCTGTTCTCCTTTTAAAGAAAAATACTTCGGCGGATTTTTGGTCCTGTGTGCGAGGAGAGCGAATGGAGGAGAAGATACAACCGCGAACTCTATGAGCTGTACCAAGATGTGGATGTAGTCCAAAAAGCCAAAACACGTCGACTACATTGGCTCGGCCACATCGAGCGAATGGACAATAATGCTCCAGCTAAGAGGATCTTCGAATCCCAGCCACAAGGTTCGAGAGGGCAAGGAAGACCGAACCTCCGTTTCAAAGACCAAGGCATCGCGGATGCCAGAGCGCTTGGTCTGGACAATTGGAAGCTGCGTGCCCGGGATCGTAGAGGATGGAAAGGCTGCAGTGTCTCAGGCAGATACTCTTCACGGGTCGGGAGCCCGATAAGTAAGTAAGTAAGTAAGTAAGGCCTATAGAGAAGTTCACCTATAACTAGAACAAAAACAGGAGGACACAGTTACCATTCTAAATTATATTGTACTCACCTTTAACTTGTTGCACAGACGTCAGTTTTCGCTCCCACAAATCATCGAACGGCTGTCCAGCTGATGGCTCAAAATCTCCCGTATATTGTCGCATACCGGATGAGGTAGTAAAACAGCATTTACACATGCACGAATGATATCGCAGACGTCCTTCGTCCAGATATGAATGGGCCAAAGCATCTGTCACCGATATTCTCTTATCCTAGAATTAAATAAAAATTAGCACACGTAAATAGTTAATTGAATTTAATTCACTTACGGGATCAAATACCAACATCTGGCATAATAAATGCACTGCCTCGTGTGTCGCATGTGAGCTCAATGTGTACAAAGCTGAGAATGATGGTGCTTTCGGTGCCCTCCGCAACATATGCGTTCGGGCACCTTCGCATGCATGTCGCATATCCTCCATTGACGGTGTACCCAATAGCTCTGTGATTAGTTCCAGTTGTTGCACTGGATTCTGTGCCTGGAACAAAATACGACGACCCAACAACTCACCAAATATACAACCGACTGACCATACGTCCACAGCGGCTGAGTAGTGACGTGCACCCATTAGAATCTCTGGTGCCCGATAGTACTGTGTTACCACCTCTTGTGTCATGTGCTTCGATTGATCTGGCTCCTCGACACGTGCCAGTCCAAAGTCGCATATCTTTAGAACACAATTACTATTGACGAGTAGATTACCCGGTTTGATATCTCTGTGTAGGATACGGGCCGAGTGTAGATACTTTAGGCCGCGCAATATCTGATACAAGAACACTTTTATGTGATCGGCTAAGAGGTGTTGCGGCGATACAATGATCTTGTGCAGATCTGACTGTAGGAGTTCAGTTATCACATATCTAAGTGGAAATTTTTGTTAAGGATAAACAATAGTAAAATGAGAAAAATTATGACCAATTATTTGCATCAAAGAGATGAAGAATAACTGTTATTTAACTTCTGGAAAAAAAACCAACCCACACAAAAAGGTTAAAAGTTTTCAATGGCTTTATTCGGTTGGACCGGCCCTCGGTTGTTGTCTGTAATTAAAAATGTTAAATCCTCTTTTCCTCTCTGTCTCTGTTCTCACATCCGCATCTGTTTTTGTATACACAACTAATATTAACTCCTTAAATGAGAGAGAGAGTTCACTTTTTTGTTTGCCTTTTAGTTTTGTAACTGCAGGATGCAGGATTTATTTTTATTTTTTCCATTTCTGTTAATTGAAATATGGACGAATGGCTTGTGAAACTTTCCGACATGAACCTGTAATTAACTCTTGGGAATAGAGTGGAATGGATACCGTATTTTTAAACATTCAAAGGATTCCCAATTTAGGAGAGGTCATCGGTATTGTTTCTGTTAACGAATCCAAGCCGAATTTTCTCTTTCTTTTTTTTGAAGACATATAATATTGATGCTTTATTTGGACATGAGAGTAAAGGACCAAGTTGAAAAGTTGAGAAAAAAATGAAAAATTTGTTTACTGAAAGTATGCAATGAAAAAGCAACAAAGTTTCTGAAACCTTGCCCAGATGGCGGTACTATTTGAACGCTTTTGTAAGGTTTGCAGTTTCTTACATAGTTGAAAGTTTGTGTTTTTCAAACACTGAAATAGTGCCTACCTCAATAAAAAATGCGATTTCTAGCCCTTGCGTTCGTTACAAACATTCACTCTTCTTAACCTCTAAATCAGCTGTGGACTAACAATTTAAAAGGTTTTATTTTTTAAATTATTCAACTCGCGAATGGATTACTTGAGAATCTTCAACACACAGTTTAAAAACGCTTGCTTTTAAATCAAAAGGGCTACCTTGAGCTTCGATACAAAATGGACCTCTCATACAGTATCTTCGTTTCAAAGAATTTTCTAAATTTCATTAAATATTTCTCCCGAAATATTAAATTAAATATTTGGCAGCAAAACATCCTTGAGCAAAGCAAAATATTGTGTTTTATCGTAAACACGTGTCTTTGCTAAATTGTGTTCTTATAGAAAATGTACAAAGTTACATTACATTACAAAGTTACCCACGAGCTACGGATATTCGCTGAAGAGATGAATCCTTTTCTTTAATTATATGCAGCAACACGAAATAAAAAAAAAAATTATATTTCAATTGTGTTCGGTGTTGGAATGTTTTTAGGATTAGGTATTAATTTAGGGTAGAAAAGTTTTCGGTGTTTTGTTTTTGATTTACGTGGTTCCTTGTTGACAAAAGGGTTATAACAGACGCAACTTTTTTTTATGACAGACAGTACCCCTACCCTATGACTGTGAAATTGAGTAGAGAGTTTAAGATGACTGATGATTTCAATGTCGAAAAAGGTAGAGATGTCATTATTGGATCGGCTAAATAGGGCGATGTGACATCCTAAGACGAATAAAGTTTAGGCAATTGGGAAGGTTCTCTAACGCATCAGACGTGCCGAAAAGAACGCTAAACCGTAGACCTAGCTTTTCACAATCATTCTTTTGGGTTTTTATTTGTTGAACGAATAAAAGGGACCTAAAATTTTATAGCGAACCTGAACGGCTGTATGGAAACGCATTCTCAGGACAATTATACCCTCGGATGCTTATCTGACGTTTAGAAAAAATCTTAAGATATTAGGCTACTAATACACCTGTCAATATGACTTCAAACTTTGTCTTAAAGTTGTGTGTAGGCAAAAAATTGCACATGTCAAAAATTGACACGATTTTTTGACATGTTTAATAATAGTTTTATAAAGTGTTTTTGGGGGTTGAACCGGAGACCATTCGTTCAGTAGTCCGCCACACTAACCACTGGTATATTGCCCTATTTTACTATCTTGCTTTTTTAGCAATTAGATTGCTGATGAAAGATTTTCAATCCACTGGGATTTGAAGAGCTATTCCTCTACTGGCTACTCATGTAAATCATTTACTGCCGGTTATTAAGCTAAGAATGTTAGCGGCGCTGGTTTTACCTAAATCATTGAGAAAAGGTTTCCTAAGTGGGATGCTTGCGTGTCAGTCTGCTGCCTTCTCCAGTGTTTCCCTGACCTTAATCTGATTGCCAGGTTTGTGGCGTATTCTTTACTGACGATGTCTAGTGGATGTAAGTTAAGCATGGTTTGTGTACAGCGGCGGGCGGTTGGACATTTTCAATACTCCAGCTAAATTTTCTCCAAGCCTCTCAATTCAGTAGCTGGTCTGGTGGAGTATTTTTCTTAGTCAACGTTTCTTTTTGAACGTGGAAAAGTGATAAAAAAGGTCCTTGCAAGAAAGGGGCTTGCAAGAAGAGGGGGTGAATATTAAACAACCTCCTTGCATCATGAAGAGCGCTATAAGAAATAAAATTACTGAGGAAGCCGACCGGAGGTGGCCAGGCCTTACCGGACAGGCAGTATCCAAGGCACTTTGGCCGCAATTCGACCGTAAAAGATTTCAAACTACGCAGGGAACAGCTCAGGATACTGATCGATATATTGTCAGGGCATTGTCTTCTTAGGGTAGACACAAACGAATGGTTGCGAGAAGCTATGCCTAGGGTCTATTTTTTTGGAATGAGTGGAAGGGACCTACAATTTTATGCCGAGTCCGAACGGCTGAATTGAGAAGCTTTTTCAGGACAGTCATACTCTCGGATGTTTGTCTGACGTTCGCGAGAGGTGGCGCAGTAGAAAAAAACTTAAGGTGTAATTTGTGTTTTTCCGGTGATCAAACCTGGGATCCCTCGCACAGTAGTCCAGCACACTAACCTCTGCGCTCACTGTCTGAATGCGAGGCAATAATGTCACAGTAGAAGGAAATTTATGGGCAGATATTTCTTCGAACATTTAGAGAAGATTGACCATACCAATTATAAAGAGCTACTTGGTTTTTGCAGGGTAATTGGGACTTTTTCAAGGACAAGTGTTTAGGTGTTTTTCCATTGTACGTCACTGCAATTGGTGTGTTGTATGGATCGCGATGGGCGCGGGTGGTACCTAGTGCCGTATGAGACCTTTTTCTCATACCCCTACCTGTTGGTGGAGGTGAATGTTTTCGTCTGTACTATTGTATGCAATGTTTCATATGGGAGGCGCTTTTTAGTACAAATTGCGAAGGCGAAATAGTATTTTTCTTTGTATGCTCAGAGTGTTGCTGTTTTAACCAAGGTAATTTAAAAATAGTTTCGACACATCTATGAGTGTTAAGCTTCAATTTGGTAAAAAGAAAAATAGAATTGCTTTACATTAAGTAGTGTTAAAATGTACCACAAGAAGTGACAACTAAGGAACTGTTTATATGACACAATAGATGGGCATATTTTAAGTATTATTTTAAGCCCATTTGTCCCAAAATACTACATCATACCTCTGTTCAAATATGAATGTGTTTGATTTCATAATTCATGAGTGATTTAAAGTTTTCACACAAGTTTTTGCTGACCTAATAAAAGGATTAAAATGACAAAAAATCTTAACATCTCTGACGCAAGTGAAAGTCACAATAAAACTTCGTTTATTTTTGAATTGAATCAAGGTCCACCCTTTTAATCTTTATAGATAATATTCTTCGTCGCACAAGAGTAGATCTTTCCATTCAAAAACAATGAGACTCACATCGTAATAATAGCTTCACTTTAGTCGTTATAGTTTTGCAAATAACTTCTTCATCTCGTTTTAATTGAAAAACTTTTCAACCCGTAAATGCTATCCCATATTTCTCTAACCAGGGGGCGGGCGGCTCATGACAGAGCTCAGTGTTCGTCGTTACCCCATTATCCAACACACCATTAAGAACTTTTCATTTGAAGAATAATTTCATTTTACCCACAAAAGTTATTGAATTCCACTGAACGATGACGACAACGTCATCATTATCGATGTTAAAATGTATGGTAATCATAGATACTCAATCTACTCGAACAATGCGGTTCTATAGATGTATAGAGAATAACTTTCTACTTCGTTATTGTTTGTTTTCGTTTCCCTTAAAGTATCTTTGACTAATGGAAGCTCATTATTTGGTGAACATAAGTTGGGTGTATCTATCGATAGCGAAAAGTTCAATTAATCTACATGAGTATGTGTGTGTGTGAGTGGTATCTTTTATTTTGGGATAATGTATGCGTACAGGGTGGTTCAATATCGGAATTCAAATAGAATCTATTGCATACTTTTGGGATGATTTTTAAACTTTGGCTCGGAATTTGATTTTCTAATTTTAATTTACACTCTGGTATTGTTGCCCATAAGCAGTTACATCTGATAAATAATAATCCAACGAAAACAAATTCACAGGATTTTTGCAACAAATTTCCATTTAGACAGAACTACGCTTAGTATAGTTTTATTCAAACACAAAAGGACCCCACCAATGAAGGGCAACAGAGCTATGAATATTTTATACGTTTCTGTCTCAATTCCTTCACCCTGTTAAAAAAATCTTCAATTTGCATTCTAATTTCCAAGGACGAGCTATACTAAACAAACATTACAGACAACACCGAGGAGGTTCAATCTTCAGCAATCTCCTCAGAAGGCAGATGATTTCACAGGGAGGCAAACCTGATTTCATCAAATCAAGGAACCCTCACAAAATTCGGATAGGGGGGTGGAAATGTGAACAAATTTTCATTCCCTTTAAATCTACGTAGAATATTGTTGGTTTAATTTAAAAAGGATACATTTCCTGGAAGAAATCCAAATGAGGTGGTTGTAATATGTCCAATGCTGAGAGTACCTGCAACGAGAAAAAGAAGAAAACGAAAAATTAAATTAATTTTAAAGGAGACCACAATTTTAGTTTGATTAAGAAAATTTCGTCACCGCACTATCAATTGGAAAAATGCTAATTTTCAGGCATCTCTCACCGAAGGGTTCACCTTAGGTTCACCTCTGATTTTATGAAGTAAACGACACGCGATCTTAAGGTTGTACCACTACCACCACCCTCCATTAACTGATGCCATGCTTATAATTACTGAAAAGATTCCACCAACAGGCGATAAAAAAAATAATAATAGACATAGCGAGTTGGAAGTTGGAAGGCGACTAAAAGAAAAAGACCGTCAAATTAAGACCCCAAGTGATTGGCAGCAGCAGCAGCCGCATAGTAGGTTAACTGCAGCAGCGCAATGACAGAGTGTGCCAGGCCAGTATATATATAATGGAGTCTTCTTCTTGGGCTGGGTTAATTGAGTAAAAAGGCTGTTGGAACTTAATTATGATTCAAAAGTAATTAAAGAACAACCTCGCTTACGCGCTCAAGTATAAAGATGATGTATATGTTGAGGGGGGCACATGCACAGGCACAGGCACAGGTTCACCTCTTATGTCACAACATTGTGTTAGATGTTCGGGTTGAGGGGGGTGGTTTACTTCGCCATCAAGTGCACTGATGTGAAATGACATGATGGATTTTGATGGCGGAGAAATTGCTATAGATAACCAACTTTATGACGATGGGGATGTTGATAGATAGACATAATGCTGCTTGTAAACAATTTTATAGCGTAGTGTTACCTCTCGTTTCGGATTTCACTCTCTGAGCTGAGATATTTAGACAAAATGATGTCATTAATGTGAAAGTGTAGATGTTGGATCTTCACAAAGTGTAGAGTTTAAGGAATCTTTTTCTTATTATTTTAACTTTGAAATGAATTTAAAGAAAGGTAGTGTTCTTAGGTCGTGGCAAAATTTCCCTTCTCACAAGTTCAATACAATTTGGGAACTGAGGGAACAATATTTAAATGGACAAGAACAAAACTACGGAGTTTGAAAATACTGAGAAATTTCCATTTCAAGGTAGTGTTCATAGGTGGTGACAAAATTTCCCTTCTCACAAGTTACATAAAATTTGGGAACGGAGAGAACAATATTTAAATAGACAGAACAAAACTGCGAAGCTTAAAAACACTGAGAAATTTCCAATTCAATTATTTAGTGCTGAACAAAAATAGGGTGGCAACAAAATTTGAGGTTTTAATCGAGGGGAAATAATACAAAAGTCTTAACAATTTGAGGGAACAAATATTCAAATCGGCATAACAACACTGCGGGGTTTTTATATTGTGGGAATTCTCCTTGTTCATGAAAATGCGACTTTTAGAGGTCAAGTATTTTTTTTTCTAAATACTTCCTTCTCTCGGGAAAGGAGAACGCTTCACTTAATCTGCTGTAAGTTGTAGTCCTGTGGAAATATGTCCTAGTTCCAAAATTTAGTTGTCCTGTAGTCAAAAGAAATTTGAAAAAGTGATGTCCTGCGGCTCTTAAGTGTACCGATAGAGACTGGATTTAACAATGCGGCAGTGGTAAGATATTGAGAAAATATTCCCTTTTCATGTGAATTCCTGTGCTCAGATTTATTTACGAAGCAGCGAAGAAAGAAGGTAACGAATTTCAGAATTCACACAATTTAAAAGAACTGCAGTGTTCTTATGCCGATTTAAATATTTTCCCCCTAAATAGATCGGAACTATTTTAAATTGTGAAAAAGTTGATGTCTTATAGAAATATCGGTGCTTTAACAGAGTGTGGGATTTTTTTTAAAGTCTGAGAAAAACGCTTCGGGGTGGATCCGGGTTTTTCATGTCAAATAAATAAGACATAAAAATTTAATTTTCTTTTTTTTTTATTTTTGGAAAATGTAAATTTTCTGGTTGTTATTATTGACAATTGGAGACTTCGCTCCGGTAGTTGAAATAATCTACAAGAATAATGAGAAAGACATGAAACTCTGCGTCGAGATTTAAGAAGTTCCCAAATTATGGAATCATTCAAAAATATGCTTCCTTAACTCGCTAAAGTCATAACGAGCTGATGAAGAAACTATACGGAAGAAATTTAGAACTCGATCGAAGTAATTTCAAGATTTGCAACAAATGGGATCCCCACATCCTATGTTCTTGATAAATATGGTTATATGTAAGAACCTTGAATATTAACGTCTATGTAATTATTCAATCCGCTTATTTACGGGTTTAGTTTGTCCATTTGTATTGGCGCTATTCTACGATACCCGGAGGCCCAGAGCTTAGCTTCAATGAGGGCCGAGGCCTGTGCTAATGTCTCTATTACATACATACATACATACAAGTCTGAGAAAAACGCTTCAGGGTAACAAATTACCTGTGGTTTCTCCTCACATATCATCGCAGAATATGTAAATGTATCCCTATTTCACTGTCTTAGTCCTTTGACATGTTTTCTCAGAAGACAGCGTTTTTTAAGGATTCTAACAAAGTAGGAACTTTGTAGTTAAACTTACAGTGCTTAACAGAAGCATACTCGTAGTGGTACCAATTTTTGATTTAAAAAAAAAAATAGTTTGAGACTGAAGGAAAAATCTTTAAGAATCTAGGGAAATTTATTTAAATGCATATAACAACCTGCATAGTTGTACCACACCGTTGGCATTGTCCCTTTTCACAGAAAACGTGTGTAATTGTTTTTAAGGACTAAGCTGTAGACAATACAGTTCGTCAGCCTGGGCACACGTCTGAGGAAATACGAAATCAGTCCCAACACCAATGTTGCCGCTAAGAGAAAAAAAAATTCGCTACTAAGGGAAACATCATTAAACTGATATAACAACACTGCAGTTTTATTATTTCGTGGGAATTATCCCTCTTCATCTAAATTTAATTAATCAGTAACTAAAGTGTGAAAACTTTTGAGATTTTTGTTCGAGACATTGTTGAAAAGAAAAAAATCAAAAATCCCTTTGGGAAAACATACTTAAGTAGGGAACAGACGGTCAAATGAACTTGTGGGAATATTGTTCTATATGCAGCAAGGAAAGGCGGGTAAAATAAGAACTATGTATTTGAGAAAAAACATAGGTATTTAAATAGAAATAATGATAGTGATGAAAAATATTTAAAAGTGTTTTAATACAGCGGACATTTTACTTTCCAATTTAAATTCCAGTACTCAACAAATTGTGTGATTTCATTTAGAGACTGAGGGAAAAATCGTAAAGAATCGAGGGAAAAATATTCAAATAAAGGGTCCGCCATCTAAGGTTTTTTTTTTTCAACTAGTGCTTATTTCGCGAATGGTAACACTTAGCTCATGTCTAATTTGACAGATAATTATTTTTATCCTTCCGCTGAACGAATATGGTTGTGTATACGCTTAAACAACGCTGGGAAATATTGCGACATTACTTTGAAAATCATGGTAATGTTGCAGAATGTGTGCGAAAATTGCGTACGGATTTTGGAAGAAGAGAAGCACCGTCAGCTCCGTATGTTCGTTATCTTGTGAAAAAAGTGAAAGAAACTGGCATCCTTATCGATAAACCAAAGCGTGAAAAGCCAAAAACAGTGCGTACACCCGAGAAAAAACTGTTTGGTGCGGATTTTGGTCCAGAGGCATAATTGGCCATTTTCCTTCGAAAATGAGCAAGGAGTGGCCGTTACAGTCAATGGCGATCGTTATCGGGCCATGTTGAACGAATTTTTGTTCACAAAAATTGAAGAGGAGGATATTGGCAACATTTGGTTTCAACAGGACGGCGCTACGTGCCACACAGCCGAAGCTATACTCCGCAAAGCTGATGTCGTTTGGCCACCGCGGAGCTGCGATTTGACACCGTTGGACTATTATTTGTGGGGTGCCGTAAAAGATAAGTGTTACGCCGACATGCCAGAGACAATTGACGCTTTAAAGGACAATATTCGTGAAGCCATTGGTGAAATACAGCTGCACACAATCGATAATGTGCTTAAAAATTGGACCGATCGTGTAGGCTACTGCATGGCCAGCCGAGGCAGACATTTGAATGAAATTATTTTCCATTATTAACCGGAAGGATTGTACTTTCAAATAAAAAAATAAATTTGAGAAAATATTCAGTAGTTTTGTTTTATAGCATTTTCAAAAAAAAAAAAAAAGTTATTTGGCGGACCCTTTAGAAGCAATGACAGCATGGTATTCTTATATCGTGGGAATTTACAAAATTTCCCAGCTCTCCTGTAACAAAGTGCGACAAAGTGAGCGATTTGTCTCATTTCAAAATGAGAATATTCCAGATCAAGTAGAAAATATACCGATGATAGAAGATGATCTGTGATCACTTAAAATTCTTGACGTATTTTCCTCACATCATTCCGATTGAACGTAATATTTTTCAGCACGTTATGTTTCCCTAATGATATGTGAGCAATTTTTTATTTGAATACAAAAAAGGGATTTTAGATCTTGTAGCATTTAAGACTCGAATTCGCGTCCATTATATTAAATTACTGGCAACAGCAAGCTACAGACTTTCGTGAATAGATATTTTTCGCAACATCTGAAGAATTTTTTGGATAAGTGCCACCTCAAACGACTTGATGTGACTTTGGAAAGCAAATTAAAAGTGGATTCGTATTTAATTATAGGAAAAATAAAACGTGTGCTCCTAAAAGGGCTCTCAAGCGAAATGTTTAACACAAATCTCTTCAATGCCATCCCCCAATTTCAAAACGCTTCTAACAACCCACTATCATCACAGACAAACTACCTTAATAAAAAAAAAAACTCCAACCAAACAAACTAATCCACTTCGCTCAAACAAATATTTGCAATTACTGCAACAGCAGCAGCAAAATCCACGATGTTATTCGCAACAGGATTACGATTTAAATCCTTTAATAAAATCAAATCAACACCTAATCCGTTTTTATCTGTTCGTATCTGTATGCATGCAGAACATATTTCAGTGCTTTATTTAATTGCTCTACAAACGAGGCAAAGACCATAAAAACAAAACCCAAACTATATCCACACAAAACAAATCGATTAGAAAGTATCTGAATGCAGATACAACAAAAAAAAAAAAAAAAAACTCGTCCTAACCAGTGCAATTGAAGTTTTTATCCTTTCTACCGAAACAATATAATTCTCGATACAGTTTTAGTATTCGTTGTTATTCTATTCCGAAAAATGTTATTCTCTCTCATAAACCAGAGAGCAAAGAAGAAAAAAAACGCATGTCAGAGATTTTCCGATAATTGGAAATAAATTGGCAAATCAATTGAGTTGAAAAAATGCGACCGACAGCTCGCATTTTTATGTACCCAGTGCTTTGATGATTTTTTTAATAGTATAGGCCAAGTTTAAAGCGGTTCTCGTGTTCTGTAACTTTGCGAAAAATGCCTCACATTGAGATAATGGATAGATTTGGCGCATGTTTATGAAAGAAATGTCTGCAATATGGTTGTAAGCAAAAATAGTTGCATACTTTATGGCGATTTATATACCATGCACAGGGAACAACATGGTATGGAATATACATTTCATGGGTCAGATGTAGCTCACCTTCATACAACCAATTCATGGACCCGTTCATCATCAGGCCAACACATCTTTATAACATTTCAAAGCGAAAAGGCTTCATCGCTTCGATTGCAACGAAAATTAAGGCCCAACTTATTCCATAGAAACACTCCCTAGATATGTGCAACAGTTCAAGGTGAATGAAGTGGATAAGTTGGGCTGCAGTTCAGTTGCTTCATAAATAAGCTAAATAAGGTAAGAAAAGGCTAATCATTTTGACTGTAAATAAGATGCGATTACCCCTTGAGTTATTTTCTCATCGGGGAGGTGAAAATATGGTGCACAGTGTATGCAACGTTTTGAAACAAATTGACTTTAGGACAACTCATCCATGGACATTTCATGCTGTTTTAAATTTTTGCACGGGGATAGGCCTTAAGGATAAAATGAGTATCCTGGATGATGTACTATTACGGATAGTGAAAATGATGATGGATAAAATATACGATAAATAGGAAGTCTTAAAAATTAGTTGTGTGGGTATAAGATGGCCAGGCTATGGATGAGTTGTATGAAGGGGATTAATCTCGATTTAATATTTTGGTATTTAGAGCTGAAAAGCTAGATTGAAGGTGCCAGTGTATCGCAATAGACAGATAGATAAGCACTCGCCTTAGATTCATTTTTATTTTCAAAATATGATAGATCTGGCCGCACAATGTGTCTCTAATCTTCTGAAGGATTTGCCAAATCTCGTGCTCGTTAAGCAAAACCCAATAAATGTGATTTTTGTTGATACGAACCTTCTCGTGATTTTAGGTAAAAGTTCCCAAATTGTTCGCCAATTTAATCGTTTTTCTTTATGTTTCGCCATTTAAATGGACTAGAAAAAAGGGTAACCATAAGGGCCTAAAAAAAGGTAGTCAGCTTAAGGCGCCAGAACTACCTAAAGTGTTTCTGTTTAATCTGATCAACTGTAGCAATGGGTTCTTTTCAGATAAATTCCACGGAATACCTTTTCAAAAGCAGCAATTTTTTAATAGCTGTCAAGTAATAACTATACGAATTAATAAAAGAAAAGAAATTTGCTTCAAAAACGCAAAAAGTCATCAAGTCTTATTAATACATGTTGAATTTATCTGGTGCTTAGATCAGCATGGGACATATAGCCCTATGTTACAGAAACGTGTTACACTTGTTAAGATTCAATTGTAATAAGTTATATTCCCCTTGGGCTCATAAGACGAGACTAAAAGCCCATCGGCCTTGAAAGTGCCTGTCGAATTTGTCTGCAAGTGAGGACTTATAAGCTTGTGTTACAGAGAAGTGTTACATTTTTTTAAATTGAAAAGAAACTTTTTTTTTTGTATTATTATTTAAGAAAACGAGTTCATTAGCTCTTAGGCCTAATACACACGGAGCAACTGGGAAAAAACTGATCAGCGATGCGAGTTGGCAACTAGTTTGCTTTGCATCATAACCTGTGTAAGCAATTGGGACACGACGCTACTGGTTGAAAACTCGTTTGCGATTCACAAAAACCAGTTTGTAACCAGTCGTATGTTGATTTGCATGTCAGGTTGCCTATTGATTTCGGTTTCTAGTTTGTCGAAGATTAGCGAACAACAGACTAAACTGTTGGAGGAGGTTGAAAAACATGACGACACTGAACGAACTAGAGATTTTGATTTGTGATGACTGATGAGTTTCCTCGTGTGTGGAGTTGCCAACCGGTTTAGTTTGTTTCCAGTTGCTCCGTGAGTATTGGGCCTTAATAAAACACACTTGTCGAGTTGTGTTATAAGCTCCTGGTCATCAGATCATGTCAATCAATGACAATGGCGAGGGAACAAATTTCCATCGCTTGGATTTTGTTCCGTATAAGACACATGACAGTCGAACAGCCTCTGTATTCGAAGAGTTTAAGTTGTGTGTGGTTATTGAGCTGGATTTGTTAGCTATGTACGTATTTCTTTAAACTGGAACTCCTTTAGCGAGGTGTAAGTCCGAAAAAATTAAACGTAAATCAAAGTGAAACACTTTTTTCCTCCTAAACAGCTAGACCGATTTTGTTGAAATTTTGTGTGATAAGTTTGAATGGCAATGGTGTGAATTCAGAATTGTACCCGGTAGGTGGCGCTACAATCGGCTTCCTTGAATTGTGTTTACTCCTCCCAAACGGCTGGTACGATTTTGATGGCATTTTGTGAGTCAGTCCCTGGTTTCAAACTTGAACTCGGACCCGGACATGGATCGTTGCTATAAAATGATTTATAAGTGATTTGAAGGAAGTTTCACTTCAGTAGTGTGCTTATGTAGAAAAGCCACAGACTACTTTTTTTTAAATTAAGATACCCTATGAATGGGCACTGAATTAAATGCAAGCAGGTTAAACCTAAAATATGATACCATTCTCCATTATTTCTGTAACTATCATGCATCATGCTTGCTGTTTAATGACCTATGAATCTCCTTTTGACAAGGTTTTTCCATAAATAGTTTCTATTAGAAGAGGTCTTCAGGTTTTTAAAAAGAAATATATCCAGAAGACGCACATTTCTGTTCTGTCGATATTTGCAAACTTGGACAGAGGACAGCTCACAACCAGTTTAGTCGATGATATTTTTAAAGCCTTTAATATTGTCGATCTCAAAATGTTGCGGACGAAAAAGGTCAGCTTTATACTCGATTAAATGCGGTCTGACCTACATACATAATATAGACCTCAGGTAATTAGTATTGATGGTACGAGGATCCAGGAGTACTATTAAATATATTTAACTTGGGGTACCTCAGGGGTCCGCTTTGGTATCCATACTTCTTTTCAATTTATATATCAGTTCTTTGTTTGAGTGGAAATTGTAAAGACGCACTAACTGCATTTTTGGACGAGGTTTAGGCTTTATAGCTCATTGAATATTGCCACATTTTATTATTGGATGGACAAATAATATTTCAAGCGTTGCTATGCCAAGAATGGAGAGCGAGAAAACCGCAAGACAGGGTCCTAATTGACAAATGGCGGTGACAATATAAAGTCAAATTTAAGCCCACAATGGATGGAATTGGCGTAGAACCAAAAAGAATGGTACCCACCTACCGCCTTAAAAGTACTTACAATAAAGAGGTGCTAGGATAATAAATACATACTAATAAAATGACGGCCGCCATTATAAACCTTCAAAATTAAATTTAGTACAACACAGAGAAGAAAGTCTGAGAAGTGATTACATTGGGATCGCTGGTAAAAGTTTCCTCCTCTCCATTACATATTCCTTTCTGGGAAACTTTTCATGTTTGCAAAAGTATCTAATATTCGAGAAAGTTACTTTACCTTATACCAAGAGAAAACGATATTAAATTTGTATCTTCCTCAAGGATGCTCAATTGATTTTATTCCTTTCCTCCATTGTAGGGTGGAAGATATTAAAAAGTTGCCTCTCGATTGATGCTGACCAATATTTCGAAAGTATCATATAATCCGAAAAGTTAAAACCAAAAAACGATTACTCTTTAAATACTCTGTATACGGAATCGAGGAGCATTATGGGGGGTAAATTACTCGATTAAATATTAACAAGTGAATATAGACAGAAAGGGTAACTCTTAAAACGGATTTTACTGGTCATGGTCTGGTCATATTGTGGGCAGTTTTGCCAGTAGGTATGGATGCTCCGATTATAAATCAAACACTTCCACAATCCAGTAACACAAATAAATCCTAAAGATCAACTCTTTCGAACTTTTCTTACAAATTGCGTTAAAGTAACACCAACTACAAGTAAAATTGTTGACTCACTTAAAATTAGTCAACAAATCCGTAGAAACTTTTATTTATTAATTAAATCGAAAACTTGTCCGTATTCTTCCAATTTTCGTCATGTATTTCATATTTTTTAATGATTGTTGTTTGGCTAAGTTGAAATTGAATTTCCAACAATGGCCACACTCGTTAGCACGTCAAAACAATTATACAAGGAGTCCCCACAGTCCTTTAGAGACTACCAATTCAATCATTTCCTCGAATTTCATATGAAGGAGTAGAAAACTCTTCCAAGTACAAATTAATTCACCCAACCATTCCCGGAAACACAATCTACAGTGCGTTAGCATTAAAGAAATCCCATTTCACCAGCATCCTTTTGGTTTTTGGTTTTTTTTTTCCCTTTTGTCTTTGATGGTAGGTAGTTTTCATCTCTTACTTAGCTTTGCAAATATTCTTCATTTGTTGTAAGGGATTTTACATGAGAGAGAGAGAAAGAGAGGTAAGACGAAAAGTGAAGAACTTTGTCATGTTGATGATGATGATGACATTTCTGAAGTTATCCTTGTCGGCCTCCCTTGAGGGAAGGGTGGTGTTGTAGATTTTTTATCGATATGTATAACATGATGCTGCGTATGGGTTCGTATAGATTAAATAGTTCCCTCACCAAGTTGTGTGGTATTCTATCCGAGATAGAAGAAATGATTGGATGGATGCAGTAAAAAAAAAAAAGGTTACGTATACGCCCAAGTGTATTTTTAATGAAAATTTCATAGAAAATCATTGCGTTTGCAGTTGATACTTTGGGAAGATTAAAATGTAAATAAAAAGATTTTTTTAGGTATTTTGTTTGCAAGGATCAAAGAAAAACCTGTACAAGGATTGGTTTTTGGAATGCCAGCAGGTTTCTCTACCTGAGGAGCAAAAGCCTTCAGCTCTAGGTAAGGAAGTACAGACAAGCTAAGAATCTACTCTCAATGGAACAAGTTTACTAAAATATCCAGCAGAAATGGAAAAAGTATAACACATGAACCAGGGTACATTTTTTTAAATGTATGGTCCGAGCAAATTTATCGATCTGAAGGGAGTTTTTAACAAAGTAACTCAGATAGAAGACAAGACGTGGAAAGAGGTACACTTATAGCCACTTGAATAGGACACCCTGTACGCTCTCTTTGCAATTGCTCATATCTCGAAAGCGGAATGGTATTTTTGCGCAACTCCTCTTCTTTCGCTGTGACAGATTTCAAGTTCTGGAACAGAGCCCTTAAATTTGGTTACCACTTTATTTTAGCATTTGTTGAAATGTGCATTTAGTTTGATGTCACGTGAACTTATATTTTTCGTTGTTTGAATTTTTTTTGTTAATTTCTGCTTTTTAAATAAAAAAAACTTAAAATGGATCTAAGAAAAGGCTTAACCGAGATGGGAAAAATGACAAATCCGCAGTCATTTGCCTACGTTATTTTGCCTGCTCGTAAATTTATATTGTCCGTTAATTGTTCTGCGGCTGTTTTATTTAACCGCAAGGTATCCGGACTTATTCTGTGCTTTGACCGATACCTATTACCTCAGACGTATGCCCACGAATTGTATTGTCTAGATCTAGAGTCTAGAGATATTTTTTCTCATGACTGTCGAAGAATAGCGTTTGAAATGTATTTTTTTTTTTTGTTATGAGAGGTGTCGCGCCTTTTTGCCCAATCCCGCCAGGTTTTGTAAAATACTTCAATCAGGCAATGTTCAAATACATATAGTGATTTAAATAACTTTGTTGTAAGGGTGGTGCCATGGCGCGTTTTCCAATCCCACCCACACTTCGCGTGGTTGTTGTTTGAACAATGCACATCTACAATTTTACAACTTTAGCTCCCATGGGTGTCGAGAAATAGCATTTAAAATGTATATTTTTTTAAACGGGAGGTACCAACCTATTTTGTCCAATTTTGATCAAACTTTCACAGAAACACCTTTGGGCCAGTTAAAAATATTTTCTTAAAATTTGAATTTAATCAGGTAGGTAGCTTTCTAGATATACGATTTTTTTGGTATTTTTCGAATGGGAAGTGCCACGCCCTTTTGTCCAATTTTCACCAAATGTGAATCTAATCCATCCTTGGACCCACTCAAACATACACACAAAATTTCATAAAAATCGGTCCAGCCGTTTAGGAGGGGTACGATTACAATACACGTACAGAAGAATTATAGGCCCTACGAACTAAGTCCGAACTGAAACTAACTCCCACTAGCCAAAATGAACTAAGTCCCCGAAAATTTGAACTAACTTCTATGATTTTTAAGAACTAAGAATGAACAAAGTCCCAATATAAAAATGAATTAAAACTCAATAATGGGACTTTGTTCTTTATGAATTAAGTCTCAAAATGAACTTACTCCCAACCTCCAAACCCAACAGTGACCCCAGGAAAGGAGGGTTACAGAGGGGCAGAAAACTTTCGCTAAATTATTCGGCCAATTTGTATGTATCCTTTCCAAAACGGATGTGGAGCAGAAAGGTAGCTCAACTGTCAACACACTAATCAGACATATTTTTGTTTGAATCTAAAATACTCCAATAACCTTAAATTTAAGTCAAGTTTCTGTTGAAAGGAATCAGAATTCTCTACCAAGTTCTTTTTGACAAATAGACAAGAGTTTGTCCCAAAACCTTGATGGCTTAAGCATCGGATAGTCACATTTAAGGGTGGACCATTTCGACTGAATAAGTTTTGACCGCAGATTCAGACAGTCAGCGGTTGGGTTAAGGTTACATGGACCGCGATTTCCGTCACCAATGTCATGGAGCTTGTTTTATATGGCACTCCTGGCGAGGTCCATCGCCCAGGTACTGATTTAACCCGAGCACAGCTTGTACAGTTTCTGTAAAAAGATTGAATGGCTCTCAAGAGAACTTGCTTCACGTGTGAAAAAATTGACAATCGTCGTCTATATGTCTAAATTGAAGGTGCGTGTCAAGTCAATAAATATGCTGCATAGTATAATTGGCTAGAATTGAGGGCCAAATGAGAGATAAAAAGCCCATAGTGGTAAACAAACGATAGAAGCATATTAATATTGCGTAATAATTGGCTAGACCCAGAAGACATAAGAACCAATTAGAGTATCATCGCCTTGTTTCAAAAGCTCCGCTGGATACCCCTTCGCGCTGTCTAACAATTTTGAAGGAGAGACCTATCAAAAGAGCATCGCCGTATATAAATAGCTCCGACCGCCATCTTGCTCAAGGTTTCTTTTAAGTCTCTTCACTAATCTAAAATATTTACAAAAATGTACATTATGTTTGAAAATGCAAGTCGCATTCAAAATCGGGTTAAGCGAAGACTAAAGTTGCGAACTGAGGGTAGAAAAGTTTTTCTAGCTCAAAAACACTGAAGAAGCCTCCTATAGATTAGGATATCGGGTGTTATTTTGGAAAAGGGTGCAATACCACCGAAAAAGTTTGTAAGGAAAGGATGAAGACTGAAGGGGTTTTTTTTTTTGCTGAACTCAAAGTCTTCTAGTTAAAGACTATATGTCTTCACCGGTGAAATAAAGTCTTATGCAAAAAGGTCCAAAACGATTTTTGGGCTTTATTTCATTTTCAAAAGTGCAATAAAGTCCAAATCGAAGTGGAAATAAAATCCACAATGCATAAACAGTAGAATATGTATGGGGGGCTGCCCCCTACAACCCCCCTGCTCGTCTTTCTTTGAGCTCATTATTGAGCTGAGTGCAATAATGTCCAATGGCTTTATTGCACTTTCAAAAATGAAATAAAGTCCAAAACTCGTTTTCAAAAGTGCAATAAAGTCCAAAAAAGTCAAAAATTACGTTTTGGATATTTTTGCATAAGACTTTATTTCATGGCACCGTCTTCACCCGGTAGCTGGTAGCTTTTTATCTGCTACTACGGTGTCCAATATTCTTCTGGTTAAGACGTTCTTTTGTAGATTTCTGTAGCTTCTCGACTGTCTAACTTCTGACGAGGTCGAGAGGTTCCCTATACTAGCTTCGTCGTTATTACGTAAGACATGCATTTAATTGTATTCCTTTTTATGCAATGCAACCTTAGTTGTCAAGCGTTTATACGAACTCGAAAACCCTTCCTGATAAGTCGAGCGTTGCTAGCTGCAGATAATTTTAGAATAAGACGTGAAACAGTTTTGGCAATCGCCTCGTAGGGCATAATAGCATTGCTAGTTGCAGTTGAGTTTGGCAAAACTTTCAACGGGGTCGTCAAAACTCTTAGCTCGCTTTTAGCTGTGGACTTGAACTTCAGCGGACCTGAAGATGGAGAAGAGGACTTTTGGTTAGGAGAATTTGCTAGCGACGGTGTGGCCACCTTATCACTAAAGTTCTTGAAAAATTTTTACAAAGTAATACCTCATTTGTGAGCAATATGTCACGAAACCCTAGCGGATATTCGGCGACAGGTTATTGACGAATATCTGAAAATTGACGAAACACATACCATCGCTTTATATATATTTATTTTTTTTGTTTAAATATTTCTCCCGGGAAAGGCAAACCTATAATGCTTCATCAGCGCCCCGAGATGCTTGCAGATGTATGTTAGTTCTGCACTTAAATTGCTGCAAATGGTAGTCTTCTGGAAATACATCCCCAGGAAGCGAGTTCCAAAGCTTTCTTGTCCTGTAACAGAAAGAGTTGATGTCCTCGCGGTTGTCAAGTGTACTGTATGAGCATTAGCAGTCTGTCTTGTGGGGCGCCCAAAAGTTGCATTTCGAGGGGTAATGTCCTTGAGTTCCTCGGAACATCTACCATAGAAGTACCTATAGAACAAGCATAGGTCAGCGACTTGGGACGAATGAAGAGGGGTAGCTAAGTTGCTTTAGTTGAAAGGTAAGTACTCTATTGTAACCCAACAAGATGGGAAGTTTCCATTCAGAACGCCCCTCAATTTGAAAAAAATTAAGAAGCACTTTGCTATACTTTGTTGTCCTTCCTTCTTCACAAACCGGGTGTCAAGTGACCCCTGGAAATACCGCGACGGAGGTGGGAATGCCACGTCAACATTAATATGGAAAAAGTCTGTGAAGCCATCAAAACCAAAAAAAGTTATTGCTCCTTCGTTTGGCTAGCTTCCAGCTCCTTCTTCTAAATAGTTAAAGATTCCACCTCTGAATTGAGTTGTAGTTTAGAACTGGCCAACGTATATTTAGATTGCTGAATGTGCCTCTACCATTTGATTCTTTCTCTCTCTGTGACGATTGTCCTTTTTCCTCACTTTGTAGTTTTTTTTTTTTGTCCAGCTTCCTGTTCATTCATTAAATAAAGAAGCATTGCTTCCTCTCATTAATGATGATGATGCTTTTGCATCGCACGTCATCACATCAGATAATGATCAGCAGTAGCATCATAATTTGTGTTCTATCTCGGAGGCCATTAATTATTAGAATACTTTGCACCTCATTGGTAAATGATGCCATCATCTTAAGCGACACATCAGCGTTCGTTCTTCTGTTTTATCGTCTTCCTTCAGACTAATTTTGTTGTATCCTTGAGAGAGGTAGCTACGTTACAAAAAAAAACAAAAATACCAACAAAAAAGTATCTCAAAGCGGAGGCAACAAAAAAAAACGACGCAATTACAATCACATTAACGGCGAGACCCAGCTCTGCGTATAACCTACCTTTACTGCCACCTAGTAGCAGTTGGGCTGCCAAACAAAGCCTCACCAAGCCAGCAGAGGCGCGTACCTATAAATTGCGCTCGCTTTCATTTTTTCTTGATCGGTGCCGGTGCCGTCACATTTGTGCTCGCGCTACATAAATTACACCGATTAACACCGGCAAGAATGGAGAGACGATTTATCAGGCGGCTTTTTTTTTCTCTTCGCACAGTTTTCCGCTTTTCTTGTGCAGAGAGGAAAAACATTTTTATTATTTTTTGCATTGTCTTGTGTTATCTGCACCATGGTACCAACCATTTCAGCGGCGATGGCGAGCAATGGAATGAAACCCAGCTGCATGAAGGACATTATACTACTATACGGGCAGACTGAATCAGAGACTATCCATTTCTGTGTATATGCATGTGTCGCGCGTAGATACATTTCTCGTGTGGTGGTAAATTTCCTTTCCGATTGCGCAAGGAAATGCGAATTTTCTGATAAAATTACCCAAGAGGTGCTGCAGCTGTGCGCCGCTGTGGTTAAGGTTCTTTTTTTTTTTTTTTGTATCTTTCTATCTTATTTTACTTTGGTTTCAACTGTTGACCTTCCGCCTTTGTGTGCGCCTGTTGCATGAAACGTGTACATATTGGAACAAAGAATCGCATGGAACAAAGGAGAACCCGGTGCGTAATTTTGAATTGAGCCGAGAGTGTGAAATCCTTTGTGTGGCTGTGGAGTGGATGCTATTGGCAATGGCAGCAGCTTATGATGATCTGAAATGCCAACAACGGGCAGTGAGCCGAATAGAAATCGATTTGCAACAAAAGACGACAATCGAAAATTAGAAATCACTTACTAAATGTGTGTTCATGCACTAGGAGTAGTAGCAGGCTATAGGTGGAATCAGTTTTAAGACTTTCGTGTCAAAAGACTTTACTCAATGGTGAGCCGGAGTTTTGGACGGTTTTCCATAATCACATGGACATGGCTTTAAGAGTTGATGCTGGAAAACTGACACTAAAAATATTCACATGTTACTCACAGGTGGCAGCACATCTATGAAAAGCGCGTTGCATCCTCGGGATGGATGAATTGATTTAAAGGCAAATAAATAGATGTCTGGGAATTGGTTGTGCTACCGACTGATTAGTTATTTTCGATGCAAATTTTCAACCTCAAAATAACGACAGTTCCGCCATTAGATGATAAAACAAGATTCCGAGACTTAAAATGTAAAGTTACGAAGGTCCCTTTGAGTGCCATCTTTTGGCATCAATAAAAAGAAAGTTACCATTTAGCAAACATAAAATCTAGTTCTCCTGCAACTTTAGTAATATTGCACTAACAAAAAAATATTTACAAACATTTTACATTTTGAGCTGTGATCTATTTGGTTGGTCATTCAAAAAAAAACATGTGTCATTACAGACAATGCCCAGTGGCTGTCAATGTGATTCTCCTTTATTTTAAGCTTGTTAATGATGGGCCTTATTTTGGTATTATGTACATATTAAAAAGATGATGTCTTCATAACAAAACCACTTCAACCACTTTCATTACATAAAAGCCGATGAATATGAAGCGAAATCTTCTAGAATATTCAGCTCGAAGGACCATATTTTAAATATGGCAGACAAATAGTCCAACATTGCTTAGGTATACTTTTGGTAAAATGCTTCGAAATTTAATTCATTTTGACATTTTGACTATGGAAAGTCTTTGTTGCAAACTGAACGGCTTTTGTTACGCCTAACATTACATTATATTGGCTATTGTTTTCAGTGAATCTTTACGCTTGTATAAAAATGTGTTTGGAAATTCAACAACTATCGCATGCGCATCAAGATGAGAGATACGTGGGTTAATATTTTAATAGTTTAAGCCAACTTACGGGCGTAAAGTCATTGGAAATATCACTATTTGGGATGCATTTTATCAACTGGCGCCCAACGAGGGGACTTTTAATAATCAGGCACCGAATCGTTTCAATCGTTGAAATGGACAAAACGTAACAAAATTAGATTTAGTATCGTGTGTAAAATCGATAGAGGATTAGTCGATTTATCCCAGCTAATATTTAAAGCCTCGTGTTCAGAATTATAGTGTGTTGAACGACCTTTGTATTGATTCTCAGACCAGCCGAATCTCCATTCACCCTAAGAGATTATACATTTCGTTTAGCCCGCTGATACGGCATACTGAATTAGCCTTTCCAACAGTAGCCATTGGATCCCATGTCACTCAGTCAGCACGTCGCATCTATAGCTAGTAGAAAAAGTACACTAAGCCAAACACCGCGGCAACCTATGGAGGGGCGCACTGATTGATTGAAAACCAGGTTCATTGTAATTTATAGCGCCAAAAATGTGAGTAAGTTTAAAACAGGTCAAAAGTGGCCAGTCTAGGCTCTAGGAGGCGATACATGTGAAACTTAATAAAGCTCGATAAATAGTTAAAATGATGATGGACTCCCGATCACAAGTATTTTAACGGTGCCCACTTTGCGGTCCAAAATAGTGCTCTACCACACGCGCTCATCGGAGTTTGGAATTACTGACCATCGGGCTATCCGAATTTTCATTTTAAAAACTCAGAAATTGTGCGTTCTTTTAGTGGGTGGCTGCGTATTATTGTTTCCGCCGATAGGATCTCAGGCAAACATTTTAACCACTACACCACGGTCAGCTTCTCAAACTGATTTTACTTTCAATGGTGCTAAACGACACGTATACAAGCAACCCCAAGCTCCAGAAGTGGTCTCAGGCCAGCTGACTTTGCTGCGGGCAAAAAAAACATCATTGCTAGCGTTTGATTCTTTTGTGTCAGTAGGTATACCGTATACACCAAGGAGACAGTCTCCAGATATATTAAGGGTCAACCACACAACAACACCCAACGAAGCATAGTAAAAGATTTGACGTCGCAAGGCTTTTATCACAAGAGTCCGCCAGAACTTTTGCCGCGCCTTCCCTAACCTTTTAGCAAACGCATTAACATCAGCATTAAGTACAGAGGATCAACATCGCCAACAGAAGTGCCGCCACCAATGTGGCACTTTCGACCACAGCGAAAACCCTGGTTCAATAAGAAGTGCCGGCCAAGAACGCATACCAAAAACAGAGAGCTACGAGTGAAATCGATACAGTCAAACGGTCCGGTTGAATCTATTAAGGGACGCTATTGCAAAGTTCGGAAATTCTAGCTTACTTTACTTTAGATGACGCTCAGAGTCCGGGGTAGACCACAGCCTCATCTAATAAGCCCCTTCAGCCAGCTCGGTCGCTAGCTAGCTGCCTCCAGTTACGCACACCAAGTTGGTTGAGGTCGCTCTCCAATTGTGCGCCCCATCTGAGCTGGGATCTTCCTCTGCTTTGTTGTCCCTTAGGGGTGGACTCAAGCCCAACCATCACAGTCGCTCTTTTTTGAGCTTTTTGACTAGTTCGACGTCGCTATATAGCCCGCAAAGTTCGTCGTTGAATCTCCTCCTCCACACTCCGTCAATACAAACTGGACCGAAAATCACTCGACGAATCTTTCTCTTCAAGCGTGTCAAGAGGTTTTCATCAGCTTTCGATAAGGTCCATGCTTCTGCGCCATACAGTAGGACCGGGATAGAAATATCATCCAAAAGATATTAAGCTGA
The DNA here is from genome assembly GCA_949372485.1 of Cheilosia soror. NCBI lineage: Eukaryota > Metazoa > Arthropoda > Insecta > Diptera > Syrphidae > Cheilosia > Cheilosia soror. The sequence goes on along the minus strand of OX443561.1, from coordinate 29,298,408 downwards.
ACAGAGAAGCCTGCTGAGTATGAGAATAAGGTGGTAGTTTCACAGTCGGCGCTGAGGTGAGGATCTGAAAAGAACACATCTGCAGACTGTTAAATGACGGAGGCAGCCAACGCATCGATCCGCTGTGAGTCAGTATGATCCATTTAATGTGGACAGTGATAGCGAAAATCCACCCATCCACCCGACCAAAACGATCTCAGTATAGCGATATTCAAACCAACAAGGCTGCTGGAATACCAAATCCTTACCAAGTCGTCTTCAAGTAGCCAGTAGCCCATCACTGGATTTTCAAAGTAGACTTGGTAAGTAGCATGCATCAATTTCTCTACGAAATTTTTTCAAATGAAAGCATAGCCGACATTGATGGCAAAGCTGCGGCTACCTATCAGTGGTCAGAGTTGGCAAGTATTGAAACGAAGGCGGTGAAGATGCGTCTGCATCATCTAAAAATCACTCTCAACATCGGCGACTTAGAAAAAATGTCAGAATGGACAGATATAACTTTGAAGTTGTTAAAGACTTTGTCTACCTCCCTAAATTGCATAGGCGCAAAAATCAACGCAAGAAACAATCTGCCAAGGGTCAAGGCAGCATTTAAGACCTCTACTCACAGGACCAAATAAATTATTATGCAAGGCCCTAATCTTCCCGGTTATGCTGTATGATACAGAAGCATTTACTTTGTCAAAGGCGAACTGCAATCCCGATTCCGAGACGTATTAGGAGTCCCTGCCATTAGATAATCGTCATAAAGGCGCAGAATAAGGTTGCTGGATCGAGGCGAAAATGGGTCCTTACTCGGTTCGGATTGCCCCTGATGACTTAAAGGTGGTGGCTGTAAAACGAGTATTATGTATGTAGAACACACATGCGAACCTTTTATTGAAAAGACGGATTATTTTAGATCATAACGACCCAACCTCAACTGCAGGTAATGTTCAATGGCTACGACAGACAGTATCTACACCTCCATGACCAAAACCCTCTTCCTTTGTCACAAATTTCGACAAAATAAGTGCCGCCTTTAATTTACATTAGACTCCATTGCAATACCATATCTAAAAGGTTATTAACCATCAAAATATTGACACTCATCCCCAAATCTCCTGACTCCTTTGTTCATGCACTAAAGTTAATGACACTCAAAGGCGACGTAATTTTATGCGAATTCCATCGACAAATTCTCCGAATTCCAATACCCAATCATTGTTCGACAGGCAAAAGATACACGACCGTCAGAAATATATGCAATTCACTGACCTTCAACCGAAATTCGCCACTGACAAGCCAGACACAACAACAAATAACTCATTTATTCGGTTAGAACGCATAAAACGTGGCTAACATTTTAAAACACCGGCTTATGGTCTAAGTTCAAGCGTTCCTGTCAACGTTATTTTTTTTTTTAACGCAACACCTACCGAATAAAATCAATGAACTTCTTAGATCCAAAAGATACATCAATGGCGATGGTCAACACACATATAAAATTTATTTTGTTTCTGGTTCATGATGCAGGGTTGGTTGCACTCCCCCACCCATAACCATGTTTGGATAAAGATTACATCGTTGAACTCTCCCATACCGGGAAGAGTTGTAAAATTCTTCTGCTTCTCATCATGGCCATTACGGCAGCATACACAATGTACTCCTCTCCTCGTATATTTTATAAATAAACATTCCATCAGCGAAATCCATTAAACTCGTCGTCTCCTTCGCGCCTTGGGTGTCTCTTTGGTGGCTGCGGACAAGAAGCGATGGACTCGAAGAACGAAAGAAAGAAACTCAAAAGTCAGCAGCGTGTGGAAAAGTTTTAAATAAACAAAACGAACGAAAAGTTCCCATAACAGGCAGCGACAGGCCCCCCTGGGCCAGGCACAGAAGTAGAAGAAGAAATGAATGGAATCCTCAGTATACCTCAGCGCCTCACACCATAATTTGTATGCAGCGCATCGGCACTGCAGTTTACGGTGAGTCGTGTGAGTATGAAAAAAATGCGTAAAATACTTTTCAAATAGATACGGATAGATAGACGCGCGTACCACCACCGACCGGTACCGTGCAATCAGATTTTTGCAATCGCCAAAGCACTTTGCTATTTATTTATCGTGTGCAGAGCAGATACATTTTGTATCTAGATATAGAGACAGAAAAATATCATAATTTACGTCGACAACTATGGTACGAGTGAATGAGGCGGATGGCGGCAAATGCGTTTTGTGGAGCAACTCGCACCATTCGGCCGTGCGATTGCCCATTCATCGGGATTTGGATATGGATGGGGGTTGCGTGCCGATACACGATGCATGTTTTTTGTTTTTTTGTGGAAGTCGAACTTTTGATTTGATTGCAAACGTTTTAGCCGCACACGTGGGCGAGCATTTTCCCATAGTGCACACGTTTTGTTGAATTTTGCAAAAATCCGATCAGGATCAACTCAATGGAGGCAATTCACTGCGGGATATCGTCCATGGCGGAGGTGTTTTTGGGGGAAATTTTAATTTAATTGCAATTCGCATACAGAGAGGAGGCGGGGGTGGTTTTTGTGTTTTTAACTTAATTTAAGTCATTAGAAATTCCGGTGGAGATATTAATTGCATAGATGCTTTTAATTTTTGATGGGAAATTTTGGGAATCACGCGCGGAGGGGCGCAGAGGCTTACATTTGTGTGTCTGCGGTTAGAATAGTTCGATAGGAAACAAGACTCAATTTTAATTGAAGAGCGAGGCGGTTGCAAATTCGTTAAATAGAGATAACCTATAGAGATAGATACTATGCGATTGAAGAGGCTTTAATATTTTGGATATCTGCTCTCATGCTACCGAGGAAAAAATGCTGCGGTACTATAGGTAGCCCCTCCTCGACTGCGGATCAGTTGCCGACGAGGTTGCCGATCAGTTCAACATTCGCATTTTTTGGGTGCCGGGCCATAGAGACATTCCGGGGAAATTGTAAGGCCGGCACAAATGGTACAACTATACCCATTCTGCCGGACAAAGGCACCATAGGCGTACCAATCGATACTTGCAAACAAAAATTGGAGCTGGATGTTATCGAAAGTGCAAATCGTAGGTGGACAAGTGGCACTACGTATCTAGTGACTAAACAAATTTGGCCTAAGCTGGATTTGAAACGCTCTAAGAATTGATTTCTCTCAAAAGGTTGCATATCGGCATGATTACTGAACACTGCCTGATAGGAAAGCATACATGCCGTAAGGCTAGGAATTTTCCCAAACGACTTTTGCTGAAGCTGTATGTATGAGGAAGAGGATAAAACTATTCCTCACCTTATTTATTCCTGCCCAGTGTTCAGCTCCATCCCGTCAAAGGAAGCTTCACTTGGGGGCCTTTGGTGATCTGACAAGAACATCTGAAGCCACGTACGCTTTATAAAGAGCTCAAAATGGTTGAACTAGTAGGGAGATCTTATATGATACGTTTTGCGTGATATCACAATGGACCTATAATGCTGTTCTAAGTGTGTTGGCGTTTCCCAGCTGGCAGCTACTTTCAGTTTCAACCAACCAACCAACTATAGTGCGGTACCTAAAAGTTAGGGGGCGTCTCTCTTGTTTCGCTGGAATTCCTTTGTTGTCGAAATTTTTAAGTTCTTTGTAAGACTTTATGATTTTGTTTTGTTGTATCCGTACGTGTGCATGTGCAACGATTGACATCTGATGGATAGTGGGTTATGTGTCAAGTCAAATTGTCATAGATTTTTGCAAATCTGGATCGTTACTTTACAGCTTCGCTTTTAAGGCAAGGCTGCAATGGCTAAGGGACATCTTATTTCTTCCCCGAAGGGCAGACGAAAGTGTGACACGCAGTACTCGTAGCCAGCCCACAAATCTAACCTTACCTAGCGTCTAATGCAATACTCTGGACTGCAATCGAATTGCTCAAGACGTACGACCATTTTGCCACAGACAAGCCAACTGATTTGGCTGTTTTCGAAACACTGGCCGGGGTAATGCTTATTCATTCATTCACTCATTCTTGATCTATCACTTTCGGAGTCTCTTCATTCATGTCCGCAATGGTGCTCATTTTGTTCATTCATTACTTGTCCACCGTTCCCTACTCTATCCACAAAAGGCTCATAGGTATACGACGCTCAAGTGAACATCCATAACTCTCGATCTTCCACCACTTTTGAAGTGCGACAGCTGGAGAGGGATTTCCGTACTCCCTGCAGTTGCAGTATAGAATCGAACAAAAATTCTGGAAAACTCGATGCCAAACCAGGAGGCGTGTACTCTGGGACCACATTACTCAGATCATTATTGAATACACCTGAGAATACCGGTCACATCTACACCTGATGTTCATTAATTTTGAAAAAAAACATTCGACTAGTGTCAACAGAGAGTTTATTCGACTTGCATTAAGCTACGATTACACGGCCATTTTTTTGAGTCATTTAAATGGCGCTGTGACGTCAGGAAAAAACGTCGCATTAGAGCGACATTTAAGCTACGATTCGTCATTAAAAAATGGCGATCACACGAAATGACTATCATTGTCATTTGTGTTCCCAAATGACGCAACAGCCAAAAAGTTTAGTCATTTGTCCTAGGCGTCATTGAAGAGCGATCACACGGCCATTTTTTTCCGCCATTTAAATTTCACTTAATTCATGTCAATTGGTGCGCCATTTTCATAGTCATTTAAATGACGCTGCCAAAAATGGCGATCACACAGAACGACATTTAAATGACTGCTTTGTGACGGGATTTTTACGTCAGAGCGCCATTTAAATGACTTGAAAAAATGGCCGTGTAATCGTAGCTTTAGGCAGGAAAAGTATACTCGATAAACTGATAGCTATCATCAAGGCAACAAAGTTTCAAATTGATACGAATAATGATTCGGGAGTTATGAAAATTACCCCTTAAAAGGGGTCATCGCTAATAACTTGGGCAATAAGCAAAATTTCCAAAATCAGAGAAATTGATTTTTTTTTATTTTTTTAATGTTCCCATAAAAGCTATGACCCCCTTTTATACCAATTTAGGGGTTGAATTTCGAAATATCCTTATTTTTTGTACACAGTATTCTACATCATAAAGGGAACCTCTGTACAAAGTTTCAGCTTGATGTGAATTCACAAAAAAATGTACAGAAACAAATAAAAAAAAAAAATAAATAAATAAATAGGTGGCGCAACAGGCGGGTGACACCCAAGGCCTAGCTTCTCGTACAATTTTATGCCTAGTCCGAACGGCTGAATTGAGAAACTTTTTCATGACAGTCATACTCTCGGATGTCTGTCAAACGTTCGCGAGAGGTGGCGCAGTAGAAAAAACTTTTAAGATGTAATTTGTGTTTTTCCGGGGATCGAACCTGGAATCCCTCGCACAGTAGTCCAGCACACTAACCACTGCGCTACTGCGCCCACAAATCAGGCTGTCTAAAAATTAGAGCTGTTTTGAATGTTTTTTTTTTGTATGGGAGGTGCCACGCCCCTTTGTCCAATTTTGATCAATCTTCACCTAAACACTCCCAGGCCATTGGGCTAAAGATCAACATTCAATACTGCCAAAACAGAAATCATCAACCTCCGTTCTATAGCTCATTATCTCAAGCTAGTATTGCTGGTGCTGGACACCAGGTAGAGAGAGAGTAGAGTGCTTTCAATACTTGGGAATGATTGTCTCGAGTGAAGGCGAAAACGAAGATGATATATAGGCAGCCAAATAGGCTCAGCAAAGTCTACGCTTAGAATGTTGACCAAGATTTGGCGAAGCAACCGAACTATGTACGTCCGCTTCAATGTCGAATCGGGGTTGCTAAAATAGGTGCAGATCTTTGGAAAATCACAGCCATTACCACTAGGAATCTGCAAACGTTCGTTAACTGGTGTCTGCAAAATTTACTTAGGATTTTCTCGACTATGCGACAGTTCCATGCGACAGAAGAGGTTAGGAGCCAGACAGTCGATCGGACACGCATTTCGAAAACGCAACTTCTTCATAGCTAACCCTCCAATGCAATGAAACCTGTTAACCCAAGATGGACGAATTTTGGGATGACCGTGAAATATATGGCGCAGGACAGTTGAGGAGGAGTCACAGCAACTGGGAAAGAGTTGGACCACGGAGATAACCCTTTTTGCCAGAAGGCGTAGTAGAGGCATTAGGACTCAGCATGCGGTGAGGAGGAGCTGCTTGGGGGCACCCCCTGCGCAGCATCCTGGCACATCAGAAATATAATCTTTTGGAAATACTTCTTCGAGAAATTAGAAGAACTTTCCGACAGGTCCATAAACGACCTACTTCAATTTGTAAATACCACTGAATGGCTTGCTAATCCGTTTCCATAGTGTGGGAGTTATCAAAACCCAGCGGCATCACAATGGATCTACATTGATGTAAATGTGGCGGGTGCATGTTTCTACTGTCTCGCCAACCCACTTACCTAACCCAAAGATTTAGAGACTTTCGTTGGTAAAAGAAAGATTACGGATGCGGATGAAGGCGAATCAAAATATTCTTGGTCCGCTGTGGCGCGCACAAGTGGAAAGCGCCCTCAACCAACTTGGAGTGCGAAACTGGAGGCGGTTAGTCAAAGATCGGGCTAACTGGAGAGTCGTGTTGATTGAGGCCCAGGTCCACCCCGGACTATAGCGCTATCTAAGTAAGTTTGTAAAAAAAGATTGCACTGAGCTGAAAATGATTGTGCCTTTAGATACCATGGCCGAGGGCCAAGATTGAAGGCTTACACTTCTATTTACGATCAATAAAAAGTCCATTCAAAGGAATATCAATCTGGTAGGCAAGTAGGAAAATGTATCCATATCGTCGAAATAGACGACAAAATTATTTTAAGCTTCAAGAAAGACACTTAAACTTCGTCTAGGTATTTTAACGGTACAGATACATTTTCCAACCATCCTACGAGAATGAACCCTTCGAATCGCACACTAACTAAATCCATTATAAAGGGTGATTTTTTAGCTGGTTTGGTTTTGGCAACACTGGTTTTGACAGCTGACGTGTGTTTAGTACCTTGTGTCACTGTCAAACAGCTTCAGTTTGGTTTGCAATTTAACCATGGATCGTCTTACAAATGAACAACGCTTGCAAATTATTGAATTTTACTATCAAAATTCGTGCTCGGTACGAAATGTTCATCGCGCGCTGCTTCCATTTTATGATCGGCATTCTCGACCTTCTGAGCAGTCTATTCGGAAGATTGTGACCAAATTTCGCACCAAATTTACTTTGTTGGACATTAAACCACCAAAACGTTTACGTACTGTGCGTAGTGAAGAAAATATTGCGGCCGTATCAGCTAATGTGACAGAAGACCGCGAAATGTCGATTCGGCGCCGTTCCCAGCAGTTAGGCCTTTGTTACAGCGATGATAACAAACTTTTTTTTGCCCGAAATGGAAGTTCTTGACTTGCATGATATGTGGTTTCAACAAGACGGTGCCACATGCCACACAGCACGCGAAACAATGGCGCAATTGCGAGGCGAGTTTGGTGAACAGTTAATTTCACGTTTCGGGCCGGTCAATTGGCCGCCTAGATCGTGCGATTTGACACCATTAGATTATTTTTTGTGGGGGTATGTCAAGGCTAATGTGTATAGGGACAAGCCCGCTTCGATTGACGCACTGGAAGCCAACATCCATGCATTCATTCGTGAGATACCGGCCGATATGTGTGAAAGAGTATGCCAAAATTGGACTCAGCGGATGGGCTACCTGAGACGCAGCCGCGGTCAACATTTGCATGAAATTATCTTTAAACATTAAATTGCAAGGTTCAAACTATCGATTCAAATAAATATTTCATTCATTTTTTCGAATTTTTTGTGTTTTTTTTTTAAAAAAAGTTCTAAACCTCTTAAAAAATCACCCTTTACAATTGTGTAGTTGTTAATCTGTACCCAACTTTTGTGTCATTCTGGTGAAGCCACTGAAGAAAAGTTACCTTCCGTTTAAGCCATGATTAGGTAACCGATTTTCCCTTTGATATGACAGTACCCATTGGTAGCTTTGAACTTTTGCTACACAAAGCTGCCAATGTATGGTAATCGCAACAAATCAGCCCATTAATCCACAACCCATCCCGCTCCCATTAGCTTTGTAAAAACCTATAGAAACCCTATACCAATCAGCCTTAATGAGCAACTGATACCAAAACAGTTTTAATCATAACATAAAAGTGTTCCGACTTCTGTTCCATTTACAGTTTTAATGATTTTTGCACCCGCAAAGCGAGTAACTATCTCAACATTGTAGATACACATTAAGACTCTCGGATGCGGGCACTTGAAAGTCGGTGCTGCACTTGAAGTGCTCATCACAAGTTCAAAACAAATACACGGACTGGTAGGTAGTTGGATGTACGAATACGAGTACTAAGTACTTACATTTTCATGCTTGAAGAAGCAAAGCATTTTCAGTTCACGGAAAACTCGCTTCGATGATACCAAGGATTGGAATACGTTGGGTAGCTTCTTGAGTGCAACTCGTCGTCCATCTCGTGGATCTGTGACGGCCCTGAAAAGATAACAAACAAATGAAAATTAATTACCTGATAATTTAACAAAAGCGAAAATTCTTCAAACAGGAAAGCATTAGCAAAGATATTACGCATACGCACATTTTAATTTTAATTGTCACACGAGTAAATACCTACCAACCTATACGATGGCACTCGCACGCACTATCATCAGATAGGTGTCTATCTACTCCGTGTGCGAATTTAATTACAGTGCTTTGGGGAGGGAAAAAGATGTGTGGAATAATAAAGCCTCAAACAAAGGGGATTTGCAAGGGACTTATGTAAAACGAACCGCTTTGTGTGAACTTTCATCAAACTTGTTTACAAATGCTGTTCAGTGTCTTACCCATTAGAACAGGTATTTCAGGCATTGATAGACCTCCATCCATCCACCTTGTATGGGGTAACTCAAGGAAGCGTACAACCACAAAAAAAAAACACAAAACAGTTTCTCTCTTCATTTTCATTAATAAACTCAACTCCTTAGTTATATAGGTATATGGAGGGAGCCAGGTGAGTTTGCACATTCGCCAAGTCATTCGAGATAGAAAAGGCTGGGTCCCTGAGGCGTATATGCACGCGGTCTTTCGGTATCAAGTTCTTGTTGTTTGTTGCGGTTTGGGTTGGTTTTTTGTAACATGAGTGATGATGTTTTGATAAATTGTTTCACACCAGTGTTTCCAGTTTTTAATTGTTTTGAGATATATGAGCGGGCTGGTTGTTTTTTTCTTTAAAGGGCCAACATACACTCGAGGGAAAACAGAAACGACCTGAAGGTTAATAGATTTGATTTATGGCGAATGGGTTTAGCCCCCTTTTCGGTTGGGGTAACATGGATGCTATTAGCGAACCAAATGTATGTGCTCCCAGATAAGAGTAATAATTAGCCAAGGGAAATACAACAAAGGTCGTCCATTTTTATGTTGAGAATTAAATGTTTACTGAATATATTCAGCATAAGAAGATACATTTATCATAGTCGGAGGGATTGGTAAGACGCAGTCAGCCCGGACCTTTCTTGTAACAATGGTTCTTCCATTGAAGTTGCCAATAGAGCACTTGTGTCACTGTTACTTACTTTACTTTAGATGGCGCTCACAGTCCAGGGTGGATCACGGTCTCAACCAACAAGCCCCTCCAGCCAGCTCGGTCCCTAGCTAGCGGCCCCCATTACGCACACCAAGTTGGTTGAGGTCGCTCTCCAATTGTGCGCGCCACCTGAGGTGGGGTCTTCATCCGCTTCTTTGTCCCTCAGGGGTGGACTCATAGACTTGTCGGGATGGTGCGTTGTTGTCCATACGCTCCACGTGACCCAGCCATCTCAGCCGCTGTATTTTGAGCTTTTTGACTAGGTCAACGTCGCTATATAGCCCCTAAGCTTCGTCGTTCTCCCCCACACTCCGTCGGTACAAACTGGACCGAAAATCACTCGAAGAATCTTTCTCTCATCATTCTCAATCTTTTCTTCTTCATCAGCTTCGATAAGGTCCATGCTTCTGCACCATACAACAGGACCGGACTGATTAAGGTCTTGTACAGTATCTCTTTGGTTCTGCGAGAGAGGGCTTTACTTTTTAGATGCCTTCTTAGCTCGAAGAAACAGCGATTGTCAAGAGTGATTCTTCGTTTGATTTCTATGCCGATATCGTTTTGCGAGGTAATTGTAGAGCCTAGGTAGACAAAGTCTTTAATTACTTCGAAGTTATATCTGTCAACCGTGACTTTTTGTGCCATTGTGTATTATTTTTAGACCAACAACTTAAATAGCTCTGTTTAAAGCCAGAGATAGCAGCGACAAAAATAGGTTTAGTTGGGAATGAGGGCGAAACTTGTTGCTAACAAGAAAGGACATCCAATTTGTCAAAATACACAATTATAGCCTTAAAAGTATTAAGGACCGTTTGCTGATACGACCCATAGAGATTTAAGTTACACATTAACGCTTACGTGACAGTTTATGCCTTACAAAAAGTAGCCCATATGATAAGCAAACGGTTCTTAGAGACTTCGTCGACATCAACTTCCTGGGTGTCAGATCCTATGCAATTTTGTGTTTCCGTTAAGCCCTACGACGAAGCTTGGTTCTTAGGTGTCCTCTAAAGCCCCCAAATGACATCGTGGTGCCGTGAATCGCTATCAAAATAAAACCTGCTTTCGTTAGGCCCTATAACAAATAGTGGTTCCGTAAGGATCTATGACTAAAGTGCTTGCTGGGTGACAGAATTCGCTTCAGCGTGGTAGTATCATAAAACTTTATTACAAAGATTGGTTCCTAGGTGACCGAACATGTTCTTTTTTTACAGAGAAGTCTTATTGGTTATACCAGGGATTCCCAAACGGAAAAAAGCACAGATATGTGAATATAAGCTGAGCTTACTGAAGATTCACTAAAGGGGTTTTTAATGTGGATTGGTCAACATTGGAATGGAATAAAACAAGCTGTGTGCAAGGTATTAACGAATCCCATGTATGCCATTATTGTATGGAATATAACACCAGGCCCAAATGTCCGCCGCAGCTTCTCACGTTGTCACGGATCCGAGTGGTCCAATCTGCCGCATAGATCCGGCTTAATTTGAGCGATGACATTGAATGATGTTGGATTTAAGGACATCGGTCGATTGCGGTTTATTCGCAGCTGCGACTTCAGGCAACGCCACAAGAAAAATTTAGCGAGGTTAAATCGCACGATCTTGGTGGCCAATTCACGTCACCTCTGATAGAATCAGATAACCATACCCTGCAGCTGAGAGACACATAACCACCTCTTGCTGGAACCAAATGTTAGCAGCAGGGCGTCGCGACGCACAGTTAGGGAACTCTTGCATTATAGCATTTAAATTATTCTTTTTCGAAAACGGATACACCGAATGTAATTTGAGCTGATTTCTGTTATTCCACAACACATCGCTGTATTTTAAAAAGCTTCATTCATGTCTTGAAATTGTTTTATCAATTTTTTATAGAGGTAGCCAATGTATGAAATGGTGCTAAATGTTGACTAAAAGAGCTTTTTTCAAAATGTTTTATGAATAAACATAAAAACTGCTAAAAACTGCTGATATTTACGAAAATGCTAAAAAAAACTGCTGCATGTGAAATTTATGATCAAATCCTGCTAAAATCGCAGGAAACTGCTAAATCTGGTAACGCTGAACGTAGTGTCTAATTGAATAAGAGACGCATCGAATCAAAAGCACACATTTTCGACAAAAGAGCTTGGTGTCAAACTCTGTCTCAAATGCCTTTGAAATATCAAGAACAATAATCTTCGATTCACCAAAATGACTAAAAGTTTTTACTACCCTTGGGACATTGTAATGTAATGGCTGTCTTCACAGTAGTGCATCCTATCAAATCAATTTTCCAAGGTTTTGTGGAACGTTTCTGGCTCTATTTCATGGCTAGGACGATATTAACTTTCAAGGATTTGAATCGTGCAAGCTCCCCGTAAAAGTACTCTCCTTGAAGTCTTAACTCTTACAATTCTCTGTACTAGAATTTAAATTAACCATCCCCGCCGACAATATCAAATAGACTTAACCCCCTTTTAGGAATTTATCTGCAGGAACAATTTCGAAAAGTTTAGTTACATTAGGCACTCGAAAGTGTCGTTTTTTTAACTGAATTAATGCTGATTTACTTTTGAACCGGAAATGGATGCAACTCTCCCCAATAAAACAAAAAAAAAAATAACCCAAGTTGATCCCCTTCAAAATGTTTTCCATGGCATTCATTCATGCGGAGGCAGACCCTTTCTATGGACTCCATGCAATGTAAACTTTCAATTAAAATTAATTTTACTTTTCGCCCTCTTAGATGGTATCCTCCGTCTATATCCTGCAATTTGTCCATTTTAATTATACCATAAATGTATTTACATCTAACTAATGTCCATTTGCGAAATTCCTGGCCAAAAGACTCCTACACAAATTCCTGCTGTTGACCGGGCGGACGGGCCCGCTATCGATAAACAAATTCACTTAAATAATAGCCCTTCGTATGGTGTACCGTCGTCGTCGTCGTCGTTGGTCGTTGGACACTAAGGAGTGTAAGGACACTGGATACACATGTACCGTACGTGACATCAATTTGAGCAATTTACCATGTCATCTGTCTATCGAAATGTGTGTGTGCCTGTGTGTGTGTGTGTCGGATATAAAGTTAGTGAAGAGTTTTCCAACAACAGCCCGAAGGAACAATTATTTCCTTATACCCAATTTCGATCGAAATAATGATGCAACCGTAGCAGACATTTAATTTGCACCCGATGTTTCTGTGTGCGTGTGTGTGCCAAGCTAACCACATTTAAGGATTACACGTCATGATGGCAGTACAGAGAGCGTACAAAATGCACAAAACGATGGCAACAGCAGGACACCGCATTACTTTCGAAGAGGTAGATACATATGCATCCACATACATTCATAGGTATACGAAACGAACAAACTCGACATCTATCGATGAAGGGCTTCGTTTCATGTTTTTTCAGGCGTTTCTCCATCTCTTCGTTTCACTATTTAGATTTGCGTTATCCTCGTTTTTCCATTTCCGAAAGCTAAACATAGACTCATCGTCTGTCGAAGGATTGGATGAAAACGAATTAATTTCAGGCGAGACGTGCACTTCCTTGGAGCACAATTTTTTGATTCAATTTCTAGTTTTTTTCTTCTCCTTCTTTTTTTTTAATGAGAAAAATTTAATTCCAGCTGATGATTTAAAGTGGCACATCAAGGATTAGCGCATGATGGCATTTTGCAGACAGTAACGACTGAGGCAGGCGATTATATTATGAACTGAGAATGAGGAGTCGTTGTCGTTGTCGTCGGTCGTCTTGCTGACGATGAGAAGGACCATCATCTTTTGAGACTGTACCACAGATCCAAATCTATATGCAACAAGAAGGGACGAAGCAACTTTAACATTTCCTTTGTTTGTCAGCACGAATTTTCTCGCAACGAATCATCAGTCAGCGTGCGAAAAAGAAATTCCGTTTTCCTGCTTGCACAAGTTGCTGGCTCTTCGTCGTCGTCGTTGCCGTCGTCTTTGCAGTCTGCACACAGCGCATTGAAATGATCGATGAGTTTAAAGACAATGTGCACACAAAAATGAAGAGGAACCACTTTTGTAAAAAAAAATAAAAATAAAATAAAATTAAAATGTTTTTTTTTTATATATAAATTATCCTGTCACCGTTGGTTAAAGTTTATTGACACTTTTGCTCTTGTGGTAAGTTGGATGGGAGATTACTTTGGGTATATGTATTGACGTGTGGGTCTGCATTATGAATGCAGTTTGGGTAAATTCCTTGAGTGGAGTTGAATGATTCAAAAAGTACTGATAAATTGTAAAATTGGCATGGTTAGGTTAGGGTTGTACAAAGGAATGTACCTCGCCGCAGAAGGAACTGTGAGACAAATATCTGTTGGCCTACAGATACCAGTTACAAATTAAAAGTTCCAAAGTGAAGAGCATACGAATTGTTATCTGGTTTTAACTGGGTGCTTCAAAATGTCATAGATTGTTTGTATTTCATTTACGAGCATATGTCATGACAGTACCTATAGTAGCCGACAAAAAAACAAACAGAACTGGAGAAAGCACAGACCCTTGTGGCATTCCAAAATTTATATAGAAATCATATGATTTGATTGTCGGACCTGAACCCTTCTGTGGTGTCAGAAAAAAAATATTTCAGAAATAACATCGAGAGCTTGGCTCAAATTAAATCCAATGAAGTCTGGCATAAAACACCTGGGCAAAACTGCACCAGAAAATTCTTCGCAAAATTTTCCTCAAGAAGATCATATTTTCCTGACAGAATCCTGACAAGTATAAATTAGTGGCCATGCCATAGCCTCACGAAAAAACTCCTTCACCGAATTGGTGTCTTACCGGAACCGTACCCTACATGTAGACTATGTCTGGAGAGTGACAAATTTTCTTTTGAAATAACTACTCATGGAATGTCCGGCTCTCTATCGTCTCAGAAAGAATTTAATTGGCGAAGAAATTGTTACTTCAGTAAATATTGCTGACATACGACTACCCCCAGAGAAGATCCTTGTCTTACTGACTTTCTCCACAGTAAAAATTTGGCTTTAGAACTTAGTTCACCAGGGAAGGCTCCTTTAAAGAGGCCGCAGTGTAAGAGCCCCATTAAGACTCTCCCGACCTATAATAAGATCTAATCTAATCTAATCTAATCTAATATGAAACGGCAGGCGCTAGTGATTAGAAGGTTGGACGAGGTTAGATCGCTGGAAAAATAAAATAAAATTAAGCAAGACTTTAAGGGACAAGTAGAAGCTGCTTACTTACAAAAAAAAACTGCATTTGCGAGCCTTGCACTGTAACGATTTAATAAATATAGACACTAGAAGCCCAATTTGCTTAATTAGGAGCTTTAAAACTGGTTCAAAGAGCAAGTCTGCGATAAACGACAAGAGTTTGTCGGCTCTTACTGGCAGGCCATCTAGAAGGCCGCCGATTAATAAGTGACAGGCAATATGGATTTCGGAGCCGTCGTTCCACTGGAGACCTGTTAAGCTACGTAACGCACTTATGGACGCAAGCAATTGAACAACACGGCGAATCCAGAGCCATAGCCTTGGACATATCAAAGGCATTTGACCGAGTCTGGCATAGAGCCCTATTAGGCAAGTTGGCGTCTTATGGATTACCACAACAACTCTGCGGATGGATGCAAAATTTTCTTCTGGGAAGATCGATCCAAGTTGTGGTAGATGGTGTATCATCTAATTCGTTTGCTATAAATGCAGGAGTGCCCCAAGGATCTATTCTTTCCTGAACTCTTTTTCTTCTCCACATCAACGATTTGCTTGGATTGACAAATAATAATATCTACAGCTTTGCTGATGACAGCACTCTTATATACTCTATCTCGAACAGTGGGCCTGTGAATGCGGCTACATCACACAGTCAGAGATGTGAACAAATTAGTTCTCTAAATGGTGATCTGGACCAAATTTTGAAGTGGGGAAAAGACAACTTGGTTGTATTTAATGCATACAAGAAACAGCTCACAGCATTTTCCAGGAAAAATTCATCAACAGTTCCTCAGATCCAAATGGATGACCCACCATCCAATCCATCTCAAGGACTCAATGCACCTTCTAGGAGTCACAGTCAATTCAGGAATCACATGGCAGGACCACATATCCTATATCGCAAGATCGGCGTCCGCTAAGTTGAGTTACCTATTTAGAGCAAAGAGGTACTTTAGCCCCAAGCAACTTCTCCTTCTCTACAAAGCACAGGTTTGACCAGGCCATTGCTCCCATATATGGAGCTCGGCCCCAAAACATTCACTTAACCTGCTTGACAGCATACAGAGACGAGCAGTTCGACTTATTGGAGACCCTTCACTCACATCGAATCTACAACCGTTGGTGCACAGAAGACAAGTCGCTGACCTATGCTTGTTCTATAGGTACTTCCATGGTAGATGTTCCAAAAAACTCTAGGACATTATCCCTCGAAATGCAACTTTTGAGCGCCCCACAAGACAGCCTGCTAATGCTCATGACCATACAGTACACTTGACAACCGCGAGGACATCATCTTTCCAAAACTCCTTCCGTTACAGGACAAGCAAACTTTGGAACTTGCTTCCTGGGGATGTATTTCCAGAAGACTACCATTTGCAGCAATTTAAGTGCAGAACTAACATACATCTGCAAGCATCTCGGGGCGCTGATGAAGCGTTATAGGGTTGCCTTTCCCGGGAGAAGTGTTTAAAAAAAAAAAGAAAGACACTTAAACATAATCTAAAGGAGACCTATAATACGACTAGCTTTGCAAGCGACTTTGCTTGGGCAGCCATCAGGTTTTGGTACACAGAGATTTCTTCACAGTCAGTTAGATTCCTCTTGTATATTTATAGGTACATCGCGCCCGGAAACTGCTTAAGAAAGTACCTAAAAAGTAGTTAGGATCTCTCAAAAATATATTTAACACCCTATTGAAGAAAAGAGGTCAAAAATTATACGATCAATTTGTAAGTGAAGCGCTGGCTTCTCAAAACAGATCATACTATAGCAGACTAAGCCACTGTCTATGGGACAAAGTTTAATGGTGCGGTTTTTTAAAATGTGCTCTCTAACAGTAAGATTTGGTGCCCATTTAAGTGGATTGTCATCCATTTTTGACACTTGCTTAAGCCCACTCAAGGCACTTTCGGTTGGCCTTACATGAGACCACAAATGGTAGTCAGCTTTAAGTATTTTGGCTACGGACATCAACAAGCGGACCAAATAGGAAGAGCCGAACTATTTGTCAAGTGCGGGGAAAACTGACACAAGATACACGAATGCAAAGGTCAGACTGAGGTCAGATCCAGTCGCTTCCGTGATCGGACTCGGAAAATGTCAAATGTTAGCATGAAGCATGAAGCAGGGAAAATTCTTCAAGGAAACCTTGAGGAAAATAAGATTTCAAAATCTTCTTAGTCAACTTAGATTCGATCTGTAGGTTGAGATTTATATAATAACTTATTTCGCGCTATTGTCCGTAGAGGACTGCGGCCTATATCATTAGTGAAAAAAAAATTAAAACAACTAGAGAGCCGGCTGGCTGGAACGACTGTGTTCCAGAGTCATGACACATGAAGAGGATAACATGCAACCAAATCACACTTGTGAGTTATTCCTTTACGCTAAATGACAATAAAGGAGGCTTACAAGAAAGACTAAACGGGCCAGAAGATAGCGTGCATGACGTAGTCAATGTCAAAGCGAATAATTGAGAAAATGAATAAATTATGGACTCCAGAATATGTCAGTTAAGCTGAGATTTTTCATGATAAAGGAAGAGAATACATAGCGACTTTTAGGCCAGTTTAGGGGAAATCTATAACCATTGGTCACATGTGCGCTGCGTCTAAGTCCCTAAAATCCAATGTGATGAACTAAAAAGCAATTGACGAACTAGTGAAACATTTAGGATGCCATTGGTTTACGATCTTCAAAGAGATAAATATAAGTGGTGAGGCTGACTAAAAGAACACCTAATATCAGCTGGCACACGATAGACAACCAGGATCTATAATGGAATCCTTATTAATAGTCAGGGAACCATAAAAGTACTTTTTTCAAACTCCGCATTCTACAAACTGGTATAGCACAGTGCAAGGAAGAAATTACTCGAGTAAGCGAACAGACTGGATCTGATGCCATAGTAACATAGAAGGAAACGAAAAAGCGTTACCTGGGCACAGCTCAAAATTTTGACAACTCACTCGCTGGGTCAGCCTTTTTCAATAAGGTAGGTACATTTTTGGACGACTTCCTCTCAATGGTCTTCTTGAGGTGAACCACCCTCAACGGTGTTATATCCCGGAATACGACACACGACTTAATTTTTAGAGCCCGTTCTACAAGAATCAGAGCAATCAGGACAGACCACTGGCAGTTGGAAAAAATTGTAAGAAGTGGAGACCTTGACTCAATTTAACAGGACGCGACAATGCAATTGGATCAGCGAGAGTGCTGAGTGCTAAAATGTAATTTGTTCATTTTTGGGGGTTCAACCGGAGACGCCTTGTTCAGTAGTTTAGCACACTACCGAGCCCCCAGGACAATGTTTAGCTATCGGATGTTTGTTAGACATTCCCGAGAGGTGACTCAGTGACAAAAAAACCTTAAGGTGTATTTTTTCCATTTCTGGGGGTTGAACCGGGGTTGAGTGTAGTACATTAACTACTGAGCCCAAAATTTAAAATCCTCCTTAGAAAGAAACCTCCAAAATTTACAAAGGGGTAAGTTAGACAAACTTAGCTTTGATACACACAGAACATCCAACAATTTGGAACAAGTAATTCTGGGCCATGTCTCTTCCAAGCCGATGGCAAAGCCATCCGGTCCAGTAAGAAGATTCAATATTTTCCTTCTTAAGTACGTATATGTTCGGGTGAAGATATCTTTTCAAAGTAATCATGGTCGATCATAGGATACAAAGTAGCATTCGCTGTTTTAATTGATTACCGAGAAACCTTCATTTTACATTTATAAAAATAAAGTTCGTGGAAAAGTTATTTTCTTGCCTTCACTATACCTTCTCAGTTATTGTCTACTTTACTGGCGACCGACGTCTACCCCCAACCCCCACTGCGAGTAAAATTTATATTTTTACTTTTATTGCACTTTTGGCCGCGAGCCACAAATGGCGCCCGCCACACAAACAAAACACCAAGGATTTGCTCGTCCTCAACCACAGCATCAGCACTTTTGCCAGACATCGTCGCATAGTGGACGCGCCTCGAATTTCCACGTCATCACTGTGCACCCCCTTGTTTGATGCTAGTTTCAGAATTTTCTTTCGCTTTCCATCTTTTTCTATTGATTTTCTTCAATTTTTATTCCATCTTAATTGTGATAATGGAATTATTTTGTTTGCGCATCTATATACGTGTCGAGGATGTCCTTTGTTTTTCCGTCCTCCTCCCCATCATCTAATTCTGGTCTTCTAGCTTTTCTCAATTATAATAACAAATTGATTGGGTAGCAGGCGGGGGGTGAAAATTAAAGCGAAAAACTTTCATAGTTGAAATTCAATTATTTCATTTTTCTCCCCGAAGTGGGTGGACCAGGGACACTGGACATGTGGTGTGGGGAGGGGGGTGGATATTTGAATCTCTTTTATGATGTCACCTTAGTTTAATGTTTATAGATGCTGATGTAATATCGAATGAAAATTCTTTGCTTTCTTCTCTTCTCGTTTATCGATTGTTTTATCGCAACACAATGGTGATGTTTATGGAAGAAGACTGGTGTTGTGTTTCTTTGTTTGGAAAACAACCAAAAGGTGAGGGTGGTAGTGAGTGGGGAAAAACTGATGCAATCAGTAAATTTAAAAATGTCAACGGGTGAAAGATTTATACGCGTAGATACGTCTACACGGACTGGAGATTGAGGTCAATTTGTTTTCTCAAGTCGCACTATACTGTCAAGAGGATATGTGGGAAAGTTTTATTTAAATTATGGGAAGTCGTGTAATAAAATCCTAATAGTCGAACGACTTGAGTGGGGTGTAATTTTTTATCGAAGTGGATAAAGGGTATTTGTTTCAATTCGCAAGGAGTAGGTTTCTTTTTGGTTTTTTTCTAAAAAACAAAGACCGACGGATAGTTTTGGGATGTGAAATAAATAACCGAAATAAATCTCAGATACAACTTTGATGGGATGAAATGTATCCCATTTGCGGTGAATTTGTGTTCTTTACCCATAGAGCGGGGATGCCACTTTATGAGGGCGTTTCTTTCATATAAAAATGTGATCAATTTTAAAAAGGATGAAAGGCTGTATGTGGGACGAAGGGATTGTACATATGTGTAGGTAAGACAGAATTTGGAAAAGATCAAAATTATATTATGCAAAGTTCCGTTTATTTAGGCAGACATAAGTGCGAGATACATACATATTTATAAAAAAAATAACTCTTTTCTATGTACTTCGAACAGTGATTCCGAACCATTCCCTTGATGGAACATTCTTGCAGGTATTTTGGGTATGAACTACAATGGTTGCTTAGGTAAGGTAAACCGTTCTGTCCTGTTTGGATTTATATCTTTTGAGTCATGTCAAATGAATGACAAAGCATCAAAAGGCGATACAATTATGTACCTATATACTCTGTAGTCAGGAGAAAGTTGTTTTTCTTTTTTTTTAGATACTTTTCTTGGAAGAGGTTAACCTACAACTCTTCAAAAGCGCCTCGAGATGCTTGCAGATAGGTGCTAGCTTTGCACTCATCAAATTGTTACACGTGTACATTTTTTTTCTTGAAATTTGTCTTCAGGTATTGAGTTCAAGTTTGTTTGCTGCTACACACAAAAGTTCATATTTTGTACTCGTAGTACGATAAGATTCCGAGAATCTGAATTCTGAACGACAAAATCGTATATAGTCAGAGTAAAGCTCTTGGCTTGCTACAGGTTTGGTTAGAGTTGGATGTGTGGTGCGATATAGATATAGCACCTTTTTCACTATAAGGCCTTGAGGCCCATTGTGAGTACCTTCGTATTTGTAAACAAAGCCAAAAACAATCGAGTGGATTTGTTATCTTTCTGATTGCTAAAACAAGTGGATGGTTCTGGCGCGAATTTGATCAGATCCGATATTTGTTCTTCGGCCATTTTTGAAAGGTTTTCGAAGAACCTGGACCACAAAAATCGGAGTCGTCGAACCTATAGAGCGCGACATTGGCTTTAGAAATGTTTTCGTCGTTTTCGTAGTTGGTTTCTGGACTCCATTTGCGGAACATGGTTTTGATTGCGCTGTGAGCTTTGAATATGCGAATTGAGTTCTTGTCTAGACTCTAGAGTCATAAAATGGTTGTTTTTTTTTTTCTCGTTTCGTTATGGCCATTAGATCTCAAACAACGTTGCAATCTATTTTTTAAGACCAAGTTGTGCTCGCATCGTTTATAAGTCTATACAGTGTGCCAATCGGTGGCGATATAAAGGTATCTGCTTCCGTTTAGCCCAATATTGCTACCTCATCCGCCTTACCGTTCCCTTCAATATTACTATATCCAGGAAACCAGCAGAGCTTCACTTTGTGGTTGTTGGAGTTCAAAATAATTTTTATGAAAAAATGTGAATACAGTGGAGTGTCAACATCTATGTATATAATAAAACTGTAGCTATTGTCGTTGTCAGCTAAAAACTCGAAAACTACTGGACAGATTTCAATGAAACTTTTTTTAAAATGCTCCATAAGACTCTGAGACTGCTATAGGCTATGTCGTTTATAGCCACGTCCTTAGGAACAGTTTTCCAGCTAGTATTACATAATTGATGTGTGGCATTATACTCCAGAATGCGTTTCGCCGCGATGTGGTCTTTTGTTTTCGACCGAAGACACGTTTAGGTTTATGGTTCACAGTCACTTTTGACTGTAAAACACATGATAGTCTTGGTGAACATGGGTGAGTCTAGGCAGATGTGGTGGTTCGTCTGTTGGTGTTCTTTAATGAGTTTCGACAATTCTTTACGACTTTAGAGTTGACGGTGTTTGATTTAATCGACTTGACTTACTAACTGGCAGCCAGAATATCGTGACACTTACCTGAAACAAAAAGAGAAGAAAATATTAGTAAAGAGAAATGCAAGAGCACGTACTAAAACTAGAGGTTCGAATAAAATGTGTAATAGATATACGTGTAAAAAGATGAAAGGTTCCTGACAACATTTTCAATTGAAATTAATCTTTGCTCAGTTGTTGACAGAATTGATTTGTTGACAGTATGTGACTTATTTGACTCAACTGGAATTGATTGACTGCATGCTGCATTCATTTACTCGACTTAAATCTGTTTGGATTCAGTGACTCGTATTGATTTGAGTATCTATTGTTGACTCGATTGACTTGGGTTGATTCAAGTGAATTGGATTGAATTGGATTGACTTGAATGGACTCGATATTAAATTTAGTTGGGTAATACTTCATGTACAGGGTTTTTCAACAGGGACGCTACAAAAGTAGAGCGACAGGGACAGCAAAAGACCCCGAATTTTTTGCCGCTCTTTAGACATTTCTCTTCAGTAAGGTTCGTCATTTCATGATGGAAAGATATACGAACCAACAACGAGTCGAAATTATTAAAATTTACTACGGAGTCAGTGGCCTCAACGTTAAGAGCGCTACGTCCAATTTATGATGAGGCTCATTTCTGGCTGAATGGCTTCGTCAATAAACAAAATATGCGGTATTGGTCAGGCAGCAATCCACACGTACTCCATCAGTCATCATTGCATCCCGAAAAAATTACGGTTTGGGGTGGTTTATGGGCCGGCGGCGTCATTGGGCCGTACTTCTTCCGTGATGATCAAGACCGACACGTTACTGTGAATGGAAATCCCTACCGTTCAATGATAACCGAATATTTTTGGCCCCAATTGGATGATATGGACTTGGAGGACATGTGGTTCCAACAGGACGGCGCCACAAGCCACACAGCGAATGTCACAATCAATTTATTGGAAACCAAATTTGGAGAACGTGTTATCTCACGAAATGGTCCAGTCGCTTGGCCGCCTCGGTCGTGCGATTTGACGCCGTTAGACTATTTCCTGTGGGGCTACGTCAAGTCTATGGTCTATGACAACAAGCCAGCGACGATTGATGAACTTCGTACGAATATCGAACGTGAAATCGGCAGTATCGGCCGATTTATGCTTGAAAACCGTCGAAAATTGGGTTCAACGTCTGGACTTCTGCAAACGGGCCCGTGGTGGCCATGCAAAAAAAAAAAACGAGTTCCATACATAATGGCATCGAACGTACTTTCACAGGAATAAAGAATTTCATTGATATCCAAAACAGTTTTTGCTTTATTTAAAAAAACTTTTGTAGCGCTCTTATTGAAAAACCCGTTATATGGCAGTGAAAATAAAAAACATATGTAAATGAAAATAATAAAAAACAGAATGCGAAATCGGATTGAGCGGATTCGGCTGATTTTAAATATTCTCAGTAACACTGTCTTCTTTACAGACTCGCCTAGTGTTTATCAAAAAATCATTGAAAAAATATGTAGAACGCCAAAAATTAAAACCCCAAAGAGCTAAAACTATCCAGTCTTCTATCAAGGCATTATTAAAAAAGTTACCGAAACTTCTTCGCATATCTGGTCATAGTTACAAAAAGGGTTACTTACTACAAAGCCGATGAGTTTCGCTGACCGAGACAGTTGACTTAGGCGGCTCTCAGATTGAGGCAACAAGCAATAAGCAACTATAGTTACTATAGCAACTGCCAATAAACAATCAGCAACATTTTTCGTTTGAGCGATATTTAGTTGCTTTGATGTGAGACCTCTAATTTAATTCAAAGTAAAATAATTGTGAGCGATAATTTTGCGTGTTTCCAATTGCTAGTTGCTTATTGAATGTTGCCTCAGTGTGAGAGCCGACTTATCACTAGGAATATTTTAGAGCAACTCGAACAGCACTTTCTTTCACCACAGCCTCCTCTAAGTGAAAAAGGATAGAGAGCCAAGCTATATAAATTTTTGGTCAACTTGCAGGAATAAACCATAACCGCCGACCAAATCAACAAAACTTGAACTGATACGGACCAATCTGTACATACCATTGACCAATTGGCACGCATGGATCCAAGCGAAGAGTTTCATTCAATAATCACTACCAAAGAAAGAAAGGAAATTTCTTGTCGCTTCTTTTTAACATATCTAGCATTAGGAGACAACGAACTGTACGAGATCTACAGCGACATCGACCTAGTCAAAAACTGCGAGTAAGTCGTCTAAGATAGCTAGAACTTGTAGAGCGGATGGGAACAAAGCTCCTGCCCGTAGAGTCTTCAAATCTAACCCGGAGGAACAAAGCAGTAGAGAAAGAGTCCGCCTTAAGCGGCGCGCGCAAGTCGAAGGCGACCTCAACCGACTAGGAGTGCGCAACTGGCGGCAGACCGGGCTTACTGAAGAGGCTTGGTAGTTGAGGCCTCGGATCACCCGGCCGCCTAAGTAAGTAAGTATAAGTATTAGAAGAGACCATACATTACGCACTAGAAAAACCCTTCAAAAATGTTGCTAATCCAAATGAATGCGAACGTCAGTCTGTCTGGTCTGTTTTTCACGACTAAAATTCTAAACCTATCGTATTGTAATTTGGCAAAGAGATGGCCTGGGACCTAAAAGAAGGGCATAGGCGACTATTTAAGTATAGAAAGTGGAACAAAGTTGCCAGTCCAGTCAACAAAAAAAAATTATTTTTACGAAAGAAAATATAAAATGTTGACAATTGTGACAGCTATAAAGATGTAAAATTTAGAACCCTGGTGTTCATAGTTTGAGCAAAGAACTTCGCAAAATATAGGCTGGTTTAGGGGCGTGGCACCTACCATACAGGAAACTTTTTCAAAACACTTCATCGTGGCATTTATGCGGAAGCTTATGAGCCTTCATGATTGTGCTGCTATCTGTGTTCCTTATACGAAACTTGATTGAAGATCTATTTAAAGCCAATACCTACCTACTTTATAGAAAGTAAATAAGCCGGTGGTTAGCTAGAATTGCTATACCTACGCTGTTTAACCTAACCTAAGTAAGCTAGAAATCATCGATACTGCCGGATACTGCTCTAAGTCCTAAGGTGACATAACCAGGCCCCGTTAACTGAATACGTTTACGAGTTCCGATGAATAGAACACCAACTACGGTAAAAGTTAAATGTTTTCTGCCTGATTCTGGCCTCAGAATGGGAGTGTTGTCTTGTTGGATATTCAAAGATAGGAGGTTGAAAAATATTCGTCAGTTCTTTGAATGCTTCTTCCGCCACATAAGCTTTAGCAATGCAAGTGATGATAAATTTTACATTCCTGTGGTACAAGTGATCTAGTATTTATACTCAACTCCTAGTCCTGTCGACTTATGTCACTTTCACCTAAGCTAATGTCGATTTCCATTGGTCTTTTACCGTTTTGCTCTCAGATCTCAGATTTTTCCTGCCCAATGGAACATGAAATGAGATCAATTTTTTTTGCATTTGTGTTGGTGTGTGATTTGACAGTCAGCTGTTTTTACATTCCAATTTGTGTTTATAAAATTGAATTGCTAATTGCTAGTTTTTTACTTGTACTTGTACAATAACTACTTACTTGTTTTGTTTTGAATTAGAACTTCGTCCTTCCCCATAAAAACAACCCCATACGACGATCCATTCGTCTACATTAATAACCATTTTCAATTTTTAAATTTATTCCACAATAGGTAGGGGAGACTGGGGCACATTTGAACACTGTTTGTTTTAAGGTCTCATAAAATCACATTTGCTTAAATTATTAGACTGTAAAGTATTCTCACTTTAAGAAATGCAAATAAACCTTGATTTGGACAAATAACTACATAAATTTAGTAGGGGCATATAATTTTATAATTTATTTTTATTTAAAAACGAAGTAAGTCCTTATGTTCAAAGGTACCCCCCATGTGGGGTACTTTTGAACAGCAGTATTTGTAATTGTTTTCAGCAGCTAATAAGTTACTACAAGGTTTGTATTTTTTTTAATAAAATAAATTAACTTTATTATTTTAATAAAGAAAGCAAAAACGTAGCAAAAGCAAACTGAAATTTTGAAATTACCGAACTATTTTATAAATACTTAACTGAAGAAACTTTATAAGAACAAAAAAGAGTTATTTTATTAACCCAACAGAAATTTTGAAAAAATTAAGACAAAAATTATCACCGCAGCTGTCCTCGATGTTCCCGGAGCGTTTATTGGTGGTAGTAGCTTAGCCTTTAGTTCAATGCCACTTACAGAACGCTTATTCAAATGTGGCCCGACTGTTTAAACCTCTGCCCCAATAAGTCAAGCAACAGAAAAATGCGCGCAAATATTTATATTTTTCATATATGTCAAAAAACGTACCTTTATACTTTTTCAAATGAAGTTGTGCTTTAAAAATATATTTTACACAAAAAGAAAAGCTCACTATAAAATGTGTACACTCTTACAAATAGAACAATTAAAATATGCAATTTAAGCATAAAACCTCCTCATGCGGCTACTTCCAGGCGACACGACTGCAAAGACATCCGAAAGTCATTGACAACTAAAGAACACGGTATTACCGAGTTTAAATTTTGGTTTATATGTACTTTGAAATATTTTTAAAATGTTGTTTTATTAGCAATGTGCAAATGTGTCTCACGTTAAAATGTGCCCCAGTCTCCCCTAACAACAACTAACCTCAAAGTTTGACAAGAGTCACTTGTTTTGGTATTGGTGAAAGTATGTGCGAATCTCTCTCTCGAATCGAGATTCGCAAAAGTGATCTGAATCTTTAAAAAAGCGCTTTTTTTTGCCCAATGGAAATTGATTTTGACAGGCAGCTGATTTCTACAGAAGAAAAACTGCTCTGAATCTTAAAAAAAGTGCTTTTTTTTCCCCAATGGAAATCGACATAAGCTTACCTTACGATACTCTGAAAGGTACATATCGCTAAGAAGGGGTTCTAATCAATTCAGATGAATTGTACCAGATGGCGCAAAAGTCATCAACATATCAGGAGATTCTATAAATTTTTGCAAATGGCGGAAAATGTCGATTCTACTTTGACATTTGTGAAGTAAAAGATACAAAATACACGACAACAAGACATGAATTGCTATACTCCTGTCCTAAAGGACGCGGAATAGTTGTTTCGTTTTTTTTTTTGCGCTGGTGTTGGCGCAGTGTGAATTTCGGCGCAGATTTCTTGGTCGTCCGGCACTAAGGCAAACACTACGACGTTTAGCCGCTCGTCTAAACAACATTTACACTTAAGGACCATTCACATGGGAGCGAACGAACGAATTGATGAAATGCGAATAAACCACTTTTTATGCATTTATAAACAGAAAATTCCGCATTTTATTATTCCAAGATATCCTCCTCTTGGAATAAGGTTAAGTTCGAACGAATTTTTTATTCGCTACTTTGTGGAACGCGATTTAAATGATGTGGATTGTGAATAGACTGACAATTCGCGGCAGGGTGTTTTCGTTCGCGGCAAAAAAATTGGATTTCTAAATTTCGTTATTTAAACTGTTAATAAACATGTTTTCTTAATAAATTTTGATGGAATAATTAATTATCCTCATCTTGGAGTAGTAAAATGTGCAATTTTCTGGTTATAAATGCATAAAAAGTGGTTTGTTCGCATTTCATCAATTCGTTCGTTCGCTCCCATGTGAATGGTCCTTTATACAGCGCAAAAAACTCTACTTTTCTGTTCTCCTCTATGCAGCTCAGAATCACTAAACAAACCAAATATATGCAGACAAAATCTGTCATGCAGATTTTCGGTTTTTAAAAGTCTGCAGCTTGGCTGAAAATCTGCAAAATCTGCACTTATGGCAACGCTGACCGCAAGATGCTGCCAGATCTGTCCGGCCCCAGACCAGCTGTTCTGCTGAGAATATCGCAGCTAAGACTGAAGATGACGCAGACGACTTGGCCCGGAGAATCGAACAGACGAAGCGCCAAGCATCAATGGGCGGTCTCTACCGGGAATATTGATGAATCTAGACTGGAGAAAATATGGTTCCAAAGGGATAGAGTAACGGCACATCATACTACATCACCCACAACCTAAATTCTGAGGGCTGCATTTCCGGGTCGCCCAATATCTCGTTGTAGCGATTGCCGGCAAAATATACTTATTTAATTGTTCCAGACTAATTTTTGAGGGTTTTTTTTTAAGTCCGGAGTCTATGTCAAAATGTCTCAGACTTGAAGCCCTTAAAGAGAATATCCGTCAAGAATAATGCGAAGAAATAACGCAGAAAGTTCTAACAAGAGTTTTGGCAAATGACATAAATCGGGCCCGAATTGTCATCAATTGTGGCGGTGGCGGTCATCATTTTCTTGAATTAACAACTTTTAGTGGGAGGTTATCGTTACAACCGTCAACTTGCTGTGAACCGAGAATTTTCTGTTGCATTTTCGGACAAGGCCTTATATGTCGGGTATAGTATTCAAAAGTAGCACAAATTCAAAACCCCGCCAACTATTTATCACAAAAATTAACTCCAATGCAGAATAACTTCTAGCCCCCCCCCCCTATCTCCGTAGTCCTTTCCATTTTTTCCCCCCATGACCTCCTTAATCGCATTCACTCATAAATTCTTCTTGCAGCTGCACTACTTCAAAAATTAATTTCCTCATGACCGGGTTATCATCTCTTTTTATTGCCCCAGAGAGACACTGATGGTAAGTGGTAACTAGTATTGCTATTGCATCAGCAGCAGCACACTGAAACCGCTGTCGCACGCACTCTTAACCAACATGACACTTGATTAATCCCATTTAATGCCAAAACTTGGCATACAAGTTAATATTTACTAATTAGTATGATAAGCGCACGACATGAGTGCTCAAAATTCATTCATAACACATTATGTGGAGCGGAGCGGAGCCACCCGAACCAGAGATCCTGTGCCACTTAAACTCGTCCCACTATATAATACTCTTGAACAATGTACGAAGCACGAGTACACGTACTCGGTATGCATTCCAAACCAATGCAGAGTGCACAGGAGGTACCTATGCTCTGCACATGCAGCACAAGGAAGGATGAATTAATTAAATTGCTTAGCCACGTCAACGTCAGCAGTAGCATTGTAGTCATAACATAACATAACACTGACTATAACAATAACACAACTCGCGTATGGTGACAGCTGATAAAATACAATCATGATTGTCATGTATCTCTCTATTTGTATCTCTGATGCGAACTGGCCCCACGGATAATGTTCCCCATAGTCGTATCCGTATGCAATGCGATTTGCGATTAATATTAATGCAAGGAGCCTGGTTCTGACGTCGTCGATTAGCCACGCCTAATTGGGCATATTCTTGACAGTTTAGTGTGTTGCGGGTGGAGGACTAATGGATTAATAATTACGAACGACCGAATAAATGTGGAGTACCTCAGGAATGCGTCATTGGACCTGTTTTATTTTTAGATTTTTAAATAAATCTTCAAAACCAAATGCATTCTACACCGAGAGGGAATACAAATAAAAAGAAAAACCCTTTTACCGCATCTTTAGATACGTGCTGCAGTCCTTATAGATTCAAATGGAATGCACTCAGTATTTACGATATCTCGAACTTTTACGATGCGCATGATGGTGACTTTCGAATATTAAATGCACTTAGATGCACATTCCCGACGGATATAAATTTCAATTCTTTCGCGCGAGGTTTTATGACATGTCTAACCGTAAAGAAAATGACGTGCTCTCTACCTAAATATTTTGTACAAGGACAACTAAATCGGCGATTGCATGCCTCGGACTGTGTCCACATCGCATTTGGAATAACAAAACCTCACTAAAAGATGTCAAGAACTCAATTTGTAACCCAATTCTGTTTTTTTTTTTCTGTTTGTGTTTTTATGATGGAACAGCAACACGCAAGGACACAAAAGGACAAATAAAAATATAGAAAGTGTGTGGGTGGAAACTAAAATTGAGTTTCACCTTTGAATGGGTGCCCTTTTGGAATAACCTTAACCTACGCAAGGAAATAAAAATCGCCATAATAAAAACAAAATGGTTAAACTGCGGAAGTGCCGTGTTATAGTGTTATTGTTGGTTAGTTTTATTTTTATCGGTTTTTTTTTTTAGTCAGGCAAGCAAATTATTTAAGTGGATCCACATTCGAGGGATCGACATTGAAATGTCGCATAGGTGGTATATCCTCTTTGAAAGTTGTGGTTTTCTAACTGTTTTAAAATATTTCATATGTAAAACAGTTTATCCTGACTGATTAGCATCACAACGAAAGGCGTCTCTAGCACGGGCAGTAGCACGATATCATCATCATCACAAATGAGTTCCAATGGTCATATGGCATCAGATTTGAAATTTGAGGATTTAAAGTCGTTAGCGTCTTGCAGTTCACAACGCGACATTGAGAACGCCAAGAAAAAATATTCAAACTTCCTCAAGACCTTCGTGAATAGCCTGAGCGAAACGCATTCGCAAGACAAATCCGCATACTTGGACACCATCAACGATGTTATATCATGGTCACGAACGGTAAGAGGACGGAAGTTGATATTTTGAAACAAATTTTCTTTAATGGCCAAACTGTGCACTTCGAAGCGATTTAGGGAAATTCAAACTACAAAAAGGGGGGCTAAAAGGGGCAATAAAGGGGGGGTCAACGTTTGTATGGGGAAATTCTTATTTTTCATCCGATCGATTTCAAACTCAGTTTTTATACTCTCTATAAGGAATAAAGAAAATCCACTTTACTGAACTTTTTGGAAATTTTACTGGGATCTACAATTTTATACCGAGTCCGAACACCTTTCTCAGGGCATTTATACTCTCGAAAGTTTGTCAGGACGTTCGCGAGAGATGGCGCAGTGGAAAAAAATCTTATTTGTGTTTTTCCCGGGATCGAACAAGAGACCCCTTGCACAGTAGTCCAGCACACTAACTGAGCCACTGCGCCAACGGAAATTTAGCTAAGGGCCCGAGTTATTAGCGACGGGAAAATGGTGATTCAGTTTGTGTGGGGAAAATTTGTTTTCATCCTATCAAGTGTGTAGATATTTCTGTAACGGGAGCGAAACCGCGTAGCAAATTTCGTTTGTCTATAAATTCGAACTCTAAGATAGGCTATCGAAGAAATTTGAATAATGGCACTGTCCAACCAAAACCTCCAGACGTAAATAAATAAATATGTAGTTGGCGTGTGTCAGTACAAATAGGACCTTAGGCCTAAAAGGACTTTTCAGGACAGTTTTACTCACGGATGTTTGTCAGATGTGAACAAAATGTATGTAAGTCTCACTTAAGTCTCTATCTACCTCAGTTGGACACGACTTTTATTCCCATGGTCATTGTCCTCAAAAGTTGGTCTTAAAGTGTTTTATCAGCTGCTGGAAGGTATCAAATGAACCGTTTTTCAGAACATCAATATTCAATCAATATGCATTTACTTGACGATGTTTTCCCAAGCCCAACGGCTTGTTGAAACCCTTATAAAACCAATAAGTGGCTCAAATACAGGGAAACTTTAAAAAATGTTGCTGCCTCCGATCTTCTTAGGCCTACCTGCAAAAGTCAGGAGATGGATTGCAAGGTTGGAGATCTCACTTCAGCCCTTAATAAAGCAAGTCGATAGTTGATTGTTGATCGACAACTGTCGATCGATCAACAACTGTGATTGTCGATTGCGATTGATATTTTTCGATTTGACAGTAGCTTGTAGTCGATTACAAATTTCTGGTCGATGCTTGTGCATACGAATAGCTAAAATCAATCGACGCAATCGACAATTGTCGTGACGATCGCTGATCGACAATCAAAAAAAAGGGCCAATTGCTATCTCATGCCTTACTTATGGACTGAAGAACTAGGCTCGTTTCAGCAACAATTGTAGGAAACTTTTCAACGCGTCCGTTTGGGACTGGTATACAATATCTGGAAGTCTCTTTTCTGGGTGCAATAGAAGAATCCTTTAAAGCTTCACGGTTTAGGAAAATCTTTCTCGACAAATCCAATATGCCAATTTATTTAAACAAAAAATACCGCCGGTTCTTAAACTTCCCAGGGAACTCCAAAGAACAACATTTCTCGGTTCTACGATCTCTGTACGGATATTCTGATTTGATTTACCTCCCCTTGATACCTTTATCATAGCTTTTCTATCAAAGCAGTCAACCGTCGCAGACATCTCGGTATCATTCGCACTGTAGTTTTGATGACCTTGCGCGACAAGTATCCTATGACCCTAGTTGCATGGATATGCCGTCTGATGCAATGGCAGTGGAACTTCGGCTGCTGTCCAAATTTAAAGTCAACTTTCCTGGGTCCATATGACTGGCTTTAGCCAGGGTCTGAGTCTGGATTGGGAGGTAGTAAAATTTTCGCCGGTACGGTGCTGGTTTCTTCGTGGAAGTCGACAACACTAGACTTCACTATACTCGTTAGGCAGGCTTGACTCTGTTTTTTCAACGGAGATTTATTTGCTTTTTATGACAGTCGAATGTATTTTTAGGAATAGATGGTGGAGTCGGAGTATTAGCGACAGACCTTGTTCAACCCTTTCACCCATTGCAAAATAGAAACTTTGAACTTGGTCGCAAGGCTGAACTCTTTGAGTCTTCTCTTTCTCTGAGTTGCAGGTCGCACAGGGATTGCGGGAAATGAGATC
Organism: Cheilosia soror; assembly: GCA_949372485.1. Lineage (NCBI taxonomy): Eukaryota > Metazoa > Arthropoda > Insecta > Diptera > Syrphidae > Cheilosia > Cheilosia soror. The sequence goes on along the minus strand of OX443561.1, from coordinate 29,266,185 downwards.
TCCCATGAGATTGCTAAGCATGAATGAGAGGATGATTTCCCGGGACCTGAACCTGCGTTTGGGTTTTCCTGCGCCCCCTTGACGACTGGCTTTCTTACGAACATGATTTTGTAAATTTCTGAACGTTCTCCAAAATGTGAACAGACTAAACGCGCGCTCCCGAAAGTCAGTAAGAAGACCGCGGCATTACTGCTGTCTGCAGCTAAAGACTTTAGGCAACTTATTGGCGTTGGTACGGGACACTTTGCTAGATGCCTAGCCGTTTGCTGATACGACTAAATTCTTATGGGGAATTTTTTGTATGGCATAAACTGATGGAACTTAAATCTCTATGAATCGTATCCGCAAACGGCCTTTAGTGCTCTATGCTTAAGTTACACCACTCCCTGTGACGCTTTTGAAAAGGGCGACGATACTTCGAATCATTTCCTTCGTTTGTGTCCTGGCTTTTGCTCAGATCAGGTGGCAGATCTTCAGCGCTGAGGTGGTAAGTACTGATAATGAGAACTCGTCATCGCTGAAGTGCATTCTTGGCTTTCACTGCTTCCTTGTAGTACAGTGGACCAGTTGCGTCTGAGTGGAGGGTTTTATTTGATTTAAAAGCTTTATACCGTGGAACTTCCATAAGTCGAACCCTCAAAATGAAAGAAAATAAATTCGCGTTATAGAAACTTCGAGTTATGGAGGCCAAAACTTGAAAACGCAGAGTTCTCAAGAAAACTTCGAGTAATAGAGAAACTCGACTTCGAACTTCGAATTATGGAAGTTTGACTGTACTTCTACAAACACGCTTTCGGATGAGGAAATATTTTCAGCAGTTCTGCAACCCCTAAAGATGTTTACCAAATCCTTGAACTAAAGTCTGAGAAAATCTTCCGACGCATTCTGCATTTCACCGTTTCATAAATAAATTTCATAAATTTTCTTCCCAGCCATCCGCTTCACAGTCTCCTGTCAATACAATCTTGTCTACAAATTATCAACCCCCCCACTTTAACAGCAGCACTAACTAATAAATAATTGAGCTCTTAAATGCACCTTCGTACCAATGGTTCATTAATCATTAACACAAATTCGCTTTCTCCCTAAACAAAAGCGCATCACAGATGCAACTTATAATGTCGGGAGAGATTTCCCATCTCCTCCTTCTCCTCCTCCTCCTCGTCCGTGCACATTACCCCATTGAACATTAATCACTCGTGTTAAAAGCGGACCTCTGTGTCTGTGTTTTTACGATAAGCAGAACAATACATCAATCCGAAACGAAAATTAAATTAATTCCAACAAAGAAAAGCATGCATCTTCCATGTCCCATATTGCATATCCTCGAAATGAACCGAAGTATCTTCGACTTCGACCTCCGCACACAAACGAAACGACCATAGCGAGTCCGGTTTCTCTTCTCTCAATGCGTCCTGTGTCATTTTTATGACCATCTATCAATTCGTTCATCGTCACCCGACGAACATTTCATCAGATTGTATTATTTGTATCTACAATATGCATCTCTGAACAACGTCGGTAAAACCCAATGAACTTGCGCTATTTGGGTTTAGATGGATTCTTAAAGATTTATCACCGACCGACGACGCACCAGTCTGTTCATTTCGTCAGTCAGTGCGATGCAATAAAAAAAAACCAAAGCCAAAGTCAAAGAGAGAAGTACGTGTATCTATTGTGTTTCCTTCTTGACGGCAACGGCCAATACGATTTTTATCGCCAATAGAGAAGATCTTCATCGTAATGAGGTTTTTCCTTGGTCCGTTTTGGTTTCGAACTGCCATAAAAAAGGGCAGAAAACAAATCTCCACTCAATAAAAAAAAAAACAAGTCGCTTGACATGAATTCCCTGCCACTTTGCCGACACTCATCTCTCATCTCGCATCTCACATCTCACATCTTGGACGCATTTCTTTTGAAATTCTAATCACATTTGTTGCCTTGGTCGGTTTCGGTGTCTTCTAACCAATAGATACAGGCAGTCCTTCTCGCTCAGTGGTATAATAAAACTGAACACAAGTTTTTACTATTATTAAGAGACCTTGCTACAGTCTTAGGTGATCAATACCAATCAGAGGAAAATATATATTCCAAGGATTTTTTATTACCACAGCAGGATTATTGGATTGCGGGGGGAAATTAAACAAAAATTTCCATTAAGTCGCGTGGTAATTGGCTGCGTTTTTATTACCCTGTGCAGCAGATTTGTAACAAATTAAGTCTGAAGCGATTTTTATGCGGTTTTTATTATTTATGGGAGAGTCTTTGTCTTACAAAACAAAGTTGCATTTAATTCCCAATGTGGGAAGCAATTGACCTTATAGAGGTCATAGAGTTTATGGACTTTTCAATGATTGGACAACTAAACGTGGATAGGGTTTAGTCAGGGGTGGGATTCCGTAAAATACGAAACGAAAAACGCTTTCGTTTTCACTAAACCTGTCTCTAGCATATCTGCGGCAAAAGACAGAGACAGCTATTGTCGAAACGATAACGTTTGATCGTTTTCATTTTACATAATCTGGCCCCAGGTCTATGGTATCGGGGAAGTCTCCAGGTTCGGGGAGCAAATACCACCCCCCACCTGGCTGGATACTTTGAAAAAAAAAAAAAATCTAAAATGGAAGATTGGAACGAAGTTATGCGGAAGTCGGATCTCCACAAACTATGGCGGAGAAGAGTGCTAAAAAAAAGCCTCAAAGTCGTCGAGATACACATACAACATCAGCACAATATCTATACATATAATAAAACTGTAGGAATTTTCTTTGGCCGTTAAAAACTCGAAAACTACTGGACAGATTTCGATGAAACTTTTTTTAAAATGTTCCCTAAGACTGTGAGACTGCTATAGGCTATATCGTTTATAGCCACGTCCTTTAGTTTTTAGCCAAAATGTAATTTTTTAAGTGAAAATATATACATATACTTATACCTTGCTACAAATGGATGTTTATACTTTTGCGATCTTTGCGACACGACAAGCAAAAACAAAACGACACACACGTATATCTCGCATTCGAAAAGGGTTGATTTGTTTTCCCAGTGGGTGCTATGGTCAGTTGTACGTGTAGGTATGTATATTATGATCGTATGCCCGATGCCGGTTGGAGATAGCGTGCGTGCTGCAGTATGGCATGGCACGTATAATACGAAACAGGTTTTATTTCAGAATTTCATTCGATATGTAATAGGGTTGGGGTAGGTAGTTGTTTGGATGCCATACGAAGAGGGAAACAAAGGAAAGGAAAGGAAATGCAGTATTATAAACAAGTGGCAAGATCCTGGAGAGGGAGGGCGATGCAGAGGGTGCACATTAAATCGATATCTATACTTATAATAAAACTGTAAGAATTTTCTTTTCTTTCCTAAAAGCGCGAAACCTACTGGAGAGATTTCAATGAAACACTCAAAGTGTAATTTTAAATGGACCAAATATATATAAATTTTGTTGTTTGCTAAAGGCGAGCACGGGTCAGATAGTACGAATATATAGCTCGAATCGAATGCACATGCTGTAATGGGAAACATAGATACTGTAGGCAATTACAGGAAAATACTTCATTAAAGCTGCACCCGTTTATAGGGAGAGCACTCGCTATGTGCATCGCCAAATGAAGCATCGGAATCGACGCCATCAGGCAAAAATTGGCGCAACCAAAGCGACTCTCATTGCCTATGGCTATGGCGTAAAAAGTTATTATTATGTAAATAGTTCACATAAGCTCTGACTATAGTTTTGAAAGTTTATAAGCCAATCAACAGTTTAAAAATCCACAACAAACAATCGTCAGAGGTTTCACATGATCCTTCCTCCTTTAGCTGTTTTCTCTATCTGACCCAAACCTTCCTGTGCAACACAAATGCTGGTTACTTTACGGCAATGGGTCTCCTCTAACCTAGCGTAGGCATCGTATACAGGACTAGGAACTGTATTCCGTCTTTTAAACCATACTTGAACTCACATTTGTCGAAGTACAGGTTTTTTCACACCTGTAGGTAGCTCTATACAAATCAGGCAACAAGGCCTTTCAGACTCTGTGGCGTTCTATATGTGAACATCTTAGGTCTGTCATGTTTCTATTTTTCTCGAAAATAATTCTCTTGGCAACGGCTATTGGAGATCTTATGCCCTCATTAGTTTCATTTTGTTGAAGCTCCGCTGCGTTTTTGGTCAGAATGTCGGCCAAAAACAGGTCCGGGTACCCAACATAATCTTATACATTGTTTCTGCACGTGTAATGCTCTGACCATTGTGCGGCAGCTCATGACTATCAATGTAGATAGAGCTATTTTTTTTTTTTTGAGGATATTGATCCCATTTCAAGTCAAGCTTTCAGCTCGCTCAGAACCATTGCCAGACTACATATGTCCGGAAGTCTTAATGTCACGTGTAGGTTTATATCATTAGTATATACGATACCTGACTCTGTGTCTGTACCCTCTTCAATTTTTGAACAATCCGTATAGCTAGAAATGGTATTCGACTCAATCAAGCTCTTGTTTGACATTTCGTAAAAGTGTTGGGAATAATTTCTGACTATGACTAGACAAACAAAATTGCGCGACCTTCAACTTCCCAGGAAATAATAAGGACACATTCATTTTTCTTCACTGTCCCTTGCAAACTTCCATCAAACATCTTGGAAAACAGGTTTTCAAACATTTCTTTTCATTCTAATATACCGTGACAAGTTTGAAGTACACTAGTGTAATCATAGCGTCCTAGTAGGATAAAGGCCCGCTTGGGCAGACAGCGACGCTAGATAGAATATGGTACATACTCTTTTTTCAAAATAAGTCAATATCGTCCAAGTTGTATTGTTATCCATATTCAAGGGAGGGAGCATAAAAAGTATACAATTTGAAAAACAAGTAGTTCAGAAAAAAAATTGTCAGCGTAAAAGGCCTGAAATTTAAAAAATAGTTCGTTCAACAACATTTTTCCGCTTAAGGGAGCCATCTGACTGGTAATCTTGCCCGCGTCCTTTCAAGGGAAGGGACGTAAACGGTATGAAATTTGAAACAAAGTTTGTTCAGAAAAATGTGTCCGCTGAAGGGAGTCGACTGATATGAGCTCTTGCCAGCGTCCGATCAAGGGGGCAGCGTAAAAGGCCGGAAATTTGAAACAAAGTTTGTTCAGAAAAAATTGTCCGCTTAAGTGAGCCGTCCGACAGGAATTTTTGCCAGCGTCAAGGGAGCGAGTGGTATTTGGTCATTGGCATATGATAAGAAAAACATTTTTTTTTTTTTTTTTGAAAATATGTCCGCTAGGGGAGCCATCTCACATTTGATTAAGACAAAGAAATACATGTACATGATTAGTTTTTGCAAAAACAAAAAGAGACTGATTGGCCTATAATCTAAGCGTTAAAGAGAGTTGTTGTGTTTTTTTTTTTTTTCATTAGCAGTTTAAGAGATTTTTGGCAACATTTTTCCCACATGCCTTTAATCTTCTAGATTTATCTGGGGGACACGGGGTCTTTTGATAGTAAAGGGTTTTCCAAAAAGAGGTGTTATTTTGGTATTCAAAGAAAAATGCCATTTTTTGAGATAAATGATCGGATGTTTATTTCATAATAAAGAGGAAGGTATGCCGTTAATAATGAAAAACAACATCAGCCAAATGGCCACCACGAGCACGCTTACAGGACCATATCCTTTTCATGAAATTTTCCATAACCAAATCGCAAAGTGGCGGCCCTATCCCCTCGATAAAAAAAAAATAAATAAATTGGTGGCGCAACAGGCGGGTGACACCCAAGGCCTAGCTTCTCGCAACCATTCGTTTTGTGTGAGTTTCTATTTTTGGGACGAATGGAAGGGACCTACAATTTTATGACGAGTCCGAACGGCTCAATTGAGAAGCTTTTTCATGACAGTCATACTCTCGGATGTTTGTCAGACGTTCGCGAGAGGTGGCGCAGTAGAAAAAACTTTAAGATGTAATTTGGGTTTTTCCGGGGATCGAACCTGGGATCCCTCGCACAGTAGTCCAACACACTAACCACTGCCCTACTGCGCCCCTCGATAGCCTCACGAATTTTATCTTTGAGGTATTGAATCGACGCTGGGCTGTTGTTGATGATCGGCCGGCTTGAGTTCTTGTGTTAACTGAACTTTATAAGCCTTAAGACCCAAGTCTTTATGCAAAATACGGTGTAATGACGTTTGTGGAATGCCCAATTCCAAAGAACGACGAGGAATGGACAAACCTGGGTTTTCTGCAACACTTTGGGCTACAGCAGCAATATTCTCAGTTGTTCTTGAGCGACGTGCACGGTTTTTATTCTTCACATCACTAACTTGTCCCAACAGCTCGAATTTTTCCACCAATTTCTGTATTGCGGTCCGACAAGGTGCTTCACGACGACCAAAAATTGCTTTAGTTTTGCCAACTTTGCAAGATTTTCACCATTTTTGTAGTGAATTCAAATAATTTCAATGCGTTGTTGAAGCGTGTATCGTTCCATTTTTAGTAATGGCGTAGTTTCTACTTGTCAAATGTCAAAGAATAAAAGTGACAGTTACGAAATAGCGGGCCATTCACAATAACACCTGTCATTGGAAAACCCTTTACCTTGCGGGGCATTGAGCTCTCGTTTTCGTTCTCTGTGAATTCGCAGAATTTTTGCCATGCCCTAAGTTTCGCTGTTCTAGTTCCTTTAAAACCAACGCGGTCTGGTTCTGAAACATTTCTAAATTTTTTTTCAAATCTCTGTGGTTCACCAGACCGCGTTGGTTTTCCTTCGAGGTCGACTGATAGGATACGAACTATTAAAAAATTACTTCAGAGCATTTACCAAGTCTTTTCAATGGTAGTCATGTTTTAGATGGTTTATGGCGGGACTAGCTTCGTTGCGCCTAGGGTTTGAGAATTTCCCTAGTTGAAATTTTGGTTACTAGAGTCAAATCGATATAACGTCTTCCCTAACCCGGTTATGAAACCGTGCGTTGGTGTGTTGCCTTTGTGGGTCTATAATATGCTAGACGTCCTCAAATTCACCCTGTATCTTATATACTTTTTGAAAAGAACCTATTATTTTTGGAAGTATTTACCTACATCTCAAAAATGTCTACAATAAAATAAACTTAAGGACATAACATAAATAAACCCAAAAGCATCAAGTACATCTCTGCATAGGCGCACATTTTTTAATTCGTTTAAGAGACGCGCACAAGTTCCTCTGAGTTGATCACTCTACAAACTGTTTAGGAACAGGATGAAAATTCATGCTTGAAAATTCCATGCTCAAGACAAAATGTGTTTATTTATTTTTCTCAATGGCATACACAAATCTAGTGACAATATAAGAAGATACATTTCGGTTGAGCAGAACATTTCTATACCCAAAAGTTTTGCCTCTCATCCCTAGGCGTTCATTCTCACTTATGCATAATGCAGTTCTTTTGAAAAGTATATATTTCTTGTTTCTTCTTTTTTGTGTGTCTTCTTTCGAATGTTACAACCGTTTTTGTAGTTAAAATAAAGGCTACATGGAAGAACTAAGAAAAAAATAAAAAAGGACTCTGTCGTGTGTAACAATTGAGATGGTAGGTACTATACTGAGTCGCGCACTTAGCATTCATTCGACGTGTGATATCTACTGCATATTTAATGCAGCGCGAAAGTTTTTAGCGTTAGTTCGCAACAGGGGGAAGCGGCACATTACTGTTCTTATATGCGTCAGTGGCAGATAGCAATTATGGAATGAAATTTTCAAAAGATAACTTTTTTTGCTTCCTTTCGTATCCTTGAAGTTACCTATACATTGTCGGTGAATTGTGTATACATTAAGGGTGAGCTAGTAAAGGAGGGGTAGGGGGAGAGGGGAAGTAAATAAAATTTGCAATACTAAAAAGTTCAGGACGAACTTGTCGCGGAATATGTGAGACATGTCTGATATCATATACGACATTCGAGGGAAGGAACAAGGGATGGTTAGGGATGCGCGATTATTTCATAGATTTAAGTCAATTAACTACGATGAAGGGTAAATTATTTACGAACTCTATTTGAAGTATGGAAGGAAGAAAATAATGACAGCGAATGTACAGAGTATCAATGGATAATTAAATTTAGCGAATTAGTAAACTGGCGGTAGGGTACGGAGTGTCATTTGAAGAAAGACTGATGATGACATCATGGGTTCAGAGTGATGCTACCTCACTCACACTGTCATTTAGGAGACGCATACAAGTCAGACAAACCTTTAGGCAGCCATCATGATGTGAATCAGGTGGATTCGACCATGTTGATCCAATATCTTTATTTAATTAAATTTCCACGAGCCTCTCTTCGGTATGTTGTTTGTTATCATGAGCTCTGTTGTGTCGAGCCTTGCTTGCCGAGATAGTAAAGCTACCATTACACATGTCGCTTTACTAACTAGTGTCAACTCTTGACATGCTGCAGTCACAGGTCGTCATGAACATGTTATTAGTAAGCGGTAAGTGCCTCACAGCAGTGACATTCAGTAAAATCCATGACATGCCTGCTTTGTGATTGACAGACGCAAGTGACAGGCAATGCACAGCGTGACATAGTGACACCATTGACACGATTAACATAGATCTGCTTGGTCAACCCAAACGGGACCGAAAGTCACTCGAAGAATTTTGCGTTCGAAGCAACCAAGGAGATCTTCATCGCTACAGGCAAATAAGACCCAAGAAAACTAAGTCCACTGAGGATTCAGTGCCCACCTAGTGGGAAATAAAACCACTTTCGTGAAGTGGACTTAGTTCCCATGTATAGTGAGTAATAAATTCCGAAAACTGTGAGTGGTTTTATTTCCCTTTCAATATACCCAATTTCGCACACACTGCAAATCTGACAGTAAACCCAAGCAGGGGTATTGCAGTCCCATATGTATTAAACTGTTGAATATGTACTAAGTTCCCATAAGAAAGTGGACATAGTTCCCACCTTATATGGGAATAAGTCCACTTCACGAAAGTGGTTTTATTTCGCACTATATGGGAACTGCGTCCCTTAGTGGATTTAGTTGCCGTGGACTTATTCCCTGGACCATCTTCATCCGCCTTTGATAACGTCCATGATTCTGTGCCATAAGGCACAGGACTGAGAGTCTCCTAGATGTTTCTCGACAAGGCCTTGCTAATCAATTATCTTCTTAGGCCGAAGTAAAACAGCGATTGGCAAGTGTAATTCTTCGCTTGATTTCTGATGTGATGCCATATTCAGCGTTAATAGCGGAGCCAAGGAAGACAAAGTCCCGAGCTACCTCAAAGTTATAGCTGTCTATCGTGACGTTCCTTCCAATTCGTCAATGTTGAGTGCCTCTTCTTGTTGACAGCATATATTTTGTTTTGGCATCATTCACCACTAAGCCCGTAAGAGCGGCCATTCGCACAAAAAAACAACAATAGGGAAAAGACTTGTCAATCGCGACGTGCTTTTGACAGTGTATAAAATCGTACAGTGTCACGCGTGGCGTATTGTCAATCTGCGAAACGCTGTAATAAAAAGTCAGTTCATTGAGTTTCAACAGCATTAACAAGGCGTTAACGTAAGAGTTTGGTCGTGATATTTATGTCAAGCATGTCACGGAATGACAAGATTCATAGTTTAATAAGCTTCTTACACTGTGACTGTTGGAATATTAAATTGATTTACGTTTTAAACGGTAACTAATGGGGCAGTGATTAGAACGTAGGATGCCGACTTACTAGGCTTTTTTAGAATTCTCTATGAAAGTATATTTTTTGAGTCAATTAGAGTTAACATTTGAAATGTAGTTGGAGTAACTGATACTAGGTTCATTGCTGTGTTCAGTTGATGGTCGAATGACAACATTTTAATCATCCCTCGCATCCCATTCAAAATGTATTTTATAAGTCAAACTCCCAACATTTGTTGAATGACTGCATAAATCTCAAACCCCTTAACAAGGCAACAAGTATCCACCTCTTCAAGTTGATAAAAAAAGGTCATTAAAGCAATACCTCGTTGCCATGAAATGTGCACTCACAAAATAAATTTTTATTCAAATTTAATCAGATTAAATTTCACTATAGCAAAACTCTATTTAGGAATTTAAGTGGGAAAAAAAATCAATAACTAATTTCATTACTTTGCTAATAGCACCAGCTGCACCACCCCTTCATCCCCTAATTTGAGGTTGCAGAAATATTTCTTTTGAAAAGATTATCCCCCTCCAAGAGGAATATTTATGTTCTTACCTCTTACAGTCTAATTTTTCGAGATAGGGAGAGGGATTTGAAAATCATTATCCAATTTTTGTAGCATATCCTTTCTCATTAAAGGACACCTTCCAACGATTCCTACTCCATAGACAGAAACATACTTAAAATGGTAGAAGGCAAGCAAAATTCACAAGTATCTATAACGTGTATAGATTTCGGTTGAATGGTTTCAAGGATCTTTTTTTTTTTTTGTTGCTTGAGGGGATATACCTACTCGTAGTGGTGACTTTGTCACGGGTGGCATAACTCCAATTTATGAGAAATTTAATAGAAAAACGAAATAAAGTTGCACAGTTCAGTGAACATTTTGAATATAAGAGCAAAGGTGCGGTACTACAGTCGAAAAGGCAAATACCTTTTGACGAAAAGGTATCATAGAGTAAAATGTTGGAAATTTAACATCCAGAGTTAGAACATCTTTGACTTTTGAGCATGAGAAAAATTGACGTATCTCGGCGGGCTGTGCAAAACCAAGCCGGAAAATGAGGCTATAAATCCTCTGTAAAGAGATTAATTTACAGAAACTTTAAAAATTCAGATGAATTAAAAATTGTTTGTAATTCTAATTAGCATGTTTTAGGTTTTGTTATAAATAGGTTTATCGAGTAGCGGAGACAACAACCCCACAGTTCGGTGAGATAACTAATTTCGGGCTCCTTGCTCGCGATTTTCATTCGCTTTTCGTTTTCATTCCCATTCTAAAGTTCAGTCAATTAGTAGGCTGCCTGTACCCTTTTCACTCAAAACGTCTGCTATATAAAAACATACGAAACAATTGCATTACAAACCATTTTAGTCAAGACATCATTCTTGGTAAGTTTTGTAATCTGTCAAATAGAGCGAAACTAAAGTTTAGGAGTTCCTGCCTTGAATTGTGTTTTAAAACTGCTCTCGAATATTTAAGTAATTTTGGTTGTGCTGGAACATTTTCCCTCACTTTTTCGAATTCCCTATTTTACAAATATTATTGAGAAAGGTAAGCATTAGCTGCATTTAGCGATTTAGACCTAGCTCCTGTTGGTTCAGCGGGTAGTAGATCCTGCGGTATTGCAATGAGCCTATTCTGGCCTAAGTGGGGTTGCAGACGATAGAGCTTGTCACCCGAACTTAGAAATGCTACTAGATCTAGGCCTGCAGGCAGTTCACCAAGAAACTATGTAGTTAAAAAATGCACTCGCGGCAAGTGAACTAAACGAAAAATAGTTCAAATGGTTCGGTCCACCCTTTAGTTTATTTACTTGGGTAATTTTTATAATTTTGTTTCAATGTTTTCGATTTCGATTTATGAGAATTAACTACTGAACTATTATAAATTCAGTATTGAGTGAACTACGCCCATGTAGTTCAAAAACGAACCACATAGTTCAAAATATGCGTTCGGACAAGTCAAACTACAAAAAAACGATAATTACTTTAGTTTCTTTAGTTTAAATATTAACAGAACTTAATATTTTCGTTCCAAGGACAGGAACGAAGACTGGAAGAAAGACCGATACTCCATTTCAAAGACTAAGTGATCGCCAATGACAGTGTGCTTGGTGTGCATAACTGACAGTAATGTTTCCGGGTTAGGAAAGGGTGCATCTTTTTAGGAAGAAGATCCCCACTTGAGTTGGTTGTAGAAAGATTTTCGGCTGCGACTCACTTGTGCTCACTAAAATACTAGACGGCTTGTCTTGTGCACGATAGACGGAAAAGGTATCGTCTTTTATATATAGACATTCAGGCAGCCATAAAAGCCTTGGATATATCACCAACCAGATCGAAGTTGGTAAAACAATGCCGATAGCATTTTAACGAGATTGCGGATAGATGTTTCGTTACAATGTGCTAGGTGCTTCAGGTCACAGTGTTATTCCGGGCAACTAACTAGCCAGACAAGGGAGCGGTCTATACACCAAACTGACATCAGTGAATGACCACACCCAGCGATTAAGCTTCCTTGAGTACGTCTGGCCCCAAATACCTTTGTCACCTGCCCTTCCACATCACGTATGTGGTATCACAATGGACCTACATATCTAGTATAAATGTGTCTTCCATGACTGTCGCCTAACCTAACCTAACAGAGCGGCTCCCAGGACCAAGCGATTGTGGTAAATAGACGACTGCAGTGTCTCACGGAATTTGTTCACGAGTCGATCGAAATATCCCGTTAAATAATTAAGTAGTAATGAAGCGGATGGTCCAGTTAAATAAAGACTTCTACTTGTGTAGTTTGGCTGGTGCGTCTGCCTTACTTTAAATACTGTTACTCGTAAAGCCTGTCAGCTGGAACCGCAGTGGTATGGACATCTGTAATCTCGTACGTACGTAAACGACGAGACGGTAGATTTCCCGATTATCGAGTCTTAGACCAGTCAGGAAGACCTGCTACTAACACCTTTGTGCAGTAATTTTAGGTTGACATATAAACCAAATTGTAAACCTTTTTAAGACGAGTGTTGCTGAGTTGCATCGTAACTGGATCTAGTTCTTTCAGTTACTACCCAAATCTCATGAGCATCGGGGAACCAATACCGAATTAAAAACCGATAGCTTGAATATGACAGCAACTTCTTTCATTCTGAAATCTGATTAATTTAGCATTCCCCATTCCACCGCTTGTGGCTAAGGCCTCAGATACTTAAACTCCTCCACCTATTTCAGTGCAGATTCAAAAAACATGCAGATTGCACTGAGCAGATACGTTTTCAAGACGGCCACAACTTTAGATTTGTTTGCCATTTAATCAAGACGGCGCGCTGATGTTCAGTCTGAGAGGACCTTTGAATGAACAAGTCGTCAGCGAAAATCAAAGGAATTATCTATAAGTCTCCAAATTTTTGAATCGTTCTTCACGGCCAGCGGCGCTTTAAATCTAGTCCATAGAACTAATGAAAAGGAGAAGAAACAAATCGCACCCTCGAGGAAGTCCAATCAATGCCTGCGCTATAAGGTATTGCGCGGTACTTATAATCATTTTTAGTATCCAGGTTAAATTTTATAAAACTCACAATGGCCAAAATTTCCATATACAATTATCTATTGTGACTGTGAAAATATTTAAGTTGAAGGTTAAAAATGATTCTTGGTTGATTAACCATCGGTTACCTGAACAAAGCATGTACAGTTTGTAAAGATATCGAATGGCTCTCTTTATACTGCAAATTGCGGCTAATTCGTTTGAATAATTTCGAAATCGATTCTAAAAACCTAGATTACGCTACCCTTAAGTTAAACTTTGCCTAAAACTTTAAGTCTACCATCCCCCCAGGTCAGCATTCTGGGAGGTAGAGGCTTTGAAGTCTGTCTATACCGAGGGATCAAAAACTAACGACGGGGTGGGTGGTGGTGTCTTCTGATAGATTCAACCTCAGTCTTTCCTTCCTAATTATTGAAGCGTGTTCCAGGCGAACATAATGGAGGTTAAAGAAGCCCTATCCTGGCTCAAGAAGAACGTGCTGTCTACTAAGAATATCTGATCTTGAATTTGATCTCTCTTGACAGAAGGCATATCAGCGCCACAATAGGTGCCATCACTAGACACTGTTTGATAGGTAGGCATGCAACCAGGCTTGATGTACCCTCAAATAAAATGAGGACAAAGACGAAGCTGTCCACAACCTTCTATGCTCTTGCCCTGCGCTCTCTCATAAAAGGAAACTACATTTAGAACATTTTTAACGATCCTGGGGACCGCAAGCTCAAAATGGGTTTAACAAATAGGCGTAGAAATATATATGATTCAGATGGTATCACAAAGCGTGCTGCGTTTGCTGGCAGCCACTTCAACCTAACCTTAACCTAACCTATTCCCCAAACTTGAATCGCCAACAGTTCTACAATGTCTTACCAACACCTTGTCGAAGACTTACTACGGGAGAAATAAGAGTAAAATTCAAAATCCGAAATGTTATCAAATCAGGGTCTAGTATATCCGTACAACCAATTCATCTCATCCGCATTCAACTTATCTACAAAACAAGTTAACCTTAGTCCAATTCATCTTTCAGATAACTATTTCCGCGCTTCGATCGCTATCAACACTTTAAGCTTTAGTTTACTAAATTTTCGTCCAAATTCTGTCCAAAGATGCCTTTCAAAAACGCATGTGGATGAAATATCCATGCGTATGAAAAGGCCATAGATGATGTTTTCGAGCATTAGTTGCGAATTTATATTTTCACCATCACAAGTACAGCGACATCGACCTAGCCAGAAGATCTTCGAATCCACACCTGAGGGACGGTGCAGTAAAGGAAGACCGCGACAGCTGGGCAAAGATCGTGCTGGCTAGAGACGCTTGTTGGTTGAGACCCAGGTCCACCCCGGACTGTAGCGCCACCTTAAGTAAGGAAGCAACACAAGAAAAAAGCTCCCACACAACCTGCAATAGCTTACCCACATTTCATGAAATTGGAAACTTACCTGAAAAAAAAAAAAAAAAAATTAATATAACAGCTCAAATCCATTTCCTTCTTAAATATAACAAAAAAATAATAATCGCACACACTAAAAAGCTGACTAATAGCAATTTAATTCAACTGACACACTATTAATTTAATTATCCTGACAATAACCATAAGCCAGTCATACTATCCTGTGAAATACACACACCCAATCCTGTCAGTTGGGTGAGTGTTTGTTTTATTTCCAGTAAATCCATTAAATGGCATTTTTTTCTCTTACAAAATCGACAAATCACAGCCAGGCAATTTTGGAACGTAAAAAATAAATATTATATCAATTTTTGTATACATGTATTGTATAGCCTGTCAGTAAAAATAAAAAAAAAAGGAAACAAATCCCATTTCCAAGTCCCAATCCAACGAAAAGGAAATTACATACTTCAAAGAAAAGGTTACCCCGCAAAAAAAAAAAAAAAAAAAAAAGATGGCCGCCGAAATCTTCTTCAAGTTGAAGGACAAACTTAACTCTCTCTCCCACAACCACAACATTAGATATATAAATAGCCCGACAAAAGAGTAATCGATGATGAAGAGCCTTGCAAAATAAAAAATGCGCGAAAGTCTTCGATTTGATACATACATAATTTCATTTTTACGATTTCTCTTTGAATCAAAGGAGACAACAAAACAAAACAAAAAAATGAAAATGAAAATCTTCCTTCCAAACACAAGAAGCAGAAAATCCCCTTTTTATATTCTCAATAATTCCTTTTGCAATAAATCAACCCAGAACCCACTGATGATGGGTGACCTTGCCACAAGACGTGTGCGCAGGCAAAAATTCTATACTCAAGATTGATATTTCATCCTTAAAAAGGAAGCTTAACGAAAATACATAAAAAAAAATGAAAAACAAAAAAAAAAAATTATATTTATCGCAGTCCATTCCAGAAGGTCATGCTGATGCTTTTCAAGGGCGCCATAGAATATCCTTCGAAATTTGCAGTACTCCTTGTTTTTTGTTCGACAAAAGTTTAATTGAGATTTGCTATGGTTCGGTTCGGTTTTTAAAACCGTTGCATGAAACTTTGCCAATGTTCCGCCCCCGTCACAGATTTGAAGTCACCCTCTGAAGTTTGTTTATAGACAGGACGGAACGTCGCGTCGTCGTCATAAAAAACAAAAACTACAACAGCAACACACAGACAGAAGGACCAAATAAATCTCATACATTTTCACATTGTTTGTAGGAATAGTCTGATGTCTGGCATTTAGCACCCCGGGGGAGGGAGTGAATACTTAAAAACTATACTCCAAGTTTTTATAGAGAGTAGTAGCAGCACCCTTCCAGACAGGTTTTCCATTTGCACCCTTCTTCTCAACGGCATCCTTTGTTAGCACATCTACTGAACGGTATATCGTATACAGATACAATACACACTCGAACGATATCAATGTTTTTGTCCATTTTCTGTGAGCAAGTGCAAGGAGAGTCGTTCGTTAGATGCGTAAATCCTTGTGCATAGTTTTAAGGATACCAGTAGTTTTTCTATAGCAGAAAGAAACACACACACACACTCAAACACAGACCTTCTTCAATGCCAATTTAATGTGTGATTAAGGAGACTTAAATTATAATAGCCATTGTCTTGTCGTCATGTCTCAAGGATCACTGCGAAAGGGACACGCAGGACAAAGAGATCCCATCGTATGCATGCATACAATGTTGGGTCGACTGGATGTGGATTAAAAGATGCTAAAAGTTAGCTGAAACTGGAAGACAGGGGGTTGGTTTCTGTTTTATCATGGGTTTAATTAAAAATGACTTTAAAATCCGTTTCGGTTTCAAGAACAGTTGACAAGTGAATTCAACCGTTGAGAAGGACATACATTGCTGATAAATGGAAGCACAGATAATGAGGGTTTTGGTTTGGTTTGGTGTGTTGGTGGCAGACATTTTTTTATTGCGCGTTATCTCCTTCGAGGGAGACCAAAGTGTCATTTTGAGAAGAAGTATAGGGGGGGGCAGACTTTGTTACTACGAGTATGATGGAGGGAGCTACAAATAGTTGCCAAATATTTAGCTGGCAAGGATTGTTAAAGCATTACAGAAGATTATGGAAACAAATGAGAAGTGATTGGATGAGGACCACACTCTAGAAGAGGGTGTAGTCTGGTTCGACGGACCTTGAAAATGAATGGTATTGCTTTAGGGAAGGGTTGTTTCAAAAAAATGGCATACATACCTTCAACATTTCTTAAGAGTACTTCCTAAAGGATGGGTGGATTGGATATGGGATTATGGGAACCAAAAATTATTACAAGTAGCTCTCAGGTTGGGTATTGGGTTAATAGTGCTCAGCGGAGATACATCTCAAATAATGACTTTGCATGTACTAAGAGCTGTGCCACAACTGGAGTTTTTACTTTCACTGCAGACGGGAGTATCAGAAGCTGCAAGGTTTCAAGAAAGTGTTAGGGATAAGTCCACTGTTTTCACTCCCCCTATAAGCGTGTTGGCCCTCATAGATGATAGGAAAGACTCTCCTGCTATTTTAGTTCAACTTTTATTGATCTAGTGCATTTTCCAAAGTGTTTGGTATTCAATAATCGATCATGTTGTAAATTTCGGCAGCTTTAACCGTCACTTAAAGCATTTTTTGTTGAATGGGCACCTGCCACGCCCTGTTTTCCAATCTCGAACATATTATTCGCAAAGTCTTTTGTTCAGACAATGCACATCAATGTTTTAAATTTTACAACTTAAGCTCCCACGAGTGCTGAAAAATAGCCTTTTGGATGTTATTTTGTATGGGAGATGCCACGCCCCTTTTTTAAATACCGCCAACATTTTTTAAAACGTATATTCAGCAAATTACAATGCTAAATCTGCCATAAATGCCCAAATAGAGTGTTTTAAATGATTTTTATGCATGGGCAGTGCCACGCCCAACTGTACAATACCGCCCACATTTTGCAAAGTACCCCGCAAAGTTAAAATACATTCATTTACCAAATTTTGCAACTATGGCAGCAACATGTGCCTATAGTTGTATCGTTTTGTAACTCTTTTAACAAGATTAGGGTCCGTTGTATGGTAGGTGCCACGCCCCTTAATCTGAAACTCTTCAAAATAGTGCTAGGGTCACTTCGATGATGACACCACAGCAGAAATCAAACGAGGAGTTACATTTACCAACCGCTGTTTCTTTGGACTAAGAAGGCAACTGACTAGTAAAGCCTTGTCAATAAACACCAAGGAGACTCTTTATAAGACCCTAATCATCACAGTCCTACTCTATGGCGCAGAAGCATGGACGTTCAAAAAGGCGGCTAAAGATCTTCTTGGTCGTTTCGAACGGTTTCGTTTGCGTTGACGGGCTTTGGAGGAGAAGATTTAACAGCGAACTCTACGAACTGTACAGCGACTTCGTCAGAAAAGTAGAGTACCACTCGACTAAGATGACTAGAACATCTAGAGCGAATGGACAGCAACGCTTCGGCCCAAAGAGTCTTCGACTCCAACCCGGAGGTGGTGGCGCGCAAAAGTGGAAGGGGACCTCAACCAACTTGAAGTGCGCAACTGGAGACGGTTAGCCAAAGATTGGGCTAACTGGAGAGGCGTGTTGATTGAGGCCCAGGTCCGCCCCGGACTGTAGCGCCATCTAAGTAGGTAAGCAAGTAAGTGCTAGGGTCACTCACAGAATACCTTCGGATGCTTGGCAATTCATGGATATCATATCGGAAAAAGATTCTAAGCGACGTCACGAATACGACAAAGATATACCTGAGTCGAAGAACCCTGAGTCGTCAAACAATTCATTGGTTGTTGTATCTGTTTAATTAATATTTTAGATTGCTTGTTGTGAGGGTTGTATTTCAGTGGTTAGTGTGCTGGACTACTGAGCAAAGGGTCTCAGATTCGTAGAAAAATCACAAAAACTTCATATTTTTGTAAATTTGTAGACCCCTTCCATTCGTCAAAAAAAATACTAATGGTTCGTGCGCCGGCTAAAACTTCTCAAGAGCTGGAAATTCAACAGATATTTTGAGTCGATTGTCATTTTATAGGTCGGTTGGGGGGTTTTGATGTTAACTTATAGAATTTTAAAGGAGGAACACGGTGTTCGACCAACTAAACATGGCATTGGTTGCTGTATGAGCTAAAACTTCGTAAGAGCTAGATATTCAATACATATCTTAAATCGCAGGTCGTGAGGGTTGTAGCTCAGTCGTAGATTCATAGAAAAAACACAAAAACTACATCTTAAGATTTTTTTTTTGTAAAATTGTCGATCCCTTCCATTTGTCCAAAAAATATGTACTAATGGTTGTTGCGCTGGCTAAAACTTCTCCAGAGCTGGAAATTCAATAGATATTTTCAGTCAACTGTCATTATATAGTTCGGTTGGGATGTGCGGTGTTCGAAAAAAAAACATAAGTTATCAGTAGTTGCCACCAAACATTGGTTGTTAGATCAGCTAAAACTTTTCAGAACCTATTTAATTAACAGAAATTTTAATTCAGCTAAAAAGTCTTGTCGGTTTTGATGTCAACCAACAGGATAAGGTAGAATGCAATAAATATTATAGGAAGGAAGAATATCGAGCTGGAGAGCTGTGCAAGTCTGTCAAAACTTACCCTACACTCAAAACGAGATTTTCCAAAACCTATTCTGTATAGAGCTAAAGACAAGTTCTCTTTTTTTTTTTAATGATATATTCTGTTACTTAAATATAAGCCCCTTGGAGGTCACCGTTTTCATGGTAGAATTGGCATGTATGTCAAAAAAAAACTTCTAAATCTGAGACAAATTTTGTAAGAAGACTTGAGGACCTTTAGCTCGGTGCAAAAATACCCTAAGTGGGAGAGATTTGTCTGATTAAGAATAATTTTAAAAATGCCCAACGCCTTAATATTTACAAAACCCAATGAAATCATTTTCTGCGACAGAGGGAGATACTTTCAGTCTTCTATTGGATACCTATTTCTCGATTACATCTGTTTGTAGAGGCCATAATTGGTTTCACACACTGGAACTATAGAAGAGCAAATTTAAGTAACCGCTTCGATAGTGACTGTCAATGAGATACCTATTCCAGTAAGCAGTTGCATCTTTTGACGCTCCAAAGTTTATGATTCTTAGACCCGACGAGCATACACCAGTCTTCGGTAAAAAAAAAAAAATCATCAGCTTAGTGTGCCTCGTTCTTAAATCCGCAGTTTTTGTAAAGTGGGTGATTAGACTGCGATTGTCCCGCTTTTGTAGTTGCTGTCCCTGGCGACATTTATTGGCTGAACCTTCCCTACATGGGTCTAAAAAGGCTTCAATTTAAAAGCGGGTCTTAAAATCATACTTCAAAGCACGTTATCCCAACTTAAAATTAAATTTCTGTTGAAAAATCACAATCTGAAGTTTATCCATCGTCATTTCATCATCATTGTTGCTCTCGTCACCTGTCACGTCATGTTCAGCGCAACCAAAAACAACTTACGTAGGCTTTCTTTACGCGCGATTAAATTTATTTTTCCTTCCACTACCAACTTTGCCAAAAATATTACGAAAATAACCGCATTGACGTCAATGAACCAGGGATTCGCTACATTGTCGTTGACGTTCCCTTTAATCACTTAAGAAATTTTCTTTACATGCAAGCCACCCACTAGCAGGGGAAAACAAATGTCAGATCTCGCAGATAGAAAAGGAAACGTATTTAATAAAATATTGCTTTGTGTCACGAGAGAGAAAGAGAGAACATGTGTGTTAGCCGATGAAAGGATTCATTTAAAAAGCAATTCACTCTAATGAGATGACTAAAGTAGTAAAGGACACCCGAGTACTCAAACAACAATGAATTAACCGACCGACAGTAACGGTTGAATTTGTGGCGGATCAAACAAGGATCAATACATAATGACTGTCCCAAAAACAGAAAGAGAAACGTAGTACGTAGTCGTCCTCGCCAATATAATCCCTGCAATGGGCAAACGTTTTTATTATTATTTTTGCGGCTGAAATGGAAAGAAAAAAAAAGGAAAACTGTTTACCCTCCAACTTCACTGGCAAAGTGAACATCGGCACTTTAGTTCAACCCTGGCGGTGTGGGAAAATCAATAAACAGATTGTATCTCGACTGGGAAATGCCCTATGCCCATGCCCACTCCTATAGTCGGCGAAAAATCTGCTTGCCTGGCCGGCGGGCGGTACATTGTACGGTATTTGTGCACCCTCCCAAGCCATATATACACACAGTCGCTGTCTCACTCTGTGTGGGAAGCCAGGTTATCCAGTCAGAAAAGGAACGAATTGTTTGTGCGTCCAGCCACACCCTTGTAACAAACGACGACGACGACGACGACGTTGACTATGACGCCAAGAACGTTAAGGGCGACTGTGAAAATAAGCATTTTTCACAGAGAAACGGAAGGCGATATTAACTGCTGCTGCTGGAGCGGTGCTGGTGTTCTTTCTCTGTGTAACCTGGATAAGGGAAATTCGAAAGTGACTCTATAGGTGAGTGAGTGCGAGGGTGGCGTTCGTATTGAGGACGTGTGTACTCAGCTAGCTCTAGGGAATTCCCTAACACTCCATGTTTAGCTAGAGGTGCCACCAGCGACGACGACGACGACGACGATATGTGTGTGTATATTTTCGAGTGTGTATATCCTTTTATGTCCCAGGAAGGACCAAGAGAATTAGCAAAGTTGTTGTTTCTTCACTTTTTGTTTTTTCGATTCGTTTTATGTATTCGCCTTGAGGCAAGTCACCTCACCGTCGTCGTTGTCGTTGTCGAGGTCCTTCCTTTATTTTGTTTGCATCCAGGAACTACTATATCGAACGCAGGATAGCTCGGCATGGGTGGTGATTCTAAGCGGTTATACGTTAACACTCCAGGAAACCCTAGCCATATTCACATATTCACTCGTATGCATGTATAGTACTTGTGGAGTAGATTCCTCTTTTTCTTGTTGCTGTTGTGTTCCTTATAGAAAGGAAGGTTAAGTGTTTGCCAAGGATATCGGGGCGACAAAGATAGAGCGGAGCAATTTTTACTTAAGGGCAACTCGTACGGAGGAGGAATTATTTCGATGGCATCTGTAATTATGGGGAGATTAGTTGATATACACATTCCATGGAAGGCAAAGCCCAAGGATACGAGATGTGTGTGTGTGTATCCTAGATTTTGAATATTTCGCTTTTTTTTTTTTAATTGTTTTTGTTTGTGTAATGAGGTTTAATTTTGTTTCGTTGGCACGATGAATCATGCGGATAAGTAGATTAAGCGAGGTTTTAATGAAAAGCATAAAATTAAATTTAAAAATCATTCCTATAGGGTTTGGTTTTAATGGAATTAGTTGGTTCTGGCTGGTATGCGGTGGACCGATGGGGTGTCACAGTTATGGGTTGTTAAACAGCGAGGGAAAAAGTTGCACCGTGAAAATTGCAGTCATTTGATGAAAGTTGTGGAAAAGTTTGTCCCCTGCGAGATGGAAGGTGGTTTGTTTGAGGGTTTTTTTTTTCTGATTTTGGTGTGGATTTGTATCTACTATTTAAGCGATATGCATCTTTCATGTCCAATAAATTGGAGGAGGCAAGGAGGCAACATTTTACAGCTTCAGTATTGACTGTATTTATGGGGTTTATAACTGAGGCAAACTCTGTCTGGCCATGCCCAGTGTCGTTACTGTCTCATACACATCAACTGTGCAACCGAGTTGCTAAACTTATTAGAGCGAAGGTAGCCGAAACCAATGTAGGCTTCCAGGTATCCTAGATTAGGAGCCCGTGATATGGTGAATGTGTTTGCCGGAAAATATGACAGCACAGGCCACAGAACAAAGGCCGGAAAGGAAGAGGAAGCGAGAGAAGATTATTCAGATAGGAGAAGAGGGAAGAAAATTCTACGTATGGACAGAAAAGGCCCTGTACTGTCACTCAGCTTATGAGGTTTGAAGACTACCGAGATTGAAACAATATCCATTGATTTTATAAGAAAAAGGGCTGGGCTGTTCGAAGAGCTTACGTTCTGGTCTTAAAGCGTAACTGCCAGGTTTAACTTATTCGTTGTTTTAAGTAACCTGCAATCAGGTCTTAAAGCTAGCTATCAGTCAGTCTTCAAAACTAGAAGGCAGGTTCTTTGAAACCACGAAGAAAGCAGAGTCACCGAAAGTGTAGGGATAGAATAGATGCTGAAGATGAAGTAGAATTTCCGCTGCTAAATGAGAGACGAATGGAAGGGAGCTACAATTTTATGCCGAGTCCGAATTGAGAAGGTTTTCCATGACATTTCTACTCTCGGATGTTTGTCAGACGTTCGCGAAATATGGCGCAGTGGAAAAAACCTCAAGATGTAGTTTGTGTCTTTTCGGGGATCAAACCTGAGACCCTCGCATAGTTGCTTAACACACTAAGTAAACACTTAGCCACTGCGCTCATTTGTCCCAAAAAATAAAGAAGTCTCACAAACGAATGGCTGTGAGAAGCTAGGTCTATAGTGCCTACATATACGTCGTCGGCATAATTGTTGAGACAAAAGTAAAGTTAATTCTACTCATAAATTTAAACTTACTTCATGCAAATTTTGGCATCAATGGAAAGTTCATCTAAGTTCCGTTTGAATGATGCAAAATTTTCTTTAACCCATTAAGTACCCATTGAAAATTTAGAACTTTTGTAAAAGTCTACTTTTTTGACTTTTTTCCTCGGTTTAAAAGTTTTTGATGGAAGAAGTTTCTTCAAACAATTCTAATAGTGACTGCAAAAAAGATTTTTCAAAAATCCCTTCGCTAATATTTTTTATGATTTTTTGAAAATTGCTAAAAATGACTATTTCAGACACTTTTTCCTCCTTTTCATACAAAATTTTTTGAGATCATCCCATTAAAAAATCAAACAAAAATATAAGCGAAGAGAATTTTGAAAAATCTTTTTTGCAGTCACTATAAGAATTGTTTGAAGAAACTTTTTGCACCAAAAAAAAAAAATGTTGTTTGACCCTCATTGATGCCAAAATTTGTATGAAATAAGTTTAGATTTATGAGTAGAATTAACTTTACTTTTGTCTGAACAATTATGCCGACGACTGTATACGTCGTCGACGTCATCTATTTACTTACTTAATTAAATGTTTTGCTAAATGAGAGGCTAATAGGCCAGGAAAAGAACTCACGTCCAGTCAATAAGGAACCAGTTCAGCCACCCAGTACCTATTAAAAAGGTTCACTTTGCAACAACCTATACAAAAGATGAAGAATAACAAGGCCGGTGATTTTAAGGGTTCACCAAGGAACGCGTATGTCACGTTTTTAGTACAGCTGACGCACCAAATCATCAACCAAGTGGGTGTAGGAGCATCCACAAAAGGCGTAGCCCTTCTTAATGTAGCACATAAGTTCCTTTATGCTAACTTTTGGTCCTCAGAATAGGGATTTAACTGATGTAGCTTGCTTTTTCTCTGCGACTTACTGTGTAAACACCTCTAAACTTAAATTAGATACTGCAACACACTAAGCGGCAAGTTTCAGTGGGGCTTTCGCCTCGGAAAATTAATAAAAGGCCACTTTTTTCCACATTAACAACAGCTCCAGGTAAGACAAACTACAGGGTGGCGCACCAATTGATACAATTAGAAATTCAAATAACTTTTTTTTTTAATCAATGAATTTCATTTTTTTTTTTTATTGTTTTTTGAAGATGATAGAACGTAAATGACCTCCATGCTTATCCAATCATATGCGACACCTCCTGATCAGAAAATTATTCATTGCGGCCTGATTGGTTGAAGTCGGTATCGCCTCAATTATTGTTGCAATGGACTGCTTCAATTCAGTGAAATGCCTTGGTTTTGTTTTGTACACCTCTTGATTGACACAACCCTATAAAAAAAAGTCGGGTGAAGTTAGGTCAGGTGACCATGGGGGCCAGCGGAATGTGGAGTTTCTGAATATTAATTTGCAATCATTTTTTGGCAAAATTCCAGGCGTATAGGAAAATCCATAGGGTTAAACTTGCTTGTAATTTGGACTTTGTATACGGAAACAAGTTTAAGTCATCATGAATTATCCGTCAGCTAATTCCAGTGGGCGCATCAGTAACGCAGTGGTTAGTGTGCTGGACTACTGTGCGAGGGATCCCAGGTTCGATCCCCGGAAAAACACAAATTACATCTTAAAGTTTTTAATTCTGAACGATGTGATTTAGATGTGAGTTGATATTGAGCTGTGAGCTGTACCAGGAGCTACCGTGATAGGCATACAAAAATTCCTGCAGATACGACGATCTTAGAAGGAGGTAAACGTAGTAGTTTTTTTCCAATAAGCAATGGAAATACATAATAATAATTAACTTAATCAGAGAAGTTTGCTTAACTAGAAGCATACCTCTACAAGTCTACACCCTATCATAACAGATGTATCTTCACAGTATTGTGGAACAAAGCCACCCAAAAAACGCACCATTTTAAAGCAAAAAAAAAAAATAACATGTTTGCGTCTTTCCGAAACTAGGGAGACCTGTTCCATGGCTGCTTTAGAAGCTTAAATAAGTCTTATATCAGAAAAGATAAAAAAAGTGGCAATAATTTTACTACCTCAGCAAATTTGGTACAAACCAAAAAATATAAAACATTAGTGACCGTCCGGAACACTGCTTTTGGAAATTTTCAGTTTCCAAACCGTTCAGTCGTTCTACTGCGCCACCTCTCGCGAACGTCTGACAAACATCCGAGAGTATGACTGTCATGAAAAAGCTTCTCAATTCAGCCGTTCGGACTCGGCATAAAATTGTAGGTCCCTTCCATTCGTCCCAAAAATAGAAACTCACACATACGAATTGTTGCGAGAAGCTTGGGTGTCACCCGCTTGTTGCGCCACCTATTTATTTATTTATTTTTAAATCGTTCAATAAACGATTTTCCATGGAGAGAAGCATGGGTTAGCAATAAAATAACCCACCTAACTAATAAAACGACCTAAAGAGGTATTTGGGTGTGGGAGCTAGCATTCATGAATCAAATCGAAATGTCTCAATATCAATGCGTCCAATGTAGTTCTGATATTAAAGGCACGAGAATCTATATATTCACGGACAGTCAACAGCCCTTAGCTCGACCGCACTATTGTCGAATCAGTCCTACTGCAATACCTACAGTCAACCTGTTTATCAACAAGCCTCTCCAGTTAGCACGATTCGCTGCTAAATCTCTCCTCCTCTGAAGCCCGTCAATACAAACGGGAACGAAAATCACTAGAAAAATTTTGCGTTCGAAACGACCAAGAAGATCTTCATCCGTCTTTATTAACGTCCACGCTTCTGCGCCACAAAGTGGAATGAGATGATGAGGGTCTTAGTATATAGTCTCATTAGCCTTTCTTACTAATGCCATACTAGACAGTCGCCTTCTTAGGCCAATGAAGCAGAAGCAGCGGTTGGCAGGTGTAACTCTTCGTTTGATTTCTGCTGGTGATGTCATTAAAAGAGTTTATAGCGGACCCGAGGTATTGACAAAGTGGTAGCCGTCTATCGTGTCGTTCTGTCCGATTCGTCGATGTTGTGTCCTGTCCGTGCCCTTCTTCTTATTTTGTTTTGCCCTAAATCACCCATTTTTTGCCGCTCTGTGCTTGCAGACGCACCAGTGACAGCTCTTCTTGCCAAAGATGTCAATGTCGTCAGCGTATGCAAGTAGTTGCACAGACTTTTGGAAAATTGCCGGCCCTGGTGTTGACTTGCGATTTTCGCAAAATTTCTCAAGTATGATGTTGAAAAAGTCCCCTAACAGCGCATCACCTTGTCTAAACCCTTTTTTGACATCCAAGGTATCGGTGAGATTGTTTCAGACATTTATAGAGAAGCGAGCCTTCTCCATCGTCATTCTGCACAATTTGACAAGTCTGGCAGGGATGCAAAAACTAGACATGGCTCTGTATAGCTTGTCTCTATAAATGCTGCCTTAAAATCGATAAATAGATGGTGAGCATCGATTTGAACTTCTTGCCTTTTTTCCAGGATCTCCCGTAGTGTTAATATTTGGTCGGTTGTGGACTTAAAAACAAAATAAATAGGTGGCACAACAGGCGGGTAAACACCCTAAGACTAGCTTCTCGCAACTAGATTGTGGACTTACCGGGCTTAAATCCACCCTGACAGTTAAAGGAAATGAAAAAAGGCTGATAAACTGGCCGGAAGAGGTTCGAAAGCCCCCTTTATGTAGGGGTTCCCAAATCAGCTTTCAATTCGACTAGAAAAAGCTGAAACACAACATGCGTAACTTGTATTGGGAGTCTAAGACAGGCTGGTGCATCACTCCCACAGTTAAAAAACCCTGGACTGACTACAGACTACTTTAAAGGACAATATCAATATTCTAAAAACACCTAAGCAATTATTTCCGCCCACCAAAAAAAAAAAAAAAACAACATCCCTCGACCATAAATTTCACCGACAACAACTTGAAATGAAATTTAAATCTTAAACTCTGTCAATTTATTTTTATCGATACAATAAAGAATATACGATCCATAACGGTCCGCTTCGCATCCACCGTCAAACAATTCACTATACACGTGAATCCCACTTCACTGCATATGGCTAAAATAGCAAATCCGCACAAGGATAAACCATGCGGCGACGACAATCCACATGTTCCATATTCTGAAAATAATATTTCTCGTAAGCATAAAAAAAAAAAATAAATTCCAAGTATGACCCAAAATATAAATAGGAAACAAAAAGAAAACAATTTGCTTTCCCAACCATCCCACCCATCCACCCACTCTTCCTCATTCGCCTCGTTTATCCTTCCATTCTGAGCCGGATGGCTGTGTTCTGTTTAAAAAAAATAAGTGGAAAATAACAGAGGACCCACAACGACAATATAAAAATACATACACAGAGACGAAACAAATGAAGAGAATACAAAAGAACTGAATATTGTAATAAGAAAGCGCTAAACAGCAGAAAAAATAAATAAAAATAAAGCAGGACATGGAAGGATGTCAAAAAAAATACACATACGCAGTACAGTGAAGGGACGGCCATTATAATCATTCATACATACGCGTGCTTAACATAAATGACTCTAAATTGTCGACATGTTGTGTGCTATCCTTAGACGACGCAATTTTAAAGCGATTACAGGACTTTTTTATTTTTGCAGGACACATAAAGTTGGGAGGTGGTGTTCGTTTTTTTTTTGTATTATGGGCCGCCAAATGTGTTTTTAAGGACGCATGTACTGTCGTGTTTTTGGCATCCATTTGTTAATCATAAATCCAGATGAATCGTCTAGATATCCCGCATTTAGGTGTCGAATTTTGACCCTCCATCCTCAACTACAACTACACCCTTCCTTCAGTGATGATGATGACGTTTTAATTAAATTTAGAAGGGAAAAAAATTCCATGAATAGAAAGGGACACGTCAGTGACATAAATGCATACTCGTCGTACCATCGTGTGCCAATTGCATTGCGCCAGGACACTTGAATTTCGTCAATTAATTGGACAACGATATTCATCGCACCTTCCCTCAGAACACTTTCAATTGAATTCCAGTCAGTCGTCACTCGTCATTGAAAACTTTCTCCTCCTGGGAGACATTCAGATGTCAAATGTATCAAACTCACACCCAACTATAGAGGCACAAAAGGCTCTCCCACTCCTGCCTCAATGACTTTTAGGAATTCCATACAACAACAGGATGTTAACTGGAACAGTATAGAGAGTTAGAGAGTAGACTATTTTTAATATTGAATGAAAGAAAAGGGATGATGCTGCTGCTGCTATACCATTGACGTCGAGGAATGTATAGAGCGCACATGTGAATGCTGTGTGCGTACGCTCCTATAATAGGACTAAGCAGAGTAACACTCATCGCACACAAGCATCGACATTGTTGGGCAGATCCTTTGGCTTTGTTACTTCGAACTTAAGATTCTATTTCAGCAAATTGATGCTTTAGACGTGGCTAAATTTAGTTGCCTTTGTGTGTAGGGACATGTGCCAGGAAAAGGATATGGCTAAACTTTTTATGAAATACCTATATACAGGTCGGTACTTTATGGGGAAGAGGGGGATACATTAGTCATTGAATGGGTTTTAGTAGTAGTTTATCTATACAACTTTCTGTGATGAAAAAAAAAAATATATTGAAAGGACATAACAAGCGAGATTGGGTGGCGATATATTCAACATTTTATGAAAAGATGTATGTGGAGGTTTTTATGCAAGTTAATCCATTAGTTGGCGTAATGTTTCGCGTCACGTTTGTTGTAAGTTATTGTTAGCTAACGCTTGGCAGGGTATTTATAAAGCAAGCATAACGATGATTGGCTTATGGTTGTATATATTCACAATGTCCTGAATGTCAAATAAAACTCGTAGTTTGACGTTAACCCTGACGATCTGATATAACTCATTTTTAAATTTTTAACAGCTGCGATTCATTTTAATAGTAAAAATCGACAAATCTCCCGATCAACCGTTGCTGGTGATTCTGTCTCCTTTCCTGGTATGAGGACGAACATGAACAATTGTGGCTCAGAGGTGAAGGAAGCGTAACGCGCGGATGAATCAACCGACCTGAGACCTGATCGAAGAAGGCATAAACCAGTTTCTCGAACAGACCGGGAGGTTGTCGTTTTATTAGGATGTTTGAGAGAAAACTTAAAGTGCGGAACTAAAGTATAGGCTGTCAAACGTCATGCTAAAAAGCTACACCCGGTCGTACCTTCTTAGTCCAAAAACATACCGAACGATGTTCTTTTGACGACGAAACTACAATTGGCATAAACCCGTACAACAATATTGGTCTAACCAGCGTTTTGGCTAGCATGAGACGCATATTTAGGTGAAAGCTTTAGTTGCCCATAATGTTCGAAGAACCGCAACATTTATGTGGTTATCCTAGGTTAGTTTCCGGTCGAAGATCATAAAAAGATTTTTGGCCGTCTCAAAATATTCAATAGGCGAATTGAATTGTCTTCAGATGACAAGACAGGGTTTAATGAAAGACCGCATTCGTTTCAGACCGCGCGCAATATTTTCAAGATCCTTATTAACACACGCAGGACAGCAGCATGCTCAATAAGACCGAGATGAGAACTCAAGTACAACTGCACATCATCGGCATACATCTAAACCTTACTCTGATTGATGATAGATGGCAGATGATTGACATGCATTGCAAATAGCAGTTGGCCCAAAATCGGTCCTTGTACGGGACACCATTGGGAATTGAAATGACATCCGATCGAACGTCAACAACTTTGACTGCATCGTATAAGAAGTTAAATAGCTGACGCAGCTTCAAACGGCCTCGAAAAATCTAGCAAACACTAAAAAGGTCACCTTCTCTTTATCCATCTTTTGGCGTAAATCTTTGATGGCGTTCAGTAAAAAGGTTATTTGAAGTTATGAAAGGAATATAAGGAAGTTATGAAGTTATACGAGTTATGAAAAAGGCCGCCCTTAAAGGGGGTCATCGCCAATAACTCGGGCCCTAAACTAAATTTCGAAAATCGGAGAAATTGATTTTCTTTTTTTCTTATATAGAGTGCATAAACTCAGTTTGAAGACAGTCGGATGAAAAATAAAACTTTTCCCATACAAACTTTGAGCGCACAATTTACCCCTTTAAAGGTTGTATAGATCATAAAGGGAACCTATCTGTGCAATATTTCAGGCATCTAGGGCAAAGGATTCAGGCTGCGAGTTCTTTGATGTGTATTGTGCTTACTAGCTGTACCCTCCCATCTTTGTCCGAGTCCTGCAATTGTATTGCTTCAGAATGTTTTTGTCTATTAGGACAATGGATTCAGTTTTACAACTTTAGCTCTCATAAGTGGCGAGAAGTAACGTCTCTTGATATTCTTTTTTGATATTATTTTTACTTGATTTGATTGGGAGGTACCACGCCCCATTTTCCAATCACACATTTTGCGAGTAGCCTATGTCCTTGGAAGTGAGAGCGTGACGCTTTATGGCACGTCAATATAAACATATCCACAATGATCAAAAGGACGTCCGACTTCACATTCGAGGAAGTCCACTGAGTCTAGGTCACAGTCGGTTAATGCAGAAAGCTTGCGCTACAACTGACAGGTATTATGACCTCCTCATGATGCGATGCTTCTACACCAGGAAGGAAGCTCAACTCGCCTTTCTATTAGTGAGACTACGAGATTCTATTTTTTAGTGCTACCATGCCTGAGAGCAAGACCAAAAATTCAATGGTCAAGGAAGGCACCAGAATTCAATCAGCAGTACTCACAATTTTTATGAACGCGAGGAAATCCTTAGTGCTATGCTGGGTTTCCACTTGTCGATTTGAAATTGACAATTGACGTATTTTTATGCCAATTAAACAATTGGCAAGTGGAAATAGTGAAAAATTGCTTGTCAATGAATTGACTAACAGCGTTTGCCAATAACTGACAAAGAAACCACTGGACAAGTGGAAATAGCTCAATTGTCAAACAAAATGTCTGTAATTGACATCGAGTTCATAAGTTGGTCAATCAACTGAGAAACGATTTTCTGCCAATAATTGGCATAAGTGGAAATAAACTGACGTTGGTGTCGTTCAATGACATAAACGCGAGGGCTGCCAAACTTTGTCAATCAACCGACATGTGGAAACCCACCTTTAGTCTTACAAAGCTGTAAAAAGCTGCAAAATGGATAGCAACCACAGCTAGCTGAAAAATAAAGAACTGCCGAAATGATTCCCTAAGAGGTAACATGGAGTTTAGAATAAAAAAATCTGATAGTGGATAAGCCTTAGACGAACGTATAGCTATAGTCGCAGAGGCTGACCAGCCCGACATTATTGCCAATCCACGGGGAGTGACAGAATAATTCTTTGTTAGTAAGTAAGTCTTTTTGCCCTATAAAATGTAACTCTCCCAAAAGTTGTGGATGTTGCTGTACAGCTCGTAGAGTTCGCTGCTTAAATCTCATCCTTCAAGCGCCATTAACGCAAACGGGACCGACAATCAATCGAAGAATTTTGTGTTCAAAACGACCAAGAAGATCTTTATCCACCTTTGCTAACGTCCATGCCTCTGCGCTATAGAGCAGGACTGGGATGTTGAGGGTCTTATATAGAGTCTCCTTAGTGTTTCCTAACAAGGCCTTTCTAATCAATTGCCTTCTTAGGCCGAAGTAACAGCGGTTGGCAAGTGCCCCTCTTCGTCTAATGTCTGCTGTAGTGACATTGTCAGAGTTTATAGCGCAGTACAAAGTCCCGAACTACCTCAAAGTTATAGCTGTATATCGTGACGTTCTGTCCGATTCGTCGATGTTGTGTATCCCTTCTTATTGAGATCATGTATTTTGTTTTGCCCTCATTCACCACTAGACCCATTTTTGCCGCCTCTGTACTAAAACTTGCAAACGCACCAGTGACAGCTCGCTGTGTTCTGCCAATGATGTCGATGTCGTCAGCGTATGCAAGTATTTGCAAAGACTTTTGGAAAATTGTGTCCCTGGTGTTGGCTTGCGAGTTTCGCACAATTTTCTCAAGTATGTTGTTGAAAAAGTCATATGACAGCGAATCACCTTGTCTAAATCCTTTTTTGACATCCAAGGTCTCGGTGAGATCGTTTCCGACCTTTACGGAGCAAAGAGCGTTTTCCATCGTTTTCCAAACCTTTACATGGTTCTGTATAGTTCGTCCCTATAAATGCTGTCATATGCGGCCTTAACATCAATAAATAGACGGTGAGTATTGATTTGGACTTCTTGACGGGTTTTCGCCAGGAGTGTGAATATTTTGTTTTTAAATACTTCTCCCGGGAAAGGCGAACCTATAACGCTTCATCAGCGGCCCGAGATGCTTGCAGATGTATGTTAGTTCTGCACTTAAATTGCTGCAAATTGTAGTCTTCTGGAAATTTATTCCCAGGAAGCGAGTTCCAAAGTTTGATTGTCCTGTAACGGAAGGAATTTGGGAAAATTGATGTCCTCGCGGTTGTCAAGTGTACTGTATGGTCATGACATGAGCATTAGCAGTCTGTCTTATGGGGCGACCAAAAGTTGCATTTCGAGGGATAATTCTTTCAGTTTCTCAAAGTCCAATTAGTCGAACTGCTCGTCTCTGTATGCTGTCTAGTAGGTTAAGTGAATGTTTTGGTTCATTCTGTCTAACAGCGGAACTTTTTTTTCCATTTCCTCAGCACCGACTGTGACTCTACTATAAGAATTCCTTGTTTGTCTCTACAGGTCCTTGTTAGGGTCTTATTCCCGTGACACGTAGTTTTAAGCTTCTGCTAAAACTTACGAACATTGTTCCTGGAGTAGCTCTTCTCCATTTTATTGAAATGAGCTAAATCTTTCATGTCCAATCTATTTAAGCAAAAATGTACCAAATAAATGTTTCTTTTTTTTTTTCTTTTTTTTTCTGCCATAAATCTCTTTCCAAATTTATCTATCATTGCAGCGTCCTTCGTCTTATCATAGACAAAAACCCCAGCTAATTTTTGTCATGCAGACTATTGTCAGAATCCACTGACATTTACACAAATCATTGTGAAATGCCTAATAGCTAAGTGACCCCCAAAGACACGTCTATATAGAACTTATCTGGTCCAGAAATCCCTCCTATCCTATGACTAACCAAACAGTCCATGATTAATCAATACACACAAACCACCTTCGATAAAAATATATATTGAAGTGCAAAAGGGCACATCACATAGTTCTGCATTCTCAGCCCTAAAATATTAGGGACACAGACAAACGAAAACGAAGAAAAGGCCACAACTAAGCTTCTTTCACTCTATATACGAATCCACCCCACCCGCACCCCCTCTCGCTCATTCATCTTTCTAAGTAAGTAACGGTGTAGTGTAGTAGGTGTATATGTATGTGTATAGTGCTGCACAGGAAAAACTGCTTACTCATCCGGGTTTTGTCATGAAAAAAGGTGGAAACATATATATTTTTTTTAGTCACTTTAGTTTTCCGCTCCATCGGAGGAGCTGTCTGTTAATAAATTTTCCAACTTTTCTCTTTTTTTCCCTCTTCATCCTATATCCACTGATACCACCCGTAGGGGGCGTTTTCAATTAGCAGAAGGAGCACAAAAAAAAAAATACACACAAAATAGCTTGCGTGTTGTTCTGGTGGGGTATATCCTGGAAAACCGAGAACAAAAAAATTGGACGAAAAATTTCGAAAAATCATGTTGGTCAGTAATGTTGTGTAAAGAGTAATTTATATGCTACCGTGTGAAGTGCTAAAAATATGGGATAAGTTCCAGCAGCGGTATGTTGTTTTTAGTGCTGTTCATGCAGCTTATTGGGTGCTGTGGGTGCGTAACAATTTCAAAAGGGTCTTTCGGTTGTTTCTTTTATTTTTATAGCAGGTTTGAATTGGGTCTAGAATTATTATTATTTTCAAGTGGGCTTGGTATTTATTTTTACTTTTTGGAACTTATGGATTTGAAAATATGTACCAACAAAGGTGAAACTATAAATAGATGGGCTCAATTTTTTTTATTGGGTCACAAACGGAGGCATTTTTTGATGCGTGTTTTCGGTAATTAGAGTTTATGACGTTTTATGAGCATATTTGGGTCTAAATATAAATACATCCCCAACTT
This sequence comes from Cheilosia soror, assembly GCA_949372485.1. Lineage (NCBI taxonomy): Eukaryota > Metazoa > Arthropoda > Insecta > Diptera > Syrphidae > Cheilosia > Cheilosia soror. The sequence continues at coordinate 29,231,964 of OX443561.1, read as the reverse complement.
TGTGTAGTTTTTTTTATGGGTAATTGTCTTTGTCCTTTGCAAAATCATGCTTCATTGTGAATTTAGATGAAAATCACGCACGTGCCTTATAAAGACATGAAATGGTTTGAGTTCCTGCTAGATCCATTGGAGACACTAACCAGAAAGTCTTCATTTCGATTATTATCGCTTTTTAATGCTCATTGTCTTCAAAAATTAATTTTCTTTAATGCTCGATTTGCAGAACTGATTTTTTTTTTAAGGTAACATGCCACGCTACTGCAAAAATTTAGCTGGCCCGTTCAGCGTATCAGGCTCTGCCGAAGGTAACTATGATAAAGCAGGGCAAAAGAATGATGCGTGCAAAGTAGCCTTTTGCACAACACGAGTACCTGCATATGCTCCGAGTATTTTTTCCAAATGCCGCAAAAAAAAAAAAAATAAGACCTTTTGTGAAGCTAGAGCCCATTGAACAGGAAGTGTCACCCAGAAGGCCCATCGATTCCTTGCAACAAAGTCCGCTTTGGAAGAAGAGAATAGAAGCTATTGCCAAATTTGATCACATGCCAAAACGGATCCCCATTCAATCTATGAATTCCGACAGCACAATTAAGCCCTGCAGGCTTTTGGAACGCTTTTCCATTGTGAATCCGCTGTTACGAGTGTGACTAAAAACAGGCCAAAACCCATTGTTTCTAATTTCCCGATATTTAAAAGCCTGTTAAGAATGCGGTGATTGCTAAGAACCTGCATTGGATAATAGGGAGCATAGGCGTCGTTCTTGCAAAACGATCTAGTGGCACCACAGCAGATGTTGCTATGACTCCACCGCTTCCTTATCTCTGCAGCTTCGGTATAAATCTTTGAGACTCTTGGTCTTGGAGCATGACTTTACAAGCGGAGTGTCTAGTGATTACACCAGTTATGATGCGGATAGCGGATCGGTTTAGTGCCAAAAGGAACATTTTGTCGAATGTCATCCATAATATGCAAGAAATAGTCCTCCCTATATAGATAACCAGCTTGAGTTGGAATATGGAAGTATGTTTTTCATTTCCAACCCCATTCTTAAAGTAGAGCTTGCTGTCAAAGAGCAAACCAAGATCATTGTGAAAATGGTTTTATGAACTAAGTGAACTTGCAAATTTCACAAAGCTACGACAATGGACAACCGATGCAGAGGTAAAAAGAAAAATTTTTAAATAGGAAATTAGGAGCAGGAACCTGACCAAATTGTTTTAGCCGTGTTCATGTGTCGTGACAGAAGAGTAGTGCAAAGATTTAAAAAAAAAAATGTATTTGCGTACTGGACTTATATAAAGCTGACCGCGGCGTGAACTTCCCCATTTTCACAGTTTAAACTAAAAGTGTAGTTTAAACTTTACACTTTTAGTTTAAACTTTAGTTCAACAATAAATTCGATTTCAGAGTTTCGTTTAAACCTTGAAAAGAGTTCATTCTGTAGTAAGTTAAACTACAGTATTCTGCTGTTTAAACCTCAGATCAGGCGATTGTCAAAAACACAAATATTTGACGTTGTTTTGTGTTCTTTGAAAGAAAATACAAGGAACGATTTTCAAAAATTCGTATAAAAGCTAAGTACTGTACAATACTGCCAAATTCTATTCATAATATTTCGTTAAACTGAGTTCAATTGAATTGAAGGACGAGTTGAACTTCAAATTTAAACTTACGTTCAGGTTCAGTTGAACTTTAGTTTAAACTTATACTATGAAACTGGGGGGCAAGATAACTATATGAGAAAACTTGTCCAATACGTAACAAAAGTTCGCTTAGTGAGTATTAATTTAGTAGTTTTTGGAAAATACATTTCTGTAGCTTATAATCGAACAATATTTATTTACAGATTTCAGAGGAAAATTTGTGACGTTAGTTCAGTTGAAGTTTTACCACCAACAAAGAACGAAGTTCGTTTTGTCAATGTCTTTGGATTTTGACGCCAACTCACGCTAGTCAAAATTCTGCACGAACTTCAAAATGCATTCGGAATAAAAGCACTATCTTTTGGTACCTACAATTTCAAAGGGATTTCAGAGATTGCAGATTATACAAATGTGGCTAAAATTGAAGGCTAAAATTGACGAAGATTCCACGATGGCATAGCAGGGCTATGTCACCTGTAACATTCGAAAAAAGTCAGCTTCGATGGATTCCTAAAAAGTTTAATGGAGAGCAAAAAGAGGCTCGTTTTCGTTTTGGTCAATATTTTCTGGATAAGTTTGAAAATGGATTGTAACAGGTTATGAATCTTCACAAGTACGACCCGGAAACCAAACAGCAGCTCATTGTATAAAGCCCAGAAGGTCCAAATCCACCAGTAAAGGTCAAACAACAAAAGTTATTATGTCGAAAATGGTCGCTGTCATCCCGCTTAAAACTGGTCATACAGTCACTGCTAATATGGTAGACTGAAACTTGCTTACGAAAAGTTTTTCAAAATTTAGTAGAACACCGGCAAAAATAAAAGACCTGTGCTGCTGCTTTTTGCGTCCAGCAGACTTTTTAAAAAGAGATCTGAGCGAAAACATCTTCACTTCTAATGACAAAGTTATTAAAGCAGTCAAGGTCGAAATCGAAAAGCTGCAAAACGAGGATTTTGAAAGCTGTTTTGAAAGATGGATCTATCGGCTGAAGAAAAGTATTGAGATAAATGGGAATTATCTGGAGAAATTAAAAAAAGGTGAATATTATTAAATATCTAAAGCCTTATTTAGACGATCAATTATCCAGTTGAGATATCAGTTAAGCTTTCAGTTAAACCGATGTCTAAATGCGAAAATTGAAGCGTTTAACCGCAACATAAAGAGAAACTGATGGAATTCCCATAAGTTGTCAGTTCAGTTGTCAGTTTTAGTTGATATATCTTCAAACCTTCGATTGCTCAGAAGTAAAATGAAAGCTCAACTGAATACCGGACTGGCGTTTAAATGTACTGCCTTTTTTTAACTGAACTGACAAGTGAACTTATAACTAAATTGATAACTGATCGTCTATATGGGGCTTAAACTTAAAATTATTTTTGTATTTTATTATTCAATTAACTAAGCGAACTTTTGTTAGTCCCCTCGTAAGTCGGTTTGAATAAAATGATTTCAAAGGCCAGGCCAATGACCAACTGATGGCAGAGATCATAAACCAATTTCCAAATTGGACGGAACTATACTGACCTAAGTGAACTTCATGAACTAACTAGTTCGTTGTGAAGTCCTCTCTAAAATTAGCTAAAATAGGGAAGGTAATGGAAAACTGATTGCGTGGATTTCAGATTTTGCCTGTTCGGTTGGGTTAAAAATGATTTTGAACAAGTGCGAGAATCGCCTCATTCGCTAGAAATACCAAGGTGTCTCTAACACTGAGGCAACAAGCAATAAGCAACTGAACAATTGCCAATAAGCAATACGAAACTTTATTTTAATCTATTCTCAAATTTGTGGGCGCAGTGGCTAGTGTGCTGGACTACTGTGCGAGGGGCCCCAGTTTCGATCCCCGGAAAAACACAAATTACATCTTAAGGTTTTTTTTGCATTGCGCCACTGACAAACGTCCGAGAGTATAACTGTCCTAAAAAACTTCTCAATTCAGCCGTTCGGACTTGGCATACAAATTTTAGGCCCCTTCTATTCCTCCCAAAAATAAAAACTCACACAAACGAATGGTTGTGAGAAGCTAGGCCTAGGGTGTCTACACGCCTGTTGCGCCAACTATTTATTTTATTTTCAATTCTCAAATTTGAAGCAATTGCCAGAAATTTCTAGCTATAACGTCATCCTTACATCGAAGTTATACCTCAGCTTCGATTGCTTTACAAGCCACTGTCATTATTAAAGGACTGCTGTGCCATGACAATAAAGTACAATATTACGCTGATAGAGGGAGCAATTAAATTGGAAAAAGTAAAGGCAAGTGTGGAACTGTTAAGCATGGCGCGCACTCAAGTGGTGAGCAAGTGACAGGTGCCATAAGAGTGGTGAACATTTAGTGTGGCGATCGATGGAATGGCGGCGAAGTGGTATGAAATTGATTTAACGCGCACTGAAGTGTACAGATTCATCGGTTCCTAAAATGTCCTTGAATTTTTGGTCGTCTCGCATGGTTTTAGTTTCCGGGTAAACCAAAAATACGCAGTTTCAATGACAAAATCCACGTCGTCACCAGCCTCTACAATATGGTTGCTTCTACAATGAATATACGTTTGCCACTCGAAAATTAAACTTGGAGATAAGTTAGAGATAAGTGGCTCCAGATTGGCAGACTGGCAGAAAAATGCCACGTCGTTTATATAGGCTTTAGTGATTTCACCTGCCACTTGGTCACCATGCCACTGCCACGCCACTTGAGTGCGCGCCTTGCCTTAAAAGTCATAGCGAAAGACAGTATTAATATCGTTTATATCCTAAATAAAAAGGAGAACAACAAACGAAGTTTCTGTAAAAACAAAATATTGACAGACCTGTCGAAAGAGAATTCTGTACAACTTTCTACTGACAATAAGGTACACTTCCCATCCCAACTTGTGCGGCTATAATTTTTCAATTTTCTAAGTTATCCTTATAGAACACGCAGTTGACTGTGTGTCAATATGTGTGTCATTCTTTTTTGTTTTCCATAAATTTGTTAACGTAGTTAGGAAAAAATTCGCAGCTTGTCCAGAATTGATAATGCGTTCCAAGGAAGTTGGAAAAATTATTGTTTGTCGATAGAAAAAATATCTAGATATTTAATGATTTCCACAAATTTCCTTGCCCGTCATTATCCGTTTTCCCCCCTTACAAAACTGTTCTTCATGGGTTCTTCAATTTTTCTATTTGAATTTATTCAACGAGACGAAAAATAAAATTAAAATACAAAATAAAAAAAAAATCATTATGCATTAAATACACACTTGCAAATCTTCTCACGTATTTCACCAGGAAGCAAGGAGATGTAGATGAAGATTGGAGGTGGAGAAGAGAATACAGGGAACATTGTCGTTGCCGTGTAGACAGTCTATCTAGTGTTGCTGCTGCTATAGTTGAGAGAGAATATTTGTGAAATAAATTATGAGACAAACATACGCAACGCATAGACTGGAGGTAGTGTACAGGAAAGGCAAATCAGACACACAGACCTATGGGGAAGGGAGGGAGGGGGGCTGAAGGCGGAATAGAATGGCAGAATAATGAATTATTTATTGTGAATGATAAAGGGAAATATTCTAAGGTTACCCCTGTAATGTAATATGAGTGGTTTTTGGATATCCCCCCGGCGCGGTGGCGGCAGCGGCTGCTAGAGGGAGGACACATGGGTGTGTACTGGAATTCAGGAAGAAGACACTCACATACATACGCACAAGAAATGAATGGATAAAGTTATTAACATTAGTTTATGACCCGGAGAGGGATTTTAATATCATTTGATAGTTGGATGATTAGGAGAGGATATTCAAGACGACGGCATGGCATCGTGGTTGGGTCGGTTTTGGTAAGGACCCAGAGCTTAGGCAAGGAATTCTAATGAATTTCTTTTATAGCTAAGGGATTGCGTTGTAGGAGCCGGCAGCTGTGTGTATGTGATTTGAGCATTGTTTTGTAGATTTGTCAGTGTCAACAACAAGAGGGCTGGCGGGCGGGCAGTGATTGTGTGTTGGACACAGTTATATGGGCCAGCTTTTGGGCACTTAAAAGCCAAACCTAGTTAGTTGTGTGAAAAATTCGTGTGGGTTTTGTGTAGATAGTTCTCTAGTTCCTTTGTGGCCGTAGTGTAATAAAGTTTTCCGCAGTTGCAAGTGGTTTACACACTTGAGATATGACAGTACTGGCTGTGCACACAGCCTTAAGCTGTGCGAGTGAGAGTAAGAGTGATTTAATTTGTAGATTGTTGGTTATAATTCGAGTTGGAGTGATTGATGAAGTTGTTATGGTAGTTAGGTATAGTTGCGTTTAAAAGGTCAGTTGGCATTATAATGGTTTCGTTACGCTTGAGTGTGTAGCCAACTCTATTAGTTTTAAGAGCGGTTGCATAGTTAATTAATTCGGGTTTGCATAACGTGCTGGTGTTTTTTTTTATCATATTTTACTGCCGAAGTGAGTGTGGGAAGTTGTTTTCTTTTTCACTTAACATTTTATCACAAAATGTCAGCTTATGGAGGTACAGGGTGATAGGAGGAAAGTAATAAACTCTTTCTTTGGTGTACAGCCCTTCGCAATATCTTTGGATGCGATTCTGATTTGGTTTTGAAGTAAAAAAATAACTGAAGGAAGTTGTCCTCCTACAAAAGTTACTAATAAAATTCCATCATTTCTGCCTAGGGCGTTAAATCAAAGGAACTTCTAGTACCTACGAGTCTATTTTCAAGCATGAAACACATTTATGTAACACGGTGTTACACGTGTTGAAGAAGTGATTTCAAGAAGCGCGTGCAAGCGACGTGACTTTTAACACAGCTTTTAACACAGCGAGCGGCAAAAAGATACTTCAATCACACAGACGGCGTTTGTCAAGGGTCCGTACTAGGTCCAGTACTTTGAAACTTGATGCACTATGACTTCCATGATCATCGAAAATAATTGGTTTCGCTGATGATATAGCCATAGTTGTTGGGGCCAAATACATGCGAGGATCGGAAGTACTAAAGCGACGAGGTTTTCTGAATGATCAGATATATACACCGAGAACTTGAGAAGCAAGATACCGACGGTAGAGCATCAAATGTCCCAGTGATGCTTCCACGTAGGAAACACTTTAGAGCGAGCACAATAGCGTAAAAGAAAGGAAGATCTGTATTCCTGAGTCCGACAAATGGGATGATAATGACAAATCGACCCATGAATGGCCAACAAAAATAACGGAGGAAAGTAAAAGTCGGCCTATTGAGGGACCCTTCACAAGCAGCGAAACAAAGAGGGAAATTGCATCCAAGAGGCAGCGGTATTTAAATGATGCTCCTACTACCTCAAAGACAAGTAAATGCACCGCTTCGGAACCCAAACTCCTAACTAAGGTCGTGAGGGATCATCAGATCATGGCGAGCATAGACCACGGCCATGAGAAATGCAAAATCAGTCGCGAAAACTGGGAGAAGGTGGAGACGAAGATAAATCTTTATGTCCTCTCTCTGTGCAGGACCGACCCCTCCAAATCAATGCCGTCGTATTGGGATAGGGGCTGGCATCAGTGAGGCTGTTAAGAAACACAATTTATCAATTATTATAATTTACCAAACATTTGCTAAATTACCCTATTTTATACGAATCTCTTATACTAATGAATTTCTGAATTTTCTCATTACTGTTGTAACTACCGTAGTTTCTCATTTTGAATTTCTTTTATAACATGTAATTGATCTCTTTCTATGCATTCTTTTTGTTGTACTCTCTTTGTAATTTTCTGCTGCTTGCTTGCATTTTTTCGAATCTCGGCCTCTTTGTCAATCGGACCACCAGCCAAGACGGTCGCAGCAGCAGCAACAGCTTAGCAGAAATAAGTATACGATTACAAACAAATAAATTGCACATTAACAGAAATTTACGACTAAATTAATTAGGTACAAAATTACACACAAACAAATCACACAGTACAGTCCACAACATAACATAAAACAGAGGCTAATTATAATTTTATTAAGGCCGCAGTCGGAGGCTATTAGAGCAGTTTCTGCTATTGAAATAAAATCAAAGTTAGTTCAACGCTTTTAGGTATTCCAACCGCTACGTGTAAAATTATGATAAAGCTGGATGCCATCCAAAGAACAAATCTTAGGTGGACATGTGGCACGACATGTCTAGCGACAAAAGAGATCTGGCCAAAGTTGGATCTCAAACGTTCTAAGAATTTGATCTCTCTTGACAGAAGGCATATCGGCGCCACAATAGGTGTCATTACGGAACACTGCCTTTTCGGCCTTTTGCCGGCAGCCACTTCAACCTAACCTAACCTAACCTAGTTCAACGCTGCGAAGAGCTAAAGATTCTCTGCTCGCAGCACTCCACGGTCCTCTGCTAATTCCCTGGGCACAGTGACAAAGCCGGCAATGAGAGGGGCGACGAACTAGCGAGAAATGGGTCCGCAATGGATCATGATCTAGCACTACAGTCGATTAGGCCACCACTCTGTAATCTTAGAGAACGAGTGGAAAATAAAATTCGCATTAAAACCAACAGCAAGTGGAAGGGACTAACTACCTGCGAAGTATCACGGAAGCTTTGGCCAAAATACGACAGTGGCCGGACCATCAAACTTCTACAGTTTGACAGGTCATCGCTGTTTAAATTGGTAGGGCCTCTAACGGGTCTTAACTTCCTAAGAAATCTTTTTTTTTTTAAACATTCTGACTCGCCATGGGCGATATAGAGGGAGCACTTCGACATGTAAGATCTTTTGTGCTTGAAGCGTCAGAAATTGGTTAGGAGAGTAGCGTTTCTACTTTCTTAATGTAGCTGATGATACATTCAGCAGTGGTCGTCCTTAGTACATTGGTTCTTATGATTTCCTTGAAAAATGACTTCCTTCTGATACCACAGAGGGCCGGGCATTCACACATGATATGCTCAGCTGTTTCGTCTTCCTCAAGACAAAGTCGACACTCCGGTGAGGCGACTAATTGCATATTCTTTAGGTGATATCGTAAACCATGGTGGCATGTAAGGTAGCCTACTAAATTTTTGATATCATGCCTGCGTAGATTTAGGAACTTTTTGGCATCTTTTTTGAAAGGTTGTATCGCTTTTTTGGCTTGTCTAAGTTCAGGGATGTCCTCCCAATGTGAAATGCATTTATTGCGTTCCCAACTTTTTATGGCCGCGTTTATAGCTGATTTAGAGATTGAACAAAACGTTTCTGGTCCTATAAAAGGCGATGACGACCCCTTTCTGGCTAGTTCATCAGCATTTTCATTTCCTACAATACCCTCATGGCCAGGAACGCAACATAACCTGATTTTGTTTCTGGTACTGAGTGTCTGGAGGGTGTTTGAAGCAGTGTTGCACTGATTTGGAGTCAATAATAAGAAATCATACAATGAAACTAAATCACAAAGATGACGATATATGTAGAGTCTGCGGAGACGAAGGGGTTTATGAGGACACAACTCACTTCCTCTGTCACTGCCCGAGCCTCTGTCACTTAATGACCAGAACACTTAGAAGCCACTACTTCCATTAACTAAAAGAACTTTCTGATGTCTCACTTTCTGATGTCTCACTTTCCGATCTTTACAGGTTTTTGAGGATATCAGGATGGCTGGACAGTGTCGAGTAATCGCTAGGAAGAAATTTCACGCAGGCCAAGAGCTCGCGCATGGGTCCAAGGTGCCAAGCCAAAATCGGGACATCCCAACACATAAGTGGAAAGTGCTAAAATCGGAGGTGGTGAAAGACTCAGGAAGGTCTATCACTAAGAAATTATGAGGTCAGCTACTGGCTTTAAGCGAATAAGGCTGCAGCCCCGCTGTCCCTTCATCTTTTACGAAACGGCAGAAATCCGATCACGGACTGTATTCCGATTCAGCGGACACGGACTCTACTTTGATTGAGGGTTACGATTTATCAAGTAGCCACAATGCTGCGGATAATCCAGATAAACCTACATCACAGTAAGGTGGCTTCTGCCAAACATTATTGTCCACTAACAGCGAGTGGGAAGTTTCGTACGTTTAAGGGAATTTCGGTCCAAGGGATGTATAAAATGTATAAAAAAGTTTGCTTAAGAAAATGTGTCCATATAAGGTAGCTGTCCGTCTTAGAGGTGTCCACAAACCAGTAAGAATAGACCGTCGACTCCTCCCACATAACGGACTTTGCCTACAAGCTGCCGGCGGGCCCAGGATTTTTCATGTATTGGTGCTGTACAAAATCAAAGGAGCGCCATTAACGCACGCATCCTTGAGAAATCCTAGGCCCATGGTATAGCATGGAAAATCATTGCCACCATTAATTTTGACATTTACACGTATTCACAGACAGGGTAATTTTTTCCGGGGAGAACCGGGTAGGTGCACGGGAAGTCGGCGGTCTAGTTCTTACTGGTTTGTGGAGGTGTCCCCATGGGGAAACTTCACTGTAGAAGGAAATCAAAGTAAGTAACACTTTTTGAGAAAACTTGCTATGAAGCAGGGTTCGAATTGCTCCAAAGCAATATGGATATAAACAAAATTGTACACACTATAGAATCATGGATCAACAGGAGTTAGGGAGGCTTCTCATATGCAGTTCACCAGATCATTTGTATTAAAAATAAAATGCACCGACGTGAAAGATTTTTAAAAATATAAGACTTGTAGGACCCCAGCCCAAGCTGACCAATAGTGCTAAACATTATAATTTATAAATTTGTTTAGATAACAACTTTAATTGGATTTAAGTTCTCTTAACCAATTTACAAAGAAACGTTTACAATTACTGTATTAGGATAAGTCTTTACGGACCTATCTTAACAATAATTTTCCCCTTTAAGCTTAAATCGAATGAAGCACATTTTATAGGACAGTTCACCCCCAATTGAAAGTGGACACCAAAAATGATTATTAGTACGTACCGCGTGCAATATCTAAAATTAATGACATACTTAGAATTCCATGAAAATGAGATAATAGATTATTGACTCGATGTCAGTGGGGTCCCCTTAAATTTACGTAAATAACCAAGATAAATAAATTAGAGACCTTTCACGATGACATCTGACCCCAAAATTAATTATACGCGATAGACGAAAAGTTTCTGGTGTCATGGTCAACAAAATTAATGATTAAGATTAAATTCCATTATTTTGTTATTTATTCGTTGTTCTTATATATAGTAAAGATTAATTAATTTTTCTGTAACTGAGCCTCGTGATAAAGCGTAATCAACATGAAATTGATTTAGTTACCAGGGCTCAATATTATTGTCGAAAACAGTCTTAATTGATGAGAACACCCTTTCGAATATTCTGACAACCCTAGCAATCGGTTCGGTAGCCTAAGCGGCAAGTACACTAGTGGGAAGATAATCGAGGACACTCTCACAAGACAGATGATGCAGGTGAGGTGATGCCTTAACCCGCATCATCTGTAAAGACAAATGCATCCAACGACTTCGCCAAGACAGTGCTTAAAGGTGCACAATTGTGGGAGGAAGCCGTATACTCAAAGTCTTCGTAAAATCGAAGGAAAGAGTTTCTTTTTTTTAAATAGGAGTAGAAAGAGACGGGGTCCTCATCGTTGAAAGTAAAGGCGAAGCTAAACGAACCTTTCTTTATCGTTGTAACGCCTTATTGCACTCATCGGATAATTTAGAATAAGATCCTGCCAGTAATTTAACCTGCAAGGCCTGTCGGAATACAAATACCGCATTTGTAAGTCGAAATATACGGAGCTGTTATAGGGGCAAGAAGGTGGAAAGGTAGCCCATTCCCACTGAACGTAAAAAACACGTTTAGTTATACGAATTAGTAGCTGAACCCCCGCTAGCTTCGCCAGGCCTCTTGTTGCTTTTTTAATTTTTTTTTATTTTTTTTCGGGCGACAATGTTTTAATTTTTTTTGTATTGGAGGTGACACGCCCCTTTATCCAACTTTGACAAATCTTCGCAGAAGCACTCTAGGGTCAATACCTAAGATTATCTGTAAGTTTGATCTTAATCTAGCAGGTGGTTTTCGAAATACACGATTTTGAATGTTTTTTTTTGTATGGGAGGTGCCACGCCCCTTTGTCCGATTTTGAATTTGTTTAGCCTATCACCCAATCACCGTAATTACCGACATTAAAAAAAAAAAATCAACAAAATCGGTTGAAAATAACGGGCGACAGAGGGAAACAATTTTTTCCACTTTGTTTTAGGTATATTGTATATACCTAGATAGAGAAGAGATAGAACGAACGTTTAATGAGTTCAATGAAATGCCGGATATTTTCATAAAATTATAAAGAGTTTATTTGCGAATAGTCCTCCACTATGATTCTGACGCGCCACTAGGCGCGCTACTAAACCCACTTGCTGTTTGTGTATGGCTAAAACTCGTGCCTATACCGACTCCAAGAGAAGTGTAAGTTGTCGGCTTTTCAAATAACATCGCCGTAAAAGTTGCAGCAAAAAGGTTGAGTTGAAGTGCCCTTTAACGACACAAAGTCGACAGCAAGGACCGATCATCACCTCAAGGACCATAAAACGGAAGTGATGCTTATTATGAGTTGAGGAGTTTGAAAAACAATAAAGTTTACAGGTTTGTTTGAACTTCAAACACCAATCTTCTAGAATGAGCACTCAAAAAAGTCATCGAAAACTGTAGGTGGATTTCTAAGGCAGATGAGTAGCATCATCGGAGGTCCAAAACAAAATTAGAGACTTCTTCTGGTAGAAGTTTCCAGTTTTATACTCATGTGCGGAGTAAAAATATGGTGAGAAGTACCGCGAGACTTAAAAGATTACATTCCCAGGGGTCTAAACTGGGAACGGTATAAGCCAAACTTTTGCCAATGATTCTTATATGCGTGGCACACAGATGGACCGAATACAAATGAAGAAGTTTGACCTGTAATATATGGTTCTCTATACACAAGCGTGGATACAGGGATCTACATTTTCCATACGCGAAAGTCTGGATACCCCTTTGCATTCGGCGGAATCTAAACAGATGGACAACAAATGGGAATATTTATATCTTAGGGAATAGCAGGACAGCCTTGCCTGCAATTATCGCGTTTGAGATGACATTAGATTAGATTATAAGTCGGAAGAATCTTCATGGGGCTCTAGCACTGCGGCCGCTTTAAAAGGCCCCTATTGAGGTCCTAGAGGTATTTTTTTTACTCCGAAGACAGTCAGAAAGACACGAATCTTCCCTGGGTAACGATTTCCTCGCCAAGGATATTCTTTCAGACGGGCATTCCATGAGTATGTGAAGAGAGGATTCATCACTCTCAAGACGGAGTCTTCATACAGAATCCGCAGCCAATTGGGTGAAAATGTTTTTCTCATGACGTCATGGCCACTAATTATACCTGTCAGAGGATTCTCAGATTATTTTTGTCCTGATTAATGAGAAAGTAGGATTTTGTTAGGAAGAATTTTGGGAAGAATTGTCTTTTCACAGAAGGGTTCAGGTTGGACGTTTCGTTGCCACCAAATTCCTGTGGGCTCGAATCCAGTGAAGAATGACAAGGTTTTCATTTGCCAGTTCGTACGTAAAAATAAATAAATAAATAGGTGGCGCAACAGGCGGGTGACACCCAAGGCCCAGCTTCTCGCAACCATTTGTTTGTGTGAGTTTCTATTTTTGGGACGAATGGAAGGGACCTACAATTTTATGCCGACTCCGAACGGCTGAATTGAGAAGCTTTCAGATGTTCGCGAGAGGTGGCGCAGTAGAAAAAACCTTAAGAATTAATTTGTGTTTTTCTGGGGATCGTAGATGGCCATATATGTTTCCAGGACCTTTTATGACATATGAGTCAATAGCTTTTAGAGCTGTTTGGCTGTCTGAGAAGATAAATATGGAAATACAAAAATATCAATCCGCCATGAAAAGCGATCCGCCGCGCATTTGGGAATAAGCGCCCCAGTATTGCCTCCATTTGAATGTGTATTTAAATAGGTGTTAGACCTATAGGATGACATTCAGTGCAGTAATCGCGGTGGCATCAGTTTTGACATCAAAACTAGACTCTGAGACTGTCTTCAACTCCTTCAAATATTTGGCACAAAAAAGAGAGTCCATTTCATTATTGGTAGAGTTGATACGAAGGCAATGAAAAAGCAGACGAATTAGCCAGAAAATTGCTTTCATAGAACTAAAATGAGAGCGAGTTTCCTCTGAAAACCTATCGAACCGGATAGGGTCGTATAGGAAAAAAATAGGATATTAAAAGCAACCGCAATATCGCAACTTGGCAACAGCTATTGAAGTTATCGTTAAAGCAAAGATGGACCGTACGGAAACAAACCCAAACAATCAACACTGTGAAACAGCTGCTTTTCACTGATCCCTAAATGCACTAACCAAGAGATTCGTCCAGCGGAACCAATTTAAACTGATAAAGTCTTAGATAACATGCTTAAATATGACAAAGTACTGTATGTAAAATGGCGACTCAGCGATTTTAGACGTTTTATAACGTCGAACGTATAGGGAACTAGCTTTTACCTCTGGATTTGGTACAGGGATTTCCTCACTGTCATAGTTTCCTCTTTTATATTTATAAAGCGTTTGCAAATTTGGTTTTTGAATGAGACGTGCCACGCCTCTTTGTCAAATTTTGACCAAACTTCACAGAAACCCTCTCGAGCCGATACCCAAACCCATGAGACCTGTCAAACTGTTCCAATATTCCATTTGTTTCCAAATGGACCATTGGCGCCTCACCCAAATTTAGTCAAAAAATTGTGCTTAATCAGTTAGTATGTCTGTACCCAGAGTCCAGATCCTACTGAAAGGAAAAGCACACATTTTGAAAGATCTTCACAACTTGAAATTGAGAATCAGCAGAAAGTTTTTTCTTAAATGTATTTCAATAAAAAAAACCAACAGCCAAAAGTAACCCCTGCGTATTTGCTTAAATTCAAAAATATCTTTTCATATCATACTTACGACTCACAACATTATAAAAAGCAGATAAAAAAAATGGACAAACTCAGCACACTGGCCCAATATAGCGTAGCGACATCAAAACCAAAATTGTGAATAATGCTTACCTACAAAGAAAAGAATAAAAAAAAAAAGAAAATTAATAAATGTGTCATTATTCGAGCAATAAAAAATAAATTTTCTTTTTTCAATTTGACAAATGAGTGCGCGAAAAGAAATGCAAAACGTGGACGTCCTACATTTGATAGAAAAGACAAATTTCTGACGTTTTAGCAGGTTCCAATAAATCACCACAAACAGTCAGTCTAACATATGTGATGTTGTCGAGGCGTATAAAGATTCGATAAAAACCTAAACCGAAACCACAGCCCACAATTCCCCCATTGGGAGATAACTTCATCATGCGGGAATCTCTTCTGTTTGAAAAAAAAAACTTTTTGACATTGCAGAAACAAAAAAAAAAAATAAAATATCGCACATCTAAAAGCAAACCCAAATCAACCCCATCCCCCTGGCGTGTATCTAAAAATGCGGCACAAAAACACAGAAAAAAAAGGTCAAGGGAATGTGTGCAAAGAAATGAACCAAAAACATGGCAAACAAATCAGGAATTCATTTTGCTGCCGTTTTCATCTGGTATTCGGTGGGTGGACTATATAATCTTCTACATCGCAATTTCCCACCCTCAATGGACAATGAAAAGTATGAACAAACAGACAAAACAAAACAAAAAAAAAAAAAAACTGGAAAAGTTCGAGAACAATTTAATTTTGCCCCGAGCTAGAAATACGCTCCCGCACTGAAAAAAAAAATTGGGAACCACTTGAATGTTGAATCAGAATCCACAGAGAATTACTAAAAGAAGACGTCATAGAAAGATAAATTAACGTGCGCCATAGATGACAATGGACTAGGACGACGTGTGCTGTGCCTTTGCCTAACTAGGTGAGGATCGAGAGTAGACATTGTCGTCGTTGTCGTTTGCTAAAAATATAAATGTCATGCGAAGATAATTTCAAGCACTCACAGAGGGATGTGACGTATGTGGAACGCATGTGGATCAAGGCAGCTGGTGACATAGTTTTCTTGACACGAATTGTCTAACACTAGGTCTGTTTTTTTCCTCATCGCTCTCAGTGAAGTAAAGTAAAGTAGGATTTTCAGCACGCAATTACAACAACTGCACTCAATTTGACACCACTGAGATTCACACAAGCTATTCATTTCCAGCAGGACCAACTTTGGAGCATTCTTCAATTCTGAACACCAGGGGAGCACATTTTTGTGTAATTTGGATCTGTTCACAGAGTGTCTCCTTTTATGATACCTACTATTTTGTCGGCTGTGGTGGGTGTAAATGTATATATAAGGAATTGCATATTTTAAACAACTTTAAAAATGACAACTGAATATTACGGAAAGTAATAAAATACTAAATATTTTCCGTTTTTATTTAAGTTGCATTTTGTTTACAAAATATAATTATATATACACATAGACTTGTAATAATTGAAAACTATCTTTGATATGTTATGGGATACATTTTTTGTAGATAATAAATAGGAAATCCTCCCATTTTGTATTCCCTGTTGATTTTTTAACTGAAGTATGTAATAAAGGTTAAGTATTATTTACATAGCTACTCTTTTTTTTAAGTGAAAGTCATTCGATTTCAGCCAACTGACATTCCAACTTTTGATTTCGATGGGGATTTTTTTTGTTCATTTCTTCGCACATTCTCATTTTCGATTGCATTACCTAAGTTAAATGTTATGAGTTTTTTCGACTGAAAATGTGGTCTAAGTCTTTATTTAAACAATGTTTATAGTGAAATTTACATAAAACATACAAAATTGGAAGCAACATTTGTTCGTCTTATGGGGAAAAAATTTCAAATGTAAATAATCGTATGTCACAATCAAAATGAACAAACCAAAACGATTTGAAGTGCTCATTTATTTAATTTTTATTGCATTTTTTCTGTTCAATTTGATCTTTTCTTCCTCCAAAAATGTGTAAATAAACCCATCCTTTCTCAAATTACAGTCAAAACCAACGCAATCGACAGTGAAATATTTATACAGCTGATTTCGAAAATAAAGTTCATACAATTAAATCATTTGGTAATGACCTTCTTTCCTTCAAAACTTAGATTGTGAGAAGTTCATTCGATTGAAAGTTTTAAATTCGAGGAATACTCGATTCGATCGAATCTCAGAATTAGCACGTTCTTCACTTTAGGGCTCACCTAATAAACACACCCACGCATGTTTTTGTTTTTTTTTCTTTGGCAATTAATTTGTGATATTATTTTGACCATACAAGACGCCAGGAAGAGAAAAAAAGTAAACAGAAAAAGTAAATATTCTGTAGAAATTGATAATCATTATTTTTTTTGCGCTAAAAGGTTAATTATTCATTTTTCTAGAAGGATTTTGATTTTGAAATTGAATTTTTCATTGATGGCCATTTTGACAGCAATGCCAGCTGTTAACTTTTCAGGGGAGACCGACTGTTCAGAAAAGTGGTTGGGGACTGTTTTTTTGCACATTTTCTTACTTTACTTTACTTCACTGAGATGGGTGAGGAAAAAAACAGACCTACTATTAGTCGTGCGAGGAGGTAGAGAGAGAGCTCATCAAAAGGCATGGGGAAGCAGCTCGCACGTGGGATGACAAAGGTAAATGGCGAACAAATTGCCATAATTACGGTTGTAATTGATCGTCTGCTATAATGCCTTATACCAGATGTGGAAATGCCGAGAGGGCAGCATTAAAAGAGCACTTTATTTTAAAAGCAGCTATAACGACATTTTGCGTGCACTGATAATGGATACCTTTACGTTGGACATGTCCACAATCTGGTACATTTTCTGACCGCAAATGTCACAGAATAAACGTCTATATCTACTGATTGAATGATTGGGTATTATATCTCTTTGATGGATTGAGTACGTACCTACCAATTTTACTTAATTCGCTTTGTGACAGGTGTTTTAAAAGCATCGAAGAAGATCCCTCTAAGTCTAAGGCGACATTCAGTTACCCATTAGCGTTCCTTCTTATAGCGCATGAAGCAAAGCAAACCAAAACTGGGCACACTTGTAAAAATTGAGCTATACAATATACAGCAGCCCTATTAAAGTAGCGGATTTCATACAAATTCAAATATCGCTCTTCGGGAAGTTTGCATAAGCATTATGTGTGCATTCGCACAGGTTTTATATATATGCTCGAATTCTGTTCTTTCGCGAACGTTTTGGCGAATCGCAGACGATTATTTCATTGGCTTCGGCACGAAGTTAACCAATTCACACGAAACATGTATCGCCTCGGATTTTCAGATGAACTTGCCGGCGAACGGAAGATTTTTACGGGAAAACTCGAGGCGAACGAAATGTGAATCACCCGCGAATTTACTCAATCCGATATCGGCAAATATTGGTACCGGGTTTTTGACTCTTTCCATTTCATTTACATTATTTTAAAATGCATAGACTGCTTCTTTGATAAAATATAATTAAATAAATAGTTGGCGCAACAGGCGTGTAGACACCCTAGGCCTAGGTTCTCACTACCATTCGTTTTTGTGAGTTTTTTTTTTTGGGACGAATAAAAGGGACCTACAATTTTATCCCGAGCCCGAACGGCTGAATTGAGAAGCTTTTTCATGACAGTCATACTCTCGGATATTTGTCAGACGTGCGCGAGAGGTGGCGCTGTGGAAAAAACCTTAAGATGTACTTTGTGTTTTTCCGGCGATCGAACCTGTGCCCTCGCAGAGTAGTCCAACACACTAACCACTGAGCCACTGTGTCCTTCTTTGATAAGAAAGGCTAATACTAACCCGAGATGATGGCAAAAAAAAAATGTTTTAAAAAAGTAAAAAATATGAACAGATGAATGAAAGACTAAAATAAAAAAACCGGCCTAGACCAAATTACTAATTACTCCAAAACCAGTCAATGTATCGCTATCATTGTGCAAAATTTTAGCCTTCTACGTCAATTAGTTTTTGAGATAGACCTATGAACAAAATTGGGTTAGTGCGTTCGGACAGATGGACAGATCGTAACGAAAACAATGACGTTTCGGCAGTCAAAATCCTTTTAAGAGACTTAACCATGGTGGGACAAAAGATACCTATCGATTTTCAACTATTCAACTTTATCCAGGTTTATATTTTTCGATTCATTAGACGGTCTAGTTTTTATTGCTACATCTCTAAAATGGCGGCCGTCAGCAGCGATGTACTCTTGAAGGCGATTCCGGAACTTTTCGGAACATAACTTTCTTCCTGATTCTCTGCTTAAGTTCTTCCAAAGTGTATCGACGAGTGTAGTTTTCCTTAAGGTATTTCCAAGGGAAAACTCACAAATGCTCAAATCTGAAGAGCGCGCAGGGCACCCCACATCACCCTTCAGAGAGACCAGGCGCTCAAGGGTCATTCATATATCAATTTCTCCATTCGAGCTATGTAGCCCCGTCCGAACCAGATCTATCCCAGATTATTTACCTCGCTCAATTCTTTTAGTTCAGGTGCAATAAACAAGGGTGACAGCAATGGTGCACCCATTATCCTTAAAAAAGTAAAACCCAATGACCCCAAATTGGGATACTTCACACCATGGCTTTAGGGGAGTGGAGAGGTCTCCCGTGATTTTGCCTTGGGTTTTCATTAGCCAAATAGCGAAAATTATGTGTTATAGCCCTCTGCGTGGTGATATTAGCAAGGGCATTTTTGAAAAACGTTTGTATATAGGTCAAGCCCGCTAGGCTCCCCCGCCCACTCCGTGGCGCCAACTAACGCTGCGAAAACTTGATGACCCCATGAATAAAACGAGACCACCACCACAGGCCGAGCATACTTCTAAGTGGGATAGCCACAGCGCAGCATTTTAAGGTTAAATTTAAGTTTAAATATTTTTTTTTTGTTTTTAAATCGGCAATATGTATAAAATGTCAGTCTTTGCTATAGGACACCTCATTTGTCAAGATTGGTTGGGTGTGAGGACCGTAAAAGGAATCTACACTACAAAAAAAAAATAATTTAGGAAAGTGCTGATGGTAATGGTTGAAGTCCTAGCTGGACATTGTACAACCTATATTAGGGACTACTTAGTGTATTCTGCCGTTTAAATGGGGTAGCGACATAAGTCCGCGCGACATATCTCTTACTTCGGCGGAGATATGTCGTTTTAAATGCGACATAGCTCCGCGCAGAGATATGACGTTTTCAAACAACATAAATCCGCCAGAAAAAAGCGACATAATTCCGCTCGAAAAGTGTACCGGGCGGAGATATGTCGATTATGCCGTTTAAACAAACACCAGTTCGTTTTTTTTCATCAGTGTTTTGACTATTTGTAAAGGTTTGAGTCTCTGCTATTATTTTGTTTACAAGTGCATTGACTTTTTCTTTGTGCCATATGAGATTTAGTACATCGCATCAAAGAATACCTCAACAGTACAGTGTTCCGCCGGGTCTTCTGCCTCTTTCCAGATTTGGCAGGAGTCTTTGTGGCGGTGGTTTAATTGGGCGACTTTTAAGTTCCCCTGTTACAATGAGAACTTTGTGCTACATACTCCCGAGATAAGTCTCACATCAAAACCATCAACACTTTCAATGCCTTCGAATTGTTCGTGATCTGTTGGTCAATAGAGCTTAGGCAGTTCCAGACGAGTCTGGAGTTGAGAAGTTTTGTGCGCTTCTTGTAAAATTGAGATCTCGTTTGTAGGCATTCTCTGGCACAGAACTCGATTTCTTAGCCTCCAGGCTGGAAAGATATTGCAGTAAGGAAGTTGACTTTCGAGACCATGAAATAAGTTACTTGACTCGAGGAGTTGTAAATCTTGAGTGCTGAAAGATAAGACAGCCCAACCTCCGCTGTGCTTGGTCCGATTGAAGAATCTGCGGGCTTCATTTCTAAGTTTTCTAACTCAGAACTTCTCAGGTCTCACTTGTGTCACGATTTCCTCTACTGCGTTTTACCTACGGATTGAAATCGAAAACCCTTTGGGTGGGAGCATAAGTTTTCATTTGTCTTCTTAGACGACTGATTACCACTTTTTTGACGAGTTCAATATCGCTCTAGAGTTCATACAGTTCTTTCCTAAAAAAACGGTCTCCAAAACCCAAGAACGAAATGGTTCATTCACCTATAATAGTATCGGTTTGCTATGTATCCCAAAGTCGTTGAAGTAAAGCATCATATATTTAAAAATCAATAGATACTCCTGACGACTTATAACAGGTCACATTTGGTCTTACAAAAGCGCAAATTTTATCTCAAAGGCCTTGTCGACCTTGTGTGGCGTACAAGGCTTACTTTGTTTCCTTACTTATTGCTGCTTGTAATTTTTTGTAAAATCGAATGCAGAAGGTCTTCCATCAGCAACTGCTTCCTGTATACATTTTTCACAATTCGTCTATAGTTTTTGACAAAATGCGATAACTTATAATTTAAATTCCCCTTCAAAGAAATCAGCTTTGAAAATCCCCAAAAGAAAGGAGGGACTATAACTATACGCATTAACACCCGACATTTCATGAAACTATCATCAATCGTTGGCAAAGCTTTTTAAAATATTTCTGATTATCAGTTTTAGTGCGCCCCTCGTTCGCAAGACGAAAGTGGGCTGCAGAGGGAGGCATACTTTTTTATTGCCACTATAAATATACAAAGTGCTCTTGAGGCCACATCAATTTAAGCACCGACCTGGTATGGGAGGGTACTGTGCCTCTCATAATCTGGCTATTCGCCAGAGTTTGTAGATTGTTTGGATCCCCCTCTACCTCGGCCCGAGCATTTTTTTTTATTCTCTATTTTGATAGTCAATAAAAAAAAAAAAAAAAACATCGAAAACTGCTTCGTTGAGATAAGATTATCGAATAGCTAATTGCGATGAGCTCGCTACGCTATCGTCGGTCGGTTGTCGTGGTAGGGGGTTGTTTGCACACTCGAGGGAGAAGGCGAGTTTAATGACCCTGCCCATCCATATGCTGGTGGTGTGACGAAACTTGGCGCTAGGAACGCCACGCCACTTGAAATGAAATTGATTTATTATGAGAAAATGAAAATAAAGAAAAATCCTTCTTCGTCCGGGTATAGGTGCGTTGTGATGTCATCCGCTGGCAACCATATGTGCGCGTCCATTTATGTACCCCACATCCACTTTAATGCCAGAGGTTAAAAGTGAATCAATTCACATTACACTTGATCCCTTAATGTGAAAGAAGGAATTTATCTTGAAACCTTTATCCGTATCTGACTGCCTGTGGTTAGGCATGAAGTTACAGATCCACTCCCAGATACGACGAAGCACGGCATATACGGACAGAGGAGGAGAACGAGGAGGAGTATTATAGGAAACAAGCGAAAAGACCTGTCCGATTCAGTTTTCTAGGATTACACTTTGATGTGCACCATGAATTGTGAAGCACAGAGAACGCACTACAACGACGACGACGAGTAAAGTATTGCAGCACATCAACTGGGTTGCCGAGTTGGGGAAACCCTGCAAGAGCTGGGACTAGATTGTACTACTGATTGTCCCTTCTTGCTGTTACTGGATTCAAATGATTATTCTGATCGGCGAATCTCCTTCTGTCACGTTGCCAGCCTGACATTGGATTTGTCGCCAGCAGTGCTGGCTGGCTGGCTGGGTCTACATGGATAGAGTAAGCGGCAAGTGCACTCATTCGACCATCCTCTGTGTGCATTTGAATGAATTAACCACACCAACTACACTATCACATACACTCATCCAGTGGATTTATCCATTGTCGTAATCTATCCCCAGCAGTACCCGCAGCTACTGGTATACACTCTTGCATCAGAGTGGATGATGTTGTTGCTGATGTAGTCGCTACAGACGATGACGATGAGGACGACGACATTTCTATATAGCGATAGAGCATCGTCGGTCGGTGGCATCCCCGAGAGAAAAGGAAAGAGGCGGCACAAAAACGAAATTGCATTTCATTTCCCTTTTCATATTAAATAGGGGAGCTGAAGGCGGAGGTCCGATATAGAATGCGGAAAACTTGAACAAAGTGATGTAGCATCAGCAGCTTAACCACATTTGGGTATTTAGATGTCTATGGGGTTCTTGCCTCATACATACCTCATGCTGCATTGAGAAAGTTCCAATTTTTGAAGTTTGATTATCGGGATTGCTGTTGAGAAGAGATGGAGATGCAGGAGTTGAGGATGCGAATTTTCTTTTGGATAGAAGTAGGTATATACTCATTCTGATAGCAACTGTCAGAAGGTTGAAGGCGCATCAACGATTTAAGGTACGCAACGTGACTTATGATGTATCGACGACAACTCCCGAAGGGTCGATAGCAGGTGGGAGCTTAATTTGGCAGCAGTCAACTTTAGATACATGAATAGCTCTGGTTTCAGTTTAACACAATACAATCCAAAAGCATTCACCTGAATCGAATCGGACAAGGATGAACTTTTGACACAATTAAAATGGCTGAAGAGGTTGAGTAATGTTGGTTGTTTTGTGACTTGCATTTGGTTTCTGTTTTGTGAAAATTTCATAAATTGTTCGCTAGATACTTTTTTTAATATTCATGTCCAAGGTGTTTGACTAGTGGACACTAATTCTCTTGATTGTCACATGCCGAGTGTATCCCAAAACTAACCCTAACGAGATATTGAGCGCAATCTTTCCAAAAAGAGTCTCAAGCCTCGATTACACATGTCAATTATTGTCATGCTGACGTCACAAAAATGTACTTATCAACTTGTCATGTACTTATCATTCTTAAGCGTGTCATAACGTCTTTTGAAATTCGATCACAAAGTGTCAATTGTGTGGTAACCCGCGTGTAATAGTATCCTAAGCTCCTTGACATTCTGGCTTTGTCATGCTGTGACACCAGCAGAATTACAGAGGCGAATAACCAGCGGATGCTAGGCGATTACACAGCATGACACGGTGACACGATTTGCACGATTTTACTCTATACTGCTGGTGACGTGTAGCACATTTTCATGGAAATTGGTCCTAAATTTAGCCCTATCGTTCGTTGGATTTCGTTTGCCGATGAATGGGTGAGTTTGTGAACCTCGCGTTACGGACCGTGACATGCTATCAAAAACAAAAAGATCATTCAGTCCGATTAGTAGTCATTCAAATTAGTCATTTAGCTGTGACATTCAAGTAGTGTTGACGCCCAGCATGACAGGCAATCACACAATGACCACTTAAGGACAAATTTGGACATCATAGTGATGTCAACAACTCACGGAAGGACACACCCAGTCATGTGTTCTAGTTTTTATCGCAAATGGAGGTATCTTCTAATTTTAAGCCGTATTCGAAGGGCTGGGATTGAGAATTCTTCTCAGGACAATAATTGGGAACCCCTGGTATAGAGGACTCCGATTGTATTTATTTCACTCACAAACAGCTCCAAAGATTTGGTTTACATTTAGAGATTACTGCGCACTCGGTGGGTCTTGGTGGTGGATATTTTGAAAAAAAAAATACATATCCTATGACCCCGCATTCGATTTGATAAACCTAGACTTCCTTTATCTTCTCCCAACAGTTCCCCCTCCTTCCACCAGACTATACAATCAACTACAAAATTTCAACATCCCTCGCACCAAAGATTCAAAAATTATTATTATTAATACTCCCATGGAGATCGTCAAATCCACAAATCTCTTTCGTCCGCCTATTTACTTTGAAGAGCTTTGCTGCATTAAAAACTCATATCCAGTTGAGCGCACTGATGGGATTACAGCGCAAAATTTCTTTTCACTAATTTTTTTTAATGGAGGGAAAAAAAATCCTCACTTTAGTCGGCAACACCAACAACCCACTTCAAGTGGTATTAAAACTTTTGCGTTAGCCATCGATTTTTCTTTTCTTTTAAATATCTAACCGCATCAAATAAAAAAAAAAAATAAAAAGCCCAAGGGTTGCTGAACAAATCTTGGCCAAATTCATTATGAGTTCTTCCACGCGAACCTATTGTGTGAATAATGAGCTTTTTTTCCAGAATTCTCTGTGAATATATGTGTTATATTTTTTTTTTGTATGTAATGAAAATTTGGAACACATTCTTACTCGAGGCTAATAATTGAGAAAACCTCCCTCGTTCCAAAACAGATGACTCGCAGTGCCTTAGTTGACATGTGTTTTTTTTTTATTCTACTCCATGTGACAGATACACTCCAGAGTAAAGGGGGGGAGGGGATGATGACCTACATTACAGCGAAGGGGTGTATGAGTTTTTAACGATTTTTTTTATTTCAGTTTAATAAAAATTTAAGGACATTTTGCTATGAAACATTTTTAAACTTGTACCGCAAAGGCAACTACTACCAAATTATGGAACAACCATCTGTTGGACAAAAAAAAAAATTGTAATAAAAGGATACTGGATACTGGATACCTCTTTAAAAACTAAGGACAGGGAACTGTTCAACTCAAAGATATATGAGCGAGGTAAACATTTTTTTTTTTTTTGCAGACAAGACTGCGCGACTGATAATGGTCGCCGACAGTTTTATTACCTTGTGTCCACGACACCCGATGACTACCACCTGTCTATGTTGAGCATGGTCGTTGGTCAGGATTGTTATAATTTTTTGTCTTTAATTTTATTTGTTGCCGGTCTACCTTTTTCTGTTTTATCTCAGAAAATATCTCTGTATCTGTGTCTGTGTCATGGCAGGCTACCAACCCTAGATGAGAGGAGGCTGCGAATATTTTTTGTTAACCAATTATTTGCGACGGTCACATACATTGCTGTTGTTGTTTCCGATATGTGTCGGACATTGAGTGCGACATAGGACTGAAGTTGACGTAAATTGACTTCACACAGCGTATAGGTATAGGTAGAGCGAGATACCATTGTGAGACAATGCTCACATTCCATGTCAAAAATGTATCTCCCAGACGTATACTAGATCAACTGTGTGCGAGTTCACATTGTTGTTAGATTATTACGAGAGATGTGTATTGAGGTTTTAGAGAATTAAAGCAAATGTTCCTGGAAAGGAATGTGTGTGGGAATCCACAAGTGATTTGGCAAAGAACCCTTTGTTATCACACACAGCGTTTTGTTGGTAAGGTAAGGTATAGAAAGTTGGGCAATTTGTACAGGGATGTGCCATGGGTAAGAGTAGTAGATGACGAAGGATGTTTGGGTGTTCATTAAAGGAGCCCCAATCCCAATAAATTCTTTGTCACAAACTCTTTATCATACTTTGCACGAGTACTAACGTTTTAAGGAAGAGGTCGCTTCCTGTTGTTAGCAAAACTAAATGCCAACCTACTTAGCTCCTTTTCCTACTAACCCAAAATTGATGTCCCTTAAAACCTCACCCTCCACGAGGTAAGACACCACCGCCCAATCCCATGGTGTACCACAAATCATTCGCCACACACAAAGCTTTTTTCTGCGTGATATTGAGATGAAATCTTGATTTATAACAACAAATTGGTTGCCCTTTTAGCCAGGATAAAAAACCTCTTAATGATGTGGAAAATATTACCACCTGCCTTAACCTTGCGTTACCCAACATTAAAAATAAAATCCATTCGATGTGGTGTATTACAAAACAGCTGATGCTGTCATTTTTACGAACCCAATCCATCAAAAGATTTAACCCTTGGGGTTGTTGAATAAACCCTATCACTGCCGCCTCAATTTGGTCTGTTTGGGCTGTCATCATTCACTCATGAAGTCTGATTTATACTAATCAATTCATTTAAATCGTTGGGTCTGATGGCAGTTATATCTTTTGCCTCAATATATAGGGTTTAGGGTTAACCAATGAATCGTTAGACAAGTTCTGATTAATCAGTTAGAGGGCAGAGGACTATTGTACCGTACCCAAAAGGAAAAAAACGGAACCTTTTTGTTTTCGCTACGATATGTCTTTCCGTCTGTCTGTCCGAGCCCACTAAGCTAATTTTCTTCCTGGGCCTATCTTAGGAACTAATTGACGTAGAAGGCTGAAATTTGCACACAAAATCAGGGTAGATAAACGACAAATACCAAAAGTGATACTCGCACTTGACCGGTTTTTACATATTTGTTGGTTCCAAAAGGTGTACTTTTAGCCAAAACAAGTCCATTTTGCTGTAGGTATCCTTTACTTACACACTTAGATGGCGATGTAGTCCGGAGTGGATCTGGGCCTCAACCAACACGCCTCTCAACTCAAGTTAGTCCGATCTTTGGCTAACCTCCGGGTTATAATCGAAGACTCTTCGGGCCGTAGCATTGATATCAATTCGCTCTACATATCCTAGCCATCTTAGTGGAGTGATACGTATACTTTTCTGACCAGGTCGAT
The DNA here is from genome assembly GCA_949372485.1 of Cheilosia soror. Lineage (NCBI taxonomy): Eukaryota > Metazoa > Arthropoda > Insecta > Diptera > Syrphidae > Cheilosia > Cheilosia soror. The sequence goes on along the minus strand of OX443561.1, from coordinate 29,205,095 downwards.
GTCGCTGTACAGCTCGTATAGTTCGCTGTCAAATCTTCTCCTCCAAAGCCCGTCAACACAAATGGGACCGAAAATCACACGAAGAATTTTCCTCTAGAAACGACCAAGAAGATCTTCATCCTGCGCCATAGAGTAGGACTGGGATGATGAGGGTCTTATATAGAGTCTTCTAAGTGTTTCTTGACAAGGCCTTACTAGTCAGTTGCTTTTTTTTAGGCTGCAGAAACAGCGGTTGGCAATGTAACTCTTCGTTTGATTTCTACTGTGGTGTCGTTTTCAGAGTTTATAGCGGAGCCGAGGTAGATAAAGTCCCTAACCATTTCAAAGTTAAAGCTGTCGCCCAGGTTGAATGGTTTACTCTGCCTGACGGAATTTGTGTAGTCTTCGCCGTTTAACAGTCCGCAGAAATGATTTTTCCATGTCCTCAGCATCGACATAGCACCTCTCTATTTCCTCGATCGCGCGCTTCTCATGCTCATTCTTTGTCCTCCGGAGAAGCCGGTGTTCTTCCCCCCTTTTTTGCTCGTAGAGCTTAGGAGCTGATCTCGTCCTTCTCTGCAGCGCTGCTTTGTAGGCCAGTTGCTTTGCTGCATGTGCTTGCCGGCGCGCTCTTCATTAAACCAGTGGTTTCGTGGTGGTGGTCGGGTGAAACCTAGCACATCAGTTGCGGCTTTTCTGATGGCTTCTTGGCATCGATGCCACTGGTCTTCAGCACTGCTGGCTGCACAGGACTTCTCGGGAGGTTAAGGGAGACGCGATCGGCAAAAGTGCAGCCGTTTTGTAGCCGTTCAACTTCGAATATCCTCACAGTATTTCCTCGTTGTTGTGGTGCCTGGGATATCCGCATACGTAGCTTGGTAGTGATCCTTGTCTAGTAGGTATCCGTTGCAAATTCGATATACTTGGGGACACGCGTTTAACACCACCGAACTATTTCAAACATGCACCAGATTTCGGCAAGGAGACGCGAAGACGGAAGGCAATATCTTCAACAGGTCCGTTCAGCTGCTGGGGGTATGCAGACGATATTGATATCATCGGTCGTTCCCATAGTGCCTTGATAGAAACGTTCACGGTGATTGAAGAACAGGCGAAATCCGTTGGCCTTGAAGTAAATGAGGACAAGACTAAGTCCAGGTTGAATCATTATACTGCCTGACAGACGCTTGTTGGCTGATTTCGCCGTTCAGAAGTCTGAAAAAGTGTTCTCCTCAGCACCGACTGTGAATCTACCTGCACCATATTTCCATGCTCATCTCTGCAGAATTCTGTTTGGGCCTTATAGCCTTGGGAAGATCTTTTTGCCCTCCTAAAACTACAACTGCAATAGCGTCCCACTTTAGTTTCAACCGCCGGGTTCTCGTGCCTTTACTTTTTCGCTATGAGGAGTCGATGTTGTTTCTTCCTTTTTGCCCATATAGAGCTTGCGGGCAGCTATTGTAGCAGCTCTAGTTTTGGTCTGCAGCAGTGATGGATAGGCTGCGTTTTTTTGGTGCATAAGCCAGCCGGCACTACTCATTGAATCAGTGGTTTTGTTCAGTTCGCCTATAGTGAAGCACAGGACTTAGGTCGCCTTAGCTCTAATGATATTTTGCAAGCATTATCTAGACTAAATGTTAGTAAAGCTGTTGCTGAGGGTTTAAGGGATATCGGTCGGCGAAAATTCTGGCGGTCTTTTGCGATAGTAGCCTTGCAACGTCAAATCTTTTAACAGCCTGCGTAAGGTCTTGTTGGGTGTTGGACATTATTATAAGGTAGCTCCATCCCTTCCTTCTCTGAGTCAACTTTCTCCTCTGTGGGCCCAAGGGCGCAAATCAGCGTGATGTTTTTAAATTTGGCTCTGATTGGGACCACCTGGGGAACTTATATTGCGAAAGTTCAAGACTTTTTGCCTAAGTCTTCTAGAATTGTTAACTCTTGAAATGAAAATAAATTTTGACCACAAATCCGCATCCAAAGTCGCTGACCAGTTCCTTACTACATGCAGCAGTAGCGACGGTTTCGATCACACAGTTCTTCACCATTGTTGCGCTTTCCCTATCTCAGCTTACTTTCTGGCTGTGACATCGTCTTTCTACCTATCCAGGGTCTGTACTATTTGTCCGGCTGCGTACGGTCCGGACATTCCACGTGCAGATACGAAGGTCGCTGTCTTCGTTTAATGACGTGTCGTCAAAATTGTGATCGTCAGCTCGTGATTTTTGTCATTTTTGATTTGATTCCTGTTCACCTAATAGCTGGAAATATTTCAAAACGCAATTAAAAATGTTTTCCATCACTTGATTCTCGACACGATACACTCTTGAATAATACGAAATAAGAGCCAACATTCATTAAAATACTTTCCCCGCCAACGAATTGCCTCTCAAATTGCAAGCTCATTATAATTTTTTGTATAGGTTAGGTCCTCGTGTGTATATAGTAACAACATCGTTAACTTAACGAATGTGACTAGGTGCCTATATATACGAGAAAATTAGTTTTGCCCCACCTAATACCATCCACCAACTGATGGTAACAGCCATCGCCACTGTCATTTATCGCTCTAATAGGATTCTGTCGTACAGAATCTGCTCCTGAAACAAATCCTTAACCATATTCCACATCAGTTCCGCACTAACATAGCTTGTTTATCGCAATATCTATATAGGTAGATACAACCCCCCGGTAACAACCCCCTCGAACTAAGCGCCACAACTATCCAAACTCACAGATATACCCCAGTATTAGACCGCGCGAGATAGAAAGCTCGCACCCTCAATCTGCAACGTGAGTTATTTTGTGTATTTTGCTCCACGAAAAATTACCATGCCACACACCATACGCTCGACTATATAATCCGCCATCGCGCGCGCCCCCCTCCCTCAAGGCAGTACCGCGTTGACACCGACTTTATACAAAGGATTGCTTCCTTTTCCCTCGCTTTTGCTCATCCTGGTCTCTATCTCTTGTGTCACGTACATTCTGGGCTTCTATCTGAAATTACATTTCATACATCTAATGAAATGGCGAAGAAGGATAACGATACGACACACACACACACACTGACACACAGGCAACGCGTTTAATCCATAGTTATACAACACAAAGTAGGTAAATTTAGACATCTCGCTTATCACGCGGTAATGGTGATTGCTTTTAGATACGCGAGTGTGTTTACACTTTGCCTGCCGAATTTTGTTTGAATTGAAAATTCCACTTGGCGTTGGCGTCAATGTACCTTAAGCCTTTTTTGATTGATTTAATGGCGCCATCGATGGAACATATGTTTCAGACAGGGAGAAGCGCACAAATTGCAAATCAAGGAATGTGTGTAAATATCACCTGTCGTTTTTGGGGGATTTTTTTTTTTTGGTTTCTTTTGTAGTATCCATTTTTCGGTCGATTTATCTTTTCAGTATTCACTTTATCTTTGTTTAAGCTTCATTTTTACCGTTCTTTAAAGTCTACGGACTTGGGTTTTTGGTAACCAATTTATTCATCCTGCTGCTGAGGAGGGGAGGAGCAGAATAGTCTGCCAAATAAGCAGATGGTTCCAAGAGAAATCACATCTGCCTTGGTTTTCTGCTCAGTCATTCATTTTTAATTTTGCCCTCGCACAAAAATGTGTACGGAATGGACCTTCCTTCAAGAGCAGAGCACTCACTTTACACTATACCTATATAAAGTTGTTATTCGGGTAAGGAAATGATTAATGACACTAGTGACATTTATCGATTGCTGGGCACAGTAGTCGGTTTATTGAGTAGAATAGAATGTCCTTAAGACAGTTCGTGTTCAAGTTATGCAAATCTGCGAAAATATTCCAAACTTAGCTGAGTATCTATAGGTTAGGTACCTACCTTAGAAAGTTCACAACGCATTACAGTAAAATGCAGCAAATGAGCTCGCAAGCTCTTCGAGAAAACAGACAGGAAGACTATCGAAAAAAGAAGCATGGCTAGCGCACTTAAGGGACAATGTATGGTTCTAACAAAAGGTAAAGATAGGATGTGGTAGGCGTAGGACACCAAATCCCCTACAGACCTCAGTAAAGATGGCGAAGGAAACCTAGTAGTAGAAAAATAAGGATACTCGGTCATATACTCTTCGGATTTTAAGCGGACCATTTTATAAGTGAACTAGCTGTATCTGCCCGGCTTTGCCCGTGCACAGGAATTGTATTGCTTAGGTCTTAGGTAATAAAGTTCTTTCGTAAAATGCGAGAAATGAGAATAAATCGATTTACTGGAATTTTCTTTCTGCCTAAACCTGAAATACAGCAATACGAACAAAACATAAAAAGAATAATGAAAAACGGCCCAGCGGTTATCGAGATAAAATGTCATCGAGTTTCACCCTATAGAAGATGTTTTTTGTATAGAAGGTATCAGGTATACGATTTTAAATGTTTTTTTTTATTGTATGGTCGGTGCCATGCCCCTTTGTCCGATTTTAACCAAACTTCACAGGACAAATCCAGGGTCAGTAACTAAGATTATCTGTAAGTTTGAGCTCAATCGATTTGGTGGTTTTCGAGATATACGATTTTGAATGTTTTTTTTTTGTATGGGCGGTGCCACGCCCCTTTGTTTAACAACATTCATATTTATTCACCTTTTAAACCCTCTCTGGACTTCCACAAATAATTCAAGACCAAAATTAGACAAATCGGTCCAGCCGTTCTCGAGTTTTAGCGAGACTAACGAACAGCAATTCATTTTTATATATATATAGATGAAGCAAGGCCGTTTCGAGAGAGTAACCCTTTTGATCTTTGATGCGTTAATGGGTTTTGGAAGGAAAGATTCAACTAACTGCGAGCAGTGATAACAAACAACAGGGTCTTCGAATAGCGACGGTTAGATTTTGACAGTTTATGGCGGGCATGTTTAAGGCCATGCTTATCTTACCGGGGACAATACCATACATGAAGAAACTGGGCTTAACGGAAGAAGAACTTTGTAGAGGCTGCGGTGATGAGGGAGCTCTTGAGGACAAAACCCACTTCCTATGTCACTGCTCAGGTCTCCAACACAGCAGGTATTAATTCCTAGGGAGTCACTTTTTCAACGACCTAGACGAGCTTTCCAGCAATAGACAAGATAGTGAACTTCGTCAAATCATCAGGATGGTTTGTATGTAACAGCACAGTAATAGGGTTATAATGGGTAAGGGACAAGCTCTTTCCTATACGGGCATCATGATGGGTCAGTATTGACTTGAGTGTGACACGGTGTACACCTCGCCAGCCCACAAACCTAACCTATCTTTCGCAGAAGCGTAAGAGATTTGGCGACCGAGATCGTGTAATTAGACCCCTTTAGGCTTTCCCTTTTTTTTTTTTTTGTGGTGTCCTTAAGTCGGAGGTCTATGACAATAAGCCGCAAAAGGCCGGTGCCCTCAAAGTCAATATAACTAGTGCCATCAAAGTTAAAATTCAACCTGATATATGCGTCACAGTAATCGAAAATTGGACCTCTCGAATGAGAGCCCACTAGCGAAGCTAGGGTTATCAGACGCCCCCCTTTAAGGGGGGTCAATCTTTTCGTATTTTTCAATCTGGTAACCTTAAGGCTTAAACGAATTCACGACGGCCGTTTAAACGATTTCATATTCCGCACATAATTTCACTGATAGGTTTTTCAAATTAAACAAAAAAAATCGTTGATATCTCACGCAAAACTTGTTTTGTAGAATTTTAACATCTACCCTTTTCTATTGGAATATTCTTTTGGTAAAATAACTGTGCATTTAGCGTTTGGATTGCTAGGATTTTTTTACTCTCCGACCCGCAGTCTTTTATTCTAACCCAGATCGTCAAAGCGGTAGCGGAAGACCTCGCCTAAGGTGGCGTGCCACAAATACGAAATGACCTTTTAGATAGATAGATAGATGAACCAACAAGAAGTGTGACCTGGCTAACTGGAGATACTTGCTGGTTCAGGACTTGTTTTCATCGCGGAAAATAATACATAAATGACCATTTGTATAGTATTTTTGCTCTTATATGTTGTCAGTTTTAAATGTTAAAATAGAAAGAAAAAACTTTTGCGGAGTATCTTGAAGATGCCTTCAAACCTTATGGAGATAAAGGTTATCAAAGCATCGAAGTAAGGTGTGAAGAAGATAGATCTATTTGGAGAGTAATGGCTAAAGAACTTGCCAAAGAAATTGAAAAAGCCATAAATATAAAAAAGGACCCATAGGTTTCGATGTAAACACAGGTGAAATTTTAAAACAAGCTCGAAAAGGCTAAAAAAAAAAAAACTATCACCGTTTATAGAAGCTTCATTCAAAAGTAGAGATATATGCCAAGCATGTGGAAAGTCGCGGAGGTAATAATGATAGCAAAACAAGGGAAACCACCTAGCGAGGTAAACCTCATATCACCCTATATCAATACTACCAATAATATCCAAGTTATTCGAAAAATTGCTGGTTCTAAAAAAAAAAATAATTGCTGAAAAATCGCTAGTCTCAAATCACCAATTTGGATTTAGAAATAAGTGTGCTCAACAAAATTTCTTGATATAGCACAAGCTTTTGATAAATTTTGGCACAAAAGATTGATCCACAAATTATAAAAACAACTGCCGAGCAGTATTCGTCAATTCTAGAGTCATATTTATATTGGATCGATTCTTCAAAACTAAACACGAAGGTACTCCATTTTCAGACAAATTAAAGCTGGTATACCACAAGGCAGTGTACTTTGTCCAGTGCTATACCTTTTATACACTAGCGATCTGTCTGAAACTGGACAACTGGATAGCAACTTTTGCAAATGACATTGCTGTGGGTGCAACTGTTGAAATAGCAACAAAAAAGCCTCAACATCATATACTTACTTGAAAAAATTGTCCGAGACTCATGGGCCAACACACAGAGCACGATATTTTAAAAGTCTGCCCAATTACTTGCATATGTCGATGATATTGACGTTATTGCTAGAAGACAGTGAGCTGTCACTGTTACGTTTGCTAGTACAGAAACGGAGGCGGCTAAAATAGGTCTAGCGGTCAACGAGAGCAAAAGCAAGTATGTATAGCATTTATGCTGTTATCAAAATGAGACACCTATAACCGATGGCCTTACAATCGACAGCTATAACTTTGAGGTAGTGAGAGACATTGTCTAGAGCTATAAGCTCTGATAACAACGTCTCAAAAGAAATTAAACGAAATTAAATGCTCTTGCCAACCGCTGTTTCTTTGGACTTAGAAGGTGATTGCGTAGTAGAGCCCTATTCCGAAGAACTAAGGAGATTCTATATAAGACCTTGATTATTCCTTTCTAAAGCGGACAAAGCTATCCTCGCCTGGGTCGCTTCGAGAGAAAGATTATTCGTTAGATTTTCTGTCCTGTTTACGTTGACGGTCATTGGAGGAGAGGACTATACGAGCACTTCTGGTTCTGCGACATCGACCTAGTCAAAAATTGCGCATCAGTTCTCTAAGATGGCTGCGACATGTAGCAAACAGACAACGCAGTAGAGGCGCGCACAAGTTTAAGGGGACCTCAACCAACTTCGAATGCGAAATTGGAAAATTGAAAACAGTTAGCCAAAGACCGGAGATGCTATAAAGCCTTAGTTTACCTCGAACTTTAAAGCCGCCTAATTAAGTAAGAAAGTTTTCAAAACAAAATCAGATTTGGCTCTTGTTGAAAAATAGCAAAATATTGGGGAAAGCACAAATTTTCAAAATCTACACCTTGGTACATACGGAACGTTTGTCTACATAGAGATTTAAATATTGACATGTTTAAAGATGAAGTTAGAAAAGTTGCTCGAAGGCACAAAATTCGTCTTCTTAACTGAGTTAATTTAGAAATAACTCAACTTTAAAAGGCCTACTGACAATGCAATCAGGAGACTAAGGCGGGTAAAACCTCTGAAACTACAAAATTTAGCTAAGACCATGAAAGTAGGTGATATTTTTAAACAAAAAACTATAGAAATCCGACAAACGGCGGATTTTCCTTTCTTTTTTTTAAATGAGTAAAAAATAAACTGCCGATTAGTCGAACCTAAACGACTAGGTGCAATCCAATTCGGGATGACGAAAGTCAGTCCCCTCGGCAGGTGTTTTTTCAGTCCCTTACTAAAGCGTAATAGCCTTGCAATGTCTTTCGATGGTTTTTCCTTTCAGTGGACCTTCAAATCACATGTATGTACGTTAAAAAAAACTATAAATCAATTTGAGTGCGGAATGTCTTTAGATGATTTTTCCAACCAGCGGACCTTCAAACGCACATGTGCGTTAAGAAAACATATGAGTCAATTTGAGTGCGCAATGCCTTTCGATAATTTTTCCATCCAGCGGACCTTCAAACGCACATGTATGTACGTTAAAAAAAAACTATAAATCAATTTGAGTGCGGAATGTCTTTAGATCATTTTTCCAACCAGCGGACCTTCAAACGCACATGTGCGTTAAGAAAACTATGAGTCAATTTGAGTGCGCAATGTCTTTCGATGATTTTTCCATCCAGCGGACCTTCAAACGCACATGTGCATTGAAAAAGCTATAAATCAATTTGAGTGCGCAATGTCTTTCGATGATTTCTTTTCCCAGCAGCCATTGTATGTTGCGCAGTAGCGCAGTGGTTAGTGTGTTGGACTACTGTGCGAGGGATTCCAGGTTCGATCCCCGGAAAAACCCAAATTACATCTTAAAGTTTTTTCTACTGCGCCACCTCTCGCGAACGTCTGACAAACATCCGAGAGTATGCCTGTCATGAAAAAGCTTCTCAATTGAGCCGTTCGGACTCGGCATAAAATTGTAGGTCCCTTCCATTCGTCCCAAAAATAGAAACTCACACAAAACGAATGGTTGCGAGAAGCTAGGCCTTGGGTGTCACCCGCCTGTTGCGCCACCTATTTATTTTTTTATGTCTTTCGATGATTTCTTTTTCCAGCAGCCATTCAAACGCACATGTGCGTTAAGAAAACTATGAGTAATTTTGAGTGCGCAAAAGATTGCTCACAATTACTGACTTATGAAGAAAACACAAGCATGAACAAATTTTCCTTTAAAATGATATCTTCCACTGAAAACAGGATCCACTCCAAGAACTCATAAATTACAATGTTCTTGACTGTAATAAAAAATATTAAACGCAGTAGCGCAGTGGTTAGTGTGCTGGACTACTGTGCGAGGGATCCCAGGTTCTATCCCCGGAAAAACCCAAATTACATCTTAAAGTTTTTTCTACTGCGCCACCTCTCGCGAACGTCTGACAAACATCCGGAGAGTATGACTGTCATGAAAAAGCTTCTCAATTCAGCCGTTCGGACTCGGCATAAACTTGTAGGTCCCTTCCATTCGTCCCAAAAATTGAAACTCACACAAAACGAATGGTTGCGAGAAGCTAGGCCTTGGGTGTCACCCGCCTGTTGCGCCACCTATTTATTTATTTATTTTTTTTAAACGCACCCGAATATTTCATTAAATCTCGCTCGCAGTGAAATTCCATTCAAAAGTTAAACATACAAAATAGCTCGATAAAAAACTTAAACAAGATCAAACACAGTACCTGCCCTCCTGCGTTGACATTTTTATTTTACTCAATTTATTTTACCGTCCAAAAACTGCAATTTTTTTTTCTCTCTCATATACATAGTACCATCTAGTAGTTAAACCTATACCCCAGGATTGTGGCTTCAATTACTTAACTCCCCTAAAATGGTTAAAAAAAAAAATTAAAGACCACCAGCATTGTATAGCGGAAACAATAACCACATTCTCTCGCACACGCAAAACCCCAGCATGGAACCTAAAAAAAAAAATATAGAAACAAGGAACACTTCACCTCTGTATAGCCTTTTCAACTACTAAGGCTGCCTACCCCACCATCATCATCATTGCCGTCAACTTGTGACATTTATGTGTATAGAACGAGAGCCAAATAATAATACAAAAAAAAAAAAAAAGCGAAAATCCTTTGTTACTGTTCTTCTCGGTTCTCAATGCTGTAGCATATACACGATTCCAAACAAATGCAATACAACGAGCTAAGGACCTGCTGAAACTGAATCCGCAGGACCAACTACGACGACAAAAACGAAAATGTTGAAATAGAATCGCTGAATTGACGGCAATGGCAGAAGGATCGTTGTGCGCTGCTGCAAAGTGGATACCTTCCAGCTGCTGCAGGATGACAACCACCACCACCATCACCATCACCACCGCCAGCAGCAGCAGAAGCAGCAACACCACCATCAGGACGAGGTGATGGATGAAAACGAGGAAATTTTCAGATATACACAGAAATCCAAGGGAATATTCCAGGAGAAGTTGCTGCGGCAGTTTTCTTCTTCTTCTTTAGTTTTTTTTTTCTTCCGTGACTTCAAGTGTATGTATAACATTGTGAGGATATATTTCTGCGGGCAAACTGCGCGTCTGTGTGTGTGCATTGAAGCGGGCGTATAATCGACCGAAATTTCTTTTCTATTTTTCATATCCCGCAGAAGAAAACTAATACGAGCGAAAAAGAAATTCACTCCCCAAGTGGGGCTTATTCCTTTAGTCACCCTGCCAAAGGACATTTTGCTCGAGTTATTGAATGAATTTGTTGCCAACAACAAATCACCAAAACGCGTCAAGCGAAATAGGGAGGGAGCGGGCGGTTCGCACCAAGAAATGTTGAATGAAATTTGTTATTCGTCAAAGTGGTTTCCAGTGTTTCGTCTTCGGATTGAATGGAAGTATGGCAACTGAAGCGCGGGGGGCAACAACAAAAGGAGGGAACACGCCTTGCGAAACGTCTTTTTTTATGTGGCAATTAATTGAAAGGAAGTCTGCGCTTGCTTTTATTACTGTGACTTCTCCCTCTCTCTCTCCGGTTGTTCAAATAGCGCGCACTCTGATTTATGCCGACGGATTTATGGATTGCTATAATTGTATACGGGCGGCAGCTATAAAAGATTAAAAACTTTGATGATCCGTTTATAAATATACAAGACATAGTTGCATACGGCATACCAAATGGGGTATCTAATATTTATTTATTTTTCTGATAAAGAAGCGGCGGCGGCATGCCCGATTTAAATTATAGTTTGTCTTGGCAGCTGTGATGTGATTAGATAAGATTGCGTTGACGACGACGATTAAATTTAAATTTAAAATGTAAGTTAAGTGAGTTAGATTGGTCAAGAGAGGGATAGTCAAAACATGGGGATGTAGCTCAGATGGTAGAGCGCTCGCTTAGCATGTGAGAGGTACGGGGATCGATGCCCCGCATCTCCAAGATTTTTTTTTTTTTTTTTTTATTAAATTTTTTTTTGTTCGATTTCCTTACGTGACATTGTCATCGTGCATTTTGTGGGAGAAGCTCGAATACATGTGAAAAAATTAGACAGTAGAGAGGATTTTCTTAGTATGCACAGGAAAAACCATGGGCGTGACATTACAGGTGGGAGCTCTATTGCTACCTGCGAGGGAGCTGCAGAGATAGAGAGATCTGTGTATCCTATACCACGTTAGGAGGTCCTGATAGTTACTGAAACGGTCCAATCGATTGATTAAGATTAATGTAGTTAGTGGGACGGAGGGTGACCGTATAACAGTCTGCCCTCTGCCTATTACCTCTGATGCTCCTTCATCACTAAAGAGGGAGACTGGTGCGGAGCAGAAAAGGGTAATCGAAGCAATCTGCCCTACTACTAACCACCGATTAACATCGAAAAGGATGACGGCTTGTCTTCGAAACAGTCCCCCCCGCCTATCGCCTTTGACGGAGACTGGATGTTCGATGTGTCAAAGTGAAGTTAACCGATGCAGTCATAGCTCCTCCGGTGGCGGTTCGGTTAGTCTTCAGTAAGGCGAAGACTGGTCGGAACAGTCAAATCCCGGTCGTAACTTCTGACAGTCCACTTGTAGGCACGGTGGCTGGTACAGATCGGAGAAGCATGTTTGGAATAATTTAGACTACTTCTTGACACCGACAAGGTGTGTTGCTATTTCAATTGGACTTTGTAACGAACTTTCTAATACAGCAAATATCGTTTCGAGATAGTTCGCTTAAATCTTTAAAGGAGTAAGCCCCTAAGGTAGCCCTACGCAAAGTGACAAGAGCTGGATAGGTGCAAAAAAGTGTCTTCTGCTCCTGCAGAATTCTTTGTAGTGGACTCCCATTTAGCGAACATCGCTGCCTATAGTCAATGTCCCGTTAATGTTCCCACAAGGTAGCTGATTTTGTTCGTATTTATGAAAAGAAGTTTCCTGGTTCTTTTGGCGTCTTATTTCGGGAAAAAATTGTCTGGATACTAAACAAGTGTTAATACTATTCCACATTTTGTTAGTGATTTGTAGAGCCTCTTCGAGAAGCATCAAACTTTAACTGATTGCAATGGAGCAACGGGTCCTTCGCTAATTTCAGTTATCTGGAGGCCGCTGCGTTGTCTGGCAAGATCATCCGACTTGGAGTTGCCCCGGATGTCACTGTGACCTGAGACCCAACACTGAACATCTATTCGCAATTTCGTTAAGAGATTCCCGGCATTGTTTTACCAATTTTGTTCTGGTTGTTGATGTATCTAAGGCTTGTATGGCTGCCTATGTAGAAGGTCATAGTTTTCCCATATACCGCGTGCACAGTAAGTCGAATGGCAATAATTTCCGTCTGAAATACGCTGCAGTGGTCAGGGAGGCATAGGTCGAGGTTGAGTTCAGGCAATGGGGAGAAGACCCCTAAACACCCGTACCTTTCGTCATTTTAGATCGATCTGTATAGATTTCGATTTCGGAGTTGTTATGCTTATAGTGCCGTTCTTCCATTTGGATCGATTTGTGACTTTTGTGCTGTACTTTATATTAAAGTCTTCAAAAGGAATTATACAGTCCGTTTTATTGGGAATTGCACTACGTAAAATGTTCCTATGAGCAACCTGGGAATTGGTACATTTTTTGAGATTCTCTGAGTCTTAGAGCTGCTGTAGACGCAACTGGTTTCTAGTAAAAGTCGACAGGAAGAAGATGTAGTATTGTATCTAAGGCGGTCGTGGAGGTGGACATGAGGGCCCCTGTAATGCATATCCTTGGTGATTTTTGTATGAGTTCTATGGAGCAGAATGGGTCTAACTACCGCTGGGCTTTTAGACACCATCTAGGGCCTAAAGTGCACAAAATGAGTTGCTCAGTTCTTTAAATCTTTTACACTCGAGTGCGATTTTTGACAACAGTGCGTAAATTGGCATCACGCGCAGTGGTTAGTGAACAATGACATCGTTAGGTGTTTCTACTGCTCCACGCCTCCACCTCTAACGAACATCCGAAAGCATGACTATGAAAGATTGTACATTCAGCCTTTCAGAAACGGCATACAATTTTACGTCACTTCGCACCCAAATGAATGCTTGCGAGAAGCTGGGGCTAGGGCCCTAATTGAACCTGTTGCGACAACTACCTACAATTTTTTTTATTTTGTCACATGGATTGTATTTCCAAAGCTAATCAAAAAAAAATTCTCCTTCGACGACAACTCTATAGAAATATACACGCAATCGTGTTCAACCATCATAAATTACAGATTCTCCGATGACGGACCTGACAAATAGTCTCTAACAGATCTTTATCTAGGTGGAAGTAAACTTTCTGTATTAAAGCCCTCCCTCGGCTCATTATAAATATGGTGACATAATTTGGAAGCGGACTTTTGACTTTCGATGAAATATTGATGAGCAAAGCTATAGAAACTCATATACAATGTATTTTTAAATCCAATTTGTACTTATTTATTCATCGCTACATTCATGTGTGGCCGTGCATTTGCGTGATAAATAATTGATGGAATAAACTTTAATTATTACTCACTCATTTATAGTGGTTTTGATGTATATATTCACACGTTGCTATAGACAGTAACAAAATGCTTACCTGGAAAAAAGAAGAAAAATATTGTACATTAGTTATGCATAAAATCCAAGTCGAAATAAATTATATTTTTAAATTATTTGTGCGAGACATTACAGTCTTCTGTAGATAGTCTCCTCAGGAATTGCAGATAAAACTCTAACTTTTTTCAAAGATTTCCATTCAAAATATTAAAACGCACACTCATGTGCGCAATCAAAAAAAATCATGCGTTACCATTAGTTCCATGTATAACATATTTGAAGAACAAAAGTTAAAATAATTAGCGCACGTAAACAAGAGTCAGTACACTGAGCCTTATACAGTGAAGTAGAGGCATATATGCGCAATAACGATCACAGGTGGCCATTACCTGTTAAAGTTTTCATTTCAACACAAAATCGGATAAGAAATGAAAATAATTTCTTCAGAATCGAGTCAGTTTATATTTTTAAGCGCATCAACTTAAGTGTGCGATAAAATCCAAATGTGCGTTTTCGCATAACCAGCTGTGCGATTAGCATTGTGCGCTTCGTTAATGTGCCCTTTGGTACCAGAGAAGCTTTATATGACAGCGTTAATCAATCTAAATATTTGGCATAGAAATTTTTGGATATGCTATTGCAAACATTGTGCGCTGTAGCGCAGTGGTTAGTGTGCTGGACTACTGTGCGAGGGATCCCCGGAAAAACACAAATTACATTACAAGTTTTTTCTACTGCGCAACCTCTCGCGAACGTCTGACAAACATCCGAGAGTATGGTGGACTTTCCTGGCCTTAAACCGCAGGCCAATCAAGGTATTTACATTTACAGGCTAAGGGTTATGGCATTTCCACAATATGGCAGATGGGATCTTGTATGCGATGTTCCTCTGTAGTTTGCGCAGTTAAAGGGGCCTTTTTTCTTGTGGACCGGGCAAACAATGCTAAGAGTCCATTCATCAGGTATGCATTTATCTAATCAAATTTTGGAAATGAGTTGGTGCATGCCATCTGCAGCTGCTCTAAAATAATCGACAAGCAAACCGTCAGGTCCAGCCGCTTTAGTGGTCTGGATATTTTTATCCTTACATAGTTTTGGTCAGGGAGACAGACGTTTTCTCTATCGTCATTTATATTGAAAGGTACGTTCTGCGTAACAGTGGTATTCGGGAGTTAGGTCGCGTAAAATAAAAACTAAAGCTGTCTCTATCATATCTGTGACAATAGACAGAGACTGCAAGTATCGAAACGACGTCGTCCGATCGTTTTCATTTTACGTGATCTGCGCCCTGGTCTTCGTTACTGTTATAGTCTGTAGGAATAGCTTTTTCATATTCTCAGCAACAACTGTGATTCTACTACAAGACGTAGTGTCACTTAGAAACTGCTTATCATCAATTGTCCTATCAAAGATGTTCTACTTGCCATTGCTATATGCATACGAATAGCCACAGGGCATTAGTTTTATAGGTCGCCCTTTTGTTCAGTGGGGATGGGGACATGACTGCATATTAGGTTCGTGAATTTTGTCTTGATTCGAATTATCATTAGACGTTCTCTAACGTCCCAATATGTCCTTCAACCACTCTTCAGGCGGCACTCTGCGTCCGCCATTTCGACTCTTCTAAGTCCTTCAAGTCTCCTTAATTTTTGTTGTACGCTCGTTATAAAGGAGCATACCTCCAGCGAGTCTTCATCTGACCTCAACATATGACTTCTTAGACTTGGGTTTGGTAAGTTGAATCTTCCCCCCTGCAATGCACCCACAATGGATCATTGCGTGTTCCGTATCTTTTTCTTCGTTTGGGCATTCGGGGCAAAGGTAAGGTAATTCTATTAGCCGCCGTGACCCTGATAAAAACTGCGTAAGGTGGTAGTTGCAGTCCCCGTTTTTTTCTTTTTATCCAGACCTCGATGGTGGGGATCAGTCTGCCTTTTGCCGTGTTATCCCACCTGGCCTGCCATAGTGTCATCGATGTTTTCCTGTCTTTTCCTATGACCCTTCTTCTATCTTGCCTAAGGTAGATCCCTTGCATCTCCCTGGCAAGAATGTCGATGGGCATCATTCCCGATATAACGCAGGCTGCTTCGTCCGGTAGGCTATGTTCCGCAGGTACATCGGC
This sequence comes from Cheilosia soror, assembly GCA_949372485.1. Lineage (NCBI taxonomy): Eukaryota > Metazoa > Arthropoda > Insecta > Diptera > Syrphidae > Cheilosia > Cheilosia soror. The sequence continues at coordinate 29,189,154 of OX443561.1, read as the reverse complement.
GCTTCCATTCTGGCCAGCGATCTCCTAATGCATTACCAGTTCGTCCAGTTAAAGGCATTTTTAACGTCCAGCTTTATAACAGCGCAGTATCTTTTTGTCGTAACTTAAAGGGTGAAAGTGAATTTCTGCACTTCGGAATTAGGGTATAATTTTGTTTGTTCAAATAAGGCTAGGCGCGCACAAACGTTTCCGTCGTCCAACTCAACATTCAATATGAAAGAATTGCGATATGCGACGGAATTTGTTCTCTTTCAACTCAGTTCCGCAAACGCATTGCGGCCCTATATAGATCCCTAAGATATCGAGACTGATAACGAATCAGTGGTGATGCTTGATAATAAGTTTCTAGGGTTCAATTTAACAATTACTTCATTTATTGAACTTAATCCTAAGTGGTGCAAAAAGATACATTAATTAGTGCAAGCCGTGGAAAATTAGCTGTGCACGTGATGAGAGTCAAAAAGGTAAGAGGCGGAAAAAAGGTGGACGTCAAACATGGTGGAATCATCGCTGGTGGAAATGCCATCTAGGTGTTCGTAGGCAAACGACCGAATAGGTGCGTTCGTAAATACCACTCGTAGGCACAACACTTGAAATATGTAGATACAAAACGATAACAATGATCAAATCAAATCAAATTTTCTCCCGAACGTTTTATACCAACAGTCGAGAGTTCAACTGTCATGAGGTTGATAAGCTTTATCGATTAACCCAATTCAGCCGACATTCAGCAGGCCACCTGTAGTGAGCTCAATCCCATAAGCCCCCTCATTAGACTTAATTGTATATTACCAACTACAATGGATTTTGTCTAATACGGGTATACATTTCGATTCCCAAGCTGAGTCCTTATTCGTTAAGCTCCTTAGTACCGCAATTACTTTGTTAATTTGAATGAACTAATTTTTTTTAAATATGCATAAATGTAGTTCGTCAAAAAGTTGAAACCCTCTACCCTTGCGGCCATAAAATTGTTCTACCCTAATGTGTTATATCCGTCGTCGGTTTGTTGGTTGATTTTCGATTTTATGATTTTTTTTTTTTAAATGGAAATTTAATATCCTCCCTTTTATGGGGTAGAATTATTTTACATTTTTGCGTTTATAATAAATTTTCCCACGAAAGGGTGGCACAGAGACAAAAAGTTGTGTGCATTTACAAGACACAGACGCACAATAATAATTATTTCTCATTGTTGATATTTGCTGTCGTCCACTGTGCGTTAATTGTCAACCCAGTCCACCAGTCCAGAGTGTGGGTGTGGCAGTTATATTATCCTAAGGGATAAGCGCACAAAGGTAAATAAAAAAAAAATAAAAAATTCCACACAAAGAGAGACATTTTATTGGATATTGGTAATAATAATAAAAGCGAAAAAAAATATTTTTTTCATCCCCTACTTTAATAACAATTAATTAAGAGAAACGAGTTTAAAATAATAATTACACATAAATAAAAAAAGAAAATGGGAGTGCATGTTGGGGGGCGATCCAATCGATAAATAATTAATTATTAATTGATTTATCAACTGACCGAAAGAATTGTGGGAACGGGTCCAGTCGTCCATTCGTCGGAGAGATTGACATCGGGCATGGGTTGCGTTGATTGTTGACGGCGATGTCAAATGCCTAACAGTAATTAACTGACAGCGCCATTATCTGTGTTGGCGTTGAACCTTTCTGGGCCGGCCGGAAAGTAATTTACCGGAAAAGGTTAGAATTCAAGGGGGCTCTCTGTGTCAGTGGTTTTGAAGTTGATTTTATCACGAATTTGTAATTTTTTTTTAGGGACAAAGCTGAATTACTCAATCAACGAATCGGAGGACAAAACAAACAAAATGAGACAGAAACGGGAACAAACACAAAGGAAAAACAAAAAAATAGTCATTCAAATCGAACGAGTTTTTTTTTACCCTCTGGGGTTTTGTTTTGAGTTTTGAATTTTGATCTCCTCTCCAGACAGGCTTCATTGAGCTGGAGAGAGGTGAGTACTGAATATGTTGGTCGTTGGGTTGAAACGGAAGTCGTTGATCATTTAAGTGGAAAATTTATGTCGAAATTGGTTTTAAGTCTCAGTAGTTGGTTGGCAGTGCAATGGAAACAAGAAAAAAATAGGAAGTTTTGTGGTTTGATCAACAGACCAAGTTGCCGAATGTGGTAGCCGGTGAGGTGTGACAGCAAAGTGGAAATTGATCGGGTAATTTGTAATATAAATCCCACGAAATGACATGTACGAAATTATAAATCCGATGGTCTAAACGCACGGTGGACTTAAGACGACTGCCTACCGAAGACGAAGACACTCACCTTATTGCTGTCTGGTGGTTCCCTAAATTTTGTTTTGGAATCCACCATTTTGTTTTCTCTGTTAGTTTCGATGTACGTCATGTGAATTCCATCCAACTTTTACGACGATTGAAGAACAGACGAAATTTGTGAACGAGAACAAGACTAAGTACATGCTATCAACAAACAAACCAGCGTCTGTCAACCGCCTAAGACAAAACGTTACCATTGATAGGAACAAATTCGGATAGTTAAGGAGTTTATTTACCATTGAGTAAATGACGACGATCTATAGTGGATATCCTAGTAAATCGCTGCTACTTCGGACTGGCAAAATAATTGGGTTCATAACTCCTAACTCAAAAGACGAAAAGTAGGGTTAAAAAATACCTTTATGTAAGTTCTGCTGTATGGCGAGGAGTTCTGGACTGGAGAGCTAAAACATTGGCTTCTTCAAACGAAAAAAAATTCTTTGACGAATGTGAGGAAGGCGAATGGAGACGAAGATACAACCGCGAGCTCCACAAGCTCTATTAAGAGGTGGATGTAGTCCAAAAAGCCAAAATACGTCGACTAGGTACATTGGCTCGCGAATGGACAATAATGCTCCAGATAAGAGGATCTTCGATTCCCAAACCTCAGGTTCGAGGCGACGAGGAAGGCCGAACATCGCACTCTGAGTAACTGGAAGCAGCGTGTCCGGGATCGCAGACGATGGAAAGCTGCAGTGTTTCAGGCAGAGACTCTTCACGGGTCGGGATCCAGTTAAGTAGGTAAGTAAAGTCCGGTTTAACAGAGTCAGTCATTTTTGTTTCAACAGATTTTAAGTGTTTCTGAAGAGGATTCTGACGTTTGTACCTAGACAGTACCTATAGTCATTACAAGTCAATATGAATTTGCATATAGAGTAAGTACCACAAAGCACAGAGAACTAGACCGCCGACTTCCGTGCACCTATACCCGATTCTCCCCGGAATTAATTCCCCTGTATGTGAATACGTGTGAAATGTCAAAATCAATGACGGCAATGATTTTCCATGCTATACCATGGGCCTGGAATTTTTCAAGTATGCGTGCGTTAATGGCGCTCTTTTGATTTTGTATAGCACCATTACATGAAAAATACTGGGCTCGCAGGCAGCTTGTAGGCAAAGTCCGTAATGTGGGAGGAGTCGACGGTCTAGTTCTATGTGGTTAGCGGTAGGTGCTAGCGCACCTGATAACTTCAAGAGATCTTATAGATTGTAGACAAAGAACTGTAATTTTTCTAAGTTTTCTCAGCGAACCATTGGACGATATACCAAAATGGGGTCGGTCTTATTTATTTACATGGTGACGCTACAGTCGGGGCTGGATCTGGATCTCAACCTATACGTCTCTCCAGTTAGCCCAGTCTTTCGGCTCCAGTTGCACACTTCAAGTCGATTAAGGTCTCCTTTCACTTCGCTCTACTTAAGATGAGGACTTCATCTAATTCGTTGTTCCTCTGGGTTGGAATCGAAGTCTCCTCGTGCCGAAGTGTCGCTGCACACAGCTCGTAGGTAGTTCGTTGTAGAATTTCACCCTCCCAAACATTTTTACGAAGAATCTTTCTCTAGAACGTATACCAACGATATATATTCATCCGCTTTAGATGGAGTCCTCATTAGTTGTTTGGGATATCTTATAATGGCGCAGCGAGTGGTCTCAATCGTTATTCTGCAAAATCCGACGAGTTTGGCAGGGATCCCAATGGCTCCATACAAGTCTTCTATATAAATGCTGTCATATGCGGCCTTAAAATCGATAGACCGATTAGACATATGGCGGGTATCGATTTGGACTTTTTGTCACTGGTAAAGCCCACTCAGTAGGTACGTTGATAAATGATTCAGGCGTTCACAGATTACGGGAGACAGGATCTTGTATGCGAGTTTAAGAAGACTTATGCCTCCATAGCAGTTTAGAGGGTCTCCTATCTTGTGGACCGGGCAAATAATATTGAAGTTCCATACTTTCTTTTGACAAAATCTTGTAAAAGAGTTAGTATATGATCTCCACCAAGTCGTCTCTCACTGATTTACATAGTTCAGCCGGTAGGACGTCCAGTTCATCAGCCTTTTTTGGGACCTAAGTTTGGGTCACTTCATTTTGGTCGGGTGGATCGAAATTCTGTTTTTTTTCTGATAAATGGTTCGTTCTGCCTGACAGGAGAATTGCGCTCGTCTTCGTCGTTGAACAGTCAGCAAAAGTTTAGTAAAATTGAATGTGACTTGCCTATCTCTACAAGTCTCTGTTCGGGTCTTATTGCCTTTACAAGTTCTTAATACTGCCCCTGGACCAGATCTTCTCTATTTCCTCAATCATGGGCTTTCCATATTCCTTCTGTTTCCTTCTGAGATGTTGATGTTCTTCTTACGAGCCGCTCTCACCCTTCTCTGAAGCGCCGCTTTGTAGACGTACTACTTTTGCTGCACGTGCTTGACGGAACTTGGAGTGCGCAACTGGATGCGGTTAGGTTAGCCAAAGATCGTGCTAATTGGAGAGGCGTATTGGTTGAGGTCCCAGGTCCCAGTAAGCTTGACGTAACTCTTTATCAAACTAAAGGTTTCATGGAGGTGATTGTATGAAGCCTAGCGCATCAGTTGCGGTGTCTCTGATGGCCGCTTTGCATCGATACCAATGGTATTCGGACCTCGATGAGGGCTGCATAGGGCTGATTGTGGTTGAGGGGGTGCCATGAAATAAAGTCTTATGCAAAAAGGTCCAAAACGTAATTTTGGACTAAATTGGACTAAATTGGACATTATTGCACTCAGCTATCTAAAAGATAGACGAGCAGGGGGTTGCAGGGGGGCAGTATGCCCCTTTGGACTTTATTGCAATTTCAGAAGTGCAATAAAGTCCAAAATTACGTTTTGGACCTTTTTGCATAAGACTTTATTTCATGGCACCGGTTGAGGTATATATCAATATCAAGTCAGTACTTCTCCGTTGGTGTAGCGTCTAAAGGCCGTAGACACTAGAGCATATGCGGCACAAACCAGTAAGAATAGACCGCCGACTTCCCGTACACCTACCCGATTCCCCCCGGAAAGAATTTCCCTGTCTGTGAATACGTGTAAATGTCAAAATTAATGGCGGCAATGTTTTTCTATGCAATACCATGCGACCAGGATTTTTCAAGTATGCGTGCGTTAATGGCGCCCCTTTGATTTTGTACAGCATCAATACATGAAAAATCCTGGTCTCGCCGGCAGCTTGTAGGCAAAGTCTATTCTTACTGGTTTGTGATATGCGGTGCGAGTAAAATTGGTACGAGTTGTTTTTCGATGTCTGTAGGCTTGTTCGAATACCAATTTCGTGGTTCGAGTAAACCAAAAATTTGGTCTCACCAAAGTCAAAAGTACATACTTTGATATTTACTCGAATCAAGTTTACTCGCACCGCATGTTTGAACTTCTACGGTCCCCTTTGGGATATCCGCAGTCGTACCTGGCCACTCGAAAGGTTTGAAAGTCTAGAATACTGGAAGAGTGCCTTACGTCGATCGCAACATAATCTATTTGGCTGACGGTTCGGTGATCTGATGACAGTCATGATTCTTTACAGATATTGAGGTGAAGAAACTGTATGCTGGCTACATCAGTAACGTAACGTCTCGCAGGGAAGTCAATTATAGCCTAAGTCTGTTTCCAGATGGAAAGGCTTTGCTTTCCAATTTTCACCTTGCCTATTTTGGCGTCGAACTTGCGATATTGCTCATATGTTTCGTAAGGACCTAGTAGAAACAGTCTGACCACAGCAGGTTGATGTTTTCCAATTAAGTACTGAAGCGGATTGCAATAAGACGTTCACTAAAGTCTCGCGATAGCTCAAGACTTTCTGCGGATGCGGGTAAAACGTCAGTACCCACCAACGAGTTGTCTCTTTGATCACGCATTTTCATTGACCTTGGATGAAACGTCCGTAAATGACTTATGGCATATCGTAGCTACGCACGTCAGAATTTGTTAAGCAAATGCCTGCCTGGATCTAAATTCATTGACGTGAACGAAAACAAATGCCGCCAGCCGTCTGACCGTACCCACTTCCAACTGTCTATCATCATTTTCGTGTCACCGACGGTTATTGCACTTTGGTTCACAAGGCCCAGCAATTGTTTTGCTTAAAACAAAATAAATCAGTGACATTTGATATTTGCCATCTAACTTGAAAGCAACGACCTTCCTGCGTAAGAAAAAAAAACACAAAGCGAAAAATGCTTAATATTTAACACACGCTACCGTATCAATCGCGCATACAAAAAAAAATCCACAAAAATAAAACCAAAACAAACGAAAAAGTCAAAAACCTGATAACGATGTAAGATACTAAAGTTTAAACTACGCAATTCCACTTCAACTTCAAAATACAAATTGGTCGAAAGCCAAACTGGTACGCACATGAAATCCCCAGGACAGATAATTCCCAACCTACAACAAAACAAAGGAAAGTTCATTGAACGTGCCCCTTCGCCCCCCTAGCCGACAGGATATGCGCACCGGCAGATTCGTTGGGCGGTTTCCTCAAATTAGATTTCGAAATGTATCTGAGAAAAGTAGTAACCATCAGTTGCTAAGTATCTAATCGTATTAGCTGACAGTGATTGTTCTCGGAATCTCCAGCACAACCATGTGGGGGATTTAACGCGACAAGAACTCAGGTAGGCTTAGAGGCGTATTACACACACACAAGATGAAAGACATAACATACCCGAAGACGACGCGACGTAAGCAAAAGATAAACTCATATTTCACCGGCGTTAATTGGATACTTTTCGTCGTGCCTCCGTATATCGCCTCAAGTGCAGCGCAAAGCCAGTACCCAGTACTACTACCTAAATTATTCAAAACGTGGTGTGACGATGGCGGTGGGGATGCGGATGACGGACGAAAGAAGCTTTGTTTTGTTTTCGATTTCTGTGAGATTTTACTTTATTTTTTTTCTTTTTCTTTTTTTGTCTTCTCTGTGTTCGCGCATTATTACACTTTTGACAACGTCGCGAGTTATGTCATTTGTTTGGCTAATTAATTTATAGGGATTTCGCCGATAGGTTCAGTCGGCGCTCTGTGTGTGTGCGGCCGGGTAAATGGGGTCATTTAATTTCAGGTATTGGGGTTAAGAGCACACGCTGAGGGGTGTCTTTCTGTTCCGACTTTAGTTTATTTGGGCGCATGTCATTATTTGTGTCGACAGATAAATATTTGATAATTTTCAATTTCTACAATTGTGACTTGTGTCTGTGTGTAAATTGATTAAAAAAATATTAGTTGTTCTTTTTTTTTCAATTAGATAAGGCATTCATTGTAGATATATGTGTGTGCGCTGTCAATTTGGGGCAATATAGTATTTTTTTCCGAGTTGAAGCATAATTTGGGTCATGCTTATGATAAAACAAAAAAAAATTAAAATTTGTAGGTCTACAATAAAAAGGTTTGTAGCATAAGAAGCACTGTGCAGTCAAGTGTTATGACATGACTAAGCTGTTTGAATTTTGACAAAGAGAGGAGGTTTTCCAGGTTTTTATAGATATCAAGATGCACATTGTGGACAATAACGTGCTTTTAGGACTGATAATTATGGGAAAAAAAAAGTCGATTTTCGAGTTTAATATTTTAAATGCGATTACGTAGAGTCCTAACTAAAGGAAGACAACGATTGGGGGCTCCATACCAGAAATTGAAAACTTGAATAGTAGATACATACTAAGAAAGAAGGAAACTGTGCCTAGTCATACTGTCATTGCCAATGCTCTCTGGGGCAGTAGCAAGTGCAACTTGAATGGTAACCATCTAATAGGCTTCATAATATCTCAGCTGACCTCACCAATAACAATACTGATTCCAAGGAATCAACTTTTACTACCTGATGGAAGATAGGATGTTGTCCATCCAATTCTATCAGATCAATCAGAAACTGCAAAGTTCGACCGAATTTATCGTTGTTTATTCACCAGGTACATAGAACTTCGTGTCGAAAGTGAAATGCTTACTTTGGAGGAGAAAAGAAGTCGTAGAAAAACTGATTGGAACGTCTAGGAAAGGGATTGGCAGATGCAGGAAACCCTCAATCAAACTCAGAACAGGACGAAAGTTGGAGATCGCAGTTCTAGACCTGAAGAAGACTATTATCAGAAGTTGTACGTGTACAATTCGCGAACCGCCGCACAGTGGAAAAAATGTGGAAATAAATGCTAAAAAAGGTCACCTAAAGCCGAATTTAACACAACAATACACAAAGAAAGAAGGTCACAACGCATACATGAAAAATGAAATTCGTAATATTGATTTTTAATTTTTTTATTTTTTAAGATATATCTACATATATCATATCTGTTCTATGTTTTACCAAAATTTGAGAAATTTATGTCAGAGAATTTTCGAGATACATTGCACCAAAGTTGCCCTTTCTTTTAGTTTTTGATTTCATGTATTTTCTTGCAATAACCCTTTGCAACCGTTTGCTAAAACTTAATTTCTTTAATGAATAATATATAAAAAAAAAAGTGGTTAGTAGGTACCAAGTGCCCTAAAATTAATACTTGACTATTCTTTCCCTTGAGCTACAGTTTTAGCTACACTACCGCTACGTCTAGTGGTGACATTTATTAGAGCCCCTTTGATCCCACTTTGAACGTAGTGTATAAATTAGTCTCGCTGGTTTAAACTAAAAAAAACACTGTTTTGACTTTGGTAATGTTACAAAAGTAAGAATTTCTTTTCTAATAATAATTGGAAAGAACTCAACCAGGACTTTATTTTAAGAGGAAATATAGGGCTTTCTTTTAGATGCAAAATAAAATTAAACCGTTGAGGAAGAGCTGAGATATTCAATTTTTTAGGTCAACCTCATTTTTCCTACCTCAATATTTTTCCAGTTTCTCAACTTATTTTTCCTGGAAATTTGGTGTAAGAATACATTGTTTTTCCGCTCCCCCATACAATGGGCCCCACCGTGCGCCGCAGAGATTTGTAAAGATACCATAGAAACTTTTAAGTACATCTGTCAAGACAAATTTTAAGGAAGACTGCAACCATTAAAGCAAATGAACTATTAGATGCTTATTCGGAAGTCAAAAGGTCCGTTCTATAGTATAGCAGCGGTTCCCTATCCCAATCATTTTTGGTCTCTGAGCACTTTTCACTTCCTTGTCCGTATATCACTTTTCGCAGTTATGGAAAACGCAATAGCTTTTTTGTCGATTTTTTAAAAATTTTATTAGACACGTGTAGTTATCGCCGATCCTGTTGGAACCACATGTCCTCCAAGTCCATATCATCCAATTGGGGCCAAAAATATTCGGTTATCATTGAACGGTAGCGATTCCCATTCACATAGTAACGTGCCGGTCTTGATCATCACGGAAGAAGTACGCAATGACGCCGCCGGCCCATAAACCACACCAAACCGTAATTTTTTCGGGATGCAATGATGACTCATGGAGTACGTGTGGATTGCTGCCTGACCAATACCGCATATTTTGTTTATTGACGAAGCCATTCAACCAGAAATGAGCCTTTTCGATGAAAATCCGAATCATTTTCAAGTTGTTGTTCAGCCCAATTCACGAACATACGACGCTTCTGGTGGTCAAGCGGCTTCAGTTCTTGCGCCAATTTAATCTTGTAAGGATGTAGGCCAAGATCTTTTCGCAAAATTCGCCACAACGACGCACGTCACAGAGATGCCCAACGCTTGAGAACGACGTGTAAGAGACACATTTGGGCTTTCTTCAACTGAAGCCTCAGCGGCAGCAATATTCTCGACACTACGGGCACTTCTTTGTCTCACTGGCACGGGAACATTTTGTACTGTGCCTGTGGATTCAAATTTTTCCACTAGACGCTCAATTGTTGATCTGCTAGGACGATTATGACGACCATAAATTGGACGTAGCGCTCTTAACGTTGAGGCCACTGACTCCGAATTTCGGTAGTAAATTTTAATAATTCGACTCGTTGTTGGCTCGTATATCTTCCCATCATGAAATGGCGAACCTTACTGAAGAGAAATGTCAAAAGAGAGGCAAGAAATTCGGCGTCGTTTGCTGTCCCTGTCGCTCTACTTTTGTAGCGTCCCTGTTGAAAAACCCGTTATGACGACAGGCTTGGCGTGGTGTAGTCCCTGGCTGTGTTGTGACTGGTCTTCCTACTTTTGGGATAAAAATCATTCGCACCTTATACCATGTTTTAGGAATATAACACAACCTTTTAGGGAGCACGTGTAATTACATCTCAGCCATGGAATGATGACCTACGCTGACTTCTGACGACTTAACCTTAGAAGTTGTATATCATCTGGTGGAAGAAGAGTCCAAGTACCCTGTCCAAAGTTTGGAATTCCAGTAAAATTTAATTGCGCATTAAGACTTATCGAAACCAATACGAATTAAGTCCTAGAGAAACCTGAAAATTATCGGCAAACATCAGGAGAAAGTATAGGTTCAAGATCTCGTTTACCGTCTTAAAAATTCGTTGGCCGAAGATTGTATCCAATCAGGAATGGTATGGCGTAAAACGAGTCTGATGTCGTGATAAAACCGCGTAAATGGCGCCGAAAATAAAATGAGACCATCGCGAAGAAGTTTTTCGCTAGAAGACCAAAAGCAACAACCGGACCAACCAGCCTTAGCAGAAGCTGCAACCCACAGTTGAAATTTCTGGCTGCGGACCGAGAAAGTTGGAAGAGATTTGTTGCCGTTCAATGCCCCTTCCGGTGTTGAAAAAAATATACGATTCTCCACAATATAATGACCCGGAACTCGAGACTGAGGGCCGTTTGCTGATACGACTCACAAAGATTTAAGTTCCCCATTATTTCTTATGCCAATATGTCAATTCTACTTTGACATTTGTGAAGTTATAAACAGATACAAAACACACGTGAACATGACATGAATCGCTATATTCGCGTTCGCTAAAGAACGCGGAATAATTCGTCGGTGGTGTTAGATTGGCTCAACAAATTCTACGATACGTTTAGACGCTCGCCTAGAAGAGTATGGGACAACATCAGATGCTACCAGGTTTGCCTGGCCCCGAAGCAGCCGTTCCGCTGAGGATTTCGCAGAGGACTCCAGAGTATCGATAATACCACGTGCCACAAGATTGCCTGATTTCAGACTTTTTTTTTGTGAGCTTTTTTGCAGTCACGAGTCTATGTCAACAAGCGTCAGACTCTTGAAGCCCTCAAAAAGAATATCCGCCAAAAATGGGAGAATTTGCGAGGACCTACCGCCGAAAGTTCTGCCAAGAGTGATGGAAAATGCCAAGAAACGGGCCCAAATGGTCATCAATTCCTGCAGCGGCAAATTGGCCGATATCATTTAATATAATCAAAATCAAATCAAATAAACATGGTAATCCAAAAGGAAAACCAACGTTTTTTATTCATAACAAGTAAAAGTGTTATCATCGGCCTGGCCGATTGGCTTTGTATAGGAGGTGACAGAACTACTTGACCGACATGGACCATTTTTAACACAAACTTGAAGGCCATAAATATAAGACCTCTCATAAAATTTCAGTTGCCTAAGTCGATTCGTTCGGACGCTATCGTGGTTTCAACAGACAGAGAGAGACGTGGGTCTAATAGTGGTTTTGTATAGGAGGTACCAGAACTACTTGACCGACATAGCCCATTTTCAATACCAACCTGGCGACGGTAAAAAGAAGTCGTCTCACAAAATTTCATTCACCTAGGTCAATTCCTTTGGACTCTATCGTGCTTTCAACAGACAGACAGACAGACAGACAGACAGACAGACAGACAGACAGACAGACGGACATGGCTAAATCGATTCAGAATGTGATCCTGATTCAGAATATATATACTTTATATGGTCTCCGGTGAATCCTTCTTGGCGTTACAAACGTAATGGCAAAGTGTATATACCTTCCTGTGGAGGGTATACAAAATGACAGCCAAATGACATCGGGTGGCAATTTTATCGCTACCTTGCGCTTAGTATCTAGCTTTATACGCTACGTACCTATAAAACGCTGCAACTTAATGACTGCAATATCTCCACAAACTTGTGTTAGAGTATGTACTTCAATTTAATGTCTTTAATTGTAGCCCCTGTCATTTTAACAACCGCTCTCGTCTAATTAACATCAGCATAGATTGCATTGAAACATATTTTATCTCAGCTAATTTATACATCTGTTAAAATCCACTGACAGCGAAAGCATCCTGTAACAACAATGTTGCATTTGAGACCCCCCATCGTGAGTCAGACTGTGCGTCAAACAATGACGCAAATTATTCGCACTCTACAGCAAACATAAACATCATAGTTTACACGAACAGCCCCATCCTTTCCTATGCTCGTATATTATGTATAGGTATAGCCCTGCATTGTGCTGCATATAACATTAGGCCGAAAACAAACGCCCCATGCATTTCGATTAAAATATTTTCACTTTGACAATGACATACCCCCTGGATGATGCAAAACACAACAATATACCTAACCTTGGCATCTGATTGCAATTGTAACCGAGAAGAGTCGCTCCGCTGTCGGCATACAAACACATGACAAGCTGCTCGCATCTCGTTCTCGTATACATCTCTGTTTCGGTGACGGGCCTTGTTCAAAGTGCACATTAGCCGACATGCGACGCAATCCTCAGTAGCAACTTGCATAGACGTCTCTGAAAATTCGAATTCGAAACTGCCTCGGTACCGCAATTAACGTCACTATCAAGCATCAAGTTGACAGAGTCACTGGGAATCGGAGACAGAGAGCAAAATCCAAGCAGGCAAATAAACCAAAACCAGGTACCGCTACCAGTTAAAGTTCCCACCGTACACGGTACACGGTAAACCATAGGAGAAGTGTCATTACATTACTCGCAGCTGTCACTTGTTGTGAAAAGTTGGTGATTACGCTTTAGCGGGTGCGCCATGCCATGCATGCCGTGTGTGTGCAACTTAATACTGGCCGCTGGGAGTTTTTTGTTTTTGTTTTCGTCCCCCTTCCCCCTGGGAAATTCAATTCTAATTAATTTTCTTTGTGTGGATTATGACGCGCGCATTGCGGTTTTTCGAAGGTGTATAGTAACAGCGATGCTTAAAGCGTCTCATCAGACACATTATGGCAATGCCTAAGGTGACAGCTCAACACAGACACCATTCATTCAATCGATGAAAATTTATTTTGACAAATGGCGCGAGAGCCCCATCAGCATTGATATGCTACATTTGGAGCATGACTATGGGCTCTAGGTACTGGTTGGTTGGTACTTCAAAAGTAGTCAACTGTGCAGCGGCGACAGCAGCAAGAGTAAAAATTGTTAACTTTTATCCATGTCATGTTCGATGGTGATGTGGTGTACGGTGGGTGATGGAGGAAGATTTATTCCAACTAGACATGGTGGTTGCTACTCTTGCAGGGTAGGGTTGCCAGAGTTTATAGTTTTACGGTAGTAAATGAATGGACTATATGTAGGAAAATCATTTCGATGAAAATTTATCGATTGACGTGACACTTGGAAGTGTCATATCGAGACAGCATTGAATATTTCTTTCTTTCAATGATGCCTGTTGTAGTAATTGCAAAGAGTTTGAAGGTTTTAATTGAATTTTCCAGCTGACAGATGTCAAATGATAGTTTTTATACGTCCAGGCAGCAAATAGTGCATTGTAGATTGTTAACATTTATGATTATGATAAATACAACTTTAAAATTAGTGCGTTTGCGATAATTTAAGATAATCTATTACGCACTAGAGACTCTATGGAGTTGTTTTAATAACGTGCTAAAGACTTACTTTACTCAGATAACTATTCAATAAAACACTCCTGTTATCTATGTTCCCTGATAATCCTTTGTTTAGTTACTGTTACCATGATTAAGTAAATAAACCATGAAGAACGAAAATTTCACGCCTTGAACAAAGTTGCGGGCATAACTAGTAGGAAGTGAAACAATGAATAAAACAATGTAAAGAGCGTATGTCATAATGACATTTGACAAAGAAACATTCAAATATACGAGATTAATGGCCGTTTGGTGATATGATTTCAGTGCGACATAAACTCTGATATGACAGTTTATGCTGTTTTACTTTGTATGCTGATGAATGATGATTGACATTATCGTGAGAACCAACAGCGAACTGTCAGAAATGCGTATGCAAGTATTTAAACGGTCTTAAGTCTTGATATGATGTCATTGAGAAAGAATTATTTTACTCGATTAGTAAAATAATAAATTAATCAAATCGTTGAGTATAGGTTACAACACAATAGAGTGGCTTTCGATTGTCATGTAGGTCTGTCAAAACTAAATACAAAACTACAGTAGAAAAATACAAAACGCGGTCCTAATAATCATTTTGTGTCCAGGATAACTTTTACAAAGTAAAAAAAAAATAAAAAAACAAATGAATAAATAGATGGCGCCACAGGCGGAAGACACCCTACGCCTAGCTTTTCGCAACCATTCGTTTGCGTGAGTTTCTATTTTTGGGACGAATGGAAGGGACCTACAATTTTATGCCGAGTCCGAACGGCTAAGTTGAGAAGCTTTTTCAGGACAGTCATACTCTCGGATGTTTGTCAGACGTTCCCGAGAGGTGGCGCAGTAGAAAAAACCTTAAGATGTAATTTGTGTTTTTCCGGGGATCGAACCTGGGATTCCTCGCACAGTAGCCCCGCCCACTAACTACTGCGCCCCTTTTACAAAGTCACAATGGCAAAAATTTGCGTATAATATGATTAAAAATGAAGATTAAAAAATGATTATTGGTAAGGACCTATGATTTTCAGACAATTCAAGACTACTGTCATTTTTGACACTTTACTACTTTTTCTTTAAATCTCCATCTGTGTGAGAGTATTCATCTAGCACTTTAATTTTGACAGACTTTTTAATTCTTACTACAAAACGTATGACATAGAATACAGTAAAACAAAAACTTTACATCTAACAACTTATGCTAGCTGTCAATGTTTTATTTTATAAACTAGCTGGACCCGTGCTCGCCTTGCCCGCTCGCACAAAATTATATTTGGTTCATTTAAAATTACACTTTTGAGTGTTTCATTGAAATCTGTCCAGTAGTTTTCGCGCTTTTAGGAGAAAAAGAAAATTCCTCCCTCTCCTAGATCTTGCTACTTATTTGTAATACTGAATTTCCTTTCGTTTGTTTCCCTCTTCCTATATGGAATCCAAGGAACTACCTACCCCAAACCTACCCTGTTACCATACCACATATCGAATGAAATTCTGAAATAAAACCTGTTACATACAATCATAATATACATACCTACATAATATACAACTGACCATAGCACTCACTGCGAAAACAAATCAACCCTTATCGAATGTGTAGTATACGTATGCTAGTCTTGTTTTGTTTTTGTTTGACGATCGCAAAAGTACAAACATCCATTCGTAGCAAGGTATATGTGTATGTATATATTTTCACTTCAAAAAATGCATACGTCATATCAGAATGAAATTCCTACTGCGTTGTGTGGCGATATCGATAATGGATGTAATGTGTTGGATATATGCACCCTCTGCATCGCCCTCCCTCGCCGTACTCTTGCTACTTGTTTGTAATACTGCATTTTCTTTCCTATGGAATTCAAACAACTACCCTAACCCTACCCTGTTACGGCAAAACAACCAAAATAAATTCAGTCACCTAAACTAATAACAATATACATACATATTTGAATACATTTATGTGTCTCACTTGTTTTGTTTTGTTCACAGACAAACAATATAATCAAAATCAGTCAAAACGTTTAGATGAAAAAAATAGTAAACTTCCTGGAACCCAATTGCAGCGCCACCTATCGGGTCCAATTGTGAATCTAAACCATCCAGGGACCCACTCAAACACAACAAAATTTCAGCAAAATCGGTTTTTTATCTCGCGAAGGAATAGTCTGAACTAATTTTTTTTTTTAAATCAGAGCTTAATTTTTTCGGACTTACCTTGCTGATGAAGTTTAAATTCAGAAATCAATAGGTATCTATGTATTCAATTTCACTTCTAAAATTAATAACAATTCAAGTATGTATCTAACAATCGGCTTTCGTCTTTACTATGATAATATATGTATATTTCACAAACTGGCTGGACAGAAGTAAGTCACTCATACACAGTACCTATCTGTTCAAGAAAAATTGCTTTCGATGTGCGACAACAACCCCAAAGTAGAACTATGGAATCCAAACAACTACCCCAACCCTACCCTGTTACGTCATATCAGAATAAAATTCCTACTGCGTTGGGTGGCGATATGCGATAATGGATGTAATGCATTGGATATATAATGTGCACCCTCTGCATCGCCCTCCCTCTCATTGATCTTGCTACTTGTTTAATATACTGCATTTCCTTTCCTTTCCTTTGCTTCCCTCTTCCTATAGAATCCAAACAACTAACTACCCCAACCCAACACAATTACCATACCACATATCGAATGAAATTCTGAAATGAAACCTGTTTTATATTATACGTCTCTTCTCTTATGAAGATTATTAATATACCCCATGCCATTCTGCAGCACGCACGATTCACCCCATCCCCATCCTTCATCGGACATACAATCATAATATACATACCTACATAATATACAACTGACCATAGCACTCACTGCGACAACAAATCAACCCTTATCGAATGTGGTTGTTTGACGATCGCAAAAGTATAAACATCCATTCGTAGCAAGGTATATGTGTATGTATATATTTTCACTTAAAAAAATACATTTTAGCTAAAAACTATTCCTAAGGACGTGGCTATAAACGACATAGCCTATAGCAGTCTCACAGTCTTAAGGAACATTTAAAAAAAGTTTCATCGAAATCTGTCCAGTAGTTTTCGAGTTTTTAGCTGACAAAGAAAATGCCTACAGTTTTATTATATGTAAGGATTATGACATGTCGGTAGTGCATCTATCGGTCAATAGAATGCAGGCTAACGTCAAATGTGAAACTTTAAAACGGCTGACATAACGAAGTTGGGACGCAATACATAAAAACTTTACATAGATCTCTTACAAAATATATACATACGACAACCATGTTTTACAGGTGACCATTCGAGCGATAAATTGCATTTTGGACAGGAAAATATAATTTTTTTTTTGTCTTTTGCTGTATTCAACGTGTGAGTTGTTATTGATGTGCGTTTTGCTTACCTGTAACGAGAGAGAGAGAAAAAAATGAAAAATTACTTAAAGTCAATTTGGAAAATGAGAAAATGTTTAAAAGAGGAAAAATATAAAATAGGTAGTATATAGGATGCCAGGATAATAGCGTAACAGATTTAAAAATGATTGGTATTTGACATACATATAATTGGAGGATGATGGGATGGATATTGAATTCGCCAGTTAGTGTAAGGAATTA
The DNA here is from genome assembly GCA_949372485.1 of Cheilosia soror. Taxonomy (NCBI): domain Eukaryota; kingdom Metazoa; phylum Arthropoda; class Insecta; order Diptera; family Syrphidae; genus Cheilosia; species Cheilosia soror. The sequence continues at coordinate 29,171,472 of OX443561.1, read as the reverse complement.
CCTGAATATTTTGAGAAATTGAATCGAGCTATTGAGTTGAGATTCGAACAGATGTACCAAATGACGTCTCCAATTTTGAGGAACGATAAACAAAAAAAACTCACAAAACAACAAACAGCTATATTTTGACAAAATTTATTTAATTTATAGCTTCGACTAAATTTTCTAAGACTGCTTTATTGATTTTTTATTTCGTATTTTTTTTAGAAAATCAAAGTTTTCAATGATTAAGCTAATAGGGAGCTCGAGCGAAACGCAATTTTAGATACTCTCCAAAATTTGGGGTAATTTTGACATTAGCTAAAATTTTACATCTTTATTTGCTGTCCGCAACACAAAAACACACTAGAAAAAAAGATCGCGATTGTCAAACTTTGGAAAATGTTTGAAACAAATAATGGGTGCGCTAAATTTTGACAGATAGAGGAAGTACCTACAGTCTGAAATGAAAATTTGATTTGTTTTAGCCAAGTGGATTCGCTTAAGTTTAGCTTAGCGAAATTTTGGAGGCAATTTTATATGCTAAAACTTAACTCGAGCAGCGTACTATAAGCTATAGGCCTTGCTAAAAGCAGTAGGTGCACTGACGAATCAGAGCTGTTGTAAGGTTTTCAATTGAATGACACCTGTGGTCTTTTCTTGGCTTGAGTGAGAAAGAAATCGAAGACAAAGTAAGAAAACTTTTTTGCAATAGTGTTAATGGGTTAGTCTTACTTCTTTAACGATTTAAAAAAAAAGTGTCAAGATTATAAACCGGTTAGTAAATTTAGTCTACAGACCTTGGATCATGTAGGGCTGCTATACAAGCATAAGGGAGATAAATACTGTGTAATTCTGACATTATTCACTTTATGCGTAAGTCGAAAACCTACGAAAGGCTACTTTTATTCAACATGCTGAGTATTCAAACTGATAGCCGTTGTATTGTAATACACTCTTAGGCTAGGTGGATGTGTTGGCATAGTCGAGACACACTTTGCTCAAAATTATAGGTCAACTCTTATACGACATTACAGGGATGGCCAGAAAATTAGACTGAAAAACATACGCCTAAGAGCCCTATATACTTTATTCGAAATGCAAGTTAATAATCTTTCTTATTCTACATGTCGTTTATATTAAACGACAGATGCCGTTTTTTTAAATGGGTATTAAATACATGTGGCCTGCTTTAAGGCGTTTTATTTTTATGTATAGTTAAGCTCGTTGAACGAACTGTAAAACGTCGATTATTGTCGATTACAAATTTACAATCAATACTAAAGCGACTAAACGACACTAAAAAGGTGAATGTATAATGAAAAGCTTGTAGAATAGAGGGTAAGATTGGAATCCGGCTACTGGAATTTGGCGGCGCGCGTTTGTCAACTTCTAGCTTGAAGTAATGCACTGCAGATGGGCAGTGAGATCGCTTTTAGATTGTTTCGAATGAAATTTTCACCGAGTCTGTTCGAAACTTTTAAAAAGAAGGAAAAACGATTTATTGACCTGAATTGGGAGGCTTTTTGTATGAACCAATTGCGAGACTCTTTTGAATCTGCATATCCAATCCGATCCAGGAGACTTATGTATACGGTGGAAAGCTGTTAACAGCGTATATTGTGGGTGTTTAAAATTTCAATTTATTTACATATTCAGTTTTGAGCAAGCTCTATGGAGCTTCTTGGACTTACCGTTGGGTTGCTGAAGATTGGTTATTCAGCCTCAACGTGTTATCTGGGAGATAAGTGTTCTAGAGTAGATCGGCGGAGATTTGGAAATATTTTTTAAAAGCCTACTAGCGTCCAATTAAGATTTTGTGATCCTTGCTTTGTAAAGCATAAGGCTGCTTTATATTTGCCGCAACCGCTTGAGGTCGTGAGGATTTGGCTGAGCACTTCCTACTACCTTTCCGTTGGGTAGGATTAAAATCGTTGTGAAGGATTAAAATCGAATTTTGGACTGTCTTGAATTAAGCTTCATTATTACAACGCGAGTGAAACTACAAAATGTTACTCATTGTCATAATTTTTATAAGACCGTGATTGATGGAAAAAAATATAATTTCGAAATTAATCAATGTAATTGGACGATATCATATATGCGGTTCCAGAATGATTAATGTGGATATGGTCAACAGAAGCCACACATTCATGGACACGCGGCGGTGATACTTTGAATTCGTGAAGGCATCCCTTCTATACAGGTGGGTAGGAGATACACCTTTCAACAAATTCTATAGGAAAGCAAGTCCCAGGCAATGCAGGGAAGAAGACAAGAGAACAAATTGACCTCGAGGCTAAAGATTCCAAAGCTTTCGGTGTTCAAATCAATGAAAAGTAAGAGCCAACAATTTGAGAACTGAGGTGTCGAAAAATATATACTGAACGGTTATAAATGTTTCCTTTATTTTTCATGCGAAGATTCTCGAGTCAAGAAAAGCCTCAGCATTCACTATATTGTCTGCCAAAGTAAGTCACGTGACACAAGCACATATGTATAGGAACACCCAAGAGGCAGTGTTTATCTTCGGAACTATGCGTTTGACCGTAAAACGCGCGCCTGTATTCACAAAAGCCCGTAAATGCAAACGCAGCACTTCGAAGTTGGCAGTAAAATAAAAGCCTGTTATACAAAAGCCCGGTAAATGAACATTTTTAAAAAGCCCGTATTATTTAGGGACTTGTACACATTCCAAATCCTACAGTGGCAGGGGGCGCATGCCTACCCATTCAATTACGGTCTTTTGTTTAATGGGTTTTATTTACGGGCATATGATTTACGGGCTTATGAAATACGGGATTTGGAAACGGACTCTTGAATTGCAGGCAAAAGTACACAACCCGTTTATCTTGTCGCCTCTGGTTTATAGGGAGGGTAATTTCAATATCAAACCAAAGGTCAAGTAGGTACCTATCGGACGTTGTTGTGGCATAAGTTTGGCTATAATATCATCAACGAAAACAGGCAAGTCTAGTACGGGCTCTGATTCTAAATAGACTTTCTGCACCCTTTCGAGCGTGTTCAGTGGACAGTGGTCGATTGTTGTGTGAAAATGTAAGGTGACGTTATATTAATTGTGCGGACAAAAATTTACTTAGAAAACCGTCAGTAGGAAAGTGGCATATGGAATCCTATCCAAACGCATCAGATTGGTCATAGACAACACATTTAAAGTCTAATCTGGGGAAAGACTAAAGAATTTTCAGGTCAAGGCGAGCTCTAATGGTAGTAGGTTTCAAAATGCGCGGCAAAATTGATCAATTTGTGACGTGTAACGATAGAAGACACGCGGTGCATTAAACAAAAATAACAACTCGTTAGTTCAACTTCAAAATTATACCGACTTTTAACAGTGAAACGCCCTGTCATCTGATATCTTCAAAAATTCTTCAGCGGATATTCGGTGAGAAAGGGGAATGGATGAGAAGATACATTTTATCCGAATGGTGGTATTTTGTAAAAAAAAATGTAAAACGTTCAATACGTTTGGCTAATGGACAGAAGTGATCCAACTTAAAGGGTTATTAAGACCCTGAGCTTCTCTATTCAGCCGTTCAGACTCGGCATAAAATTGGCCCTTTCATTCGTCCAAAAAAAAAAAAACTTACACAAACATATGGTTGTGAGAAGCTAGGAGACCTATGGTGCCTATACGGACCTTTTGCGCCAACTATTTATTTATTTAAATTTGAGCGACGGAAAGAGAAGACTAAACCAAATAGTTGTCGACCACAAAATCGTCTACAGACAAGCGTTTAAAAGAACTTTTCGATGAATTTACTTGACGCGATAATGTTCATCAAAAATCATGTTACTAGCGCCGTCGGTGAGTATGGTTGTCAAAAATATAATCTAATCAATAAAATGGCCAGACAGCAGCACCTACTACAAAATCTATCTAATCGTTGAGCGATTTCTAACAAAAAGATAACGAAATTACTACACACACAATTACCGCCCGCACACACAATTCGGTTATAGAAGTTTCGTCTCGGTCACTTAAGGCAATTTGTGGGTTTAATTGTAGTTACCGGAAATAGGGTGCTGCGTTTCAAAACAAAGAATTTCCTAAAGCTCATTTCGAAATGAGCGTCAAACAAAATAGAAAAATTGTATAGGTCACTGCACCGAAACCTTTCAAACGGGAGCTCTCATATATTTTTAACCCAAATAAAAAAAGTACAAACCCTATCGGGTGTTACTAATTTGTCCAACTGTTTCCATTTAAACAACAGCAGCTGCACCCATTTCCGTAAAACCCACCAGCGCTTCGCTTGCATACAGCCAAAGTTCAAATAGCACAACAAAGAACTACAATACTGCAACTATATTTCGAGATATTATTTGGCTTATTGAAAATGAAAATTAAGCAGAAAAGCCATACCGTACTAGATGTTGTAACAAGGGGACCTACTTTTGTTGGCCGCCATCAAACGAAACGGAAAGTATTATAAACGTGTGACGCCACCAGAGATAGTGTCACTTTGCATCTTCTATAATGGCAAAAGTAACATACAGATGACACATGGCGAACTGACATCAGATACCCACGGTCGCGTAGTAGTATCGCGACAGTTTGACATCAGTAGCTATACGTGAAAGAATTCCCAGATAGATTTGTCTCATTGATTCGAGACACTGTCTTCCATTGTCTGCATCGTGTCTCCTTCTGTAATATTGTTTTCCTTTTGTTGTCTCGGTCTCGTTCTCGTATCTATTTGAAGAGATTTATAAATATTGATTAACACTTAACCGCGCTGAGAGAGCGCGCTCAAAGAGATTGATTGAGAAGAGTAAACACTAAACAGTCGTGCTACTTAAGGCCGATGCCGTCTTGAGATTGAGATTTGGTTTTATGGTTTTTAGGTCACGACATTTTCACAAAAAAAAAAAAAACACAAAAAAACAAAAACAAAAAACATCTTGTTATCGTCTTGTAGACGCGCGACCTCTTTTCTGTTTTGGTATACAAAGAAACAGATATTAAACGACCGACTTAAGTGGCTGAAAGGTGCTCGAGCTCGAAGTCTCCGTGTGGCTTCTGGTGGTGTAAAATATGGTTACACGCGGGGCACGTATAAGGCAGGAGGATTATGTAAGGCTGATGGTGAGCGGTAGTCTTTTTTTTTTTTTGTTATTAAATGATAACGAGGAGATTTAGCGAAGCAGATTAAAAGAAATTCGCAGAAAAATAAATGTTCTCTGTCCGTTGAGTGGTAAATGTGTGCAATCTTGCATCGCGCACTGAACACACACAAACAGTAAATTAATTGCATGCAATGTACACTCCTTTGAGTAGCGCCTACGCAGCTATATGAGAGATGCTGCTGCTGGTGTATGGCGAAGAAAAATTCGATGCAAGGTGCGATACTTGGCCTACGAGTCATTAGTTACATGTGCAGTGCAGAACCCAAAAGACGGCAATATGCGTGCATGTTGAATGTTGTTTCACAGTTATTATTGGGTAAATGGGAATCCTTTGGATTTATTGCAAAGCACGTATGTATGGCATACGTATGGATTTATTGACAAAGTTAAATACTTTTTGAAAGGTCATTTGACTTATAGAATTGATCGAGTATCGTAATGGCTTTGTGCAACTTATTGGCATCCTTATGCATGCATGTTGATACATTATGATATGTGTCATGACTGTCATGACATACTTTCCAATAATATTGAATTTATAATTCTTATGTTCGTTGTAGAACATTTGGCATTGTCAATTGAAATTTGTGCTCAGATTGATAGATGATGATGCTAGTCTTTAGCATGATATAAATATGTCCGTCACAAAATAAATTTGTTTCTACGCTATGTTGATGAATAAGAAACAGTGTACCTACTAGAGATCGACAATCAAGAAAGTGGTATGGGAGAAAAGAAGTCTGACTGTTAAATAGCATGACTGTAAAGTAGCATGCGAGTGAAATAGCCTGAGCATGAGAGTGAAATAGCATAATAGCGATTTAGCATGCGAATGAAGTAGCATAAGAGTGAAATAGTATGAGAGAGAAGTAGCATGAGGGGAGTGAAGTAGCATGCCTGTGAAGGTAACAATTAGCATAAGCGTGAAAAAGCATAAGAGTGAAGTAGCATGGGGGTGAAGTTACATGATAGTGAAGTTACATGATAGTGAAGTTACATGATAGTGAAGTTACATGATAGTGAAGTAGCATGAGAGTAAACTAGCAAATTTATTAGAGTAAACTGGCAAATTCATAAAAGTAAAGCAGCAAATTCAGGCGAGACCTAACTCCCATTTTTCTTTAGAATAACTAATAGGGAATAGCTTGAAGAAATCTCTCACTCGTCATTTAGGCATTCCTATAAAATAGCATGATAGTTAGGGAAGTAGTTGTCAAGAAAAACACCGTTGAACTTACTGTCTATGATATTTCTGTTTCTTATGACTAAAACTGGATATAAATATAGATATACATTTATATCATGAGAGTTTATTATCATGCTAGATATATACCCATTTGCTTTGCTGTAGGTGACTGATTGCTGCATGGATAAGTCGCCGACTATTGCGACATTTCTAAAAACTATCATAACAGCTAATTAGCTGTCATGAGATGATCGGTTTTAATATCGAAAGTATGGAATTCCTTTTAGTTCTTTGATTGGGTTCTACATGTTATTTTATCTGTTTTTTTTAGGCACTAAAGACAAGTTGCAACGTCAAGCAACTGCTTTATCAGCAATACTTTGACACCGACAAATAGGTAGTTTCTCTACCACAACACCAAGTTCTGCTTGGTAGTAAGATTTGGAATCCTCTTTTTTATAAAAAAAAACTGCAATCAAAATGGCTTTTCTCTTGTGGCTTGCACCCATTTTACGGATAACACGGTCGTCCTTTTCCCAGTCGACTATTCAAGGTTTGGTGGCCAAATTTTAGTCGACCGGTTTACTGAACAATCACCCAACACCCGTACGTCAATGTAACACAAAATCTGCCAAAATCATCTGGGAGACTGTCCTGAAGGTTTTTCAATTCAGTCGTTCAGATGAGGCCTAAAATTTGGGTCGTTTGCTTTCGTCTCAAAAATAACCTACAAATGGTTGGGAAAAACTAGACCTAGCGTCTTGGATTTTTTTTATGCATATAAAGTTCTTCGAAAGAAAAACACTTCCTGCGATTTTTGGTCCTGTACACGAAGAGGGCGAAAGGAGGAGAAGATACAACCGCGATTTCTATGAGCTGTACCAAGATGTGGATGTAGTCCAAAAAGCCAAAAAACGTCGATTACATTGGCTCGGCCACATCGAGCAAATGGACAATAATGCTCCAGCTAAGAGGATCTTCGAATCCCAGCCCCCTGGTTCGAGAAGACAAGCAAGACCGAACCTCCGTTTCAAAGACCATCAAGACATCGCGGATGTCAGAGCGCTTGGTCTGGACAACTGGAAGCAGCGTTCCCGGGATCGTAGAGGATGGAAGGATGTAGTATCTCACGCAGAGACTCTACACGTGTCGGGAGCCCGATAAGTAAGAAAGTAATGTAAAGTTCTTTGGCACGTTTTTGGGACATGCCAAACATTAGTTCCGGAGGCATGCTTTGGAATGCTTTTTACAGGTACAGGAAATATAGATTTTAACTTTTGTGCCGTTGTTTCTTGGCAAGTCCTAATGAAATTGCATTAATTTACGTTGGCATTAATTTTTCTTGGTCCCGTGTCTTAAATGTCGTCGTCGTAACACCTTATGTCCCCTTTAATTTTATAAAACGGTTCTAAAACCTAGCTTATCCACTCCACACTCGACCTGTATTTGATTGAAGAGTTTCGTGAGCTCCATAGTCACCTCAGCCTCACACCGGAGCTTATCCGTATGAACAGGTTTTGGTGTTTCATTTCATAGGTCGGTCATAAGCCTTTCGAAAAGGCGAAATACCATTAACTTGGACAGCAGTTTTTTACCAATAGTAAAATGAGTTAGAATTGTATAAAATGAGCTGCCAGAGGCTGTCTTCCAGCCTTCCAGGGTACCTCTGATTTTCACCTCGAAAAAAAACTCTTTTGCAACTTTTGCTTTTAAATACCTCCACACAATTACGATTTGCTTGACTTCTCAACTTTCTAAAAGGTCCTTGCTGAGTCACAAACAATCGAAGAAAAAAAACGACGCAAATCAATAAGTGAATGAGGTGCATTTTTCTGCAATTGCAATTGCTCCATTCCCCTTAAACGACTCCTAAACCATGGATCAGCACTGAAAGAGCAAACGTCAATTTGAATCGATTTCAACATAAATAAAGAGCCTTTCTGTCGCTGCTGTACAAGAAATCAGAAAATCTGTGGGAAGTTGCAGAAATGTTTCACCCCAAATGGTGTATCCTTCTTGGGATATCTCCACACGAAGAAGACCGTGAAGAAGACGCAATTTCCGTACATAAATAAGGAAGATGTGTACTCCCCCGTTTGAGTCGTTTTTTTTTTTATCCTCAATGCAATCGATTAAGATGATATTTCAAATGTCAAGGATACATGGTGACAGCTGCTTGCTCTCTGTGTGCCAGAATTCTTTCTTTTGTTTCCTTTCCTCCTTTTGCTCTATTTATTGAAATTTCAATTTCAGTTTCTTATAACAAAAGAAAAAAACACGAAAAAAAAATCCAAATCTCCATCACACTCCAATTAGTGGGCCAAGATATTTGCATAGAAAAGGCCAAAGGAAACAAAAAAAAACCACACAAACATTCTCGAATAACACACAAAGACGATGAGCAATCCAAGTCTTCCTTTTGGCTGTTCGTCATTGTGCACGCTCAGTCGCCCCCAACATCTTAAAAAAGTTCACACAAGCCATAGTCTCGCGTACACAGACACAGTTTAATAATAATTGAGTGCAAAGAACTTTCGAGATTAAGATCGTTTTGACTCATTTCGCATGTAGGCTTTAACCAACCAACCAACCTGGCCATAACCATACCACCGCACCAACCACAGTAGTTCGTTCAGACTCGAAGCACAGAGATCCAAACACAAAAACCTGATTCATGTTTCGGTAAAGAGTTTCTTTGTGATGATGGTAATGATGATGACGATGCTGGCTGCTGTTGCTGCTGCTCCCAGGTAATGTGCCGGTGCTGACCAAACAGAGTCACACATGCCAGAGCGACTGCATTGGTTTCAATTTGAAGAAGGACAAGGAAGAGCCAGCCGCACTCAAATAAATATACGAATGCGAGAATGGAAATGGGAATTGTGTTGATCTTCTTCTTATATAGAGAACAGACTATTGAGACGATGTGGCCAGGAACAACAAGTCGACCACGACGACAAAGAAGATCATGCGGATGAGGATGAAGATGACGACGACGCAGGCGCAATGACTCTGCCACTAGCAATAATCTAGTTGTTAACCTTGAGCGAAGTTTTAAAGTTCATCGAGCCTAAATCTGTGGCGTGCCACAAGTTGAAAGGATCGATACGATAGTAGGTATGGACACAGTGGTAAAATTCAATTTTTTCTGACCAAAATTTAGTGGCCACACTTTGCACGCTAGACACCAAGAATCATTTTTAGTGTTCTGCCTCACAATGGCGAAATTTTTCATATAAAAGTGGCTATTGTGACCTGCAACAAATTTAAAGTGAAGCTTGAAAATATGTAATTGTTAAAAGGATCAATGCTTGGTTACTTATGTATAATACTTTTTATTGTACAGCTAAAGTTTTACGAATTTTTCATATAAAAAAACCTCTATTGTGACCTACAACAAATTTAAGGCGAATTGTTAAAAGTAATTGTAAATAAGGACCGCTGTCCACACTTTACTAATAATATTTTTTACTGCCCAACTTAAGTATTACGAATTCACAATGACGACATTTTTCCATAAAAAATCATCCATTGTGACCCACATCAAATTTAAGGTGACCGTTAAAAAAAATTGTTAGTAAGCCCCAATGTCCACTAGAACGCTGCGATTAGTGCACTGTACCAATAATAATTTTTAACAGCTTTACAGTTCACAATGGCAAAAATCATATATTGTGATCTACAAAATAGTAGGGCCCATTGTCGACACTTTTCGATCAATGCACGATAATAATCATTTTTACTGCCCAACTTAAATTTAACAAATTCACAATGCTCAAATTTTCCATATAAAAATAGCCATTGTGACCTACAATAAATTTAATGTAAAGTTAAAAAATTGAGGAAACTATAAAAGTAAGCTCTAAACGGTAGGTCGAAGGACGAAATCTCTGTCATCTCATTTATTATATTTAAAGTGACAAATAAGCAACTAAGTCTGCTACTGATGTGTAGCTTTTCATAATTTTAAGTACTAACTTAAACCGTCAATTTAATCTAGTACGCAAATTGTCACTTTAAAATAATCTTTCAAGAGAAATTTCCATATTTGCCACTTATTTTCGCTGTTTACACCACTGTGCGGTGGCAGCGATGGTATCACTAGAACAAGTGAAACCCAAGGGACCATGCAAAGTTCATTGGCTATTTGGGTTTTGGAAGTTAACTGAATATTTAATAACATCTTTCGATGTTTTCTTTTTTTTTATTTTTTATTTTTTATGGCCTTCTGTCAGGTCGGTACTTTTAATGGATTCACGAGAATTCGGGGAGATGAGTTAGTCGCATTTAACATTCTAACCTGTGATTCAGGGGAATGGATTTATTAAAACGTACAAAAGACTGAAGTAAGGTTAGGCTGTGATTGGGGGCAAGGAAGAGAGAGGGAGAAATAGAAATACTTTCGAGACAATGGACAAAAGATTTGCTTTCGCATTAGACGGATTAATGTAGTGATACCTCATCTGAAACGTAATGGTTTGTAGAAGTCTATTAGTAGTATAGTATGGCTGAAAGTCCAAAAGTCTTTGTGTCTGTCGATTTCTACAAGTTGTAATAAGATCAAAATAAGACTTGTCGAAATTCCCTTCTTTTAGTACAAGGTGGCGCAAAAGTCCTTTTGGAAGATGTTGTAAATTTTTTCAAATGCCGTCAAAAGTCAATTCTACTTTGACATTTGTGAAGATAACAGACATAAAATACACGTCAACAAAAGATGAACTCCTAAGGAACGTGGAATAGCTTCCTATTTCGGTTTTTTGTCTAATAATTCGTCGGTGGTGTTGGCGCAGCGTGTGAATTTCGGCGCAGATTTCCCGGTCTTTCGACACCAACTGGGGAAACACTATGACATTTAGCAGTTCGCTTAGAAGAGTATGGGACTATACGAGATGGTGCCAGGTCTGCGGTTGTGGCTGAAAATTTCGCAGAGGACCCTTAAGTATCGACCAGACGACGTGCCACGCAATTGACCATCAATCGGCAGCCTTTACATTGAATTTTTGTGAAAGACTTTAAGATGTTTCCTTACAAAGTGCAGAAAGTGCATTAGCTGTTTCCGCCAAGCGCGGGTTCTGAGGGCTGCATTTCCGACTCGCCTAGTCTCTCGTGTTGGCGATTTGCACTGACCGACAAGATCGCCTAATTTAACCATTTCAGACTTATTTTTGTGGGATTTTTTAAAGTCACGAGCTTATGTCAACAAGCCTCAGGCCCTTGAAGCCCTCGAAGAGAATATCCGTCAAGAATGCAATTACCTATTGCTAGAAGTTCTGGCCAGAGTGATAGAAAATGACATAAATCGGACCGAATGGTCATCAATTCTGGTGGCGGCCACTAAGCTGATATCATTTTCTCGACTTAATGGAAAAAAAATTTAAAACATCAAAAAAACATAATCCAAAAGCAGAATCAAAGTTTTTCGTTCATAAAAAAAATTACAGCGAAAGAACATCGGGAGAGAACTTTTGCGCCACTCTGTATTATGTTACAGAAGCCTCTTCTTCATTTGACGTGGGATGGTTTGATTTCAATAAAAAAAACAACTCTACTTGACTGAAATTGACTTGCCTAACTGGGCTGATTTGATTGAGTAAAATTTTGTTTGACTCTTGTTGCCTTCTTTGAATCCATTTGACGTCGGTTGACTTGAATTTAACTCGATTGCCTCATCTTAACCAGTTTGACGTTAATAACTCATTTATCTTGTTTGTCTAAAGTGAATTTTCTTGACTCTGGTTGAGCTGAGTTGACTTCATTTGACTTGCGTTGACTTGTGTTGATTTAAACTGATTCTATTTGACTTGGTTGCATTTATTTGATGTCGCAAACTATGCTGAGCTACTTCGGCAGACTGAATTATAAAAAAAATAAATAAATAGGTGGCTCAACAGGCGGGTGACACCCAAGGCCTAGCTCCTCGCCACCATTCGTTTTTGTGTGAGTTTCTATTTTTTTGGGACGAATGGAAGGGACCTACAATTTTATGCCGAGTCCGAACTACTGAATTGAGAAGCTTTTTCATGACAGTCATACTCTCGGATGTTTGTCAGACGTTCGCGAGAGGTGGCGCAGTAGAAAAAACTTTAAGATGTAATTTGTGTTTTTCCGGGGATCGAACCTGGGATCCCTCGCACAGTAGTCCAGCAGCACACTAACCACTGCGCTACTGCGCCCACTGAATCAGCGAGATTTAAATAGACCTAGTTGGATTCCATCGCAACGTGACTTGGCTCCGTACTTAAAAATAATTTCTCGACTTCTTCGAGCCTTTATTTAGTCGAGTCTCATCACTGGTCAGACCCACCACATTTCGAACAATGAGAACATGGTAAGACAGGACTCCTCCTAAGTTAAAATCGCTAATGCCCTTTTCACTGCAATTCATTCACTCAAAGGATCCTGACCAATGTTTGAATACCAAGCAACAGCTGTAAGCTTGCCCTACCCACCAGACAAAAAGAGGATTTCTTTTTTCCGATTAGAAAATATTTCGAAAACATTTAACTCCACTGCCAACAGAGCATTGCATGTCCCATCTCAATTCGATTTCCTCATTCCACAGAAGGGTGAGGCCAACAACAAAATTGATTCACCATTAAGACCCAGACTACACAACAATTTGGTATACTAAATCAAATCGAAAAAAGATTAATCAAACCTTATGAGTATGTGACGTACGATTAATCATCGTCACCCTATGACCATGTGCTGATGAATTTCTTCTTCTTTACATTTCGTATTCTATTATCTTCTCTCTTTTCAATCAGAATGATTAGCATCTTGTTGTTGCACACTCTCGTGGTGCAGCGTATAAGGTAAATTCACGGTACAAAGGGAATAATAATGTCAGCTGTGTAAACTGATCTAACCAGTTGGTGGGTTTGGTGGGCTCCTTTTCCTGTGTGTGCTGCTCCGCCTAACATGCAATCACCGCTATAATGCATAATTACAAATTATTGCCTCCAACCAGAACCGAAACGGAAAACGTTCCTTCGGCTCCATGGCATAGAGAAGTTTGGTTGCACATGCCAAAGTGGACATGGAAGGTTAAACTATTACCATTTGTAATGGTAGGTATATGCCGGAGAGGTGGTAGGTAGAGGGCTTTTGGACCGGCCCTAGCCACTCTTTGAAATGGAGTTTCGTGAAAATCTTCGTTACGCTTGTTGCCTATTGATAGACGCATGCGAATGAGTTGGACACGGATTTGTGGAGTTCTATGGTTGGAGTTGGTGTAAGAGAGAGATATCTGCATCAGCAGAGTTCAGTAGATTGCTGAGAATTTTACATACGTAAAAGGTTTACAACATATTCAGAGTGTGACGAACCTTCGTTGGGGTTTTTTATGGGATTAAGTTGAAAGTTCTTGAGAGCATGAGACTGAGACACGAGGGAAAGTTGAGAATCATGCGAATGAAGATTTAATTTTTATATTCATGTGCGGAAATTTTCTTATAAAAAGTGAAGAAAATATTAGTCAAAACTCAGAAGTAATGCAGGAACACGAAGAAGTGTTTAAAATAACTGGCGACATTTTCAATTAGAGGCAACAAAGACATTCAAGATGGCGCAAAAGTTCTTATCCGATGTTCATTGGCTGTAATTTTTTTTATGAATGAAAAACTTTGGTATTGCTTTTGGATTATGTTTATTTGATGCCTTAAATTTTGTTTCCATTAAGTCGAGTCAACTCCAGTCAACCCAAGTCAAATGAAGTCAACTCAATTCAAACGGAGTCAAATAAGGTAACTTTAAACAATCAATAGAAATGAGTTATCAACGTCAAAATAGTTCAGTTGAGACAATCGAGTTCAATTCAAGCCAACCGACGCACGTCAAATGGATTCAAACAAGTCAACAAGAGTCAGCGAATCAATAAAATCAGCCGAGTTAGTCAAGTCAACTACAGTCAAGTAGAGTTTTTTAAATTGAAATCAAGCCAACTGACGCGACGCGACGTCAAATGAAGAAGAGGTTTCTATAACATAATACAAGGTGGCGCAAAATGAAATGAAAAACTTTGGTTCTGCTTTCGGATTATGTTTACTTGATGTCTTAAATGTTGTTTCCATTAAGTCGAGAAAATGATATCAGCTAAGTGGACGCCACCAGAACTGATGAGTGATGACCATTCGGGTCCGATATATAGTTGCGGATATTGTCTTTAAGGGCTTCACGAGTCTGAGGCTTCTTGACATTAACTCGTGACTTCAAAAATACCCCCACAAAATGAGGTACGAAATGGGTAAATTAGGCGATCTTGCAGGCAAGTGCAAATCGCCAAATCGACAGACTGCCTTTAGAATTTCGGTTGCGGCTTGTGCTGTATGTGCCGTTGCTCCTTTCTATTAGAACCACATGATCCCCAGCGCCAATTAATCCAATTCAGGTAGGAGAAAGTCGTTAAGCATGGCTTAGTAGCGCTCGCCGTACACCGTAGTCTTTTGGCGAGCGGCGTTTTTGAAAAAATAAGGCCCAAAGACGCCTCCAGCGTAAACCGCCCACCATGTAGTAATGGCTCTTCTTGGGTATAATGGCTCTTCTTGGGTTATAGGAGGATTTTCGGTGCCCCAGAAGCGATCATTTTGCTTTTTCACATATCCACAGAGATGGAAATGGGCCTCGTCGCTCATGATAATTTTCGATGAAAAGTTGTCTCCCTCGTGGTCGAGATTCAGGATGGTGTCTTTTACCAAAATTCTCTGTAAAGACCGCGCGCCGATTGATGGCCAATTGCGTGGTAAGTCGTCTGGTCGATATTCTATGCAACATCTTCAGCCACAATTGCGATATTATCAGCAAAACGGCTGCCCCGGGGGCCGGTCAGACCTGCCGCCATCTCGTGTAGTCCCATGTATTCTTCTAGGTGAGCGGCTAAACGTCGTAGTGTTTGTCCAGTTGGTTTGGTGTCGGACGACCAAGAAAACTGCGACAATATCACCAACGAATTATTCCGCAAAAAAACAGAAACAGGAAATTATTTCACGTTTCTTAGAAGTATACTGACTCATGTTACGTTGACGTTCATTTTGTATCTGTTTCCTTGACAAATGTCAAAGTAGACCATTGCCGCCATTTGCAACAATTACAGAATTTTCCGATGGTGTGGTATGACTTTTGCGCCACCTTGTATTAGGTTTAGGTCTTGACTAATAGACTAAGTTGACCCGATTGAATTAGGTTGACTTTAGTGGAATCGAATTAACTCCCGAATTGCATCGAGTAACTAAGTGTCATTTAGTTGTCTTGACTGATTTGGTTTGATTCGATCGACTTGGATTGATTCGAGTGACTTGATTTGACTTAAATGGATTTTTAAATTTATGCTACTTGTTTGCTTACAATTCATAATGACAGTAATTTTCAGTGGCATCGATTGGATTGCGTTACTTTTGACGTTAATAAAGTCCATGGTCTTGAGCTGATGATTACATCGGGAACTAAACCAAAATCTTGAAACTTGGAAGCGTCCCCTTTTTATAACCATACGTCACATACTAGGTCGCGTACGAAAAATGTAAAAAGGAATGGGGGTAATTATCTGTCTCCAGATTTAAAAAGTTCATCAAAATATCTGATTTACTAAGTCTGTCAGTATTTTTCAACAAAAAGATTACATGACGAATTTTTCACCGACTAATAGCCGAATAATCAGCCAGAATTTTTTTTAACTAGTAAAACTGTCAAATTTTGTCCACAATTCATAATTGTTACCTATATTTTGTTGAATTTTAATAAAAAAAAATATTGTAATAATTGTCGTCCTCTCTAATGTATTCGTAGATTTGTGACCTAGTGATCATCGCCATGGTAACCATGTGTCTGTCTTCCAAGCGGAGATTTTCCCTATCCTTATGGCTATGCGCTAAATTGTGGTGGAGGGTGGAGGGCTAGAAGCATAAGGCCAAAGGTAGTGCTCGAATTCTAGCTTTCTCTGAACTTGGTCAGAAGGCTGAACACAGTGAAACTTGTGTGGGTCTCAGTTCCAGGTCACACGAGTGTCGGTGGCGTGACTGGGTGTAGACAGACCAAACGACTGCGTCCGGACATGCAAAAGGTCCGCGTCTTTCCTTCTGTCTCTCAGGAGAATCGACTGCAGACTGCATGCCAAAAACTTAAATGTTAAATGTATTGGGCTTGAGCGACACCACCATCTGTCCTGCTTTTGGGGAGGACGACGATACAGCGGGACACTTTCTCTGTAGTTGTCCTGCCTTTGCTCGCATCAGGTGGCGGATCTTTGGAGCTGACGGACGTGGTGACTTGGTGAGTGCCGAACATCTAAGCTCTTCATCACTGAAGCTTCTTCTCATCTTTCTTCTAAAGACGGGAAAACTAAGTATGTACAATAAATTAAGGTGTGTGTTTGGCAGTACAATGGACCAGTAGTTGTGTCTGAGTGCTCCACCGGATAGTAGCAACCTCCGACAAAGAAGAAGATCATCGCCATATTGAAACAATTGATCAATTGAGAAGAGCAAGGTTCACTTTTTGACAAGGGAAGTTCAGAAATGTTTTATTTTTTTCAAGAGAGATATATGGTAAGAATGGACCGTCGAATTTAAGAAGACCTAAAAAAGTCTGGCAATGAATAAGTTGGTCGACAAAAATGTTTCCGTAGAAATTATTGTCAGGCAGTATTCCTCAAGTTTTTGGTGTTTTAAATGAATTTCGATTAAAGAGAAGCCAAGCTTTGGGGTTCTGAAACCTGTTATGTTTAAGTCGCAGTCTATACAAACGGCTGAAAAACCACGAAAGTCACAGGTTCTGCCATCTATTTCGTGGATCCAAACCTGAAAGCGTCTATACGACTACCTGATACGAGCAGTGTTTTCCTATCAGAAGTTCTAACAGTTCTTAAGGCCGTTAAGAGTTAATGCAGATGAGATTTATATATAGAACGAATTTGGCCATCTATATCGATAGCTTGGATGCATTCAAAACACTGGAATATTCGAACATTATTTCTGAAATAGTCAGCAACTGTCGCACGTTTTTCAGGGCATTACGCTGTCAGAATTGGGTGCAATTGTGTGGGGTACCATTAGGACACGAGCTAGCAAGGAAAATCGGGAAATTAAAACGAAAGGAAGGCGTTGCTATTAAAATATCTCCGTCATAAAGCGCCCTAAGAGGAATATAATGTACTAGATGATAAAGAAACCGGTGGTCAGACCTTACTGGAAACACGGCATTTCTAAGGGACTTTGGTCTCAATTCGAACGTTGAAGATCTACCAACCTAGTTAAGCTAAACAGGGAACAACTCAGGACACTAATCGGAATCTTGTCAGGACACTGCCTTTGACAACTGCGTATTCTGCAATAATGAAGATATACCCACTTTCTGTGCAAATGCAAAGCAATATCTCAAATGCGTCGTTTTGAGAAAGCTTCCGAATTCAGCCGTTCGAGGGGAAAAAAGTAGTTCACCCTCAAAGATGGGAGCTTGTGGTTAATCCACTTAAAATGAGTGAAATTATACTGTGCTCCCTAAATGAGATAGTCTTATTGAATGTGAAACTTCAGCTTTCTTGAGGTTTCTCTCTGATAAATTAGAGTTTTTGAATTTAATCCTATATCTCCCATATGCGGACCTACCACCACGACATTAATAAATCGCTGTCTTCCGCAAAGCCCTTCTAGATACTTGAACTAAACCACCAAATGGTGTGTCTTCACTTGACGAATAGAGGGATTTTATTATCCATCCAAAAACCGTTACCACTTTTCCTTATCAAATTTCCAGTTTCATCAAATAAAAAATATTTTATACTAGAACACCCAAGAGTCTGATGAATAACCCTCGAAATTAGGTTGCGGCCTAAAAGGCTCAATTAGTTGCTTTTTGTTCGCTCCCCCTATTCCCTAATTCCACGTTTTTTTCCTCCTTATCAGGAGCAATTAAGCAAAGCAATAACAAACGCAATATAGACAGATACTCCACAGTTGTTGACGGGTAGGGATAGTAGCTCTATCTGTCTTTTGTATCTATAGACAAATTTCACTAGAAATAGACAAAAAAAAAAATACAAACGATACAAACCAGCATTCTAATGACAGAGCGACACGCAAACCAAAAATTGACTTTTGTTCATATACAGACAGCCATTAAAGGATCAGAAATATAAACAACGACAACAGGAAGTCATCGAATGTGGATGCGACCTAAACAAACATTCACTTCAAAGAGATCACGTTGCGTTGTCGTCTTCGAGAGAGTGAGGCGTTCAAGCATTTTCCGAGGACCCGAAGAAAAACCAGTAATTTACGACGACAAATCCCCCCAGTGCAACCATCTCCGTTGAAGAAATGATAAGAATGACACCAAATGGGATGTGTATAGGATCACATCATTTGAACCGGGAATACCGCCGAGGTACGTGGTAGTTTTATCTTTGTCCAACAGCAAACAGCTGGGCCAAGGCTAATATAATTGAACAACAAAAATCGTGTGTACACGGACCGCTTTTGAAATAGAAAAAAAAACGGGTTCATGAACTTAACCCTCAAGTATACACACACACACAAGAAGTTCTTGTTGTTGTATAGTGAAAATTGGCTTCCATATCGGCCGCCCAGTGGACGACCGACCGACGCGACGGTAATTGAGGAAAATACAGAAAATGAAGAGAGAATGTTAAATGGAAAATGGAAAATCCCATTCCCAACTACACACGTATTTATGCTGTCGGTCGGTATGTGTTTGAAATGCATTTGGTGTATTGTGCCGCCGCTGTTGGTGCTTTCAGATGAACGACCAGGCCACATGCCGTGTCTCCAAGTCTCGCCGGTACTTACTCTGTAGGAACGACGGTTGTGTCGTATCTCGTACGTGACATTTTCAAATTGGATCTTATTTAAGGGATTCGTGTGGACCCACTAAAGGGCGGAATTCAAATGTTAGTTTTTCCTGTTGTCAAGGATATGGGCGGACACGATATATCTGCATCTGAAAATAGGTGCTAATTGGAATGTGTGAATTTGAAAGACGTTCTTCTCTATACATGATGTGATGGCACATGATTTATCTGTTATAACAATCAGAGACGTTTTGTAGGATTATCTGGGCAATTAGGCGGAATGTATGAACAGGTGGACCGTTCTATTGTAACAAACACGTGACTGTCATTTGAAATAGTTCCCATCCCATTTAGCATTTGTTCGAGTATTTAACTCGACAAATTGAAAAAAAATGCAAGTCGTTTTGATAAGAAACTGCAGTTTTCTCTGTGGATATCAAGTGTGCGCAAACACTCAAGTCTTTAAAAAAGTGTGCGCTTTCGATAAAAAAATCTAAATTCGAAACCAACCAAAGCTGTTTTTTATCCGCACATAATAACTGCCATAGTTCATGTAGATACTCATTACTTTTTGGAAAATGTGCGATTAACTCCGAAAGTCGTTTTGACAAAAATTACATTGATTTCTTTTTGAATATCAAGTGTGCGCAAGCTCTTAGCAGTCATAAATGCGTGTGCGCAACAGTCCTCGACAAAAAAAAAGCATTTCATTGGAAAAATAGTAACTACCAACTCAATTCTAATCCGCACATAATAAGTAGGTAAGTTAGTTCAATTATGTAGTTACTCGTTAGATTAAAATGCTGGTGCGATCACATTGAAAAGTCGTTTTGACACAAACTGCATCGATTTCTCTGTGTATTTCAAGTGTGCGCAAGCACTTAACAGTCATAAATACGTGTGCGCAATAGTCTTCGACAAAAACAAATCACTTTATCTAAGCATTACCAACTCACTTGCTTTCTTTTAATAAATAGTTCAAGTAGCTATTCGTTAGTTTTGAAAAAATTTTCAATCACTCAAAAACGTAATTTTGACAAAAAATTCTTCGATTTCTACGTGTCAGTTAATATGTAGTGCGCAAACGCTCAAAAAGTCTTAAATATCAATGTGCGCAACAGTTTTTGATAAAAAAAAACGATATATGTAATAAAAACAAAAACAAATGTGCATGGAAACTGAACGTACATATGGGCTTAAAAAAAATTATCCGAATTAGTCGAAATCGTTGTCTGAAAGTAAACTCGAGGTATACAAATTTTTAAGATAATACTTCAAACCGTTAAGCTCATAACTGAGTGTATTTAAAAAAAGTGGGTGTATGAAAGGAACTGCCAGATTCACTTTTTGAGGTTCTTCTTTGGCCGTAATGATAATTCTGATTCAAACAGAGACCGACATTTTTCTCGAAAACTATTTTAGAATCAAGTTAAAAGTGTCAACATAATAGTTAGATAGCAGTTTATATCGCACACAAATTGTATAAAAAAAAACACAAGCCCCGATAGAGATTAATTTTCATTTTATTAACGATGAGAAATTTTTTTTAATGTACATAATTTGAAATGTGACATTCACTCGTTTATCTGGGTATACATATTTCTATTGCGCACATGTGCGATATAAGACTGAAATGATAAATCAATCGGTAGATATATCTGAAAAAACTTTATCTACAGTTTATATTAAATAAGCGTACGAGTTTTCACAAAAAATAAACATTAGCATGTGGATGTGCGCAAAGCCCTCCAATCGTACACAATGCATACACATTTTCGCATTTGCAATTATCAGTATCGCACTTGTGAGTGCGTAATTATCATGTGTGCTCTAGTAATATTATGTTTTTATATGTCTTTTTTTAGCACATAAGTAATTTATTTGGGAATTCTAAATGTGCGCAATCACTAGCTTGAGACATAAAATTTCGCCACAGACAACCTATGTGACAAGACATTGAAAGTGAAGTTTTTGTACCTGACTTTTTGTTTAAGCTATTTTTTAGCGTATATTTATATAAAAACATTGCGCACATAAATAAACGAATCAGACACGATGAAGTCAAAAATTTATTCGGCAGAGAAATAAGAATTAACGAATCAGACACTATGAAGTCAAAAATTTATTCGGCGGAGAATGAGTTCTGAAAAATGGTATGAACTTTAACGACAAATTGAACAACAAAGAGTAAAGTGTGCGCTATTATTTTTCATATTATACGAGTGTGCGATAACATTTAGAAGTCACTTTTCGTGGACTAGATTAAAGCATTTTCTCTCTACGTAATTTCTAACAACGAAATAGGCAGTGCTTCAACATCTACAATCTACATCAATTTAATTCACTCTTTGTATGTTTCCTTAAAACTTTACCTGTCAACCTCTCAATTTATGGTTTTGATTGCGAAATTCTACTGTAGAATTTTCTGTAAGTTGAGTAATAGTCTTACAGGGTTTAAGGTGGTCTGTTAATAGCTAAGAGCTCCTGTAGTATAGAAATAAATCTGATCATAATATGCAGTATGGCTCCATCGCGTCGTCAGGCTCATTTCTCTCCTAATCGAATGTACCTACCTACTTAATCTTGGGGTTCGCACTATCGCATCGCCTTGACACTGCCATTCACCTACTTTTGGACAAGAATCATGATGGAACAATGTTCTGTACCATGAGCATGTAAATTTCCAGATGCATGCCATGGTCCCACCCATGCTTCCGTAGTCCGTTGAAAGAAAAGAACAAAATCGTTCCTCCTCAATTTCTTTGAAAAATACGATAAAGGCTTGTGCTATTCACCCTTAGTTAGAGACACGGCTTCGGGGCACGGCTACGTAACGAAATGTCGTATAGAGCGACTTAAGTGTCATTATACTCAAAGTTTTAAATCTTAAGCTGGAGCGGGTCATTTCATTCATATCATATCTTGCCATATAATTTTCGGACATCAACCTGTACGGTGTGACATTTTCCTCGCGTGGATTACGGCCGTATCCTAAAGTGGCTTTCATAAAATAAAACTCATAACAGCCTTAAATCAAAATCAAGCGAAAACTTTAGTCTGCCTACTTCCTTCTCGTTAAAACGAATCAGCGACATTTCGTAATCGCAGCAATGACCACAATTGTGTCATCTTCGAGGCGACACAAAATGTTTGACT
This sequence comes from Cheilosia soror, assembly GCA_949372485.1. Lineage (NCBI taxonomy): Eukaryota > Metazoa > Arthropoda > Insecta > Diptera > Syrphidae > Cheilosia > Cheilosia soror. The sequence goes on along the minus strand of OX443561.1, from coordinate 29,149,198 downwards.
CAGTTCAACATAATTAACTTGAATCATCGTAGCGATCTGGAGGCGTTTCCGGGAATTCGCTGTATCAAATATCTTCTCATACTTGTCCGCATTTTTGCAAAATGCAAATTGCATCCCAACCCTCTAGTTAAATTGTTTTTAAGTTAAACTGACCAAATGAAGTCACATCAGGGATGTGCTCTTTTAATTCGCTTGCTTAACCTTTAACCTCTTTCCATTGATATATGAACTGGCTCTCCATGGCAATTATTCTTTTTTTTTTTTTTTTTTTAGAAATTTGCACGCCAAGTACATTTTCCCGTTCATCCAGTTCATCTTTTCATTGCAATAGTTATTTCTCAACATTTCCCACAGACAACTGCGACTCCGACAACGGATGATGATCAGAACTATAAACAGAGCCACCGCCACCGCTCCGACTCGGCTCGGCTCGCTCCACCCATGGGGAGTTCCCATGAAAAACGAACTGAAATACGAATCCTCCTAGGCTGCTCTGCTCGTCTCTGGTATATGACTGCATGTAGGTACACCCAACTCTGCGTCGTTGTTGCCTTTCAACATAAATCTAAACCTGTTTAAAGTTGATCCGATCCGAGACTCATTTAGTGCTGATGGTTTATCCAGATACGAGTTATATGCAACTCTCTGATGTCTACGTGTGGCTGTGTGTGCGCTATAAAATTTATTTAAAACTGTCTCCGTCATCGCTGATAAACAAAACATAGTCATCCCCACCGAACAGAACCATCAACACCAACATCGTTGCTATATGACAACATATCTGTCAACAGTGTCAAAAGTGCAGACGACACTTGAACTGAATATGAAGTGGAACTGTTTGTTCCCCTTTCGCCTTTTGGTCTACGATGACAAACGGAACTCATGCCAAAACATTTAGAAAAAAAGACATTTCAAAACCATAAGTCGATGTGTCGCCCTGTTGATGACTTTCGTAATATTCTTCCTCTAAGCGGTTTTGTGTGCACAACTCCTCATGCTCGCTGTCGTCATCCTCTGTTAGATACAAAGAGTTCATCACCTTTTGCGCTTCAGATGAGTTACTTAGTGTGATGCGCTTCTGTTTTTTCTCTGATTCTGCCCTTTTATGGGCGAGATGGTAGCGCAGAGGGCATAGAACCGGCAGCGCCATCAATCGGGTGGAGGGGGGTTGCCAGCGGAACCAGCACCAGCACCGAACACCACCGCAACAGTTTCATTCCTTTTTGCAATTTTAAAGAGTTTTTTTTTCTTCTCTCGTTCTTATTGTCTCTGGAAGGACGGTGCCCTTTTGGTTGTCCTCCTTGCCAGCCATTCGCAGATGTTTTATGTTTATTCGCACGAAAGGCGGCCTCAGGAAGGGAGTCAACAGAGTCACTGGCCCCCAATGTACGAAGACAATTACCCATCTTGGGGCTGCTGGTGCGGGGACATAGAAACAAGAAAACTAATTTTATTTGGATTTTTAGTACATTTTTGGTTTCCTCTTTGGGTTCTTATACCATTTTGCTGTTTGTGTTGGTAGTTTGTAGTTTTTATTGTTCTTGTTGTTGTTGTATTATTGGTACGTAAGGTGCGCTGCGACTTTAGCTGGGTGGTGGTTGCAGGTGTCTCTAATTGAGGCTGGGCTCTTGTGGTTATTATGGAAGTGAAACACTTTGGTGAAGATAGACGACGGTGGTTTGGTGGTTTTCCACAAGATATTGAATTTCTTGATAAATGGAAGCGAAATGAAGTAGCCAGGGAACTAAATTAAAATCCAGACAAAAGGGTGGGTAAAAGATGAGCAGACTCGAGTCAAATTATCGTCTGATTTGGGATTATGCATTTTAAGGGTGCTCGAGGTAAGTACTTCAAAAATATGCACTCTAACAAGACGAACCTACATTTGATAGGACGAGAGAGTACCCTACACTTGAGTGGATAAGCGGGACATTGAAAATGTCGAAATCTCCCGGATTTGGTAGCACTAATCACCCTAGCACTATAGTCCTTGGTCCAATGGCTCTTGTACCTCAATATGACAGAGAGAGAAAGAAGGCATAGAGAGAGATATTAGAAATGAACACAGAGGCAGAAAGGCAGAGAGACAGAAAAAGCGATACAGAGATACAGACAGAGAAAGAGGGAGAGAGAGAGAGAGCGGTTGTTGTTAAGATTTCAGAGCCTTCTATTGCTAAAGACCCTTTATCCGCACAACAACTGGTGTAGCCACGGAACACTGTGCCTCCAGAGGCAGGCTCCGTAATTGTCTAATATTGCCTAATATAGAGTCTAACGCTTTATGGAGTATGTACCTGCGAAGATGTGAATGAGGTGCAGTCAATTCAACATCAACTTCGCCATAGGCCCACTCTGCAAGAAGAACGCTACGCACCCTAGCAGCAAGGTTCTGTGCATGCGCATCGCGGAGTTAAAAGTCTCTTCTACACTTTATTAAGCTACGATTACACGGCCATTTTGTTGAGTCATTTAAATGGCGCTGTGACGTCAGGAAAAAATGTCGCATTAGAGCGACATTTAAGCTACGATTCGTCATTGATGGCGATCACACGAAATGACTATCATCGTCATTTGTGTCCCAAAATCAAATGACGGACACTGCGAGTCATTTAGAATTTTCCTTTGGGATGCGTCATTGAAGAGCGATCACACGGCCATTTTTTCCGCCATTTAAATGGCACTTAATTAATGTCATTTGGTGCGCCATTTTCCTAGTCATTTAAATGACGCTGCCAAAAATGGCGATCATACAGAGTGACATTTAAATGACTGCTTTGTGACGGGATTTTTACGTCAGAGCGCCATTTTGACTCGAAAAAATGGCCGTGTAATCGTAGCTTAGTAGCACCAATTATTTCCCAAGTTGTAACCGGGTAAGTTTTGTTCTGTTCCATTTTATTTATTTTTTAGTCTCGCTTAACAGGGCATTCACTATGGACCTTTTAGGTCGCCGAATGATCGCGATTAGTTTTCTTTTCCATCACAGACCCCTTCGTAACCTAACTCAATCTATCGGCAAGTGCAAGTAAGACATTCTACCTCATCATCGAACTATAAAGCAGCTCTAGTGTGTCCTAAGTTAGCCAATGCAGCCACCTCACCTTAAGCTTTGAACTATGGGAAAAATTAGACAATCCCTTCCTTTTCATTCGCCAGAGTACCTATAAGCGCGTCTCTGGGATTCAGGCGCGTATGAATACTTGCGGTGTAGAGGAGGACAACAAATCCTAAAGGCCAAGGCACAAAGCACACTGGTGCCGGCAAGATACATAAACCCCACCGTCGCCTTAGACCTCACAAGCCTATATATGCAAAAGGGAAGCATTTGTGATGAAATCAAAAACAGCCTCGAATAAAATTCGTATCACTGCTGATGACCTACATGTAAACGAAATAAGGACAATGACATTCTGACCCTAAATAGGCCATGAGAAGCCGAACAACTGGCGGAGATATCGGAGGCCTACAAACCTGACATCACCGACATCCAAGAGTTGCCATGGAATGGATCGAAACTTTTACTGTGGCTGTAACCGGGAGTAGAGTCAGCCTTTATTTGTATATACGGATTTGTCATTGAAAATAGATTTATAGGCGGAAGGTCTTGAACTCGTAGGTTCAAGAAAGGTCCAAAGTACGACGCTGAAATCATTCTTGGGAATTTTAGGCAATTTTGGCAGAGCTGCTGCTATGCACAGCCTATACGACACAATATCCGGAAACAGACGAAGCCTGACTGACTTTTTTTCGAGGCGAAATATCATGATAGGGTTTCCAAATTCGACCTACACAAGAGTCTGGGTCCTGATCAAAAGACGAAGAGCCAAATTCATTATATTTAGGATCGACGGAATATTAAAGGCGACTATTATCGCCTCCCGACCATTTACAGGTAACTCGTAAACTCCAGAGACTAGGAAAAGCTGTGAGAAAGTTCAACGTCGAAGGGAAGCGATCGCAAGAGACTGGCAAAGCCTTTGTCGAACGCGACTCCCTCAATCCTTAACAAATCCCGTGCATTCAAGTCCAGAGAAGACTAATAGCAGCGTTGCCAAAAAGTCATCAGAAGTGTGATATAGGTTTTAGTAGGTGACCACTAAGAAGATCCCGATTAGTCCGATGACGAATGCCGACCAGCTTATTTCGCTCATATATCGCAACACTGCACACAAGGACCAGGGCCGACAGAAAACCTGATTATGACACCTTTGGGCAGAGAAAAAAGAATAGCTCAAATTTCTTCGAAAAATACAGAGGAAATACGAGAATCGGGGAGTTAAGTCGATTAAGGGATGTCAATCCAAGAAAAAGACTCAAAAGTAAAGGGTATAAAGCTGGAATCGAAACCCGCAGAGACCTGCAAGTGTAGATAGTATAGTAATGGAGCAGGAGTCGGTACTGAGAATTTTAAGGGACCACTTCTATTAAATGTTAAACGGCGATGACGTTTATAGACAAGAATCTTGCAAGCCTGACCAAAATGTTAGGGTAGCTATGTCTAAATTTAAATTCAATAAAGCTGTGGAATCTGTCATCTTCGTGCTGAACTTTTTAAAAGTTGATTTCTTAAGGAGTATGCATACCAGCTCTACTGTGCAAAGGGTTCCAAGTTGGATCTTCGGAAAACACAAATTACATCTTAAGGTTTTTTTTTCCACAGCGCCAAAAAAGCTTCTCAATTCAGCCGTTCCGACTCGGCATAAAATTGTAGGTTCCTTCAATTCGTTGAATCTCATTATCGTTTGTTCAGACCTTTGACCTGTACCAACTTCTGAGGTGGCTCTTCAACATCGAACACAATATTCTGTGACCATCTAAAGACGATCGTTAGCAATTAGTTTGGTGTGGTTTTAGGCCAGAAAAGTCCATCAATGATTAGATATTTATGCTACAGAAGATTGTAGAAAAGACCCATAGGATTTTGTAGTTGCCTTTGATAGCTTATGCAGTACACGCAGTCATGTCTTATTTTTGGCATCTCCGTCAAATTCGTCTATTTGTCAGAAATTTCGTTAAAAACCCCACCGACCAGTTTGTTGTCAGAAAAGGCCTCATATAGATAAGGTGACGCCAACTCCTGCGGGATAATCTTTTAAAAGGCTTTGCCCAATTACTTGCATTGAAATAATCCGAAGAACTCGACAAGCTGTCAGTGAATTTGTAAATATTAAGGCAGAACAAAACTGGCAGCGGAACTGGAGGCAACTAGCAATAGACCGACCTGGCTGAAGAGAAATTTTCGTTGAGACCTTGGTTCACCCTGGACTGTAGCTTCATCAAAACTAAGTACATATACATGCGAGCTCAGCCTTAGTCCAAAAAGAGTCAAAAAGTCCGCCCCCTTAAGAAGGCAGGTTTTTCCATTTTTCGGAAATTTAAACGAAGTAGCAAAGCCTTCTTTCTCTCGAACAACTAAAAAGACTATAAGACCCTAATCGTCTCGGCCCTTCTCTAAAGCGCAGAGAGATGGACTCTATAAAAAAAAAAAACCGGATGAGGCTACTTTTTGTTTCCAGAGGAAAATTCTTCGAGTAATTTTCGGTCCCAAGGAGGAGATACAACGACGAACTGTACGCAGCGACATCGACCTAGCCAGAAGAGTGAAGGTCCAACCACTGATATAGTTGGGCCATGTAGAGCGAAAGGACGCGAATGATTCGACCCGGAAGATCTTCGAATTATCACCCGAAAAAAGACCGCAACTAAGGTGGTAAAGGTCTCCTTCCACCTTAGGAAGGAGACCTTTACGCGAAACTGGAGACAGCTACCTAAAGACCGTGTCGGCTTGTTGTTAACGTCTAGGTCCACCCCGGACTGTAGCGCCACCTTAAGTTAGTAAGTATAAGTAAATGTCAAACAATTTTTTCTGAAAACCATCCATAAATAGCTTTTATGTCACGGCTTAAAAGACTGTGTCACCGCCATCTGTCAAGATTGAACGAATTTGCCGAACGCCTTTTGGTATGGATATTTGTGGCATTCACATTAGCCCACTTATGCATCCATTTCCGACGTTTCTACGATTATAACCATAAATTATTGTTCATCAAATAAAATCTATGTTTAGCATTAATAAACAATCGTACATTTGACACCATTGTGACAGCTAAAGAAAAATTTAGTTCACCCAAGACGATTGCTCAAGCGAAACGAATTTCCGTTTCCTAGTTTTACCATTTCACAGGTCACCTCTAAAAGCGTAAAAATTAATTTAGTAGGCATATTCTCGGCAGCAGCGCCTTCATGATCATAAATCAGCTTTCTTTTGATTTATTCATTAGTGACACACGAACAAACACACACACACACAGAGAGATGTCGTTCAGTGACAGCGACCTACACGCAAAAAGCACACATCTGTAGTAGTTTTTTTTTTTATACGAACTAGTAGAAACTTGCATCTTGTCAAACTCCAAGATGCTAATCTATACCGGGCGCACTACATTCCTTCCGTCACACAAAGACCGCCTTCACATGTGCGTCGCCGCCAAAACCCTCCACCACCTTCCACCACCATCTAGCACCTTAGTGTGTCAATCGACTGGGAATATAAAATAGCTTGACCCCAATATGCTTTTTAAAATCGGCACACATAGTTGCAAAGAGTCATAGAAGCAAAAAAAAAAAAAAGAAAAAAAAAATAGTTAAGAGTTGTATCTATGTCGAGAAACTAATGTCTGGTGTTGTCCGACTTCACAGACTCTCTGGACCACCACACATCGTGCCGTCTGCGTGCCGGTTTTTTTATTTGTTCGCGTTGCTTTTTTTTTCTACAACGATGATGATGATGATGATAGAAATCGTCATAGAGTAGCACAGCCTTCACTTTCCATGCGGACGCACGACGACGACGCTCTGATGTAAGACGTTTTTTTTTTTTTTTTGGACTTGTGTAAGCATTAGCGCACCGAAATGTAATCGAAAGTAAAAACACACAATTTAATTTCTAATCCAGCTGAAGACAAGAAGAGTGTGGTCGTTCATGAAGCACCCCCCCACGCAGGTGCTTCATGAACGACCACATAGAGCTGGCATAAAAGAAACGACAAACTGGGCTAATGACACCCCCGCCGGTAGTGGGAAAGTTGCACAGGCATACTATTCAAACTATTCAAACTATGCCAACACAATTAAGGGCATATACCTACTCGTCCTTATTCTTGAGTTGCGTGTATCCATTTTATGGATCGGTAGGTGGTGTTCCCGGTCCAATTACTAATTACGAGTTGTCGCGCGCTCATCAAACTGATAGAGAGAACTTTTGCGCGCACACACCGCCTGCCGAGTGGAGTGTTATATGTATATAGATACTTTTATCTAAGCATTGAGTTATGGGGTAGTTGAACTTTAACAGCTAGTGTAAGTTGTGCCAGTTATAGAACAGCGAGAAGTAACAAACAACACAACAACTATGTACAAGAGAAGTCAATTAGTTAAGTGATTGACCTCCAGCTAGAAGCCAAGCAAGAAGGAAGCAACCATCACAAAGGGAGGCAACAGGCGGCAACACAAATGTGTTCGGGTTGGGTTTCTCTTCTTTTTTTTTTGTTGAGATGATTATCATTGCGGCAAATCTGTCTGTGTGTGTGTATAATTTTTAAACGAACAAAATTTAATATTTAGATTCTCATACCTCATGGGGAAATTTTTAATTCACTGTGGGACGAACTTACTGAGTCGAGGGATTCGAGGAACCGCATGAGAATGTGATGCTTACCTGAAAAAAAAGAAAATAAATAATTAAATACTTGCGTAAATTTAACAAAAGAGATTATATAGAGAAGAATGGAAAAAAATAAGCTCTTATCGGAGGAAGAAAACACAATTATGTACGAGTGCCCGCTATCAGTGTTTCTACTGATGTAAAACAGCAACCGACACTTTAGGTGCTATCTGTAGGGCCAATCTGCAGCGACCCTGTAGATTGATTTTACAAACATACATGTGCTGTGTGTCAGTAGATTTAATGCGGTAATTTGCAAGTCAATAGGCATTGACAAAGTACAGGGTGCTTTTAAATATGCACAACTTTTGAGGCATTTAATATTTTTAATAACTAAAAATTTGCGATTTCAGATCTCAATAAACATTTCCGACGAAAAATCTTCTGCTGGTCGTACACTGCGCATACATTTCGAACTTAACGCATTCAACTTAGGAACTCCGCTAGGATATTTTAGCCTTCGCTAGGAAGGTCATACGTCTCTTTGAACAACTATACCACCCCTCTTCGATACAATAGATCTTTTTAGGTCGCAGTGTCAGCCAATTGGGCAGAAAACTTTACGAATAAAAACAGAAAACAGTCTCATTGGAGATCGTTGCTCAATAAGTTTCGTTTGATGCATTTGGTCCTTTAAAAATATCTGCACTTTTTTACAAGTTTGAATAGCGATTAAGTCCAAACCTTTGTGTTTATAGGTAACCCTTGTCATTGCTTGATCAAGTCATGCTGGTCCATTTGCTGCTACATACCACTAATAATGTTGTGGTTGTCAATTTTTAAACTTTCAATATGCATAACAACAAAACCAAAAACTTTCCCTTAAGTATGAGATGACGGCTAACACTCCCTGCCGAATCGGGTACAAAATCTAGATTACAACGAAAGACCAACCGGCAGTAATGAGAAAAAGAAATTTAAACTGTCAGTCGCCTAGTACAGGAGTTCCCTAACTGTGCGTCGCGACGTCCTGGGGCGGGTCGTGGCTCCTTCCTAAGGGCGTCGCAAGACTGCAGGCATAGGTGGCCTGCATGCGACGTTCCATCAGTTTTGAGGTCGCTTTGAAATGACATTTCTGTGATTATTGTTTCATAGATGTAAGACTCCGAACAAAGGAAAGACATTACGAAACTCTTTATGAATGCCAAGAGCGAGGTCGAAGCGAAATCACATTATAGCCACATTGCAGTAAAATACTTTATTATCAAACATTACGGCAGGCGTGGAGAGCCGCCTCTCCAAAGGTTTGTGGCCAAATTCGAGACAACCGGTTTGGTAAAGAATCAGCCAACACTTTGAGAGAACATTTCTGCCGTAAATTATGTTGGTACAGGAAAACCCGAGGTAGTCAATTCTTCGTCGTTTATAAGAAGTCGGCCTTTCGCAGTTTTCAACTTATCGAATATTACATTGGGACTTGGGCCTACACCCGTACAAGAGCTTACTGATCCACGAGCTCAAAGTTAAAGACCATAGACAACGCGAACGCCGTTTCTTCGCAGACTGGGCTTCGGAACGTTTGGAAGAGGACCTAATTTTGGCCGAAAAATCGTCTTTAGTGACGAGGAGCATTTTTGGGTGAATGGATATCTGTGCTTTTAGAAGGGCTTCGCAAAAATATTTCGCAGTTTGAAAAAGATTGGGAATCCCTGGCCAAGTACATAGTTGTAGACCAGCTGAAGCAATACAATAGCGGAAATGTGGTGATACATGACAAAGAAGCCTTACAGTACGGGGTTGACCACAACAAGCCTCTCCAGCCAGATCGGTCCCCAAATACCTGGCTGCAGTTAAGGGCACATAGTTGATTGAAGTCGTTCTACAATTTCGTATTCACTCAGGGGTGAACTCACAAATACCCGACGGGCTGTGTATGTGTTGTTATCCCTTAGATCCACGTGATCTAGCCACATAACTGAAGCTCAATCTAACAATGCTCAATCTAACAATGCTCAATTTCAAGGCAAATATCACACGAGCTGCTTTTTCCGCGCTCCCATTTCGTTGTGTGTGCAACAAGTTATACTAGAAGCCAATAGAACTGACCACGTCGATGACTTTTTTGGTCGTATGCGTTCATGTTTGTTTGGTTCTATTGTAGAGGGACAAGCAGCTCGTGTGACTTTGGCTCAAAAACAGCTTTTAACTCAACGAATTGGTCGTGTACTACAAGAATACTAGCTGCTAGCCTACAAAATATATTCACGAATTAATTTACCAACATCAAGGTGCCGTGGGGGTACCACAATGTTCGGCTTTTATACCTCTCCTATGGAATGTATTGTAAAAGGTCCGCCATCTAACGTTTTTTTTTTCAACTAGTGCTTATTTCGCGAATGGTAACACTTAGCTCATGTCTGATTTGACAGAAAATTAGTTTTATCCTTCCGCTGAACGAATATGGTTGTGTATACGCTTGAACAACGCTGGGAAATATTGCGACATTACTTTGAAAATCATGGTAATGTTGCAGAATGTGTGCGAAAATTGCGTACGGATTTTGGAAGAAGAGAAGCACCGTCATGTATGTTCGTTATCTTGTGAAAAAAGTGAAAGAAACTGGCATCCTCATCGATAAACCAAAGCGTGAAAAGCCAAAAACAGTGCGTACACCCGAGAAAAAACTGTTTGGTGCGGATTTTGGTCCAGAGGCATAATTGGGCCATTTTTCTTTGAAAATGAGCAAGGAGTGGCCGTTAATGGCGATCGTTATCGGGCCATGTTGAACGAATTTTTGTTCACAAAAAATTGAAGAGGAGGATATTGGCAACATTTGGTTTCAACAGGACGGCGCTACGTGCCACACAGCCGAAGCTACACTCGATGTTTTGCGCCCTGTTTTTGAAGATCGCATTATCAGCCGCAGAGCTGATGTCGTTTGGCCACCGCGGAGCTGCGATTTGACACCGTTGGACTATTATTTGTGGGGTGCCGTAAAAGATAAGTGTTACGCCGACATGCCAGAGGCAATTGACGCTTTAAAGGACAATATTCGTGAAGCCATTGGTGAAATACAGCTGCACACAATGTGCTTAAAAATTGGACCGATCGTGTAGGCTACTGCATGGCCAGCCGAGGCAGCCATTTGAATGAAATTATTTTCCATTATTAACCGGAAGGATTGTACTTTCAAATAAAAAAAGAAATTTGAGAAAATATTCAGTAGTTTATTTTTTTTAGCATTTTCAAAAAAAAAAAGTTATTTGGCGGACCCTTTATATGACGGAGTTCTGCGACTTAAGCTGCACCAAGAAGTAAAGATGATGGGCTGGCAATACCGCCATGGCTAATGTGCCTAAACTCAGCTACGAGAAAGATGCCGTCACTCGCCAGGATCAACATTTCCATTCTCACCAACGAGACTTAAAGATTTTGCCTTGGGCGAAACGCAAAACGACAAGAGATCACGGATTTGAGAAGCTTTATAGGTGGGACAGACCCACAAACTGATTCCCACCATTTACGAATGGGCAACTTTGTATGCGTGGGGATATGAAGTACCACCTATCGGCCGCTATAGAAACTACATATCTTCAAAAATTTGTAGAAGAAGACGCAATATTCTACCGGAAACGCTATTTCATCAAGTCCGTAGCTTTTAATAAGCCACCTGTCTTAGGGTGACTGATTGGAGGTCAGCTCCTTCATAACGAGTTGAGAAGAGTCGAAAGAGTTATATAAAGAGCCAAAGTGGTACATGCTGCTGAGAGTACGTTGCTTACCAGGGCCGCAAAATAATACCTAAAGTCAGTCAAAGGGGAAAATCTCTAAAACAGTACAGTGCTAGGGTTTAGTGCGCCACCGGAATCATGCATGCTCCCTAGTAGGTACGGACTTCTGGCATCCATAAAGATTACACAACCCTTAGACGCATTAATTTCCCAGTTCGTATACGATTCGTATAACGATAACATCGGATCAGCAAGACTTACAAACCGGACCAACCGGACTGAGGCGATCGAAATAGAATGTCCACAAATTAAGTGAAGATTTTTAACAATGCACAAAAAAGAGGCAAGAACCCGCTCAAAACAAAATAAAAACAATTAAGTTTAGCAAGTGTCTTTGTTTTAGGCATCAGTGCGAAGATCTTTATAGAAAGACGTCTTGGGTAAGGCTTACAAAAGCGTATTAAAGAAGCTAAACATGTTGCAGTAAGGTCCCGACATATAATTGCGACTCTATTTCCAAGAAAGTAGAGATCTGGATGTAGACAAAGTGCTCAGAAGATCCCAACTGTACCTATGTAGTTTAACAGGCGAATAATGAATGGAAGCATCTGAGATGGTACGCGATATAAAGGCTCCGGGGGCTGAATGGTATTCCAAATAGAGCTCTAAAAATCGTAACTGAAACAGAACCCAACTTATTTCCCAAAAGGGTCAGCCTTAATGGGAGTGCCATAGACTAGTAAAACTGGTCAAAGGAAGAGGGGGATCCAAACGAACCTCCCTCTTTTCGACCTACATATTTGTTTACTAGGCACGATTGGTAAAATTTTAAAGCGGATAATTTACAGTAGGCTTCACCTAGCAATAGGAATGGCTATAGAGGCCTCTCGGTCATAAGTCTAAATCTAAAGTAGACGCATTCAACGCGGTATTGAAAAACGCGTTTGATTTGCCGAATAGGGAACATATGTCTTTAAAATTGAAAATATAAAAAAGTTGTCCATCTATATGACCCTAGGCCTGGCTGCCTTTATCGGCTTTAGATCCCGAAATATCTCGTAAAATGTCAACGAGTTACCTTGCAAATAGAATTAACCTCTGATTCTGACTAGGAAGAAGTATGTGTGCCACAAGGCTGAATACTCTGGCCTTTACTATATTATGCATGTCAAAATTCTGCGGCTATATCGATTCCAAGAGCAGCGTCAATTATCGGCTTTTCAGACAACATCGCCCTGGTGATTGTGTCAAAAACGAAAGAAGACATTGAACTGGGCTGTAACGAGATATTGGCAACTATATAGGTATAGGAACGTAGCAAAAGCACAAAATGAATGCACTGCTATTATGATGAGTAGGGAGCGTTTCCCTTACATTTAGAGCAGAGGTCATCAAGTGGTTCCTTAATCGTTTATTAAGTACCTTGGAGTGATATTGACGCTCATCTAAGCTTGAAACAGCATGTACAGCACAAAATGCACAGTCATCAAAAACTGTCCACTTTTAAGAGCGATGAGAGGCATCGAAGATCCTGAGATTACTTCTTGCAGAAGCTACCGATTCAATACTCATGTACTTACTTACTTCGATGTCCCTACAGTCCAGGGTACACCAACACTACTCTCCATTTGACCCAATCTTTGGCCAACAGCCTTTAGATTAGATTAGATGATTGATCGGGAGAGCCTTGTACCATCCCTGGTAGGGTCCTTGAGCCATCTTTTCACTCCGGAGACAGTCAGGAAGACAAGTATCTTCTCTGGGGGTAATTCAGCAAGATTTGCCGAAGTAATGATTTCTTCGCCAAAAACTTTCTTTCTAAGGCGGAAGAGAGCCGGACATTGCATGAGAATGTCAAGAGAGGATTCATCACTCTCTAGGCACAGTCTACATGTTGGGTCTGGTGAGACTCCGATTCGGTGCAGGTGTTTTTTCATAAGACCATGGCCAGTAATAATTCTTGTCAGGATTCTTAGGTTGTTTTTACCCAGATTAGGCCCGAAACACACATGCGATTTCAATCGCGCGTCTTTTTAGTCGCAAAAAATGAAACACACACATTTCAATGTGAATGCGCGCACATAATTTTGGATTTTATGTGCGCGCATTCATATTGAAATGTGTGTGCTTCATTTTTTGCGACTAAAAAGACGCGCGATTGAAATCGCATGTGTGTTTCGGGCCTTAGTTAAAAAACAGGATTTTCTGGGGGAGAATTTTGGGAAGAACTGTTTGGTGCAGTTCTGCCCAGGTGTTTTAAGCCAGAGTTCATTAGATTCGATTTGAACTAAGCTCCTAATGTATTCCCTGAAGCATCCCTTACTGACACCGCAGAAGGGTTCAGGTCCGACGAGTGGCGTTGTCGCGCCGACTTTGGCCAGAGAGTCAGCCGTTTCGTTTCCAGTAAATCCCCTGTTGGCTATAATCCAGTGTAGGATGACTAGGTTTTTCTTTAGTTGCCGACTCCAAGTTGTTTAAGGTCCCCTTCCACTTGTGCGCGCCACCTAAGGCGAGGTCTTCATCTACTGCGCTGTCCCTCTTCGGGCCGGTGCGTTGGTGTCTATTCGCTGCCATCTTTGTCAACTGATACGTACTTTCTGACCAAGTCGATGTCGCTTTACAACTCATAGAGTTAGCTGTTAAATTTCATCCTATACGTGTAGGTATGACTACAAACGGGACCAAAAATCATTCGAAGAATTTTGCGTTCGAAACGACCAAGAAGATCTTCATTCGCTTTTGTTAACTCAATGCATCTGCGGCATAGAGCAGGACTGGGATGATGAGGGTCTTATGTAGAGTCGGCCTACTGTTTCTTGACATGGCCTTACTAGTCAGTTGCGGCTTCAATACTCATGTACGCAGTAGATATATGGTCAAGTGTAGAAAAAGTTAATTCGTACTTACAACGCCCTACCAATGAACGTCGGAATATTTTCTTACCACCTTCCAAACCTCAAATAGACACTGACACTTCTCCTCTGTAGCTGTCACTGCATCCTAACATATGTCACAAGATTTCATACTTCATTTGTCCGGCTCATTTCACCGCACTTGCTGATGGATGGGGGTCATATGACAGCCTAAAGAAGAAACACTAATTGATGAAAGTCCTTTGTTTGCACACTTTGATATTTGCCTGACATTGATATAACATTTAAAGCTTCCTTGTTCGCAAAAAAAAGGCCGCTTTCGTATTTTTGAATCACTAACCAAATCGCCTGCAAAAGTAATTTCTAAACAAACAGTTTTGTTGGAGCGATCAAACTCAGTTTGCAGATAACAAAAGAGTCCTTCTTACTCTAAAACCGTTGAAATTGATGGCACAAATCTGTCCCTTAAACAACAGGCCAATTTCGCAAAAACGATGCCAGTTCCCATTCCACATAAATACAGTCTCTGTTTACTATAAAATTTGTATATGTCCACAAATTGTATTTTAATGTCGTTGTGAGATTTTTTTTTGAAAAATAAATCACAATGAAAAATCGTTACAATTCCAAATCACTTTTCTACATATTTCATTGGCATCCGGCAACATCAGCGCACGGTAAGGGAAAACCTCAAAAATATAAACCATCCACAGAAATTCTGGAGCAAGCAAACACAGCTTTACCACTTACATACTATAAATATCCAGCCAGCGGCGAGATGGCGGGCGGAAGATGAATTTTTTAACGTGTATAGTTTTCCGCCCACCAAAAATAAAGTGTGCAAAACTCCGAAAATTTATTTTTTTTTTTTTTGCTCATATTTCTTGGTAGGATTTGGATTCTGTTGTGAGTAACGGTGCTTGATTGTTGGCTGCTATTTGCCGTTCAGTTGGTGTGGTGGTTCTTTTCCAGTTCACTTCCGATTCATTTTTAATTCCTGACTCGTATCGTATCATCCACACAAGCGCAACGAAACGGCAGACATCACATGGGGTGGTGAATGAAAATGTGTAGATACTCTTTTTTTTTTTTTTAGGCAGGAGCAAGGTAGGTATACATATATCCTTTCGGTGCGATAGTTACACAACCCGTGTGTGTTTCATTAAGGATTATTTATATAAAATTTTCGTGCGTGATGCATGTGTTTCACTCTCTCTGGATTTTCTATAGTGTTCTTGTGTTCATCCCTTTCTCGGAGGAAGTGGTTCGGTTCGCATTGGGTAATTTCAAATCCAGACGAAGTAAAAATTATTCATTTCATTCAGTTTTCCCTTCTTTCGTTCTTTCTTTTGATATGGATAGAGGTATACGTTTTCCACATATATAATTCGAATCCCTATTCAGATACACACCCATGGATATGGATGGCGCGCGCGAGAGAGAGAGAGAGCGAGCTGTACAGAAACCCTTGCTGCGCAACGGAAGATTTTCATGAAGCGATTTTCAAATAATAGAGAAAATTCTGGTTATTCAGCGAAGGGTGTGTGTGCCAGTGCGGCGCTGGGTATACTTTCTAAATCTTATACTGGGCGCGCATCGCACATGCACCCGATGATTCCACAAAAGGACTAGAAGGAGGAGGAAAAAAATATAAAAAACGAATAAAGTCTGTGTCGGGTGTTGTAGGATGGTTGGTCGCCGATTTCAATGAATCGGATGCACGAAGAAGGGTGGAAAAGAAAATTAATTCAGAGCGCTACCGCTAGTATAGAAACGGTTTTTCTTTTGTTCAATTTTGTAACCCTTGCATATGCTCCTCGTTGGCCCGTATGAAGTGTCACTCTGTATGCTACCCGGTGTGTCCGGCCGGTGGTGGTTTAATTTGAGAATTCAGGTAAAATTGTGTGAAACTTGAAACGCATTAGATGGCATTTTGACATACGGGCTTTTTGGCATCGGCGGGTACTCTTTGAACTTTGATGAATTGACGGAGAGTGAATCAGGTTAGGAGTTTCCAACAGAAGACGGTCGAGTTGGCGACTTGAATCAAGGGGAAAGGTGGTTTAATTAAGGCAAAAAGGCCCGCCAGGTAGTCTGCCATCTAGCTGAGGTGAGGCTCTAGTGGGAAAAATCCAAAGGGTGTATTAAGACTCCGCTTAGGTTAGGTTAGCTTGTGTGGGGTGTGAGTTCATCACAATAGAATAAGCTACATATCGCATCTCCCATTAGACTCCGATATTGGAGGAATTTTAGAGGGACGTGCGTCGCGGCAAGGTGGAGTCCACAGCTGGAGAGCGACCAAGCATTGTCCCTTTTTAAATGTAACAGAGTAATAGGCAAGAGCTTGAAAGTGGTGGAACACATGGCGCACAACAAACACGACTTGAGTCAGTTGTTGAATCTGACAGTGACGAGCAAACAGTGCAAACAGATGTGGGGGTCGTTTACTGATGAGCCCACCGACCACTTTGGGGCGAAACGCTTTTTTGGAGTAGGTAGATTCCCCAGAATTTTTTAAGACTTACAGAATATTTCTTATGATGGAATCCTACATGTAAAAGCTACTATTAAACGGCCATTTTTTTTTTTTGAGTCATTTAAATGACGCTGTGACGCCAGGAAAAAATGTCGCATTAGAGCGACATTTAAGCTACGATTCGTCATTGAAAAAATGGCGATCACATGAAATGACTATCAACGTCATTTGTGTCTCAAAATCAAATGACGGACACTGCGAGTCATTTAGAATTTTCCGTTGGGATGCCATTGTCCTAGGCGCCATTGAAGAGCGATCACACGGCCATTTTTTTCCGCCATTTAAATGGCACTTAATTCATGTCATTTGGTGCGCCACTTTCCTAGTCATTAAAATGACGCTGCCAAAAATGGTGATCACACAGAGCGACATTTAAATGACTGCTTTGTGACGGGATTTTTACGTCAGAGCGCCATTTAAATGACTCGAAAAAATTGCCGTGCTTAATGGGTGATTTATTAAGCGTTTGGTTTTTATAATTAAAAAAAAAAAAAAACAAAAATTTGCAAAAGTGAGTGAAATTTTTATAAAATCAATTCTTGCCATTGACTTTTTGAATTTTGTGTAAATGTTGACCGCGACTACGCTTCAAGTGATCCATCCGGAATGACAAATTTTGGCATACTACTTTTTCCAACATATCGACTGGTATCTCACAAATAACACGAGTAATATTGTCTTCAAAGGCGGCAATAGTTGCTGACTTATCCCTATAGACGAGAGACTTCATATATCCCCACAAAAAATAGTCCAGTGGCGTTAAATCGCATGATGTAGGCGGCCAATTCACAGGTCCAAAACGTGACATGAATTTCCCAAAAAATTCGCCTCGCAACATTTTTTACTGAACACGATTTTTGGTAATCAAATTCAATAGTTTCCAAACGATGTTCGGTCGCAAGTCTATCCATGGTGAAATGGCAATGCTGACTGAGCATTTTTTACTTTGACATGTGTCACGAATACGCGTTAACTGTCAAAGAAATCAGACTGAAAAATCAAACAGCAAAAAAATCACGACCGATACGTATACCTGGTGGACGACGCGGGTGTGATCACCGCACACGATCCCAAAGATGGACAAAGACCGGCAAGTCTAGACTTTGTCTAGCAGCAGAATAGACGGAGATAGTCTTCCTGACTATAGTTGTGTTTTTATGAAACCACGCCAGCCAGTAGTTGGCAGTTGAGGCACATTTCACATGCTAATAAAAACAACAACCTGCTGGCAACTGCTGGCAACAACTCTTGATTTTCTCCCCAGTCGGAGAGTTGCTGGCTGGGAGTTGGCTAAATTCAATTAACAATGAACAAACAGGTGGCGCTGAAAGTAACAAGTGACTTAGAATTTTCGTACAATTTGCTTAAATCATAATGGCGTTCTTATCTCATGCACACAACAGTCCAGAGAAAATTGTCAGAATTTATCAAATATCTCTACCAAATGCAAGACTAATGGCAAACTTAAGAGCACCAAAGGAATGGGGCAGCAGCTAGTGACATTCGTCTTAATCTCTCACGCGAAGCTTAATACCTGGAACCTGGGTAGCGTGTTCAACTTCAAATTAAACTGGAAACGGAAAAAAAAATTAAAAAAAAAGTGCCTTTTCACAGAGACTTTCGGTATGAAGTCGAGCTTACAATCGAACATAAAATAAATATAAATAGGTGGCGCAACAGGCGGGTGACACCCAAGGCCTAGCTTCTCGCAACCATTCGTTTTGTGTGAGTTTCTATTTTTGGGACGAATGGAAGGGACCTACAATTTTAAGCCGAGTCCGAACGGCTGAATTGAGAAGCTTTTTAATGACAGTCATACTCTCGGATGTTTGTCAGACGTTCGCGAGAGGTGGCGCAGTAGAAAAAACTAAGATGTAATTTGTGTTTTTTCGGGGATCGAACCTGGGATCCCTCGCACAGTAGTCCAGCACACTAACCACTGCGCTACTGCGCCCACATAGTGAGACCAATTCTGACCCATGGCTCGGTTGTTTGGTGGGAGGCTGTTAAAACTAAATTCTACCTCAAAAAGCTGAACAAAGTACAGAGAATTGCTGGCATAGGTATAACGGGTTCACTAAAATCTACACCACAACTAGGCCTAGAAACGTTGATGAACCTACAGCTACAACTCATCGAGCTATACACATATTAAGAACGTGCTGCTCTCAGACTAAGAGAGAACAAAATTTCGAAGCCTGAATCGTTGAGTCACTTCTTTGATGCGAAGAGTCTTTCACTCACGAGTCACGGACTACAAGAAATCAAGGTCTGTCTTTGACAAGCTATTTAAAGTCGGTCTGTCTTTGACAAGCCATTTAAAATTTTATCTGTCTGAACAGGTAGGACTGGATCTCCCCGAGTAGGTACTGTTACAAAAGGTATACCCATCTTTACAGATAGCTCAAAGACGGAGAATGGAACGAAAGCAGGAGTCTTCTCAGAAGAACTAAGTATCAGCCATTTATACCGACTGGCAAATCAGTATATCTATCAAAGAACTACGCGGTTAAGAAAGCGGATCAAACTGTCTTAGCGAGTTAATTACCTTTTGTGTGGACAACCAAGCACAACTTCAAGCGATTAACTTTAGTTTGGTAAGCTCTAAATCCTTAAGCCAGTCCCTCTCGGCATTGAGGGCAATAAATTATTATCTGAGAATACACGGATGGGTTCCTGGACATGTTGGTGTGGAAGAGAACGAGGCAGATAAACGAAGCTGATAAACTGTGCTGATGCGGCTCTGAAATATAATAAATATAAGCCAACAGACAAGTACTACCAGCTTTCAACGCAGCTAAGAGGTAAGAGCGTCATTGACAATGTCACATTAAACTTGGCCAAAGAACGATGGAACAACACCTCCGATTGTACCATAACTCACAGCTTGTGGACCGCAATTGACAGTTAAAGGTCAAAGATCCTAACATCCTTTGATATCAACCAAATTCGAGTGCTCATCGGGGTAATAACCAAACACTGGATCATTCGAAACATGACCAAAAGACTGGGTAACTTTACGAGTGGATTCCGCAGAAGTTGAAGGGATGAAGAGGCAATAATATCTGTGGAACATCTCATGTGTCACTGCCCAGCCCTCCAAGAACGCCGCTACTCTTCTATGGGAGCACGGTTTTTTGACGGCTTGAAAGATCTAGCAAGGATACCTCTACCAGATTTAGGAAGATTCATCAACAAATCCGTATGGTTTTGTTACTTGCATGTCCTATTATCCTGTACTATATACAGGGTAATCACAATGGGCCTCATTCTATTGGTGAAAATTGCATATATTGCAAACTTTCCTCCTTTCAACTAACCTAATCTACCCTTACATAGAAAAAAACGGCCAAGTTGCGAGTATCACTCGGTCACCGAAGGTTCCGTATTTGGCCAGAGTTGGTGTCTGTTGTTCTTTGATTTGATAGACCTAGGAACAAAATTAAACAGTTTTTTGTATGAAGAAAAGGATTTTTTGTCCCTATGGGAACGGAGCCTTAAAAAGTGCTGAAGATAAAGAAAAGAGAACAAAACACGTGTATATCCGCCTAAATCATAGAAGTTTAGAGGTTAGAAAAGTAGCATCACACAGTGGCTGTGGTTTGCCTGAAGATGCACGGGAGTTAGCTGAAATGAACCCGTCACACCGGGATGCTTAAGGACTCTGAAAGATTTCAATGGTAAATAAATGCATTAACAAATTCAAAAGAGATTCCAATGTGTTCAACATCCGGACACAGTGTCTTCCAATCAGAATATCTGGCAGTACCTAGGATATTGCCGTTTTTATCTTTGAAAATTGCTCTCATTCCAGGTTGCATTCAAGGGATTAAAATCCACAAATAGCAATTCTGAAATATTCGAGAGCTGTCAATAGTCAAGACAGAACCAAGTAAGACTGTTTTGGGAACCAAGGTGTTTGGGGAATGAGTCAGTGAAGAGCAGGGGAACTAGAATGTAGTAAGGACGTTAGACATCAAACCATTCCTCTCCGTAGTAATGGGCATTATAAGGAACAATATTACAAAGCCCGCCGAACGAAGATGGTGAAACCTCGGTGGGCATAGGACATCTAAGTCCCCTTAGCCATATTTTAACAACAATTTTAAGTTGAAGGACACAGAACTTATTTGTGCTGCTAAATTGTCCTGTCAAAATTTAGAACATCTAAGTCTCAGAAGTTGTTCCTTTTAAAGAGGTTATATCTTCCAAATCAAGGGAGTCCCCCCTTCGACGGATAAATGGAGTGAAAATGGAATTAGAAAATGGTTTATCTGTTCCAATAATAATTAGACAACAAATCGTCTTGTTCTCTTCAAAGTTTAATAGGTACTACCTGGAATTCCAGAAACAACAATACCCATTCCTAAGCTCAGCAATTTGTTCAGCATTTCATTCGCAAACAAAGGGCAAACA
The DNA here is from genome assembly GCA_949372485.1 of Cheilosia soror. Classification (NCBI taxonomy): domain Eukaryota; kingdom Metazoa; phylum Arthropoda; class Insecta; order Diptera; family Syrphidae; genus Cheilosia; species Cheilosia soror. The sequence goes on along the minus strand of OX443561.1, from coordinate 29,127,979 downwards.
AAATTCCCTTTGTATGTGCAAAAATGATTTTCATCTCAACAATTAAAGTCGGAAACATAAGCAGAGACCAAGAGTAGGTACATAACTAGTAAGTCCTCACCCCCCCCCGGTAATGTTTACAGGAAAACGAAAAAAAAAAAATAATGAAATCAATCCCAATTGTAGATTAGTGAGCTCAACTCAACCCCTATTTAATCTTTTCATTTTCTATTCGTAATCGTAGTCGTTGCTTCTTGCTCTACAGCTCTACACCCTTTTATCTGACTACTCTCCTGGTGAGTGGCTTACCCAGAGATTTCAGATTTTCAGTTTTAAGTTTTTTTTTTTTAGTTTCTCTTTTATTTGCATTTTCATTTGCCTTTATCCAATTTCCACCTTTTTTGAATTTGCCCCTGGGGTCTCTAAACTGCGAGAGAGAATCTATACCGAATACAAAATTTCCATTTGTAGAGAAAATATAAATTTCAACTACCTCTACCACCAAGAGCCACCCTCTCTGTCAGTCGCCTGTACTGTACCACCACTGTACAACTGATGTTATGTTGTGTGTATTGTATTTTAATTCCATGCAGATTGTGGGGTTGGAAAAACTGTTTCTCCTCGGCACATGGTAGTTCTGATTACGTACAGATAGGTCGGCACTGGATGTAGGTAGGTAGGTAGATTTTATCCTGTAACTTGGAAGATTGCATAGGTACCACGGGGGGAGGCAGTTTCAATTGTGTGTGCCGTTAAAAGGATGACAAAGTCGGAGATAATGAAGGGGTTGGCCGAGGAGGGGGGGAACTGTCATTGTTGTTGTTCAAACTCGCATAACTGAATGAAATTCATTCGGCAAATTATGAAGAGAATCGGTTAATGGAACAGTTTTGTGATAAAAGTTTAATTTTTTTTCTTTCGTCCGAGAATAGACTTCTCATTGGAGCAGTGTATATACTAAACAAATCTTTGGACACACAATTAGACGTTAAAGTCTTTACAAAGATTTGCTACATGATGAAGGTAGACTATAGCTGCCTATTTTTAGGGTATTTGCGTTTTTATCAGATAAAGTTCCATGGGAACAGCGAGGGTTGCTCGCAGTTACAAAGATGTGTGTATGGTACATTAATACACATACACAACACACATCAAGGAGCTTAAATGCGTAAAAGAGGAGATAAATTAAAACGAGACATGTGTGATAAAAAGGAGTGGAAGGCTGTTTGCACAAGAGAAATTGACGTATATTACGGTTACGATTACGACCCATTTTGGAGGCATTCCTTTTTTTTCTAATTTTATTTTCTACAGCAGATTGGTACCTAAATACGTGTATAGCAATTAATGTTGAATATTTGAGAACTGACAGGCTGTTTTCACAACTTGTTATCGTCTCATAGCCATTCAGGTATATGGGTAAGTACATATTAGTCTGTGACTTTGAAGGTTGCTCTTAAAGCCGGTTTTATAGTCGATTTTATGAGCATGACTGCTTTGTAAGCATAAATGAAAAATATGCAAATGGCCCATCATCGCGTTGCCGCCGTGTAGTTGCCGCATTTGAATCTGACACGAATTGACAATAAATTTCTGTTTCCGATGAATAAATCAATTGGATTAAGATTCGATGACAAATTGCGTAAAGGGTGTCTTACTATGTAGTTTAATATAGTGATAAACGTTGGACCAAATAATATGGTCTAACCCAGGGGTTCCTAACTGTGCATCGCAACGACGCCCCATCAGCTTTGAGCTCGATTTGATGTTTTCAGATTGTACCGGCCATAGTTTTGGTGGCATCTGTCTAATCTGGGGGTTTACTGTCACTGATGCCAAACCACTATGGCAAGTTGCAGGATTTAAAATTAATGTTGGTCAGTGCAAAAATTGCGCGCGTTACGCCGCCCATTTTACGGCAGACGTGGTGGCTCTTCAAAGTCGATTCTCCAACGTTTGGTGGCCAAATTCGAGACAACCAGGCACGCCAGATCGCCCGAGAACTTATTATTCCATTGCTAAGTCGGCCCATTCTTATTGAAAAACCCTTTAGTGAATCTTCAGTAAGCTCAGCAGTCGCAAAAATATTATAACCTCTATAGGGAGTCGCTGCATGGAAAAGATTGGGAACCCATGGGTTAACCTACAGTATGGACATGGATGTACACAACAAGAAGGTAACCATTTATTTCCAGAACCTGTGGACTGATTTGGACTGTTGTATTGAACATTTTTCTCAATGAGCCAAAGTGAGCATAACACTCTAATTGAAATTTTTGAGATTTAGGAGTGAGTTGGGACTTGGAAGCAATAGCCAATTCTGAACAGCCCGTACAGTTCGTCGTTGTATCTCCTTCTCCATTCACCGTCTATGCAGACGGGACCGAAAATTACTCGAAGAATTTCCGTCTCGAAGCAACCAAGATCAACCTCATCCGCTTTTGATAGAGTCCATGTCTCTGCACCATAGAGAAGGACTGGGACGATTAGGATCTTATAACCTCAAAGTGTCTATAGTGACATTCTGTCCGACACGCCGGTGTTGGGTGTCCATTTTTGATTGGATTTCCAGGGTTTTCTCCAAGATCTGCCGCAGTTTGAATATTTGGTCGATGGTAGACTTTCCTGGCCTGAAGCCACACTGATAGGGACCAATCAGGTTGTTAACGAAAGGCTTCAGGCGTTCACACAACACGATGGGCCATGTTAAGAAGACTAATACCTTTTGGCACAGTTCAGAGGGTCTCCTTTCTTAAGCATCAAGCACACACAAAAATTCGAAGACATATTCCAAATATACCAGTTGATGTCATTTAACGACAAAAATACTTGCAGACTATTAGGGTGATTGTTAAGAAGTTCCTCGGGATAGTTGAATGATTTTGCCCTCCAACGCTTTTTCAGGCAATCCCTTCGCTGACTTTTTGGTCAAGCAGAAGAACGAATTGATTCAACCATCCATGTCTGCCATGTACCAGTCTCTTTCCTCAGTGAAGGCAATTGACAGGGGGTAGACTTCTACGGTCAAACCGCCACCAGGAGACAATAAATTCAAACATTTTCAACCAATTGTTGACTATTTGAGCCATCATTATGACCACCTAGCAAAGTCAGTTGCACGGAGATACATCTTTAAAAGAAATTCGCATATGTCCGGCCATAATCTTTCTGGCCACTTCCCCCTTCCCTCCCCCCCTCTGTGGTATCACAATGGACCTACAAATTTGGTCTAAGTGTGTCCTATTTTAAGAACATCCACCTACCCAAACCTAACCTTCATCCGCCTAATGAAAACGAATCAAGGATAGCAATATCTAAGCTAAAGGTTAGCTAAAGGTTGAGGGTTTAACCGCTGAACATTTTAGAGGACCAATTCATTTCTCCAATTCTGATCGATGGAATCTCAGCATCATTTGACCGATCCACAAGGAATGAATTGCCCAAATACAGAGGTACCATTAGCCTCCTTAACATCGCATTCAAAATCCTATCTGTCATCTTGTGGGAACGGCTTAAAGCCTTCGTATTATTGGACCCTATCAGAGCAAATTTAGCCCAGAAAAGTACACCCGTTCGGTCCAATTGTCACGCTTAGAATAAGAGGAAGTCCTGAAAATGACTTATCAGAGACCAAGCGCAGAATTACGCTTGTCAATCGCTGTTTTTTTGAGCTGAGAAGACAACTTTATAGCCAGGCCCTATCCTGAACAACGAAGGCGACTCTGTATAAGAACTTATAATAATCCCATAGCCCTGCGATCTACGGATGCCTTTGAAAAGCAAATGATGATATTCTGGTCCTGTTTGCTACATTAACTTAAGCAAAAGGCTACACATTTGGTGTTTGAGATGGTTAGGACATTGGACATATAGAGCGAATGGATATTATAACGCCTCCGGCCCGTAGAGTCTTTGATTCAAACCCAGAGGGTCAACGTCGTAGAGAAAGGCCTCGCCATAGGTAGAAAAGAACCTCAACCAACTTGATTTGCTTAACTAGAGGCAATTTCGTAAGACCTCGGCTTACTGGAGAGGCTTGCTAGTTGAGGCTTTAGTTCACCCTGAATTGTAGCATTCCAAAGGTAGGTTAGGTTAGGTTAGTGGGTTGGCAAGATAGGAGAAACATGTACGTGCCACACTTAGATCAATGTATAAATCCGTCGTGATGCCCTAGGAGTTTATGCCTCCAACATTTGAAAACCTATGAAAAAACTACTGATTGGTAAACCATCCCGAGGTATTTACAATTTTAAATATGCCATTTATGGACCTGTCGGAAAGTTATTTTAAATCTTCGAAAAGGGTATATAAGTAGTGATTCTACTTAGCTCTGCTTTACTTTGATTGAAATTCAATGAAACCAACCTAAGGCTACGGAGGGATTTGTCCTCAATGACCAGTATGTCGCTTGCTATGCGGCTGTAAAGCCTTAATAACCTTTGAAAATCCTTGGTAGAGCTTAAAACACTAGTCTTCATGTGGGTGGTTCTTAAAATGCTCAATAAAAGCGCATTTTATTCTAATCGGAGTTCAAAAATGGACCCAATGAACCCAAATTGCTGGTCCTTCATTCTACATACCCTATCTACCCTAGGAATCAAAATGCCATGTCAATCGAGAGGTTGTAAAATAACCTACACAGGTTCGTTGGCAACTGCTTATTATTGTAGGTTAGGTTAGAGTGGCAGGCCACATTGAGTGCAGCCTCACTTAGGTCAGAGTAGGCCCTTTGTGTAAATATTACTGTATACTCTTTGACATTTTACTTGAAACACTGTTCCAAACGTCAGCTGTCACCTGTCAAAAGTAGTGAAAACAGATTTTTTGACATGAAAGAGTGGGCGACTCTATTCGTTTATGCCAAAATGGTAAAATTATTACGAGGGTAGATAGGTAAAACTCTCAACCAAATGTCATACTTCGTGTTTGTTTCCCGTCAATTCCTTTGTAATGAAAATTTGTTTGCTCTTTCTGAAAATATTAACCCAAAAGGATAACCAAACGATGGACTTTATTGTTTGGTTAAAAAAAAAAAACACATTCCATTACCTTTCCTGTCAACCTGTAAAAGTTGAACAGCTCTCTTTCTCTCTTTCGGATCTTCCTACTCAGAACTGAGCTACTTAAAAATAACCAACGATAGGAAGTTGAATAGACGACCAAGAAGTAGAAATATTTCCAACTTGGACAAAGTGTGTTTCGTTTTTCTTCCTTTGCCTTGCCATTCCCAAAAGGACACTTTCACACATTTCAGTCTTAGTTTCAGTTTGATTCTTGTGTGGTATGCAAACTAGGTACAAAATAAAAACGAAAAAAAAATGTTAATCATCTTAACTGCTGCAGTGCCAGGAATCCTAGGATAAGTTCTTGTCTATGGAACTACATATAGAGGTGCCTACTGTAGCGATATTTACCTGTGTGCACCGTATACCTGTGCCATTCGAAATTATGTTCTTTCCCTTTTGCAAGTTTTATTATTATTATTTTTTTTCTCTATGTTGCTCTCCTCTTTCTTGCTGGCTTCTTGTGTCTATTTCCTAAGAGTCCTTTTTAGCGGCTCAGAAGAATCTATTTAAGAGTTTTTTTTTTCTCAACCATTTAATAGGACGACTTTGGCCAAAGCATTAAACTTATTCCTTTGTGATTTAAAGTAGAGAGAAAAAAAATCCCTAACGGGTCCTTTTTGCACTTTTTTTTTCTCCTTTTTCTTTTTGTGGTTATAGATGGATATGGTACTTGGAGGAACAAAAGGTTCCATAAAATTAAAGATTGTAAAAATCTGATATCCTTAGGGCCACCAACGAAATGCAGCAGCATGTAGGTAGGTAAGGTATCTATTTTTTTTTGTCTAGTCCTTTGGCAAAATTTTCGGCCGAAATTGTGATTTTAAAGAAAAGTGGAAAATGATTTTTATTCTGCATACCTGTGCACACAGTCAGATGTAAAGAATGCAAAGTGGATATCTTTCTTTCCTTCGAAAAAATGTTCTCTAAGGGGACAAAGGAACCATCGATTTTTTTTTTTTTGTGTGTAGGTACTACCCCCTGCAGGAAAGCATTGCCAAGAGAAATGGAGGGAAACGAATGAAAGAAAAAAAAACTGATCCCCAGATACAAAGAATACATTTTATATAATTAAATTGAGGACGGTGTGGGATTAGGCGGTAGGTATGTTGTTGGTAGGCAGAGGCACACCAACACCAAAATGAAATGCCCAACTAATGATCATTAAAAATGAAAAACACTTTTGGATTTGTTCGGTGGCTGCTGCACAGGTTGGCAATAAATTAAAAGGGAAACATGTGTTTTCTCAAAACAGGTAGAAATGTTTTTATGGAATTAAGGACTATTTAAGAATTCGCATGAAATTTAGCACAGCTAAGTTGAGAATCGATCCGTAGCCCAGATTAAAGAGGCGGGAAAGTAGGGATAGGCTTCATGAGAAATGTAACTGCAACTTGTTGGCATTTTATGTACCTATTTAGGTAGATATGAGCTAACACAAACTTTAAGGACTATTCACAAGATAGCAAACGAACGAATTGAGGAAACACTTTTTATGGGTTTATGAACAGAAAATTGCACATTGCAGTGTGTACCTTGGTAGTTATACTTCTTCGAGGATTTAGAAGAACTTTCAGACAGGTACATTAATGACCTACTGAACTTTGTAAATAAAACGAGTTGGTTTACCAATCCGTAGGGTTTTCATAGGTATCCAGTGTGTGGGAGTCATAAACCTCTAGGGCATCACAATGGATCTACATTCATCTAAGTGTGGCACGAACAGGTTTCTTTTGTCTTGCAAACCCACTAACCTAACCTAACCTATTCCAAGAGTAGGATAATTATTTAATCGATCAAAGTGCATTAACAAAACCATGTTTAAACAATGAAATTTCAAATTCCAAAATTTTTGGCGCGAACGAAAACATCCTCGCCGCAAATTGTAGAAACGTATTCACAATCCACAATATTAAAACGCGTTCCACAACATCAAAAAAGAAGTTAGGTTAGGTTAGGTTTATGGGTTGGCAGCTACTGATGGCTGACATTCGCGAAACGCCGCCGCGACCAAGAAAAGTTTTCATGTGAACGGACTGTCAAAACTTTTTGAATATTCGTTCATTTTCGTAGGTAATTGGTCGCTCTCATGTGAATATTTGTCAGAAGTTTAAGGAGTCATTCCAAACGATTTAACTTGTAAAATGCAGTTTATTGCAAATCTGCATCCAAAAGAACCGACAAAAGACTGACTGAATAGTGCAAATTTTAAACGATCGCAACGAATATGTTTGGACGCAATGGTTCAGGGATTAGTATGCTAGACTGATGAGCGAGGGGCTTCAAGTTCGATTCCAGGAACAACAAAAATACATCTTAAGGTATTTTTTTTTTTTTTGACTGCGTCTGACAAACATTCAAGGCTATAACTGTGCTGGAAAAGCTTCTCAATTTAGCCGTTTGCACTCGACATCAAAATGTAACTCTCTGCCCTTCCGTCAAAAAATGGGTGCCTATACGGATCTGTTGCGCTAATTATTCCTTTATTTATTTTTACAATGAATATGTCAAAAGAAATAGCTCCAGTCCTATGTCCTATCATAGCTCTCGCAAAGTAAGCGCTTGAAACTCTTCACACGAACGGATTTATGCCGTCAAAATGTGTACTGTACTGAGGTTAGGTTTTTGGGTAGCTAGAACAGACTAAACTCTGCTATAGTACACTTATGTCCTTGTGGACCCATTGTGATGCCCTTTTATGGCCATTGATGTTAGCGTTGATTTGGCTTCAAGTTCTTCCTCCTTGTGGTTATTCGAAGCTGATATTTCAAAAATATGTGAAGACTAGATAATAAAGGGGTTTTTTTAGAGGTTTGGTTGTTAAACTGGCACCACTGTTTTTACAGATTGCCAATTTAACAGTTGAAAGTTGATTTGTGGTTAGTACGTTTTGCCATTTTTTGAATAGATTAACGCCTGAACAACGCGTGTAAATTGTGCAAATTTATTTGGAAAATCATAGTTCGGTTCGCAAAACTTAACGTGCGTTACGTTCATTTTACGGTCGACATAATCGTCCATCTGAGCAAGTTATTCGGAACACGACGAATCGTTTTCGCACTACGTACAATCTTGTGGATAATTCGCATCCCCAAAGACGCCCAACAGTGCGAACAGAAGAATTAATTGCCGTTGTGGAGCGCAATTTTGAGGAGAATCCGAATCGATTCGCCATCGTGCACAGCAATTGGAGCTATGCCCATCCACTTTGTGGAAAATTTTACGGAAAGATCTTGACTTAAAAACTTATAAGATCCAGCTTGTGCAAGAGTTGAGCTTTGGCTTCAACAAGATGGCGCAACATACCACACGGCGGGCGACGCCATCAATTTATTGCGGAAAATATTGGCTGAGTTAATAATGGACCTGTGAACCAGCCTCCACGATCCTGTTATCTCACACCTTTAGAGTAGCTTCTTTGGGGGTATTTGAAGTCACTATAGTCTATGCCGATAAACCAGAGACATTGGACGATTTGGATGTCAACATTCGCCGTGTTATTGCTGATATACCAGCCCCAGTTGCTCGATAAAGTTGTCGAAAATTGGACTTCACCATTGCGCTTCATTCGAACTAGCCCTAGCGCGTATATGTGCGTAAACCGTAATGGCATCAAATTCTCTATTAAATAAAGCTAATATCATAGACATTAACAATAGCTTCAAGTATTTTATTTCATATTGAAGTTGTATACCTCTAAAAAAAAAACTCTATAGTGAGACATCAGAACGTTCCTGTACGTCACGGAAGTATAAGTAGCTTCCAAGTGTTAAACCACAGTGACAGAAACTCGGAAAGTGACAGAGGAACTGAGGTGGGTTTCATCGTCCCCGCAGCCTTAACATTTGTATCGTCATCCTTTTGAGATCTAATTTATAGTTTCTTATAAAGTTATGATCCGTCCGAGCCCCTACTAACTTAGACAGCGATGATCTGTCAAAGTGCAAAAGTTTGTTGGTTTAACTTCTGTTATTATTATTATTATAATTTATTAACAAGTAATGAATTACTACATTAATATCAATACATATAGCACTAGCTGCCAGGGCTTACGGCTAAATTAACTTCTGTTATATTTAAAACTTACGTGATATTTCACAAGTCATACAAATCTTTTGATCCACTCCTCGATCGACGTGCTCCATCATTATCCATTGCAGACACATTTCTAACCAGTTGCAGTTCGTCAGCCATTGCATTGCAGAATTTGTCTCTGTGTAATGGAATCTAATAGAGACCCGTGCTAGCTTGGAATTTATTTCTGTAGCAGAAAACTGCCTGTCTTGTCAATAGATTTTTGTAATAAAGTTCCGTGATATTGCCAGCATTGCCACGGAATACGGGCCATTTCTGGGATTGTCAGTACATTAGAAACTGCTGTATCGCTGTAGTCAGAAGGCCTGATTTAGCAGTTCATGTTTAATTTCTCCGAAAATAGCCCGGCACCGGTCTAAATCTGTGTATAGATAAATATCGATTTCCCTTTTCGTGAGTTCATTTGTATTCCATTCATCCCTTCTCGGAAAGGAGCAAGAGAATGGTCTATCAAAGTCCAGATGGGGAGACATAATGGGTGGGCCAAATACAAGTTTCTTTTTAAAAATGCAATACAATTAACAAAATTACATTTTTTCCATGTAATACGGCTTTATTAGTAAGAGCAAACATTCCCATTAATTATGGAACACAGTGTCGTTCAAGTAGCTGCCTCGGCTGGCTTCGCAGTAGCGCATTCTGTCACTCCAATTTTCCTTGTTGGTGATTTCGGGCTGTAGCTCACGGATGTCTTTGATAATATTGGCCTTAAGTGCTTGAATCGTTTCCGGATTGTTGGCATAACATTGGTCCTTCATGGTTACCCGCAAAAAACCCCCTAAGGGGTCAAAATGAAGCTCCGAGGCGGCCAATTGACATCGCCAACACGGCTGATAACACGATTTGGTAATTTCGTGCGCAGAAGATCATGGCGCGCCAATCTGCATGAACCAGAGGTCGAAAATCCATGTATTTAATTTCAGTAAAAAAAAAAAATTAAAAGGTTAACATGGCTCTGTAACGCCCACCCTTGACCGAAACGTTGTTACCAGCCGCATTTTCGATGAAAAATGGTCCAATGATGCCACAACTCCACAATCCGCACCAAACTGTCACTCTCTGTAGATGCATTGGCTTCGTACGACGACGGGGACAATGAGTGTTGTCCACTAGCATACCAGTCTCACGAACTTTTTGCACAAACTTGCTTAAAACAGGCGCTGTATGGGTGCTTCATTTCGGCCAAAATTTCTTTTCAAAAAACGCAGTGATTGGGCTACACAGCACTTAATTTAGAAATAAGTTTTTAATATTTCCCAAGCGTGAAGCGACTCATTTCGTTCCGCGGAGGTATGCTACTGACTTTCTGTCAAGATTTCGAGCGGGAAACATCTGTCAGACCTATGATTTAAAAAGAAACCACTAGATGGCCGACTCTTTATAGTCAAAAATGCCAACGTTCCCAATGAATTTCCCTAGAATCTGTGAGTGGTCAAAATTGCAGGGGTTCCAATTATTAATTTGGCCAATCCTTAGGGCACTTTTGGTAGCAGATTCCTTCATGTATAAGTCTAAAGGAGTCAGATTAAGAATTGCCTCCAGTCTAGCTGTAGGTACTGTTTTCATAGCACTGGTTGTCCCTATATATATGCTAATATTTGTATTCTTGTCATTGACTTGGATTGGTCGCCTTGCCTGCGGCTTGTCACCAAACCAAGCAGTCATATGTGAGTACTGGCTGCACGATTGCTGTATATACATCCACAGGATTATTTTGGTTTTTGGTCTCCATTTCCTACCAAACATACGGTTGCATGCATAGAAAGCCTTATCTACTATATTGAATCTTTCATTGACAATCGGCTTCCAATTAAGTTTCCTATCGAGGTTTGGTCTCAGATATTTCGCGCCACCTTCATATGGGATATGGTGAGGGTTGCTGGCTGGAATTCTGGTATTGTTCTGTTGTTTGTGAACCTAAGAACGAGGCTGGTGTTTATTATTGGCTAGAAACCTCATGCAATCTACTTTGTATCCCTCTGCAGCTGCAACTGGCGCAATTTGTCAGGATAAATGATGTCAGACTTCTACCCGTATGTCTGCTTGTCACAGTTCGTACGTATACTTACTTTAAACATTTAGTGGATACGGTTGGCCAACTCTATTTGTCAGACTCAAATCCAAGCCACGTTTAACTTTCAAACGTCATTTAGTATCATTTCATCGCGCATAGCTGCACCAATTTGCAAGTTTGCATTTAGTCTACCCCCGAAATGCTACTAGAAAGCCATTCCCTATCCACTCCCATGACTGTCCATTTCCACTCACCACCAGTCTGTGTATACGTATATAAATCAACTGCAGCAGGACACAAAAATCAACAACAAAAACCTTTACTACACGTGCGCCAAGCACAGCACTTGACCTTGCACATGTTACAACTTACAACTTACAACTTGGACTGCTTCTGCTGCTGACGTTGTTCTTGTTGGTTATATATTACACTGTGTGGTGCTTCTCCGAGTTTAAACATAAACTATTGCGCCACAACAGCCAGGCACGCGTATAATGCCAATTACACTTGCAGAATCCGTTCTCGTACCCAAAAAAAAAATACATATAACTGCGCCATACTTCGCTGCTATAGACAGCAACCACAACTGACACAAAGCACGACGAAAACAGAATTCTGAATCAAATCAAAATACGACAAAGGCAATTTCGAGAGTCCATTGGACCCCAGAGGAGAGTACAAATCGTTGTCATCTGTCGGTTTTTGATATATTACAGGAGAAGGGGGCAACGCAACGGTGCCAAGCTCGACTGTTTCGTGCCAAGGATTTATTTATTGGAGGTCCCTGTCTGTTCATCTTTACTTCTCCCTTGTGCTCTGGCTGTTTGCGTCTTTGTTTCGACTGCAGTTGTAATCCATCCCCATCCACCATGTGCCAACAGATGAGAAATTAACGAACAACAGCGACAGACAAGAAGGCAAAAAAAAAAAAGATCTTCTCTTTCCTTTAATGGCTCCTCCTGGGGGCTGTAATAAGGCCTAAATGTGCGAGTGCACTGCTCGCGCCTTCCTTGGGATAGGTTGAGCCTCCATGTTGATGATGATGATAATGATGATAGGTTGCCCTGCACCTTGTCCTCTTTGTATATTTTCTTTGTACATGAACATCTGCCTTTTTAGCAAAATTGGGCAATTTTGTGCGCACCGGAAGAGAAACATTAAAACAAAGTGCTGCCAAATAACAACACCTGCTCCTTTGTTGTCGCCCGTAATTCAATTAAAAATTCCATCCAATTCCAATGTTCGTTTGAAATATGAAAGTGCTACTAAAAATAAAAGTCAATTAATAAAATGTACCATAGAGAGAAAGAGAGAAAGAAATTGGTGAGAAAAATAGACGACAAATAGGTATTTCGTATTTTGCAGATGGGAACTGCGGAGGAACGCAAATCAATAGTGTTTTGTCATTCAATTAAAATTGTTCAAACAATCGGACATCCATTTTGTGTTTATAGACGACGCCTGCCTCGTGTCTCTTTGTCCTCATAGAGTCCATCAACATATGGATAGATGTGGGAGTGTATGTCTCGTTGGACATTGACATTGTAATGAATCTGTCCACCTATATAGGAGTTGGCTATCGGAATCTACGTGCCAACGGTTTTCTAATTTGCGCCGTCTATATGTAGGTGTATAGGTTGCACAATTTCCTTAACCACAATATACCTACAGTGGTGATGGGAAGTTTGTGATTCTACAGGTAAAATTGCTGTCAAAATATTTGCCACAAGATTGAGTAGTAAACTTTCATTACACATGTCAAATATGCAGTCAATTTTTGACAGTCAGATTTTATCTACGCACAACTTTTGGAGAAAATCGAATGTCATATTGACGTCAACATGTCAAAAATTGACACGATTTTTGACGTGTGTAAAAGTAGCCGTACAGTTCCAGATTTTAACTGAGAAATGTTCTCAACTCTGTTAATCAAATTCAAATTTAGAACAAGGAAACTTTGCGGATACTGAATGTTTGAGAAATTTAACCGCGATTTGGCGGTATAGCCAAACGCCCCACAATTCATCAACTTTCTGCATTTGCAAGGCTTATGCTGGTGTATACCACAGGGCACAGTCGTATGGCCGACACTTTTTCTTTTATACAACTTACAATGCTTATTCAGAGTTGAACTCGTATATGTTGCAACGATTTAAAACCGGAATGGCTTTAAGTTTAACCCTGTAAGTAGGTAACATGTTACCAAAGCAAAAAGTGTTACCAGGTGCATTGAATGTCAATGTCCAGGTGCACTTGTCAACCACTGTTACTTCGGCCTAAGAAGGCAATTGTTTAGTAAGGCCTTGTTGAGAAACACCATCAAGGAGATTCTATATAAGACCCTCATTATCCTAGTCCTGCTTTATGGCGCAGAATCATGGACGTTGTCAAAGGCGGATGAAGATCTCCTTGGTCGCTTTGAACGCAAAATTCTTCGAGTGATTTTCGGTCCCCTTTCCGTTGACGGGCTTTGAAGTAGGAGATTTAACAACGAACTCTACGAGCTATACAGCGACATCGACCTGGTCAGAAAAGTACGCATCATGTAGAGCGAATGGAGAGCAACGCTATAGCCCGTAAAGTCTTCGATTTCAACCCGCAAGGACAACGCAGTTGAGGAAGACATCGCCTTAGGGAAGGGAACCTCAACCAACTTGGAGTCTGCAACTGGAGGGGGTTAGCCAAAGACCCTGCTAACTGGAGAGGCGTTTTGGTTGAGGCTCAAGTCCACCCGGACTGTAGCGCCACCTAGGTAGGTAGGTAATTGGGTGCTCTTGTGGCGGTTGCCACAGCTTCACATAGACCATCCGTTGGGTCCATTGTGTCCAGTAAAGTAGCGCCACCTAAGTAAGTAAGTAAGCTAGATAAACCATAGTATAGTAGTTGGCGTTCTTAGGTGAAGAATGTCCTTCCCATAACAAAGAAGCTGGTAAAGATTTTCTTCGTCGTTGTTAAAGCAAACTTGTTTATAGACGAAGATTTAACAGCGAACTTATGGAGCGATGCAACGGCATGTAAATCTACTATCTCTAGATAGCTAGTCCTTGTAAATCCCTCCGGTTCAGGGAGTCTTCAACTCCAATCCAGAAAGCAAGACCTCCTGTGAAAAATTACAAAATTTACGACACACCAACTCAACTTTCGTTGCACACTGTTGTTCATCAACCCCTCTTTGATGAATCAAACAAATAAAAAAAAAGATATCTCCAGCACTGCCCTTATCATCGAAAACACTTTCAAACAAACAAAAAAAAAAAGCTTTGTCGACAATGGAATCATCATCATCATCGCCATCAGCACCAGGGGCCGGTACGGCACGGTACTCCCCGTTTAGTCCAACATACGGTTCTTTGTACGGACTCTTTTATTGTTTGACTAGACCAAAAGAAAACACACAATGCAAACAAATGCACACTCACCAACACACATAGAGTTACTCTACCCACGAAGCCTACTCTAGAATGCGCACACATTTTGGTAGAGTGAAAAATTGAAATACAAAAAATCATCGAAAATGATGGCTCTACGTTTGTCATCGGGGTTTGTTCTGACAGTAAAGAAAAAAAAAAAAAAAACGGCCGACCGACAATATCAATGAACGGCAATAACACACACCACCCCCTGTGTGTGCACGAAGGAGACGAAGGACTAGCAAAAAAAATAAATAAACTATGAGCCAGCTCGATTCATTCACGGCGAGTACACTCGCTTGGCGTCGAATAAAAATAGAAAACGTCATTTTTGGAGTTCACTTTTCGATACTTGTTCTTCTTCTTTGGGGTATTTTCAACGATATGACTGGTGAGCGCAAAAAAAATAAAATAAAATCCAGCAGCAAATTTTTCACATTTATAGCCAACGCAAAGAAGGGGCGCGCTATAGAGACGACACGAAAGAGATCGATGACCTTTAAATAAATTTCCTCCTCGAGGATGGGGTTGGTCTCGTTTGGTGTGATGGTGCAAAAGATTTGCAAAACTGCAAGATTACAGAGCCTGCAGGGTAGGTAATCAATTTTCGCCGGAAACAACCAGAGAGGGGGGTAGAAAAGGGATAATCACGAGGAAATTTATCAATGTCGATCAGAAGAAGGCCGCATTGTGAAATATGAGACAATTTTGGTAATGTGCGTGCGGAAAATGTTTGCTGTACGAGGTACGATAAGTGTCAAGATTTCAATATTCGGACAGAATATTGACAGAGTTTAGCAATTCCTCAAATGGCATTAATGACTTTACCGACACGTTTGTTTTTATAATAGGATTTCTTTGAGGTTAGACTCGGAAGAGTAAGAGCTACATTTTTGGTCTTGTCTTTTGATTTGTCTTCAAAATGTATATCTTTCTTCTATATTAAATGGATGCCATTTAAATGATGTTACTTTGCATCAATAGTAAACCGGAAACGCGTGCAAGTGGAAGGAGATCCGAACCAACAGTAGCTGAAACATCAATTGCGGAACCATAACATTTCAGCGATGTTTCACTAAGAAAATCCTTCACGATACGAGGACAGGAAACGAAGTCCAACGTCCTTGTTTTCAAACATTAAAAATCCCCAAGACAACCTAACGCTCTCTAAGTCAAGGCTCATTGGTCACGATCCAATGCTGGAGCAAAAGTTATCAGGTTCAACTCCTAGAGCAACACTTAAGTTTTTTCCACTACGCCAGCTTTGGCCAACGTCGCTGACAAACATCCAAGAGTATAACTGCGCTGAAAAAGACTTTGAATTCAGCCGATCAGATTCGACATAAAATTATGGTCTCCTCTATTCCTTTCAAAAATAAAAATAAAAAAAACTGACACAAAGGAATGATTGTGAAAAGTCAGACCTAGTTTCTTAAATGGACATGTAGCGCCAACTATTGTTGGGACCAAATTCAGATCAGATCAACTGTCAAACGGCAAGAGATAGATAGACATTGAGGGCGTTCAATAATCTAGTTTAGTAAGTCTGATAGCTCTCTTACTTCATGTTGCTGAATGCTGAGTTTTCATTGGGCTAAACTGGTCACGTGAACACTTTTTTTCTCAATTAAAGTTTATGTCCGCAACACCGACAAATCAAGTCAAGAATAACTCGACTTAGTAATAAGTTGACGTCTATTTGTGTCAAAATCTGTCTGGAAAACTCAGTTTTTACATTTGTATTGGTGGGTTAGCAGAGCCCATGAAAGACCCCAGTTTGACATTTCGTTTGACTGATGTAGAACACCAGTCAGTACCCCTTGGGAAAAAAATACAATAATTGTCAAGAAGTGACATACCGACAATTCAAGTTAGTTTTTGCGTTCAGATAAATTTGAGTCCAGACAATTTAAGTCGACTTACGATGACTAGATTCTTGAATTTTGATATTTGCTTAAACGGCGGCAAAGCGCTTAACGCTACTGAACGGCACAATTGTGAATATTTGTGAGACCTTCGCCGATATTTGCAATCATGTGGCATTTTTTAAACTGAAAAACCATTGGCAGCTAAAATTATTGAAGATGAATAATGATGTGCTGAATGCCTAGTTGCGCCACTTAAGTATCGATTCTCCCTTAAATTCTACTCAAAGATCGATTTCTTTTTTATGGTGTCATATTTGTCAAAAATATGTGACAAGGAACGAAAACGAAAAGATAACAAAAACAGAACAGAAAGCTATTTCGTTCTGTAGTAAATTCTGTTGTAAACTTTGCTTGTTCAGCTACACAAAACTGTAACAGATCTAAAAAAAAAAAAAACATTGCTGACGTCTATTCTGTCAAAAGCTATCACGAAATAATGTAAATAAATAAAAAAAAAAACACGCCTCCTATGATAAATTGACATTTATGTCACTGGCAGGGGCAGCAACAGAAACACTCAACTTGTTTAGGTACGTTATGTCGCCAGAGAGCAATTTTCTGTCGCTAAATTCTGTTGTTGAACAAAATATTATTCTGCTCTTAGATCTGTTTCTGTTTTTAAATGCAAATGTATGGAATTCTGTTTCTGTTGTTTGTCACGTGGCGGCTTTCAGTGTTACCTATACTCGTACATATCTTTAACAGGTGGCAAGCCACTCAGCTTTTAACGATTTGGCAAGTTCATTTTGGATTTTTTGTTCGTTTTACGATTACAAAAAAAATAATGCATTTTGCAAATCAAATAAATTAATAAATATTGCAAAATAAACCTTTTTAAAAGTGCTGCCAAATTTGTTGTACATGCCACTTGGGTTAAGTACTGTGAATCGACTGTGAAACGCAAAATATAGACAGATGAATTTATCAGCGCTCATTTTCCTCAATATTGCCCGTAATTGCACACTCATTGGCTTACTATGGACTTCTATAGTCAAACGTCAGTTCCATAAAATTGTTGCAAAGAAAATGACGCCAACATTGTTTTTTTGGCTTTATGTCATGTGATACCGTCTTGTTGAAACCAAATGTTGATCACATCCATATTTTGTAATTTAGGCACTAAAAACTGGGTTATCATGTCATGACCAGCTGCATTTTCGAAGAAGAATGGTCCGATAATGCCTCCAGCCTAAAATCACCACCATCAAACTGTCGCGCGTTTTGGATGCAATTGTTTCTCAACAATCACTCGTAGGTTTTCTGAACCCCAAATGCAACAATTTTGACGATTAACGAAGCCATCAAGATGAAAATTGAGCTTCATCACTGAAGATGATTTTGTTCGAATAAACCTTCATTATTTTTAAAATATTGCTCAGCAAGGAAAATGCATTGTTCTTTCGTATAGCTCTTCATTTTTACTAACCTCGAACTGTCAGCTGTCACATTATTATATTTTTTTTTGCGTTGGCATCACTGTACTATTAAATGGCGCAAAATTCAAATGTGTAACACACTATATTGAGAAATGTCACTTGTCAATGTGGAAAATCGCTAGAGCAGAAAATAATGACATTTGCATAAGTGCTGCCAAAAGTCTTAAATTCCAATGGACTCATCTAAAAAGGTAATAGTTACTTTCATGATTGTGAATCAATCAAATAAAGTCCACAATCATAAAAATCTGGAACACAAACGCTTGGTTGCCATTATTTTTTTTAGAGTTGAACCAGACGTGGATAATGTATAAAGCATTCTTCAAAGGGATTTATGAAAAATATTTCCTAATGTCAACCGCACAAGTGTTTCTGTCAAAATTGTCAGCAATTTTTAGCTCAGTGACCTAATCAACAGCTATTGCAACCCAAACTGCATCCATACCATTTCAATCCGACAAAATACCTACTTCAAGATGTATCCATGCACATGCAATCCATAAAATCTAACCAAATTAGCAAAGATTCACATTTCACTTGGACATTTAGTTGGAAATTGCTGATTCCACCCTCGCACTTGCCACATTTACGGCACGCCATTCAAAACAGAGCATCAGAGAGAAAGACAGCACGGGAACACTCAATTGCGAGAAAATCCAAATCCCCAATCTCTTTCATTGCATTGAAATTGCATCATTTCCAGCAGAAAATGACATTGCACCTAATTTTCCACTTTGCCAATCCGATGACAACCTGCAGGATATAGTAGAGTAGTATACTTTGTGTAGCCATTGTCTGTGTGTAGTATTTTCGAATTTTTAATTAAAAGTCTATCCTCTCTGCAGCAGCAGCTGTTGGGCTTCTGGATGCATATTGGCATTCACTCTATCGCATCCCTGCCCTGGCACCCGAAATCCATTTTCGGTTGATCTTCGTTATTAGGAAAGGAAGACTTGAATTCATTTTGACAATATATAGAGCGGAGAACCCCTCAATCTATTTTCAGTTTTCACTGTAATCCGAGAACTGTGCGCTCGATATTTCCAATGGACTAGGACTACTATTCCAAATAGCATCTATAGCACGTCGGAAGAATGCACACAGCACGGCGCATCCAGTTTGTTTTCAGCAGAGAGTGCATCTCGAACAGCAAGGGAGCCTGGCCATTCCCTTGTCTTTGTTGTATTAGAGCAAGTTGCGTATCGTATCCGATGGATAACAACACAAACCGAAGTTGCAGCTGTTTCCATTTGGATTTCTATGGGCGCGCAGGGCGGAGAATTCGAATTTTTTTTTCTGGTTTTACATTAACGATTTTCTTTTCGTTTCTTTTTTTATGTTGTATGCAACTCATCCTCCTCTTGGAATCCCTTTTCGTTTAGTCGTTCGTTCGTGTCTGGCTGTGGGTAGGTCTAGGTACTCCGTTGCGAGATATGCGTTGCGTTCCCATACGGGGACTTGCAAAGTCAAAGGAAACAATTCTTTCTGTTGATTTAAGTGGAAAACCAGTTGCCAGCAGGTAGTGAGGTAGGTAGGCATCGATGTAGCGCACTAGAGTATCAGGGAACACATAATCCTAAGAAAAAATAAACTGCCCTGTGTGAAACGAAAACAAAAAAAAAACGACAAAGTTTTGTTGCGGAAACGCTTCACCTTCGGTGTCGGTTTTAAAAAGAAAAAAAACTGCAAATCCTTTTTGAATTTTGCCAAAGAAATTGGGGAAATATTCATCGTTTAACGTTGGCCCGTATTAAAGTTTCATAGAGTCGTGGACCCGAAAGGTTCTTCCATTGCGTCACTGTCGAAGCCAGTATCAATATTTAAGTACTCGAGTTCCGTAGAGCTCGTTAAACTTTCAAGTTGAAATCAATGCGGAACCTCCTGCGGGAGGATACTAGCATTTAGTGTGTAGGCCGAACAATCCAATCAACTATTCATATATACTTTGAGTAGGTACAGATGGAATAACGTCAGGTGTAAGGTTAGGTCATCGTTGTGAACTAATTGTGTAATTTAAATTCACAATGTTAGTCGGAAAAAAGTTGAGTATTAAAGGGAACGTGACCTTCTGTAATCTAAGGATGTTTCAACAGAATCGTTTGGTCTCTACAATTATGGTTAATCGAATTTTTGTGTCTTTAGTATAGATAGTCTGGTTTCCCCTTATTAATCTGAGTTACATCAGTTTGTCCTGTGTGCAAGGACGGAAGACCCAACTGCGATTTGCATGAGGTTTACCAAGATGTTGATGTAATACAAAGAGCAATAAAACACGTCCTATCAACTGCATCGAGCTAGCTGAGAGTAACCCTTCAACCGCGAGGGTCCTTTTCTATGTTTCTATGCAGATCGGTAGGTCACTACCGTCTTTTATCTTGCTTAGGCTGAGAAAGGACTTCGAATTTGACTCTTTCGCCATTTTACTGAAAAAGGTTTCAGATCTATTTGCGCTGAAATGTCAAATGACCAAAATCGGGGTTTACGCAAAGGGAAACTCGGAAATACAAGTAAATAAATTAAAATTATTAAAATTAAATAAATCAACTTCCTTATTGAAATCTTGTTCTTTGCTGATGTTACCAAATGAAAAATCTCAAAATAAAGTGACACAACAAAATCATAAAAAGTTACCATGATTTTGTTTCAGTTTTCGTAGTACAATTGCCTAGCAGTAGCCAGTTCCATAGCAAAACGATGCTGAAATGGATAGTTGTACTAGACTGTGTACTTGGTAAAAGTATTCACCCTTTTTTAGCTATAACAATTTATTGTTCGCAGTCGGGACTTGGCCATGAGCACACTCAACAATCGTGGGTGTTGCTGCCCATGCACCGCTCCACTTAAACAGCAGCGGAAGCTAAATAGTCATTTTTTATCGCCATCTTCCTGAACCCGGCTAAATCTAAATGTTAAGTGAGAAGAAAATACCTGGCATTTTGGAATATAACCTCACCGTCGACTGTTCGCAAAAAGGAATAAAAACGGCACTTTTTTTACCACCTTGGCACAATGATACCACTTTACTAAAATTTAATGATTTTGGCTCTTTTTCGCAATTTGCAACAACAAAAATATTAAATTTTCAAACTTTTAAGAAAATTCATTGCGCTGAAGTGGCTCAATTAATACACATCACACCGAAAACGTAAATGTAAAAAAACAGCCAAGCTATGTCATATAAAAAATAATTGTTTACTAGTCAGCCACGAAAAGTAATGAGATCTAAATGTACTCCAAGTTCTTAGTTTAAGAGGTTTAAATGTAAAAAAAAAATCAATTAAGGGAAAATCTCAACATTTGGACTTTTCCCAGCGTATGCACCACAGGATCTATAGCATTCTGCCAAATTTCACGATTCTAGGATGGCTGGAAGTGCTTCATAATTTTGATGAGTGAGTGCGTGAGTGAGTGAGTGAGTCAGTCAGTCAGTTACGGTTTCTGCGATTTTTGACGTCCTGTATTTTGAAAACCACTAATGCTATATTGATGGAATTTGTGGACCTTTTTAATGAGCTTGGTAAATATTTCAAGTTTGAAGTTTTTGGGTTAATTGGTTCCGAAGTCAGAGTGAGGTCGAAAACAGCCAGCAACAGTTTGTGCCTGTAAAAAGGGTAAGTGCTTTACTAGAGAACTTGGATGGGGCACTACCGTGACCTTTGATCTGGCGAAGCTCGTTCTTTCAACGAGCAATGCAGCGCCTCCAACTTCCAAATCGGGACAGAGCGGTCTGAGAATGATTCAGAAGATTTTGGATTAGAACCTGCACCGCTTAATGAATTGATTTGTTCTGCTATTGAATTGGTTTTACGTTTAATGTTTTTTTATGGTATGTTTTATTCGACTGAATTGTTATAGTTTTAAAAATAGAATATTACCAGTACAATATCTTGTTTGTTTATTATGTTTACTTTTGTTTTGAAGTTATTACTTTAAATTACACTTTTTTTTCTCCGTGGCACTTTTCCTTGCGACTTTTCTAAATTTATCAACGGTAACGCTGTAAGGTACCTACACAGTACAGATGCTATATTCATAGTTTTATTATTCAGGTAAAACCTGTAACAACAAATGTAATAAAAAAATCCACCAATAACAAATCAATGATTTAGTAGTAGCTAATAAGTTAAATATGCAGCTAAATCAAATGAATTTAATTTGTTCTGCAAGATTCAAAGTAACATTCAAATCAACTACATATTACATAACTTACATACTAAGCAACTAGTAGATAATTTTTGTTAAAAACGGACGCTATACCTATACGAAATCGTTGTTATATCCGAGGTCGCTATAGGCGAATTTCATGTATGTTCATTGTTACATCGTTTATAAACTTACTTCTGTGAGACCCCTTACCTTCAAAGTAATTGTATTTATTCTCTATAAAGTTTTTTTTTGCAAAAAACACGTACATAGGTTACTTTGGGAAAATTTATTTAAAAAAAAAATAAAATTCTTTTACCCGGCGAAATCTTAACACCAATTCCCGCAGTGATACCCGCACATGGGACGTTTACAGGAGGTTTAAAAAAATCTGGTCTTTCGCATCTTTGTGTAATCGTAGAAAATCCATTTTTTTCTGGGTTGATTTTCAGAGTTCACGGGAAATGTATTTCGTAATGACAAGGGTCATTTATGACACAATCGGTAATTCATTTTGATAACGTTTAAAGCAATGGAAGTTTGGTAGCACCGATTTTAAAGGGGTTAAGGCCAAGCCCCACTGTTGTTATATAATCTTGATTATCTTGATGAAGCGGCTTCCAGATGACAAGATATTCCCTCATTTTTAGCTTATTTTCTTAAGATATGTAGAACTGCAATAAGTTTTCTTAAGATTTAAAGTTTAAATTATTTTATTACAAAAAATTGTTTCGTCAAAAATTGCCCTCCTTCATAATTTTGTGTTGAAAATATGAATTTTCATCACCTTATGATTTATTTCATTGCTCAGATAGCTCATTACAAGTTCAATTTAATTTGCGTATTAAGTGTTAGCGCTCGAAATTGGTTGTCAAATCTTAATTGCTTTGATTGAAGTATAGTACATATTACGGTAGAGCTTCCAAATTTAAGAAGTTGCGAATATCGATCCAAAACGGAATGTTTTTTTGATTGATATTAACAAGCAGACATTGCAAAGGAATATAGGTTAGGTTGAAGTGGCTGTCGACAAATGCCGACACACTTAGAACATTAGGTCTGTTTTTTTCCTCACCCATCTCAGTGAAGTAAAGTAAAGTAAGAAAATGTGCAAAAAAACAGTCCCCAACCACTTTTCTGAACAGTCGGTCTTACCCCTGAAAAGTTAACAGCTGGCATTGCTGTCAAAATGGCCATCAATGAAAAATTCAATTTCAAAATCAAAATCCTTCTAGAAAAATGAATAATTAACCTTTTAGCGCAAAAAAAATAATGATTATCAATTTGTACAGAATATTTACTTTTTCTGTTTACTTTTTTTCTCTTCCTGGCGTCTTGTATGGTCAAAATAATATCACAAATTAATTGCCAAAGAAAAAAAAACAAAAACATGCGTGGGTGTGTTTATTAGGTGAGCCCTAAAGTGAAGAACGTGCTAATTCTGAGATTCGATCGAATCGAGTATTCCTCGAATTTAAAACTTTCAATCGAATGAACTTCTCACAATCTAAGTTTTGAAGGAAAGAAGGTCATTATCAAATGATTTAATTGTATGAACTTTATTTTCGAAATCAGCTGTATAAATATTTCACTGTCGATTGCGTTCGTTTTGACTGTAATTTGAGAAAGGATGGGTTTATTTACACTTTCTTGGAGGAAGAAAAGATCAAATTGAACAGAAAAAATGCAATAAAAATTAAATAAATGAGCACTTCAAATCGTTTTGGTTTGTTCATTTTGATTGTGACATACGATTATTTACATTTGAAATTTTTTCCCCATAAGACGAACAAATGTTGCTTCCAATTTTGTATGTTTTATGTAAATTTCACTATAAACATTGTTTAAATAAAGACTTAGACCACATTTTCAGTCGAAAAAACTCATAACATTTAACTTAGGTAATGCAATCGAAAATGAGAATGTGCGAAGAAATGAACAAAAAAAATCCCCATCGAAATCAAAAGTTGGAATGTCAGTTGGCTGAAATCGAATGACTTTCACTTAAAAAAAAGAGTAGCTATGTAAATAATACTTAACCTTTATTACATACTTCAGTTAAAAAATCAACAGGGAATACAAAATGGGAGGATTTCCTATTTATTATCTACAAAAAATGTATCCCATAACATATCAAAGATAGTTTTCAATTATTACAAGTCTATGTGTATATATAATTATATTTTATAAACAAAATGCAACTTAAATAAAAACGGAAAATATTTAGTATTTTATTACTTTCCGTAATATTCAGTTGTCATTTTTAAAGTTGTTTAAAATATGCAATTCCTTATATGTACATTTACACCCACCACAGCCGACAAAATAGTAGGTATCATAAAAGGAGACACTCTGTGAACAGATCCAAATTACACACAAATGTGCTCCCCTGGTGTTCAGAATTGAAGAATGCTCCAAAGTTGGTCCTGCTGGAAATGAATAGCTTGTGTGAATCTCAGTGGTGTCAAATTGAGTGCAGTTGTTGTAATTGCGTGCTAAAAATCCTACTTCACTTTACTTCACTGAGATCGATGTGCAAAAAAACAGACCTATTATAAGATCTCTTGGGATATCACATGAATGAATCAAGAAAGAAGTTTCGTCCTACACTTTTAAGCTTCTAATGATATGATATTTTGAATAGAAGACTCCGAAATGAAGTTTTCGTTTTCGGGAAAAGAGTCGGACAAGTACAGAGAAAGTAGAGAACGATCTTCTCCTCCTCTTCGTCCAAACAACTTCTACAAAAATTGTTTGACAACACGCCAAGTCTTGTTGTATTGTAAGGGCTTTATACCCTATTCACACCAAGCCGAAAACTGGGTTTTCGCGAAAACAGTCGAAAACTTCATCGAAAACAGAAGTTTTCCCATACATATTGCAGTTTTCAAAACGAGTTGTTTGAGGTCGTTTTCCATGAAAACGCCACGAAAACGAGTACGATCGTTGGGTTGTTGAAGCAGACACACCCTTTGCAACATTCAGCGAGCTCAGCAAAACTGCTGACAGGATGTGAGAGACTGAGTGAGAGTTTTTTTGTTATCTTTGCTTGCACCATAAAGAGCAAACTACCTGCCAGCTGGCCACAACTAAAAGGTATTTTCAGATGTTTTGATTTTGAATGTCGGTTATGTTAATTATTTAACCATAAGTTAACGATTATCAAGTAGCTTAAATAATTTAGTTTGTATATTATGTCAATACGTGCCAAGTTTAGTAACTAAAATAAAAGCCTAGTCGTCAAAAACATTTCATAGCTAGTTTTACAGCTAATTGAAACGTCAAACGAAAACGAGTTGGTGTTCGGTGTGAATGCATCTACGAGTTTTCTAAACTTTTTTGACGAAAACTCGGTTTTCGGCTTGGTGTACATAGGGTATTACTATCCGAATTTACAATTTAAATAGCAAATTTGGTTAATTTACTATTTTAATTGAAATTTTCTTAGTTTTACTATTTTGGTTTTTTGAAATTTGTGTTTTTATGTTATTTTATCGTGCTGGGGAATCACGAGGGTATTTCCTGCATTATGACATCAGAATGGAAGCTTTCCAGACAAAAGAAGTCGGGATACAGTTAAAAATATTGAAATTCTTCCCAAAAAGGATACCTACAACCAAGTCGGCGTTGATGGACCTATCCATCGGTCAGGTGATACAAACAGATTTATCGCCGAGTCATAAAACTTCAGGAAATGTGGCATCCCACAACCACAACAAATATCTAGTAAAACAAAATTCAAAGTAAAAAAAAAAATAAATAAGCGAAATTTACTATTAAATTGTAATGACTATAGTTACAATTAAAATTTGTAAATTTTACGATTTGTACAATTTTTTTCTGTGTGTGTAGTTCCGAGTTGAGCTAGTTCATCAGCCTTACAGTTTCCTGGGAATGTCTCTAATCTCTATGCACCCAGCAGAGGTGAATATTGAACTGCTCTGCAATCTCCCTAAAAGACGTGCGACAGTCTAGGCCTTTAGTAGAGTTGGTAGACTGATTTCAGACTCTTAATTCCAACTTGGCACTTGCAATCTCGTGCAATCTCAAACATGTGTATACATAAACACCCAGCAATCAGAACACTATAAATATGTAGGTATTCGTATTCAGTTAAACCCCTAAAAGCCTCATAAACTGCGTAAACTGCAGAAATTAACCACCTCATAAATGAACTGTCAGATTTTGTATTGAGAATAGTTTACGCAGACTTGATAATTTTTCGCAACGCAATTTTTCCGCAAATCATGTAAATGTCAAACTTTTGACAGACAGTCGTATGAATTGTTTGTTCCCAGAGTTTTTTTTTTAGAAAGATCTCAAAATTACGATAAGAATTCAAGTAAAAAAATATGTAATTTTGATTACTTGACAGTCGATTTACGCAATGAAATTTCAGAGGGGTGTTCACCGAAGAAATTTATACACTTACGAATTACATACATTTTATCAGATTAACTGCATACCCTTAGTACCTACTTCTGTAAATTATGTGACCTTTTTCAGGATAGTGTTAACCATCATAGTCAAAAATTTACCTAAATTCAGTTATAGACTGATTTATAATCTTCTATATAAATAAAAATGAAATGATGTTCGTTGGTAAGGGCATCACGAGAGAACGGCTGGACCGATTTGGCTGATTTTTTTTTTAAATGTTCGTAATTCTCCTAGCCAGGTTTTTACGGACAAAAAATTTGTCCACGCTCCCTTCTACGCCCACTTTTTTCAATATATCTAAAATTTATTTTTACCCTTAAAAATCATCTATATAAATAAAAATGAAATGATGTTCGTTGGTAAGGGCATCACGAGAGAACGGCTGGACCGATTTGGCTGGACAATTATTTTCAAAGCAATTGCTGGACATTGGCAATGGCAAAATCCCCGTTGATATTACAACTGGCTACATTCAATTCCCCGTCGATTTTTGCAAGTTTACCGAATCAAAGACCGAACTTATACAAAAGGTATTCCCAAACATTGCACAAAATTACAAAAATCATGTTTGGTTGAGCGAACGTGCTATATTGGCTGCGAAAAACATTGATGTCGACGAATTGAATTTTAAGATTCAAAGTGAAATTGCTGGCGAATTGATGACGTTCAAATCGGTGGACTCAGTTTGTGCCCAAAATGATGTCGTCAACTATCCAACCGAGTTTTTAAACTCGCTCGAATTACCCGGATTACCGCCTCACCATCTCCAACTAAAAGTCGGTTCGGTAATCATAATGTTACTAAATATCAACCAGCCACGTCTTTGTAATGGGACCAGGCTTGCAGTGAAAAAACTGATGAACAACGTTATCGAAGCAACGATACTAAAAGGAAAGTACGAAGGAGAAGACGTTTTGATACCACGAATTCCAATGATTCCGGCCGACATGCCATTCGACTTTAAACGCTTGCAGTTTCCGGTGCGGCTTGCATTTGCAATGACAATAAATAAATCGCAAGGACAGTCGTTGAGTGTATGCGGCATAAATCTTGAAAGTCCATGCTTTTCGCACGGTCAATTGTATGTCGCCTGTTCCCGTGTCGGAAAACCATCCGATTTGTTTGTTTACGCGCCAGACAACAAAACAAAAAATGTCGTGTATCATAAAGCATTGCAATAACAGAAATTGTGAGGTCACAGCAAACCAATCGAAAAAAAGTCTTTCTTTTGCTTTGGTTAGTTACTTGAATATCGACGATACAATCGAAATGTAAATAAGTTACCTGGAGATTCAATTTCAACTCTAAATAAAACATGACCAAAATCTATATAAAAATAAAAATTAAAATTCATAAAACTATCTCTGAAAAATATGTCTTTTCTTTTTTTTATTTTGTTTACACATTTTCAATAGCTTTTCACAAATTCACTAAACGATCACAAACAATTTTTTTGAAATTTGGACAGGACAACGTCTGTCGGGTCTGCTAGTTGCCAATAATTATTTTGTGGTCATGATAAACGATTACAATGATATTACAAGTTGACTTAAGTTGAATTATTTCCATGGAATTCTAGGTATTCTCACATTATGCTTGTCTTAATGGGCTTGTTCCATGTTCCCCTCGCTGAATTTTAGCGAAAACTTGTTTTAATGCTGTGATTGTTTTTTTTTTCGCACTGGGATGTTAAGGACCATACACATGGGAGCGAACGAACGAATTAATGAAATGCGAACAAACCTCTTTTGATGCATTTATGAACTGAAAATTCCACATTTTACTATTCTAAGCGTAGGATAATTAATTTTGATTGGATAAAATGTGTTAAGAAAACAAGTTTATAAACAGTTTAAATAAAAAAATTTCGAAATCCAAATTTTTTGCCGCGAACGAAAATACCCTGGCGCGAATTGTCAGTCCATTCACAATCCACATCATTTAAATCGCGTTCCACAAAGTAGCGAACAAAAAATTCGTTCGAACTTAACCTTATTCCAAGAGGAAGATATTTTGGAATAATAAAATAACTGAATATATTAGGAAAATGTAATTTAATAGGAACTTGCCAACACAACAACACTTTGAATTGTACGAATTTTTTCCCTAAAATAATTTCCCTTGTCAAATATATTTGCTTTATCGATCAATATCTAATTTTATCGGCATTTTAACAAAAATATAACAATTAGTTTGACAGTAAGCTTAAAGAATAAACAGTAAACTTAAAATAACTACATGTGTAGGTACAACCTTAGCAAATTTTCCACAAAAGATTGGTAGGTAGGTAGGTGCTAAAGACATCAAGCTGTCGTAGATTGACAGATCATATTTATCAGTTTATTTTCAGATTTTTTTTATAGTTTTTTTCTTACTACCTACCCAACTTGAATGTCAGATGGCAGAAAGATAAGCATTTCAATTTGATAATCAAATTCCTTGCAGCATGTACCAACATAGGGGCATATAGAGAAGCTTCCGTTTTGCTTAATCTACTACCCTTTTTTGACATAAAGAAATTAAAAAGCAAAATCCTGCTAACGACAGTCGACTTCCAGAATCCCCCTCGTTATTAAATTGCATAACGTATTGTAAAAAAAAAAACACACCAAAGACCATGATCTAGAGCAGCCCCTGGTTTCGATAAAAATAAAATTCGTCTCAAAGGTTAAACCCGCATATTGCCATGCGAACTGAATTGAACTTGTTCAACAATTAGAAACAACATGAGAACAATAACATATTCCAGTTGCCATTATTCGTTTAATGAAAATCCTCTCCACAGGGGTAGTTTTCCCCATAATTTTCTTAAAGCCATCACCGCCGAGGGCATAATAAAATTATTTCCATTCCAAAACGCATTTACACGAGGGATGGAAGAAATGGGAATCCTTGCAACTTACCATACTACTCCGAATGCACCGTAACCAATTGGACGATCTGGCTGTACATCTAATGGAACTGCTGGCGGTTGATAATATGGTGCTGCTGCGGCCAATATGGCACCCTGGGGTGCTCCACCGGCGGCGCCACCTTGTACCAATGACATTGAAACACTCATTGAAACCCGGGATTGCTTAGCGGGGCCACCAACGGCCGCCATCAGCAATATTCCATACAAATTTAAAACACGATTGGAGTGAAGACCCTTTCTTGGATTTCTTTCTCTATTTCTATTTCACTGACAATATTACACTTTTTCTTGATAATGGATTTTCACTCTTCACTAAAATGCGAAATGGAGCAGACTCCACCGAAAAAAAAAACTTATTCTGAGGATGCACACTGGACAAACGACAAATTTACAACAAAAAGGATAACTTTTTTTTTCTATTTTGCACACACACTAATCTGTAGCTCGCCCTTATCACACACCGAAGCGGGAACACAGAAAATTTGATGATGATTATAAATGCCAAAGAAAATATTATATTATAATATGAGAAGTAACTTTTTTTATTTTTTTTTTTCACCGGTGATTTGACGGTTAGTGTCCCGTTCCTGGCAGCAGCGCGTCTTCTTCGGTTCTACGTACGGAGAGCGAATGATCCTGTTACAGGAAAATTCTTCACGTCAGATTCTCCTCTCTCGATTAAAATTACACAATACACACACTCACGCACGAAATGTAACAGTAATGAACAAAAAGAGACAAACCTCCTTTTTTGTTGGAGTGGAGTGGAGACTTCTTTGTTTGTTTGATGTTTTATTGCGCGTTCTCGCTCTTCGAATGTTTTATATTGCCATTTGGTATGGGGAGAGATGCCGCTGAAAGATACCTAATGCAGAAATTGATAAAATCCTTTCTTCAACGTTTGTTTGGAAGAAAGGAAGTTGCCTGGTTGCCAAATTCTTTCTAACACCTTCAGTCTCTGTTGGGGGGCGGGTGGAGTTTGACAAAATTCTATTCTAAACGTCAATTCACAACAATCGCACAGACAATTCAATTCATTTCCGCAATACAAGGAGAAAGAAGGACAATGACATTCGCAATGAAAAAAAAAGCAAACGATTTTGTTTTCTCTTTAGAAGATGAGTTTAAGAGAACTGCTTCATAAACAAAAGTGAAATAACTCTCCCTTCAAACTCAAGCCACTTGACATTTCTTTTCTAGTTTTTCCCGAGCAATTTTGTAGTTAATTTCCTCGTTTTCCTTCAGAGGTCAGTAATTAATAAAATGAAAAACCAAACACAATGCGAAATATTTTCCTCTGTCAATTATACCGATTGTTGGCTGTTGTTGTTGTAGTTGCTTTATTCACAAAATCACTATTTCCTTGCTTCCGACGATGATACAGTAAAGTGGTAGGTGGTGCAGTAGAAGTGGAATCTCGTTTAATTAAATATACAAGTTAATCGCGAGGGGTTACACGGAAAAAACGGAGGAAACAACCAATTGTTCTGTTGCGGCTTTTGTTATCCAGGATCTTGCGGTTCTCTAAATCAATTTATTTGTTTCTTTCTTAGTTTTCCCCGTTTTTTTTTTTTTGTCTATCAGCTGCTACTGCACTACTGCACACACTGTGCAAAACTCAAACACGACTGAACGGAGAATGTTCGAAACGAACAGAGACAAGGCGATGTTTTTTTTTTTGGTACAAATCTCGGATGGTATAGTGTACCTTTTCCTTAGACCTCATGTTGGGGAAAGTAAGAAAGAGATAAATATTTGATACTTCCGTGATTAGTGATGGGATTATGAGAAAATGTAGTTCGAATATTAATGTACTAGATCAAAATAATGGTTGGGTACGTCTGAATTCATTGCATTTTGTTAGAACGAATATATTGTCAGCGATAAAAATAATTGATAATTGATAATCAAGTCTATACTGATTGTTTCCGTTCCTTTCAGCGACAGAAATGCCAAATTTTCTGCATCTGTCATATGGCTGCCTGCTTTAGGTAGGTTTGAGTTTCAAATTAGACTACTAGACAAAAAAACTGTTTTTAATGGATATCATTTTATATTTGAGAGAATAGACTGCAGTCATATTTTTCTAGATCTGTTTCGGTTTTGTGTAGGTAGCTGAGCGAGCAACGTAATTGATTAACTCCAAATCGATTTGTTCTTCGATTTCACGTCGTTCTATTTCCGCACAGGAATTGAATTGAATTTTATTGAGACTTTTTAATACTTTTACAGAGAAATACAATTCTTAACAATTTTTAAAATGAGATACTCGCGGCTTTAAAGTATTGCCTGCACATTACGATTACTTTGATTATTTATTAAGCCACTTGGCTGTCATTTGTTAGATTATTTGACAATTAGCTCTTGCTCGCGGAGCATTGGAATTGGCTTTGACTTAAATGTCTAAACTAAAACTATTGTGACTTAACCTAACTTAAAATTATTATGTACATTTAAAGGTGAAGAAGAGAGACGAAAGCATACTTAAGGCATACGTGACGTAACTCATCCTCTCAGGTACTTTTAACGCCTGTACCTACTTATGTCTAAAAGATCAGTTTAGGGAATTCATTTTTAATTTATTTTTTTTGTAAAACGAATGGATTGAATCACAGTTTACAGCTTCTGAAAAAATTCTGATGTTTGACACATATCGATTTATAGTTGTTACTCCTTTAGTTTTGTTGACAATAGTTTCTTTGTATTATTCTTATCTTTCATGATTTTTGGTTGTGGCATACATGAATGTTGACAAATAGTGTGAAAGGATACGTAACAACTAGAAGACTTAAAGTACAAAAAATACCTACAATAAATAATAAAAAAAATATGAAAGTTATTTAAAAGGTTGAAAGTTTTGTTCTCCGATTGTTGTTATTAGAATATGCAAATTGCGATAAGTATTGAGTTATAAGTTGAAATACATAATTATATATGATTGTATTCCATTTACCAATTCATTAATTAAATACAGTTTTTATTTTTTTTAATTCATTAACTTAAAAGAAAAGTGGAGGGCAGCAAGAGCAAAATACTACTACCCGCGGTTGTGACCAGGGGTCACCTTCAAGTAGAAGGACAGGGTGGATCCATCGGGAGCAGAGTCAACCTCAACGTTGGATGCGCCAATGGCAGACGGATATAGCGAGTTCTCCCAGGTGGAGGTAGATTGAGAATAAAGGATATCTTTTATTAGTTCATTATCTGAATTGTGTAATTTTGCAATTATTTTTTTTGTTAAGATTAGAGCATAATTAGTGAAAGAGGTGACATTTGTTTCATTGTAGATGAAGGAATTGGAGAATCTTTTGGTCCTAGTCTCAAAGTTTTTACCGGAGCAGAGGCGGAGAATTTTTCTTTCAAAAAGTTCAAATTCAGAAGCAACTGTGGGAGAGATGGCAAACCATATAGGAAAAGCATACAACATAATGGGCCTAATAAGAGTTTTATAGAACAGAAGTTTCGTTCTTTTTTTAAGAGTGCTGTGTCTAAAAAAGGGCATGAGTATGTTGGATACTTTTTTGGATTTTAAAAGGCAAGACCTGGCATGGCTGTTAAACTTTAGTAGGTTATTAAAATGAACACCTAGATACTTAATGTTGTTTTTAATCCGAATGATGCAGTCATCTATCCTTAATTCGAGATTTCGACTTTCCCTTACCACTCCTTCAGGTCCTTTGCCGCTAGCATTTCTAAAACATATAAGGTCAGTCTTTTGCTTATTGATTTTTATCCCCCAGGTTTTATAGAAATGATTAATCACTGTGGTGTGATTTTCTAATTTCCGTAGAGCTACCAAAGGAAATTCGTGACTAGCATATGCTATGGTGTCATCTGCATACAGCAATCCAATGGAATCAATGTTACCATCGCTGAGGACGTGAGGAAAATCAAAGAGGAAAATATTATATAAAGGGGGTCCCAAGATGGAGCCTTGGGGCACGCCACTGTTACAGGCACAAATGTTTGATTTAGATCCCTGGATCTGAATGTAAAATGACCTATTATTCAAAAAACTGTCAATCAAATTAATAATATGTGTAGGCAAAAGTAACTGAGAGCACTTAAAAATGAGTCCATCTCTCCAGACGCTGTCAAAAGCCTTCTCAACATCGAGCGAACATGCCACCGTGCATCTCTTATTTCTCAGATTAAGAGTTATATCATTATGAAGTTTGAGTAATGCATCAACTGTAGAGCGGCCTCTGCGGAAACCAAATTGATGTTCCGGGATGAACTCAATAGGGTTTTCTTCCGGTGATACAATATTATTTAAGACAATTTTTTCAAGTATCTTCCCAACATTTGACAGCAACGAAATCGGTCTGAAATTGGTTATTTCAAAATTGTTAGGCTTCTTGATAATTGGAATTAGTCTGGCTATTTTCCAGGTTGTAGGAAAGTAACCGTTGTTAATACAATTGTTAAAAATTATAGTCAAAAAACGTATGGCAGTTGAAGGCAGTTTTTTAAGGTAAAAATTACTAATATTGTCCGGACCAGAGGATTTTTTAGGTTTGAGTTGACTGATTATAGATTCAACATCATCCTGTTTAGTAAAGATGTTTGCTGCCAAAGGGGATAGGGAGGTGTTGTCATGAGAAAAATTGAAAATGTGCACAGGTTTGCTAAGCCTAATCAAGTGAGCACATCTTTTAGCATCATTAGTTACACTAGGATTAAAAACAGGAACTTGTTCCTTATAGATTTCTTTGAAATAATTTTCAAAAGCCAAAACTATATCATGTTCATTAGTGAGGGTAACATTATCTTTTATCACTTTACTACAAGAGAACTTTTTGTTTTTCCCAACTATTCTAAAAACCTCTTGGAATGCCTGCGGACTAGGGTTGATCTTAGCAATTCTGTCTTGAAGCTGCCTGTTGAGCCATATATTAACTTTGTCCTGAATGATTTTTTTCAGTAAAGAAATCCTGGTTGCGAGTTGTTTGTATTCTTCGTTGATTCTATTATAAGTGTTGTGGTAAATTCTTTTCAACTGTTTTTGCCACTGATGTTTTTTTTTAAAGAGGAGTTCAATGTCATTGGGAAGGTTTTTATATTTACTAAAATTAATAACTGGACTAGTCGAATGTTGATCTAATATATCATGAAGAGAGGAGTTGAACTTGACAATTGATTCATCAATTTCAGAGTTGGATAAACATTGCGTGTGTGGGGGCATACAATTGTCAAGAACATTCTCAAGGTCAGCGCGGAAATTAGACCAATTAGTGTTCCTGAAAGATTTCTTACCAGTGTGCTCCTGCAAGCAGATACTAGCATCTTCTATTCGAAGATTTAATAAGACAGGATAGTGCTCAGTAAAGGTCGGAAGTGTACTAATATTAAAGTTCAGATCAAAATGATTAATGAGGTGATTGGACACCAAAAAGTGATCCAGGACCGAAGAGCTCCGAGGAAATGTTGGAGATGGGGACGTTATATTTGAGAAAGAGGGAGAGTTGACATTAAGCCAACTTTCTAAGTTCTTGCCATTATAGTTATATTTAGTATCACCCCAGCTAGGACTTCTGGCATTCAGATCTCCTCCTATGATGACTCCATCAAAAGATTGAGCCAGAGATTCGATTCTAGAGAGCTCCTCTTTAAGAATTGCTGTTGGACTATTGGTTGGGAAGTATACAGAGCCAATAAGAATGTTCTTGATAACATTATGTATTTTTATTTTAACAGATACAAACTTAGATGGAAAATTATGGGATGGCCAGTCGACCTTATCGTATGCAATATTCTTTTTGAGAACCACTGCAACCCCCTGGTTTAGGTCATTCCGAAAAACATTAAAATTTTCGAAGAAAACCTTATGTTTATTGTGTAGATGCGTTTCCTGAATAAAGCCAATTGTGATGTTATTAGCAACGAGAATTTTGTGTAACTCAATTCTCCTGCTATGTTCAACTAAGGACGTAATGTTAAACGTTAAAAGATTTAATAACATTATGGTGAGCATATCAAAATTTGGTTGACTAGGTCTAAATAAGCCAACCTTTTTTTAAGAACAGAGTCAAAATTGCCTAAATTGGACATAAAATTCTCAATTTTTGACAGGAGTACATTGAATTCCAATCCAAATAGATCCTTAGAAAGATCAAAGAATTGGGTTATAGCACTGTTGCCAGGATTAAGTTTTGGGGTGGTAACAGTAGGCGAGACGGGAGCTTGATGGAAATGGCTAGCATATGACACTTGGTTAGAGACAGGGTTATTAGCAGCAATTCCGTAGGAAATTGTCTTTGCATTTTCTCTTTTTTCCTTCGCATTATGCAACATTTTCTTTTTCCTCTGTTCATATTGCTTGTAAACTTTGCAGCCCTTAAAACTAGCTGCGTGTTCTTCCCCACAATTAACGCAACAAGCCTTAGACCCTTCTTCCCTGACAACAGGACAATTACCCGGCCCATGACTTCCGATACATTTAACGCAACAATATTTATTCGCACAGTTCTTGGCTAAATGCCCAAACTGTTGGCATCTCCTACACTGTAAAACCCCTCCATTACCTCTAGGTTTCTCCCAGTAAACTTGTGTGTTGAACAGATATCTAATTTTAATCACTTCATCCGCCTTAGAGCCAGGTAGAAGACGGATAAGAAACAAATTATATTGCAATCCTTTTTGCTTGGAACGAAGCGTTTCGAATCTAGAGACTTTGTCCACGAAAGAGACTCTAGTTTTTATTTCATTTAATACCTCGGATTCATCATAACTGCAAGTTAGGCCCCTTAAGATGAGGTTGGTCGTTTTGTCCTCCTTCATAGTGTATGAGAAGGCTTGAACTTCATTATTATCTTTGAGGAGTTGCATCAGCTCCCGATGAACCCCCCCATCACTAACATATAGTTTACTCTTGCTACCCCTGTTTACAATTTTGTATTGGAATTTAACCGATTTATCTCTGAAGTCGGAAATAAGTTTGCGCACATCTACATTAGTCATGATTATCGGAGGACAAAACTTACCTTTGAACATGTTTAGCTGCTTATCAATATCACTATTTTTTTTTGAGCTGCCTGCCTCGGGAGATGCTGCAACAGATGGATTTTTGCTGTTTTTGCCGTCTTCAGAATGACTCATGTTGGTGGAACAGCTGGGGATGTTGTCGTCCAAAATGGTGGGTTGCTCCGGAATGTTTGTGGATATATTTTTAGTCGGATGTCGTTTTAAACTGCTAATTTGTAGCTTTCCCAATATGGCATATTTGTTACCATCATTAGGTGTAGAAGTATCCATGTCACTACATGAAGAGTTTATGGCAGGAGCGATGTGCTTTTTCCCTGGAGTTTGCCAGTCTTGGGAACTGTTAAGATTGTTGTTTGCACTATCGATTTCAGGCAATGTTTTCAGACATGATTTAGATTTCATATTGTTATCTTCTTTGAGTAGAAGAAGTTGTTGAGCTGCCGCAATTTGTCTTGGGCTGTTGCATTTCAAAACTGCTTTCAACTTATCTTTTGATTTCATATTGCACCATAGCACAAAAGAAATCAGTAGAGAACAGAGGATGTCGTAGTACAACGTAGATCATCTATGTTGCAACTGGATTTACTCCAATCTCAATCTCCTCAAATCTACCCCACGTGGAGGCATCCGAGGAAAAAAGAACTTTGAGAAAAATTCGTCTTTTGTTATAATTATTTCTGTATGTTTATTTATTACAAATAGATTATGATTCTATTAATATTATTATTTTTTTTTTTAACTACTATTATTTAGTTTTAATTTAAATTTGCTTTAGATGAAAATCTGCTGACTCGCACGTGACTCCGTCTTTCCTATTATCCTATTTCCGCACAGGTCTAAATATTTGTTCGAAGTTTAATAGCAAACAAATGATTATCCTCAGAAAACATTTCATTGACATTTCTATAAATAAATTAAAAGGTTTTGCAGGTGGAGTAGCCTTCTCCGATGAAGTATGTCTTAGTGCAAGTAATGGAGTTAAAATAAGTCTCATAAATAATAAAGTCGTTGAACAAGTTTAAAACTGAATATAAAACTCTCCTATCACTACGCAAATGGACCAAACTTTTTTTTTTTTTTGCGATGGACCTCAAGCAGTCGAGTTATCCATATCATACGCACGAATGGTAATAGACCTCAACTCGGATATTGACCGCGTTCAATGTGCTTAGGCACCTAAATATTCAGGTGACAGTCTATCATAGAAATTAAGGCCCCAACGTTGTGATAACGTTTTCGGCTGACAGGTTGATAGAATACACAGCAGCTTATGGAAGGTTACCATCTTAAGCAACGTACGTGCCGGATGCATAAAGTAGGTTTACTTTTACTTTTCCATCCGTCGCATCCACTGATAGTTGACACAGCTTGAAAGGAAGCACTTTCATTGGTAGAAATATTAAAATAATGAGAGAAACTATTAAATGCTGCAGATAAAGCTAAGTACGCTGCTCGAGCGAAACTAAATTTTAGCGGTCTCCAATTTTTCTCTCCAAACATTAGCTAAAACCCTAGCTTAATTTTGACATGGAGTGCGTTATGTAAGTGTCACAGAAAACAGATGTTCGTAGAAAATAATTTTCTTCAAAAAATCATCGACACGAAAAACGTTTCATTTTCGTTGCACCTTCTTTTTTCCTTGTCTGCTATTCTTTAATCTCAAAATTTTCACTTTCAAAGGATTTCTCATCGAGGTATTCATTGAAAAAACTCATCCTTATTTATTTTTCGGCAACACAAAATAACAACACGAAAAAACCAACAGACCTGTCCAAATTTAATTTGAAAAAATGTGCCGAACCATTAATGGGCGCGCTAAATTGTGGCAGATACATCCAGTACAGTCTGAAATGAAAGTTTGATTTTTTATCTAATTTTTTTGATGTATTATGATAACGGTGACTATCCCGCAAAGATTTCCAGTGAACTTTACAGTCATCGACTAGAAAAAATACATTTGTGTAATGTTCTCATAAAAAGTTAAAAGAACTTACCTCCATATAGATGGATGCTGTTGCACCAGCATCGACAACTTTTTTTTTTCTTCGACGCTGAAAACCGTTTTCTTAGCATTCCGTTTTCATTTTTTTATTTGCACCAAGGACTTTTCTTTTGCTGAATCTTTTAATTCTGGATTTTCCTCGTCGAGGAATTCATAAATAAAACTCATATTTATTTAAGCAGCTCAAACAGAAAAAAAACAACACGATCTGTCATAATTTTAATTGAGAAAATTTCCCGAACCATTAATGGGCTCGCTAATTTTGTGACAGATACATGCAGTACAGTCTGAAATGAAAATTTTATTTTTTAGCTCAAGCAGCGTACCGCTCGGCTAAATGGATTCGCTTAAATTTAGCTGAGCTAATTTTTGGAGAGAATTTTGTATGGGAGCTAAAATTTAGCTCGAGCAGCGTACTAAGCTTAAAGCCCAGTATCCTGCTCGCGCTAAATTTTATCTCCCATACAAAAATGTCTACAGAGATAAAATTTAGCGAGGCAGTTTAGCAAAGCAGTATCCTGTTCCGCACGCTAAATTTTTATTTTCATATAGATGGGACACACTTAATGTCAGTCCGATATAACAATATTGTGTGTTATACGTACTACGTACAATTTTGTTATACTCGGCCAAGAAAATGTCTCCACTGATTTAGCTCGCGAAAGAATTGCCTGGTACATTAAATCGGCGATAAATTTTGACATTTTCCAAACAAAACAATTTTTTAATTGAAAATTTCTTTGAATACTTGATAATCGATGTAAGTGAGTAGGAAAAAAGTGAAAAAATAACAAAAATCAAAATACATGTGGCAAAAAAATTTGGGTGTGTGTCCTATCTATATCCTGTACAACGAATTTAGCGAGCATTTATCTGTGCTGTGGAGAGAAAAGCGCTCGCTAAAATTAAGCGCGAGCAGGATACTAGGCTTAACAGTTAAATTGTTCAACCACTCAAACTCGGCAGAACATTTTATTCCGTTTTTTTTTCCTCACTTCAGTCCCCTCGCCTACTAAATCGGTTTTATGCTGGCAAACCATGCCCAAACTCGAAGATTACATCTCTGAGCTACTGTTGGTTTCCATTTTTGGAATTGATGTTCGTTTCTAAATTTTGCAGATGTTTTTGCCTTAAGCTTAGTACGCTACTCGAGCTAAATTTTAGCTCCCATACTCTCCAAAAGTTATCTGCGCTAAATTTAATCGAATTCATTTAATCGAGCGGTACGCTGCTTCAGCTAAAAAATCAAACTTTCATTTCTTACTGTACCGCATGTATCTATCAAAATTTAGCGCGCCCATTATTGGTTCGGGGAATTTTCTCAAGCTTAATTTTGATAGAGTTTTAGCTAATGTTTGGAGAGAAAAATTGGAGAGCCACTAAAATTTAGTTTCGCTCGTTCAGCGTACTTAGCTTTATTCCGTAACCAATTTTAGTTTTAATGGCAATTGATGTTAAGATCTTTTGAGGCGTATTTGGGCAGATATATGGTTCGCGGAGGTTGAGGGGGTTTTTGACACGTTCTCTGAAAGCGATTTTCTTTTCTTTATTATAAACAAATTTTGACGCAATTTTTTTATACAATTTGTTTACCAATTTTATAATCTCTTTGGGACTTCTTTTCTTCTTTTATGCAAATTTTTTGGACTTTTTGATAGCGATTCCTTGTCTGATACATTGTGAGTAGTATCAGAAAACGGCCCTGTGAATTCTATTTTGTTTTTTTAGTACAAACGCATTAGAGGGACATTTAAGCAACGATTCATCATTGAAAAAATGGCGATCACACGAAATGGCTATCATCGTCATTTGTGTCCCAAAATCAAATGACGGGCACTGCGAGTCATTAAATGACGCAACAGCCAAAAAGTTTAGTCATTTGTCCTAGGCGTCATTGAAGAGAGATCACACGGCCATTTAAATGGCACTTAGTTCATGTCATTTGTTGCGCCATTTTCGTAGTCATTTAAATGACGCTGCCAAAAGTGGCGATCACACAGAGCGACATTTAAGTGACTGCCTTGTGACTTGATTTTTACGTCAGAGCGCCATTTAAATGACTCGAAAAAATGGCCGTGTAATTGTAGCTTTACCTTTTGTCTATCTTTCCACTCCCACTCAGTTTGTGAGGACCAAACTTTAAAAATTGAATGCCAAACAGTTTGAGAGCCAATTTGTAGACCGCTTAAAAGAACTCCCTAGAATTCAAAGCTTTTCCGGTAGTTTGATTGTTTATTTATTTATTTATGTAATTTAGATCATAATTTATGCAGTGCTAAATTCACATATTATATAGGAATGAAATTATACAACAAAACAAAAAGAATATAATATAATA
This sequence comes from Cheilosia soror, assembly GCA_949372485.1. NCBI lineage: Eukaryota > Metazoa > Arthropoda > Insecta > Diptera > Syrphidae > Cheilosia > Cheilosia soror. The sequence goes on along the minus strand of OX443561.1, from coordinate 29,087,233 downwards.
TGTTATAATGTGTTATAATATACCTAGAAGCCATAAAAGACACTTGTTAGATAGAAACAAATATTGCGTGCGATATTGCCGGCTGCCGCGGGCCGGACCGGACCGGATATTGTCCACAAGCTCACTGCTGTTGTGTGGAATTACCATTCCAAGTGTTATTCTCATCGTCGGAGTCTTTTCGCTGGTCGGACAAGCGATGAATATTGGATCCACCGACACGACGATAAGCGCCACCTGTTGAATTAGCCGCTGCCATTGCTTCCTTTGAGGTGGATGGCCCGTCTTTTGTTAAAAGGAATCTGTCCAAGTTGCGCTTCTTGGCCCTACAAACGGAAGGCAATCTTAGGTGAGTGGAAAAAGATTTTCATTATAGAACTTACAAATCGTTGGCGTCGATACGCTCCTCACTGGTGCGTTTTTGTGCCCCGGTGTTGGCAGGCCGTGTGTCTGCCTCTCCATCATTGCGTCCGATTATGAAATTCCTTAGATACCCAAAGGCAGCCATAACCGGCGACATTAGAGCCCAGAAGATCGTATTGAAAATGTTGATAATTCCACCGGATCGAGCAACCACAGCGGCAGGGCCACTGCTCGTCTTGGTAATGACTAGGATCACCGCGCTCGGGGCCAGTCCGAGTGCGAGCAGGGTCTGTGCGTCATCGTCTGCGGTGAATTCGTGCTTTGGGAATGTCGTAGCAAGAGTGAAGTCTTTGATTCCTGTTCCCTTGATGACCTCGCCCCTGACATAGGCTCGTACAGTTGCGAACGTGTCTGCGCTTTCGAATGACTGAGTGTTTGTTTCGCCATTGGGGATGCGGAATTGTATGCGTGACATGTCCAAGTTGGTTGGCGGATTAACTGTGTTTGGTGTTGCGGCAGGCTGTGTAGTGGGTGTTGCGGGTGTAGCAACAGGAGGATTGAATTTTTGTGCCCGTTCCGCTCGGTCGCTGGCAATCTGTTCAAGGATGCGTTGCCGGGTGGCCTGGTCTTCCGCGCGATCTCGTCGAATGCTCTCTTTGAGGTCTTTTAACTCCTGTTCCTTCTGCCATTGCTGAACGGTCTGCATATTTTTACCATCTTTGCGGCGGTTAAGTTCACGCTCGCGTGCCTGTCGTTCCTCCTCGGCCTGTTTGAGTTTGCGACGTTCCTCTATAAGTTGTTTGGCTCGTTCAGCTTTAGCGGCTGCTTCAGCTGGATTGTCTTCTTGTTTCGGAGCTGCGGGAGTTAGTGCAGGTGCAGGAGGAGTGACTGTGGGCGTGCTAGTCACAGCCACCGGAACTTGAGATTTATCTGGCGTAGGGGGTGTAGCTGGAGGAGTTGGAACCGTATCCATAGAAATTGACTCGGCAAAAGTTGACGCATTATCGGATGGGGGGTCGTTTGTGTCTTCAGAAAACCTAGCATAGTTGGGTTGTTGGAAACAAACAGTATCAATGCAATATCTTCGATTATTTGGCGATGGTGAGGGATCCTCAGAGGATGGTGGTTCTGTGTCTAGCAGAGAAGTCGGTACTTCTATAGAAGATGTTGTTGATTTAGAAGAAGTGGGCTCTTCAATTGATTTTGCTTCCGCAATAGGTGCAGCATCTTCTTTCGTAGAGAGCTCTTCTTTTTTCGTTTCGGGTAAGGCAGTTGCAGCTGAAGCTTCTGGCTCTTTCTGCTGCTCAGCGGAAATGAAAGCGGCTGATGCAGAAGCTGCGCTACTGTTGCCAACAGTCACACCTGTTAGTCTCAACACGTTTTCGATTTTCTTGTCCAATTCGTCGCTGGATTCAATAACACCTGTCGCAATTTCCAGCGGTGTTCCATTTTTTCCAATGAAAAATAGCGATGGCAGCGGCACAATTTGGTCTGAAATGAAATAAGATGTAGTAGGAAGGAAGAGCGGGCAAACTCACTGTGAAAGAAGTTGAGGGCAGGGCAGTCATATTCTAGCAGAAAGAAAATCTCAAAAACATTTTAAAGGAAAGATTGGGGGTTCTGTCAAACTTCTCACTAAACAAAGAGAAAGGCGGGAAAGACTGGCCGGTCTGTACTGTGTGCACAGTAAGGGGTTACTACTGTGAGAGATACCTAGAGAGTGGTAAACCCCGCAAGACTCCGCGGGGCATTACAGAAGTAGCTGTCTACAAAATAACTTTTGGCAACATTTTAACTGAGTCATAAATCGCTCGTTCTTTGTATCGAAGCTATCCCCAAAAGCAGAGATGCTAGCAGAGGCTATTCCCAAGGCTGTGCTTTGTCTTCACTTGTATCGGCTGTTTGAGGGCTTTCCTTAGCATGCTTGGACCTTTATAGATACTCTGATGAACTTCACGAGTTCGCTAAAAGCTATCGCTCGGTTAAACGAAGGTGGCTGTGACTCTGGGAATATCCCATAACCTATAAAGTCGACCAGGACCGTCTAGAATTGGAGAAGGGTTGATCGAATACTCACAGACAGCTCAAAAACTAGCCACAGGCCTGGTGTTAAGTCTTGTAGGCATTCTCACGTAAGTTAGACATAGGGAAAGGAATTGATGCACTATTTATTTACTCAATATCTTCTGTGCCCTGCGCAAAACACGTCTTTTTCAAAATATTGGTCTCTTGAAAACCATTATGAAGTGGGCTCGGAGCTATAACCCTTTTAAATATCAATATCTGTCCCTGTCATAACATTTGCAATGTCGCCATTGAATTTTTCTTATCAATTTATTACCCATTGTGTTGATTTTAAAGTCAAACAAAGCTCACTTGTTTCAGAGTGGGATAATGTAAAGACCTCTGTAACTACTTGAAGGATACCCTACTCCAACTCTACTTCTTCACTTCTCCCTAATTACGCAACCATTGCATATTCTCTCTAAAGTTAGACGCATTTTGCATATTCTTAGCAATAATATCGACATGTGCGCAAAGTCATTGATTAAATTAGTATGCACTACTTCTGAAAAGCATTCCGAGTAGGTATTCTTCTCTATTAACTTACAAATCCTTGCAAACTGCATGTACGCCTCACTGCCACCCTCGATCTTGATTGCAACAAAACATTCCCTGCTGAGTTTCTCTCTAATCGTTGGTACATCCAAGAATTTCGTCAACTTTACAGAGTTCTCATCCTTGCCTAAAAAAAAGAAAAGAATGAAATAAAATAAAAAAAAAACACATCATCACTTATGGAAAGTGTTATGAATCAGCTGGTGGTATTTTTGTCGGCAATTAGATACACGAAAATGACGTGTTTTCTTTCTTCTTGGCTGATGTTCTAATTTTTTCTTACCTTCGACATAAACAACAAAAGTTGCATTCCGCTGCTTGGAGACGGTGACTGCTTCGGCAATACTTCCCTTGAACCAATTCATTTGGAAATTTTTAGTTTTCTGGATTTTATTCTTTTTTGTTTTACACAAAAATTTTCGTTTCAATTGCAAACTACAGGCTTAATGAAGGAGGACACTTTACACAAATTTATTTAAAACATTAGCAGATGTAACAAGCGAGAAAGTTGAATATATTTTATTTTCTTTCTCAAAACTTTTCTTCGGTGTGATGACTTTTCAAGAAAACCAAATTTTTTGACAGTTGCCGTCAATAGAGGTGCTGTGAGATGGGAATATGGATGGGTAGGTATTAGAACAGTAGGTAAATTAATTTGGTAATGTGATGACGATGATATTTTCAATTTTATTAAGTATTTTCTAAGAGAAAATTCGAAATAAAATATGAAAATTAAATTTCCACTTTTAACTTTTTTTTTACCCACGCCTGCCATCTACATGTGGAGACATGAGTTCTCTTACTATTAAAAGTGGGAAGAGATTTAAAATCAAGCGCTAGGTTGGTGAATGTGCTTTGGATTTGTGATATGAGTTGGACAATGCCTTTTGAAAGTGTGCACTGCTCTGAAATATATTAGATGTTTGACATTAAAGTGGCACAAGGGGATGTAGCTCAGATGGTAGAGCGCTCGCTTAGCATGTGAGAGGTACGGGGATCGATGCCCCGCATCTCCAATCCTTTTTTTTTTATTTCACAGGTACATTTTTTGTACAGGTTTTCGGATAAACTGCATACTTTTTGTACAACTTCGTATAGTGAATGAGCTGCTAATACTTCGTTGGTGTCCTCTTTTTTTTACTTCTCTTAGCTTGCTTGGAAGTTGGTTAACAAGCTGCTTCGTTAAGCATAAACCACATGTGCAGAAATTCTGAACGCTTCACTGCAAGCAGTACTGCAGGTGAAACAGATGTGCAGAATTCAATTTGCATCGGTTGCTCTCAATGCGGGGAAAAGTATGAGAGTGCAACACAGACGTCGATAACGACGTGAATGCCGCCGCTGGTATCAAAAATAATCACCTTAGGTGTGAAATCTTTTATCCGTAACGGGATAAAGAGTATCAAACCAAAAGAAAACGCGTGGTACGACTTGAGCTGTAAAGGGGCTATTAGATTAAGGGAGTTGAGTTTTTGGTCTTACAAAGCCAACCCATCTGAGGAAAACCTAAAGAAGAACCAGAACCAGAAATGACTGCAATGTCCTCATAAAGCGTGTCAAATTCTCACCATGACCAAAGGTTAAGGCAAAAAAGATGCCATGAAATAAAGTCTTATGCAGAAATCTCCAAAACGTAATTTTGGACTTTATTGCACTTCTGAAATTGCAATAAAATCCAAAACGATTTGTGGACTTTATTTCACTTTTAAAAGTGCAATAAAGTCCAAAAAAGATAAAAATTACGTTTTGGACCTTTTTGCATAAGACTTTATTTCATGGCACCGCAAAAAATACTACAATGTCCCAAGGGTAATAAAAACTGTTGGTCATTTGAAAAAAATATTAAGAATTCGGCCTCGTCAGCGATCCCAAGGCTGATTTACAATGACACTCCAGCTGTCGGCTCTTTAGACAAAGCTAATCTGCTCGCTGCACATTTCGCAGCCAGCTCTATGCTCCCACATTACGCTTTGTCCCCACTTGTACTCGAGAGCGTCGAATTTACCATGGGACAAATCCATTTTCGTACAGTTGCAAGAGCACTTAATGATCTCAACATAAATAAATCCGCTGGTCCAGACTGTATCTCCCCCATCGTTCTGAGGAGGTGTTCTTTCACGCTTGCAAAACCACTGCGCAAGTTTTTTCATCTGTCCTACCTATTATTCTGATCATGAAACAGTAGTCATTGACATGATCATAAAAAATAAACTTGAAAGTAAGGTGGAGTGTATAAAGTCACTTAAATATAATAAAAGTATGTTTATAAGTGAATTGCAATTAAATCAAAGTACAATTAATAGTGAAATAATGTGTACAAATATGTTAGCTAATTCATTCGTTGACGTTTTATATAAAACAAGTTCAAAGTTTATAGTACAAATTAATAAAAAATATAGTGAAAATGTTTGGTTCACCTGTTTTTTAAAATCATTAAGAAAACAAAAAATAATTAAGCGATCAAAAGCAATCTTAAGTAATAGTGAAGAAGACTGGAATGAATATACAATTGCAAGAAATAAATATAAAAAGGAGATTGTTAAATGTAAACGTAAATATATTAAAAGAAAAGTTGACAATGCAAATAATCAAAAAGAAATGTGGCGTAATTTAAAAAAGTATGTATTGAAAAAAGATGAAAGTGAGATACAGTCTATAGAATTCAATGGAACAAGTGTGAGTGATAGCAAGGTTATAGCGGATGAGTTTAATAAGTTTTTCGTGTAACTGAATTAAATAAATCAATACCCTCATTGCCTTTCGTCGATTATATTAGTAACACGGACTCTGTCTTCAAGTTTCGTAATGTTTCGTTAATAGATGTTCGCGACGCTATTATTGAGTTAAAAAACAAAAGAGACTACACCCTTCTCTGTCCAAGAATATACAATGACAACTTTGAATTAATAGGACCTAAACTGCAAACAATAATAAACAAATCCTTTCAAGAGGGCATATTTCCTGATACCTGGAAAGAAACAACTGTTAGTCCAGTTGAAAAAGTAAAAAATTCAATTAAATGTGATGAGTTCCGACCTGTAAACGCTTTACCAATATATGAAAAAATTGTGGAGAAAATAGTGTATAAACAACTTGAAGAGTATTTGGAGGTTAACGGTTTTATAATTGAATCACAGTCTGGGTTCAGAAAAGCCCATTCATGTGAAAGTGCATTAAATTTCGTCCTCACAACTTGGAAGGAGCACATTGCTAATAAGAAGTGTATATATAGTGTTTTTCTCGATCTCAAACGAGCTTTCGAAACAATAGATCGTCAAATTCTATTGCATAAACTTAAAAAATATGGTGTCATAAACTCTGAGTCACAGTGGTTTAACTCATATCTAACAAATAGATCTCAACGAGTTAAAGTGAATGGCGAACTATCTAATTCGTTAAAAGTGTCACTTTGTGTCCCGCAAGGATCCTTACTGGGTGCGCTCCTATTCATTGTTTATATTAATGACATGGTTCGTGTTTTAAATAATTGCCAACTTATTTTGTTTGCGGATGATGCGCTGCTTTGTATTGAAGGTGAAGACGTGCTGGAGTGTCATCGTAAAGTACAAAATGATTTAAATAATATCTATAAGTGGCTATGCCAAAACAAGCTGAAACTTAATATAAGTAAAACAAAATGTATGATTTTGAATAATACCCGTAGTACAAATGTTTTAAATTTAAATATCGAAAATAATATTATTGAACGTGTCGACGAGATAAAATATGTTGGTGTTATTATCGACACAAGGCTGACTTTTGAAAGCCATGTTAACTATATATGTAAAAAAATTGCCAAGAAAATCGGGTTCATGAAAAGATTACGAATGGATGTAACAACGCTTACTGCAATTAAGATATACAATGTAATTGTAAAACCTCACTTTGAATATTGCTCGACTGTTTTGTTTTTATGTAGTGAAAGTTTAGTCTCCAGATTGCAACTTCTGCAAAATAAGGCAATGCGTTGTATCTTAAAATGTAATAGGTTCACCGCGATTAGTTATATGTTGAATTCGTTAATGTGGTTAAATGTTAAACAACGAATTTGTCTGAATATGTTAATGTTTGTTTTTAAAATAAAATATAATCTAATGCCTGGGTATTTATCCAGATATGTGCAATATGTTGCTGAAACCCAGCCTTATTCCTTAAGAAATGGTAATGACTTTTCGCTACCTCGTTATTTAACAGCCAGAGCCCAGAACTCATTAGTTTTTAAAGGATTTAATCTTTTCAATCAACTACCTTTTGATGTAAAAAATGAATCCAATGTACGAATGTTTAAAAGAAGAGCAGTCGAATTTGTTAAAATGAAATTTTAAATAAATCTTTGTGATATACGTAAATTTAAGTCAATAGTTTTTAAGAATTAATGTAAAATTGTAATCATTAGCCTTGTAAAATGCTAAATAAATCAATCAATCAATCAATCAATATTCTGGACTCTATCAGAGTATAGGTGAAAAACAGCATTTGACCAGCCCGTCCCTAAAAATAGCGAATCTTCTCCCACCAATAGCCGCCCCGTAGCACGTCCATTCTTTCTAAGGTCACGGAAACGCTGATAAATTGTCAGCTTATGAAATATCTTGAATCTCGGAAACTCCTCAATGACCGGCAGTACGGTTTTCGTGGCAACAGGTCCACTGGTGTTTGATGACTTATCTCACCGAGAAGTGGAACCAACCTCTCCATCACTCCGGTGAAACGAATATTGTTGCGCTTGATATTTGACAGAGTTTGGCACCAAGCTCTTTTGTCGAAAATGCGTCGAATGTGTCGAAGATGCGTCTCTTATTCAATGGATAAGAAAGTACCTTTCTGGCCGTTCAATTCAAGTTGTTTTGGATGGTTTCAAGTCTGAAACTCACCATATAAATGCTTTTGTTCCCCAAGGCTCCGTTTTGTCCCAACTCTCTTTCTCATTTTTATAAATGATTTCTTTTCTGCAACTTCTAATTCAATACATTCCTTCGCTGATGACGGCACTCTTAGTTTCCCATATTCTTTCCAGGACTCGCGTCCCTGCTCTTCGGCCGTAGAACGGAACGGCAACGTATGTTTAGCTCATTAAACTCCGACCTTGACAGCATTTTAAAATGGGGTTCAGCCAATGGAGTGGGATTTAATGCTTCAAAAACACAATGCTGTCTACTGTCTCTAAAGTGAAACCCGAATTTACAGCCATTATTCACGAATGGCACTTGCATCAACGAAAGACCCTATATTCTCGGTATGTGCGTTCATGCCAAGATAACATTCGTTGGAATGACAATGTACACGAAGTCGCCAAGAATGCAGCGAAATGTCTAGGTTTCCTCAAACGGTGCACCCTTTTGATCTGGCTACAATTTATAAGTTTATTCGCCCCAAACTTGGGTACATTTCTCATATCTGGTCTGGTGCGCCGAAAACTATATTGCACCTACTGGATAGGATCGAAAATCGTGTGTTGAAACTAATCGGAGACACGAATATCACGAATTCTGGACTCCATTCATCGGGCATACTTTCCTCTGACCAAATCTTTTAGACGAGTTGGTATGTTGATCGCCCATGTTGAATCTTGAATCGTTCATTCTGCCTGCGGAAATTGTGTCGTTTTCGACGTTTAAAAGTCTGCAGAAATGATTTTTCCATGTCCTCAGCAGCGACTGTAATTCCAAAATACCCCCGAAAATTGTCTGTTCCCTGGAAACTATTCCTTCTTTCGTGATTTTTCACAAAACATGTTCGAACGCATTGACAGTAAGTTGTCAATTATGATTTATTCAGTTGTCATTTGAGTTCATATTTAGGAATATTTTGCAAATATTTGTGTGCAATTAGGTAACAAACATGCGAATTGGATTTATTCTAAGTAATACCCTATTCACACCAAGCCGAAAACTGGGTTTTCGCGAAAACAGTCGAAATATTCCTCGAAAACAGAAGTTTTCCCATACATATTGCAGTTTTCAAAACGAGTTGTTTGAGGTCGTTTTCCATGAAAACGCCACGAAAACGAGTACAACCGTTGGGTTGTTGAAGCAGACACACCTTTTGCAACATTCAGCGAGCTCAGCAAAACTGCTGACAGGATGTGAGAGACTGAGTGAGAGTCAGAGTTTTTTTTGGTTATCTTTGCATTGCACCATAAAGAGCAAACTAGGTACCTACCACAACTAAATGGTATTTTGATTTTGTTGTGTTTTGATTTTGAATGTTGCTTATGTTAATTATTTTATGCATTTAACCATAAGTTAACGATCATCAAGTAGCTTAAATAATTTTGTTTTTATATTATGTCAAGACGAGCGAAGTTTAGTAACTAAAATAAAAGTCTAGTCGCCACAACCATTTCATAGCTAGTTTTACAGCTAATTGAAACGTCAAACGAAAACGAGTTGGTGTTCGGTGTGAAAGCATCTACGAGTTTTCTAAACTCGGTTTTCGGCTTGGTGTAAATAGGGTATAAAGAAAGTAATAGATTCGGTGAACTATTGGCGCAAAATTACAGTCGCCTTGTATTAGGGGAGGTTAGTAGATACTAAGTAGTAGCACACTGAATTCAAAACTGTCGCCTAACTTTCTCTTTAATTATACGCTTTTTTGTAGACCTGACGCAAATTTTTGTCAAACAGGCCCAGGTTTGAGAGCCCGAACACAGTTTGGGGAGTCGTATTGCAGCAACATTTTCAAAAAACGGACAGATAGCAAAAAGAAACAACAGAATTCAAAATAAAAATTCGTAATAAATTTTAAAATGTTCTCAATAGCTTAAAATTAAATCTTTAAAATCTTTTAAGTCATTAATCTTCATCCTCGGATAACATTTCGTTCAATGTCGCGTTAAAATTCAAAACAAAAAAATAATTTTGCCTTCAAACTACGAGATAATAGGTACTTTTCGTGGTTTTAATTTCAATACCATGTGACAACGATAATGTGGGCTTTATGTTGACTATAATTAACAAAATACTAGTACTGACTTTGTCACGTACTAAAATAACTAAAGTATACTTTATAATGACTATAATCCAAAAATTGTCATTTGAATAAGTGGCCATTATTGGGAATGGGGTTAAAAACGTATAGTGTGGAGAATTAAAGTGTCTCAGCGATTTTTTGTTTCTGATTTTATTTTTTAATTAGACGCAACTATAAATTCTATGATTATGACGAAATTTGATACAATGTGACTATACCTTTAAGGCTGTGAAAGCTTTTTCAAGTTTCAAATCAAAAATTCGAGTTCGCAAATTTCGAAAATGCGTCTGTCATGTCAACGCGAAAAGCAAAAAAAGGAAGAAAAAAAAAACTTGCTTGTCATCTGTCAAATTGTTGTCGCCATCGGCTTTTTTTACCTCTTCAGTTAATTGTTTTTCATAAAATATACTTAAAAATACTTGCTAACTAAACAAATTAGAGAATTTTTCTACAAAACCAATTCACAATGTCCGAAATTCAAACATTAGTTGACATGGGATTTTCACAGGAAAGAGCGTATGTACAACGAAACTTTTTTTCCAAATCCCGAGACAAAAAAAAAAGTGCAATGCATAAACTTTTTTTTTCCCCATCACTAGTGAGTATGCCGTGAAAGTTACAAATTTCAAAGGCGTTGAACCTGCCATGGAATGGCTTTTAGCCCATGCCGATGAAGAAATTCCAGCCGGAGCTGTCGGTGGTGCACCATCTGCAGGACAGGCTATATCAGCTGCCGCTCCCTCTGATCCCCCCGCTAGTACAGATGAAGCTGAAGCTTCGTCCAGTACTCAGACAAAAGAGACAGCCAAGTCTCTGAAATGTGACGATTGCGGAAAACTATTTAAAGATCAATCTGAAATGGAATTTCATGCTGCCAAGACGGGGCACAGTAATTTCTCTGAATCCACAGAGGAAAAGAAACCGCTCACCGAGGAGGAGAAGAAGGCGCAGTTGGCTCTGATCGAAGAGAAACTCAAACAGAAACGTCTGGAGCGAGAAGAACGCGAACGTATAGACTCATTGGAGCGCGAGAAGAATCGAATTAAATCGGGTAAAGACATGACCGAGGCGCGTAAGCGTATGGAAGAAATGGAAATGAAGAAAATCCTCGAACAACGCAAGAGGGAGAAGGAAGAGGAAAAAGCCGCCAGGGACCGTGTTAAAGCACAAATCGAGGCTGACAAAGCCGCCCGCCGAGCTAGGTGCGATACATTATTTTTCTGTCATCATTTTTTGTGATTATGTATGTGTTTCGTTTTAGGGAACAAGGGCCAACATCCCCACAATCGGCGGTCAGCTCAACAACACCGACTCCTGCCCCTGTTGTTACATCACCAAAACAGCCACCCAAGGACTACACCAATACCAGAATTCAAATCCGCTTGCAAGATGGCTCCACACTCACCGAGACTTTTAGCGTCAAAGAGCAGCTATCGGCTGTTCGAGTTTTCATCCAGATGAAGCAGGGTGCTGATCTACCGTTTGGTCTAATGACGACGTTCCCGCGGAAGGTCTTCTCAGACGATGATTTCGAGAAACCCCTTGAAGTGTTGGGCCTGGTACCATCAGCTGTCCTAATCGTAACCAAATCGTTGGCGTAATTTCATTTTCAATACGTTTTCAGTTTCTTTTTTTTTTTGTTTTGATAACATTTTTCTATAAGTTAGTCGGGGGGGGATAGATGTCTTTGTTCTTTGTTTTTGTTTGTTTCGTTTTAATTGTTTCGTGCGAAATTTTGAGAGATGATGAGGTTGACGACATTCTTTAATGAAAGGAGTCTCCTTTTGCACGAATATCTAAGAAGAAAACAAAGAAACAAAGCAAAATGTTGGTCTACAACTAATATTATATTATAACTAACTATTTAATACAAAAATAAAAACAAAACTTTTTCGTAAACAAAAACACTTTCTGCGCACAATAGGGTGATTGACTGGGGCTCTGTTTGGGTATTTTTATGCAAGTTGAGTTGGCATTTCAGTAAATGCACAGCAATGTGGGGAGAAAACACCTTTAAAGCTTTTTTGTGGGTAAACTGTCAGTTCAATGTCGACTTTTCCTGGTTTGTTTTGAATAGTAGGTCCCATTGAATAGATTTTCTGTGCTTATGGAACCTATCCTCGTTGTATCAAGTCGTCGCTTTTGCCTATTTCCGTTTATATTCATTGTTGTCTGTCAGTTTATTCGCTGTTCCTGCACATAACCTTCAAATACCGCGTCTTCTATAGTACAAGAATTTAGATACACATCAGTTAGTAGTATTATCGTTTGGTTGTGGTCCCTTGCAGGTTGCAGCTCATGCCGTAGACTAAGGAATTTTTGCTGATATCTTACTCTTACAACGGACGAGCTCTGCAGCATTGGTGGCGTACTATTTGTATGAGGTACATGACGATAACTCTCCCGTATTATGCAGAAATACGATAGGCCAGATGAGATCGGAACGTAGTCTCATGCTACACTAAAATAAGCCTGAAAAGGTCAGGGTTTCATCGGTTGCCATGGTCCTTCTGACGTGCCTTCGAAGCATCCGTTTGCTTGTTGTATACTTCCTTATATACGTATCGTATGTCCGTGCCCGTGGGTCAATCAAATAAATACAACCGCCTCGTTTGGTTTCTTTAAACAGATGGTTTCTTTAAACAGACTCGTCGATGAGCTGTCGTTCTAGTCGCGCTGGTGCCAAAACTGGGGCACAACATGCTGATACAAAAGATAGAGATTTAAGTTCCACACGACAGTTTATGCCGTTGTAAAACATGCCTATCATAAACATGAATGTAGAACTTAAATCGTTATGAGTCGTATCAGCAAACGCCCCTTAAAAGAGCAATTCATTGCCACTCGCAGTTAGTCACGATCTATCGGACATTGCGAACGTATTTTATGTACTCAGACTCCAGTGTATTAAAGAAAACTCATTTGTCTCTTCCATTGCTCGTGAGACGTGAATTAGAATCCGAGATATCTAAACTTCACCTATTTATGTTTCAGTGCGATTTTAGCAGCAATTCTACAGACATCGCTGCTGATTTGTTCACATTTATCTTCAACAAAGACGGCTACAATCTTTCGAGTGCGAACTCATGTTTCGTCCATTTGGACACGCACTACGAGTTTGCGAGCAAGTAAAGCCTGGTGTATCATACTTACAAGCCTTCTTAAGTACCATTCTGGGAACGAATTCTGCTGCTTATTCTCCAACCTTGTCTCGACCATAGCTTTGTAACTTTTTATAAAAGCCTTCGAAAGTACATTAATCTGCGAAACTTTAAAGTGATATAAATGCACCAATATAATTGAAATAGTCTCTTCGACACATTCTCAAGCAACTTCAATGACAAGAGAGAGCCGTTGAACTCCCTCTTTCCCCAAGCGCCTTGACATTAATTGAAAAAATTGGTTGGTGTGCAAGGCCATACAACATACCATATACACAAGTCACCGACTGAAATCCCCACGATGCACGACCCGCACAATACAAGCAGACTTCGAACCATTCGTATGTTGTGTGATGTCTGTAGTATAAATGAAGAAATGAATGCCAATGCCCAAGGGAAACTCTTCGAACCTCTTCCCGCAGATAAGCGCCATCATCACTGATCAGTGGGTCAATGTCCAAATTGTAAACAGAAATTCGTTTTGTCGAAAACCTACTGCGAGATATTGAGCTAAAATTACCTTCAACCGGAAGAGAACTATGAGCTAATCACCAAGTTCAAAGTGTTCACCAAATATGTAGTACGGCGACATTTGTTTGCTATCAACATTCAGCACATGGCCAGATTTAGAAGGAATGCAGAAGCGAGATTTGATTAGGGGACTTAAAAGAAGTAACTCACAAACGCACGCGAAATTCATGGGTACATAGTGATTGTCAAATGTGAGTCAGAAGTGCTTACTGATAATGATAACCAAATCGATGTGAGGTACTCTACATATAACAAAAGTTTGAAACCGTGTGATTGTGATAAGCAATGTTGGTGCGCAGTCATCAAACTCCACAGAATTTGCCACAAAGACGAATAAAATTGCAATCGTCACGTTTTTTTGTGAGCTTGTTTGATGAATTTTAAACTTTTTGCAATATGAAACTGATGAAACGTTATCGTAAATCATGAGTAGGTAGGACGACTCAAATTGTTTTACTTTGGCTGCGTCGCGGTTGAAAAGAGTTAGCCAACATAGATCTTTCCAGCAATCACATTTTATTGTTGTTGTCTATTACATTTTTGCTAAACAAAAGGTGGACCTATGGTCCTAAATGTACTCGTTGCTTACCTCTGAACTGAGACCGAACAGAAAAAAAAAAATATTCACAACCAAGACACTCTCTAAGGTTGAATGGACTACACCGTTATTGGGTGCAATACTTATCTTCTATTTTAAGCTGTTCATTGACGTTTAGTCATCATCATCACACTTGTTTCCGGTTTCACCTCATCTAAATGGAGTTCACGCGATCGACAAACTTATAACCAAACAACAACACAAAGAGCGATTTCTTTGCATAAAAATACTTCTTTATTTGACTTAAATTGATTAATTCTGTTATGTGAGCTTGTTTTTGTTCTTACGACTACAATTTGATAGAAAATAAAGAAATAAAAAAAAAATTGGAAATCATTTTGCTTAATCGTCTAAACAATTTAACTAAAAATAAAGAGAACGAAAAAAATAAAAGTAAACCATAAACAATAGTGTACTCGTACAACTACAGTACATTATTTGCGAAGTTGTCGTTTTACTTGGGTTTTTGTTTATCTATTTTTGTTGTCCTCTCTCTCTCTGTTGATTCTCACTCATTCGTTGTGGTTTTTGTGGCTGTGTGTCTACAGAGTACACCACATCAAAAACTGTACCAGTTTGTAGATATTCACAAAGGGGAACTTCCACGGCTCCTTGCGACGTCTGTGCTTCTCCAGTGGTGGCACATTACTAGGATAGTGTACCGGTTTGGAGACATGACAATTGGTGTTGACTTTTCCACCCGGGTAGTCAATTGAAACCCGATCAAATCGCACGCCATCACAATCAATGAGCTGAAGACTCTTGTCGAAACATATACGGATCTCCGATAGGTAGCTAATGTCTTTCTTGTTGTCGTAGAGACAATGAATAGATGGTTTCTTACCGAGCACTTTGACAACAGCCGTAAATAGGCCAATTACCGTGTTATTCGAGTCCGGATAGATGCCAGCCTTCTCCAATACTTCAGACATAAAGAAACCCGAATGCCAGTTAAGGCCCTGCTTGAAGTATTTCAATTCGTCGCCAAGTTGTTGCAACTCAGCAGCACAGGTGCCGTGCTTCAGCCATTCGTGCTTCCACAAGTAGTCGTAGTCGTCACCGGTTTCGATGTCGGGCCAAAAGAGATACAGCTGATCTACAATTGCTTCCAACTTATCGACGTCAAACTTTGAACTCTTGTTGCAGAAGTTTGGTCCAATTGTTTCGAGTTTTGTCGGCCAAATACCGTGGATTGTCCAAACCTCTTTTTTGGTCGGCAAATTGCATTGGTGGTCTTTGTCCTCCTCCTTCCAGTGTAAACAAGTGGTAACAGGCCATTGCTGGGTGAAGATCAAAACATCCCATTCATAAGATTGAGTCGTGTTGTTCGCATCCACTAATGGGTAGTCGTCTTCTGTATACTCATCCGACTCGAGTGCTCTAAAACGAAAAAAAAAAACCAACAACCAACCGTATATATGGCGAGTACACACAAAGAGCCAATTTGTTGCTTACCTAATCACATCAACTAAAGTGCTAGCGATTAGTATGCCATAGATGCATAATATAAATTGTTTTTTTCCGCCCTTGGGTTGGAGAGCTGCGTTGGTGTTTGCTTGGATTTGTATCATCTTCGTTGTGCTACCTCTTTCAACCCATAAAAGTGCTGCACCTGGGGGTGGATTGCAAGGGTCTTCCTGTAGGACGTTGTGAACTGCACAAAGTGTATACTATTTTCGTTGAAAGTTATAAATATTTTTTTCTTTTTGCAAATGCCTTCACTTCAAGCGATGATGTAGCGCTTGGCAAACAACAAATGTCAGATATGAGGAGGAGTGTGTTTTTCTTTCGTCGTTTTTCTACCTCGATAGTGTTTTTGTGTGTGCTGTGGTGGCGATATAGTGGGGTGAATTCGACTTTTATCTCGTCGTCTTCTCTTTCTTCGTGGCACCCTCCTTGTCGACGAGTTGATGGTTTGTTTTGGATTCTCATTTGTTCAACGGGTTAGTCTACTCCATACTGACGGTGTCACCATCTTTGGGTGAATGTGAGAATTGTGGTAGATGGATGGATGGCTGGCCACGACCGTTGTAATTCAATTCTTGTGTTCCATCAATTTTGGATTTTTATTTTATTTTTCTTTTGTGGGAGAATTGCTTAATTTGCGGGTGTAACAGTTTCTATTGGTTCTAATTCCTAATCAGTTGTTTAGAGAGTGTTGTAGAGTTATCAGGCAGGATAACTTTTCATATTTTGTTACGCTTTTGCTGTGGCCAGTTCTAGATGGCATTTCGTTTTGTTTATGTTTCTTTTCAGTCTTAAAATAAACTAATTTCCCATAAGTAATATAACTTAACCTATAACAATTTATTTCAAAATTTTAAACTACATATTTCTTGATATTTTACAATTTATTTATGTAACTTATCCTTATTTTTATTTAAATAATAAATCATCCCCGTTATTTCGCAATACTATAGCTATAGCGGATAAATTTGTGGTAGATTGAGAATTTGTGCTAGAGCTCTAGCGCAAGTGTCAAAGTATCAAATGGTTGTCAAAATGTTTAACATGATTTGGTCCGTTCGAGTAGGTACCCTGCAAGCGTTAAATTTTTACAATTTTGCTTGAAAAACGGCGCGTACGATTACGTCACTGAATGCCAATTTCATACAAATCTGCGAGGAAGCAAACATAAGCACTAGCTCTTTTGGTTCAGTGCGGCGAAAGTATGAAACTTCTGCGCGCCATTGGTATTTTTTAGATAGAACACAGTGCCATCCATTGTAGAAACATTGCAACTCTTCAAATAACGACTTATTCAAATTATTTCGAACGTTCTATAACAGATGGCATACTCACAACTCAAACAAATGCTCGATGACATTTGAGTGTTTTCGTTTCTCTCCGCCGTGAACCAAAAGAGCTAGTGCTTATGTTTGCTTCAACGAAAAATTGGCTGCTAGAAGTCCATGTACATGTCAATGGTTGGACTACTGTACTGGGATCCCAGGTTCTATATTGTTGTTAAAAGGCTTATTTGGAGATGTTAGTCATTTTTCAAGATATATTTTTAGTAAGGCATTTGGGAAACAATTTCACAGCTGCACAGAGAGCTGAGGTATTCATATTTAATAAGGCATAGTTATAAGGCCTGCTGATGTTATTTAATCGAAGTTTGAAAAATAGGAGCTTGGTATTTTAAGTCAATTCAAATATACTCTATAAGTGCCTGTAAACTATGCTATGTTTCCACCGAACGCTAACCCCGAGATTAAGTGCAAGAGATTTAAAATTAATCCTGAAGTGTTTCCAGAAAAAAAAAGAGATTAATTTGACATTTCACCATGTTGTCATAACATGTCCAATCGAAAAGTGTGACAAATGATAAAAAATTTAAAAATTTATACTTTCGAAATTAAAAGTAAAAACAAAAAATGAGTGGCAGTAATCTAAAAATATTATTACCGCATCATTTTGTCCTCAAAACTAATATGTATGAACATTTTAACGGTTGCATTGGCAAGAAGTCGCTATTAGGGGTGGGTACCAAAAAAAAACGATTTTTTTTCTTTTGCCCACCTATGACATAAATGTCAAATGTAGCTCTGTTTGTTTTTAATTTTAGACATTTCGACCTGTGGAGAGTTTGTTCAGAGACCGAAATCTATATGTAAACCTAGTCAGTTTAGGAGATTAATTTTTGATCTCCTTTTTATGAGATTAATTTTTGTATTATAAATCTCGAGAGTTAATCTCCGGTGAAAACGTAGCATTAATGTGGGTTTCCACATGTCGGTTGATTGACAAAGTTTGACAGCCCTCGCGTTTATGTCATTGAACGGCACCAACATAAGTTCATTTCCACTTTTGCCAATTTATTGGCAAAAAATCGTTTGTCAGTTGATTGACCAACTTATGAACTCGATGCCAATTAAATTTTCTCTGTCAATTATAGACGCAGTAGCGCAGTGGTTAGTGTGTTGGATTACTGCGCGAGGGATCCCAGGTTCGATCCCCGGAAAAACACAAATTACATCTTAAGGTTTTTTCTACTGCGCCACCTCTCGCGAACGTCTGACAAACATCTGAGAGTATGACTGTCCTGAAAAAGCTTCTCAATTCAGCCGTTCGGACTAGGCATAAAATTGTTCCATTCGTCCCAAAAATAGAAACTCACACAAACGAATGGTTGCGAGAAGCTAGGCCTAGGGTGTCTACCGCCTGTTGCGCCACCTATTTATTTATTTTTTAATTATAGACAAAGTGACATTTTGTTTGACAATTCAGATACATATTTCCACTTGTCCAGTGGTTTCTTTGTCAGTTATTGGCAAACGCTGTTAGTCAATTCATTGACAGGCAATTTTTTACTATTTCCACTTGCCAATTGTTTAATTGGCATAAAAATACGTCAATTGTCAATTTCAAATCGAAAAGTGGAAACCCAGCATTACACACAATCAATATAAGCTGTGGAAAGTTCGAATTAAATCTTTACAAATTGTTAAAATCTATACAATTTGTCATAAACTAGCTGGATAATTGCAGCTCATTAATAAAATCATTCGCTTCCACAGGTTTGTCATAAACATTTAGGCGAACTGATACTTTTTCAACTAACTTTAACTAACCAGCTTCGGCGTAGTTTCGAGCTCCGCGCCAGTGGAGGACAGCAATACTGACAGACTTGTGTTGAACTGATTCAAAAAATCGAAGGAAATTTTCGGTTTTAACAATTGTTACGGTTTTTGTTGTGTTACAACTTTAATCTACTCTATGTCTAGTCGGCGATATTTTGGAAGCTTTATATTGAAATTTAAATGTGTGTGATTGAATTTCGACCAATTGGCAAAATATAATTCTATTTTATCATATAAAATGTCGGTCTGTAGCTCAGCTTCTAAAAGAAGCAGAATGCTGTGTCCATATCACTCAAAATTTAAACCATCGAACGATATCGTTGTCACGAAAACTGTCTCTATTATTATCTGGAGCAATAGATAGTGGCATACGCTACTGTCGAAACGGTGTCGTTCTATTGTTTTCATTTTACGTGATCTGGACCCTGATTAATACGTAGCTTAAAATATTTAATAAGTTTTATTGCCTCCCTTATGCATTTCTTTATTGATTAAGAATTATTAAAAAAAAAGTAAAAACACAAAATGAAAAATGATCCCAAGAAGTAGGCGTGGCAATGAACACATAGGCTAAAACCTTCTCGAAGTCTTAAGAAACATCTAAAGAAAAGTTTCATCAAATTTCTGCTCGAAAGAAATCTAAGTTCATAGTAATCAACTCGATTACTATAGTCCAAGTGAATCCAAAGCAAAAGGAAGAATAAGAGGAAAAATATCTCAACCAAACCAACATACCAGGCAACCGCATCACTCTATATCTTGTCGGCTTAAGGGAATTGTTCCATGTCCGTTAATAGGAAGTTCACTATACTCTCGTATGTAACTAAAATAAAGGAGAATCTCGAGAATCTCTATATGCCTCTCGCTACGTGTAGACTTTTAATTAAACTAAATGCGATAAGTGCCACTAATCGAAGGTGGTCAAACTGCACCACGTGCTCCATAACGAAACAGATCTGCCCCATGCTGGATCTTAAACGCTCCAACAATCTTGTAAAACAAAAAAGATCCAACATAAGCACATTATTAGGTGTCATCACGGGACACTGAACTATTGGGAGACATGCTGTCAGGCTGGGCCTCCCCTCCAATGATTTCTGTAGAAGCTGCATGGACGAGGAGGAGGAAGAGAAAATTCTTCACCTCCTATCTACGTGCCCTGACCTTTCAACTCGTAGAATGCTATATCTCGGAGAATACTTCTTCGACAATATCGGCGAACTCGCTAATGCAAGCATAAGTTGCCTCCATCGCTTCACTTTCAGCTCCTCTTGATTCAACGGGTAGTTGTGAGATCATCAGATCCGGTGGTTTCACGATGGGCCTCCTCTGGCCTACGTGAGGCTGCACTTGTTGCGGCCTGCTACTCTAACCTAACCTAAGCTATGTGCGTGTTATTAGACGAAAGTAAATATCCTTAAGAGGTCGAGATGCTCGTCCGCGTGTATACAGACGACCATCAGTCCATACAGTCCATTCAGTATATTCTCGAGCTAACCGAAGTCTGGCTCTAGTGCTGGGACTGGGGCCCGAGCTATGGGCAAAATGGTATTAGATTTATCTCTTCCAGTCTTCTGATTACAGTTCGATCACTAACTGTTCGAACATCTCTCACTTCCATAAGAGGAGTGTGAGCTTTAGTAGCTGTATAAAAGCGATCCCCCAGCACATTATTGACAACAAAGCGGTCGTTTCGAGGGGAAGTTCGCCGGTATCTTGGTGGCCAAGGATTGGGGCCAAATCGACCAGTCCACCGTTCATCAAAAGTATGTTTAAGGAATGGATATACCCCGCTACTACTGGCACAAGGAGCTTCATCTTGTTGAAAGAACATCGCCCTTCTCTGAACAAGAAGAACAACTTCAAGGAGCTTCGGCAATCGTTCTCTAAGAAATTCCAGGTAGTAATGGGAATTAACTGTTTGTGGAAGAACGTTTAGTAGGCTCATAAAGTGTTTTTAAACATTTACGCTAAACCTCCTTTGAAATAAGCACACATTTTGAAGAAGTTGTTCACAATAATTAAATGTTTACCTTTGAAATTATGTTTTGCGTATTAAATGGGGACTGGGGTCCGACCAATGCAAATTGTGGACGTTTGAATCTTCGTAACTTTGTTTGTGAATTGCATTGAATTGAATTGAATTGAAAGCGATACTTTGATTTCGACCGTCTTTGGAAATACAAAAATACCAATTGTCACACTCCTATCGCTTGTTTTGTTGCGGACTTAAAGGTTATTTGTCAGAACCCAGTAATCGCAGCGAATACGCCTCATAAGTTTTTGCGTCTATTTTCCAACTGAATATTATAATCCTTCAAGACTTCTCAGGCTTGCAAAGCCAAAGCCATTGCCCATCCTTTAATGTTGGCACTCTAGATAATGTCAATAGGAAACTTCTTGCGCCTTGCGAAAATGTCTCTATATACTCCTTGTCGCACACAGTTGCGCCTCAATGTGATTTTAAATTCTTTCCTTGTGCACACATTTTAATGAATCTGTAACGTTTTTGCTGTGCACTCAAATAAAAATTAAACTAAAATCACAGAAACGACTGGAAATTCAACAAAACCAGTAAAAACATTGTCAAATCTTCTTTTATTTCATGTATCCGCAAATTACCCATGGCATGGATCCCATGCTCTGTCTCCTCTCCTCTTATTCCATTTACACTCATCTTGCTTCTTCTATAAAAAAAATAAATCCACTCAAGTGGGGGGAAAAAAACGCGACGTCCTCTTCAACTTCAGCTCGTCGATTGTGTCATGTCTTTCCCTCGGGGATTGTCTGTTAATTAGTCTCACTTAGAAAATAAACTGCAGTAATTAAGCGTATCATCTCGACGACTACCACCATCGTTATCCATGCCACCACTACCACCGCACCCTAGAACCGACGTCCTCCTCTGAAGGAGTACATGCGATGGAAGATGATGACGACGAGGTGGCAATGGCAATTTTGTGTTCACTTGGAATTCTAATTACGAAACAAATCGTAGATATACTCGTACAATACGTCGTGTGTTATCCTTTCACACACGGACTCTTTCTCTCTTTCTGCGTGTGTGTGTGTGGTGTGGAGTTCCATTTCCATGTGTGCGAAAGTCATCTTTCCTGGACCAAAATTCACCATACAAAGAGTGGAAGCGACGTGTGTTTATTATAGATCCTTCGAAAACCATTACAATAAACGAAGAAAGGACCCCCACATCCTTCAAACTTATTATATCGCTCGACAAGAGCGATGATCCCCCAATTTGCTATTATAATTGCTTCAATTATCATTCCCCCCACTCACCTTCGTAATACCCAACCCAGCACAGCACACTATGGGTGTGCGGATGGGGGTTTAACGAGCAACCGCAAGGATTTTTATTAGCTCCTCCCAGGACTCTCTTCTGTGTATTTCCGACCTTATTCCATACGAATGTGTGCACTTCTGCACGAGAGGGTGTTTCCTTGCGCCAAGGCGCAGGTCTTCTTTATAGAGAGAGATATCACATCCTGGAAGGTGTAAAAAAGGACATTGAGCTTCGCCCCCTCCCCCACGCCACTGTTTTTAATGGTGGAAAGTTTTTCCTTACAATGGCGTGCATTATAGTTCTTCTTCACTTTTGTTCTTTCTCCCAGCATCCATCGTCGTCGTTGTCATCGTCGTCGCTGTTGTTTTGCTCCTTTTTGTTGAACTTCCTGGTTAAATGGATGAAATGAAGCTAAATGGAGCCCCAGATGAGGATTAAATTGATTAGTAATGAAATTTCCCACTTTGCAAGACACATTTCGTTGCTGCGGGTGATGCTGGAGCGGAATGGTGACAGAAACAGGACGATGCGATGATGGCTGATGGCAAATGTGTGTGTACTCGTGCTCGTGCAGCTATATCGTCGTACGATTGTATACTGTATACACTAACTGGAAATCGTCCTTTTTAGATTGCTAATAAATGTTGTAAGTTTGTTGGAATTTATGTGAATTATTTTTCTTCCTTGTCAAGTGGATGGGTGGCATTGGCATTGGCGTTGGCGTTGGCGTCGTCCTGGAGATGGGGATGGATTATATTGTGCATTAGTGTAATAAAAATCACTTGGCAGATCGAGTTTTATGTTATTTGGAGCTTCTGGCGGATAAGGACGATGGGATGGCAGGATTTGCTATATGTATATGTATGGCAGTATATGGAATTATTCGAGTGTACGTTCTCTCTTTATGTAGATTTTAGTAGCCCAGATTATCGTGTTTTATGTTGGATTAATGTTTTTGTGTATATTTTATTATAATTGTTAGAATTTGTCTTTTACAGTGTTGTCAGTTGGATTTTTGTGGCCAATTTGCAGAAGGACTAATTGAAATGATTTTGGGCGTACGGCGAATGGGAGTTGTTCTTTTCGAGATGGTATAATCGCGTCGGATATGTACGAATTATTAAGTGCTTGTATGAAATATTGATCAATCAGTAATATTTTTGTTATGGAAGAGGAATGACAAATCAAAATGGAACGTACGTTTGACCGTAAAACTTTAGCCCGTAAATGCAAACACAGCATTTCGAAGTTGACCGTAAAATAAAAACCTGTAGTAAGCTTGCACTCATTCCAAATCCTAAATAATATTATTGTGCATATCGATCAGATTTATTTTTAGTCTGCATAACAAGTTCAAGCTCTCTTTAAATATAGATTACCCTCAGTTGGATCAAAATTTCTTAGGTTATCAGCACCTATTCAGGCCAGCTTAATGTTTTCGGACAGCTTAATAAGTTAACAGGCGGCCCATCTATAAACGCATCTTCTGTTCATCCCATCTATAGTTAGATACTTAAGCTCGGCCCCTATAGCCATCTGCCCCAGGTACCTACACAATTATGTGTGCGACACGTAAACTAGGGCCGCTTCTGCAATGTCTCTCAGCGATTGACTCAAAACAGGAACAATTGTGCTTATTTTTGTTTTCTAATTTTTTTTTTTTAATTTCCCTGCCCAATTGGCTAACACTGGGATTGAGGGTAAGTTCGGACTCATATGCATAGCATATATGAGGCACATATTGGCGTTCGGATAAACAGACATTTCGGTTTTTCCATTGGAGCACTCAGACGCAACTGGTCCATTGTAATACCAGGAATCAAAGCCAAGTGTTGCCCATTTTATTGTATTCTCTTCAACTTTTGGTGAAAGCCGAGAATGCACTTCAGTTCAGCGATGAAGAGCTTACAGTGTCATCACATCAGCGCCGAGAATCTGACACCCGATCCGAAAAAATGCAGGACAATAACAAAGAAAATGATCCGAAGTATCGTCCCCCTTATACCACAAGCGTCGCAGACAGTTAAGCCTAGCCTACAAGATGCTTAGCAAAAGCAAAGTGTTCCGTAAGAACGCCAATAACTTGTCTACAGTCTTCTGCAAAGAAACAGCAGGAATAATGCGCAGGAAGCATGCGTTAAATTTGCCCACATCTTGGAGAACGTTGCCATAAACAATTGTGTTCGTTAGAAACTCAATCGTCGCAATGGAGGCCCTGACAGAGGACGCAGAAAGACCCAGCACAGGTTTTGCTCCCAGTGTGACCTGGGACCCAGACAAGAGTCAAAGAGTTCATGCATTCCCGAACTGTTTTGAAACGGGTGTAACAGGGGTATAACAGCTACAGACGCAGATACTCCGACCTCGCCACCTGTTCCTAACAATATATTCGGAAACTATTAGGAAGCATAGATATCCGCTTGAAAAAAAGGGGCATGCTTACCTAACGACGAGTCAAGTCTAATGTTGTCGATTTCCACGAAGACACCAGCACCGGACCCTTGACTAATTTTAAAGCCATTCGTATAAATTTAACTACATCCCAGACGGTAGCACATGTCATACAGCCAGAGAAACAATTCAATTACTACATGAGTCATTTCATTTGAATTGCCCATCCATAGATCTTGCGATTTAACGCCATTGGACTTTTTTCTTTAGGGTTTTTTGAAGTCAAACATGGGCAATCAAGCCCACGACTACCAACAACGCCTTGAAATAGGAAATTGGGAGGTGTATTAATGAAATTTGTCACATGGCGAAATTTTGCCTGCCCGAAATTCTAAAAACTATCGCGAGTTTCGCCCGAACGAATACAAATTTCGAATCGACATTTCGATCACATCCGAACACACCTAATATGTGTTTTGACAGCTTGGAAAACAAAGCGCGTGGTGTGAACCCCTTGGTTTTTTTTTCAATCTTTTAGTGGAGCCTTTTCTACTCAATCACTCCTAATTGTACCCAGGCAGTTAATATTTTCGCTTTTAAGCGATTCGAGGAGTGGCAATGAACTAAAGTAGTTGTCGATGTAGACAGTACTTTGTAGAGGAAGAAAGCTTACGCAGAGTTTCTCTGTTATGGTTGACCCAAGCGGCTTGCTTCTTGTCTTCACCTCTGCAGCTCCGGTGTATGGCTCAAATTTTAAAAGATACCCTGTTGAATTGTTGAGGCACCAGAACTTGAAACCATAACGTATGGGTTTCCCTCTAATAAACTGTTTTGCATAATGGTGCCCATAATACGGTTCCATTGCTTCAAGTGAAAACTTGAAATTTTTTGTTTAGGTGGTCAATAAAAGGGTGAACTTATCATTTAATAAGTTCGAATCTATTCCTCGACAAAGCAGAAGAAACAAGTGAGTTGTGAGTATCTTCTCTCGTCTCCCAATACATTCGTCTAGTGCTAGTCTATGCGTGTTGGAGCTGTAGCCAGACAAAAGTAATATCGCAAAATATTTCAAAATTTCTTCGGGAGATATATTTGATTCTTGTCCCTTTTGCATGGCATATAAGTTTGTCTCCTTACAGATCTTGTCTAAAATTTCATCATCAAATATTAAACGGAAGACGTCAATAGGGGCATACTTTTTTTCTCGCCATTCATGAGTGCACTCAGGTTCAATTTCTGCTTCCACTGAAAACTTCAATGTGCTGTCAAGTTCTTTAGTTGCACATGATCTTAGAGTCATATATAATCCAGCGATTATTTAGAATTAAACAAGAAGATGAGTACTCTGAATTAAAATATATAAAAGCGGGAGTACCGCAAGGTAGTGTGTTAGGACCTGTACTTTTCCTTATATACACGAACGACCTACCACAAAATGACGAAACTACTGTAGCCACATTTGCAGACGATACTGCTGTACTTGCTGTCGGAAAAACCATGCAGGAAGTTACAGAAAAACTGCAAAGGACAGTTAGTGATATATCTGATTGGACCAAAAAATGGCAGATAAAATTAAATGAACTGAAGTCAATCCATGTTCACTTCACTAATAAAAACGTACAACACATACCTGTGTACATTAATAACAAAGAAGTTCTTCAATCGAACTCAGCTAAGTATTTAGGCATGACTCTAGATGCGAAGTTGCGCTGGAAAACTCATGTCAAGAAAAAACATGACGAACTAAATATACGATACAATAAAATGTATTGGCTCATAGGGAGGCATTCATGTCTCTCAATATATAATAAACTGCTTCTATATAAGCAAGTCTTAAAACCAATATGGACTTATGGTCTCCAGCTCTGGGGGTGCACAAGTAAGACAAACCTACAAAGCATTCAATGCTTCCAAAACAAAGTACTACGCAATATTGTTAATGCGCCATGGTACATACGTAACGCTGATCTACATAGAGATCTAAAAATTGAAACGGTAGAGGACGAGGTCAGGAAAGTCGCAAGAAGACATGAAGGTAGGCTTCGCAACCATGTTAATTCAGAAGAGTAAAACCATTCGAACTAGTTAACTAGGAATAAAGAAAATAAAGACAATTTCACAACTCAATCACACTAACAAAAGTTATAACGAATTAAAAAACAAAAGGTAACAGATTAACGTTAGTACCTTATATAGCATAGTATTTATTATAAGTATTAGAAACAAATTGCTGATTAGTTTAACGACTAGGTGCGATTATTGGAAGGATGGCAACACCATGCTTTCCTCGGGTGTTTTTTAGTGGGTGAGCTAACCGCAAGTCCCACACTATCGCAAAGCTCGCATGCGATGTCTTTCAACGATTTTTACATCCAGCTACACGCAAAAAAAAAAAAAACATGATCTGTTTCTTTTCTTTTTTTTTTGTCGATACTTTAGCACGTTTTGGTGGCTTAGAAATTGTATTCGTCGTATAGGAGCAAGTCGGAATATCGTCCGTATCTTCCACAATCTCCAACGTCGTTATTTCTTGAACTTTATCCGATATATTTTTAACTGATGCTCTTACCCAATATGTTGTCGGAAAATACATAAATCTCTTACAGTTGCCGGCGTACCCTCTTCACCACTTCCAGCGTCATCGATATCACTATTTGCTCCATCAACTGCACTAGTAAGAATTAATTCCAATTCATCTGCCTCCTTTATATGCAATCCAGCAGTATGCTCTTCTTCCAATTCATTTAAAATATTTAAAATCGCCTTTCCATCAACTTCATGATTGAAACTGAAAAATAATGTTTCTATCACAAGAATAGCTTAGAAATATATTATTAACTTGTACTAATAATTTATCAATATTTGATTTGTATAAGTTTAGCGGCCCCGGCGGACTTTGTCCCACCCAAAAATACAACGAAACTATTGCAAGACAATGCAATTCTAACAATGCCACTTCAACTTTCATAATCCAGCAGATGACGTTTCGAATTAAATATGGCGGCATTGTACTATTAAACTAAACCAACAAATTTACATTCCAATCTCTGTATCTTCTTGACTCATATTCGCACGATGAATCGACACTGCTCGTGCACCAGCTGAACGTCAACGTCGGCCTAAATTAAATCTTTTTGTTGGTGGCAGTATGAAGAACAACTGCAATAAGTACAATGAAATCCCGAATAGAAAATTTGAAAACAATGAAACACCAATAGAAACGTACCACTTCTTACAAACAAATCCCAATAGCCAACCAACAATGCACATGCAACACAGCACAAATTCGCAAAATGAATACACTCATTTCTATTCTTCTATATATTCTCATTATCAATTTTAATTCACAAAAACTCACAAAATCGCAATGAAGAAATCCGAATCTGTAATGCGCAATGGCCGCAAACGTTATTCGATCGAACAAAACACGAATTCGCAAAGTGCAATATGGACGCTGAAACAGCAACGAATGAAGAAACTGGGCAACTGAATCAATTGGCACAGTCAACGTGGACAGCGCCACCACACATGAAACAAAATTGGCTTCTCCATTGATCGATAATAGATGGTGTTACGTTGCGTGTCTATTTGACAGTTGAATTGTGATACGATATGTTACATTCATGTAAATTTTTCGGGTGGAATATTGGCCGCGTTCCACTGACCGCTAGATGACTAGCGGCATGCCAAACTCCATATAAAAAAAACTGACATTTCAGCATTTGCGCTAGAGCTCTAGCACATTTTGTGAAATATCCTTTTCTGGGAAATTTTTCAATCTAGCGCAAGATGAACTGCTAGGTTGGAAAAAAATAATGACCTGTCAAAATAAAAGTGAAAGTGCAGAAGTCAAATATTTCCAATTTGGTGTAAAATGGGAATTCAAACTTCTATGCAATTAGTATACATTGTATTTGATTATTTAAATTATAGTGCATTAATAAATATGCGGCATGATGGCACAAAATACATTTTTGACTCTCATGAAGATGAAATAATACGAATTGAAATTGGTTTTAATGTCACTTTGCCGCTGCCGCTAGATCTCTAGCGCCAGCGTTCCTCCATCAGGGATATTATGTGCTAGATGACTAGCGGTCAATGGAACGCGGCCATTGTTGGGGCGAAATTTACAATAAGGCTAAGTGTCATTAGTTTGTCCTTGGGACATCCAAACACACTTCGGATATTGAATTCTTTTATCACAGCAACATTTCATTACCGAAAAGGCACAATTTCTATTACAAAAAATATACCTGTCGCTTTCTTAATGCAAAACGTATCTATGATTACATGTGACTTTTTAACTATTTCTACACAGCTACATAGTATACAAAATGCCCAACAGAATTTATTTTCTCGCCTTCATCACTTTTGACGTTACAGCTTTTAAATTATTGAACTTTGCAGACGTGCAATTGCAACCAACAAACAAAATCTCAACCCCTATATATTGTCAATTTATTACGACATCTGAGCAAATATAATCAGCAAACAATCGAACCATCTATCATCCACTTAGTACAAATTAAACCGCTATCTGCGTACCCTCAAAGTCACTCAACACCGTCTGTTCAAAAATTAATCAATCTATATTTACAAACACATTAACACGTTCCAATGACAACATATGACAAGAAAAACTAACAAAAAAAAAAAAAAAAAAAAACACAAATCACCATTCTCCACCATCAGGACATCAGTCGAACTCCTGCTCGCGTTTTCCGAAAACAACGCGTCAAATGCCATTTAATTTAGGTAAACAAACACGTAATTACCTCTGTATAAACGAGCCACACTATACTCTCCACCTTACTCCGGGGAATTTTCAGATTAGAGCCCAACAGTAAAATACATATATTCCTCGTATATCAATGGCGTTTCAAGTGATCCTTCATATGTCATATTAAAATTAATTCCGCGATGGCAGTTACACGCCATCGAACATCGAAAACTATTACACTGCCGGATTTGTCGTTCTAATCGCGGCAATGAGGGGGTGAAACAGCACCCCCACCTGACAGCTACAACAAAATAATGTCAAATGCGCGAGCCCTCAAAATACACACAAACACACACACAGACAGCTCTTGAGAGTTAATGGGGCTTGAAAAAGGCCATAGATAAAATTACCTAAATTATCCATCAGTCCTCTTGCTATAGAGGGTTTAGCTTTCGAGTGGGTGGCTATCTCTTGGTTAATAACCATTTAAATTGATTTTGTTGCAATTTGTTATTGTTTAAGTGTTTTGGTAGGTACCCACTCGTTGTCGTTTTTTTTGGTTAATCGATCGATTCAAATGGAATTCAATTAGTGTTTTGATTAGATAAGGATATGTGTCTATCTAAATTTGTTCTTAGATTTTGTGCAAAAGGTCTTCAACAATATGGTTTCCTTTTGAGTAAGTATGAGTCAACAGAGCCGAAGAACGTCATTGATATACACTTGGACTGAAAAACAACGATTAATTTGAGTTGTAATTGGATTTGTTGGAAAAGTTTGGCTGCGTCACTTAGATTAGGTGTATTTGCGAACTGAGTATAGGTACCTTATTTAAGTTTTATTTAATGTGAGGTAATTTCAGCTTTAGTCTTATGATGAAGGCAATTAACTGTTTTATTGATTTTTGTATTAGATATCAAAAACAATCTGTCATTATTGATTCAATGCCCTGATTGGGAAGCAATTACTGACCGGCAATAAAATTTCTAAGAATTTAAGTCAGCTACTTAGATTTAACTATGTATATGTATACGTACGGCAATGCGGAAGAAATTGACTTCAGATAAGGTTCAGTATCCTCTTCGGGGTTAGTTTTAGTTCCCATATACAAAAACGTCTACAAAGATGCAAATTTAGCAAGCAGTATCCTGTTTGCATGGTAAATTCTCAACTAGGTCTCTTCGATAACTCGGTTTAATTCAGTCACAATCGCACAACAACTGCTACTGTGAGGCGGCACACCATGTCCTGTTAGTCGAGATGAGCAAAGAGAGACAAATTGATGTCTTCCTGATCAGTGAAGCTGCGAGTGGCTGTAACGGCAAAACTGAAAAAGCGGCGATTATATATGGGTCTCCAGAAACCATGCCTTTCAGAAAATTAGCGAACCGGCACGCTATACTTTGCGCACCTCCATGTCTGATCTTCGAGAAATGCAAGAAGCTGTTGGATGACCTCGTCACAGACACAAGAGGAAAACATTAAAGGCCATAGAAGGAGAATTCAACGCGTAGGCCATAGAATGAGGCAGCATGACAACCGATGCGAAGGGCTTTGCGGTCCTGGACCTCGTTCTACTCAAAGAATAACCTTCGGAAAACAGGAATGGACACTATTTATCCTAGTCCTATCTCTTGTGGTATCATAAGTGTGTCCTTGTAGGACAGCAGCCTATAACCTAACCTAACCTTTTCTTTTGAAATTAAACGAAATGGTGGGTTAGTGACCATCAGGCTGTTAGTTTTAAGTTTTCCAAAGAAAAACCCCGAGACTTGGCAAAGTCACTGTCTCCAGATGGAAAGACACTGAATTCTACAAGCACATGTTCAAGGATGTGCCTAATTAGTACTATCCAACAAAGATCCGTAACAGCAGATAAGTTATATCTTTACGTTTGACGAATTTGGTGAGACATTTCTATACCAAGAAGCAAACAGGCGGCTCGCCTTGCTATTGGTATAGAGAGATGAAATCGAAGCAATTCGATTAATTTATTTGTTTAAGACCGAGGCAAAAAGTTCAACACTCAAGGGGGCAACTGGGATTTTAGCCTGTAACTTGAAACCTAAAAATTTCCATCAAGACAGCAAAAGCAGGAGCTTATGAAGCTGGTGAACACAGCAGATATCAATTCCTGCGGAACTGCCTAATAAATTGATCGTCATGACGAAAGTGGAAGGTCATAGATAATCTGTGTCTAAACATGCTATAAGGAAAATCGTCATTTCACTTTTTTTCGCAGCGTTCGCCGGCCTATTTCCCACAAGTAACAAAAACTCGGTCGATTTCCCACAAGGTACACGAGAGGAATTAAATAAATAAATAGGTGGCGCAACAGGCGGTAGACAGACACCCTAGGTCTAGCTTCTCGCAACCATTCGTTTTGTGTGAGTTTCTATTTTTGGGACGAAACCTGAAACCCTTTATAAATAACCTGATTGGCCCCTATCAGAGCGGTTTTAGGTCAGGAAAGTCCACCGTTGATCAAATTTTCACACTTAGGCAGATCCTGGAAAAATACCTAAAAAGTTCAAATCGATACCCACCATCTTTTCATCGATTTCAAAGCCGCGTACGACAGCATCTATAGAGACGAGCTATACATAGCCATGTGTAGCTTTGGCATCCCTGCAAAACTCGTTCGATTGTGTAGGATGACAATGGAGAAAGCTCGCTGCTGCATCAAGGTAGGTAACAACCTCACCCAAACATTTGATGTCAAAAGAGGATTTAGAGAAGGCGACGCGCTGTCGTGCGACATTTTCAACATCATACTTGAAAGAATTGTCCGGAACTTACAGGCCAACACACAAGGCACGATCTTTCAAAATTCCGTCCAATTACTTCCATACGCCGATGATATTGACAATTGGTAGAACACAGCTGGCTGTCACTGGTAAGTTTGCTAGTATAGAAACGGAAGCGGCTAAAATAGGTCTAGCGGTCAACGAGGGCAAAACCAAGTATATGCTGTCAACAAGAAGGGATACCCAACACCGTAGAATCGGACAAAACATCACAATCGACAGTTATAACTTTGAGGTAGTGAGGGACTTTATCTACCTCGGTTCTCCTATAAATTCTAACAACAACATCTCAGATAAAATTAAACGAAGAAATAACTCTTGTCAACCGCTGCTGTTTCTTTGGACTAAGAAGTAGATCCCTATCCCGAACAACTAAGGAGATTCTGTATAAGACCTTGATCATCCCAGTCCTGCTTTATGGCGCTGAAGCTTGGACTCTATCTAAAGCGGATGAAGATATCCTCGGCCGCTTCGAGAGAAAGATTCTTCGTAAAATTTTCGGTCCCGTTGGCGTTGACGGGCTTTGGAGAAGGAGATTCAACCACGAACTATACGAGCTGTACAGCGACATCGACCTGGTCAACAAACTGCGAGTAAGTCGTTTAAGATGGCTAGGACATGTAGAGCGGATGAAAACAAATGTTCCGGCTCGTAGAGTCTTCGGGTCTAACCCGGAGGGACATCGCAGTAGGGGAAGACCTCGCCTTAAGTGGCGCGCGCAAGTCGAAGGCGACCTCAACCGACTAGGAGTGCGCAACTGGTGGCAGTTAGCTAAGGACCGGGCTAACTGGAGAGGGAGGCTTGTTAGCTGAGGCCTCGGTTCACCCCGAACTGTAGAGCCGCCTAAGTAAGTAAGTAAGTAAAAAGCTGGGAACAGAACAGCAAGACACGCCAAACAAGCTATTCAGCCTTTTACAAATGGTGTAAAAAAAACAACGAATTAACGAAATCTTCTCCTAAATGCATCATCAGCTACATTAGGAGAGTAGACACGCTTCTAACCTAAAAATAATTCTGACACTTCAAGCACAATAGATCTTTTAGGTAGACGTGTATTTTATAGTTCTGGCGAGTCAGATGTTAAACAAAATTGTCCAATTTGTTATCCAAAGAAGCGATTTAACCCTTCCACGAGTATAAAATTCGATCTGTCCGCACCCCAAAATCAATTAAAACTATCGCTTAAATAAACAATATCTACCCATACTTCTGTGTATATGGCAATTTCACAATTTACTATGGCTCTTTAATATACCAATTTTTGTGATAGTAAAACTCATTATCATCGAACTCACCTATTTAAGTCAATATAAAATTTAATATCTTCGATTTCATTGCATTACATCAGCCCCGATTAATGTTCGATTAATAAATGACTTCGCTGCTGCGGTAGGTTAATAAATGTCGTTTATCAACTCAGCACACTATAATATGAACCTATATTCGACAACGACCACATTTATTGCATCGCCAGTTTGCACCTAAACCCATACAACACAAACACACCCACCGGGGTAGTGCATATGAATTAATCTGTAATTATATTCGAGTCGAATGCGCCTCCGTGTGTTTATATGGCCCAATAAGCCAATAAGCCACCTGTAATATAAATAATAACCTCCCGAGGAAAATCCAATTTGCACGCAATTAGTGACACAAATTACCTTCCCGCATGAAAATAATTAAATCGCTCGCATAATTTGTACGAGAAAATTTATTACCGCCCCAAGAGCGCGCGATTAGAGGAGAGACGTTCCAACGGATATATGCCTTTTGCCCTTTGAAATAATTAATTTTCGCCACTTTACCACTGCCAAACACTCTTCCGATTGAAATCGATTGGCAAAAGTATCTAATGTCTGCTAATAGCCCGATTGACAGTGTAATTCAATTTATCAAATCGCAAGAGCTTCCCGGATGTCTACCCTTCATGTGTTTTGTTTTCAAGAAATCTCAGCTCAACCCTTGCCATTCAATTTATATATACGAATCTGGTGAATACACCTCGGTCTCCTTCGAGGATCGATTACCATATTTTGGCAATAAAAAAAATATACTTTTAAGGGCTGTCCTGTCGGGGAGTGTGTCACCACCCACCCACTTAAAATGCCATTGAAAAAGGGTTTCCTATATATTCACATATACAAGTCTATGGATGTAAAGAGAAGAATGCTTTTATCTTTTTACTACCACGTACCACCAACCATCGTCATCGCATCGTATCAATTGAACAGATCGCTCTGTGAATGAGGGTGGCTTGGCAGTAACGCTGACGGTGGTGGCCGGGTCGAACAAGTCGAAAAGTAATCTGTAATGGAGGCCAATTTGTAATGGTGGTGAGGTTTTTGACTTTTGCATTTGTTGTGTCGTAAATCACTTAACAATTTGGAAAATTGCTGAGTGTCTATTCTTCATGTCGTCGTCGCATAGTTCATGTTCAGTTTTGAGATGCATAGAGAGCGTATGGAAGATTACATTAGGAATGTAAGGGGTTTGACCTTGTTCCTGCTTTTCATGGCATGACTATAAATCCCATTTGATAGTGGACGAGTATTCGATTTAAGACCAAAAATATTAAAAGAACCTTTAACCAGGCGGAAATGTGCAGCATCGCAATCGAAGTTTTGTTGAATCCAAGGAACCGCAATTTTTAGAAAATCTAGTGGATCTTGTGAGTAATTTTTTTTTTAATTTGCGTTCTGAACGGAAAATTCTTTGAGTGATTTGCGGTCCCGTTTACATTGACGGGAATTCCAGAAGAAGATTTAACAGCAATAGGAAAGTACCAATCAGTTGGCTAATAGGGATAGAACATGTACACTAGACTAGCGCTCCGGCCCTAAAAGTTTTCGACTCCAACTCAGAGAGCAAACGGAAAAGAGAAAGACCTTGTCTTTTTTATGCTTCTTGAAGGTCAATGTATAGGCAGTTCGTCGTTGAATCTACTCCTATCCACACTCCGCAATTGCCGCTTATTATCTCCTAACAAGATGGCGGAACAATTTAAAATTCACCTTGAATGGGTCGGTAAGGCCGACTAAAAAGATCTGCTTGGTTCAACGGGAGTTGTGACTTGTGAGATCATTCGATCATGTGGTACCAGAATGGGCATTCTAATGAGGCTGCACTTGGTGCGGCCTGCCACCCTAACCTATCCTAGTGCGTTGCTAAAGGTTCTGTCGTGCCGGGTGTGCTTTCCGACTGGTAACGGGTGGGCCAAATACAAGTTTCTATTTAAAAATGCAATAAAATGAACAAAACTAAATTTTTTCCATGTATTATAGCTTTATTAGTAAGAGCAAACATTTAAGGCTCCATGAAATTAGTCCCCAATGAAAAAAGGGCCCAGGAGTCTTCGATTCCAACTCGGAGGGAAAATGCAGTACAGGAAGACCACGCCTTAGGTGATGGGCACAAGTTGGAGGGGACCTCAACCAACTTGGATTGCGCAACTGGAGTCGGTTAGCCAAATATCGGGTTAACTGGAGGTTGAGTGTTGGTTGAGGCCCATTTCCACCCTGGACTGTAGCACCATCTAAGTAAATCGGGGCTATCAGCAAAAAAAATTCCCTCCGAACATTTTTTGTTCCCTGGAAAATATTCGTAGATCTCCATCGGAATTTATTTCCTCCCGAATTTTCGAAAATATGTTCGAATGCATTGACAGTTGTCAATTGTGGTTTATTCAGTTGTCATTTAAGCTCATATTTGGAAGTTTTTTGTAAATTACTTGTATTAAATCGAGGTTATGTGTTCATTTTAGTAATTGCAAAGATACAAATTGGATTTATCCTTCTTTAAGTTAAGAAAGTGTTCAATTCAGTGAAGTATAAAAGAAAAAGTTGCAAAATTCAATTCAGCAATTTTAGACTGCTAGCGGAGGAACAAACTAAACAGCGGAGGAAAAGAATGAAGGGAGATTAAACAGAACAATTTTAAGAGATACATCCAATCCCTTGAAGTTACCACAAGGGTTGTAAGTAGAAGTTAAATAGCGTTGCGATATAGTTATTCACATTCGATAATTATTAGATTTCACCAGTACTAAGGGTCAAATAAACCAATGTTTAAATATTTGTTGGATTATCTCTCGGACAATCTCGCAACAACCAAAAATACATTCGCCAGTCTTTCCATCGATCGTCAAGCTAAGTGCAAGCCTGCGGTTCCTTGCAGAAGATGGTTACCGGACAGGAGCCCAATCATGCGATTGAATTAGCACAGTCGGCATTCGCAGAAGTCCTTTCTAACGTTCCTTCAGATTTCAAACTTTTATGTACATCCTTTTACATCTTATTTCTTCCTATTCGTAGTGAAACCGTTGGCAATGTCGCGATTTCTATTCAATAAATACACACTGAGTACACTAATCCTATGCCACTTTTATTACCTTTGTTAAAATCAAACAAATTAAAAAAATGCTACTAAAAATTTATTCCTATAAAAACTGCTAACATTTTGCATTTCCACCTGCAAATGTACGAAGGAAATATTCCGGGGGGAATTTTTGTTCACGATACCAATTATTTATTCCGGGGGAAACTTTTTCCCTTTTTCGCAATTCATTGCCGATACCTATTTTTGAAAAATGAGAAATGTTTCGGGGGGAATTTTGTTCACGATAGCCCTGAATAAGTAAGGAAAAGCTGACTAAATCTAAAATAAACAGTTTTTTTTTTTGAAAAACCGAGCTGGCTTTAAGCTTTAGAAAATTTGAGAAAATTTTCGCGCGAATTTTTAACTTTTATTTTCTCAAATTTAAATTAAATTCAATTGAAAATTAAAAGTTATTTCATTAACCGATCTGGCTTTAAGCTGTTTGGGTAGTAAAAATTAATACAAGGGTAGTATATTTTTCAATTTTCAATTCTTTATTTATTTATTACTTTTCAAACAACAATAACAATAGCTTAGAAAAAGAATATACAGTGAAATACTCTAATGGAGAGTTGATAATGAATTCATGTTTACAGCGAAAATAATTCAAATATAATTTCATTTAAGAGTTTTTCACAAAGTATCTACTATATGTTGAAAAAATAATAAAAATACATTCTTTAGTTAAAAGAAACTAGTATCGAATGTATGATAGTGAACAGTCATATTATTTTATTAAATAGTTCAGAAATATTGGTTGGAGGGTGCTACAATAGAGATACCAGTAATAAATAGTCAAAGCAAAAAGAAAGAAAAACAAGCGAGAGAAAAGATTTAAGTACAATTAGATACAAAAATATAGACAAAATTAAATAACCAAATTTATTAAGTTATTGATCTGTTCGAAGTTAAAATTGAGCAGCCATATTTTAACTTTTTTAAAGAAAGAAAAAAAGACTTGGATTACTCCTTAATTCTGGAGGGAGTTTATTCATAAGTCTAGGTGCTACCGAGGAATAAAAATTTAGGAACTGATGAGTATAATAACTTGGAACAACAGCAAGCCTTCTCTCAGTACTTCGTAGATCATATACAGTAGAACCTTGGTTTAAGAGGTTACCGCTTCTTGTAAAAAATATTTTAAGGACTTTGTAAAAGTAAAGGTGTTTTAAGGGGAGAATACCAGAATTAGTAAAAAGTGGAAAACTAGGCTCTCGACTTCTTTTACTCCATATTATTCTTAGAATATGTTTTTGAGACACTATTAAAGGTTGTAGATTATAGTTGTAAGTTCCACCCCAGCAAACTAACCCGTATTGAATCTTAGATTGAATTATACCATAATAGACGGTTTCTAATAGTTTTCTGGAACAAAAGCGTCTTAGATGATATAACATACAAGTAGCTGATGAAAGGTATTTTTTAAGGAGCACAGTGTGCATATTCCAGTTCATTTTGTTGTCAATAACAAGGCCAAGGTACTTACAATTTTGAACCTTATCAATCTTGAAGCATCTTGCCGAGCAAGGTAGATCAATATTAAATGTATGACCATTATTAGATGATCGGCAGGTTTCGTAGCTTACACATATATTTTTACAGTCGCGACTGTGGAAGACAAAATCCGGAGAAAAAACGTCAAAAGCCGGAAGGTTGAAAAACATTAACTTGGTCTTATCACTAATAACCAGCTTGTGGATCGAAAACCAGTGCCTAAGGATTTCGAGGTCATGGTTGATATCAGCTATCAGGTCTAAAATGGATGAGTTGGAATACACAATAGCTATATCATCTGCAAAACCCGTAAGATTACCTTTCAATGGTAGCTCAAAGATAGAATTTATAAATATTAGAAATAACACTGGACCAAGAACTGAGCCTTGGGGTACTCCAGAGTGAATATTAAGCCATTCGCTAAACGTATCACCGATTTTTACCATTTGTTTTCTATCTTTGAGATACGAAGCGAACCAGTCAAAAATAAAACCCCTGAAACCAGCTTTTCTTAACTTCGACAAAAGAATAGAATGATCCACAGTATCAAAAGCTTTTGTTATGTCAATAAAGAGGGAAGCAGTAATCTTCTTGTGGTTCATACTATCATAAACATTGGTGCAAAAATTCAAGAGTGCATCTTCTGTTGATTTACATTCTCTAAAACCAAATTGTTTAGAGCTAAAAAACGAGTTTCACTCAAGAAAATTGATAACCCGAAATTTAGTAACCTTTTCAAAAATTTTTGAAAAAGTTGAAAGGATAGAAATGGGTCTGTAATTATTCAATTCCATCCTATCACCTTTTTTGAAAATAGGTATAGCCTCAGCTAGTTTTAAACTAGAAGGAAATAAACCTCGAGAAATACTTTTATTGAATATGTAAGCTAAGACATCGACAATTTTAAAAGATATTTTTTTTATAAGGTCATTGGAGTAACTATTCAGAGAAGGTGAATTTGATTTATTCAGATGCATAATTATCTTATACAGTTCGAAAGAGTTAATGGGTTCAAAAAAGAAACTGTTAGCTTGTGTTCCGATACTACCAAAACAAATATCAGCGCAATCGTTAGTATTATTAAATCCAGCTGTGTTAAGGATGTTTGAAGGAGCATTTATGAAAAACGCATTAAAACTGGTAGCGATAGAACGATAGCTGGTTATTTCCATATTATTAATTTTGATACAAGATGGGGGTCCAGACGAAACTTTTTTATTAAAAAGCTCATTGATTACTCCCCACTCCTTTTTTAAATTACCTTTAGCTGCAGTAAATTTATTAATATAAAAATTTTCCTTGTAAATTGGAACTTCTATACTAATTTCCTTGCAAATCTTCAAATATTTAGACTTTAGTCGGACATTGTTAGGAAATTTTCTGCACTTAATGCGTAATTTATTTTTAAAATTAATTTTTTTCAGCAAACTCGTTGTCATCCAAGGCTTAAGTCGTTTTAATTTAGGTCTTCTGGTATCACAAACTTTAGTACACATCTCAACATGTCTTTTTAGGATACTAAGAAAGAAATCAAAAGCAGTGGAGGGATCAGGTTCATTATAAACACTGGACCAATTTTCACGAAGTAAATTGGCATTAAGGCTAACAAAATTTATTTGCTCATTACTTTGGATGGGTATATTCCAATTAGGTTGTTTATTTTCAATTTTCTGAAAAAAAAAAGGCACGTCATACAATGGTCAGTGATTCTGAAATCAGATACAGAGCTAGTCAAAATCAGATTAGTATTTCGGTCAAGTCGAGCGAAAATGTGGTCAATGCAAGTTGACGAGGAAGCAGTAATTCTAGTTGGAACATTAATACAAGACTGTAGACCATTAGCAGACATTAAACTCTTGTATTTTTCTAAATTGGGAGAATCATGTAGAAGATCTAAATTAATGTCACCAACGATGAAAAGATTACTGGCATTCTCTATATTTAATAGTGAAGTTAGGTCCTCTATAAAAACATCTTTACTTTTATAGTGAAATCTGTAGATACAAAAGAATACCAGATTTAGATTATCTAAAACAAAAGATACTTTAATCAGATCTGAGCTAGAGAGAGAAATGGGTAAACACTCACAGTGCAAATTATCATATCATATAATTTATATCAATAAACAATACGTAAAACACAACAAAAAAATTATTTTGCATTTTGGAGAACTTACAAATAAAAAGATACAATTAAACAATTGATCTTTAAATTTTCTAGAAAAGGATTTTATTAATTTTCCATAGGAAAAGCTTTTTCTGTTCAACTTCTCAATTCAATTCCATGTTCGGCTGAATTTCTATGACATTCTTGGGATAAATGTCTTTTTCTGAAAATGTTGAAAAGATAAGTTCACCAAACTCCAATCTTTGAATAGACATTCATCGAGTTCAAAATTCTGTGTTTTATTTCCTCATCAACATTCTAGCAAAACTCAAGCAAAAAAAATTGTCAAAAAATTAGCCTAGGATAAATTAAATTTATTATCTTGCTCCCGGAGTAGGGTAATTTTTTGTCAGAGCTCTATTCAGAGCTCAGCTCTGAACTAAAAAAGAAAAAAACGCCTACTGAGGCCTAAAGGCTCCGTTAAACAGAGCGCGTTATTAACGCCGAGGTTAGATTATTTCACGCGCCGTAAAGATTATTTTGACTCGACGGTCTCAACGCCGCGTTAGAAGACGTCAAACAGATAGCTATCATCAAACTCTCTCAACGTGTCAAGCAGCTCTGAAACGCGGCGTTAAAACGCGCTCTGTTTGACGGAGCCTTAAAGTCATTGACATACTATACATGAACTGCTAGTGAAATGTCATGTCGTTTTCGGTTGGTCGTCCCGAACCGTCCGGAAGAACTCTCCGCGATTCTGAATTTAAATCCAGAAGCAAATTAAATCTCTTCTTTTCAGTCTTCTACTGAAAAGAAGAGAAATTTGCTGAAATAAAGCCTTATGCAAAAAGGTCCAAAAC
Source organism: Cheilosia soror (assembly GCA_949372485.1). NCBI lineage: Eukaryota > Metazoa > Arthropoda > Insecta > Diptera > Syrphidae > Cheilosia > Cheilosia soror. Next base: position 29,046,350 of record OX443561.1, on the reverse strand, counting down.
GTAATTTTGGACTTTTTTGGACTTTATTGCACTTTTGAAATTGCAATAAGATCCAAAACGAGTTTTGGACTTTATTTCATTTTTGAAAGTGCAATAAACTCATTGGACATTATTGCACTCAGCAATGTAAAAGAAAGACGAGCAGGAGGGTTGCAGGGGGGCAGCATGCCCCCCCATTCATATTCTACTGTTTATGCATTGTGGATTTTATTTCCACTTCGATTTGGACTTTATTGCACTTTTGAAAATGAAATAAAGTCCAAAAATCGTTTTTGACTTTATTGCAATTTCAGAAGTGCAATAAAGTCCAAAATTACTTTTTGGACCTTTTTGCATAAGACTTTATTTCATGGCACCGTAGAAGAACTGTCAGTTGAGTGCCAATCGAACGCTTTCAGAAGAGTTCGGATTGCTTCCGGACGGTTCTGGACGACCAACCGATAACGACATCAGTTTCATACAAACCTTCAAGGAAAAATGAAGCAAACATAAGCACTAGCCCTTTTGGTTGAGTGCGGTGAAAGTAGGAAAGAGGTTTGAACCTCTGCTCGAAATTGCTGTTTTTTACATTGAACACAGTGCCATCCATTGTAGAAACATTGCAACTGTGCAAAATGACGACTTATTCAAATTAATTCAAACATTCAATAACAGATGGCACACTCAACACTCAAACAAAATCACACGAATTGCTCGATGACATTTGAGTGTTTTCGTTTCTCTCCGCCGTGAACCAAAAGAACTAGTGCTTATGTTTGCTTCAACGAAAAACTGGCTGCTAGCAGTCCATGTATAGTATGTCAATGCTTAAAGTAGTACAAGAAAATTTCTACAAGTTTTACATGTTTTCGTAACACAGCGTTACAATTTCAATACTGATCTTTCATCTTATCATCTATTCACCACTCGTAGACAAACTCAAAAGTTTGTTAGGTTATGTACAGCGAATGTTTGTTAAAGTTTTGGTGATTGTGGCGATGGCGATAAATTGAATAAAGATTAATTATAAAAAAACGTATATGGATGGTAACCGACAAGTTCCTAAAATTCTTCCTATTACCACAAAATTGACAAATGACATTGAAATGATATAGATATAAAAAGTGAGCCCAAGAACTATATTCTCTAATATCAGTACAAATCCGACAAAGGTCTTCAAAAAGTTGTTTCAAAAAATGGATAGCTATAATCACTTCCCCTCAATCACTTGATGATAAGGATAACAAATGACTTCAAATCCCAAAGCAAATAAAACACTCACCCGCAACACTCGCGCATGAAACGGATGCGAAATATTCTGGAAAAGTTTTCGTCGAAAATACTTTAGGCTAAGCAATCAAAAATATCAAGAGATGTCAAACAAATATCATTACCACCTAAAAAACATACATAAAACACCGCCCCCGCTACCACGGTGACAAATCATATCCCATCAACTCAAACATACACAACAACAATCGACGAGGAGTGCGAGTGTGAATATTTTTGCAAAATCCTGACAAATGGAAGCGCATTCGTTTCGTGATCCTCGAAGAAATCCTCGAAACAACAATCTTTGTGAAATATTCCCCAATAAAGGATGTTTTGTTTGCGTTGGCATCATCTTTGTCTTTTGATTCGTCTCTCCTGCTTCTCATCTTGTGGTTTATGCGGACGAACAAAGATGCTAAAATGCTTGCTTGTTTATACCGTTTGTTTTGTTCACATCAGACGTGTGTGTTTGTCTCCTTTTGTAGATTTTTATTTGGCCACGTCCCATGTCATCACATACAAAGATTGATTGTCTGCATTCCATTCGATGGAGCTCTGGGACTGGGACTAGAATATCATCGGTCCGACTCTAGGGATGATGTCCATCTGAGTGCTCATTATAGTGACATTGATTGTAGGGCATACATGACACACATGTACACTATATATGCTCGGTAGGATATTTATATTTATTTTCGTATTTGCGGAGCTTTCAGACAGACTACGAAAAAAAAAATCATCATCAGAAAATAAGGAAAATGCTGCTGGAATGGGGCTACTATATAGGAAATTGCTCGAAACGCAAAAAGGAAAAAAATAATAATAATCCTGTCAACCACAATAGGAATTATCCCGCACAGATATTTATAGAGGCCAAAAGTGAAATGAAGAGGACGACAATCGCTAAGCAAAATACTGAACAAACTAAATGAACCAGAATGGGTTCAAATCGAAGGATCATCATCCAGCATCATTGACGGTCGGTTTCGGTTTCGCCAGATTGGCTCCTAAATAAATAGGAATAAAAATGTGCTGGGGTGAGGTCTGAACATTGCGGGGACATTTTAAGGAGATTTTTCTGAATTTCCTGGCCGGTGAATGTTTATCAAATTGGATTACCAAGACAAAATAACACTGATTGGTTATTTGCCTTCGGTTTTACTCGTGTAATTTGGGTATTTAATTTTTTGGAAGCAATGTTTCTGGTTAGCTCTTATTTAGGATAGGCAATTTGTGTAATTTACATCAGCATTTAATGGTTATGTTTGGCATTTTGCAGTTACATTGAAGATTTAAAGATGCCAGCCACCTTTATCGTTTTAAAAATTTCTTTGGGATATACATTTCAATTTGGAAAGCCAATTGCTGGGGAATTACTCCGCGTTGCGTGTGCGTAAGCAATATTGCCAGATTTTTATGGTTTTGTAGCTGGCATAGTTTCCTCGACGAGGATGTCCGTTCTTGTGGGTACATATTCATTTTAAAAATCTTAAAAATGATTTTTACCATAAGTCAACTCTTATTTAGGTGCTTCAAACATACCTTTATACCTTTTAGACCTATAGTAGTTTTGTTGGTCATCATCATCAGCTTGGATATTGCTGTCATGCTTGAAACCCGCACCTTTCTTATGGTACATCTAGTTTCCAGAGTGCTTCATCTATAGCGTTCGCCTCTCTGTAGATTTTCTCTCTGGTTTTGCTGATAGCATTTTATAAGCTTATTGCAACTTAAACGAAGAGTTACACCTACCAACCGCTTTTTCATTGGCCTATGAAGGCAACTGTCGAGTAAGGCCTTGTCGAGGAACACAAACACTAGGGAGACTCTATAATACTCTCATCATCATCATCATCCCATTCCTGCTCTATGGCGTATAAGCATGGACGTTAACAAATGCGGATGAAGATCTTCTTGGTCGTTTCGAATGCAAAATTCTTCGAGTGATTTTCGGTCCCGTTTGCGTTTTACAGGCTTTGAAGGAGGAGATTTCACAGCGAACTAGCGATACAGCGACATCGACGATCGACATCGAACCCTTCTTTCTTCTTCTTTTTTTTTTTATAAACTACTACCAAGCAGAAACCCCTTTTTTGATGTAGTGGTGGAGAAACTCTGATATTATTCGTTTCTCTTTATGGTCGGTAGCAGAGTATTGCTGTCCCCCGCCGGGGCTCGAACCAACGCCGCTCGGGTCACAAGCAATGACTCTAACCACTACACCATGGCCACCGGCTCAAACACATCGAACCCTGGTCAGAAAAATACGTATATATGTAGGACGAATGGATACCAACGCTCCGTCTCGAAGAGTCTTCGATTTCATAGGATTGTCGAATGACCCGTTTCGCTAAATTTTCAGTATACTGATTGGCTGATTCTATGGCTGCCGTTGACTGTATATAGAGATGCCCAAAAGAAGCAGGTTAAGAATAACCTCAAGTCACACGGTTCAAGTTCTCGTCATTACACAACGAGACAGCTGTAGGTCAGAAATCAGAATAGGCCTTTTTTAGGAGATGTTCTTCAGGTTTTCCCTAAAACTGCTTTAAGAGTAAAAGGCTATATTGTATAGCTATTTGGATCCTTTTTTCAATTTTCATCTTCCAATTGAGCTTTTTGTGTAGGATAAGTCCCAGGTATCTTGCGGTGTCAGATATTCTGAATATGAAAGGGGGTACCTCTAACAGAAGATGTGACAAATTGTGTAATTTTCCTTTTGTTTGTAAAAATTGCAAATTATGTTGTGGCGGGTTAAACCGCAGTTCCTGGTCTAGCTGTCGATGGCCTTGTACGCTCTCCTAATTTGATTCGTCAGTGTTGCTGCTTGCCCGCAGCACATAAGGTCATCAGCATAAGCTGCCCTATTTTTAAGCCGCTTAAGCACTTAATTAAAAACAACGACCCAAAGCAGTGGGAAAATTACCTCTTCCTAAAAAGTTTATTTCGAGTCGTAAATTTCTAGCCTATAACCCTCGAAGTTCAGCTATATATATATATACATGTGAAGAAAGTATGTCATGTGAGTGTTCACCCATTTTTATATCTGTTTCCACCCTAAGTGGAATTAATCGCCATCAATGAGCGAAGATGATAGTTTATATTCATTAATCTAGTACTTTGTATATTTCCTCTGCTCATTGTATAAAATGCCAGCAACTTCAGGTGAAACTCTCTCTTTATATGAACTACGAGACGAACTACGACTACGACGACGTGACGATTTAAAATAAAATGAAATAGATTTTGATTTCAATTAATATCGGAATCGATGATTTATTTTGTACGGATTTTCACATGCCGGTTGATTGACAATGTTTGACAGCTTTCGTTTGTCGACACCAAAGTCACTTCATTTCCACTTATGCCAATTGTTAGCAAAAACATCGTTTGTCAGTTCATTGACAATGACATTTTGACAGATGTGTCTGTCAATTCATTAAAAGTTATTTCCACTTGCGCTGCCATAATTTGGAATTGTCATTTCTTTGTCAATTGTGAATTATGGCGTCACGTAAACAAATACATCTATTGGTAGATACATCTCTTCTCTATCTCTATAAAACAAAGTGGAAAAAACTGTTTTCCTCTGTCGCCCGTAATTTTCAACCGATTTTGTTGATTTTTTTTTAAATGTCGGTATTGGGTGATAGGCTAAACAAATTCAAAATCGGACAAAGGGGCGTGGCACCTCCCATACAGAAAAAACATTCAAAATCGTATATGTATTTCGAAAACCACCGAATCGATTGAGATCAAACTTACAGATAATCTTAAGTATTTTCCGTAGAGTGCTTCTGTGAAGATTTGTCAAAGTTGGATAAAGGGGCGTGGCACCTCCAATACAAAAAAATATTAAAACATTGTCGCCCGAAAATACATAAAATAAAATAAAAAATAAAAATAAAAATTTAAAAAAAAATTAAAAAAGCAACAAAAGGCCTGGCGAAGCTGGTGAGGGTTCAGCTAGTAGGTAATGTATAAAAAAGAAATGAATCGGTCTTGGTTCTTGTATTGTTGGACGAATCGGAGTTGGAGCTGCAAGCAGAAGACGAAGAAATTCGAAATTTGCAAAATACGCAAAATACAAAAATGCTAATTGCGTATGAAATTAATAGAACTGACTTAAAATTTGTTGTGCAAAGTGTTAAAAAAAATAAATAAATAAATAGGTGGCGCAACAGGCGGTAGACAGGCACCCTAGGCCTAGCTTTTGCTAGGATGCTTTTCACTGTCAATTAAAGACAAAGTGGCATTTTGTTTGACAATTCAGCTATTACCACTTGTCCTGTAGTTCTTTGTCAGTTATTGACAAGCGCTGTTAGTCTATTCATTGACAAACAATTTTTCGCTACTTCCACTTGCGAATTTTCTAATTGACATAAAAATACGTCAATTGTAAATTTTAAATCGACAATTGGAAACCCAGCATAAGGCCGTGTGTCAATTGCGATAAATATAGCCTCGGCGATAATTTTCTAACATTATCGTGATAAAAAACGAATTTTTCAGCTGTCAAAAAATTATCCTGCTTTCAGGAGCAAATTATCCAACAGGCAAATTTTCTAACGTTTTTTTTTTGCTTGGGATTTGCTAGAATGTTACACAGAATTTCAATTGATTAAATTAGATATATCTCTGTTTTAAGATTTGAGTTTGGGGATCTGCTCTGTTCAACACTTTTATATAGGTTAGAAAATTAGCCGAGGGTAATTATTTAGCGCAGTTGACACACGGCCTAAATTAACCCTAAAACGAATGCAAATATTCATTTATTCATTCATTCATTTTCAATGGTCCGCTTGTCCATTAAGTTGGTCGCGGGTGTAGGTTGCTCAAGTGGAAGTGGACCCTCCATAGCTCTCGATTCTCCGCTATCGACGCAAATATTAGGAGTGTTTTTATACCCGGTACCACACTGTGGCGAGGGTATATTCACTTTGGCATTCCATTTGTAACGCACATAAGGAGGCGTTGTAGGTATGACAAACTATATATATTATTGATCAGCATCACTTTCTTAGTTGATCTAGCGATGTCCGTCTGTCTGTCCGTCTGTCCGTCTGTCCGTCCGCACGATTACGGCCGTAATTTAAGAGCTATCGACTTGAAATTTGGTACGTAAGCTTTTATCCACCAAACTGAGGCTAAGTTCGAAGATGAGCAAGATCGGATGAAAACTACTACTACCTCCCATACAAAAATATCGGATTTATATAGCTTTTTGATGTTAAAAATTAAATTTAAATAGCTACAATAAAGATAGCAAGTTTAAACTTTGCACATATTGTTTTAATAATATTTAAAAAATTTTGACAAAAAATGAGCTGATAAAAACTACCCATACCTCCCATACAAATATATATATTTTTAGTACTAAAATATTATTTTTTATTTTTACAATAACATAGTACCGGGTATTTGAGCTTCGGCATAGTCGAAGATAATTGTCTTACTGGTTTTTTTTATATGTTTAGCAAGTTTTCCATACGAATCGTTAGCCCGAACTTGCGAATATTCGTTCGCTCGTAGGTAGTTTGTTACTCTCATGTGAATGGTTCTTAAGAGTGTAAACATTTTATGGTGAGTTTTTCTTTTTGTTTAAAATAGGTCTGTAAGTGGCATTGAAATAAAAGCTAAGCTACCACCACCAATCAACGCTCCGGGAACATCGAGAACATCGAAATTCCTGAACAGCTAACCCATTTTTTGTAAAATATTTTGTGAATTTCACTTTGCTTCTGTTAAGTGGTTTTTGTTTTTTTTTTATTGAAAAAATTAAGTTAATTTATTTTATTACACAATTACAAAGCTTAGTAGCTTATTAGCTGCCAAAAGCAATTACAAATACTGCCGTTCAAAAGTGTCCCAATCTAGTTCAAAACTGCTCAGCATGTCAGGGACCAAAGTGCCACAGTCTCCCAAAAAAAGAAAAAGAAAAACAAACATCAACAATCAAAATATGGACAAGAAAGTTTGCAATTCAAAATTTGGACTTAGGAAGAGACACTGGCACCAGACTGGGACTGTTGAAATGCTACAGTGCGCGTAAGAAGTTATGCATTGCCACTGATTCGCCGCTGGAACTTGAATCATTCTGAATCATCCGCTAATAGTGCAAGTACATCCATTACGTCTTGCAAATCGCTCTAACGGCTGGAACTTGCTGTTGCTGCATAGATTGCCAGCAATAAATAAAGCATCTGAAACTAAATGTATTTTTTCTCATTTGTGAACTATTTTAATATGCCTATAGCTAACTTGTTCTCGTCATTTATGATTTTACAAACTAATTGACTGCCTGCAAATTTTTTTGGTGCTGAAAACACAAATAAAACAGCTGAAGAGTCAAATGTCAACTAGCATAGTGCTGCCAAGTCACAGTAAGGGGTTTTTTTGTGTCTTATCTAAGCTAATAGGATTGCAAAAAAAAAACACGCCTGTTATTGGCTTGATCTGAAAAGGTTCTATTGGCATATATGTAGCTCTCGTCCATTCGTGCTGTTGCCCACAAAAAAATACTGTTAGTCATCCAGTTCTATTTGTTTTCTTTTATAGTAGTTCAACTTGTGTCAAACTATTTAGTTCAGCGCATTAGAATATTGTAAGCTTTTCAGAAGCACCCTCATAACTTTTTAATATCCTTTTCTTAAAATTGCTACAAGGACACAAAAAAAACAACACCAAAATCAACAGTGGTACCATAAAAAATATAATATCCATAACCCAATTCAATGTTGAAACAAAAAAACAAAACGTGCCCATGAAAATATCTCCTCGTTACGACAATTTTGAATAAAACTCCCCCTAAAATCGACGATAACGAAGACGCCCCCATTTTCGAGAAAACAGTGTCGATGATTTAACCACCAATAGACACAAGGGTTATGTGCTTACTGCTAAATATGCGAATCCGTGTACACGCAAAACGACGATGATATCCATGTAATGCTATAGTCCTGGCAAATAAAATCAGTTTACTCGAACATTTTGGGATTTTGAATATGAAAAATATACAAACACACAAAAAACACTCCCTCCCACCATCGGCATCGGCCCCTTCCGAAAACGAAAATCTTGTATATGATCCTTGTTTTCTATGGAAAATCCTTGAGAGCAGCCAATATTACATTACACATCCTGCTCATGCATAAATGTATGAATTGCCACTGTTATTTTACTTAAAGGATGCTGCGCTGCTATACTCTACGGTCCTTGTTTAGTTTGGGGCGGGGGGGATTTGTTTATTTTTGGCGTAAAAAGGATTCCTCGTAGTCAAGTCACTGAGCAATTTTCGGTGTAATTTTTCGGCATAAATCTCCTGGAAGTGTGCGCGAGGAGATCGCTTCGAGAGCGGAAAAACGAATTGAATTATGGACAAACGCATATGAATTAATTTAATTAAATCGAATGGAAAGGGAAGGGAATAACTGCGCTTCAAATTGAAGCAATTTGGCAAAAAAAATTACATAAAACTGTTTCTGTCGTCCCATTAAGGGTAACAGGAGCCAGTGGTTAACACTCAAAATTCGCTATGAATGGAGAAACTTACGGAATTGTCTACTCCAGGTGGTAATGGCAGCAGCCATAATCCATCCGTAGTCTTCTCGACTATGGCCGGGGCACGGATTCTGGAGGCCCCAACATTCATACCCGAACCCATAAGCGACTCATGCGGCTCTATGTCCGATTCACTCGGCAGATTGAGCATGAGACACGCTGTGGCTCATGGCACTGCTACTGACGGTCAGGCTCGAGATACCGCCATGGTTGAACGGGCTCCTGAAGAGGCGGGCCTTGAGCTGCGCCTGTCTAAGGGACAGCGGAAGAAGAAAAGGAAGAAGCTGATGAATTTGCAGCGCAAAGATGCTTTATCGGCTGAAGGCGCTAGCACTTCTCTAAGCTCTTTGGTGGTGCCTGTGAAAAGGAACAGGTCGGTAGAGGTCTCACCAACTGAAACCAACCAACCCCTTGGATCGGGCACTGCCTCCTTTCTGCTGACCCGAAAAGCAAGAGGAAGCGACCCAAGCTCGAAAAGAGAAAAAACCCCCCTCAAGTCTGTGTGTCTGCTCGTGCACGGTCTCCAAATGAAGCCGGGGCTACTACCAGCAATGGAAGTAGTACTGGCGGACGGAAACCGGACGTCGCGATCGCACCTACAGGCGAGAGCACCCCATGCTCTTCAATCGTTGGAGCTGCCCGTGCACTGGTAACGAATGCAGGTGCTGAAATCAACTCAGGTTGCAGTACCAGCGGACAGAACTTTGTCGTCGCGGATGGCTCTGACGGTCGGAGAGAATATTTTGAACGCAGAACAGCTGAGGTGCGAGATAAGAGGCCGTCTTATAAGGATGCCGCTGTCTCCTCTTTGGCAGTTCGTATAGGGAAAGCAGGCAATGACAATAGCATGAGCGATGCAGAGTGCAAACACTGCAAAGCCCATCTTTTGGAGCTTGCCACGGCAACAAATGCCTGTATCCAGGTTGAGGGATGTGAGTTCAAGGACGGAACCTTCATGGTGAAGACCTCCTCGCAGCAAACCTCGGAATGGGTCAGCAGTATGGTGCCGAAGATCCCTCCTCACGGGACCACAACTTTTGAGGTCTACAAACCACCCAAGCTCACGCGAGCTGTCTGCTGGATCCCTGGGAAACTAGAGAAATCGGCGGATGTGCTAAAGCGTTTGCACGCCCAGAATCCTGATCTTGACACAAAAGCCTGGATTGTCCGTTCTCACAGACAGAGTAAAAACCGTCACAACGAAGATGGTAGCTCTCTGGTTGTGGGCATAGACAGGGCTTCTGTTGAGATCATTAAGTCTAGGTACGACATGCGACCCTATCTGCATCTTGGCAGGATTCCTTTCCATTTCAATGCTAAGTAGTGCAAATAGTGGGCGAAACCCAGAGTTTACATCCATTTTGTTTACTCAGATTAATCTACAGCACTGCAAGGCTGCTACCGCTCTTCTAAGTAGGAGACTTGCTGTCAGTAGGACAAAAAACCGCATAACATCCATCCAGGAACCATGGGTGTGGAAAAATCGCATCTGTGGCCTGAGTGAATTGAGCGGTTCTCACCACGTTCTTTACGACAAACTGTCCGAGAGACCTAGGACATGTCTTGTTGTATCGAAATCCCTCACGGCAGTTAAAATCGAACGGTTCTGTGGCCAAGATTTGGTTGCTGCACATATCACTTACCATGCAAACGGCAACTGGGAAACCTTTGTTGTTGCATCGGCTTACTTTCCCTATGACTCTCTAACTCCTCCACCACCAAAGGCAGTTGTTGAGCTCATAGAGTACTGCGAGTCTAAAAAGATTGGTCTTATCCTATGTTGCGACGCTAATGCCCAAAACACTGTTTGGGGCAGCAGCAAATGTAATATACGTGGGGATCGTCTTCTGGACTTCATCCTCTCGTCTGACATCACCATCAACAATGTGGGTTGTCGACCTACATTTGTTACAGCCAGGAGACAGCAAGTAATTGATATTACTCTGTCCAACAGGCACTCCAAGTCTATCAAAAATTGGAGGGTATCGCCAGATAGCACTTTGTCAGATCATCGATACATCGAATTTCAAATCTACTGTGAAGTTTCGCCTTCGCAAGAGAGGAGAAATCCGAGAAAAACGAACTGGGCACGGTTTAGGGAGGAACTTGGCAACTCTGTTAAAGTTCCACTTAAATTAAGATCAATACAAAGGGTAGAGAGGTCTGCTCAGGAGCTGAACAGCGTCCTTATCCGTTGTTTTGAACAAGCGTGTCCGGTTACAAAAAACTCCTGTAGAAAACCGGTACCTTGGTGGAATACCGAACTACAGTGTATTCGTAGAGAAACCAGGAAGCTTCTAAATCGGTCTTTAAAAACCAACTTGGAGGAAGACTGGAATCTCTATCGATCGAAGCAAAAAGAATTTAAGAGACTTATTCGAAAATCGAAAAATGACTCTTATAGGAAATTTTGTGAGGAGGTCGAATCACTAAGTGCAACCAGTAGGCTTGTTAAAGTCCTCAAAAGGGACGGACCAAGCAAACTGGAATCGCTCCAAAAATCTGATGGCACCTACACTGAGACAAAGGCGGAGACTTTTAGTCTTCTGCTGGAGACTCACTTCCCGGGAAATCAGATCACTACGCGTTCTTCAGTGGTACCGGCAACGGTGGCCACTACGGAACTGACAAACTCCACGCGGCGTAGCTGGTATATTGCATCCAGAGTGGTGACTGATGACGCTATCAAATATGCAATTGCATCGTTTGACAGTTTCAAGTCACCTGGTCCGGATGGAATTTACCCGGCTATGCTGAAACAAGGTTTTAGTCAGCTGATGCCGACGTTGAAAAGAATTTTCACCGCTAGCTTGGCCTTGGCCTACATACCTTCCCTTTGGCGTATGGTTAAAGTCGTGTTCATACCAAAAATCGGTAAGACTGACTATACTCTCGCCAAAAGTTTCAGACCCATAAGTCTGTCTTCCTTCTTGCTGAAAAGCTTGGAGAGACTGGTTGAGCTGCACATGCGCAATGTTGCTCTTCGATTGCATCCTCTTTCTGAGACGCAACATGCTTATCAACGCGGAAAATCCTGTGAAACTGCGCTTCAGAACCTCGTTGGTAGGATCGAAAGTGCTCTAGATCGGAAGGAGTACGCGTTGGGTATTTTCGTCGATATTGAGGGTGCTTTTGATAATGCGACCTTTGATAGCATGTGTAATGCAGCCAGACATCACGGTATAGATGAAACGTTGGTGTTGTGGATTAAAGCAATGCTAATGCACAGAACGTTGATTGCCGAAGCGGATTGTGGCAAATGCGTCATGACAGGGGTAAACAGGGGCTGCCCTCAAGGTGGTGTTTTGTCTCCCCTCTTATGGTGCATGGTAGTAGACTCTCTGCTGACGACTCTCAATCTTCCTGGAACCTATACACAAGCATACGCGGACGATGTCGCCGTTCTGTCTGTCGGTTCAGACCTTGGGACTGTCTGCTCTCTGGCGCAGAGATCCTTGGGTTTGATCGATGATTGGTGCACAATGAATGGGCTTGCAGTGAACCCTCTTAAAACTACGGTTGTTCTCTTCACGAGAAGGAGGAATATCACTGGTCTGTCTCAACTTGTGCTAAAAGGTGTCACTATTCCGATTTCTGATGAAGTCAAATATCTGGGAGTAATCCTCGATAGAAAACTTCTTTGGTCCAAGCATGTTGAATCAAAAACCGATAAAGCGCTGTCGACTTTCTGGCAGTGCAAAGGCGCTTTTGGGAAGACATGGGGCTTATCTCCTAAAAGGGTCCTATGGATCTATACGGCAATGGTAAGACCACTTCTCTCATATGCATCGGTTGTGTGGTGGAACAGGCTTTCGCGGAAACGTGTTATGGCCTCTTTCGCCAAACTCCAAAGAACGGTTTGCCTTGGCTGCACAGGGGCCTTCCCCAGCACTCCGGGCTCTGCTCTAGATGCTATGATGAACCTCCCCCCCCTTGATATTTTTATCATGGGGTGTACGCTGAAAACCATCTCCCGGTTAAAGAGAGGTGGCTTTTGGTACCACGCGCATTGGAGTTTTGATGAACTTGTGCGAGAATTATCCTTTGACCCCTGTCTTATGGATATGCCGTCTGACGCAATGACACCAGAAATCCTACTGCGACAAAACTACCACGTCAACTTTCCTCAGGCAACTGAATGGCTTTTGCCAGACTCAGAGCCAGGGAAGGAATGCCATCGTGTTTTCACGGATGGCTCAAAAACCGGACAGGGGTCTGGTTCTGGAGTCTTCGTGGAAAGCGAGAACATTAGACTACACTACCCCTTGGGTAACCATGCGACTGTCTTCCAGGCGGAGATTTTCGCTATCCTTATGGCTATGCGCTATATTGTGACAAACAGGTGGAGGGCTAGAAGCATATGCGTTTGCAGTGATAGCCAAGCTGCTTTAAAAGCGCTGCTCAACCCTCTTACCTCGTCCAAGTTAGTGCTCGAACTCAAGCTTTCTCTGAACTTGGTCGGTAGGCTAAACACGGTCAAACTTGTTTGGGTCCCAGGTCACACTGGTATCCAGGGAAACGAGATCGCTGATGAGCTGGCCAGGTTGGGTTCAGAAGAAGATTTCTTAGGACCTGAACCTGCGTTGGGTTTGCCTGCATCTGTGGTTAGGTCATCCATTGATACTTGGGTTTCTCGTGAACACGAGCGTCGTTGGCGTGACTGTGCTGGGTGTAGACAGACCAAACGACTGCGTCCGGACATCTGCAAGAGGTCCTCGTCTTTCCTTCTGTCTCTCAGGAGAATCGACTGCAGACTTCTTGTGGGCGTTCTTTCGGGCCACCAAGCTTTTGCCAAACATTTAAATGTGCTAGGCTTGAGCAACACCACCATCTGTCCTGCTTGTGGAGAGGATGACGATACAGCGGAGCACTTCCTCTGTAGTTGTCCTGCCTTTGCTCGCATCAGGTGGCGGATCTTTGGGGCTGACGTGGTGAGTGCCGAACATCTAAGCTCTTCATCACTGAAGCTCCTTCTCATCTTTCTTCGAAAGACGGGAAAACTAAGTACAGCAATGTAAGGTGTCTGTTTGGCAGTACAATGGACCAGTAGTTGTGTCTGAGTGCTCCATCGGATAGTAACAACCTCCGACAAAAGAAAAAAAAAAAAAAAAAAAAAGGGTAACAGATTTTCCTTGTAATGAGAAAGTTTTAAGCGATAAATGCAGAGAAATAGATGCACACGAGTAGAGGGATGTCCTTCAGTGTTGTTGACATTTAACGGGGAAGAAATTGGGGACATTCGGACACAGTGTCCTGCCCTTGCTGTATATCAGACAGACTATGTGCATACAACACAGAGAGGTCATTTATTAGGTTTTAGTTGGTTTGTGAAGTTTTTGTTTGCACTGCAGTTTGTCGAATGGACTATTCGGTTGAGAGGACAAATACAGAGATTACTACAGATTCAAAAGTCAATTAGAGTAGTCAAAGATATATGCACTAAGACTGTTTGTTTTGAGTGCTGGCATAAGAACAGTAACTTCTTTCTACCTATTTATTTAAATTTAAATGTTCCTAATTAAATTGAATTGCAGCTGGTATATAGGACATTTGGGTTTCTGAGGAAGGAAGGAAGAGGAAGGAAGTGGAACATAATTGAAGAAGTCAAATCCAAAGATGGTACACTTCTTTCTAATGAGGAGGACATCTTGCGCAGATGGAGCGAGCACTTTTCTGAATTGCTCAATCCAATCCAGGGCATTGAGGATGATTGCCTGGAGCAGGGCGGAAAATAGTCCCACGGTAGAGAAAGTCACTTTTGCGATCAAATCGCTAAAAGATGAAATCCGACCAGAAATGCTCAAGGCCTTAGGTGAAGAGGGAGTCAAATGGCTCTCTCGTGTTATTACAGTGGCCTGGGAATGCGGCGAAACACCCAGCGATGGGGGTGATTGTGCCCCTTTTCAAGAAAGGGGATAAATGGGATTGCTCCAACTACAGGGGTATATCACATTTTGAAGTCTCCCCGGAAAAGTTTTTGCCAACGTGCTGAAAACGCGTTGCAGAGCTGTGGTCGAGGCACGATTACGAGATGAGCAGAGAGACTTTCGTCCCGGCAGAAGGACAACCAGTTATTCGCTCTCAGAATGGTACTTGAGGAGGCTTGGGAGTACGCATGCTTCGTAGATTTGGAGAAAGGATATGACCGAGTCCCTCGAGGTAAACTCTGGAGTGTATTACAGGAGTATGGAGTTGACGGTTCTCTCTTTAGCCATTCAATCTCTTTATACAAACTGTAAAACGTTGTTAAATCAATACCTTTCACCGTGGGCGTTGGACTTCGCCAGGAGTGCGTCTTGTCCCCTCTCCTTTTCATTACTTATATGGACTGGATGTTACAGCGCAGTCTTGGCGAAGAACGTTTCGAGATTGGGAGATCTGAGGTTAAGTCATTTGCTTTTCACTGATGACTTGGTCATCCTTGGGTCCTCTCAGACTGAACTTCAGCGCGCACTCGATCGGTTTCTAGCCGTTTGTGTTGAAGGTGAGATGAAGGTGAACGTGAACAAATCTAAAGTGATGGTCGTCTTTAGAACGCCTGTTCAATGCACTCTGCATGTAAGTGGAGTCCCATTGAAACAGGTGGAGAAGTTTAAGTATCTCGGGGTCTTATTCACGAGTGATGGAAGGAGTAATGCCGAGTTTTCCTGTAGGATTGGTCAGGCTGGATGGATTTTGAGACAGCTTGGTCATTCTGTTATCAGGAGGACTGAACTTGGTGTCAAAGCTAAGTTGTCAGTCTTTAATTCGGTGTTTGTTCCAACTCTTATCTATGGTCATGAGGTTTGGGTAATGACCGAAAGAATAAGATCGCGAATACAAGCTGCCGAAATGAGATTTCTCCGTAGTATTGCTGGTGTGACCCGTAGAGATCGCATCAGAAATACGAGAATACGTGAGGAACTCAATGTCGAGCAGCTACTTCTCCAGTTGGAGCGATCCATGCTTCGGTGGTTTGGTCATGTTATACGCATGTCCCCGACCAGGATTCCACGACGTGCTATGGAATCCGTACCGTAAGCGTCCTCTAGGTAGACCAAGGATGAGATGGTTAGATCAAATTCATAATCTCTCCTATACCCGTATGGGGATTGCCCTTGATGATTTAGAGTCGATGGTGGAGGATCGAGAGCTATGGAGGGTCCACTTGAGCAACCTACACCCGCGACCCACTTAATGGACAAGCGGACCATTGAAAATGATGATGATGAAAAACCATTGCCAACCGCTGTTTCTTTGTGCTGAGAAATAAATTGAGAAGTAGAGCCTCATCCCCATCAACAACTAAGAAGATTCTGTATAAGACTTTGATCATCCCAATCCTGTTTTATACCGCTGAAGCTCGGACTCTTCATTAGCTCTTCATTTGCGTTGACATTGGAGAAGGAGATTCAACGTCGAACTATACGAAACGAACTGATGACTAGCACAAGTAGAATGGATGAAGACAAATGGTTTGGCCTGATGTAGAGTTTTCGAGTCTAATTCATAGTGGCACGCACAAGTAGATGAGAACTTCAAACGACTTTCACAGCGCAACATGGAGGTATATTTAATTAAGAACTGCGCAAACTTGAGAGGATTGTTAGTTGAAACCTAGAACTAGAGCCGACACATAAGTAATGCTGGGTTTCCACTTGTCGTTTTGAAATTGACAATATCAGCGCTTGTCAATGGCTGACAAAAAATGCACATGGCAATGGGAAATAGCTGAGTTGTCAAATCAAAAGTCACTTTGTCTTTAATTGACAGTGAACATTTATTTTCATCATGTTAAATTGTTTGTCAAAAGAGAAAAGATACATTTTGATAAATTTATCTTTTTTGATAAATTTATCTTTTCTTTAACCGGCCAATCTTTCGGCTGGTCTCATCGCTTTCCGCATTAATCGTTTTTTTTTTATACCGTCCTCAGGAAGGTATATTCACTTTGTCATTACATTTGCAACGCCAAGAAGGAATCCCCGGAGACCCCATAAATTATATGTAGAATCATCGCTCGTATCTATTATTCTTTACCAAATGGAGCAATGTCGGTCGAGATTTCGTCAATAATCTCAGAGCTGTTCTGTAACGACGTCTCTTCTTTTTAGAATTCTTAAAATTACTTTTATTATTTTATTTTTTCAATGTTTACAAATATCGAACAATCACATTGCCAGCTCTGATTTCATTTAGATAACCGATAATAAAGTAAACCTAACGTTCTAATATACAGTAGAATGCTGTACTATCTGAACCATTCTTCGACATATAAATATATTCTGAACTGGCTCCATAAAATTAGACCCCAATAAAAAAAGGACTAAGTCCCAAAAAATTATATGTCGGATTGGGGTGATTTCGATACCAATTACCCTAATAACTTCGAACTTATAACAATTACCAAGCTCATTAAAAAGGTCCACCTCACCAAATCCTCACTCACTCACTTAGATGTTGATCATCAACATTATGAAGCACTTTCTGGAAATCCCAGAATGAATGCTAGATCCTGTGGTGCATACACTGGAAAAAGTCGAAAAATTTTGATTTTCCATTCAGGGGGTATGGTATGGTATACGCCCACATTTTTAAACCGGTTATTATTTATTTGGGCTACTTCTGATTTCCGTAAAATGTTGAATAGGAATAGTTAATAGGTAAGTAATAGGTTCATAATTTGAAAAACTGACTAGTGAACTTCAATTTTTAAATTGAACCTTAGCTAAGAACTTGGCGTATCTACATTTAGATCTCATTACTTTTTCGTGGCTGACTAGTTACTTAATTTATGTTCCATATATAAGAGAACTTGGTTCTTCGTATCGCAGAGTCCAAGTATTAAGGCTTAATCATTTGTTCTTATCCGTAAAATTCGAAAAATTCGTAAAAATTCGTTTGTTTAGCAAACTACAAAGGCCCAGCATTTCATGACATCGATGCCATATAAAAACTCTATGGAAATATTTTTTTTCTTATCTTATAATTTTTGAACAAATATCATAAACTTTGGATAGACACATAAATAAATTTCTCATTCGAATGCCTCCAGAAAGTCTATTCGTTGATGAACACTGAACGTTTTCGTTTTGAATATGCGCGTTCCAAATTCAAACCAATTGATAGGTGGGATGTGACTATGTGAGTTGAATATTAAATTTAGTTTTGAAAGTAGCAATAAATTGCGAAAACATACGTATACACATTTGCATGATGGAGATGGAGAACGAGAGCACATAAAAAAAGACTGGAGATGCGGGGCATCGATCCCCGTACCTCTCACATGCTAAGCGAGCGCTCTACCATCTGAGCTACATCCCCTTGTGGTGAACGGTTGGATAGATAATAGTTTCACGAATTTACTTACCTGTATGGATACATATTTAAAAATGGAAAGGATTTTCAATTTTTTAAAATACATATTTTATTTATATATATAGTTGGATGAGCTGCGAAAAAAAGGACCGTTTGCTGAAACGACTCATAGCGATTTAAATTCGTATGGGCTAATCTTTGTAAGGCATAAACTGTCACATAAGAATTTATGTAGAGCTCTCTATGGGTTCGGTTGTATTAAAAAACGGCCCTAAAGGACTATTCACATGGGAAAGAACAACTACCTACAAACAGACAAATATTCGCAAGTTTTGGCAGTTAGCTGACAATCTAATTGGCCTGACCCTGTGTGGAATTCCAATATATAACCTCATTTGGAGGTTTCAAATGTGCCGTAATGTTGTTGGTTGGCAGGCGACAAACATTTTCTGTCTTCGAATCCATTCGGGCAGTTAAAAGTAAAAACAATTTGTAAATGGTTATTGTGTTATAATCTTAGAAACGCAACTAATTTAACAGACATGCCCGAAAATATATAACACTTTATACCACCTTACCACAAATGCCTGCATACCGTCATGTCAGACTGATTCGGTCATGGTCCACCCCGGACTGTAGCACAACCTCTGTAAGTAAGATCAAAGTATTAAATCCACCGCATTCCCTAAGGCCCCATTCCAATGCGGTGTCTCTATTGAATGTTCTACGCATTTTTCAAGTTTTGAAGTTTTTCCATAGATGGCGCTGAACACCGAAATCTTAAAATTACATTATATCTTGACATTTACGGTATCTTTAGCATTAAAATTTGGTAAATAGATGTTTATTGCCTTTAGAAAGCATTTAATAAACTATGGGCGTGATCGAGCGGAAGGTTGGGCGGCACGTCACGGCACGGCACGTTCTCGGACTCGGCATAAATGTGTAGGTCCCTATAGAAACTCACACAAACGAATTTTTGCTAGAAGCTAGGGTTCTTCCGCCTGTTTATTTATTTATTTTTAACTTCTATATATACTCAATGAATAACAAATATTGCACGGCTAATGACGCTTGCTATAGGGATACTCTGTCTACAGTCTACAAAATAGCTAATTCCCATGTAAATGCGAACTAGCCATGACTAAATGTGCCTAACATATACTTCAACCTGTCGTTTCATCGTTTCAGTTTCATCGTAGTTATGAATTACCGCCCAATGAGCTCTAAAAAGTTTCACTAAAGAAAAGCGCGTAAGAAATATTTTTCTAAGAAGAATATAACTTTTTTTTCTATGGCTTTCGTGCATTTTTATTTTAGTTCCTATTTCAATTTAAGGAGTTCAATTCGAAGTCGAAACTGAAAATAGTTATTCGTAACTATTTTTAAAATTCTACCTTAACAATGCTTAAGATTCAAATTTAAATGGTTTCATTACTTTTCTTCTCAAAATCAAAGTACATTACTCACCCCCTGAGGACCTTACAAAAGTCCACTTTACTTTTACGTTTATCGTGCAGCAATTACGTGGTGACGTTAAACAGCGAATCCTTTATACGTTTGCCTAAGCACACTACACCACTTCGAGGTCACGTAAAATCCCTCTAATAACCCTAAAGATAAAATCAAATTGAGCAATTTACGGTACACATTGCAGTCCTGCCAAAACTACCAAACACAACCATAGCAAAAAACATTTGCAAATCATAAAACCCTGACGATAAAAATCAATCAGCTATAAAATATGACCCGAAATTACATTACATCCTATCGAGAAACATTATCGACGCTATTGCTGCTCCTGCTGCGGTGTTGCTAATGGCGGGGGTGGATGATGATACAGAGATATACGATACCTACTACTCCTTATACCATCCATCGAACAACCCCATAAAACCAATTTTCAAAATTGAATAATAGCACATAAATTGTTGTTCATTTTTGTGTTGTTTTTGTGTCGTTTTTGTTTTCTTGCCTTTTTTTATGGTGGAAATCTGTCCGCCATCATCATCATCATCATCAGTGTGGCAGCATCGTCGGGCAGAGCCAGGGATGGCTGTGTGTATAGTTTGGGGGCGGTTCAACAACCAACCCCTCGGAACGTAATTTTGGTAAAAGTTCGTAAATGCCTTTGTTCGCTGTTGTTGGATGTTCAACAAAATAAACATTCGTTCAATTTAGCAAACGATTCCCGTTTTCGTATATCCTCTTTCCACTTTTCGTTTTGGTCTTCTGGTGCTGTGTGTTGGCTTCGCCTGAATGATTTACAAAAAAAAAATATAAAACAAGTCCTTTTTCAGATGATGAAGCTTTGTGCGAAGTCCTCTCGAGTTTTGGACATGAAACCTTTGGAAATCGAATAAAAACGAAAAAAACTTTTATTTTTCTACACGTCAATAGACCTACCTACCTAGGTCGAAATTTTGGAGATAGTGCTGTAGCGGATGGGAAAGCTCGTTAAATTAACTTTTATCATGCCAAAAAGTTGTTATTTACGGCCTTTTTCCACACGGCTTCGCAACTTTGAAGGGGCAGACATCAATGACAGATCAAATGGTGGGGCTGACTATGGAGGATGGAGCCACTGGCGTGTTAGTTAGTGGCTGTCTCTATGGAGACATTTATTTATTCGAAGTGTTTGCGCTTAGAAAATGGAATGAAATATTTATACATACTGTATAAGGTAAAAGGATTAACGTGCGAAATAATGTGACAGCTAAGTGATTAATGAATTTAAGCGTTACTGCTTTTAGTGCGGTTACATTTTTAACAGCTAAAATGTCATTGGCATTGTTCCTTCTAGTACAAATATGTACCTACTAGTTTTGATTTTAAATTTGTGGAAGCTCGTAAAATGTATTATGCGGGAAATCGAAATATGTATAACTATTGTGACCTCCTAAAATTTTAAGTCGATACTAAAAATGGTTATTAGTAAGGTCAATATACACAAACGTGTTTATAATGTATCTATTCCCGTACTTTTTTTGGAAAAAAATATGTATGTTTATTATCAAATTGGACATTTCTCTTCAGTAAGGTTTGTCATTTCATGATGGAAAGATATACGAGACAACAACGAGTCGAAATTATTAAAATTTACTACCGAAATTCGGAGTCAGCTGTCAGTGGCCTCAACGTTAAGAGCGCTACGTCCAATTTATGGTCGTCATAACCGTCCTAGCACATCAACAATTGAGCGTCTAGTTCTAGTGGAAAAATTTTCGCTTGGCCGCCTCGGTCGTGCGATTTGACGCCGTTAGACTATTTCCTATGGGGCTACGTCAAGTCTATGGTCGTCTATGCCAACAAGCCAGCGACGATTGATGAACTTCGTACGAATATCGAACGTGAAATTGCAGCAGTATCGGCCGATTTGTGCTTGAAAACCGTCGAAAATTGGGTTCAGCGTCTGGACTTCTGCAAGCATGCCCGTGGTGGCCATGCAAAAGAAATCGAGTTCCATACATAATGGCATCGAACGTACTTTCACAGAAATAAAGACTTTCATTGATATCCAAAACCGTTTTTGTTTTATTTAAAAAAACTTTTGTAGCGCTCTTATTGAAGAACCCTGTACATGTTCGCAACTCGGATATAAGAAACATTTTTTTTTTTTGGATTTGAGAGGTTTCTTATATCCGTCGTTGACTGTAATATGTAAGTAAAAAGTACAAGTTCGATTTGAATAAACTATTTACGAAATCATTAGTCGATAAAATGTTTTGATTCTTATCGATTTATTGTGCCTATGGAAATTATTTGTGGTAGCCAGTTCTGACAGTGTTTTGTCATAAGAATTCCCACGCAAATGCCAAAAAAAATCCCTTTTTTTCCCTCGCCTGGCTCGAAAAAGTACCTAAAATTTTCCCACACATATTTTACGAAAGGAAAACAAAAAATTAATAAAAAAAAACAGTCTCAATAACTATGGGGAAAAACCTTAGTGTATTACCAGAACCAGACAAAGCACCACGCTATACTCATACTCAAGAATGAGCCAGGCACATAAAAAAAAAAAAAATTAGCATCAAAGCCGTTCACATCTATATATTCCCGGATAGTCAAGCAGCTATAAAAGCCCTTAGCTCGCCTATATCATTGGATCCAAATCAGTATTACACAATCACATTTCAACACCCTTCAAAGGGTTAGAGACAGCTTCGAAGGTTCCGGAAAAAGTTTCGGATAATATTATCCGACACATATCGCTATACGACAGATAAAGGAGTGTGGCAATAAAATCCCTGTGATACTAGTTTCTAAGATTCTTGTCTGTCAATAATTATATACAACTTGTTTGTCATAGTGTTTACGTATTATAAATATTTATCAGTGTTCATGATAAAATTGTTCCAACTACTTTTCACATAGAGACTGATGTAGAAATTTGTTTTCTAAAAATTCGAATAAATCCATGTTGTGGCTGCAATCTACTCTACGCTCGTCAGCGAAAAAATGCTTTGCAACTATATTTTTCCCAGCCACTATCCTATCCTATAGACTTTATCTGTTAGATATCACTATCCGAGAACTTTGAAACTAAAAGCTGATGTTCATCTGGCAGATAAGTTCCTGATAAGCTATTCGAGACTTTATCAGCTAGTTTTGAAACTGGCCTAAGCCTCGGGAACAGAACCAAATTGAATGGGTTCCTGTCCATGAAGGCTTCGAAGAAAACGAAAAGCAGACGAATTGCCCAGAATAGGTTCCGAAACCTCTTTCACGGGGCCGGAACCTTTCTGATATACCCCCAAATTGGCTAAAAACGTTGCCATAAAAAGTTGGGAACATACAAAATGTATCTCATATTGGGAGAATATCCCAGGTTTTGCAATGCTCATAGCAGACATGATATTAGAAACCTTGTATAGGATTCCTTATAGGGCAGTATTTGTTACAATACTACCTAAGCTAAATAAATCCACCCAACTTAGCGGAGAGCTGACTATCTATGGAAGAAGACGAAACAGCATTATATGCGAATTTGGAAGGAAGATTTTGTCCAGGGACCAACTGGACCCGAAAGATTTGAAAAAATCCTCTGCAGCAGTATCATAAACTTTACAAAAAAGTGGAGAACCTCCTAGCCTAAACCCTCTTTCTAATGTACGGTAGAATGTGTAGATCTTAATCAGGTCAACGTGCTGCTTTTATCAGCTAGGATAAAAGGCGAGGATAGCATGGTCTAGTCAGTCTTCATTAGTTATTGCAAAAAACAGGGGTGGGATTCTGTAAAATATGAAATGAAAACCGCTTTCACTAAACAGTAAACATGGCTCTATCATATCTGTGGCAATAGACAGACACGCACACGATATCGTTCGGTCATCACATCTTCTTTCTTTTTGTGTCAATACAAGCGCTTGTTCATGACAGCAGTCAGGTGTATAAAATAAATTGTCCTTCAGAAGTTGAACAATAAAATTAAAGTAAAGTTTTAAAGAACAAAAAAAAGGGAAATTTAACAGAAAGTTTATATAGGTTTGTTTGACGTGGACCTTATTTGGGGCACTAGTGCGCACTGGGTTAGCCCTTTCGCGTTCGACATAGAACTGATTTCGCACTGACATTTAAAAACCTGTGTTCGAATTCGAAGTAAGTACTGGGACGCCCTAGTTGAGCACTGAGCTAACCCTAGGTATTCTGTCAGGGCAAGAGTTCAGTGAAATCATACATACATACATACATACATTTTCAATGGCCCGCTTATCCATTAAGTGGGTCGCGGGTGTAGGTTAAGTGGACCCTCCATAGCTCTCGATCCTCCGCCATCGACTCCAAATCATCAGTGAAATCATATTTTTGTGAATTATTGACTTGTGCTGCACTATAGTAAATGTTAAAAGAAATGTGTTTTTCAACATTAAAATCAATAAGTTTAATTTTATTTCTGCGATTCTGAATTCAAATCCAGAAGCAAATTTCTCTTCTTTTCAGAAGAAGAACTGTCAGCTGAGTGCCAATCGAACGCTTTCATCAGAAGCTTTCGGATTGCTTCCGGACGGTTCTGGACGACCAATCGAAAACGACATAAATTTCTGAGGTTTTCTTTGGTTTTTTGGCAGCCACGAAAATTCACTGACACTTCTCAGTGCGCACTGAATGCGGACCCTAGGGCTAACCACGTCGAACGAACCTTCTAATAAATTGAGATTTGTTTTTTTTTTATTGTAACTGAGAGCAGAGCCTGAATTTGCATTCTTTTTTAGGGTTCCGTTCCCATAGGGACAAAACAGAACCTTATTGTTTTCGCTGCTATGTCTGTCCGAAGCCAATTTTGTAAATTTTGAAACTTGCGCACAACATAAGGTATAACGTCTAGTTAAACGACAAATGCCAATAATGATAGACAATTGGCCGGTTTTTTGTTTTAGCTCCGTCCCATCAGAAATTTAAATGTGTGTTTCTTGTTTAGTTTAGTTCAACGAGTGTGTCATGACATTAGACATTACCTACGCTCGAGCTGTGTTCAGTATTCTGAGTTAAAGCTAAAGTTAAGTACGCTGCTCGATCGAAACTACATTTTAGCTACTCTTCAATTTATCTCTCCAAACATTAGCTAAAACCCCAGCTAACGAACAGCTGTTAAATGAAAATATATTTCTTCAAAAATTCGTTGACGCGGAAAAATGGTTTATTTTTGTTGCGCTTTCTTTTTTCCTTGTCTGCTGTTGTTTGATCTCAAATGTTTCATTTTCAAAAGATTCCTCATGAAAAATCTAATCCTTATTTACTTCTCCGCAGTACAAAAACACGCCAGAAAAAAAACTACACGATCTGTCAAAATTTAGCTTGAGAAAATGCCCCGAGCCATTAATGGGCGCGCTAAATTTTGACAGATACTTGCAGTACAGTCTTAAATGAACATTTGATTTTTTTGCTGAACAGCTAAATGGATCGCTTAAACTTAGCTCAGCTAAATTTTGGAGATAATTTTATATGGGAGCTAAAATTTAGCTCGAGCAGTGTACTAATCTGTAAAATCTTGCCGGAGTCATATTTCAGAATGCCAATAGAGTAATATGTACATAGTTTGATTTGGAAAATACCTATACATTTTGCTGTCAATGGTTTCGGTAATTGTGTACTGCTTACGTTATAGGTACCTACCTTTCCTCAAATTTCTATTATGTAATTTACTTGACGTATCACATCACAATTGACGCAATAGCTAAGCATTATGTTAGTTACAGGTTGAATGACTGACCTCCCGTTGCGCTGTCTATGAGTCTCCAAATAGACAGTAAATATAAATTACAGATAAGCTATATTAATAGAAAAACGAACACTGTATACAGTTGCCGTCCTAATTGTCAGCCTATTTCGTGATTATTGATTTTGTTTAGTCGTAATCATGGCCGATGATCACTTGCGATTTCAATTTAATTAATGTTAAATTAAAAGTGAGATTAGTTGTGTATAGTAAACGGTAGCAGAAAATGCGTAAACTATTGTCGAAGCATGTGTTGCTAAATCATTCCTTCGTGTCATGCTGTTATGACGAATTGACTTTTGGATTGTCTATATTGATAAGTGAATCATTTATTATATCTAAATCGATACTGTCATCATTATAGTGACAGCGTGATATTTCATTCGTCAAGATTTTTGTTTGTCATAATTATTTTTAATGTCTCTTTAAATTTTTTTTATTGTCTAGTTTAGATACTTGTCGTTGTAGGTATGATTGTTTCCGGTGAGTTATATACGTACTTGTCATTGAAATCGTTTTGTAGTTTTGCCTCTTTTAATTTTTCAAATGCCTACTACAGTCAATCCTACTGAAATGAACTGCCAAAGAATAATACCTCTCATTTTATGAAACTAGTTTTTCCCTATATTTATAGCTATTGCGGCTGCAGGTCCAGAGGCTCTGTGAAGCTTCTGAAATATAAAGTTCTATAGCTTTAGCATATGGACCATATGAGGGGCGGGATCCTCCGTTTATTTATTTGCTCATTCGCTTCTCATTCCTGATAGTTAGTTTTCAAGATAAGCCCAGATATTCTTCGATTGGAAAAATGTCCGATCCCTGGCGAATGGTAGATAGATAGATCCTCGCACTATACCTCAAACTGGTATCTGTCCATTGTGATTGTGTTGTTCTGTTCAGTAAAAGATTCCAATGTGGGGTATCCTTTCTTATTTGTTGTGCCTCAGTGCACCACTGACAACTTGCCGAGTTCCTTCGATTATGTTAATGTCATCGCGGAATGTGCTACATAGGCTTTTGAAAAATTTTACCTTCGGAGTTGACTTGTGAGTTTCGTAAAATTCGTTCAAGTCTGGTTAACGAAATCAAATGATAACTCGTCACCATGTCTAAAACCTTTTTTAGCATCAAAATATACGCCGTGTTTTTAACCACTTTTGTAGTACTCCAACGTCAGCACAGCCTAACTAATTTGGCGGCATCGGACATGCCAATACTAGAAATGTCTCTGTACAACCTCAAAATCGATGAATAGGTTGGTGTCAAATTCGAATTTTCTAGGTCTTTTCCACTAGTGGACTTTCTCGCCCTAAGGCCACTCTTCTTTGGACCTTACACTTGTTTAACGATCGATTTTAAGGCGATATTTTGAAATTCAACCCTTAAAGGGGTAAAATGAGGGGGGGGGGGGGGGGTAAAAGTTTGTATAGGAACATTTATATTTTTCATCCGATCCACTTCAAACACGGTTTGTGTACCTATACTCTCTATGAGAAATAAAGAAAAGCAATTTCTCCGATTTTGGAAATTTTGTTTGGGGCCCGAGTTATTGGCGATGACCCCTCCAAAGGGGGTCATTTTCATAACCCACGAATCGTTCGTCGTATCAATTTGAAACTTTGTAATAAGTTCCAACCTCTGTCGCCGTTGAATGTGATTATCACTTCATCCAACTCGATGGAACGTACTCCAAAGATATTCAAACGCGAATTCTGTAAGAATGGGGCAAGCGAATAGAGTTACCTCTGAGCTAGCTGTCGCAGACAAAAATGATCTCCTTTCTCTAGGACCGAAACCGAACAAACGATGTTGATATTCCATTCACCTAAAATATTATACATCAGATGAGTTGGTGCATGCTCCTTATGGGAGGCCATCTAGTGGTTTCTTTTTAAATCATAGGTTATTTTGACACTGACAGGTGTTTCTTGCTCGTAATCTTGACAAAAGTCAGTATCATACCTTCGCGGAACGAAATAAGCGCCATGCCACAATCGATATTTTGCGCACCAAATTCATAAATCGTGTTATAAGCCGTCTTGGCGATGTCTATTGGCTGCCTCGGAGCTGCGATTTGACCCCTTTGGACTTTTTTTTGTAGGGAACCGTGAAGGACCGATGTTAATGCCAACAATCCGGAAACGATTCAAGCACTTAAGGCCAATATCATCCAAGCAATTAGTGAGCTACAGCCCGAAATCATCAACAAGGTCTTGGAAAATTTGAGTAAAGCAATGCGTTACTGCGAAGCCAGCCGAGGCAGCCATTTGAACGACGTTCTGTTCCATAATTAATGGGAATGTTTGCTCTTACTTAATAAAGCCATAATACATGTAAAAAATTTAATTTTGTTCATTTTATTGCATTTTTCACAATGAACACACAGGTGGCGCTAAAAGCAACAAGTGGCATAGAAAGCAGTTAGTGGAATTAAATTGTTCATAGACTCAAATCATGGCGTACAATAATTATTGTTATTTTTTCATTACCAAATATCGTATATATAATTGATTTGTGCATTAGTAAAACAAAAATCTGTATTTTCCATATTTAAATAACAAATTTCCGTCAAAAAAAAGTCTCGTGAACTGCGTGTAATTAATGGCGTTCTTATCTCATGCACACAACATTCCAGAGAAAAATGTTAGAATTTATCAAATATTTCTACCAAATGCATAATTTTATACGAAATGCTGGTATGCTTTTAGGCTTATTGCTTTAATTCATTCGGCTGGCTTCATCTTGCTGGCAATTGTCCAAATGAACGGCTGGCTGGCGAGGTTTCAAAAAACAAATTAGGCATGTTTTTTTAATGTTTTTGTTTGTTTTAATTAGCGTGTGAAATGTGCCTCAACTGCCAACTACTGGCAACTACTGACTGGCGAGGTTTCATAAAAACATGCCTATTGATTAGTAATCTACAGAAGTAATCCTTTCAAATTCTCATTACTGACTGCGACTAAACTGCAATGTCCCCAATGTACGTCTTTACAGACCTTGGTTTGAGCTTTATAGCCTTGACATTTTGGTAAAACTTTCAAACCTCATTCCAGTAGGAACATCTATCTTTCGACTTAACCGGCTAACCGCGTAATCCGCCTTTTTTTCGGAGATGTTTCCTGGCAGCAGTGCCACTGGTTTTCTGGCAGCACGTAACTTCTTGTAAAATTGAGGGAAACGCAGTCGACAAAGGCCTTGGCTGTCACTTGTGATCGAAGTTCTTCTGACATCGAACTTTCACATAAGCGATTTTTCCTGTTACCAGATAGTGGACTTTGTGATTTAGAATTACCACAATACCAGAGGCATTTCTTCAACTTTTCCCTAATTCAAGTCTCTTTAAACTGTAATTGAATGGCACAGGAGTAAAGGCACCACCTCTAGTGACTTGTGAATGTTTTAAAGAAGACACTGCGCACTATTAGTGTTCTTAATTGAAAGTAGGTATACCTACTTTAAGAAGTTTGAAGTCCCAAGACTCTAATGATGTTGGCTTTGCAGCTCAGATACTCATATATACATAATTAAGTTTATGTATTTCTTTTATAATTCATTCATTAAAGCGTGTGATTATCACAAACTACCTACCCTGCTTCTCCTCCCTCAACAAATATCAATTTCTTCTAGTGTTCTCGTATACATGTAGGTATCTATCTACGTGAGGAAATATTCTGCTGCGTTTCTAATTACTTAAGATCATATACCGTATACCCACCCTTCCAGTCAGCAATTTCACTTCTTTCATATTTACTCTGAGCTAATTGCCCCATGTGCCACATAAATTCCATTCTCTAACCCCCCTCTACCCATTTATTCTCTACAGTGGCACCCGCACCAGGCATACATACATCAAATGGCACCAGCGATTGGGAGAGGGGCAGGACAAGAAAAGAAGAAGAAAAAAACGAGAAACATATTAAACACTCCTCAGTGCCTTAATTAAGAGCCATAAAGGACATACTTACACAGAATATCTGAACCAAAGTAGGAACTAAGTGCCTCTTTCATATAATTAGAACAGGAGATGATGATAATGATGATGATGACGATGAGGACGACTATACAACGACAACGGACGACGACACAATGACAACAAGGACGATATGCGATGCTGATGATGCGGATGTAGCAAACACACACACGCACACATACATAATTTGGGGATAAAATCACCATTAAACTCCAGTTGACAAAATGGATGTGCGTCGTAGAGATGGCAAACAACCGAACCACCCACTCATTCAGTTACCAATTCAACCCCTATTAGGACATAAGAAGGACAATTTTCCACACATCAACTGTGAAACATCTACCTTGTCGGCGGGCGGCCGACGGGGGATATATGCGACATGATGGTAGAGAGAGCAACCTTTCCTCGCTTTCACTACAGGCAGAAGGAAAAAAAAAATACAACCAGTGGGTGGTGGTAATCAAGGACATTAAAAATGGCGTCCACATTCGGCGGTAAGAATTATTAATGTTGTTGTTGTTGCTTCTGTTTTGTATTGCATGCGCCAAGGGATGTTGCCATTGCCAAGTACTGTAATGGGAGTTGGGTTTTACTATACCATCGCAATTATTTTGGGGGGATGAAAAAAAAAAAAAAAAAAGTTTTCTTCCTGCAAATGAGAGTTGGGGGTAACGTTAGGTAATTAACATTTTTTCGTTGATGGGGATACGAAAATAGATCGAAAGGGATGTTCTTTTTTTATTAGCGTACTTACCTTTCTGTACTGTTCTAGTAAGTGTTTCATACTCATAACGGAAACTCTTTTAACTCTTTTGTTTCCTAATTCAAAAAAAAAAAAAAATGCAATGTGGCAAATATTCGGGACACAACATGATCAAAGGGAAATGTCTATAGTGAAATACAAATCTGTATGTTGGCTTTAATAAATAAATAAATATGCGGCGCAACAGGCGGTAGACACCCAAGGCATAGCTTCTCGCAACCATTCGTTTGTGTGAGTTTCTATTTTTGGGACGAATGGAAGGGACCTACAATTTTATGCCGAGTCCGAACGGCTGAATTGAGATTTGTGTTTTTCCGTCCAGCACACTTACCACTGCGCTACTGCGCTCTGTTGGCTTTCCTTAGTTAAGGTTGCGGGTTGGACCTGTGCCCCAAGGAACAAGAGTCTCCATTCAGCACGATCTTTACCCAGCTGCCTCCAGTTTCGCACGCTAAGTTTGTTGGTCACCTTCCACTTGCGTGCGCCAAGATTTCGGTGTTGGTGTTGGTTGTCCTTTCTTGTTGAAAGCATATATTTTGTCTTGCCCTCATTGACCGCCAAATCCATCTTTGCCGCGATTAAACGGACAGACTTTTGAAGGATCGTGCGGCTCTGATGATGTTGCCGTTTGAGTTTTGCAATATTCATAAAAAAAAAAATATAAAAATTTGATATGACAGCGCATCCCCCATGTCTAGATCCGTTGTTGACATCGAATGTTTGGGTGAATTCTTTACCGACCTTAATGGAGGAGCGTGCACTCTCCATTGTTATCCTGCACAAACGGACAAGTTTGTCAGGGATGCCAAAACCAGACATTGCTCTGTATAGCTCGTCTCTATAAATGCTGTCATAGGCGGCCTTAAAATCGATGAAACGGTGGTGGGGTGGGTATCGATTTGGGTTTTCTCCAAGATCTGCTGCAGTGTGAAAATTTGATCGATGGTGGACTTTCCTGGCCTGAAGCCACCAATCAGGTTGTTGACGAAAGGCTTCAGGCGTTCACACAATACGGCAGATAAGATCTTGTTGGCGATGTTAAGAATACTGATGCCTCTTTAGTTGGCGCAGTTCAAAAACGGTCTCCTTTCTAAGGATTGTGCAAACAATGCTAAGGGTTCATTATTCATTCTTCCGACCATATTTTACAGATGAGTTGGTGCATGTTCCTAACCAAGTTATCGCCTGCTGATGCTTTGAATAGCTCGGCGGTTAGGAACGTCTCTTTTTTTCTGCGCGTAGAGCTGCTTCACTTGTTTCGCTGCATGTGCTTTCGTTGTGATGGTCGAAGGAAACCGCAAGTACATCAGAGGCGGTATCTCTGATGGTTTTTGGCAATATTGCCACTGGTCTTCAATGCTTGATGCTGGCTGCATAGAACATTTTGAATGATTGAGAGAGAGTCGATTGGAGAAGGATCTGACATCAAACTTTCTTTCAGTATTTACTTGTCTTGGTGGTATTCGGGATATCCGAAGGCTCATACCTTGGCTACAACAAGGTAGTGGTCCGAGTCAATGTTGGCCCCTCGGAACGTCCGGACATCCATAATACTGGAGGAGTGCCTTGCGTCGATCGCAATGTGGTCAATCTGGTTGAGGGTTGATTGATCGGGAGATATCCATGTCCCTTTATTAATATCGATATGCGGGAACCGCGTACTTGCTATGACACGATTTCGCCCGACGCGGAGGCGATCACCCTGAATCCCTTATCGGGGGTGGTGTCGTGTAGGCTGACTTTCCGACAGTACTATAAAAAATGCCCTCTCTTTCTATTTTTTGCATTAAAATCACGTAGGACAATAGGGCACTATGCTCGTATATGTCTTGTCTAAGATCTCGTAGAACCTGAAGGAGGCAAGTAGGCAATGAATTTCAAATTATATTGCTATGTACTGAAGTTTTGGACTTTACAAAAATATATAGTGTGTGAATACACATACATAGTCATTTTTGAGAAATATTCATAAAACGGCAATATTAGAGTTTTCTGAGAAAAACTAAGTACGTGATCATGTTAAGGATGCTTATGTTGTCTTAAATATGTATTTTGATCAAAATCGTTAGAGCGGTTTTTTGTAAAATTATGCTGACAAATGTTACAATTTGGATTCGAAAAGCACTGTTATTAAACTGTTTAGCTGAAAACTGACTACGACATATTCTTCAAGATATAAACATTACCTAGCAGATATATTTTCATCTAAACCGAAAATGGCGTTTTCGAGATATGAGCAGTTTTTAAAGTACCGGTTTTAGCGATTGGGAAGGACGCATTCATGGTTCAAAAACACTGTTTTTCAACTGTTTAGCTCAAAACTGAGCCAGCGGTATTACTATGTACTTACTTAAGCATTACCTGAAAGTAACATTTTTATCATAATCGAATATGCCGTTTTTGAGATATGAGCCGTTTTTAAAGTACTATTATTAGGGATTTGGGTGGATATCAAAGGACGTAGTCTTTTTAGGGAAAAACTGAGTTTGCTATCAAGTTAAGAATGAAAATAGTACCTTAAAAATATTTCTTTTTTTAAATTTTTTTTACCGCTTTCGAGAAAAAGCCAATTTTCAAAACTGCCGTTGCTGGACTTTTTAGCGAAAAACTGGGTATGCAGTCATGTAAAGCATGCTTACATTAACTCAACTATCAATTTTGGTTCAAATCGTTAGAGCCGTTTTCGAAAAAATCTAAATTTAGACATATTTCGTAATATGTATTTCGTAAAATTTGTATATGGGAGGTACCGTTAATATTAGGGCTAGCTTGAGAAAAAAAAAACGTCCCGAGCGGGAAGCCTACAAACTCTAAATACGAAGTTTGAAGCAAATCCGTCCAAGCGTTTAGATTCCCCAGGGGTGGGACAGACAGACATACGGACGGACAGAATTGCGAGACCCACTTTTTTGAGTTCCCCTATCATCGTAATATCAGAATTGATCAAAATCTCGAGTTCGAAATTTTGTACGAAAACAATATCTTTCTCTTAGATACTACCAGCGGTATTAATAAAAAAGCCCTATTCGCTCTTTAATCCATCTGATAGCTAACAGACGGATAGTGGACTTGTTCGTTTGATAACTTTTATTATTTATAAATACATCTTATATCCATATTAGCTATCCACTCTTTATCACTAAACGCACGGCAGCACTGCGTCCAAACTGTACTAAACATGGTTGTAAATCTGTCATATTCCATCAGCTGACACTTTCATGCTCAGAGCATGTTATATGCTTTCGCTTGCGATTTTTAGATTCTCTCTGAAATTCTCTTTCAGCTTTTAAATTTCTCGCGTCCAATCGAACTTTTTGTTGGCATATGTGTATTTGAAATTATGTGGAAAGAAGTTGGACAAGGTTAGCTCTGTGTGAGTAGGTTAACCACTCTATACGCCGAATTTGGTGAGTTAAGTTATCCGCTCGTTAAACATGTCAGTGAAAGTTAATATATGTTTATGAATAAGAATTACGAGTTATCAGATGTGATAAAGCTAATTCGCCGCTATTCGGTATTTATTAATACGGGGGTACGTATACGAGAAAGTTAAAAATTCAGCGTTTTATGAAAAAAAGTAAGACATTATTTTCGACTATGCCGAAGCTAAATACCCGGTACTATATTATTGTAAAAAAATGTTTTAGTATTAAAAAATTATATACATATTTGTATGGAAGGTATTTTGTCATTTTTTGTCAAAAAATTTTAAATATTATTAAAACAATATGTGCAAAGTTTAAACTTGCTATCTTTACTGTAGCTGTTTAAATTTAATTTTTAACATCAAAAAGCTATATAAATCCGATATTTTTGTTAGTTTTTATCCGATTTTGCTCATCTTCGAACTTAGCCTCAGTTTGGTCGATAAAAGCTTACGTACCAAATTTAAAGTCAATAGCTCTTAAATTACCACAGTGTGGTACCGGGTATATAATAAATTCTGCCATGTAACTGGATTTGCTTAAAAACAAACTAATATCGAGGACAATTTAAGTCATTGCTATGTGTCAAAATGCCACTGAACCTCCATGCATTCAATTTAAACCCAACGAGTACTGTTGGTTAACAAAATACGTCCATATTTAGAACCGCTTTGGTTCAATTGCACCTCTTGCAGTACATCTTCCTTCATTATTTGATGTTTGAATAATGGATATCCTTAATAATTTCCATCATTGACATGTCCCTTTCTACAAACAAATTCGCTAATGCTCATCCCAGCCGATAAAATTTTTATTGCAATGTTTACTTAGTCCATATGCTGCGAAAATTGTCCCAAAAAGAAAAAAGCAGCCCAAATGGCATTATCCCCACAGCCATCAGCGAAAAGTGTAATCAC
The DNA here is from genome assembly GCA_949372485.1 of Cheilosia soror. Classification (NCBI taxonomy): domain Eukaryota; kingdom Metazoa; phylum Arthropoda; class Insecta; order Diptera; family Syrphidae; genus Cheilosia; species Cheilosia soror. Next base: position 29,011,951 of record OX443561.1, on the reverse strand, counting down.
AAATGCTGATTTCGATTTAATCGCCCGAACAGCTTTGCATGATCCTTTCCTTTTATTCGTGTTCCGTTTCCGTTCATGTGGCAGCATATTCGGAGAGCATTATACGAGTACACGAGAATATGACACCATATGTGTCAACACGCAATAATTCACCAGAAAATAATCCAAACAATTGACCGACAGCTAGAGACCGGTATACCGGGCGACAATCGTCACCTATACAGTAAAAGTCGCTATCATCCCCTTCGATTTGGAAGGGCATCAACTCAACACCGCAGGCGATTTACCCTCCTCGATGGAGTTGAATTGAATGCATTACGACAATGGGAATGGAGAAGGAAGATGATCTGCTAATTGCCTGGCTTCGGCGAGAAAAGTTATTCAACTTTTATTTTGAAGAAGTTTTGCCTTTTTTTTTTGTGTTGCCGCAGGAGATTTTTCTAATTAAACGCGGTAACTCTCCTGAGAGATAGATTCCTCTGCGCTCGGCGCGGCGCTTGGGTGTTAATCCAAATAGATACAAGGTTGAGCCAAGTTGCCTTCAGGGGTTGATTAGTCCCATTACGAAGGGTGTAAGAATCAATTTTCCACTACGCACTTGTTTGCCACAGGGTTGGGCACAAACACTATAAATGTTGGTGCTGGTTGGTGTCTCACCCCACACCCGAGTGAATTAGGGATATTAGTTTGGCCCGGGTATATGTGCGAGGGGAATCCATTCAGGCGAAACCTCTATTTGATAAATGTGGGCAAATAATTGCCTAATTTATGCGCAGTCAAATTATGAGAGGAGGGAGAAGGGAGCCGACTCGCATCTATAAAGGTGCGGATTTATATTCATAATTGCTGAAGGGATTACAACAATTTAATGTTTCCGGTTTTTGTTTAGTGTGTTTGCGCATATGTAGCGAGTGCGTTGTTTAAATGGGTTGTGGGACTGTCACTCTTGTGGGACAAATTAGACGAGTTTTTTTTTCCTAACCTCTTTTACTGTGCGAAGGGATATAAGGACGTTCAAACGTGATTAAGTTATAAGAATCACTATCAACACTGAATTTTTTCGGTAGCTGTCTAGCTTCTTCCCTCTGACGAGCAATAGAGGCGAAAGGCGAGACTTTAACACATGGGTATACCCATTATTTTTGGCATATGACCAGACTGACTCCAGTCTCCAACGAAGTGAATTTAGTTGGTGGTAAGTTTCCAGTCACTCGTTCACCTGACACCTGGGACCAGTACCACGAAACAACAAGTATTGTTAAATAGCAGCAATTTATCGGAGCAATATGTTAAAATGCTCCCATTCCACAATACTTGTTGTTTCGTGGTACAGGCCCCTGAGCGGCAAAATGTTATCTTCCATTTCAATGCTTCAATCGTGGTTGGTTTGGTGGTGCATCAACTTATTGCAAAAGAAATAAGCCGCATGACAACAAATCACATGATTTTGGGGACTCTACTGGACCTTTGGCACCAAATAGATCTTTCAGTAAATCATTGAGATTGCGTCGTCTATATATAATGTATACAAGATGGCGCAAGAGTTGTCACCGGATGTTCCTTCGCTGTATTTGATTTTAATGAATGAAACACGTTGGTTCTGCTTTTGGATTATGTTTATTTTGATGTCTTAAGTTTGTTTTCCATTAAGTCCAGAAAATTATATCTTCTAAGTGGCCGCCGCCAGAATTGATGACCATTCGGGCCCGATTTGTGACATTTTCCATCACTCTTGCCAGAACTTCCGGCGATATTCTTGAGAGATATTTTATTTGAGGGCTTCAAGAGTCTGAGGCTTGTTGATATAGTCGTGACTTCAAAAAACCTAAAAAAAAAAAACAACTCTGAAATGGGTAAATTAGGCGATCTTGCCGACCAGTGCAAACTGCCAAAACGAGAGATTATAGGCGACCTGTAAATGCAGCCCTCGGAATTTCGGCTGTGGCTCGTGCAGTATGTGAGGGCCGTTGCTCCATCCTTTAACATATTCAGTCACTTCTTCGATATGCTTACCAGAATGACTGCTCTTGGGCCGGAAAGACCTGATAGTCTAAACGTCGTAGTGTTTGCCCATTTTTGATGTCGGACGACAGGGAAATCTGCGCCGAAATATACGCTGCGCAGCGATTCATGTCTGTTGACGTGTATTTTGTATCTGTTTACTTGACAAATGTCAAAGTAGAATTGCCATTTGTCCGACATGACATTTTGCGCCACCTTGTATATGACTTGTGCATTTTAAAAGAAAAAATCGATTAAGATTGACCGGGTTATGTTAGCTATTGACAGCTGCCCGTCCATTTTGAAAGGAATGAGATCCTATTATTCCGCTGGCGCTCTTACTGACGTTAAATGGCTTCTTAAGAGCGTCATAAGAAATCTGCTTGTTAAACCGATTGTATGACCCAACCGATTATCGAATGCCAATAATCCTTGCATCATCTAGATCTTGTAGTCATTTAAACGAATTGCCCATATGGTGCACGGACAAAGGCCAACTTGTTGATCTTTATTGAAAGCGAATACAAAATGTGCTGTCAATGTTGACAGTTTACATCTCGTTCGGATTCTTAGTTTGGTGAATTTAACAAGATTTATTTGAGATTGCAGATTCCCTGAAGGCTTTTTGTCACACAGACTTCTTCTTCCTTTTGTGTTTCGGAAGCCGCTATTTGCAGCCTAACTTTAACTCCGCCTGAAGCATAGGGCGACAACCAGGTCGATCCATTTTTCCCTATTTACAGCTCGGGATAATTGCCAGCCATATTTAGCTGGAGTTTCAGACTGGGGAAAGAATACCGAATGCAAATCCGGCAATATTGCTGACGTCCAGGTCGGTTCAACCATGGAGTGACTGTGACACATACCTAACTACTTAACTTACTCCTTCTGTCCACGTAGCTGCACTTCATACACACGCTTTCGTCATTTGCATCTTGTTGTACGCTTGCTTGCCTTAGATGACTAAACTGCGTAACACGCCTCAAGTTAACCCGTCTTCTCTTTGGCTTTAATCCCTAAGCCATCAGTCACCACCACATTCTGTTAGCGAATGAAACATTTGGTTAAGGGCACCTTGTTGTTGTTTGTCAGGAAATAGATATCATCAACGTATAGTCAGAAAGGTCTACCTTATCACCGTGGCAGTCATTACGCCCCATCAATCGCAAGTAAGAACAAACTAGGTGACAAAATACATCTCCCTGTCTCACTCTTTGTCACACTTTAAATGCATCAGAAAGCTATCAAATCTGCAAAACGAAACATTTTTAAATTCGCTATCTATGGGTGAATTATTCGCTTTGAAAAAAGTTACTTTCGTTTCGTCTAGATTCTACGGAACCGCAGTTTGCACTTCAACTCTTTTGTTTTTAGATGCAAATAACCGCGTCCGGTTCGATTTTGAATTCTACTTTATATAATTTCATTAAATCAAATATGAGAAGTTAGTTTTACGAACCGTTTGGAACACTCGACACCGCATACTTCAAAAGCTGAATACCAGCCCTGCGCACAGTTTCTGCTCCAGAACGAGATTAAAGAAGTCACCAGATGGCACCTCAGCCTGCCGAGATCCGATGCATGTTTGAAATAGTTTAAAAGAGCTTCCCAATTGCACATTGCACCGTGTCTTTTCCAGCATCAAGCAGCACAGTTGGTTCAGTTTTCTCCTGTTGGATACCGAATGCGGCTATCGCCATATATAGAACTTCTGAGGATATATGAAATGGTTAGAGTCAACTTAAATTTGTTTTGGTATTTTCCAATATTTGTCTCAGTGCACAATTATGGTGGACCGAAAATCAGACTGGTCTGTATCGATTATAGTATCCTGCAGGCAGATACGGTTTAGATCTTCACTTAGTTTTTTTAAATGTTTAGGGTCGCACTTTATGTATGTAAAGGGTTTTCCAATAAGAGGTGTTATTTTGGTATTCAAAGGAATGCTTTGAATGGTATTTGTGGAATGCCTGATTCCAAAGAACGACGAGGAATGGACAAACCTGGGTTTTCTTCAACACTTTGGGCTACAGCAGCAATATTCTCAGTTGTTCTTGAGCGACGTGCACGGGTTTTATTCTTCACATCACTAACTTGTCCCAACAGCTCGAATTTTTCCACCAATTTCTGTATTGAGGTCCGACAAGGTGCTTCACGACGACCAAAAAATGCTTTAGTTTTGCGTGACTGTGACTGCAAGATTTTCACCATTTTTGTAGTGAATTTTAATAATTTCAATGCGTTGTTGAAGCGTGTATCGTTCCATTTTTAGTAATGGCGTAGTTTCTACTTGTCAAATGTCAACGAATAAAAGCTTCAAAAGTGACAGCTACCGAAATAGCGGGTCATTTACAATAACACCTTGGAAAACCCTTTAGATGTCTTTTTACAGCTAAGCCAGCCTCTTTTGTGTTGAGTGGTGGAACTGGAACTTCTCCTTCATTAACAAGACGTGGGTTTCTATTCTTGCTCGATATATGATGCTCATTTAGCCAATGTACGGAAAAGCTGCTCAAACGTTTCAACTTTTCCAATGCATGACTATATGACTAAAGATGGAAGACTGAATATTTTATTCGCATCTTCTGGCACCTTTTTCGAGTAAACACGGTGACTGATAACAGATAACCCAGGGGCGCTGTAGACTCTGAAAATTCCAGTTGTGGTACTGGTAAGGCGCCCAAAGTCAAGTTTATTTTTTTGTGCAGCCTCTACTCGTTAGGCAGTCGATCTCTGAATTTAGCCACAACAATATAATACGGCGTGTTTTTTGGAAACCTCGCCATTCAGTAGTTGCCAGTAGAGGCATATTTCACAGGAATTTTCTTTTTCTCCTAAAAGCGCGAAAACTACTGGACAGATTTCAATGAAACACTCAAAGTGTAATTTTAAATGAACCAAATATAATTTTGTGCGAGCGGGAAAGGCGAGCACGGGTCCAGCTAGCGTTAAATAAAACAACAAATGCTGGCTTCAAATTTTGATTTACTCTCCAGTAATAAAGCTATTGTATGGCAGCTTGATAGGAATTCACAAAAAATAACAAGTGGCTTATAAACCAGTTGGTGACACTGCGAAATTTCACTGACACCTGCATAATAGAAAACAACACAAAAAAGTCCATGGACAGGACACACTGTCAAGATGGGCATAACTTACATTCTTAGAACGACTTGGAAAACAAACGAAATTTTATACAGAGGGGAATATATTTTACCTATGGTAGGTATATGTTAGTTATCGAATGTGGAAATAAGTAAAATTTGCCGCCTCAATGCGCATGAGTTGATTTTAGATCTCTTCAAATTTAACTGTTTACTTCACAATAGTTGTGTTTTTATGAAACCTCGCCAGCCAGTGGTTGCCAGTAGTAACCAGTGTTGCTAGTTTAGGTACCTATACATTTCACATGCTAATTAAAACAACAACCTGCTGGCAACTGCTGACAACAGCTCTTGATTTTATCCCCAGTCGGAGAGCTGCTGGCTGGCCAAATTCAATTTACATAATGAACAAACAGGTGGCGCTGAAAGTAACAAGTGGCTTAGAATTTCCATACAATTTGCTTAAATCATAATGGCGTTCTGTTTTTATCTCATGCACACAACATTCCCCGGAAAAATGTCAGAATTTATCAAATATTTCTAATAAATGCAAAATTTTATACGAAATGCTGGTATGCTTTTAGGCTTATGGCCTTAATTCATTCGGCTGGGCTTCATCTTTCTGGCAATTGTGCTGGCAACTGTCCAAATGAACGGCTGGCTGGCGAGGGTTCAAAAAAACATGTCTAATTACTAAATTTTAATTCTGCAATGTTTTCATGTTGTATTTCGCACTTTATTATATAAACTTTTCACCAATAAACTATACGCAAAACCTATCTTCTGCCATATAAAATTTCGTTTGTCTTTCTACAAGTTTTTTAGCTGCCATTTGGTTTTTGGCGAACTACTCTATTGCAATGAAATAAAATTTGACAGGTAAAGGAAAAGTGAAACTGAAAACACAAACAAATTCGTAAAGCCGAAGCGGACGCCCATTTTTGACGTCCTCACTCTATCAACGCAAATATTAAGTGAAGATTTGTATTGAAAGCGAAATGGTGCGGAAAAGAAGCTTCATGCTCATGTGCGAATTAGGTATTTTTAAAAGTAGATTTCCGTTGTATATTCTGGGCCATTTACCTCATCTTTCTACTCACTTAAAATCTCCCTGTCTCGCTGGACACGACCTTCATGCGAAGGTACAAAGTTTACTATTTCCGACATGGGAAATTTTATTTCATTGCAATGACGCCTTGTTTTTGTTTGTTTTCGTGTATCCATGCATAAAGGAAATCATGTGTATCAACTTGGCGGTATAAAAGTTCGGCTGGCTTCATCAGCTTGTTGGCAATATTGTCCAAATGAACTGCTGGCTGACGAAGTTTTACAAAAACGCGCCTAATGATGTGATGGCTGATTTGGATGCATGCTAATCTACCTACTGTAAGCTGTGTTGGTTGTTGCAAGTGTGTAGAGTATGTAACTCGTGCATGGTCGATTTGGTTGGTGGTTTGACCAGATTACTGTGCTAAATTCCACTTACCTATTAAGAAAAAAACTGAGGAAGTTCATGTCCTTATACCTATCAAAGTTACATTTAATATTATATCCGCAGACAATTATGGAAATTCTACAACTCGATTACGTCAAGTACAAAAAATTCCTCAAACCGCTACAAAACATCCAACACTGAACACAACATCAGTAGATAAGTATATATGTAGATAGGTGTATCCAACAAACAATTTAATTGGAAATCTAAACAAAAGCCATCATCCATCTGGTCATATCCGCCACCGACGGCCATCCATTGGCATCCGAGAGCCCCCACCTAACCCCATACCACGATATGCCTTCCCTTCGATGGATCAACCGAACACGGAGGAGGCTCCCTCTCTCACTGTGTTTGCTCTCATAATTTCAAAATCAATAGATAAAAGCTGTACGATATCCTTGTGCCAACAATTTGCGCAATTATTCAAATAAATTGATCTCGCTGAAGCGGTGACGGGTTTAGCTTCCATGACAATGACGACAACGGTAGTGATGGTGGTGATGATGATGATGATGATGCAGTCGTTGGTGTAACATTTCGTGGAATTTCGATTCCAATTCCAAATCGCAAACTAATCAAAAACTATACGCCGCTCTTTCAATTTGGGTGAAATTGCGCTCCTGACGTGCGTCGCGTCGTCATCGGTCGGCCGCCATGAATTGAAGCCTATAAACTTTGTTAGCACTGACCGCTAGTTAAGCTGCGACTGTTGGTTCCAGTTGGAATGGGAGACCATCATGGTTCTTCAGCAATCAGCGGATAAGAGCTGTGTCGATTGGCCGTGGCCCCCTCCTTGCTGACTCTGCATCAGCAGCGTTTAGATCTTGTTTGGATAATTTCCGAGAGTGGCAATTTATTCAATTGACGATAGATTATTTGCCAATTGCTATATACATATTATACATGGTCCTGGCGTAGCTGCAATGGTGCGGCATTCAGTACTCGCGAGTCGGAGGTGTACAGAGTGCCGGCCATTAGCGCAATCTGTGTTTGCATTCGAATACACCCGTACCCGTGTGTATATGGGACGGATTTGTAGCGATATGTAAATGTAATCGTTGCAAATATTAACACAGATACGACGCGCACATTCCCGCTTTCGAGGATATGTCAAGTTTGTAGGTGTAGATATAGCCATGGGATACAAACGCGATAAAATTGCAGATGTCACACAATTTGATGGATTAGTAAGTATCTGGTTTGTTTTGCTACGAATTACGTAAGAGATATGCGGAGATTTGTTTTCTATCTGGCGACTTATGTTGGTCGTTGGTCGTGTTTGTGTGTGCGTGAATTTCTTTTGTTTAACTGTTTGCATACCTACTTTCAGATATACACATTCGTATGACAATCGTTAAAGGAATGCAGATTGTATCGCAGGATTTAAATTCTATCGGACTGTCTTATCAGTTGTAAGTTTAAAAATAACCATAGTCGGGAACCAGGTCTATACCGGACACGTATATTGAAAGCCCGAAGTAGGTTATACGTCGCATCCCCTCGGCTCGATTAGGGCATATAATTGAGTTCGTCATGACTTAGGGCCGAGGGGATGCGACGTATAACCTACTTTAGGCTTTCAATACATATGCGCGTCCGGTCCGGTAGACCTGGGTCCCGACTATGGACATATGGTAGGTATGTATTCCTCTCTTTAACTTTTGCACCTCTTGGCTGTTTAAGCACACTCTGATCTAGAATTGAATTCCGTAGTTTTTCGGCATTTTCATTCGCATATCATAGGACATATGCGATTCGATCACGTTTTGTCTGTGGTATCGTAGATTAGCGTTCTACCTCTAAAATATATTTGTAACAATTGTAGAAGATGCCCTATGATAGATTGAAGGCGTTTTCTAAGACTTTCAGTATATCTCACACTTTCTTACAAAATTTACAGAATTTCTTACGCTTATAGAGGTGCCAACTCATTGCGCAGTATTAATAATCATTTCGAATTTGCAGCTCCAGCTTTTCACGACTCCACTAAATATGCAGGGACAAAAATTTCAGGTTGCACACGTGGAATGTTAAGACTTTGAAAAGACTGTGTGTAGCTAACGACTTGGCGAATCTATAGCCGCGTTCAATGTGCTTACGCACCTAAATATTCAGGTGACAGTTTATCATAAAAAATCTTGCCTAGCACACAAAACTTGCCTAGATTTGCAGGCAAAAGCATATTGAACGCATTCTATTTGCTCGAAAACTATACCTAAGGCGGATACAGCTGCCCTTCGCTTGGTATTGGTATGGACCGACTATTCGAAATATATAGCTACAATGGTAGCTGCTACGAGTGGCCATATGGCGGTATATGGTAGGTACTATTTTTGTCAGGGGTAGATCTAAGCAAAAGAAAGGCCTAAGCTTATGTCACGAAGGTGACGAAGATCGAGCTTTAATTTCACTACATCAGTCTCATTGTTGCTCAAGCCCCCGAAAAGGAGAAAGACAATGCTGTCGAAGACTGTTTTTATACGAGCTCCTCGAAACTATACTGCACTCTCCAGATCAGTACCTACTATACTGCTTCAATTCCCTCCAAACACTTAGTTCCAGGAACAAAACCAGATTATGGTGGTTCCCCGAACATAAGGGGATTAAAGGGAATGAAAAAGCTGATGAACTAGCCAGAAAAGCTTCGGAAACCCCTTTCATTGGACAGAGCTCGAGCATTATAAGAGCGCTCTGAACCGAGCGTGCTCTGAGCGTACACAGAGCATTCTGATTTGTTTATGAAACACACTTGAGCACATAGCTGTCATATGGCTATTTATTAATTGTTACTAATTAATTTGGTTAACATTCTGCCCCAGAACAACAAGGCTCATCCGCCATTTCAACTACATATTTTGTTTATCCTGTTTTTTTTTCTGTCAAATGGGACTGTACGTGCGTAATCACAGTACACATATTAAAGGTAATATATTCCGAGCACTCATTTTCGTTTCGTTCTGCGCATCTGTCAAAAAGGCATGCTTTTCCATAGAAATACGCTCATGGACGGTGCAAATGCAATTCGCACGTCTCACAATTCACAAGGTAACTCGGAAGTCACATTGTGGCAGTTTACCACCATATTGGTAATCAGGGCACTTAACTCTACATTTTGAAGTGATATTAAAGTTCTTATACCAATTATTTGTAATTCAGAAAAAAAAAATGCATTTTTGATATGGTATTACTCACCATTGCCCCCACTACAGCATGCAAGACTGTAGCATTTAGGAACAACTACTTAAGAACTACCTAATTATGTGAGTTATTTTGTGTTATCATTCACACCCAAAAATTACTATGGGCTCTTAGTCTAGATCAGGTATGACGATATTCTGCTGGACGTTATCGTTTTCGAATTCCTATCAATCCGCTAATTGTTCTAAACGACTCTTTTTTAGGCTATCGGAAGCTTTTTTGTTATTTGAAGGCTCAACCGAACGCAGTGGGTTTCTAAAGTTTCAGAGGCCTATAGTTTCAGAGGCCTAAAGTTTCGACCATACCCGACTAAAAAGTTACATACCCTGGTAGAACTATAGCCAACTGTATATTATAAGTTTCGAATGACCAAATTTTGTAAGCAAAAACAAAAGAATACATTACATTACATTACATTACACCCTGTTGCATTCAATAATTGTCGGCATATCTAGTGCTCAACGCTCTCAATTGTTCAATTGACAGTGCAAGGTTTACTTCCTGACAAGACGGGGGAATACGGAGAATTGACTGTATGAATTCAACTGTTCAAACAATTACTTAAAGGAGTCGGATTCGGATGTGGGCGCAGTAACGCAGAAAAAACCAATTACATCTTAAGGTTTTTCCTACAGCGCTACCTCTCGCGAACGCCTGACAAACATCCGAGAGTAAGACTGTCCTGAGAAGCTTCTCAATTCAACCGTTCGGAGTCAACATAAAATTATAGGTCCCTTCCATTCGTCCCAAAAATAGAAACTCACACAAAACGAATGGTTGCGAGAAGCTAGGAATAGGGTGTGTCTACACGCCTGTTGCGCCACCTATTTATTTATTTTTTTAATCGGATTCGGATGATGAGTTTAGTGCTGTGAGAAAGCTATAATTGCAATAGAAGTGTTTCTGTTGTTGTTCTCTCAAAAGAACTCATCAAATATCGCCTCGGGCCAATGTACATTGTTGCAGCAAAAGCAGGATGAAGGGTTGGCGTCTGGAGAAGTGGGCATTCCAGTAGCAACAATAAGCGCAGAAGAAGAGTGACCGTCACAAGAGCGAAACGAAGTTTAAGCAGCTATAGCTATACCTACTTATACCATAAAACAGCTTGCATGCCTAGATATTCCAGCAGCCGATATAGCTAAGCAGCAAGATTGTAATACATAAAATTGAAAGTAAATCTGCTTAGATAAAGTTGCAGTAATCGCATTTCAATTCTCAGCAACGTATCTCAATTTCATCTCTGACAATTCGACAGATTACAAACGTTTTGTTAGCTTTATATTCAAATAAGAAGGTAGTATACCTCAAGGTGCCGTGTTTACACCAGCATTATACCCTCATTTGAAATCAGCTTCAGGCGGTGTCCCATTCATTAAGTATTCATACATCATATTCGAAAAAAAAATCATTCATACAAGCATAACACACAATGTTGAAATTTTCTAGTCGAATAATTTTAATACCGCAAGTCAGGAGAACCTAAAAAATAACAAACTCTTCAACACGTTCGTGAATACGTGTATTGTTGATTGTTTAAAATATATACACACACATCTGATCCCATAATCTAATTTGTATGATGATTTATTAGACACAGAAACACAAATAAAAAAAAGGATTTTTCGGCATTTCGTTATGTGCATCACATACACTCGTACTCATACCCATATTCCACCCTCGATTTGATCTCTCTAGGGGTGAACGTTTTTGATGAGGCTGCTTGTTTTCTCTTCACTTTTTGTCCTCACTCGGCATTTCTATGTTCTTGTTATTGTTATTCGGCGAGCGCATTAGTTAACGGTATTATTTATTCAAAACAAATTCAATTGGATTAATACACTCGATTGCACTTTATTTAGAAAAATTCGTATATTTTATGTGGTGGTGCAATATTTTATTATTTGTGTTCTTTCCCCCTCTGGCCAAAGAGACGAAAAATATTGAATCTATTCAAAAAAAAGGGGATAGAAAAAAAAATATTCATCATCCTACTGATTCTAATGACGAGGTATTAAAACTTAAATTTCGGGCGATTTTTTTTAAGCATTATCCTGTGTGGTAGACAAATTGATTGAGCTCGCGAAAGGAAGGCGGTAGCTGGCAATGCTACATTTTTGTTTCAATTGGGTTAACATTTGACAGCTCGCACTGTGACAAATTTATTTATACCTATAACAATTTTTGATTAAGGACAACAAGAATAATTTAAAAAAAAAAAAAAAATACTTTTGGCCTTACTAATAATCATTTTTAATCTTCAACTTAAATATTTTGACGGTCACAGCGCAAAGTTTTATATGGAAATTTTCGCCATTGTAACTTTCTTATCATTCCTTCCAGGCTAACTTAGCCTAGGCACAAAAATTATTATTAGTACCGCGGTTTAAAAATAAATAGCATAATAGTCGTGGGGTCTAGGAATTCTCTAAAGAATACAGAAGTCATCAATGGCAAAACTTAAATTTTTTTAGCGATTTTATTTACATACAAACACGCGTTTCCATGGATGTGTTCACTTCAGTTGTCAAAAATACTGGGGTGCGGAGAGCCAAGTGTTACTTATAGAAAACGCTATACGCTTCTGGATGCGTGTAACTTTTTTGTAAGTATAACGTTTAAGATATGTTGGAGAATTTTGAATTTAGAACTCTAATCAAAAGTATAATGGAAACTTTAAAATGACTGTCATTTTTGAATCGGCTCTAAATTTGTTTGTATTTATATGGATGCTGATGCCACGCCCCTTTGTCCGATCCCGCACCAAATTTCATTATGAAAAAAGGCCCAAAAAATTATGCAAGAAGACCCAAAATTTAATGTGAGATCACCCAAAAAGTCAGAATGAAAGAGCGCCCAAAAATAGTTGCCACTGATTAACATAATATGATAATACATAATAAAAGAAATTGAAAAAATATCCCAAAACTTTTTTTGCCGATTTTTCATAATGTGAAGGTGATTTTTCATTTTTCAGTTTTTATTTAATTAAAAATAACTCCACAACCTAATTTTGGGCGATTTTTCAATTTTCACATCAAAAAGTTGGGTGATTTTTCATTTTGCTCATTTATTTGATTTGACTTACTCCAAGACAAAAATAACGAATGTTTTTATCAACTTACAATAAAGTACTATAGCATTTTTCAAAGCCAGGAATCATTTTTTTAAATTTTTGTGTTGGGCAATTTTTCATCGGTATTTGGCATTTATTAATTTTTATTAGGCCTTTTTTCATTATTACTTTTCAGTTTTAGTCTAATTTTTTTTGGCCAATCCGTCATAAGTTGAAAATTATCGATTTGGTTGAACTTTCATTTCTGACATTTTGTGCGATTTCATAATAAGAAATCAGCCAAACAGCAGAAAATTAAAAATCACCCAAATTTATTTTTGGGCGGTTTTTCATTTTTCATCATGGGCGATATATCCATTTTAAGATTTCGTTCAGCGTCATCTAGCGGAAAACTTTTGATCCCACGCGCACTTATTAAAAATAAAAAAATGAAAACAAAAATTAAAAAAAAAAGTAGGTATCTATGTTTTGGGAAAACGCGTTTGCTATGTTATTTTTTATACCCACCACAGGAAGGTATATTCACTTTGTCATTACGTTTGTAACGCCAAGAAGGATTCACCGGAGACCCTATAAAGTATATATATTCTGAATCAGGATCACATTCTGAATAGATTTAGCCGTGTCCGTCTGTCTGTCTGTCTGTTGAAAGCACGATAGCGTCCAAACGAATTGACCTAGGCGAATGAAATTTGGTGAGAGGACTTCTTTTTACCGTCGTCAGGTTGGTATTGAAAATGGGCTATGTCGGTCAAGTAGTTCTGGTACCTCCCATACAAAACCATTAGTAGACTCATTGTGTCTCTCCACCTGTTGAAATCGCGATAGGCGACTGAAATTGTGTGACAGGTCTTACTTTTACGGTTGTCAGGTTGGTATTAAAAATGATCCATGTCGGTCATGTAGTTCTGTTACCTCCCTGTCTGTTGAAAACACCTTAGCGTCCAAACGAATCGACTTATATAGGTGAATGAAATTTTATGAGAGGACTTTTTTTAACCGTAGTCAGGTTGGTATTGAAAATTTTCTATGTCGGTAAAGTAGTTTTGCTACCTTCCATAAAAAACAAATATTAGACAATACTAACTCGCATGGCAAACATTTTGCATGATTTTTATGCAGTGGAGGGTATCAAAGCATCGGCCAGGCCGATGATAACACTTTTACTTGTTTCTTGTATGTGAGGTGCCACGCCCCTTTGGCCAATTGACCAAACTTTACAGAAACACTCCCAAGTGAATACCTCAGATGGTCTGAAAATGTGAGCTCAATTGGTTCGGTTGTTTTCGAGATATACGATTTTTTTTATGGGAGAAGCCACGCCCCTTTTCTATTTTTTTTCGCATATTACCTATACCTACAGTCGTACCGTATTTATCTATATACATTAAAACAATTTTATGATTCATCAGATTTTAAAGTGTAGTTACCTCAAGTCGATTAGATATGCCTGAACTAGATTTTCTCTGAACGCAAAAACTAGAGTGGCGGTAAGGTAATGTCACTTTTACAACTTCGAAACAATCGAAATGTCAACTGAGTACTTGGTCGAGAAATTCTTGACTTGATTTATCGGCTAGCACCCAAAAGTGTCGACTAACCAATCACCTGATCAAAAACTAGGCAAATAAAATGTCAGGCATATCACGTCAGCCAGCTGTCAGAATTAATAGTTTCATATGTCGCAATTTGCAGATTTATTGAAACTGTCTAGTCTCTTTTCGGCATTTTTAAATATGTGACTTGTGAAATAGGCAAATTGATTGGTATGAGTAGGTATAGATTATTCGTTATACATACGTCAAATTGACGTCAGAGTTGCATGCATAATGTCAAGTTTTGCATGTCGTTTACAGAACGCTTTGTCACATAAAATCTAAAATTATGCGCGCGCATTCAATTTGAAATGTGTGTACTTCATTTTTTGCGACTAAACAGACGCGCGATTGAAATCGCATGTGTGTTTCGGGCCTAAGTCGGTTACCTACCTACACTACATGCATACTTTCCTAATACATATGTAGTTTGGATACATTTTCCAAAAAAAAAATAGTTTCGGCTTAATAGAAACAAATACACCATTCATCAATATACATGTCCCTATAACAAATTGGAAGTGCATTTGTTTAAATTCGCTATTAAAAACCGCTTCCCTCTCATTGCATCCCCTAACCCCTAACCATGAAAAACACTTACAATTCATTAAATTTAAATTATTGAATACATTTCTCCAACACTGTTAAGTCTATTGTAATCCATCTAGAACGTGCTCAGGCTCACCCCTCGAATTATCCTTTAAAATTAAGCAATAAACGCCAAATAAAACTGTCACAGCCGTACGTACGTATATGCAAAGAGCATTTTAAAAGCGAAAACACTGAAAATATAATTCAGGAAAATTTGATCATCTGTGTTGACACAGAGATCATCTTTTGTGATTGTGTTATGTGTGTCCTGGTTCCCTCGCGTTCAGCATCAGCCAGTTGTTGGTTAATCGTCGTCGTTTTCGCCGTCATCCTATAGTACAAAGTTATAGATAAACAACCCGTAACCGTGCAACAATGAATACAAATCATCATCATCGTCACCGAGTCAGTCAGCTCAGCCCTCCTCTCGAAACGTTTCGTAAAAGGATCAACAATAAATCCAATTCCTCTGGTGTTTGGAGTCGTCACTGTTATCCGTTGCGGAGGGTGAGACGCACAGCGATGACAAATAATATAATTTGCACCCTTAATTGCGCAGACAGAATCCAAGGGGTAAGTTACACTTACACGCTCTACTTCTGTACCGCAAAATGCCGACATGAATAAGGATGAGGCAAAACATTTAAGCAATCATCTGTTCAGCATTAGTGCGAGACCTGAATAGACTGCAAGGACATCGAGACCAAAGATGAACAGATGGGCTAAACGACAGCGCACGACACAATCAGCACAATGTATTTGGAACCATATTAGCACTGTCTATATAGAGCTGATGCGACACCACACCACCGCACAGAGCAGGAGGAGGGCAAAGAGCAAACATTTCATATTGCTGTAGATATATTGCGTGGGTAAGGTGCATCTTGGCCTAGCAGGGTGGCTTAGGCTTCGTTTCGTTATGATGGCTGGACTCTATGACTGTGATGCACTCTTACATGAATTGTGCGTATCCACTTCACCATGAACGACTACACTCCGCATCGTAGTGTGGCGTAGTGTGATGAGTTATGGACACCGGTGATGGAAGAGGATATGCTGGTTAAAATAAATGTTTTCCTTTGGACGCCTTCACGCACAATAACGCACTTCAAGTGGTTTGTAAGTGTCGAGAGGAGTTATACGTGATGAAGTGGACGATGCTCGATGAAGTGAAATGAACGACTGAATTAGTAAATGGAGTGCGGACGACTCTTGAGAGGTTGATTACCATCATAGTAAAGAGTTAATTGGGGACATGGCTGGGGGTATTTATATTGGATTGGGTTATCCGTATAGTGAAACATTGCAGAGAAGTCTGCATGCAATTGGAAGAGCTGTTTCTAAAAGATTATTTCACAAAAGATCAAGCGACTTACTATTACTATACTAAGCAAATCAGTGTCAGAAGTTGTAACCAGAAAAATAAGCTGCTGGAATGAGAAGAAATAGGTACAGACTTCAAGCACATCTGAACATTCCCAAAAAAAATATATAATTGATTTTGGGTTACTTTCTGACAATTACTTCAATTATTATTTCCAACTAGATTACTTCGTACCACCGAAAATTTACAGGTGGCGCAAAAGTAATCCTCCTATCAGAAAATGCTATAAATTTTGCGATTTCTCCCTAATGTCAGTTCTGTTTTGACATTTGTGTAGTAAACACATGCGAAATACACGTTAATAAACAATGTTACGCTACACTGCTCCAGAACGCGGAATATTGGTGACTATTTATTTGAGCAATAATCGGTCGGTGACTTTGGCACAACGTGAATTTCGTCGCAGATTTCCTAGCCGTTCGCCTCGAAGAGACTGGCACAACACGAGATGCTGCCAGGCGTGGCAGACCCCGGAGTAGCCGTTCTGCAGAGAATATTGCTGCTGTAGCCGAAGATGTCATGGACATGAAGACGTCGCGGGCCAAACGGTTACTGTGAATGGTGAGCGCTACAGAGCAATGATCAACGAGTTCTTTTTGCCGCAACTTGATGAATTGGGATTGGAAAACATGTGGTTCCAATAGGACGGTGCAACGGCACACACTGCACGTGCCACAACCGATATGCTGAAGGATGCATTTCCCGGGCGCCTAATCTCCCGTTTTGGCGATTTGCACTGGCCAGCAAGATCGCCTGATTTGATCGCTCCAGATTTCTTTTTGTGGGGCTTTTTGAAGTCGCGGGTTTATGTCAACAAGCCTCAGACTCTTGCAGCTCTTAAAGACAATATCCGTCAAGAATGTGAGGACCTATCGCCGGAAGTTTTGACCAAAGTGATGGAAAATGCCATAAAAAGGGCTCAAATGACAATCAACTGTGGCGGCGGCCATTTACATGACATCATATTCTCGACTTGATGTAAAAAAATTAAAAGACCAAATAAAAATAATCCACAAGAAGAATCAAAGTTTTTCATTTTTTTTTTTTTTAATTACAGCCAAAAAACATCGGAAGGTTATTTTTGCGCCACCTTGTATTTGTTTGTAGCTCTTCATAAGCGATTATGAATCCCATTCAACTTTCCAACTCCAGTTTATTAAAATCGCCAATATTGGCCGCACTATGTATACCAGTTTAAGTTTCGCTTGGTGATTAAATGAAATTCGTGCGTAATTCAAATGAATTCACGCCTCTTTGTTCAATTTCGACCAACCTTCACAGGAACACTCCCGAGTTCTCGAGTTTTTGCGAGACTAATGTCGAATTGGACCTTTTTTCGAGGTCGACTTTATTTCTAAATGGTAATAAGGTCGTAATAAGGGAAATTATGTCGAAAATTAAAAAAATAAACTCCATAAGCAGTGAAATATGTATGTAACTGCAACCCCCCTGCTTTTTTTTACTCTCAGATTTGGAGTATAAGTGCGCTGAAATGGTCTTATTGAAGTGATCGACATTATTTCCATGGAAATAAAGCGAACGCACAAATTTTTGTAAATCGACATTATTTCCAATCAAAATGGAAATAAACACGATTCGACCTTATTTCCTTTGACTTTATTTCACGGCGCCTACGGATGGTTGCAAAGAGCTGGTATTCATCAGCTAGGTTCCAGAAATCGAGTGAAATCGAAATTGCAAATTGAATTCGTTTTCAGTGCGATTCGGAAACTCCGGAATTTTTTCGAAATAACAATTTCACTTTTTCTCTATTCCGAAAATGTTGAAATCAAAATCGAATACAGTGAAATGTAGAACACAAAAATTAATTTCCGATTTCATTTCGAGAGAAAGTGAAATGTGGAACCTATAGCAGCATGAAACGGTTTGCGATATCTTACTTACTTATCGGGCTCCCGACCCGTGAAGAGTCTCTGCCTGAGACACCGCAGCCTTCCATCCTCTACGATCCCGGGCACGCTGCTTCCAATTGTCCAGACCAAGCGCTCTGGCATCCGCGATGGCTTGGTCTTTGAAACGGAGGTTCGGTCTTCCTTGTCTTCTCGAACCTGGGGGCTGGGATTCGAAGACCCTCTTAGCTGGAGCATTATTGTCCATTCGCTCGATGTGGCCGAGCCAATGTATGCTTGTTTGGTTGTTGATAGCATGTACTTAGTTTTGTCCTCATTTACTTCAAGCCCAACGGATTTCGCCTGTTCTTCAATCGGCGTGAACGCTTCTATCACGGCACGCTGGGAGCGACCGATGATGTCAATATCGTCCGCTAGCCAAGCAGCTGGACGGACCTGTTGAAGATAGTGCCTTCCGTGTTGACACCTGCCCTGCGCACTATCTGCTCCAGTACGAGATTGAAGAAGTCGCATGATAGAGCGTCTCCTTGCCGAAATCCGGTGCATGTTTGAAAAAGTTCGGAAGAGCTGCTTCCAAACTGCACGTTGCAGCGCGTGTTTTCCAGCGTCGCGCGACACAGCTGAATCAGTTTTGCCGGGATTCCGAATTCGGCCATCGCCATATAGAGCTCCTGACGATGTATGCTATCATACGCGGCTTTGAAGTCGATGAATAGGTGGTGAGTTTCGACTTGAAATTCGTTGGTCTTTTCCAAGATTTGCCTCAGTGTGAAAATTTGGTCTATAGTCGATCTGCCGGGCCGGAAGCCACACTGGTACGTGCCGATTAGTGTGTTGCAGAACGGTTTTAGACGTTCACGCAGTACGTTGGATAGGATCTTGTATGCGACGTTTAGCAAGGATATGCCTCGATAGTTCTTGCAAGACATAGGATCGCCTTTTTTGTAGATGGGGCATATGGAGCTGATAGTCCAGTCATCGGGCATGTTTTCTTCCACCCATACTTGGTTGATGATTCGGTGCATGCTCGCTGGTAGACCATCAGAGCCTGCGGCCTTGTTGTTCTTAAGCTTTTTTATAGCTAAGCCAACTTCTTCTATACTAGGTGGTGGAACTAGTTCTTCATTGACTGGACGTGGGTTCTCTTCTTGCCCTATCACTCTCTCTACATGATGCCCATTAAGCAGCTGCTGGAAATGCTGCTTAAACACATCTACAATTTCCTGCGCTTCGGTGACTAAGTTTCCTTCGCTGTCTCGAAGAGCCTGCGTTCCGGTTTTGTAGCCAGCAGCCAGTTGCTTAGCTTTTTTATAAAACCTCCGGATGTTATTACGATCGCGCGACTCTTCGATCTCCTTGAGCTGGGAAGCTGTGTAAGCCCTCTTCTTTTCCTCCGTTCTCCTGGCTCGATATTCTTCTCTTGCTGCCCTTGTTTTGCGCTGCAGCGCTTTATTGTGTGCATCTTTTGTCACCTTTTTCCTGTACACGCATTCATCATCATACCACGGGCTCTTTCTCTGGGGTGGCTGGTACCCTACAGTGGTTTCGGCTACCTCCTTGATGATGTCGCGATAGTGGCACCACTGGTTGTTGACGTTTGTGGTAGGTGAGTGCACAGATGAGAGTTTCGTAGTCAGGCGCTCCCTGTAGGCTCTGGCTACTCCAGGTGTGCTAAGGCGTCCAACGTAGAATTTCTTCTTCTGGGCGGTTCGCAGCTTCTTCTCGTTGGACAGTCGAGCTCTGAATTTATCCTAAGCCGATTTCCCACGACGAATCCGCATCCTAATACATGCAGTCTTTTGTTGCAGCTGTAATAAATGTCGCAATCTTTTCTTTTCATCATGCCTGATCATATCCATCGTATCTCCTTGATCGCGGTAATGTCTGCCTTGTACCGCATGAGGACAGATACAAGTTTTTAAGTGGCACCTGGGGTGTAGAGTGTTCTTACATTCCACGTACATAATCTTAAATCGTAGTCCATTGACGTTCAGGGTCTGGTTGCCATTTGAGGAGTTCCGTTATCCGAGGCTGGTTGCGTCTCTCTCATAACTATATGGTTTTTCCATGATCGGGAAGTTACCCCAACGGCACAACCCCCAAACTGGAGGGCCAGGCCCTGTTTTGACCCTAGGACAGCGGGTCGGATATTCCAGTGTCAGTAACCCAATTTTGGGATATGAGCGCTGCCGTTGACCCGTTTAGGGTTCGTCCGCCACCAACTCTTTTCCAACACCCTGGCTCAGTATTGGAGATCCTCATAGACCTTGTATCCAAACATGTCGAAGCAGCTCATACAGGGATTACACTTTAGTTCGACCTGACCGGAACTGTAGACGCCACCGTTGATTCCATCTAGGGAATTCATCCGCTGCCGCCTGAAACAAGAGGAAATGGAGGGGTTGGTTGCCCCATCTCCAGTCGAGGTACTAGGCACCCACCAGTCACCAGGTTTGCGATATCACTAAAGAAAATTTCCTGACAGGGGAAAGCAGAAATGTCTTCCCAAGTGGATTATATACGGAGTGCCGACTATGTGTTGAATGCCCGGCCCTCTGTGGTATCAGAAGAAAGTCATCAGATAGATAAGTATACCGAAGTATTAAAGACGACCTCTGCTAAATGCATCAAACGTTGTTCTGCCTAAAATAGTTATTTTAAATATTTCAAGATTTATTTTGATATTTTTGTTCAATTATTTTTTTTAATAGAAATGAAGGCGGATAGCTTCAGTGGATCAGCGGCCCTTATCGGACTTACAGACGCACCAACGTTTTTATAATAATATAGCTGTACCCGCCCGGGCTTTGCCCGTGCACAGGAATTGTATTGCTCACGTCTTAGATAATAATGTTCTTTCGTAAAATGAGAATAAATCAATTTTCTGGAATTTTCTTTCTGCTTAAATCTGAAATACAGCGAACAAAACACAAAAAAATCATAAAAATCGGCAAAGCGGTCATCGAGTTTTATCCCATAGAAGATGTTTTTTGTTTAGGAAGTGTCACGTCCCTTTGTCTAATTTCGACCAATCTTTACACGTGCACTTCTGGAACAATACCTATGATTCTCTGCAAATTCGAACTCTATCGATTCGGCCGTTTTCGAGATATAAGATTTTGAATGTTTTTTTTTTTATATGGGCGATGCCACGCCCCAATTCTGTCCAATTTTGACCAATCTTCACAGGTGCACTCCAGGGTCAATAACTAAGATCATCTGTAAGTTTGAGCTTATTCGATTTTGTGGTTTTCGAGATAAAATATTTTGAATGTTTTTTTTTGTATGGGCGATGCCACGCCCCTTTGTCCAATTTTGACAAACCAACTCAGTAAAAATAGGGAAAATATGTCTGAATAGTGAATTATCACTTTCATGGTTAGATTAATATAAGTGAAAAATGAATTCTTTAGGTACAAACCACTTCTGATTTCGAAACACAAAAAACATTAGTAGGTAATCTATTCTGATATTAGCTGTCATGCTGAAGTTTTAGTGGGAACGCAAAATTGGATTTCGAAATTTTGTCTGCTGAAATCTTGAATTTAGGTGCGGTGCAAACGTACTATTAGTTTGTAAAGTATGTCCGATTTGACAAGCTCCTAAATTCATAACATAAAATTCAGCATGTTACTTAAATTCGAAAAGTCTGACGAAACTATGAGCATTTGGGCTGAACATAGGCTTGCCACCTTCTAGAAAATTTCGAGGAGGACTTTTAAAAAAAATATTTTTTTAAAACCCAAAATGCGTATACATATTGCCCAATTATTATACAATAAATACTAAAAAAATAATAATTTAAGCTTAGTACGCTGCTTGAGCTAAATTTTAGCTCCCATACAAAATTCTCTTCAGAATTTAAGCCAATCTATTTAGCCGAGCGGTACCCTAAAAAATTTAATTTTCATTTCACACTGTAGGTAGTTCATATATCTGTCAAAATTTAGCGCGGTGCCCCATAATAACTAGTTCGGCACATTTTGTCAAGCTGAATTTTGACAGATCGTGTTAGTTTTTTCTCTTGTGTTTTTACGATTTTATTTAATGTTTGAAGAGAAAAATTGGAGAGCAGCTTAAAATTTAAAATTCATTCCCATGAATCGTGTAGCCACCGGCAACAGAAATGTACAATTTCGCAAGCGAAGAGATAGTGGAGAATTGTACCAAGCATTCTACTACAATTACCTCTTTTTGACATTATTTCGCAGTAGCAGCGTACTAGGCTTTAATGGTCAATGCGGATGCAGAGGCAGACTGCAGAGGTCAATAGAATCTGAAGAGATGAGAAACATGAAACTCTCTCTCTTTTGCAGGCGCTGCCGTTTATATTAAAACTTGACTCTATCTAATGTATTTGCTGCCACATTTGTAAATAAAATCGTACTTTTTGAGAAGTGGGGGATTTGATGTTTTTTGTTTTAGTAATTATTGTAAGTGGAGGACATTTTTCTTTCTGCGGAGGACGGAGTACATCACCTTATAAAGGAGGACTGTCCTCCTCAAAGGAGGACGGGTGGCAAGCCTAGCTGAACATTTAAATTTCGCTAAATGACGAATTTTATGCCCGGTGGAAACTCTATTGTGTTGATTTGATAGATATAGTTTTACATTTAAGCTGAAAACTAAATTCCTTGTAAATAAAAAATTGTAGAAACAAATTAAAAGCTCTTAAGTTTTAATACATTATCGGAAATTTCTTTATTTAGTTATTTTGTTTGTTTTGTTTCATTTTATGTTCTTAATTAAATATTTACAAATTAATTTATTACTTACGTATCACACATAGCGGGTACATTAATTATTTAAATATTTTATTTTATTTTAATTATTTACAATACATTATAGTAATCATTTAAATTCTCTAAAACAGAACAAATAATAAAGTGGACACAAAAAAAATATATTAAACAATAAATTTTAATTATATAGAAACTAACTCAAATTCATTTGTTCTCTTGGTCACTGTACAACTTATTGTGACTTGCAAAGTCTGACTAGAAAGCCCCGGCCGTGGGCACCTTTTTATTGCCATTGCCATCCAACTAACTCGAACTACTATTTGTCGAGGCTTTTGAACGTTCCTTGGCCTCTTGTTGGGCCTTTTTCGACCTCTTCCATTTCATTCGACGATTTTGAAACCAAATCTTCACCTGTGTCTCCGACAACATCAGTCCGCTGGCCACCTCAAATCTCTTCGGTCGAGATAGATATTTATTCTGTTTGAATTGTTTCTCCAACTCGAGTAGTTGTTGCGATGTGAACGCGGTTCGTGGTCGTCTTGTTTTGCCAAGAATCGCATGATGTGGGTAGGCGGCCAATTCGGGAATTCGATGGTGCAACATACCGGCACGGGCTAGAAATTCGAATGGCAGGTGCGATTGTACAAAACTGTGACCCATGGGGAGCTGCAAGTTGAGAAGAGAGGATTGCCAATCTTCAGTCAAATGGAATTGCTTCACTCTATCTTCGTTGCAACTCACCGGTATGGGTTTGCCAGATGGATCCAACGGCCGATGAAATGCGGAACCTCCTTGCGCCAGCAGTTGATATGGATGGCCGCCGGCATAGAGGGGGAAGTCTTGTGGCCGGATGGGACTATGCGGAGGTATTGGTTTCTTGAATTCATCATGAAACTCCATTCGCATGCTGATGTGATGTTGATCCTCACAGCCGGGACTGATCGGGGGACTCGATCGATGTGAGGAGCTTGGTGACTCAGATCTGTAAACGAAAGGGGGGATATTTTTAATTGTTTCTAGGTATGTGAGAATGTGAGGGCTGTGATTGCTTAACTTTGAACAAACAGCCAATTTTACTGGTAGTTTTCCTTCGATTTGTATCAACATATTTTTATAGCTTTATGGCAGGCGAAATATAAATCTAAATCTAATCTGAACATTTGAATTTCAAAAAACTTTGTTACTACATACTAAAGGTACAGGTATTCCCGTTTTGCTTTAAAACAATTAAATTTAGAATCTTTTAGATTTCGGGAAAAAAATATTACGCCTTGAAGTGTACTTCAGAGCTTATCACAAATTAACAAGTAATTGTTTATTGTTATCAATGTTGGACAATCACTTTATTACGTATAGACTTATTGAGAACAATATTTGCAACTTTGCATAGGTAGATACTTGAACCGGAATGTGCCTTTCTTTTGACTTCCCGACAGGGTTGTTATATACATATTTGCTTCGCTATATAAACATAGTAAAATATTTCGGAGTGTCTATTCGCCCGTTCATTTTGACAGATTTTGTACTGAACTGACGTTTGCCGATGTTCGGGACACGACTACGTAATCAACGTAACGTAATCCTATTTTCATTAAAAACTCTTTATAAATATAAAAGTTGGATCCTAAACCTACGGCATAATGTCCGAAAATGGTTATACTGGAGTTTAGAGTCCTTGCCGCGAGCGTAGCGAGCCACATTCCCCAACTTGACGCAATATAAACTTTGACATTGAGAACTAAATGTGAAAATGATAAGAAACTATCGCAGTTCAGCTGTTTAGTGTTTATACTGCAGTCTAACGGATCAGAATTCCCCGTCTCACTATTTGGGCTACATCTTTAAATCAGAAATAATCATCAAAACTGATGCACGCCGCAATTTTGTGCGCACTACTATACTAAAAGCCACGATAATAATACAAGGCAACTCATAAATGCTGCATGTATTCCAGACTCCACCCCTTCAAGCTTTAACATGTCTATCTTTGTTTTTTAATTCGCTTCAAATCAAAGCTGTCATTTAAACGAGTATGCGACATCATCGGATTTTAAGGTTCAGAAATCAGAATATGAGGGAAATTATGTGTTATCTTTCTAATTCTCGTATTTTATTTTTCTACTTAACGGGGAATGATGCAAGATGTGTCAGGTGTCAGCTAGATTTCTGCACGTCTTCAGTTCAGTCTATATTTTCTTTTGACACATCATTTGTCAAGATTGGTTGGGTGTAAGTGCCATAAAAGGGATGTATATCTAAAGGGTGTCTTCTTTTAAATTGATAGTTCTTCTAGTTCTAATTGACAAATGTATACAAATTAGTCTGCGATATCTGGTGGCGAGGAAAAGAAACCTCTCAGATACACAGGAATCTGGCATCGGTAAGCTGTACGTGTATTTTTGTACAGATAATTTATTTATTTTATAAATGAAAAACTGTTTTAATTGATTTAATCGCTTTGTCGGTCTAAAATTTGTTTATATAAAATAAAATATTCCCGGGTCCATTTAATGTTTAAATCGTTCTAAAGTGGAATGAAAAACTTGTGCTTGGTCTCGTGTAAACAATTTTGTTTTGTTGGACTAGACTCTTTTTTAACTGTTAGTTCTTTAAATTATTGTTAATATTCCGTTTAAAGTGCAGCATTATCCCAAATACCAATGGCGGACCCAACTAACCGAGATTTATCTCAGACTTTGTCGATAACCATCTGGGATAATGCACAATATTTAAGTGTAAAAAACGCTCCATTCGCGAAGGGGAAGAGCTCACCAAGGCTGGTTGGGTTTATGCTATAGGCGTGATAACAGTTTCATCAAACAGTGATGTAACTGGTCAGGTCATAAATGCATCCTCGATGACTTCGAAACTCCACGAAATCAAACTAACCATCTTACAGAGTCTTCAAAGTAGTGGATACGTATGTACTTTCTCGTGCAGTGCAAAGCTGGCGAAGGAAGAAAGTGCGAGACGCTCTTTTAACTGTCTTTTTCTTTACTTTCCATTATTGTAAAATAGTTAGAAATTCATTTTTATGTTTTTACTTAACAAATGTATTTATTTTTCACAATATTTAATTATTTAATGTCGTTTATCTTCTTTTCTTCAAATCCAAGAAAGTTTTATGACTTATGAGTTATAAACTTTTAAGCTCCATCGTCACCCAAAGGTATTCACACTTATCTTTAAATGTAAACTAAACATGTTATAATTTTGAAAACTTTCTTGTTCATAGGTATACCTAGTGTGGCCACCTGTACGTAAATGACACGTAGCTCAAAATCACGAAATGTACGTAAATTGAAACGACAAATTATTGTAGTATACGTAAAATGTACACCAACGACAGGAAAAAAACAAAGAAAAAGTTCTGTTTGCTTTTCGAAGTTCAACGATAATTCGATTGTTTTTATTTGAGAGTTCCTATCACTATAGAAATAGATAGTTCTAGTTCAGATAGTTCACTTCGCTCGTTAGGTACATTATGTGGAAATTGTGTTCGTTCGTACTGCACTCTTTTTTGATAAATTAAACGGAATTATTCTGCTGAAATGCCGCGAAAACGTTGTTCAAAAACGTGTTCAACGAAAAATTGCGTCAAAAATTTGTATTGCAACACGGGTTTTGCTGCCTCGTCCAGCCACACGCTCAAGAGATTTTTTTGAAAAGCTGCACTTTGGACGAAAATGATGCCCATATCGCGGCATGTGAAGTCGTTTGGGCGTTTCATGCAGTAAAGTTTTTTCGCAATGGTCAACTTGTGCGCGAACGAAATGCGAAGCCATCGCAACCGGAGTGTTCGCACCGTACGTATTGCGAGAGAAATTTGAACGACTGTCATTTGCTCACTATATTGACGGACGCGTCTAATCATGGAAGCACAAAAATGTTTCCCGTAGTAGTTCGCTTCTCTTCGGAAAAGGAAGGCATCAAAGTCAAAATTATCGATTTGGCAGACGGGCGTGGAGAAACTTCCGACATAATACTGAATTTGTTGAATGCCGCAATGAGAAAATTCAACACAAGAAACTGGTTGCTATTTGTGGAGACAACAAACTAAAGGAGCTTTGCCCTGGATAGATTGGCGTTGGACGTGTTGCGCACATAGTTCACAACTCATTAAAGAAAGCGTGCGACAAAATGACTGTCGTAAAAATGTCGCGAAATTGGAAGACTTTTGAAAACCGGTGGATGTGAAGTATAGAAAACTGCTGGAAACAGTAAATTTCGTTTTCTGGACAGCACAGATAATAAATGCAGCGTTTAGACTAAGGTATGTACCACGCATGTGTAAAGTCGCGGAAGTTATTATGGTACCAAAGCCGGGCAAATTGCCCAGTGAAGTTACCTCATATCGTCCGATTTCATTGTTGCCAATTTTATCAAAGCTCTTCGAAAAAATTCTTTTGAAACGACTCAATCCGATCATAGAAGAAAAAACACTGATACCAAACCATCAATTTGGATTTAGAAATAGGTACTCAACTATAGATCAGGTTCACAGAATAACTGATAAAATAGAAAAGGCCTTAGAAGAAAAACAAATATGCTCTACCATCTTCCTTGATGTAACACAGGCTTTTGACAAAGTCTGGCATGAGGGATTGGTCCATAAGCTACAAAAATATCTTCCCAAACAATACTCAGAAATATTAGAGTCATATATAAACCAGCGATTATTTAGAATTAAACAAGAAGATGAGTACTCTGAATTAAAATATATAAAAGCGGGAGTACCGCAAGGTAGTGTGTTAGGACCTGTACTTTTCCTTATATACACGAACGACCTACCACAAAATGACGAAACTACTGTAGCCACATTTGCAGACGATACTGCTGTACTTGCTGTCGGAAAAACCATGCAGGAAGTTACAGAAAAACTGCAAAGGACAGTTAGTGATATATCTGATTGGACCAAAAAATGGCAGATAAAATTAAATGAACTGAAGTCAATCCATGTTCACTTCACTAATAAAAACGTACAACACATACCTGTGTACATTAATAACAAAGAAGTTCTTCATTCGAACTCAGCTAAGTATTTAGGCATGACTCTAGATGCGAAGTTGCGCTGGAAAACTCATGTCAAGAAAAAACATGACGAACTAAATATACGATACAATAAAATGTATTGGCTCATAGGGAGGCATTCATGTCTCTCAATATATAATAAACTGCTTCTATATAAGCAAGTCTTAAAACCAATATGGACTTATGGTCTCCAGCTCTGGGGGTGCACAAGTAAGACAAACCTACAAAGCATTCAATGCTTCCAAAACAAAGTACTACGCAATATTGTTAATGCGCCATGGTACATACGTAACGCTGATCTACATACAGATCTAAAAATTGAAACGGTAGAGGACGAGGTCAGGAAAGTCGCAAGACGAAATGAAGGTAGGCTTCGCAACCATGCTAATTCAGAAGTAGTCGAACTACTTAATAACAACAATTTAGTTAGAAGATTACGAAGAGTAAAACCATTCGAACTAGTTAACTAGGAATAAAGAAAATAAAGACAATTCCACAACTCAATCACACTAACAAAAGTGATAAAGAATTAAAAAACAAAAGGTAACAGACTAACGTTAGTACCTTATAGCATAGTATTTATTATAAGTATTAGAAACAAATTGCTGATTAGTTTAACGACTAGGTGCGATTATTGGAAGGATGGCAACACCATGCTTCCCTCGGGTGTTTTTTAGTGGGTGAGCTAACCGCAAGTCCCACACTATCGCAAAGCTCGCATGCGATGTCTTTCAACGATTTTTACATCCAGCTACACGCAAAAAAAAAAAAAAAAAATTTTAGTTACTCTATCGTGTAACAGTCCACGGTAAAATGGTGAATTTGACAGAACACAATGCGCCTTACTAGTAACAAATTTTGGTCTCGGCTTCAAATGTACGGAAGCTACAATTGTGAACTTTGTATGGAAAATATGGCTGTGTTGAAAGTTGAATAGGTGAAGAAAACGACAGAGAAGGGCAATAAAAACAAAAACACCTCGTATCAACAACAACGCACAGAGGTTGGTCTTCTCCTCCCTTCTAATCACCAGTTGACGGACTTGTACTTATCGCTCATAGTTGGCGCAAGTAGTCACTTGGTCAATTGACAGATCGGAATGCAAGGTCTCATTTCCTGACAGGGGAAAGCAGAAATGTCTTCCCAAGTGGATTATATGCCGAGAATTGACTGTCAGAATTCAAAATATTCAACAACAATCCCTTAAAAGGATGATGATGAATTGGTGGTGTAGTTCGAAAAAGCTATCATTTCTTTCCCAAGTGTACGAGTTGTTGACACAATAATTCAGTTCATTACAAAATGACAGCAGAATGACAGCAATAAATGGCCGCAGTCGACCGTCAAATTTCATAGCTTTTGGTCATTGTGTCTATTCTATTCGGTCTAGTACAAACATGTAAACACAAACTCTGTATAAATCGCTCTTTAATAAGTGTTTTCTAAGAAAAATGTGCTCAAAAATTAAACAATTTTATTGGAAAATGTAACACTTTTTGGCGACAAAGCATTTTGTAGTCTTAAGTGAGACTCGCTTGGTCTACATTCGTCATCGATATACGTAGATACGTTCTATTCTTTAAATTTTATATCATACGTAAGCCAATAATCGACTTAAAATGATTGTTGGTATCATACCTCCTTAATTACTGCAACTGTTTGAATAACTTTTATGACTTGAGCAAATATTTATTTATAGCCAAAAACATGTTTTATTCATTCTAATAAAGATAAAACATTCGTCATCTTTCTTATTATGAATGATGAACAGTGTCCCCCATTGTATTCGCCAAATTTTTTTTTATTAGAGTTTGGCTGATATACTAATTGGTACGTCTACTTTATTTATGGTTATATGATGATATTTCAGGAACTTGAAATAACCGCGTTCCGATTGTAACCTTTTTTTTAACACGGTTTCATTTTTGTGGTAGGGATAAATAACCGAATTTGTTTCTTTTTATTCTTAAGTTATTGGGTATAGGAGGGTTTTCGTACATTTGACGTCTATAAACGTCTATCAAATTACATAATAGTGTCAGAAAAATTTGTGTTTTTATGAATTTATTTGGTTGATCTTTTCTTTAATATCTATATATAGCCAATATCTAATAGAAATTATTTTTGATTGAAATTACTGTGCAAATTTGAAACATCAAAATGTCAACTGAAATTTATTTATTTCTATATCTAACAGAGATCATACAAACAAATTTCTATGTTTTGGAAACTTAAACTGACATCTACGAAAAGTTGCTGTCAATTACAGAAATGCCACAGCTTTCGGCATTGAATAAGATCGGACCTCTTATAGTTTGGTAAGTTTAACTAAAGGTACATTTATTTGGAACCTTAAATTCGCAGAAGGCATTGACAAGTTTTTTCACTTGCATAACATGCACTTGATTTTCTTGCCGCAGGTTCAAAATTTACTCTTTCTATAAACTATTTACAGTTATATAAGTTGAAGGAAAAACTTAACCCCCGTAAAATGTATTAACCGAATAATCAGCAGTTATATGTCAAACTTTCGTAAGCTGGCTAACGCCTGCTATAGCTAACTAATCAGTGTAAATTTTTATTAATACGTTGGTACCTACCTAACAAAATTTTAACACTTTGTTTAAATTTAAAAAAATATTTGAAAATATGACACATTGACAGTTTGAAATGTCAACTGGGTTGTCAGGCAGGAATTACCGCTCATCCATAAATATAAACTGGAAAACTATTTCCCTCGTGATCAATCTGGGCCAATCTCAATGGAGTGATTAGGTTCCTTCGCCTACCTCGATTTGAATCGAACTTCTATACGCTTTGTATAGAATTACAGAAAACAAGGAAAATTTGCAAAATATCAAGTAACGAGTAGATATTTTTGTTTTTGGCAGTTTTTTTTTATTTGTAGGTATACTGGTAAACTGACAAATTCAAAAGGTTGAGTGAAAAATACAAATTCAAGTTAGGTACTACGCATAAATCCATAGAAATAAAATTGTATAAACAAACACACCTCATTCACACGGAAATTATAAAAAAAAAACTAGATCAAATGATAAATATTGGCTCCTAATTGTGATTGTCAATTATCGATAAAAACGGCATTTATCGATAGTCGATTGTCAATTTTTGATTTTGGTATTGCGATTGTCGATCATGATTGACATTTGCCGATTAACAGTCGTTCATTGTCGTTTGCATTTTTGTAACGAGCTATGGTTGGGTTAAGTTTCTTAGGTTATACAGTGTTAAGAGTTCATCATAAGTCACCAGGCACTATCGTGATTCCTAAAGAACCTTCATGGTCAGAAACCTACGACAATTTGTTCAAGCACTTAATTGCTTAACATATCACATAATATGACGTCACTTTTGTTCAAGCAACTTACCTTCTGAGCTAGTAAAATGTCATCTGCGTCATGCAGGTCATTACAAATGAAAGTATCAGTGTTCGTTAAACCGAATCTAATGGCAGGCTTCCCCGAAGGCCGGATATTCGTTCTATCGCTATTCTCAATTTGTTATATTTCCAACAAAAGGTCCTAGAAATCGGGTGCCTTTCTAAGTTGTACCATATTGACCAATTTACAGAATAATTTTCTTTGAAACGGCCATTGATGATCTTGTGCCTTTCTAATCCGTGTTTGGCAAGTCGGTTTTTTCGTTGGTCTCTATAAACCTATCACAGTATTCAGATCTACTAAACTACTCAACATAAACTGAAACGGTTTCGCATTGGGCATTGTGTGTGTGTAGCAACCCCTGATTAGTTCAAATTGAGTGACAAAGACTGTATAACACCATTAGCGCAGCCTGACTATCAATGTAGATGGCGATATTGTTTTTGGATATTGATCCCATCTCATGCAGTTCCGAAACTTAGAGAACGACAAAAGCCTCTGGCTGGATTCAGTCTCAGAGAGATGTGTAGGCATATATGTATATCTCTTTGGAAGGGAAGTTGAGTGTATATACCAAGACCGATTTGTCAGGGATCTTAGAGAATAATTCTTTTAAAATAGTGAGCCGCAGCGCACCTTTACCTACTTCTTGG
Source organism: Cheilosia soror (assembly GCA_949372485.1). Taxonomy (NCBI): domain Eukaryota; kingdom Metazoa; phylum Arthropoda; class Insecta; order Diptera; family Syrphidae; genus Cheilosia; species Cheilosia soror. Next base: position 28,979,809 of record OX443561.1, on the reverse strand, counting down.
TCCGACGGTAAAAGACAAATAAACATCAGAACATTATCCAAGGATAAATGGCAATTGACGCAATACTATAAATATAAATGATTTCCACGAAAGAGGCCGCCACAAGAGCTTTGCATTTTCTTTTATTCTGTGTGTAGAAACGACATATAATATAACTTCTTGTCCTCCATACTTATTTCGGTTTCGATAATCTGTCAATATTTACAACAAACACAATTTCATGATTCATGGATGAAATCTCCTCCAAAAGCTTACTGCCATACGTAGAACGTAAGCATTCAGCGCATTTAGACAAGATGTTGACAGAACGAGTGCTGACGTTTATAATGTCCTGTTTAAACATTTTTATTATCAAATTTAGACTCTCCTGTTATATTTTAAACTTAAGCAAGAAATCTTCGGTTCTTCTAAAAATTTAAAAGGGCCCAGCACTTACCGCCAAATTGTTACTCGCCGGTGTTTTGATTCTGGTTCGAAGTTTTTTGGGAATTTTTCTATTTTTGAACGCTTGTCAAATGTTTGAATTAATTTTGTTTCTATTAGGTAATCCAATATAAACATTTCACAGCTGATTGAAATGTCAAACAAAACCTAGCTAAACATTTTTCACATTTGAGTCTTATGACCTGTCAAAAATCCGATGGTCTGAGCGCACTTTTAGAACTCGTATGACTTCTCGTATGACTTTTTTTGACATAAGAACTGCGACTATTTCGTTTGAAAATTGATAGATGAATTCTACAATGTCACTTTCATAGAAAACATTAGTTTTCTGTCAAATGTTCTGGTGACAAAAAGACATAAGAACGAAAAAAGAAAACATTACGATGATCTGACAACTGATCTGCTAAATCATACACAAAAATTCTTACAAGAAATCGCAGTAGACACTTCTAGATATTGTCGTCTAAAGTGACATTGACAGTGACAGTGAAACCAGAATTTTGCATTCCTCGACCTAACCGATAAACAATAAATTGATAAATGCCAAATTTATATTTCGCTGCACAACAAAAAGTATAGTTTAAGACAGGGTTAGGTATAGGTATCTAATAATAAAACGATGCCATTTCTTCTGAATTTCTGAACAATTTAAGACGTCAAAAAAATAAAACCTCACCTTGACATTTCATCGGGACTTGGAGTTCCATATTGATCTCGACTTTCGTGTATCCGTCTAAGTGCCTCCTGTTCACTGATAGTTGCCGCTGGCAGATCGCCCCTCATGGGCAACATAATTTGCTGATCCCTTGCGTTCAGTGCGTCGTTTTGATTTTTCGCTAACAACGCATCGATGCAAAACGATTTCTTGGCAGGTGCTGGTGGTGGTGGAGACGTCTGTGTAAACGGTCCTGGCATACGACCAATGTATCCCTGATGATGGTGGTAACTGTCATATCCGGTGTCACGCATTTCCGTCGGTATGTGACCGACGACGGCTGGTGGTGCGGCTGGCAAGCAGCCTCCGCCTATCATATTTGGATTTGGCGGTTGCGGCGGCGGTAAGGGTCGTATTTGTGCCGCCTGCTGTTGTACCAACGGGAGTGGTTGATTATTATCCACCGGCAGGGGGCTAAGTGTATAATTACTCTGAGGTGAGTTCGCTGACTGAGGTGAATTAATTGGACGCGGTGGCGATAACGATGCTCTTGTATTATTATCACTTTGATAGTCCTGTCCGAGAGGGCTCGGATGGCTATTGTTGGTTAGAAAGCGAGATATGTGTTGTTGTTGTTGCACTTGAACACTTGACATTCTGATTCACCACTTGTTCTCGACACTGTCACTGTTCTATTGGGGAAATTCACTGAATGTGCTTAAATAGTATTTTATTGTCACGAATGGCGGCATTAACGTCCGTTCACGTCAACAGCGCGTTCCGAACTGTGATAAAGTTGACGTTCTATTGTCGCATATATCCATGGTAATCTTTCACACCTCACTGTATACGCATGGGTAGTTGTGTCGTTAAACAACTACTACTACAAGCGCAGAAACGAGTTTAGTCACCACCCTTCGTCGGAGATAAGATGGAGTCATAGTCATATCTGTGTCGACGAACAGTTGCCAGAGGGAGAGACAGACAGAAAGGCGTGGCTGAGTAGAAACTCAAAATGAAGATTGGATATCCACAGTGGGAGTGGCCGATTGGATGTGAATGGAGTTGCAGTGGAACAAATCTCGTCAAACGAGAAGTGTTCCACTCTCCAAGTACCATTACCACTACCCAGTGGTGGTGGTAGGGATAATTGGCGATTATCGGGTGAATACGGCGACGAACTCGAACTCGACCTACCACCCTCGTTGTCATTCTCATTGTCGACGTCGCTGTTTTGTTGTCAACACCCCTCTACCCGTGGAGTCCTTTTGCTCTTGGATTTTTTCCAATTACCGGAGAGGGTGGAAATTTGACTTTAAATGGCGTAAAATTCCAGTTCCAGTACAGTGTACAGGGGGGGTGGTAGTGGTAGGTCCTTGAATAAAGGATAAAGGTATCTGTACGATTTGAAGCTAATATATTTGTGTAATGTTTTGTTCATGTGTTCTGCTGTTATCCTGGTTTGCGTGTTTTTCTCTGAAAGAGAAATGCACAAAGTCCATCTCATTATTGTCCATTTGTTTGATTGTTTGAACTTTTTTTTTCTTGTTGTTGTCTCCCTTTGTTTGAAGTGGAACAACTGGCACTGGGTTCGGTCGGGTATCCTTCTTGGCCTCTTGAATATGGAAGAGCTGGGTTATGTGTGTTGGGGAAAATGTAAATTGCTGGTAATATCCGTTTACAGGAGGGTAAGTGGCAATCAATTTGTCGTATGTGAACGATTTGAAGATTTTATTTCGTTTGATTTTTATTTTATTCGTTTTGGGATGATGGGTCGGATATGGCATTGAAGCAGCGGCCATATAGGATTGTGTTTTAGTGTTGGTTAAATTGTAATGAGATACATTTTAGATTTAGAGTGTTATCTGATAGTGATAGATTCCCGTCTAAGAGGTTGCTAATCGATAATTATTTGTCTGTGAATTCGCTCATGTTTATAAGCCACATTGTAAGTGGTAAGGGACGCTTTGATTGGTTTTTACGAGTATGTCTCGAAGGTGTTCCGAAAGGATAATACAATTTCATCCATCACGGGTTATTTCGGGTAGGTATAGGTATGTACCTAACCTAGATATAGTCCCATGCATACTGCGTGATTGGCATTTTAATGTCTGTCTCAAAATGTATTGCTGTTCCCAAAATAATGCGTCTGCAGCATGCCCTAAGAAAGTTTTGTTAAAATTCTCTGGGGATAGATTAATTTCCTCGCGAGAAACATTTACGCCTTTGGTTCAAATAGTGTGAGACTTCCTGTCATCGTCCTACTTAGTTAGGCGGCTCTACAGTTCGGGGTGAACCGAGGCCTCAGCTAACAAGCCTCTCCAGTTAGCCCGTTCCTTAGCTAACTGCCTCCAGTTGCGCACTCCTATAGTCGGTTGTGGTCGCCTTCGACTTTCGCGCGTCACTTAAGGCGAGGTCTTCCTCTACTGCGTTGTCCCTCCGGGTTAGACTCGAAGACTCTACGAGCCGGAGCATTTGTTTCCATCCGCTCTACATGTTCTAGTCATCTGAAACGACTTACTCGCAACTTTTTGACCAGGTCGATGTCGCTTTACAGCTCGTATAGTTCGTCGTTGAATCTCCTTCTCCAAAGCCCGTCAACGCAAACAGGACCGAAGAATCTTTCTCTCGAAGCGACCGAGGATATCTTCATCCGCTTTAGATAGAGTCCAAGCTTCAGCGCCATAAAGCAGGACTGGAATGATCAAGGTCTTATAAAGAATCTCCTTAGTTGTTCGGAATAGGGATCTACTTCTTACCCCAAAGAAACAGCGGCTGTTGGCAAGAGTTATTCTTCGTTTAATTTTATCTGAGATGTTGTTGTTAGAATTTATAGCCAGAACCGAGGTAGATAAAGTCCCTCACTACCTCAAAGTTATAGCTATATGTCCCTTCTTGTTGACAGCATATATACTTGGTTTTGCCCTCGTTGACCGCTAGACCCATTTTAGCTGCTTCCGAACGAGTTTTGCAGCAATGCCAAAGCTAGACATGGCTCTATATAGCTCGTCTCTATAGATGCTGTCGTACGTGGCTTTGAAATCGATGTCATCGTCTCCTATTCATAAAAAAAAAAATGCATTCATAACCGTACTCAATCTTCTGGTGATTGCGCCCTATTTTATCAATAGCTACGCCCAATACCCAGTAGGTGCCTATCCTGTTTGATTGCGCAAAGCCCGTTAGCTGACGAGAACTTCCTTCTTGTTGTATTTCGTTTTATAAATGGCCCCACCCAGACACTATAGAAGGCTGAAGCTGGCCTAGCAGGAGCCTTCTTGCGTCAAGACCTACCAATATTTGCCAGCATGCGGAAGGAAATGCTAGATTCTGTAAAGCCTTATCTTGGTATCGTACTGAACGTGTGTTGTGATCATACATATCTATTCTGTTCTTGAGTTTCTCCTTTTAGTTTTCCGTCCGAAGATGTCCATATTCTAGCCTTTCGGGTACCAAGGGATTAAAGCAGCTTCCGTTCTGTGTTGTAGTTCTAGTCTGTAAGACCGCAGTCAATTTTTGATCCTGATGGCGATTGCCTTTTACGTGGCAGACTCTATCTCGTAGATGTGTTTTTGACCATAGCAGCCACGACAATGTCGTCAGCAATGTCGATCACCCTTAATCCTTATTTGGCAGCATATAGGCCATAAAACTCCGTCATCAAATAAATTGTACACGGTGTAAAGTATAATGCCATCCTCAGTCTGGTATCTAGACAGCAAAATAACTCATTTACAATTCGGCACTGCCAGAGAAGGAGAAGGTGCGTAAGCTCAAGGTGCAAAATAAGGGTTTTTTTCGGAGAAAAAAAAAGTCGATCAAGTTGCTACTCCAGGAACAATGTTCTAAAGTTGTATATACCAAGAGGTAAAAAGAACGTGTCAAGGAAACAAGATTTGAACAGAGACCTTTAGAGATGAGTATCTACCTAAGGAAATCTTGTATATAGTGAATCACAGTCGGTTTTTCATTTCATTTCATTTATTTCAAGAAGTATACCTGTATAGCAGGCACAAAGCGTGACTTTTTGGAAAGCGGAAGCACTCAACTTTAAACTTAAAATTAAAAGTCCCTTATTCAAGAAGACATCGTTTTTTTTTTAAGTTCTTACGGAAGCACTGCTTCTCTTCAATAAATAGACGCTTCGTGCCTGCTGTATAGGTCTACTTAATCGATGAAAAGACCATGTGTATAAATTCATCAGTCTTCTTCACATCGCATACAAGATCTTGTTTACCAAACTGATTCACATCTACCAGTGATTATGGAGAAAAACCAAGAAGTCCAGATCGATTCCCACAAACTTTTTATCTATTTCAAGGCTGCGTATATGACAACATTTATCTCCCAATGGTTCAAATTTTGAGCTCTTTATAAAGCGTATAAGAGGCTTCTGATGTCTGTGTTTTTCAGGCACGTAGTTCCAATTGTCCACCTAAGATTTGCACTCTCGATAGGTTCTCCAATTTTTGTTTGCAAGTAGCGATTGGTATGCCTGGGGTGCCTTTGTCCGGCAGAATGGGTATAGTTGTTCCAATTCTGGCGAGTTCATCGGACTTACAATTCCCTGGAATGTCTCTCTCTCTCTCTATGCCCCGGCACCCAAATTAGGTGAATGTTGAACTGTACGGCCATCTCCGTAAGGGATGATCGGCAGTCGAGGGCTACTAGAGAAGTTATAGAGATCGAATCCAAGGATTTGATGGCTGCTTGGTTGTCCGAAAATATTCAGACATCTTTATCACGTTTTTCTTGAGTCAAAATTAGACTTGTTTTATTGCCATCATTTCCGCCTGAAACACGCTACAATAATTTGATAGACGGAAGGAGAGCTTCTGATTAAGACTTTCGGAGAAAACACCCCCACCAAGAGATTCATCTTCTGAAAAAGTATCCTGATTCCAGAAGGCTCTGAGAGATGGGGTTGTGTAGAGTGTAGTCAGTGTTTTTGGGAGAGATCTCGAAATTCTTCGGAATAGAGGCGTGGCCAAAGTCTTTCCTTGACCACTGTGAGGTAGCTTTAGGTAGTCGAGAGGTAATAGATGAAACACTATATCCAGTGCGTAGAGGAAGTTGTGCGTAGTGCACAATATACAAGCTGTACGCTGGACATGGCTTAGATAGCCGCGATTTATGGCTTTCTCCAAGGCTGTCCACCAGACAATTGCCTCTCAGTCTTATAGGTAACTGAGACAGTGAGTTATTCGAGGTTGTAGACCCCATATACTACTAATAGCCTTTTTGAAAGAGAAGAGTGCTACTGTAGCCTTCTTGACTCTTTCTTGGATGTTAATTTTCTAACTATAAGGTTATCATTCCCTATCCAGAATAAGACCCAAATATTTAGCTTTAAAAGGTATATAGGTTGATACCATTGAGCAAAAGAGGGTCGACTGTCGGAATTTTATATTTCCAGTTCAGTTTTTGTGGGGGTTCACACCCAAACCACACCGACTCGCCCATCAGCTAGCTAGCTTATTTAAAGATTTTTGTAAGAGCTCTTTTAGAGTATTTAGGTGCTTTCCTGAGACAGCTATAGCAACGTCATCGTTCACCTTCCAGCATTGTCAGTAATTCGTTGACCACCAAACTTCAAAATAGGGGGGATCATAGAACGCCTCTACTAACAGATCTTCTTGCGGACACCTCGCCTAGCTTGAAGTTGATAATCCGACCATTAAGCAGCAGATTAGGAAAACATTTTCGCTCAGAGCAGCTTCTAAAAGCAACAATTTCGAGCTGTGCTTATTGTGAGCAATAAAAAAGTTGCCAATATCGGGTACCCCTCTATTAAAAAAAAAAACCAAACTCCCTCATTGCGTCTAATTGCAACTTACCCAAGAGCTACGTGAACAAATACTGACTATACCTTACCTACAATGAAAATAAAAAGGGTTTCTGCACACATCAGCCAAAACTATACTGCCCGCCAGTGAAAGTTCCGAATTAAAAATCTCACTCCAAAGCAAATACAAAAAAAAAATTCACCTTTGGAAGTCCACTTGTATCTACCCCATTTCTCAACTCTTTAAACTTCACTAATGAGATGTCTGATGTTTTGTCTGACGGACCCGAATTTTTATCCGCACAATGATGGAGAATGCTACCTCATTACCCCGCCTTAATCCAACAGATAGTATACGATGCCCAGTATCCACATAAGCGGTTCTAATGGTCTGTTTATATTCTATTGTGAGCTACACACATCGCCCTAAGCGAGCATCGAGATGGGAGACGTGCCTAAGTATGTTATTCCAGAGACTTTTCTCCGAACCCACACGCATTCCTGACGCAAATAAAAATTGAAATTTTTTACTCTGCCAGTGATTTTATTATGATTTCGAGAAATTGAACCCTAAATGGTAATTAACGGACATACAGCGCATGAACTTGCCCAGACACTTGGTTTAAACCAAAGGGATGATGATGATGATGATGATTCAGAAAATGCCAGTAACAAGTATACTGACATCGCCTGATTATATAGCTAGGGTGAACTATACAAACCATATATTTACAGTTGGTATTACAAAAATACTCCGGGTTATCCTGATGGGGGGTGGTGCAAAAATGTCAGACGAGTACAATTCGTCTAAACGACTTAAATATTTATTCAATTAATAATGGAAACTTTTTGGGCGAGTAGTTTCGGGCGACCGAAATATTATTGCTCACTTATCAGATGAATTAACACGATACAATCAGGACATAAGGGTTGTTTGCCCACCACCACGCTCCGGCTGATGGGGTGAGAGGGTGCGTTCTTTATTGTTTGGGTGAACCTGCTGTGCTGTGTTTGCACTCATTGTGGCTGAATGAGGATTGTGCTTGGTTGACAATGGCCGATGATGCTGGTGTCATGGGGTGTAATTGTTGCAACATATGTGATGTTTTTTTCGCTGCTGGATTGCTGCAAATTGTGGAAATTTTCTAAGTGATTTAGTTTAAATGCTGCAATTAGCAGCAGATTGGTATTGCAAGGGGAGTAGTGTATAGGCAATAAAATTGATCCCTTTGCGCGTGGTCTTGGGTAGCGATGGTATGTTGATGATATTAAGTGAAGATTTAATTTTAAAAGCCCCCATAAGGCGTTACGTTTTGGTAAATTGTGACAGTTTTGAAGAAAAGAATCAACCGAATCGGAGGTATTTTGGGAAAGTCGCTGATGTCTGAACCATAAAAACCAGAAAATTTAAATGAGCGTGCAAATGTGTTTAACAATATTGATGTGTTTAACAGTTTCAACATTTTTGAAGAAAAGGCAGAAAAATACATGAGCAAGTGTCTCATTTGAAAAGGTCAATTTACAATTATTGGCGAAAGTGCATATTTTTCAAAAGTCTATCGGCAGAAAGCAGCGGGATGTCACAGGGGCGTTCGTGTATACTGAGACGGAGGCAGTGAAGATGGGTTTGACAGTCAATGAGGGCAAAAAGTATTATGCTGTCTCCGATAGAATGTCACTATAGACAGATATAGCCTCGAGGTGGTTGGGGACTTTGTCTACCTATAGAATAGGAAGGTGCAACGACTGAGGTGCCTAGTAGAGTAGAGGAAGACCACGACTCAGGTAGCGCACGCAAGTGGAAGGGGACCTTAACGAAGCGTGAGAAACTGGACACATCTGGCCAAAGATCATGCTGGCTGAAGACGCTTGTTTGTTGAGGCCCATCAGGTCCACCCCGGACTGTAACCCAATGAAATAGATAAGGACAATGTTTTCAGATAGAAGCTGATACAAAAAACTATATCAGCGATATCCCGATGAGTCCTAAGAGCTTGTAAATTAAGCCGCTTTAGGCGCGATGATTCCCATAGGGAGGTAGATTGTATGGATCATCCCAGCCGAGCCCACGTAAGGCAAATCGGATGAACCTACGCTGGACAGCTTTGATTCTCATAATATGCGCTTGATGATAAGGTGTCCAGACATGGCTGGCGCATTCGAGAGGTGCAGTCTTTCAAACGTCATATAAAGAGGTACGGGTTAGAAAACTCCTTCGACAAACGTTTAAAAAAGCCGAGTGCTAAGTAAGCTCTGCTAACAGCGTTGTCAATGTGGGGACAGAAGTTAAGTTGGGCGTCGGTCGTAGAATGCTTAATCCCGAATTGAGGAAACAGGGGAAACAAGCTCTTTTGTTAAAGTAATAAGATCTTTGAGGTAGTAGGTGACGTTTGCAAGAGAAGGTAATGTTTTCAAGTAAAGTTCTAAACGATTTTAAGCTCTAAATGATTTTGTTGACACAAAGTGTAGAAGTGGTGCAAGATAGAATCTCATATCATCTGCGTAAATCTCTAGCTCAGAGTGTAAAGTAGCACCTACTACATAGTTAATTGTCAAATTAAAGATCAAAGGTCCTAGATGACTTCCCTGTGGTACCCCAGAGGACGCTATGACTCGGTTAGAGACGGAAACTTTAAAAAGGACACTTTTAATTGTCACGGAGGAAACCCGGTTTCAAATGGGTTTCATTCCAAGTTGTGCTAGAGAACCAAAAAAAAATAAATAAATAGGTGGCGCAACAGGCGGGTGACACCCAAGGCCTAGCTTCTCGCAACCATTCGTTTTGTGTGAGTTTATATTTTTGGGACGAATGGAAGGGACCTACAATTTTATGCCGAGTCCGAACGGCTGAATTGAGAACCTTTTTTATGACAGTCATACTCTCGGATGTTTGTCAGACGATCGCGAGAGGTGGCGCAGTAGAAAAAAACTTTAAGATGTAATTTGTGTTTTTCCGGGGATCGAACCTGGGATCCCTCGCACAGTAGTCCAGCACACTAACCACTGCGCTACTGCGCCCACAAGAGTAACAAAAGTCATCTCAAATAAGGGATATAACTGTTTTAAAAGCCAAAAACCCTTGCATAAGATGTGTTACATTTTTCATTTCAAACTAGAATACTTAAACGGGAACGAATTGATATATGTTCACCTACAAAAAATGGCCAAACTAATTGATAGCAAATTTTGCTAGTAAATTTGCCAGGTTGACTGACTTTCTTACTTAGGTAGAGGCTACAGTCTGGGGTAGACCTGGGCCTCAGTCATATGTCTACAGTTATCTACTTAGCGCATTCTTTAGCTAAGTGCCTCTAGCCATCTTAAACGACTGATTCGCACTTTCCTGTCGATGTCGCAGAGTTCTCCTCCTCCAAATCCTATAACAGAAAATCACTCGAAAAATTGTGCGTTAAAAACTACCAAGAATATCTTCATCGGCCGTCGCGTAGCTATTGTCGATGTTTCTGCATAAAGTGGAGCTGGAATATAGAGGTTCTTTAGTGTTCCTTACTATTCAGTTGCCTTCTTAGGCCAAAGAACCAGCTATTTTCAGATGTGATGGCTGGGCCGAAATAGACGGCATATCCTTCGGTTTGTAAACAAGTTTGCTTGCGAGTTTTCCATAACTTTCTAAGCTATAGTTATATCATATACGGCCTTAAAATCGATAATCAGTTCAGGACTTCTTGAGTTTTCCTCATAATCTGTCGTATTGTGCACCTAACATGCCTAAAACCGCATTCGTTGGAGTCAATCAAAACCAATATAAGGATCTTGTATTTTGAAAGAGACTATGATGTCCATCGGCGTGCGCTTATATGGTATAGTATCCAGCCAGTCATTGCCATTGGACCTTCACTCTTCTGGCTATGTCAATATCGATGTCACTGGTCTTAAAAGTTCTTCTGACGTTTTTATGGAAAACGACATACACATTTATATAAAATCTAAAGTCGTTTTGTTAAATTACAATTTTGGCAAGGTAGTTGGTTGTCATGACAGGTCGTGGCGGACCAAGGTGTCTTTAGTCGCCCTATTTTTGCTCTATGTGACTTGTAGGTATACAGATCTTCGACGAAGATAATCGACAAAAAATACCTTAGCTGTCTATATATGTATATGAAACGAGAAGAGCTATGCAAAGTATAACTTTGACAGATGACAGTTATTACAAAAGGGCGGGCACACGTGTCATTGAAGCTATGTATTCGTTTTATCATTTCGTGTGTGTAATTTTTTTTTTTTTTCTTTAAAATGCCACAAAATTATTGATCGAACTTTTAAAATATGTAAACGCAACCACAAATGTACTTACAATTCCGTTTGAAAAAGTGACATTTTAACCTCATTTATTATTCTGTGCGTTTCTTTTCGTGTTCTTTCCGTTGTCAACCCACAAACGTCCTCTGTCAATGCAAAAGTATAAGTAAATAGTAATTTTCTCTGTCGTTTCCTATATTGTTCGCCCCCCCAAAAACGCTTTTATGTTAATTCCTACTGTTGTCATTTCCTAATGGATCCTAATGCCATCAAACATTTGAATTGAGATTACTGTCGTAATGTAATTTTCTTTTTATTGAATAAGGATATTGGTTTGCTTGGGAGGTCATAGGACGAATACAGAGCTTTGTGGAAATGTCAACACGAGTGTTGTTTAAAATGAGCAACAAATTTACATACAATTGGCTAAGTAGGTACATTGTGTGGGCTGCCTTAAATTATTGATTTCACATGCCAATTTAGTACTAGCACATCGATAACAACTCGCAATAATTGTCAGTGTCACATCTATGTGGCAATCGATTAACCACATAAATATAAATCATTTACCAATAATTGAATTTCAACTCAACTTCGGCAAATGCAAAAATAATTATTCTGTCTGACAGCGCCCTGTCATCAATCGCAACCACACACAATACACAACTATCCGACTGTCATGTTTCCGCAGATAAGTATGTACACATAAAATGAATAAAATATCGATTTGCTAACATATTAAAACTTATCAAGTAAACATTCGAAACTTTATTATGTGTGCATTAAAAATTCAACAGCAAAAAAAAAAACAACAACAAAATAAATTAATTAATACTGCTGTAGCTGGTAATAATATTGAACACAATTGACACGTTGTTCGGGGGAGAGCTAACTGCAATTGATTGGTAAATATTTGTCAATCAAATAATTGGCATTAAATGCAGTCTCACACTCACAGTCGCAATGTTAGTGACAGCTCCAGCTCCAGTACTGTTTGCAATCTATATAGTAGTGTGATCGGTGTTCGCATATCATACTTATGTTTACACTAAAGTTGTTACAACCGGGCGGGCGTCGCGATTGGCGCAGTCATTTCGACATGAAATTTGTCATGTTATTTTGTTGTACTAGACTCTGGCTGATAATAATGAGCACGTCGATAATATTATCAATTATTATTAACAGATGCAGTAATTTAATGTGTTTCGGGTTGCACTATACTTTGAAAGCTTGTTGCTAATTTCAAGTGGTGCATCAATAAAGAGTCTTGTTAATTAGGTAAGCATACAAATGCCAGACGACAAGAGATAAAGCAGTGACATCAGTGACACTGTTTGTTGCTATATAAATGATCTTATTTGTTAGGATATTGAGATGTCTGTCATATGTTAAGGATATTCACTAGCCCTCGTATTTATAAGCAAATTAGGCATTTTCCTTTACTTTTACATTTTACAAATTTTTACTACATATATGCAGTGACTACTGTGCGAGGGATCGATCCCCGGAAAAACACAAATTACATCTTAAAGTTTTTTCTACTGCGCTACCTCTCGCGAACGTCTGACAAACATCCGAGAGTATGACTGTCATGAAAAAGCTTCTCAATTCAGCCCTTTGGACTCGGCATAACATTTTAGGTCCCTCCCATTCATCCCAAAAATAAAAACTCAGAAGCTAGAAGCTAGGCCTAGGGTGTCTACCGCGCCTGTTGCGCCACCTATTTATTTATTTTTATGCCGTTCCTTAACTCGAACAATTCGCAAGATATAACCCCTAAACTTAGAACCCTACTAGTTTTTATTCAACAAATATTTTGTAGTAGGTAACAATTGAAAAGGCTGTCTGCCAGTCACATGTTAATTGACAGATGATTTGAAATGTGTTGTCCTATTTGACATATGCGCGCAATTCCTATTCGCATTTGTGTTTTGAGTTCATCACTTTAAACACTTTTTTTTATAAAACAGCAATTTTGTTGGCAAAGACAAAAGGTACATGACATACTGCAGTTAATGGAAAATCATCAGCATCTGTCATTCACAAATTAAAAAAACGTTCCTTAACTTTTTCGTTAGTTTCTCTCTCTCTAAAGAGAGATTTCATCTCCACCGCACTGACATTTTGACAAACTTTTCCATTGTAAGTACTACAAAAGTAAAGGAACAAACATATTCGCACAAAAGTAGCAAATGCCAGATTGCATAACACAGATTTGACGTATCTGCTTGTGGAACTTTTGTAAGATTCGATAAGGTTGAAATTTAGCTAAAGATTCTCAATTTGGGTTAAATATGTATTCATTTCAGTCACTATACCGTCTTCGTCGTAGAGATCGCATTAGAAATACCAGAATACGTGAGGAACTCAATGTCGAGCAGCTACTTTTCCGTACGGAGCGGTCCAGGCTTCGGTGGTTCGGTCATGTTAAACGCATGTCCCCGGTCAGGATCCCACGACGTGCTATGGAATCCGTACCATCAGGCAGGCGTCCTCTAGGTAGACCCAGAATGAGATGGTTAGATCAAATTCATAATCTCTCCTCTAACCGTATGGGGATTGCCCTTGATGATTTGGAGTCGATGGCGGAGGATGGAGAACTATGGAGGTTCCACTTGAGCAACCTACACCCGCGATCCACTTAATAGTTTAAACAAAGTGGTTCTCGGTGAGAGACACACTTATGCCGGTAGTCGGCCCATTGTGCATATACCATTGGGATTTGGGGAGCTATTTCTTTACTGGCTCCTCATGTAAACCATTAAGAAAATACTTTCCGTTCTTAAATTGACTAGGAAAGGGCAACTGCAAAGAAAGTGAGTGACAGACTCGTCCTCCTCTTCATTTCTGCAGCTTCTCCAGAAGTGGGCACTATACGTATAGGTAGACACGCGCAAAGGCTCGGTCTGCCATACAATGACTTCTGGAGAAGCTGCAGAAATGAAGAGGAGGACGAGTCTGTCACTCACTTTCTTTGCATAGTTGCCCTTTCCTAGTCAATTTAAGAACGGACATTAACGACTTTCGACATACTGAAACTTTTAAGTCGAAGAAGCTCCTTGGATCTTTTTGTATCCAGAGCTGGTCAGGTGAGCTTAGCAGTATCACAGTATTCCAGATGTTTCCATCTGAACCCTGCTCTGCTTGCTGCTTTCGCGTGAATTATTTGTCTAGTGTATAGGAAAGTGGTGCATATGCATACACGTTGTGCAGACTTATACTATCCACGCCGGAGGATCCTAGCCTTGTAGTTCGTCTGCTGCACAGTTCCCTAGGGATGCCACAGTGACCAGGATATCAGGAACCCAGCAGAGGATGAAGTTGTACTGCCAGCTATCTCGTTAAGAGATACGCGACAACCTTCCACCGCACCGCCTTAGATCTTATTTCGCTGGATATTAGGGATTTAATTGCAGCTTGGCTATCAATGTATGTATGGAGGATGCGGCTTACTACCTTAAAGACTTGTTTTGTCTTTGTCGAAGTCGCTATATACAGATCGTATATAGTTGGTCATTGAATCATCTCCTCCAAAAACTTTCATCAACACAAATGGGATCTTTATATATCTTGGCCGAAACTACTAAGGATATCATCGCTTTTGAGAAAGTCCATGTTTTGATCCGTAGAGTAGGGCTGGAATTGTTATGGTCCTATACATAGATGTTTTTTCCGGGGGTTCAAGCTGATACCCTTCTCTCAGTAGTCCAGCAAACTTACCACCAGCCTTGGATTTACCCTTAGGCCAACTAGGCCCACGCCTAGGGCATCACGATAGATGGGGCACCACGAAAACTGCAAAACAAACGCAACAATTGAAATTGAATTTACATGACGATCCTTCCAATTCTTATTATTCTTCATCACTTAAACCTTCTGTCAATAATGAGGTCTAGCCAGACCTTTCTGACTTTTGAACCAAGTTTTTTCTAAGAAACAATGGCCACGGCTTCTTAAAATTCCATGATAGTCAACACGAATGTTCTGTGGTTTTGTAATCCGTAGGTCATGTCGTTGTGTTACGCTGCACATAGAAGAGCGTGGGTTATAAAAATCGAGGGTAAAGGAAATAAGTTTTCTTATATTTTCTGTTTTGTCACTTTTATTTTTATGTAAAATGTGTGCAGGTCTGGCCAGACCTTATGGTTGACGGGAAGGTATAAAAAGCTTTAATTGACAGAAGGGTTAAAACAATACTTCACCAAATTCTTCTAAAGATTTGAATACAGATTAATGTCTTAGACTATCATAATATGTAATACCTATACATTTTTACATAGTTTGCTGTTCCTTGCTTGCAGTTTTCGTTTGGTTTTTTTTTATAAATAGACATAAACTATGCGACTATGCGCCTATGTGTGTAACTTCTGGCGCAATGTGCTGGATCTACCGCAATTTCTGAATAAATTTTTTTATTATTATTATTATTATTATTATTATTGTTAATAACAGGTAATTAAAATTACAAGGTAATATAAAAGATTATAGAGCCTAGCTGATGCAGAGACTATTGGCTCTTATCTAATTAAATATTTATATAGTTAACTTAAGGATTTCAATAAATTTATTTATATTTTCAATGTTTGTATAGTTTGGATTTTTTAATACATCATAGATTGGTTTGTTTTGAAAGATAGATTCCATAATGGATTTTGAGGCTAGGCAATTTTCTAGGAGGTGGGGGATATTTAATGTTGTGTTACAGGCGGTGCATAGCGGCGGGTCGTTTTTTTAATATCTATCACTGTACCCCAAAAATGCTACAGTTCGCATTTCGTTCGCTCCGAATTCCCCGGAAGAAGATTGTGTTCGCCGGCGAGTTCATCTGAGAATCCCAAGCGACACCTCACATATATGTACATTGTACATATCGTGTGAAATGCTTGGCTTAGGTGCGATTGTCAATCTAGGAATCGTCAGGGAATAAAATAAGAAGAAAATGCGAACATCTACAGAAAGTTTATGTGAATTTGAAAACGGTTTGCAAATTTACGGGGATCCATTGGTGGTAAAGAAGAATATGTGAGATATTCGTCACTAGTTTATACACTGCTGAACTCTTTGTGTTATCTTGGGTCAAGGTCCCTACACCAAAGTAATCCTTTTCTTAAATTCTTAGCAAATTATATTCACATTAGAGATAGGCGCTAACTGGTAGAACTATTTTTCTTATATTATACACACGAATCATTTCCCAAAGTATTGAGATTGAACTTCGAAACACCCTGTATGTTAAAAGTGGGCAATGCAGACAAACTTATAATCCGCTGACCTACACATTTTTTAAATCCTAAATAAAAACACTTGCACAACAAACTCGCCAAGCGTTACATTTGACGTGTCCCAGTCACTGTTTTTTGGTTTAAAGTCGACGCATAGATTTAGTGGAACGTAGCGAAGCCTGACATCATTTCGTGCGCCTTTACCGTTACGCGATACTCATAAAATCATTTTTAGTGTCCAGGCCATTGACATACTATACATGGACGCTAGTGAAATAAATGTCAGTTTGATACAAACCAGCGAGGAAAAATGAAGCAAACATAAGCACTAGCCCTTTTGGTTTAGTGCGGCGAAAATAGGGAAAAAGGTTTGAACCTCTGCTCGAAATTGCTATTTTTTTCATAGAACACAGTGCCATCTATTGTAGAAACATTGCAACTGCGCAAAAATAACGACTTATTCAAATTATTTCAAACGATCTATAACAGATGGCTAGCAGTCCATGTATACTTAGTATGTCAATGGAAGGAAATATAATAAAAAAAAGGAAATATAAAATAGGGCACCATTTGTTGTAGGGCCTAGGGCCCAAAAAAAGTAAATCCGGCGCTGCTTACCACTAATACAATTGAGTCCACCTCCTTGCATTAACCAGCAAAGATAAATTAACAACAACACAGGACAACAATCAGGTAGGTACATATGTTGATTTTTGATCGCTATACTGCCGATGAGAAAATCTCGAACTGATGAGTTCTTCCTCTGCCTTCAACCAGCAGTCATTTCCTCGGCATATTTAGAAAACTTCTGGATGTTTTTTTCGATCGCAAGACTCGAATTACATTGAGCTGAGAAATAGTTTACTTTACTTAAGCCATCGTCTTACTTTGTAGGTGATGCTTAGCCCCCTTATTCTGGCTCGATACTCTTGTCTTTGGAATGTGTTCGTATAGTTCATTGACGCAAGACAGTCGATCTTTGAATGCAGGCGCAAAAAGGAAATAATTATTGCCAAATTCGACGTTTGACACTCGGAATGTGCCTTTCACGACTTATGGTGGTCCCCAGAAGTATTGTATTCCATTGCTTATTCACACAAATTCTAATTCAGTTCGTTTCACAAATGTCAAAACTTAATTTACATTTGAAGCCATTTGTAAAATCTATGTCGCTTTCTGATAAGGTCATACTCTTACACATTATGAGCCACCTTGTATGATCCTACTACAAACATATAAAAACAATTTTAGGCACCCAAATGTCAACTGTCATAGCGATATCATCCTGGTGGCTTCATAAAATATCAAGAAACACGTGTATAATCGGTTTATCATTATATTGATTGCGCAATCTCATGCCATATGAACCCCAGAGATGGCCCAGGCCAGACCAAGTCCAAAGCGATATACCCAAGTGACTCCTCTCTAATATCTGAAAATTCTTTGTGTCAACATTTGTTCGATTTTTTTCCAGCGTTGTGCACCCTTCTTATCCGGTTTGGATTTACCTGTTGGGAACCTATTTTCCATTTCCATCCATCACCCATCAGATGGATTTGATTTCATATGCCTGTCAGATAGATAAACAGATACATTCAGTGCACCAAGCACCAAGTACCACCAGCAACAACAACAACAACAACAATAACGATGATGACACACAGTACGATTGAATCGAAATTGGCGGTTTTTGACGAGGTTCATTAGGCCTCGGTAAATAGAGAACGAAAAATCATTGTGCAAAGGTAAACCCTGACATACGAGTATACATAACATATACGGTGCTCCGTACTTGTTCCGGTTCCTTCAGCCGTGTAGAATCTATGTTACGATAAGGCCTCCGCCGAACTCCAATCGCGCGATAATGCTCCGCGAAAATCGTATTTTGATTTGTGTTTGATCGCTGCTGCTGTTGTTATATTTATTTTGTAAATTTGTTGATAATGATGTGTGCGGGAGAACGATATAGATACAACACACACACTCCCGAAGACGTAGACTCTAGAAGACGCATATACCTATACTAAACCTAGATACTTGTTGGGTTGTAGTACTGCAGCAAGACGTGAAGGAGAGGTTAATTGTGTCTCTGGCTTTTTAAGCCTATTTGCGTTGGGGATTTAAGGCGCAGATATTATATGTGAATTGCGGAACCAAGAGACTCAAAAATTCTTTCGATAATGAAAATATAATTTCGCGCAAAAGTCATAGGTAAATATACTTGTATTGAATTGATTGGCATAGCTTGGCTAAGTTGTTGACTTAATGAGCAAGCTGATTTGGTAAGTGTAATTTGAAAGGAATTGAGTATACAAAATAGACGTTGACGGAGCAACTGTCATAGAACTTAATTAGTGATTAGCTCAATGGCGCCAGTGCCAGTTGGGGTTTAGCTGACACTTCAATGTGTCTGTGCATTTGAATTGTAGGTAGATATAGTTTGTTTGAACTGAAGATCCTCCGATGATAGTGGTAAGTTTTCCTGTATGCGCTCCTGAAAGAATGTATCAAACAATGAAATGTCTTTTACAATTTTTTGAAGCTGTTGCATTCTAGAACAGAAATATTTAGAAGTTGGCAACATAGACTTTCGCACAAACCAAAACCAACAATGAACTATCATCGCTTAGCTGTCATAGAACTCTTCCTGCTGTCAACGATTGGTCGTTCCTAAACTGCGTCGGTGCACGCTTCGCGTCAATTAACTTATTTTGTAATCATCATCATTTTCAATGGTCCGCTTGTCCATTAAGTGGGTCGCGGGTATAGGTTGCTCAAGTGGACCCGTAGCTCTCGATTCTCCGCCATCGACTCTAAATAATAAAGGGCAATCCCCATACGGGTATAGGAGAGATTATGGACTTGATCTAATCATCTCATCCTTGGTCTACCTAAAGGACGCTTACGGTATGGATTCCATAGCACGTCGTGGAATCCTGGTTAGGGACATGCGTTTAACATGACCAAACCACCGAAGCATGGATCGCTCCATCCGGAGAAGTAGCTGCTCGACGTTGAGTTCCTCACGTATTCTGGTATTTCTGATGCGATCTCTACGGGTCACACCAGCAATACTACAGAGAAATCTCATTTCGGCGGCTTGTATCCGCGATCTTATTCTTTCAGTCATTATACCCAAACCTCGTGACCATAGGTAAGAGTTGGAACAAACACCGAATTAAAGACTGACAACTTAGCTTTGACACCAAGTTCAGTCTTCCTAGTAACAGAATGACCAAGTTGTCTCAAAATTGACCCAGCCTGACCAATCCTACAGGAAAACTTGGCATTGCTCCTTGTAATAATTTACTTTTAATAAATATTTGCAACTTCATTTTCATTCATTAATTTTTTATTGAACTTTTATATATACAATTTGACTTAAGGCTAGTTTACAAGTGCTGGTGAATAATTAATATTTTGTGTGTTGGCTCAACAACAGGGGCCCAACAGTTTACAATGATTTTTTTTAAATAATTAGATTTACATAAATAAATTGTGATTGTTTTCTCAGATTCATACTCGTAGTCAGGGTTGACCTCAGGGTGTTCAAATCCGGGTGTCGATGTCCTTAGAGAGGGTTGTTCATCTTGGTATTATCCTCGATAGTGGGTTGTCTCGGTCAAATCGTAGAAGGGTATAGTTGCCCTGTCGGTGTCTCTTGGGAATAGGTCCTCGTTTAGTAGAGCCAATACATGGAGGTAGCGATGCTCTGAGATGTGTTAGGTTTCCGCGATCCTTCGGACTAGAGGGTTTGGATGGTTGGATGCATTTCCGAATATTCTCTGGAAAAGTGTGACCATGTACTTTTCCAGGGGGGTGATGCTGGCTTCTTCGTAGAGTCTTGAACTTCTGACGTTTTTCTTTCGAATAATATTTGCAACTGGAGTCAGCGTTTCTAATTCTAATTGCCGCTATCCACGCAAAGGGTCGCGACACCCCGATACTCCTGCAAATGGTGTAGGGAAATAAGTCACCGGGAACTAAGTGCACCTGCTTATGGGAACTTAGTAGATACACATTCAAAAATAAGAAGATGGAACTACCTTCCAACATTTACAATTGGACAAATCGATTTGGAAATAACGCAATAAAATATCCATACCGCCTAAAAATCAACAACCAGTTTAACCTGCTTGGGTTTACTTTCAGATTTACTGTACCTATGTGTGAAATTGGATATATTGAAGGTTTTGTTGAAGTACAAACATCCAACTAATCCAAAATTCAATAGAAAACCCAAGCAGGGGATTGCTTATTCTTCTGTTGATATTCCACTGTTGATGGATTTCCACTTTTAGTCCACTGAGGGACTTAAGGGTCCACCCATTAGAATCCGCCGCATCCGGCACGTACGTTGCTTATGGGTCACCTCACCTTCCATAAGCTACTATGTGTATTCTATCAACCTGTCAGTCGAATACGTTGCCGCAACGGATGCGACGGATTATATGGCTCGGGGCCTTTAGTTCCCATGGACTTATTTCCCTGCACCCCTGCAAATTAGTTCTTCACATAAATTATTGTGAATTGTAGTGGGTACTATTTGAAGCAAGGTTCCAAGTTTGCTTGATAAAAATTATGTCCTCCCGTTCTCAAGTAGACTTTTAGATGATATCTACGCGCATTAGTTGTCTATGTCATTATAAGGGCGCCCACATTTCAAAAAAGTGTCGTTAAATTCATATAGAAACATCTGAGGCGAAGGTCATCGACGAGTTTTCTAAGCGCCACCGGTTGTAAATGGTGTCCCAATTCACACAAATTTTGAATTTGGCGCAGTGATGCCAACAGAAAAAAACATAACAATGTGACAGCTGACAGTTCGGGGTTAGTAAAAATTGAACGCTATACGAAAGAACAACTCATTTTCATTGTTGAGCAATATTTTACAAATAATGAAGGTTTGTCGTGACTGTTTGGTGCGGATTTTGAACTGGAGGCATTATGGGACCATTCTTTTTCGAAAATGCGGCTGACCAGGCAGACAGTAAAAATTAATTGTGTTCGTTATCGTGACATAAGCTCAGTTTTTAGTGCCTAAATTACAAGATATGAATGTGACCAATGTCCAATATGTGGTTTCAATAAGACGGTGCTATATGTCACACAGCCAAATAAACAATTCAGTTACATGCATGAGTCATTTATTAATTAACGGACTGTCAGAGGCTACCAGCGGGGGGTTAGACTGTTTCGGTCACCCCTCTGCTCTCCCCGAAGACTAACCGCCAACAGAAGTAGCTGTTTACACCAATCAAACCCATCTCGACAATTCGAGGACCCGTCAGAGGCTATAGACGGGGGGTTGGCCTGCTACGGTCACCCCTTCTTACCAAAGACAAATCGCGACATCTACTTTCGGTGCCATGCAGCAGGTTGGAGTTTCAATCAGGCCTTTCTGCTCAGCACCAATCTGTCATGTGGACTGATTGTCAAAGGTAAATAAAAGGGAGGCAGACTGCTACGGTTGCCCCCATCCTTTTTCCAACAGACAATCCATCCACTGACTTTTGGTCAAGCAGCTGGGCAGACTGGTTGAATCGGCCATCTCTGTTACGCACCAGTCTCCCTCCCTAGTGAAGGCCGCGTCATTTCCTAAGGTAATGCCCGGCACAAAGAACTGTTTAGGCCACCTCCTTCCCCCTCCCCCCTCCGCCTCTCGTGGTATCACAATGGACCAAAATTTTGGTCTAAATGTGTCACCTTCGGGACAGCCACCTTACCTAACCTAACCTAACCTATGAGTCATTTCCTAATCGTGTAATCGGACGTTTTTACGATCATAATTGGCCATCCAAATCTTGCGATTGAACGCCATTGGACTTTTTTCTTTGGGTTTTTTTTTAAGTCAAAGGTCTATGCACACAAGTCGACCAAAGCCTTGAAAGAGGAAAGTGGGAAGTGTATTAATGAAATTCAGCCTCATTTATGCGAAACGGTTACAGAAAATGTAGGTAGGTACTATTGCCAGCAAATCCGTGACGGTCATTTATCGGAAGTGGTATTCCATATAATTAATAAAAAATGTAAGCTTTCTAATTACAAATCTGTATTTTCTATCAAAATTTCATTTTTGCGTGAATTATGGGACACCCTTATAAGAAGCGTCATTGATGCCGAGTCTATCGCCAGTATCTACTGCAGAGTCTACAGCAATGTCAATCATTATCAATAGAAAAGGCAATCCACAGAGTTAGATTCTGAAAATTGACACGAAATCACGTGTGCAGTCCCAGTCGTCCTTCAGGGTTTTCGCAACCCCATATCACACGAGCATTATTTATTTTCAATTAAATGCGATTGCGTCCATTTAAATTATGATATGTTTAACTGCAGAGAGAAATAAAAAGACAGCTCCTTAAGCCCCTTTCAACGTTTAGACAACCTTCTGTTCGACGCAAAGGCCCAAATTAATTACGATCCAATCGCTGCGTCCAAATCTCACCACACTCATGGTCAATCCAAACTCAACAAATCAGCAGCAATCTACAAATGCGACGTGGGTAATTATTTTAATTAATAAATTTTAATAGCCGGCTGTCAGTTATAGAGATAGATTATTGCGACAACGCCAAACGGTTTTGTTTTCATTGTTTTTGGCGACCCTGTGATGGTAAATCACTATTGCGGGTAATTCCTAAATTCCAATTAGCCACCTTAACACCTAATTAATCTCAATAATCAGTGGCAATGGCAACTGCGTGTGTGTGTATTAGCCTGTGTGGATGAGCGAGCCAAACACGTAGATTAAGCCCCAAAATCGATTAGATTAGTGTTTGACTTTTAAACCACGAAAATTAATTAATTGATTATTATACGAAATATAACACACAGTTATCTCTGTCACAATTACCACCCTTGTGACTGGAACTGGAGTCGGAGTCGGACGGAGTGGGTATGGTGGTCAGTGCGAGAATCACAAACCGTGTACACAGGTATGGCCTATAAACTAATTGAAAATTGATTGAAATTTATATCAGTCATCACGCAGTTAAACGTGGGCGATACGAAATTCCGTAATTGGAAATTAATCCATCACAATAAAAATATTATGGTACCTACCACTGGGTACTGATTGGGAATGGGTCACACACAAACTCAAGCAAGAGATAACCGCGTATCGTCGTTTGAAGCAGCTTAACGGCTGTAATATGTCTTGAGTATTTGTTCTTGATTTCTAATCGTGATAGCGAAGCAGGTACCAGGTAAGGGCGACAACGACTACGACGACGACGACGACGACGAATACGCTTGGCTTTGCTTCCTAAATTTTAAATTGATTTATTTTTTATCCGCGGGTAATTGGAATTGCTAAGGGAAGGCACGAATCAAGATTACGCGATTAAATCGAGCACAGAAGCAATTAATGGGGTAAACAAGCTTCTGTTTGTAACTTTTAATTTTTGTCTCCCTCTTTTATGACGAGGGTGATTGGACTGGTCGTAATAGGGTTTGACAGTAGCGATTACAGTTTTAGGGCTTATGAGAAATAGTTCTATTTCAGAAGGTTTGTGTTTATTTCTGTTCTGTAGTTGTAAAGCCCATCAAAATGCCAATCGGTTATTAATGCGACAATGAAAGACGTTAATACTTTAAGCCAAACTGATTGGGGGGAAATATCGTTGATAGAATGTCACAGCGCATTAGCTTGCACTTGGCTTACATAATAGGAAACTTGGATATTACATATTACAATAATTTGTCCGGTTCGAATTTACCTTCAAATTAGAAATTGGCTGTACAAATTGATGGCTGAAGTTCGCGAGCTGCGGCAACCAAGAAAATTGTTCATGTGAATGGACTGTCGGAACTTGCGAATATTCGTTCTACAGTCTGGGGTGGACCTGGGCCTCAACCAACATGCCTCTCAAGTTAGCCCGATCTTTGGCTAACCGAAAATAACTCGAAGAATTTTGCGTTCGAAATGACCAAGAAGATCTTCATCCGCCTTTGTTAACATCCATGCTTCTGCACCATAGAGTAGGACTAGGATGATGAGGGTCTTAGGTATATGGAGTCTCCTTAGTGTTTTTGACAAGGCCTTACTAGTCAGTTGCTTTCTTAGGCCAAAGAAACAGCGGTTGGCATGTGTAACTATTCGTTTGATTTCTGCTGTGGTGTCATTATCAGAGTTTATATCGGAGCCGAGGTAGATAAAGTCGCCCTAACCACCTCAAAGTTAAAGCTGTCTATCGTGTCGTTCTGTCCGATTCGTCGATGTTGTGTGTCCTACAGCATGTACTTTGTTTTGCCCTAATTTACCACCAAACCCATTTTTGCCGCTTCTGTGCTAATTTCGCATTAAAGCTCGATATTCTTCATTTGTAGATTTTGTGCTTAAAATGTTTGCCTTGTCAGTAATGTCAATCAGATTACCAAATGGAAAATATTCCGAGGAAAATCTTATTACAGATAGAAGTGACCAAATGGCCATTCTGCAACCTACCAAGAACTCATTTTGATAATTATAGCCTTAATAAAAAAAAAATGCGCACGAGTGGGTCGCACGAAACTTTCTCGTTTATTGCGAATCTCGCAGAATCTCAGAGTTATTTCAGCAAATTTTACGTTTAAAATCATATCCACTCAAGATGTACGAAGGTTTAGTAACTGAACCATTGTTAATTAAAAAATTAATATATACTAACTACATAGACATTACGTAGATATTAACTAAAACACTTTATTACTTACTTTCAAATTTCACCCCGAACTGACACTTGAAGGAGGCAAGTAGGCGATGAAATTCGAATTCCCATTTTTGATTATTTAAAAAAAGTAGTGCCAATGGTCGGGATTTGGGTTGTCATTTTTGAGAAATATTCATAAAACGACCATATTCGAGTTTTCTGAGAAAAACTCAGAACTTGATCTTGTTTAGAATGCTTAAGTTGTCTTAAATTATGTACTTTGATCAAAATTGTTAGAGCTATTTTTTTGTAAAATTATGCTGACAAATGTTACAATTTTGGATTCGAAAAGCATCTTCAAAATAATATTTTTTTAAAATCGTTTGTACCTACCGTTTTCGAGAAAAAGCTAATTTTCAAAACTGCCGTTGCTGGACTTTTTAGCGAAAAACTGGGTATGCAGTCATGTTAAGCATGCCTACATTAACTCAACTAACAATTTTTGTTCAAATCGTTAGAGCCGTTTTTGAAAAAATTTAAATTGTGTACCTAATATTTCGTAAAATTTGTATATGAGAAGTACCGTTAATATTAGCTGCGTTTCTTTCGTCCCTATCAGCGTCACTATCAAGGATTGCCGAAAAAAAACGAACATCGAAGAATAAAAACATGAAATTTCGTTATTTAAACTCTATTAAAACTTTTTTTCTTAATACAATTTGATGGTTTAATTAATTACCCTACGCTTAGAATAGTAAAATCTGCAGTTTTTTCCTTATTATGTCATGATTTCCGTGGCAAAATCGTGTGGGAAATTCTCGGCAATTTGAAAAACGTTGGTGTCGGTCGTGTCGTTGTGCGCAGCATGTTTGAGCGCTGTTTAGAACCATCATTCATGAAAATACCTAAAATCGGAGCTGTTCCAAAACGAAGTAAGCTATTCAAAATAACATCTCTCCATTCCGCTAAGTTACCCAACTCAAACCAGTGCTTCTGTTTAGTACCACATACAAGACTGATTATCGGACGAAGAAGCGGAATATGTACTGTAGAATTACCAAGCAGAACCAGGAAGAGATCCTTCCATGTGAAATCGATTTCCCACCAGTGTTGCGAGAATAAATTACTGGTGAGACCGGTGTCTCAAATCCAAAGATGGGGATACACTTTGAAACCAAGTAAACTTGCGCGTCTGGCTGAGGAGGAGGTTGAGAAACCAGCACTAGAGCTGAGCACACCCACAAGTCCCAAGTTACGAGAATTGTTTGAAAATGAAAGTAGTTCAATAAAGAACAAGGTTCACGTTCACGTAGTTATACATTTTGTTGCTTTTATTCTTCTTGATATCGAGTCAAAATAAGATTCCATTTGGAAATGTTAAAAGTAGACAGTTGTAAATTAACGGAAGCCCAGCCGCAGCAAGACTTCTTTTCTGGATTAATTATTCGCTTGCAATGCATGGCCCAGGCACTGGGAGTCACAAATATTATTTCAGTTTCTTGAGATTTGATCTTTCCATCTGCTAAGAGATCTCCGACAAATTTCTTGATCCGAGCAAAGGCAGTATCGTTGCCCTCTTCACAAGCGTCACAGCACAGATAGTGGTATCACTTAAGCCTAGCACACTAAGATGTTTAGCAAATGCGAAGTGCCCCGTAAAAACGCCAATAACTTTTCTGCAGTCAATTCTACTGAGAGACAGCAGGAATGCCGCAGACTTCCTATCCTACCGACTTTCGGGAGTATGCGTATGTATGCCCGACTGCATTTGCATTTTCCAATCTAAAGTTCGCAACCTGAAACAATGTATGGATATACTTTGACATTTCAATTAATTTGCTTAAAATAAAAACTGTTATTTTGTCGTCAAATAAACTCTTTAGCATAAATCGCACTTAAGTACCTACCTACTACTAGTTAACATTTCTCTGTCAGTGATTGTCACCGGCGCACTTTGTATGCCAAAGTGTCATCGCTACTTCGAGTGTCACCGTTGTCTGCTTGAACACTAAATCCGTCATCTCTCCTGAGCCATTAATGAAATTAAACAATAATCGCTTGTTAAAAAGGAATTAAAAGAGCCGCCGCAATACCGCCCGCCGATACCTCGCCCACCCATAATTATGATGCGTTCCATTTTGTTTGTTCCTCACTTTGTGCGCGCGGATGCCCTCAATGATATTTGTTCTGTCAACACTTGAAAGCGACAACAGTGCTGCTACGCTTTTGCTGCCGCGAAGTAGTGGTTAGCGATGGTGTGCTTCTACCATACTTACCTGCACTTCGCAGCTATACAAGCACACTCACCAGTCGCTTAAAGACACTTCCTTACGCGCAAAACTTTCAAGTTCCCGCGCGCAATCTGTGTTGGGCCAATGCACCGCGCCATGTTACAACCGGCTTCTGTCAACACGCTGAACTCGGTTAATGTTGCCACAAAAGTGTGTGGCGGCCCAAAGCCTATACTTAGAGGTTCCACTGATGGCACCAGCATCACTCTTAAGATGTCGTCGCAGTGAGACACCTGTGAAGACGTATATTCTCCAGGATATCAAGTTGACACTGGCGTATATAGGTATACCAATCGCGCGCATACTTCATTTACTCGTCAATGGTTTTTAACTTATTTTATATTGACTCTTAATTCCGTCTTCGGGTTCGAGTTGAAACTGCGGGAATCGAAGTCCCAACTGCTGGCGGCTGTCGTTTGTCGTGGTTAATCGATTATCGGTGGCTTTGATGTATATCTGCTACTTACACCCAGCGACAACGGGCTTCCGTTGAAGGCGGTGCGCGGTATTTGCCCTGGCAACGATTGAGTTGGCTACCAACCGCGGCATTTGGTATTTGAAATAATGTCATCGTCAGTAATGTGTTTGCTTAATTTGAAGATGCTACCTGCTGATGATGAGGATGCTGCTGCTGATGATGGTGACAGTAGTGATATATGGCTTTCACGTGATGACTTTTGTAGTGGACATCAGTGAATTGATGGGTGGTGACTGTATCTTCGGGAATTTGCTTATCGTATCTTTCAAACAAACATCCGGATCTCAAGTTAAATTTAAAATGGTACTTGCATTGAGTGTTTTTTGGAGGACGACATTCAAAAATGAACAGCATTAGTCTACCCATTTGACGTTAGGGAGATGGCTAGAGCGAATCAATCTCAGACAAAGTATATCCTCAGATTGTGAGCACAATGAATCACCTTTTGATGTATTGAACTGAAGGCAGGCATAGCTAACCGACGGATTTTGGCATTTTGTTGTTTTGTAGGTTCACTCCGAGCTAAAGCGCCATAAAAACGTTTGTAGTTTAAGAAGTTACTTATGAAGTTCTTCAAGTTTTACCCTCTATACGCAAGGAGACAAGAACGCACCCACGGAAACGAAATCAATAGCCATTTATACTGGCAGATCAAACGTGGAATGTGGAACTAAACCACGCAATTTAGTAGATCAAATCACCAATCTGCAGAAATCAGAGAGCGAGTGGAATACAAGATCCGAATGAAAGCCAATATATCAGAAGGAAAACACTAACCACCTGTGACATATCATGGAAGATGTGGCCAGAGTACAACAAAATCAGGACTAACAAACTTTTGCGATATGAAAGAACATCGCTGTTCAAGTTGCTTGGCGCCCTCACTGGCTCAACCTTCTTAGAAGCCATACAATGAATATGAAACTAAATTTCAAGAATGACGACATTTGTAGAGTCTGCAGTGATGAAGGAGCCCACGAGGACACGCTTCACTTTCTCCATCACTGCCCAAGTCTCTGTCACTTGAAGAACAGAACACTCGGAAGTTACTACTTTCAGGAAATCCAAGAACTCTCTAATGTCTCAATATATAATCTTTACAGGTTTCTGAGGACAAAAAGATGGCTGGACAAAGTCGAGTAACCACGGGAAGGATGAAACAAAGCCAATACAACACGGCTTACCTCATCAAAGGGTATCACAATGGGCCGACGAAGACCTGAGTGGGATGAAGAATAGGCTACTCAGCTTCACCAACTCGTAAACCTAACCTAACCTAACCCACTATACACAAACACTTTCTTCATTCCTTGATAAGATCTATAAAACAAAGCTGAATCTTATCCACTTTAAGGCGCCTCCATTCAGTGTTAAAATACAATTAGCAACAAGCCCACATTTATGCTACAGTTTTCGACATTCGCATTTTGCTCGCCTCGGCTCCCCGGAAGACGATTTTGTTCGCCGGCGAGTTCATCTGAGAATTCTAGCCCATAAATGTTTCGTGTAAAACAGTTGTCATCGCTGCAAATGTCGATGGAAGCAGCATCGGTAATTCACCCACCCGGAAGAACAAAATGCGAACACCCAGAAGAATACGTAGAGGAAGACTTTGCAAACTTTCTAGGAGAATATATCCGAATTTACGGAGGTGCATTATACGAGCTTTATATTTTCTTGTATATAAGGATTTCTTCAATATTAGAACGGAACTGGCTTTTTCTCATACTAACGCCAACATTTCTATAAATAAAAATTTTAAATAAATAGATAGATATAAAAAATCTACGGGCAAAGTTACAGAATATCCTATAACTTCTCATAATCTTACAGTCGTCGTCGCCATGATCGCTGCGATCACAAATCAATTTACCCAAGTTATCAATGTGTAATTAGATTTTTATTTATTGCTTCTGAAGACCTCTTGTTATGCCATCAGGTAGCTGTGAAAATTGTTTATTTTCAATTTTTATTTTTTTTTTTTTTTTCACTAATCGCGGATACAAATCAACTACAAAAGCAAACATTAAATGATCGATGATGATGGCGGCAGAGGCTATAAAAATGTGCATTTGAGTTGATAACGCCTTGTTCAAATACGCACCTAAGTGCCACCTTCCCATTTTGTGTCACATTAGCGATTATGTGTCGATGAATTGTCCAGATAATCTTTTGGAAATTTGGTCGCTGCCACTAAGTAAACGAATTGAATTTATCGAAGACACATTTTCAGTAGACAGTACAATCCCTAAATCAATATAAAACCAATAAACGCCAGGCGTTTATACCCAAAAAAAAAATATAGATAATGTTAAATTTTAAACAAAAATCGTATGAAAAGTTATCTTGGAGCCTTGTCTCTCTGGACGTTGATTATAATATAAAAGTTCTATTAACTGACATTTATTTTGGAAAAAATCAGAAATAAATTAAGAGTACGATATGACGTATCTAATCATAGTGTCATTGCGTGACCATGCTGTGGGTAAATGTTAGTAATATATTTTTTTTTGCTTTACGAAACGTCATTGTAGTTGGATTTCCCAACATTATCTTATATAAAGAGTGTCCCATAATTCACGAAAAATTTGAATTTTGCGCTATTTAATATAGTACAGTGATGCCAGCGGAAAAAAGATAACAATGTGACAACTGACAGTTCGGGGTTAGTAAAAATGGAACGCTATACGAAAGAACAACTCATTTGCATTGTTGAACAATATTTTAAAAATAATGAAGGTTTGTCAGCTGCAGTCCGCCATTTTCGAATAAAATCATCTTCAGTGATGAAGATCATTTTCATCTTGATGGCTTCGTTAATCGTCAGAATTGTCGCATTTGTGGTTCAGAAAACGCACGAGTATTTGTTGAGAAACAAATGCATCGACAACGCGTGATTGTTTGGGCTTGAAGCATTATCGGACCATTCTCCTTCGAAAATGCGTCTGGTCAGGCAGTAACAATTAATGGTGTTCGTTATCGACACATAATAACCCAGTTTTTAATGCCTAAATTACAAGATATGGATGTGACCAACATGTGGTTTCAACAAGACGGTGCCACATGCCATACAGCCAGAGAAACAATTCAGTTACATGCATGAGTCATTTCTTAATCGTGTAATCGGCCGTTTTTGTGATCAGAATTGGCCATCCAGATCTTGCGATTTAACCCATTGGACTTTTTTCCTTGGGGTTTTTTAAAGTCAGAGGTCTATGCAAACAAGTCCATGACCACCATCGCCTTGAAAGAGGAAATTGGGAAGTGTATTAATGAAATTCAGCCACATTTATGCGAAACGGTTATATCAAATTTCAATAAAAGATTACGTACCTACTTGCCAGAAAAGCTGTTGCCGCCATTTATCCGATGTGCTATTCCATACATAACCCCAAACTGTTATACTCTATGAATCAATAAAAAATGTAAGCTTTCTAATTAAAAATCTGTATTTTCTACCAAAATTACATTTTGCCCTGAATTATGTGACACCCTTTATAACGAGTTTTCTATAAATATCGGTTAAACTAAAAGGCTATGACGTTTGTTAAACCAAAATTGATAGTTGAGTTAATGTAGGAATGCCTAACATGACTGCACATGCACACCCAGTTTTTCGCTAATAAGTCCGACAACGATACTTTTGGAAAAATGGTTCTTTCTCGAAAACGGTAGGTAGGTATCTATATACGATTTGACCAATAACTAATTTTTAAGGTAAAATCGTCATTCTTAACTTGATAGCAAACCCAGTTTTTCTCTAAAATGACTGCGTCCTTTGATATCCTCCACCCAAATCGCTAATAATAGTACTTTAAAAAACTGTTCATATATCAAAAACGCCATTTTCGATCAAGATAGAAATAAGACCGGCAGCGGCAGGTAATGCTTAAATCTAGAATAATACCCTGTGTTCAGTTTTAAGCTAAACAGTTGGGAGACAGTGTTTTTTGAACCATGGCCGCGTCGTTGGATTTCCACCCAAATCGCTAAAAACTTTAAAAACTGCTCATATCTCGAAAACCCCATTTTCGATTTGGATGAAAATGTAACTGCTAAGTAATGCTTATATCATGAACAATACGTTGTACTCAGTTAGTCAGTTTTCAGCTCAACAGTTGAAGAAAAGTTTTTCTCAAAAAATGCAAATAAAGCCGTTTTCTACATATTTCTCAAAAATGACCCAAATCCCGATCTGTGTTCAAACTTCAGTGGCAATTTACAGTCTTTACGGATTCGTACAAATTCAAATGACAAAAAAAAGAGAAAATTGCTAAATAACGAGTATTTCTTCTCTTGGCTGTAAAGAGCTCGGAGAGTTTCTCTCAGCGTGTATACTGATAAATGCAATTGAAGAAGGTAGCAAATTACAGATCAGACAAAATAGCCAAACAAAAAACTACATATTTCCAAATGGCCAATAAAGTTCGCACATCTTTTCATTGAGATGAACATCTTACGAAAACGAAGACGAGCCCCTTTCGGAGTTCCTCAATCCAAAACAGTGCATTTAAGAATGACAGATGAATTGCAGGGCGGAAAATAGCTCCACAATATGAAAGAAGTTACTAAAAGGTCACAAAGAGAGTTACAAAATTGCTTCAATATTAATTTTAAAAGTCTCCCTGGAAAAGTCATGATGCCAGGTTGTTTGAAACGCCTTACACCTTGAGGAGGAGGAGTGAGGATTTCGTCTAAACAGAAGCACAACCCATCCGGTTGTTCACTGTAAGATCATCACTATTCTTGGGAGTATGGTACACCTGCCCATACGTCTTGCAGATTAAAGGGAAACAGCCGAGTCCCTCGAAGTAAACTCTATAGGGTACTATCAAGTTTTTACTCCATTTAAGCAGCATTATTGTTCCAATACCATAAACAGAACAAGACTGATTAAACAAGGGCGGCATCATCTACGGGGTTTCCAATCTTTTTCATACAGCTACTCCCTAGAAAGGTTGAACTAATTTTGCAACGCCGCGCCTTGCTAAAACAGAAGCTGATCTTATTGAAGATTCACTAAATTGTTTTTCAGTATAAGGACGGGTATATTTATGGTAATTTTGCTTGTTAGTATACCCGCATTCATCGAAAAATGCGCCTCGTCGTTAAAGCTGATTTTTCGGCCAAAATTGGGGTCCTCGTCCAAACACTCCGAAGCCAAGTCAGCGAACAAACACGGCTTTGTCTATGTTCATTAACTTTGGGCTCCGAGATTAGTTGGATCTTGTACGCCAAGTTGGAATCTGCGAAGGGCCGAGGAATTGACTGCCTCGGGTTCTCCTGTACACTCTAATGGACCGCGGCAATGCTCCCGATGAATCTGGCTGTCAACGATCCGTATCAATTGAAAAACCCTTATTTAATTTTGAGTGCCAAGCAAATATACGAGTGCCAGCCACGAAACCAGCTTAATCTTCGACTGCAATGTAATTATTGGATTTCGCTTCGACCTTGCTCTTGGTAACAAGCAGCAGAAGCGTCAGAACAGAATTAGCTGACATAATAATAGTTGAAGCAACTATCAGAAGCCCCGCGAAGTAATACCTAATGGCGGCGAAAGTATAAAGTGGTTGAAGGACATAGTCGTGTGGCATAGTACGTAGGCCCACTGTCAGTCTGAATTTACTTGCAGTGTCTAAAAATTACCGACACAAACCACTAACTTCACGATTACATTGCAGCTTTAAGTATATGATTAAACAGTCTTAGTCATTGTCAATAGTGCCTTAAGTTTTAATGGTTTATAAAACAAAAAACCAATTGCCAATTTGAGCGGCCACTTAACAACAAACGACCTAATCAAAATCAGAAAAAAAAAATCAACGTGGGAAAGTCAAACATCAACAACCACAAAACCAGTCACGTAATTCAGTTAATAATTTAATCTCCACTTAATCGTAAGTAATACAACCCAATGTACTCTGCATTCTAACAGCGAGCGCATCACTTGGGCAAACTTTACATTTTGGTTTCTCCATCGTGTCGTCAAAGCACCTACCTACCCGAACGCACGGCCATGTTTATGTTTACCCTCTGCGCGCGGTTGGCGGTGGCAGTGGCATCAGTTTGGCCAGAAACCATTAAACTCAAAATATACTCAAATAACCACTTAATGATGGTGGATTTGACTTCGGAGGAGCCGACCTGATTAAAGTGCCAGAGTGTTGATTTCTGTTTGAACTACATGTCTAGGTTTGGCATAGATTTCCAAGTGGTATTGGCCAAATTCCAAGATGCTGCGGCCATAGTGTAATTAGTAGTGGGCTGACTTTGTCTGCTGTTTGTTTACCAAACGGATTACATTCGCAGTAAAACAGAAGCTACTTCCATTACAATCATTGCGGGCAGCTACTATGCTATTGCTACAAACCGTATACAAAAAACGGTCTGTTTGCCGAATCTTGCGGCTTATATCGATTTCGGTAGCTTCTAGAGATGGTGACATATTTGGCATTGAAGTGGTTAGAATGATCCCACCGACGCGACACCGACAGAGGAGAGGAGCGATGGGTGAACGAGGGCTGCTTTTATTGGGAATGAAGTGAAATGGTTAAATCAATACAGAGTCTTGTTGTTTTGGGATTATTAATGGTTTTGATGGAGGTTTTTTGGGGTCGGTATTTTAATTTTATTATTGCTTTTCAGAAGAATTGAGGCGCCAGCATGGTTGAATGGAATGTCTATTAAAAAATTTGCATAATTGAAATTGAATGTTGATAAGAAGGTATGATGTGTATACCTATACATTTCAATCTAAATCCAAAGGTTGAGGACTTCTAGAGACAAGGGGTCTATTATAACGGGAAACTAAAAATTCACATTTTAGTTACTCATTTGAGTACTCTTCTGAATTTCTTTTCAAGTGGTGATAAGATCAGCTTTGGATTTGTGCCACAAGAACACTTGCGAAGTGTTATATGCTGAAGGAATGGCGTAGCTTACCACGGGTTAAAGGGTTGAAAAAAGGCACAAAACAGCCTTATCGTGGAATGCAAAAATGTTTTATCTGCAAGCATGTTCAAAAAGGATTTAGACAAGATGATGCGCTGTAATGTACTTTTTTCATTATAATACTTGAGAAAATTGTGCGAAACTCATAAGCCAACACCAGGAGCACAATTATCTAAAAGTCTGTGAAAATAAAGAGTGTCCCACAATTCACGCGAAATTTGAATTTTGCGCTATTTAATATAGTACAGTGATGCCAGCGGAAAAAAGATAATAATGTGACAACTACTGACAGTTCAGGGTTAGTAAAAATGGAGCGCTACGAAAGAACAACTCATTTTCATTGTTTCAGGTTTGTCAGCTACAGTTCGCCATTTTCGGACAAAATCATCTTCAGTGATAAAGCTCATCTTGATGGCTTCGTTAATCGTCAGAATTATTGCATTTGGGGTTCAGAAAACAAATACGTACATGCTGAGCTGATGCTTCAACAAAAAGGGACAGCCAACAACGACAAATTGGAAAAAATGTCACAATAGCAGAAATCAAACAAAGAGTTACACTTGCCAACCGTTGTTTCTCTAGGCAACGGACTTCTAAGGCCTTGTCAAGAAACACTAAGGAAACTCTATATAAGATTAAGATCCTCATCATCTCAGTCCTGCTACATGGCGCAGAAGCATGAATGTTATCAAAAGCGGATGAAGATCTCTTTGGTCGCTTCGAACGCAAAATTCTTCGAGTAATTTTCGGTCCCGTTTGCGTTGACGGGCTTTGGAGCAGGAGATTTAACAACGAACTCTACGAGCTGTACAGCGACATCGACCTGGTCAGAAAAGTACTTAGATGGCTAGGACATGTAGAGCGAATTGACACCAACGCTCCGGCCCGACGATTCTTCAATTCCAACCAACCCGGAGGGACAACGCAGTAAAGGAAGGCTTCGCAATAACTACAATCTGCTTGCTGAATTGGTAATTTAGGTAACTTTACAGTTTTAAACATTACTGTTCAGTTCACCAAACTTCGACGCAGTTTTCGCCATTCACAAGATTAAATGGTCCTTTTAAGCGTGAACACATAACTTACAAAACTCAGTAGGCTATCTTATGATAAATCTACGCCAATCAAAAAAGTAGTAAATGCTGTCAAACTAATGTCGCTTTCGGTTGGTCGTCCAGAACCGTCACGAAGAACTCTCCGCGATTCTGAATTCAAATCCAGAAGAGAATTTCTCTTCTTTTCAGTAGAAGAACTGTCAGTTGAGTGCCAATCGAACGCTTTCAGAACCGTTCGGATTGCTTCCGGACGGTTCTAGACGACCAACCGAAAACGACATAAAAGACTTGAAATTCGAACACACTGATTCAAACATTGTGAAATCAATGTTGCCATTTGAAAAACTAGCCACTTTGTCATCCGGCATTCAAAATCTATTAACACTCTTTAAAATCCATGGGTGTATAATTATTTTTAGGGTTTTGTCAGAAAGATTTGGCAGATTTCTTCAAAAGCACTAGCATCCTTTTCAAAGCTATACATATAGGTTTAAAAGTGCTGATATAAAAAAAAACCTTATCTCTTACTCACTTACGATTGACATCATAAAATGGGTGTCATATCGTCAACTTTATGTATATTTAGCTTATCTCAAAGTGATCCATAATATATTCCCAATCGATGACATAAACTCAAATAAACATGAATTCCTGGGAGCAAGGGCCTCTTATTGCTCAGGTAGCGAGCGCGCAACTCGATTAGTCAATTCTTCAATATCGATTGATAATAATGTAAAGTCGATTTGATGTTGATGTGTAAATATTGAAATTTTATTTCAACAAATATCCCGAACTTGTTAAGTCTTAAATCCCCCCTTGGAACAGGAAAACGTTACCTATATGAGTTATTTCATAAAAATATTTTATGGACTGTTAATCGACTTTAATTGGAAAACTGAATGACTGCGTATTCGATAAGAGCTGTATAATAATTCGAATACACTATGGGGCATAGGGTAGACGTATAAGCAAAGCAATACTGATAAATGCTTACGCATTAACTTCCTCGATTTTTTTTGTTACCAATAATTGTGTATTATGATGCAGAGTAGTTGACAGTTGTTGTTTACATACATATTGTGTCAATATTTCAGGAAGTGGTAATTTGCTGATTTCAAAAGTGTGATTACCAAGTAAGTGAACTTATTCTTGCGACTGTTGTTGAGTAATTACTAAAATGAATCGTATTCACGAATTAAGCGTTCCAAGAATTGATACGTTTAGCTGTTGACAGTAACATTATTTGGTAATAGCTCATTAACAGCATTAGGTATAGAAATGACTTTTTCTTAAGTTCTTGGAAAGTGGGCTCACTTTGTACTTTGGTTTGCAATCTGTAAAAAGTGGATTCGCATTCGACTTGGACTTGGGTCTTATCCCAGCTGAAATTACGTTTTTTTTTTTTTTATCACATCTGTCTAATTACCAAAATCAGCGCTGTTAAGATTGATTGCAAATAAAAAATTTGACGATAATGGTCTGCTTGTTATCGAAGGTATTATACCTACCTATACTCTATACAATATTTGCCAAAAATAGATTTTTATAACGCTGTAGGTACCTATACGCCCAAGCGAAAAGTAACAATAGATAAATTAGATCCAATAAAAAAAAAGACCAACAAAATCAAACAAATAAATGTATTGCACTGCACAAAGACAAATTTCAATTGAACTATCAAAAATGACAGAAATGTTATTATCAAACAAACCTCAAAGTGATTACCCACTTCCTCCTCATCTGTTGTAGTTGGAGACGTCAAATAGAGCTAACACGCTGAAGCTAGCTAACCCTTGCCATGTTGGTAATCAAGACTCAAGAGTCAAGAGCAAGCAAATCAATATGAGAGCCATGTATTTTGGAAATGGCATTAATGACAATTGACATATGTTGACAAAAACTATTAAAAAATAATAAACAAGACAAAAAAAATCAGAAAAAATATTTTATTTGCACAAAATCTGCGTTTTAAAGATGCCAAGATTGTTTTTGACTTCCTCAACAATTGTTTGCACTTTTGCAGTATCGTCAGACATTAATTTTTCGTCCAGCGGTGATTATCTGATGCACAACAGGTGTTTATTTGTTCATTAGGACTATTCACATTAGTGGAAATGAACGAATTGATAAAATGCGAACAAACCACTTTTGATGCATTTATAAAGAGAAAATTGCACATTTTACTATTCTAATGGCCAGTTTTACAGTGCAAGTTTAATCTCCGTTTAGCCATATATCAGGTTTAAACCGACGTTTAATACGAAAAGGTGTATTACAGTACTAGTTTAAACTTAATCGAGAGTTTCAACAGAGTTTAACTTAACCGGCCATGGATGAGGGTTTATTTTCCGGAATTTCGTAGTACGGATCTCCCTCCCGGTTTATGACGGCGCTCCAGAGTCGAAACAGCCACAGGCAAAGCTGCTAGAAGCTGCAAATTAATTTATAAGTGCTGCACATACACACATCACAAAGCATTCCTACGCTTACAATAGTAAACTGTGCAATTTTCTCTTTACAATACTTTTTTTTAATTAAAATTGTACTGTTAATGTCAATTTTACTATCAGACTGATGCGTTGCTCATGTTTTCATTCTTCGATGACCATTTTTTCGGCAATCTTGATAGAGACACTGACGGGGACGAAAGAAACGCAGCTAACATTTCTTTCTCTCAATTAAGTTTTTCTTTCAAGCATACAAAAAAAGTATTCACAATACTTACCTACATTCAAAAGATTTGGACTGTACAATCTCTAACCAAACGGAAGAATAGACAACAGAACAAGACGACTATTGCCAAAATGCATAATAGACCAAAGAGTAAAGAAATCATTAACAAAATTGCACCTACCTACATGAATAAATACATAAACCAAATTTACTCCCTATTCCACACCGGAACCCTAGCTAACTTTTATATCCGTTCTAAAAATGGCTACGAAATAATTTCCTGTCTGCTTTTAATAGTGACATATAGATAGCACTGTAATCGATCGAAAGAAAATTCTCATAGACACGATACGTAGGTACCAAATTTGTACTTTATATCTTTGACCTAAATAAACAAAAAAAAACGACAACACAACCAGAGGCAATATTTTATTTAGTTACCTACATTATTTAAATTTCTATTCTAATAAATTACCTAATTTTCTATTTCATATACCTATCATTACTGTAACTTAACCCGAAAATTAAATTCACCATACTGGATTGTAACTTCAGCTGTCACTTCCTCGCTTTGTTGACAAGTACTTGACACATGAACAAGAAATGACAACTCGATTTTCTCTTTTTCATTACCGATTGTTGACGTTCAACACTGCCCAATAAGTTTTCTTTTAATTTCGCATAAATTCACACAATTTAATATGGTTTTCATAAAAGAATGGGAAGATTTTGAGATTGCCGTCGAGAATATGTACATGGCTGATCCAAAAAACTGCCGGTACACCATGAAATACGTTCACGCGAAAGGCCACATAGTCCTCAAGATGACGGACAATGTTAAGGTGAGGCGAACTCATGCAAATCCATTTAAATTTGAATTGACTTATTGCATATTTATGTTTCAGTGTATCCAATACAAAGCAGAGAACACCCCAGATCTAAAGAAAATCGAAAAACTGACCGGGAATCTAATGGGACACATGGCATCAAAGGAATGAGATTAGTCGTACACGTTCATTTGCATATAGGTATTTTTTTTAGTCACGCAAGTACAGAACAACATAACACCGAAGGATAGGAATAATATTGTACTTCCGACCAACGCATTTCTATGAAATGAATTCTTTTTGTAAATTTGTTAATAAAAAAAGTGTGGATTCGAAATTTGCATTTGTGGTGATTAGTGATGTCGTGGCTGAAAGAATGTTAGTGATGTGCAATGTAGGGAATGGCTAGTACTATAATTGCGTAGTAGTATTTTTTATAAAGAAATGGTTGGCAATTTGTACCAATAAAAGAACCAATTTGTTCCGCTGCTAGAATGCAACTGACTTTATTTTTATTCCTTAAAATTGAATTAAACATTATGAACTTAAACTAGGTCAAATAATTAATTAAACAAATGCTGATTCGGGTGCGGATAAACTAGGTCGATTAAACAAAAGTGTTGATTCGGGTGCGGATGTGGTGTTGGTTGCGCTGTGGGGTTAATGTTCGGTGCATTGTGAAATTATGAAAATGATGATTCGGGTGCGGATGTGGTGTTGGTGTTGATTAAGCGGTGGGGTTAATGTGCGGTGCATTAACTACTCTCCCCTTTAAACGGAGCTGTCCGCAGCTGTTTGCAGACTTTTCAGGAGGTCTTGTACGAACTTCTCCCTATCTAGTTCCTTTAAGCTGACATTGTTGTGACCCTCTCTGGTGCGATCATTTCGTTTCTTCCTTAACTTTGAAATAAGGGCACCTAGGAATACCATTGTAATACTAAAGGAAAACAAAGCAAGCCATATTAGACTGTGTGACTTTACTTCCTGTTTCAGGGTTGCGATATGTTCTAAATTCTTCAAATGGACTTCG
The DNA here is from genome assembly GCA_949372485.1 of Cheilosia soror. Classification (NCBI taxonomy): domain Eukaryota; kingdom Metazoa; phylum Arthropoda; class Insecta; order Diptera; family Syrphidae; genus Cheilosia; species Cheilosia soror. The sequence continues at coordinate 28,939,502 of OX443561.1, read as the reverse complement.
TTTAGGTATGGTAAGGAGAGCATCGTCAAGTGTTCCGAAAAATTGATTGCTTGTACCCTAGGTGGTTCCGGGCTTAAATGAGCGATCTGCTTGGCATTAGTGTAGATCGTCCCGTTGATCCTTGCTTTTTCATCGAATATCAAAACGTAGGTACCATTTATTAAAATTGGCTGACTATCTCCTTCCTGGACTTCGGCAATTTGGTTGTTAATAATTATGAGACCATCTTCGATGACCTTCACAGGGTCGAGTTGATGAGCCGTCGCTGTTTTGCATAGCGCTGTGTTATTATTCATCAAGTGCTGCACGCACGTGTAGTCAGAGCCCAGTTCGCAAAATGTCAGTGACGTTGCCTTCCTGCAGTTTTTTAAAGGCTTATAGATGGTTTCGCATTGCGCAATTTCAAATGTTTCTAAAACTACTATTTTGTTATCGTGTATTACAGGGAATAAACTTATTCTATTGCATGTGAGCTGAATTATAGGGTATTTTATTAAAAACAGTATCAAATCATTATTTTGCATTATCTTTAACTTAGAGCTATTTAAAATTTCGGTAATGCTAATATTTGTAAAGTGCTCTGCTCTTATTACAGATTCAATTTCTGCGTCGTCTAGTATTATTGGGTTTATTAGGTTCATCTTCCCCAACATAACGGAATAAATTATATTGTCTAGGTCAGTAATCATTGCTTTATTTCTGCTCAGAATAAGCTCAAATAAATGCCCTGTATCAGTTTTAATTTCCTTTGTAGCGTCTAGTAATTTATTCACCGTTTCTGTTAGTTGGTTGATTTTCGTCTGCAACACAGTGTTCACCACGATTTGGCGTTCGTTCGCTTCAATAAGTGCTTCCTCTTTGGTTTTAACCTCATTAAAATCGTCAAAGTCAGGTGTACCAGCTATATATTTTAAGGCTGTGCCTATCAGGTTTATACCACGAGCATGTCGGTGGTGAACTCGGAGAGTATTTAGAAGGTGTAATATTTGTTCGACGTCAACCTGAATTGCCTTCCTTTCGTCAATTTTTTTAAATAATGGTATAAACTTTAGGGTTTGGTAGGACATAATTTCATAGGCCGTTAAATTAGTGCAATGCGTAATGTAACCGCTACTGGTGTAGATGGCAACCCTTCCATTGGGGACAGGAATATAATGGGCGTGTGAATAATTTAGAAGTCTCGTGTTTGCGATTCGTAAAAAAATCAAATGAAGAGCCCTTAGAAAGAAGAAGAAGAAAAAAAAAAATATTATCTCAGGTTATCTTTATGTACTTGCCTATTGTCAATGAGTACTACAGTTCCTAAGTCTCTCTGTATAGTTTTTTCTATAAAAAGTTTTGTGAACTTATTCCCTATTCGTCTATTGGTTCGAACAAATACCTTGTCACCAGGTTTGAAAATTCGTGTCTTTTTTTTTCTATTGTGGTAACAAAGGTCTGATTGTTGAGTCTGTTCAATTCGATTTTTAACTTCGTTTCCTAATTCAGGGGGCATTGAGTGTATTATGTCGATAGGTCTTCGGTTTGTAACGGAATGAATCGTCCTATTATATTTGGCAGTTGCGATAAGGATTAGCTCAGAAGTATCCTCTATATTTTGTTCTAGCTTTATACATCTGGCTATCTCTGATAGTGTGCTGTGGAATCTTTCTACTTGACCGTTTGTTGTGCTATGGAATGGGGGTGTTGTAAAAACGCTAACGTTAAAGTGATTCTGGAGTAGCGACTTGATGGTTTCAGAGTTGAATGATCTTTCGTTATCGCAAATTACGGTCTTGGTGTTTTTGAAAACATTAATAATCTCCAAAAGCGGTTCTTTAATATCGATTATTGCACGAGATTTCACTGGTATTACCATCGCAAACTTAGAAAACTTATCCAAACAAGTGAGGAAGTGTTTCTTGTCTGTTGAGTAGATGTCGATGTGAAGGAGTTCACCGGGTTGGGTGGGTATGGGTGTTCTGCCTATTCGGGTTTTAAGGGGATGTCTTTGATATTTCGCTTCGCGACAGATCTTGCAATTGGAATAGATCTCTTTAAGTTTTTTCCTAATATCTGGGAAATAGTAATCGTTCAGTATTTGTTTCATATTTTCACGTACGGATCTATGAGCTCTGTTATGCTCAGTAATGACAATTTCTTCTTGATCGTTTTTGTTAAAAATATCGGTGACGAATTTTGAAGTGTGCAGAAATTTCACAGATGGAAATTCGTTGACCAAATTGTTTTGGATTTGTGCAAGGATAGGTAGATCACAAAAAATTGCGTTGACCACATCAGGATTTATGCTTTCCTTAAGGATTTCAAAAAGCTCGTTAAAATTGCAAAATGTTATTGTGTGTCTGATTTTTGCTCTAAAAATGATCTTGGTTACTTTTGATGTTTTTTTATCTTCGTTGAGGATTAACTGATTCTTAAAGCAATTTACTGGGTTTGGGACGGTATCTATGGTTGCGGACAGAGATTCTTCGCTGTGTGCCGTTACGGAGCTGGATGATTCAGTTTGCTCCAAGGCATTTATGTGTTGTCTAGATAGTGCATCTGCAACAAAATTCTCCTTTCCTGGTTTGTAAAAGAATTTTGGAGAAAACTCTTCTACAAATGCCTTCCACCTTTTGATTTTCGCATTTGGATTTTTGTCAGATACCGCGAAGGTCAACGGTTGATGATCTGTGTAAATGTTTAACCGTTTAACGCCATACAAATAGTTACGCAATTTCTGCAGGGACCAGACTATGGCCAAAAGCTCTCGTTCATTAGTAGCATAATGCTCTTCCGTTGAGGATAAAGTTCTCGAGATCATTGTAATCGGCCTACCGTTTTGTGACAGCACGGCTCCTAGTGCGTGTGAAGAAGCGTCAGTAGTTAGATCGAACGGTCTGTTGAAATCTGGGTAAAGTAGAAGCACGTCCTCGGAGGCTAAGATTTGTTTAATTTTATCAAATGCTATGAGAGCATCTTCATCTAGATCTATGCTTAAATTTTTCGACTTATTGGTACCAATATTGCCGTTTTCACCCCGCAAATATTTCGTAAGAGGTTTTGTAATCTGAGCATAATCTTTGACGAATCTCCGATAATAACCAGAGAGTCCCAGAAAGGACCGTAGACCACGAAGTGTTTTAGGAACTTCGTAGTTAACAATATCGTTCACTTTATCCGGACAGGTCTTAATACCCTTATTTGATACTAAGAATCCTAAGAACTCAACTTCTTGTCTGAAAAACTTGGACTTTTCGGAGGAAACACGCATATTAGCCTTGTAAAGTTTCGTTAGAATATGGTTAATGTCTTGAATATGTTGTTCCTTTGTTTGAGAAAAGATTATGACATCGTCGATGTAAACGTGACAAATTGTCCCGATTTCTTTTCTTAAAACATCATCTATTGCTCTTTGAAAAATGCTGGGGGCATTTTTGAGGCCAAAGGGAAGTCTGCAAAACTCGTATTTCCCATTATTAATAGAGAAAGCTGTTTTTTCCCTATCTTGTTCTGCTAATTTAATCTGATGAAACCCAGATTTAAGATCCAATGTTGTAAAAAACGAGGATTTGCCTAAATTTGCAAGAATAACGGATGTGTCGGGAATGGGATACTTGTCACTAATGGTCTTTTCATTTAATTTCCTGAAATCTACAACCATTCGCATCTTGCGCTGTCCCTTTTCATCAGTTCCCTTCTTATCGACTACCCAGATTGGACTGTTATATGGCGACCGTGAAGGTCTTATAATGCCATCCGTAAGTAGATCGCAAATTTCTTTATTAACAAACTCGGCAGCAGCCATAGGGTATGGATACGATTTGGAATAGACAGGCTCACTATCCTTTGTTCTTATAGAGGCGACGATGTTAGTATTGTAGGGTAAGGATTCGTTTGGGTCTGCAAATACTTTTGACCAATACTTCAGCAGAGATGTAAATTGTTCCCGTAGATCTGTGGGTACTGTTGTACAGTCGTACGAAATATAATTAACCTGTTTGCAATAAAAGTACAATAATTTCTCTTCCACGCCATTGTAAGATATAGTACCTTTTCTTAGATCCATTTGAGCATGGATTTCTCTTAGGAAGTCAAATCCAATTATACCATCGAACGTATCGAGATTAGGTAAGATGAAAAAACAAGCGTTTCTGCCAAAAACATTAATCAAGCATTTAGATGTGATCTGGTTTGTACCATGTATAGATTTGATATAAAATTGTTTCTCAATTGGCTTTACTCCCTTTAAGTTATCGAGCCACTTAATATAATTTTTAGAAGCACCGGTGTCTATTAATAACTTTATTTCTCTCCCTCCTATTATTCGGCTTACATATGGTAGGAGGGATTTACCCCTAAAAAATTTACTTCATCCAATATCTCATTGTTGCATGCGTTGTCGTACGATTGCTCATATCGCTGCTCTTCATATCTTCCGACGTCTTTATGATAGTATTGTTGGTAGCAATGGTCGTCTATATCGCCGTTATATTCAGGGAGTACTGGTTGTTGTTGTTGGTTTAGATGATTAATTCTCTGTACCTTAGCTATTGGCTGTCGGTCTGATTCACGATACCTTTTGGGTGATCTATTTTGGTTATCTATCATCGGGGTTCTTGAATGGGGACTTTGAATGATCGGCCTATTCTGGTAATTCGTCTGTTGTCTAAAGTGCGAAGTTGATGGATCAACTTCCATGGCCGTCTGTACAGGACGAATTTGATTATTTTGCACTTGTTTATAATGAGGAGAATTATAATGGGCATTCAAGTTTTGTTTGTTGTTCAGGTATTCATTCCGGGTAGAGAAAGAATTAGCAAACGCGTAACGCGCTTGATTAGCTTCTAGTTCCTGAGCAAGTGCTAATGCACTCGGCATATCAATGGGTTTTGATGAAAATAGAATGTCACACATTGGCTTATTTAAACCAGAGATAAAAATTCTCAGAGCATCCTGCCTATATTTCTGACTAAGTGATTCGATGAGTGCAGCGTTTCCCTCATTGAACATAATAGTCTTATTAAGAATTAAAGCCAATTTCTGCTCAATCTGATCATAAAAATCGGTTATAGTCATTCTACCTTGCCTGAGAGTGGACATCTCTTGTTCAATGAGATGAATTGGCCGCTTGTCGGCATAAGTAAAATCTAGACGTGATATGATAGCGTGAAAATTTAGAACAGTATTGAACGAGGATAAGACAAGATCCGCTGAACCAATGACTTTATTTCTTATTATTGCAACTGCTTGGTAATGTTTGGAACTACCAACATGGTCCTCGAATAACCTGTAGGCAGCAAATGCAGCTTGTCGCCATGAAACATAACGAGCTTGATTTCCTTCGAAATCAGGTAGGGATTTCACTAAATCCAGAGATTCAGTGCAAATTTTGTCCTGGTCAATTATTACAGGTTTGTATTCCTCTACAGTAATTGGAGTTTCTAATGCCTGCAGTCGGTTCGTTAGTTCAGTAACTTGCCCTTCGAACGTCCTCCTAGTATGTTCTATGGCAGCCTGTACTGCAGCAGTAACTACTGTTTGTAGTGTTTGTGCGTCCATTTTTTGTTAAGTCTTTATTCGTTTTGTTAGGGAAGTTAAATTTTTACTTTAAAATACTTTATAAATCAAAACGGCTGAGCACTCCACTTACATGAAAATGATCCTCATTCTGTTGCACTCACAATTTTAAAGTTCTTCTTAAACTAATTTGGACACTGGTTTCAAATTTTAAACTAATTCCTTTTTAATCTTCTTAGGATAGTCTTTAGCACGAGTTTCCTTCTTTTTAGGGTATCGGTTTAGGACTTAGGGCAATGCGTTGCGGTAGACACGGGTCTATTATTCCTTTACTGGAATTTTTTTTTGAACCGAACTCGCGTTGCCTTAGAAAAAATATCGAGGGTCACGGGTTTAGAACTTAGGGCAATGAGTTGCGGTAGACACGGGTCTATTATTCCTTTACTGGAATTTTTGGAACCGAACTCGCGCTGCTTTAGAAAAAAATGTTGTTGGGCGCCAATAAAAGAACCAATTTGTTCCGCTGCTAGAATGCAACTGACTTTATTTTTATTCCTTAAAATTGAATTAAACATTATGAACTTAAACTAGGTCAAATAATTAATTAAACAAATGCTGATTCGGGTGCGGATAAACTAGGTCGATTAAACAAAAGTGTTGATTCGGGTGCGGATGTGGTGTTGGTTGCGCTGTGGGGTTAATGTTCGGTGCATTGTGAAATTATGAAAATGATGATTCGGGTGCGGATGTGGTGTTGGTGTTGATTAAGCGGTGGGGTTAATGTGCGGTGCATTAACTTACCTATTACAATTTTTCTGTTTATTTGAGATAAAAAAAAAACGAATTAATTAGTTTTGCAGGTGTCCAAAAGATTGTAGGACCAACAAAATATAAATGTTTGGCTCAAAAGATAGTGAATGTCGATGGTTACTATTCCCCACCGAATTGCTGTGGATAAAGTTTTAAACTGATTTTAAAAGCCTCTCTGTTGTTTGTTCTGGACTTAAAAATGGTAGAGACGGAAAACGAAACGTTGATTGTGCCGACGATAATTAGAAGTAGTAGGTATAAAAAAATATGTTCTCCATTTTTATGCAAATGCGCTATTTAAAATTTCTAAAATTTCTAAAAAATGTATCGGTTCGCTATTTTTGATTTTTACTTTTGATATCCCGATCTATAGCAGCGATTTTTTGATTGAGAGAACAACAACTTTTTGTTAACAAGCACTTCGGTTGAAATTGTAGCTATTTCGAACTACACCACCAGATTCCTTTCAGGTAAGACATTTTATTGTTTTTCCCTTTCAGAAAGTGAACCTGCAATTCGATCTACCATTATTGTCCAAGTTGCTACCATTTGCGCCAACTGAGCGTAGTCGTTAAGAATTAGGATACCAATTACTGAATAGAACAGATAGGTTGTCACTGTAATGCTTTTTGTTATTGCTTATAAAGGCACCAAGTGACAAAGAGCAGAAAGAGGGACAGAAACTGAAACAGAACAGAAAGTTTTTCATTATGTTGTAAATTCTGGTTCTGTTTATGTTGCTCGCTCAGTTACACAAAACTGAAACAGATACAGAAAAAGATGGCTGCCGCCTACTCTGTGCAAATAAAAAAACCTTCCTCCCACGGTAAATTGTATTTCTGTCACTGGCAGCAACAGAAACAATCAATACAAATTTGTTTACGTTCTGTCGTCAAAATTCTGTTGCTGAAAAAACATGTTCTGTTCCTAATTCTGTTTCTATTGCAAATGTATGGGATTCTTTTTCTGTTCTTTGTCACTTGGTGCCTTAAGTTTGTCGATTGCTCGAGTTCACTTGTCATTTTTTTTCTTCTTATCAAAGCCGCGAATTTTTTTACGGTACATATTCATATTTCCAATACAAAATAATTTGTGCAAACACTTTAATTTCAAATCGTAAAATGCCTTATAAGATAATAGCGTGACAGTTTTGACAGTTGACCGTGCAATCCCGTGCAATTACAATGAGTTGTAAGCGAAGTCTACTCTAATCTTCTGGTACTCTTGTAAAACGAAATTAGTTTTTGTATGATTTTAAGCAAAATCCGTCGAAGTGTTGTGAAGACTATTATCAATTATCAGTCAATATGAACCAACAGAATATTGCTAATGTTGAGTTTCCACTTGTCGATTTGAAATTGACAACTGACGTATTTTTATGCCAATTAAACAATTGGCAAGTGGAAATAGCGACAAATTGCTTGTCAATGAATTGACTAACAGCGTTTGCCTTGACAAAGAAACCACTGGACAAGGGGAAATAGCTGAATTGTCAAACAAAATGTCACTTTGTCTATAATTGACAGAGAAAATTTAATTGGCATCGAGTTCATAAGTTGGTCAATCAACTGACAAACGATTTTTTGCCAATATTTGGCATAAGTGGAAATGAACTGACGTTGGTGTCGTTCAATGACATAAACGCGAGGGCTGTCAAACTTTGTCAAACAACCGACATGTGGAAACCCACCTTAAGTACTAAAATTTGAAAAATCCAATCGAAATCAATATATATAACGTACTAGTTGTATTTTTCGACAACCCATGTACTAGATTCGTTTCTGTAAGCCAGCACATCCCAAGCAGATAAGAAACTTCCCCACTATTACGTCATTTGTGTACAAAAACAAAAAAGAAATTACAGTCAGCAAATTTTTCTTGCCACACTCACCATACAACTGTCATCGTTCACTCTTGCAAAACGTCAAAATTTTGTGGTGAAATGTGTGTGTTTTTTCTTCTCTCTTTCTGCGCTGTCGTGTTTCGTGCGAAAATTTTCCAATTGGAAAACGATTTTTCTCTTCAAGAAAAACCATAATTCCTCACCTTGTCGCGACAATCTAAAATAAAATTTTGTAAAATAAAAATCTTATTCGGTCGGTATTGGGACGAACAAAATCCAATGGCAATCGCAAAAATGCCACACAAATAACGAAAGTGAAAAATTCTTCACAAACGAGAAAACCTTTTTTTTCTCAAAAATTTTCTTCTGACGTGTGTGTGCGCTGAGTGTATTATATTTGTGTGGAATGTTGTTTCGTAGTGAAAAAAAATAAAAAGAAAATTCATAAAAAAAAGAAAAGTTTAATTTGTCTGTCTGGATGTGCATCCAAGCGAAGACGACAGATTTTCTAATTTAATTGCTGGAACATAGAAATACCAGAAATATTTCCCACAACCAAAGTAAACCAACCAAAGCAAACCAAGTGAGGGCGGAACATACGTAACAAAGAAACCCCCGACAAGGAAACATTTGTGTCCTTGTGCTTCTGCGGAATATCATCAGATTTATATATCACGCAGCAATAATGGACGACGGAATGAGTCGTGGTCCTCAGCCTGGTGCTGAGACCGTCTACGGCACAGAGGATAATAATATGGTGATGTCGGAAAAGGTATGGTCACTGACTCATTTTTCAATAGCATAGTGTAGTGGGGTATTGCCTGCCTGTTCATTTCCAATTTCAGGGTCTTACGTTTGGTTTCTTTAACTTCCCACACCACCCCCCACACACGTCAACAGCAAACACCTCTTTCAATCGCCCTCATTACCCATTCATGAACAGGTTCCCCAAAATGGCATCAGCGGAAATAAAGTGTGTGATTTGAAAAATATATTGTAGAAATAGAAACACAACACAAAATTGGAACCACACAATCAAATTCAATACAAATCAAACAAGAGCGACAGGGAGAGCGACTCTGGTGCACAGCTTGTCTTGTAATCACACAAAACCTTAACAAATCGATAATTTTGCTCCTAAAGTGTCGTCGTGTTTCCCTTTCCAGATAAACGTATGTTTCGCTTGGTGCTGGTGCGTTGTCGAGTGCCTTTTTGTATTTTGGGACGGCTGTTATTTTTGTATTTTTTTATTAGCGCTAATGCCGCAAAAGAAGATTTATTAGCGCATTGACTTGTCAGCATAGAATGTGCCAGCATGCAGAGTTGATGCAGCAGGCCTGTGACGCCTGACCAAATTAATTGTTAGTTTATGAATCATAATGTCGCTTATTGTTGTTGAATCAGTCTGAGTAAAGATAGGAAATGCTATCATTTATAGCTGACGATATGTGGCATGTGATAGGCTGTTATCATTGTTGGGCCTTAAAAAGGCATTGAGTGTTCATAAAGCTGTAGCATATTAAATTGAATAACTTCATTGTTTTACTGCTGATAAATCAGAGACCTTAGGGGATATGGCATTGATAAGGTGTTTTGTTATCGAATCCAGTTCGAGTATGTTAAACGTACTTCTTCAATGTCATGCCCACGTAGGAAGGCAAGCCGCGTTACTACTCGTATGGCTTGTTTACCATTTGCATTATGTGCCCCTACAACAGACAATTATTTATGGCGTGAATATAATTGTGCCTCACAGGTCTTGCGAGGTAGAAAGCAAAAGTAACGCCCTAGCAGCTGTTTGTTTCTTAGGACTTTATTCGCAGACAACTACCTACATTGTTTCCCACCATAAGCCATTATGCCATGAGTATTTTTTTTTTTGGTTTGCGGTTAAGCTACCTACCTTTTACATGAACTTACTCATATGGTATAGGACTTTGCACCAGTACACAAAATTTACGCGCAAATTACTTGAGGGGATTTATTACAATTTACTCGATCATGTGTTCCTTATTGTTATTATGAGTCTGATGGTCTGATTTTGTGTGATTTTGTTGTCCCCCATTGAGCCAAAATTGTCTGTACAAGCACCCTTTCCTACAATAGTTGTGGATTATGAGTCGCAACAGAGCTAAATTGTTCCCTTTATGTCTACAGATATTTGTAAAACATATCTCTGCTTCGCTTCGTGTCGTGAAGCAGATGGATCGGGTTCCTTAACCCAAAATCTTACTAACCCAAATCTACTAAGTACATGTTTATCTATCAGACACATTTTTTACTTATGGCTATGCCCTAGCTCTTGTTAAAAAAGAAGAAAAAAATACGAAAAAATGCTAGGAATATAATTATAGCTAGTGCACCGATTGTTTCATTAACAGCTTCCGAAAGAGTGTCACTATATACATATCATACTTGAAGTACTAAAAGTTCAAAGACTGACAGAAATGTGTCAACATGAAGAGCAAAGCAGGTACGCCAAATGCTTCGGATGTTACGTATAGGTATAACTGCTTCTCCAGCTGTCCAGGATTGAAAACACTAAATTGGCTCGGAATCAGTGTCAAGTATTTTACGATAAGGCTGGAAGATCTTTACAGACAACTCAAAACCTTTCGAATAACGAGAACGTTTATATCCGCGTAAACTTCAAATCCAATACAACTCACGTCAATGAACAACTTTAAGAAATTGAGCAACGCGTTTGAAAGACAACGTGCAGCCCATCATTTTATAATGGCTGCTGATGAATGCCATGCGCAACTATTGGTAATAAAATAAGCAACTCGTACACTACCCGTAGAGGCGTAAACTTGTTGATCAATGATATCCAACCATGAACAATTAGACGGAGTTAAGAGCTTGGTACATTAAATTTGAAAACGTTGTGTACGATCGGCAAAAGTCTTGCTATCCAACGATATTCGATATGGTACAGGGGTGGAATTCTGTAAGAAACAAAATGAAAACTTCAGAACGATATCGGTTTCGAAATTTTAACGCCCACCTCAACCTATTTTTTGGATGACTTTCTTTTGTTAGTTGGCAGATTTTGTTATATTTGTGAAGACTGAATTCGAAGCTGCTCTTAACTTCAGCGCTCAATTGATAGTTTTGAAGGTCTATAATTTCGACAATAATTATCTGAAAAGCTATGGCTTCACTGTTTTCTATACAGTTATATGTACATATATAATACGTGAATAAAAAATCAAGTTAAAATACGTACCTAACATATCAATATGCCAAAGGGCAGGTGTCATTATGACCCTCTAACACAGGCCGATGTCCCTTATTGGTTGAAGGGATCAGGATTTATAACTTTGATATAACTTTGAGGTGGTAAAGTGGTAAAGGACTTTGTCTACCTAGGCTCCGCTATTAACTCAGACAATGACACCAGCGCTGAGATTAAGCGAAGAATAACTCTTGCCAATCGCTGTTTCTTTGGGCTAAGAAAGCAATTGAGTAGCAAAGCCATCTCTCGAACAACTAAAGTGACCCTTTATAAGACCTTAATCATCCCAGTCCTAGTTTATGGTGCAGAGGCATGGACTCTATCAAAAGCGGATGAGCTTACTCTTGGTTGCTTCGAGAGGAAAATTCTTCGATTAATTTTCGGTCCCGTCTGCATAGACGGTGAATGGAGGAGGAGATACAACGACGAACTGTACGGGCTGTACAGCGACATTGAGCTAGCCAGAAGAGTGAAGGTCCAACGACTGCGGTGGCTGGGTCATGTAGAGCGAATGGACGTGAATGCTCCGGCCCGGAAGATCTTCGAATCCACACCCGAGGGACGGCGCAGTAGAGGAAGACCGCGACTCAGGTGGCGCACGCAAGTGGAAGGGGACCTTAACCAACTTAGCGTGCGAAACTGGAGGCAGCTGGCCAAAGATCGTGCTGGCTGGAGACGCTTGTTGGTTGAGGCCCAGGTCCACCCCGGACTGTAGCGCCACCTTAAGTAAGTAAGTAAGATCAGGATTTGAACATATTAGTGTTTTGAAGACTCAGAGTTAAGGGGTAGACATACTTGTTGTCTCCTCTACTTCTACACGATAACGTATGTTGAGATACATGGTTGTTATTGATTAACTAGGTCTTTTTAAAACCAAATTTATACAAAATGTGCTAAAACTCGTAGCCGAATCGGGACAAAACTCGATAAACCAAATGATTTTAAGTTTCCGGATGGAGGTATTTTTGGAGCATCTGAAGTCGCGGTTCTATAAATCAAGTCAAACACCCTTCCAGACTTTTCCGAAAACTCGATAGAAACTCCTTTAAAACACAAAATCCATCTCGCCGTTTTCGAGAAATTGCTTAAATTCGTTCGAAATAAGAGGCTTGTGCATCGTGGCGGCTGCCCCTCTTTCTGTTAACGTTAGAGAGTTTGTTTTTGGAGAAGCATGAAGCACTAGGACCAACCAATATATGTACATAATTGTTTATTATAGGGTAATCAAACAAGAGGTGTCATTTTAAACTTTTCGCCATTGTTGAACTGTCAACATTCCACTAATTGTTACGTTGACTTTTGAAAACTAAAAACTAGGAGGTTATTAAATATGAATCGATTTGCACTCTCTCGACATGTTAAAAAAGTGAAAACTCAAAGAAAGACTTTAAAACCATTGCGAAAAAAGTTCGTAATTTCTCACCCAACATTTTTCTGAGTTATGAGGCTCATTTCCATGTGGCTGGGTACCAGTGTTGTGGCGTGATTAATTTTACATGGTAAGTCGAAAAATATCAAAATGTCGAAGGGAACATGTAGTAGTACAAAACCTTCAGTTAATTTTTTGAAACCATAAAATCAAAAACTAGGAACAAATTAAATTAATGAAGATATTTTTTCATCTTGATTCAATAGTGCAAAATTTCGATTTGTTCAATAAATCAAAAAAAACTAATTGGGTGAACGATTGATATCTTGTCCTATAATATTTTCCTTTATTTTTACATAAAAGTTCTTGAAATGAGTATTTAAATCAAAATCAGCTAAATCATCTACGTACTCTTTGAAAAATTTCGTCAAACTTATTTAGTTTCGCAGATCAAAGCTAAGACTCAAAACACTTGATTTATCACTTAGCGACTTGTTTATAAACTTTATAAACACATCAGTTTGTTTATTTTTTACAAGATACAAAATCTCCCCAATAAGTCGGGTAAAAGCGTGTTATTTTATTGCAAGAAAGCGGCCTTTGAGTTTGAACAGAGGATACTCACCTCAGAAAAAGTCAGAAAATTCAGGTAAAGGGAACTGACGGACCTACTATATTCTACATCTACATCACAGCACAGCGCAGCGATAGGAGATACACACAATTCAAATACACCAAATATGTTAAGTTTATTCCGTGGGTTTCATGTTGCTAGTTTTTAAGTAAACATTATTGTGAAGCTGAAACTGAAACTTTTAAAGGTTAACTCGGTAGGAATCGGGTTATATGAACGCCACGCCACTGCTGGGTACATAAACAAACATATGGGTAAAACACCTTTTACATCGGGGTTTTTGGGCTGGCGGTGTCATTACGAATGTGTTGAAAACTGTCGGCTTAATTGTGATTATTTGTGTGAGCCAAGGCTGATAAAATTTGCACATTTTGTATTCCCTTTCTAACCTCAGAACTTATAATTTAAATTTGAATAAAATTATCGCCACATTTCATAAAAATGTAACCTTTTCTATGGATTTAAAAAAATAGTTTTGTATGACGTGGTCAGCCTTAGTGCTAGTGCCCCACTGAGTAGTGTCTGTGTCAGTGCATTTTCGTAGCTGCAAAAAACACAAGAATTTGATGGTCTCTCGAAGCCGTTCTTTTACGAATTTTTCGAGTTAAAGAACGGAGCTTTAGTTTCATGTCGAACACGAAAAGGTAACCCTAAAATCTGTCACTTTAAAAATGTAGTAATATAGACTTTTTGTGATAACCTGATATCATTCAACTAAGGTGATTTGTAATTATCACAATCACAAATGTGATAGTGTTCTGATAGCGTTCTCGAGGTCACCTCAGGCGGCTCTCAGATTGAGGCCACAAGCAATAAGCAACTAAGCAACTACCTAGCAACTGCCAATAAGCGATACGCGACTTTATTTTAACCTATTCTCATATCGAAGCAACAGTATTGCCTAACATTTTTAGGTAGCAGGGATATTTTGCCACAACTTCTACGAATTTTGTGTTGAAAACATGATCTGATCGTCCGACATATTTTCCAAAACTTTTTAGAACGTAGTAGTTGCTTATTAATTTTTGCCTCAATATGAGAGCCGACTCACACATCCTACTTTGGCCGATTGGTGCCGATCAGTCATTGCTTCTAAGGAAGTGTACTGTTGTAGCTAACCAGAGAATTGGTGGAATGTTAGTTGACGGAACTCCAGCTTAAAATTTCAATAGCCTTAGGATGTACAAAAATATATTCTTTTTTAGTCGAACATTTTTCAGAATCTTTTTAATTTGGAAATATGCTTTGAATTTTCTAGCTCTAGTGTGTTTTGCTTATTTCGGACCGAGGATTAAACGGCAACAGTCGGACTCAAAAGACAAGCCTATTGTTATTTTTATCTTCGTCATAGAATTGCACCGACACAAGAATGATCATTTTGTCCTAGCACATCCAAAGCGAAAATAAGTAAAAGTGTTATCATCGGCCTGGCCGATGCTTTGATACAGATAGACAGACAGACGGACATGGCTAAATCGATTCAAAATGTGATCCCGATTCAGAATATATATAATAGGGTCTCCGGTGAACTTGGCTTTACAAACGTAATGACAAAGTGAATATACCTTCCTGTGGAGGGTATAAAAAATACTATTTAATTCAGCAAGTGCAAGTGGCAA
Source organism: Cheilosia soror (assembly GCA_949372485.1). Classification (NCBI taxonomy): domain Eukaryota; kingdom Metazoa; phylum Arthropoda; class Insecta; order Diptera; family Syrphidae; genus Cheilosia; species Cheilosia soror. Next base: position 28,924,490 of record OX443561.1, on the reverse strand, counting down.
CTAAACTGGTGTCACAAGAAATTATCACAAAAATATGATTGTCATAAATGGTAATCACCTTACGCAGACCAATTTTGTTGATTGTGACTATCACATATCACCGATTCCACCCCAGGTTTTAATTGTCAGAGCAAACTCAGTGCTATTTCGAACTAACCTAGTCCGTAATAGTGCGTCCTAGGAAGAGTCCACGTCAAACAAACCTAATGACACCTTTTTCATGACGCTATATTTGCAGCGGTTCCAAGAGCAACATTTTATCGACCCTCCCCAATTTTTGAATATACGGGGGGCGCTAAGGCGTTTGCCAAATGTTTTTTTTTTTAATGACGACACCCTCTGATGTTACTTGTTGGAGTAAGCTATTAATGCCTAAATGGCATGTAACTAACAACAAATTGCATACAATGGCGAATGCCCTATTTGTTTCGCTTCTGTAAGCATCGAGAATGAAAGTTCTAAGTTCTAACAAAGTGCTAACACATGCCGACTCATGCAACACTGATCGTGACCACCGGCTGACTTCATAATTATTCTCAAATTCGATACATAAATTTAAATCACTAACTTGAGCGTGAAAGCGAACTGTCACTGTCTAAGCATAATGGTTGGTTAGTTAAATATGCGCATTTTTTTTGTGAATGTAAGTTTTAGACCTGCCAATTATCATGTCAAAATATTTACATAAACTAAATGGGTATGTGTATACAGTTAATCAGTACCTTCTTGCCGTCCTACTTCAGATTACGCCAGTTTTGTGTTTTTAAAGAAACCATTGTAGGTTATTAAAAACCAAAATGAATCTCAATTATTTATTTTACGGATTAATAGATTTTTACCATGCAATATTGTTTCGCGCACTTCAATACCTACTCATTCACTTTTTGTTTGCTTACATTTTCCTTATGAAGTATTAATTAATATTAGTTCCCCTCGATTTTGATGAGGTTATCTAACGCTATACTCTGAAAGGAGAAATTAAATAATGACATGCATGTCAGAGGAGCAAAAAAAGCTTTTTCCAAATGAATATAAATGTATGTTGTTTTGGCTATATTCTACCATATATCGTCGGAACCAGGTACTATTACCTAGTTAAAAACATAGTTAACTGAGGCGCAAAGTCGTTAAGACCGAGAGATTCTATAACATTTAGTTACACATTAATTTTATGAAAAATAAAAAGTATATACCGACCTCTTTCTTGAACCTCTTCCTAATTGCTTGTTTTAATTAGTTTCCAGTTGAAGTTTTAATTTGACGTAACAGTTATTGCTCGTCGGTTATATAAAGTGCTTACCCACTTCCATCCGTACAGAAAAGTAACGCAAAACACAACACCTTATGGAAATTGCATTTTTTTTTCTGAATTATGTGTTTGCTTTGGCAATGATGTACTACATATGTGTATGGATACTTTCTACGGGTGAAGTTGAAGGTAACTTTGTTGCATATGCAGCGTATTAGGTTAAGTTGTCGTAAAAATGTTAACAGTGCATATACTTAAACTTTTACGTGTGAGTGCTCAATTTGTATTTATTCCAGTTGCTTAGACAGGTTTAGTTACTAATTAAATTCTATAGTAATGCAAAGCTGTTGCTCACAAGTGGACACTAACTGATCGCAGGCCTGAAGCAAATGGATTCAGTGGTTAGTATGTTGGACTAATAAGCAGGAGGTTACAGTTTCGATCACCGGAAATAGAAACGACTGTCTGTCATGAGAAAGTTTCCTCTTAAAAATATTTAACCCACATTGTTGCGAGAAATTAGGACTATGATAGGTTAGGTAAGGGAAGGGTGTGTGATGCGCTAGCACCCTTTCAATTCGAAGGCCTTAACACCAATTATGGGGCTTAGCAGAAGAAATAAACGTGAAATCATTTGAGTTGACTTATCATCCTTCTGATTAGGTACTTAAACCAGTTGTTGCTCTTGCAAATTTTTAGCAGATTCGATATTTCGGCTTCGGCCAGTTCCAAAAGGTTTTGGAAGAACCTGGACCTCAGAGATCGGAGTCGTCGTTCTTGATATTAAAAAAAAAAAACGAATACTTTGGGACCTACAATTTTATGCCGAGTCCGAACGGCTGAGTTGAGAAGCTTTTTCAGGGTAATCATACTCTCGGATGTTTGCCAGACGTTCGCGAGAGGTGGCGCAGTAGAAAAAACCTTATACCCTTTTCACACCAAGCCAAAAATCGAGTTTTCGTCAAAAGTAAAAGTGGATGCATTCACACCGAACACCAACTCGTTTTCGTTTGAAGTTTCAATTAGCTGTGAAATAAGCTATGAAATGTTTGTGGCGACAAGTCTTTTATTTTAGATACTAAACTTCGCTCGTATTGACATAATATACAAACAAAATTATTTAGGCTTTTTGATAATCCCAGAAATATCCTTTTCTGGGAAATTTTTCAATCTAGCACAAAATGAACTGCTAGATTGAAAAGAAATAACGAACTGTCAAAACAAAAGTGAAAGTGCAGAAGTCAAATATTTCCAATTTGGTGTAAAATGTGAAATGAAGCTTGTATGTAATTAATATACATTGTATTTGTTTATTTAAATTATAGTGTATTAATAAATATGCGGCACGATGACCCAAAATAATACGAATTCAAATTGGTTGTAATGTCACTTTGCCGCTGCCGCTAGATCTCTAGCGCCAGCGTTCCTCCATCAGGGATATTATGTGCTAGATGACTAGCGGTCAATGGAACGCGGCCATTAACATAAGCATTAAGCAACAATCAAAATCAAAACAAATACCATTGTGGAAGGTAGTGCTGCCGTTTTAAAATTAAGAAAAATTTAATAATTTGCTCTTTATGGTGCAAAGATAACAAGAGATTCCACATTTGTAAACAAAAAAAAGTAGAAAAAACGACAGCACTGAAGGTCTCACTCAGTCTCTCACATCCTGTCAGCAGTTTTGCTGAGCTCGCTGAATGTTGCAAAAAGTGTGTCTGCTTCAACAACCCAACGATTGTACTCGTTTTCGTGGCGTTTTCATGGAAAACGACCTCAAACATCTCGTTTTGAAAACTGCAATATGTATGGGAAAACTTCTGTTTTTGATGAAGTTTTCGACTGCTTTCGCGAAAACCCAGTTTTCGGCTTGGTGTGAATAGGTTATTAAGATGTAATTTGTGTTTTTTCGGGGATCGAACCTGGGATCCCTCACACAGTAGTCCAACACACTAACCACTTCGCTACTGCGCCCACCGTTCTACATATTGGCATCAGAAATGTTGGATCGGCTCTCTTCCTCGTTTCCGAAACTTCTACATAGATCGTTGGTTTCTAAACTCCATTTGCAGAGCATAATTTTGAATTGAGTTCTTGGTATAGAGTGAGTTGTTAATGAAATCTCCTTTTCCAAAATCCCTTTTCCAAAATCCCTTTTCCAAAAACCCCTTTCCAAAATCGCCTGTGCCTAAATCCCTTACTCCAAAAGACCCTACGAGAAAATCCCCCTGCTTGTGGTCACTGTAGGATTTGGTATAGGTGCGAGGTTGGGTATCATGTGCAAAGTTTAGTTTGCTTGTGGGAGATTTTGGCATAGGAGATTTCGTCCCGGGAGATTTTGGAAAAAGAGGAGAAAAAAAAAATTAGAGATTATGTCCAATAAGGGATTTAGGAAAAGGGATCCCGTCTAGAGTCATAAGACTTTCTTCTCGTTCAGGACTGGCCATAGGGCTCGGGTAGTTTTGCTGTTTTTTAGGACCCGCTTATTAATTAAAAGTTCGTGGATAGGAGTTGCTTAAGGCCCCAGTTAGGCGTCGGTAATAGCTCTCAATAAAATGTAATAAAAAAAAATTGTTTTGCTTTTTTAGAGGACTTAAACTTAATCGTGGAACTCAAAGTTGCTCTTGAATTATAAAGTTAGTTGATCCAAAAAAAAATTAAGCAATTGATCTCTAAGTTTACTAGAAAAGGAGTTTATTAATTTTTCCGTACGTAAAACTTTTCCTGTTTAACTTTTCAGTCAATTCTACAACAGGTTCCACTGAATTCCTATGAAATGCTGGGCTCAAATGTTTCAGTTTTGTTCTGTTTCGTGTTTTTACGGATGAACTTTTCTGATGGCTATAACTGGTCCCTAAGTGTACCGTCCATAACTCTCGATCGCCAACTTTTAATCATCAAGGGTATTCCTTATACGGGTACCGAGAGAAAATATTATGAATTTGATCTAAGCTTCTCATCCTACCTATAGTGAACGCCTGTATAACCGCCAGGAATTCCGTAGGACATCTTGGAATCCGAGTTGGGGACATGGACCCCTCCCCCCAGAGAAGTACCGTATTGAGTACCTCATAATGTCACGTGTTTCTTATACAATTTTCGAAAGCGCCGAAAACTGTAACTCTGAGAACGATAATCGTCAACGCGATAGTAGTCGACGATCTCGCCATCAATTAGCTTTCCGTAACTCTATCGCCATCGTCTCGTCTATCGTCTATTTTATAGAAGGTTTTAAAATCTACAGCATCTTTTAGGAGCCGATTCTGGTAAAGGTATGCAATTATTTGCTATAAAAGTGAGAATTGGTAAAAAAATTGGATATTCTGTCATTTTTTCTTAAGCTAAAAGCCCAGTATCCTGCTCGCGCTAAATTTTATCTTCCATACAAAAATGTCTACAGAGATAAAATTTAGCGAGGCAGTTTAGCAAAGCAGTATCCTGTTCCGCACGCTAAATTCTTACTTTCATATAGATGGGACACACTCAATGTCAGTCCGGTATAACAATATTGAGTGTTATACGTACTACGTACAATTTTGTTATACTCGGCCAAGAAAATGTCTCCACTGATTTAGCTCGCGAAAGAATTGCCTGGTACATTAAATCGGCGATAAATTTTGACATTTTCGAAACAAAACAATTTTTTAATTGAATATTTCATGGAATACTTGATAATCGATGTAAGTGAGTAGGAAAAAAGTGAAAAAATAACAAAAATCAAAATACATGTGGCAATAAAATATGGGTGTGTGTCCTATCTATATCCTGTACAACGAATTTAGCGAGCATTTATCTGTGCTGTGGAGAGAAAAGCGCTCGCTAAAATTAAGCGCGAGCAGGATACTAGGCTTAAGCCTCATGAATTCAATTCTGAAACCCCAGTAATTCGTAGGAATTCAGTGGGTCTTGTTTTGGAGTTCACTGAGAAGTTGAACAGAGAAAGTTTTAAGCACGGAAAAATTAATAAGTGGATTTTCTACAAAATTTCGAGATCCATTATTCTTTAACTTTTTTTTGGTGAACTAGGTATCTTAGTAATTCTTGTTTTAAGTGGGTTCCCTTCCCCTTGCGGCCTTGCCTTGAAAGTTGCTGTGCTGATTGCTACATTTTTTTCAGCTTCTGTAAAGAAGTTATTGGCAACAACCGCGAAAATTGCCATTGCTGCTTTACAACCTTATATTTGTGTTACCAATTTTACATAAAGCTTCTGTGCATTTGGTCGCAAGTGTTCTTTTGTAAGCTGTACAAAAGTTTTACGGTGCAGAATTAAATAATTTTTCGAGTATTTTCCAAGAAACTCGGTCCGGAGTCAGAATGTCAGCATCTAAAGATCTGTCTCTTGCGCTCTTAATAAAGTGTGGTACATCATGGAGTAAGAAAATTTGTTTTGCAGATTAAAATAAGGGTGTTTAATTGTCCCTCCTAAAATTCTGTAGGCACTTCTGTTGTTGCTTCCTTGGTCGGTGCTTACTGCATTAACTTCAAAGCATAAAGATGTTACCTTAGCTATGCAGTCCTTAATAATATTGCTTAAGAGCACTCCATTTACGTTTCCTATAAAAATGCCTATATGTAGTTTATTTCCAATTGCAATTTAACCCTCTCAACATAACAAAAAGTGCATGTGTAACGATGACATTTTTCCGACAAAAATTGACATGATCTATAAAGCCATATATGTATTATATCTTCTGACGAATTATATTCCAATTTAGGCAATAGCAATAGAATTGCTGAAATAGAGGGTAACAAAAATCCAATCTCAATTAAATACATTACCCGAGATTTATGAAAAACTAGCTGACCCGTGCTCGCCTTGCGCCGCTCGCCTTTAGCAAACAAACTTATATCTACATAAGATTACACATTGAGTGTTTCATTGAAATCTGTCCATTATAGGTTTCGCGCTTTTGGGACGCAAAGAATATTCCTACAGTTTTATTATAACTTATAAGTATAGATATCGATTTAATGTCCACCCTCTACATCGCCCTTCCTCTCCCTCTTCATGATCTTGCTACTTACTTGTCTCAATTAAATACCATTACCGGAGATTTATAAAAAAAATTTAAACATAAATCGTTTTCATCATTATTTTTTCCACTGACAATTTTTTTATGTATCTACTAATTGAGATAAAATAAGGATTTTCACGGTCTGTTTTATTGCTGAACATTTCATTTATTTTGTTGTCATCACTTTCCACAATTTGCTTTGGAGAACTGAAAAGACCTTATATTTTTCTTTCCATATTTCGCCAAATTACATAATTTTGCATTTCCTGAATGCTTAACCCACAGCACTTGTAATTAAATAAGAACCACCAAACATCGACAAGTAAACACATATGCAAATACAATTCCCTTTTTTTACTTTGAGAAAACCCCTCACACGCCGCACAAGGTTAATGGTGCATTACATAACATAGAAATATTGAGTATTCATTATGCACATGCTCTTTGTATGCTTTCTCACTGCAAGTCCTTTTGTGTTGTTGTCAATGGGTTCCACCATGTTCCACACACATTTTCGATCTCGATGTAGTGTAAGTGGTGCCATCTACTGAGGTTGTTCCAAGCTCTCGTGGTTCCTCTATGTATATAAACTCAATGGCTAAAGGAAGTGTTGGTTTATGCATAAGATAATCAAACCAATTGGTATGCGCCATTTACAAAATGGTTTCCATAACAAAATATTCATACTAATAGCATTGAGTTTATATACATAGAGGAACCACGAGAGCTTGGAACAACCTCAGTAGATGGCACCACGTACACTACATCGAGATCGAAAATGTGTGTGGAACATGGTGGAACCCATTGACAATAACACAAAAGGACTGTGGGAAAGCATACAAAGAGCATGTGCATAATGAATATCCAATATCTCTATGTTATGTAATGCACCATTAACCTTGTGCGGCGGGTGAGGGGTTTTCTCAAAGTAAAAAAAAGGGAATTGTATTTGCATTGTGTTTACTTGTCGATGTTTGGTGGTTCTTATTTGATTACAAGTGCTGTGGGTTAAGCATTTATTTTATCTCAATTAGTAGATCCATAAAAAAATTGTCAGTGGAAAAAATAATGATGAAAAAGATTTATATTTAAAATTTTTTTATAAATCTCCGGTAATGTATTTAATTGAGATTGGATTTTTTACCCTCTATATCAACAATTCGAAGGTGGCACTGGCATTCAAATATAAAGTTTTTACCAGGAATATCTGAAGGCATTCTTGATTTGTTAAAAAAAAAAGCACTTCCCTCTCAACAATAGACAACAAATGTGTGCTGTTGAAATGCATTGGAATATAATAATACATATAATGGCTTTATAGATCATGGCAATTTTTGTGGGAAAAATGTCATCGCTACACATGCACTTCTTGTTATGTTGAGAGGGTTAAATTGCAATTGGAAACAAATTACATATATATGTAGTCAATTTTATAGGAAACGTAAATGGAGTGCTCTTAAGCAATATTATTAAGGACTGCATAGGCATAGCTAAGGTAACATCTTTATGCTTTGAAGTTAATGCAGTAAGCACCGACCAAGGAAGCAACGACAGAAGTGCGTACAGAATTTTAGGAGGGACAATTAAACAGCCTTATTTTAATCTGAGAAACAAATTTTCTTACTACATGATGTACCACACTTTATTAAGAGCGTAAGAGACAGATCTTTAGAGGCTGGCATTCTGACTCCGGATCGAGTTTCTTGGAAAATACTCGAAAAATTATTTAATTCTGCACTGTAAAATATTTGTACAAGCTTACAAAAGAACACTTGCGACCAAATGCTCAGAAGCTTTATGTAAAATTGGTATGTAACACAAATATTTGGTTGCAAGGCAGCAATGGCAATTTTCGCGGTTGTTGCCAATAACTTCTTTACAGAAGGTGAAAAAAATGTGGCAATCAGCACAACAACTTTTAACTTCTCACACCCCAGTGAGAGGCAAGGCCGCAAGGGGAAGGGAACTCACTTAAAACAAGAATTACTAAGATACCTAGTTCACCAAAAAAAAAAAGTTAAAGAAAAAAGTTACTCGAAATTTCCTAGAAAATCCATTTATTAATTTTTCCGTGCTTAAAACATTCTCTGTTCAACTTCTCAGTCAACTCCAAAACATGACCCACTGAATTCCTACGAATTACTGGGGTTAAGTGTTTCAGTTTTGTTCTGTTTATTGTTTTTACAGATCCATTTTCCTGATCGGTATATCTGATGTACTACAACGATTGATTGATGAAAAGAAAATTTTGAAAGAATGGACCTGCAGCGCTCGTTGATGGTGATGGCATCACCAAGGTCATTTTCAAAAAAGTGCGGATTAATGCCGACGCCGCACCGGCCGGCCCAAAATCGCATTGATTGATGCATTGCCGCCTTGTGAACCACGTCCCATATTTGTCAATTTGGCTTAAAAAATGTGCTGATGAATTGTCAGCCAAAATTAGGACTACTCGGATTTGTGTCACTGTCAGAAGCCATTTCAACGATGTTATATTCCATACATAATGGCATACCTGCATGTATGTGCCTATTTAAATTAAAAAAGAATAATTTCCTTAATATACATTACACACTGCTTGTTTTATTCCATTTCAATATCGACGCATCATGATTGAAAAACCCTTTACATACCTATCTAAATCGAATTATGTAATCATTTATCTTCGATCGCGTGCCTCAGAAAATATTTTTCCAGTGACATATCCTTATCCAAACTGGTTTTTTACGTTACGTCCAGCCGGCTCTGCTGCTCGTGCAAACAAGCTATATCTATATACATATAATTTGTGCTCATGTTTATGATATGAATTTTATAAGTATACAGCAGAGTGGAAGTGTGGTTGCGTTAAGTCACATTCCAAATTATCCACAATCCAGAATCCACATGGTTGGATATGAAAATAGGCATATCCTTAGGGGTAAGTAGCACAGCTTCAGGGGCAAATAGAGACGCTATCTGGCGAGGAGTTTACCAACTATTTTCATTTCGTTGAGGTGGTTCCTCTATGTATATAAACTCAATGCTAATAGCCTAGAAGTCCTCTTCCACATTTTGTTATTGTCTCCGTCTTCGTATGTTTGCAATTTTGGTTTTTTTTGTCATTTAGTAGAAACAAAATTGATTATTTATAATGTTGGATGAGTTTTTATATATCTTAAATATATATATTTTGAATCTGTAGTCTATTATTCACTTTACAATTCATGTAAAAAGGTTAAAATTGTCTGCAAAATATACAAATCAATGCAAGACGATACCTATTTAGCTATCGTGCAAACGCTATCGTCTTGACGATGTTCCTCTGTCGATTATTGAGTTACGTGAAGCAAATGTTGAATCGTCAAAACGATATCGCCCGGACGATAGGCGATTATTGAAGTTATAGAAAGCAAAGCTATCGTCGAAACGCTATCGTCTGACGATAATCGACATACGGAATGAGTGCCCTGGCCAAACAAGGATGTAGAACTTGCATGAAATGAAGCAATGGAGGACATAAGATCACCAATAGCCGTGGCCAAGAGAATTATTCTTGAAAAAAAAAAACCAAAGACAGGGCAGACCTATGATGGTCATATATAGAAGGTCACAGGCTATCTGTAGAATTCTTAAAACTAAGCAGATCGAAGTTATGAACGACTATAGGGATGTTCTCTGGACGTTACCTTCTGAGGAATCACGCTAGGAGGTTAGGCTTAAATGACAAACTCACACCCTACACAACCTAACCTAACCTATACCATTCTACGAGTCACACCAACAATGCAACGAAGGAATCTCATTTCTGCATCTTGTATCTATAGATTCTTATTCTTTCGGACAATAAACAATCATTCGCGTCTGGTAATCTTTTTATTATTTCTCTCTTTCACCTGCATGCCCTGTACATATTTAGAACGACAGCACTGGGTACAATTTCAATTTTGTAAGTTCTGATGTATACGCTGCATTTCGCTATATTGACAACGCACTTATGCGTGTGCAGTTTCTTTGTACTCATTATTATAGCCATAGGTTACTTGGTCATTCAAGTTCAAGATCGTAGAATCTATTTACTTGAGGAAAAAAAAAATCAAACGCTATACTCAACACTGGCTTTATGGAGGGTTTTTTTATTGCAGTAATATGACCCTTGTACTGCTTGTTACAGCAGAAAATGATCACTGAAACGCTTTTGCTGTTAACGCAGCCAATACCCAATGGCCTTGAAAAAGTGTGTCTTATTTTTGAAGGTCTTGAAGTTTGTTTACAAACAAATAAAGAAAACACAATTTTGAATTTAGTTCTAATTTAGTATGATGTAAAAAATGTCTGATGGGCATATAAACAACAAACAAGCTATTAGTTATCGCCTGTAGTCTAGACTAGACGATCGTTTTTGATTTTTTTATATTTTTTTTATAATTTTTATTATCAGTAATTTTGATTAAGGAAGCTCAATTGTATGCTCCTTTTAAGCTTGTTATTTTCATAGAAAGTTGCTTGTTCTGTATCGTTTTAACGACATAAATGTGTGAATGTCAGATTTCCAGCGGGTTTTCATTTTAATGCTACTCGGTTTGAACTAAACGTGGTCTGCCAACACAAAGCAGGGGAGATTACTATCTGCAAGCTATTGCCGCCAATGTGCCAATCTGTGGTGCTGATTCAACAACAGACAACAGGAGGACTTGACAACTCAGGAGACTAACTCAATACTCGCACTTGACTACAATAGATCTCCAAAACCAATAACTTACTGATAAAATTGCAAGTTTGAGACTTTAGAGCTGCATCTAGTTTAAACCAAAATAAGAAAGACAATCCAAAAAATATGTTTATAGGTCGTCAAAAACGATCATTGTCGTACGTAATCTGCTCCTATAGATAAGCAAACGTTGAAACTCATTTGGTTTGAATTGACTAGCTTTAACTCAACTCATTTGACTTTCTATATTCCTGCAAAATGACCATCGGTTTGAAATTGGGCCTATAATCAATATAATATATTCGCTAATTCAACGCGAACATTAGGGAACTATTGTGCTAGAGCTAGACTACTCAACTGTGCGAGGGGCCTTAGATTTGATCCCCTAAAAAAACATAAATTATGTCTTCAGATTTTTTCAAATGCGCCACCTCTCGCCAACGTCTGACAAACATTCGAGAGTATAACTGTCCTGTAAAAGCTTCTCAATTCAATCGTTCGAACTCGCCACAAAATTGTAGGTCTCTTCCATTCGTCCGAAAAAAAATAAAAACTCAAACAAACGAGTGGTTGTTAGAAGGTAGGCCTAGGGTGCCTAAATGACATGTAGAGGCAACTATCATCCCTATCGTGGAATCCGCCGGGGGGAATAATTCACGGAAAGAATGTATTCACTGCTCCTCTTAACCTGTCTCATATTCTTCTCTGAGAACACCGCTCATTTCGTCCTTCCTCTTATGCTTCCAAAAATAGTGCTATCGTATACATTTATTACACAATAAACACTATTTTTTATTTAAATCACTTCTGAAACAAACTTTTCATATACCTCCGACGAATGCAGTTAGAGATTTGTATTGACAAACGAAGGACAGCCGTTTGACAGTGAAACTATCTTTCCCAAAAACGTGTCGATAAGGAAACTTTTCCGGCGGATTCCACGATAGCACTAGAAGTTAAAAGGGAATCGAATAGGTGAAGTGAAACTCAATTCAGACGGATTCCACGATAGGGGTGTCTGTATATATATCGTTATTTGGTGGACAGAATCTCTAACCTAATAAGGAACCTGAAAATGGCAAAGCTTAAAAATATAATATGCTAACAGTGCAGCAATTAGACTCAAGTTGGGTGACGTCTTGTATCCTTGTATATACACGCTCTTCCCGCAAAATCACAGACGAAGTACCTACGAAAATCGGATTAAAACTATCCTTTTCTTTAAGCCGCATCCTGGCTGTCGATTAATATAATACAACAGAAAGATAGTGCCATAACCAAGCGGTTAAAGTTTATAACGAACTAGCTAGACTGGGTTTCAGACAGGCATTCCATTTTAAATAAAGCTTTCATGCTTATTGTGGGCTAAGCGGTTAGTATACTGGGCTACTGAACTACTACTCAACTTTCTCTGTATCTATCCTGACCTTAGATTAGGTTAAGTTTGGTTGAAGTGACTATCGGCAAAAGGCCGACACACTTCGACTATTATAATATAAGTCCCCTTGTAATACTACATGAATCTAGAAGAAGTTTGGTTCTCAGCTTGAACTTCCAATGATAGAAGACTTCGAATGTCTAGGTTTTATAAGATCGTTTAGATCATTGTAATAAAGGGTGGTTAAGTTTTAAGGGCCGATGTTGATTTTGAATAAAACACAAATTATTTGGGAAATTATTGTCATTTCTTTTTATTATGATAATATTGGTATGTTTCAATTATGTATGGAACAAAATATCGGCCAAATGGCCGCTGCGACCTCGGCGGCAAACCTCCATCCGATGGTCCAAATTTTCGATGACGCTGAGGCATAATTGAGGTTCTATGCCGTTAATGTGCCGAATTATCTCATTCTTTAGCTCTTGAATTGTTGCCATTGTTTCATTATAGCTGTGTGGAAAGTGGCACCGTCCTGTTGAAACCACATATCATCCACATCCATATCTTCCAATTCGGACCATAAAAAGTTCGTTATAATCTCACGATAGCGAACACCATTCACAGTAACTGCCGAGTTGAGGTGGAAGGCTCTTCAGCCACACTATCACGAACAGCAGCAATAAATTCTGCAGTACTGCACTGGTGTTTTCACATCTCCTACAGACCCGGTTTGCTCAAATTTTTGCACGATTTTTCCGATTGTACGCACATTTGGACGATTAAATTGACGGAAAAAAATCACGAAGTGCACGATATGCATTTTGATTTGAACGTCCATTTTCATTCTAAGCCTAAATAGCTTTAACGCGTTGCTCGATTGTGTATCTTTCCATGGTTCAAATTGAGTTAGTCTGAAATTGAGAAATGTCAAATGAAATGCATAAAAAAACTTGACGTTTAGGTGTGGTTCACATTCAACATCGGCCCTTAAAATTTAACCACCTTTTAGGAGGCTCCCAAATGGAGTTTCCGTTTTTGGTAGAGAGCTGGACAAGTACAGAAGAAGTGGAGACACCTTTTCCTCTTCGTCCAAAAATCTTGTACAAAAATCGTTTGAGAAAACGCCAAGCCTTTGTTACAAGTGTTGCAGTGTCCCTTGATGACACCTATTGTGCCGTATGCCACCTAAGGTTGTCCCTCATGGGTAGAGTCAAAGACTCGTCGAGCTAGTGCATTGTTGTTCATAAGCTCCAATTGACCCAGCCATCGTATTCGCTGTATTTTGAGCTTTTTGACCAGGTAAACGTCGCTATATACACCGTAGGACTCCTCCTCCACTTTCCGTCGACGCAAACTGGAACGGAAAACATTATACAAAATGTGCCTTTACTTTCGTAGGTACTGTTTTTCTGAATGACTTTTTTTTTTGTGTTTAATTTAAGTTTAACATAGTCAAACAACCAAAAATTCGAAATCCACACGAATCAAATCCGCCCGGAATTGATCACAGGGGCGATTAATTTTCTATTATTCTCTTCATTGTCTCACATCCACCCACCACAAAAACACAAACAAATTTCTTTTAAGTTCTATTTAACTCATCTTCAATAACAACAAACAAAAAATATATTTTTCTTGCTGATTTTGTTTTTATTATTATTTTTCTTTTTACTTTTATTTTATTTTATTTCAGAATGAACAGGTTGTGAGCATCGTGAGTGTTTTAATTTTTCAATGTTTTTCCACTTGTTTACTCGTCTTTCTATTTTGTCCGTTCTTTTGTATAACCCAAGTCTAATTTTACAAACAAATAAGTATATAATGTAATAAATTTGTAAAAACAATTGTGTTATTTTGGTTTTGTTATGTGATTGTGTGACTTTTCTATAAATAAATCTTTCCTTTTCTAACTACTGTCATTTGGTCTTTTGCATCGTGTCATTTCTGCTACTTCTAAGTACATATGTTTAAATGTAAAAGTTCAACATCTTCATCAGCATTACTCTAAACATCAACATCATTTGGTATCATCTTGTGTAACTTTTTGAGTTGACACACTAACATTGACCCAGTTTTCATTTAAGGGCAATAATTTTTGCCCGCTTGCCATGTTATTCTGCTCTTCCTCATTCATATTTGTTTTTGTTTACACAATTGTACAAAAAAAAAAATTAATAACAAAACAGAAACAGATTTTTCTGAGTAAAAGATAAAGGAGGAGGGGCTGTGTTTTTAATAGCAATTAATCTGTTCAGACGTTCACTGTGCGGCACGTGGGGAAGAGTAAGCAATCTCTCAGCAAATGGTTCTTGTTTACATTGTACCTCGAGGGCGACTAAGCTAAGCCGATACTTGAAGAAATAACAAAACTGTCAGGAATCATGGGGATAGTGTCTTTTATATTGCATGCAAAAAAAAAACTGAAAAGAAAACTGGTACAACCTTTGTAAATATGTTGACTAACTTTCATCCTTATGGAGGGAACAAATAACACAGCACCCATACCACTTTAGCCCATTAACACTTTTCTCGTGCTATACTCTCAAGTGTATATGGAATTAAAACGAGTTCATCGCTAGCACCATCAACTCATCATCATTATGGCATGAATAACACACACACAAAGGTCCGCTCGATATAAAAAAAAAACCGATTTGCATTTTCTTTTTTTGTTCCTTTTCCTACTAACCCATTAATCCCATCCTTCGCACACAAGAGAACACCCACTTGCCACCATAGGATGACGGATCCACATTTTGTTTACTTTTGTACATTTTTTCTCTCTCCCATTTTACTCGTTTGGACAATTCCGCAACAATACAGGTACAGCAATTGGCCAGCAGTATATATCAGGAATTCGAGCGTATGATCAATCGTTACGACGAGGATGTCGTAAAAAATTTGATGCCGCTATTGGTGAATGTCCTCGAATGCTTGGATGCATCGTATCGAATTAACCAGGAGCAAGATGTCGAAGTTGAACTACTTCGAGAAGACAATGAGCAGCTAGTCACACAGTATGAACGGGAAAAGAGTGCAAGGAAGCAGTCTGAGCAGAAGGTAACTGACATCAAGTATACTAAGTTCCGTTTGTAATGAAATTTGAATTTTTTAGCTCTTGGAAGCCGAAGACTTAGCCGAAACAGAAAATAAAGAATTAGCAAGTAGATTAGAGTCATTAGAAAGTATTGTAAGAATGCTGGAGTTGAAGCACAAGAATAGTTTGGAGCACGCTAGTCGATTGGAGGAACGAGAAACCGATCTAAAGAAGGTGAGTTGAAATTTTACTCAAGAAAATTGCGCTAACTTGGTTTTGTTTGTTTGCAGGAATATAATAAATTGCACGAGCGATACACGGAACTGTTCAAAACGCATGTAGACTATATGGAACGTACCAAAATGCTAATGGGCTCTACCCATTCACAGATGAGCTCAGCTTCGGAGCGGATGGAAGTCAATAGAGCCAGGTTAAATCCTGTTGTTCGGTAATTTTATTATGAGTTTGTTTTGTTTTTTCTATTGGCATTTATTTATTGATATTGGTTAAGCAACGAATTTGTTTAGCTATGATTAGGGTATTTAAAGTCGTTGCTTAACCTTTCTTGAATTGAAACCGTACTTTGATGCATCATCAGCTCTTTAAATGGAAGAGAGGCGTGGTCGCATTAAAAAAAGTAGTATAAAGATATATACCACTGAATTAAATAAATCAGTATGGTTCCTTGAATACCTGTCACACAATTGCAAGTAAGTGCGGCTGATATTAACCACATTAGTGCGACAGCGATTCTATACCTCAACAATGAAATCGTCGTGTATCTACAGATCCCATTGGTCAAACCTGGTTGCGTATACAGGTATATACAAGCAAAGTCGTTCCCAATCGAATGCGTAAAGTGGTCGCTCCTGAAACACTTTTATGTGCACCTGCTCATATTAGATTCTGAAAGTCTTTTGCAACATATGAAAACGATCTGTGGGTACTTTGTCCTTTCAACTAGGTCCATAAATGGTTGTGTCACGTAAAACCATCAAATAAAGGTGTTTTACAAAAGGGCGTTCGCCTATCAGGAAGCCTGTTAGTCGCGCCTTCGGAATTTTCAATCTCTAGGGGCAGTAAAAATGGCGGAGGAGGCTTTCTCACAGACATTAAGGAAAACTAGTTTGGTATGTTTGCAGCTGCTATCGATGATTACATCAGTATTTTTGTTTTTTAGTACTTCACTCTGGATGTTAGCAGATTCAACAGAAAGCTCTTCAGGTGTATTCTTTTTTTGTGATTCCAATGTGGCGTGTAACTCTGACAAAGCCAAGTAATTCTGACGGAATTGCACTAACTTAGAGGTCGTAATGGGACTACGAAACTGCTATCACTAAAGACACAAATACGAGTACATACTTCGTTTCCATTACCTATTCCTCACAGTATAGCTATGAGGATAGTGTAACCTTTTGTATCTCCGCGAAAGCATCAGCACCATAAACCTAAACGGCCCTGAAGCCATCCGCGAAAATACGTCTGTACATCTTTTCGTAATCAGAGCCTGTTACGCTGGCTTTTATCATATTCTCCTATTTGCAAAATAAATAAATTTTAGTCTTTATCCGTCGATCTGTACTGATCCCAGTCGTCTTCGAACATACACCCCTCGGAACCACTATTCGTATTACTTCGGGGCCATTTTTTTCCTTCTACCTCATAAGGTTTCCTGTTCTTCTATGAGGGTACACTTCTTGGTTTTGATCAGGGTTACAATGAAGGCCGATACTCGATTCCAACCATATTCACTCTCGATCATCTTTCCCTATGATATTTTCGTGGAAGATAATATAACCTATCTCCGATTCTAGGTGCTGTCTTCCCGCAGACCACCTGCTGTAAAGAAATATGAAAAGTTTCGTCTACCAGTAAGTTGCCGCACTGCCACGTCGCACGGACTATTTTCCGCATCCTGTGTAGGTATGCATTAAAATATCCGTGTCCGGTTAGAAACAGCGTTCTGTAATAATTTGTCACAGCGTGTTTTCGTCCTGTTCACTCATCAACGTATCTGATCAGCCTGACAATCCATCTACCTCTCGTTTCAGAGTTCCACCTTAGTTGCCATTGATTTTTGGTGAGATGTTTTGATGCAGTTGTTGCCGCTTCAGCTCCTAATTCCTCCCTCTTCTCATACTCGAGCTTTTTCTCTGCGGCTAAATGGTGTCACTCCTACAAACGATAAGAGCGGCTGGTTCCTATACAGTGCTGTAAGAATTTGCGATGCGCAGGGCTCCTCGTCTCTGGTATACCTACTGCTGCCATCTGTTTCCTCTATACTTCGTTTGGTAAAGTTCATCTGCTCATATTTCCCATCCATACAGACCATACAGAATTGTCAGGAGCTGCCTTCGTTTGCTTTCTCGTGATCCTCCAACGTTTGCCATGAGTCCGGTGAGAGATGTAGTCACTCTTGCCGCTCGCTCGGAGGCGGATTTATTATGAGTAAGTAAGTGAGTTTGGAATCGATTGTGTTTACTTCAAGGCCTATATGGAATTGAACTTGCGTCAAGATATGTTTCCTGGTCAGAAGAACAATCTCGGTCTTTTCCGAGGCAACAATAAGGCCATGGGTTTCCATCCAGACGTAGACACGTCTCATAACTTAGGTTAACTTCCATCTTGCTTCTTCAGTTCCCATTGCAGTTATCACCGCGACAATGTCGTATTCATACCCTATCAAGTAGGTGTCGTTAGGCATTTCGATGCGGAGGATCGGATCGGATGCCGATGATTATAGAAGATGTTCCAGAGGTCAGGTCCAAGGATTGACACCTGCAATGCTCCTGCTGTAATTTGTTTAACCCGTCGTTTGGTTGCGTAAATAGGTTTTCTGAGTGGGGACGCGAGGAGTAACAACGATTATCGCTAGTTGGATTTGACTCTGACTCTTGTTGGGAAATTTTGTCGAATTTCAGTCAATGGATTATTGTTTGAGAGAATAACAGTAACAACAACTCGTAGATACAGTCATTGTGGTAGTTATGATAGCTATTTCGAGCTACACCACTAATTCATCATCAGACGCCTTTTAAGTGATTGTTGTTGAATAGTTTTGAATTCTGACAGTCAATTCTCCGTAAATAATCCACTTGGAAAGACATTTCTACTTTCCCCTGTCAGGAAATGAACCTTGCATTTCGATTTGTCAATTGACCAAGTGACTACCACTTGCGCCAACTGAACGATAAGTAAAATTCCGCCAGCTGGTGACTCGAACGGAGGAGAAGACCAACCTCTGTGCGATGTTATTGCTACGAGGTGTTTTTGTTTATTGCCGTTCTCTCGGGTTTTCGTTCGCTGAGGTAGTCTTCGATTTTACAGAGTAGGTGTCCTGTAATCTTACTCAAGCGATTTCAGCATGTCTATCCATCTTGCTATTTTGAAGGCGTGCTTCGTTTCGTTCAGTAGAACAAAAGAAAAAGAACCCTAGAGAAGAGACAAGAAGAATGCAATAATCTCTTCGTAAATTAAACTTTATTTTTCATTTTTAAATTCAAATTATTTGTTTATCGAGTAGTTCTTGAAACACAATTCAAACCGATTACAATTAAAACAATGTTTTCCCCATTTTTTTATTTCCCCAATGAAAATAGCTCATCTGGTCCCGTCTCGTATGGTTTTGCATCGCTGGAAAACTCAGCAATGTTGGACACCGAAACCATCTGCAGCGTGGGAAGTAATTCCGACGACTCAGGCCCACCATCCCTTCAAAATGAACTGGACAATGTTCACACAATGGAACGTTCCGCCGAAACAGACACCCTACATCACATAAACCAAGCGACATCGCCCCAAAGTGACGAATGCCCAATTGTGCCAAATGTTCCACCGAATGGTAATCACTTCAAAATTGTTCTCTTCAAACTGAATAATACTAATGAGGTCCATAACATTTCAATTTTCTCTCTTTTTTTATATTTTGTTTCTTTCTCCAAACCGATACTCCTCCAACTAATTAATTTTCTAATTTCGCACACATTTTATTTTATTTCCGTTTGTTAATAACAATAATCTTTGGTTTTACAATATTTAATGAACGACAACAAAAAATAAAACAAAAACTTAATTAGTTGGTCGAACTACAACCAAAAAGGAACAACGCTCCGCGAATACACTCTATCAAGAGTTGTCATTTCAGGACAATGAGGAGAGCGAAGAGCATGAGGTCACAGGTGAGTCTAAATGTTCTTCGTTCTCACTGTGGCGCTTAACTCAATTAACCGAGTTGCACGTACAATTTGTTTAACTTTTATTTTTTTGATTTCAATTTCTTGTATCTTATGTTTATTAACCAGCATCTAACAATGATTATTTCTTTTATTTTTTTATTTGTTATTTGTGAACAAAAAAAACGAATTTTTATTCACAAACCACTTGTGCCCCCCCAAACAACCAACAACTTTGACTAATCAACAGGCAGCTGGGTGCATCCTGGGGAGTATGCTTCTTCAGGTAGGTGTCGCCTGCATTTATTTGAATTTTTTTATATCACTTGTAAATACATCCAGCACACTGTTGTTGCTAACATATAAACTTATCCACATATGCACAAAAAAAAAAAAACGAAAAAAATACCTTCTAAATATATTCCTTTTACATGAATCCTTACTAAACAAAAAAAAAATCGAGTTAATAAACAAATACAAACAAAATTCAACTTTTCTCAAATAATAAACTTACTCCTCTCTCAATATCAAACACTGTTTTCATCGTGGATCGTACAATAGCTAACGATAACTACTTTGGTAAGTTAATTTGTTAATTTATTCAGAGTTTTCTATTCTTTTAGATGTTATGTATAGCTTGAGAGGGATGGTTGTGCCTTGGAAGAATAGTTACTAGTCTACTCTCTGCAGGGCACTCTTGAACACTCTTCAAGTAGTAGTTACTATATTATGCTTCGGTTGCGTTAAGTTTTGTTGTTATCTTCTTTTATTTTATTTTGGTGCTGGACTTTTCAGTTTAGATAATTTTTATTGTGTAATCGTTTTGTATTATGTGAATTGTGCTCGTAAATGTACATGTACATTGTACAGTTTTCAGAAAGCAAGAGGCCGTCCTTTGCTCAGAACAATTAGAGATGGAATCGATCTCCGATAAGAGTACATTATCTTTATTTACATCGATAGTAAGGCTGCTCTTAAAGCACTAGAACTAGAATTAGGAATTGTCGCACAATGCTTAAGGCATTATAATCTACAGAACCAGCTTATGTTAGGTCCCAGGTCACTGCAACAAAGAAGAAAATGAATTCGCCGATGAATTGGCAAGAAAGGGCGGAGAAATTACGAGAAATCAATCAATTGACGTCAACCCACCCTCGAGTACCTTCAAGGAAACTATCAAAAATATAATACTACAACAAGCTGATAGGCCAACACAGCCGGCCACTTCGTGTCCAAGGTCCTGTGGTTAGAAACGGAACACAATCGAACTAAGGAAATTCTTAAACTAAGCAGGGCTGTGTCTACGAGTTGTTCTTAATTTTAATCTCTCAAACAATAATTCATAGACATAAATTCGACAAATTTTCCCAACAGAAGGGTTAATCCTAAATTCCCAACTAGCCAGAATTGTTGTTACTCCTCGCTTCCCTACTTAATAAACTTGAGAATAGCAATAGGTATCCTGTCTGGCCACTGTCTTCTTAGAAAACATGCCAAAAGACTATTGTCGTTTTCGGTTGGTCGTCCAGAAAGAACTCTCCGCGATTAGGAATTCAAATCCAGAAGCTAATCTTTTCAGTAGAAGAACTGTCAGTTGAGTGCTTTCAGAAGCGTTCGGATTGCTTCCGGATATAGAGGTCGAGGAAGACATCACACACATATTGTGCGCATGTCATGGCATAGCACATACGCGGTATAAAGTTTTGGGAAACTACTTCTTGAGCAAAATAGAAGAGATAGGGCTTGTTGAACAAGCGAAGAGAATTTAAATTTTGTAGGGAAATAAAATACATACTTAAGAGAAAGTGCGTAGATTTTTTCATCTATATTAAAAATTAAATTATGGTTTTCCCAGGGATCGCAGTGGGCCCACTGTCCATAGTCCATGCCCATATCCATAAATACCAGTAGCATCATATGTTCACAGTTCTTCTAGTTCCATAAACCATAATATCACTTTCGTTCGCAGTTCCACTTCGTTCGGAAAATGTCTATGGACCTACATAGTTCCTCGGACATGTTTCCAGAAACTAGTTCCGATCAAAATAAGAATCGTTCCATGTTCATTCCATCATTGGAACTGTTTCGCGCAACTCTAGTGCCTAGTGTCTTGTGACTTTTCTCCTCACAATCCTGCGGGACCTAACCTAACCTAAGTCGTCCTATGCATCGAAACAATCCATAGGAGTAAGATCGCACCCGCACGATCGTGGAGGCCGGTTCATGAAACTGACAGATCATGGCGTTTTGTGATTTCGTAGTTCACAACACTATTATGTTGTTTTCCATTGTGCAAAAAAGCGTCTCAAATCAAGAAAATCACTCCTGAAACCGTTCTAATGGGACAAAAAATATTCTTCTGTTGATTCTGAGTAGAAAGTTTCGCTTCTCGATTTGATGTCACTATCCACTCAAGAAGCTTTTATACAAATCTAATAATTTATTCCCCCTGACAGCAACCGCACCTAGGTATATTTATTTTTGACATTTCACCAATACCTGAGTGGGGTCGATCAGAAGCAGTTTCCTTGTTCCATTGGATTTCAGAATGAGTAAATTCCGAAGTGAAACGAATGAAAAACGACATAACAAACAATGGTCTGGGTATTAGCCATCGAATTCTTCCCAACAATAAGCCTCTTTTACTCGTATTAAACTGTTGAAATCTCACAGGTTGCAAAAAAAAAGGAAGAGGCGAAGAAACCCCGAGCGAACGGCACAAAAAACACCTCGTAGCAACAAAAACGCACAGAGGTTGGTCTTCTCCTTCGTTCTAATCACCAGTTGGCGGACTTTTACTTATCGCTCAGTTATCGCAAGTGCTAGTCAATTGGTCAATTCACAAATCGAAATGCAAGGTTAATTTCCTGACGGGGGAAAGCAGAAATGTCTTTCCAAGTGGATTATATACGGAGAAATGACTTTCAGAATTCAAAACTATTCAACAAACAGCCACTTCAAAGGAGTGTGAGGATGAATTATTTATCATTCCTTTTCAAAGTGACTGTGTCTACGAGTTGTTGTTAATGTTATTCTCTCATACAAATAATTCACATAACTTTTTGTTTGCGAACTTTTAAAAAAGAAATAACGTTTCCGTGGAACCCAAGATAGCCCATCCTGCCACCCAAGAGTCAACCCAATTTTGGAACTCTATTTTACGAACATCTTTAACCATACGACGGCAAATTGAAGTTCAACGGTTGATTATACAATATTTTAAATATTTGTGGGAAAAAGATTGCTTGTTTGGAACGTGGCACCATGTTGCGAGATAACTGTCGCAGCTACAAACGTGTCCATTATGGGAACCATGAAATTGCTTTTGAAGGCAAAGTAAGACCTGATACAACTCAGAAGAACCGCCGATTAGGAGTCCACTTATCTGTTAGAATCACACAAATTTATATATGAATCTCAAGAGTCCTGTAAGATCTACTTTATCCAGGGGTCGGATCGCCGCATTCGTGAACGAGTTATACGTTCGCGGAATTAACCGATTTTACACACGAAGTAAAAACAAATTCCATCACGTATTGTTACGTATAAGACGATTTGGCATTCAGTTGATCAAAGAAGTGACTGTTCTTTTAATCTGTTCTTCAATCTGTTGTTTTAAAGGGCTGGGCATTTGTAAAGCTGGTGGTAAATAGATTATATTTCCTTGACGTCCCAACAGTCATTACGCGGTACTAAACTAATAATCACTTTTAGTGTCGTTTAGTTACGATATCACAGTAGCGATGTTTTCCATTAAAAATTATTATCTATTGTGACCTACAACAAATTTAAGCTGTATGTTAAAAATGATTATTTGTATGGCTCAATATGCAGAAATATTCCCAGCTAAGCGCACAGGAACTAGGCTAACTTATCAATTGACACATCAATCTCACGAACAATCAGCAGTAACCGCAAAATTCATAGGTTATGTAAAAGTTTACTGCTTTATTTCAGAGTAATGTACTTTAGAAAGCACATGATTGCTCGTCAAACAGTTTGGGACGTTTGGGAGTTCACACTTGTAACAAATAATACGATAAGAATTAGGTCAGTGATAGACAGACATTTTGTTTTTCAAAGTGGCTATTCGCCTGTTGCATTTGTAATGAACTGACGTGAACTGGGTAACGAAACGTAATGATTTTTTTACTAAAGATGCTTTTTGAGGAAAATGATATAGTACTGGAGTTTGCTACGAGGGAAGCGAACCACGACACATTTAAACTTTTGACATTTGGTTGGATAACAACAGCTTTTGTTTTTAGATAAGTTTAGTATTCGACGGCGTCTATGCTTTTAGGACAATGACTATCAAGATCTTAAGGTCAATCTCATTCACCCCTCTGGGAAAATGGGAATCCTAACTGCTAAGGTGTAGGCTATGTGTATCTATGTGATCTATACCCATTGTTGTGACAGAGTTCTTTTTTACAAAATACAAAATATCCGATCTTTCACAGGACACAACACACATCATTGGTCAATTTAAGATACTTACTCCTTCCTATCAGTTGTTTTTCCCCTCATATTTCATTTCGCTTATTCTGCAGCATGTACTTCTTTTTTAACCGCATAAAATGACAACTATTATATTTTGTTTGCTAAAATCGTAACCAATCATATTGCAGGAATGGGCAAAGAAGTCGAAAATCTCATCATGGAGAACAACGAGTTGCTGGCAACAAAGTAAGATTCTATCTCACTAGAGTGGTATTAATGTCTAACGATTGTCGGTCTTTTTAGAAATGCTCTCAATATCGTAAAAGATGATTTGATCGTCAAGGTCGATGAACTTACGGGTGAGATAGAAATTCTTCGCGAGGAATTGAACGCAATGTCGCAGTCTCGCAATAAACTTCGACAGAAAGTCGGCGAGCTGGAGGACGATCTTAAGAAGACCAAAGAGCAAGTCAAACAACAGAGTAAGGACGCATCGCATAATCTGCTTAGTAAGCAAAAATAATTGTGTACTTTACAGATGACTCCGAGCGAGAAGAAAGCGACGTTCCAATGGCTCAGCGTAAGCGTTTCACCCGAGTCGAGATGGCCATGGTGCTAATGGAGAGAAATCAAGTAAAACAAAAAATGCAAATACAACCCCGAATGAAGTATTCTAACATTATTTGCTTTGTTTTTTTGTAGTATAAAGAACGCCTGATGGAACTACAGGAGGCGGTTCGTTTTACCGAAATCCTTCGTGCTACCAAAACAATAGAGAAGCCCAAACAGGGCATCTGGAAGTATTTCAATAACCTATTCACGTGAGTTTCAATCGATTTTATTCTGATCTAAAAGAAATATTAATTCAGTGTGCCTTTATCTCCATCTGCAGCTCCTCAAACCGACCCCAGGAACGGGACCCCGGGCAGGGAGGGGGGCCGATATTTCGCTACAACAGCCCCTCTCACAGTCACGGATCCCCCAGTCGAAGTAGCGACAATCGCCTTGCCATAACATCAGGAAATCACCCACCCGCCAATGCTGGTCTAGCTAATGCTCTGATCTTAGCAAAGGATTTTAGCGAAGAGGGAACTTCAGAGCGTGCTAACGCACGTCGGAAAGAGCAGTACCGGCAGTTGAGAGCCCATGTCCAAAAGGAGGACGGCCGACTGCATGCGTACGGCTGGAGTTTGCCGATAAACAAATCGAATCAAGAGCATCACAGTCGACACTCGGGTGGGGTACCTGTTCCAGTTTACTGCAATCCTCTAGCTGAAGCTAGTCCACACATGAAGGTGTTCTGTGCAGCTGGAGTGAATCTCAACGGAGGTTTTAATAAGGATGGCGGTTCTGTGATAGGTGCAAGTATCTTCTATTCGAGTCCGACAGCGAAAATAACCGAGATCACTAGTCCGACGGGTGAACTCAGCGGTCAGGAATCGTTGGAACGCCAGCTCAACATGTCTATGGATGGCGAAGATCCGGAGACGCAGCTCAGCTCCTATGTATGGGTGTGTACGAGTACGCATGCTGCCAGTACAGTGACCGTGGTCGATGCTAATGAACCAGCGAATGTACTGGATGCGTTCCCGATTTGTCAGTCGCATTTGTTATGCATTGCCTCGGTGCCAGGTGCCATGGAGAAGGACTATGCGTTGTTGGAGAATTCAGAAGTGATTAAGGCTGGCGAGACGCTAGAGAAGCCCGGTGAAGGACCAGAGATGCTGGGAAATGTGGAATATATTCGAGTTCGGCCGAAAGCCGATCAGAATCGGAACACGGAAACCAAAGAGGTGGAGCTTGAGACAAATACAGCCACCAACGGCAGTGCAGAAGTGGAAGAGAAAGCAAAAGAAGCTGTTGAGAAGTCGAATTCAAATGAAAGCGATGAAACGGTTCCGGCGGAGGAATCAAAAATACCTCCGTCCTCACCCTTGCACCACTTTGTAGTCGGTGGTGGGGTAGTCAACACCAATGGCGTGACAGAGACTACTACCAATAACAACAACTCCAGCGCCCAGCTGGCGTTTTCGAGGCCAGTCAATCCGATTCTGGGCACTCAAGACCGCCAGAATGAGCCTCCAATGACATCGGTGGGTCCGACAATGTGGTTGGGCGCCCAGGACGGTATGCTCTATGTGCACAGTAGCGTGGGGCGGTGGCATGAATGCCTGCACAAAGTGCTGCTGCCCGATGCTGTGTTGGGCATAGTGCACGTTGAGTCGCGTGTGGTAGTTGCCCTGGCAAACGGACAGTTGGCAGTGTTTCACCGCCAAACCGATGGTCAGTGGGATTTGAACAGCTATCACCTGCTGACGCTGGGCGACCAGCATCAGTCGATTCGGTGCTTGTGTGTTGTAGCCGATAAGATTTGGGCTGCGCACCGCAACAAGATTCACATTGTGGATCCTATTTCCCTTGGTGTTGTGCACACGCTGGAGGCTCATCCGCGAAAAGAGAGTCAGGTGCGACAGATGGCCGCAACCGGTCTAGGCGTATGGGTTTCAATCAGGTGAGAACTCGTTTTATGTTGCATGACCACCAAGCTGATGGCATTTACTCAAAACAGATTGGATTCCACGCTTCGCCTTTATCATGCACACACGTTCGAGCACATTCAAGACGTGGACATTGAGCCGTATGTGTCGAAAATGCTTGGCACCGGGAAATTAGGGTTCTCGTTTGTGAGAATCACAGCGCTGATGGTATCGTGCAATCGTTTGTGGATTGGAACGAGCAATGGAGTGATTATATCGGTACCACTCACCGAGGGACCCCTGAAGCCATGTAAGTACATGAGAATGTTTCTGCCTGTGTGGGTTAATGACTTGAATTGGGGTCTTTTCAGCTTCAGCGTCCAACGGATTGATTCCACGTTGTGGCATGGCCAATGCTCAGTTATCCTTCCATGGCCATCGTGATGCAGTGAAATTCTTTGTTTCAGTGCCGATGTCACAACAACCGGGCAATCATTTGCAACAATTTACAAATAAACGGCCCGATATGCTAGTCATGTGCGGCGGGGAGGGTTACATTGACTTTAGACAAGGTAAGTGCAAATTTATGCAGTTGTAACTTTGTTATGTAGACACGGCGAATGCTTTTTGTTGTAACTTTGGATAAATGTGTTTTTTTTTTCTCGAAATTCTTTCATTATTGAGATTGAATCTTTTCAAGGCAGAGCTCGAGAGTAAACATATTTGTAACATATTTAGAGAGACGTCAGTTTTATCGTCTTCGTTATATTACATCATATTTAAGATTCTACTGGATAATAGACAGTTTTAACGCCATAATGTTGCCCCTTCCGTCGTCGTATAGCTGCAGTACCGACTCAACAGTAGAGCGAAGCAATCACAGTGATGATTAAAACGTTACTTCTGCAGATTTTATATAAGATATCATTTTATAAGATAAGAAATCATTCTACCCTTCTATTCATTATTCTATTTTCCATAGTTCTTAACAAAGATTCTTACATGCAGATAAACACGTTTCGAATATATCCTAAAGAATAACTTAGCTAACTACCTCCAGTTACGCACACCATGTTGTTTGAGTTCGCTCTTCAAATCTGCGCACTACCTACGAAAAGGTTTTACTCTGCTGCGTTGTGCCTCAGAAGTGGAAAGGATGTTAACTCTGGTGGTATTGACTTGTAACTTTCGTACAATTGTTTCAAAATCGATGTTAAAGAAGTTGCATGATAGTATGTCACCTTGCCTTAAACCTTTTTCGACCTTAAATGGTTGGGTGGTGTTCTGGACAGAGCAGTGAGATTTCCCAATCGTCATCCTGCACAGATAGTGCCGTTTATCAGGAGTGTTCTTTTCAAATCTTCACCACCGATTGTTCTATTATTTCTCACTGCGTTTCACTTGAATAGCACACCATGCCAAGTGTTTTTCTAGTCCATATATTTTTATAAATAAAGCCAGGAATTTTTTTACAATTTTTATTTCAAGTACAATAGTTACGACCTATACAACAAATAATCCTTACTTAAAAATGTTCAACACAATCAGAAACCCAAGTCGAAAAAGAAAAATACTAAAATAATACACCTTAATTTTTGTTTCACTTGAAGAGCACACTTCATTGTTTCATATTATAATGAACACTAGTTAATATTTTATGTATGAACGAATATTTTTATAAGTAATACTATGAATTTAAAAGAAAATTAAGAAATATTAGTAATGGGTAGAGCCTCCCTTGCTTAATATTGTCTCATAAATTCTATTTGGTATTGAATCATACAAACTTTTGATGTAATCAAGGAAAATTAAAGTCCAGGCTTGGTGAATGGCTTCGATAAGTTCAGTTTTTGATGAAAACTGCTTTCACGACTCATAAACTTTTCGGGCCAGCCATCCCCAAACATTTTCTATTATTTTAAGGTCCGGCGAGTATGGCGGCCAGTTCAAAAGGGTGACATTTTTGGACTCGATCCACGATTTGACCACACGGGCAGTATGTATAGGAGCGTTGTCTTGTTGAAAAAAAATAGATCGTCCAATGACGGAAAAGCCTTCCCTAGAACATTAACGTACGTTTTTGCGTTCATAGTTGTTGTTAAAATTTGAAGCTCACATGTTCCATAATACGATATGGCCCCCCAAACCATAACACCACCTTCTCGACTGTGCAACCGATCCAAGTGGTGAGTCTCCTTCCTCAAATCATGAAAATAATAATGGAAACCATCAGGGCCCTCCAAATTAAATTTTTTCTCATCAGAGAAAACAACTCGATGCAAATCGTTGTTCCACGACATATTGGATCTGCAAAAAGTTAATCACATTTCTTTGCGTTCAGGGGTGAGTGGTGGTTTTTTTTGAAGTTTTAGATATTTGATGTGTTCTGCTTTGGAAATAACGCGCCAGACACTTGTTTTGCTTGCTTGGACCCCTGATTTTTCTTTTATTTTGGCCAGGGAATCATGCGAATTTGAAGCGTTGCGCAGAATAGCCCGCTTATCTGCAGCAGAAAGAACACTTTGCGTACGACCTTTCATATTTTTGCCATACTTTACCCCATTTTCAATAAAATTGTAAATAACTTTTCTGCTTCTTCCGATTTTTTTCGCTATTTCAGTCACAGAAAGGCCACAATCTCTAAAGGCTTTAATTTTGCCTTGTTTCTCGTTCGTTAAGCTCTTATCGCGGCACATTATAATTTTAAATTAATTTATTGGGATTTAAATAATTAAAACTATATTTCTCTGCCCAATTCTTGTCGATTTGCACTACGTAAATGAAGCTTAAACCACAAAGTGCTATTCAAGTGAAACAAAAAATTCGAAGCATTATTGTACAACTTTAAAAGAAAGAAGAAACTTTAAAAAAAATGTATAACGGCAAATTTCCAAAGCATACAATTTTTTACTGAAAAAGTTGAAATGATGGTGAACACGGAACAGAAATAAAAAACACAACAAAGAGGAAGAATATTATTTAATAAGGAAATAAGAACAAAAACATGAGATGTGCTATTTAAGTGAAACGCAGTGTATTTCCATGGTCATTTCTGCAAGTTTCTGTTCGGGCCTTCTGTGCAAAATTTAATTTTACCCACTGGTAGATCTTGCGAGCATTTGTTCGTTTGGCCATAAAACGGAAAACTTCTCAATTAAAATTCGGTATAAAATTGTAGGTACCTTCCATTCGTCCAAAAAAAAAAAAAAACACACAAACATTTGGTTGTTTGAAGCTAGATCTAGGGTCCTAGTCCTTTATGAACCTGTAGCGTTATATTTCTGATTCCCTTTGATGTTTCCCTAGGCTAAGTTAGGGTGTGCACTTTTGTGAGAAACTAATTTTGTGATTATTATATGTAGCTATGTACTTAGTAAAGATAGCTTGTCATGATTTCACGTATAATTAAAATTTCCATTAGCAACCAAAGGCATTCGCTTTTAGATTTGCAATATTATTGCTTGACTTTCACAGGGTTTCGCAGTTAAAAAAAAAAACAAACGCTTCTGTAGGTTTTATTTCTAGACACTAGTTAAGTACCTAGAGTAGTATTTGTTTACATTTTTCATAATCGTACATTTTTTTCTTTTTCTCTTTTTATTTACATAAACATTAAACAAAAAAAAATTATTGTAAACAAAAATATTATCAGTTCAAGAAAAGCATGCAGCCGATGCGTGCGACAATGCGGCACATTTGATAGTTTGGCGAATCGATACGTAAGAATTTGTTTTATTTTCTTATTTGAGTTTTTTTTCTCATTTTTTTTTATATACCTATATATAAATTTATTAACTTTTGGCTTTCGTTTAATGTTTAATTCGTTAACAAAATTATTTAGTTCAAATTCTAAAAATAAAACAAAAGTTTAAATAAAGATGCTACTTTGTTGTGGCTGTATGTTGTTGTTTATAATTTTGTTTGTTTTCAATTCTCTGTTCCTGTTTTTATTTTTGTTTCTCTTTTTTTTTTTAAAATTTAGAGTTTACAATTTATGAACATGGTCTCAAAAAATGTTACTAAAAAATAAGTGTAATACTCATTAGAAAGTTAATTGAGAGAGAGAAAGATGAGACAAACACTGAATTTGTTGGTCCAGAGAGGATTCTGACAACACAACAAAAAGGTTTATAATAATATGATTCTTTCTTTCTTTTTGTTGTTGCTTTTTTTCTTAACGTAGCACTTGATTTGTTATTTGTATAATTTTTTTTTCCTATTTTCTTTGAAACCTGTTCTTCATTTGTATTTGTTTAGCAAACAAAAAGTACACGTTTTGTTTTTGAATATTACTACATCTTATCGGTTGCTTTTTTTTAATGAAATTGTAAATTTTCTTTTCGAAATTTGTTTCAACAAAAAAAAAACAATTTAAAACAAATTTGCCGTTTATTGCCGTACCTACATAATTATTACACAATGCAATTTGCACATCGATTTCATTTTTAAAACGTTAAACAGCACACTACACAGAGGTAACACTTTGAAAATATAATTGTTAATCATAGAACTTATTGTAGATGCTTGGTGAATTGTAGATCATATCAGGTTTTGGTAATCTTTTTGTTTAAATGCATGTTTAGTTTATTTTGTTTTTGTATTAACCGTAATATTTGTTTCAGTAATTGGTGTCGAAACAATTTGGCCGCTCACTATGCAAACGAAAACTGTCGTCGGGCTAGTTTTACTCAAACAACGTAACAAAATTAAACGATTTTCTGTTGGTGATTTGTCGAAATCTATATCTCGGAGAATATTCCTTCGACAACCTAAGCTAATGCGAGCATAAGTTACCTCCAACTTTACATTCTCAGCTCCTGCTGGTTCAACCAGGTAGTTGTGAGCTCAGTGGATCCTGTGGTATCACAATGGGCCACCTCTGGCCTAAGTGAGGCTGCCCTCATTGCGGCCTGCCACTCTAACCTAACCTAGCCTAAGTACGCAGTTCGAGCGAAATTAGCTGCTCTCCAATTTTTTCTCTAAAACTTCGACATGGAGTGCGTTGTGGATATTATGTCGTTTTCGGTTGGTCGTCCGTCCAACTTCTGAAAGCGATCGATTGGCACTCAACTGACAGTTCTTCTACTGAAAAGAAGAGAAATTTGCTTCTGGATTTGAATTCAGAATCGCGGAGAGTTCTTCCGAACGGTTCTGGACGACCAACCGAAAACGGCATTAGTGTCACAGAAAACAGCTGATCGTTGAAAATAGGCCAACACTATTGTGATGAAAATAAACTCCTTCAAAAATTCATCGACGCGAAAAAGTGTTATATCATTGCGCTTTATTTTTTCCTTGTCCGCTATTTTTTGGCCTGAAATTGTTCACTTTCAAAGGATTCCTCATCGAGGTACCTATTCATTAAAAAAAACTCAACCTTTATTTACTTCTCTGCAACACAAAAACACAACAAAAAATCCATCAGATCTGTCAAAATTTAGCTTGCTAAAATGTGCCAAATCATTAATGGGCCCGCTAAATTTTAACAGATATGTTATATGTATATGAAGTACAGTCTGAACAATAGAGAATTTGATTCTCAGCCGTTCGGTTAAATCTGAATTCGCTTAAGTTTAGCTCAGCTAAATTTTGAAGAGAATTTTGTATGGGAACTAAAATTTAACTCGACAATCACTCGAAGAATCTTCCTGTCAAAGCATGCCAAGAGGTTTTCATCAGCTTTAGATAAGGTCCATGCTTCTGCACCATATAACAGGACCGGGATGATTAAGGTCGTGTACAATATCTCCTTGGTTCTGCGAGAGAGGGCTTTAATTCTTAGATACCGTCTTAGCCCGAAGAAACAGCGATTGGCAAGAGTGATTCTTCGTTTGATTTCTACGCCGATGTTGTTTTGCGAGGTAATTGTAGAGCCTAGGTAGACAAAATCTTTAACTTCTTCGAAGTTATATCTGTCGACCGTGACGTTTTATCCGAGTCGCCGATGTTGAGAATTCTTTCTCGATGACAGCATATACATACTTCGTTTTGTCCTCATTAACAGCCAGACCCATCTTCGCCGCCTCCGTTTCAATGCTTGCAAACGCGCCATTGACAGCTCGCTGAGTTCTTCCAATAATATCAATATCATCTGCATATGCAAGTAGTTGAACGGACTTCTGAAAAATTGTACCTCTGATGTTTGCTTGAGAGTTCTGTACAATTGCTTCAAGAATGATATTAAAGAAGTTACATGATGGCGCGTCGCCTTGTCTTAAATCTTTTTCGACATCAAAGGATTCCGTGGTGTTCTTTCCCACTTTGACGGAGCAGCGAGATTTCTCCATCGTCATCCTGCATAGACGGACGAGTTTTCCAGGGATGCCGAAATTTAACATGGCTTTGTATAATGCGCCCCTACATACGCTATCATAGGCGACCTTGAAGTCGATAAAGAGGTGGTGTGTATCGATCTGGAATTCCGGCGTACAGTGCCGGAGTGTGAAGATTTGGTCGATGGTTGACTTTCCGGGCCTAAAACCGCACTGATATGGGCCGATCAGGTTTTAGGCGTTCACACAGTACACCCGACAAGATCTTGTACGCAACATTCTGGAGACTTATTCCTCTGCAATTGGCGCAGTTCAGAGTGTCTCCCTTCTTATGGATGGGGGCTCACGATGCTGAGGTTCCATTCCTCGGGCATACTTTCTTTCGACCAAATTTTGCAGATAAGTTTGTGCATGATCCTTACCAAATCATCTCCCGCCGCTTTTAACAGCTCGGCCGGTAGGCCATCTGCTCCAGCCGCCTTGTTGGACTTAAGCTTGGATATCGCTATCCTTACCTCATTTTGGTCGGGTGGACGGAGATTTTGGCTATCATCGTCCGGAAAGAATGGACCGTTCTGCCTGACAGCGGAATTTTGGTCGTCTTCGCCATTTAAGAGTCTGCAGAAGTGGTCTTTCCAAATCATCAGCACCGACTGTGAGTCTACCACCGTATTCCCATGTTCATCTCTGCAGGCTTCAGTTCGGGCCTTGTATCCTTGGGCAGATCTTTTTACGCTCTGGTAAAACATCCGAACATTGCTCCTGCAATAGCTTTTGTGGATGGTCGCCATAAATAGCGATTGGTGATGAATAAGATCACCAATCTCATATGCTATGCAATGGAACAGGATCTCACGCATTATTGCAACTTTTCAGAGACCTATTTGTCTCGGCTGCTTAGGAGTCTTCCCCTCGCAAATTTGGATGCTCTACATATTCTGATGAGCATCCCTCTTCGTGTTATATTTATCACGGGCTCCATGTTCTCTCGATTTGAGAAAAGTGGTATGGTTTTTGGCACCGCCAGCGCTGAAGTTTAGTTAACATCGCCATGTCTTCCAGTAACGATCACCCTACTGATGCAATGACACCAAAGATATTGTTGCGAAGAAACTATACAGTCGACTTTCTTTGTGTTCAATACTGGCTCCGACCCGAACTAAAACCGGTGAAGGGCTCCAATTTTCACGCACGGCACCAGAACTAGACAGAAGTCTTCGCAAATAAACACATTTTGAAACTGCTTGTGAATAATTATTCTTTCGAATGTTTGTCAGAAGTTCGCAAGAGGTGGAGCAGTGGAAAAAACTTTAAGTTTTGAGGCCTCCTGGTCCTCCTTCTTAGTAAACCACTAATCCACTGCGCCCATAAAAAGCAAACAAATTGCCAAGGATTAAAAAAAACTGCTAAAAACTTTTCTTAATTTTCTAGTACACGGTATGTAGCAAGCCACATACGTATGCAGCACTGACGTCATTTTTACGTCAGCGAATGGTCCCAATGGGTACATGCTGTGTACTAGCACCTTCACTCATATAAGGGTCCGCCAAATAACTTTTTTTTTTGTTGAAAATGCTATAAAAAAGAAAGTACAATCCTTCCGGTTAATAATGGAAAATAATTTCATTCAAATGGCTGCCTCGGCTGGCCATGCAGTAGCCTACACGATCGGTCCAATTTTTAAGCACATTATCGATTGTGTGCAGCTGTATTTCACCAATGGCTTCACGAATATTGTCCTTTAAAGCGTCAATTGTCTCTGGCATGTCGGCGTAGCACTTATCTTTTACGGCACCCCACAAATGTCAAATCGCAGCTCCGCGGTGGCCAAACGACATCAGCTCTGCGGCTGATAATGCGATCTTCAAAAACAGGGCGCAAAACATCGAGTGTAGCTTCGGCTGTGTGGCACGTAGCGCCGTCCTGTTGAAACCAAATGTTGCCAATATCCTCCTCTTCAATTTTTGTGAACAAAGATTCGTTCAACATGGCCCGATAACGATCGCCATTGACTGTAACGGCCACTCCTTGCTCATTTTCGAAGAAAAATGGCCCAATTATGCCTCTGGACCAAAATCCGCACCAAACAGTGACTCGTTTTTGGTATATCGGCTTTTCAATGTATGCGTGCGGGATTTCTGTGCCCCAAATGCGACAATTTT
Organism: Cheilosia soror; assembly: GCA_949372485.1. Taxonomy (NCBI): domain Eukaryota; kingdom Metazoa; phylum Arthropoda; class Insecta; order Diptera; family Syrphidae; genus Cheilosia; species Cheilosia soror. The sequence continues at coordinate 28,889,592 of OX443561.1, read as the reverse complement.
GCTTGTTTACATACCCGCCAAGATCAAAATGAGCTTCATCTCTTCTTCCAAAATCCGTATGCAATTTTCGCACACATTCTGCAACATTACCATGATTTTCAAAGTAATGTCGCAATATTTCCCAGCGTTGTTCAAGCGTGTACACAACCATATTCGTTCAGCGGAAGGATAAACCTAATTATCTGTCAAATCAGACATGAGCTAAGTGTTACCATTCGCGAAATAAGCACTAGTTAGATGGCGGACCCTTTACTAAAATAGAGCTGGAACTTATATATTGAAGTCTCCTCCATTACTGTGCTCCTATGAAGCGTCAAATAAATCCGTCCCTTCCGTCCCTTTATTACTGAATGTGTATTCATGTCCACATGAATTATCCTGAGGTCGAATTATCGCATGCGTGAGCGAGTGTTATGTCATTGAATTACATACAAAGCAAAAACCAAATACAGTCACGTAGTTACTCGTTTACGGATGCGGTAATTCGGACCCAAAACAATCCTTGTACAAACAAAAAATTCCCATGCCTATCCCATGTATATCGAATTTTAATCCAATTTAATTTAATTTTTTTGTGTGACACGCACTATATAATATAACGTTTCTTCTTCCCATCAATAATTATAAAAATTGTCTAAATCTCGGTGTAAAGTATGCTTAAAAAATAAATTCATCAACATATTTACAGTAGTTCTCTTAACGAAACCTGCCTTTGATAACCCTCTTTCAGGTGACAATGACATGGAAAGCAGTATTCACTTGGAACCCAATCAGACAATTGAAAATCGTGGTGACAAGAGCTACTTGATTGTGTGGCACGTCAGTCAGCGTTAGAGATCATAATTTTTTACACCACCCTGCCACACATTATTTCCATGGAAAACAAGAAGAATAACAACCCCTATATTTAACACCCGATTTTAATATGTATTAACAATCTAATAACGAAACCAAAACTGAGTAATTAGTTTTATAGTGACAAAAAAAAAATTGCTTTAACATTTATTTATGAAAAAAATTTAAAAATGCTAAAAACATTAAAGATAATCGCAATAAAAACAATAAAAGTTACATTGAACTATTGTTTGGTTTAAATACACTTTTTTGTAATATATTTTTTTCCTTCTCCTTAATTTTTAAAAGTTTAAAAATCATTTGTTTATAAAAAAAACAAGAAAATTACAGAAGTGATCACTTGTTGTACCGTGCAAGTTACATCTAATAATCCTTTAAATTTTAACAGTTGAAAAACTATACTAGGCAAAAAGACATGTCATATAACGTTCTAAATGAAAATTAAAAAGAAAATAGTGTGAAGAGAGAGAGAGAGAGAAAAATTGAATTGCTAAATAGTGCACGTTGTAACGATTTAAAATTCTCATTTTGTAAATTTGTTTTTCCGCTATTAAAAGCAAACAAAAACGTTTATAATTTTATTTTGTTTTACTATTTTTTAGTTATTGTTTAGTTTTAAGATTGTCCCCTAAGTTATTTATTAAAAAAAAAGAAGAAAAAATATTTATTAAAAATATAATTCGCTGTTTTATTTAACTACTTTTGCTTCTGTATATTCTAAGCACGGTTAATGTCACATGAACTGCTCCAATTTGGAAGCCGCCTGCCATGAGTATTGAGTATACAGAAAACCAATATGGCAGTACACAAATCAGATCAGAGGTGATCGCCGAAAAATCACCTCGTTTGATTTTAGCCAAGCTTCATGGTGGTAAGTACGTTTGCCTGAACCAATTTTAATTAAATAGAATCCTGTGGATGTACACGGCAATAGCGCGGCGTATACTTATACGTACATATGGCAGCGTAGTCTGGTAGTCTGGCAAGGCGACCTATCTTTCTTAAGTCAATGACAGAAATGAAAAGACTAGAATTTGTAGGGACAACCAGAGCGATGAAAACCACACCTACCGACTCCTCTAGACCTATACATTGAGGAATCTGCTACCAAAAGTGCCTTAAGGATTAGCCAAACTAGTACTTGGAACCCGTGCAATGTTGGTCACGTACCGATTCTAGGGAAATACGTTAGGAACGTTGTCACTTCTGACTACATGATTTCCCATCTAAACTTCGATAGACCATTCACCTGCTCGTTTCCGAGTATAGACGAATGGAACACAAATGAAATCGATATCCATCTACACAGATGAACTGTGGAACCGATGCCGGTATATTGTCGGAGAAATTAAATATACACGGCCTAATCAGTCTTCCTGATAGCACAGTGTCTTGCAAGTAGAGGTACTGGCAATCGCGGATGCGAATATGAGGATATCAGGGGGCTTATTCTCAAATGCGCGGCGGATCGCTTTTCATGGCGGATTGATATTTTTGTATTTCCAAAAGCTGTCAAAAGCGATAGCTATTCAGGTGACAGATTGCTGGCGGATTTATTGCCAGTAATCCTCACAACAGCTATCGCTTTTGAATGGATCGAATCGCTTTTGGAAATATAAAAATACCAAATTCCAAAATGTGTGGCGGATCGCTTTTCATGGCGGATTGGTATTTTTGTATTTCCAAAAGCGATAGCTATTTAGGTGACGGATTGCTGGCGGATTAATTGCGGATAAAAAATAAACTAAATTCTTGTGACGGGAAAAAGCTATCAAACTTTTGGGAAAACAGCGTCCGCTGTTTTTAATCTCGAATTGGTAAAAACTTTGTTGTTGTCACATGAGCTGAATTTGGCCCCTATTGTGAGTGTCGATAGTTAATCGTTGATCGACAACTGTCGATCGATCGAGAACTGTGATTGTCGATTGCGATCGATATTTGTCGATTTGACAGTCGCTTATAGTCGATTACAAATGTTTGATCGATGCTTTCTCTTGGAAGTGAAAAAAATTGTGTGCGAACGAATAGCTAAACTCAATCGACAATTGTCGTGACGATCGCTGATCGACTCACAATAATGGCCTATGATTGTTAAGTTTATTATAATTGTTTGAAGAGGATTAAAAAAAAAGTTTTACTTTTAAGCGAAGGCAATCGCAAAGGTAAATCACGGAACGCGGGTTTTCTTTTTGCTCTATCTCTTTACAAGAGATTTGCTTAAAAATCTCAGTCAGAAATTCTCAAGGCCTGAATGTGAGAGCCGCCTTAAATTGCTCTCTCGTGTCACTAAAGAGGCCTGGAAATGCGGCGAAACACTTAGCGAATGGGGTGATTCTACTCATTTTCAAGAAAGGGGATAAAAGCGATTTCTCAATTAATTAAGAGGCATAAGACTTTTAAGTCTCCCCAGAAAAGAATTTGCCAAGGAGCTGGAAACACCTTGCAGAGCTGTGGTCGAGTCACGATTTAGGGGATAAGCAGTGCAGTTTTCTTCCGGGCAGAAGCACAACTGACAAGTTATTCGCTCTCAGAATGGTACTTGTGAAGGCTTGGGAGTATGCTACACTCGAAAGTAGTAGATTTCATTCCGCTACCGCTTTCGAACTTTCGAAACGAAATACAGAGTAATAGGGCCCCGCGCATTCTTCATAGATTTGGAAAAAGCATACGACTGAGTTCCTCGAGGTAAACTCTGGCTGGAGTGTATTACAGAAATATGGAATTGAAGGTTCTCTTTTGAGAGCCGTTCAATCTCTTTAAACAAACTGTACAATCTGCGTTCGGGTAAACGGCGTTAAGTCAATACTTTCACCGTGGGCGTCGGGCTTCTCCAGGGTGTATTTTGTCTCCTCTCCTTTTCATTACTTACGACCGGATGTTACAACACAGTCTTGGCGAAGAACGTTTCGAATTGGGAGATCTGAGGATAAGCCATTTGCTCTTCGCTGATGACTTGGTCATCCTTGGGTCCTTTCCGACTGAACTTCAACGCGCATTCGATCGGTTTGTAGCCGTTTGTGTTAAGCTGAGATGAAAGTAAATGTGAACAAATCTAAAGTGATGGTCGTCTCCAGAACGCCTGTTTAATGCACTCTGGAGAAGATTAAGTATCTCGGGGGTCTTATTGACGAGTGATGGAAGGAGCAATCCTGAGTTTTTCTGTAGGATTGGTCAGGCGGGGTCAATTTTAAGACAGCTTGGTCATTCTGTTATTAGAAGAACTGAACTTGGTGTCAAAGCTAAGCCGTCAGTTTTTAATTCGGTGTTTGTTCCAACTCTTACCTATGGTCATGAGATTTGGGTAATGACCGAAAGAATAAGATCGCGGATACAAGCTGCCGAAATGAGATTTCTCCGTTGTATGTGTGACCCGTAGAGATCTCATTAGAAATACCAGAATACGTGCTCAGTGTCGAGCAGCTACTTCTCCAGACGGAGCGGTCCATGCTTCGGTGGTTTGGTCATGTTAAACGCATATCCGCAACCAGGATTTAAAAACGTGCTATGGAGTCCGTGCCATCAGGCAGACGTCCTCTAGGCAGCCTAGCATGATATGGTTAGATCAAGTCCATAATCTCTTCTTTACCGGTATGGGGATTGCCTTTGATGATTTAGGCGAATCGAAAGTCGGTTCATGTATGTATCATTGAAAACAACCTACATTTCTGTTGTCACGACGGCTCCACTTCTCCGAATTGCATATTGCAATCCATATAGCTTCATGAACTTGTCATACTCTATATGAGAAAATGGTAGGTTCAAACTAAGTAACCTCGATATATCACCACTCTGCATCATACAGACATAGCAGGCTCATCCCGCAAAAAAGATTTGAGGTGCCAACACCAAACGAATCGTGCAAATTTAGATGTTATAACTTTGGTTTCGAAGCAAACACTTCTCCTAAACAACATATTCTTCTTTTTTTTAAATACCTTCAGAAGCCCACCAACCCAAACCTCCGCCCGTAGCAAATAGCTTGTTGCCAGACCGATTTTTGCATTAGGGTCGCTGCTGGCATGCGAGTTCCCATCTTAGCTCGTCGGTGGGTGTGGGACTTGACCCTAGGTCCGTACAACAAAAAAACCATGCCAGTCTTTACGTCGAGGTGAAGTTGACGTCGCGAGATGTTTTCCTTGCCCTCCCTACCTTGGCTACTCTACTCGCCTAAGTAGCCCCTTTGGTTGCCAACTCTCACTTAATTCCGCTCCATCTTTCCCTGTCCGCTCTCCCTCATCCTATATTGCCCCTTTTTAGAACAAACTCATTGTTGTGTTATGTCAGATTTAAACTGAATATAATCTATTCATTTTATTTGAGATTTTACTTATTAAACATTTACTTGTCTTTCTTTTATTTTGATTTACGTTAAGATTTACGTTAAGAATTTAAATTAACAATGAACAAAAAAAAAAAAAAAACAGAAATCCTTATATTTACGTGAACTATATATTCACTTTGCTAAATGGGCTTCTTTGCCGTCTTTTATCAAAAAAAATGTATCTACTACTGTTCCAATGGTCCCCTTCCCCTTGAAATTTCTTTAAACCTATATATTATTTTAATCAAATTGTATGTCTAAAATCGACTCACCCTGTTATCAGCAACTGGCGACGTTGTGGCCACAGCATCCAGGTTGCGTTGTACAGTTTTGTTGTTGTGTACCTGTTTATTATTAGGGGATATACAATTCTAATAAATATAGTCTTAATGAAACTTCCTACTTTTAAGATCCCTATAATTTTACTTTACTGGCAATATGTATTTGACGAAAATGTAAGGATTGAGTTAATACAATTACAATTTTTAAACAAATTCAAACAACTTTAAAACAAATTTGCTAGCAACCTCAGTTGGCATTAATCAATAAAAAAATAAAAAAAGAAAAAAAAAAATAACTTCCTCGGTTGCTACCGGGATTTGAACCGCAACTTGTTGGTTTTCAGGCGCCGCTTTTTTTGCTCGTCGCCGCTATCGATTGCGCTACTGGGGTGCTGTTGATTGCGGTATCCAAGCACCGCTTTTCAGCTTGCTAGTTTTTTTTTTTTTGTTGAATTACCGAACTTCGGAATCCCGAATTGTAGGGACACTACTGGGAGACACCAACCGACAAATTTCCGACGGGTGCCGTCTTATGATGTGGAAATTTGCTGGCGATTGTGTCCTTAGCCCTGGCTCTTATTTTCTAGAATACTCTGTTGTATTTATATTCAGCGAGAATTAATCCTCTAACTCCTTTTTAATAACTATGAACACTTTTTAATTTTAATTTATAGGTAGCTATTATTGGCTTTTGCCTACCTTTTCACCACTTTTAATTCAAAAATTTAAAGAAAAACGATTTTAATTTTTCTGCGGTTTTTCGGGCAACTACTTGGGTTGACTTTTCGAAATCAAATACCTAATTTCTTCCTTTGTCACTCTCATCGCCAGCGCTAAACAAAGGAATTCGAAAATTCCCTTTTCTCAGTTTTTTTTGGTAATATGTACGTAACCGCTTTTTCTAAATGTTTTTCTCTTTTAAGAGATTCCGATTTTCCCTGTATAACAGTTTTGGTTGAAACCCTCGACAACAACCCTGTTGTGACAGCTGACTTTTCCCATCGACTGGTCTAATGTCAATTGTCACATGAACTAATTTCGTAACAAGCTAAATGAAATTGCCTATCCTTTCGTGCAATGAGGATTCTTTAATCTATATGTGTGGACTGTATAAAAACATCCAAAGCGATAGCAATTACCGGAATTGCAGCAAAGCGAAGAAATCACAAATTATCCGGGTCTTCACAAAGGATCATTGATAGAGATAAATAAAAAAACCTAAACGCAAACTCTCAACTCTAAAAACCATCATCCTCAATGTAAATTGAACTGAGGAAATTTCAGTGGCATTTCCATTGCATACTTTTTGGGTGGGCACACTTTCTGTTATTGATGCTTTTCACTAGATCGATAGGTAGGTCTAGGTACCTACAACTGTAAAACGAACGCAGATTTTCGTTCTAAATTTTCATCGTAGCAACTCTGGACTTTTTGGAATTATTAGAATGGATCCTCAATTATTGTAGGCCGCTTCGAGACGCTAAATTGAAAAGCTTTTACTTTGTTGTCCAGCGCACTAACCACTGAACCCTGTGCAATAATCTCGTTGTCGAAAAAAAAAACAAATTTTAAGGGTTGAGAAACAAAAGTTATATTACATAATAAATACGACACAAACGGCAAGGATAACATGAACAAAGCAGACTTTAGAAAATTCAACAAAATCCTTAAAAAAGTTTAGCAAAAAAGTCAACGATACGTTCGCGCAGAGATGCCGTAGTTTTTGGCACACCAGAACTGGTAAACTTGTAGGGTTCAACTTTGCCGCGAGTAGCGGTCTTTGAGTCTTCCAAGTCATCAAATTTAACTCGCTTCCTGGGAAAAGAATTCGAGTCTGTTGGTAAAGTGTTTTCCTTCCCTCTATTCGTGCCCAAGGGGTACAAGATGCCTTTCACATGTCCACTCCCTGCAGATGTCTCATTGATAAAGTCCTGTCGTGTAATGGTCGTAGGAATCGTCGAGTCTACAGTTTGGGCCCGGAAATATGACTTGGAATTCGAGAACTGTGTGGCAAATCCGTACGTCGGGTCGTGGTCTTCTTTTTTAATCGTAGTTGGGTTTGGTTTCGACTTCTTTAAAATGCTACGACGCCGTGGTACACCGTGTTTCTCGGATGAGATATCGTTCTTCACTTTGAGCAGGCGATTGTTGTAGACTGGGAACTTGGGTGGTGTCTTTGGTTTCTTGAATGTAGCCGAGTCTTTAGAACGAGGGAAGCATGATGACTTCCCGTCGCTATCGTCTTCTTCAGAGTCAGTGCTGCGTTTGTTGCGGTACACGGTCTCATAGTCCTGAAAGGAGAAGCAAGTTATGCACTTGGTCGGGTTTAGATAGCAATTGAATAACTTACACATTTGCGTTTGTTTGGACTGAGAATGTAGTCGGTGTCAAAGTGTTTGATATCCTTCTTTCTACAAAGGTACCGAAATTGACAGTGAAAGAAAAGTGATCTTTCGGATTCATCTCGTCTATTCTTACCTAATTGGCGTCCTTTTACTTGATTCTTTGCGAAGTGTCTTTCTGCACATGATGTGCAATTCAATGGCATCCTTAATGAATGCCACCCAAGTCCGTCCCAAGTGTAAATCGGTCGTACACAGGATGATTCCATCACCCTGGCAAGTTATTTTGAAGTTTCCAGGGAACATTTCATATACCTTGCACTTCTTTAGCGGAAAGATGCAGCAGCATTCGAGTGAGTTCTCCACCACAGTGTCCTTTGGGCGATCTTTGAGAATCTTGCAGTACATGAAAATGTCAGACATCAGCACGCAGTAACGTTTGATTTCATCACCTTTTCGGTTGACTTTGTTGAGGATTCCCTCTTTGATGACCTTGCGACTGGGCTTCACTATATTTGGCATTCGATTCGCCAGAGAATTTTGAAGATTTAGCAGCTTCTGTGTGACTTCTTGATCCTCGATGACAGAGTTTATGTGTGCGACAGTGCTTTCTACCAGTTTTACCGATTCTAAAAGAGTTCCCCTTAGTATTTGTTTGCAATGACGATAATTTTCATTTCCTTACCTCTTAACAATTTAAAATCTGCATCAGCTGGACTTGTGTAAAGTAAAACTTGTTCCAACAACAGCTTATACCTGGGTACTCGCTGAATTGGGGCAATCATAAGTGAATTCAATTTCCGTTGGACCTCTGGGCGCGACTCGGTATTTTCGAGAAATTTCCTAAAAACCGGGTTGTTACTAGTCAGCTCCTGAAGAACGAGTAAAGCATTCTTATAATCAAAAGCGTAGACTGAGTACAGCTTGAAAAATGGTGCCATTTTGAGGAAGGCTTGGGCTACGTTTTCTTGGTTACGTTCTATTTCTCTCAGGAGCTCTCCATTCAGATTGTAAATCATTTCAATTTGCCCAAAGAGTGTGGTGTGACTGCCATCGTTGAGGATTCCTTCTTCCTTCAATGGCATTACAAAAAATTCCATCAGAATCTCTAATTGTTTGAGATAGGTTTTCTCGGAGCTGACGATCTCTTGAATTGCTTGCAGGCGGAAACTTTTACGTTTATCGTGTTCTTCGTGTTTGTCGGGTGTAATGCGGTCTAGCATTGAGCAGACTGTAAATTTAAATTAACAATATTTTTGTGTCCATAGAATGTTGGGTATTAAAGCCACTTTTACCTCTTTTTCTAGTCTTCGCTGTGAGTAGATTCCGCTCGTTTAGAACTTGTTTGAGTTCTTTACTAAAGGTTAATGGCGTGTGAAACTCAGCTTCAGGAGTACTGTGCGGCCGTTTTTGTGGGGTGTGATACATCTTTATAGTTTTATAATTCAGCAGCAGCAACAAATAACATAAATTATTACAACAATACAGACAGCACAAATTCACTTTCAAAAAATTTGAATGGAAAAAACGACATTGCACCTGTCTTTAAACTGACAGTTGTGCCGTATCAGGGCAGACAACTTTATAACAAAAAAATTTTGTCCCGATTGGACACATTCAACACAAATTTTAATTGTAAATACCCTATTTACCATTTCTTGTAAGTAGGTACCTATACCTACTTAACCAATGCAAACATACATATATGTATCTTATAAACTTACAGCACCCCGAATGACACCAACAGTGGGAAATTAAAGACGATTTACAAATGAATTTTGGATTTGTGGGATTCGATTTCGAATTTGAGATCAATAGCGAAAGGAATGCTTTTATAAAAAAGTTATATGCTTAAGCAGAAAGGAGAAAATAATATTTTCCGAGCACAATGATTTGCGCTCTAGGCAACTACTGACAGGTTTAAAAGAGTCGTTAAAGATTTGACTTATTTTTGTATCGGTTTCGGTATTTGGGCTGAACCACACATAGCTTCTCATGAAAGTGATGTCGAAAAAGAAAGGTTTTTAGGTTAGTTGCGAAAAGAAGGGTAGTTTAAATTCCTTCTCTTTTCTACTCACTTAAAATCGACCTGTCTCGACCGATATGACTTTCATGTAGTCTAGCCCTTTGATTAATCTACTCTTTATTAATGTGACATTTATAAAAATATATTTTTATTTCATGTATATTTTCTTTGCGTACTGTATACACCCGATTTAGTACATCATTTTAGTACTTCTGTTCTGTCATCATTATTTTGAAACAAATTTATAAAAATTATGAACAAATTACCACCCGCGGACTTTATCGCCGAAATTTCATTTAACAAGTTCAAGTCTCTTCCAAAAACAGGCAAACCTACCAAATCCGAATGGACCATACTGTCCTCTATTATCCAATTCGACGGTGCCACAGGTGAATCAAAGGTTGTCGCTCTTGGAGCTGGAACGAAATGCATTGGACAGGCGAGATTGTGCCCCCTTGGATTGATTCTAAATGATTCGCACGCTGAAGTTCTCGCCAGGAGAGCATTCCTGCGTTATATCGTACATCAGTTAAAGAGTGACAGTGAGATTTTCACATATCAAAAGGATATAAGTGCTTTTGTCCTCAAGGAGTCTGTCGGCTTTCATTTCTTCAGTACTCAAGTTCCTTGTGGAGATGCTTGCATTGTTCCTGATTTAACTTCAAATCCGAATGAGACCCCTGCTAAGCGAAGAAAGTTAGGCAGCGAGTGTTCCGATGTTGGAAATGTCTTGACCTCGTCTAATGTGTTCACGGGAGCCAAACTTATTGGTGACATATTAAGTGATCCAATGCACCAAACTATGGGAGCACTACGAACAAAACCAGGTCGTGGGGACCGAACCCTCTCCATGTCGTGTAGTGACAAGCTCTCCAAGTGGAATATTCTTGGTATTCAGGGTGCGTTCTTGAATGCAGTTCTTGAAAAACCAATTTATTTGGAAACTTTGAATTTTTCATGTGAATTCGACACTGATTCTATGACTAGAGCCATCTTTGGACGTTGGTTAGGTAGGGTTTTTGAAAGCGAACGGTTTGTGCCGCAAAAACCTCAGATACGAGGTTCTACTCGTTACTTCGAATACGCTCAAGATGCGAATAAAAATCCATCTCCCAATGGGCTGATCTGGAGTGAAATTCCCGATGAAAAGGGGTAGGTTGTGGGATAGGTCATAGTTTGAGATATTTACGTCTTCCATTTGCAGTCCATACGAAGTCTCGGTGAATGGCAAGAAGCAAGGAATCACGAAAAAAGCGAAAGGGACAAAAAAGTCTGCCCTTCGTATTAGCAAGTTGGCCCTGCTCGAAGAATTTTGTGAGCTATTAGAAACGTATCCGGAACTTAAAAATAAACTTGACCTTAAGGCAGACAGCATGGCGAATAAGACATACTACGACTTTAAGAATATGTGTACGGAGTATCAAAAATCGTGGAAGAGCTTAAAGGATTCCTATTTCCAACAGTGGACAACGAAACCTAGGAACCTCTTGGAATTTACACTTTCGACTTGCAATAAAAATAGTTGACACATAGGAATCATTGTATTTTTATTTCTTCCTCAACAATTTTAGGTTTTCCATGAAATCACCTATGGACTTCTCACAGAGATCATTGCCCCAGTTACCATCGACCTTAAAATGCGAACCTATGATCACAGCATTTGCTTTGTCGTAGTAATTACTAAGATTGTCCTTTGTTACCCCAGAGCCAATGATAAGCGGAACGCTCACCTTGCCATAAAGAGCGTCTAAGTCCTCTGGACTGGCAGCGTGACCAGTTGAGGTTCCTAAAAACAGCATACAACAAAATTACTTTGCCTTATCTTGGACATCGGATAAATGCTTAACCTGTTACCACAATTCCATCGGTAAGGAAAAATTCTGCAGCTTTTGCTGTCTCCAACAAACTCGTATCGGCCGTTATTGAGTGCGAACTATGCTTCTTTTTCAAATCTGTGAAAACTAAAATCGATTCAGCATCGATTAAGCGGCGATATCGTAAAATATCTCCAGCACACGCGTCTGTATAGCCTTCGTCAGCAACATGAGCGAAAACAAAGCCCTCCGCTCGAATGTATTGGAAATCGCAAGCCTTAGCAATGGCTATGGCTTGTTTGTTACCGCAAGCCAGGACCTGGAAGTGTTTTCAAACTAAAGCCGTTTCCTTAAAACACAATAACATACCTGAATACCACACGGCATTTCTTTTGGGATGATTTTACGAATTTCTGTTGCAATTCTGGTCATGCAAGCGATGGTTTCTGGTCCTAGATATCTTTCTTGTACGTACGGAACGTCGTGCATATTTTCGATCAGTATGGAGCCCTGAAATTGAGTAAGAATAAGGGCTTTCTTGGAAGCAAGCAATCCTGAGAAGTCACAACTCACTAATCTATGTTTTGTGTACACGTTTGCTTCATGCTTAGCCTTTTCTACGATTTCATTGAAATTTCCGGCATATTTTGGAGTTCCTAAGAATATTCCATAAGTAGATTATGATAAAGAACGCTTTTAAATAAGAACTCATACCTGGTAGTGCATCGATGTGGACCATACCAATCACATTACAATGGGGTTGTTTAAAAATGTTCAAGAATCGTTTCATATTTTCTCAATTGTGATAAATGGAAGAACAAAACCAAAACAAAAAATTTGAGGTTTGATTCCCTCCGGCATGTTGACAATCAGCTGTTTGTGGTATCTTGCACTTGTCGCTGTCAGCTGGTGCCTGGACCGATCAAATCTTTTCAAATTTCAAAACTTAACGAATCAATCGTCAACTCGAAATGTACTGTTTCCGGGAAGCTTCGGAGTGATAATACAATGAACTTCCGGTTCCGGAGAGACCGAGTTTTCTTTTCTTCAATTGCAATTTTAAAATGTCTGATCTGAATTCGTGTAGTATTGTTAATCTTTCCCAGTGTGGAACTTGTTTAGGTATAGGTAGGTAGATATAGGAACGGAGTTTGACGAGAACAGGCACGTTTCGTATATCGGAAGGTTGGCAGGCTGCATTCGTTCACCAACGGCAATGCATTCCGTTCTGAAGGTTAAAATTTCCAAAAGCAAATGTTTTGTAATCTCTATTTCGAAAGCGGAATGAGATCTCTTTAATAGGGGTGTTTTTTTTTGCAATCCTATATAGGCTTAGCAAGTTTTCCATACGAATCGTTAGCCCGGATAATCATCGGGGCTTATGCTTTAGCCCAGATAAAAACTGTGCTACCAATCTACGATTGCTATAAATGTTATCGAAAGAGCTATCAAAAGTGCTATCGATTGCGTCATAAATGACGTTAGTTTGACAACCAAAATTATTAGGGGAGACTGGGGCACCTTTAATCCTGAGGCACATTTGAACATTCGTAATAAGATAACATTAAAAAAATATTTAAAATTACTTATTAAACAAAATTTAAACTTTTTAGGTAGGTAATACTTGGAAGCGTGGAATTGCATATTTTAATTTTTATATTTGTAAAGAATCATTCACATGGAAGTGAACGAACGAATTTATAAAATGCGAACAATCAACTTTTTATGGATTTATAAACAGAAAATTGCACATTTTATTGTTCCAAGAGGAGGATAATTAATTATCCCACCAACAAATATTAATAAAACAAATTTATAAACATTTTAGATAACGAAATTTTGAATTATCCAAACTTTTTGTCGCGAACGAGAACACCTTTGCCCCTAATTGTCCAAGCTTATGCGCAATCCACATCATTTAATTCGCATTCCCCAAACTAGCGAATAAAACATGTGAACCGACTGTCAAAACTTGCGAATATTCGTTCGCAGGTAAATAGTTTGTCGCTCTCTTGTGAATGGTCCTTAAGAGTGTAAACATTTTGTGGCGAGTTTTTCTTTTTATGTATTTAAAATACATATATCTTTAAGGCCCAACTTCATTTGAAACCACATTTTTTTTTGTCGCTTAACCTATTGGGGCAGGTTTGAACAAAACGCTACGGTACACGTTTGAGCAAGTGGTCTTTAAGTGGCATTGAAATAAAGGCTAAGCTACCACCACCCATCAACACTCCGGGAACATCGAGAACACCCAAATTCCTGAACAGCTAACTCATTTTTGTTTTTATAGTTTTTTTTAGACATTTGTAAAATACTTTGTAATTTGTGAATTTCAGTCGTTTTTGTTTTTTTTTTTATTGAAAAAATTAAGTTAATTTTTTTTATTAACAAATTACAAAGCTTGTAGTAGCTTATTAGCTGCCAAAAGCAATTTCAAATACTGCCGTTCAAAAGTGTCCGAGGCTAGTTGAAAACTGCTCAGCCCACCAGATCAAGGTTCCCCAGTCTCCCCTAAAAAAAAGGAAAACAAACATCAGAAATCAAAATATGGACAAGAAAAATTGCAACTCAAGATTTGGACTTAGGAAGAAACACTGGGACCAGACTGGGACTGCTGAAATGCTATAGTGCACGTAAGCAGTTGTGCACTGCCACTGATTCGCCGCTGGAACTTGAATCATCCTGAATCATTCGTTAAAAGTGCAGGCACAACCAATACGTCTTGCAATTCACTCTTACGGCTGGAACTTGCTGTTTCTGCAGAGCTTGCCAACAATAAATAAACCATTTGAAACTAAATGTATTTCTCCTCATTTGTAAACTATTTTAATATGCCTACAGCTAACTTGTTCTCGTCATTTTTAATTTTAAAAACTAATTGACTCTGCAAATTTTTTTTTTGTAAAAAAAAAAAAAAACCGCTTAAAAGTCAAATGTCAACTAGCATAGTGATGCCAAGTCACAGTAAAGCGTTTTTGTTTGTGTGTTTATCTAAGCCTATATAGGATTGCAAAAAAAAAAACACGCCTAATGTCATTCTAGAATTACGGAAAATCTGAATTCTACAACAAATGCGATAACAGAAAGGTTTAAGAATTTGTGAATTTGGCAGGCAGATTTCAAATAAAATCAATTACAACTTTAAAAAATAGATACAGAAGTCGAAAAGTATTTAGTAGTAATTTTTGCATTTTTAAAGTCTAGTGTAGTGTACCAATTCAAATGCGGAAAGAAAACCAATTTCGATGGGAAGACTTTCGAAACGAGAATAGAAAACATAGCCTCGCGTACTTTCAGTACCTTACGAGTATAGACAATTGCAAGAAAAGTACTCTGCCTTAATGATTGCAAAATATTTAGTTACAAAACGTGTTATTAACAGAAAACGTGAGAATTCGATAACAAATGCTTTAATTCAATGTTAAACGTGATTTATTTGCCCCTGGAGAATTCTGAAATAATGTACCTACTACAAAAGAGCATGGGGCTAAGTCAATAATAAAATTACATCACTCTAGTGTTTATGGAGGAAGTGTTGGGGTGAATAAATCACTATGACAATGCGGCACAAAATAGGTAACATACCTAATCTCAACTGAAGGAAGTAGCTTTATAAATGCTGTCTATCATTTTTTAAGCTGTGTCTTGAACATTCTAAAATTTACCAACGCGTGCTTTTTATGATTTTCTTATCCCCTGCTTCACAGTGGGAGTTTAAGCTAGACTTTTAGTTTAAACTTTAGTTCAACAATTAATTCGGTTTCCAGTTTCGTGTACCTAAGCCTTGAAGAGAGTTCATTCTGTTTAAGTTAAACTACAGTATTCAACCGTTAAAACCTCAGATCAGGCGATTGTCAAAAATATAAATATTTGACGTTTACCCCTATTGTCGTTGTCGTTTACGACTCTAAAAAAAAAACGACACGACTGTTTGGTATTGGCGACTGAAAATGAACGACTTTTATCGGGGGGACGATCGACAAATGGCGTCTGAAATGTCAAAAAATGTGGATTATATTCACCCTTATTCTACGTGGCGTTTATATTAAACGACAGCTGGCGTTTTTGAGTCGAGTCGCTTTAGTGTCGTTTTAGTATCGGTATTCTATTCCTTGAACGCCTCCTCTCTCATTTATTTTATATTCCACATGAGTTCCACACCAACAACTGATAGTTGACAAGTAGGTATCTATGGCAGCAAAAGAGGGATTTTTTTTGGTAAATTGTTTAATACACGGAATTTCAAATCCAAACAAAACCAAACGAAAAAACTGTTGAACAGTCCTAATGGTCGCGATATTAAAACAGTTTAAATCAAGAAGACGAGGTTAATAAGCTGTTTGTCTTCTAAACTGTTGTAGGTATTTATGTTTTGTATTTTAAAGTTCCAGTCATTTTAAAACTGGCTTCGATATTGCGTTTTCTTGCGGTGTGGGGAATGATTTTAATTTGGGTTTTGCCCAACCAACCCTTAGTAAAATCCTAACAGAAATGTCTACCATTATCGAAGAATATGCCCAAAATGGATAAACATGCATTACACGGCAGAAAAATGAAATTGTGCAAAAAATGATGTTTTATACCAAAAGGCTGGAATTTCATTTGATCGGGGTTTGTTATTTTCACCCTTAACAATGAGAATAATGAAATCACTGCATAAATATAAACAATTACCAAAACTCACATGTTTTTTCTTAAATTTGCATCCTAGTCGTTTAAGAATTTGTAATCGACAATAATCGGCGTTTTATGAGTCGTTTTGTGCAACTAAACAGTCAGAATGCGAAAAACTGCGTAGAACTTGTGTTCCACACTACTTAAACGCCACATGTCGTTAAACGACATAAAACGCCTAGAAACACGCCACATGTAATACCGATTTCAAAAAACGCCATTTGTCGTTTAATATAAACGCCACGTAGAATAAGGGTGATTTTTCGACGACGATCGTCGGTATTGCGTAAGGCGTTTTGTGACGACGTTTGTCGTGGAAATGATACATTTCTGTCGTCGACTATTTTGCGGACGACTGTGTGATAATGTGTTAAAAAAATGTATGTGTACTTAATTTTTATTTAACTAAAAGACAATTATAGTTATTTTGCAGTATGGAGATAACAAATATAAGACAATTTCTACATTTACTGCTAGGTTCCACATTTCACTTTCACTCGAAATGAAATCGGAAATGAATTTTTGTGGTCTACATTTCACTGAATTCGATTTCGATTTCAAAATTTTCGGAATTGAGACAAAGTGAAATTGTGATTTCTAAAAAATTTCGGAGTTTCCGAATCGCTCGAAATGCAGAACACTGAAAACGAATTCACTCGATTTGCAATTTCGATTTCACTCGATTTCTGGAACCTAGCTATTAGTGAACGAATTGCAGAAAAATGTTCCTTTGGCAAAATCATTCACGAAGGCCTAGCAAAAGTGATGTTAATCGGCAATGGGACGACATAACCTTATCTCTAAATTGTCTTGGGCCACCTTCGACTTCGATAGTCCAAAACACATTTTAAATGTGAAAATAATTATTGTTATTAAAACAGTTTATCGGGCAAATCCAATGTTTTGGATTTGGTTAGAATTTCCTTCCTTAACTTTACCAGCTCTTTTTTCTGGGTTTCTTCTTCGTCACTGCTTTCAAAAAACATCTCAAGACTATTCATTTTTGATTTGTTTTATTAAATAATTAACCAACTCACAAACAACACACCAGACCAAATATAAATTCGTCGACTGAAATGTCAAACCGCATGTGTATAGTTTGTGGAATGTATGTGGAATGTGAGAGTTCAGAGAGTCGAGTCGTTTCAGTTACGCAATACCAAATTCCAAACGACTCGACACGACAAATGTCGCCAGTCGTTTGCGACAGACGACGACGACAATAGGGGTGGTTGTTTTGTGTGTTCTTTGAAAGAAAATTCGTATAAAAACTAAGTACTGTACATACTGCCAAATTAAACTGAGTTCAATTGAAGTTCAGATTAGATTGTAAAACAACTTCAAACTTAAACTTACGTTCAGGTTCAGTTGAACTTTTGTTTAAACTTTCAGTGTGAAACTGGGGGTTAGGACAACTACAACTACAGTTGAGTTGTTTTTATGCCATTCATGATCCGTATTGTCATACACAACCTTGATAGAAAAGTTGTCTGTCAAAACACAACAAAGATGGCGGCGGTTGTCTATAAGTTGTTAGTTAGTTTGGGTTGTGTGAAAGTTGAGTTGAATTGAAGACAACTTAACTCAACTTCATAATTTGAGTTGTGTTCTAGGGGCATGAATGTTTTTTTTGCATAGGTGGTGCCACGCCCCTTTGTCCAATTTTGAATTTGTTTGGCCTATCGATTGATCACTGTAATTACCGAAATTAAAAAAAATCAACTAAATTGGTTAAAAATTACGGGCGACAGAGGGAAACACACACTTTTTGCCACTTTGTTTTATATACATATATAGAGATAACTTACATATATCCGTGTAAACTACAATAATTTTTATTATTGTTGCATACATTTTCGATCCTGATCAAGTAATATTGAAATAGTAATAATATTGAAATAAAAGATGGACGATGGACTATACACGAGTACTTATAAAGGCGGTTTTTCCGGTTTTTATCAATGAATTATACTTCCAATTTTCCATTTATTTTCCCAAAAGCTTTTTCTTTATTTTTTATTCGTTAACAATCCGCCGGCAATTCGTCACCTAAATAACTATCGCTTTTGAAGGGACCGAATCGCTTTTGGAAATATGTACAAAAATACCAATCCGCCATGGAAAGCGATTCGCCTTTGGGAATAAGCCACCAGATCCATTATCGATTCAGTTTGAATTCGATCTTTCAATTCGCTCATGCAAACGTAGTAATAGAGTCCAAGATAGGGACTCAATCAATTCACCTGTATATAAAATATTTTTTGTGTTAAAGCAAACAAATGCACCACTAACGCCTAGTAGGTATTGACACTTTATTTCAGTTTGCGAAAGCTACTTTACGCGAAAGAGCAATTCCGTCAAGCTCTTTGGCTAATAAAAGTAAAAGGTCTACCGCATCCAAACAAGTAAAAGAAGAGTTATTGTTTTTTGTTTTACTTCACTTTAATTCATCTCATTTTCAGTTGTTCGTTTTTTCATTTATATATTTTTTTTTGCATTTTTGTTGTCACTCATCAATAAGTTATTTTATGTGTTTTTTTGTTTACATTTTTTGTTTTTGTATATTTCATTTAAATTAACCATTAAACTTACTACTAGTTTAGATAATAATACAATAATTTGTTGTTTTTTTTTATGTGAATCCACTACTTGAAAAGTTTATTCAATTTGTTTAGTGTTTTTGTTAAATTAAAAACAATGTGCAGTAACATTTCTCAATCAAGAAATTACTATTTTTATTATTTTTTGTCATAGAAAGAAGCACTTTGTTATATAATCTTTTTTTTTTTGTTTTCTGTGATATTTAAATTTTCTTTTAAAATGTTGGCCTATTCTTGTTGTTGCCATTGTTGTCCAGAGACACCCCATAGGCAGTTAGTCTGTAATTTTAATAATTTTCTAATTTAAAGTTATGTTGTTATGAACGATATCATTTTCTGAACACATGAGTTGCTTATGCCGTTTGTTGATTTATTTTCAAATAGTATCTAGTATAAGTAAATATATAATCTTTTTAATAACTTTTCCGATTTTTCTTCCATTTTCAAAATAAATTAACAACAAAAACTCCTAAGTTTAAAAACTTCACATATTGTTTATTGCAATAAAATTCTTCTTATTTCTTAAATTAAAAACGTTTGAAAACAATTAAAAATTCATAACATTTGTTTTAAAACTTATATAATGCCGTTTGTTATCGTAATTTTATTTTATTTTATTATCAGATTATCAGGATAATGTTTAATGTGCGATAAAGTTGTTTAGATTTCATTTTTTTACAAATTTGCACCAAAAATATATATTTTTTTGTTTAATACTAGGACAATGTAAAGAATTGTGTTCTCGAGTTTCTTTTGTTTTTCTTTTCTAAAGTGGATTTAAAAAAATATTGCTCCTTTGTGTTCTTTTTTTTTTACTTAATAGTATGTTAGAATTTTTTTAAAATCTTCTGCAAAATCTTACTTTATACATTGTTTTGTTCTTGTTTTTAAATTGTCTATCCTTACAATTAGTCCCGTGTAAAAAAAACGTGTTTTCTTTCTTTGCCAAACATGTTTTATTTTACTAGTATGCACACACAACACTTCCTGATCGTCTTTAAGCACACTGTACAGATTATTATTATTTTATTGTATAAATCTAGTTAGAAATTTACTTTTAATTAATATAGAGAGGAAAATATTTTACTTTAAGATTTTTAGATTTTGTTGTCTAAAAACACACATACGCTCTTATTTGCTTTGTTTAAATTATTGTTTCTCTCTCTTCTTACGTACTTTCTCGCGCAATTTTATCACAATGATTTTTTTTTTGTTGTAAATTTTTCTTTTAATTAAATTCACTATATAGTTTAAAGTTATTTTATTTTAATAGATTTGTTTGTTTAGAGTGAAATGTGACTATGGGCATGGAGGGAGGAGGGGGAGCTTGTGTGATTATAATTGTTACTATTTTGTTTAATGAGGCAAATAACATTAATATAAATACAAGAATTTTTGTTTAAATCGGAAAATTTCGTTTAAATATATATTTTTTTTTTTGCTTATTTTTTGTTTGTCACATATATATATTTTTTTTGTATGGGTTTTTGTTATTTTTTTTTATTCTACTTCGTCTATACATTTAAATGTAATTTGTTTCTTAAGTTTAAATTAAATTTGAAGGATTATCTTTTTTTTTTAGTTTATTGTGGGGTGCAATCTCTCTCACTTGTCGTATTGTTTCTTTCGGAGCGTCATTTGCTTCATAATGAGGACAACAAATCGTTACAAATGCTTCAGTATATTTAGCATTTGCGGTTGTTGTTGGCGCCGCTGATGATTTTACAATGTTGCATGTCAGCGCGACGCTGGCGATTGCCCTTGCTGTTGAATTCGCGTACTTTGTTTGCGCGTTTGATAGCTCCGCGGCAGATAGTTTGACGTTCCTTCTTGTCATGGACCTAAATGATAAAAATAAAATTGTTGTTGAAAACTTATAAGCATTTCTGGTACAATCTGTAACTCTATCATCTCCTACTGAAATTCCTATTATAACCTGCAAAATATTGGCAGATTGGGCGACTTCGGAATAATTTTGTCGGGAGTTTAATTTCCATTTTGAACACATTTAATATTACTGTCTCCTTTTCGAATCAACCAACTCTTCCAAACACTTGTCATTAAAAAGTTAAAAGGCGCTAGAAGTTAACTATTACAAATTGAGCTTTAAATAATTTTAAACCTTCACAATACTTTGCAGGTCACAATAGATCAATTATATGGGAAATATGACAATTGTGAGTTTGTAAAATTTAACCGAAGCATTGAAACTATATATAGCTTTGTCTTCTCAGGACACTGGTCGTGTTTGGGCAATGTCTTTTTAGAAAGCATGCAATTAGGTTCAGACTATCAGACTCCGATACCTGCCGAGGGAAATTTAGCACACATACTGTGCGAATGAGAGGGAAGTTTTACATACTTCTTACAATCACCTCGATTACCGTTGGCGTTTTCGACTCAAAAATACACGACTCTTCCAAATCTGTAATTGTCGTTTTTACACGACAAAGGTCGGATGAAATGTTAAATGCCTTTTTTGTACTATTTTGTAGTAGTCGTCGCAAGACTTTACTTTAATTAGGTACCTAAGAAAAAGCGACACGACTAATGACCTAAAAAACGACCTTGTTTGTCGTTTGCAATTTCGCTCCCGATAGGAGCGTTTGTATTCGGTTTTTTTTTTAACAGAATTCATTTTCTTTTGGAAGAACGCACACAAACAAACAGGTATTAGTTTTTGGTGGAAAATTTGCTGTTTATTTACATTTTCAAAACCTTCCGTTTGATTGCCTATGTCCGAAGTTGAAAACGTAAAAAAATGTTAACAAGATTTAAATTAACCGGCCCTAGATAGGTATCCGTTGGAACGGAGAACAAATTACATTCGAGGTATCCGCCTTCGGAAAGAATAATTAAAATGCGACGACGCATTGATTTGACATGATGTTGTTTCGTGGTACATCGGGGTTTTCCTATTTAGTGCTTATTTTTTCGTTTGTTTTTGCTCTGGAAACACAAATTTAAACAACAAATACAACTAATTATGTGCTTTGTTAAGTTTTTTTTTTCTTTATTGGTACTCATTTTTATAGTGAATTATATTTTGGGCAGATTTGAAATATAAAGTGAAACAAAAATTAGTGCATAACAAAAAGGAGTCTAGCGCAACCGGAGGAGGTAACTTTAAACAGACGATACTTTCGTCTTAAAATGAAGCTATTGCGAATTTGCTCTCGTTCGAAAAAGGGGCTTCAAATAGTTCAGGCACAATCGCCTGATTGTAATATGAACTATCCGTCGACATCGCAGGCAGTTTCCACGACAATCCCATCACAATGTGATGATTTCCCTGAAACGTCAGCCATCTATCTTCTTACAAACTCGCCAACACCGCCCACTTCCTTGTCCCATCAGACTGGACATACTCCTGCACAAAATGAATGATCTCTTATTTTTGATCGTGTTAAAATGAATTCCTTTCTTTTTGCTCTTTCACTCTTTTCTTCTTCCTCACTTTCTTAACTATTTGCACAATAATTTCTCATCGGAATAAAAAACAAACAGACTTTTTGACAGTTACTTCGAAAAGATTTTACTACATTGTAATCGTCTACAAATCTGCTACCAAATCGGCGGGTCGTCTGTCGTCTGTGTTAGGTAATGAGGATTGAAAACCGAACGACTGACTCAAGGAACGACAAAAGTAGTTTTCGACAAACGACATCGGTAATCGAGGTGCGTATTTACCTTTTTGCTATTTATTCATTATTATACTGAACTCTGAGTAAAAAGAAAATTGATACATATTTTTGAGTAGAATGGTTTTTGTAACAGATTTCCTGCGACCGATAGTCGGTATGCTTAGCTCGTTAAACTATCTATCGATTTACCTTTTGTGTAGTGCGAGCCAGGTGCTCCATTTTGCTCTGAGCACTACCTAAGCGTTCAACGCGGTAGGTTCCGGCACGTTGTTGGACAGGTTGATTCTTTAAAGATAAAAAAAGACATTGCCATTAGTATCTATCTACACGTTGGTGTTATATTTATATGTATTTAAACTCACTCGAACTTTTGTTTGTTTAACAACTTTCTGAGATTCCATCACCCCGAGATCAAGATTAACAAAACTGTCGGTAGCCTCTTGGGCTGACCTAATACTATGATACACTGACATACTGTTGGGAAGAAATAAAATCGCAATTATTATTTTGAGATTCAATATATGTATTTTCAAAACAAACCTTGGATGTTCTATCAGTAAATTCTCAAACGGAGATGTCTCCATATTTACAGGTCCTGTGGATGTGAAACATGGTGGCGGTGTCAGGAACCATGATTCATCCATAGAAATGTTCGCGGGTAAAGTGAAATTATTACCGGCGATCGATGGTACGACGTACAATGATTGTGTAATACCGCCATCGTCGTAACGTAATGCTAATGCTCGCTGATGATATGCTGAAAGGGAATGATGATTGCTATTACGTTGTCTTTGCTGAAAGGTTGGACTACGTTTGATCTCAACAAATGGCAGCTCCTCTTCGGAGTCGGTGCGAGGGAGACTATCCTCCTCGTCTAAACATTTGAAAAGGATCCTAGTAAGCTACTTCAACTTGGTATTAATTATATTATTGTGATCACTTACCGTCTTCCCTGTTGACTACTAGCCAATCGTCGTCCAATTCTTCGTCGCTAACGACGTTGTCGTTGTTATCGATTGAGGTCAGATGCTTAAGATGATCGTCAATCGATCTATTACTTACACTTTTATTATAGTTATTGTCGGTCCGTCCAATTGCAGCTGCTCCGCCGATGGTGCTATTGGTAGATGTGTTCTCTAGGCTTTCCTCGATTCTATTAGTACTTTCAGGATTAGTAGGCGTATTAGTGGTTGATCCAAATAGTAGATTTGCCAGACTACTAAACATTATACGATGAAAGGTGTCCGGTTTTCGGTTTACACGGTTTTGTCTTGGTATCCTTTGAGTGCGCACGGGATTTTTATAATTGTTTTCAGCTAAGATTTGTAGTCGCTTCCCACAAACAGAATATAATGCGTTTCCTTGTTACAGCAAAACTGAAGATCACAGTCAATTTGGAGTTCTTCTTTTATTTTTTTTTTTTATTCTAATTGCTTTGTCTTTGGTTCTTTTGAAAGGAGTTTTATTTTGTTGTCCTTTTATGATTTTAATGAGATCAGTTTTTTTTTGTTTTGTTGTATGTTAAGCTTTCCTCTTCTGTTTGTTTGAATATTTGAAGTTTATCTTTCAAAATAACGTAATTTTGTTTGTTTGTAATAATTATCTCAGTCTTGTGAAAAATTTGTAGCTTTTGTTACTTTATGTGTTAATTTATGTACATGTAGAAGGGATTTGAATTTTGTCTGAAAATAGAAAAAAAAGAAATTTACAATATAGTAGACAGTTATTTGTACATATTTCATAAACAAAAAATTTAATTAAATCACACATTTTGGGCCCACAAAAATATAGCGCGTGTATGTACATATGTATTGCGTTTTCAAAATTATTCCAATAAAGGTAGCAAAGGTTCAAGCGAAGAGTGTCGTTAACATTTGGTGTTAATTAAAAACACGAAACGTGTTAATGGGTTTTTCAATTGCATTGTCAAAAACCATTAGAGTTTAATAATTTGTTTGTTAATGCATCATAATTAGCTGTGGAATTCAATGCTCTGATCCAGTCGTTTTACGTTCGTTGGTGTTTTTGAACACGGGATTTTTAACATTTTCTTCGAGTTGATCCGAGATTCAGCTAACGAATGAACCTTGAAAGCAAGCAAAAACGAGTTTTTAAGTGGGTTTAGGTGTTCAATTTGAAGAATCGATCAGCGTATTTATTTAATACCAGAAAATATGTCCATATCAGCAGACTGCTATGCAGGAATCGATCGAATAACAAATGTAATTGTATCTAAAATATCATCTACTTCTTCTTCTACTACACATCTACACACGGCCTGCAAATTGGCTAAATAATTATCTTCGGCTAATTTTCTGACACTTATGAAAGTGTTTTAACGGGTTCACCAAACTCCAATCATGAGAGTTTTTTAATTTTCACGTAATTAATTAATTGAAATTCTGTGTCTTATTTCCTCTTTAAGCAAAACTCAAGCAAAAGGAAACGTCAAAAACGTCATCTTGCTTCCGGAGCAGGATAATTTTTTGACAGCTGGAAAATTCGTTTTCCACCACGATGTGTCAGAAAATTGACACGCGGCCTTACAATTATTTAAGCTGGAGTTAAACTTTCTTTCTTGAGCGTCTAATCCCAGTAGGGAAGAATGGAGAGACGGACTCTTATCTAGCATGCAAACTATAGCCGTATTTACAGACGCGTATAAAATGAAGACTGATGGGGTAGGCGCAGGTGCCTTCTACGAATCGGAATATTGGAAATTCCTGTCCATCCTCGTAGGAATCATAACCACATGAAGAAAATGGGCTTAACGGAAAAATAACTTTATAGAGGCTGCGGTGATGAGGGAGCTCTTGAGGACACAACCCACTTCCTATGTCACTGCCCAAGTCTCCAACACACCAGGTATAAATTCCTAGGGAGTCACTTCTTCAACGACCTAGACGAGCTCTCCAGCACATCAATAGACAAGATAATGAGCTTCATCAAATCATCAGGATGGTTTGTATGTAGGAGCACAGTAAGTAATTTGATTACAGATTTATAATGGGTAAGGCCATTAACCTAACCTAAACTTTCTTTATAATATTCAATATATTCAATGTGACAAGCATTTTCGGAGCTACGCAAAACAACGACTAACGCCTAGCGGTCAATGGAACGCGACCATTTACTTTACTATCGGATCTCTAGTTCACTAAATCAATCTGACAGTGCCAATTTTTTTGACTGGCTTATGTCATTTTCGATTGGTCGTCCAGAACCGTCCGGAAGCAATCCCAACGCTTCTGAAAGCGTTCGATTGGCACTCAACTGACAGTTCTTCGTCTGAAAGAAAGACAATTTTGCTTCTGGATTTGAATTCAGAATCGAAATCAGAACTATAAACGTCAAACGTTGAACGTACATTTTTGGTGTCACATTTGATAGTTTTGCATTTTAAATCAGATAAAAGTAATTAATTCGAAAAATAATATTAAAATGGCTATTCCGATGGAGTTTTGTAATTCAATTTTATCTTCTTCACCATCGTTCTCGTCATCAAGGTTGAGCCACAAATACAACGACACTCAAACTCAAATAAGATCTATTTGCTTGTTCGATTGCCATCCCGATTCGGAGAGTTCTTCCGGATGGTTCTGGACGACCAATCGAAAACGACATAAGTAAACGTTTATGCAGGGGTACCCGACAAAAATGGGCGTTTTGAAAATTAGATTTTTTGTCTGTTTTAAAAAATGGTTCTTTCTTTGGAAATTCTTTGGTACCTAGATGACATTTTAACTGACATGTGGTTGCGAAATGCTAACGTAATTGACTGTTTATTTCATTTCATAATTTTTTGTTTGTTTTCAATCCAAATAGGGAAAAGAGGGAAATTTGCAATTTCCCCAAAGGATTTGACATAAATATTAAGCTGTAGGTACTTTACATAATCAAATGCATTTTTATTCACTCCTATTTCCATTGGCATTTGTCGTAAACGACTTGCTTTCCACTTCGTTTTTTAGTCGGGGTTTTTATCTTTTTTAAGACAAAATCTAATCCTCCTTTTACAACGACACGAAACACGAGTCGTATACGACAAACGCCAATGGAAATAGGGGTGATTTTGACGTTTAAAAGTGTTTTTACATTATAAATATATAGTTAACCATTTAATTAGGTACATAAAATAAATTAGATCCTCACAAAATTTAATAATTAATTAAAGTATCGGCTACATTAACTTCATCACAAAGTGAAAGTCTATAATATCATTTTGCCGAGCAAGTGTCATCCCAAAAAAGTCATCGAACCAAATTGGGTCAAGACACCAATAACATCCGTTTCACAATCAGTTTCTTATTACTCATCTAACCGCAAGTATGTATACTAACCCGTTTATCACGCCACATTAAAATTTGTTAAAATTAATTAATTAAAAATTATTGGTCATCGAGAGAAATTAATCTCGCTAATTTAACTGAATTATTATACATATCTAGATCTACGTATGCATGTCCTACATAAACCAGCACGGGGTGCAAATTTGTAATTCATTTCACTTCTAGCTCAAAAATAGATTGCATTATAAATTTGGTTCTTTAATAAAATCACTGCTCCTCAAATCAAGTGGAACCTCTGCCAAAGATACACGCGCACCTATAGCCTTTGATAATTCTATTTTGCGCTAGCTAGGTACACCATCTAAGTCTGCATTTTCAATTTTTCTACCTCCAAATAGCTAACAATAATTCTTTATCTTATATAGCTCTGCCAAATTGGCAAACGAAATTAAAATGTATTCGCTTGGCATTAGGCAACAGATCGCATGCATTCAAGAGTTTTGTACTGCATTTGCATTTGGATCATCGTGCTCACACGTACGTAAGTGTTCTCACAACGGATGCAATGAACATTACATATAATGAAACTATAAATACAAAAAAAAAAAATTATAATATTCCAAATGGTGAGGAAAATTCACTCAATTCCATTCGGTGGATCATGTAATCGACTTGAAACGCAATTCTAGTGTTCACTCGCATGCGATTGTGGGGTCGGTCGTCTATAGTTAGTGGGATAGCCGACAGTTGTGAGCCGCTCCCGTTTGTGGGTTATTGGTGGCAACTAGTTGTTTTTCTTTATCATTGCAAATGCACTTGATTTTAAATTTTTATGTAACTCTATAGTAGTTATGCTGATGAGGACAGATGATATGGCGCAGCATACGTGAGTAGTTGCATATGCATCATGTTCGCGATTATTATCATGCAATAACCTCAAATTAAAATGCCACGGAATAGAGCTGAATTGATAGTCGGAAGGTTGACCAAATGATGCTGTGGTTGAGGTTTTTTTGTTTTTTATCCAAACATACTAGAAGCTTTGGATTTGGTAATGCCTGCGCACTTGTAGAGGTGCTAGTACACGGCATGTACCAAGCCACATACGTATGTAGCTCTCGTTGCATTCTGTTCCGCCACAGCTGCTCTGCATTTTTTCTTATGTCGTTTTCGGTTGGTCGTCCATAACCGTCCGGAAGCAATCCGACCCGCTCCTGAAAGCGTTCGATTGGCACCTAACTGACAGGTCTTCTCCTGAAAACAAGATAAATTTGCTTCTGGATTTAAATTCAGAATCGCGGAGAGTTCTTCCGGACGGTTCTGGTTCTGGACGACCAACCGAAAACGACAATTTTTTTTTTCTTTTTTTTTTTTATAAAAAGGGGATTCCAAATCCTGGAGCACTCAGACGAATCTCGGTCCATTGAACTACCAAGCAGAAACCCCTTTTTTGGTGTAGTGGTGGAGAAACTCTGATATTATTCGTTTCTCTTTATGGTCGGTGGCAGAGTATTGCTGTCCCCCGCCGGGGCTCGAACTAACGCCGCTCGGGTCACAAGCAATGACTCTAACCACTACACCATGGCCTCGAGTGAAAACGACATTAGTCTGCACTGATACGTCAGAATATAAGAAATAAATACGTCACAATATAACTATCCATACATTTCTGTGTCGGCAAGCTGTCAAATTTTGCAACAACAGCAAGGAATCATGCACATGTCTTTATCTTGTATTTCTTTGTTTTATGGGTTCCCAAACTCCTTTCGTACTTCGTTGCTTAGACAAATAGGAATATTTTCTATTTTTGTTCTGACAGTAGATACAGACAGAGCCTCACTTGGGTGAACTTAGAATTGTTAAAACAAATCACCGCTGGCCTCCAAGAGCGCTGGTTATATCTATAGGAACCGCAGATTTTGTAAGAAATTTACATTTCGCCAGCAGTCCATGTATATCACGCCAACGACCAGATTCAATATCAATATTAAATTCCGAATTAGGAAACGTGCTTAACTTAAATTTAACGAACTCAGAGGGTGATCTTTTTTATTTAATACCTACTGTGACCCACAATCAAATTTAAGGTTAAGCTTAGTACGCAGCTCGAGCGAAACTAAATTTTAGCTACTCTCCAATTTCTCTCTCCAAAAACATTCGTTAAAATCTTTGCTAAATTTTTACATAGAGAGCGTTATAGATTATGACACTTATCTATAACGCTCTCTAAAAAACCTGTTTTTTGAAAATAACTTCATTAAAAAATTCATGGACGCTAAAATGCGTTTTCTTTATTTTCTTGTCTGTTTATTTTTGGTCTCAAATTGTTCACTTTTGAGGTATTCCTCGCGTCAAGGTATTCATTGAAATAACTAATCCTTATTTGCTTTTCTGAAACATAAAAACACTACAAAAAAAACATCACGATCTGTCAAAATTTAGCTCAAGAAAATGGCCGCGTTCCATTGACCGCTAGATGACTAGCGCGCATGCCAAACTCTATATAAAATAAACTGACATTTCACAATATGTGGTAGAGCTCTAGCGCAAATGCTGAAATGTCATTTTTTTTATATGGAGTTTGACATGCCGCTAGTCATCTAGCGGGCAATGTTCCAAGCCATTATTGGGCGCGAATTAAAACACTTGTTTCTTACTTTTAAAATTAAACAATATTTATTTGGAACTATGTCCTTTATTATTGAAATACTTTTTACTAATTCTAAAAGGAGCTTAAGGCTACTATGTAGTTACAATAAGACTATCGATAAATTCATCATACAGTCGTATTTATATATTTTTCTTATCTATCTACAAGGAGACCCAAGCGTACAATCGTCTTGCTTGATAATGAAGAAGAGATAATATTCCAACATTGTATACAAACGATATTATCTCTTGTACATATGTTATCATTGTAGCGTTGTGTGCAAGACTGTACTAGAGGCTAAAGATATCATTGAATACAAATAATGTTATCTTTTTTCTCAATATGTTTTGCTATGGATACTTAACTCCCCCCCTTGTTAAACGAAATCGTCCCGATTTTTCGACGCTATTTTTAACATTTCTCTTTCATAAGTTTTGTTATATGCGTCAATCTTTTTTTGTTTTTGACGATCTGTTATACATTGTATAGTTTTTATCATTACGTACGTAAATGCTAGAATAACAATCAGTGTTACAATTGTGTATATAGTTGATAATATCGGTTTTTCTTCAAAAGGAATAATTAGTTTTTTTAAAGTATCTATGTTATCGAATTTGTACATTGTATCTTCTTTAATTATTTGGTCGATGTAAGACTCTGAATTATGATTTCTTAATATAACTTCTTTAATTTGCTTATGCATGTTTTTGTATATTTTATCGTCTAGATTTATAGTATTTTCATAAGTAACTAAGTTTATACCATTAATTGTTTGATTATTTAACTTATGCTTACCGCTTAATAACATAACACCGGATTCAATTTCTAAGTCGTAATCGTATTCTTGTTTAATGTTGCATTTTGAAGTTATATTCTTTAAAAGTGGAATAAGACAATTTTCTTCTTCAAAGTTAATTTCACAAATGTTTTTACTTAGATGATTTTGACAATTTCTTGTTCTTAAATAAGTTTGGTTACATAAGGCAATTGTTTTATCTGTAATGATTTTTCCATGTTTTGAATTTAAAGGTGTTACTTTATACAATTTACATGATTTAATTAGAACTGGATATTTATATATTGTGATGAAGAATTCATCAGTTCTAGCTAAAAATATTTTAGAGTACTCAAGTATATTTATTATGGGTACTTGAATTATTTCATGTTGAATAATATTTTTAATGTCATCTAAGTCTAGGCTTTCTGATAAATATTCATTATTTTTTGCTGCATTAATTGTTCTGGTCAATAATAATAATTGTTCGTACACTTGTTCTATTACTAAATGTTCTTTAAGGCTCTGACCTTCGAATTGTTGCAAAATTTGTTCAAATCTAGAATTTATAGTTTTTTGTTTATTATTGTTTTCTATGAGATTATTTATACTCGTTTCTATGTTAACTAAGTCATAATGGTCAGGATTACCAAACACATATTTGAAAGCTGTTCCTAAAAAGTTAATTGATCTAGTATGCCTAGTATGTTCTTGTAATTGGTCTGCTAAATTCTTAATTTTACTTAACCAAATTTTTTCTTCCTGTGTAGGTTGATATTTACTAGTTACGATATTTACGTAAGGTTGAAATATCGAAGTCAGGTTGGTGGCATGTAACAAATAAGTTTGTTCTTTGAATAAATACACGTCATCTGTTTGTGTAAGTATAAACTTCTTGTTTAGTATCTCAGTTATTTGAACGTTTCCTTGCCCTTCTTGACTCTGTACAATTCCTAGTAATGTTAGGAATATTAATATTTTCGTCATCTGAAAAATGATAATTCTTTATGTTATCCTTGTGAATTTTTATTCCTTCTTTAGAGATTACCGTGTCTCCTTTATCTTCTTCTACTATTCTTGTTATGTATCTAGCGTTAGATTTCTTTCTAAGACCTGTGATTCTTACCATTATCTTATCTCCTTTTTTATACTCTCTGTGTCGAGTTCCTTTATTTAGACGTTCGATCACTTTTTTGGATGCTGAGTTTAGTTTATTTATTATAATTTCACTATTTCTATATTTATTTTGATTAAAGAAAATGTCTCTAGGTTTCAAACCGGTAACTGAGTGTATAGAATTATTTAATTCACGCACTGTTCTAAATATTTCTTCGATAAGTCTTGTTTTATTCTGAATTGTGAATATTCTAGACAGTTCAGTTATTGTACCGTTTACACGTTCTACCTGACCGTTAGCTGTCGATCTGTATACTGGAGTTTCTACTTTAGTTATGTTGTATTTCAAACACATTTGGTTCACCATTTCTGTTTTGAATCCCTTCTCGTTATCTGTCATGAGTCGTTCACATTTTGGGAAATAATTAGATAAGACCTCTTCCATAACGTCGTACAGTCTGTTTCGAGTTTCGATTTCCCGAAGGATTGTATATTTAGAATACTTATCTACTGTTACAAGGAAAGTATACTTGTCGTTGAAGTATATGTCCATATGAATGTGTGTTCCCACATGTGTTGGTATTTCTGAATTATTCAGAGGTTCTCTGATAGGTTTTCTTTCATATTTTCCAAATAGACATGCTATGCATTTTTTGTTGAAACTCTTTGCTTGTTTATTTAGATCGGGCCAGTAATATTTCTCTGAGATTTCTTGTATATTGTTACGTAACCCTCGGTGTGCTCTTTCATGAGTTACCCTTACAAGTTTTAGTTGTTCCTCCAAATTTGTCACGTCTTGAAGTTTTCTTGGTGTGAATATAAATCTTACTAGTGGGAATTCTTTTTTTATGTTTTCACCATATTTGTATATGTTTTCAAATTTCGTATGCAAAGCTACAATCTTTTGGGGTTGTATAACTTCTTTCATCTGCCTTAGTAAAGAGTCTTTGTCCTTAAACTTTATTATGAGTCTTATTTTGTTACCAAAATAGATTTGTGTTTCGATATTATTTGTTATATCTTCAATAAGTTCGAACTGTGCAGTGTATGCATTAAAAGGCTGATTCACAGTTTTTATTATATCATTAGAAGAACTTTCAGCTGAATGTGCTGTTTCTATGGTAGAAGTATTTATGCGTTGACGTGATAATGCGTCAGCTACAAGATTTAGGTTTCCTGGTTTATAAACTAATTTTGCTCCAAAGTCTTCAATGATTCCCTTCCAACGTTTCAGCTTTGTGTTGGGATTTTTTTCTGATACAGAATATATAAGGCTCTGGTGATCGGTATATATGGTTAAGTCTGCTATACCATATATGTAGTTTCTGAGTTTTTGTAAGGACCATATGATCGCTAATAGCTCTTTCTCGTTTGTGCTATAGTTCTCTTCTGTCTTACTCAGTGTTCTTGACAAGAAGTGTATAGGTTGCTTATTCTGACTTAGTACGGCTCCAATAGCTATGTTGGATGCATCAGTAGTAAGCTCGAATGGTTTACTATAATCCGGTTGAAAAAGTTCGACTTGTTCTTTCAAATAATTTTTTAAAATTCTAATCGCTTCTAATGCTGAATCATTCAGATTTAACTTAATATTTTTACTTTGTTTTTTGTTTACTTTACCGTTATCTCCTCGTAAATATAATGTCAGGGGCTTGGCTATGCTTGCGTATCCCTTTATAAACTTACGATAGTAACCTGTAAGACCTAAAAATCCTCTCAAATCCTTTACCGTTTGTGGGACTGGAAAATTTTCTATAGCTGCTATTTTCTCAGGGTTCGTAGTGATTCTACCATGTCTGATTATGTGACCTAAGTATTCTACTTCTTCTTGAAAAAACTTACTTTTCTCATCAGATATTTTTAATGTGGCTTTATTGAGTACGTCGAATACTTGACTTATGTGCTGTATATGTTCTTCCTCAGATGAAGAATATATCAATACGTCATCAATGTAAACGTGTACGAATTTACCTACAAAGTCTCTCAAAATGTCGTCCACGCATCTCTGAAATATGCTTGGTGCATTTTTGAGCCCGAAAGGCATTCGTTTAAATTGATATTTTGCGCCATTTATAGCAAAAGCTGTTTTTTCTTTATCATCTGTTTTGATTTTAATTTGGTGGAAACCTGACTCCAAATCTAACGTTGTAAAGTACTTGGCTTTACCTAAATTTTGAATTGTCATGTTGACATCCGGAATGGGGTATCTGTCTGTTACAGTGTGAGCGTTAAGTTTTTGGAAATCAACAACCATGCGCCGTTTTGGTTTTCCTTTTTCGTCCAAACCTTTTTTAGGTACTGTCCATATGGGACTGTTATAAGGACTATGGCTTTTTTCTATTATATCGTCATGTAAGAGTTTCTGTATTTCTTTGTTTACGAATTCGTTATCTGCTATGGGATATGGATATTGTTTAACATAAACCGGATTATCATTGGTCGTCCTAATGCTTGCTTCTATAGTATCTGTAAAGGGTAACGGTCCTATGCTGTTATTAATCTTCATCAGTCTATCTATGTCTGCTTTATAAATATTATTTTCCCCAATTATGTAATTAATTTTCTGAATAGATTCGACACTGCTTATGGTAGTTAGAGTCATATTACTGAAATTTATTTCCGCGTTTAGAACTTTAAGTCCTTCATATCCTAATATCATATCAAAAGACTGAATATCCTCTAATTCAAAAAATGTTATATTTTTCTTTAATATCCTAACTACTTTCTTTGTATCTACCATAGAATAACCATGCATTGTTTTTATTTTTATAGGTTTAATTTTAATTTTTTCGCTAGAATCGCATTTTCTATTAATGTAATTATGGGTTGCACCAGTATCAATAAGAATTTTGTAAATTTTCTTATGAATAGTACTAGTTAAATTTAAGCAGGGCAACCCGTCTACTAGTTTAAATGATCTATTCTTATGTTATTATTTACCATACATTCCGTTTCATCTGCTTCTGCATATGTACTGCTGGCATCGTCTCTGCGTTGTTGTCGGGAGTTATTTACTCTCTGCTGCTTGAAGTTCTGCTGATAAGATCGTTGCGGTCTGTTGTGTGTGTTGAAA
The DNA here is from genome assembly GCA_949372485.1 of Cheilosia soror. Classification (NCBI taxonomy): domain Eukaryota; kingdom Metazoa; phylum Arthropoda; class Insecta; order Diptera; family Syrphidae; genus Cheilosia; species Cheilosia soror. The sequence goes on along the minus strand of OX443561.1, from coordinate 28,855,129 downwards.
CTCCCGCTGTGTTCACGTTTCGCTGGTGGATTATATACATCGGGTTTGCATTGATTCCAATTTTGTCGCTGTGCATGTACAATTTGTCTCGAGTTTATCTCCATCGGCTGTGGTCCTTGATTGTGTTGCTGCATATTATCGTATTGCTTCTGGGGTTGATAATTCGTTGTTTGGCTCGAATAATTTGGTCTTCTTTCGTTTCTGCGTTCATGTGGCATATTTTTGTGGTGCTTATCTTGAGTGAGATGTAAATGCCTGTGCACATTATCATGTTCTATTCTGCGAGCAATTGCGAATGCGTGTTCTAGATCATTTATTGTAGCTGAATATAATGATCCTCTTGTAAAGTTGTCACTCATACCATCAATGAATATACGAACTGCGTCGTCGTTAGCATTTTTAATTAGTCTGTCGATTATATTCGGCGGATCACCTGACATAGTGATTTTTGATATTATTAAATTGAGATTTTTATTTATCTCGTCGTGGTATTCAGACAGTGTGCTTCTTTTTTGCGTGATGGCTTTCATCATGTCTTGTAGCACGTATAGAGGTTCTTGATTAGAGTACGTATAATCTAATCTGTTACGTATCGCCTCAAAATTAAAAATTGTGTTATAATTAGTTAACACATTCGCGGCTGCATCCTGTATTTTACTTTTTACTATAGTCAATGCTGCTGCGTACTTACTGTGTGTTTTGAAGTTTTTAATGCTGTCCATTAATCTGGATGCTTCTTCGCGCCACGACCGATAATTTGATTGATCGCCGTTGAAAATAGGTAGGCTTTTAAATGCGTCTAACTGTATTTCACTACCATCTGTATATGTGGTTCTTATTTCCTCTAGCACAGGTATGTTTGGTACTATGCCTAATCCAGATTTTACTTCATTTAGTTTTGTTTCTAAATTAGTGTTTATTTGATTTTGGTTAGTTATTATTGCTGCTAACCTTGCATTCTCTGTGCGTGTGTGCTCTAGGGTTTGTGTTACTGTGTTGCACCTGGTTTCTAAAGCTTCTAATCTTGCCATTAATACTGCGAGTTGTTCCATTTTGAACTCGTGTCTGTTGTCGTCGAATTTGTGTGTTTTTTTCCTCCACATATACACTTTCACTGAATTGCTTAGCTGCTTCGTATGAAGAAGCTATATTTGTACCTGCTATGCTAGGTAATTCTTGTAACCGGTAACGCGAGTGTTCTGTTTATACTAGATTTCACTACTTGTTCCCGAGGTCCGCTCGATTGAAGTTAAAAAGTATATTTAACCTCCTGGCAGGATCGCCAATTAAAACACTTGTTTCTTACTTTTAAAATTAAACAATATTTATTTGGAACTATGTCCTTTATTATTGAAATACTTTTTACTAATTCTAAAAGGAGCTTAAGGCTACTATGTAGTTACAATAAGACTATCGATAAATTCATCATACAGTCGTATTTATATATTTTTCTTATCTATCTACAAGGAGACCCAAGCGTACAATCGTCTTGCTTGATAATGAAGAAGAGATAATATTCCAACATTGTATACAAACGATATTATCTCTTGTACATATGTTATCATTGTAGCGTTGTGTGCAAGACTGTACTAGAGGCTAAAGATATCATTGAATACAAATAATGTTATCTTTTTTCTCAATATGTTTTGCTATGGATACTTAACTCGCGCTAAATTTTGACAGATACAAAAAGTACAGTCTAATACATTTTTTTTAACTAAAGCAGCGTACCCATCGGCTAAACGCTAAAATTAGCTCATTTAAATTTTGTATGGGAGTTAAAATGTAAGCTTATTAAAAATTATTATTAGGAAGCTCTAATTGCTACATTCCAGCGACCGCTGGATAACGGGCTACACGTCAAACTATAATATTCATTTTTATTTACCTTCACCTACATTTTATTGTAGGTCAGAAAATAAATTTTCAGAAGAATAAAAAACAAACAAGCTGTCAATTAACAATTCGAAATAACCTAAAACTATGGTTACATTATATAATTCCATACAATTCCACAACGTAAACAGATAATTTTTCTCACCGAAGGAAAACAAAACCAAAAGTCATTTTTGTTCCATACTGACGGAAGTGCTCTAGTGGCGACTTTCTTCATCTAGCACATCAGATGGACGTGGCAAATGCCAAATAAAAATGCTTTCTGTCTACTTTAATTGTCACCACAACACATTGTTTACTGAAATTAATTCCTTCTTATTTACTTTCGACGCACAATTCAATTCCGATGAACGTTGTGTACTATTATTACTCATCGCAATGCATTATTTCACCTCTTCCTTTGCCAAATGCGTATTCAAAAGAAAGCGAAACAAACAAATTTAAAAAACAATCTGCAACAAAACAAAATCTCTCGAAGCGCACTGCATAAATATAGGTCAAGAGTGTAACAGGAGCCTAATAAAGACACTTTATTTGAGTCATAAAAACAGATCTTTGACTAGCCTCGGGTAATGTCAAACAAAGACGTTTATTGTAATTTATATATTTTGAAAAAAAAAAAAAAAAACATCTTACTGAGAAAAGACTGCCGCCATCTGTGATGCAGAGCTTAGAACAAAGATAATATAAATTCTTTCGACAAATGGGTAAAAGCTGAGGAATTTCTTTTTAATAGAGTCGGCAATTTGATCATCATTCTCGCTGCGCCATACAGTTGTGGACTAGAAAAATGTCTTTGTTTGCTGTCTGTTTACGTAGATACACATGGGAAACGCAAACATCGAATGGCAGCGCGGTATTTCATCTGCAAAGATGCATTGAAAGTGTTCCAATTACAAACTACACATAGACTGAATGGTTCTGCAATAGTTCTTTGCATTGAAACAATTATTGCACAAACATGCAATTTTATCTAGTACGGCGACTTGTAGATATGTACATAAATGTGAACGATGCTTTACTTAAGCGATGCATTTGCTTATGCAGATAAGAATTGCTAAAAGAATGCTTAACAAATGCAACTAATTAAGAGTGCCGCATGGCTGACGTTGCGAACCGCACAATGTTTACCATGTGATAAGGTTGGCTTAACGGGGAGACATTTTCGAAGAATGTAATAGATCAACAATTAGTTTTGAATTTCAATCCAACACGTCAATCGTCACCACTAGTCAAAAATTATGTCAGCGTTTCTGACAATGACAATGGACATTGAGCAGACAAAACAAAAATACACGAGTGAAACCATTTCAGGTAATTTTCGGTAACTCTTCTTCACATTTCGGCTGGTATATGGGTCCAGACTGGAAGAATTTTGATTTTTAACTGCAAGAGTGCGAGTTTGAAAATTCCCCATGTACCTAAGCCCGATTTGATCGTAAAGCGCGAAGCGTGGCACAAGCAGAACTACAATTTTTTTTGTAAAAAAACAACTTTAACAATTCTAACACCTCGTTTGGTGGTTGAATCATAAATTGAATAACATTCAAGCTTGACAGCTGCCAAAATTACAGATCTTTATTTTATGAACCATGAAATGGATAACAAAGTATTAAAATTGTTTAATCAAATTTGTCGACATTGATGAAATTGATGAAATGCGAACAAACCACTTTCTAAGCATTTATAAACAGGAAATTTCACATTTTATTATTCCAAGAGTAAGATTATCCTATCAAAATGCGTATAAGTTTATAAACAGTTTAAACAACGAAATTTTAAATTCCAAACTTTTTTTCGCGAACGAAAACACCATTTGGCGCAAATTTTCAAAGTTTATTCGCAATCCACAACTTAAAAACGCGTTCTACAAACGAGCGAATAAAGCATTCGTTCGAACTTAACCTCAAATTAGACATTGTGGGTAGAAATTGATGGCTAAGATTTGCGAACTGCCGTGACCTATAGAAAAGTGTTCATGTGAATGGACTGTCAGAATTTGCGAATATTCTTCGTTCGTTCGTAGGCAAGGCAGTTGGTCGCTCCCATGGTCATTTAACCTCAAATTAGAAATTTTCAGTAAAAACTGATGGCTAAGATTCGCGAGCTGCGGCGACCAAGAAAATTGTTCATGTGAATGGACTGTCAAAACTTGCGAATATTCGTTCGTAGCTAGTTGGTCGCACTCATGCGAATAGTGCTTTAACATCCCTATTGTGAATTGTTTTAATTAGACGAGCCTAATTAGTTGCACTTTTTACACATGTCAACATAAAACTAGAATTCGTTATATGAGACATATTAAAATTCAAGTTTGCGCTGACATACTGTACATGGAAAATGTTGCCAACACAATTTATATATGTCAATAACTTAGTACCTATCCATTGCATAAAAAAACTTAGAACACCAGCTGAGAGAAGGCAAAAATTAACGCAAAAATTAACGCATAAATCACAAGTTCATATCCCTCGTAAATTTTATAATCTACGCAGAGTTCTATGAACGCATTAAAACAATTTCTGAAAACATCCACCGTTTCGAGTGTATAAAAGCATTCAAAAAGGTTCTCATTATTATTCTCCCCCACCGACGAACTGCTTATGGTTTACATTATATTTACATCCTCCTTTAGGTAAAAGCGAAGCGAACCTACTCTCACACAAAGCATACAGCTCTTTGTTCTGCCATGGTAAATTGTATACTTAACGTCATGTTTGTGCATAAACTAAAAAAATATTTCGGTTACGCACGCGTGACGAAACACAATATAGAACAGTTCATTTTATTCATTTCTAAATATCGTTTGTAATTTGTTCGTATATTTGCGTTTCATTAAGGGGGAATAAACCAATAAAATTAAATATAGCTAACCGAAAGACAACAAAGAAAGAACACTTTGATTGACACCAGTCAGAGCCCGCGCAAAGTACCATAAACAAAACACAACCACCACGCTCTACTTGCAATTTAAATACGAATACGAACGAATTAAGTACTACAGTGTAGTTGTAGTCGTATGGTTGGAAAGATCCAAGGAGGAGAAATCTTTGGAGGCACTCCGCACTATACAATTGGATGGAGATGGAGCATGGAGCGGTCCGAGGTTGGGTCATGGAATCAATTGCAATTGCAATCCGAAGCCGAGAAGCACATTATGGGTGAAAGTTTGCTCATGTTTAAGTGAAACGAAACCGCATTGTATACACGAACCGTAATTACAAGGTTTGCCTATTGTGTGAGGACTCTGCGATGCACCATTGGGGAGGACCTCGTCTATTTTGATTGCAAACTAATGGGGATCAAGTAACGTATTTTCAATTATGGCTTTTTAATCGACTTTGAGAAAGTGATAATTTAATGGATTGGGCGGGTAAATTAGCTGGAGTCAATCTAAACCTCATATAGCGTTGGCAAACTTTCTGTAGAAGCTTGAAAATAGCAAAGAATAGAGTCAGGGGGGTACTGACAATGATTGACGGCATGAAACCGTACAATGGGCTGTAGGGGTAGCTGTATAAGAGAAGAAGGTGTTAAGGCTATATAGTATCGCACGCAAAGGCAATTACGATGACCTAACAAAGAACGTTGTCGACGAGGTCAACATTATTTCATTGTTAGCTATACAACAGTGATCAGATTCCAACTTTAGAACAGTAACCAGTCACATATTAAGGCTGTATGGTAGCTGATTTGTATTTGTTTTGACGGTAAATCATCATTACCATAACCATAATTTAGCCAGTGGGGTGAGTGGTGATTTTTCACAACTAGTTTTAAATGCCAAATTTATGCGAGTTTCTTGCCACTGAAATAAAGAATTCTGAATTCTTCCATTTTTTATAAAACAAAGGAAGAGATATTTTAAAAGTTTAAAATGTACAACTATGTTTGACGGCTATATGGAGTTCGTATTTATTGAAAATGATGGCACATAATTATCAATGTTTGACCAATGTATGTAATGTAATTTACAGCTTGATTTGACATACCATAGACCCGATTGAAATAGAAAAAAACTATTAACGTGGGTAAAACTTAGTACCTACGCTGCTCGATCTAAATTTTAGTTTCCAGCTAAGCTAAATTTAACCGAATCCCTCTAGGCAGCTCTAGCGAAAAAAAAATCTTATTTTCATTTTAGTTATCCTAAAGCACCATTCACATGAGAGCGAATGAACGAATTGATGAAATGCGAAAAAACAATAACTTCTACATTTTACTATTCGAAGAGTAGGATAATTAATTATCGCATCAAAATGTATTTAGAAAGCAAGTTCAAAAACAGTTTAAACAACGAAATTTCGAAGTCCAAACTTTTTGGCGCGAACGAAAACACATTCGGCGCAAATTGTCAAAGTTTAATTCGCAATCCACAAACTAACGAATAAAACATTCGTTTGAAATCAAACTCAAGTTTGGACTTAAATTGACCTGAACCCGGAAACTCACCTGAATTGTCGACTACCCCTCCATAAACGTCAACTGAAAAAACTGTTCACGTGACCAGTTCAGTCCAATAAAAACTAAACAACATGAAGATAGCTGTCATCAGACTTATAATCATAGAACTAGACCGTCGACTCCTCACACATGCTGCCTGCGGGCCCAGGATTTTTCATGCATATTGGTGCTGTACAAAATCAAAGGAGCGCCATTAACGCACGCATACTTTCCTAGGCCCCATTCAAATATTTCGAGAAATCTGCAATTATAAAGGAAAAAAATCTGCAATGCAGATTTCAATGGAAAAAATTTGGATTCATAAATATTGCAATATCAAAAAATTTAATTTTGACAGGTGAGAGCTAGACGCATTCCAGTATAGCCTCATAAGAACAGAAGTGCGACAGTTTTAGACAGCATTTCTGTTTATAGAGCGCAAAAACCTCTACTTTCTTGTTTTCCTCCGTGCAGCTCAAAATTACTAAACAAACCAAATAAATGCAGACAAAATCTGTCACCCAGATTTTGGGATTTTAAAAGCCTGCAGTTGCCCTGAAAATCTGCAAAATGCAGACAAATCGGCACTTATGGCAACGCTGGCGCCCATGGAAAATTATTGCCGCCATTGATTTTGACATTTTACACGTATTCACAGACAGGGGAATTCATTCCGGGGGAAATCGGGTAGGTGCACGGAAGTCGGCGGTCAAGACCTATGTGGTTAGTGCTTATAATAAACTAGAATTTTGAATGTGCTCATTTTCAGCTGGATTTTGACAGATCGTGGTGTTTTTTTTTGCTGTGTTTTTGTTTCATTAAAACCTGGGATAAATGTATTAAAAAAATTTTTATCAAGGATAATCAGAAATTATAGGAAGTAAAAATAATTTATGTAAGCAAAAAATTCTTAATTCTTACTTCAGTTAAATTATACAAAATAATAATTTAAAAACAAACAGCTGTTTTCTGTGACACTTATGTATATCTACAAAGCGGCGGTGGCCATGGTGTAGTGGTTAGAGTCATTGCTTGTGACCCTAGAGGCGTTAGTTCGAGCCCCGGCGGGGGACAGCAATACTCTGCCACCGACCATAAAGAGAAACGAATAATAGCAGAGTTTCTCCACCACTACACCAAAAAAGGGGTTTCTGCTTGGTAGTACAATGGACCGAGATTCGTCTGAGTGCTCCAGGATTTGGAATCCCCTTAAAAAAAAAAAAATATCCATAAAGCACTGCATGTCAAAATTTAGCCAGCGTTTTAGCTAATGTTCGCAGAGAAACATTGGAGAGCAGCTAAAATTTAGTTTCGCTCGAGCTGCGTTCTCAGCTTTAGCAGAGAAATTCACCGGTTATTCTGTTAATTTCAACAAATTCACATTTGACACTCCAATGAATCCATATAATTATTTCAGTGGGCATAAGAACGACCATAGGTGCTTTGGCTTTCATAAATAAATCGTTGCTTTTGTTGGATTGCGAAAATTCGCTTTCGTTGCTTGACTGTTATAAGAGCTCCCTCGCAATTCATATACAAATGTCTAAAACTTGTAATCTGTCAACAACTCATAACATTAGCTTTCGAATTATTTTACGAGATAATTTTACTGTAACAAAACTTCTTCCGTCTTGAAATAGTGCTGGATGCAGTTGCAATTTTGAATTCGAAAAACAAAAGGATACTTTTTTAATCGAGCCGTTAATCAGAGTACTAGTCTTAATAAATACGTTTTCCCTTAACGAAAAGTAAGCGAATTGTGCCATATATAACCAGTTAATTCATCTTATAGTAAAAATTATTTTTCGGAAATGTTTCAATAGATCCCTGCTGCTGCATGCTGCCCCCAGAATGAGTGTGAAGAACCCATAAAAAATACGGGCTTTTTGAAAATGTTCATTTACGGGCTTCTGTATTACAGGCTTTTGAAATACGGGCTTTTGAAATACGGGCTTTATGCATTTACTGGCTTCTGTGAATATGGGCTTAAGTTTTATGGTCAAACGTATCGTTCCATAAATACATTAGTTGATTGTTATGAAACGATGTAAGAATTAAAAAAAGGATAATGCCAAATGACGCTGTTCAAAATCTGTGTGTCATTAAAACCAATAAAAAACAGTTTTACAAATTTTTGCTATTTAAATGTAATTTCCTCTTTACTTCTTGTTAACTAGGTAAATCTCCCAACAGTACATAATATTATTTTTCCTAAAGAAAACGTACATTTAGAAATAAGAAGAGATCGGTATCACACAATATTCGAATCAAAGTGGAAAATCACATGAACTTTTCTCCACTCTAGAGATAATCTCTCTTCTATTAGAATCACAAATAAATAAATAAATAACCTATAAGGAAGACAAAAACAAAAATGGTTGCAAAAGCCATTGAACTAGATTTCGCTGTTTGTTTTGCTTATATGTATCCTCATCGTCATCATCATCGTCCAACGTCCACCATACCTGCTATACACCATAGCGAGCATACCATCGAGCCACCGCTCGCTGTTCGTGGCTCCACATCCACAACCATTTTACAACAAACAAACGAGCGAAAGATCATGAAATATCCATGAGATACTTTAGTTCTATCTTAAATAGAATCTTGTTTAAAATAATGGCACAACAAAAGCACACTGCGAAGGAAATTTTACACAAATCAGGTTGCTTGCGGCAGCTAACGAAAGAAACACCATACACTATTTAGTAGGCATGTATAGTATAGTACTGGTGTGAGATGAGTACCCTGAGGTATCCCATGTGGTCATTGTTCTTGGGGGATATGATTGTTGTGTATATATACCGCACATCTTGGAAATGTGTCCCACATATCGTAAGGGTCAATCTTAAGCTTGACTATTAGACCAACGTTACATTAGATAAATTCAGGCACCGACTTTGGACGTGAAGTTTTGTTCTTCCTTCAACCATAATGGAGTTAAATTGGATATGTCGGTGAGGGCGGGGAAATGTTTCTATACATCTTACAATTTTCTTTTTGGGTACATAATTTATTCGCAATTTTCCAGCGTTGTATTTGTTTCGAACAGTAAATTACACTTAATCGAACCTTGCAAATTTAATCGGAGGAGAAAAACCTCATCAGCATGGGTTGGGTATGGCGCACGTGTATGTCACACTTTCTCGATGGCACAGGAGATAGGCGGTCGATTGTGGTCGATTCGAACATCGCGTGATTTGGTAGAAGTTCATGCATAATTAAGGTGTAACGAGGTTATTGGCAATATAGCACTACATAATTTATTTATGGGCGACAAGAAGAAAACCAGCAGGTAGAAGGCATAAAAAAAAACTCACAAATTTGACATGTAAAATAGGACTACTGTACTGGCATTTAGACTGCGACTGTGACTTTTATTGTTTTAGTCTGTTGAATGCTTGCGTGACTTGAATGGAATTAACTCGATTTTAGAAATTACCTACATTCAGGTGGAGCTCTTAAAAAATTTATGGAAAAAAAGTTTTAAAGAACACAACATTTTTTATTTTTTTTGTGGGAGGTGCTGAAGGGTTTTCAAATTTATGCACAATATGACTAAGTTTCTATGTCATTTTGTATACTAAAATATTATAACTGAGTCTACGAAAATTCTTCAAAATTGCATATAAGAAAATCGATTTTGAACGGTCAATGTCAAAATTAGGGAAATTTATAATAAGCTATGTAGAACTCTGTGTCGATGTACCGCAAGGTTCCATTTTAGGTCCTTGACTTATTTTTTGATTTTTATCAATCTCCTAACGTGCTCTATGAAGGCAGTGCCCAAAAAGTATTTCGATTACTATTTGTAACTTTGATCTGCTAAATTTTGACAATTCTACAGATTCCAGCTCGGGCGACAAGGCTTTTGAGAACCTGTGGCCTTCAATGTTTGACCAACTTCGATGAATTTTCAGGTAAAAATCACTTTAATGCTGTGTAAATATTTAGACCTGAATTAAAGTGACAGATCCTTCTGTCAAGGTTTGCAGTTTTGAATTTTCCCTTACTGCTTTATATGAATTCAAAATGTCCTCTCTCACTTCGTTTAATCATAAACAAAAATAAAAACCCCACCTGCAAGCTTTCGAGTTGAATGACTTCTTTATGCCACTTGTTTTGACATAAGCAATTCCGCACGTCGCACTTTATCTTAGCTTATCTGTTATTTCTATTCAACGCTAAGTCACATAATGCAGCGACTAATTTTTGTTTTCAATACGCAATTACCACCACAATCATTGTTCATTTTATATTCGCATTTTTATTTATAAATAATAAACACATTGTGGAGAAGTAGAATCAACCCCCGCCGACATTACAGACCGAGACGAATGTGTGCTCGTATATCTGACATATTTGCGATAACAATCGAATGCACTCGGAATAATAAGTCCAAGGTTACCGAAATTAATTAGCCATGTCAGCCAAACACACAAAAGGCTATCTAACGATCGACTCTTGGTCCGTGCAGGTTCCTCCCCCCTTTTACAATGTGATCAGTGTATTGATATACAATTGCAATTGTATTCAATATAATGAGAATATTTTTGACAGTCATTGTGAATTGTTTGAATATATTTAGCTAACAATATTTAGCCAACTTGTTTTTTATTTGTTTGGTATTTCGCGCGTGGTATTAGCAAGCATTTTGCAGTGCATACAAAGTAAATCAATAAATTGTACAAGAATACTAAGAGTTAGGTACTTACTTATACAATGTTGGCCTTAATTCAAATTGTTGATGTTGAGAGATTGGCTAATGGCTACTTATTTTTATTTTCGCACCAAAATAAGGCGATAATGTTCTGACCATATCGTTCTGAAAAGTGATTGTGGTTGCACAATTAATGTAGGTATTGTTCATTCAGCAAGCGTAACAATTAATTGGTTTAAACAATTTTTTTTTTGTTCGAATAGTAAACATGTGTGGGAAAAATGCAATTTACTTTGCAAAATTTATGGAGCAGAGTGGAATGCTTTTTGATGTAACCTAGGTTCTTTAATTTGAACAGATGTTCGAAAACGGTAGCAAGTTGGATAAAAATAAATATTTTGTTGTATGTGGGCGGAGGACTTGCAAACAAGTTCATAGTTATGAGATAATATTAGTAAAAATGTAGTAGTTTTAGATTAGATTTAGCTAAAATGTAAATTTCAAATCATATGATGTCATTCATACAGTCAGTGTTACATTTACAAGTGAGTGAAGTCGCCCTTAAAGTCGTAAGAAGTTAATTGGTAACTAAACTTAAAAACAAACACGAGCTATGCCGGATATTTAACTGGTATCCTTATAAACACCAAAAAGCATTTCAACTTGTGCCTAAAGTTTGACTTACCTATTGATTTAGGCACAAGCTACACAAATGGAAAGAGAGCATCAAATTTTGGTGCAGTGAATATACGCTCGCTTTTTTTTGTTTGTAATGGGATCATTTTTTAATGCAGCTTTGTTTGTTTTTTATTTTTGACATATTAAGCTCTGGAGAGATCGTTTAGAACTCGGACACTACATATAAACCAGGCCGGTTTTTCATCAGACTACAGTTTAATGCTATGTTTCCACCGAACGCTAATCCCGAGATTAAGTGCAAGAGATTTAAAATTAATCCTGAAGTGTTTCAACAAAAAAAAAGAGATTAGTTTGACATTTCTCCAGATTCTGTCATCAGCTGTCCAATCGAAAAGTGTGGCAAATGATAAAAAATTAAAAAAAATTCTACTTTCGAAATTAAAAGTAAAAACAAAAAATTTGTGGCAGTGATCTAAAAATATTATTACCGCATCATTTTGTCCTCAAAACTAATATGTATGAACATTTTAAAGGTTGCATTGGCAAGAAGTCGCTATTAGGGGTGGGTTCCAAAAAAAACAATTTTTTTCTTTTGCTCGCCTATGTTTTTAATTTTAGACCTTTCGATCTGTGGAGAGTGTGTTCAGAGACCGAACTCTACTTGTAAACCTAGTCATTTTAGGAGATTAATTTTTAATCTCCTTTTTATGAGATTAATTTTTGTATGATAAATCCCGAGATTTATACGAGGTTAACGAAAATTAATCCTAATCTCGGAGTTTATCTCCGGTGGAAACGTAGCATTAACGATAAATCTCGAGATTTTTCTGTTTCCAGTTATTTATTCATTCATTTATTTCATATTGACAGCAAAATGCCAAAAAACAGAGAAATGTCAAAAATTGGATTGGCTCACGGATTGCTTGGATAATATTGGCCTTATGTGGTTCAATCGTTTCCGGTTCCCCACAAAAAAAAAGTCCAAAGCGGTCAAATCGCAGCTCCGAGGCGGCCAATTGACATCGCCAAGATCGCTGATAACATGAATTTGGTGCGCAAAAGATCGATTGTGACATGGGCTGTGGGGCATGGCGCGCCATCCTGCATGAACCAGAGGCCGTCCAAATCCATGTATTCAATTTCAGTAAAAAAGTCTGTTAACATGGCTCTATAACGCCCACCGTTGACTGTTGACCCACTTTGAAAATAAGTTTTCAATATTTCCCAACGTTGTTCAAGCGTAAAGCGACTCATTTCGTTCTGCGGAGGTATGATACTGACTTTCTGTCAAGATTTCGAGCGGGAAACAGCTGTCAGTGTCAAATAGCCTATGATTTAAAAAGAAACTACTAGATGCCCCACCCGTTACATTGTACTTTAACGCATTCTGCATGCTGCTACTAAAGCAGCATCATTATGTTTAGACATTTCTGCTCAATATCAATATTCAGCTAAATTAGTACCACACGAAAATAAATACGTCAAACGCCTTATATAGTTTAATTAGTGAGTTGATTTAATTTTAGATTTAAATATGTATGTCTGTCAAACATGAACTGCCGTCATAAATATCTTAAATATACCTATGTTAATGAAGCAAATTTTATAGACATTTTATCGTCATTCTAATCAAACCAAATAAAGCAGTTCAATTACCAATGCTAATGAATTGCTCTTAATTGCCATTTTCAACTTTCCATATAAAGAAATTAATAAATTGAACCGAAAAGAAAAACAAAACTAAAGACTAACTTTACCAAAAGACGGAACTAATTGCGTGTGCATCTTCTATGACAACCAAGAGAAAATGGTTGAATGGAAGAGCTGACAAATGGGCATGTACAGTGATCATCTTGATCTAACTATTTGCAACAATAAAATATGCCAATCATTCAATGATGTGAATTAGAATTCTAGAACACAGGCTCTAAAAAAAAAAGAGTAATCGTTGATGTTAAAATTGCAGCTGCATCGACTACAGAGTAACTTAAATCTATATGTATGCCTATGCATACTTAGGTATGTTTATTTAGACGGACTTCACAGATGATTAGGTTCGTTGCATGACCTACTCTTGTTGTCGAACATGTGATGCCGATGTGTACTTATGTATTGTTTTCTCGCTGCATTGTGCATCTTCCATTTTTGTTTTCATTGTATGCACGGTTGTGCACGTGAAACTCAACTGATTTGATTACAAAGTTATTAGAATCGTGTATGCGTATAGTCGCAGTGTAAATACGAGTATATTCTAAGGTCGTTTTCAAGCGTGAAGTGTTTGATTAATTTTAGAATTATACCCCAGCACTGAGCACAGTTGTGGGAAGAGCCTGCTCGCTTCGTTTGTTGTAACAAGCGATTTCTCAAATCACATCGAGAATTGATGCAGACACGATCATTAGCTATGCATTGAGGTAGGACCATGTGGGTGTTGATTTGAATTTTATTTCATTGTATAATTTAGAAGATGTTTTTTTTTTATTTTTCTCCTTCTCTAATCTAATCACTATTTGTTCATTTGATTTGTTTCATTTAAAAAAGTAGATGTCTAGACTTTACAGAGCGCTTCCTGGATCTCCGTAAAAATTCGAACTGCAATTACAAACAATTATTATGTAAAATAACTTCCAACGTACAGGTTTGTGTCTCGGGATAACAGAGATAACAAATAACTAACTGGCCGCGTTCAATAACACACGAAACTTGCCTAGAACTGTAGGAAAATCGACCAATCAGAGGTGTCTGACAAGATAGGCAAAAGTGTATTGAACGCACTGATAGTTCTTTGGTTTGACATTGACGTTTGCGATATTCTTGACATAATGACACAATTTCACTAGTTATTAGCCACGAGAGCGAGGCTGTTTCCACGAAAGAAAACAAGATTCTTATTTGACGTTTCATCAAATGTTGCCATTGGCTGTCTAATCGATCCACCAAACAGTTTGACAAATGCTAAAAATTTAGCCAAAATATTACTATACCTATAATAAAAACAAAATATTAGTGTAATTTAAAAATATTTATAACTCAACATTTAATTCTCCAAACTAATATGAACGGTTTTTTTCACGAAGCCAATGACGCAAATATAAAATGCAGTTCTGTTTGTTTTTCAATTTTGACATCTCGAGCTGTGGAGAATGTGTTCACAAACCGAACTCTATTAAATGTAAAAATGGCTGGTTTTCGAGAATAATTTCTGTTATTTCAAAAGTTGACATATGATAATATAAACTTTAATTGCAGCCAAAAGAGACCGAGAGCACTACACAAACTGAGGTTATAAAAATAAACCAATATGTATATTGTTTTCGAATCCCTCGAAATTCCAAACAAATGATTCGCACTATCTGACAAAAGTGACAAGAACATGATTGATTCTTTATTATATCTACTGTGCAAATATGTACAACGATCCTACCGGACAGTACCAAAGATGAGATGTATGATAAGTATTTGCATCCATATTTGCATTTGAGAGAATACTACTTAACAAAAGAAAAAAAAACAACATCATGAAATTGGCACAATTTAGCTTTTCGAATAATTCAAATGTCTCCTCTTTCAATCGAAAAGCAAACGATTTGAATAGTTGGCAGTTGGCACACGGCCTACCCTAAATGCTCATCCGAATTGCAGTTGCAAATTAATCACGTTGACAGTAATATATGCGAACTAAAGGAATAAGGATTTTAGAGAATCAATTTTAGCATAAATAGGCCAAAATGGGGATGATCAAAAGTGTAAATGAATTCGTTCGTTCTCTTAGACAAATTCGAATTTATCTAAGAAGAGCTGTCATGATATTCGTTGTCATCATTTTAAGAACGATTTTGTTTTTTGTTTTACATTGTTACAGCAACAATTATATAAATGTCATGTTAATACATAATAAAAAGTGATTTTATTATTGAATTGTTTTCCAAAACTTATATCTATTACAGAAATAGTGATGATCTTGTTTTAATTGATAGCAATTGAATCTAGTACCTACTCTAGCACTCCATAATGTGAACGCACTTTCTATTCTTTTACAATCAATCATTGACAACGATTCACGATTGAGATGAAATTCAAATTTTCGAAAACTTCAGATTGTCATTTGCGATTAATGCCCGAATACTGTCATTCAATCGATCGCCCGTACGACATTTTGTTAAGAACATACGAAATAGTATCTATGTTAAAATATTAGCATCCTAATTTCCAAAATCAACATAAGGCCTGTTTTATTGCACATCTATCTCAGTGAAGTAAAGTAAAGTAAAAGGAGAATCTTTAACACACACTTACAACTACACACTGCTTGACACTTTCGAGACTCTATATAGTTGTTGTAATTGCGTGATAAAGATTCTACTTTACTTTACTTCACTGAGTAGATCTGCAATAAAACAGACATATAGTTGAACACGCGCATAAAGTAAACGGGAAAAATGAAAAGCACGACCGACTGAACGGAATATTGTGGCTGAGGCATAACTTTGTTTCTCATGTCTTGAACTTTACCTACCTGACACAAAATAATAATTTTATTTATTATTATGTATAATTTAATATTTACTTACTAATTTTATTATATTCTGTTTTTCATATAAAAGTTCGAAACTCACCTGAAAAGAAAGAAAGAAAACTCGGTATTAAATTTGATATAAATTTTGTAAAGAGTAGTCGAACATAAATTGTTGATATTGAGGAGTCTGACAGTTCTCTAACTTCATGGTGCTGAGTTTTCATTGGGCAAAACTGGTCACGCTAACAGTTTTCTCAGTTCACGTCTACGTCTGCAACACCGACAAATCAAATCAAGAATTTCTCGACTTACTATTAGGTTGACGTCTATTTGTGTCAACATTTGTCGCAGTTTGACATTTCAGGGCAGCGTCAGGGCAGCGTAGACCACCAATTAGAATATCAGAACCCAGGAGAAAAAAAAAACAAATGTCAATTAGAGACATACCGACAATTCAAGTTAGTTTTCGAGTTCAGGTAAATTTGAATCCAGACAATTCAAGTCGACTTACGATGACTAGATTCTTGAACGCAGCCATTGCTTGATTTTAAGAGGTTTTTTTTTTGAAACCGGTAACACTCAAACAGCTGATTAATCTGATATGTGCCACCAACTTCATCAGGCTTCGCTCGTTTGGTTTGTGAGTTCAGTGATTGGACGCTTGGAAATGAAACTCGATAAATTTTATTACTGTCAGATTTTGTTCAGTGATGAGACTTATTTATATCTCCGTGGCTTTGTTACTAAGGAAAATTGTCGTACTTGGAGCGGGGGAAAAGATTTTTTTTTTCTTCAAAAAAAGAAGAAAATAGAAATATCATCGTGAGCCATAATGAATGACCAATCATTTTTGTTTGTTGTTTCCAAAAGTTCGTGAGCATGTTCTGCGGGATGGTGAGACACGCCAAACTGCTGGAGAAACCCCTGTAATTATTGAAAGAAGCGTTCAACTTTATCTCCGGAATTTAACATTTAGTCCAAGATAGTTTAATTAGACGCCACTGGATTTTTTTCGTGGGGGGCATTAAAAGTCTTTGCATTCCAACCTTAAAGCCAAGATCAAGGGCACAATTTGCGAGATACGGTCTCAAATGCTCGAAAAGTAGTCGAAACTTGGAGCTCTAGGAAGCAGTTCTTATGGTATCTTGGAATTTGACTGTAATTGTTCAATAGATATTGTCATGGACTTCTGCACCATAAGCTACAAAAATTCCCCGCTTTCTCTCGCTTTTGACAAACTAGCTGCGATTTAAACGTAAACTTGGTAAAAATGTTTATATATATTTCCAAATAAAATGTATACTGTAGAGGAAAATGGTAAATCAATATGATATTTGATATTCCCTTCCATAGATAACTCGATGGGAAACGAGAATTAATGCCGGGCTTATCGACAGATACAAACATCATTTACACATTCATAGTCGTTCGTACTTGCTGGGATATCACTTAGTCCGTTAAGCTATATACAGCAATTGCGACTTATTTCGACAGCCAACGTCAGTAGATCCCCGCTGCTCAGCAAAGTTTCCTCAGTAAAAGTTTCAACGACATAGGCAAAGATAAAGAGTATAGGATAAAATTCTTCCGCAATGCACCAGACTCAAGCTGAATCAGATAAACTAAGGAATACACTCTGGCATAAAAATAGGTTCGTCCGAAATGGAAAGCAGGAGTTTCAGAAATATTTTATGCTACTCAATAGTTGTACCTATACATATCATAAAATACTAACATATAGCTAGTATTTACATACATAACATTTTTCCCCACCAGATGTCGTATTCAAACTTTTCCATCTGTCAATAGATATACCAATAGTTTGTAGGTAAATTAAATCCATTACAAATTTGGTTATAAAAACGTATTTCGAATTCAAATTGACTGCCTTATTGACTTCGAAATTGGTGATTTTCATGTTTAATTGTTTTCCGATAGGTGGCGTGTTAGAGAAACGTCTAAAGCCAGAGAATGACCAGTTTGATTGTGTTATACATCAAGTGCGCAAATATTACTATCACACAATTTGCCAAAATAAAATCGCATTGAATTTTAAAATATCCACCCATAACCTTAAAATTATGTATACAAGGTTTTTAAAAGTGACATTGATGTCAAATTAGATCGCTTTGCTTCCGGCTAAAAATGTTGGCAAAATTCAACGTCATATTATGGACAATCGACTTCCTCGAAAACGAAGATAAGATACTATTCAATTTTTATGTTTTTTTTTTATATTATTCGATTGATTATACTTATAGGTTATTTGCGCTTTCATAACTGTAATTAATTACATGTCGTGGAGAACAATTTATTTGCAAGTGATTGCACACGCAAGATTCCATTAATTTATTCGTACTTGTACTTAAAATATGTATCTCTTTTGACATAGTTTGAACGACAAGCAAGAAATCGCTAACTATTGCATCATACAACTCGAAGTGTATATATTTTTTTTTTAATTAATCTATTAACAACAAAGGCTCATGCACATTTTTAGAATTCACATAGCGTAATCTCAAAGTCCACCCATCTGCGGCGAATGTGTAGGTAAAATCGCCAACTTCTAATTATGGAGACAAGTTTTAATATACACACAAAAGTTTTTTTTTTTTCTAAGAATTAAAAAAAAAAAGGTGATAACTACTATCAAAGTTTGTTGTGTCTGGCACGCGCGCCGTCACAACTTTGGCTGATTATTTAGGTAAACATAGTAAGTCAATGAATATGTTTATATCGTTTGGAATTTTAGTATAAAAACAAAATTCATCTATGACACGTGATTTTATGTTACATTTTGTTGCCCAATCGAGGACAAACGGACAGAGAGAAAATTTCTGTAGAGGTCAGAAAAGAAATTCAAAAATTAATTTTCTATCTATGTAATGTCTGACGGGGTGCAGTGTATAGGAGAGATGTGTGTTTAGTGCTTTTGTGGATAAATTTAGAACTCATCAGTCGTTTCACCATTTTTGGGACTGGCACAGTGTTGTCGCCTTACGTAACTCAGACCTCAAAAATCAAGGCGAACAAATAAAAGGGGTGGGCGGTCAATGGTCATCGCACTTTGAATTTTTTTTTTATGCAAATTTGTTTGATCAACAATTTAGCAGTAGTAGTAGGTAGCAGTTCTTTGTCCGCAGAAATTTATAGACATATTTTTTGATTGAAGTTTATTTATAATTTTTTGTAGAACCTGATACAAGTGCAGTTGGACTTTTATTTTTATTGCTTGTTTTTGAGAATTTTTGTTTTATGACCTTGACAAAAAGAAAGCGTTCTGATTGTTTTGATGAGGGGGATGCATACACATAGAATATGAGTGGTGACATTTATAAAGCGATTTGGAATTCATTATTTCAGTTTTGTGTCTTTTTTTTTTAAGTACAAAAACTAAGGTTAAGGTTAAATGGGATTGACCCCAATGGCTTACTACGAAATGAAGTGCAATGTTTTTTATGGAATATTTAGGAAGTGTATCAATTGTGCTAAATAATTATTCTCGTCTAATTTTCTGACACTTATAAAAGTGTTGAAAAGGGAAGTTCATCAACCTCTAATCTTAAAACAGAGATATAACTTATTTCACACAATTAATTTAGCGTTTCATTTTTATAAATTTTCTAGCAAAACTCGAGCAAAAGAAAACGTAAAAAAAAATGTACCATAGGATAATTTATTTACTCCTATTCCAGTTGGCGTTTGTCGTATAAGCGCCTAATTTTAAGTCAGCGTTTGTAATTTTTTTGAAACAAACGATTCGAAATTAAAGTGAGCACATAGAAAAAGAAACAAAATCGTTAGCAAAAGTTCGAATAAAATCTGAATATCGTTTTTAAAACGACACGACACATGAGTCGTATACGACCGGAGTATAGGATAATTTTTTGACAATTGAAAATTCTTTTTTCTCCTCGATAGTGTCAGAAAATTATCCGAGGATAATTATTTAGCCCAATTGACACACAGCCTTGGATTTTATAACATTCGTTACGTTGAATCTTGCTCAACTCTACGTTTGTTTTATTCAGCAGATCAGCGAATAGCATCTGTCAGATTTTAACATGAGCATTTTAATATGCTAATTATAGTTTAGCTTCACTTAATTTTAGCTTGTATTTAAGAACTAATAGTACGTTTACACCGCACCTAAATTCATCATTTCGGCTAAATTCAGCATTTCAGGCCAAATGTTATATATTTTCCAACATTTCGAAATGTTGGATTTCAGCGAAATGATGAATTTCATTGCTGCATTTTTGTAAGTTTGTCAAATCGAACAAACCTAATTCTGATGACTTTTGGGCTCACTGACGAAAAAAAAACCGCTGTAAAACTAGATTGTATACGTTACGTATTTCTAATTAAATTATTTTTAGCCAATAGGTATAAGATTAAAAATTTCGCGCAGTTTTTTCTTCACAAATATAAAAGTCCAACCTATCAAGTGTTATATAAAATCGTACGTCAGTTGAAGATTAGACGAAAATAGGTTCAAAGTCAAGACTTACGTCAATAAACTGAAATTTTTTCAACAATCAAAGAATCATATGCAAATATGTACTAAAAACGAGGAAATCGTCAGCAGCGATCATCATTTCGCTTCTATCGGTGTCATGATTTGGGAGATCTGACAATCGGAAAAGAAAAAATTTAGGAAATTATTATAAAGTACATATTTGAAATACTCTCTTCAGAGTCAGCGATAGATAAACGATTATTTGCCTGCGATTTTGACTCTTAACTTATTTCCCAATCAAGCAGCTTAATCTGAAGATCTTAACCATCAGTGACATTTTGTTCTACAAATTTTAAATTTAGAAAATATAAATATTTAGGTACATGAATATTAAAAATGTGTACATCCGTCTCCAATCAATTGCGTAGATACTTAACAATGGTGCCGTGAAATAACGCCGTCCGAAACAAGACCGAAATTCAAAAGTCGACTTTATTTCTTAAACAATGTTCGGCTTTATTCGGCCTTATTTAGTTTAAAATTGCGAAAAAAATCTGAATTTGAATGCTAACTTTCTTTAAATCCATTGTCACGGGTGCGTTATTTCACGGCACCCTTAACAATGTATACCTACACAATGTGTCTAAATAAATTTCGACATACTCGTAGATACTCATACTTCTATAATCAATATGAGGAATTAACAATATTTACGCAAAAATTATTTCAAGTCATGAATGAAAACAAGAAATGGAATACTTTGTGGAATGTAAGCATTAAATTAGAATAATAAATTTATTTACGCACATTTCGTAAGCTAACACACGCTCGAAAGGAAAACATTTCATTAAAACCTCAAGCCACAACAAATTTGCACCCTAACGATAGAAATAGAAAACCCCAAAGGTACATACATATCTACATAATCACACAACAAATGCGTGTCACATTGTTTTCATTCCCTCAGCCGGACATGGATTGGATAGGGCCAGCAGATGTGTTGTGTACGCACATAATAACAACAAAACTTAAAGTTCCACCTATGAAATTTGATAAGCCCTCATGTCCAATGATGACCTCATTTCTTCGAAATAATTATTCTATTCTGCGACTCAAAACTGCAGTCCAACCAACTTACATATACCATGTGCAAACAATATCACGATGACAATTCATGTGTTACGAATTCCAAGCAATATTACGTTTCACTCAATTTTCCATTATGTATAGACTAGCCTTTTAAATATTCCAACAGCGTCATGCTATATTACATTAACAGAACAAAACAAAAATGTACCTACCACCTACGATAAGAGAGTGTCAGACAGACGGACGCACTTACACGCAATATAGCGAAAAAAACGGCACGTTTTCGATGAGTAATCAAAATAATAGTGTTGACGAAAAATAATCAGACTTGTTTTTAAGCAACGCAACGTTTAGATAAAAGATTATGAACAACGCAATATTTCTAAAAATTTGTTGATCAACGAAATGTTAGAAAGCATTTTATAGCAATTTGCATTGTAACCGTTTGACGTAGTTCACTTAACAGGTACGGCCAGAAAAATAGCACATAATTTGGAAACTAATTTTTTTGGTATTTTGAATGTTCTTTAAGCTATGTTATTTGATGCGATTGACACAACAACAATAAGTGCAAATGTCAACCATATTATGTATGTACTTTGAAAAAGACCACTTAACGACGTCATATAGACCTCACTTTTGTAGTAAAAATGGAAAAGACTGTCAGAATGGCAGTGGTAGGGATGAATTCTCTCTCAAAGAGAAAAACATACGAAAAAGTTAGGGAACGCTTTTGACAGATGCATTTTGGTTTTCCAAAAATTGCATGTGAGTATGAATCCAAGTATATGGAAAAGTTTTAACTGACTGAATCTTATCTTACTTTCAAATCACTGTCAATTTGCAGGCGACTGACAGTTGTTTCAATTCTTACTCAAAGAAATTTGTTGAGTAAAAACTAGTAAGATTCTCAGTGGAGGGGTAATAACTTGCTCTCTCGAAGCCGCTCTCTTTTACGAATTTTTCAAGTTAGGGAACGACATTGAGAAAAAATGCGTAAAAATTCGTAAGAATTCGTAAGATTTAAAAGTAAAAGAACAGACCTATTGTCAGCAGAAAAAAACACTTGCTGTCAAAAAAAGTATCAAATCGCGGTTGACGTTTGCCAATCTGAATTCTACGCAATTTCATAAGAGGTTTACTAAAATCCTGTTCCCATACGCGCAATGTTTGTTTAAGGAGCAATATAAAGGGCCATTCCATTTAACAAAAGGTTTCATTTAAAATTTTGCGCCATTGTTGAACTGTCAACATCAACTATAAAAGGCGGATGTCTTTCGATAAATAAAAACTAGGTTATTAAATATGAATATGCGAAAACGTAATGAAAAATTTCATCAACAAAATTACTGTAGGCAGAGCCGAGACAGACATTTGTGAATAAAAATTGTGAAATTGTATTTATGTAATCACATCGTGAACATACTTTATATATAGGAACAGTTCGATATTTTGTCCTAAAGTGACATTTTCTGAAGGCGAAAGGACAATAGCATTTTGCCGTCGTTCCACTGGAGACCTGTTAAGCTACGTACGCACTTATGGACGCAAGCAATTGAACAACACGGCCGTAGCCTTGGAAATATATGAAGGGCATATGACCGAGTCTGGCACAGAGCCCTATATTAGGCAAGTTAGCGTCTTATGGATTACCACAACAACTCTGCGGATGGATGCTCAATTTTCTTCTGGGAAGACCGATCCAAGTTTTTGTAGATGGTGTATCATCTAATTCGTTTGCTATAAATGCAGGAGTGCCCCAAGGATCTATTCTTTCCCCAACTCTATTTCTTCTTCACATCAACGATTTGCTTGGATCGACAAATAATAATATCTACAGTTTTGCTGATGACAGCACTCTTATATCCTCCATCTCGAACAGTGGGCCTGTGAATGCGGCTACATCACACAGTCGGAGATAAAAACAAATTAGTTCTCTAAATGATGATCTGGACAAAATCTTGAAGTGGGGAAAAGACAACTTGGTTGTATTTAATGCAAACAAGACACAGCTCACAACATTTTCCCGGAAAAATGCATCAACAGTTCCTCAGATCCAAATGGATGACCATCCAATCCATCCCAAGGACTCAATGCACAGTCAATTCAGGAATCACATGGCAGGACCACATATCCTAAGATCGGCGTCTGCTAAGTTGAGCTACCTATTTAGAGCAAAGAGGTACTTTAGCCCCAAGCTACTTCGCCTTCTCTACAAAGCACAGGTTAGACCAGGCCTGGAATATTGTTCCCATATATGGAGCTCGGTCCCAAAACATTTACTTAACCTACTTGACAGCATAAAGAGAGTATCATTATTGGAGACCCTACACTCACATCGAACCTACAACCGTTGGTGCACAGAAGACAAGTCGCTGGCCTATTCTTGCTCTATAGGTACTTCCATGGTAGATGTTCTGAGGAACTCAAAGACATTATCGCTCGAAATGCAACTTTTGGGCGCCCCACAGGACAGGCTGCTGATGCTCATGACCATACAGTACACTTGACAACCGCGAGGACACCAACTTTCCAAAACTCCTTCTGTTATATATATTTCCAGAAGACTACGATTTGCAGCAATTTAAGTGCAGAACTAACTAACATAAATCTGCAAGCATCTCGTGGCGCTGTTGAAGCATAGGTTCGCCTTTCCCGGGAGAAATATTTAAAAATAAAAAAATGTAAGCCTCTTGTTGGATGACCCTGTAAACCCTTCCTGAAAAAATCGATCAGTACGTTTTCATAAATATGTCATATAAACAAATGTTAACGCTTGAAAGATCCGTAAAATGTATCCTTCAAACAGTGACCGTGCACGTAGAATTTCCCCCGACCCCATCATTAAAATAAACAATTTTTACTGTACAGAAAAGTACAAAAAGTTGCATCCTTTCGTTATATTTATAGCGATCATAAAACAGCTTCCAAAAATTAAGTACCCTTAAACCAGTGTTATCGTTTCGCTTTCATAAAGATTACACAATTTGAAATTATCAAAACAAAAAAAAAAAATCCCAATAGGTATTTGGAAATTGAATTTCACAATAGTAGTTAAGTAATTTCACAAGTCTATTTATTTCGGTTTTGTCAACTATTTTAATAAAATCAACTAATAAAAGAAAATATTTTAAAAAGCCCGAGGTTTGGTAAAATTGGCTTTGAACCAAAATAACATTTCTTTGTTCTCAATGGGATTGACGTCAGTATTCAAATATGAAATATATGTAATCAGGTGTTTACCATAAAAATCACAAATTTTAATTAATATCGATTAATAACAAATAATTATTAACCACGTAATTAGAAACAATTTTAGAGATATGAAAACTTTACGTAAATATTTTTAATAATATTACTTTAAAATTAATTTTTATTTGAATACACGTATTTTTTTTTTTTAAGTTTTATGTTGCGCGTAATTAAATTTGTTCTTGTATAAATGCACAACACTTTAACACTTTCGATTTCATTTGCGTTGTTAATAAAAAAAAAAGTTGTAAAATATTTTTTTTAACACTTTTAGGGAACCATTTTTTTTTTTTGACACAAAATTGATTTAGCTTACCTAGAAAACAAATTTAGAGAGAGAAGTGATGTAAAAAAAATATTATTCTATCTCTGAGGGAACGTCCTAAGTCGACACGACGATGGCAACTAAAACCACCAAAAACAATTTCCAAATGAAAAACTGAAATGAATTGCACAAAAATTTTTGTTTTTTTTTTGTATTCTTCTTAAAATGTTGTATTTTATTTCACATTTCTATTTAAACACAAACAAAATAAACGCTCGTTTGCTCTTCGCGAGGTGTTTTCTCTTTCAATGCACTTTTGTATTTGAATTCTTTTTGACACACCACAGCTAGTTCTATCTCTAATGATATTCAATGCTTTCCATGAAGTACTGTGTTGTGTGTTGTTTTTTTTATTGCTTTTTGCTTCTTGTTCGGTTAGTTACTTGTCGTTTCTTTGAAATCACAACGATGAATGTCAAGGGAATTTGAAAAGCTGATGAAATTTTTGTTTGGCGTGTGCGGTTACTGTTGTTGATGTTGGTGGTGATGGTGAATAGTGATCATCGTGTTTTTATCGTTGTCTTTCAATTTCTCATTTTTCTATACAAAATCTTTTGTGTTGCATGGAGAGAGAATGAAGAAGAAGAAAAAAAAATTGTAAATAAAAAGCTGTGTGTTTTGATCATCCGCGCTGAGTGTTTGATCGAACGGGGGCGGGGTAGTTGGGTACAAGTTCCAGTTCCGATTAAAGCTTTTGATTGGGGCTCGTTTTGGCAAGGCAAAAACAAAAGTGCGATAAAGTAAACAAAGAGATATATTCTTGCTGTAAATAGAAAACGCTGAGCTTTTTTCGTAGAGGGTGAGAAGTTGGTAGGTAAACTATCGTTGCCAGTTTAAAAATAGGTGTGAATTTTGAACGTTGCATATGATTCTAGTATCGCCCATAATGCTAATAAATCATTATAGGTACTTAGTGCGTTGCCCCATTTTGGCATGTTTTGGTACTCATTGTATGCTTCGACAACTATGTAGAAACGAAAGGCATTTTTGTTTTTATAAATTTGTGAAATTTCAGAAACATAAGCCAAGTAACGCAGGTAGGATATAGCTCCTTCTCCAACATCCCTGATAAAACGGATGAAAGTTTGAAAAAAATTTACTTTGACACACCGTACGAACAACTATGCCCAGATAGCGAGGACTGGCAAAAGAATGAGGTTTCGAATGATAATGAAATTTCGATTTATACAGGATTTCAAAATTAAGGAGGGTACAGGGTCGGGTATATACATTAACACTTCCGGATACATGCAGTGTGTTCCAGGCAGAGGTTCTGGCCGTGCTCAAAGCTGCGGATCTACTTGATATGGGATCAATATCCAACAAGAATATCGCTATCTACATTGATAGTCAGGCTGCGCTAAAGGCGCTGAAGTCCTTCATGATCAAATCTGAACTAGTCAGAAACGCAGAACCAATTCAGATTGTGTTGGTTACCCGGACACTGTGATATTGCGAGCAACGAAAGGGCTGACGTTCTGGCCAAAAACGGAGCAGAGCTTCCACAAATTGAAACTAAGATCACCAATAGCCGTGGCCAAGTAAATTATTCTCGAGAAAATTAAAAATAGGGCAGACCAAAGATGGTCGGATATATGTACTAGGGCACAGGGTCTCAAAGGCTATGTGACCTAAGCTGGATCGGAAAAAATCTTAAGAATTATTAAAACTCAGCAGATCAAAGCCACAAATGGCAATAGCGATACACTCCGGGCACTGTTTTCTAAAAAAGCAAGCTATGAGATTATGTTTAACAGATACAGACACATGCAGGCACTGCGAAAACTTACATGTCGCAGAGGATATAACTGAGCTCGGTACAGGAGGAAATAACTTGGAACGTACTTCTTCTACAATTTGGAGAAGGTTGGCTTCACAAACACCTTCGGTGCGGTCCCGTACTTGGTCAGAGTTGGTGTCTCAAAAACATTATCGTGTCGGTTGTTCTTTGATTTGAAAGACCTAGGTACAACATTAAATAGTTTTTTGTATGAAGGAAAATATTTTTTCCATCAAACTACTAATTACTCCAAAACCAGTCAATGTATGGCTCTCATTGGTATTTGTCATTGTCGTTTAACTAGGGACAATACCTGATGGTGTGTACAAATTTCAGCCTTCTACTTCAATTAGGTTTTGAGACAGACCCATAATAGATACAAAATTGACTTCGTGGGTTCGGTTTTGACATACATCATGCATCGTAGCGAAAACAATAAGATTCGGTTTTTTGTCTATGATAACGGAACCTTAAAAAACAGTCAATAGCCTATTTAACAAGTGACACATTCATAAAAAGCAATTTGAATAAATCTAAAAATCTGACTTCATGTAACGTAAGCCGCTAACAAATCGTTGCATGAACTAAACAAAAATGATCCGACATATTGGCAACGTCATTTTATATCCAAGAATAATTTTAAATGCCATGAAGAAAACCATAAAAGTCAAATTCATCTGTCAGTCATTACAAATAGATTTCTTTGTTCAACTATAAAATAGGGCGATGGTATCTTTTGGATCAAATTAAATTTGTATACAAAAAAAAATCCTCATAAATAGACATAAAAATGGGTCAACGAACTCAGTCCAATGTAAACAAAGTCTTCGACTGATATTCAGATAGGGACCAGAAAAAGACAATGGACACATTCAAAACACTATCCGTCTATAAAGTGGACTAGATTTGTCTGAATTAAATATACCCTGAAAGTAAAAACTATATTGGTCGGGAACTTTACCTTTTCTACGTCAGTCAAAACAATCAAAATGTCTACTTTGTACTCAGTCGACAAATTGCAGACTTGAAAACTGAAAAAAATTCATGTTACTAGTTACACTTCATGCGTTTGGTATAGCTTGAGCAGATTTTACACAAGCTGAAGCCTACAAAATCTGAGGTGTGTTTGCTACATTCGAATTTCAATAAAATATTCGACTGTAATGGGAGCAGTGAGGTGACTCAGTGGTTACTGTGCGACAGATCTCAAGTTCGATCCCCGGAAAAACACAAATTACATCTTAACGAATATAGTCTTCGAAAACCATAAAGGCTCATTGAAAACATCGATAATCGAGGTAGGTATTTATGCTCAATATTAAATTAATAAGTATCAGACAGCTGATCAAACGAGTTTGCAAAGATAACTTTCTTAAACCTACAACCTACGTGAGGATTTTAACATTTCTGCGTCCTTTTTTTTCCTAGAATATGTCAACTTATTTGCTATTGCAATAAAATTAGAAATATGGTAACTCAATAGTTTGTAGGTACCGCATTGGTTCGATTCTGAGAAAAGGTGATGCAACAGCATGAGCAAATTACAAAATAAGGAACTCGTTTGAGATCGCTAAACATTTTCTTTATAAGTAAGTCATTACGAAGGCATCTTAATAAACGTTTTAGTTCATTAGTATTGACATACCGGGCTAGTGATCAGCTACCTGACCAAGCTACCTATTAAACTATTATTTTTAAGAATTATCCGTGTGTTTCCCTGTTTGAGATAATTCAAGGAAAAATAAAAATGGATGAAATTGACAATATTCCCTAGAGATATGCGTATTCAAAAAAATATTTGGTTTAACCCTTTTTTTTTAAGAGTTTCCAATTCTTGGAATACGACTCGAGCGACATTAGAAACGACTTAGCAGGAACAATTAAAAAAAAAATATTATTTTATTCGTCATATATTCCCTATGGAGGGTCTTGAAATAAATCTAAAAATACACTTTTTACCCTACACTTACACTTTCAGGTAAACAAACATTTTTAAATTCGAAAATGGCCATAACCTGTCAAGAATGCTGAAGCAAACTAATCTACATTATAGAAAGTTTTAGCAACTTGGAAATTATGTTGTATACAAATTATTTTCTTTTCCCACAGCAATATACTAAATTAAATTTTACCTACTCTGACAGATTGTATAAGTGACAGCTAACTCAAAATGAACCTATACAATTATTTCATAAATGCTTAGATTCCCGAATAATAGTTTCCCTTTTTCGACCAACCGTTAAAGGATTTCGCAAAGTAAAACAAAGGCTATTTATTAGTGTCAATTGTCATTCAACTGTCAAATAATAATCTGGCAACACTACTCGTACACTAAATGCTAAGTACAAACTGTAGACGCTGTTATGTCTGGCTTTTTTATTGTTTATTTCTTGCTTATTTTTTTCGGTTTATTCCCCTTTCATTAAAAGCAGAAGCAAAACAACAAAAGACGGTCACACAATTGCGGATCTAATAGTTGAAAAAAAAAAACAACACCCTTTTATACGAACTCATGTACGTAAACGGGATTCGACTGTATGATTGAATATAGAACGCGACACGTTTAATATTAATTCGTTAACATTTTCGCCCCCACCACCGACCGCTGCGATGATGATTTTGGCATAGTTTGCGCCACGATCGGATCACGTTCCTTTGTGATGATGCGGACAGAGTTTGATGGTCGTATTTCTATTACAATCACAAAGAGTGAACAATTACTCACTCTCTCTTTCTTTCTTTATGATTATCTGGCAGGGTGCAGAGAGAACACTTGAAATGAACTTCGAACTGTGAATAGTGATTACACGGTAAGTAATTCAAGGTGAAAGCGAGTGCATAGTGCGATATAGTGTAGTAGTAACGTAATCGTACAAATAGTGTAAGTACAGCAATGAGTAGGCAACTTAAGTACCTACATGTGCAATTTGTTTTATAATTATTGACAATAGGGTTGGGCACATACTAAGAATGTCACCGAATAAAGGTGAAACTTCAATATGTAAATGAATAACTCGTGCGATGTCAGCTAATTTAGTGAACGATGACAAGTTTGTCGCAAGCGTAAGATTAAGTTTGAATCCAAAAATCCAAAAAGTCTTTATATCCGCGATCAGAATTATATATTTTTAACATAATAACCAAAAGTTGAAGATACGTGATTCATTTTTAACAATTGGCCCGTTTTAATAAAGCAAAGTAGAATCTTCATTACGCAATTAGAAAAACTACATTCTACTTGACATTGCTGAGATATCACACTAGCTACTTATCACAAGTAGAAGTGACTTGACAGCAGCAGTTCAGGTTGGCAGTTGGTGATGCATTTAAACTGCCTTGAGCGCCATTCACTTTTATCGAGCGGGTAGGTACTAATAGAACGCTTATTCAATCAAAAAGTCGAGATTAACAACAAATATATTTTATCACAAGTGCCACTCTGAACTGAACTGACTTATTGAGTATTCGTTTAATCTACTTTGCTTGGCTTACTTTGCAGGCCTTGTTATATATGTATGCCTTTTCGGGTTCTACTGCGTTTTCGCTCTAGGTTGGAGTTAGAAGACTCTTCGCGCCGGAACACTAGTGAATAGTGATAGTGACCATTCGCTCTACAAGTCCGAACCATATCGCAGGTGACTGATTCGGACTTTTTTGATAAGGTCGATGTCTCTACATAGCGCGTTCTACTTCTACAAGCTTTCTCAATGCAAACGGGGCCGAAAACGACTTGAAGAACTTTTATCTTCAACGGCCTTTGCTAATGTCCATGATTTTGAAACATAGAGCAGAACGAAATTTCGAATTCCAAACTTATTTTCCGCGAACGAAAGGGGTTTGGGGCGAATTGTCAAAGTTTATTCACAATCCACATAATTTAATTCGTGTTCCACAAACTAGCGAATAAAAATTCGTTCCAACTTTACCTCAAGATAGACATTGCGGGTAGAAACTGATTGCTGAAATTCGCTAACTGCCGCGACCTAGAAAAGTGTTCATTTGAACGGACTGTCAAAACTTGCAAGTATTCGTTCGTTCGTTGCTTGTTGGTCGTTCTCATGTGAAAGGTTCTTAAATCTTTGCCTGATTTCTGACGTGATGTCTTTTCAGAGTTTTTAACTAAGCCGAGATAGATGAAGTCCGTAACTATCTTAAAGTTATAGACATCTACCGTCCGATTGGCTGAGTTTATGCGTCCCTTCTGGTTGAGAGCATGTACTTGGTGTTGTCTTCGTTCATGACTAAACATATTTTGCCCATTTTGCCCAATATTTGCAACATTTGGGTTCTTCCAATGATGTTAATGTCAACCAGGTATTTAAGTACATAACATCGCATCAACGTGTCTAATTCTTTTTCTGACATCAAAGTTCTCGGTGAGATTGTTTTTGACCTTAATGGTGTTGTTAAAGTGTTCTCTATCGTCTATCATTCTATCTATCATTCTGCAGGAATGCCAAAACTCGACTTAGATCTGAACTTTTTGGGTTTTCTCCAGAATCTGCGGTAGTAGACTTACCGCGGGCTTAAAATTGCACTGGTAGGGGCCAGCTAGTTTGCTGCTAAATTGTTTCAGGCGTTAACGCAGTACGTCTTCACCGTTTAACATTCTGCAGAAATAGACTTTCAATATCCTCAACACCGACTGTGACTCTACTAAAAGTTTGCCTTGCTCATCTCCACAGGTCTCTGTTCGGGTTTTTTTTTGTGTTGCCACAACTTCCGAACATTACGCCTGTAGGACCTCTCTATTTTGTCAATCGGCTTCCTGAAAAGCCAGTGGTATATCACTTAAGCCTAGCACACTAGGATGCTTAGCAAAAGAAAAGTGTCCCGTAAGAACGCTAATAAGTTGTCTACAGGTTTTTCTGTTGAGAGACAGCATGAAAGCCGCAGACTTCTTACTGAATTTCGGGAGTAAGCCTTTAGCCTGCCCAAGTGCCCACACCCTGAAGAGCCTTGCCATACACAATTGCGTTCATTCTATAATTTATACAATTAGTCTTCAGCACTTTATGTGGGTTATTCGTGATCTTGAAAAGTGCTGGCAGTTTGTTAAATGTTCTCCCAGTAGCTCTTCGTTGTTAAGGTTTCTGATAGATATTCATTTGAACATTTGGCTACAACAAGGTAGTGGTCCAATACTATGATGGCCGTCGGAAAGGTCGAACATCTTGTAAAATTGAGGTGTACCTTATGTCGATCAATACATGTTCAATTTGGCTGGCGGTTTTAAGATGCGCTGAAAGCCGTGTTTCTTTATGAATATTTAGCTGCGAAAGATAGTCTAGCTCTGGCCGTATAAGTCTGTTGGCTTTGATATAATTGCGAAATCAACCGCTATTTCCAGTTATATAAAATTACGTAAAATTAAAGAAAAGCTGTATACCTACATAAAGTGCAAGAATAAAAGACACAACAAGTGCCAAGCGCTCCACGATAAGCGAAACCTGTTGACTAGTTTGACAGATACCGACCGCATCAATCACACCATTTGTTTGCGCCTATGGGTTACTTTTTTATTTATTTTTAAATTGTCTTTTTTTTCCGCTGAAAGATGAATGCCTTCACATTATTACATTGTTTTTCACATTATTTAGCGATTATCTTAATCTCGAATTCAATTAAATCCATTTGCAGTAGCGTTTATAATTAATTTTATTCTGTATTCCTCTTTTTATATAGAACACAACTGATAGGTGTGTTTTTGATTCCGCTAAAGCCGTTATAACCTGTCAAAAGTTCGCTCGCTTACTTTCCATAACCAAATTTAGGTAACATACTTAAACCCGCCGACAAAATTATTGACAATAAAATGTTTACAAACAAATTGCCAAGACAAGTAACGTAAGCAAAAAAAATAAAAAACCTACGTCAGCAGCTGCCCCACACTTCAAAAACCTGAGCTGTTTACTAAAGTCTAAAAGAAAAAATAGCGCGCGCGTGTATAGTTCCATATGATTCTCACACTTGAAAGAATTTTATCTTTTATTTTTCTATACCGACTTATGTAGTCATAGCCAGCCAAAAGCTTGCATCAACCAAAAAAAAAACTCATGTGTATGTAAGTCTGCACATATGAGTTGGCCAAATAATTTATACGCATGTTTACTCCAAATTTCTCTTTTTTGTTTGTAAACAACACTAAAAAATAACTTGCGTCATATGGCGCTTTTTGGAAAGCTATACGAGTATCTACAACTTCAGACAAAGAACGAAAGAGGCCCACTTCCGATCACCTCCATCCCTCCCCTCTTGGCCACGACCTCTATAAACACCAAACAGCCATCACCAACAACATCAGCACTGTCAGCCGTCAGATGTTTTTTAAGAGTGGATCGCTGGTGGATAGATATGCGAAGAAATTAAAACAAAAACAAGAAAGTGGAAAGCCCAAACCAAAACAAACTATGAATCAAAATGATTTGTTTATCACATTTTGTTTGCCTTTATTAGTTTTCTAGGAATACGTTTTTTTTTTGCGCAGACAAAATCGATTGATAGATGTTTATGTTGTGGAGTTTCTAACTGCTTGTCAGATAGCAAATGATACCAAACACACTGTTCGGAAGAGGGATAACACGGCACAAAAGGATTCGAATTGGTTGTGCGGTACAGCGAAAAGGGTAACTCTTTAGAGTTGTTTACAGCGCTCCATGAAATGTTTGTTTTTGTATGCGATATGCTATGCTATGCCCCATGTGCAGATATAATCTCTAGTTCTACGACCCCAAATAAACCAGTAAGTGGATGGATTTATATTTATGGTTGGTGGCTGTGGAATGGATGAACTTGTTGAACCTATGGACTCTCTATACTAATCGGTGACATAAATCATCCGTGATATGTGTAGAAACTTGAAATTTAAGTGTGCTAAGGGGAGTTTCTGAACCAACACTTCAACTGTCATTAAATTTTGTTTGGATTTCCGTGCTCTTGACATTATGCATGGCTATGACTCCTCTCGATAGACATTAACACCTATCCCTACACATACAAACGTGTTGGGATGGCCGATATAAAAGGTGTCACATAATTCACGCAACATTTGAATTTTGCGCCAATTAATATTACAGTGATGCCAACGCAAAAAAAATATGACAATGTAACAGCTGACACTTAGTAAAAATTTAGCGCTATACGAAAGAACAACGCATTTTCATTGTTGAGCAATATTTAAAAAATAATGAAGGTTTGTCAGCTACTTCGCAATTTTCAAACAAAATCATCCGCAGTGATGAAGCTCATTTTTATCTTGATGGCTTCGTTATTCGTCAAAATTGTCGCATTTAAAAATAAATAAATAGGTGGCGCAACAGGCGGGTGACACCCAAGTCCTAGCTTCTCGCAACCATTCGCTTTGTGTGAGTTTCTATTTTTGGGACGAATGGAAGGGACCTACAATTTTATGCCGATTCCGAACGGCTGAATTGAGAAGCTTTTTCATGACAGTCATACTCTCGAATGTTTGTCAGACGTTCGCGAGAGGTGGCGCAGTAGAAAAAATCTTAAGATGTAATTTGTGTGTTTTCCGGGGATCGAACCTGGGATCCCTCGCACAGTAGTCCAGCACACTAACCACTGCGCTACTGCGCCACTGTGCTACTGCGCTACTGTCGCATTTGGGGCTCCGAAAACCCACGAGCAATAGTTGAGAAGCAATTGCATCCACAAAGCGTTACTGTTTGGTGCGACTGTTTGGGATTATATTCTTCTTTGAAAATGCGTTTTTTTTTTTGTTAGAGGTTTGGTATCTACTTAAACTGGCAACACTGTTTCTACAAATTGTATATTTGACAGTTGAAAGTTGATTTGTAGTTAGTAAGTTTTGCCCCCATTTTACGATGAATAAATTAACGCCAAATTGTGCAAACTTATTTTGAAAACCATGGATGGGTTCGCCAAACATGATTTAGCTTGATCCTCATTTTGAACGCAAAATTTTGATTAAATGGATACGTAAACAAGCAAAATTGCCGATTTTGGAGTGGAGAAAACCCAGAAGCCTTTGTCGAGACGCCCTTACAACCATTAAAAGTCACTGTTTGGTGAGCTTTATGGGCTGGTGGAATCATTGGCCCATATTTCTTTAAGAACGATGCCTGACAGAATTTTGCCGTCAATGGAGAGCGCTATAGAAACATGATTTCTGACTTCTTCGTTCGTTCCTCAGTTGAATGGCATTGACGTGACAGAGCTTTAGGTTCAACAAGATGGCGCAACATGCCACACCATCAAATTATTACGGGAAATATTTGCTGAGCACATAATTTCGCGTAATGGATCTTTAAACTGGCCTCCTTGAGAGTTCTGCTGCATTTTGAAAGTTCTTGAAAAATGTTGTAAAAGTTTCACAAATGTCATTTTCACACTTCAATGCCAGAATTTGACAAAAAAAACATTTTTTGCATATTGCCCTCTCAATTTTAACCTCAGGATATAATTGGCGACATCTTCAGGTAAAAGTAAAAATTCTATCTGAATTTTGAATCAGATGACAAGACGAACGTACTGTTGTTGTGAGTTCGTGCTCGAGAATCGAGATCAGACTTCATAACAGCGCCACCTATCATTTATAGTCAGTGATTGTCATTGTCAAGCGAGAAGCAACTGTAGCTTTGGTTGTGCTGTGCGCTAATTTTCACAGAAGTGTGAAACGTCAGTGGAAGATTAGCAAATGAAAAGTATTTTAACAAAAACTCGTTTATTCAAAAATTCACAGTAAACATAAACAAAAGGAAATTCACAAAAAGTATAAATTAGAGAACACGTCTGGTCAGCAACTAGTATTTAGTACATTTAGACCAGAGGTAATAAGACCACCAACTCGCAATTCTCCCGCCGCTGATCATCTAAACTTTTGTCCATCAAACCATCACTTTCTTCTCTTATACCCGATTTCACACTCCGAGCTTAAGTATCGATCCAATGATAAACTCACAAATTGTGTTTGGCAATGCTGTTCAAGAGAAATGTCAAATTATCTCTTCGTTATTGGCGGAAATACTCTCTAGCATTGAACATGCAACAACATCGACTGCTTCGCTTCCACGCACACACGTAGTTTTCTATGGCACACACATTCGCATACAGTCACCAGGTTTGTAGATTCATGCATGATAAATGGTTCACAATGACACTCAATTAGTGGTTTAACTAAACCAAGTTTAAATATGTGAAAACGAAAATTACTTAAGCGAAGTTTATTTTCAATCCTACCTTTAGATAAGCCCAGCATTAAGCTGCCACTGTGAAATTGGGTATTTGTGTACTTCATTTGGAAGTCTTGTGAGGTACAGTAGAGGCAACCATTTTGTTTTAAAAAATTATTAGGTATGAATTTTTGACAATTCTTTACCGATTTCAATACAAATTTCCGTAGTCTTGAGAAAACTTCTTAACTCAGCACTAAATCGCACTAACGAATGGCTGTAATGAGAAGCTAGGCCAAGGCAAGGATCCTATGTATATGGAAGAATTGGCCAAGAATTGTTGTTCTCATAGCTCCAAATTATCAAACGAAAGAATATTACTCTCAAAAGGATTGCTTCCGACAGCGGAAATATCAGCGAGCCATCTCCATTCCCAACTTACACCATCAGGGATGTTTAAACTTAACTGCTCTATATAGCTCTTCTTTATAATTGCTTGAATAGGCGGCCATATAAATTCAATAATTTTGACGTTGCAATTGTAATCTTTTTTTTTTGTTTAAACTTTCCACCTCTTATAACCTTAACTTAAATGAAATGAAATAATTAGAACTGTTCGATTAATATCGTGAAATAGTTCATTTGACCACTTAGAACTGTCAGACCAACTGGCACCTGTTTCAACAACTCGCACAATTAAAATGGTAATGGTGACAACAATTGTGCAAATGCATAGATATAGGTGCCTATCTTTTTATAGTCGTCCCATTGTGGAACACCATTAAAATGATATAATGATTATGGCCTGCAGCGGGTCTTTTTCTTTTATATTCACAAAACTGCCTTAAGTTTACAACTACGCATGAGTGTGCATGGAATAATATATTTAATTAATCGAAACGAAGACTTCTTTGTTTAATTTTCCTCTTTCTCTGTGTCATTTGCGAATCCACAGTCGAATATTTAAATTTACTGCACACAACCGCAGAACAAAAGAGGAAACTACTCCATTCCACATCGGTGCGCTCACCCATCATCGTCATTAAAGCCCACTGCACTTAACAATTTTTGCATAAACTCTTTAAAATGCTATGTGGTGTGTTTTGAATTTGAAAATAAAAACTGAAAGAAATAATGGGGCGGTTCATAGACATACAAGATATAACAGACATTGAATTACTAAGTTACACACTTAACACTGTGACAAGTTCCAACAAGTCTACAGTAAAGCGCCTAAGCGCCTTCAATTCTACCTATAAATCCAATGATGCGATTTCTGTTTGATTTTAAGCGCACTTTGGTTGACATTTATGTTTTCCTATTTGTCATTTGCTACGTTATGAATTTTACAACAATGTTCTCGTTCAATTTGAATATAATTTGTGACAGCTGTTTGGGAAAATATCAGCTGACATATCGTTGTAGAGAAAACGAGGTGTGACTGCAATTTTCTTTGATGCAATGACCACTGACTAACCGAACATAAACGCCTCAATGTTAAGTTACGGGTTACGACACAAATTTGCGATGATTTACGATATTGCCTCCTTTCACCTTGCTAATAGTTGAAGCTGTCATAAAATTAAAACTGCAAAGGTTAAGTAATTAAGTTAATAATAAAACTATTCAGATAACGAGTTAATGTAAATGCAATCAAATATAAATAAAAGCTAAGAAATATTTCCATTGTTGACGCGTCGTCTGAAGTTTTGCCCTTGAATGTAGATTTCATTGCACCTTACATAGCACAAGTGTGATGAAGTTCTGTTCTGTCAATGGGGGACAAAGACTAATCATTTTGATTAGATTTTTTATTTTATTTTATTTTTTTGCAAGTACATAATAAGAATGGAAAAGGGTGATAAGATTAAGTGCGGATTTGATGTGATGAGGTCAGTTATATTTATACGGGCTGTTTGCGTTTTATTGATTTCTTTTAATGTCGTCTATCTAATCAAAAAATTTGTCAATTTGCTTCAGCATTAGCATATTGGGGGCGTTTAGAAAGTGAGCGATAAGCTATCTGAATATTTATGACAGCAAAACGAAAATCAGCTGGTTTTGGCGAAATTTAATAAAAGATCAACTTTAAGTTCACGTCGAAGAATTGGCATATACAACTTTAAAATACTGTCTCTGTTCAATTCTACGTTACGTGTGTAGCTGACATAAAATTGGTGAAAAAAAGCAAGAAGTCAAAATCGATACTCATCATCTTTCATTGATTTCAAAGCCACCTATGACAGTAGCTATACACAGCCAAGTTTAGTATTGACATCCCTGCAAAATTCGTTTGTTTGGGGAAAGCCGCTGCTGCATATCGAAACCTTTGATGTCAAAATGGGATTTAGACACGGCGCTGTCTTCTTCTTTAAAATCATACTTGGAATAATAAATAAATAATAAATAGGCCAACACACAAGGCATGATTTTTTAAAAGTCAGTTCAATTACCTCTGACATTAACATAATAGGTATAGAACACAGCGAGCTGTCACTGGCACGGTTGCTAGTATGGAAATAGAAACTTCCAAAATAGGTTAAGCTGTTAAGCCATGTATATACTATCAACAAGAAGGGACATCCACATCGACAAATCGGCTAAAACGTCAAAATCGATAGCTATAGCGTTAAGGTAGTAAGGGACTTTGACTTTAAGAGTCGAGGTTGACTCTGCAGAAATAAAACGAAGAATAACTATTGCCAATTGCTGTTTCTTTGGGGTGAGAATGAAATTTTGTTGTAGAACCCCATCCCGAAGAATCAAGGAGATTCTGTTAAGATCTTGATAATACCAGTCCTGCTTTATGATGGCGCTGGAGCTTGGACTCTATTTAAAGCGGACTCTATTGGTCGCTTTGAAAGATAAAGATTCCTCGTAAATTTGTGGATCCCGTATACATTGACGGGCTTTGGAGAAGGTGATTAAGCGACAAACTACAAGAGTACATCAATCGTCTAAAATGGCTAGAACATGTGGAGGACAAATGTTTCGGCTCATAGACTCCTGGAGTCTAACCCGGAGGAATCACGCAGTAGAGGAAGACCTCGACTTAAGTGGCGCGCAAGAAGAAGGAGGCCTCCAACGACTTGGAATACGCAACTGGGGCACTTACCTAATGAACGGGCTACCGGCTACCTGAAGAGGCTTGTTTACTTCGAATTCGAAATACTACACAGCTGTAAGTTTTTCGTACGAAAAATGCGAAATAGATACCTTTTTCGAAAAGGAGAGCAATTGACGGAAAACTTAACGAAACTAAGTCACACAAATGGTGGTCGTACGGTACGGAGCTATTCTTTTATTGAACTTAACATTTTGTTTAATTGTGTCAAAAGTTGCAGACGTTGACCAATGTCAAATATGTAATTAGAAAAAAAAACTATTTGTGAAAATGCACAGTAAATTTTATTTCTCTTGCGTTAGTCAAAATTCTGATTAATGACTGCTAAAGCAAACATTTCTTTCTCATTTCCTAAGCAAGCAATTCGTCAGGACAAAAACGTCACGTCACATTTCTTTGGCAAATTCGAATATTCAATTGCCTCTTTGTTCTTTCTATTCACATTTTTCTTCTCTAAACTTTAAGAAAACCACTCGCAATGGGAAAATCTGAAAAAGAAAATTGTATAATACATGCTGAGCTGACGCGTTTTTCGATTCTTAACTTCTCTGACAGCTGGTTTATAATGGAAGACATATTGCGTAAGCGAACGCCTACTCAGTAAGTGACAAGCTTTTCTCTAACCTTTCAACCAAACCGAAGGTCAATACACATTAAGATGTAACCAGCTGCGACGAGTGATGACATTAATGTATATCATGAGGACGAGAGATGAAGTATGAGAAAATGTTGCGTTAACTTTAACGTCAAGTTAATTGTCTGCTATTAATTTTAATCTTGTTTTACATGACCACCGCACGCTATTGAGACTGAGTCTCACAAAAGGCTGTTCACTCGAATAATCACAGTCTTGATGTCGTATTTAGCAACCAGTTTCCTTACATAGGCTCTGCGTGAATATCATCTAAACAGGTATAGGGGGATACTTTGACCCATTGATGTTTGCCGTACGGTTTCGGTGTTCTTGAACAAAATTGATTTAACAAGGGGAGAGATACACATAAACATTTTTAAAAGCTTGTATAATTATTTTCAGAACAAATGAAAAATATTGCAATTTTATTACGCCAAGTGCAAGGCTGATATTTAATTAAGTGGAAGAAAAGGTAGTGAAACAAGTTGAAGGATTGGTTGACGTTTATTTGAGGAGACATGCTGAAATGTCAATAGGTGTGGTCGGTGACTGTTGATGTGTAAGCTATTTTGATTCTTATGAACACCTACTGTGGCGTGGGAGGTAATCGAGGGATTTATGTAGATACATAACTACCCATAGAATTACTTCAAAAACGATTATAATTTAATTACTAACTCAACAACAAATTTTTGACAGATTGATCAACTTGCATAAGGCATATGTGGGCGGTTATGCAGTAAATAATCAATGCATTTTTATTATACCAAAACTTGATAGTAAAATAAACTAATCAATGATGTATACAACGGATGACCTAAATTCATATACCTATGTATTTAATTTAAGAGGACTGTTTATGAAATACATATCCC
Organism: Cheilosia soror; assembly: GCA_949372485.1. Taxonomy (NCBI): domain Eukaryota; kingdom Metazoa; phylum Arthropoda; class Insecta; order Diptera; family Syrphidae; genus Cheilosia; species Cheilosia soror. The sequence continues at coordinate 28,814,285 of OX443561.1, read as the reverse complement.
CTAATACTTTCTAAACAAGCACAAAGTGATATTGAAGATAAAGCCGTATTCAAACTGAAACATAATTAGGTAAACCTACCTATATTCATGACAAATTGTTTGCTAGGGGGAGATAGCTTACTATAGATTAGACAAGTACTGTCAATATTGACCTTTTACTTTTTTATAGGTAATGCAAAATTAAAGACATTAATATTGCACATCTGTTCTCATTTTATGTGTTACAGAATCTATAGCAGCATTTCTCAATACAAACGTGTATACAAGCGTTGTGCTGTCAAATGATTTGCAAAAAAAGAAACAATACAACTGTATTAATATTGTCGGTGACAATTGATTATTATTTTAAAAGTATGTGTATGTAGCTATGTATTGATAAATATAGCAATAAAATGTTTAAACAACGTCTTTAAAAAGTCATACATATACATACTTTAATTTCTTTCTTTGGTTTATCTGTCAACTATTTTCAGTTGACAGTTCAAGGAAATGAATTACTCGTTATTCGTTACTTTTTTGTTTCCTTTTTTATGGCGTTAATACATTTTTGGTGATAAACGTACCTTTTTTTCAGCTTTGTGGGAAACAGTTATTACTTATTAAGTAATTTCCTTACGGACTGTTTCTGTCATTTGGATTGGGGAACAAGGAACGTGTCTGCGTTCACAATTTGTATTAATGATAAATACATTTAATAATTTGCTCCCAATAAAAATCGACATTAGGTATGTGTGTTATTTTTTTCCTATTATATATACCTATAGATTTCGTTAAATAATTTTCGGGGCTTATTGCTTAGCCCCGACAAAAACTGTGCAACCAAAGTATCGTAGTTGCTTTAAATGTTTTAAAAAAATGCTATCGATTGTGCCTTAATGACATTAGGAAATTCATTAAAAAAAATAAATCACAGCATTTTGCCAAAATATGTCTATAAATGACCGAATTCTTATTTTCTCCAGCAGTATCCATGTTTATAAATTATGTATTTCGATTCGCGTGCTCTGAACTGAGCTCGAGCATTTTGAGCGTGCTCAGATTGTTATGATTTTTTTATGAAACACACTTGAGCACACAGCTGTCATATGGTTATTTTATTAATTTGATTTACCAAAAGCGTTATCAGTTTTTTATTCAGCCTGCTCAGTCAATTTATTTTCAGCTCATAGGGCGCGCTCTGAACCGGCTCTGTTTATTCTCTGAAAGCAAAAAGGAACACGAATTCTGAGCTCTGATGTCTCTGAGCTACAAAGAAACGCGAACTTTTTTTTTGACAGTTCAGGTTCTGCTTTGAACTGAAAAAGAAAAACGGCTTTTGTGTCTTTTAAGAATTCTTCGTTGGTGTATTTTATTTGTGAGTTACATTATTACGAATTTCTGTAATAGGAGTGCTGCCAAACTTTTATTTGTCGAGAAACAAATGCTTCCACAACGCGTGACTGTTTGGTGCGTCATTTCCTAATTGTGTAATCGGCCGTTTTTGCGATCAGAATTGGCCATCCAGATCTTGTGATTTAACGCCATTGGACTTTTTTCTGTGGGTTTTTTTTTAAGTCAAAGGTCTATGCAAACAAGCCTACGACCACCAACGCCTTGAAAGAGGAAATTGGGAGGTGTATTGATGAAATTCAGCCACATTTATGCGAAACGGTCATAGAAAATTTCAATAAAAGAGTAGGTAGGTACGTACCTACTTGCTAGCAAAGCCGTGGCGGCCATTTATCCGATGTGCTATTGCATACATAACCCCAATCTTTATACTCTAGGAATCAATAACAAAATTTAAGCTTTCTAATTAAAAATCTGTATATTCTATCAAAATTACATTTTACGTGAATTATGGGACACCCTTTATTTAAGGTTGAGGTTAAAAATGATTAAAAGTAAGGCCCAGAAAGAGGGTAATGGCCTGCACAGTACTATAAATATTCCAACTCTTTATACTTGCTCATCCAAGGACTTAAAACCAATGCAAATCATTTCAATAGCAACAGCATCTTAAGGGTCATTAACATCAAAGAAATTTCCACGTACCTACCCAAGCTCTTAGATTCTTCATTTGCAAGCGGAACAGATAGTAGAAACCCAAATTTAATGAACTGCTTTCTACATTTGCCAACTGTCTCGTATTTCTCGAACAACATTTCATTCTTCATCAGCAAAGATTTGTATCTTCATTTCTAAATAAACACAAGATCCTCCTTCTTCCTACCCCTAGAGTTTGATTATTATGTCTTTATCTCCACGTGCCTATTCTAAATCGATTTTAGCACACCACCCTATGGTTACTTGTGAAAATCCCAGGATTTCGCAATCAACCATTTTGCCCTTGGAAATTCATTCCAATGTCAGTGCACATGGTATCCTTTCTTATGTCCCTTCCCTCTTACCCAATCTCATTCTCTCGTTGTACGTATATACATCTGGTAGGTCTACCCCACTCCCTCGGCACAGCTGTTGTTGGCCTTCTCACATTGTTTCCTTCGGATCAAAGGACGAATTTCAATGTAAATTTGTTTCGTTCCATTCTGTAGAGTGGAAGCAATTTTCGAGGCGAAAATTAAGTTTGGTCGATTAAAACACTTTTAATCGTGGTGGCAGGCAGTTACGAGAAAAGGCAATACGATTCCTTAGACATGATTCCATTAGCTGATGTGTATTATATAGATATATGGTTTCGAACACGAACTATATCAACAAAAGGGAATGAAAGACAATTCGGCGACCGTGATCGACACACTAATTTGGGACCAAGCCCTATGAAACCTTGCCAATGCAAAGGGTTTTTGGTTGGTATACGTTTTGGAAAGGGTACCTACCTATATTGTGTGTGTGGCATGGCTCCTTTGTTTTTGGGTGTTTTTTTTTCTCTTTTTTTTGCCAATATGTATTGTGTTACCGGAATTTGAAAAGATTCTTTCAATGCACTCATGTTACCAACATGGAATGCGTTTTGGTTTGTGTCATGCGAACGATAAGTGTCGGACATTCAAATGTGGTTACATTGGATTTTTGTGGCGATTGAATCTGTGGCATTTCCAAGAAGATATTCCATTTATTGGATAGAATATTCCCAGAATACTCCAGAATTCCTATGTTCACTCTTATTTGATTTTATTGTTTACCTATACCTTGTGTAGGTACTTTCATAATAATTGAAATACTATAACAGAAGTATAATATTCTGTTTAGAAAAGAGGCATCCTTTTGATCGTAGATAAAACTCTTACCTATAATTGTGTATATACTCACGATTATACTTGAAAAATAGTGATGAAGTAGCAATTGTTGCATTCGCTTACCTGCAAAAATAAAATGGAAACAAAATAATTTATTAAATTCTTTCGATTTTTATTAAAATGGTATAGATATCGTTATTGTAATGAAAAAAGTTTGTTATGTACATGCCAGTGGGTGTTAACTGATAACATCTCTGTCAAGAACAAAACCGAATAACTTGATTTTATGAACGAACAGAGCGAGGTGTAGTTCAAACATATAGAAAAGATGGCGTTCTATGAACTATAAACCAATTTCATTGACTGAACAGCTGACTGATGATTGCAACAATAGGTCTGTTCCGTCCCTTACTTTTGTAGTAAAAATAGAAAAGACTGGACTTGAAATTGACAATTGACGTATTTTTTTGACAATTAAAAAATTGCCATGGAAAAATTGCTTGTTAATCAATTGACTTACAGCGTTTGTCAATAGCTGACAAAGTAACCACTGGGCAAGTGGAAATAGCTGAATTGTCAAACAAATGGACACATTTTGAAAGTAGAGGTTGACCAATCTTTTTACAGGGCCCACTTCTTTTCGCATGTGTGGTTTTTTTTATGAATGATGGGTTAACCCTTTGCAAAATAGATTTGAAGTCAACTTTATTAATTTTTAATGCACATTTTGCGTATTTTGCAAATGTTCGGCTTTATTCGTCTTCTACCTGCAGCTTCAACTCAGAATCGACAAACAAAACATAAAAAGCGAGAGCGATTCATTTGTTTTTTAAAATTGTTCATTTGCTGCTAGGTTTCACATTTCACTTTCACTCGAAAAATCCGAAATGAGTTTTTGTGTTCTACATTTCACTGTATTCGATTTCGGTTTAAAATCTTTTGGAATTAAGACAAAGTGGAATTGTGATTTCGAAAAAATTTCGGAGTTTCCGAATCGCTCGAAATGCAGGAACACTGAAAACGAATTCACTCAATTTGCAACTTCGATTTCACTCGATTTCTGTAACCTAGCTGCGATTTTATATTTAAAAAAAGAAAATATTATTTATTTTATGTACACCTGTAACCTAGCTGCGATTTTATATTTAAAAAAAGAAAATATTATTTATGTTATGTACATTATGTACCTATAGATGTATTTGCTCACGCGGTCATGCGACGACACAATTCACAATTGACAAAGAGATCAAAATTCCAAATTGGCAACGCAACTATGGAAATAGTGAATTGACAAATATAATTGTCAAAATTTCATTGTCAGTGAACTGAGAAACAATTTTTCGCCAATAATTGACATAAATGGAATTGGTGGTATATTGCTATATGGTTCAATGGCATAAACGAGAACTGTCAAACTTTGTCAATTAACCGACATGTGAATGGAAACCCACCTTTAGGGAACGCTTTTGTAATAATCTATGAAAAATGGCAGATGCATTTTGTTCTACCAAAATAATAATAACAATAATTATTCAAAAATTGCAGCAGTTAAAAAAGGTCTTTAAAATGTCTGATAAATGCGAAGAATTTAATAATTTGTTACCAAAACACAAATGGGAAGAGTATTTGCACGAATAATGCTAAAATGCCAAATAAGTCGAAACATTTCAAATCAGCTGTCAATTGTCGGGTGACTGACAGTTTTTATACCCGGTACCACACTGTGGCGAGGGTATATTCACTTTGACATTCCATTTGTAACGCACATAAGGAGGCGTTATAGGTATGACAAACTATATATATTATTGATCAGCATCACTTTCTTAGTTGATCTAGCGATGTCCGTCTGTCCGTCTGTCCGCCCGCATGATTACGCCCGTAATTTAAGAGCTATCGACTTGAAATTTGGTACGTAAGCTTTTATCCACCAAACTGAGGCTAAGTTCGAAGATGAGCAAGATCGGATGAAAACTACTACTACCTCCCATACAAAAATATCGGATTTATATAGCTTTTTGATGTAAAAAATTAAATTTAAATAGCTACAATAAAGATAGCAAGTTTAAACTTTGCACATATTGTTTTAATAATATTTAAAAATTTTTGACAAAAAATGAGCTTGGTCGAATTAAAATGACCCATACCTCCCATACAAATATATATCTTTTTAATATTTAAATTTTTTTTTTATTTTTACAATAATATAGTACCGTTTATTTGAGCTTCGGCATAGTGGAAGATAATTGTCTTACTGGTTTCAATTATGACTACAAAATACTTGTTAAGTAAAAAGTAGTAAGCTTCTCATTAGTGGATGGGTAATATCTTGCTCTCTCGAAGACGTTCTCTTTTATGAATTTTTCGTACTTCATTTAGTAAAAATTCTTAAAAATTCACAAAATTTAAATGTAAAGGAAAAAGAGTAATAATTCTTCTTTTACTAAAAAGTAAATTCCGGACAATTTTAGGAAATTCTTGAACTCTTTGTAGTAAGCATAGGTTAGGGTTAGGTTGAAGTGGCTGCCAGCAAAAGGCCGACACACTTAGACCAATTAGGTCCCTCGTGATACCACATGAATGTATTAAAAATTTCGTCCTACTCGTTGAAGCAGTTTGAGCTTCTGATAAAGCAAAGACTACGAATGTCTATGTTTGTTAGATCGTTTAGATCATTGTAGTAGGAGGCTCCCAAATGGAGTTTCCGTTTTCGAGAAAGTGCCGGACAAGTGCAGAGGAAGTGCGGAATAGTTTCCTCCTCCTCTTCGTCCAAGCAACTTCTACAAAAATCGTTTGAGAGTACGCCAAGCCTTGTTGCATGCCTACCTATAAGGCAGTGTCCCGTATTGACACCTATTGTGGCGCCGATATGCAAGAGAGATCAAATTCTTAGAACGTTTGAGATCCAGATCTCTTTTGTCGCTAGACATGTCGTGCCACATGTCCAAATAAGGTTTGTTTTTTGGATGGCATCCAGCTTTATCATACGTTTGCTTGGTACGATAGGTAGTGTAGTTCCGAGCTTGGCAAGTTCGTCAGCCTTACAGTTACTTGGAATGTCTCTGTGCCCCGGCACCCAGCAGAGGTGAATGTTGAACTGCTCCGCCATCTCTCTGAGAGACGTGCGACAGTCTAGGGCTGTAGTAGAGTTAATAGAAGCTGATTCCAGGCACTTAATTGCAGCCTGACTATTCGAGAAGATGCAGATATCTTTAGCGGATATCACGTTTTCTTTTAGCCAGGATAAGACTTCCTTTATTGCCATTATTTCCGCCTGAAAAACGCTACAGTGATCTGGGAGACGGAAGGAGAGACTGAGGTTAAATCTATCAGAAAAAACACCACCTCCTACACCATCGGACGTTTTCGATCCATCTGTGAAGAATTGAACTGCCTCATCGTCAAAGAATGACCCCTCCTCCCAGAAAGACCTATTGGGAATGGAGACTTGGAACTTTTTTGTAGTAAGCATAGTACAACAAAAGTTTTCCTATTTTTATTCTATTTCTATTTGAATAGATATTCGAAGGGAAATGCACGCTTATGAGTCGAAGAAGACCGAATATGGAACTACAAATGCACAAGCTCAAAGCAAAAATAAATTGTTACGTTGGTTATATTTTTACACTGGTACAGTTGTTCTAAAGGGTTTTGGCTACCTCCTCCCCTTAACTCATGTGTTATCGCAATGGACCTACAACTCTGGTCCTGGCTATGGCTTGGTTAGTATGAAGGTAAGCTATTCCCGACTCTATTTCTAAAAAAAAAATTTCTCATTCATTCATTAGACGTCTGACCTACAGGCCACTCCATTTTAGCGACATCTGATCTATACGATCGTTGCATTCACTGGTGGAAGTTAGTCCTACAAGTTCTCGAGTGTAGCTATATATACTTTATTTTTGGGAAATGTAAATGTAGGTATCTTCTGCTAGCAAATGTGCACCTTATAAATGTTTAAAGTTCCCCTTTCGTTAATACTTCATTGATTTGCCTACAGTAATGGCGCCCCACTAATTTCCAACCCCCTGATTACTAAAAGCTGCGTAAAACTTATCTCCTACTTACGTACCACTTATGTACGTCGATTTTTTTAATGGTATCTTGTGCTTGTGTTGCTTTACAACTCCCAGTCAACTTAAGTAAACCCTATCGATTTTTGTACAACTTCGTAAAATTTTACAATATCTGTGAGGAGAAGTCACTGGAAGCCCTTGCATCGGCAACAGCTAAGTCATTGAACCTCTGAAAACCGGAAACCTGTTCAAAATGTACGCCACAGTAGAGCATATCCTTTCTGCTACGTCTTTTTACATTGTACACACCACTTTGAAACCCCACATGCACAAATCAAATATTTAGCTTTCTATTAACCGAGTGAAGGAACAAAGAAACGCAATACCATCAGAGGAGTCGTCATTGTGAATGATTTGTTTGATTCTTCCACCAGAGTGACTTTTATTATGTCGCACTCTCAATACCCAGTCCACATTTAACCCCTGAAAACCAGCATCCATTCATGAATCCCCTTTCGACTTAAGAAGGGACATTTTATTTATTCATAAAACGGTTTCCGCGAAACCAAACACGCAATAGCTCGATAGCAGGAATACAACATCATCATCATCATCGCCTAGGATAAAATGCGTTGTGTTAAGTTCGGGAGCTATGACGACATCAAAGGCTGGGGTATGGAAAATATTGGGGGCTCCATTAATTCAAGCGGGATACGGATAACCAAGGAGAAGAAGAGTTACAAGCTATATGTTCATTTAGGAAAGGTAGAAAGAGCCAATAATATATCTGAAGGATTCTCGGTTCTCACAAAAATGGACACTGCGCAGTATGTTCTAGTCAGGCAGGCTCTTTTGGGATTATATTTATACTCTCTTGCCTCGTTTACCCCTTGTGTGCTAGAGTTGACGCTGACGCAACTCATGCACTTGAGGAATAGCCCAAGAGGTTGTTCTTTGTTTTTGTTTTGCTTCTAGGGTATTTTTTTCTTTTTCTATGAAGAGTGAATCGATCTTTTTGTCCTTGTAGCGGAGTGTATACCTACATACATCTACCTGGTGAAAGCAATATTTGCCATCATGGAGTTGCATACACACAAACCAGCGAGGTGTATGTTTGCTGCTACGACTTGAAAATCATTCTATTGTTGCATCACTCAGCATGAGGATAATAAATTCTTAAAAAAAAAAAAAACACAACCTAAACAAAAAAAGGAGACGTCTTCACTTGGGGTTGCACAACAAGGGGTTTGGATTGCACTTTGAACCATAGACTAATTAGCGTCATCCACCTAGTGTCGTTTTGTTGACGTCAACTACTGTATTGATTTTCATGCATTACGGGGTTAACACATTCCCCGGGTATATCGACCGTTCAATAGTACTTCGAGTAGAGATATCTTTAGTCAGGCTTTGTGCGATATAATTAAACCAACTGACAGCACGTTTTTGTACAGAAGGGCGGGCATTTATGCGGTTTGCAGTGTAGGGCGACTTATTTGTTTAGAATTTAATTAGGTGTTGTGCGTTTTGGTTTTTAGGGTGAAATTGATGCCCCTATAGATAGGATAGGTGCGTATAGGTAGTAGGTTCCTATAGACGGGATACAAATTAATCACCCCTTGCCTGTATTTAGCTTAAGCGCTTGCGTTTGATTTTTAATAATTGTTAAAACTAAGCTCATCGGAAATTGCATTCGCTTGAAATTACACCGCATATCGGTAGGAATTGTGGTAAGTGTAGTTTACACCCATATAATAAAATACATAACTACAAACATGGCTTACACTAAGCCCCTTCCAAAATAGAGAAATAGAGAAATTTAATACCGCGGATGGTTCATGTGTTATGAAAAGCCTCCCTTAAAGTGGCAGAGAAAGTCAAAATCCTAAAATTCCTTATAAATATTCCATTGTCTTCAGAACCGAACCAGGATGCAAAATTTTGAAGTTCTAAGTTTAGAGGAAGTGATTCAAATTTGGTTTGTAAACTTGAGCATAAGAAACATCTAGTCAAGTTAGGTAAAAGCTTATAATGACTTGTGATCAAAAGATCTTTTTAGGTCGCAGTGTCAGCCATAACCTCCAATTTAAAAAATGTCATAAAGCCCAAAACATAGCTAGATAATTTGTTGCTGTTAAATATTTCCAGAAATTGGAGCGAAGTGATATTGATTTTGGGCGTAATGACATAAAACAAAATTGTTTACACGAACCCAATACAAGTTTTTCATTCCACTTTTTAAAAAAATTAAACATATTTTATGCAACCGGGATTATTTTATTTTTCATAAACAATACTTGAATTTTAGACTGACAAGGAGTTTACATCAATTAAAATAGTTTTTTAATTTATAACATAAATAAATTACCTGTGCAAAAACACACGTACCGCTTATTGATGACAGATTCCTGCGTATCTAAGAGGTTTCTTTTCCTCGCCACCAGATGTCGCAGGTCTGTAGTGTACATTCGTCAATAAATGCGTTAAGGCACCAAGTGACAAAGAACAGAAATTCAAACAGAACATAAACCTATTTCGTTCTGTAGTAAATTCTGATTCTGTTTACGTTGCTCGCTCAGCTAGGTACACAAAACTGAAAAATTGGCATTTCTGTCGAAGGCAGCAACAGAAACAATCAATATAGGCTTGTTTACGTTCTGTCGTCAAACAGCCATTTTTCTGTCGCTAAATTCTGTTGCTGAAAAAAAAATCTCTGTTCCTAATTCTGTTTCTGTTGCAAATGTATGGGATTCTGTTTCTGCTCCGGTTTCTGTTCTTTGCCACTTGGTGCCTCTACGAAGTGTCTATTCGCCCGTTAATTTTGACAGATTTGGACATAGTTGATAGAAGAAGGACGCATTCAGATCCCAATTAATTGTGAAGTAGTTTCGTAAAGTATTTATTATGTCACATTTCGTATTTCATACAAAAACGTGTTTTGTTTTTCAAAATGGGAAGAACTATCAACGAAATACAGAAAAGGGGCAAATATTGACAATTTTGGAAAAGTGGAAAGAAAAAAAAGGGGAAAAATGCAACTTTAGTCGCATAAAGTCAGCCCTGGCGCATAATGTCCGAAAACGATTATACTGGAGTTTATACCCTATTCACACCAAGCCGAAAACCGAGTTTTCGTCAAAAAAGTTTAGAAAACTCGTGGATGCATTCACACCGAACACCAACGCGTTTTCGTTTGACGTTTCAATTAGCTGTGAAACTAGCTATGAAATGTTTGTGGCGACTAAACTTTTATTTTGGTTACTAAACTTCGCTCGTATTGACATAATATATGTACAAACAAAATTATTTAAGCTACTTGATAATCGTTAACTTATGGTTAAATGCATAAAATAACTAGCATATAAGCAACATTCAAACTCAAAACATCTGAAAATACCATTTAGTTGTGGCAGGTAGTTTGCTCTTTATGGTGCAAGCAAAGATAACAAAAAAACTCTCTTCTCACTCTCACTCAGTCTCTCACATCCTGTCAGCAGTTTTGCTGAGCTCGCTGAATGTTGCAAAAGGTGTGTCTGCTTCAACAACCCAACGATTGTACTCGGTTTCGTGGCGTTTTCATGAAAAACGACCTCAAACAACTCGTTTTGAAAACTGAAATATGTATGGGAAAACTTCTGTTTTTTCGACTGTTTTCGCGAAAACCCAGTTTTCGGCTTGGTGTGAATAGGGTATTAGTCTTTGTCGCGAGCGTAGCGAGCCACATACCCAACTTGACGCAATATAAATTTTGACATTTCGTTACGCCCGAACAACGGGCGAATAGCAACACCCATTTGAAATTAAAAATCTATTACATACATACTGTCAGTTCGTCGGAACCGGACGTAGGACGTACGAATGGAAGCGACCTACAATTTTATGTTGCATCCGAACGGCTGAATTGAGTAGTTTTCTTTGGATAATTATACTCTGGAATGTTTTTCAGACTTATGAGGTGACACAGTGGTAAAAAATATAATTGAAGGTCTTTTTCGGGAGGTAAACTTGAGACCACTTGCTCAGTAGTTTCAGCACAACTCAGCCACTGACTGTGACCAAACCGTTTAACCCAATCTTCGGTATCGGCCCGAGAAAGTTCCCGTAAAGTTTGATCAAAATCGGGCAAAGAGCCGTGGTACCTCCAACAACAAAAAAAAAATACATTGCAAACGATATTTCTCGACATTGATGGGAGCAATATTGAAAACATTGATGCCCACTGTCCTAACTGAACACTTTGCGAAATGTGGGTGGGATTTGAAAACGGTGCGTGCCACCTCTCAGACAAGAAAGTTTTTTAAAACACTCTCAGACTAATTCTGTGATTTCATCGTTAATCGAACATTCCTTAAATTCAAACCATTTACTCGAATGTACTGAGGTATATTGGATGTTGAAAGCATTTTACAAAATGCGTCATATAAACTGTCAGGGATGGACCGTTCCAATTGCTCATGTGGAGTTTAAATATTCTGAAATGGCTTGAGATTCACCTTTAGGAACTGGCATCATCTTTAAAACAAGGTATGCGGTAAAGAGATATAAAAGACACACACCAAAATTGAAGCAGACAGTTAAATTTAAAACACTTTTGTCTATCTGGGTAAAACAATGTATTCGTGCGAACATTTTTTTTCCTTTTACTCTTTTGTAGTCCTTGAAAGAAATATTCACCATAAATTGGCAAAACTAATAGGTAATTTACAAACATTTTGATTGACAGCCAAATACAGTGTGAAAAGCAAACCAAAATAATTGAAATATCTAGAGACTCAAGTCAAATTAAAAACTTTCTTTAAATTTTCCCCATTGAACACTTACATTGTTTCGCCATGTTGCATCCAACTACTAGAGCTGTGTCAATCACAAACCAGTAAGAAATAGACCGTCGACTCCTCCCACATAACGGACTTTGCCTACAAGCTGTTGGCACCATAGGATTTATTTATGTGTTGGGCCTGTATAAATCAAAGGGAAGAAATTACGGCACACGCATACTTAGTAAAATCCTATGGCAGTTGCACCTGGCAGTGGTTTGTGGCAGTGGGGCTGTGTTCTGAAGGTTTCTTCTTATTTTCCAGTTACACTTCGTTCACATCACACTTTAGTTTTAGGAAATGTTAAATTGTTCAAACTGTTGATATCAATTAAAATTGGCGATGTAAAGGCATATTCACATGAAAATGAACAAACGAATTGATAATAATATGGGAACAAACCACTTTTGATGCATTTATTTGACAAAAAATTGCTTATTTTACTATTGCAAGAGTACATAGAATAATAAATTAATGCATCAAAATATGGGAAAAACAAGTTTGAAAAGAGTTTAAACAACGAAATTACGAACTAAAAATGTTTGCCTCGAAGGAAAACACCCTTGGTGCGAATTTTCACAAGTTTATTCAAAATTCACGACATTAAAACCCGCTCCACAAACTATCAAATACAAAATTCAAGATTGTTAAGTAGTAGAAATTGATGTTTGAACTTGGCGAACTGTTGCGACAAATAAAAGTGTTTATGTGAATGGACTGTCAAAACATGTGATAATATTCTTTTCACTTATACCATGTTCCCACCAACGCGATTTAGCTAAATTCACTTGATTTAGCTAAAATCATGTTATTAATTTCGTGATCTATTGACTGTAAAAAAACAAAATTGGTCCGGAAAAGACTTGCTCCTGGAACTTTGGAATGAAGAGCTTCAGGAATTGACAGTCAAAACAAAGTGTCAAAATGAAATTTTTTTCGTGATTTTTTTTTTTCACTTTGGTTTATTCACGTGGTTATCCTTTATTTGTTATTTTGATTTTATTATTAGACCTGTTTCATTGCACATCTATCTCAGTGAAGTAAAGAAAAGTATAAATTTTAACACGCAATTACAACAACTACACATTGCTTGACAAGGGTATTCATGCAACGTCGTAAGTTTACCATTCGCGTAAAGAGAAAATTGCACATTTTACTATTCCTAGTGTAGAATAATTAGTTATTCTATCAAATTTTATAAAGAAAACAAGTTTTAAAAGGGCTTAAATAACGAAATTTCCAATTCCAAACTTTTTGACGTGAACGAAAATTTCTATTTATAAAAACATCAGAAGTATTATAAATGCATGCAAAGTATTTGTTTCCTGATTTCGCGCCTTTATTTCAAGTGTAAAATGTCACATTGACCTCGTCGTAAGTTTACCATCTCGGTTTTTTTAACATCTTGTGTGATTTTCCATACAAAATTTGACAATTCATTTACCACGTTCGTTACGACGTTGCATGAATACCCCTACTTTATAGATGTGCAATAAAACAGGCCTATTGATGAATAAATGCTGAAAAAGTTAAAGTTTTGCGGAAACAAGAATAAAATACAACCAACTCGCTGAAAAGGAAAAGAAATGAGCTGTAAGAAAGAGAAAGCAGTATAATAATTTATGGTGATGCCACAAGCTAATTCTAAGATAATGTTCTCGCCAGCGATTTTTTTTCATTCACTACCTGCCTACCTCTTTTTTATTCGCGGGTGATTTGTTGTTGCGATGAATTTCTTGTGGATTGAAAAAAGTATTAGTTTTCGAATGAGCTAACAAAATATTATCAACGATATAGATTATATTTTCGCTCAAAATTAAGTTTAAATCATTCCAACCAGCCGTATAGCTACTTGCAATTATGACTAATGATAATAATCTAAAATGTAAACAGTACCTAAACTTAGTTCCCAACGTTTCTTTACACATCCCAATAAATGGCCGCTCTTATGTTTTATTTACATTCCCGCCATTAATTTTGACATTTACACGTATTCACAGACAGGGTAATTTTTTCCGGGGAGAATCGGGTAGGTGTACGGAAAGTCGGCGGTCTAGTTCTCTGTGGTTTGTGGTGTCAATCGTGATTGATTCGTTCTTTTTGACCCGATCACAATAAAGTATTGGTGATTGCAATCACATAACCTCAAGTCAATCGTTCATGGAATCAATACTTTTGTTCTGACTGGTTCATTTATCTCGGTTAGCCAGTAAAGAAAGAACGAAACAACACAATCCAAAAATCAATCGTTCACAGAGTCAATACTTTTGTTGCGCATCTGACTCGTTCATTTTGCTCGGTAGCGAGTAAAGAACGAACGACACAAGCCCCAAATCAATCATTCACAAAGTCAATACTTTTATTGCGCATCTGACTGGCTATTTCGGAGAGCAAAAAATAAATCGCTTGATTTGAAGATTTCTTGGACGTTTGTTAATCCACTGGCATCGTAGCCATCCTTTGATGGAATTTGTTACTTTATGTCTTGATAGAAAGAAGACGAATCATATTTTGGGATATATGCTATATTTATTTCGAAATGTCACCAGAAAGCCCTAAAATATTAAAAATTTGAGTGATTTATTTTTCGCTTGGAAAAATTAAGATTTTAGGGCTTTCTGGTGACATTTCGAAATAAATATAGCATATATCCCATAATATGGTTCGTCTTCTTTCTATCAAGACATAAAGTAAAAAAATCCATCAAAGGATGGCTACGATGTCAATGGATTAAAAAACGTCTAAGAAATCTTCAATTGAGGCGACTTTTTTTTGAAATGGAACAATCGTTTCATCTCTTTTTTTATTGTCTCTGTCTTTAGATAAACATGTTTTGAAGCTTTCATAAGTGATTCCATTGTATATAGACACTATAGTACTATCACTTCGCATTTATGCACTAGCGCCACCAACCACCTCTGAGACCAACTACTCACATCGAACATGGTAGTTGTATTGGATTATTTGAAACGAAATTAATGATGCCTTCTTCTTTTCTTATTCGTCTCATTGACAACATGCAGATGAAAGAGAAAGAACAATTATTATTTTTGTTGTCTTTTATTCTCCAGCAATTGTATAGTAAGGAGTGGAATGTGGAAGAGGGTACTTTTCGCATATACGATATACCTATACTCGTAGGTAGTTAGTAGTGGTGGTGTGCAGTGGAATGTGGAAGAGGGTACTTTTCGCATATACGATATACCTATGCTCGTAGGTCGTAGGTAGTTAGTAGTGGTGGTGTGCAGGTTAGGCGAAGAGCGAAGCGCGAAGGCGAAGTGTACTTTTAGCATTTATGAGAATAACAATATGAAAAGAATGAAATGAAAGATCGGATCGATTTGTACTTTTCGCATATAGTGGTGGTGTGTGGGGAGAGTACTCTTAGCATGATGATGGGTGTAATGCTGATGACGATTGGAATTGATATTTAAGAGGATAACAATGTGGAAAGGAGGAATATGAAATCATAGATCGGATTTTTAACAATACATATTTTGTGTATTTCTTGGATTTATGGGCAGCAGTGGTGCGTCATGATCGTGGTTTTTGGACTTAGGTGTCAAGGGTAGGTTATGATATGATGATTTGAAAATTATGGGGTGGGTGAGCATGTGAAGTGCACTAGTGGGGAAGTTTGTTTTGGATCTTAGCAAATAAAAAATTTTTAGATTACTTAATTATTACGTTTTTCTTTCGATTTTTCTTTGATCGATTTTTTTGTTAATTTCGTCCATTTAATTTAAAAAGATATAAAAGGGGTGGAGAAAAAGCCTTAACCGAGGCGGAAAAAGGACAAATCAAAGTTGAAAGGACGCTCGCCTATTTATTGCCAAAAAGCTAAGAAATTCTAGAGGAGCCGAAAGTAAAGTAATATTTTTAAGTAATGGTCTAACTATGGATAAAAATATGAAAGGTCGCATACACAGTGTGCTTACAAATGCGGAAAGGCGACTTATATTAAAAAAGTGTCAAATTCTAACGACTATTTTCCAAAAATCTGGGAAACGTGTGGTACCAAAGCAAGTCTCACAACTATTTGTCGTATTATTTCGAAAGCTAAGCATATAAAAAGATTAAAAACTAAGTAGAAGTCACACTTTAACCCGGTTCGAAAAGCGCAACGCCTCCGTTTTTGTGTTTGGTTCGGTGGTTTTCGAAATTTGCGATCATTAGTGGTGTAGGTATGTACTTATATTCTCATACAAAATGGAAATTCAGATTTTTTGCAATTTTTCGGCTTTTCATTTGGGGGTTTCCGAATTTTCTTTTTTTGCCAAACCCTGATTCAAGACGAACAAAACAAAAAAGAATCATCCAAATCGGTATAGCATTTATCCTTTCTCGAGTTTTGCAAACAATTGATTTTTATATAGAGAGAGATGTAGACTCCTATAATACCTAGTTAGCTGCTCGTTTTACTGACATAAAATGCTTCTACATTATAAACCTCATAAAGTATACACAAACACATGCCTATCATATTTTAGAATCAATTAAAAAAAGAATCACTTAAATCGATGCATATTTGACAAAAATATAGGCAAAATAGTGAGAGTCTAACATAGGTACATTATTTTATGCCCAATCCTCAAATCTTCTGCAACGACAGAAAGGAAGCCAAATTCAGTTTTTATTTAATTTGTCTTTCCCAACTGATCACCCCGCATCGTGCACCCCTCTCCAAACAAACACACAAATCCTCCCCCACCACCATCCTATCCTACACCACAATGCTGTTGATTTATATTTGCTCTTGCTCATATTATTGCACCTCCTTCCTTTCCTCTATTCTCCTCTCCTTTCACTAAGAAAAACCAAACCAGTTGCAGTTCTCTACCCTACCCTGTTAAATCACATCAAAAATAATTTTATACCTACTGATGGATGGAAATGGCGATATGAATAAAGAAAGAGAAGAAGCATACCAGTTTGACTTTGTTTTGTTTATTTTGGTTTTCTCTATACACATTTCCCCAATGCTCGGAGTTGGCTGGCAGTGTACAAACTAAATCAACTGAAGCGCCACCTGGATCGTCGAAGACGCGTAATTCAATGCGATGGGATGAGAGTACTATAGTGTGTATATACAATGGTGATTCACTCTTACAATCTATCAGAATGTATCTGTCTCTACCGAAACAAAATTGAACGAATGATTGTATTGAAATTGAATGGAGCAATACAATACTCTCATTCTCATCTGTCATGGAATGATTGAATGATTGATTGAAATGACCGAATCATTTTTTCAACCAATACTTGAACGATTCGATCATTGAATTTGAACGATTGACACAGCTCTACCAACTACCTCTAGTCCGGAAATCTGTGTTCCCCTTTTCACTTTGTTTGTTTCTTCTATTACATTGTTTGTTTTGTACTAAATTTAGAAAATTATTACAGTTTATTCGCGAATCGCGACATTATCGATGTTCAGCGAGTGTGATGTGTATTTGTGTGCGGTTCAAAGAACAATCCAAGGTCAATAGCAACACAGGTAATGTGGAAAATCGACTGAGAATAGAATTTTTGTCTAAAAATTGTGTACACATATACGAACATAGACTGCCATACTGCATAGACTGTTTTGAGTGGATGACCGCCATCCAAATTTCGCCAAAATTTTGAAATAATCTTTTTTTTTTTTTAATTTTTGTTGGAAAAAATCCAAAAATATAAGAAAATTGTTTTGTTTTCTTTTTGTGTACATGTATGTTTTGCCATTGCATATATAAAGGAAAAATATAAGAAAATTCAAAATAAAGACACTTAAAAGTCAAGTTCAAGAGAAAGTTGATTAGATGCATAAAGCCTTTACCTACGTAACTAAAAATACATAATAAAGGATGGGTAACGAAAATAGATTAAGAATGAAAAAAGATTGGATTATAATTATTTATCGAGGTCAATATTAGTCCTCTTTCTTCTATCGTAGGTCAGCATTACTATATAGATGTGTTTATGAAACATAGAATAGATACCTAGATAAGAGGGATAATGAGCGTTCTTCACATGATTCTGTGATACGGGATTAAAGGTTTTTGCCTTTTTGTCTACACATATGTCTCGGTTTTGCTAAGTCAATGGAAACAATGGGTATTTCCCAATTCCTTGGAATTATTATGAATTCTTACATGTGCAGTTCAACTAATCCGGTTTAAAGTTATAAACCGTAAACGGGCGAACAGATTATTCCAACAGCTTGGAAAAGTCAAAATTGTCATATATGTACTACATTGTATGTAATGAAATTACAAAAACGAAAAGAGTCCTTTGCTTAATCTTTCTCGCTGTATGAAATCTAAAGTAGGTTAGGTAAGGTTATAAAGTGATTTTTGATGACAAAAAAATCGTCAATTTCGGTGCAGCGAAATAAGTCCCTGGGAACTAAGTCCACTGAGGGACTCAGTTCGCACCTAGTGGGAAATAAGACAACTTTCGTGAAGTGGACTTAGTTCCCCTGCTTGGATTTACTGTCAGATTTCCATTCGGCCCTATCATGGTATCCGTTCGGAGAGTACTTTTCTCCGCAACGCAAATCCAGTCGGATACTAAATTTGCGTTCAAAGTATCCGTTTTCCGATCATGCATCAACGCATTTTGTTCACTAAAATTTTTCCGCGATGAACAGATGTCGGAGACAATCGGAGAAAAATTGACGTGTGGCTGTCAAAACCAGGTGCAAAAAACGCAACCCATCGCACTGAAACGTAGACTGCCGGTGTGCGTTACGTATTGTCGGAGAAATGTTCCGAACAGCTTATCGGAACGATTACCATGAAGCAAAATTCTCCGATTCGTACAAAATCGGAGAATTTTTCTTTCGGAACGGATACCATGATAGGGCCGATTATGTGCTAAATTTGGTATATATATAGAAAAGGAAATAAAACCACTCAGAGTTTTCGGAATTTATTTCCCACCTTACATGGAAACTAAGTTCACTTCACGAAAGTGATTTTATTTCCCACTAGATGGGAGATTGAAGAGATGGAACAGTCTAAGACCCATCGAGTTACTGGCCGGCTTGGGAACCAATTGGTGGTCCTATAATAATAGTTTAGGACTATAGGAGATCTGATGCCTGAAGCCTTTAAACTCTGCAGTCTTGTAAAGAATCATAGGGTCATTCTTGCAGAGCAGTGTCAAAGTAGATGTTGAATTGACTCCACCTACTCCTCAATCCTCATCAGTGGTTAGTGTTTGGGACTGCTGAGTACTGTGCGAGGGGTACCAGGTTCGATGCCCGGAGAAACACAAATTTCGTCTATACGGACCTGCGCCAACTATTTATTTATTTATTTATTTATCTATTTATTTTACTCCTCAGCTTTGGCATAAATCGTTGCGACTTTTCTCTATTTACGTAGCATGGGTCTAATGGCGCAGTGTTCCGTGATTTCACCAGTTATGATGCTGAAAGAGGATCTATTTATTGCCAGATTGTTTTTTGTGCTGTTTTTGTCTTTGCGATAATTTACTAGGCAGGGGTTCCCAAATTGTGCGTCGCGACGTGAGGCGTTACCTGATTCAATCTAGGGAGTCGCAGTATGAAAAAGATTGGGAACCCCTGTAATAGGGCATAACCAGAATGAGTTGGCCCCTTTCTCTATTTTGTCGTCGGTTATGCTCTATAGTATCGATGTGTCCACTTCATTTATGTTAATTCTCGATCTCAATCTTGTCAAAGCATCAGCCTTTTGGTTGCCTTCTATGTATACGATATACGACCACAAAGCACATATTGTTATATGTCCTGGAAGCGCATATTGAATCTTCAAAACGTCTCCTTTCTCCTAAGTCGTGCCGAACTCTGTTAGCATTTAGGTACAGGCGAATATCGCATAGAAACCCTACTTCAAGGTCCACTCATGCGGTACGGCTAGATTTTACGCGAAATTTTGACGGTGAAGGAAAACAAACAACAACTAAAGGGTGTCCCATAAAAATATACCTAATTTCGATAGAAAATACAGATTTTTAATTAGAAGTCTTAAATTTTTTATTGATTCATAGATAGGCGTTGGTGGTCGTGGGCTTGTTTGCATAGACCATTGACTTCAAAAAACCCCAAAGGAAAAAGTCCAATGGCGTTAAATCGCAAGATTTGGATGGCCAATTCTGATCGCAAAGACGGCCGATTACACAATTAGGAAATGACTCATGCAGTAATTGAATTGTTTCTCTGGACTGTATGGCATGTGGCACCGTCTTGTTGAATCCACATGTCGGTTACATCCATATCTTGTAATTTTGGCACTAAAAACTGGGTTATCAAGACACAATAACATTAACATGATTAATTGTGCCTGACCAGCCGCATTTCGAAGAAGAATGGTCCGATAATGCCTCCAGCCCAAAATCCGCACCGAACAGTCATGCGTTGTGGATGCACTTGTTTCTCAACAATTACTCGTCGGTTTTCTGAACCCCAAATGCGACAATTTTGACGATTAACGAAGCTATCAAGATGAAAATGAGCTTCATGATGATGTAGATGATTTTGTTCGAAAATTGAGGACTGTAGCTGACAAACCTTCATTGCTCAACAATGAAAATGCATTGTTCTTTCGTATAGCGCTCTATTTTTACTAACCTCGAACTGTCACCTGTCATATTGTTATCTTTTTTTTTCCGTTGGCATCACTGTACTATTAAATGGAGCAAAATTCAAATTTAGGGTGAATTATGGGACACTCTTTATAAACTTTGGATATGGTACCCAACCCAACCTCGCATCTACTCTAAGCCCTGACCACAAGCAGGGGAGTTGCAAGGGGGCAGCATGACCCCCATACTTATCTCACTCTTTATGGGTTTTTTGTGAAATGAAAATTATAAAAAGATAATGCAAAATTGTTCGCGTTTATTTAAAGTAAAAACTAGTCGAACCATATGAGGGGACGTATTGGAGTAGGATTTCAATATACTCGTCCGGGAACCCAGACCCAGCTGAGTTTGACAGAATGGTGACAAATGGTGATCAATGCTTCGCGATATTTCCTAACGGCCTTTGATTGTTCAAGCGAACTGTCACTGAGATTGCTTTAATTGGCTCTGCATTGATTTAACCCAGTTCGTCAGGAAATAGGCTTAATCAAGCTATAATTGAGTGAGGAAGGAGGTGCTTTATGTTTATTGAAAGTACCCTCTATGCTTAGAAAAGCTCAGATAATGTTAATTCTTTATGGTGCAAGGAGTTTTTAATAGTTCTAGTTTCACAGATCTGACTTTGACTTAAATATGCGTGAAAGTGGGTTTTCAAAATCACTTCCAACGTAACCTACTTGTTAGCTGTTCAACAGTTGACCTGTAATTGTAAAGGTTTTTTTTTAGAGGTATAGAACTTTAAGTTGGCAACACTATTTTAACTGGCGGCCATTTTGTCAGCTGTCACGTGTTTGTTTTTTAGTTTGGTTTG
Source organism: Cheilosia soror (assembly GCA_949372485.1). NCBI lineage: Eukaryota > Metazoa > Arthropoda > Insecta > Diptera > Syrphidae > Cheilosia > Cheilosia soror. The sequence goes on along the minus strand of OX443561.1, from coordinate 28,792,852 downwards.
GCATTTTAACATGAATAAACTGACGCCTTAACAACGCTTTCAAATTGTGCAAATTTATTCTACGTCCATTTTACGGTCAACATAATCGTCTCACTTTTGGTTGAATAGATACGTCAATAAACAATACTGCCGTATTTGGAGTGATGATAATCCTCAAATGTACGTTGAGACACCGTTACATCCACAGAAACTGACTGTTTGGTGTGCTTTATGGGTTGGTGGAATAATTTGTCCGTACTTCTTTAAAAACGATTCTGGCCGGAACGTTACAGTTAATGGTGACCGTTATAGAGCCATGATTACTGACTTTTTCGTTCATCAATTGAACAACCATGATGTGCAGGAGCTTAGGTTTCAACAAGACGGCGCAACATGTCACGCAGCTCGTGCCACAATTGATTTATTGAAGGAAACGTTTGGTACCTAACCACATAGTTTCACGTTGCGGACCCGTGCATTGGCCTCCAAGATGGTGCGATTTAACGCCGCTTTACTATTTTCTGTGGGGATATGAGAAGTCGCTAGTCTACGCCGATAAGCCCGAAACGATTGACCGTTTGGAGGACAACATTCGCCGCGTTGTTGCCAAAATACGGCCACAAAAATGTTGGGAAAAGTCATCGAATATTGGACCTCCAGATTAGACTACGTCCAGATCTCATATTTTAATTATAATGCCAAAAGAAGATTATCTTTCGAATAAAGTAAACTTCAAGTCAATTTCAAAAATCATCTTTGTTTTATTCCATTTCAAATTTCTATACCTCTAAAAAAAAGACACCCTTTATAAACTGCACACAGAATTAAAAGCCGCCATTATGATCAACCTTAAATTAAAAAAAAAATCGTATTTAGCAAAGTTAAATAGTATCGTATCATTTATTGGCGAATGCTTCTTATTCTCATAAACCCGCCTTATTTTTCTTAATGTCAATACTCAATACCTATGCCATAGAATATTGAAAAGTTTTTCATAATCTCCCAGATTTACTCAACTCCACAATGACTAATATGTCTCATTAGCTAATAATGTTGTCACGAGTTGAAAATTCCCCCGAGGTGTACTTTTCCATTTCGAACAACTCGTTGACATTTGTAGTTTTGCAATGTCTTACACATGATAATCCCTTGCGTTACATTAGCTAGATTTAAAACAACTTCCAGACCGAATTTGACGTTTCTTTCAGTCCCAGCGACTGACCCGTAACTCTGCTTGGAAATAAATATCTATACAACCTCTTAGATTAGCATTCAACTGAAAGGGGAGCAGTTGCGTTACTTTGTTTTCATTCCGCATACAATAAACTACCTAATCCGAAATACAAGTCGACTTAAGCAAAATAAAGACAACTCCACAGCAATTTCATTATGGCACAAGAATGTATCTAACTAAGAGGAGGAAAACTCGAAATGCTTTCTTCAAAATTCTAGTTAATGCCATTTTTTGTACGAATTGTGTGGCTTCTTTATGGGGTCAGCTAATTTCTAAAGCCCTCTTATCATGTTATATAACTCAAGCAACTATATGAATATTCAAACGAAACAAAAGGGCGAAACTACTTTAATTTCTAATCCCACCCGTGGTAGGTAAAAGAATATCGCATTAAGCTTCATTTAATTACCTTCCACCCCGAGGTATAGGTAATACAAGTCTGTTAACAGCGTGCAATCTATCATCTTCCAGACATTGAGGCAGATCAAAAAAGCTACCATCCGTCTGCATTTACGTCCGCACCTAAAATCGGACTACAATAGCAATGGTGCGGTGCGGGTACCCATAGTATACCCACTTTTAGAAATTACTTTTTCGACTGACCTGAAATTATGGATTTCTAGATTGTTATAGATACATGAGTTTGAGTTCAGTTGGTCTTGGTGTATCATTAATACCTGTCGATCAGTCCACGGTAGCCGACACATACTCGTAATCGTATTATTTTGAGCGATGGAAACTAGGTGCGAATAAAAGTGGAATCGCTTTAGAAGCCAGTTATGAGGCAAGAAACTCGTCGGAGTAGTTCTTGCTTTCTTTGTGTCAGAGAAGTTCTTTGTCTCTGGATTAACCAACCTCTGGTGGCACCAACGAAGCCAATGTGTTGGCTGCCTCAACCCCAAGGCAGCACATCATTACATATAGCCTCCTTTAGCTTCTATTGATGTGAGGTTAAGTAGTTTTTCCGCTTCTTCTGCTTAGTTTTTCTGTGCTGAATCAGGTGAAGTTTTCACTAGAAATGTATCTTTTGCAATGCAAGTTTTGTTTGCATCATTTCGTTTTGCTCGTTTGTTTGCCCGTGTGCAAGTTTCTCTTTTTGTATACTTTTGTCTGGTAGGTATCTCTGTTTGGGGATGTGTTCACTCAATAGTCGTGAGGAGGGATTTTAACTTTTATGTTCTTGTTTAGAATGACTAATACACGAGAGAGGGAACTTGTATCTATAGCTACTAAAAAAAAAAAATAAAACAATATCTGTGCTGCGTTTGGTATATACGGGTCCGCAAGAACACACACAACTACTTACCCCTTGCGAAAATCCAAGAAAACAAAGGAAGACGATCGGTTGTCTTTGTTGGAGACCAAACATTTTACTTGTGATCTTCAAGTCCGTTGACATTAAACCGAAAAATTTGCTGATTGTCGGATAATGTCACCAAACGAAGACGAGTGGCTTGCGATTCGAATGTTTAGATTTTAAAAGGTTAGGAGCTTCATATCTCTCTGAAATCATTACCGATTCTTATCGAATAAAAAATTAAGGAATAAATTGCAGGCACTATTGATTCATTAAGGGCCGTTTGCAGATAGAGATTTAAGTTCCACATGTGACACTTTATGACTTGCAAGAAGTAACCAATAAGCATTTAAGAGTAGAATTTAAATCTTTATGAGTGGTAGGAGCCCCAAGTATAATAAATATTTTTTAGCAGGAATTAGAGGTCTATAAAGTTTCAAGTACAACCTATCCGATCATAGGCATACGACGCCATACGGCCATACTAAATAAAATTTGATGGATTGTACTGGAAATGTCATTTTTATACAATTCTGCAAGAAAAACTTTTCAACGCAACAGAGGCGCGACATTTGTAAAGCGGATAACTGAAGAAATACATGTCGCCGACACAATTTAATTTCCATTGACGAAAGTGCGTTAAACTTAAAATATGTATAGAAAATCTGTCAGCTGACAAATCGATTGTATTTTTTAATAGTAAATACTGAAATGTTGTGAGGTTGTAATTGTAATTTCTTGAATGAAAATTTGATCACACCAATAAGTAAATTATGAGGTCTATTCCTTTACTTTTAAATCTTACGAAATTTTACTCAATTTTTACTGAATGTCGTTCCATAACTTGAAAAATTCGTAAAAGAGAGCGACTTCGAGAGAGTAAGGCCCAATGCACACGGAGCAAATGGAAATAAACTGATCAGCCAGCGATGCGAATTGGCAACTGGTTTGCTTTGAGTCCATACCCTGTGTTTGGAATGAAATGGGACGACGCACACGACGCAACTGGTTGAAAACTCATTTGCGATTCACAAAAAAATAGTTTGTAACCAGTCTTCTATTGATTTGCATGCCGGGTTGCCTATTGATTTGAGTTTCTAGTTTGTCGAAGATGAGCGAACAACAGAGAAACCTGTTGCTGGTGGGGGAGGTTGAAAAACATGACGACACTGAACGAACTAGAGATTTTGATTGGTGATGATGATGACTGATAAGTTTCCTCATTTGTGGAATCAAGTCACCACTGGGTTCGTAACTGGTCTACCTATAACCTGAGTTGCCAATCGGTTTAGTTTTTTTTTAATTTCTCCGTGTGCATTGGGCCTTAGACATTACCTCTCCACTGAGAATTTTATTACTTTTTACTTAACAAATTTATTTGAGTAAGAATTAAAAAAAATCGCCTGAAAATTCTTACCCTTGCATCATGAAATATATATCGGGCATGCTTAGGCCGACCAGACGTGCTCTTTTTATATAGAAAAAAATGTCCGCTATCTTTTTGGAAAAATATGCAATTTGTCTTCTTTTTGGGATTTCTCAATTTACGGAATTTTTCGACACCACAAAACTACAAAAAAAAAAACTTTTTTCAGCACTAATTCCGACATTTTCTCCATCTTTCTGGTTTTAACTGAACACGACCTAAAAATTGTAGATAAATGTAAAATTTGAATTAAACGTGAAAAAATGTATTAAGGATTTATTCATGCTGTTTAAAATATCTTCGGAGATGGGCCGAATCTTTCGAGTTTGATTGTTTTACATTGATGGATTTAAACAAAATTCCCAACTATAATAAATAAATTTGTTGACCAATTTTGTAACATAAAAATATTTGTAGAGCAAGAACAAAACAAGAAGAACTTTTTAAATGCACCTATTCAAGAAAAATGGGCGCAGTGGTTAGTGTGCTGGACTACTGTGCGAGGGATCCCAGGTTCGATCCCCGGAAAAACACAAATTACATCTTAAAGTTTTTTCTACTGCGCCACCTCTCGCGAACGTCTGACAAACATCCGAGAGTATGACTGTCATGAAAAAGCTTCTCAATTGAGCCGTTCGGACTCGGCATAAAATTGTAGGTCCCTTCCATTCGTCCCAAAAAAAAACTCACACAAAACGAATGGTTGCGAGAAGCTAGGCTTTGGGTGTCACCCGTCTGTTGCGCCACCTATTTATTTATTTATTTATTTATTCAAGAAAAATGGGTAGAACACTTTTAAAAAATATATTGTAATTTTGGTTATTGTTTTTTGTTCTTTAATTTTTCATTTGGCATTTCTGAAGGTGTCCTCTTTTTGGTGGGCATGGATCTGGTCACCCTAGGCATGCTGCCGTCCTGTAACTCCCCTGGTTAACGTCACTGTTGGATTATAGGGTGGTTGCGAGGTCAAGTATATGCAATATTTTCTTAAATTAAATTAGTTTACCCAATCTTTAACAACATTCTTCTTCAAGAGTCACTGCCTCTGGCCTAAATTTTTACATTAAAGGCAAAATATTGCTGACATGCATTGAAGAAAATTATTAACAGATTCCTGGCTTTCAAAAATGATATAGTCCTTTACTGTAAGTGTTACCGTTGTTTTTGAATATTTATTTTTTCATTTTAAGTATTATTTTGTTTAAATTTCCCCTCCCAAACGAGCGAGTTGTCATAAGAATTGTGCACTGTTTTTCATACAAAGTCGCGATCCTAAAAGTTTTTTTTACAACCTAAAAGCTACGTGATCTGTCAGAGACGAGCTTAGCGAAATGCTTTATTTAGATAGTTTATTAAGGCCCCTATTGTGATTGTCGATCAGCGATCGTCACGACAATTGTCGATTGATTTTAGCTATTCGTACGCACAAAATGTTTTCACTTCCAAAAGAAAGCATCGATCAGACATTTGTAATCGACTAAAAGCGACTGTCAAATCGACAAATATCGACCGCAATCGACAATCACAGTTCTCGATTGATCGACAGTTGTCGATCAACGATTAACTATCGACACTCATATTAGGGGCTATAGTAGACATCCATTATGACCACAATATAAATCGTAGGTACAAAGTTTAGACCTCTTTTCAATGAAGCGTATGTATAATTGTATATCTTTCGAATAGATGTCGCTTTTTATTATGTATTATTTATTTGGCTGGTACTGTTTCCTTTTTTCTGCCAGAAAGGTGCAACGGTGATTTTTAGTTTGACTGCTTCGAGAGGATAAATGTGATTGTTTTTTTTTGTTTTTTATTCTATTTGCCTTTCTTTATTGTAACAGGAAGTGTGGAGATATCAATCAGAGGACAGAGATTAAAAAAAAAACTACTCAAGAGATTAGACTAAAAAATTTGTCTTTTGAGGTAGCCCATTAGAAATGTGTAGCTGTATACTTTTGCAAAGATGATCCCAACAACTTTTGACCGAAAGATCTTTACTCTGAACGGAGACAATTTTGAAATCCACCTTAACCATTGACATACTATACATGGACTGCTAGTGAAATGTCAGTTTCATACAAACCTGCGAGGCAAACATAAGCACTAGCCATTTTGGTTCAGTGCGGCGAAAGTAGGAAAGATGTTTCAACCTCTGCTCGCCATTGCTAATTTTTACATAGAACACAGTGCCATCCATTGTAGAAACATTGCAACTGGCGCAAAACTCACGACTTATTCAAATTATTTCAAAACGTTATAAAACAGATGGCACACTCAACACTCAAACGAAATCGCACTAATTGCTCGATGACATTTGAGAGTTTTCATTTCTCTCCGCGCGCCGTGAACCAAAAGAGCTAGTGCTTATGTTTGTTTCAACGAAAAATTGGCTGCTGGCAGTCCATGTATAAGTATGTCAATGACCTTAACCCATATCTGAACAAAATGAAAAATTGTTTAACCCGTAAAATTATAGATTTCTATAATTTAAACAAAACTTTTCCATACCTAACGAACACGCTCATAGTCATCATAAGTTAAAACAGAAACTAATTTATTGTGAATAATTGGACATTCGCAGCATCAGCATCACGCATTTAATTCGTTGCACGAGTTCAGGTCAGGAAGAGAGAGATTTACAAACTGAACCAATTTTCTAGACGCTAAAAACTCGGACCTCTAGTTAAATTTTCAAAATCAGAGAAACTTATTTTCTTTATTTCTTAGGTATAAAGAATACAAACCGAGTTTGAAATCAATCAGATACAAAATTAATATTTTTCCATACAAACTCTTTTCACCCTTTTGATGTTTGAATTTCCCCAAACCTAATGGCTCACTTTGGCCATAAAAGGAAATTTGTTTTAAAATGTCAGCTTCCCAGCTCTTACCCTTTGGGATGTGCGTCGATCAACAATTGCCAAGACAAACTGTTTATGTATATAGGAATATAGGTATGCGATTGCGGGGCTTTGTCCAGGAAGGTATGTTTCCGCCAAACGCATAATGACACTATGCGTGCATGTATCTATGGCGGAATTTGATTTCGAACTTATTGAAATATAAAGGCTTTCAAATGGTACGTTAAGTATAAATGACTAAAAGGAACCGTCAATAATTGGTATTTTGTAAGTACATACCTAGTTAGGAATGTCCGTTTCCTTGAATGACACTGCACTCGACGTTTAGCAGTCTCCTTTCTTGTTAGATCTCCTCTCCATCCATCACTCTCTTCTGCATTCACTTTAAATTTAACATTCGAGTAGGTATACAGATAAAAACAAAACACAATTCGAATAAAAACAAAACTTGCTAATAAATAAAATTAATATCATTTCTTTGGGTACAGGTGGCCTGCTGACACAAGAACCAGACCAACGTTCATCGTACAAAATATGTACCTACACCTAGGTACATACAAACGCAGCATATCTACTGTATGTAGAAGGTTCACACAAAAAAGCCATTCACTCCAATACGACCTGACTTCACCATGATACTGTGATGATAAGAGTGGTTGGCTCCTAAGCCTGGTAAATATCGGAAAAATGTAATTTAAGTGCTCTGTGGCTGGGATTAACTGCCATCAGCATTACTGCCTGCCTGCGCCTGAGCAAAGTCAATATTTTAGTGTACCTACAAATGTTCCTATTCACTCTGGTTTTCAGTTCGCATGGAGATGAAGAATTTCACAAGATAATTTATTCGCATTCACACAATATTATGTAGGTATCTACTTCAAAGTAATATGTAGCTAGAACTAGAACTCAATTTTCCAGCTCAGCCAGCACCACTGTGTTTCTGTTCATGGGGACGTGTACATTCCCCTACTCCGCTCCCCCAACGACAATATTGTTTCAATATAAAGTTGAATACATAATTTAGAAAAAAAAAATAAAAATTTAGGTAAATGCACAAAGGACTCACCTTAAGGTATTTGCTGTTCGCATAGAATTGTATCCTTATTGCACTTGTAAAGATTTCTTTCAAATCCTTGAAGGAAACAAAGAGAAAACAACAATAATTAATGATGTGGTCGTTTTGTTTGCCTTGTTTCAGCATAATTTCTATCGTTGCAGAAAATTATTGGAAAAAAATCCTTTTCCACTTTGTGTATGTATGCATTCAAAAATTTTCTTGCGACGACAGAAAAAGGAATTCATTTTGTGAATAAAAAGTAATTAAACTGGAGTTTTAAGTAGATAATTACTTGTTCTTTGATTTTCTTTCTCCTTAAAGGATACTCCTAGTTCTCTTGTGTTGTCGTTTAAGTTTAATGTTCTTGTTTTTGGAGAAGAAAATAATTATTATTTACACTTGTATTATAAACGGTGTTCAACGAACTGGTTGTGGGACGCGCTCTCAGCTGACTGGTGTTTTGTACACAAAAAAATATGTGAACGCTGACTCTGGCTGGCTGGTGGGGTGCTTGTCTCTTCTTGTCTGTTTGAGTTTGAGTTGTGGAGAATGAACAGACGAAGGGTGAAATAAGGAATAGAAGAACAAAATGAATTGTTATGTATATAAACAGCTGAGTGTGGCTTGTGTTTTGTATTGTTGGTTTTTGTTTAGCTGACCGTGCAAGGGGAAGGGGGTAGTTCTAAAGCCTGTCCCTGTAGTGTAGGTTAAAGGATAATGAGAAAGAGAGTAGGTGCAACAACGTCAAAGGGAATAAGCAAAAAGGTTTGATGGAATTTAAAAAATACAGAAGGAGAAAAAATCCCAAACTTTGTGTTGCCATTTAAGTTATCTACCTGTACCTATAGTAGTGTACTCCTATAATGAACCCAGAGACGCGTAACAAATTTGGTGGAAACTAAAATGCTTAAACAAATTTCAACTTATGTTCAAAAAACAAAATATTAAACCAACTGTTGTTAAGTTGTTACCAATTGCAGGTAGACTTTTAACGATGATCTTCGGCTTGTAAGATTTTATATAGCCAGAGCAGTGTTTTCAAAAATTGTTATACGGTGAACACTCCCTATTAATCCTTGCAGTACCTACGTATTTCTGTCATGTATTTTGCAGTTTATTATAAGCTTTTCAATTAAAAATACCTAAATAAAAAGTTGGCGCAACAGACGTGTAGACAACCATTCAACCATTGTGTGAGTTTTTATTTTTGGGACAAATGGAAGGGACCTACAATTTTATTTACGGTGAGTCCGAACGGCTGAATTGAGAAGAAGTGGCTGAGCCACTGAGCCACTGAGCTACTGCGCCCACAAACTTTTCAATTGTATTCACTTAAACTGCCGAGTATAACAATATTTTGTGTTATACGTACCTACTACGTACAATATTGCTATACTTGGCCAAGAAAATGTCTCCACTGATTTAGCTCGCGAAAGAATTATTGTCTGTTGCATTAAATTGGCGGTAAATCCGAAACAAACCCAATTTTGAATTGACTACATATTTCGTGGAATACTTGATAATTGATGTAAGGCGTTGTTCATAGCCATAAGAAAAGTCCATCCGTGAAAACACGAAACAGAACAAAACTGACACATTTAACCACAGCATATCATAGGAATTCAGTGGAATACTTCGTGAAACTGGTTGAGAAGTTGAACAGAAAAAGTTTCTCGTACGGAAAAGTTAATAAAATCGTTTTCTAAAAAAGTTGTAGATCAATTGCTTATTTTTTTTTAAAATTCCTAAGCAACATTTTAAGACAAAGATTGTGTTCAACGATTGAGTTTAAATGCTTCAAAAAGGCAAAAAAAAAATGTTTTCGGTTGCATTTTACTGATAGCTATAAACGGGGCCTAAGTGAGTAGGAAAAAATGAAATAATAATAACAAAAAACAAAATATACGTTGTGGCAATAACATTATGGGTGCGTGTCGCCATCTATATCCTGTGCGGTCGCTAAAATTTAGGGCGAGCAGGATACCGGACTTAAAGCATTATGGTGGATTTACATTACCACGCCATGCAATTTTGCATGACTTCAGAGAGAAAGATCCGTTTCCTATAGTCAAGGCTAATGATCCGTAAGAGTGAGACCACAAATCTGCATAAAAAAGTTATGGCGGCCTAAATTCTACTGTTAGGCTTGTGGTCTCACTCTTACACATCATTAGCCTGGACTGTGGAAAAACGAATCTTTCTCTCTCAAGTCATGCAAAAATGCGTGGCGTGGTAATGTAAATCCGCCATTAAACAACTAGGCGAACGAGTTGACGAACAGACACATCAAATGATCTTGTATTTGTTTAACACTCATTTTGTTTTTCTTGTGGATTCTGAATTGAAGCCAATTACCTATCGTATTCCTTTTCAGAAGACCAATGACAGTTTCTTTGACTCTCAGATATCACATCACATGTTCCAAATTAATGGAAGATGGCATGTTAATTGCTATCTCCGTTATTTCTGACATTTTAGAAGTTTGATGATAGCTAGGCATAAACGCAGATTATATTCATTTTCATTCATTTTCAATGGTCCGCTTGTCCATTAAGTGGGTCGCGGGTGTAGGTTGCTCAAGTGGACCCTCCATAGCTCTCGATCCTCCGCCATCGACTCTAAATCATCAAGGGCAATCCCCATACGGGTATAGGAGAGATTATGGACTTGATCTAACCATCTCATCCTTGGTCTACCTAAAGGACGCCTACCCGATGGTACGGATTCCATAGCACGTCGTGGAATCCTGGTCGGGGACATGCGTTTAACATGACCAAACCACCGAAGCATGGATCGCTCCGTCCGGAGAAGTAGCTGCTCGACATTGAGTTCCTCACGTATTCTAGTATTTCTTATGCGATCTCTACGGGTCACACCAGCAATACAACGGAGAAATCTCATTTCGGCAGCTTGTATCCGCGATCTTATTCTTTCGGTCATTACCCAAACCTCATGACCATAGGTGAGAGTTGGAACAAACACCGAATTAAAGACTGACAACTTAGCTTTGACACCAAGTTCAGTCCTCCTAATAACAGAATGACCAAGCTGTCTCAAAATTGCCCCAGCCTGACCAATCCTACAGGAAAACTCGGCATTGCTCCTTCCATCACTCGTGAATAAGACCCCGAGATACTTAAACTTCTCCACCTGTTTCAATGGGACTCCACTAACATGCAGAGTGCATTGAACAGGCGTTCTGGAGACGACCATCACTTCAGATTTGTTCACATTTACCTTCATCTCAGCTTCAACACAAACGGCTACAAACCGATCGAGTGCGCGCTGAAGTTCAGTCTGAGAGGACCCAAGGATGACCAAGTCATCAGCGAAGAGCAAATGACTTATCCTCAGATCTCCCAATTCGAAACGTTCCTCGCCAAGACTGCGCTGTAACATCCAGTCCATATAAGTAATGAAAAGGAGAGGAGACAAGACGCACCCCTGACGAAGTCCAACGCCCACGGTGAAAGGTATTGATTTAACGCCGTTTACCCGAACACAGCTTTTACAGTTTGTGTAAAGAGATTGAATGGCTCTCAAGAGAGAACCATCAATTCCATACTCCTGTAATACACTCCAGAGTTTCCCTCGAGGGACTCGGTCATATGCTTTCTCCAAATCTACGAAGCAAGCGTAAACAGGTGTAGCATACTCCCAAGCCTTCTCAAGTACCATTCTGAGAGTGAATAACTGGTCGGTTGTGCTTCTGCCGGGACGAAAGCCGCACTGCTCATCTCCTAATCGTGCCTCGACCACAGCTCTGCAACGCGTTTCCAGCACCTTGGCAAAGACTTTTCCGGGGAGACTTAAAAGTGATATACCCCTGTAATTGGAGCAATCCCTTTTATCCCCTTTCTTGAAAAGGGGCACAATCACCCCAATCTGCCAATCGCTGGGTGTTTCGCCGCATTCCCAGGCCACTTTAATGATACGAGAGAGCCATTTGACTCCCTCTTCACCTAAGGCCTTTAGCATTTCTGGCCGGATTTCATCCACTCCGGCAGATTTGCCAGCTTTTAGCGATTTGATCGCAAAAGTGACTTCCTCTACCGTGGGACTATTTTCCGCCCTGCTTAAGGCGATGGATGTGTCATCCTCAATGCCCTGGATTGGATTGAGCAATTCGGAAAAGTGCTCGCTCCATCTGCGCAAGATGTCCTCCTCATTAGAAAGAAGTGTACCATCTTTGGATTTGACTCCTTCGATAATGTTCCACTTCCTTCCTCTAAGACGGCGGATGGTCTGCCAGAACACCTTGCTTGCAGATCTGTGATCACGGTCCAATTTTTCGCCGAACTCCTTCCAAGACTGTTCTTTGGCTGCTTTAACAGCCAATTTGCAAGTTCTTCGCGCCTCAATGTACCGGTTTCGAGAAGGAGAGTCCCCCAAGTGAATTATATTTTGTTAGAAAAATGTATTCTGAAATAGTTTTGAAGACAAACAAAGTGTGCCTGGATCGGAGAAAACATAATGTAAGGTGAACAGATACACCCTGTGTAATTCAATTGTCACTTCTACAACGTATTCCTCCGAAATCACATGGGCTCCCTAGATCTAACAGCTTAGCACAAATTATTTTCCTGCCACAATAGTCATATTTTCGTCCCAGTCTGAAGCCATCTTAAGTGCAATTGGTATGGATGACTGTCAATACCAACCTAAATTTTACACATAAGAAATTAATATAATGTCGTTTTCGGTTGGTCGTCCAGATCCGCCCGGAAGCAATCCGAACGCTTCTGAAAGCGTTCGATTGCCACTCAACTGACAGCTCTTCCCTTGAAAAGAAGACAAATTTATTTCTGATTTGAATTCAGAATCGCGGAGAGTTCTTCCGGACGGTTCTGGACGACCAACCGAAAACGACATAAGACATATTCACAATTGAATACTTTTTATGTCATCTCCCACTTGCAATTTGGTGTTCATCAATAAAAAGAAATCCTATTTACCAATACAGTAGTTGAAAAATGCATTTAATAAACAATGGTTACACTCTTTCTTTTTCATTCAAATTTATCACGACAACACTAAACAGATGAACTGTTAAAGTGAGCACACACTCACGTAAATAATATTATTTGTCAATATGTAATCCAAAAAGGGAGATGATGGTATGAAAATGAATTTGTTTACAAATGAGCATGTGCAAGGAATGGACAATTATCTTTGTTTGAATTTGAATTAGTGAGGGGTGTGCGGCTGGGGAAATTCAGACAAATGAATAATTTCTTGTGCACATGTTTTGTTTATTATTTTTATTTTTCTTTAGTACAGTATTCGTATCATTTTGATTACTTCTTCGTTCCCTTTTTTACGTAGGTACAAGAGTTTGATGAACGTACCAGTAATGTTATGTATACATTTTTTGTTATTATTATTTATGAACAAATCGGATTTATACTCAACTCATTTAGTTCTAATTATATACCTATCTGCCTGATGTTATAACCTTAAGGGAAAAGGAGATACAACTTCTATATTATATATGTATTTTTACTTATGTATTATTGATATGATATACCTACCTATCTAACTACTGGCGTGACGATGTGTGAATGTGAACGCAGGAGTAGGTCAAAGTTAAAATTGTGTTCTGGAGGGAAAAGGCGATGAAGCGAAACTAATAACTGATAAGAGTGCATTTGAAAAGACTGGCACTAGGATTTAACACGGAGCACATTACAGTAAGTTCGATTTACGTCAATTTACGTAGGCTTTCTCTTTTGGAATAACAACTTCGCGCATTCGAAAATGGGGATTATTACACGAAGCCCGATTAATATGTATTTTTTTTTAAATGTTGGGTTTTCTCGTTGTTCGTTGTTTCCCTTTAAAAATCGGAATTTAAAAAATTATCGGGGCCTATTTGAGTCATTTAAATGGCGCTGTGACGTCAGGAAAAAATGTTGCATTAGAGCGACATTTAAGCTACGATTCGTCATTGGAAAAATGGCGATCACACGAAATGACTATCATCGTCATTTGTGTCTCTAAATCAAAATGTAGCTACTGTTAGTGTTTTTTTTTTCTCGTCGAAGACGCATAGGTACGTGAAAGAAGTGAAAGGAAAAAAAAATTATTATAATAAATAAAAAATGTCAAAAAGAACTTTTGGGGTGATGGTGGAAATTGTAGAGACGGCGTATTTACGGGCCAACGCGACGAGCGGAATAAAATGTTTTGTCATTTGCGTAGAAAAATGGCAGGGCAAGAATTTTGAGTATTGCCATTTTTTTGGAGGCTGCCATTTAAATGGCACAACAGCCAAAAAGTTTAGTCATTTGTCCTAGGCGTCATTGAAGAACGATCACATTTTTTTGGGAAGTGGGTATAAAAAAACCAAAAGTGAGTATGTACCTATAACAATTTTGCATGTAAAACCAAAAGTGAGTATAACAAAATCAAAAGTGAGTATACAAGTTTTGCATGTAAAAGTAAAAGTGAGCTAGCTATAGATTCTCAAAAAAGTACGCCTAATTAATTAATTTTAAATCTCTTGCACTTAATCTCGGGGTTAGCGTTCGGTGGAAACATAGCATTATAATATATTCCTCATCCGAATTTATTATTTCTTCTGATGTGAAATTGGATTTTCTTTGTTTAAATTTTACTGATGACACTCTGTTAATGGTGGTGGGTCATCTTTCTGATATAGCTGCTCCAATTTTTCCGAATATAAAAATTCAATATCGTCCACTTCGTGAGATTACTAAAAACAACGACGAAAAAAAATAAATGTCAAATTTTCGCTAGCAATTAAATTTGAAGAAATAAGTAAGGTGTTGTTACTTATAAATACAAAATACAAATTCCTTGTTGTTCTGAAATATCCATGCTACACTTGTGTAGCAGCTGCCGGAGTTATCCACCAATTATTTTCCGCTGTCTTTTCGCAAACGTTTCGCTGTGCAATTGGAGACCACCGGAAAATATCATTTCACGACGGCGTACCTACTAGGCTTTAACAAAAAAATTAAATTCTAGTCCAGCCTTACCCTTAGGGGAAATTATTTGTAGCAAACTTGGCATCACCATCAAATGTCATTACTGTCACTTTCCTTCCCTGTTGACGTTTGCGTCAACCACACGTGTTTATTTTCTGCGCATTGCAAAATATTCTAAACTTTTAAGTTTTTCTTTAATTTTTACCTCAAAATTATTTAAAATGGGTCGCACAAATCGTTCGCGTAAACGTCGTGATGAAATGAATAAAGTGAAAAAAGCTAGAAATGCCGCAAAGGACTTGGTTCGTCTCAAGAAAACGCTCGGGCTTATCGATGCTGATGGCAATGAGATTATTAAAGGTGCTGCAGAAGTGGCAACCGTAAAAACTGCCAAGGAACTTAAATTGGTAAATATTTTGTTATATTTTGTTTCCTTTTAAGCTTCATATCAACTGAAATGCATATAACTTTCCATCGTTTAGGAAAAAATCCAAAAAGAAGAACAAGAGCTACAATATGAGTTCGAAGAGCAGCGCGAGAAAGGCGAGGATATCACCGTAGTAAATGAGAAAACTGGCAAGAAGCACACATACAACACGAAAACAATGAAAGACGAATTTGGTTCATACCCACCATGGTACAAACCAAAGAAAACTGCAAAGCGAGTCCGTAAGCTTGAACATGCCCGCAAGAAGCGTTTCCGTCAAGCATGGACAACGATCAACGTGCCTTTGTAGGATAATCAATCACTCGTTTCAAATAGTTTTAAGTAGTTTACGCTTTAAGGAGAACCTATGAAAGAAGAAATAAAACGAACGACCATCTGCTTCGTCTTAAATGTAAGAATAAATTTATTTTTCTCCTCTTCCGCGGTTTGCCTCATAAAATTTGACTAAAATGAATTAAATTTTAACAAATACAGGTTTGTGTAAAAATACGTAATATTCTGTGGGAAATTACCACCAGGAGTGCGTACTGCGTGCGTTTGCGTTTGTAAAGCAGCGAGAGAACAATATTATTTTTAATAGAGAGAACTACACGAACAACAAACAATCAAAATTCAGACCAAATTGTCCTGCATTTTCACTGAACCGTACAGATACGCCACCGCCTACTGCTTCCGTCACCGTCCTGCGGTCATTCGTTCTTTTTCTCTTCGAGTTGACCGTTTGCGATATTTGTGTTTGTTTTGAGTACACTTCCGCCGGTGAAGCCAAGAATTCCACATCCCACTGCAGCCATCCCTCCGACTTTCATGCCTGCCAGTAGGCCAATGGGTCCACCGACACATGTGCCTAGGAGTGCACCCATTACCGGGTACATTGCCTTCTTGTAGGTGAGTGCTTGGCGGAGATGCGCCTCGCCCATTTGGACTTGTTCCAGAGCCTCCTCTGCGTTGTCAGCTATGACTTGTACACTTTCCGCCTGGTCATTAACCAGCACCCGTACATGTTGGAACATTCCGTGTAGGTCTTGGACTTCTCGCTGTAAATTTTCAAATTCCTTGAGGCAAGCTTGTCGCGCTAACAACTGATGTTCCTGCAGTTGGAAATCCGCTTGTATTTGGGGCACACTGTCACTTTGATGTAACGGTGAGTTCTCGTCATTGTCATCGGACTTGATTGTGCTCGTCGGGCTCTTAAGTTGCATATCTGCAATGGAGAGAGAGGGGGTAGTAGTAATGTTAAAAGTATGGTTCTTCAAAATGATTTTATTAGTGACTAATGTTTTTTTAAAGGTTTTTTGAGTGTCTAGATCTAGAATATGTTACAAAGGCTAACAAGCTCTGCTAGTACAAACGTGGTTAAGTTAGACAAAGATAAGCCATTAAAACTCTCGTATATGGTGGACACATCTGTATACCACCAGAGAAACTACGATGGCCCTGCAGCGGACACTTCACGTAGTCTTATCATAGGAGCATTATATTGATAAGGATGACAGCGAATACTTGCGAGGAACCTTGATAAAACCAGCTTGACAACAGATATACATGGCACAGGATAATAATCAACCCGATTCCTGACTAAAGTATACCTAGTGCGACCATACGAGAACAGTAGAACGGCCCAACAGAACTATTAACAGAGATATCGTCATTGTGATGGGGAAACCGAGTGCGAGGGTAGACATCTACAATGAGAAGCTCTGCCATGTGATCGGGAAGCACGTCCTCACCGGTCGCTGAATTGGAAGCAGTTTACGTCACCTAGCCATACAATAGCATTTGAGCGCAGCGAAACATGCCTTCACTTCCATTTCTGAGTCTAGGTCAAACTTGCTACTCTTCGGTCACTTCACAGTAACATGTTTGTTTATTTGTAATATTTGTTCGGCAACCCAATTACTTAGTTACACAAGTAAAAGTTAATTTTTCCAATAGGCTCGGGTATGCAAATATTTTAAGTGTACACGTCCAACATGCCTGTGCACTAGCAGCGGTTCTATGTGATTGCCAATCAAGTTAAACATAAAAACAGACAGCATGTCTACTCCGTTTATGGCAGTAGCTATGATCCAGATCGAGCATCTCTAGATCAACAACGGGAAGTCATAACTATGCCTGCAAGACGAACGAATACAGGAAAGCATGTTCGGAAGGTCTGTACCTGATAGCAGAGTATTATTATTGACAGTAAGAATGTAAACAACAAACAAGGTTACGAAGATCATTCACTGGCAAAAAAACCTTCTCAAAAACATATCGCAGTTCAATAAAATATGAGGTAAGCAAATTTGCAAAACAATGAAGCATTTCGAACTGATTGCTGACAAGATACGATAGTGATTCATGCGGCGAATACGTTAGTACTGCCTGCATAAACTGCTAAAGTGTCAAATCGCTGTAGCGACTAGATCACCATATTTTGGACACAAAATGACTCGACAAATCGATATAAACAGATATAAAAAGTTATAGCCACTCGTAGGCTGATACCAACAAACCTTATCTTTTTTGACCAACTTCTTACCCCGCAGTCGACTAAGATGCGGCAATTAAAAACTTACCCAAATATTCCCGCATACCCTCCATGGCCTTGGTCTTTCCAGCAGCCATCATTTCATCGAATTTCTCCAAATCCTCGTCGCATACTTTCTCCCTTAGAATATCCATTTCCAGCATGAGATTCTTCAATTGCTTTATTACCCGCATTGCGTTGATTTCTTCTTTTTTTATTTTTGTCCAGTCGCCAAGTGCGAGACATTTCTCAATATTAGATTTGTGATTTTTCAAAAGTCCAAGATGATGTGGTATTGCGAGGTCATTGAATTTTCGGACTGAAACTTCGGCCCGTTTGAGGGGAATCTTTTCGACTTGTTCAATTTGTTCGTTCATTTTGTGCACTTAAATGTGTATCGGAATTTTAAATTACAAATGTTTATTTACGAATAATCAGTACACTGTATTTTGTTTTGACATTTCGATAGACTGTCTTTTGTTGTACAACTGCGCGTAACGTAAGCGAGGCACAGCAAACTATTGGAGTAAAATGTGAGTAATTGCAGGAAAAGAAAAAGAAAATTGAATTTTTGGATTATGGGTTGTTGTTGCTTCCTATTTTATATCGTGGTTCGTGGTCCGTGGATCTGCGCCTTTTGTTATGTGTTTTTCGTATTTTTGCTTTGTTCTGTCAATAACATTTGTGAAGTTGGTTGTGATTAGTTTTAAACTATGCTATTTGTTTTGTGTTGAATGATGTCACTCGGGCCGCATGTACACTCTATGGATTGCCTGCTGTAGCACAATATGTACTTTTGTTGATATCCATATAAGAATTTCATAAAACTCCTATAGGTACGGTTTTTAGAAAGCAGACTTTACATGTTTTTCTAAAATTGTTATTTTACTCTATATTTGTCCATTGTTGCTTTACTTAACAAGATTGGTGTCTAAAAAGGTATAAATATTTAAAAAAACTATTACAGAAAAAATAGAAATCTATTACTTATTCATTACTAAAACCGACATCCCTATTAGCTGCTTTAAATGGGTGGTTAACGCTTTATTACACCAGATAAATCGGGCCATCCGCTTAAGTAAACAAAATTATACAGGTTATGTTTGCGGACTGGCGGGGAGGAGTACGCTGTGTCACATTTAGGTGAACCACTAACCCATTTTAACTGATCCCGGCCGGAGGTTGAAAGTTGTAATCAAATACCTTAACAAAAGTTGTGTTTTGGACACTTTTGCAGGAACTCTATCTACACCGCACCGTGTGTAACTTTTTGGGCCCAGTTGCAATTTCTACGAGGGTTGATAGGCATCTTCTACTCTTCTGTATGATTGTCTTGGTGGTACTATCTTTATTGACGGACAACCCGCCTAGCTTTCTTACGTTTCTCTTGGGGCTTTTTTTCATGCTTCAATCTTGAGCGTGAAAGGTGGGATCAGGTTGTTTGGAAAGCGCTGACGAACTTCCTAATTCCTTGCCCTTTATCATTCATTGTCTGAAATGACTTCATGTCAAAGAACCCTGCAGAGCGATATCTTGCACCGCGTTCAAGTAAGCGTGAGCTCCTTTCGACATCATTCTAGAAGCTTTAATATTATTTTTGGTGCAGTTATTGCTTTTTATGGCTACGTAATGGTTGATGAGAAGGTAATATATACCTTCCAGTGGTATGCGTAGATATGCCCCTACCACAAATTTAGGGACACAAACATTCTGTGGTGTGCTCACGAGCTACTTTTGTCACAGCCAAGACTTTGACTTGAAAGAAACTACTATGCCCAACAATCCGTGAAAGGCATATGTCCCTAGCCGGATATCCATTAATGATCCTTCATTATATACGGCAATGGATTGTGCTTTAGGTAGGTCCACCTCTCTACTAATCTTCCCTGCTAGTATCGGCCTTCGGGAAAAGTCTTTTAAACATGGCCAGAATTTATGTCGAATCTTCTAATGACCATCAGGTTCGTTCAATTTCCAATCTACTGATTGGCTGATTCTCATGGTACTAGTGCATGCCAATGATTGTACAAAGATCTCTAGGGTAAAGAGACTGAGAATATAGCCCCGAGTCTGGCGGTCTAAGTTGTCCTGAAGTGGTTATTCTTAAGCCACTGTTTCTAAGCTTAACTAACCCAAGGCAATAGGGAATTGGGGGGAACTAATACCGCCCGAGCAGTTCTTCTGGAGACGCAAGCTATACTAGCCTAGAACCGCCAGGTTCCGCTATATTCTGTCTTGCTTCAAGTATAGGCGTATTTTTTTGAGAATCTATAGCTTTTATACTCACTTCTGGTTTTGTTATACTCACTTTTGGTTTTACATGCAAAATTATTATACTCACTTTTGGTTTTGTTATACTCACTTCCCAAAAAAATACGCCATATGTCAATAATTCAGTTGAAAAGGGTATTATCAATCACAAACCAGTAAGAATAGACCGTCGACTCCTCCCACATAACGGACTTTGCCTACAAGCTGCCGGCCGGCGGGCCCAGGATTTTTCATGTATTGGTGCTGTACAAAATCAAAGGAGCGCCATTAACGCACGCATACTTGAAAAATCCTAGGCCCATGGTATAGCATGGAAAATCATTGCCGCCAATAATTTTGACATTTACACGTATTCACAGACAGGGAAATTTTTTCCGGGGGGAATCGGGTAGGTGTACGGGAAGTCGGCGGTCTATTCTTATACTGGTTTGTGTTATCAATGTTCAGCTTTCTAAAGGAAAGGAATAATTCTTCCCTCAGTGGTTCAGCACACTAACCGCTGAGCGTCAGTGCCTACCAATTTGTGGTTGAGCTCTAAATCTGGTACAAATGGTTAATACCTAATTCACATCACAAAACCCCGTTCAATCGATCGCGCTTTTCACTCTTAAGGCAACTACATTCGGCACAAAGTAAAGTACTCACGCATTCATCTAACGGTTAAATCGAACGTAACTAATGTGTTGCATACCTTGAGCAGTATTTTTGACCAGCGTCTTAAATGTTAGGCTACGGACAGAGTGAACGCGAAAAGCTAAGCGAAAGCTAAAGCTAAAGATTCTAAGCTATACGCAAAGCGAATGGTGTCCATAATGAACGCGAACATTACCGCTCCGGAAGTCCATCAAAATAAACAAAATCTTTGAATTATGGAAATGGAAATGGTCAGAAGAAGAGGACTTTCCATTAAATAATTAATTTTTAGCCATTCATTGTTGGAAAAGGACAGTCCGTTCAACAGATTAAAAAATCAGCTAATTAATATGACGAATATTATCATCTTTACAAAGATTTACGAAGACATCGGAAGACATCCTGACAAAAATTGCTGAATTCGTTTTAATGTCATTAAAAGTATTCGATTATATACCCAAATCTATTGACAGCTGCGTTTTAGCTTGAATTTCTTGCTAAAAAACTGAGCAGAAGAGTTTATTCGCTTTTAGCGCCAAGTTTCGCTTAGCATGTATCTTAGCATCGAATCTACTATGGCCAGTGCGATTAAAATGTATGGGCGGAGTTTATTAGCGTTGACCTGTCAAACCCTAGCTTTAGCTTTCGCCTCGATTCTCGCGTTCACTCTGTCCGTAGCCTTAGACTCATTTTTTGCAATAATTTTAATTATAAAAGTTTGGTTTGACAAAAACGAATGAAAAGATGAAAAATTGTAAATAGAATAAAGAGGGTAGTGCAGGTATATTTGGTGGCTTCCTAAGAAAATGTGAATTGGATTTTATAAAAATATGTTCTTTTTAATAAATATGATTAAAAATAAAAAGAAAGTTCCATTCATTTTATTATTTTTATTCTTCATCGTCTGCCAACATCAGCTTATTCCTCATTAAATTTATTGCATTTTGTTGTAATTTTTTTTTCTTCTTACAAACTCACTTAAATTCTATTATATTCACTTATTTTAAATTACAATTAAAACTAATTATTTTATCGTTTAAATGATTTTGTCAGTAAAAAAAAAATAATAATCAACACACAAACTGAACATGAAAAAATGGGAATGGAGTTCGGGATTCAAAGTCTCATCTTTCTCCTAATACACCTTTTTCTATTTCTTCTTCTTCTTTGTTATCTCTCACAAGGAAAATAGAACTAGGCAAGAATACAACTGAGTAAGGATTCATAATTTATATCACATAAAAAAAACAAAATCAGGGATACAATACTACGTCAGGGCTTGAATAAGGCTTCTAAATGCATTCTTTCTTAAACAAATCAAAATCCTAACCTAACCTAGGGGCAGTGGGGTCCTGGTCCATTCCGGCACTTGAATAGCATGGTGACCATGCTCTCCAGCTTTCGCGTTCTAGACTCTGTTGCTATGAGGTTACTTTGCAGGTGATTCATGTCTTGTTGTTGTTTTTCCTGGTAAAGTTTAAAAAAAAGATTAGTTGTCCATGAGGTGAGGAATGTTTTCCCATTTTTCATTTACCAAAGTGGTAAGGCGATTCTTTAGGGAATCGACGACATGGTAGGTGGCTTCTAATGACTTTTGCAGCTCATTTGTGGTGATCCTCTCGTTGGCTAGTGACTTCTCGATTTTGTGCAAGCGTGATGTGACCTCGTTGGAATCGATTTCGTTCTCAAGATCACGCGCTTCGAAGGCGTCGTCGTCGTGGTTATCTAGAAATAAACATCCAGTTAGTCGATCTAATGGCGGCTTGAGTTTGGAGGCGCCTATACCTATCTTTCTACAACTCTGCTTATCCGATTGCAGCACGAAACCCTCTCTACACTGGCAGTAGAACGATCCCTCTGTGTTGAAGCATAGCTGATCGCATGGCTTCTCCTCCTTACATTCGTTTATGTCCTTTTCGCAGTATTTACCCCCATAGCCCTGTAGGCAGCTGCACATATCCGGCCCGATGCAAGTTCCACCATTGCGGCAAGTCACACTGCAGACCGCTGGAAGGAGAAGAACGTGAATGAGTAAAGAACACGCAAGTGAAAGTGGTGACTTTAATTATCTATCTATGATCTTACGTTTCGTGCACGCATTGGACATCTTGGTCACTCGGCCCCAGCCGGGACAACAGTCGTAGATCATGTGCTTGGTAGTCTTGTGACGAATGACATCTCGATATGCCGGCTCATGGACAAGCTGGACGCGTGTGCACATCTGATTCGATTGATTCGTCTGCGTCGGACATGGGTGGCTGATGTGTTTCCAAATGGGTCGGGTGTAGACCTCGACGGTCTTTACGGGCACCTGGACGGTCCGTTGTTGCATGCAAATGTGACGACTGAAAAAAAAAACGAATTTAATATCATGATCTTGGTTTGGAGTGCATTTAGTAAAAAATATAAAAAAAAAAACTGTCGGAAATTATTATCAAATCAATGTGTGTGTAGTGAAATCGTGAGTTGAGCGTGCGCACGCGCACACATGACCGCGGTATGAACATTTATATCCATTACGGTCTACGGACGTGCCTTGGAAACATTTAATTTAACATCGGAATGAGTGAAATTAAATTGCTGCACAGGGTGAAGAGAGAGAGAGACAGCGGATACATTGAGGTAAACATGGACGACAACGTGTAGACGTGTTGTTGTCATCAGCATCAGATGATCACCGCCGTCGTCGTCGCTCCGTCTGTGGAAGACGCCTTGAGGCATACGCCATGGAGTAAGTGCAACCTAATTGCATGTTTCGATAAATTAAAGTCGAGTTTTTTTTTCTGTTTGTCCCACTGTCATTGATGGTGTTGAAAAACAATTTATGTCTATGGGCGTGACAGGCAGGATCGGAAATAAAGAAAAACGAAATCGAAAAGTCGGAAGTCTGGCTGAAATATAGGAGAAGGTTACTGAAAGTGAAGTTGATTACTGTCAGAGAGTGAGTTATTTTAGGAAGCTCCTTTTGATTTGCTTGTAGGACTGGGTTTGGCATAATAAGTTGGGAACGGATGTTTTTCATCTTTTACTTGTCTTATTGTGCTTTAAGCTGCCAAGATGAAATGTTGCGTACGTATTGTAACGGTGACGGGTTACTAAAGGTGCTAGTACACGATATGTAGCACGCCTCATATATATGTAGCACTGACGTCATTTTGACGTCAGCGAATGGTCCCAATGGCTACATCCTACATGCCGTGTACAAGCTCTCTTTGTTCACTCTCTGTTGACGTCAGAGCCACATATATATGAGGCGTGCTACATATCATGTACTAGCACCTTAATTTCGGGGAGAGTGGAGATTTTTTTTATATAAAAGTCAAGCTTCAAGCTTGTGTCATAATTATAATCGTACTTAAGCTGGATTACTTCCATGTGCGTAGTCCTATTATGGTTCTCCCTTAAGCTAGTGGGCCCATAATGTTAATGCCACCCAGCTCAAGGTTTGAAAGTGTTGCTCAGAGTTGTCAAAGTTAGTCCAAGAAGAAAGACTAATTGAAATGTCCATCGGTTTAGATTTCATTCGCTTCGAGTTCCACGGATGAAGATTTCATTCGCCAGGGAGTTTATCTGAAAGTCATATGGTATGGTATACACGCGTTTCATCTAAATTATGTTTGAGGTTGCGGCAAATGCCGAAACAATCGACAGCGATTAGCGGAATCTTACCCGAAAGAACAAAATCTGTGATCTAGATGAGGCTTATTGCGAATGTCAGCAGGAAGATTATATTATTTTTTTCTCATACGGGAGAAGAAAATGCGAACAATTTGCCAAATCTTAAATTTTTAGTGGTGGAACGCACCCATTTCGAAATTTCAGGAAGATGGCAGCTTAAAATAATCATCTGTAGAATAGATTCTATATATTTTTTTATTAAAGAAGTATTTAGCTGTGCATGGTACTGCCATATCTAAACCTTCTTATAGTTAGGTGACGTTGAATTTTGTATATTTTGTACATGAAAGCGTAATTTAAGCGCGATATGCGGACTAGGTTTATAAGTTTAAGGTTGATAGGTAAATGGGGTACTGTTGTGGTATTTCCAATAGCTTCACTTAGACCATTGGTTCCTAACCTTTTTAATGTTGTTACCCCTTTGACCTATTAGCGCAAAATATTTTACCCCCCCGTGAATTTAAGGCACCATCAAAGAAAACAATATCTACATGAAAGTGCAAAATATTGTCTTTATCAATTACATTATAATAAATTACACAAAAATATACCTTAAAAAGAACTTTAAAAATAATGAATGAATGATATTCAGTGCGAATGTTGGTATTGTTTGGCTTTCACAAGTTCTTCGTTAGGTTTAGTTTCACTTAAAAAGCGCATCTTGAGTCATGTTTCACATTGAAGGGTTTCTGTCCTTTATTTTAGCTGTTACTGTAAACTTGAGAAACCACTCTGGCATCTGAAGGTGGTTGCAACGGTACTAAGATTTTTGGAGCTCTTTCAGCTATAGTAGGATATTCGGTGCCAAATGTACAAAGGTCATAATTTTGTAAATGTGCTTTAAAAGTGTTATCCTCGCGTAGTCCTAAAAATTCTGCTTTGGTTGACACATCTTCGTCTTTAAAAATTGCAAGATTAATATCCAAGTTTTGGACTGATGATTATCCATGTCCGGGAAATATTGCCTCAGTGAGTATATGACTGATGAGGATATATCTATATTGAACCACGGAATTTTTATATGTTATTTTGTCAGATTTGTCATTTACCAATTACTCAGACAGTTGTATAATTATCGATACAGCGGACGCTCAAAAATTAGAACCACTTTGTTCCTGGGGTAGTTCTAATTTCCGAAATATTCTAATTTCTGGACGTTTTTTTAGTTCAAGTAAAAAGTGAAAAAAGAAGTGAAACTACCTCCAAAATTTAATATTTTCACACAAATGTCTTTTATTAATTAACAATAAATTTTATAATTTGGTAAACAATCTATCACTTGTACGGAACGCATTATCCTCTTTATTGAGATACATATACTTCACCAAAAATTGACTTAGCTTTCGCCTTTCATATTGGTCCAGTCAATGTGCACTTCTTTTCAGGTTGATTTAAAAATATATGAAATAAACATATTTGACATTTTTAATGAATTATGTACATGTACATTCAATATTTGAGGAAAAGACTGAGCCAAATCTATATACATACAAATAAAATATTCGCAGACGTTGAACCAAATACATATGTCAAATATGTACTTGAGTATGACAAAAAGAAACGCGAAGGAAATGACCACGTACATAATTTGGTGATTCCCCTTTTCATTTTTGCATTGTTGAAGCAAAAAAAAATATATAAAAATGGGGATTCACCAATGTGTAAAAAAAACTAAGAAAAAAATTGCTCAGAAATTAGAACCTCAAGTTCTAATTTTAGATCATTCAATGCATTAAAAACTTAGGTTCTAATTTCTGGAAGATTCCAATTTCCGAAAGTTCTAATTTGTGAGCGCCCGCTGTATCTACATCGCCAACTTGAAGATGTTCGTCATATTAGGTGTAATAAAAAGAAATTCATTATTTTTGCATAAATTCAAGGCTTTACTTAGCTTCTTTTTATATCCAGCGTCCATCCTTATTCAAATGGTTACAAACGGTTTTTTTGTGGAATGTTTAGCTTCTGGGCAGTGTAAACAGTGCTTAAATGACGGTCAGACTCGACGATTTTATTGACATTTTCGACAATTGGCCTTCCAGAGCGCGATGCATCTTTGACATGGAAATTCATCGTACGAAATCAAGGACCATTATAAACACTATTCGCATTTTTAGCCACATAACTTGCGTTGTTGCCTTCATCGAAGAAAAACTGTTAAATATGACGTATTTTCTCTTTGCTAGTGCCTATCCATGTTTAACGCGCGCTCAAAGGGTCAACGAAAAAGAAAACTATCAGAGAATTTTTTTTGTAAGAAATCTAATCTTTCCAAAGCCAATTTGTTTACGTCCGATAGCACGTATGAAATGCGAGATACAGATTACTAAAGCCATATTTTGGAAAAATTACGAACTTTTTTTTACTGAAAAAATTAGTAAAATTCGCCGCTGCTCGGCCTACCGGCTCCCGCCCTCACATCTTTCTGCCACTTCTGCTATTGGCCCGGAAGAGCGGCATTGCTGCTTCGCTAGATAGCACAATTTCTCGAATCGAAAAGAAAACCATCTATCGGATTCCTGCCGCGCTCAAATTACAATTACACACCCCAGAGACGCGAATACATACATAGTTTACTTTTATTTTTGACTCCGCTAATCTCAGGAAATATTTATATTAAAAAAAAGTCTACGGTCCGTCTATGCAAAAATAATTGCGAACTTTTGAGACGCAAATATATTGAGAACGGAGATTTTTAAAGAAAATCTTGCACCAATTCAAAGGGTTTAAAAATTATGGTCAAGAAACGAGTTTTAGTTTGATTTCAATGAGTTAAAAATTTTGATTCAATTATAATGGTTATAAAATGTATTATCTACTACCTGCCATTATTACCCCCGCATAATAGCTGTTTTACCCCCGCAGGGGTAATTACCCCCAGGTTCGGAACCCAGGACTTAGACCATCAGTTTGGTTTATTGGGGTAACCGTCCATTAGTTAACTGTGGGAGGTTAAATTAAACCGCTGTTCATAAAAGCAGATAAATGCACTTTTCCTATTTTGAGCTGTACATGAATCTTAAGAGATCTTAAAAGTTCTATTGTGGCCACATTCTCCAGTAAGTGCAGGGTTAACCCAACCCAGATTGGAGTATGAATCTCCAGGAGTTCTTTAAGTTCAACGTTTGTTAGATCCTCCTATACCCTAAAGTTTATCAAAGAAGCAGCCTAATTTTTTTGTTTTGAGTAAAGGCTCGTTTTTTTCGACTTCTTTACACATCATGAGCTTCTGCAATAATTCTGACAATAGAGAGTACGCGAATGTATTTGCGGCTCAGTTTAGTCATGAATTAAGATATCTTTTCGATCACCTCTGTTTATATTTCATTTGTGTGCTTGCAAGTATTGAGATTGGTCCAGCGTAGGTTCTTGTAGGCGTACTTAGCCGAGTTCTTACCGCTTTATGGGTCAAAGATGCGTGCATTTTTTTTATCCATTTCTGGCATTGTCTTTGACTTCACCACGACTGACCCTACCTACCTATGGCTTGGCTTGGCATCTCATTCAAGTCTTTCTGAGCTTAGGTTATTTAAGCAGTTCTCCTAAATGCCTGAATGCCACTGCGGTCGTTACTGATTCTAAGTGATTCTCGCAGATGTAGAGTTTAGCTAAAGATACCTCTGCCCTGCCTATACCGATGTCCATCTTGGACCATGGAGCCGTCGGCATAAAGGAATACTGTAACAACTTGGGTGGGGTCCCAGTATTGATCTTCTTTCAAATCTGAGACTATGGAGGTATAGTGCATACTTATTTTCTCTAAGGGCGGAAGTGAATTTACCCGAGACAGGAATTATGACATCGTCTGCATATGCGCTCACAATGAAGTTCCAGTATGTTTATGAGTTCTTCAACTATACGAGGAGCCATATGAGCGGTGAGAATACGCCATCTTGTGATAAACCCCTGACATTTCGTCTAATGCTTATATTAATACGTCTCCAACAATATATGACTTAGAAATCGAGTGTGACTAGCATGAGCATCGAGTTACATAGACGTTTACAAAACTATCTTCATCAGTTTAAGAAGGCACCAACTTCTATTACCTATACAAATAATGGTAAAATGACAATTTAATTGACAGATTGGTGCATACTCACACAATGTACCCCTTAAAGACTTTAAAATGAACAACGGCAAACGTTTTCCATCCACGGCATAATATGACGATGTCTGACCCAAATTTCCAGCCAGTAAGATCGCCTCTTTATAAATGTTTTTAAATTTATGCTTGTGAGCATAAATCCAGATGAATAACGCATTCCGCATGGTGGAACCCCTTTCTTTCTTCTCATTGTGCAAATTTATCATTTTGACATTCAATTAGCATCTTAATTTCGCATTTGCCTGCTGATGTGCACTGTGCACTGCTTAAGGCCCATCCCATATTCGTATTCATTTCTTAATTTAAATTGTTTACACTGCACACTTCAGTCTTGCCACTGACTAAATCTGACAGGTAGGGCACAAACAAAACCTTTAAATTTTAAAGAATTCCAAAACATTTCCATTGTACCGTTCTCACTATCTCCATCCATCCGTCAAAACGAATAATTAAAAAAAAAAAAACACAAAGAGCCGATTCGTTTCTTGTTCTTCTTCTCAATGTGGAACCACAGAGTCTCGTCTTACTTCAGATTACCTGTCGTCTGTTTATTTGGATTTCATTCTACCGAATCCGCTGTGCATTGACATCCTACGAATATAAGGTGTCAGTTTGATTACCGTTTGGTCCAGTTCTTACTCACTCAATCGAAATGAGGCCATCTTTGTGAATTGTGAACAAACAATTCGCTGTCATTACAAACTTCATGTGAGTACAGTAAGACTCGGATGCTTGCCATGAATCATGCGGAGGCTGATTAATGCGAACATCCTTTTTGCATGTAGGTTCAATTTGAAATCTGGCCAAGCACTGGCGCATCAGCAGCGATACAACTTCATCAAGGCCCGTGGAGGACCATATCCGACTGCGATAATAATTAACACGAACGAATGTAATTAAAATGAAGACGCGGGAATGCCATATAGAACAGTGCACGCTGAGAGAATCTTGGGCGGCATGCGCGGCTGCGTGCCCTGGCCGAAGTAAAAATGTGTGTAAGCAATTTTCAAAGAGAATTGTAGGTGCTTCCATGTACATCAATTGGATGAAGTTGTGCTAACGCTAGAGGATGTTAAGTGAGCCCATTACTTTTCGTTGCAAGACCAATTACAAGTCGCACGACATGCCGGCTGATGTGGTTAGTTGGTCCGAGATCGAGTTCAGTGGGCGTATATGTGGTCATAAAAGAGTGGAACCATTAAATGGACGACGAAATAGAATCCAAATGTTTGACATTTGTTTTGAAAGCCGTTGGATAGTTGGCAACTAGCCAACTAGCGGGGATGTTGATTGTGAATAGAATGATCAGGGGATCGCCGTTTCTTTTAATGACGTTATGGGACATGATGATATTTAAATGGCTTCATTTGATTCGGCTTCTCGTAAGTAAGGGCGATTTATGACAAGATAAGGCCCATGAGTTAAGCTGATTAAGATTAAGTCGCGAGTAAGGGGTTATGATGTTGTCGAGGAGGAGGTTTTGCATAATAAAAATAACCTTTTGGGGGAAAGTCTCGGAATTTTATAATTTTTGTATTCTTTACAACTTTGTGATGTAAAGCGTCTTTGTCCGGACATTTGATAGAAATACTCTGGTGGAAGATTACATTAAATAAATAAATAGTTGGTGCAACAGGTTCTTGTAGGATCGTAGGGCTAGGCTCTAAAAAAAATCGTTTTATTCAAGTGAGTTTTTTTTTGAATGAATAGACAATACTATACCGAATCCAAAGGGCTGAATTAAGAAGCTTTCTTAGGACAAGGTTTGTGTTTTCCGGGGGTCGAACCTTTAGAATCCACCCAAGTAGGTCAGCTGACTAAATACTGAACCATAGAGGCCAAGTAATACATATTAACCGACTTTATTGATGAGATACCTCATATTATATCCGATTAAAATCATTCCACTGTCGCTGCTGGGAAAACACGTGGTAAATGGTCTTGTGAAATCTAGCCAGGGGAATACCGTAGTCCGTGAATACATTCTTTCTTGACAGCGACAGCGAGCTGACGTCAGTAATTATCACGTGTAAAAAAGATCAAATTTTTATAACCTAAATGAATAAAGTAGATTAAGTTTTTCTGAAGTATTAAAACTCTTCTTTTATCGCGTTACACATTATTGCCAGTGTATTTGTTCAGAATTTGTGCATGATCCGTCAAGCTGTTTCCAGCTTTTTGTCTGGCTTAACCGAAGGGCGTTGTTTGTAGCAGACTTCTGTAACAAGCTCTAAGTTCTAGGGGTTTGAGATTGAGTATAGTCTCTAGCATCTACATAGTAGTCTAGTGCAGGGGTTCCCAATCTTTTTCATACTGCGACTCCGCAGATTTGTTGAAATATTTTTGCAACGCCTGCCGCGCCCTTCTAAAAGAAAAGATATATGTGAATAGAAGCTTATTTTACTGAAGATTCACTAAAGGGCTTTTCAATAAGTACGGGTCGACGTTGAAATATCGTCGTCCCATATTAATGACAATTTTGCTTGTAAAACATACCCGTATTCATCTCGTCGGTAAAGATGATTTTTCGGCCAAAATCGGGGTCTTTTTCCAAACACTCCCAAGCCTAGTCAGCGGACAAGAAGCTTTGTCTATGGTCATTAACTTTGAGCTTCTGGATTAGATGGATCTTGTACGGGCGTAAGCCCAAATCCGGATGCAAAATTTTCCAAGTTAAAATCTGCAAAAGGCCGACTTCTTGTGCACGGCGAGGAATTAACTGTCTCGGGTCGGCAATGCTCAAGACCAACCTGGCTGGCAACGATCCGTCCCAATTGAAAAAACCTTATTTATTTTGAGCGCTAAGGCAAATATACGATTGCCAGTCACCAAGCAAGTCTGGCTGGAAATGCGGGAAACACAACCGCGCTTAATCATCGACTGCAGTGTAGCTATTGGATTTCGCTTCGACCTTGACGCCCTTTGTATTTGTAAAGAGATGCATAATGCTTTCCTTTTGTTCGGAGTCTTACAGCAGTGAAAAAATAAAACTTGCGACTGTTTGGGAACCCCTGGTCTAGTGAATAGCCAGTTCACCCTTAGGTTCCGCGACTTAATCTAATCAATATCACTCTGGCCGATGTTGTGAGTAATAGCAATAGGCTTTCGAAGTTTAATTCCTTCACAAACTAAAGGAAAATCTCACGTCATACACGTCAGCAAAATCTCGTCTTGTTTCGCGACCAAACGCTTTTCATTAACTCCTTACATAGATAGGATCGTGTTGAGCCGGTACGATATTCTTTCAAAATGAAAATGCTCTTTGTCGCAATCGGCCTAACATAACCTAAAAAGCCATTGTTGTTGAGTAGGTGGTATATTGAAAGGCGCCGAGAACACTCCCATGATGAGTTCTAGCCGAAAAACTACACGCAAATCTGAATCCTGCTACTAATAGCCTCGTATATGTAGATACCATGATGCATCACAATGCAAGTACTTCTGTGTCCTAGATTGCATTGGCCATAAAAGTCCTACCTAAAACACCCTGCCAATTATCAGTTCCGTTTAAATCACTTTCACACTCATTTCATTTACGATTCCCAACCGTATTCAATTAGCCAGCTATAATATTTGCAACGCGTGCTAACAGACTACAATGTCAAGTCGTCCCATTTTAACATTTTATGAGGCTTAGTCTGAGCCAATCTCATAGCGTCATTAGAATTCACCCCCATGTAGGCATCACCTCCGTTTCCCTAATAATTTATGCGATAATGCTTAACTGCTCATTAGGCTGAGTTAGACTTCGTCTAAAGCCATGGGCGAGGACATAACATAACAACCGTCATGATTATGGCCACCATCCCACCACCACATCATCGTCGTAAGTACAAGTATACCGTATACCGGTAATGCACGATTCCCAGTGTAAGGATTTGTAATTTGTTTATGGCCTTCATGATTTTATATAAGTCTACCGCTCGCCTATAGTGGCACTCGTTTATGATATCATTGCATAAACTCGTTCCCGGAGGTGGCTGCGCGGTGGCGGTATGGCCGTTATTGGCCTGTTCCGAAGTACACACATAATATCGGTGGTAGGTAACTCGCGCGCGGTGTTTTAATTAAATGATTGCCGGACGGCCGGTGGCGGACCCCTTTTCCATATATGTATATGCGAGCGCAAGTGGAATAATTTATGAACACCACTCATGCACATACGTATGTAGGTCCTGATTGAAACAGGTTGCAGTTATTTGCTGAATGCGACCCTTGGGTATATGATAAAAGATCGCTCACCGTATGGTGATTAATTCCCTCCTCAGTCAGTTCACCATCACCAGATTCATCGAAAAGGAATTCAGCAGGAAAGAAGTTGGCGGGAGTAGGTAGGTAGTTGTGCGAAGACCCACATAATTCGCAAGATTGATATTCCCGGAATCAAATCTCGATAAAGCCGGTGAATTAATATGCTACTCGTGGAAAACAAGGTATTCACTCGAAATAATCTGATTGTGAGTTCGAAAGTCACCGGCATACATAAAAATTCACTTCACAGATACCGATACCGAACATAAAAGAATTTCGCACATGAAAAAAAAAAACGCAGATTAAAAAATGCTCAGAAATAGATGGCAGATGTCCCTCTTGCGCGGTGGATTATGCAACATGCAATCGCAAAACACAAACCATCATTGACCAACTGGTAGCGACCAAAAATAATTGCGCCCGAGAGTCTGTAAGAGCCATAAAGTCGTTAAACGGGTGGCCAACGCCCCATTTCGGGTCATACGCCTTTTTAAACGTGCCGGTCAAAGCAAGATTTTCGTACAGTCGGTTGGGGTCTTTTTTGTTTAAATAATTAATTAAGATGTTATCGAATCGGAGATATACAGACTTTCATGGACCGGTATTGTCCATTTATTATTTATTTTGATTTTTTTTTTACATGTTGCGGGCGGAATTCAAAGGATTTTATCTCACTGAAGGTAGGTACCTACTTGCCTGCATATAAAATTGTTTCTTTTAAGATATTTTGTAGCGATGTCGTGTGCGAAAATTCTTATCATTTGTACATTTTGCTTGCTTTCAGTTAAATATCAGAGAGAACATGAAGTTTTGTACCATAACCATACGGCGCATTGGGATTAATTAAATTTGATCTAGTACATTTTATATGGATATTTATACAGGTTTCTCTTGTCTTGCCAACCCACTAACCTAACTTAACCTAACCTAATGCTGTTGTAATGAAGAACACGGTTTTACATCTTCCGAATACGGATTGTGTATACTGCCACTATCGAACTCTTAATTTGTGCTGCACATGTGAATGTAACCAGAATTGAAATTGTCAGTATTACAATCATTTTTATAACCTCCACAGGAAGGTAAATGTCATTACGTTTGTAACGCCAAGAAGGATTCACCGGAGACCCTATAAAGGACATATATTCTAAATCAGGATCACATTCTGGATCGATTTAAAAATGTCCCACTGTCTGTCTGTCTGTTGAAAGCACGATAGCGTCCAAACGAATCGACTTAGGTGAATGAAATTTTGTGAGAGGACTTGTTTTTACCGTTGTCAAGTTGGTATTAAAACATTGTCTATGTCGGTCAAGTAGTTCTGGTACCTCCCATACAAAACCAATATTAGACACGAGTCTACGC
This sequence comes from Cheilosia soror, assembly GCA_949372485.1. NCBI lineage: Eukaryota > Metazoa > Arthropoda > Insecta > Diptera > Syrphidae > Cheilosia > Cheilosia soror. The sequence goes on along the minus strand of OX443561.1, from coordinate 28,758,782 downwards.
TGTACCAGTACATACAGTGGAGGCCAGGCCGATGATAACACTTTTTTACTTGTTTTAAATGGTAATTATTATCGCAAATGTACTGACAATTCGAACAAACTTCATATCTAAATACAAGAAAGGAAGCTCCTTCACATTGTCCTCAGGGACTGGATCTGGCATTTTTGGAGAATCGCCTCAAGCGAACTTTTCAGTCAGCCTATGTAAGTTCTCGTCCATATTCCAGGCTGAAGTCCTTGCGCTGGAATAAATTTATGTTCTAATACAAGTAGTAAGACCATATTTATCTTCTCAGACAGTCAAGCTTCTCTTAAAGCTCTGAACTCATCTGTTATAAAATCGAAGCTGGTCCTAGAAACTTACATGGCCATCTACGAACTAGCAAAGAAAAACCTAGTCATCCTACACTGGATTCCAGCCCACAAGGGATTTACTGGAAACGAAACGGCTGACTCTTTGGCCAAAGTCGGCGCGACAACGCCACTCGTCGGACCTGAACCCTTCTGCGGTGTCGGTAAGGGATGCTTCAGGCTTCAGGGAATACATTAGGAGCTTAGCTCAAATCGAATCTAATGAACTCTGGCTTAAAACACCTGGGCAGTACTGCACCAAACAGTTCTTCTCACTCACTTGAGTAAGTTCGCAAGTTCGCCTGTGTTTCTTTTCGCCTCCATCTTTATTATTAAATTTATCTATTAAAATAACTTTACATAAACACAACTTGTATTGCATTATAAACGCATCGACTTGATTTAGGGTTTGCAATTGTGCACGAGTTGTCTTGCTCTTTATCTTTTCTTGTAATTTTGTGTTAAAAACATAAATATTCCAAATTCATATACATTTTTGCCTTATAATAATTGCTGAGTGTTATATTTGAGTGATCAACCATCTCGTTTCATCACATTCAGTTTGAAGCTGCATGAGTGCATGACTCATTTATCCCGGTGAGTTTAATTATTAGTGGATGTTCTGCCTACGAAGCAATTTTTGCTGGCCTACACTGAATTCTTTATACGGTTCTCATTTCATGTTTGGAAACCGTATTCAACGCTTTGAGTGAAAAACTGATTTCGATCCTCTTCTAACATTTGGAATATTATTTGTACCTGAGTTCTTCCTACTTCCTCCTCCGTGTGAGTACAATTTTGGTATTTGTTCTGCCATTACAGCAAGATTGATACTCACCACGCCATTTTCATTATTTAATCTTCTCCACGCACCACATCTCATCATTTGCATCAACCACACAATTTGCTGAGCTTTTTGGTTGTTGTACTAGATACTTAAGCAGAGTTACCATCGTAATATTATTGGAGTATGAATACCCCAAAAAGTACACCAAATTGTTACATTTGTGGAATGAACACGAATGATGTTAATATTTCGTGCGGTGTTTGCCTTGATACGGCTCATGCAAAATGCTTAGGCTTAAAAGGAAAGGACGTGGATAAAATTATCTCTACTCCCGGTTTATGCTTTTATTGTATAAAGCATCGAAACATTTCACCGGATGCCTTGCACTGGAAAATTGTTAAGCTACAAAAAGCCTTCAAAAGAATGTCGACGTTATTCTCGGAATTACAGGAGATATTCAACTTTGACGTTAGCAGTGGTAACAAGCTGATTGAAGGGTTCTCGAACATGGATCGGATCCTACAACAAAATCAGCTGCAACAGGTAGACCAATCACCTAGGCAAAGCCCTAACATAATCCAAGAGCAACCGAACGTAGATAACCTAATACCTCATCCAGCGCAAAAGCCACCAAATATAGTCATAACACCAACTTTGCTTGAACCAGCCACAACACCAGCTTTGATAACACCAACAGTGATCATATTCCCCAGAAAATCATATTTTCTAACTAAGGCCTCAGTTATAGCTATCAGTAAAATGCATCCGTAAAAACACGAAACAGAACAAAATTGAAACATTTCACCATAGCATATCATAGGAATTCAGTGGAATACTTCGTGGAACTGGTTGAGAAGTTGAACAGAAAAAGTTTTTCGAACGGAAAAATAAAGAAATTCTTTTTTTAGAAAATTTAAAGATCAATATGCTTAATTTTTTTTTAAGAATTAGTTTTATAATTCAAAAGCAACTATATAAGACCAAGATTGAGTTCAACGATTAAGTTTAAGTGCTCCAAAAAAGTAAAACAAATTTTCTTACGGATGCATTTTACTGATAGCTATAACTGCAGCCTAATCTGGATAAAAACAACCTAAGAATCCTGACAGGAATTATTACTGGCCATGGTCTTATGAAAAAACACCTTCACCGAATCGCAGTCTCACCAGACTCCACATGTAGACTGTGCCTAGAGAGTGATGAATCCTCTCTTCATATTCTCATGGAATGTCCGGCTCTCTTCCGTCTTAGAAAGAAAGTCTTTGGCGAAGAAATCGTCACCTCGGCAAATCTTGCTGAATAACCCCCAGAGAAGATACTTGTCTTCCTGACTGTATCCGGAGTAAAAAGATGGCTCCAGGATCCTACCAGGTATGACACAATAGGCTCCTTTAGAGAGGCCGCAGTGCCAGGGCCGGTAAAGGCTCTTCCGACCAATCATCTAATGGTAATCTAATTCACATTGTCCTACCTGTTGCACAAACGTTAAATACAAAATGCCTGTTATGACGTAGTTTTGTATTGATAATTGTGCCATTTGTGTTATAGCTGAATGCAAACAACCCATAAACATGGCATAGGCACGTTCCAGTTTTAAAGTAGTTACATATTTTAACATTATGATGCAGATTCCTTCGGTTTCAGTTTAAGCCACAAACTGTTTTTCCGCTCCATAAATACTGTTTAACGGGTTTGTTGAGTGTTTTTATAGCCCCTATACATGGTGTCGGCAACTATTTTACGACTCCTTTGCATTGTTTTTATGAATATGAGCCCTATTGTAAAACACATGTTCACATGTAACTGTTCTCGTTCAACTGTCACTAAAATAATTTTCCACACCAATCAACTGATAGAGTATAACCTCTTTTTAATTAAAAATGCATTTCTAAACTATCTCCGCACTAACTGACAAATTGGCTGCATTAAAATTCAAATCCATAATGCATGCGATGTGCATGCCACCTTATTCACATTGAGACCTGTCAAAGTAGCTCATTCGCATCGCATTTGGGTGACTGCAAAATGGAATGGAAACCAAAACCAAACCAAACCAATTACCTACCTGCCAACCGAAAATGAAAAAGAAAACAAAGAAAAAAGAGAAAATACTTCTCATTAATTCGAAAATCACGTTATTTTTTTTTCTGATGATTTTTGTAACATTTTCTTCGACATGGTAATCCGTTCATCTGACCATTATGTTTACATGTTACCCCGTTCAGAGACTCAAGTAGAGCCGATAAACATGGGTGACAGGGAGAGTTCAGTTTTAACAACAATTGGAAAGGTTTTGTTAGCGCTTTTGTTTTGTTTCTTTTTAGCGAGTAAAGCAGCAGCTGATGCAAAATTCGCAATAAAAATTGTTTTTGTTCGACAAGTTCGGGCCCAAAGAAAGTCAAAGTATCTGATTTCCTTAAAAGCAGTGCACGCAATATGCTCCGAGGAGCACAGCAAAGATAACAACAACATGCAGCTCAGTGTGTCAACAGAGAGTGGGTTAGTAAAGCGAATTCCTTGTACGCAAAGACGGTAACGACCGAATACACCGGGACCGGTGACATAACGGAAGAGATCATCCGCGATCAAATTACTACGTCGGCGTAAGGCAATTGCATTCGACTGAATACACCCCCTTTGGGAGGGCGTTCACTTCACATAATCACGTGCACACACTGAACTGTCAGATTCCATTACACGAGTGCAATGCATTGCTATGCAAATGTCAGTTTTAAAGCCGATATGTTGGGCTTTATCGCATGAAACGTTTATCTTTCGTTTATTTATGTTAATTTGATGTTAATTCGTTGAGGAAATTCTACCCGGGGGGACGACATTTTTTTTTTCGTATGTTTTGACGTATAGGGTATAGTGGACCCCATTCTGTGTCAAATTTGATTGACGACGTTTACATGGTGAATTTGAAAGGTTTGTGTTGTCGTCGCAGCGTTGCAGAAAAATGGTAATTAAGTGATTAGAGGCTTTTCTCTTGAAACTCGATTTGAAATGAAAAATGTGTTAAGTTTCATAATTTTGACGAGTGCATTGTCATGAAGTGGCGGCTTGGCGTCTGGGATTGACTATGACCAGCTGGTTGATGAACCTATAAAACCTGTCAATATAGTGGCTTGCACAATCACTTTGCTGTGGAGTTGTTTTAATTTCGAATTTGAAATTCTTTTGTTGAGTGTCTCGCGCAGATGGGTACGTTTTGTGAGAATTTTTTTTTACCCATTGTGGGAAATTTTGAGCTTAGGTTAAGCTATATACATACATACAGAGATTTCGGGTTATTAAGATGAGGCTCACATATTTCGCTTATTATATGAAGTGGCTTTTGATGTCTTCGAAGATTCGTAGATGATGCTAATGATAATGATACAGTGGTATAAAAACGATTTGAAATCGCCACTAAGTTATTTTTGACAGGTGTTGGCTATTCAATATGGCTAAAGTGGTTACTGGTAAGTTATGAGGATGATAAGTAGAGTTTGGTTATGAAATACAAGATAAGAATTGCTTGGCTAATATTTAAAAAGTTTCTACTAAGGTCATTCAGTATTATTGACAGTTAAGTGGCAACGGCAAGACCGTGAATGCGGTAGAATAAAAAAAAAATATCAAATTACGTAATTTCGTGTTTCCCATCTTGTCATTTATTGTTACTAAAATGTACATTATATTTGTCGAACAAGTGAACACATGTTGTTGTACGCTTTAAGATTTTTTAAACGCTTTTCCTACCTTACAAAGGAATAATAGACAAATCATGAGGAGTGAATTGTTTCTAGTTTTTGTCGATATACAGTTACAAAGAACGTCAAATGTGAGTGAACATCGATGCTTTTTTGAGTTTTCTTTAGGGTCTTGAAATAGGTTTGAAAAACCAACAATCTGTACAAAGTTTGACAGAAAAAAAAAAACGTTTTCCAAACTCCTTAGACAAACGAAAACCGCAGTGGAATTCACATACTTTTGACGCTCACTGTATGTCTACGAATACGAAATAGTCTGATGTCAATTGATTAGAATATTTATGCTCTGCTAAATTGTGGTGAGGTGTAAAAGCAAAATAGTTTGCTTTCTTATGACTAGCACTGTATGTATTCATCAGTTGTAAGATCGACGTTTAAGCTATGAGTACACGACATGCCACTCTGACGTCATGATAATTACTCGACATATTGTAGAACATGTCACGTTTTATTATATTGTGGCATGTGCGAAAAGTATGCCGAGTACAGGGCATGCACGTTTTGTCGTTAAAACGTTTAAAACGAGGTTTAGTTTTATGTTATGATAGGTATATTTCATGGAGACTATTAACAAATGAACACGTTGGCCTGCGATATCTAGTGGTGAGGAAAAGAAACCGCTCAGAAATCTGATGTCATCTGTAAGCGGTACGACGTGTACCTACGTATTTTTGTACAGGTAATTTATTTATTTTATAAATGAAAAACTATTTTAGTTGATTTAAGCGCCTTGTCGTTCTAAAATTCAACTATACAATAACCCCGGGTCCATAAAATGAGAACGCGCGAAGGATTTTATTTCAAAGACTTAAGACCGGAATAAATTGGAAACTCACAATTTTTTTGAAATGACATTTACTGCAAACATAATAGCCGCGTTCCATTGACCGCTAGATGACTAGCGGTATGCCAAACTCCATATAAAAAAACTGACATTTCAGCATTTGCGCTAGACCTCTAACACATTTTGTGAAATGTCCCGCTAGATCTCTAGCGCCAGCGTTCCTCCATCAGGAATAGTATGTGCTAGATGACTAGCGGTCAATGGAACGCGGCCAATGACGCAACAATTTGAATTTCAACACTGTTTTACTTGGGATGCCCAATAGATGTCTCTAGCACGAGCATCTCTCTATGACGTAATCCAAGATGGTTGTCATTTTGTTTCACTAATTTTTCGCTTGGAACCACAAGTGCTAGTTATGTTGGCGTCATTTTCTGCGCAGAGATTGTATGGAACTGACATTTCAATAGCAGTAGTCCATATATAGTCAGTTAATGGATTGCACATAATCTACTACGTATTTGTCTAATAAAAATGTGTATAGTTTGTTCATCTGTAAATCTGATAATTGTGGACCCTCTCCATGGTATAAAGTCATGCAAATTAAAACGACTCATGGACGCATTCATAAATCAAAAAATGAGCGAAAGTTGCTTCTTAGACGCACACAGGGACACAGGCCAGTCGTCTAACAGCAAATTAACTACTAGTGTCATAGGTTAATAAAGCATGGAATGGCGATTCGACACCTGCTTAATCGATTTTATTTGTACAAATGTCTAAACATAGTTTATGCGCTATAAACCAGTTATGTATTTGTCTGTGTCAGTTGATGTAAACGAAATCAAATTTATACACAGTTATGTCTTTCTATAGACGTGGAAAATCTTATCAGCAGAAGTTACTTGTTTTCCATAATTTACTTTATAGCCTGTAGTGTGAGTTCATCTTGCTCATCAATTTTTCCGCATTTCCCGTTTTTTCGTAAATTAATAGTCTAATTTGTATTAAAGACTATTATTGTCGACCGAAATCACCGCAGGGGTGTCTGCTGTCTGCGCCGGGTGGTTTAATTTTCCATTAAGATGCACGATAAGTTGGTAGGCATTTTCTAAATTCCCCTTTCTTGCGTTTTATTCCCGCGCCAGTTTAACTAAATCGTCGCGGTCGTCATAAAGTTCGTTATTATTCGAATTTGAATTTAAATCTATTATTTGTGATAATGACTGTTGCGATGACCGCAATCAACCCTATTATGGAAATTCAATAAACGCATCCCAACCAATATGGTTTATTAACAAAAAGTCGTTAATGCAGAAGCTGTGTGAAAAAAAATATTTATTCTCTAAATTTTTTAGAGGAGTAACTCAGTAATCCACTGACAAAGCCCCAACAACTTGTATAATCTGCATAACAATGCAAGTGCGTACACATAGGCCCTTAGCCGAGTTTCTCACCAGATCATGGAAACCGTTAGAATCCCATCTCAATAAACCCATCCATTCACACATTCTGAGCACTAACCTCAGAAATTAAATGGTTAAAAAAAAAAAAATTAACAACCTCACAAAATGTTTTCCTTATTGAATGCACTTCTCGCTGGCCAGTTAGCGAGCGTGATATCTTAGAGCTGCCTATAGATACACATGAGACATGACAAACCATTAGAATGCCACACAATAAAAAAGTGGTAATAATAATCTGATTCGAATTAGAAGTAAGAGATACGAAAAGAGAAGCGAAGATGCATCCGAGTTGGGTCGTTGGCCCGCATCCTCTATAACTTGAAGCATTTACTTAAGAAACAGCTATAACCATAACCGAGAATGTGTTTCTGTTTGTGTGTGTTTGTGGTTGCGCCTAATATTTGCTTCTTCACGATCAGCGCAGCGGTACTGCTACAGCGGAGGCTTCATCTCGTGGTATTTGTTTTGAGTTCAGTTGGTTTCGCTTAATTCTTCGCTTGAGTATTTTTATATATTTTCGTATGGCCATACTAAACTCAGTTTTTCCGCATGCTTGCATTCATAATGATGTTGGCGGTTTATTTCTCTATTTTTAACCCTAATACCAATTTTATTATACCTACCTAAGTTCTGTGCTGTAACAGTGGCAGGAGCAGATGCAGCACCTCCTCCGATCGATGCGAACGGTCGGTGCGGTGTTAGAAAACAAATGTTGCAGAAAGATGTTTCTGTTTTTAAAATAAACACACCTCGGTGCGTTTGTGTAACAACTGCGAAAATAAATATTTAGTATTTGATGCAAACGCAAACGTGATGACAGACGGCGACGCGACGCGACGATTCTTTTCGTTAGACATAAAAAAAAATAACAAGATCAGACAGTTTTAGAAGATGCTCACTTTTTGCGAATTCTCATACGCAATGACAGTAAGAGATCTTACTTTAGGTCCACCGCAGATAAATTCGTGGAGCGGTTAACTTTTTTTGTGACATTTATTACATAGGCGTGCAAAGTGCTTTAAAACGGCTTGCGACTCGTGTAAAAGAAAGTCTTATTCATATATATTCATCCCCGCAATGAATTGCGTTCGAATTTGAGTTTATGCGAATTTGACATTTTCTAGCCGTCTCATTTGCAATCACCTTTTTGAAAAATATATTCGAAGAGAGATTCTGATGGCAGTGAACTCACTCACACGGAACTAGCTAGTGCGAAATTGAAAACTTTAAAAAATCGAAAATTCCACGAATCATCTAACGAATTTAATCGCAGCGGTGATTGTTTTCTGTACAAAATTTCAACTCGAAATGTTCGTTCATAAAGGGGACCCAACCCATAGAATCTGTCGCGTCCGTTGCGTTGGGGCAACTTCGACTGACAGACACTGATAGATTGATAGAACACACAGACACAGTAGCTTATGAAAGGTGACCCATAAAGCAGTGCACGTACCCGTTGACAGTTGGCACAGCATGAGAGAAAGCACTTTCTGTGGTGAAATAATATTGAGAGAAACTGTCAAATGCTGTAGATGACAGTTCAATCAAAATACTTTTGTGAATATTTTCGAATTTAATAAATTGCAAATTGTTTTAAAGATTCCAAGTGCGGAAGCAACTGGACTGGACTGGACACTTAAAGTCCAGCCCAGCAGTTCTGAATTCTGATTGGTCCGCAAGCATCCAGTGCTTCAGTAGCTGGATGATTTTAAGTTTGTATAAGTGGTTTCACCGTCAGAATGGTACTTAGGCCGCTGCTGTCGGCTTGGTACATACCTGTATTCGATATTTACGATGATTGGTATGTCGCACATTTACCGTCTGACATCCGCGTAAATGAGGGGGGATTCATTGCAGTACATGGGTGTTCATATGTTCAGTACAAAATATGTACCGAATGTGTACCAAGCAAACCGAGAGAAAGAAATCCTTAGGAAGGTTTGGGAGGGTGCCACTACACATATTTTCGATATATCCGCTGGAGTGTAATTGAGGGTTCTCCCTTTACATAAACTGTGTAAGTTATGTTCGGATAAACGGTGTTGTAAAATATTATTATTAAAAGAACATTATTAGCAGAAACCTTGGCTTTTCAAACGAACATGTGAACTTCAATTTCGTTTTATTTATACTGACTAAATACGCCCCCGCCCACCATCGAAATTGTCAAAATGCGCGCGAAACTGCGTAAAGAAAAAGACAGCGTTCAATGTGCTTATGCACCTAAATATTACTATGTGACAGTTTATCATAGAAGTTCAAGTTAGGCAGAAAATCTTGCCTAGCACACGAAACTTGTCTAGATTTAGCGGCGAGAATACGACAGAGAAATTATGCACATCTGCATTAATATAGGTCATCAAAATTGTATTTGTATAGAATTAACCGAGTGAGTTGTCATTCATTTCATTCACTTCCCATAGAGGAGAGATTATGGACTTGATCTAACATCTAAACATCACATGCTGGGTCTACCTAGAGGACGATTGTCCTTAAATCTTGAAGATAAATTCAACGAAAGCAAATTATACTCGGTATCGAAGCGTAGTCGTTGCATGGAGGACAACGATAGCGAATACTCGATGCTTTCGGACGAGCTCGCAGTAATGAGCCTTAGAAACTGAACAAGAAGAACACGGCTCCCACTTCGCTTGCCTTCAAGAAAAAGTAGCTGAATCCTGAGAACAGATTGGCTTGTCGAATTCTAGATCGACTATACAGAAAGCTGGAAAAGGACAAGAGTTAAAAAGAATTGCAGCTGGGCGACAAGGCGATGCGCTGTCATGTTACTTCTTCAAAATCGTGCTTGAAATAATAGTGCAAAACTCAAACGCTAACACCAGGGGCACAGTATCTTTCAATCTACTCGCCTACGGTGTCGTGACATAAGGCCATGCGATATAAGGCCCTATTTCGAAATATGGCGCTATGATGGTTTGTTGAACTGAACAAAATAAGGCCCTCAGGGCATGATGGAAATATGGCCTTATGTCGCATGGCCTTATGTCACGGCACCCTCGCCCACGCCGACGACATCGACATAAACGGCAGAACGCAGCGCGTTCGTGATTGAGACGGAAGCGGCGAAAATGTGTCTCGGACAGAATCTCACTATAGACAGATATAACTTTTATTTGGTTAAGGACTTTGTCTACCTAGGCTCCGCTATGAACTCAGACAATGACACCAGCGCTGAGATTACACGGAGAAGAACTCTTGCAATCGCTGTTTCTTTGGGCTAAGAAGGCAACTCAGTAGCAAATCCCTCTCTCGAACAACTAAAGTGACTCTTTATAAGACCCTAACTATCCCAGTCCTTCTGTATGGTGCAGAGGCATGGACTCTATCAAAAGTGGATGAGGTTAGGTACTCTTGGTTGCTTCGACAGGAAAATTCTTCGAGTAGTTATCGGTCCCGTCCGCATAGACGGTTAATGGAGGAGGAGAAACAACGACGAACTGTACGGGCTGTACAGCTAGTCAGAAGAGTGAAAGATCAACGACTGAGGTGGCTGGGTCATGTAGAGCGAATGGACGCGAATGCTCCGGCGCGGAAGACGAAGTAGAGGAAGACCGCGAATCAGGTGGCGCACGCAAGTGGAAGGGGAAGATCGTGCTGGCTGGAGTCGTTTGTTGGTTGAGGCTCCGGTCCACCCCGGACAGTAGCGCCACCTTAATTGACCGCTATAGACATCTAGGACATAATATCTCTGATAGAGGAACGCTGCCGCTAGATCTCTAGCAAAGTGACATTTGATTTTGATTATTTTATATTTTTTTCTGACAATTTTACAATTGGGCGTTAGTTAGCGTAAACAAAAATCAAACCCCTAAGATCAATAGACTCCACAGAAGATCAACAAGTTCAAGATTTCTTTTGAGATGGAGAACAAGAAGTAAAAAAATGTAAGTTTGAATTCCAATTTGACTTCTACACTTCAACTTTTACTTGTTTTTCATTGGCCGCGTTCCATTGATCGCTAGTTGATTAGCAGCATGCCAAACTCCATATAAAAAAATACTGACATTTCAGCAGAGCCCTAGCACATATTGTGAAATATACTTTTCTGGAAAATTTTTCAATCTAGCGCAAAATGAACTGCTACATTGAAAAAATAACGAACTGTCAAAAAAATGAAAGTGCAGAAGTCAAATATTTCCAATTTGGTTTAAGATGGGAATTCAAGCTTCTAATTGAACATACATTTTTGACTCTCATGAAGATGAAATAAGACGAATTCAAATTGGTTCTAATGTCACTTTGCCGCTGACGCTAGATCTCTAGCGCCAGCGTTCCTCCATTAGGAACATTATGTGCTAGATGTCTAGCGGTCAATGGAACGCGGCCATTGTATTCATTTTAGAAAAATTTCCCTAAAAAGGATATTTCACAGTAATATGTGCTAGAGCTGAAATGTCAGTTTTTTTTTATTTGAACTTTGACATGCTGCTAGTGGCAACATCTATCGGTCAATGGAACGCGGTCAATTACTGGGGATATATTTTTTCCACTCAAAACACATTCTGCTGATATATGATGATGTCGCTGACTGTATAAAAATGTTTCTGTGCTTGCGCCCTGGCAGTAATAAATTATTTAGAGGATCTGCCCAATTCACTGATCATTGCGGTCTTCTCTCTGTCTGCGTTTCTCTGCATCGATTAATATTTGCAGAAAACTGTTTTCTTTTTTTTCGCTTTATCATGAGATACTATTATAGGAGACATATTTTATAGACTTTTTTAGTGTTTGCATATGTGTGGTCGTTTGTGCCTTTTGGATGACTTTCTGCTCACCTTGCAAAATATGTTAATGTTTTGTTTTATTGGTTCGACTAATTTACGGTCTGTCAAAGAAGTTTTCTTTTTTCCTTTTGTATTCCCCACGACAAGTTTAAGACTTCCTAAATCTTAACTGCGTTTTGAGGAATTTCTTAGGAAATCAACTTTGGTCCACGATGACCAGATCAAATTTTGAAATGTCTTTCTCAGAACGTGACTTACCACAATCAAGTTGGTGTCTGATTTAATCCTTTACAAGCATACAAAACATAAAAAAAATATCTTTGAATTAAGCGCTTCATGGACTGACGAACGGCTTAAAAGAGTTATTACCACATTAAGTGTGGCGAGGTCGATATAACTTCAGATTAGACAAATTCAAATGCGATTTCGAAAATATCATATTTCCCGTGAAGCAATAAGGAGGTGGAGTTTTGATTTTGTTTGGTTGAAGAACGAATAAACACAGATTTTTCGGAGATTAATTCAAATTGTATTGTGATAGCGCGCTCAGTAAATGAGAATGCTTTACATCTGATTTTTACATTGAGAGCAGATAAACATTTACAAGGTGCGGCTGATGTGCAACTGACAGATCAACAGTACTAAAGACTAAACCGATGGAGTCGGCTTTTTGAAAACGGAAAGGCAAATCTATGGAATGTTCAATTCCAACCAGCATAGTGTATTGTATTTCATGACTGAAATTAGTCGTGTTAATTTCCTTTCGGCTAAATGTGCAGACAGTTTTGACAAGTTGCTTATCTGTTCCTTTTTTTTTGGGTTACGAATCAAGTGGAATCAATATTGACATCTCTGACATGTTAATCGATTTAATTCAGTGTTGTGAAGAGTCTCTTTCATTCAGTTTAATTGGGTGCGTGAGAAAGAATAAGCTGAATGAATGTCAGATCGAGTTTCATTGACAGAATTCTTGAATTGGTTAAGACTGATCACGATGTAATGATCTTCGAGCAGGTTGATTAATCAGATTGTGTTGGCTTATGCATATAAAAAGAAAAAGGTTGAACAGGGTATGAGAATGCTCATACAACACTAATGTTAAATTTTAGCCATCAATATATTTAAAGGCACAGTAGTAAATTTCAATATGGCGACTCAAATTTGACTAATGTCAATGTCACTACTCTGACATTGTAAAGTGTTCGAGCCAAAACTAATTATGACTACTTATTAGTATACAATGGAATAATATTTTGCCTAGAAAATCGCCGACTGACGCGACGCTTCATTTATGTATGCAGTGTACCTTAGAAGATTGGTAAAAATTCGACAAAGGGGCGTAGCACAGCCCATACAAAAAAATATTCAATATATCTCGAAAACCGACGAATCGATTGAGTTAATATTTACAGACAATCTTCACGGGAACGCTCTCGTCAAAATTGGACAAAGGAAGATGGCACCTCCCATACAAAAAATATCTATGGGGTGAGACTGTGCGACCAAACTATCATTGCTTTAAATGTTATCGAAAAATGCTATCGATTCTGCCATAAATGGTATCTGAAATCAGAGAATTAATTTAAATAAAAAAAAAAAAAATAAATCGAAGCATTTGGCAAAAATATGCCTATAATTTACCGAATTTTTATTTTTCCGTGCATTTTATATATTTATAAATTTGTTTGGATTTTTCAGAATTTTTTTTACTTTTTCTCATGTGTTTTTTTTTTGTGAGTGACATTTTACGAATTTCTGTGATAAAAGAGTGCTGCCAATAATTTTTTTATAATTCTAAACTTAAGTGCTCTTATCTCGTGAAAATTTTCCCTTTTTATGAGAGTTGTTGTAGTGCTGAAGAACTTTACATAAAATGCGATAAACTGTGGATTTTTTTTTTGAGACTGCGTACTGCGGTCAAAATTGTAACTATTCGAGAGGAAAATATACAAATGGACATAACAACACTGCACTGCAGTGACTCGTGATTTTGTTTTGACTCAGCGCGAGACACTGCAGTGTTTGTGCGTCGTGGGAGTTCTTAATTTATATGTAAGTTGCAGTGAGCAACAAAAATATAGTGCAACAAAATGTGTCATTTTTAGACTGCCATGGGTAAGCAGTGTCATAAACGCTGACATTAATTTGACATTATGTGTGACATCGTAAATTCGGTCACGTACTTTAAATCCATTTTTTTTAAAACTGTGTAAGTATTAGAAGAAGAAGATGACAGATTGAACGATTTCGTTCTGTCAACATTTTGTTTTAGTAAAAACCTGTAAGCAAAGTAAATGTTTATTGAGTTACAATAGTTCACTGCATTGATGGATCTAAAATAATAATAATTCTTTTTTGTTTCACAAAAATGTCGAGTAATGAAATTGTTATGTCAGGATTTATTCAGCCAAAGAAAACAAAACAAATATGACACTTTTCAGAATCGTGGAAAGGGAGACATTGATAGAAATTGGTAGGTACAACGCGAACGCTTGGATGGAATTAAATCTATTTCGGGCAGCACCACTGACTGCATCAGATTCCGTTTATGTAATGTACGTGATTTTTCGAATTGCTGCTACTTATTTGATCGCATTTCGATATTTTCATTATATTTCTTAGTTTAGAGTTTTATTTTTTGTCGATACTCAATATCAAATCTCAATATGCGTGCCTTAAATACTATATAGAAACGAGTTAAAAAACACTGCGCACATGTTGTAGTAGGTACAATAAATTGCGAAGCTACAGCTGCACAAAAAATGCAAAATGGTGATTCTGAAGTGAAGAACTTTCAACAAACACCCCTACTGTCGTTGTCGTTTACGACTCTAAAAACAAACGACAAGACTGTTTGGTATTGGCGACTAAAAATAAACCACTTTTGTCGCGGCGACGATCGACAAATGGCGTCTGAAATGTCAAAAAATGTGTATTGTATTTTTCGACGACGATCGTAGGTATTGCGTAAGTCGTTTTGTGACGACGTTTGTCGTGGAAATGATACATTTCTGGCGTCGACTATATTGCGGACGACTGTGTGATAATCTGTTTAAAAAAAAATATGTGTACTTAATTTTTAATTAACTAATAGACAATTATAGTTATTTTGTAGAATGGAGATAACAAATAAAAGACAACTTCTACATTTAGTGAACGAAATGCAGAAAAATATTCCATTGGCAAAATCGTTCACAAAGGGCCTAGCAAAAAGTGATGTTAATCGGCAATGGGACGACATAGCCTTAATTGATCCGAATTGTCTTGGAATTGGAACACCTTCGACTTCGATAGTCTAAAATACATTTCAAATCTGAAAATGATTATTGCTATTAAAACATAGAGAGTTTAGAGAGTCGAGTCGTTTCAGTTACGCAATACCAAATTCCAAACGACTCGACACGACAAATGTCGTCAGTCGTTTGCGTTGAATATAAAAACAAAACATCGAACAAAACTTAGTTTAACATAGAGAGTTTAGAGAGTCGAGTCGTTTCAGTTACGCAATACCAAATTCCAAACGACTCGACACGACAAATGTCGTCAGTCGTTTGCGTTGAATATAAAAACAAAACATCGAACAAAACTTAGTTTAATAAACTAATACCCAAGACAAGACCACTTTAAGAAGTCTAAACTTCCTTTTTGCAAAAATGCCAACGGGCTTTGTATCAATCTTCATTCGCGTCTATTAACGAGATCGATTTGATGATGATGATGGTAGTTCATGGCTACGCTCAATAGTTCGGCAGTTCAGTCGGTCGTAAGGTCGAGTTATTAGATGAGCACTCTAGTTAAGTGACTTGGTATGTTGCTGTCAATTGACGGAATCGCCAATAATCGTGTAGCCGCTGAAGTTGGAACCGAGCTTGCTGTGTAGTCCAGATTGATTGATCTAGCACAAGAGTTTTTAGGACGGGTTCACAATGAATGAACCTCTGGTAAGGGATATAAGCTCATCAACGATTTCTGAGGCATCTGATCGACTGTTGCCAATACCGAAAGATATTTCATGGCTGTCGGCTTAAACTCATAGCTATCACATTCCTGTGGTATGTACGCCTTGATGGCAGCATCGAGCCATCACACTTTGCTGGACACAGCTTTGAGTGTTATATAACCTCAATTTTAATTTTCGATTGTGTTTTTCATTCAATAGTCAACTGATTTTTTTTGTTTACATTAGACATCACTCATTGCATTGCATTCCATAGAATCTCCAAGTTGATGTTGACGGCAAATGGCGTCTCAGGGTAGAACTCACTCACAAAACAACACGCCACACATCAACAAACAATCATTATTCTCCCAAAACGACTTATCACGGTGCCACCCACCAATCCGTCAGCTGCAAGCAAACCCCTTACAAGGCAGGCACTTAGACACAAATTTCCTACAACCATCCATTTCTTCCTTGTTATTCATCGAAGACAATTCAAATCATTTAAATGCCATTCCAACTCAATCAGCAATCAGCCACAGAAACCACAACAAGAATCCTCACAAAAGAACATCCACAAGATGCTTCCCGT
This sequence comes from Cheilosia soror, assembly GCA_949372485.1. NCBI lineage: Eukaryota > Metazoa > Arthropoda > Insecta > Diptera > Syrphidae > Cheilosia > Cheilosia soror. The sequence continues at coordinate 28,742,363 of OX443561.1, read as the reverse complement.
ACCCTCATTGAATCTTGATAGATCCTAAACAAGCTCGCCACCAAGTCATCCCGGAAACAACAATCGAACAACATCACGACGAACAACGAACCGCGCACGGTATCATCTCCCTCGTCCAAGTCTCCGTTTCACTGTTGCGGTCTGCCCTTGTGCGTAGACCCAAAGCCTAATAACAACCAACAATAAGCCCGCGCTAACATTACCAATCGTCTGTCTGCATCCATTAAATTACGTTCGTGCCATAGTCGTCTCAGATTACTCATTTGTTGTTCTATGCGCGCGTTCCCTCCATGGGAACGGAAAACAAAAAGGTTCTTGTCAATGCAGCGGGGTGGTGGATTGGGTTCCCCTACCCTAAGGCGCACATTCTCGTGGTTTGCGAAAAGACTCTAATGGGCGCTAGAGCGCGATCACTTAGCTCTGATAAGCGCAGGGATCGCTTTCAAAATAGAGGTTTAACGCTCGAGTAATTATCCTTGAATCGATGACAGGCAATTTGTGATGGCAAACCAACCGATCGTGCGACTTAACACGAGACATGATCGCCATGTGTAATCTTGGTGGGGACGGATAGAAACCCAACAAAATAATCTTGCCCCCACGCCCAAATGCAATCAAATTAACATTAAACAAACACCTCCTCGATCCAAGCATCGTGTGTATGGTACGGCCACTAGAAAAGCACTTCAAGTCAATTTTGCGGCCACATACGAGTATGACCCAATTCACTTGGCCAACTCGAGGATCACTTGAAAAGGAAGAAGAAAACAGTTTTCTTTAATCTTGCAAAACAATAAACACACACGCACGGATAGTGGCAGTGCGCGTTGCGAAATGGCCAACTAAGATCAACATATCGGCGCATGAGCTGCAGCAGCCAAAGCCGACTGACGCTTGTCGATTATGCAATCATCTGCGCGCGCCCTCGATGCTCGACGCTCGATGTCGATCCTCCTCAGCTGCACATTTAAATAATTTTCGTTACCCAAATGATGAATGATTGGCGAAGTGATCAATCGATCACTGATCATGATGATGATCGGTGGTAGGCAGGCAGCATGGCCTGGCCATATAGACGTGCGAAGATCGGCAGCGCAGTAATGATAATAATAATAATCCTCTTAGCTCTCGGTTACGTTCGTTGATCAATAGATCGTGTTGGATGGATTGCACGCCATGCTAGACGCCGGCAGTCAATTAATGGCCATCATCGTGATCCGCCTAGCGCCTAACAGCCTTTGCGCGCCAGTCAAACTAGCTGATCGGTTGCTGATGCTTCCTTTGGTTCCGCTCCCGATTGATTTGCGCGTCTCGATGACACAAATTTGACGCATTGATTAGAGCGCATTGCGGTAGCACTAGTGTCACTTTTAAGCGATATGCTTGATCTTGACTCATTTGCGTCGCGTCAATGCCTACAACGTTTTCCATTCACCGGGTAAGTACTTGAAGCCATTAAACGAACGCAAAATAAAAACGACATTACGAAACGAGACGCGAGCGAGACGGACGCGGAGTGTGCTGCTGGATACTGATGAATGGAGTTTTAATTAAGTTCGTGGGAAATGTGGAGTAGAGCTGCTGCTGCTGGGTGCTTGTGGTTTTTGTTTAGTTGTTGAATTATTGAGCTTGGGTATATGTTGATCCTGAGCTACGAGTAGTAGGCAAGGTAGAAGGTGGCATGGTCATTGTTGACCTTGGTCGTTGGTTGCTGTGTGGAAAGTTGATTTATGGAGTAATTGGGTGGAGTGTTGGCTGGTGGTATATAATTGTGATGGCAATTTTGACCGTGGAGAAATTTTGGATTTGAATTTGTGGAACTGTTAACAATTATTTGAATTTCGCTGATTGAAGCGGATGTAGAGAGTATTTCGATTTCTATCGGTAATTGGCTGCCGCATACTTTTGTATATATGAATTACAGGAGTAAGAAAAGGTCTATCGAAGCGCGGTGTTTCCACTGGAGGGATTTAGCTAAATCTTCTTATACATGATGAGGTTTAACATAAATATTCAATACTTCAAAATTACTGAATTTATTATAACTGCTGTCACGCGGTTTTGCCTGCGAATGTCGAAGCTACATGGAGACGGGCAATAAATTTGCAGCAAATTAATGAGAGTACAATATATTGTCCCCATTGCCACAACGTATACCTGCTGTTCTTGTGCTTACTTCTTATCCTTATTAATGGTTAAAACTAAGCGTAGTGGGAATATTAATCGAACTGCGCATATCGATAGTAATCATCGGAAGGCGTTGGGTAAAAACAGCTTCTCACTTAGCCGATCTTGTTAATGTTGCTGCTTCAACGGCACTTCGAAGCAATTTTTATATTACACAACTTGTTGCATTACAAAGTCGAGGTAGATCTTATTTTTAGATTATGCAAGTGTGGTGTGGGGTTGAATGGTTGTTCTTTGGGTATTATGGTGTCAAAAAATCGGTCAATCGTATGTTTCTTGGCTAATACTGCTCAATTTGTGGACACTACGGTCCGTGCTTTCAGTTGTTGAAAATGTTCTTAATAAGTACTTCTTCAGAGCTTAAAACTTTTAAAATTCAACTGATTTGGCTGTAAGTATGACAGGAGCCAGGAACCGTGCTTATGGTGCCATCATCAGTAAATAATATAAAAGGGATATACTTACACCCAAAATGTGTATCTAGAGTCGCTGATCTCGAGAACCAAGGATTGGATTTGGATGTTGTTTTCACTATTATAATTTGCATTTCTAAAGAAAATCTGAGGGCACCCAATATGTAGAAAATTATAACACAGAAAACAATAATTTAGAAAAAAATATCGAAAAAAAAAATTTAGAATTAATATTAATTTTTGAGACAGTTATAGACTAAGAGGTAGTTGTAGACTAATGCTGGGCTTCCACTTGTCGATTTGAAATTGACAATTGACGTATTTTTATGCCAATTACAAAATTGGCAAGTGGAAATTGGCTTGTCAATGAATTGACTAACAGCGTTTGTCAATAACTGACAAAGAAACCACTGGACAAGTGGAAATAGCTGAATTGTCAAACAAAATGTCACTTTGTCTATAATTGACAGAGAAAATTTAATTGGCATCGAGTTCATAAACGCGAGGGCTGTCAAACTTTTTCAATTAACCGACATGTGGAAACCCACCTTAAGAGCTAGCAACGTTTTTTCTCAAGTTATTTTAGCAAAGCTATAACTTTGTGCGCTTATGCATTTTTTTTTCTTGTTTTTACGTATAAATATTTAAGAAAAACGCTCCCATAAAAGCTTTTTTTCTAATCATTAATTGGGATACCCCTGAGTAATTATTTACAACTGCCAGACAAAAATCTTGGGTATAACATACCTACTGCCAGACGCAAGCGAAGATTGCATGCCGTTTGTTAAACATCGTGGAACTTCTGAACGACTTTACCAATTGAGGTCATTTGCAAACAATATATTTGTTTTATCGAGACGATGGTTTGTATTTATGTTAGGATCCGATAGATGGCGTTGGAGTGAAGTTATTATTATAATTAACAAATTTATGGACCAAACTAACTCATATTCATAATATGTATGTGTTGGATTAGTGCCAAAAATAAAAATTATTAAACCCTGAACCCAATAGGTGGTGCTGTTGTCGAGTTATTAATAATAAACTATTAATGGAAAAATTCAACTTTCAACTTGAACACATATACATATTTAACAACTAGCTAACCCGTCCCAAAGATAAAAAAAAAACTCACACAAAATGAATGGTTGTGAGAGTTGGCATTATTTTCGGAGCAAATTTAAGGAATTAAACAAATCTCGAAAGCAGTTTTATTTTCTAAATTTTTTTCGAGATAGAGTCTTCGAAATTGTTGTACTTTCTACATTTTGCCCATTCGAAATTTTTGCATTCGAGATTTATCAAATTCATTTTCGAAATTTTGACCATTCTTGATTTTAGTCGTTCTAGTTAACCTCATGATCCCAAATTTTAGTGTAATAAAAGTTACTATAATGTACATAAGTACTTACTAGCATTTATCCGGCGCTCCCGTTACAAAAGTACCTAGCGTGCTTTGCTACGCTCTTGATAGGATGAACAAAAAATATCCCCATTCAAACCTGAGTTCCCCTTTTCCCGTCGCCAATAATTCGGGCCCCAAGGCAAATTTCCAATATCAGAGAAATTAATTTTCTATACTTTTTATATGGACTACACAAACCGAGTTTAAAGTCGATCGAATGGAAAATAAGAATTCTCTGATACAAAATGTGACGCCCCTTTAAAGTTCGAATTTCCCAAAATGTTCTAAGTGCTCACTTTGTCTATAGGTACCTAAAAGGAAATTTAATTCAAAATGTCCGCTTTCTTGCTCTCACTGTTTGAGCTGGGCTTTGATCACCAATCAGTCAGGACAAACTCTTTTAAATTATGAGATTTAAGCCAGCAGATAAATCAGTCACGACTTTATGGTGACCCGGTTGGTTAGTTTTGTGTTGTAAAAAAGTGATGAAGGTAAAACAGCACCTCCTAAGCTTTTTCAAGGGTAAAGTTAATAGAGGTGGGCGCAGTAGCGCAGTGGTTAGTGTGTTGGACTACTGTGCGAGGGATCCCAGGTTCGATCCCCGGAAAAACCCAAATTACATCTTAAAGTTTTTTCTACTGCGCCACCTCTCGCGAACGTCTGACAAACATCCGAGAGTATGACTGTCATGAAAAAGCTTCTCAATTCAGCCGTTCGGACTCGGCATAAAATTGTAGGTCCCTTCCATTCGTCCCAAAAATAGAAACTCACACAAAACGAATGGTTGCGAGAAGCTAGGCCTTGGGTGGCACCCGCCTGTTGCGCCACATATTTATTTATTTTTATTTTTTTTTAAGTTAATAGAGAAAGTAGAAAACGGCACCCAACTGGATTGTCAAAATCCCATGCAGGGGATATTAACATTAACAAAGACCCAAGTCCTAAGGACAAATGGTCAGCCTTGAAAAGTCGGTGTTAAAAGTAGTACTTCATGAAGCTCGACAAATATTCCTAAAATGGGGATGCTTACCATAAAGCAAGTGTATAACTAAAATAGCGATGTAGGCCGATTTTAAAAATTCTTTCAGAATTATAATGGTGACGCTATAGGTTGCTTAAGGTGAGACAGGAAAAAACTAAAGGTGAACAAACAAACACCTTACACCAATTTCCTCTACTTTTTAAGGTTTCGTTCGCATAGGGACAAAACAGAACCTTTTTCAGTACATCGAAGATCAAAATTACTACCCCTGAGCTATATGAAGTTTCACTTTAAAAAAAACTCGACTATCGGAACTATCGAACCTACCTTAGCTATAGCAGGCAACTGCAGCAAGGCCAAATGTCCCCCCACGCCCAATATGGGCACACAAATTAGTAGTATAGTAGTTGCTTTATAGCATTCAAGCACTCAACCTGTCTAAATCTGTCATATTCCATCAGCTGACACTATCATGCTGAGAGCATGTTATGTGCTTCCGCTTGCGATTTTTAGATTCTCTCTGAAATTCTCTTTCACCTTTAAATTTCTCGCGTCCAATCGAACTTTTTGTTGGTATACAGTGATGCCATTCTGACCGGATTCCGGTCATATTTGACCGAAATCGATTTACTTTGACCGGAGAAAATTTTGAAATCCGGTCTAACCGTTTTTTGACCGGAACGAAAAATGTTTTTAACCGGAAAACGCTTTTCTGACTGGAAAAATAAAATTGCTCTATTAACTATAAATAAAGATATATTTATATAATTTGAATAAAATTTAGCCTTACATTACGAACACACTCTCATGTTCAAATAAAAACCAATTTACTGCGAATAATGGGATATTTACAACATGACGCATGGAATTCTGCTCCGGGAGCATTATCTTATAGGGTAATGTTTGGACGTTTCCTTTTGCTAGAATATTGAAATTAAACAATGAATTTTAATTAATTAAAGTGTGAAATTCGATAAATCTCAGATTGGAGTTTGGTGAACTACTATTTTCAAGTGTCAGAAAATTATCCCAGAATACTTATTTAGCCCAATTGACACACTGCCTTAGTGTATGCATATGGCCATACACGTCTTCCCATGGCTTTCATTTCCATTGATGACTTGGCTACAAACAAAAACGAGGCGTCATTGCAATGAAATAAAATTTGACAGGTAAAAGAATATTGAAATCGGAAACACAAACAAATTTTATAGTAAAGCCGAAGCCGACGCCTGTTTTTGACGCCCTCACTCTATGAATGCAAATATCAAATGCAGATTTATTTTGAAAGCACAATGGTACGAAAAAGAACCTTTATGCCCTGCCTAGGCCATGCCAGAATTATTTCTGAAAATGGATTTTGCGCATTTTCTATGCTATCTACTTTTCTCCTTTCTACTCACTCAAGATCTACCTACCTCGCTGGACATTGGAAGATGTTGTATGGTCATGCACTAAAAGTGTATTTCAGGACTTAAAACACGTCATATAAAATGAAAAATTAGTTTCAGTAAATTTTAAACAAACGAAATAAAAAACAAGTTTACAAACTCAAAATTCGCATATTATAAAAACTTTTTCTCAACATGGATAATGTTTATAATGTAAAAAATGGCTAATGATAGTTAACTTTTGCTTTATATTTTTAGTAATACATATTATGTTACCATCATCTATTTTTGACCGGGTTTCAGGTCAAAAACTGTGATTTTGAAAATAAAAATCCGGTCATACGGTCAGATTTGACCGGATTCACTTTTTTTTAAGTGGCAACACTGTGGTATACGTGTATTTGAAATTATGTGGATAGAAGTTGGACAAGGTTAGCTCTGTGTGAGTAGGTTAACCACTCTCTATACGCCGAATTTGGTGAGTTAAGTTATCCGCTCGTTAAACATGTTAGTGAAAGCTAATATATGTTTATTAATAAGAATTACGAGTTATCAGATGTGATAAAGCTAATTCGCCGCTATTCGGTATTTATTAATACGGGGGTATGTATGTAAACATAAAGTAAACGTCAAGTAGTCAAAAACTCGCACGGAAACATATTAACCCGTCAACAACAAGTTCCTTCAAATTCTTTAAGAAACAGTTTTTATGCGGTGGCTACGCCTACGACTTACGATATGGTGTCCATATACCTCAAACGAAAAAAGAGGACATAATTTATAATCTAATCAACAAGCACCCTCCCTCCCCCCGCCCCTCCGGATGTCCATTTTTCAATGTATTTATAACATTTCTCATAGCATTTGAAGCCAGCCAGATTAAATGACCCCACAATATAAAAAAGCTTAGCTTAGATTTGGGACGAATGGAAGGACCTACAATTTTATGCATAATGAACAGCTAATTTATAAAGCGTTTTCAGGACAGTTTTACTCTCGTTTCGGATGTTTGTCAGAACTTCGCGAGAAGTGGCGCAGTGGAAAAAAAAACCTTAAGATGCAATTTTTCTTTTTCCGAGTTTCGAACATAGGACCTGGAACCCGCGCAAAGTAGTCCAGCACATTAACCACTGACCCCCTGCGCTATGACTTCGACTTATCCCAAATAATTATTTCCGGAAAATTTGCGGAAATAGTCGGAACTATCGCTGAAGGGTTGTCTGTCAAAAGTTTTTAGTTTCGTCAACTTGTTTCAGAAGCTTTTTTAACTTTCTCGTATACGTAGTAAGAGAAAGATATTGTTTACGTACAAAATTTCGAACTCGAGATTTTGATCAATTCTGATATTACGATGATAGGGGAACTCAAAAAAGTGGGTCTCGCAATTTTGTCCGTCCGTATGTCTGTCTGTCCCACCCCTGGGGAATCTAAACGGTTGGACGGATTTGCTTCAAACTTCGTATTTAGAGTTTGTGGGATTTTTTTTTTATGCTAGCCCTAATATTAACGGTACCTCTCATATAAAATTTTTACGAAATATGACGAAATATGCCTAGATTTTTTCGAAAACGGCTCTAACGATTTGAACCAAAATTGATTGTTGAGTTAATGTAAGCACGCTTAACATGACTGCATACCCAGTTTTTTGCTAAAAAGTCCAGCGACGGCAGTTTTGAAAATTGGCCTTTTCTCGAAAACGTTTTAAAAAAACTTATTTTTAAGGGACTATTGTCATTCTTAACTTGATAGCAAACTCAGTTTTTCCCTAAAAAAGACTGCGTCCTTTGATATCCACCCAAATTCCTAATAATAGTACTTTAAAAAACTGTTCATATCTCAAAAACGCCATTTTCGATTATGATAAAAATGTTACTTTCAGGTAATGCTTAAATCCATAGTTATACCATTTGCTCATGACTAAAAATGATTTATTAGTACCGCACAAAATGTTTATGATTATGAGTTTTAGAAAAATACAAACGACTAACAAAAATCCATTAAAAATGCTGTTCCTTGCTGCTAACAACGGCTTTAAAAGTACTGCTTCCCAACATCAAAAGAAAAAGAATTGAAAAGGTCATTCGGAAGCTTGGCAAATTATTCCTACAAATTTAAACAACTCATCGCGGTCAATTTTAATAACAGCTTCATATGAAGAGGTTGCGCTTAAAAGTTCAGAGCCATAATTATTCATGAAACTAGCTACGAATATGCAAAGATCGCTATAGAGATCTCCATGAATGATAATCAAGACCCATTTGTAAAATGAATAATCCGCTAATGCACGCTTGCATACTCAAGCTTGCCTTCTCAGTTCAACATCTAGTTAGCCAGATGTATCTAATATCCAGACACCTCTGGTATTCAACTCATAAAACATGCTTTCGGACATCAATAAGGATAATCTGCAAATGCGTGACCGCCTCTCACTGGGCGCCAGTTAAAACTGCGAACCCACTCCCTGACAGAGACTACATTTCTTAAAGGCACTTGATCGCTTCATAAAACCTACAGGTCTTAAACATTATTCTCTATTACATCGCCTGCTGTTTGGACTTACCTTTCTAAAATTTTCGGATCTATTCGCCCATCGAAGCCACCTTTCCGTCCGATGAATCCCGTTCCATATGGCCCCTCCGTAGTGGTACTGGTAGTTGTTGAGGTGGTCGTTGTCGTTGTTGGCGATGGCAACGTTACAAACTCTGGTTCCACTCTAGGCAACCAGTCATTGTTACCGTCATCTGCATTAATGTGTTCCACGTCACGCATTATCTCATCCTTCCCAACTGCTGATGCTGCCGTCACAGCATAACCATGTCCGCTATAGGTCCTCACATTGTTTATGTTGTTAGTGTTGTAGCGCGATTGCCAATCCGGATTAGATGGCGATAGTGAAGCGCCACTGTCTCTGCTTCTTCTATTCTCAAAGTTTCGTCCCGTTCGATGGAAGTTCCTGCGGTGAACATGCGGATGCTGTTGGTGTTGTTGCCTGCTGTCGTCATAACTCAATCGCCTCAACCTCAATGGTCGGCCACCATCAGAGCCACCTCCACCGCCATCTATTGTCCGTCGCGAACTATCAGCGCTATCTACCGTCGTCAGCTTCGTTGTCGTGTTGTTCCTACTGTGTACCGGTGATTGTGATTTGCGATTATGATGGTCTTGATGCTGCTGCTGCTGTTGCAGCTGATAAAGATTGCTACCTCGAGATCGTGGTGGAGTTTCAGGTCGTGCGTCAAGGTGACTTGTCGATGCAATCATGATGCATACCGATAGTGTGACTACAGCTAATAACTTATTCATATTCTAGGTTGATGTTGTTGTTGTTGTTGTTGTGACTGGGTGTTGGTGATGTGCGCCTTCCTGCTTGATAAATATTCTTAGTTGTGCTCTGAGTATGTTGCTCTTCAATCACGCGCACTTCAGCATTATACTGGCTGGGTTGGTCAGAGACTTGGGCCACTTGTACTTCAATTGACCATGTACGATGTATACACACCAGAAAGAGTTTCTCTCGGTACAAGCACTGGAAAGATACAAGAAGAACGAAATTGTAATGAATATTTATTTTCCGCTTAATTTTCGTAGGACGTTCCCTCTGTCGGGCGCGACCTTCGTTCGACGAGGGCGCCCACAAATCAAAAACAATTCGACACGCGAGAGGCCCATGTAGCATGGAAGAGAAGAGATCAACAAAGTGCACTGACGGCAATGCCATAACACTGATCTTCTTCAAAGCCATACGAAAGCTTCCAAAGAGGGGTTTCGCGTTTTGGTGCCTTTGTTTTGGTTTTGCTTCATCGAGACGGTTTCGTGTGAACTTCCAGGAATTGAGATACTGTTTTCCTGGCGAGGCCGAGGGTTGCAGAAGCGCTAACTGGATGATTTATCTGAATTGCTTTTAGATGAGTGCAAATTTTAACTTGACCTTGGTCATAAATAACCTGGTTCCGCGATGGTGATATAATTTTCTCGAACTTGGGCGGTTTGTTGGGAGTTTGTGGTGCGGCTTAGGCATATGATTAATGTCGGCCAAAGACCGTTGTCAATAAAGACGCTGATGGATTCGCAATGCTGCGATTATTTTGGTTTCGTGTGTCACAATTCCAGGGATCTATGCCCGATGACATAATTTCTGAAACGATTTGTCACAGACGCGCTGATGGGTTAGCAACGTGACAAATTGAATTTTTACCTAAATACGGCAAATCTTTATCGAAATCGAATTCGGGTTGGAAAAGGTAGCCGCAAAGTTCTAAGAACCAGACTGGGTGCAGACATGAAAGGGATCATCGCCTACATGGCTGCTGATTTTAATGAATTTGCCTTCCAGGAATCATGGTAAACGAATTTATCCTACGGAGAGGAGAATAACGTCTATTCATCAAACAGGAATGAGGTGATTCTAAACTCAGACAGAGAAATTGAAGTGAAGTGGTTCGAGAGGCTGTTACGCGCGTCTGAATTTATAAAACCATAAAAGTATCAAAAGGCAAAGTTGGGAGAAAGATGCAACCACTTCACGGTAGCTGCGAATTTCCAATTTACCCGAAAAACAAAGGACGTTCGAGAAAGCAAAATCTTTGCTCTGTCGGTTCTGCCTTAATTTTGTATCGGGCTCGGGTATAGTTGTCCTCCATACAACTCATTTATATGAGACAACTGAACCTAGCCTAACGCATCAATCGGTCATTTCACCCATCAACGTATTAGGAGCACATCCGGAGTGGGTATATGTCTAGCTTCGCTCTCGGCTCTTGAGAGATTTGGGCACAATATTTTCCCTAAAACCGTATCCCTATGCAGTAACAACGTTTAAAAAAATTTCTATGGATGGGTTGTCTCATAATTGGACGTAGATGACTGTGGATGAGTTGCGATGAGTCTATTTTATATTTACAATACAATTCGCTCTGACTTTACAGAAAAAAAATACTAAATTAAAAAAATAGAAAAATTTTAAGCACAGAGACTGATGATGCAACACACTGACGACCTGCAGAGGAATATCCCTCGATTCGACGAGGTGCTCTCAAGAATTTACTGTGCATATAAATTAATCGACTCCACTGTCGAAGCAATCACTCAAAATGATAAATTATTCTGAATGCGTTCTTCTATTCGTTTAAAAATGTAAATAGGTACGTCAATCAAGACAGACGAAGGACTAATGTTTAAACATGGATTTTGAAAGCACAGTTGACGCTTTTTACAGTCGTTTCAGTCTTTCACATTGTTTCAGCTTGCATTAGCATACAGCAGTCGCGTAGGTAATAGGCTATATGATTTTTAAAAAAGTCGAAAGTTGAGGCGTTAGGGCGAAAGTTATCGCCCAAATTAAAAATGTCATAACTCCCAAAAAACACCACATCGCCCAAAATTTAAAGAAATAAAGCGTCGCAAAGCCCAAATAGAATGACATATCGCCCAAAGTAACGCATACACCCCAAATCTTGACAAAAAACCCAAGCAGGGGGGTTGCGGTTTTTTGCTAGCTTCAACTTTCGGCGTTAGGTCTTATCGCCCAAAAAATTGCTAGGCAATTTATGTACATTTTACAACAACAAATTGTCTAGCAAAGTTTTGGGCGTTATGACATTTTTCAATTTGGGCGTTATGACCTTGGGCAATAAGACCTAACGCCGAAAGTTGAAGCTAGCAAAAAACCTTCAACTTCAAATTCATTGAGTCGGGGCTCCATTAAAAATATACGTTAGTCTATGGGCCTTACTAATAAATAATTTTAACCTTAAACTTCAATATTTTGACGGTCACTCACAATTGGTAATCCACAAATATATATAAATAATTGTGGCAAAAATGTATAGTAATTTATCAATTGAGAACGGCCGAGCCGATTTGTCTCAAATTTTTTTTCAGTTGTTCGTAATTGCCAGAAAAAGGTTCTTCCGAAAGAAAATTTTGGGAAAACCCTTCGGAAAAGTCGGAAAATTGGAAAATCAAAAATTGAGAACAGCTGGGCCGATTTGGCTCAAATTTTTGTTCACTCTTACGAACATGAGAGTCGCATTGCAGAACGACCTTGGCTTGGCGTTGGCAACGGCCAAATTTCCGTTGATGTTTCGACTGGATTGATATCGTTCCCGGCAAATTTTTGCGAGTTCACATCGTCGAAGAGGGAACTCATCTCCAAAGTTTTCCCCGGCATTGCACAAAATTATAAAACTTTCGATCTTTATTCAAAGTGAAATCGCTGGAGAGCTGCATTCGTACATTCGTTGACAGCGTGACCGACGAGGATGAAGTGATCAACTATACGACGGAATTTGTGAACTCGCTTGATGTGCCAAGAACAGGAACTCCACCGCATAATTTATAGCTGAAGGTGGGATCGATCATAATCATGTTGCGGAATCTGAATCATTCAAAATTGTGCAACGGTACGCCGTTATCCGTCAAGAAAGTGATGAAATGTGATTCAAGCGACGATCATCAAGGGCAAATTCAAGGGAGAGGAAGTCCTTATCCCACGAATTCTGATTATTCCAACTGATCTTCCATTCCAATTCATGCGGATTTAGTTCCCCGTTCGATTGGCTTTTGCGATGACAATAAATGGCAAGGACAATCGTTGGAAGTCTGTGGGATTAATCTCGAATTTCCCTGCACGGTCAGGTGTACGTTGCCTGTCTTCGTTGTTTGTTTTTTGCACCCTAAAACAAATCAAAAAAACATTGTTTATCACATCGCTCTCTACTAATTTCGATTCCACTCAAATAAATCACATCTGAAGGCATTAAATTGGGGCGAGATGAAGTTCGCCGGGTCCGATGGTTTTATATGGAAATGTTCTTAAAATCCTTCGGAGATCGGGGCTGAGAGGACTTCAGCAAAGACTATGATTGTGTCAATCATATGCTGCTGATAAAGAAGTTAATGCAGACGTGAACGTGATAACGAGACGCTTTAATCAGAGCAGATGCAGACTACAAGAAAGAAACCGGTGTATGGCTTTAACAAGCAATTTAAAGTGTGTATATCTATCGGAAAGTAGGGAAGTCCATCGTCGATCAAATTATCACTCTTAGGCAGATCCTGGAAAAAACCCAAGAAGTTAAAATCGATACCCAACACACAAGGCAAGATCTTTCAAAAGTCCGTCCAATTCCTTGCATATACGCCGATGATATTGACATAATTGGTAGAACACAGCGGGCTGTCACTGGTACGTTTGCTAGTATAGAAACGGAAGCGGCTAAAATGGGTCTAGCGGTCAACGAGGGCAAAACCAAGTAAATGCTGTCAACAAGAAGGGACACCCAACATCGTAGAAAACATCACGATCGACTGCTATTAAACGAAGAATAACTCTTTCCAACCGCAGTTTCTTTGGGCTAAGGAGGCAATTGAGTAGTAGAGCCCTATCCCGAACAACTAAGGAGATTCTGTATAAAAACTTGATCATTCCAGTCCTGCAATATGGCGCTGAAGCTTGGACACTATCTAAAGCGGATGAAGATGTCCTCGGTCGCTTCGAGAGAAAGATTCTTCGTAACATTTTCGCTCCCGTTTGCGTTGACGGGCTTTGGAGAAGAAGATTCAACGACGAACTATACGAGCTGTACAGTGACATCGACCTGGTCAAAAAACTGCGAGTAAGTCGTTTAAGATGGCTAAGACATGTAGAGCGGATGGAAACAAATGCTCTGGCTAGTAGAGTCTTCGAGTCTAACCCGGATGGAGAACTCAATAGAGGAAGACCTCGCGTTAAGTGGCGCACGCAAGTCGAAGGCGACCTCAATCGACTAGAAGTGCGCAACTGGAAGCAGTTACCTAAGGACCGGGCTAACTGGAGAGGCTTGTTAGCTAAGGCCTCGGTTCACCCCGAACTGTAGAGCCGCCTAAGTAAGTAAGTAATACCTACCGGACAAGCACGACTGGCTCTCCCCGAGTAGATACTGTCAAAAAGGTATACCCATCTTCACAGATGGCTCAAAAACAGAGAATGGAACGGAAGCAGGAGACTTCTCAGATAAACTAAGTATGAGCCATACTGACTGGGAAATTAGTGCAGCGTTTTCTAGGCAGATATCCCGGTTAAGAAAGCGTCTGAAACCGCCTTAGCGAGGTGAGGGAACTACCCGCAATGGAAATTACCTTCTATGTGGACAGCCAAGCAGCACTTAAAGCGATTAACCCCAATGTCCAATCTATAGTAAACTCGAAATCCGTAAGTCAGTACCGTTTGGTATTGAGCGCAATAAACCGTCACACAGCACCGCTATGTTCCTGAACATGTTGGGTTGGAAGGGAACGAGGCAGGAGATAAACTGGCCAGAAGTGGCTCTGAAATAGATATACTATTAGCTGACAGACAAGTACTACTAGCTTTCAACGAAGCTTAGAGCGTCATTGACAATGTTATATAAAATTTGGCTAAAGAACGATGGAACAACACTTCCGGTTGTACCATAACTCGCAGCTTATGTCCCTTAATTGACAGTAAAATAGCAAAGATCCTAACATCTTTTGATAGAAATCAAATCCGAGTGCTAATCGGGGTAATAGCCAGACACTGTCTCATTGGAAACGTGGCCAAAAGATTGGTAATCAAAACAAATGACTTCTGCAGAAGTTGCAGGGATAAAAGAAATTAGAATTTGTGGAACATCTTCTGTGTCACTGCCCAGCCCTCTAAGAGCGTCCCTACTCTTGTATGGGAGCACGATTATTTGACGGCTTGGAAGATCTAGCAACGATACGTCGATACCTCTACCGGATTTAAGAAGATTCATCAACAGATCCGAATAAAAGAGTAATCACAATGGGCCTCAATAGGTTCTGGGTGAAAATAGCATGTATTACAAACTGCCCCTCTAACCTAACCTAATCTAAAGCTATTATTACAAATGTCAAAAATTGTGTCAATGGAACGGGAAATTGTGTCAATTTTTGACATGTCTATTTTTGTATTGTGTAATCAAGTTTTATTCCAGTTTTGTTCGACAAATTGTTCAACTGTCACCGCAAAATATTACAATTCAATGGCATTGCTAAGAAATAACTTTTTCTTTGGTTTACAAATTTCATGCTCGACCCTTCGTTCCCACAGTTATGCTAATTTCTCAATCCATTGATCTTACACTGTCAGACATAATTACTAATTAAAACATAGTGGACCCAAATATGCATGAAATTTAATTCCACTACCCCCCGTTGTCTGGTCTCTCGTTCATTGCACTTCTTTGATTCCAACAACGCAACGCCAGCAATTATCACATCGCGTCTTAATCGAGAGTAATCATGAATGTCCAAACCAATTCAAAGCTATGGCCAACTCAATTGAACTCCAACACTGCTGCTGGCCCGTTCCTTGCAAGGCATTAGATTAAGGACCAGCGCAGCGCCGCACACTGAAAACACCGAGCGCAAATGCAATATTCCAATCAATTGATCTTGTGATTAATAAAAATCACAATCAATCGCCAATCACGCTGGATTCTGGAAATAGAAAGTCTCGCTCTCGACAGATTAGTCAAGGCACTTGCAATTGCAATCCCGCTGATGCGGGGTTAAGGTGCACTCGAGTGCATTAAGCAGTAAGCACTATCGACTTCACGCTTTTCGAAAATCGTGCCGGAATCTGTCAGAATTGTTTATTTATTTTGAAACTATCTTATAGCAAGTGACAAGTGGGTATGTTCACTGTACGTACAGTCAGAGCAGTAAATGCGACTTTTAGTAGACACCAAGAACGCGGGGAATTCAACACGGACCCGTTCACAATGAGCAGTTCGAATTGGTAATGCAGTTGTGGTGGTGGTGGTGGAGTGTGTCCAAATTAAGGCATCTATTTATCGCATCTGATCGTGTCTATGTGTCCCTTCCCCAATGTGTACGCGTGTATATTTCTTGGAAGGAATATCGTTAATTTTAAACGAAATAATTAAAAACTTACGACATGCACTCGGTTTTCCTTATAATTTATGAATTTTTAAATGTTTACGATTGAATTCGTTGTCGATCTCGAGTGCAATTAGCCACGATCGCGGCATCGGCTTCGGCACCCAGGGGGGGCGCGTTATGTTGGCGATGAGGAAAAGTCATTAAATACTCATGGATGTGGAATGACTAATGTGCGGCTATGGGATATTTCCCAGCTGCATTCAATTTTTGTTCGTTTGTGTAGCCGTTTTCCCGTTTAATTGTTTTGCAATCGATTGAAAGGATAAATGATTGTTTTCCGGCACCGGGCGAGTATAATTAATTTTACTGCTAATGGGCGGGAGGAAGGAAGTTGAATGCAAGTTTTCACCGAGTATATGCATTTGGGAACAATTTGGGGTATTATTGAAGATTTTCCATCAGCCGTATGACGGAAGAAAGACGGACAATGGATAATTTACATATAAATGATTTAGAGATGGTATGTAGGTACCTACCATGAAAGGAATAAGAGAAGCATAGGTACATGAACTTGTCTTATAGAGACATTTTGACAAGTTTAAATGTGAACGGCCCTTAAAGTGTATTTATTATGCCACTTTATATTTACGTTACGTGTGTCTGTATACTTACATATGTCACTGAACTTCTCCTAAATGGGTGAACCGATTTTGATAAAATTTGCAGGAAATCACACAACGGCGAAACGAATAGATTGAAATGTCAAACTTAATGTCAAATGTCACTTAGTATAATATAAGGTTTGTTTAAATTGGACCCTGTGGCGCACTGGGTTAACACTGTCGCGTTCGAGGTGAACACTGGGGCGCTCTAGTTGAGCACTGACCCTAGGTATTCAGTCAGGGCAAGAATACAGTGCTGTGAATCATAGCTGTCATTTGAGTGAACTCATATTTTTGTAAATTATTGATTTGTGCTGCTGTTAAAAGAAATGTGTTTTTCAACATTAAAATTATTAATTTAACAAATTTAATGTTATCACAAGTGTTAAATCTGTTTACGATTGAATTCGTTCGATTGCATTTTTTTAGTGACAGGTCTCAGGGTCACAATATATTTTGTTATGGATTCAAAAGTGGACGTAAATCAAGTTTTAAAATTTTCTGATAGATAGCGCTGAACACCCAAATCAACTTTAGCCTTGAAATTTGGTAGATAGACGATTATTGTCTGTCAAAATCATTTATTACAATGTGAGCGGGTTTGAGAAAAGAGGCGTGGCGCTTTTCATACAAAAAAAACACTCCAAAGCTATTTTTCGACATTCATAAAAGCTTAAGTTGTAATATTTGAAACATTGATGTGACTTGTTCTGATAGACGAGCGTTATTTAAGCAACACAATTCCTGGGAACGGGCAAAGCCGTGCGAGTACAGAACAGATAGTCATATTAATATTAACTGCATGATTTGAATACAATGCGAGGTACTAATAATCATTTTAGTGTCCAGGTTAATACGTTTACAAGTGTGTTGAGATTTTTTTCATATCAAATTATCTATTGTGACCTTCAAAATATGTATTTAAGTTTAAATTGAATTTAGTATCTAATGATAATTGATAAGGCTTAATAAGTATGGAAAAGTTGGAAGACATTTACCAACGAAATGAGTCGACTCGCAGATGGAGAATAATGGAAAATTGCTGCCACGTCAGGCAGCTGACAGACGGGTATTTAGGTTGCGCCATCTACTGAGTTTTCCATACGAACAAATTAATAAATTCTTTTTGTAGAAAATTTAGAGCTTTTGCTTATTGCTTATTTTTTTTTTTTTTGATAAACTCACTTTATAATTCATGTCATGAGCAATATTTTAAGAACAAAATTGAGTTTAACCATTAAGTTTAAGTGCTCCAAAAAAGCAAAACAATTTTTTCCGGTTGTGTTTTATCACGTATTGCTATAAGACTGAAGAAGCAGGGTCTTTCTAATAATCATTTTTAACCTTCAGCTTAAGTATAATAATATAATAATGATGTGTGGCATAATGCTCCAAAATGCGTTTCGCCCCCAAGTTTAAGCTTAAATTTATTGTAGGTCACAATAAAAAAACCCTATTGTGATATCGTAAAACTTAGTCTGGACACTAAAAATGATTATTAGTATCTAATGCAGTTTATCAAATCGAAAAATATCAGTAACGATTGTACTAGATCGTGGTTCTGTTTTGGGGGTGGGGAGGCGCACACAGTCACTTTTTGATTGAAAAATCATAAGTCTTGGTGAAAGCACATTCACCACAAACCACTAAGAATAGACCGCCGACTTCCCGTACACCTACCCGATTCCCCCCGGAAAAAATTTCCCTGTCTGTGAATACGTGTAAATGTCAAAATTAATGGCGGCAATGATTTTCCATGCTATACCATGCGACCAGGATTTTTCAAGTATGCGTGCGTTAATGGCGCCCCTTTGATTTTGTACAGCACCAAAACATACATGAAAAATCCTGGTCTCGCCGGCAGCTTGTAGGCAAAGTCCGTTATGTGGGAGGAGTCGACAGTCTATTCTTACTGGTTTGTGACATTCACTTCAATAAACGGCGTGTGTCATTTGCTCTGTTGGAGCGGAAAGAAAAAGAAGTATGCGATGTGCATGTGGATGTTATCAACAGCGACAATAATGTTCTTCTGAAGAAATGCGCATATGGCTAATGAGACACACGACACGGACGTGTGTTTCATCTGGGTTTTGGAAGAAAAAAACCACATGCATGCGCTTTTGAGGTTACCTCTCAGTTTGGCCTCTTCGGAATGTTAAGGGCATTCTTAGGTGACCTCAACTTCTTCTAAGCTCCTTTTTACCCAGCAGTATCCATTGGGGTCCACTCGTTTATGGATTAATTGTCACATCACGCGTGGGTTGGCGTCGTCCCATATACGAGTATGGCAATTTGGCTTGCCAAAAATGTGTCTCGTCGCTAAAGATAATTTTTCGGCCAAAATTGGGATCTTCTATGATCATGGTCGTCATCATTTACTTTAAGCGCCTGCGTTAGTTAGATCTTGAACGGGTATAGGCCCAAATCCCTACCAAAAATTCGCCACGTTGATGTCTGCAAAAAGTCGACTTCTTGTGCACTGCACGGCAAGGAACTGCCTACTTTGGGTTCTCCTTTGTAGTACTAGTACGGGTTGATTGAATTTGCCCACTAATCGTTGGAGAGTCGACTTTGGCCCGTTTTACACGCACCGATTTTTGTCTTAAGACACTTCCTAATTCTCTTTTGGGCACTTATGGTGCATTTATACGTCCAGTGTTTTCACTTTAGTGGGCTTGATTGTCAAATTGTCTTTGTTTCCTTTTTTTCTCATTCGTCATTCGCGGTGGTGGCTGCATTTTCGAAGCGCCGACCGCACACAATTCGAAAATAGAGCAAATGCAGATATCTAGAGCAACCGAGTACGGTAGCAACGCTGAAAATTACGAAAGAGAGGGAAAAGAGAACACAAGAATCGGATGAAAATTCGCGGCCAATCCGTATTCGGCTATCCCCCCCAGCACTTTTCATCCCATTTACCCACACATTCTCGAGTCTTAAGACAAAAATCGTTGCGTGTAAAACGGGTCTTTGAAAAGCCACCGCACTGACCAACATTCATTTTAAATCGTGTAACTTGCCATAGTGGGTTTGGCATCAGTGACTGGACATGAGACAGATGCCACCAAAACACAATGGCGCCACAATCTACCAAAATCGACCCGACCCAATTTTTTTTTCAAATCGAGCTCAAAGCTGATAGAACTTCGTGTTCGTACCATCTTGCGACGTCTGTATGGTAGACCCACGACGCCTCAGGGCATTGCGACGCACAGTTAGGGAACCCCTGGCATATAGGATAATTTGTTATCTTGCTCCCGGAGCAGGTAGTATTGAAAAGTGTACTAAATTAAACGATTAATTTGACGTATCACCTGCTAAGCCCCATTTAGGCGGTCATTTCAGTTTCAGTTTCAGTTGAGCTATCAGTTAATACTAGACTGATGTTTAAATGCACTGATAGCTCAACTGAAACTGAAACTGGAATGACCGTCTAAATGGGGCCTTAAATGGGGCCTTAAATGGGGTTTATTTTGTTTTTATTTTGAATTTCGTCTATTCCTTTTTATAAGCATTTAAAAGTCATTGAAATGAATTTGATCCGCGAACTAAATCACAAATTAATTTACTTTTAGAATCAGTAGGTAAATTGCTATGAAATCGCTGATAGATCTTGTCCTATTAGGATTTGGTAAACTGCTTTCAGCGCCATACACTTCCAGTGGTCGGGTATATTAAATGCTGAATTAAATGTTAAAATTGTATGAGACTTTCTCACGCATTGACATGTTAATATGGACTGCTAGCGAAATGTCAGTTCATACAAATTTTGGCTAGAAAATGACGCCAACATTAACGAGCGCTCGTGGTTCGAATTGAAAAATAAGTGAAACAAAATTACGACTATTTTCAAATTGTTCCAATATGTTAATGTCACTTCAAAAACGTGAAATTTTACAATTTATTCTGCTCCGAACCGCGAGAGCTAGTGGTTACGTTGGAACCAACGCGAAGTTGCCTTTGTCTACTATAGCAGTCCAGTCCATTATATTAGTCAATTCCATTTTAGTTCTAAAATGACAGCAAATGTAGTAGATTCTAATAAAATGCCCGTATTTTTAAAGGTGGTGCCAAATTATTTATTGGTACCATTTCAGAAAATGCTGTAATTTAAATATGCATCCAGCTAATAGTGTTTAATTATTACTAATGCCCAATGATTATATTATGCATCACCGTCGAAACCATGCCGAAGAATTCCACTTTAGTAACCCACTGGCAAGTCTGAAAACAAGTTCACCACGGTTATTAGTTTTGAGATTAATGTCGGACATAATTAAATGGTTTTTAAAATTCCAAAGATTATCTGGCATACAACTTCTTAACCTCTATCATTAGCACACACTCTTAGAGGGCGCATGCGACTTCAAAAGAGAAGCCCGGCATTTTTTTTTTCTTTCCCAACAAAAGAAACGAATTTTCACGGGTGCGTGGGTATCTTAACACTTATTTTAGACCTCGAATTAGCTACCGACACGATACCCAATCACGGGTCCATTGTAGAATATCACCTACTGACCATCCAAACCGTGGGAGGATAATATCTTCAGCTATCATCATCGTTAGCATCTCTTTAGTTTGGATAATATGTTTGTTTTGTTTAAATTTAAAAACGCATTCCGCTTGATCGGAGAAAATTTACATTTTTATATCAAAACACTAGTCCCCAACTCCGATAGATCGAAATTCGTTCCACCACAGGCAGGCGCTCGGCATTATGTTGAAACTCTTTGACAGATACATCATCACGTTATGGCACTTTCCCCAGACACCATTCGTGCCCTTTTAAGGTGTATATTACACCCGTTCACACTAAGCCGATAAATTATTTCCAAAAACAAGATATTTTTTTAAATAATTTCAAAAATGATATACGATCGGTGGTTTGGAACGTCAATGGAAATTATGCTGATCTAGTATACCGAAATGACATGCGCACGCTATGAACTGTCAAAATAAATCATAAAAATTCGGATAAAGAATTGAAAATATTTTGGTTCTCTTTCCGCTATGATTGTAAGCAGATAAAAGTACGACACTGATGATGATCTCGACCCATTAAAATTATATTTTTTTAACCAATTTAACGGGTGATGTCACGCTGCTATTAATTACTATTCCAGACTGATCGGAATCTCCTCCGAGAAACTACATGCTTGACAAGTGATAAACTATTAAATTGTATTCTTTTTATTTGTAGATGTAATTGTTGTATTTCCTTGGAAATAAAGGCGGGCAAATCTATTTCGTGATTCACCCACGTTCTGGAAATGTTTTTGCTTCTTAACCCCGAACAGGGGAGGAATTCGTTCAGCAACAAACACCAGTGGCGCTAAGCTTTCAGATAAATGAATAATGGATTCGTTGGAAGAAAATATTTACCTCACGGAAATATTTAGATACGTGTTAAGCTAGGGTAGTTCACTCACACTGACTGGTGCAGTTTTCTTTCTATCACTCAGTCAGAGACAATTTGTTTTCATTTTACAACAATGTACAAGAAGCTGAACATTATTGTCAAAAAAATATTTAATTGAGGGGAGTATCTATCTGGCAGATGGTAACTGATAGTCTTTACATCTGGCGAGATATGGGGGCTTTATAAATAATTCATGATGTGAGCTGAGCATGTGAAACAAGCTTCGCGATAGCGACCGTATTTTAAGCGACTGAATGTACATTTAAGATGGCAGTTCATAGATCTAACACGTCTTTTAGTGGGGAAAAGTGGACCAGTCAAGTTCAAGTCCCCGCAGTAAGTGGTTGACTGAAGGAGGTCTTAAGAGCTTAGTAATGAAAAAAAAAAAGAAAGCTGGTGTGTTCAGTGTTCTCAATGACAATGAAGCGATCGAGATCATTCATTGTATGGCTAAGTGTCACTTTTATAGTTTTCTATAGGAAGAAGAAGAATTGTGATCATGCTTAGCACAGTAGAGATTCCTCCATCAACCTCCTATACTGTAGGAAAACTTGAAAAGTCCTTGGGAAAATTACTAACCAGTCTCAGTGACTCAACTTATAGATATTTTTGTGTCTTTCAAATCGTTTACACAGAAGTAAAGAAAACCATTTTAATTAGAATGGCGTCTTCCATATTTAGTTCCTAGAAATTCACAGTCAAAATAAACCAACTCATGCATCTAGGAAGAGGATTTCTAACGACTAATATAATTCCTCATTTATATTTAAAATACATCATGACCCGTTGTATACTTTTTCTAATTTATATTTTTTACCTAAACACATTCAAATAAAACCACTAAACACACATCTCATCCTGACTACCTTCTTGTTCAGGAAATCATTAATTTAGCACAGTAAAATTTGGATCCAATAAAACGTCAACGAGGAAGCGGTTTTTTTTTATCTTTTTGTCAACAATCGCCGAAATTTGGTTGAAAAGCTTATTTTAAGTTGCTAATGTGCATCCGGCGAATGCAGAAAATCGTTAAAGTCTCACTGAACTGAATTTAAATTTATACGATCGTCGGTATATTATAATCTCGTCACGTAGAATAAAGCATTCTTTTGATTTGTTTTGACAAGCAACTGACTTTAACGCTTTCCGCGAATATTTAGATCGGAGTAGTGGTTGTAATTGTATTGCCAATTTGCAGCGATAATAATAAAGTGCAATTTTATGGCAATTTTTAATGAGATTTTAACGTGTTGGTATTATTAGTACCTATAAAGAAGTCTGGTATAGACGGCCATAGGCCAAATAAAATTTATTACGAATTTATAATGAAATAAAAGGCATTAGAATGAAATAACAAATTTGTAACAACAGTTTAAAGGTTAGGTAAACATGGTTATTTGAAATTTTGTTTGATTTGGAAAATGTTTGTGTTGGTTTATTCTGAAACATGTTTTTACATTTTTTGTTTGTTTCTTGCGTCAGAATATTTGAAATGAACAATTTTGGATGAAATTGTGTACACATGTGGGCACCATTTTACGTTTCACCATAACTTATAGTAACAATAGATTGGGCCTTTTTAATAACAGCTGTCATCTTAGTTGAAAGTGTGCAGCATTATTTGAAAGATAACAAATAGACAATTGTAGTTCCACCTTTATTAGGGCAAGCACTTTATATGAATCTACTACGTTATTGTTGTCGTGATGCCAGTTAGCCTATTAACAGTTTTACACATTCAAAAATATTAGCTAACAAATTTAAAAAAATGTTTAATTGCATGTTGGTCAGAAAACATTTAATTTTATAAATTTAACTTAACTTATTGGCGTCATTCTGAGTCTCTCATTCGAAGCGTTCTTGTTCCAATATGTGTTCTTTTTCTCTCTTCTACTAAGAGAAATATGGCATGACCTGACCAACATAAACCTAACAATTATGGGAATGGGAACACAATTGCATTATTTGTCTTCTAGTATAAAGGCCCATCATCAATGTAAGAATAATTTAATAACTCTAATAAATGTATACGATATAAAATGTGTACAATAATGGTGACAATATTTGTGAAATTTAAATTTACAACAGAGTAAATAATGGTCAAGTTCAATTCAGTTCCATTGACCGCTGGATGAATCCACTTAAATTCTTTAACCATCTGCGCTGCAGCCATAGAAATATTTCTCATTCTAGCCCAAAATTAGCAACTAGATTCAGAAAAACCCGTCAAAAACTTCAGCAATGGCGTTCCTCCATTTAGGATCTTACTTGATAGCTATCAATCGAACGCGACAAATGTTCACAGAGATTTCCGAGAAAATGTCAAAAGCTGCGAACTTCTTAAATTCTCGTGAATTCTCGGTGGATATCAGTTTTCGTTGTGCGCATAGTTTGTATATGGCTACAATTTTTTCGTCTACAAATAAATAGTAGGTATTTTTCAGAAAAAATATTGGAATCGTTGGCAAAAATCGAAAAAACGTCTGAAATTTAATAGAAGTCGTATGAAAATAAAAAGAAATCATCAGAAAATCGGATATTAGAAACGTCTGAAACAATTTTTAAAACGTCTGAAAACAAAAAGTAATCGTCTGAAAAATATAAAAATCGTCTGAAAACATTTATTTTAAAGAATTAAAGACCGCAACGTCGATTCTCAAAATTCATCTATGTTTTTTTTTTGTTTTATGGACGTATTCTTTCATTCTACTCCATTGTTGGTAGAAGGAACACGTTTTACAGACGATTACTATTTGATTTCAGACGTTTTAAAAATATTTTCAGACATTTCCAATATCTAATTTTCTGATGTTTTCTATTAATTATTTTCAGACGATTTCTATTAAATTTCAGACGTTTTTTTCGATTTTTGCCGACGTTTCCTATTTTTTTCTGACAAATACTATTTATTTGTAGACGGAAAAATTGTAGCCATTGGGCCTGCGCACACGAGACTAATTCTGCCGGCATAAAACCGATTTAGTAGGCGAGGGGGACTGAGTGAGGGGAAACAAACGGAATAAAATGTTCTGCCGAGTTTGAGCGGTTGAACAAGGTGTGGCGAACAACAAACAAACTCAGCAACATTCTCCGTGGACACAGCCACAACAGTCGACAACTTCTACACCGCGTAACCATCTTGTTTGCAGCTGTCACTATTGGACCTCTCTCTTCTTTCTTGACAGCGACAGCGAGTAGACCACAAACCAGTAAGAATAGACCGTCGACTCCTCCCACATAACGGACTTTGCCTACAAGCTGCCGGCGAGACCAGGATTTTTCATGTATTGGTGCTGTACAAAATCAAAGGGGCGCCATTAACGCACGCATACTTGAAAAATCCTGGTCGCATGGTATTGCATAGAAAAACATTGCCGCCATTAATTTTGACATTTACACGTATTCACAGACAAGGAAATTCTTTCCGGGGGGAATCGGGTAGGTGTACGGGAAGTCGGCGGTCTATTCTTACTGGTTTGTGGAGTAGACGTCAGTAATTTAACACGTGTAATAAGATCAATTTCTTATAACCAATAAAGTAGATTAAGTTTTTCTGAAGTATTAAAATTCTTCTTTTATTGCGTTACAAAGGCATAAAACTAATACATACACAACTTTAAAAATATTTCAATTGTAAAAAAAATACTACACAATGAAAAGGGGTTCATATATATAATTTTTCTGCCGGCAGAAATCATCCCGTGTGCGCTCGAAGTATGGTATAAAAACGGTTTTCTGCCGGCAGAATTAATCTCGTGTGCGGAGACCCATTGAAAACATTATCATATGTTTGAGTAAAGGGGAATATTCAAGATTCTTTTTTTTTTAGACAAAAATAATGCTGACGATTTATTCAGATTTTCAGACGAAATTTCAAGTTTTTCAGACGAATATTTAAAAAAGCTGACAAAAGCTAGCAGATGAATATGAACAAATTAGAATATGAAAATAATTTCTTTTCAGACGAAAGAGAAAATGTAAACAATTTAATATACAGGGTGCCCAAGTAAAGAGGTTAAATCCTTTAAGTGGAGATTCCTGAAGTCCCGTCAAACAAAATATCGTATGATACATTTCAAGTTGGAGCTCGTCATAGTGGTACACCTCTGATTCGGAGGTATAACCACTTTAAATGCGGCATAACTTCTGAACTATTATAGCTACGAAAAAAGTTGTGGCTTCTTTAACTCAAAATTATGAAAAATCGAAATTTTAATAAAAATAAATTTTCTCAAAAATTTTTCTTAATAAACATTCTCTCCAAAATTTAAGGAAATCCCTTAAGCCAGCTCTAACTAAAGAATAGAATTTTTATTTCAGATTGTACTTCATGTATCTGTCAAAATCTAGCGCGTCCATTGATGGCTCTCACATTTTGTTTGTTTTTTGTCATGTTGCGGAAAATGAGACAAGGAAATAAAAGAAAGGGGAACGAAAATATAAAACTTTAGCGTCGATGAATTTTTGAAGAAAGTTTTTTTTTTAAGAACAGTTGTTTTCTGTGACACTTATCCACAACGAACTTCATGTCAAAATTTAGATGGGGATTTTCGCTAATGTTTGGACCAGGAGAGACAAATTGGAAAGCGTCTAAAATTTAATTTCGCTGGAGCTGCGTATCTACTTAGCTTTAATTTTATTTATTTTTTATTCACATCTATTGTAAATTAATAACGGTGTCCCCTAATTCGCGTAAAATTTGAATTTTGCGCCATTTAATAGTACAGTGATGCCAGCGGAAAAAAGATAACAATGTGACTGACAGTTCGGGGTATGGAGCGCTATCAGATCATTTTCATTGTTGAGCAATATTTTAAAAATAATGAAGGTTTGTCAGCAACAGTCCGCAATTTTCAAACAAGATCATCAGCTGGAGGCATTATCGGACCGTTCTTCTTCGAAAGTGCTATTGGTCAGCCAGTAAGTAACAATTAATGGTGTTCGTTATCATGACATGATAACCCAGTTTTTAGTGCCTAAATTATAAGATATGGATGTAACCAACATGTGGTTTCAACAAGACGGTACCACATACCAGAGGAACAATTCAATTACTGCATGAGCCATTTCCCAATCGTGGTTATCGGCCGTTTTGTGATCAGAATTGGCCATGCAAATCGTGCGATTTAACGCCATTGGACTTTTTTCTTTGTGATTTTCTGGAGATGTTTTCTCCCTAGGTCTAAATTGTAAGATGTCCATCCGCCTTACTAATCTTAATAATTTTATCGTGTCCACGGCAAAAATCATGTATATGTACATATTAAGGATCGGCCATATCGGCGCAATACCCACAACGGATATGACCATTTTAACCGATAGTCGATCCATCCGCGATTCAATTCGTGGATTCGATCGCGTTCAATAGTAAAACTGCTTATCTCTCAACGAGGTGGCGAAACAAGTCAAAATTTACCTTATTTAGGCGCCGGCCTATTGCGACATTTTAGGTAATTGCATAGCCGATCAACTCGATAGACATGGCGCAACTGCAAAACTAGAACGATTCTACCGAAGCAAAAGGATCTCATTACGGCTCTTACTACATACATACTTTCAAACTCAAAAGCCGTCAGATTTTTTAAGGCACTAACTCGCCATTATCATCAATATAAGCTCAGCATTTGCATCACCAGAAAATGTACCCACAGCATCTGCTGCAGCAAATGCTCCGCTTGATCTTCCATCACGGAACCTTTCGAAAGAGAAAATACGTGTTTATGCGAATTTAGTGAATTTGGATTTTTAGTGCAATTCAGCAATAGTGCAAATTGGCTTTAAAGCAAATTTTGTTTGGGAGCAGCGTACTAGTCATTATGACCTTAATTAGCATGAACATGAGTATTAGCTCAATGCTGTTCTTGTAAACCTCCAAATCAGTGACCCACTTCAACGGGCTACAACATAAGAAGGGTTGAAAATGCATCACCCCTGCGTTAACATTTTTCGTATGCCGGAATTTCAAGAATCTCCGCCCATCTGATTCCCCATATCTTATTCAAACAAACACAGAGGGCTAGGCAATGTTATGCATCACAACATCGACATTGTAGAATGTGGATGATTGATAGAGTTTCAACACAAATCATGTTTAGTTAGTATACTACATCGAATCAATTTACTTTATGTTTTAAAATTCAAAATACCCTCTCTCATTAAAAAAAACCCCACATACATCAATACTAAACGTCGCTGACTCAGCGAATTTGTATTCATATCAAAAGATTGTAGTTGTAGATCCATCAGCGAGAAAGATACTCGTATGTAGAAACATTTTAATTATCTCCTTTCTTTCTATACCAACATAAATAAACAAAATGCTCAAGAAATTAGAGCTGGATTGGTAAACTAATGCATTTATTCAAAAGGGTGTTTAGTTTTTAATTTATGCGCTGAAATGCTTCATGAGTATGGGTATTAGGTAAATAGACTCATGTAATTGTAAACAATATTGAGAAATGTACAAACAAGGGATAGATGAAACCATTTTTTGTAAAGAGCATAAATCTAAAAATGCACAAAAAAATGCCGCACAAATTGTGAAAATGTTGTTGTGGGAAATAAATCAAATTGTTTATGTTTATTGGCAAAGAGATAGGAATGATTCTACACCAATATGGCTCATGTAAGATGCAGTTAGGCAATGCAGATACTTCTAGTATTCGATTGTAGACGGCTGCTTGAGGTGCATAAAGTCAGCATTTTATAAGTCCCAATGAGTTGATAACTGTGCATGATAATATGGCGACGTGATTTGAAGCTGTAACCATAGATATTAAACAATTAAACAAAGCTAGATATTTCGTTGATAAATATTCATTCATTGAGGGTTTGGTTTCCTGTATAGTTTGCATAGTGAACGGATTTATGTTGACTTGACTTGCGTGGCAGTGGCAATGAATACTGATGTGTACAGTGGAAATTATTTTAGCTCCTGTGTCAATGTGTCAATCTTCGGACAAAAAAATATTGACATACAATTTCCCTAAAAAAAGAGTATAGAAGGGGACAGTGAGTAAAATAAGGATACTAACAGATAAGTATTCAAAAATAACGCTTGACATGAGAGCTACATATTTCTCAACTGCTACTGCCTGTAGTTTGTCCAACTTTCGTAAAAGAACTAGTTGCACTAAGTTTCGCAATTTTGTACACGAAGTTGCCTAATATAATACACTCGAAAAAGTTTTCACAAATTTAGCCAAATTTTGTTTAAAAGTGGACAGAAGTGTGCCTTAAACATAGGCCAACATAAATCATAAAAACAATAATCACTTTTAGTATCTGGGTTAAATTTTACGAACTCATAATGGCGAAGAATAAACTGTCCATTCTTGGGCATTTTTGACGAAAATTTGCATCTGGTACACTCTAAGGTTACTACTAGTTGTAGGTTGATAAAAAAGCATCTATAATTGACTAAAAAGTTGGGCAACAGTTTTGAAGTTAGGTTAGGTTAACGGGCATGTATAACCTGCTGTGCCACATTTAGGTCCTTGTGGACCCATTGTGATGCCCTTTTTTGATGGGGGTTAACCAGTGATGTTGGGATGGTTAGCCTCGTGTCCCTTCTTCTAGCGATTACTCGACGCTGTCCAGCCATCCTGATATCCTCAAAAACCTGTAAAGAACAGAAAGTGAGACATCAGAAAGTTCTTGTAGGTCATAGAAGTAATGACTTCCAAGTGTTCTGCTCCTCAAGTGACAGAGGCTCGGGCAGTGACAGAGGAAGTGAGGTGTATCCTCATGAACCTCTTCGTCTCTACATCCTCTACATATATCGTCATCTTTGAGATTTAGTTTCATTGTATGATTTCTTAGGAAGTTATGACCCGTTAGAGACCCTACCAATTTAGACAGCGATGACCTGTCAAACTGTAGAAGTTTGATGGTTGGGCCACTGTCGTATTTTGGCCAAAGCTTCCGTGATACTTCGCAGGTAACTAATCCCTTCCACCTGTTGTTGGTTTTCATGCGAATTTTATTTTCCACTCTCTCTCTAAGATTACAGAGTGGTGGCTTAATCGACTACAGTGCCAGATAATGATCCATTGCAGACCCATTTCTCGCTAGTTCGTCGGCCCTCTCATTGCCGGCTTTGTCACTGTGCCCAGGGACCCAGCAGAGGACCGTGGAGTGCTGCGAGCAGAGAACCTTAAGCTCTTCGCGGCAGCGTTGAACTAACTTTGATTTTATTTCAATAGCAGAAACTGCTTTAATAGCCGCCTGGCTGTCAATGAAAATAGTAATATCATTTTTTGGTATTGCCAACAATGACACCTTACGGGCCGCTTTCGCGATTGCCAGAATCTCTGCTTGGAACACACTGCTGTTGTCAGGAAGCCTGATTGAACAGTGTATATTTAATTCCTCCGAGAAGATGCCGGCACCGGTTCCACAGTCCATCTTCGATCCATCTGTGTAGATGGATATCGATTTCCTCTTTGTGGGCTCATCTGTCTTCCATTCATCTCTACTCGGGAACGAGCAGGAGAATGGTCTATCAAAGTTTAGATGTGGGATCATATAGTCAGAAGTGACAACATTCCCAATGTATTTCCCTAGAATCTGTGCGTGACCAAAGTTGCTCACGTTCCAATCCAAGTACCCGTTTGGCTAATCCTTAAGGCACTTTTGGTAGCAGATTCCTCCATGTACAGGTCTAGAGGAGTCAGATTGAGAATTGCCTCCAGTCCAGCCGTAGGCGTGGTTCTCATCGCACTGGTTGTCCCTATACATGCTAGTCTTTGTATTTTTGTCATAGACTTGAGATTGGTCGCCTTGCCCGCGGCTTGCCACCACCAGACTACGCTGCCATATGTGAGTATAGGCCGCACGATTGCCGTGTACATCCATAGGATTGTTTTGGGGTTTGGTCCCCAACTCCTGCCAAAGATGCGGTTACATGCGTAAAAAAGCATTAGCTGCTTTTTTCACTCATTCATTGACATTCGGCTTCCAATTAAGTTTTCTGTCTAAAATCATTCCTAAATATTTCGCCCTATCCGGCACCTTTAGAGGTATTCCCTCGAGAGTTGGTGGCTCGAATAGTGGTATTATTCTCTTGTTTGTGAAGAGGACAAGCTCAGTTTTCTGGGGGTTAACCCCAAGGACGCATTGTTTTGTCCACGTATTGAGTACTCGTAGTGAGTTTCCTAGTAGGTCGCTTATGGTCGGTAAGGATTTACCTTTTGCAAGCAAGACTACATCGTCTGCATATGCAACTACCGTGATACCCATGTTATTGAATTTCATTAGTATCTCATTCATGACAAGTACCCAGAGTAAGGGGGAGATGACCCCTCCTTGTGGAGTGCCTCTCGAAGCGGTTACTCTAAGGACCGTGTCACCTAGCTTTGCGTTGATGTTTCTTTCACTATAAGTAAATTAACAATCACATTAGTGATAGATTGGTGAACGTTTAGATTCTGTAGTGCCATTTTTACTGCGCACGTTTTAACATTATTAAAGGCTCCTTCAATGTCTAGGAACGTGCTGTTACTTAGTCTCTAACTAACCTCATAACTAATAATAACTTTTAGTGTCCAGGCTAAGTTTTATGAAGGCACAATGGCGAAAATTTCCATATAAAACTGTCCATTGCGACTGTTAAAATATTTAAGTTGAAAATTAAAAATGATTATTGGTAAGGTCCTACAGATGACTATAATTTTGCGCCAATAATTTTTAGTATCCAAGTTAAATTTGATGAATTCACAATGGCGAAAAACAAAAATATCTATTGGGACTTGAAAATTCTTAAAGGTGAATGTTCAAAATGATTATAAGTAAGGCAGACTGACTTTAGTAAATTGGTCTTGTGGTAAGCAGTGTAGAAAGCTATCAAACTTTAGACAAAAATCGTTGGTAGATACTTTTTCGAAGATTTAGGAGTACTTTCCGACAGGTCATTTAATTTAAATTTTTAAGTACATCGGGTTGGTTTACCAATCCGTAGGTTTTTCATAGATTTCCACTGTGTGGGAGTCGTAAACCCGATAGGGCATCACAACGGATCTACATTGATCTAAGTGTGGCACGTACAGGTTTATTCTGTTTCGCCAACTAAAGTAACCTTAAGACTATGACAATGACTCAAAGAACGGCCGGCTTTGTCATCACTCTCTGGGGCAATGAGAACCACTTATGCATCTGGGCGGGAAGCTGCATCCAATCTAAAGCTCTTGATTTCTTCATGCAAGACGCAAACAGTAAACTTTGGCTTAACTGCCAGCTTTAAACCTAATCTAACGAGGCACGCGTAGGGTCTTATTATGTACATAATATGCGAGGAATATTATTATATCGCACAACCCTCCGTCTAGATTTTGGAAGACGATTTGTTACTTTTTTTAACAAGAAAAGTAGACTGACACTACTGTGATGCTGTTCTTCTTAAAGGCTGAAGTTAGCTCGTTGCTGTCTAAGAAGAGCCAAACTTTGGATCGATGTAAAGTATCGTTCTTTATGTGTCGTACCCACCTTTTATAAATATGTAGTAAAAAAGATTTTCTGATAGCGACCTCATAGCTTAACATAATATATTGGATACAAGCTTTTGACAAAGGCTTCGCTCGCGTAGCCCTCAGGATTTGGTACGCAGAGATTGCCTCACAATCAGTTAGTTTCCTCTTTTATATTTATATAGCTGACCTGCACATCAATGCTTCAGGTCTTACAACTTTAGCTCCCATTAGTGTAGAGAAATTGCGTTTGCAAATTTTATTTTTGTATGGGAGGTGTCACGCCGCTTTGTCCAATTTTGACAAAGCTTCACAAAAAACCTTCTCGAGCCAATACAACGATTGTCTGGGTATTTGAGCTCAATCGGTGAAGAAATTTTTGAGTTTTTGAAGCTTACAGAAACCAACATAACATTTTTATAGAGTAAATACTACCTTATGCGACAAAGTGAAGTCTTGATAAATATCAGCCTCAACACTCGAAGTTCTGGTATGTATAGCTTATAGTGCTGGTAGAATTAAAGGAACTCCACGGGTAGCGATGCCTATTTCATATTTTCCGAGCTTAATGACGGCTTGCAGATAATGCATTCCATTGTCATTTTGACGTTTTTTGCGTTAAATTAAATTCAAAATCTAAATTTTCACTTCGCAGAAAGAAATGAGAGTGCTAAGTGCTTTGTTTCTAAAATTGTCTGCTTCATTGAAAACCCATTATTTGCAGTTCGAGGTAAATTTTTGTCCTGTCACTCTTTGCGGCTCATGCGGTGTGTGCCCGTCAAAGGGGGTTTGTGGTATCCGCCGGGTATTGGAGTGGTGGTACAGTGATATGTGTGACGTTAACAGTGGGGGAACTAATGGATCTGTGTGATAATAAAATTATTGCTCAGATTCTCGTCGTTTATTAATCACTCAATGAACTAACATTTTTTTTACAACGATGTTTCTAAAATGGATATTGGGATTGGCGCTGGAATTCACTCTGAAGTCGTTGAAACTATCCAGGTCAATAATAAAAACATCTACCAAGTAGATTGACACTACCGCACTCCGCAATTACCTTCTCCATTGACAGTCAAGCGACGATAAAAACGATTTTTAACAAAACAAAGAGTTAAGGACCATTCACATGGGAGCGAACGAACGAATTGATGAAATGCGAATAAACCACTTTTTATGCATTTATAAACAGAAAATTCCACATTTTATTATACCAAGATATCCTCCTCTTAAAATAAGGTTAAGTTCGAACGAATTTTTTATTCGCTACTTTGTGGAACGCGATTTAAATGATGTGGATTGTGAATAGACTGACAATTCGCGCCAGAGTGTTTTCGTTCGCGGCAAAAATGTTGGATTTCGAAATTTCGTTATTTAAACTGTTAATAAAATTGTTTTCTTAATAAATTTTGATGGAATAATTAATTATCCTAATCTCGGAGTAGTAAAATGTGCAATTTTCTGTTTATAAATGCATAAAAAGCGTTTTGTTCGCATTTTATCAATTCGTTCGTTCGCTCCCATGTGAATGGTCCTTTAGGGATGCTTACCGCGAGACACATACTAAAGGGTACGCCATCTAACGTTTTTTTTTCAACTAGTGCTTATTTCGCGAATGGTAACACTTAGCTCATGTCTGATTTGACAGATAATTAATTTTATCCTTCCGCTGAACGAATATGGTTGTGTATACGCTTGAACAACGCTGGGAAATATTGCGACATTACTTTGAAAATCATGGTAATGTTGCAGAATGTGTGCGAAAATTGCGTACGGATTTTGGAAGGAGGATATTGGCAACATTTAGTTTCAACAGGACGGCGCTACGTGCCACACAGCCGAAGCTACACTCGATGTTTTGCGCCCTGTTTTTGAAGATCGCATTATCAGCCGCAGAGCTGATGTCGTTTGGCCACCGCGGAGCTGCGATTTGACACCGTTGGACTATTATTTGTGGCGTGCCGTAAAAGATAAGTGTTACGCCGACATGCCAGAGACAATTGACGCTTTAAAGGACAATATTCGTGAAGCCATTGGTGAAATACAGCTGCACACAATCGATAATGTGCTTAAAAATTGGACCGATCGTGTAGGCTACTGCATGGCCAGCCGAGGCAGCCATTTGAATGAAATTATTTTCCACTTTTAACCGGAAGGATTGTACTTTCAAATGAAAAAAGAAATTTGAGAAGATATTCAGTAGTTTTTTTTATAGCATTTTCAAAAAAAAAAAAAGTTATTTGGCGGACCCTTTATCTACATTGATCTAAGTACGGCGAGTGCACATCTATCGGTTACCGGTTCTATTTCTACCAGCACTCTCCCAGCTGGTCAGTGCAGTGGCAAAGACAGGTAGGTACAAGTGGGAGGTTTATGAAATTGTTTGATATTAGTGGGACCATGGTGGGCTTCATCTTCTAGACAGTGTAATACCTTCTTCTTATTCACTGCGATTGCTGGAGTGAATTTCTCATCACTAGCCACATTCGTTCATCTGTTCAGAGGCGCACTCTAGTTCTAGTACTGATCTAGAAAAAATCTCGATAAATCTTTGACCATACTGAGCCTTTACAACTCGTCAAGTTCGGTGCTAAACAGTTGAAAGTTTAACAAAAACTAAGCCCCTTGGGGCCTTAAAAAAAGTCATTGGGAAGCTAAAATTTAAAGAAATTGTAGTCATTCCGCGGTACTAATAATCATTTTTAGTGTCCAGGCTAACTTTTACAAAGTCACAATGGAGAAAATTTTCATATAAAATGTTCCATTGTGACCGTCAAAATATTCAAGTTGAAGATTAAAAATGATTGTTGGTAAGGCCCATTGCTTTTGATCGCGGTGAGTTTTATTTTAACCTAGCCTATATGCATAGTGTTTGAAATGATAATTTATGCTTTACTAAAAACAAATTCTAGTCCGTCTTTAAATATATTGTGGGCTTCACAATTGTAAAGTGTGTATAGCTATTGCGCGCTACCAATAATCATTTTTAGTGTAGAGGTTAAATTTTACAAACTCACAATGGCGTAATTTTCTATACAAAATGATCTATTGTGATCTTCTGAATATTTAAGTTTATTTAGGCTCATTGTGATTCCTAAAAATCCAAATCCAAACCAAAAATCCTTATTAGTTATTTCAAAAATCATTGCGCTTAATTTTTCAAACTGACAAGAGGTAAATATGACAAGCAAAATTATGTATTGTGACCTACGAGATATTTAAGGTGAAGGTTATAATATTCTTCGAGAGAGTTTTTTCTCCTATGATGTAATTTCAGGAAGTGTGCCTCGGAATAACGTCGGATGTACTGGCTAAATAATAATACGATGTTCTGTTCTTAGCAGCGCTATAAGGCGAATGTAGGTATTTTGCCTGAGTCCGTAGATTTTTCACAAATAATACTATGGATTCCAAAAATACTCTATGACTAAGCCAGTCAGTGTTAAATTAACTGTAACTCCGACTATAGCATCACAACCTAGACAGATAAGCATTGTATCTTGTATCTCACTCCTCGTTCTGATTGGGTTTTTTGACCCAACTTATGTCACTTCTTACGATTTGTGTAAGTTACCCAGACGTTTATTTATTTACATTTATGACTAACTCGTAATATGATACCGATACATACCCCCGGCTCTATATCACAGAAATCTTTTGCGCTATGGTTTCCATATCCAAACCAACCTTACTGCCACTTCAGTTGGTCATTCCTTTTCATAAAATCGAATGGGTAGGTGCTCAAATATAATCGCATCATTAAATAAAATCTTCAAACAAACATGCATCCCATGTACCTATACGCTTTTATTGACCAAAGACACCTTGCCAATCCCAACCATTGTTGGTTCAACCGCCTGGTCAGCACTCAGCACACCTTCACAAGGTGATCTTGCACATTACATGATCTCCTCATATAGCACCACAAAACCAAAAATAGCCGTACACCAGATAACCTGCTCCGCAATCAATTCGTTCAAAAATAAACAAAAGTCCATCAACCATCAGACAGAAACAGAAGTGATCTCTTTTTAAGCACACGATGCGTGTGATCGTGCCTCTTTGTTTACAGTGATCTTTCGCCTGTAAAAAAAGCCAGACGCAGAACAAGACGGACGGAACAGAAAAGTCACATAACTCACATTAATTCATAAAACTGAAAATGCAATATCCGGCTAATTAATCGCACCTCCTATGGTAATCCACAAAATTGCTCCAAAAGATCGTTCTGTTGATCGTTGCTCGTGATCGTTTAATTAATTAGTTTGCCCACACACTGATCTAACAGCACTTTCTGATCGTTTTTATAAGATGAAACAAAAAAAAAAAAAAACAGATTTCGAAATGCAATCACTTGAAGAATGTTTCACTTGATTTTTCTCAGTCGAAAAGATCGCTTTGGCAAAGATTTAAAAAAACGAAACACACACGCTCGCGCTACGACGACAACCGCTTACACGCTTTGTCCCGAATCAACTGAATCGATTGACTGAAACTGAAAGTCAATTAACTAACAGAAATTACAGAACTGCAAGCAGCAGTCAGCAACAGTTGAGTTTCAGTTCGATTGTAGCGCGAACGCGCCTTTGTGATGGGGGCATGGGGCTAGCTAGGGCATCAGACACAGATACTTTTTGTCGTGTGTCTGCATTTTGTTGCAACAAGATCAGTGAGATGTGAGACTGACAGAAAGTGATCTGGCGGTTGGATTTGGGAACTTGGCTGGCGGCCGTTTCAGATGGGTATACATATTGGTCTGTTTTTACCGGTTTTCATATTATGCTCGCTTGGAACAGGTTGGATTGCATTCATCGAACTCCTTCTTCCCAGCATCTTTTGGTCCATCATCATCATGGCATGGCCCATTGAGAGAGCTACTTGTATCTTGTATGATTTCGAAAAGTATCTCTCTTAAAATTCGAACATCCATGACGAGATCTTTTACTAACATTTTCGAAAATGTATCTTATAAATTTTGTTTTGGGGGCAGATGAATTTCACTCGGTTCTATGGCCTTTAGTAAAATTTTTTGCAAACTAATTAATGACTCAACAATCAACACTCAACTTGGATATGTATCATTTGATGTTGTGCAACACTTGAGTGACTTTCAAGACAAACATTTGTTTCGCATTTTCAGACACACAAAAGACGTGGTTTTCATAATTATGACACGCGAATGATTAATAGATTTCTGCTGTGCTTCAGCGATTTTGGCACTCACATGGCTTTGTCGCTGAGCCTTTATTCATACTTGGGCCAAACAAAGGTGACAAAGAAATGGCACGTTAAGCTGACGAAAAGCAAAATGCTTGACCTTTGGAGCAAATCAACTGTAAATTAACTCATTACCGCCTTCAACTGATAGATAGAGTGCTGGACATGAAAGGTATGAGGACATACCATTCGCTTTTTGGCTGCAATTTTGGAAAGGGCATTGATCTTAAATAAGATCAAGTGTTCTGAAAGTGACTAGATTCAGAAGATCCTGAAAAAGAAGGTACGTATCGATCTCGGTGGTTAAATGTCAACTCTTCAAATCGAATTTCTCAAGCCACAGATCCAGGATATCCAAGAGTATAACTGTCCTGAAAAAGCTTCTCAACTCAGCCGTTCGGACTCGGCATAAAATTGTAGGTCCATCCATTCGTCCTAAAAAAAAAAAAAAAAAAACTAACACAAACGGATAGTTGTGAGGAGCTAGAATTTTGCAAATCTCCGAAAAAGGGTACAACCATCAAGCTATCGATGCAGCAAAAAACTATACTTAAATATAGAACATCACTAGGAAGCTTATTGCTTGTTCAAATGGCTAGTGCGACATCTGGTCTATGACAAAGACAAGGAGCAGTAACTTCAGTTACCCTTCCTTTTCCACATTTTTATTCAAGGAAGAGGGATCGCTAGCCTTTTATTAAAACCTAAATAAAAGGCGGATATTTTTAGGTCAACGTTGGAGCCGCCATCTATACGGATAGTGGAATCACCGAAGATGCACATATAATTGCTTGGGTCGACAGTTACAATATTTAAAGCTTTGCAGATGACTACAATGTGCCTGATGTATGGAACTACACCACACAGTAAAAGTTAAAAGATGCGAGCAAATAAGTTATTTCAATGATGATCTGAACAATAAGACCTACTGTACACGATCTCGTCATTAAATTGTAGGTTGCGTGCAAGCTGCAAATGACGACAGTCGTATTTTGCATCTAATCACTGTCCATGAAACGTCATACAAGGTTCATGCAAGCTGCAAATATAGGTCATTTCGTTCTGCCGAAATCGCCATATATGAAAGAACTCGTCCACGCGTCTGACATAATGACCAGTAATGACCAGCTCCAGCTCAGGCTGCATGGCGATTACTTCCTAGCTTCCTACTATGCAAATGCGTCTTTGCCGGAGCTTCGTTTATTTATATGCAAACTGCAAGCAAGCATACAACAAGCTGCAAATGACGAAATCATGCGTATGAAGCGCTATACGTGGACAGTAGGCCTAAAATTACCTATTTAAAGCACTTCAGCGGAAGCAATTCCTTTTTCTCTATAAAGTGCAAGTTAGACCGCCTGGAATACTGCTCCCATATATGGAACTCGGCCCCAAAACATTCTTGATCTATACTTGACAGCATACCTATGCAGAGACGAGCAGTTTAACTAATGGGAGATCCAACACTAACATCAAACCTACAACCGCTGGCACACAGAAGTCTATTCGCTGTCCTATGCCTATTCTATTAGTAGCACATAGTCGAACTTAAAGAAGTTATTCTGCGAAATGGCACATATGAGAGCCCTACAGGACAGGGAATCCACTTACTGAGGACATATTTCTATAGAACTAACACACACCTGCAAGCATATCGGAGCGCTTTTGAAGCGTTATCGGTTCGCTTTTTACAAGAGAACAAGGGATTATATAGGGATTATATAGCAAAATTTCGAATTCCAAACTTTTTGCCGCGACCGCGAACGAACACATCTTGCCGCGTCGCGGATTGTCAAAGTTTACTCACAATATTAAAACGCGGTCCATAAACTAGCGAATAAAAAATTCATTTGGACTTAACCTCAAATGAGAAATTGCTGGTAGAAACTGATGGCTTAAAATCGCGAACTGCGGCGGCCAAGAAAAGTGTTTATGTAAACGGACTCTCAAAACATGCGAATATTCGTTCGTTCGTAGGTAGTTGGTCGCTCTCTTGTGAATAGTCCTTTAGAAGCGATTTGGGGATATTCGAGCCAAAGTTTGTATGGGAAAATTCGTATTTTTCAACAGATATAAATCAAACTTTGTTTGAGCACTTATATAAAAAATAAAGGACACTAATTTCTGTGATTTTGGTAATTTTGCTTAGAGCCTGAATTAAAAGTGACAAGTAACTACACGGTACTACGATTGCTGCTCTACATCTGTCATATTCGCTGTTACTAACCTATACTATAATAGCCTCCAAAGTAAGCTCTATCTATTCGACGAAGTTTTTATCTCTCTATATAAATGGGTAATACGAGACTTTCAATAGTCTTGATAGCTTCCCGACAGCTTCCAATGTTGTACAGGGTTTTTCAATAAGAGCCCTACAAAAGTTATTTTTAAATAAAACAAAAACGGTTTTGGATATCAATGAAATTCTTTATTTCTGTGAAAGTACGTTCGATGCCATTATGTATGGAACTCGATTTCTTTTGCATGGCCACCACGGGCACGCTTGCAGAAGTCCAGACGCTGAACCCAATTTTCGACGGTTTTCAAGCATAAATCGGCCGATACTGCTGCAATTTCACGTTCGATATTCGTACGAAGTTCATCAATCGTCGCTGGCTTGTTGGCATAGACCATATACTTGACGTAGCCCCACAGGAAATAGTCTAACGGCGTCAAATCGCACGACCGAGGCGGCCAAGTGACTGGACCATTTCGTGAGATAACACGTTCTCCAAACTTGGTTTCCAATAAATTGATTGTGACATTTGTGACATTCCCTGTGTGGCTTGTGGCGCCGTCCTATTGGAACCACATGTCCTTCAAGTCCATATCATCCAATTGGGGCCAAAAATATTCGGTTATCATTGAACGGTAGCGATTCCCATTCACAGTAACGTGCCGGTCTTGATCATCACGGAGGAAGTACGGCCCAATGACGCCGCCATGTGTGGGAAACGCTCACAAACTGATTGGTTTCATAATATTGCATCCTCAATATGACCATTTCTGGCAGAAGGAATATATTCGGAACGAGGTATACCGAATACATTGGACTCCGAATATAACAAAATTTATTTCGATTCGATCCCACGAACACAAATTGGTTGTAGGATATGATGGATTCGGTTATCCGAAGTCACATCCAGTATTGGGAAATATCCCATTATGAAAAAGTTGGTTCATGTCTCGACTATGTAAAGTCAACAATAATTGTGTCTGAGGAAATTCATTCCATTTTTCGACCGATAGATGTCCGTGATGCGGGTGCGAGGGTAAAAGAGTGGTGGTTACGACTGTAAGCTCACCGAATATGAAAATTATATAAAAGGCAATGTAGCGATATGACCACTACAATGACGAGTTTTTTCCGTTGGCTGACATTCCATGAACAAGGTACAGTGCTCATCAACGAGAAACAAAGCATTTTTTTTGTATAATACAATGCCTTGTATATTGGCAAATGCGATCGCACCATATATTTTACGGGATAATATGTGCGTAATTGCGCTTGGGTTGACGATGTCACGTGAGGACTTTATGACTGTATGAGTTGGTATTTTTCCATACATAGGGTATACAGCTAGACATATTTTTCTTCAGAGACCGGAATGTTCTGGTAAGATGATGGATGAGTTTCGACTTGCGAGTCAGTTGTTGTTTAGTAGAGCCAGTGGGCAGACGTGTTGGTTCGGACGGGTGTGCACGAGGTGGTCGAGGGCGCGAAGAAAGTTTTTTTGTAATCGTAGTCGCGAACTAAAACCAAGTTTTTTTGTAGTGCACCACAAAGGGTGAAAAGACAATCTTAACCCGGGCACCATATAACTGATATATGTAAAAG
Organism: Cheilosia soror; assembly: GCA_949372485.1. NCBI lineage: Eukaryota > Metazoa > Arthropoda > Insecta > Diptera > Syrphidae > Cheilosia > Cheilosia soror. The sequence continues at coordinate 28,700,519 of OX443561.1, read as the reverse complement.
ACTCCTAAGTCCTCGAAAAAAAAAAGAAACAAAAGAAAAATATTACGCGTAGTTCCTTAGACCACCATCGCAATTAAAGTGCCACGTGCGTACGTCTCACGCTACCCCGACGCGACCAAAAGTGCTCAAAAACGATAAGACAAACATTATATTGCCGTGGTCTCCACGCTCGCCCGATTCGCATTGACGATAAGTGCTCTGGGCGGTGGCCCTAAAAACGACGAAATATCAGTGTCAACCACCCCATTACTGTTTCGACATCGCCACGTCAGATTGTACCCTGCTAATAGTTTGGGACCTCCACCATCAGCAAGAGCGTCTTATATCCCGGCATCGACAGTATCATCATACCAAAAAGGTGTAAATTGATATCGTCAAAAATTCATCATCTGCCACGTGGAATTCAGCTGCAACGACGGCGATCTTCAATCAACAGGCGACGCAATCTCAAATCCGCATTTTTATACCTTCCCCCTTCCCATCCCAAATTGTTAATTTTAAGTTTAAAGATGGTAACAGATTAATGTAGAAAAAAAAAGAAAAGATAAAGAAAATAATAATAAAAAAAAAAAATAAATTTTTAATAATAAAAGAGTAAAGTAACTGCAATTAAAGTTTTAGAATTTAGTATGTATGCCAGAAAGTGACCTTTATTCTTCGTTCTACAAAAATTTTAAATAACTCCATCCCTTCGCGATATTTAGCATACAATTTGGAACCAGCCAAAACCCAGGACGATGCTGTGCACAACATCCCCCCCCTGCTGCTTAAACAACCGTCGAATTTTGTAATGGGTAAGTCCCTATAAATGACAGTATTAATTATTTAAAATTTGGGTGAACGATTCGTCCTTTAATAAGGCGTAGGTCAAATAAATAATATTTCCTTAATGTTTCAACTACTACTTTGATTGCAAGTTTTTTTTTGTATTACGAATTTTGATTACAACTACATTTTGAATACTATTTTGAATAGGAAGTACCATCCTAGATTATGAATTTTTAAATAAAAAATTAAAAATCTAACTCTGATTACGCAATTTGATTACACCACTTGGGATGATAATCAATCTGAATAAGAATTTAAAATTTAATGATCCCCCTTCCTTTTTTTATTGAAATTTATATTAAGATGCTTATGTAGAATGAACACTGTTCTATGAACATCATAATTTGTATGATATTTTTTTTTAATGAAGAAAGTGGACGTTAGATTGTTAGTTATAAGCTATTGTTGTCAAATTTCCTGGACCAATAAACGGAAAACTGTTTTAAGTTAGTTAAAAAAAGTAACTACGTTGATGTTCTGATTTGGAGAAGGTTATTCTTTTTCAGGCATTGATACCCAGAGATAATTATTCCTACGTCTAGGATAGGATCGACGATGTGTAGTAACTAAGGAGAATATATTCGGATGTGATGACCATGTATAGCGGTCGTAACGTGGATCAGGTCCCGTAGAGGTTTTAAGGCCTCCGGACTAATTAAGGGGTGACTAAATATTTGGTTAGGAGGGGCTTAGTCACCAAGGTTGGTGGATGTGGGGATGTTTCATTCTCTACCACCATAGGGGTGGGTCTACCCTCGGAGGAAGCATTAACATCCAGCTTTCTCCCTAAATTAATATGGATAGGATTTGATAGGAATATAGAACGCATTTAAGATTGGTCAACCCAAAACATCCAATGACTCTTAGAGTCAAAACATCCAATGACTCTTAGAGTCAAAACATCCAATGACTCTTAGGATAATTTCGAGCCTCGGTTTTTTTTTCTCAATACTATTTTCTCAAACTACATCTAGAGACAGGCATGTAAAAATGTAACGCTGTTCGGCAATTTAAGCAGCAAGAACCCCCCCCATTCCGACGAGCTGAGGACGGAGCACAACTAGCATGCCTGCAGCTGTTTAGAGTCCGAACCCCCTTCCGCTTTAGCCCAGACTGCCCTCATGTGGAGCCTGTAGCGCAGGGGTCACAAGGGTTATTACAAAGTGGGAGGTTTTAGTAATTTTGCCGTGTGAGTCATCTTTAGGTTGTTACGTTTACGGCTGGACCTTTAATGGGTGATGCTTAGAAGGAGATTATTTCCCTTTCGAAGGTGTCTTGTTCCAGACAGGTTCATATAAATTCATTCAAATGAGTTTTCACGTTGCCGGAGGTCACACTCATAGGGGCAAAGCCTAGTCCTGTGAACGGCTAGTGCCTTGCACCCTCGCGTGGTCGTCCATCGAGTGGTGTGGAAATTTATATTTACGTTACAGGTTGGCGCCCAACGTGGGGCCATTTATATTTACGTTACAGGTTGGCGCCCAACGTGGGGCCAATTATATTTACGTTACAGGTTGGCGCCCAACGTGGGGCCCGAAGTTGTCCTTATAAAATTAACGAGTTTTCCTTTTTCACTTACTTCTGATTCCACAGATTAAGTGTCGGTGTTAGAGGAAGTTGACCATAGTCCCTCTAAAGTTTACATTAACCTTTATCTTTGGAACTCTTGATCGAGCATGCTCTCAAGTTGTTCCGGCTTTTATTTTTTTTTGAGTTTATCATCAGGATCCATCGGATTCCGTAGTGGTTGTCCGTTAAGTTCGTTGCTTTTAGCCAGACTAACGTCTTGCTGCCACTTAGGGATAGTGGATTCGTTTCTCCGTAGGTCGTTTTCTTCAGATACATGTGCTGGAAGCTATGGCTTTGAGTTTGGCTTTGTATTTGTATTTCGATCTGTTGTCATCAGAGTTTCTTCATTGCTTTATCTCATGGATGATTTAAGTGCTTTGTCCGGTAGGTTAGTGATAAGACTCCTGACCTATGTCTGTTGCTAAGTACTCGTTTTTCCTTGATTGTAAAGATCCGTAAGCTGATGATTTAAAGCCGGCCAAATAAAGTAAACTACTCTGGAGGTTTATCTTAAATATCCGTTGATCTTTAGTTTGTTTTGAATGACATATCGTTTAATTATCATCTTAATTACTTGATTTTTGAAAGCGCACTGTCCGGTAAATTAGGACAAATGTCCAGTCTTATGTTCGTTGCTGTTGCGCAAGATTTTTGGCTAGTCCATATAGAAACCAGTTTTGCAAACTCACTGAAGTACATTATGTCATCTTATTTTATTCCGGAAAGTTTGTATATCCATATTAAAAAAAAAAAAAAAAAAAAAAAAAAAATTTATCTATTTATATCTGCTCCACTACGTGCTCTACAACGTCATCACATCCGAATCCTTTATGAAATATTTATTCACCTAATTAGTTTTACCCAATCTGAAATTTCATATTTTATAGTTGGTTATTATTTTAGTTTGATTTAATTGAAAATTAGTTTAGATTTTGCAGTCCTTTTGATTCGTTTTAAAACTGAAAACTTATATTTTTTTTACTCCTCATAATAATTTTACAATTTTGCCTGAAATATGTCACCCCCAAATTTGACTTCTGACAGACTCTTACGTCCGAAAAAGGACAAAAAGTCAAAAGATACACGTTTGTCCTTAGGTCCGGTAGCTAAAGCGTCGAGAACGAGAGCCCGTTCCATAAATAATGAACCCAATCCTTCTACTTCAAGCGAAGCTCGTGCGTCTCTCGGTCTCGATGACACACGTCAACATGATATTCGACCAATAGAGGAAAACGTAGTTCTACACGTTGAGTCAGAAGGGGAAAATGATGCCGATAATACCGAAAGAGACAATAATTTAGCTCAGTATGTGCAGGAATTAGTTACGGCCACGGTAGGTTTGAGTCGCGCCGAGGACTTGCGAGAGATTAGGGAGGAGCTAGAGAGGAATCGAGAAACTACCCGAAATGATATTACTCTGCTTTTTCAAGACCTCTTGAACTCTCAGACTCCGACAAGAATTCCACCTCGTACCAATACCGCAGTATTACACCCGACTGTGCCACATACGGCCTCCCATATGCAATTACCAGATATGTCTGTCCCTCCCCCCAACGTTCGAAGTACGAATGTAGATAACTTTATCTCACAACTAAGCAATTTGAATCTTAACCAACCCATGACTCCACCAGCTGGAAATAGAATTCCAACTCCGTCGTCGACCATTTCTAATGCCCACAACTTTCATAAGTGGGGCATTAAATTCGATAATCAGAAAATGTCCGTGGATGACTTCCTTTTTCGGTTGGAGCGAGTCAAAGAGGGGTATGGAGCTTCTTGGGAGGAGGTAGTTTTAAATTTCCATCAATTTGTAACCGGACCAGTTGAAAATTGGTTCTGGGTCTATTTGAAGTCTAACCCAAATGCTACCTGGCCCTGTCTTAAAAATTCCCTGATTGAACAGTTCCGAAGCCTCGAAACGGATTCCGAACTGTCACGGAAAATATCGGATCGACGTCAAGGCTCCACGGAACCTTTCGATGATTTTTATAATGATATTTTGCAACTGAATTCTCGTTTGAGAAATCCAAAACGGAACCCCGAAATAATTGAAATCATCAAACAAAATGTTCGAAAGCGAATGGGAGAGCTCCTAATAACCTTCAACACCAGCAGCTTACCTGAGATGGTGTATGTGTGTCGCACTATTGAGAAATATCTCAGCGACCATGAGCCCCCTAGAGTACGAGCCATGCAAGCACCAGCCTTCAGACGCCATGTTAGTGAGATAGGAGTTACTGAAGAAGAACCCTCCTGCAGTGGCGTAGGTTTTCAGATCGACGCGGTGGAAAATCGTAGGACCCAAAATGTTCTGACCTGTTGGAATTGTAAGCTTGGCGGGCACACTTTTTATGAGTGCGATAGTCCTCAGAGAAACCTATTCTGTTTCAAATGCGGGCAGGAAAATACTACCACTCCTAGATGCTCGAGATGTTCGGAAAACTTGCGACAGAACAGGTCATCAACCGGTGTGAGCTGTTCGCAGGAAAGAAACCCGGCACAACATTAACTTCTACTATCAGTACACCCATTCCAACTTTCTCTCCTCTAAACCATGCTAAGCCAGTTACGATACTTAAACGAAATACACCCGCTCCTCCTCAGCCAGATCAAAACAAAAACATCCCAGTCAAATCTTTGCATGACCGTTTGCAGACCTACTATGCAACCAGAACTAGAATATTTAAAAGCGCTCCCCCTTACGTTTCGGAAAAGATACTTCGTCTTCGGGAAAGATTTAAGAAGAAGAAGCAAACCTACCAGTCTATCGCAGCTACTACACTCTGCAGTCCCGAGCATGATCCCCGTCCTTATGCATGGGTGAATATCTTCGGACAAAACATATTAGGACTGCTAGATAGTGGAGCCGCGGTTAGTTGCTTAGGCCGAGAGGGATGTAAGTAGGGTTACCATCACAAAAAAACGAAAAGCCGGACATTTAGGAGAGAAAAGCCTCATTATGGAGCAAAAAGCCTGACATTGCATTTTTTTAACTAAACATTTTATTTAAGCCAAATAAATATGTAGGTAGTCATAATCTTCATTAAAAAAAACAACAAATTAAAAAAAGACTATTATTATAGGTACATTACATAGGTAGGTAGTAGGTATGTAATGTATTTGATTTAGAATGTCTGGTTTCTTCAAAATATAGTTATAACATTCTTCACAGAGTCTAAATTGAGTTTATTTCTTTTTTTTTCGTCCATTTTGCGGTTGTAAGAGAAACAATTCTTTTTTGGTTTTGCAATATTCAAAATATGAAACGTATTGCATATCCAATGTTTCTTCAAAAAATATACTAAGTATCTTGTTGGCTGGCCATTTTTTTCAAATCATGGTACATACTGTTCGAAGTAATAGGAATCATTATCTGCTTGGCTCCACATTTCACTTTCACTCGAAATGAAATCAGAAATGTATTTATGTGGTCTACATTTCACTGTATTCGATTTCGATTACAAAATTTTCGGAATTGAGACAAAGTGAAATTGTGATTTCTAAAAAATGTCGAAGTTTCAGAATCGCTCGAAATACAGAACACTGAAAACGAATTCACTCGATTTGCAATTTCGATTTCACTCGATTTCTGGAACCTAGCTGTATGTGTTATATTGCATTCTTTTAAAAATACTGTACTTTCAGATACAGACTCCACAAAAAATCTTTATAGCATGAATTATATGACCTTTGTTTTTTGTGACTTACGTAAGATTACCACCATTGTTGTCAGAAGTGCCGATTTGGCGCCGGTTTGGCGACGCACCGCAAAAAAAAGGCGATATTTTTAGATTTTGGCGATTTAAATTCATTCATCATTCATTCATTTTCAATGGTCCGCTTGTCCATTAAGTGGGTCGCGGGTGTAGGTTGCTCAAGTGGACCCTCCATAGCTCTCGATCCTCCGCCATTGACTCCAAATCATCAGGGGCAATCCCCATGCGGGTAGAGGAGAGATTATGAATTTGATCTAACCATCTCATCCTCATCCGGACGCCTACCCGATGGTACGGATTCCATAGCCCGTCGTGGAATCCTGGTCGGGGACATGCGCTTAACATGACCAAACCACCGAAGCATGGATCGCTCCGTCCGGAGAAGTAGCTGCTCGACATTGAGTTCCTCACGTATTCTGGTATTTCTAATGCGATCTCTACGGGTCACACCAGCAATATAACGGAGAAATCTCATTTCGGCAGCTTGTATTCGCGATCTTATTCTTTCGGTCATTACCCCCAAACCTCATGACCATAGGTAAGAGTTGGAACAAACACCGAATTAAAGACTGACAACTTAGCTTTGACACCAAGTTCAGTCCTCCTGATAACAGAATGACCAAGCTGTCTCAAAATCGATCCAGCCTGACCAATCCTACAGGAAAACTCCATCGCGATTTAAATTTCTTTAACCAAAATCCTCATATTTTATTTTTTTTTATAATTTTCACCCAAGCCTTACATCTGTGATGCTGACGACTGTGAAGAAATATTAAAATTAGTAAGGGATGCAGACAACTTTGAAGCTTGGAAGGATATTGATTTAGTTTCGGATTTTGAAAGAATGGCGATAGAAATAGTGTTAGCACAGAGCATGTGAATTAAGTTAAGAAGCATAAGGTAACGATTTAATTTTTGCTTTACTAAGAGAAATGCGGAAAAGATTGTCTAACTGCAACTGACATTTTGTTTCTTTGGAATATTTTTAAGCCAATTTCGACACCGTTTTGAAGGTCTGCTTGTAAGCTTGATTCCACCCAAAATCTTGCGACTTAGACTTACTGAGGCTCAGTCGGAACAATTAATTGCTGTCAGTTGGTCAAATCAGTCTTATCTAGAAAATGCACCTGAAGAAACGTTTTGATGTTTTGGAACAAGGTGTAAAAAATGACAAATGCCTTAGGACAGCTAGAGTTACGGGAGCTTGGGGAATTTGCAGCAAGTTTTTTTTTACGCAAAAATTACGAGTTGCGCGAATTCATTTGATTTTTATGGTTTTTGAATTTGGAGTAAAAAATTTTGAAATTTGGTGATTTTTTGGCGTTTTATATTTTACGTTTGGCGATTCCGGTTTTTGAAACCTGACAACCCTGATTACCAACGCCGCGGATCGAATTGCGTATATACCTATAATAAATTGGGAATTGAATTGCCGCATTATGTGAATGTGACTGCTGTCATTTCTTTAATAGTGTTGTTTTTTTTTACCAAACGAAGATAATTGAAACCATTAAAAATGATCTAATTGCATCCATATTTTGATGCATTCAGCGACAATTTAACATTTATAATGATTGTTTTTTTTCGTTGAAATTAAATTGATGTAAATAAATCAACAAAACATTAAAAAGCCTGACAAAGCGTGAGGCCTGGCCTGAGCCTGACAGAGACCTTAAAAGCCTGACGCGTCAGGCCAAATCCTGACATCTGGTAACCCTAGATGTAAGCTTCTTCATGAAAATAATATCCCCTTTAAAAATTTGCATTCGCTAGTCAAAACTGCTGACGGGCAAAACCAGTCGGTCATAGGGCAAGTTACCCTTGACATTGCGTACAAAGGCGTCGTGAGGCAGTTGACTCTTTGCCTAGTACCTTCTCTAAATCAACCCTTATATTTAGGAGTGGATTTTTGGAAGGAATTCCGGATCGCTCCCCATCTTATATCGGAACTATCGTTAAACCAGCCAGATCGCCCAAGTAATGAACTTTATTGTAAATTATCACACGAGGAATCCAGTAGACTAAACGCAGCCATGAGTTTGTTCCCCTCCTTTGCCACCGTTGGCCTAGGAAAGACAAACTTAGAGGAACATATTATAGATACCGGAGACGCTGAACCCGTCAAACAGCGACATTATCCCGTTTCTCCGGCGGTACAAACCCTATTGTATGGGGAGTTGGATCGCATGCTTGACTTGGGGATCATAGAAGAGAGTTCAAGCGCATGGAGCTCCCCAGTCGTACTCATACGTAAGCCTGGGAAGAACCGCTTGTGCTTGGACTTTCGGAAAGTGAACCAAGTCACTAAAAAGGATGCTTATCCACTTCCCCATATTGAGGGGCTGCTGGGACGTCTTTCCGATACACACTTTATTTCGAGTGTGGATTTGAAGGACGCCTTCTGGCAGATACCGCTGGAGCAAAGGTCAAGGGAGAAAACCGCTTTCACCGTCCCCGGTAGGCCTTTATATCATTTCAGAGTGATGCCCTTTGGCCTCTGCAATGCTCCACAGCGCATGTGCAGATTGATGGACAAAGTGGTACCTCATGAATTGCGAGAAAACGTGTTTGTCTACCTGGATGACTTACTGATAGTTTCACGAACGTTCGAGGAACACCTGAAAATGTTGTCGTGTGTGGCGAATAGGTTGAGAGATGCTGGGTTATCAATTAATATACAAAAGTCTAAATTTTGTCTTCGTCAACTTAAATATCTAGGGTTCATCGTAGGAGAAGGGTGTCTTAAAACAGATCCTGAGAAGGTTGCAGCGATATATGATTTCCCGGTACCAAAAACCCCACGCCAGGTACGCCGATTCCTCGGGATGGCCGGATGGTACCGGAGGTTCGTGAAAGATTTCGCGTCCATCGCCACACCTATTACTAACACCCTAAAGAAAGGTGTGAAATTCTTCTTTAGCGATGAGGCGCTCGTTTCCTTCAATCAGCTTAAGGCGATGTTGACTACAGCGCCAATTTTAGTTAACCCGGACTATGAAAAGGAGTTTGTAATCGTTTGTGATGCGTCTGCGACCGGGATAGGCTGCGTATTGTGTCAGTGTGATGAGAATGGCTCGGAACGCCCCATTTATTACTATTCCCATAAACTAAACGCCGCACAACGCAACTACAGCGTTACTGAACGCGAATGTCTCGCTGCGGTTATGGGTGTGCAAAAGTTTAGGGCATATGTGGAAGGACACAGGTTCAAGGTTATAACTGATCACGCGAGCTTGCGGTGGCTCATGAACAAAAAGGATTTAGACGGTAGGTTGGCTCGTTGGAGCCTAAAGTTACAAAGCTTTGTATTTGAGATTGAGCATCGAAAAGGCTCTCTTAATGTGGTACCCGATGCCCTATCTAGAGTATATGGTTTGGATTCAGTCGATCTGGTTACATCGGCATCGAGCGAATTGTGTCAGGATGGGCTGCGAATCGACCTTACAGATCCCAGCTTTACATCAGCGGAGTATGCCAAAATAATTGACACAATCCAGCGAAACCAAAATCAATTACCTGACCTTATTGTTTCCAATCATTTGGTCTATAAAAAGGTCAAACCCTGCTCTGGGCACCCCCTACAAGACGATTTATTATGGAAGCTCTGGGTTCCAACGCAGCTAACCGATAGTCTAATATCCTTGGCACATCGCCCTCCTCGAGCTTCTCATGGTGGGATAGCGAAAACGATACACCGACTGCGCGAACGCTTCTATTGGCCAAACATGGCCTCCCAGGTTAAAAACTTTATAAATGATTGCGAAGAATGCAAGTCTTCGAAAGCTCCAAACTCGATATTACGAACACCGATGGGAAAGGCTTTCGTAGTTGAACGCCCATTTCAACACCTTTTCATAGACTATCTAGGTCCCTATCCCCGTTCGAAGGCTGGTAATACGCATATACTCATAGTGTTAGACCAGTTAACCAAATTTGTGCTCCTTCAGCCACAGAAAAAGGCAACTACTGAAACAGCCACGAAATTCTTACGAGACCAAATCTTTTTACTTTTCGGTGTCCCCGAGACCCTGCTATCGGACAACGGAAAACAGTTTACCAGTCGTGAATTTAGCAAATTCGTAACTAGTTTTGGCATTCGTCATATAAAAACGGCTGCGTACTCTCCGCAGGCGAACGCAAGCGAGCGGGTAAACCGCTCAATCTTGGCTGCCATACGGTCATATCTCTCGACTGATCAAACCAGATGGGATGAACAGCTTCCATCCATAGGTTGTGCCTTGCGTTCGGCGGTTCATACTGCCATTGGTGTTTCTCCGTTTGAAGCCCTATTCGGGCAAACCATGATAGAGCATGGCTCTACATATGAACTTCTCCGAAATCTCGACGGCTTAAACAATTCCGACCTAAACGTGTTGGCTAAACCAGATAAGATGAACATTCTACATGATCACTTGAAACAGTCTCTGGATGCCGCACATCAAAAGTATGAGAAAGTGTATAATCTCCGTAGTACCAACCGTACATTCAAAGTTGGAGATCTCGTGTACAAAAGAAATTTCATCCTCAGCGATGCTTCGAAGAAACTGAACGCGAAACTCTGTCCGAAATTCGTGAAAATGCAGGTCCGTAAAGTTGTTGGTCAAAATTTGTACGATCTACAGGACATGAAAGGGAAACCCGTAGGAGTTTTTCATATAAAAGATCTACGATCCTGAATAGAAATAAACATTTACCCGGCTAGTCCAGTCTGAGCATGAGACTTCGTGAGTTTTCGTCAACCGTTTCTTTTCTTATCACTTGTGTTCTTTTGTACTCGCAAAAGCGATAAGTTTTGTGGGAAACGCTCACAAACTGATTGGTTTCATAATATTGCATCCTCAATATGACCATTTCTGGCAGAAGGAATATATTCGGAACGAGGTATACCGAATACATTGGACTCCGAATATAACAAAATTTATTTCGATTCGATCCCACGAACACAAATTGGTTGTAGGATATGATGGATTCGGTTATCCGAAGTCACATCCAGTATTGGGAAATATCCCATTATGAAAAAGTTGGTTCATGTCTCGACTATGTAAAGTCAACAATAATTGTGTCTGAGGAAATTCATTCCATTTTTCGACCGATAGATGTCCGTGATGCGGGTGCGAGGGTAAAAGAGTGGTGGTTACGACTGTAAGCTCACCGAATATGAAAATTATATAAAAGGCAATGTAGCGATATGACCACTACAATGACGAGTTTTTTCCGTTGGCTGACATTCCATGAACAAGGTACAGTGCTCATCAACGAGAAACAAAGCATTTTTTTTGTATAATACAATGCCTTGTATATTGGCAAATGCGATCGCACCATATATTTTACGGGATAATATGTGCGTAATTGCGCTTGGGTTGACGATGTCACGTGAGGACTTTATGACTGTATGAGTTGGTATTTTTCCATACATAGGGTATACAGCTAGACATATTTTTCTTCAGAGACCGGAATGTTCTGGTAAGATGATGGATGAGTTTCGACTTGCGAGTCAGTTGTTGTTTAGTAGAGCCAGTGGGCAGACGTGTTGGTTCGGACGGGTGTGCACGAGGTGGTCGAGGGCGCGAAGAAAGTTTTTTTGTAATCGTAGTCGCGAACTAAAACCAAGTTTTTTTGTAGTGCACCACAAAGGGTGAAAAGACAATCTTAACCCGGGCACCATATAACTGATATATGTAAAAGACTCCTAAGTCCTCGAAAAAAAAAAGAAACAAAAGAAAAATATTACGCGTAGTTCCTTAGACCACCATCGCAATTAAAGTGCCACGTGCGTACGTCTCACGCTACCCCGACGCGACCAAAAGTGCTCAAAAACGATAAGACAAACATTATATTGCCGTGGTCTCCACGCTCGCCCGATTCGCATTGACGATAAGTGCTCTGGGCGGTGGCCCTAAAAACGACGAAATATCAGTGTCAACCACCCCATTACTGTTTCGACATCGCCACGTCAGATTGTACCCTGCTAATAGTTTGGGACCTCCACCATCAGCAAGAGCGTCTTATATCCCGGCATCGACAGTATCATCATACCAAAAAGGTGTAAATTGATATCGTCAAAAATTCATCATCTGCCACGTGGAATTCAGCTGCAACGACGGCGATCTTCAATCAACAGGCGACGCAATCTCAAATCCGCATTTTTATACCTTCCCCCTTCCCATCCCAAATTGTTAATTTTAAGTTTAAAGATGGTAACAGATTAATGTAGAAAAAAAAAGAAAAGATAAAGAAAAAAATAATAAAAAAAAAAAATAAATTTTTAATAATAAAAGAGTAAAGTAACTGCAATTAAAGTTTTAGAATTTAGTATGTATGCCAGAAAGTGACCTTTATTCTTCGTTCTACAAAAATTTTAAATAACTCCATCCCTTCGCGATATTTAGCATACAATTTGGAACCAGCCAAAACCCAGGACGATGCTGTGCACAACATCCCCCCCCTGCTGCTTAAACAACCGTCGAATTTTGTAATGGGTAAGTCCCTATAAATGACAGTATTAATTATTTAAAATTTGGGTGAACGATTCGTCCTTTAATAAGGCGTAGGTCAAATAAATAATATTTCCTTAATGTTTCAACTACTACTTTGATTGCAAGTTTTTTTTTGTATTACGAATTTTGATTACAACTACATTTTGAATACTATTTTGAATAGGAAGTACCATCCTAGATTATGAATTTTTAAATAAAAAATTAAAAATCTAACTCTGATTACGCAATTTGATTACACCACTTGGGATGATAATCAATCTGAATAAGAATTTAAAATTTAATGATCCCCCTTCCTTTTTTTATTGAAATTTATATTAAGATGCTTATGTAGAATGAACACTGTTCTATGAACATCATAATTTGTATGATATTTTTTTTTAATGAAGAAAGTGGACGTTAGATTGTTAGTTATAAGCTATTGTTGTCAAATTTCCTGGACCAATAAACGGAAAACTGTTTTAAGTTAGTTAAAAAAAGTAACTACGTTGATGTTCTGATTTGGAGAAGGTTATTCTTTTTCAGGCATTGATACCCAGAGATAATTATTCCTACGTCTAGGATAGGATCGACGATGTGTAGTAACTAAGGAGAATATATTCGGATGTGATGACCATGTATAGCGGTCGTAACGTGGATCAGGTCCCGTAGAGGTTTTAAGGCCTCCGGACTAATTAAGGGGTGACTAAATATTTGGTTAGGAGGGGCTTAGTCACCAAGGTTGGTGGATGTGGGGATGTTTCATTCTCTACCACCATAGGGGTGGGTCTACCCTCGGAGGAAGCATTAACATCCAGCTTTCTCCCTAAATTAATATGGATAGGATTTGATAGGAATATAGAACGCATTTAAGATTGGTCAACCCAAAACATCCAATGACTCTTAGAGTCAAAACATCCAATGACTCTTAGAGTCAAAACATCCAATGACTCTTAGGATAATTTCGAGCCTCGGTTTTTTTTTCTCAATACTATTTTCTCAAACTACATCTAGAGACAGGCATGTAAAAATGTAACGCTGTTCGGCAATTTAAGCAGCAAGAACCCCCCCCATTCCGACGAGCTGAGGACGGAGCACAACTAGCATGCCTGCAGCTGTTTAGAGTCCGAACCCCCTTCCGCTTTAGCCCAGACTGCCCTCATGTGGAGCCTGTAGCGCAGGGGTCACAAGGGTTATTACAAAGTGGGAGGTTTTAGTAATTTTGCCGTGTGAGTCATCTTTAGGTTGTTACGTTTACGGCTGGACCTTTAATGGGTGATGCTTAGAAGGAGATTATTTCCCTTTCGAAGGTGTCTTGTTCCAGACAGGTTCATATAAATTCATTCAAATGAGTTTTCACGTTGCCGGAGGTCACACTCATAGGGGCAAAGCCTAGTCCTGTGAACGGCTAGTGCCTTGCACCCTCGCGTGGTCGTCCATCGAGTGGTGTGGAAATTTATATTTACGTTACAGGTTGGCGCCCAACGTGGGGCCATTTATATTTACGTTACACATGACGTAGCGCTCTTAACGTTGAGGCCACTGACAATGGCAAACATTACTGAAGAGAAATGTCAAAAGAGCGGCAAGAAATTCGGCGTCGTTTGCTGTCCCTGTCGCTCTACTTTTGTAGCGTCCCTGTTGAAAAACCCGTTACTAGTAATATTGTTTGTTCCCGTGGCTCTGTTAAGTGTGCTGCAGGTGCAGCGATGTTACCTACACCTGACAGCACCGCTTTTACAATGAAATTGACTAATAATTTACACACATAAAACAGAGCTGTCGCATTTATTTGGGCTTACGCTTTACGCGATTCAGTCTAGTGAATTCATCCGCCATACGTCCTCTTTCTGAGGAGCTCATGTAATACTTCTGAGACTCGTTCAGTTAGTCTTTCCGACAGAGCATTATAGTGTTGCTATTTCCTTCATGTTCAACACTCGCGCTTATAAGTTTGGCAAGCCAAGCCCGGTTGGGCGAGACCAGGGGCTTATTCCCAAATGCGCGGCGGATCGCTTTTCATGGCGGATTGGTATTTTAGTACTTCCAAAAGCTGTCAAAAGCGATAGCTATTCAGGTGACGGATTTATTGGTAGCAATTCTCACAATAGCTATCGCTTTTGAATGAATCGAATCGATTTTGGAAATATAAAAAATACCAATCCGACCTGAAAAGCGATCCGCCGCGCATTTGGGAATAAGCCCCCAGTACCCGGTGGTTACCACGCGGAGGTAAAATAAGCACAATTGATGTGTATGAAAAAGTTCCAACGGCTGGGCACCGCCAAGATGATGCCAATCAGCGCCTACCCGATTCATACACACCCAACCACCGCTCTGAATGTACGTTGTCCTTAAAACGTTGCTGACTTTAAAAGGCATTCTCATTTATACACATGGAGTTTATAAAATAGTGCCTCTCGTGGTTGAGTCGAATGAGGTACGGAACTCGACAACTTCTTGTGTTGACTATTGTAAATTTCGGCCATTTAAATAACCCAACAATTTTTATGTGAGTTTCTTCTAAAACCCGGTTTAAATCATAGAAAACTTCTCAACGAGCCTTTTGAAGCGAAAAAGCTGCGCACATCTTGGTTGGTTTGCTGGCAAAGACCGATCTAATTGAAGGGGCGTATTGTTTAAGGCCCAGGTAAGCATTAAGCATAACCTGAACATTCGTTCGACCATTGTGCAATTCGAATCCTTGACGACTTGTTGTCTTGGCGAAAGACAAAACTGGTCCATTTTAGAAAGCCATTGTCAATCAGCGGGGCTAAATATTAAAAGGTGTCGAAATTTTTACCGTATTTAGGTGGCTGATAAAATGCTCCTTCAACTGTGGTTTCTAACAAATTTATATATATTTTAACTTTTCCGTTGACATATTTTACAGCCTTCCAAAGCTCTTTTGGGGAACTCGAACTATTGATTGCCTTAATGGTCGGTTTTTCTGTTAGCAGATGCACTTAAAGTCCTTAATGAATGCGCCATTCGCTCTCTGAAACACTTGTGGATGGTGGATCCGCAGAAATCTGCAATAGAGCTCTCTCTTTCTCTCAGACATTTAAAATCATAACTTTGATATTTTTTGTACGCTCAGATAGGAGGTTATGTCATTGCCCAAGTACACTCGAACTATTAGACAGTCTCTCACAATTCTTTCAGGAAAAAATAAAAAAAATTGCTTCACCCAAGTTCGCAGGCAGATTCCATTTCGTATAGTATAGTCTTTAAGATACTATAGCCACATCTGACCATCATATTGGCTTTCTAGAAGAACAACCCATTTCAAGGGCAAGTACAACTGCAATCACTCTCTGTACCGACACTGATTACCTCGAATGCCATCAGCCACCATTCAAGTGCATTCTAAATAATTACTTTTGAGCCCAAGTACCCATCCAATTGTCTATCCACCTACCAACTAGACAATGACAAACTTCTTCCACTTTTTCATATTTATTCAGCGTGCGCGGCTGGTTCTACATTTTTATCAGCGCGAGTTCAACCCACACGTTGAAAGTGAACTTGATAGTCGACCAACTTGAACCAACCTACCAGACCAGCACCAGCACCAGCACCAACAACAGCAGCAACAATATTTGAAGACGTGGATACGCATAAGTAAATAGGTAGTTGGTACCCAGTTCAAGACGCAGCAATTCAACACCAACCTACGAGTGCGAGCACCTGAGGTAGGTGCCAGTGCCACACAAAGGATAAACCACTCCGATGATAGAAACAAATAAAACCACGACCCGAGCCTGACTTGGCCGTGCAACAAGTGGACAGATATAGAGGAGTTGAGCGTACGTGCCTCCGCACGTACTTATATAGAGACCAACCAAATCCGCAAAGACAAAGATCTGTACACACAGAGGCTGGGCAATATACCAAGCGCAATCCTGCCAGGTTACGTATGCATCTACTGTTCAGGTTGCTGTAGATGACTCTCATGTTGATGTTGATGATGACGCAGATGATCTGAGAAGGAGCAGCAGTTCCATGATCATCGAACAAAGTCAACATTATTTGTTGTATGCATTTGTTTTCTAGATAAATAGAGAGATACAGTCTGAGCGGTGTGGTTGCAGGAAAATCCATCTTCCGCCAAGTGGAAGCAAAACTGTCCCTTTTACTTAGAAGATGCAGATGCAGAAGCTGGCTTCGTTTCCTAAATGAAACCAGTTTCGATTTAACTGCGTGAAAAAGGAAGAACCGCTCCTCGATGGACTGGTGGTACTGCTGGTGATTTAAGTTAGTGTACCTGTCAAAGTTGAACGTTTTTGTGCAGAGAAGTACATAAGGTGGCTTAAGGGTCGTCGAGATGGTGGAAGCTCTTGAATATGCTCTGGCGATAGTAATGGCAGCAGTGAATGAAATTGTTTTGCGGAATGGTGCCCGGGGCAAATTGCATTACTCAATTTGCGCGGAATGCTATTTGCTTGACTTAGGGATGCCTATACAATGGGCGCATGAACTCGCTGACCTCCCGGATGTTAACAGATGTGTATAGATATGATTAGCAATAAGTTTTGGAAGTGTTTGAGATTTGATTCGAGAGAGGATTTTCGATGATTTCGGTGACACGAATGTTAAGTACCCCTGACAGAGGCAAAGTAATAATTTCTTTTCAAGAGAAATATGTGCGAAGAATTGACTGCCAGAATTCAATCTACCTGTATGAAGACATGGATTCCATAGTACGTCTTGAGCTGCAGACATGCGTTTAACGTGCGACCAAAGACCAAACCATCGAAGCATGGATCGGAGAAGTACCCGCTTGATATTGAGTATCTCACGTATTCTGGCGCGATTTGCAGTGAAGAAATCTCATTTCGACAGAATACAACTGCGATCTTATTCTTTCGGTAAGTAGACATAGAAAAGAGTTTCAATAAATACCGAAGCAAAGACCGATGGCTTAGCTTTGATAGTTATTTCGGCGCAGCTGTTAACAGAATGGCTTAGCTGTTTGAAAATGGACGCAGCTTTACTATAATTCAACTGGAAAACTCTGCGTTGCTCCTTCTATCGCTCATGAATAAGGCTCCAAGATATAAAAGCATCTCAAAACTTCTTGCTTCAGTTGCACACCACCACACCAACATGCAGAGTGCATTGAACTGGAGTTGAAACGGTTACAAACCGACCGAGTGCGCATTGAAGTTCAGTCTGAGAGAACCCAAGGATTACGAAGTCATCAGCGAAAAGCAAATAACTTATCCCCAATTCGAAATCTTCTTCGTCAAAACTGCGCTGTAGGTAAAAGCCAGTCCATATAAGTAATGAAAAGGAGAGGCAACAAAACGCACCCCTGGCGAAGTCCAACGTGCCAGCACCTGCAACGCGTTTCCAGCACCTTGGCAAATACTTTTCCGGGGAGACTTAAAAATGATATATGTACGCCTGTAATTGAAGCAATCCCTTTTATACCCTTTTCTTGAAAAGGGGCACAATCACCCCAATTTGCCAATCACTGGGAGTTTTGCTGCGCATTTCTAGGCCACTAAAATGAGAGAGCCATTTGACTCCCTCTTCACCTACGGCTTTGAGCATTTCTGGCCGGATTTCATCCACTCCAGCAGAATTGCCAGCTTTAAGCGATTTGATCCTCTATACTGTAGGACTATTTACCGCCCTGCCTAAAGCGAAAGATCTGTCATCCTCAATGCCCTGGAATGGATTGAGCAATTCAGAAAAGTTCTCGCTCCATCTGCGCAAGATGTCCTCCTCATTAAAAAGAAATGTACCATCTTTGGATTTCACTCCTTCAATAATATTCCACTTCCTTCCTCTAAGACGGCTGATAGTCTGCCAGAACACCTTGCTTGTAGATCTGTGATCACGGTCTAATTTCTCGCCGAAGTCCTTCTAAAATTGGCTGCTTTAACAAGTTCTTCGTACCTCAATGTACCGTTTTCGAGAAGGTGAGTTCTCCAAGTGAATCCACACCCTGAAAGTCTTCTGCTCTTCTCTAATGGCTTCTTGAACTCCGGGCATTTTAAATCTCACTGTTTTTTTCTATTCAATATTTTCGCCGTTTTAATTCCATTTTTTTAATATCATAATTCATAACCCTTGACTTGCTTAAATATACGATGAAGTTTTACAGCCTACAGTAGTCATACAGCCTATTGATTGTAAGCAGTAAGGATTTTGGAGTACGATATTTCGTACCTATACTAAAAGGTGTTTTTTTTAGAGGTATAGAACTTTGAAATGAAATAAAACAAAGATGATTTTTTGAAATTGACATGAAATTTGCTTTATTCGAAAGATAACTTTCATTATAACTTAAATATGATTTCTGGCATATAGCATCGTTTTGAAAGAAGTACGGACCAATTATTCCACCAATCCATGCACACCAAAAAATTTTGTTTTTGTAGATATAATGGTGTCTCAACATACACTTGAGGATTATCATCACTCCAAATAGGTACGGCAGTTTTTTTATTGACGTATCCATTCAACCAAAAATGAGCTTCATCCTTCATCGCTAAACAAAATTCGCTTATGAAATGACGTAGTGTGCGATACGTACTTCGAACAGAACCATGATTTTCAAAATACATTTTCACAATAATTTGGAAGCGTTGTTCAGGCGTCAGTCTATTTATTTTGAAATGCCAAACTAAACTATAAATAAATCACTTAACAGCTGACAAAATGGCCGCCAGTTAAAATAGTGTTACCAACTTAAAGTTCTATACCTCTAAAAAAAAACACCCTTTGTATTTAACGAGCATCCTTGACTTAGGTACTCCGGACAGCGGCTGAAACCATTCGGACACTCCACACCACGCACTGATTTGGTATCCGCATACAAGTTTTGGATGACGCGTTCGAAATTGCAGTCAAGTCAAGTAAAATAGAGCTTTTCGGTCTATAATGTCAAAAACAAGAAAAACAAAACAAAAACACAATCATGCAGTTTTTTACCCCTCCAATGTCGGACTCCACAATGCTCCTCAAGACAAACCCATTAAGCTCTAGTACAGCCGTAGGATTCTTGTCTTTATTCATCGACCACATTTTTGCTTTGTAGTAGTTATAAAACAAGTTTTCGGAGCCCTTCTTTTAGCTGTTCGCAGTAGTGGAATGTGCGTGGCAATCGGTTTTTAAATTGTGATTTTATAAAAACGCTCATTAAGGCTGCAGATTTATAGAACTTTCTTTATGTGAACTTAAAAAAATAATTACAATACCAAGTAGCGTAAAAGGTCGGTTTCCATGTGTCAAACAGTTCGTCTCGAGATCAGTCTAGGTATCTAAAGTATGTTTGTTTTAGAGGTATACTGTATACAAAATTAAGCACTTGAAGCTAATGTTAATGTCTATGTCTCAACGGAGAACAAAATTTTGCGTTGAAAATGAGGATCAAGCTGGATAGGCAGGTATATGTAATCGTCACGCGGTTTCAACTCTTGCACAAGCTGGTTGTTATAAGCTTTTAAGCCAAGTTCTTTCCGTTAAATTTTTCACAAAGTGGATGGGCATAGCATGACTTATTCAGATTCTCCTCAACACTCTGCTCCACAACAGCAATAACTTTGCCTGTTCGCACTGTTTATCTTTGGGGATGCGTATTATTCACTAGAGCAGCGATTCCCAATCTTTTTAGGTCGCGAAGCACTTTTCTGGAGAGAAATTCCTCGCGGAGCACTTCATTGTCCGTAGGTATACCTATCCCATTTTTCGTAGTTATGGAAAACTTGTAGAAATTTAAAAAAAAAATAATTCAAAAACATTTTAAACTGATTTTCAAGTTTGCCACAGAATAAAAAAAAAAAATTTAAAATGCCAGTTTCCGAAACTTATAAAAATTACCAGTATTTAATGGAATAGCCTTTACTTTTTTTAAAAACGTCAGTCAATCTTTTCTGAAGATATTCCACTAAAATCAGGCATCTTATAAATAAATAAATATTTAGTCCGTATAGGCACCCTAAGACTAGCTTCTCACAACCATTGTTTTGTGAATTTTTATTTTTGGGGCTAATGGAAGGGACGTACACGTACATCCTACAATCTTATGTCAAGTCCAGGTGGCTGATTTGAGAAGCTTTTTTCAGGACAGATAGAATCTGGGATGTTTGTCAGACGTTCGCGACAGGTGCCGCAGTGGAAAAAACCTTAAGATCTAATTTATGTTTTTTCGGGGACCGAACCTGGGACCCTCCCACAGTAGTTTAACACACTGACCACTGAGCCACTGCGCCCACCCGACATCCTAATATGGTGGTATATAGTTCCAGACCTCCTTAATGTTTTCGAAAAGCTCTTCGCCATTTCTTGTTTTTTTTTTTGGCTTTTATTCCTTTTTTGACGTCGGCTCACAAGTTTACAATTGGGTTCAGGTCGGGACTTTGCACCGCAGACTATTTCTTTCTCTCCTCCAGCTTTATGGCCTGAAGCGTGTACTTTGGCTGCAATTCTTTGTTTGGAGGACGCCTTACATACACTTTTCCCTCGGATCAAATAAATTAAACTTGGATTTGGCCCTTCAAAGAATTCTTTTTCCAAAATTGCAATGGTTTTTGTAAGTGGAGTCTTTCGAAATTCCGGCTCTTCCTTAAAAAGTTCTATTTCCCCGAAAACAAGCTTCGTATAAAACCAAATCTTTTCGCTATCAACGCCATTAATACGTTTCCGTTTTGATAGCTCTCTGAAGTTCTTGAGTACACGATTTATTTTTACGCATTTTTGTACTGTGTAATCAATACACAAATTCCATTGCTGCGAACAAAATGACAACGTTTCTGAAGCACAAAATTCACTAGTATGTTCGAATTTTCTTATTTTATCCGCGGAGGCGCGGAGCAGTTGGATTTTCATGGCGCGGAGCACACTTTGGGCAACTCGGCACTAGAGTGTACATGGTACGAAAACAATTCATCGTGTTCCGAATAACCTTCTTAGATGGACTCACAGATGGGCTAATTGTCGACCGTAAAATTGGCGAATTGAACCATGGTTTTCAAAGTAAGTTTGCACAATTTGCACGAGTTTTTCTGGTGTTAATCTATTTATCGTAAAATGGCAAAACGTACTAATCACAAATCAACTTTCAACTGTTAAATTGACAATCTGTAGAAATAGTGTTGCTAGTTTAAAAACCAAACCTTTAAAAAAAACATCCTTTACTTAAGACTAATGTGAAATAATATGAAAAAACCTCAATTTGGAAAGTCACTGTCCGTCCATCTTTTAGTCACATAAATTTGTCCAGTTCGTATTTAAATTAATTTTGATTTATTTCACTCTCAAATACACTCCTATCATAACGACTGTATTAAAATCGCATAAAACCAGTCATCATAATAAAAATGTAGTAAAAGTGCTCAATAGTGATTGATTCATCAGCACACATAAAACGATCATGTTGAAAAATTACCTCAACCCAAATCAGATAGCGCTGCCGTCCAAATGTTCTCCCCCACGAAACAGAGAACGACATGATCGTAGGCGTGCGTTGCGTGACCCTTACCGTCAGCCGTGCCATGCCGTGCGTCAACTTTCCCATCATCAAATTTGGACGATCATTAACGCATTAACGATCTGATAACGTTTGATGATCGTTTAAGTGGATCAGTGTGAATTATAATTAGCCCTTTGGTGTGAGGCAAGCATACGAAAGGCGTGGTGTTGGTCATTAGTGGTGACACAATGGAACTTGCTGCCCACAGCTGGATCTTAATCTTTACCCAGTCTAATTTGTCTTTCAATCAATAGAGAGATTTATGCGAACTGTTGATGAAATGTGATGCCTTCCGAATGAAATTTTCATCCACAGGGTGTTGCGCATGCGATTTGATATCGAAGATACTCAAGTTCTATAGGTATAGATGGGCGAAATGCATCAGCGAGTGCAATTACAGGTCAAACACACCTTGCTTACACACCACTGACTTGACTAGTGCCTGTTATAAAACAATGTCAACATGATAGCTACCACAAGTTATCGGATAAGATAAGCCTGATGATCATGCAAGGTCACGCACTGGCAGTGGAAAGACACTCATTTCCCGATGAAAGCCATTGCGCCACGAAATTGCGCATAGGGTTCAACGATCTATACCCACAGGTAGTAGGTAGGTAGCTGTCGAATGTTTACAAATGACTCACCAAGAACATTCTTTCTTGGCGGCGGTGCAACAAAACCCGTGGAAAGCGTTAATCAACCGAAAGGAAGTCAAATGTAGTGGGGAAGCCATTACTTACGTGCATAACATGCACGGAATAACTAAAGTATCTGACAGCTACTCTGTGGGTCGTGATCATGTTATCTTTTGGTTCCTGGAAGAACGGCCCCAAAAAAATGGGACTCTCCTTTCCGGCACCATGCTCATGCACACCGGGGCATCTCCATCCCACAAAATGAACCACGCGCGTGCACTCACATCGACCCGTATCTCGACTAATCAATCTCTTGGACGCGTTCTACACTTATTACTCTATTAATAATCTTGGAGGATAAATAGACCCAGATACGTGCTTTGGAGTGTGATGGAAGTGGTGCGCCCGGAGGGTTTTTCAAAGCCGATCGCTGCTGCCCTGAAAGACGGCGATTTGTTTCCAATTTCGCTGATGTTGCTGATGATGGACCTCCCCCTGACTAATTGTACAGATTACTTCGGCTCAGTAGCGGCGGAGATGAGGCTTCGCGTGCGTGATGGCATGCTGATGCCAGAAGAGGCCACATTCGAGGTGCAGAGAGCCGAGTGATTAGTTTGTTGCTGTTTTTGTTCCTCGTTTTATATAGAAGGTACTATGCATCGCGCATTTATGTTTTCTGATTACAGTTATCTGGATACTGGATGTTGAATTTGTTGATTGATTGCAGCCTGATAGGGCTGTGAAGCTAAATGGAAGTTTAAGTGGAAAATATTGTTTGACTATGAAAGTGGGGGGGCTGCTTAATCGTAGATTGATCTGTGGCGGCGCAGCGAGAGCTACACTATGAGTTAAACGTAACGGAGGAGCATTTTTGATTAAATGAGGTAAAATAGGAATGTCAGTGGTAGGAGTGGATAGAGTAAGTTCCGTTGAAGTTTGGTAGTAGATCCGTTCTAAGACGGAAAGGTGGCAAACTTGATAAAAGAAAAGCTTCAGTAGATTTACAATTGGCACTAAGAATTTGATGGCAATTATGATGAGCAATATGTATTCCCCTGTAAGGGGGCATAGTTACTTACTTAGATGGAGCTACAGTCCGGTGTTGACCTGGGGCCTCAATCAACACGTCTCTACAGTTAGACCGAGAGACCTCCAGTTGGTTGATGTCCCCGTCCACTTATGTGCGCCACCTAAGGCAAACTCTACTTCTTCTGCGTTGTCCTTCCGGGTTGGAATCGAAGACTCTTCGAACATCTTATCTTGATTGATCTTAGTTGACTGATACGCACTTTTCTAACTATATTATGATGTCGCTGTATAGCTCGTAGAGTTCGCTGGTTAAATCTCCTCCTCCAAAGATCATCAACGCAAACGGGACCGAAAATCACTCGAAGAGTTTTGCGTTCGAAACGACCAAAAAGATCTTCATCCGCTTTTGTTAACGTCCATGATTCTGCGCCATAAATTAAGAAGGGATGAGGAGAAATTTATAAAGAGTTTCTTAGGTGTTTCTCGGCAAGGCCTTCTTAGGCCAAAGTAACAGCGGTTGGTAAGTGTAATTCTTCGCTTGATTTCTGATGTGATGTCATTTTCAGAGTTAATAGCGGAGCCGAGGTAGACAAAGTCCCGAACTACCTCAAAGTTATAGCTGTCTATCGTGACGTTCTTTCCGATTCGTCGATGTTATGTACCCCTTCTTGTTGACAGCATATATTTAGTTTTGCCCTCATTCACCACTAAACCCATTTTTGCCGCCTCTGTACTGATACTTGCAAACGCACCAGTGACAGCTCGCTGTGTTCTGCCAATGATGTCGATGTCGTCAGGGTATATGCAAGTAGGTACATAGTTGCACACGCACTTTTGGAAAATTGTGCCCCTAGTAATGGCATGCGAGTTTCGCATAATTTTTCCAAGTATGATGATGATGACAGTGCATCACCTTATCTAAATCCTTTTTTGACATCAAAGGTATCGGTGAGGTTGTTTCCAACCTTTTTGGAGTAGCTGGCGTTCAGTCTTCACAATCTGACAAGTTTGGCAGGGATGCCAAAACTAGACATGGCTCTGTAGCTCGCACCTATAAAAATAACTCACACAAATGGTTTTGAGAAGCCAGGCCTAGGGTGGTCTACACGCCGGTTGCGCCAACTATTTATTTTATTTATTTATTCATGCCTAAAATCGAGAAATAGATGGTGAGTACTTCTTGGTTTTTCCCAGGATTTGCCAATATTTGGTCGGTTGTGGACTTACCTACCTATAACAAGACGAAGACCACATTTGTGGGGACCAATCAGTTCGTTGACAAATGGTTTCATGCGTTCGCACAGTACGGCAGACAGGATCTTGTAAGCGATGTTAAGGAGACTGATGCCTCTATAGTTGGCGCAGTTTAGAGGGTCTTCTTTCTTGTGGGTCGGGCAAACAATGCTGAGGTTCCATTCATCAGACATACTTTCAGACATACTTTCTTCTGACCAAATCTTGGAGACTAGTTGGTGTATGCTCTCTACCAAGTCATCTCCTGCTGCCTAAAAAGGCTCGGCCGATAAACCGTCCGGTCCAGTAGTTTTGCTGGACTTGAGCTTAGATATTACTATCCTCACTTAATTTTAGTCAGATGGACGAAAGTCTTGGCTTTCATGGTCGAGGCTAAATGGTTCATTCTGCCTTACAGCGGAATTTGTGTAGTCTTCGCCGTTTAACAGTCTGAAGAAATGATTTTTTCATGTCCTCAGCACCGACTATGACTCCACTACAAGGTTTCCTTGTTCATTTCTACAGGCCTCTGTTCGGGTCTTGTTCCCATATGTTGCCATATTCACAGTTTTAACTGTAAATTACAGTTTTTTAGACAAGCTTACAGTTTTTAAAATTACCTCCTAGTACAAATTACAGTTTTTTTTAAATTTCAGATTTGAAAGAATAAATTAAAATGTTTTCGGTTTTTTTTTTTAATTGTAATAAAAGTTTAATTTTTTCCAGCTTTAAAAAAATCTCACGGTATCCCTGTAATTACATTGCAGTTGCAGCCCTGCTTCGATATGGCAATTTACTTGTCATTTATGTTTAATAAAATTATAAAAAAACGTAATTAAAAAATTTTTTTTTTCGTTTTCGTAGGTTACAGTTTTTTGCTTGGAAATACAGTTTTTTCTTTGGGAATTCACAGTTTTTTGAAAAAAAAAAATCTGGCAACATATCCCATGAGAAGTTCTTTTTGTCTTTTGGTAAAACTTCCAAACATTGTTCCTGGAGTAGCACGACTCTATTTTCTTGATCCCGCGTTTCTAATGCTCTTTGTTTTTCCTCCGAAGAAGTCGATGATCTTTCATCATCTTTTGCTCGTATAGCTCACGTCACAAGTCACGACACAAGTTACTTTTTGCAGCGCCGCGCGCCGCCGGCCGCCGCTTTGTAGGCCAGTTGTTTTGTTGCATGTACTTGCTGGCACTCTTCATCAAACCAGGGATTTCTTGAGGGTGGTTTTGTGAATAAAAATATTTCACATATTTAAGCACAATAACATGACGTACACGATACCAGTTCAAGTGGGTTTGTCTACTTATTTTATTTCAGTTTCCAAATATTTAGACTGTCCAAAGATGAACAGTTATTTTCATGTTTTCTAAAGAACTGCTAGTATATCTGTCGTTTTCCCACAGCCGCAAACGGTTGAACGAGTAAAGCAAAAGGCAACAGACAACAGACAACAGAGCAAAGAAAGAGAATAAAATAAAATTATTTGACAGGCCTAGAGATGTGCAATTCATTCGTTGAAATAGGGATGTGGTAAAATTAAATATTCTATAAAATTCTATTACGTAATAGATTGTACAAGCAACAATTTTAGAGTGTCGCGTATCACAGTATCAGGAGAGAGTATTTTTATTAGTGTCCTGTCTATGCTAGTTTTTACGATGTCACAATGGGGAACATTTCCATATAAAATTATCTATTATGACCGTCAAAATAATTGAATAATGAATGACTGTCAAAATAGGTTGAACTACGTTAAGATATCCATTTCGACAGCACAGTTCTGATTTGTCTTAAGTGTCAATGTACGCTCTCATGATATAAATGAGGGCCTATTAAGAGATCAGTCATCAGCAGCAAAAGCAGGAAATTGTTTTATTATGAATTTGGGATATCTCTTCACAGGTAGATTTTCCATTTCTGTCACTGACACTTGAAATAAAATCTTAACACTTTCCCTTCAAATGACTTCCTCATCCACTCCAAATCCAATTGAATAAAAATTCTTGTTTTTTTATAGGCACAGGCAACTTAACAAAAAAACAAAAAAAAGTTCTTCCATCAGTGGCACCACTTGTGACAGTTTTTTTCTTCACACACATGTAGATTCATATACCTTACACCACATTGCAGTGCACCAACGAAGTGACCTAAAAAAAAAATACTCTCCGAGCTTATCTCGGATCTCTTGAAGCCCTCAAAACAAACCTCATGGTCCACATGTTGCAGTTGCACTCCTCGATGGATAACTTAACTTTGTCATGCAATGCCGTCGAAGAGAAAAATGCACAGCACACGCATGCATTACATGGCCGAGTCATGTAACCCAAATCGATGTGGCCTGGCCCGGCCGTGTCTGTCTCTGTGTGCTTTTTTGTTTTGTTTTTAGTCCACCAGTATCAGAGTATCGGTATTTTCATATTCTGTCAATTCAAGATTCAAATTCACTGCTTGGAATGCTTGCTGCACGCTGTGTGTGAGTGAGACTTGTTCTCGAATTTTGATGTCGAAGCTTGCCCGACCGCCAAGCCCATTTGTCGTAATAAGGTCGAATTGCCACTGACAAGCGTAGAATTTTGAACTTTTTGCCTGTTTTTGGCAATAAATCGTTAAAAGAGTTGTACTTAACAAATGGCTGGACCACTGCAGCAGCAGTGTAGCCATAGCCACTTGTGCGGAGGAGGTACATGTGGCGCTTTACAAAGAGCAAAATGAGTTGCAAGATTCAATCTGGTGGATTGCCATATACTGTGAGTGTGTATATATATGAATTCATGACAAATTGCTAAAGTAGTTATAAAGTCACACAGGCTTAGATGATTTTCAAAATTCTTAGTAGAGTCGCGTAGGCTGGAGATTGGCAAATAAATTGCTCCTTCCTGGCCTGCTGGATAATGGGGGTGATGGAATTGCATTCTGTTTGGTATCTTAGTGATTGCCAACGTTATTATTACCATCACATTGTGGGTAACATGCAAATAGAGTCAATAGACCAGCGGCAAGTAACTATCCAAATAAATGGTCATCCCATTAAGTCATTTGGATTAATCGACTGCTCCTTGGGCCACAAAATTCCTGCAGATTACTATGGAATTATCAATATTTACCAAATGGTCCCGCAATGTCTGATACGTGAGCAAAGAAACGCTGCGCCACTACAAAACATCTAGATAAATGTACACAATCCTCAAATCGATATAGTGGGTCGGAATTAAGTCGCAATACTATGACGTCAGGGATTTATTACGACTTCCATTACAAGCGATAGTGATGAAATGATGATGAGCCCACTCAATGGACACACACACGCAACAAAAGGACATGACCATTTAGCAGGACGATTGAATTATTCTCCTCACAAGAACAAGAGTCGTAGCCCTCTATTTTATTCGGCCATAAAAACGGGACGATATAAATAAATACGGCAAAGTAAATAATGTATCTTTTGGTATGCAATCAGTTATTGGATAAAAATGTGCTTTAAAAGCGGCGCCTAATCCTTGACTGTGGTGAGGAAGTATGTATGTGCCAAGAAATTGGGTCAATGTCAGGCACTGACCTCAACCAAACCAGACCAAACTTTGACGATTAAGAAGCATGTTTATTTTGGAAGCCCACATGTGAGTGTACAGCTTTTGAAGGGAACATTTTACGACGTTGTTGTCGTATAGGCTTCCTCAACTACCTCCTCAAACAAAGGTCATGACAAGGAAGCACATAAATGAAAATATTTTATGTATGTAGTGAGGACAAATTTCGGTCGTGAATCATACAAATTATTGAAGTTTGTCTGGCTAAGAAAACAAGCGAAGAAAAGCGGCACTATTTCCGTAGGTAGACGTTTTTATGTGTGACTGGCAATTCGAGTCTTCCTCTCTAACTGCCACAGGTTTTGAAATTTTCAAATTAACAATACTTGCCATATAACAATTACAGTGGGGGCAAGTTACGTGCGACCCAGTCATGCACATTTTCTTATGAAATGTAAATCTTGTTAGGGATTGGCGGGTTGTTGGCTGTCTCCGCCGTTTAACAGTCTGCAGAAGTGTTC
This sequence comes from Cheilosia soror, assembly GCA_949372485.1. Classification (NCBI taxonomy): domain Eukaryota; kingdom Metazoa; phylum Arthropoda; class Insecta; order Diptera; family Syrphidae; genus Cheilosia; species Cheilosia soror. The sequence goes on along the minus strand of OX443561.1, from coordinate 28,671,498 downwards.
TTTCCAAATCCTCAGCACCGACTGTGAATCTACTACTGTATTCCCATGCTCATCTCCGCAGGCATCTGTTCGGGCCTTGTATCCTTGGGTGGAACATTTTACCCTTTGGTAGAACTTTCGAACATTACCTCTGCAGTAGCGTCCCTCAATTGATTCTACCGCTCGCTTCTCGTGCTCTTTCTTTTTCCTTCTGAGAAGTCGGTGTTCCTCCCTTCTTTTTTGCCCGTAGAGCTCACGGGCAGCTCTCTGTCTCTCTCTCAGTCGCTCTGGTTCTTGTCTGCAGCATTAATTGATAGGCCTCGTTCTTGGCTGCATGTGCCTGGCGACATTCTTCATCGAACCAGGGGTTTCGTCGTGGTCGCCTAGTGAAACCCAGCACTGTTGCCACTGGTCCTCTGCACTTGATGTAGGTGACGCTGAGGATGGGCTTGCTGAGAGGTTTAGTGAGACGCGGTCGGCAAAGGTTTTGGCGGTCTCTTGCGATAGTAGCCTTGCAACGTCAAATCTTCTTACAGTATCCTCTCGCTGTTGTGGAGTATTGGATATCCGCATCCGTACTTTGGCTACTACCAAGTAATGGTCCGAGTCTATGTTGGCCGCTCGGAACGTTCGGACATCCAAGATACTGGAGGCATGTCTGGCGTCGATCTCAACATGATCGATTTGGTTGACGGTTTGTTGATCTGGAGACCACCAAGTCCCCTTGTGTATGTTGAGGTGTGGGAAACGTGTGCTGGCAATGATGACATTTCGCCCCGCCGCAAAGTCGATTAGCCTGAGTCCGTTTCCGAAGGTGTTGTCGTGCAGGCTGTGCTTTCCGACTGCGGAGCCAAAGATGCACTCGCCGTAGTAGATGTCACAGTTTTTCATCCTTCTTATGCCTTCTCCATCCCATCGCACTTCCTGGATGGCCGTAATGTCGGCTTTGTACCTATCCAGGGTCTCCACAAGTTGTTCGGCTGCACGCGGTCTGTTTAAGGTCCGGACATTCCACGTGCAGATCCGAAGTTCGTTGTCCTTATATTGTTTGCTGGGTTCGTCAACATTTGGATCATCAATATCCGAGGCTTGTAGTCGTGTCATAACTGCCTGGTTTTTCCATGGTAGGGAAGTTACCCCGACGCACAACCCCCAACCTGAAGGGCCAGGTCCTTTGCTAAATCCCTTGGACAAAAGGGGCCGGATTTCCCGGAGTCAGTAACCCGCTTCGGGGATATGAGCGCTGCCGTTGGCCCATAAAGGGTTCATCCGCCACCATCTCTATTTCAACACCCTGACTAGTGCTGAAAAGCCCTAATAACCTTAGCTCCAAATAAGTCGAAGTAGCCCATTAAGGTATCTGCCAAGTTGACTGTTGACGCCACCGTTGATTTAACCATCTAAATTCATCCGCCGTACGTCCTCATTCTGAGGTGCTCATGATGTTAGACTTCTGAGACTCGAGCAGACAGTCAACTCCGACAGAGCATTATAGTGTTGCTATTCTCTTCGTGTTCAACACTCGCGCTTATAAGTTTAGCAAGTCAAGCCCGGGTGGGCGAGACCAGTACCCGGTGGTTACCACGGGGAGGTTAAATAAGCACAATTGATGTGTATGAATTTCCCAAGAAAGCATAATGAATACTATCAGAGTATCAGATCAATTCAATCAACTTCCAAGGACATGCACATAGGAAATACCTCATCATATAAGTACCTACTTTCTTGGTAGTGCCAAAATCACAACACGCATTCTCGGTCTAAATTGCCAACAATTTATTTTGTAAAAAAAGGTCATGGAAAAAACTACAACACCATCGGCTTCTGCCTCTGAATACCAATTTTCTATAAACTTAACTTTGGATTAAGTACTTTCATGTTGCCGTCTCTGTTTAATATTCTACTTGTCTACTTGTCCACTTGCTCTTTGTCAAGAAACTGTCCATAAATAGTACCACTCCTTGTCTGTCGAACCACATATCCTTTTTTATCGTTCTCCGGATAAATATACGAATGAGCTGCTTTCAAAACATTCCGATAGACTTCACGTTCTCTTGCCACAGCGCCAGGACGTCGTTTCGGTGGTGCTCTACAACAAAACTCTAATTAGTATTCTAAATACATTTCGGACACCGAAAAACTATACCTATTCACAATATTTCGAATTTCTTCTATACGCCGCCTGTATTCTCTTCTATCCTGTCGTTCGAAATAGTAATAGTATAGGCAGGATACTATCAAGAGCACCGCTGTTACATACAGCATCCAACTGGCGCCGGATAGTGCACTACAATTAAAAAAAAATGTACCCACTAAATGGCAGACATCATTGGATGCGGGGGGCTTACTCACCTTTTTAATGTGTCATTCGCAATGCGAAGAAACTTCTTTTCAGCAGATCGCTTCTCAGCTTTTTGAAAGAATCGAGAGTACTCCATGATTGCATTTGATGTGACCTTAAGCATGGTGTCGCAATGAATTTTCCAAAAATATATCCAAAAGATGCGAGATAAAAGGAAAAGAAATTTAAATGAAAATTTGTGCTACTAAACTGAAACGATTTTGATTCAAAAATGACGAGAACATTTTAAAACTATTTTATTTTGTAAATTGTTGTAGCAAAGTGAATTTATTGGTGCTCTAGCTCAAGTAAATTTACAAACAGGGTTTTAGATTGCAATATACCTATAGTCTTGATGGAGAAGTTTGTAAAGGCTTGATGGAGGCACTAACGAAGGCATGACTATCGCTTAATGAAGAAAGGATAGGTCATCACTGTTCTTCACAACAAACTTATTAGGGTATCGTAGATTTGGGCTTATTTTTTTTTATAATGACCTCTACCAAAGTCATATAGACCAATCAGTGTCACATCTGATTTATTTAAAAATCCTAGAAAGATATATCAGGGACGGGACACTTCAAACGAGCCTACTTCACAAATATCAACATGCCTTGCCAACCTTTAAAATCAACAACATACGCTTTGCAAAATCTTGTCTTAAAATTTGTACCTCAGGAACAAAAAGGTAGCGGTCGGTTGTTTCCTCGATATAGAAGGAACAACACCGAATTCTCACAGATAAAGGTTGGGAATTGACAACAGTACATATAAATGGATAAAATGTATATGCTGGATGACAAAACAATAAATACTTCAACAGGCAGCAATGAACTCAGTATGATAGCTACGAAAGTATGACCCAGTAAGGAGTACTCTCACCCCTACTAAGGTCCATCGCAGTGAATGAATTACTGACGATTCTCAGTAATGATGGTTTCTATGTCCACGGATATGCAGATGGCATAGCTATCCTAATCAGAGGTAAATTCGAAGACACAATCTCGAGGCTCTGAACCTACATAGAGTTGCTGAATTGCTTAGCCTCAAAGTCTATCCTCAGAAAAGCACTATAGTTGCATTCAACAAGAGAAGAAAACGAGGGAGAAATGCTTCAACCAAATATCTAGAAATCATATCTACTCGATAAAAATCGTAAATGGAACATTTACCTTACCATCAAGATTTTCGACAAGGCCGGGACCATATTATTGATAAGCAAAAGTCTGCTCACCTAAAATCGGGAAAAAATGGCACAGTGGATGTACACGGCAATAACGAGACCTATCATTGTGTCCAGCCGCCGGCCGGCCAGCCGGTTGAAGGTATAAAGCAACGCAGAAGTCAGCACAGGCTAAACTCTGCAAGCTACTGAGACTACAGGCCCCGAGGCCCGACCCATAGAATCCGTCACATCCGTTGCGGCAACGTATTCGACTGACAGGTTGATAGAATACACAGTAGCTTATGGAACGTGACCCATGAGCAACGAACGTGCCGCATGCGACGGATAAAGTAGGTTTACTTTCTACTTTTCTAACCGTCGAACCGCTGACAGTTGGCAGAGCGTGAGAGTAGCATTTTCATTGGTGGAAATATAAGATTATGAGAGAAACTGTCTCTCATATGTCATCGGCTGTCAACGTATGCTACGGATTCTATGGGACTGTTCGTTCCATCGAATACGTCAATCCGTCGACGCAACGGATGCGAAGACTTGATGACCATGGTTATAGCACGAGATATCACATGCAGATTGTGCAACGAAGACGTAGAAACAGCAGAACACAATTTTATATGATTGCAATCAACTGCAAAATTCTACCACGAATCAGTGTATATACGAGTTGCCGGGTCGTCCAAAAGAATATCATGGATGAGCTATAAATGTAGCCCCACTTGTGGCCGTATTGATCTGCCATTCACTATACCGCCTCCCTCTACAGTCTAATCTAATCTAATGTTGGCCTCTATACCTGCTCCACGTTCTGTAGAGAAAGCGCCTTTTTAAATATCGACATGATGTTGCTATGTCAATAGCCGCCGGGTAGGATAAGGTGGAAAGTCAGCGACGATAACATGCGTAGTGACCATGAGGCTTTACCTAATGTGCGAAATATATCGGTAAAGAGGGATCATAAGAGGGATCACCAGCAAGGATAACGCAAAAAGCTGGAAATAAGACTCTTTCGATGCAGAGACATTAACATACATTTTCAACAGAGGTATAGTACTGGCTGTCCTCGAAAAGAATTGACAAAGCGACACCTTAATGTTAAAAAAAAGATCCATAAATCGATATCCTCCAGCCTACTGACGGAATGAAAATAAAAACAAGAAAAAGTGTTATCATCGGCCTGGCCGATGCTTTGATACCCTCCACTGCATAAAAGTCATGCAAAATGTTTGCCATGCGAGTTAGTATGTGTCTAATATTAGTTTTGTATGGTAGGTAGCAGAACTACTTTACCGACATAGACAATTTTCAATACCAACCTGACGACGGTTAAAAAAAGTCCTCTCACAAAATTTCATTCGCCTAGGTCAATTCCTTTCAGACAGACAGACAGACAGACAGACAGACAGACAGACAGACAGACAGACAGACAGACAGACAGACAGACAGACAGACAGACAGACAGACAGACAGACAGACAGACAGACAGACAGACAGACAGACAGACAGACAGACAGACAGACAGACAGACAGACAGACAGACAGACAGACAGACAGACAGACAGACAGACAGACAGACAGACAGACAGACAGACAGACAGACAGACAGACAGACAGACAGACAGACAGACAGACAGACAGACAGACAGACAGACAGACAGACAGACAGACAGACAGACAGACAGACAGACAGACAGACAGACAGACATGGCTAAATCGATTCAGAATGTGATCCTGGCTCAGAATATATATACTTTATAGGGTCTCCGGTGAATCCTTCTTGGCGTTACAAACGTAATTCCTGTGGAGGGTATAAAAAGTGCACCTACGTTTCAAGGGCCAACGAGTAAAAAGGTTGTATGCGCATTCTTAAACGAGCATAAAAGCTTCAATACCCCCCAAACACAGTACCAGAAACAAAAACAGATTTTGGTGGGTTCCCGGCCATAAGGGAATTGAAGGAAATGAAAATGCTGATAAATTAGCCAAAAAGGGCTCGGAAACTCCTTTTTTAGGACCGGAATCTTTCTGTGCAATCCCCAGATCAGCTCAAATCAAATCAAATTCGACTCTTAAAAGCTGAGAAAACATGTACCTATAACATTGGGAGAACATGCCTGGTCGTAGACAGACCAATAAAGCTATTGAGCCTTTCAAAAAGTATGCCAAAAATGTATTTAATATAAGCAGGCACGATATCAAAAAATTTGTAGGCTACCTAACAGTTCACCACGGTTTGCGACACCGGAGTTCCGACTATGTCTTGTGGAAGACGAAACAGCTGAGCCTTTCATGTGTGAATGTGAATACCCGGCCTGGTATCAAAAGGAAGTCATTTTTCAGGAAAGTAATAAGTACCGACGAATTAAAAAAATCCTCTACTGAATGCATCATCAGCTACATTAGGAATGTAGAGTAGAGACTCTACTAACCTAAAGGAAAATCTGACGCTTCAATCACAATGGATCTTATAGGTCGACGAACGTAAAAGAAACCGCTCAAAGAGCTGCGAGCACCCAAACATTTTATAAGTATGGAGCTAAGCTTGGGATACAATAGTATGGAATGGACCTAAGGAATACAGAATCAACAGGGGTTTACCTCAGGGCTCCATTCTTAGTCCACTATTCTGGTAGAACGTTATGTATGACGGCATTCTGCGTTTTTGAATACCCGAAGAAGCAAAACCTATTGGAGGTGGTGGAACGGATGTGACAATAAGGACATTGGCTAACCTCGGTCGACTTAACTCTGGAGGAAGATAAAACTGGAGCTTTCTTGTTATATATAGAAGAAAACAGATAGAAACCGTCACCATTCATTCATTCACCATCACCGCCGGCTATCATGAAATAACATCTAAGCAACACATAAACTACGTAGACATTGTAATAATTACGAGGCTCGCATTTAAGGACCTCCATAATTATGTGTGTCAGAAATTGGCAAGGGCTACTGCTGCACACTGTACTAGCTCGAATTATGCTAAACGTTGGCGGGGCAAGACTTAGCCGTAGGCTATACTTTTGACCAGAGTTGTAACATCGATCATTTTATACGCCGGAACTGCTCCAATTTATGCCAGGCTCATGGTCACTAAAACTTGCAAATTACTCATAACTCCAGTCTCGAGCGATGTAGCCTCGAGCTAGAACGCTGCCAAAAGAGATTTTGACAGTTGAACAATAACGCTAGTACAGCGAAACAAAAAAGAGAAAAGGGAAAACCTTCTATATAGAACAGAGGGAGTGGCAAAACCGGTGAAATAATTCAGGAAAAGGCAGGTGGGTACATCGACTCATACAACAAATCCAGCCTCAGACTGAAAGACGCCAGGATATTTGATTGGCTCTGGTTTTAGTCTAAGCTAGCAATTGATCTAGGAAAAGTTTAGAGTCCATTGGACAGGTATTCTGGAGACGACCGTCACTTCAGATTACTTACTTACTTATCATGCAGACTTCTATCCTCTACTATCCCGGGCACGCTGCTTCCAACTGTTGAGACCAAGCGCTCTGGCATCCGCGATGGCATGGCCTTTGAAACGGAGGTTCGGTCTTCCTTAAATTTGAAGATGCTTTTAGCTGGAGCATTATTGTCCATTCGCTCGATGTGGCCGAGCTAATGTAGTAGACGCGTTTTGGCTTTTTTATATACATCCACATCTTGGTACAGTTCACATATGGAGCTGATAGTCCAGTCATCGCGCATGTTTTCTTCCACCCATACTTGGTTGATGATTCGGTACAAGTTGCCTACTAAAACATCACCACCGTATTTAAAGAGCTCCGCTGGTAAACCATCAGAGCCTGCGGCCTTGATGTTCTTAAGCTTTTTTTATAGCTAGGCCAACTTCTTCTATACCTACTAGGTAGGGTAACTGGTTCTTCATTGACTGGACGTGGATTATCTTCTTGCCCTATCACTCTCTGTACATGATGCCCATTAAGCAGCATCACTTCAGATTAGCTCACGTTTACTTCAAAGTTTCAGCCCGGTTTTATCACGGCTATACAAGTCTTTCGCTGGTTTCTCCACTTAAGCGGTTTTTGAAGGGATTTATGATCCTCTTTGTATGTATTAAAGAAAATTTAACCACAGGGCAACATCTGATGGCAACAACTGATGGTCAGGTCATACAGCATACTTGATATGAAAAGTCAGATATGGGTTTTTGAATGATTTTCTATTTAATTTTCTTGTCAAACAATTGTACACACTGGTTTATAACAAGCCCTTTACCAAGCCGACAGACGAGCACTGTTCACCAGTGGAGCACCATAAGCGGTAGCAGCCAATGGGGCAGTAGCATAAGCAGCACGAGCCAAAGGTCCTGTATAAAGGTTCTGGCTAGCGTATGAGTTGGCGTAGGCCCCAGAGTATCCACTGGTGTAGAGTCCACTGGAAACCAAAGGAGTTGGGTATGAACGGGTCAGTGGAGCAGAAATGTATTGTTGAGCAATTGGAGCTGCATAGCTGCGGATAGCTGGAGCAGCGGAAATCACAGAAGCTTGCTGCTGGACGATTGGAGCAGCATAGGTGCGGGCCAGTGGTGCTGAATGCAGGAGTGATCCCGAGTAGGCGATTGGAGATGCGTAGCTTTGAGTGTATGGTGCTGAAGCTATCAAAGACGCTGCTGGAGTGGCGTAACCAGATGGAATAATTGAAGCACTTGGAGCTGTATATCCTCCAGAGATGATGGAAGTAGCCGGTGCAGCATATGTAGCTCCCTGGAGAAAACCAGCCAAAGTGCATTGGAAGCAGGCCAGGACAACAACTACCACGGAAATCTGAAACGAAAGGATACAAAATTATACTGATAATCCTTTGAACCTGTTCACGAATTTGAAATCCTTACGAAACGGAACATGGTTGCTTGATTTGTTTCTTTAGTTCAACTGTTGACCACAAGAAGTATCTCAGATGAGTATGATTCAATTGAACACCATCGGCTGGTTTTATACAAAAAAAAAATTGCATTTGCCTGCCAGTACTCAGTGTCAGGGAACTGACTTTCAAAAAGAAGCCTAAAATATTGTTCAATCATTTGCGACAGTTTCTTCTGTGCACCAGTTAAGGTTATGTCATATATACGACGGCGTGTGTGTTTATGTGCTACGCATTTATGATTTTTATTTTTATTGCACTAAGGTACGGCAATTAATTCGAGTGATCTTGATCTGGTTAAGGTCATCGAATTGGCTAAAGGGAGTGTGTGTGCTCGGTTTTGAAAGTGATGACAATAAAAATTGCAATTTTCAGGCTTTAATCTGCTGCCAGATTGCGTTTCATTGATGGGTTTCGTTGAAGGTTTTAATTTTTTTCTTTTTATGTGTATTTTAAGCGCAAGATATTGTGCAGGTCAGTTTTAAATTTGCCAACAATTAAATGTAAAAGTAAGTTGGCTTTAGTTCGATTTTGATTGTTGAAGATATCAGAAGGAATTCTTGTTTGATGGTAAACTTAAATGGCTAACCAGAATATAAGGTGCAAACAAGTCAAGAGCTGTCAACAAGTCGAACGTAAAGAAAGACGTTAGTGGTATAATTCTTTAATTTTTTAAATCTGTAACTTGACAAGAAATTGAAATTATTTGTCTTTAGTAGTCCTGGTACATATTACTTACTTACTTGCCTATAGGTGGCGCTACAGCACGGGGTGGATCTGGGCCTTACAATAGCCTTTCCAGTTAGTTTAATCTTTGGCAAACTGTCTGCTGTTGCAACATTCTAAGTCGGTTGATGTGTTTTTTACTTGTGGGCGCCAGTTAAGGCGATGTGTTCCTCTACTGTATTGTCGCTCTGGGTTAGATTCGAAGGCTTTATGGGCCGGAGCATTTGTGCCCATCCTATCTATATGTCATCTATACCGTTTAGTACTCTAGCCTAGGCGTCAAATCTCCTCATATAAAGCCCGTCAACGCAAACGGGACCGAACATTTTACGAAGATTATTTTTCTCGAAAGGACCGAGGATATATCTATTCATTTGCTTTAGATAGAGCCCATAGATAGCTTCAGCAGAACAGCACATCACCTTGCCTTAATCCCTTTTTGACATCAAAGATCTCGGCAAGATTGTTTCTAATATATTAATGGGGGACAACGAGGGGTCTCCGTCTTTATTCTGCACAACCTTAAGAGTATGGGTAAGATGCCAAAAGTTGTCATGGCTCTTAACTTGTCCCTATAAAGTATAAGTATGTCAAATGCGACCTTAAATTTGATAGACAGGTAGAGTGGGTCTTAATCTGGATTTTTTGCATTTTCTCCGTCTAACCCCCAGTTTCACACTCGAAGTTTAAACTATAGTTCAACTGAACTTGAACCTTAGTTTAAATTCGAAGTTCAACTCGTCCGGTTTCACAATATAATCAGAACTTCAATTCAATTGGGCCTCCGCACATGAGACTAATTCTGCCGGCATAAAACTGATTTCGTAGGAGAGGGGACTAAAGTGAGGGGAAACAAACGGAATAAAATGTTCTGCCGAGTTTGAGCGGTTGAACAAGGCATAAAAAACTCGGCAGAACATTTTATTCCGTCTTTTTCCCTCACTTCAGTCCCCTCGCCTACTAAATCGGTTTTATGCCGGCAGAATTAGTCTCGTGTGCGGAGGCCCATTGAACTCATTTTAACGAAATTGTATGAATAAAATTTGGCAGTATTGTACAGTAGTTAGCTTTTATACGACTTTTTCAAAATAGTTCATTGTATTTTCTTTCAGAGAATACACAAAACAACGTCAAATATTTGTGTTTTTGACAATCGCCTGATTTGAGGTTTAAACGGCAGAATACTGTAGTTTAACTTGAACTACAGAATGAACTCCGTTCAATGTTTAAACGAAACTATGAAATCGAATTAATTGTTGAACTGAGGTTTAAACTGAAAGTGTAGTTTAAACTCTCACTGGGGGTGAATTTGAAGACTTGATCGACGGTGGAATTTTCCAGCACTGGTAGGGTTATTTACCAAGGGTTTTAGGGTTTTACACATTACGGGAGATACCATCTTCTCTGTGATCTTAAAGAGACTCATACCTCTGTAGTTGGCACATCAAAAGGGGTCTTCATTTTTGTGTGGACCGTGCAAAAGGAGGTGGAAGTATATTCATTTTAAATGCACTTATCTGACCAAATTTTGGAAATGAGTTAATACATGCTGTCAACCACGTCATCTTCAGTTGTTTTACAAATTCTCAGCAGTTAAACCGTCAGGTCCAGTAGCTTTGTTGATCTTTAGCTTGAATATTGATAGGTATCCTTACTTCCTGTTGAGTTGGTGAACGAAAGCTCGTTGCCTAAATTGAGTATCCTGTGCCTAATAGCAGGATTCTAGTCTTCGTCATCATTAGTTTGCCCACATTTTCAATACCGATTGTGATTCTAATATTAGGTTAACCTCGTAATTCTCTACCCTAGCACGTCCTCTTTACATTTTGGAGCAAACCTCTTTTTATTTATACGATCGAACGCTTCTCATGGTCTTTTGTTTGTATAGAGCTCGCGTGCAGCTTTGGTCCTATTTCGCGGCGCTAAATACGTCATCGTCACTTATGCAAATTCTACTTTGAGTCAGAGTTAGGGGACATTATCTGCTAGCTGGACCAAAGGTCTACCAGCATTTATCATTAACTCCGGTAATAAGTGATATATAATTAAGCCAGAGTTCGCAGGAGCCTTCCTGGGATTAACTAGTGTAGAGTCGGCATATATAAAATCACTACAACTGGAGCGAGAGCGATGTGTATAGTACCAATACTATTTTTTTTTTAGTTTAAAAAACACTTCACTGGAGCACTCAGACGCAGTATTACCCATACCTACTGGAATTTCTTCGACTTTCGGAGATGACTCTAAATTTGGATGATACCAAAAGCCACACCGCCTGAGACGGTAGATTACTTTGATAGTAAAGGGTCCGTCAAATAACTTTATTTTTTTTTTGAAAATGCTATAAAAAAAACTACTGAATATTTTCTCAAATTTCTTTTTTTATTTGAAAGTACAATCCTTCCGGTTAATAATGGAAAATAATTTCATTCAAATGGCTGCCTCGGCTGGCCATGCAGTAGCCTACACGATCGGTCCAATTTTTAAGCACATTATCGATTGTGTGCAGCTGTATTTCACCAATGGCTTCACGAATATTGTCCTTTAAAGCGTCAATTGTCTCTGGCATGTCGGCGTAACACTTATCTTTTACGGCACCCCACAAATAATAGTCCAACGGTGTCAAATCGCAGCTCCGCGGTGGCCAAACGACATCAGCTCTGCGGCTGATAATGCGATCTTCAAAAACAGGGCGCAAAACATCGAGTGTAGCTTCGGCTGTGTGGCACGTAGCGCCGTTCTGTTGAAACCAAATGTTGCCAATATCCCCCTCTTTAATTTTTGTTAACAAAAATTCGTTCAACATGGCCCGATAACGATCGCCATTGACTGTAACGGCCACTCCTTGCTCATTTTCGAAGAAAAATGGCCCAATTATGCCTCTGGACTAAAATCCGCACCAAACAGTTTTTTCTCGGGTGTACGCACTGTTTTTGGCTTTTCACGCTTTGGTTTATCGATGAGGATGCCAGTTTCTTTCACTTTTTTCACAAGATAACGAACATACGGAGCTGACGGTGCTTCTCTTCTTACAAAATCCGTACGCAATTTTCGCACACATTCTGCAACATTACCATGATTTTCAAAGTAATGTCGCAATATTTCCCAGCGTTGTTCAAGCGTATACACAACCATATTCGTTCAGCGGAAGGATAAAACTAATTATCTGTCAAATCAGACATGAGCTAAGTGTTACCATTCGCGAAATAAGCACTAGTTGAAAAAAAAAAAAAAAAAAACGTTAGATGGCGGACCCTTTATAACCCACGATAAAGGTATCAACGTAAATCAAACGCAGCATCTAGAACAGAGCCCGGCGTACTCGGAAAAATACCCGTGCAGCCAAAACAGACCGCTGCCTTTCCCGAAAGCCCTCTTTAGGAGATAACCCCTACGTCTTACCGAAAGCACCTTTCACTGCCAGAAAATTAATAGTGCCTTGGATGTCTTCGACTTGACATGCTTTGTCCAAAGAAGTTTCTTACCAAGGATCACTCACAGATATTTCGCTTCATCGGAATGTGAATGAATAGTGACGCCCTTTAGAGCACTGGAGTTTTCAAGGGATTGACCGAGAGCCCATTCCTAATGCACCATTAATTGACCATATCTAAAGCCATTTGCGCATTAGCACAGAGACTGTCTGTGTAAACATGATCCGACAGAAAGTGGCAACATCATCCGCGTATGCCTGAGCGTAGACGTTTGAACCAAATAGGGTATGCAACAGAGAGTCAACTATAATTTACTATAGCAGGGGAGACATGTGAGCAGTCTTTTTTTATGCCTAACCTATATAACATGGCATCCACAGTCCGCATCTACCACCAAAGTTATAAATTCTTCAGCATTGCCCGGATCCACAATACCAGTATCTCATCTCCCCGTATTATCTAGCAGAGTTACACATGCAGTCAAAAGTCGCACTGTCGAAAGCGCCCTCCATGTCGATGAAAATGCCCATGGCGGATTCCTTCCTATTTGAAGCGCAGTCTCACAGGATTTTTCACGCTGATATTATCTCAGATAGATAGGGGGTGCATTCTCAGTGCGGATCTGCGCACGTGCATCTCGACCGCAGTCTCTCAAAGCTTCTCACCAAGAAGGAAGACAGACTTATAGGTCTTAGAGAGTAGTCATCGTTTCCAATTTTTAGTATAAAAACCACTCGAACCATACACCAATAGGAATATATATGCCATTGCCAGACACGCAATAACAATTTTCTTCAGAGTTGGTAGCAACCCTGTTGCAGCAGAGATAGGTACACTCTAGGCGATTTGAAGCTACGCGACGGATTCATTTTCATAGGTACTCGTATAAGGTCAAGGCTCAACATTGTTAGAAGTGAAACCCGTTGTTTATTAAAACCATACCCAACAACCGCTTAAAAATAATAACATGTGCAATAAACCGCCCTTATAACATTTAAACTCCAGAATTATCCCTAATCCACTGCCTAAAACTGGTCACACGTGTAAAGCCATTAGGTAAGCCCGACTCGCAGCCATTTACAATGTACGAATTTATACCAATCAAGACCTTGTCACTCTCGCGCACAAGTGGTCCACCAGAGTCACCGGGACAGATGGAAGTTTTTTCCTGAGATACAGCGCACATCTGACTATCCTCAATAGGTTGACATTCCGAACTGCTTACAACAACCAATTTGCCATATTGAAGATGATCAGGTATAGGGCTGTCTTCAATGGGAAATCAATTTCAGCGAGAAAAAAAATTCCAGAAAAATGAGTCTTACCTACACCGGTTCCGCCCCATCCTGTGACAATAGCTGGAGTGCCCTCAAACGCGTCCGCTGTGTCTGCCATAAGAACGTTTCTAATATTGTCCGTGAATGGATAGTCATCGACTTCAATCAAAGCAATGTCGTTGCGTAGGTCTCCTGACACATAGTCTGGATGTATGATTACGGAGCGGGCAATCCTTTCCATTCCTCCATCTATTTGATCGCTTCCCGCATAGGTGCGAATTTTTTCAACAGAAGCACTGGGAAAGAATAATAATTGTTATTAAGAAATTGTTTAAATAGCTACATGTTCTCTGTACTGACAAGTCGACGCAGTGAGCAGCAGTTAGGATGAATGTCTGTGAGATCAATGATCCGCCACACAGTACTCCATCTATTGAAAGACGTATTTGGTATGGGAAATCTTGAATGTTGGCATCATTGCCATTGTAAACGAGTATCTGAGACTGCTCGCAAGTACATAACGAAAAGAAGACTATGAACAGGACAAAGGTGAAGAGGGTTCCCATTGTCACTTTGTTGCGCGAATAAAATTGTTTGTCTGGTGGACAGCTGTTTTTATATAGACCAAGCTTAGTATAGGGGGTTCACAGAACTTGACATCGTAAACAGTAATTTTATTCGTTATCTTAATCTATTTTTTTTTAATCTAATAAATTAGGTGCAGTTAAGTAATTACACAAGGTGTCCAATCAATAAAAATAATTAGAAAAATCTGTCAGTGGTATTAAAAAAAAAAAAAAATGAATGATAAATATTGTTAAACCGGCCTATACCGGCGTATAGAGTCTACAATTATGCGTTTGTGTGAAAGCCAACTGAGGAGGCCTAAATAGCTCTTTAGGAGTTTTAACTGGTCGTTATGCTTTCCGACATGGATGCCGCCGCTGATAAGGATAAAATCATACCTAAAGAAAACGCCTAGTACGACTCGACTCTCCGTAAGGTTGCTAGTTAAGCTTTCGGTCTTAAGCTACGATTACACGGCTATTTTTTGAGTCATTTAAATGGCACTGTGACGTCAGGAAAAAATGTCGCATTAGAGCGACATTCAAGCTACGATTCGTCATTGGAAAAATGGCGATCACACGAAATAACTATCACCGTCATTTGTGTCCCAAAATCAAATGACGGACACTGCGAGTAATTTAGAATTTTCCGTTGGGATGCCATTTAAATGACGAACGAAAAAATGGCGATCACATGGCAATGACTTGCCTCATCAAAATGGCAAATGTCTGTTTTGCGATTAGACGGTAATGTCCTATAAGAAAAATATATCTACTGTCATTTAGTGTTTTTCTTTCGGCGAAGACGCATACGTGGAACTTTTTAAATTAAATTAAATAGGAAATAGCAGTGACAAGAAAAAAAATAGTATAATAAATAAAAAATGTCGAAAAGAACTTTTGGGATGATGGTGAAAATTGCGGCGACGCACGGCGTATTTGGCGGCGTGTGTGGTGGAAGAAGACGATCTTGACTTGATTACGAGCCAACGCGACAAAAGCGGAGTATTTGGCAAAAGAAGTGGTTGAGCCGTCGGTCGCGAGAAGATTATTTGTTGACCTTGACCCGAAGACTAAGCCGCAACCAGGTGATGTAAACTTATGTAAGATTTGACTGCCTCAGTCACCACCAACGAGGTAGGACACCAAATTTGCAAGCAGCAATAGAATTCCCAAGGTAATGCTCGGCACAAAGAATGGCCAATCCGCTGTCTCGTTGCTTTTTTGGATATTGAAGGAGCTTTCAACTACACGTCCTTTGAGTCTCCAATAATAGGAAGATGGACTAGGAAATGCTCAATGAAAGAGTAATTCAGACCCGCATTGATGATGTGGAACTTTCGGCGTTAACAACAAGAGGGTGTCCACAAGGGGCGGCCTCTAACCTTTCTTGGGGTTCGTAGTTAAGTTATTGACGACCTACTCCAATCCCTGTCTAATCAAGGGATCTCTATTCCATTCGAAAATCATCGACCCCCATTCCTACCATGGAGGTCACCTTTCCCTAATATACATAACATAAAAACTTCACTATCATCATCCCTCCAAGGTAAGACTGGGAAAATTACAAACCTACTCCATCGCGACTTGATCTAGTCTGGTATACAGACGGGTCCAAGATGGATACAGGAACTGGATCTGGCATTTATGGAGAATCGCCTCAAGCGAACTTTTCTGTCAGCCTAGGCAAATACTCGTCCATATTCCCCACATGTAGACTATGTCAGGAGAGCGACGAAACCTCTCTTCACATTCTCACGGAATGTCCGGCCTTTTTCGGCTTAGACAGAATGTCCTTGGCGAAGAAATCGTTATCTCAGCAAATCTTGCTGAATTACCCTCAGAGAAGATACTTGTCTTCCTTACTATGTCTCCGGAGTAAAAAGATTGCTCTAGGGCGCCAAATAGGCCCCTTTAGAGAGACCGCAGTCCAGAGCCCAATGAAGGCTCTCCCGACTTAATATCTAATCGAATCTAATCTAATACGTCCTTTCGCCACGAGACAAAAATCAATATCGTATTAAATGCTTCGTCATTTGCGTAGAAAAATGGCATGCCAAGAATTTCGAGCATTGTCATTTTTTAGAGGCTGACATTTAAATAACGCAACAGCCAAAAAGTTTAGTCATTTGTCCTAGGCATCATTAAAGAGCGATCACACGGCCATTTTTTCCGTGTGCCATTTAAATGGCACTAAATACATGTCATTTGGTCCGACATTTCCCTAGTCATTCAAATGACGCCGAAAATGTTAATCCAAAAATGGCGATCACACAGAACGACATTTAAATGACTGCTTTGTGACGGGATTTTTACGTCAGATCGCCATTTAAATGACTCGAAAAAATTGCCGTGTAATCGTCGCTTAATAAAGCCAACCCTTCCGAGGATAATCGAAATAAGTTTAAATGAGTCAGAAATGACTGTAACGTCCTTCTTAAGCGCGTCAAAATCTCATATGACCAAAAGCTGAGGCAAAAAAATACTAAGTGTAGTAACAACTTTTGGTCATTTGTAAAAAAAACTATTTAGAATTCGCCTTCAGCATCGATCTCAACGGTCGTTTACAATGCCATTCCAGCTGTCAGCTCCTTAGACAATATTAATCTGCTCGCTGTACATTTAGTTAGGAGTCAGCTCGATGCTCCCAGAATGCCCATTGTTCTAACCTGCACTCGAAAGCCAAAACCACTGCGTAAGCTTTTTCGTCTATCCTATTCTTTTGGATGGAAAGTGGAAACTGCTCGGGATATAAAGCCAAATTAGTTAACTCTAATATTTGAACTTTGACGTTCCAAACGCTTAAAATCGCAGAGTATTTGCACGACCACGTTGCTTCCAATGGTTCAATTTTCGTCATTTTGCAGCAATTAATTTACGATATTATCGGGAGTGGTCGATTTCCAAAATTGGTGCCAATTTTTTCTTTTTTGAAAGAACACGTTTTTCGCGTTTTCCGAAACGGTTTCGCAATGTGGACAGTTTAGGATGTTTTCATGTACGTGTTTAAAGAGATATTCTCTGTAATAGTCATGACCCGTCAAAAACTGAGTCAGGAAGAAATTTGTTTTGCCACGAGGTCGTTAAATCCATGTATCGATCACGGGTATATGAGACGCTGTGTTCATATTCCCTTTAACGATTCGTTCCATTGTTGTTGCCAGATTGCGATACAGCGATTTCTTTCGTATCTTCTTTTGTCGTCGTCTATACCGGCCATTTCTAACTCGCTCTGTTCTTAGCGTTTTCATTTCTTCAGCGAGCAAGTCGGCAGGTAGCATTGAAGCATATATTTAAATTTCTTCTGCGTACATGAGTGTTGAACCGACTGCTCCTGCAAGAAGTAGTCTCTTATTCCATTTTGAGGCCTTCGATGTTACTCATCAACCTGGACGCACTAACAGTTTTTGAAAACTTTTTGAATACATACTCTAGATGGTATTCGAAGCTTAGACGAGCATCAATATTTAATCCTATAGGTACTTAATAAACCGTAGAAAAACTACTTCATGCCCTCCGACGATAAGGTTATTGTTTCCCGAGCTTTCCCACTGGTAATAAGCATCATTGCCTCCGTTTTACGATCTGCGAGTTGCAATAACCGGTGTTACCCAGCCAATCTATTACAAATAATAAAACTGTAGGAATTTTCGTTGTCAGCCAAAAACTCGAAAACTACTGGACAGATTTCGATGAAACTTTTTTTAAAATGCTCCTTAAGACTGTGAGACTGCTATAGGCTATGTCGTTTATAGCCACGTACTTACTTAGGAACAGTTTTTAGACAAAATGTATTTTTTGAAGTGAAAATATACACATACACATATACCTTGCTACAAATGGATACTTTTGCGATCGTGCGACAGGACAAACAAAAACAAAACAACACTAGCATACGTATACCTCTCATTGATTTATTTTCGCAGTGCTATGGTCAGTTGTATGAAGGTATGTACATATGTTATGATTGTATGTCCGATGCAGGATGGGGTGAGTGCTGCAGTATGGCATGGGGTATATTAATAATCTTCATTTTTATAAGAGAAGAGATGTATAATACAAAACAGGTTTTATTTCAGAATTTCATTCTGATATGTGGTATGGTAACAGTGTAGAGTTGGGGTAGGTAGTTGTTTTGATTCCATAAGAAGAGGGAAACAAAGGAAAGGAAATGCTGTATTACAAATAAGTAGGAAGATCTAGGTGAGGAAGGAATTATTTTCTTTTTCTCCTAAAAGCGCGAAAACTACTGGACAGATTTCAATGAAACACTCAAAGTATAATTTTAAATGAACCAAATATAATTTTGTTCGAGCGGGCAAGGCGAGCACGAGTCTAGCTAGTTATACATAAAGGTGCTACTGTCTCTTTGCAATGCAGTTCAATATCTTAGTGTTTTCCACAATCATCACGGCGATGTCGTCTGTAAACCCGATAATTGACGGCTCTCTTGGAATCGGTAGGCGTAGAATTTTGTTATTCATTAAGTTCCATAGCAAGGGACCTAGGATCGATCCTTGTGGAACACCGCCAGTTACATTATTCCCTCATCCAAATTATAGAGCGGGTGGTGCCTTCATACAGCGTGATCGGAGCAAGCAATCGCAACTTAAAGACCGCATCCTACTTGGCTATCGAAAAGCGATCAAGGCATGCAATCCAGCCGAAAAAATAATGGTTAAGAACAATACACTCATAGTTCGGGATAAAACATTTTATTTATCAAAAAATAACACACTAAAACATCAAAACAAAAACGGTGAAGCAGAATTGCAGAAGATGCTTGGTAGTTTGAACTTTGGTGCTGTCACTTCTGGTAATGAAAGTATGCTGTCAAACAGACGTCAGAATGCAAGGAATGTACCAGATGAACTTGCTACACTAGAGGTGGCACATGAAAACCAAAATTGTAATAGATTAACTAACAATTGAGATTTAGAAGCCGTCAGCCAAATTAATCATAGTAGCTATTTAAAAATTTTATCATACAATATTTCAGGATTAAATAATAAACTTTTATTTGTAAATTTTTTTAACTACGTTAAGAATTTCGAAATATTTTTTTTGTTTGAAACTCACGTTATTAAGGAACATTTTAGTAAATTTGAAAAGTATTTTAGTGAATACAAACTTATGTGGGATGAAGCAATTAAGACTTCTATTAAAGGGCGCGCCAGTGGAGGCAGTCTATATGGGATACGAACATCACTTTTAAGTAAGTACGTGTTTGACGAATGCGAAGGTACAACAATTGTAAAATGTCTGAAAGAGATGAATATGTGTATTGTACCGTACTATATAAATTGTAACAAATGGGTTAATTATTTTGAAAAATTTTATAATACAATGCAACTCCTAGCTAATAAGAGCGTTTTACTGATTGGTGACTGGAATGCAAGAATTGGCAATTCACAAACTACAATTACACAAAATATATCAAACCCTGTGATTTCTTACGACAGAAATTCAGCAGACAGCATTTGCAATAATAATGGAGTGGATTTGCTACAGTTGCTTCAAATGTATGATTGCATAATTCTGAATGGCTGTACGGAAGGAGATAAGAGAGGACTATACACCTTCGTGGGAGGTCAGGGAAATTCCGTCATCGACTTTTGTGCTGTGAATAACGTCTGGATTGACCGGATCAATAAATTTGAAGTTGAATGTATGACCTTCTCAGATCACATGCCTATTGTTGTGGAACTCTTATGTGAATCATCATCCACAGAATTAAACCTCCAACTGCTTCCTCGTCTTTGCTGGAAAAACGAACAAAAAGTTTCTTACCAACGTGTTTTGGACGATTTCCTATTAAACGACGATTTGATAACAGAATCCACAGAAGCACTATCTAAACAGCTCACAAAATATATTCGTAATTCTGCATCAAACAAAATTTCGAGTCAAAACTCATATTACAAACATAAGTGGTTTGATAAGGATTGCTTAAAAGCACGTACAAAATCTTTTGCTCTTCTGCGAGCAATGCGAACTTTCAATAATCATCATCTAAGGATTTGGTATATCGAGGCTAACAAACATTACAAAAATCTGTGTCTTCAGAAGAAAACTGATTATGAAAACCAACAAGCTTTAACATTAGGTCAAACTAAAAGCTCGAAGGATTTCTGGAAGAGCGCAAGGGAGATCAATGGAATGAATTATAAGATCGGATCAGGCATATCCGCGGAAGATCTTTCAGCCCACTTTAGACGCCTTCTTTCCAATGAATTTAATGTAATGTTTTCTTATGCTGAACCGTTAGCTATTGATGAAACATTAGATGCTGATATATCAAACGAGGAGATACATGCCGTGATTTTGAATGCGAAAAATGGAAAGGATCCAGGTGAAGACGGTATCCCATACGAGTTTTTTTAAAAATGCAACACCTACATTCAGCAACAAACTGCAAACTCTGTTTAATAAAGTTTTCGTCACTGCGGACATCCCCTCCTCTTTCAAAAAGTCGGTAATTTTTCCTATACACAAAAAAGGACCATTAGACGTTGTGGAAAACTATAGAGGAATTTCATTTATGAATGTCATAGCAAAAATATTCTGCGGTGTTCTTGTAGGGAGACTGGAAAAATGGGTTGAACGGAAAAATATTCTATCTGACTTTCAAGCTGGTTTTAGAAGGAATTACTCCACGATCGATCAAATATTTACTCTCTCATCCATTGTAAAAGCTTTTCATGCCAGGAACAAAAAGGTGTATGCATTTTTTGTAGATTTTAAAGCGGCTTTTGACCTAGTTAACAGAAATGCTCTCTTCTACAAGCTCTCACAACTTGGCATATCCTCAAAATTCATTAGAGTGATCAAGGAAATGTATACGGATACAAAAGCAGCAGTTTGGGATGGTACCACCTATTCTGAATGGTTTGGAACAAATACTGGTGTGAAACAAGGTTGTCTGCTCAGTGCATTGTTGTTTTCGTTGTTTATAAACGACATAGTAGATGTTCTCCCCGGAGGAGTAAGAATTGCGAATTCTACCATTAATGTTTTGCTGTATGCTGATGACCTCGTCATACTCTCCGAATCACCGGAACATATGCAACTAATGATAAATCGCTTATCATGCTACTGCAAGAAATGGGGGTTGATAATTAATACAGAGAAGTCGAAAATGATGGTTTTTGCACGATCCCCAAGAGTTCATATTGAAAGGCAATGGAAATACGATGGCCATCTTCTAGAAACAGCTAAAGAGGTTAAATATTTAGGAGTGAAACTTAATCCAACTTTAAATTTCAACAAACACCTAACCGAAAAGGCCAATAGCTCGCAAAGCTTGCTTAACTTTACATGGAAAAATGTGTTCTCAAATAACAAAATAAGTTTATCGGCAAAATATAAGGTATTTAATTCTGTTGTTAAATCAAGTCTTTGCTATGCTTCTCAAGTTTGGGGGGCATATGAACATGAAGAAATCGAAAAATTCCATAGGAACTTTATAAAAAAACTCTTCAATCTACCTCAAAATACGCCTAGTTACGCTATATACTTGGAAACTGGACTACCGAAATTGCTGACGAACACACTCAAGTCACAAGCTGACTTCATAATCAAGATATGCAGCCATTATGAAGATTCCAGACTTTCAAAAAAACTGCTATTGTATGAGCTGAGGAATAAGGACTGGTGGTATGAAAGATGGCGAACTATTGGTGACACGTGTGGAGAATCGTTACATATCGATATGAACAACCTACGCAATTTGAAAGACCAACTTTACCGCATTATTCAGAAAAATGAAGACTCTATTCGAGATGAGTTCATCATAAAAGCTCGGGAATCCGAAAGCAGGCTTTTATATAGACAGCTTAACTATAACTTAAACGGTAGAAACTACTTCAACGACTCACTAAGTTATAATGAAATATCCTTTATATTCAAAGCAAGATGTGAACTTCTTCCCTTAAATGGTAACCCATATAATGGCAGCTACAATCAATTCTGTACGCTCTGTAACCTGAAGTCTAAAGAAGATTGCTTCCACATCATAAGTGTATGCCCAATATTTAGACCGCAAAGGCAAATTTTCTTCGGAAAACAGACATTAACTATGCAGGAAACTATCAAAGTTCTAAACGAGTGCGACTGGAAAACCCTAAGCAATTTTATAAAATCAGTTTATAAGTATAGAATGTTACTAATATCGGAATATGTTTGAATCTTTAGCTCTTTCTTTTATTTATAGAAAATTAAAATTAATTTATATTTATAAATTTGCCAACCAGGCTGACGGCTTAGCCATAGCTCTTAAATTCATTTTTGTATACTATGTTTATGTTTATGTTGAAATGTAAATAAATGAATCACTTACTTACTTACTTACTTATAGAGCGGGACCCTATTCGCAGAGTAAGTGCTTACCATTTTATGGATTCTTCGTGAGAAGGTGGAAAACAGCATTTGTCAAGCCCGTCGAATTTTTGTCTTCCACCAATTACCCACTTATGTCCATGTTGTCTAAGGTCATAAAAACGCTGATAAGTTGACAGCTTATGAAATATCATGAATCACGGAAATTTTACAGTAAACGGCAGTACGGTTTTTGTGGCTACAACTCCACTGGTGATCTCTAATCTAATCTAATCTCTTTATCACTCCAGTGAAAAACGAATGTTGCACTTGATATTTTAAAGCCATTTGACAGAATGTGGCATCAAATCTAGATTAGATTAGAAACTGCCTTTCTGGCCGTTCAATTCAAGTTATTTTGAATGGTTTCAAGTCTAAAACTCACCATATAAGTGCTGGTGTTCCCCAAGACTCCGTTCTGTCTCTTTTTGTCATTTTTATAAATTATCTCTTGTCTGCAACTTCTAATTAAATCCGATTCCAATGAAGTCCGCCTTGATACACCTTATTGGCAGAACTGCAGCAGACAATTGTTTCCAAAATTCTCCCCCAGAAAATCCTGCTCTTTCATTAATCTGGACAAAAATAGCCTGAGAGTACTGACAGGTATAATTTATTATTGGTCATGGCCTTATGAAAAATATATTCACTTAATTGGCGTCTCACCGGACGAATCCTCTCTTTACATACTCATGGCTCGCTTACTTCTCTGAAAGAATACCCTTGGCGAGGAAATCGTTACTTCAGTAAATCTAGCTGATATATACCTTTTGTCTTGCTTACTGTCTTCTGATTAAAAAACGGCTGCAGGACCTCACCAGGGAAGGCACAATAGACTCATAATCACAAACCAGTAAGAATTGACCGTCGACTCCTCCCACATAACGGACTTTGCCTACAAGCTGCCGGCGGGCCAAGGATTTTTCATGTATTGGTGCTGTCCAAAATTAAAGGAGCACCATTAACGCACGCATACTTGAAAAATCCTAGGCCCATGGTATAGCAAGGAAAATCATTGCCGCCATTAATTTTGACATTTACACGTATTCACAGACAGGTTAATTTTTTCCGGGGAGAATTGGGTAGGTGCACGGGAAGTCGGCGGTCTAGTTCTTACTGGGTTGTGCTTATAATCTAATTCAATCCATTCCTAGCTCCGCTGACGAAAGCAGCTTTAGCTTCTCATATTCATTCTAGGATTCGCGCCTCTGCTCTTAAAATGTTTGGCTTAATAAATTCCGACCTTGAAAGCACTTTAAAATGGATTTAACCATAATAGTGTGGATTTTAATTCACTACCTTTCCTTCTGAAAAGCTAAACGGAACCCTGCCACCACGGCGCTTACATCTTCGGAAACGGAAAAATGCCCATTCTAGGTATGCGAGTTCATAACAGCCTTCGTTGGAACGACCATATACATGAATTCGCTTTAAGAACGCTGCGAAATGTCCAGGTTTTCTCAAACGGTGCAAAAAATTTTGATCTGGCTATCGTATATATACCTAAGGTTCGGCCCATGGTTAGGTTATGTCAGGTTAGGTAGCTGTTCTAAAAGGACACACTTAGCCTATATTTGTAGGAAGGGGAAAATGGCCAGAAAAAACTATGGGCCGAACATTTCTCTGTTCAGACCACATTGCACCTATTGGATATTAAAACTAACTGAAGATATGAATATCGGGAAGAGTTCGTGATTGAATCCTCTCTATCATCAAGAATTGGCATAGTCACATTAGGTCATGTTTTTTCAAATTTACAATTATACCAGCGAATTAAGTATTCCTTAAAGTTCCGAAACACCCGATCTGATCGCGGATCGCAGAGTATCTAAAACTATTTAGAAAATAAGTTTCTCCCTTCTACTATGTAATGTACTGATTATTAATATTGTGTTGCCTACATCGGCCATCAAAAAGACAACATTAAGCACATACCGAACCCATGTTATAGGTCCATAAAATTACACTACTCATGTTCTTGTTAGCACAAGTACTACAATTTGCGTCCAATTAAAATACGCTTTAATGACTTTCTTTAGCAGACCGACCCATCCAACCTAGACTGCGTCGAAGTACCTACATTTCACCCAAAGGCCTGAACTGAACCACCAACAACAATACACGTATCGCATAAAAACTGAAATTCAGATAAACCATGTCTCCGGACGTCAAGTTCATGGATGCTTGCTGCTCATCTCCCCCTACCTATACGCGGGCCATAAACGGTTCTGCTCGTATACTCTATATATGTGTACCGACGGTCACTTGATGCGAGGGGGAAAACTTAAAACGTTCGTCTAATGAATCATCACAACACTATTGTAACGCCACAGGTGGCATAGTGGCAGTGGCAACTACCCGATGTATCTCAACGGCAACATCAGCTCCATCTCCAGCACTACCACTTTATTACGCTGCTGCCAGCCCCAGTGATATGCATTAATTAAACAAATTGCTATAATTGCCACATATGGCTGCGGTAGCGGTTGCGTTGCCTCAATTGACAAGGATTCACCAGACAGTCCGAGACGCAGTATAATGTTCGACACCTGGCGGCCGTGTGTGACTATAAATCATGACACATTTCAAATTATAGTTATAGTGCCTCCCGCGCGACATTGTAATTATGGCGAGCTTGCAATTGCAATACTTCACGCCTAGAAAATTTCCTCTCCGGCGATGCGATGCGGTGACTTCCTGGATCGTTTTGTTTGTTCATAGACAGAGATGTTCGACGTTCGACTATGGACTATAGTTGTTGTCGCCATTTGGAGAATGTGTCGGATGCGCACAATAAACTTGAACTTGACTGAATGACTACTGCAATTGGAATTCCTTGCCGAATCGGGCAATTAAATGAGCGATACATTGTTAAACAAGCTAATTAATTCGAAGGACAGTCACAGTGTTCGATTGATTGAAGTACCATTCATGAAAGTCTCACGCAAAGCAGTTAAACAGGGGGCGCAAGTTCCTGGATAACTGAAGACAGGAAGGAAACATTAGTGCAAACGGAAAACGACGATTGCTTACATAATGGGAATAGGGAAGTGGGGGGCGCTTAGCCCCTTAGCCACTAAATGGAAATGTAATCCACTGGAGGAGTGTCAAAAGGTCGTTACGGTTGCGTGACTAAAAGTCGCTCGGTTTCGAAACTTAATTCAAAATTAATGCAAAAATTATTTAGTTTTAATAACAATGGATGTTAACAGTAGACTCGGAACCATGTGATTAAAGTCAATAAACATGAGATCCGCGTGATACAGACGAAGTAAGATTGGTGCAAATTAAAACTTACATTTATTACGATCCATAACATAAGAGCTTTGGCGGGTCTTCAGGCTTTTGAAGGATTTTGCTGGCTCTATATAACAATACCCGTTTCTACATTTTTAAGCAATTTGTAGTGAGTTTCCAATAGCTATCTCGATCATCTGCCTATGAATATCGATTGTAGCCTGAATTAACAGACAGGAACCCACAAGAGCAGCGGGATGTCCTTCATCACAGATCCGTATCAATCACGGACATCTTGGAATAATTAGCGATCTTCTTAGAAAACGTCAACTTTAGCCTGTTGAAGAATTGAAACGTTTTAGGTTAGGTCAGGTTAAGTTAGGGGTGGCAGCTACGGCGACTGCTGCTGCATTTAGTGCTTTAAATGAGATCTCGGGTAGGTGCACTTTAACGCTGTGCTGGGTCCCTGGTCATAGAGACATACCAGGTATAATTGTAAAGCAGACGAACCAGTAAAGAACGGGACGAAAATGGAACTCTCTACTGGTAAAGGAGGGTCCAATTCCATGTTCCCATGGCATTGCAACAGACTAATGAGAGATGGCGGGATTTTGACACCTATAACCACGCAAAAGGTCTGTTAACAGACCTGGCCACGGATAAGTCGGCGCAGGACAAAGATCGTGTCAGTAGATAGCATATCGGAACTCTTGTCGGAGAACTAACAGGTCACTGTGTAATAGAAAGACATGCCGCAAAGCTTGGAGTCACCGCAAATGACTTTTGTCGCAGTTGCATGGATGAGGAGGATGAGCAAACACCCTTCTACCTATACTATGCAACTGCCCGGCGGCGCTACCCTCGATTAGAAAACAACCTCTAGGGTATTATTTTTTCGAGGAGCTTGCTGATATTGCCGAAACGGATATCAGCAATATACGGAAATTTCTCAAAAATTCGAAATGGTTCCAAGAGTAGCGGAAATAACCGACTCTGCTTGTGGTATCACAATGGACCTAATTTGGTCTAAGTGAATTACTCCGTATGTAATGGATAATTGCCACTTAACCTAACTTACCTAACCTAATCTAATTCAGAGTATAGGCCATTGTAATAATACAGTATATTATGGCTTGATAGAAATCACTGGAGACTGCTGCATAATTATATCAGCGAGTTCGCCGAGATCATCGAGTAAGTATTCTCTTAGATATAGTCTTATTCGGGTTGACAGAATTGCTCCTCCTTGTCCATGCAGCTTCTGCAGATATCACTTGTAGGAACACCCAACCTGAGAGCATGCCTCCCTTTACTTTACTTTAGATGGCGGTCACAGTCCTGGGTGGACCACGGCATAAGTGCATTTAGTTACGCACACCAAGTTAATTGAGGTCGTCCTCCAGAGCCAAGAGAGCTTTACTTTATAGATGCCTAGTACTAGTTAGCTAGAAGAAATAACGCGTGACCAAGAGTGATTCTTCGCTTGGTTTCTCCACCAATGTCATTTCCGAGGTAATTGTAGAGCCTTATGCCCAGTTGTACAGTCAGAGTTTAAACTCTCGTTTTGGTTTAAACCTTCGTTCAACAAATTTTCGGTTTTACTGTGTTCGTTTAAACCCAAAGTGGAGTTCAGCTCTCGGTTTAAGTTAAACGCCTGCATTCTGCAGTTTAAACTTTCGTTTCGCATTTTGAGGTTTATTTTGACAGCTGCTATTTCATACAGAGAGATAGAGAGAGAGAACAGAAATGAGAAATTGTTTGGGTGCTGCACTTCTTGAATTTATATGAGTGAAAAGTAGAGCTATGATTGCTTCCAGCATTACTGCGGTAAACCCACTGTTAAAAAATATAATCAGAAATTTTCAATAGATTTTCAACCAATATAATGCACTTTTCAATGAAAACGCCTTTTTTCAAGTGAACATCAGGTAGATCTTAGCCCAAACATAATGCTACTAGTGATTTCTTTAGATTCTTCGCGAACAAAATATATCTATACATACTCAAATCTTTCACATTTTGTTTTGGCTGAAACAAGACACTACCCACTCTTTTCTTTTTACAATGCAATTTGTTTGTCCGATTTTGAACACACTTCTCGGGACAATGCCTGTTCAGTTCAAAGGTTTCGAAGTTCATACCATTTTTGTATACAGATCTGGATTACCTACATTTTTTGTTTAAAAAAAAAGTAAAACCAGAACAAGATAGCGCAGATTTTCGTAGAAATACCAGCAAAAAACTTTGCGCCTACCTAGTACCAGACAATGACCCTAATTAGAGGCTCATAAAATCCTTTCAATATTTTACTGGCGACGGGTGATTGGATGTGGTAAAAACCCAGCGAGTTACAAAGAAGCAGTACCTGTGATCGCATCCGTCTGAATGCCACATACATTTCAACAACTAGATATGTATTATTATTGAAAAAAAAAAAATAATAATAATTACTGCAATAATTAATTGGTGAAAGTAGATGACAGTTCAAACATGTGTCGAAAATAAATCAATTCACTTCGTTAATACCAAAATACACAATGTAATAATATTGCACACATTTTCTTTTATTTACAAATGGTAAAATAGATAAAGTAGAGAAAAGCAATAACCATTTACTTGGTCAAAAGTGCGCTGGTAGAAAAATATCCCCTTAAGGGAAATTGTTCTGCGCTTCCACAACTGCGTTTAGTTAACTGTCAGATTATTTTGTACTGTGAAACTGAATGAGTTAAACCAAAAGTTTAAACTCTCGGTCAGGTTTAGTTAAACTTCAGTTTAAACTCTGACTGTACAACTGGGCATTAGGTAGACAAAGTCTTTAACTTCTTCGAAGTTATATCTGTCCATTGTTACATTTTGCCCAATTCGCTAATGTTGGGAGTTCTTTCTCGGTGACAGCATATACTTCGCTTTGTCCTTATTAAGAGCCAGACCCATCTATTGGGGTATCTTAGTCGCCATGCATTTCGCCTTGAACACGCTACAGTGATTAGAAAGGCGGAAGAAGGTCTTAAAGTTTAAATTTAAAACTTGTGTGAAAACACCTCCACGCACTTCTGTTTTCGTTTTGAACGAGTCTATATATAGAAGCAGACGGATTCTCTGCGAGAGCCTACATAACTTGGAGACTTGACCGACACTGCAATCCCGCGGGGATAGTGGTTAAAGGATCTAGGGTGTGGATTGTTACATTTAAGCGCACTTCTGGCAGCGATTATTGGGGTTTGCGAATCCTGTATGTAGGTACCACGAGCTACCGCATCTTTAGAAGATTACCACATCCATTGGGGTAATAAAAAATCCTACATCGCGCTTAAGGGTACCTATAGGTTTGGAAGTTTTTGTTGAATTAAAGATGAAGGAGGGTGTAAGAGGTATAACCAGAGTCTTTGACGATGCATTCTAATTAATTTAGAATGGAGGAGTGACCAGGGCCGGCCCGGACTGTAGCACCATCAGAAGTAAAGTTAGAGTGGATGAACAGTTTGTCGAATGGTCCATAAACTTATTCCGTTCATGCGAATTGTTTACAATATAGATATCTAGCGGTAGCGCAGGTCCTCAGGGGGGTTATTCCCAAATGCGCGGCGGATCGTATTGAAAGCGATATTGCGATTTGCTTATTCTCAAATGCGAACTGT
Organism: Cheilosia soror; assembly: GCA_949372485.1. Classification (NCBI taxonomy): domain Eukaryota; kingdom Metazoa; phylum Arthropoda; class Insecta; order Diptera; family Syrphidae; genus Cheilosia; species Cheilosia soror. The sequence continues at coordinate 28,641,857 of OX443561.1, read as the reverse complement.
GCTTTCCAGTTTTTTTCCAATAAGACTTTCAATTTTCCATTTATTTTCCCAAAAGTTTGACAGCTTTTTCCCGTCACAAGAATTTAGTTTATTTTTTATCCGCAATAAATCCGCCAGCAATCCGTCACCTAAATAGCTATCGCTTTTTATTGGATCAAATCACTTTTGTAAATACAAAAATACAAATCCGCCATGAAAAGCGAACCGCCGCGCATTTGGCAATAAGCCCCCTGAGCTCCACAATGCAGGTGTATAAGTATACTCTGTTCTTTGTCCTACTAAGGTGGATTTTAGAGGACTAGACGATACGTTAGTATAGTCCTGATAATAGACACAAAGAGCCAAAGAGCCGTGGGGCTTTTCTAAATAGGTGAAGAGTGTTACCAGCTCAATTTATGTCTAGAATGAGGCCCAAGTCGGTACTTATCCGTATATTTCGGACCACAAAGAGGGTTTCCCTTCGAGGGAATATTGGACTTCACAGGTTAATAGGGCTTTCAATCACTGTGTCACACATAGGAACAGTACTGCGCACTAATTTGATTGATAGACGCATATAGAAACTAAGATATTACAAGGCAAAAAATCAGAATGCCTCCGAAGTCGTTGATGGAGGCACACTAAGCTCTATATCTGTATTTGTCTATATTTGACTTCTGCTGCAGCTTCCTAATCGGGGAGGAATATGAGCTTATCACCAACTATCCCAGTTTGAATGAGTAGCCAGCAAGGATTTTTCAAGAGTTTACGGACATAGTTTTTAAAAAAACGTCTAGCAAACTCATTTCCAATGATTCCGGTGTGATCTGTAACCCAAACAAGACTAAATATAAGGAGTATGGTCTAAATTTGTCCACCTCCACGAAGGTATCATTACCTAAGGATTGACGGGTCCTAAAGCCATTCTGCACGAGGGTACTCAGGTTCTAGCTCCGTTAAAACACTAATGCCCAGTTGCACAGTCAGAGTTTAAACTCACGTTTTGGTTTAAACCTTCGTTTAACAAATTTTCGGTTTCACTGTTTTCGTTTAAACCCAAAGTAGAGTTCAACTCTCGGTTTAAGTTAAACGCCTGCATTCTGCCGTTTAAACTTTCTGGCAGATTATTTTGAACTGAACGAGTTAAACCAAAAGTTTAAACTTTCGGTCAGGATTAGTTAAACTTCAGTTTAAACTCTGACTGTGCAACTGGGCATAAGTGAACCTGAAAGCGTAATCTATTGACAATTTCTGACAATTATCTAGAGAAGCAACTTCTCCTTCTCTACAAAGCACAGGTTAGACCAGGCTTGGAATATTGTTCCCATATATGGAGCTCGGTCCAAAAACATTTACTTAATCTACTTGACAGCATATACAGAGACGAGTAGTTCGACTTATTGGAGACCCTACACTCACCAAATCTACAACCGTTGGTGCACAGAAGACAAGTAGCTGACTGTTGCTTGTTCTATACTCTATAGGTACTTCCATGGTAGATGTTCCGAGGAACTCAAAGACATTATCCCTGGAAATGCAGTACACTTGACAACCGCGAAGACATCAACTTTCCAAAACTCCTTCTGTTACAAGACAAGAAAACTTTGGGACTCGCTTTCTGGGGATATATTTCTAGAAGACTACGATTTGCAGCAATTTAAGTGCAGAACTAACATACATCTGCAAGCATCTCGGGGCGCTGTTGAAGCGTTATAAGGTCGCCTTTCCCGGGATAAGTATAAAAAAAATGAGATTGTTATGCGTCTATAGATTTTCAGGGTCTACTTATTTGTGGATCGGGAAAGGAATACCGAGGCTCATCAGTCATATTTAAATCCGACCCAGCCTTGGAAATGAGTTTGTTAATGGCCTCCTCTAAGTTACCTAAGTGGTATGACGTGTGGTTCAGCAGCATCTTTCGACTTGCATTAGATGGTGTTGATGCCCTCGCATTTAATTTGACTTTGGTCGAAACTCTGGTTAAATAGTTCGATTCACTTAACAAAGGAATTTGGACCGTCATCGGCATTTAAAGGTCGCCATAAGAAATTTTTCCATATCCCAAACACCGACTGTGACTCGTTACAAGCCAGAGATACCTTAACAAGGCATAAAGTTTCCCTCTATAGCAAATCTGCTAAGGATTGTCAAATAATATAGCCTTACAAATCGCATTAGCATTCATGTCTAACACGCACACTAAAGTTCCGAATTACCTTTCCGCACATAAAATAAGTCTTTGCCTACAGAGCTTCACCCTTAGCGATAGCCCCATCAATTTTATAATTAACACAATTCAGGTTTTAAAAATTTATTAATGCGTCTTATGGCACCAGCATAACAAATATACAAATGGTTTCGAAACGTCTCATCTGGCGCGGCGATTTGAACCGTCCACTCAAACATTCCAACCGCAATTATTTGTAACCCATCCTCTGAAGCTTGAAATACGTGCGAAGCCAGATGGAAGTCCTCGGTCAGAGCCCTTTTTGGAAACAAATGACGAGACACCAACCAGCTCACCTTCGTCCCTAAGTAAAAGTGGACCTCCAGAATCACCCGGACCGATAGACATGCTGGAACCAAGCGCAATCTTCATTTTTCGTGTAACACTCCCTCTTCCGGTAAAAAAACAAACTAGTGTTAAGTAGAGGATGACAGGTGGCTTTTATAGGCGAGCTCTTGCTGTCAGATTCTGTAATTAAAGACTTATTATTTTAATCTTGATTTAAATTTGAGCCTTTTAATAGCCAAAACGAAACGACGTAGATGCACAATGCGTGTTTGCCGGCAATAAGGAACTATACTTATTTTAATTAGAACTCTTGGGCTGTATGTTTATACATCATTTGCTTAATGTATAGTGCAGGTCGAACTAAAAGCAGATATTAGGCCAAATTGATGAGCGATATCGATAAAAAATTAAGGAAGATAACAAGACTCTATCTAAAACTGAACGGGGCCAATCAGTTGGCAAATGGGGTCAAACGATCCCACAATTACCGCAGACAATGTAAAGAATACTGCTCTATACAGTTGGCGAAGTATAGAGGGTCTCTTCTCTAGGGGACTGGCTAAATCGAGATGAGGCTCCATTCATCAGACATACTACTTTCTGACCAGATGGTGATGTCTTCGTGGGTGCACTCCACAAAGTCGTCTCCCACTGTCTTAAATATATCGGCTGATAAGCCGCCTGGTCCAACAGCCTTGCTGGACTTGGACTTCGACTTGGACTTTCATTCTACCTGACAGTTGAATTTGGGTCATCTTCGCTGTTTAACAGTTTACAGAAGTGCTCTATCTCCAAGTCCTTAACACCGACTATTACTCTACCAGAAGGTTTCCTAGGTCATCTCTCTGCAGATCTCTGTTCTGTTGGGTGATACAATCTAGAACATCAGTTACGACATCTCCGATGGCTTCTTGCCACCTCAACCAACGGTTTTCGGCACAGGTTGAGGGGTGAGCGTTATCCGCAAAGATTCTCTGTCACTTTAATGTAACACAGCAACATTTTCCAACGGAGAACAGCTGATTCGAATGTCATTGTCATTTTTTACTATTTGCAGGGTCGCCAAAAGTTAACGCATTATTTTCGGAGTTTTGCTTCTGCAGGCTTTGGCCTGAAGCCTGAAGTGATATCTGCGGGTGTTGCTCGACTTTTGTCGGCGTTGATGCGTGCGAGATTTTTGAAGTAGTGATGGTTCTAGTCTTGTCTCATTATTGCCAAAAGTTCCGCTCATATCCTCAGCCGACGTTGTTGTCCTAGAGTGGACCACCGCCTTGGTCCCATGTTTCGCTTTCTTGTCAGCAGTCTTAAGGGGTAGCTCAGCCAGCGATATCTGCGTCGTCTGATCTTTGTAGAACCCTACATGTTGTGGTATTGAGCTCTTTCGCCAGAACTTCGTGGAAAGAACCATCTAATCACATGTGTGTTTTCGGAAAAGATTCTTCATCCACAAGTATCACCTCTAGTCTCTACATTTCCCTTTTAGTCTTACAAAGATCGTCTTTAGCTACTTCATGGCTTAAGCCAGGGATTCCATAACTGTGCGTCGCGACGCCCTGGGGCATCGTGGGGCTAACCTAGGGGCGTCGCAAGACGGTAAGGTCGCCTGCATACAAGGTTCCATCAGCTCTTGAGCTTGATTTGAAAAAAATTTCGGGTCGGGTCGATGTTGGCTATTGTGTTTTGTCGTGCACAAAAAGTCGGCATTTTGCGACGAGGCTATTTTTTGTTTTATTCCATTTCAACGTCGATTCACCCCTTTAGTGAATATTCAGTAAGCTCAGCTTCTATTCACATATCTGTGCTTTGTTCCCTTGAGTAGTTTTAGAAGGGCGTCGCAAAAGTATTATAACCTATATAGGGAGTCGTAGTATGGAAAAGATGGGGAACCCCTGGCTTAAGCATCCGCGCAGCTACCCCTTGGTCAAACGACTTTTCGTCCCGCGAAAAAAATGCCTTTATATCCCCATAACGTAGTTCAACCGTGATGTCCGCAATCCTCTGCTGTATCTGAACCATTTGTTTATAGCTGAGAGGACTACTGTCGGGATTTGCCGGTACGATATGATACCCATTATATTGCTCTATGAATCTTTGCCGACCGTCAAACTTGCCACGCTTCGGACTAAGGAGGAGCAGTAGCCTCGGATCGCAGGCACTTTACCTCGGAACCCTTGTAGTTATTCGCTGTTTCAGCAACCGAACTCACTTGCAGTTTAGTACTACCCTTCGACTCCATCTTAAAGGTGTAAACCCGATGAATCCAGATTCGCTTTGACCTGCTTTTGCAGTAGTCTTGGATTTGTCCATAGGGCTTGGAAGTGAGACAAGCACACTGTCTGTTATCGAGTCGCTTAAAAGAGACAAGTTCTCGTTTATAGGCTTCTCATCTCAGAGAGTCGATGATTGGAGACACTACCCGATTAGCAGATGTGGTGTCATCAATGAAAGGGTGTTCATTAATATCACCATTTGATAATGCAGATCTAGAGGCGCCATTCTCTATTCTGTTTAAATTTTTGGTGGGAATAATTGAACCCACGAGTAGGCCGGATGCAAACGGGATGATCAGTGATCTACCAACTATAACCACAGAAAGGCTGGAAGTAAAATCAGAGGTCGCCCTGGTATCCGAAGTTTTAAGATTAGCGACTAAGCCCACTCTTAGCCATGCTACCATCGGCGGCGTTTGCTGTTCCACCTTGGATTGGAGGTTTGCTTTTCCATCCATACTGATGCTTTATCTGTACTTGGAACTGGCAGGTTACCTAATGCCGAATGCTTATCCATATTTCCGATTTCAGGCAAAATTTCAGAGTTTTTTTTTGAGTTGTAAAGCTTAAGTCCTTAGATGGCACTAACCAGGCAAGTTCTTTAGCCATTTTCAGGCAGGCGCTAACGTGAAGGACTTAATAATGAGTTTTTGTGCCCACGATAATTGCTTTGCGGGTAAAATTATATAATGTAGAAAAATGTTTTTTTTTTTAACGGCGATGACGAACTAAATCCCGCTGTCAGGCAGAATGAACCATTCAACCTGGACGATGAAGACCAACAATTCCGTCCACCCGACCTGGACGTAGTGAAGATAGACATATCTAAGCTTACCTAAGTCCAACAAAGCCGCTGAAGCAGATGGCCTAACCGCCGAGCTATTCAAAGCGGCAGGCGATGACTTGGTTAGGAGCATGCACCAACTCATCTGTAAAATATGGTCGGAAGAAAGTATGCCCGATGAATGGAACCTCAGCATTTTCTGGCCGATCCTCAAGAAAGGAGACCCTCTGAACTGCACCAACTACGTTTTAGTCTTCTTAACATCGCCTACAAGATCTTATCTGCCGTGTTGTGTAAACACCTGAAGCCTTTCCTCAACAACCTGATTGGTCCCTGTCAATGTGGCTTCAGGCCAGGAAAGTCTACCATCGACCAAATATTCACACTGCGGCAGATCTTGGAGAAAACCCAGGAAGTTCAAATCGATACCCATACCACCTTTTCATCGATTTTAAGGCCGCCTATGACAGCATTTATAGAGACGAGCTATACAGAGCAATGTTTAGTTTTGACATCCCTGCCAAACTCGTCCGTTTTTGTAGGATGACAATGGATAATGCACGCTGCTCCATCAAGGTCGGTAAAGAACTCACCGAGACCTTCGATGTCAAAAAAGGATTTACATAAGGCGATGCGCTGTCATGTGACTTCTTCAACATCGTGCAAAACTAAAACGCTAACACCAGAGGCACTATCTTTCAAAAGTCCGTCTATCTACTCGCAAACGCCGACGACATCGACATAATCGGGAGAACGGAGCGTGATATCACTGGCGCGTTCGTGAGCATTGAGACGGAGGCGGCAAAGATGGGTTTGGCGGTCAATCAGGGCAAGACAAAGTATATGCTGTCATCGAGAAACTACACCCAACACCGACGTCTTGGACAGAATGTCACTATAGACAGAGATAACTTTGAGGTGGTAAAGGACTTTGTCTACCTAGACTCCGCTATAAACTCAGACAATGACACCAGCGCTGAAATTAAGCGAAGAATAACTCTTGCCAATCGCTGTTTCTTTGGGCTAAGAAAGCAATTGAGTAGCAAAGCCCTCTCTCGAGCAACTAAAGTGACCCTTTATAAGACCTTAATCATCCCAGTCCTACTTTATGGTGCAGAGGCATGGACTTTATTAAAAGTGGATGAGGTTACTCTTGGTTGCTTCGAGAGAAAAATTCTTCGAGTAATTTTCGTTCCCGTCTGCATAGACGGTGAATGGAGGAGGAGATGCAACGACGAACTGTACGGGCTGTACAGCGACATTGACCTAGCCAGAAGAGTGAAGGTCCGACGACTGCGGTGGCTGGGTCATGAAGAGCGAATGGACGTGAATGCTCCGGCGAAGAAGATGTTCGAATCCACACCGGAGAGACGGCCGGCGCAGTAGAGGAAGACCGTGACTCAGGTGGCGCACGCAAGTGGAAAGGGAGCTTAACCAGCTGGAGACAGCTGGCCAAAGATCGTGCTGGCTGGAGACGCTTGTTGGTTGAGGCCCAGGTCCACCCCGGACTATAGCGCCACATTAAGTAAGTAAAGAAATGCGTTAAAAAAAATCTTTAAATCCAAAAAATAAAGCGCCTAAGATAGAAATCAGATCACAACCCAGTCTTCCTACGAATATTTGTAGATAGTAATTGATTGGCCGCTAGCTTTCCTTGTACGTAGAATAATGAATAGGCAATTAATTTGCCATATATAAAAATTAATCCTTGCCTACAACTCCTTATCTGTTTTATAATTTACACAATTCAGTTTTTAAGATTTTATTTGTACGCCTTAACTCACAAACTCATGATACCATCACCAAAGGAATACAAAAACATCAAAATCTTTAAACAAGCCAGGTGCAATTATTTTGTTGTAGTGTATAAGTAAGGCCCACTCGAACACTGAGCCTAAACACCGCAGCCGCAATTGTCTTTCACCCATTTATTATAGCTTGAAACACGCGCGAAGCCAGATGGAAGTCCTTGTTGACAAGATTTGGCAGAAGTAAATGAAGCGACACCAACCAGCGTACGAGTATTCCTAAGGACAAGCGGACCTCCGGAATCACCCTGACAGATAGACGTGTCGGTACCAGGCTTAGGACGCGCACACAGCTTGCCAGGCACAATATTGGCGAAAGTATTGGCACATTCAGCATTACTTATAACTCTTAATTCGGCAGCTTGAAGATCATTAACAACGGTACCGTCTTTAAAACAAAAAGAAAGAAAAACATTCAATAAAAATCCACAACCCCGACAAAATGGCATTGTGTTGGAATGGAGTAATCCAGCTTAAGCCAATGTGCGATTAATTAACACATAAAGCTTAAGTTGACTCAAATCAACATAAGCCAACTATGGTTCAGTTCTTACCATCCGATGATTTTCCCCATCCCGAGGCGGTAGCAGGACGTCCTTCGTATGAGTCACTGCCGCTTGCCATAAGAGCGGGTCTAATTGTTCTCGAGAACTCAATTGGGTCAATTTTCAAACAAGCAATATCATTGAACCAAGTTCCCTTTTTATATCGCGGGTGAACGGTCTTGGAGCGGGCAATTCGAAGCGTTCCCCGTGCCCTTTTGCTGCTGCCCAAGTAGACCCGGACGGTGTTGGCAGGATCGCTGTAAAAAGCGATATACAATTTCAAAGTATTACGCTGTTCAGTAAATCTTACTCGTTGACACAGTGAGCCGCAGTGAGGATACACGTTTTAGAGATCAACGATCCTCCACACCAAGTTGAGCTATTAATTGACAGACCCGCTTGGTATGGAAAGTCATAGATATCGGCATCCCCGCCACCGATAATCCTTGTATCAGGTTCGAATGAAAAACATTGTAAAAATATGTCAAAAAGCACTACAAGCGCAATCTTCATTTTTCGTGTCACACTCCCTCTTCCGGTAAAAAAGAACAAACAAACTAGTGTTAAGTAGGGGATGACAGGTGGCTTTTATAGGCGAGCTCTTGTTGTCAGATTTTTTAATTAAGGAATTATTATTTTAATCTTGATTTAGATTTAAGCCTTTTAATAGCCAAAACGAAACGACGTAGATGCACAATGCGTGTTTGCCGGCAATAAGGATCTATACTGATTTTAATTACAACTCTTGGGCTGTACATACATCATTTGGCTAATGTATAGTGCATGGCGAACTAACAGATATTAGGCCAAATTGATGAGCGATATACGTTTCCGGGTTGTACTTTCAATTGATCCTCGGAAAGATAATTGACAAAACAAGAACAAAAATGGCATAACAAGAAACTATCTTAGGGCATATTTAATAGGGACATATACCCTAATAATTGATCACACCCTAAGTACAAGGTGGCGCAAAAGTAATCCTCCTATCAGAAAATGCTATAAATTTTGCGATTGTCCCCTAATGTCAGTTCTGTTTTGACATTTGTGTAGTAAACACATGCGAAATACACGTTAATAAACAATGTTACGCTACACTGCTCCAGAACGCGGAATATTGGTGACTATTTATTTGAGCAATAATCGGTCGGTGACTTTGGCACAACGTGAATTTCGTTGCAGATTTCCTAGCCGTCCAACGCCTACTGGTGAAACACTGCGACGTTTAGCCGCTCGCCTCGAAGAGACTTGCACAACACGAGATGCTGCCAGGCGCGGCAGACCCCGGAGTAGCCGTTCTGCAGAGAATATTGCTGCTGTAGCCGAAGATGTCATGGACATGAAGACGTCGCAGGCCAAACGGTTACTGTGTATGATGAGCGCTACAGAGCAATGATCAACGAGTTTTTTTTGCCGCAACTTGATGAATTGGGATTGGAAAACATGTGGTTCCAACAGGACGGTGCAACGGCACACACTGCACGTGCCACAACCGATATGCTGAAGGATGCATTTCCCGGGCGCCTAATCTCCCGTTTTGGCGATTTGCACTGGCCAGCAAGATCGCCTGATTTGACCGCTCCAGACTTCTTTTTGTGGGGCTTTTTGAAGTCGCGGGTTTATGTCAACAAGCCTCAGACTCTTGCAGCTCTTAAAGACAATATCCGTCAAGAATGTGAGGACCTATCGCTGGAAGTTTTGGCCAAAGTGATGGAAAATGCCATAAAAAGGGCTCAAATGACAATCAACTGTGGCGGGCGCCATTTACATGACATCATATTCTCGACTTGATGTAAAAAAAATTAGAATCAAAGTTTTTAATTTTTTTTTTAAATTGCAGCCAAAAAACATCGGAAGGTTATTTTTGCGCCACCTCGTATAATTGACTTGAACAAACCCATCTCCGGTTAGTGTAGTCTTTGGGTACCTGCCTCCAGTTTGACGTTCCCAATTTCTTGAGGTTTGGGTTAGAATCTGAGACTCATTATATAAATGTTCCTAAACATACCAAACTTTCAAACAGTTTTTGAAGTGAAACTTCTTATGGCTTGTTGGACCGTAATTCCGAACCTTGATGAAACGAAAACGCACTCCAATGAAGAGAAAAATCAGCAAATAACTTTAAGCTCGAATGAAACGAAAAATCGACAGGAAACGGGAGTGGGTATGTCCCCTCGCGTGGTGAGGCAGCTCAGGCGAAATGTAAAATAGGAACGAAAATGAGACCGGGTAATCCTCGTGGTGGTTCACTAACTGAAAGGAATGCTCCATGAACCGCTTAAGAGGGTCACAGGCGAGTGTGCACAATAAATCTGCGACATACTTGTATCTACAGTGTCGTGCTTTAATATCTCACTTCTCTAGCCTGCCTTTCGAGGCCGACCATAGTTTTTTTGACAGCTCGAAATCCATCCACTCCAAAGCATTGTTACGAAACTTCTATCTACAGTTCAACATGCTTACTCCATAGGTAAATCCGTGGAAACAGCTCTGTCTACACCAATATGTTCCATCGAGGAATCCCTCCGTCACAAGCAATATACTATGGTTGCATTCCTTGATATTGAAGGCGCTTTTAACAACGTTGATGCATCTGCAATCGCTCAAGCCCTGTCAGCTCCGAACGTGGACACCTCACTTAGAGATTGATTAATTTGATGCTCAATAGTCGGATTATCAACTCTAGACTAAGCGTGGCATCTACCAGAAGATCTGTCAATAGAGGAACACAACAAGGTGGCGTCCTATATTCCCTTCTCTGGAACTTAGTGGTCAATCAACTGCTGACATGCCTGGAATTGGAGGGCTACAAGGTGATTGCATATGCGGATGATGTTGCCCTTGCCGTATCAGGAAAGTATCCAAACACCTTAAAGGAACTCTTACAACACTCTAGTAAAATGGCCGAACCAATGTGGGCTGGGAGTTTACCCTCACAAGACTCAACTTGTTCTCCTCTGACATTTTCCAAGAAAGCTAAATACTTGGGTCTAATTCTAGACAGAAAGCTTAACTGAAAGTCTAACATACAAGAAAGAGTTAAAACAGCGACCATGACTGTGGCTCGTATCTTAGAGAGATGGCGGAACAGTTCAACATTCACCTAAGGCTGATGAACTTGCCAAGCTCAGAACTACACTACCTATCGTAACAAGCAAACGTAGGTATACCTTAGGTATCCCGATCGCTACGTGTAAACTCATAATAAAGCTTATGCCATCGAAAGAACAAACCTTAGGTGGACATGTGGCACGATATGTCTAAGCGACAAAACAGACCTGGACCAAAGCTAGATCTTAAACGTTTTAAGAATTTGATCTCTCTTGACACTTTGACAGAAGGCATATCAGCGCCACAATAGGTATGATTACGGGACACTGCCTTATAGGGCCTGCAACAAGGCTTGGTTGCCTTCTCAAACGATTTTTGTAGAAGCTGTTAAGACGAAGAGGAGGAGGAGACCACTCATCACTTCCTCTACACGTGTGCGGCACTCTCTCGAAAACGGAAACTTTATTTGGGAGCCTTCTATTACAATGATCTAAATGATCTAACAACCTAGACATTCGTAGTCTCCTATGATTTATTAGAAGCTCAAACTGGTTCAACGAGTAGGACGAAACTTTTTCTAGATTCATGTGCATAAGGGACCTTATAATGGTCTAAGTGTGTCGGCCCTTTCCCGGCAACCACTTCAACCTAACCTAACCTATGAATCAACTTTTCCAAATATCTTACTAAGACTTCTCCTAAAATGACCAATGATCCCATATATAGAGCCTTCTTAATACTCTGGGAGAAGGCTTTACATTGCTTATTGGATAATGTTTTTCGCACAATTATTTCAAACTAGCTGGACCCGTGCTCGCCTTGCCCGCTTGCACAAAATTATATTTGGTTCATTTAAAATTACACTTTTGAGTGTTTCATTGAAATCTGTCCAGTCGTTTTCGCGCTTTTAGGAGAAAAAGAAAATTCCTCCCTCTCCTAGATCTTGCTACTTATTTGTAATACTGAATTTCCTTTCGTTTGTTTCCCTCCTCCTATATGGAATCCAAGGAACTACCTACCCCAAACCTACCCTGTTACCATACCACATATCGAATGAAATTCTGAAATAAAACCTGTTTTGTATTATACGTCTCTCTTCTTATGAAGATTATTAATATACCCCATTAATATACCCCATGCCATCCCCATCCGGCATCGGGCATACGACCATAATATACATATGTACCTACATATACAACTGATCATAGCACTTACTGCGAAAACAAATCAACCCTCGAATGTATATATTTTCCCTTAAAAAAATACATTTTGGCTAAAAACTCTTCCTAAGGACATGGCTATAAACGACATAGCCTATAGCAGTCTCACAGTCCTAAGGAACATTAAAAAAAAAGTTTCATCGAAATCTGTCCAGTAGTTTTCGAGTTTTTAACGGCAAAAGAAAATTCCTACAGTTTTATTATATGTATAGATATAGATTTCACATAACTGGCTGGACAGAAGTAAGTCACTCATACACAGTACCTATCTGTTCAAGAAAAATTGCTTTCGATGTGCGACAACAACCCCAAAGTAGAACTATGGAATCCAAACAACTACCCCCCAACCCTACCCTGTTACGTCAGATCAGAATAAAATTCCTACTGCGTTGCGTGGCGATATGCGATAATGGATGTAATGCATTGGATATATAATGTGCACCCTCTGCATCGCCCTCCCTCTCATTGATCTTGCTACTTGTTTAATATACTGCATTTCCTTTCCTTTCCTTTGCTTCCCTCTTCCTATAGAATCCAAACAACTACCTACCCCAACCCAACACAGTTACCATACCACATATCGAATGAAATTCTGAAATGAAACCTGTTTTGTATTATACGTCTCTTCTCTTATGAAGATTATTAATATACCCCATGCCATTCTGCAGCACGCACGACTCACCCCATCCCCATCCTTCATCGGTCATACAATCATAATATACATACCTACATAATATACAACTGACCATAGCACTCACTGCGAAAACAAATCAACCCTTATCGAATGTGTAGTATACGTACGCTAGTCTTGTTTTGTTTTTGTTTGACGATCGCAAAAGTACAAACATCCATTCGTAGCAAGGTATATGTGTATGTATATATTTTCACTTCAAAAAATACATTTTGGCTAAAAACTGTTCCTAAGGACGTGGCTATAAACGACATAGCCTATAGCAGTCTCACAGTCTTAAGGAACATTTAAAAAAAGTTTCATCGAAATCTGTCCAGTAGTTTTCGAGTTTTTAGCTGACAAAGAAAATGCCTACAGTTTTATTATATGTAAGGATAAGATGTTAAGGAAGTCGCATGACATCGCATGATAGACTTTCGTGACCAAAAACCGTAGCTGCCAATGTAGGTGTTTAGCTTAAATATTTTTATGCTTACTTCGGCTTGAGTGTTATCCGCGCTCTATTTAACAGTGAGATTCTAGTCTGCTTCGTCATTTTAAACATAACCAATTTTTTACACATTTTCTACTACACGTTTTCCTTCGTCATCTCCTCATGGTCCTCATGTATGGAATCTGTAGCCCAGTACATACTTTGTTCATCAAGTAGTTGTTAAAAGTAATGAAGTATATTTGAATAATTTGATTTGGCAACGCTCTCACTGGAAATATTGTTCACTTAGTATTAAGCTTTTGGATTATTCTCTTTTTTCTATTCTTTAATAAATTCAGTTGCATTCTGTTCTATCTCGAAGTCGGTCGTTTTTCCTTAGCTAGCTGGTTTATTTCAATAGGTTATGGGCCCAGGACACGCGGAAAGAATTAGAAGGTTAAATTAATTGCAAATAGTAACGCAAAGTTTTTTTAATTTCTTTGTTGCGCGCTTTAAGTCTGGGAACCTAGTTAGAATAACTTAGTAGTAATATAGAGTAGATAAAAACGGACTTTCGGGAATTATGGAGAACAGCGCGTTTAAAATTGAGCAACTGCAAACTGCTGATCAGTATTCGGTTTGGAAATTCCAAGCTTCAATTTTGCTTAATGCGTCTGGGCTATTTAATTATGTTAACGGTCAAACTACGGCACCGATCAAAAGTGAAGCTGAGACCCAAAGCAACTTTGATAATCGGTTAATGATTTGGAAGCAATTTGATAGCAAAGCTCAGCAGATAATTGCAACCAGCATTGGGTGTATTCCGCTTCGACACATTGTTAATTGCCAAACTGCGATGGAAATGTGGGCAAAATTGAAGTCGGTATACGAACAAACTTCAAAGGCAAATGTCCACATGTTGCTGCAGAAATTTTACGGTTTCGAAAAAGACCCGGATGACGATGTTTCAACACATATATCTCGGTTAGAAAATATCGTTCGCCAATTAAGAGATATCGGTGAGGTAATCTCTGAAAGTATGATCATTACGAAAGTTTTGATGACACTTCCAAATAATTTTAAACATTTTTTCTGTGCATGGGAGTCTACAGCTAAAGAGCAGCAGACTTTGGAAAATCTAACGTCACGATTGGTAATGGAAGAGGCACGCATGTCATCGCATGCGCCAAGTACATCCGTTGCCTTAGTGGCAAAGCAAAAGACTAAGAAGAGAAATTCAAAGTCTTCTAAGCCTGGAAAGTGTTTCACTTGTAATGAACTTGGGCACTGGAAAAGAGAGTGTCCTAAGAAGAATTTGGTAGCTGATCGCAAAAGGTGGACTGGAAACAAAGGTGAAGAGCGAAGGGGCGATGCATTAATATGTTACGTTGACGAAAAAAGCAAGACTGGAAGTTCAAGTGAGGCGAAAAGAGGGAACAACGCACTGGTAGCAAATGGAAATCAATGGGCTGGAACTGCAAGTGAGGAGCAAAACGTTTTTCCCGCGGACAACGTTGACCGACGATGGACTGGAAGTTCAGGTGAGGTGCAGAGACGAGTCAATTCAATGGTGAAGAGTGATTATGAACGGTGGACTGGAACTAGAAGTGAGGTTCAAGGGGAAACTAATTTTGATCGCAATGCGTTAACTGCAATTAATGGAATGGTGGATGAAAATTGGTACTTGGATTCTGGTGCAAGTGACCATATGACGTGCAGGAAAGAATGGTTTGCTTGTTACAAGCATTTTACTGATCCTATCGCAATTAAAATTGGGAGCGGAGAAAAAATCTTCGCACTAGGCGTTGGTGACATAAACATTCTTGCATCAAATGGGAAGATTTGGACGGAAAAACATTTGTTCAACGTTCTTTATGTCCCAAAGATATCTATGAATCTTTTTTCACAGATTCACGCTTTAGATAAGGGCCTCAGCATCATCTCTGATAGTTATCAGTGTAAGTTTATGAAGTAGGATGGTTCAGTTGTGGCAGTGGGAGATCGGCAAGAGCAGCTCTTCAAGATGAGATTCAAAGTGCAGATGCCAACATGCAAAGTAGCGAACGTTGCGGGTCAGGTATTGCCAATAAAAATCTGGCATGAGCGGATGGCTCATCAGAACATCGTACAGGTTCGCAATCAGCTGAAAAAAGAAGGAATCCATTTCAAAGATGCTGAGAACTTTTCTTGTGACAATTGCGTCTATGGTAAGCAGCATCGATTACCTTTCCCTCAGAGTAGTTGTTACCGCCGTAATAATGAAATTTTTTACCTTGAAATTTATTAATGGCATTTCTTCTTTAATTTTTAATTTATCAATATTAACTGAACTAAACCAAAAGAAAAATATATAATCACCCTGTATCATTTAACGTTGCTAGCAAATGCCGCTTTATAACATTGTCAATGTATATAACGTAACTTGAATTCTTTAATATATACTTATGTAAATAGTTTTCTTTCCAATGAATTCGATGTTAATTAGGCAGTCGAGAAAAAGACGAGCGTGTTAGCAGACAAATTATTTTAAAGCGTACTTAGAATTGAATTATAAGAAATATACAGTCGCTATTAAAAATTGTGTGCCTTTTTTTCCTTTTGACAAGTTTCGACTCCAACAAATCTTTAAAATAATTTTACTTTTTTAAACCGGTAAAGTCTATTAACTTCAACTGAAATCGCGCTCGGGAGAAATGTCTCCAAAACCGAATAATGACGTGCATGCTACAATTTGCATATTATGTACTGAGGGCGAAAGTGATCGCATGGTACAATGTGATGCTTGCGACAAGTGGTACCACTACGACTGCGTCGGAGTTAACAGCGGCATAGCTGATGTCAGCTGGAGCTGCAATATGTGCAATAATCCACGATCAGCTACAACCACTACGAGCGCCACAGCTCCTCCGAACGATGCGTACAACATTGGACTAACGTCGGGATTCGCCACTCATCCACGAGCCTCATCGTCTCCATCATGCGCATCATCAAATGTGCCAGAAACCAACAGCCAGCCAGCTATGGCCACGACCAATGTAATGCAGAGGAACCAGCAATATGCAACAGAAAGTTCTAAATCTTCGTCTGTGCAAAACGCTTATATTCCATTTGCGGCAATTCGCTCAGCTCCCATGGTCACAACGGCAAATACCTTGTTTCCAGTACATCACGAAAGAACACCGTACATGGTAAATGGTATTAATTCGCTATGTACTAACGTACCGCCAAATCTTGCATGCCATGTACCATATACTAGCAGTTATACACACACACCAACCATGATTACATGGTCAATGAATCGTGACAATATCCCCGAAACATTTCCAAATGCATTTCCAAAAACATCGCAAAATCACTATCAACAAAATGTGCCGTCAACATTGCATGCCAACCAACCAGCAACATTATTTCCACAACATGACATTTCGCGAATGACAGTTATTCCAGCAACATCTATACAGCATGTATATTCGCAAGCGACCGCTAACCAAGCTACGTCGCCACACTACTTTGACGTTTCACACCGACAAAAAGAATTGCAAATGGAAATGTTGGAGGAAGAGAAAAAGCTTCAACAACGCTATTTGGAAAGGAAATATCAAATATTGTCTAATCCCGAAGTCGCAGCACAAAACAATTTCCACCTTCCCGAGATCGGCACAGCATTTATCTCTGGACCGTCACCGGCGCAATTGGCAGCAAGGCAAGTGCTTCCAAAAGAATTACCGAACTTTCACGGTGACCCAGATGAGTGGCCACTTTTCTTAAGCAGCTTCGAAAACAGCACAGCGTTAGCAGGATACACCGATGCAGAAAACTTAATTCGGCTGCAAGCAAGCTTAAAAGGTAAGGCACGTGAAATGGTTCGAAACAAACTTCTTCTGCCCAGATTAGTTCCAGAGATAATGCAAACGCTGAAGATGTGCTTCGGACGACCAGAACATATTATCGAGTGCATGATCGACAAAGCAAGAAGAATGCCACCACCCAAGGACAAATTGGAAAATATAATCGAATTTGCATTATGTGTGTCCAATATTTGCTCCACAATGGAAGCATGTCAGATGTCAGCGCACCTAAATAACCCGATGCTAGTTAAGGAGTTTGTAGATAAATTACCAGGTCAATACAAGCTAAGTTGGGCCATGCAACACAAAGATGAGCGAGTGCCAGTAATTAAATCATTCAGTGTTTGGCTACATCAGATCGCCGAGGCCGCCAGTCAAGTCGTGTCACCCTTTTCGTTTAAGAAGAGCGGTGTCATTAATACCCACACTCAAATCCGAGATCCAGCCAGCAGAACAACCGCAGCGTGCATAGTTTGCCAGAGTCCTGATCACAAAGTTTCTCAATGTGCAACGTTTCAAAAATTGCCATACGAAAAGAAATGGGAGATCGTAAAAGCAAATAAGTTGTGTCATAGATGTCTCAAATTGCACCGCCGCAGATGTTATATCAACAAGGAATGCGAAGTTGGAGACTGTAAGGCAAAACATCACCCACTTCTCCACAAACCAGCCGCTTCTGTAAGTCAAGAAAGGAACCAAGTAAGTGCAAATGAAATATCTGTGAATTCGAATGACTATGTGGACGTAAATACTCATAATGATTTTGACGACGACGGGGAGAAACCATATTTTCGTATCATTCCGATTCGCATTCATTCTAAGAATATTTTTATAGACACATTTGCCTTTCTAGATGAGGGTTCATCGGTGACCTTAATGGAAAGAGAAGTCTACGATTCCCTAGGTTTAGCGGGTGTAAGCGATCCCCTATGCTTACGTTGGACTGGTGAAACGACACGCATGGAAGAGTCCTCGCAGAAGACCTCATTTGAAATCTCAAACCGAGATGACAAAGCTAGATACACCTTGCATGGAGTTCACACTGTAGAAAATCTTTCACTACCAAGGCAGTCATTGGACATGGACGAACTCACACAGGGATACCCTTATTTGGCCGGCATTCCAATTCAGTCATATAAGAATGCACGACCAACAATTCTCATTGGAGCAGATAACTGGAAGCTTGCAGTACCACTTAAAATCCGAGAAGGGTCATGGCAACAGCCAATTGCTACAAAAACGCGACTGGGGTGGGCTTTGCAGGGGTGTGTACCCAATCGTCAGCAGGCCTCTCGCCTCAATGTTCACGTGTGCGACTGCACACGACGCTTCGAAGATCTCCATGAAATTGTCAAGGCTTTCTTCGCGTTGGAATCATCATCAACCCTTTTACGCTCAAAAGAAGACGAAAGAGCTTTGCAGATTTTGAAGTCTACGTGTAAGCCGCTGACCGGACGATATGAAATTGGATTGCTGTGGCGAAGTGATTATCAGAAGATGCCCGACAGCTACAATACCGCGCTTAAACGATTAGAATGTCTACACAAAAAGTTCAACCGGGACCCAGCGCTTAAGGAAAAAATGCAAGCCGAAATCGACAATCTATTAGTTAAAGGCTATGCGCAAAAAATGACAAAGGAGGAAATTGCACTCACCGGGAATAGAGTTTGGTATCTGCCCATCTTCGTCACAGTAAACCCCAACAAGCCAAATCGAATTCGCCTCGTTTGGGACGCTGCGGCAAAATCCAATGGGCTTTCGTTGAACGATTTTATGCTGTGTGGACCGGATCTCCTAACGTCACTCGTGGAAGTCTTGCTTGCATTCAGAATTGGCCAGGTAGCGATCTGCGGCGACATCGCTGAGATGTTCCACCAAATAATGGTTAGAGAGGAGGACATGCATGTGCAGCGGTTCTTATGGTGCGACAAGGATGACCCAGCTCACCGCCCCAGTACGTATGTCATGAGTGCTTTAACCTTTGGGATCAATTGCGCACCATGCATTGCACACTATATACGTAACATGAACGCTGAGCAGTTTGAAGAACGTTATCCTCGAGCCACGGAAGCCATTAAGAGATATCACTATGTGGACGACTTTATCGACAGCATGGACAGCGAAGAAGACGCTCTTCGCTTGGCAAATGAGGTGAAACTAATACATGCATCCGCTGGATTTAATATGCGCAACTGGGCTTCAAATTCCACTTACGTCCTTGAACAATTAAACAATGGTGGATCGGTCGTGCAAGCAAACAAGGCATTGGGATCATCTGAAAAAGTATTGGGTATGTATTGGGACCCCAATAACGATGTCTTCAAATATTTTTTCAGATTCGCAAGATTAAAACGTGATGTGTTGGACGATCGAGTCAGGCCAACGAAGCGAGAGACCCTTCAGGTGTTGATGTCAATTTTCGATCCGCTTGGGTTCATTTCTTGCTTTACGATCGGTTTGAAAATACTTCTGCAAGAAATATGGCGCTGTGACATCGATTGGGATGATGAACTACCCGATAATCTTTGCTCCAAATGGCTGCAATGGAAATCCGCGATACCGCTCATAAAATCGATAGAGATTCCTCGCTGCTACAGCCGTCTTCTGAAAAATGCAGAGCAAATTCAAATCCATACGTTTGTTGATGCTGGGGAGCACGCCTATGCTGCAGTGTGCTATCTGCGTATACAATGCGGAGATCAAGTCTCCGTAACCCTGGTAGCCTCAAAATCCAAAGTTGCGCCGCTCAAGCCAGTTTCAATTCCGAGACTTGAACTTCAGGCAGCTGTACTGGGTCTGCGACTGTCGATAAACGTACAGGCTGTTCGTCGCATACCTATTAGTTCTCGATTTTATTGGACGGACTCAAAAACAAATCTGAAGTGGATGCGTATGGACCCAAAAAAGTTTCAACAATTCGTTATGTTTCGCGTCGGCGAAATATTGGAGCACTCAAACATAGCGGAATGGAATTGGGTTCCCTCGAAACAAAATACTGCTGATCTCGCCACGAAAGTCTCGTCGCAGTTAGACTTCGAGTCATGGTTTACTGGTCCCACCTTCTTGATTGGCGAGCCGAGTGAGTGGCCTTCCTGTAGTGACCTTGGACCTGTCGACGAAACGGAAATAAGGCATCATCTCCTCCAAATCCAAGAAGTCAAGGGCATGCACAACGCCATAAATGTGCAATACTTCTCTGAATGGAGGCGTCTCTACCGTGCCTTTGCTACGTTCCTGTTGTACATAAAAAAACTGAAGGCTGTGGTCAGAAGAGAAGCAAGCCCAAAGGAGTTATCCTTCGAAATGCTCCAACAAGCTAAGATGTTACTTTATAACCTTGCGCAGATGAGCGAATACGACCAAGAAATCACAAGGCTGAAACGGGGTAAGAGTATTGAAAAGAACTCAAAACTAATATCCTTAAATATTTATCTAGACGACTGTGGCATTCTAAGAGCACGAAGCAGAGCTAATCACCTTAATAACAATGAGGACGTAATAATCCTCCCAAAAAAGCATCACGTGACGTTTCTTGTCGTACGTTTCTATCACGAGAATCACCACCACGTATCTCACGAAACAACAATAAATAGAATCAAAGGCATGTTCTATATTCCGAAGCTGCGTGTATTATACAAGACAGTGCGTAAGATGTGTCAACGATGCAAAAACTACAACGCGGCACCCAAAGTACCACAAATGGCATCATTACCTGCAGCAAGGTTAGCAGTATTCGAGCGCCCATTCACATTCGTCGGCATAGATTTCTTTGGCCCTATTTCTACAATAGTTGGACGAAGGCGCGAGAAAAGATGGGGTGTAATATTCACTTGCCTCACTGTACGCGCCGTGCACATCGAGGTGGCACATAGCTTGGACGCAAGTTCGTGCATCATGGCAATACGAAATTTTACATCGCGCCGAGGAATGCCCAGAGAGATATATACCGACAACGGCACAAACTTCAAGGCAACGGAAAGGATTTTGCGCGAAGAGTGCTTGAACATCAATTATTCAATCGTCGCTTCGAAATTCGATGAATTAAAGTGGAAATTTAATCCACCGGCAGCGCCGCATATGGGAGGGGCCTGGGAAAGGCTTGTGCGGTCCATTAAACACACTCTATATAGCATGACTCCAATAAACTTCAACGATGAAACCCTGAGATGTTCGTTATGGGAAGTGGAATTCATCATAAACTCTCGTCCGCTTACTTTCGTCTCACTCGAATCCTGCGACGACGAGGCCATCACACCAAACCACTTGCTATTGGGATCATCGAGTGGATATAAGCCCATCTGCAACGACAAATTTGATCTTCGACAACGTTGGCGTCAAACGCAGTTATTTGCTGATCAATTTTGGCACAGGTGGATCAAAGAATACCAACCTATTTTGGCACGCCGAGGTAAGTGGTTTGCTAAACAGCCTCCATTAGTTGCAGGGGACGTCGTAATAGTTGTGGACGAAAATTCACCGCGAAACAGCTGGCCCAAGGGTATCATCGAGAGCACAGTGACAGCGAAAGATGGTCAAGTTCGCAGAGCGACTGTGAGAACGCAGACTGGAATATTGGAGCGGCCCGCAAGCAAAATCGCTCTCCTAGACGTCGGTAAAGTGTAAGGATGTAAGTTCGATGTAACACAACTTGCTTACAAGGGGGAGAATGTTACCGCCGTAATAATGAAATTTTTTACCTTGAAATTTATTAATGGCATTTCTTCTTTAATTTTTAATTTATCAATATTAACTGAACTAAACCAAAAGAAAAATATATAATCACCCTGTATCATTTAACGTTGCTAGCAAATGCCGCTTTATAACATTGTCAATGTATATAACGTAACTTGAATTCTTTAATATATACTTATGTAAATAGTTTTCTTTCCAATGAATTCGATGTTAATTAGGCAGTCGAGAAAAAGACGAGCGTGTTAGCAGACAAATTATTTTAAAGCGTACTTAGAATTGAATTATAAGAAATATACAGTCGCTATTAAAAATTGTGTGCCTTTTTTTCCTTTTGACAAGTTTCGACTCCAACAGTAGTTTTCAGGCATCTCAACCGGGTGAGCTCGTCCATGCTGACGTATGTGGACCAATGGAAGAAAGCTCAATTGGTGGTTCCAGGTACTTTCTGTTGTTCAAAGATAATTTTTCACGGTATAAGGTGGTATATTTTCTGAAACATAAATCCGAAGTCTGTTCATTCATTGAACAGTTCTTAAGCAGAGCTACGAGTGAATGTCGGAATGCGGTAAGAACACTTCGTACGGATAATGGGACGGAATTTGTGAACGAAAATGTAAAATCACTGCTGGACAAATACTCTATTCGGCATCAAACCACAGTGCCCTACACGCCGGAACAGAATGGGAGTGTTGAACGCGAGAATCGCACCATTGTTGAGGCTGCTAGGACGATGCTATGCGGAAGTGGCCTATCCAAGAAATTCTGGGCAGAAGCAGTGAACACTGCAGTTTTTATACTAAATCGGACTGGCGTTAGTCCAGTAAAAGACAAAAACCCGTACGAACTTTGGTGGGGCAGTGAGTCTAAGTCTACAGGTTTTAAAACATTTGGAACTGAGGCCTTCATTCATGTACCGAAACAGAAGCGAAAAAAATTCGATAGGAAAGCTGAAAAAGGTATATTCATGGGCTATGCGGAAAACTCAAAAGGGTATCGAATTTGGACTCCAGCATCGAAAAAAATCCAAATCGTTAGGGACGTCACATTTAAGGATGGTGAACTTCAGAACAATCTTGAAGATGTGCAAAGCAAATTTCAGCCAGCGGGTTTCTTTCCAGCATTAGAAGCGAATAATGAAATATTGCATGTGGATTTAAGTGATGATGTGCATGAATTGCATGATCAAGACGCCCATGACGGGCCGGAGGGTTCCAGAAGTGCATGTGAGGAAAATTGTCCTGAAATCAACTTAGTAGATGATATCTTTGAATCGGCAGATGAGGATGGCGAAGCTGAAGAGAACGTAAACAAACGTACCTGGAGAGAACGCTTGCGTAGTGCAAGAAATCGCATTGCTTCTGAAGGTGAATGTGATCCAGAAGAGGACAATATAGAAGTTTCTTGGAGAAGTCGCCTGCGCAGTGGAAACAAATGTACTGGTTCAGGTATGTTCAATTTTGCAGAAAAACATGCATTTCTTGTTCAAGGTGAACCAATTACCTACAAAGAAGCAGTATCATGCAGGGATGGACGTTACTGGGAAGCAGCTATGGCAGACGAAATCAAAAGTCTTCGAAAAAACAGCACTTGGGACTTGGTTGAAAGGCCAACAAATCGAAAGATAATCGACAATAAGTGGGTATTCAAAATCAAAGATTTGGATGCTCATGGTCGAAGAAAATATAAGGCTAGGTTAGTGATTCGCGGCTTTACTCAGGAGTATGGGGTGGACTATATTGAGACGTTCAGTCCTGTTGCAAAATTCGTATCAATTCGATCAGTGCTTGCTATTGCCGCTTACGAAGGTTTATCACTAGTTCAATTCGACGTCAAAACAGCCTTTTTAAATGGCGATTTGAAAGAGGTCATTTATATGCGTCAACCTCTTGGATTCGATGATGGCTCTGGAAAAGTATGCAGGCTGCGGAAAAGCCTATATACGGTTTAAAGCAAGCTTCACGTTGCTGGAACGAAAGGTTTACGAAAGTGTTGAAGGAATTCAATTTAAGAGTTTCCGCAATGGATCCCTGCGTCTTCGTTGGAAACGATTCTGATAATCGTCTTATACTTACAATCTACATCGATGATGGGCTGATTGCGGCAAAGAAGAAATAAGATGGTATGAGGCTTGTGAAGTTTCTACAGACACAGTTTGAAATTACAGTTTTGGATGCTGAATGGTTCCTGGGTATGCAGTTATCACGTTCGCCAAATGGTGAGATACATATCAGCCAAACAACTTATGCGGAACGAGTGTTAAGAAGATTCAACATGAACGAGTGTAAGGCAGTTTCGACTCCAGCTGAAAACTCTTTGAGTGCAGATGACTCATCACAGAAGGATATAAAGTTTCCATATAGAGAGGCAGTAGGGTGCCTTATGTATTTGGCGGTCGCTACCCGGCCGGACATTGCATTTTCAGTGGGAGTGGTATCTCGCTATTTGGATGCGCCCACTCAAATGCACGTGAATGCACTCAAAAGAATACTGAAGTACATCAGTGGCACCAAGCAAATGGGTATACTTTTCAAAAAATGTAACAATTTATCTTTATTATGTTTCAGCGATGCCGATTACGCTGGTGACATCGCTACAAGAAGATCTACCTTCATTTTTACGTTTGGGGGTGGACCTGTTTCCTGGGCATCACAGAGGCAAAAATGTGTTGCTTTGTCAACCACCGAATCTGAGTACGTGGCGGCATCTCAAGCTGTGAAAGATATGGTGTGGCTACAGCAGCTAGTAGCAGAACTGATGCCAGAGAGATCTTGCGCGGCTGAACTAAACATGGATAACCAAGGAGCAATCCGCTTAGTTAAAAACCCGGAATTCCATAAGCGCACAAAACACATTGATGTGCGCTATCACTTCATTCGTGAAAGATTTGAGAGAGGAGAGTTTTCATTAAATTATGTTCCTTCTGAACATCAAATTGCGGATATATTTACTAAAGCCTTGTGCAAAGCTAAATTTGAGAAATTTAGAAATTTAATTAGAGTTGTAAATAATCCATTTTAAATATAATTTTGTTTTCATTAACCTTATTCAAAAGTGGGAGTGTTAAAAGTAATGAAGTATATTTGAATAATTTGATTTGGCAACGCTCTCACTGGAAATATTGTTCACTTAGTATTAAGCTTTTGGATTATTCTCTTTTTTCTATTCTTTAATAAATTCAGTTGCATTCTGTTCTATCTCGAAGTCGGTCGTTTTTCCTTAGCTAGCTGGTTTATTTCAATAGTAGTAAAATCTCAATTTGGACCGCACGCTTTTCGCGCGGTTTCTTTTTTTGCGAGCAGTTTTAGTCCTCTTTTGCAGCTCCTCTTTAGACATCTCTTGTTTTGTTCCATTTACTAGTCAATGTTGTTCCATTAAACCAGGCGCATTAGGCGTCGGTTATAGCCATAACGGTTATAGCCATCCAGAAAAGTTCATCCGTAAAAATACGAAACAGAACAAAACTGAAACATTTAACCCAAGCTTTTCATGGGAATTCATTGGAACGTGTTGTGGAATTGACTGAGAAATTGATCAGAAATTTCTAGAAAATTTTGAGATTTTTATGTTCATAAGCTAAATTTTAAGACCAAGATTGAGCTCAACTATGTGTTAAGTTTAAGTGCTCCAAAAAAGCATTTCTTTTTTTCGGTTGCATTTTACTGATAGCTATAACCGGGGCCTTAGTAGTGGAATTATTGACGGCTTTCTGCCAGTATTGCCCCTAATCTTTTGCTAAAGCTTTAGAACTGGTTGTAGGACATAAATTGATCGGTGCAGATTCTGA
Source organism: Cheilosia soror (assembly GCA_949372485.1). Lineage (NCBI taxonomy): Eukaryota > Metazoa > Arthropoda > Insecta > Diptera > Syrphidae > Cheilosia > Cheilosia soror. The sequence goes on along the minus strand of OX443561.1, from coordinate 28,616,258 downwards.
CAGCTTCTTGCGATTGCAGCTTTCGACGTCAAATTTCCACACAGAATAGTACTCCTTTTTTAATGTGTGTTGTGCTGGATATACTCATTCTTAGATTGGCTATAACGAGATAGTCATCCGACTAAATGTTGGCCGATTGGAATGTTCGGACATCCAGAAAACTGTAAGCGTGCCTTGAGTCGATCGCTAAGTAGTCAATTGGGTCCGGGCACACTCATATCCCAGTCCCATTATGGATATGGGGATATAGGAGAGATTGCTATAAAGGTAACGTCCTGCAGCAAAGCCAATTAGACTTAAATCGGTAGGAGACTTTATGTCGTATGGGGTATGCTTTCCAACAGTCCTACGAAAGATGTTTTTCTTTCCTCTTGTTGCCTAAAAACTTACTTTATACGAGTTGAGGATACTGCTCGTTTGTCTGGTCGAGGAGATTACACATTCTGGCAGCATCGCGTCTTTTTCCTCTGTGGGAGTGTGAGCGTATACAAGGCTCATTTCAGGGATAGCCTCCGTACAGCCTCCAATCTGGAGATCCATTTCAATATAATAGCGAAGATCTAAGGGCCGAGTTATTGGCACCTTAAATTCGCAATGGGGTATAAAAACTGACGTGGGCTCATTACAGATTCATCTCCGCATCAAATTAATTGCAAAAGAATCTCCAAGTAGTTCGAAAGTCTAAAACAAACTTTTCAGGGTACTGCGCAGAAGAATCCTGAGAGAGCTTCTTGATTTAGCCGTTCGGACTCGGCATAAAATTGTAGCTCCCTGCCATTTGTCCCAAATATAAAAACTCACATAAACGAATTGTTTTAAGAAGCCTTGTCTGGGGTACCCATGGACTAGAATTATGCGGACTTAAGACAGTAAGCGCAGTACCGCAGTGGTTAGTATGATGGACTACTGTGCGAGGGATCCCAGGGTCGATCCCCGGAAAAACACAAATGAGATCTTAAAGTTTTTTTTTACTGCGCTTAATTCACTTAAGCTCTGTCAATAGCTTGAAATGACCCACTTATGTTCACTAAATAAAACGTCAGTTGTGATTGCATTTTCACATAAGCTGAATTACTCCCATATAATTCGAAATTATAGCCCCCCCCCCCTTCATAAAAACAAAAAAAAAACTTGAGCCTAAATCCACTATTAGAAAATCCTTTCAACATCCATCATTCAGATTCCCAGATTTCAAAACAAAGGATACACATACATTTCAAGAGCATTATCGATCGATTCACTAACTATGTTTGCGTTGCGAAAGAAATAATGAAAACAAAATAAAGAAAATGTTATCTAAAAATTTCCACCTGGTTGACTGAGACTGGATGCCATCAAAATTCCATCCGACTCGCTTCAGTGAACAGAAAAAGGGAACAAATTTCCATGGAAGCACGATAAAAACTCACGGATGACATGCACAGCACATGGTGAAATAGCAAACAAAAATTGGGTTGAACACGAAAGGAGCAGGGAATAATCGTAACCATGAATAACCCATTTCCTATAAAATGCCATAAAAAATCTCGCGCGCAATGAAATGAGGAAATTATTTAAAAATACAACTGAACGACAAGAAACCTAATTAAAGTTCTCTTCATTCAAATCCTTCCAAATGAAACGATGCATCCTTGCACAAATCCAATTAAGATGTGCGACCCAGAATTATATAATTGTAGCTGTGCACGTTTTGATGTTTTCAACTGCGTTTCATCGAACTCAAGTCGTCGTAATCGTAAATTTAATGATTTCATTATCCGAACCAAGAGTGAGGACGCGTCCTTTTTGTCAAATGTAAGTCGTTTTCTACCTGTGCGATATGACCATGAAAGTAATTAATAAGCAATGACACCTTGCTTAATTTTCGGTTCTTGCGCAACTCTAACACTCCATTGATGCGCCTAAAAGTGACCTTCACCTCTGATTTTATAGCTTCGAGTGGGAGAAACAGATAATTCCAACGAAAAAAGGACTACGAGAAGGTGATGGTGGAAGAAAAAAAAAACGATTTCCTGGCTTAAAATTGGGTCATCAGTACCAACCATTGGACCGGACGCTGCCATTGACAGTTATGACGGAAATATTGGAAATTTGTTGCCTATTTTTAGGCCGATGCGCAACGATGAGACCAAGGAGACGACCTTTTCAATTGACTCTCATCAGGTACCAATTGATGGGCCTCCCTCTGTCGGCTTTTGTCTTGACAATGTATATGATTAGTGTTCCGCCTGCTGACAGGATTATTGAAGCAATAACGCTGAAGTGGTCGACATGAAAGCAGATACCCTGGTAGGACGAACAACCAGAAATAAATTAGCACCAGCAGCACATAACGAGTGACGCAATTACTCTGGCTACGTCGTCGTAATATACTTCTGTGCAATGTTCTCTAGGTTACAACATGTCCTTTTGGGTACGATGTAGGTATATAGGTTGTGGTTGCCGTGAAAGTAATGGGGTCAACTACATTGCAATGTACGATGATGGTGATGACGTTGATGATGCTGTAAGGCTTCTCCTTTCCAATTTGATAGGACTAGCTATAGTGTGGGGAGTTATGCTAAAAAGTGAAGACAGATATTTATGACTGCGAGTATGTTGGAATGATTGACAGTTGGTGATGGTTTTATGAATACGAATTTTTTTTCTTGAAATTTGAATTTTTATTGAGTGGCTGTCAGTTAAGCTGAGAAATTAAATTTGAAAGATATTGTCAATACAATGTTTCTTCTATGAGATGATGCAACTGCCTACAATGGAGTAGGTACGACATCTTTTAAATGGCAGCCATGGGGATTTTTAAAATTTCGATTTATGTGGTTGGCAAACATTTTGCGGTACTCATTTTTGGCAAGAACCTTCTAAATGCTCAAAAAAATGGGGAACTATCTGAAAGAGATTGGTATAGCTGTCGAACTAAACCTAGAACTCGACGGAAGTCTATAACTAGGTACCAATTTTAAACTGTTATTCACAACACAGGCCGACTCATAAAAATTCCTTTGTGAAATGTGTACCTCAGTATAAATTTTGTAGGAGACTATAACATTTACATATTAAGGCAAGGGATTAGAAAATCCCAATACGGAAGTCGTGGACGGCTTCTATAGAGACTTATGTGAAAAGATTCACTCCCTGAGTGCAACTACTATAGGTTGGTTTATCGACATTGAAAAAGGGTAAACTACTGAAATCTGATTCATTCAAAAATCGGATGGTACTTTAACGCCATCCAAAGAGGAAATCCTTAAAATCCAACTGGAAACTTAATTTCCGAGAAATCAAATAACCACTGATGAGAAATATTTTGAACAGGCAATATGTCGTACTCCCAGAAGACGTTTCCTTCTTGCTGGAAAACCGCTCGCATTCAACCTATTCCAAAGAAAGGGAGGAAATGTGTGCCACAAAACTATCGTCCAATAGGGTTACTTTCAATGCTCTCAAAAGTAATGGAAAAGGCAATAAATGTCGAAATAATCAAATATCTAGAAGGCCACCGATTAATAAGTGACAGGCAATACAGATTTCGGAGCTGTCGTTCCACAGGAGACCTGTTAAGCTACGTAACGCACTTATGGATGCAAGCAATTGAAGAACACGGCGAATCCAGAGCCGTAGCCTTGGACATGTCAAAGGCATTTGACCGAGTCTGGCATAGAGCCCCATTAGGCAAGTTGGCGTCTTATGGAATACCACAACAACTCTGCGGATGGATGCAAAATTTTCTTCTGGGAAGATCGATCCAAGTTGTGGTTATAAATGTAGGAGTGCCCCAAGGATCTATTCTTTCCCCAACTCTATTTCTTCTCCACATCAACGATTTGCTTGGATCGACAAATAATAATATCTACAGCTTTGCTGATGACAGCACTCTTATATCCTCTATCTCGAACAGTGGGCCTGTGAATGCGGCTACATCACACAGTCAGAGATGTGAACAAATTAGTTCTCTAAATGGTGATCTGGACAAAATCTTGAAGTGGGGAAAAGACAACTTGGTTGTATTTAATGCAAACAAGACACAGCTCACAGCATTTTCCAGGAAAAATGCATCAACAGTTCCTCAGATCCAAATGGATGACCATCTAATCCATCCCAAGGACTCAATGCACCTTCTAGAAGTCACAGTCAATTCTGGAATCACATGGCAGGACCACATATCGTATATCGCAAGATCGGCGTCCGCTAAGTTGAGCTACCTATTTAGAGCAAAGAGGTACTTTAGCCCCAAGCAACTTCTCCTTCTCTACAAAGCACAGGTTAGACCAGGCCTGGAATATTGCTCCCATATATGGAGCTCAACCCCAAAACATTCACTTAACCTACTTGACAGCATACAGAGACGAGCAGTTCGACTTATTGGAGACCCTACACTCACATCGAATCTGCAACCGTTGGTTCACAGAAGACAAGTCGCTGACCTATGCTTGTTCTATAGGTACTTCCATGTTAGATGTTCCGAGGAACTCAAGGACATTATCTCTCGAAATGTTTTGGGTGCCCAACAAAACAGGCTGCTAATGCTCATGACCATACAGTACACTTGACAACCGCGAGGACATCATCTTTCCAAAACTCCTTCTGTTACAGGACAAGCAAACTTTGGAACTCGCTTCCTGGGGATATATTTCAAGAAGACTACAATTTGCAGCAATTTAAGTGCAGAACTAACATACATCTGCAAGCATCTCGGGGCGCTGATGAAGCGTTATAGGTTTGCCTTTCCCGGAAGAAGTATTAAAAAAAAAAAATTATTGCTCTGTTTTTTTAATTTCACATTCCGAAGCTGCAATTTGATAAATCTTAACATTAATTTTCTCAATTTCGAAAATTGTTGCCCGCTCAAATCTGCTCACATAATTAATACCCGGTGGCACACTGTGGTGAGGGTATAATTCACTTTGACATTCCATTTGTAACGCACATAAGTCATAGTCGCACATAGTCGTCTGTCCGAACGATTACGGCCGTAATTTAAGAGCTTTCGACTTGAAATTTAGTACATAAGCTTTAATCCACCAAACTGAGGCTAAGTTCGAAGATGAGCAAAATCGGATGAAAACTGCTACTATCTCCCATACAAAATATATAGCTATTTTATATTAAAAATTAAATTTAAATAGCTACAGTAAAGATAGCAAGTTTAAACTTTGCACATATTGTTTTAATAATATTTAAAAATGTTTGACAAAAAATGAGCATACAAATATATAATTTTTTAATACTAAACTAATTTTTTATTTTTAGAATAATATTGTACCGGGTATTTGAGTTTCGGCATAGTCGAAGATAATTGTCTTACTGGTTTTGATATGCAAGGATTTACCAAAGTTTGCACAATTGTAGCTGCCATAATGTAAGTGTAACCTTTAAAACACATTCATTGATAATTTTAACCGCACGCCACCTAGGTATAAATAATTTTGATAGTATGAAATATATAAAACAATTCCGTCACTTAATAACCTTTTACAGAAATGGCCCGACATCTAAAGATGAGCTCGAAAACCAATAAATAAATATTTTAATTTTTCTAAAACATAGTTTGAAAGAATTCCAAAAATAAAGACTTTAGTTTTAAACTAAAAAAAAATGTGCACGACTGGGTCGCACGTAACTTTCTCGTTTATTGCGAATCTCGCAGAATCTCAGAGTCATTTCAGCAAATTTTACGTTTAAAATCATACGCACTCAAGATGTACTCAGATAACTGAGCAATTGTTAATTAATACATACTTCATAAACGTTAACTTCAACATTTACTTTTAAATTTCACAACTGACACTTGAATTTCGATGAATTTCGAATTATATTGCCACTGAAGTTTTAAGCTTTGCAAAAATATACCGGGTGTGAATAAAGATCGGGATTTGGGTAGTAATTTTTGAGAAATATTCATAAAACGGCTATATTCGAGTTTTCTGAGAAAAACTAAGTACGTGATCATGTTTAGAATGCTTATGTTGTCTTAAATATGTATTTTGATCAAAATCGTTAGAGCGGTTTTTTGTAAAATTATGCTGACAAATGTTACAATTTGGATTCGAAAAGCACTGTTATTAAACTGTTTAGCTGAAATCTGAGTACGACGTATTCTTCAGGATATAAACATTACCTAGCAGTTACATTTTTAACCAAATCGAAAATGGCGTTTTCGAGATATGTGTAGTTTTTTAAAGTACTGTTATTAAGGATTTGGGTGGATATCAAAGGACGCAGTCTTTTTAGGAAAAAACTGAGTTTGCTATCAAGTTAAGAATGACAATAGTACCTTAAAAATTATATTTTTTAAAAATCGTTTTTACCGTTTTCGAGAAGCCAATTTTCAAAACTGGCGTTGCTGGACTTTTTAGCGAAAAACTGGGTATGCAGTCATGTTGAGTATGCCTACATTAACTCAACAATCAATTTTGGTTCAAATCGTTAGAGCCGTTTTCGAAAAAATCTATTATATTAGGAAGAGCTTTAAAAAAAAAAACGTCCCGAGCGGGAAGCCTACAAACTCTAAATACGAAGTTTGAAGGAAATCCGTCCAAGCGTTTAGATTCCCCAGGGGTGGGACAGACAGACGTACAGACGGACAGAATTGCGAGACCCACTTTTTTGAGTTCCCCTATCATCGCAATATCAGAATTGATCAAAATCTCGAGTTCGAAATTTTGTACGAAAACAATATCTTTCTCTTACTACGTATACGAGAAAGTTAAAAAAAAAACAAAGACAAGGATTGATTTTAGAAAAGTCGTGAAAAATGTAAGTACTGTACAATTATGCCGGCAAATTCTATTCATTAAATTTAGCTAAACTGCGTTCAATTGAACTGAAGTTCAGATTACGTGAAAATCGGACGGAGTTGAACTACAAATTTAATCTCAAGTTCAGGTTCAGTTGAACCTGAGTTTAAATTTCCACTGTGAAAAAGGTGGTAAGACGATTTAAAGTAGCCACACATGTAAGCACCTCAAGTCGAATCAAATTAATTTCTTATAAAGTACTGGGGCGTATGTGGAACTTTTTTTTAATAATTATTTCTTTTGTACTTGAGAAGAAGAATTAAAATAAGCGGGGAAAATCAAAGTGATTGTCAAGGGAGACGTCAAAGCGTTAATGGTCTTTAAAAAAAGGCCATCTTTAATATTCCTCGAGTATATACAACATGAGGGCGCAATGAACACAAACTACAAAAATATTTATATTTCTTATAAAAACTGACTTGGTGGTTAGTGTTAGGTTAGGGTATAGGACCCATAGAACCAAGTTCGAACCAAGAAAAATAATATTGATACGTGTACTATACAGGGATTGCGCCTGATGATTTATGCAGTCGGAGTTTAGGATTGTTGACTTGAACATTCTTCAACCACGACCATAGTAATACATTGGTAGACAGAACTGCCAATGAAAATGATGATAAATCGTAATCATCTGATAAATATTCGAGACTATGACTGTTCTTCAGAAGCTCCTTAATTCAGCCGTTCAGATACAACTTTGGAACCTTCATCTATGGAACCTCTTGACATTCACTTTTAATTTTCCATAATAATCTTATGCAACTCTCTGTTTTACAGACTTAGTTAATTCTAAACCAATCGAAGCGGCATATTATTCCCAACGACAACACTGACCACACTATCCATTCACCCACCCGGCGGAGCTTTACAAATTTTCAACGAACAACAAAAAATCCTCTCAACTTGACGAAAATGTCAAATCAATTCTCATTGATAAATAACGCAAGATTTTCCATGTGCGAAAATTCCCACCACTAACAAATTTTGTTGTCAATTTTCCTTCCCACCACAAACACCTGCACCTCGACACAAGAACAAGTACAAAATACACCACCACAAGAGAGTGCTAGCTATGCCAAAACCATGCGCAATAATGTCAGAGAGAGCATTTCACGGGGTGTTTTCAACGTTTCTATAGTTTCCACAATTTTCTTCTTTCAATTTGCATTGAATACTTTTATGCTTTTGTCTCTCTTTCTCGCTCTCTACCTCTTATCTGGGCGAGCACCTCTTTACGCTTGCTTATCCTATCGGCTGCCCGTTACCGCAAAGCAATTAAAGCTTTTCATTTTCACTAGCTTTTCCGAACAACCCCAAAGGAAAAGTGCTCTACTCACTATCTCTCAGTTGATGTCGAGATTTTAAACGGAACTGTTGCAAAAGAAACTAAAAAAAAAATACCCGAAACGGATGTGTCGACATTTTGCTTTTTCTACAAAAACAAGGACATTTCCAAGGATAATTAAAAATAAAGAAAAAAAATAATTCCCACACACAAAAAAAAAAGATGAAAATCGTTAACAATTTGTGAAAAAACGGAAAGCCCCCTTACGAATTTGCAGGAAAAGAAAAGTTGAAAACCGCCCTCAAAGTGAACCCCAAAAGTGAATAAGAAGAAAATCTCGTCCTTATTTTATGTGTGTATATCTTTAGTTTATCAGTTTGTTCGTTGTTGTTGGATCCTCGGTTTTTTTTTTCTCTTCTCTTAACTTTTTAATGCTGTATTCTTCAATACATCGTCGGTACACACACGCAGACAGCAACAAGGAACCAGCAAGTAAAAAAAAAGTAGGTGAACAAAAATACAATTTTTTTCATTTTATATTTAAAATTTATATTCAAATATCAATCGATTGATGGGGGGCTAGCAGTTTCAGCTAGCTACCACTACCCTGGTAAACAAAATCAAATTTTTTGACAGGAATATCCTGGAGCTGGAGCATTTGGGCGGATGGTCTATGCATTCGTTAAAATTATGCGAAATCTTTTGGGGCAACACAAAATTGTGCTACCAAAAAAATTAAAGGATACACAACTCCTGAGGAGAAAAATATATAAACTGTATGTACATTTTTTTTTTTGACAAGGAGAAGGAGGATATTTTAATCTCTTTCTCTGGTTCTGTGTGTCGCTTTACCGTCGTTATGCTCGTCCATTCGGATTCAATTAGCAGGGACTTTATTTTATCCTACCGAATTTGAGGAAGCAGCTCGGCGGCGCCCTAATAGAAATCCTTTTATTGTCAAAACGTGATGTATAGGCGCTGGCCAGCGATACCGTCTCGAGTGCGTGTATGTGTTTCTGTATTTATCCTGTTTACTCCATTTTGACATGTTGTTTATGGTCTGAAGTTTTCTTTTTTCCTTCTTCTTGTGTATACTCTTCTCCACCAAAGAGGGAGGCGATATACAATTGAATAAAATGAAGTTGCCTAATTTTAGGCGCTTCCTCTTACCCACGGCAGGACTATAATTATTACTACCTCATCACTGGGAGTTTATATGACTGGGATCGACTCAAGGATACACCTTCCAATGATACAAACGAGGCAAAGGTAAGCACCTCAATGGCTTCAACACTGTATACGCACGAACCATTTTCTTTTACCATTCAAATTATGGGTTGAGTATGTGTTTATGCTTTGGAAGAGAAAAATCAATTTTACCGTTTGAAGCTTTCTTAAATTATATGAGGAAGTCGAAAACGTCTATGTTGACATGTCAACATTGGAAAAAATGTCTCAAGTACCCCTGGATAGCTCCTTGCTGGGGCATTGATTAATTTATAATGTCGACTGTCCTGATTTTAAATTCAACATCTCTCTGAGGTGTGTCATGAAGGATATATATATTCATATTCATATCCATCTACAGCCTGCCCTATTCATTTGAGGTCGTTGAAGCCAAGGCACTGAAACTGAACATGAAATATTTATTTATTAATTGACTGCGGAAGACAAAAATCGATATTATACATCAAGGAAGGATGGAGGGTACGATGTAATTGAATAATCTGTCAGACAATAACGGCTTGTTCTCACGATACAAAATTTGTTTTACCTGTCTACGATCTGAATGGAGGACGACTTAACCTAATCTGACAATTGCGTTGCATAGTTATTTCAGGTAACCCAACTTACAACGAGTGGATGTGTTTTTTGTTGCTACCACTACCAATTGTACTAATTTAAAGTTTTTGCTTAATCAGGAAGGAGCTTTGAGTCTTTCTGCTGGTGGAATTCTTTTATTATAGGCTCAGTAGTTCGTGACCTAAACCTGGGTAAAGTATCCAAAAATCTGTCATTTTCAAACTAGTTATTCAGTTATGACCGCAAGCGCTTTAAAACGGCTTCAGAAATTGGCTACATGCGAAAGATCAAAGATCGAAATGCTAGATAAACGTACATCCACTACCACCTTCAATCTGTTCCAAAAATTTGTCAATCTGTCAATCTGTTCCAAAAATCTGTCATTTTCAAACTAGTTATTCAGTTATATATATATAAACTGTCAAGCCCTCGTTGGCTTGTTCCGTTGTCACTCAAAACGAGGGCTAGACGCATTTGTAGAACAAGAACCTGCATAAGCTTTATAGTAAAAGCAGAGAAGAGCTCAATTCTGTCAAAATCTGGGAGATCTATATAAGTCTGGCTTGAAGCTACTTGATATAAAACATTGAAAACGTAGATCCCCCAGTGAAGATCGACTGAAAAAGTGAATCTTCAAAGGTTACCTCTGTACTTAGTCAGCTCTACCTTGAATTCGAAGTGAATCAAGGCCTCCACAAGCGTTTTCAGATATCCTTGTCCTTAAGTGCCTTCAGTTGCGAACTTCAAGTTGGTTGAGGCCATTTTCTGCTTTTTGCTGCCATCCTGAACTAGGCCCACATCAACTTCGATGACCATGTGGGCAAGAATCGAATAATCTGCGGACCGGAGCGTTTATTTCAATTCACTCTACATTTCCTAGGCATATCAAACGCCCAATGAGAAGTGGTTTTTGTTAGTTCGTTATTGTATCATATCCCACCGCAGACAAAAACAAATGCTGTCTCTCGAAACAGCTAATAATATCTTCGTCCGCTTTTGCTGGGGCCCATGTTTCCGGACTGAATTTATTAAGATCCGAAACAGAGTCTGCATAATTTTGGAAGAACTTTACTACAAAGTTTCTTTCTGAGTCTAAACAGAGTTTGGGACAAATCTTTCGAGGATGATATATTAAAGAAGTCACATGATAGCACGTCCGTCGCCTGTCTAAATTCTTTCTTTTACATTTAAGGCCTTGGTACTTATAGGTTTTACCGATCATCGTCATCCTAGCCAGAATGATATGGATTTTATAGAAGCGGTTCTGTGAGGATCGCCTCTGTAGATGCTGTCAAAGGCGGTTTTGTAGTCACCCACGATATGGTGGGTATTCATTTCAACCCCTTAGGTGAACATTTGACCTGCGGTTGACTTTTCTGGTCCAGGACCGCACTGATAGGCATCAATTAAGTTATTTACGAAAGTTTCTTTGCGTTCACAAAAAATAGGTAATAGAATTCTGTAGGCGATATTAGGTATGTTTTTTTGAAACCAGCCGTTCATTTGAACAGTTGCCAGCACAATTGCCAGCAAGATGAAGCCAGCCGAATTAATTTAGGCAATAAGCCTAAAAGCATACCAGCATTTCGTATAAAATTATGCATTTGGTAGAAATATTTGATAAATTCTGACATTTTTCTCTGGAATGTTGTGTGCATGAGATAAGATCGCCATAATGATTTAGGCAAATTGTACGAAAATTCTAAGCCACTTATTGCTTTCAGCGCCACCTGCCAGCCAGCAGCTCTCCGGCTGGGGAGAAAATCAAGAGTTGTTGCCAGCAGTTGCCGGCAGCTTGTTGTTTTAATTAGCATGTGAAATGTGCCTCAACTGCCAACTACTGGCAACTACTGGCTGGCGAGGTTTCATAAAAACACAACTAATGTCAGCTTTAGCTGCTCTAAGAAACTCGGTAAACGGGTAGGGCCAACAGTCTAAGTGGTTCTTAACTTGGATATTGCTATATATTCAGGTGGTGGAAATTGAATGGTTCGTTCTGCTTAGACATCACCGACTGGGATTCTATTACAAGGTTGTCTCTCTCATCTCTATTAGGTTAGGTTAGGTTGAAGTGGCTGCCGGCAAAAGGCCGACACACTTAGACCAATTAGGTCCCTTGTGATACCACATGAATCTATTAAAAATTTCTCATCTCTATTGCTTTCCGTACATTGTTCCTAAAGTCGCATCTCTGAATTTCTTCGATCACACGTTTCTCGTGGACTCTTTCTTTTTCTCCTTGGGAAGCCAATCTATCTTCCATTTCTTTAAAGCTAAGCCAAGTCATTTTATTGTACAGGATGGTGCAGTGCACTAGAACTCTTTTGATCAGGATTCTATAAGGAACGAGAGGGCAGTAGATGGCAAAGAATAGTCGGGAGCGATTTGCTGTTGCAGATACGTAGTAAGGGGTCGCTGCAGGAGCCCACTTTTCACACGCTCGATCGTCGCCGGCCGGCCCTTTTATTTTAGGCTGACAGGTCTTAGGTTGATACGCCTCTAAGCAATCGATTTTATGGTAGATATAACCATGTCCAGAGGAAATGTGTTTTCGAAAAAAAGAGTATAGCAGAGAATTGCTACAGCTACGGAAAATGCTGAGAGAGTTCGCCCGCCCAACCTTTGGGCAGTGCAAGACGTTCTCGTAGTCTAATTCTGTCACAGCGCTATACAACCAGGGTTTGGATTTACATTTTGAGATATACACTTCGCTGGTGGCTTATTTTTTTGATGGGGGAAAAATTGAAAATAGCATTTCTGAAAAATGATCATGTTCATATAATATACAGTCCATCCCAAAAACTTTGCCTTCCATTTTCAGATACACATACCTTTAAATCGCTGTCAGTTTTTTTGAAAGATAAAATCAGTTGACTATAATTCGACCCACAAACATTCATCCTCGATCAATACAATACGACCCTTTTGCCAAAGTCTGACAAATATCCGTCTGTTTACGGCACAAAGTTGTAGGTCCCTTGAATTCGTTACTAAAATAAACAAAAAACAAAAACCGCACATATGTATGTACTTATGAATGGTTATATTCTTATATTAGCCGATTGCCCCAAATATTGCTGCAGTCAATAAAGTTGTCAACTCTCAAACTGGACCTATGATGGAAAGTAGACACAAGGATCTAAAGAACCTTTGAAAATAATACCATGGTTTGTCAAAATTGGACAAAGGGGCGTGGCACATCCCATACAAAAAGTACATTTAAAATCTTATGTCTCGAACACCACCGAATCGATTGAGTTCCAATTTACACACATTCTTAGGTATCAGCCCAGGAGTATTCCTGCGAAGATTGGTTCAAATTGGAGAAAAAGGGGCGTGGTACCTCCCATACAAAAAGTACATTTAAAATCGTATGTCTCCAAAACTACCCAATTGATTGAGCTTAAACTTGTAGATAATCTTAATTATTGGCCCTGGAGTGCTCCTCTGAAGATTGGTCAAAATTGGACAAAGGGGCGTGGCACTGCACATACAAAAAAAAATATTCAAAATCGTATATTTCAAAAATCACCGAAACGGTTGAGCTCAAATTGACAGATAATCTTAGGTATATAAAGGGGTGTGGCGCTGTTTTTCGACAGGAGCCAAAGTTTGTAAAATTTGTAACATTGATGGCTATGCATTGTCCTGATAGACAGGAGCATTACAATAAAAACTGTTTATCACTGATTTAAATGAATTTGAAACTGATTTTTTTATTTTTCTATTTTGCACTACGAAGTATGCAGGGGTTCGCTAGAGGAATATAAAAAATTCTGCATAAGAAATTATTTTTATTTTAATTATGTGTCGGTGACAGAACAATTGTTGAAATGATTTATTATTATTTATTCATAAACAATTTTTGCATGGATTATTATTGTGATTAAAATTTTGTAAACACCGAAAATGATTGATAACATTCTGACTGCATTGTTTTTTTTTGTTTACTCTGCGGTGACTTCAATTGATTGAGGTTACTTACCAAAATAATCACATTATCACAACGAATGAGATAATGTTATCGTTTTGATAGTATTTTTGTTGTGTGATGAGTTTGTCATGTAAGCCGTTCCTCCCATATCAATCAATTTGTTAATACTTTAAATTTTTCGAATTCTTTTATTTAAAAACCAGAAAACTACAACTGAACCTAATTCTATCCAGCAGTAGTAATATTCATGGTGTACTGGTTACAGTCTTCGCTTTCGGCGTAGGTATGTAGGTTTGTGCCTCAGTGTGAAATGGCAATATAAATACTAGAGTTGTGGCTCCTTGACAGTGTCCGAGTTCTCCCGTAATTGGAATCACATTTTTCTCAGGAATGTCCTGAAAAGAACTCAAACTTATAACCTAGACATTCAAAATCAAATGAGGTATCAAGAATCATTCAATAAAGTGCACAGACTGGCATGCCTGCCTATGTATATTAGACTACAGGTACCATGAGAACTGCCAAATTCAGCCATTGAGGTTTGACTGTAACTGACTTTCTCACCTTGTGAGAAATGTGCAAGTAAAATGGTTCTAAGAATGGCCACAAAAGGATTAGAAACAAAAAAGTGCATCACATAGAAGCAATTCAATGCACTACTCAAAAAACCACAATTTCTGGGGGTAAATCACGTAAAATTAACGACATCGAACGACATCGTTTCGACAATAGCGGTCTCTGTCTATTGCCAAAAGTATGATAGAGACAGCTTTTGTGAAGACGATATCGTTTGATTGTCTTCATTTTACGTCATCTATCTCCTGACCTTTCCTTGAGACAATATTATCAGAAGACTTAATTTTCAAAAGAACTTTGTTACCAAGCGCAGGAAGAAGCAATGAATCTACAAACTAAGCTATCACAGTTGGGTCGAGAGCGAGGGCATTCGGACCTAAAACCAAATAGTCTAAATCAGTACGAGAATCTTTTAGGCTGAAATCGATGCCAAAGAAAGTGGGTTCAAATGAAACTCGACAGAATCAAAGCCAATCTGCTATTGACTTGATTCTTACATCTTGAAGTCTTGACTTGTATAAGAATGCCTACAAAATAAACTGGACAGGAGAGACAAGGGGTAGAGGGTAATGAAATGGCCAAAATGAGTCAAGAATAGGGCAGTATAACCAGAAAAGATTCCAGGCATGCACTGATGTAAGCAGAAATAACCTTTGCATCCCCCTAACGCGGCATTGGAGACTCAAGAAGCACCTCAGAAAACTGGGTATCTATATGCATCTGAAGAAGGTCTCTGCAAAAGTCTCAGAATATGTGCTGGAATATTGTTAGAAAAGCTAGGGGTGGGATTCTGTAAAATACGAAACGAAAAACGCTTTCGTTTTCACTAAACACGTTTCTATCATATCTATTGCAATAGACAGAGACAGCTATTGTCGAAACGATAACGTTCTGGCCCCAGGTTTGGGACTCTGTAAGATGAAAACGTTCAGTCGTTTTCGTTTGCACGAACGGTTTGCTTCATGTAACTATAAAAACGAAAGGAATTTTCGTTAGCGCGAAAGCAAAAAAACAAAAACCATTTCGTTTACGGTTTTTTAACTACACTGAAGAAAAAAACGGAAGGAGTTAGGTACATGTAGCAAACTTTCGCTTTCCCGTGATTTTTTTTCGATTTTTGAAAAGCGAAAGCGTTTTTCGTTTCGTTTTTCTTTTACAGAATCCCATCCCAGGAATATCATTGCGATGGTTTTCGATGAGTGCCTCTATATTTAGGCTAAAAGTAATGACTTTCTTTTGAGGAGCTAAATTTGCCATAAGGACAAGATCACCTGCTTTGTTAAGACATTTGGACGTTTGTACTGTAGATAGTATAGCATAGTAACTGCTTCCAACGTAGTGCCTACTCTTGTTCATCGTTCTTCGTTCTGTTAAACTCGGCCGAATGGTTCAGTGGTCGTGTAATGCTTCCAGTAGCAGTTGGTTGTCAAAAACGGGGTTTAAGACCGACTGTAACTTCTCCACTGATTATTCTGCTACACTGCCTGTCGTTGAAGGATAACCCATGATGAATAAATTTGCACGTTCTACTTGCCAGGAACTTTAGTATGATGGATAATATTCTGTTTTTAGTATAAATACAACTTCTTTGAAGTAAAGGCCGTACTCCACTTTAAAAACAAATTCGTCCCAGAAGCCCAAAACCGGACGTCATCAATTCGTTGAGTACTACAAGGCACTCACAGGTTTTGTATTTGTGCTCTTTACTACCGCACGTTTGTTAAATCGATCGACCATTTTTTTTTCCAAATCCTGGAGCACTCAGACGAATCTCGGTCCATTGTACTACCAAGCAGAAACCCCTTTTTTTGGTGTAGTGGTGAGGAAACTCTGATATTATTCATTTTTCTTATGGTCGGTGGCAGAGTATTGCTGTCCCCCGCCGGGGCTCGAACCAACGCCGCTAGGGTCACAAGCAATGACTCTAACCACTACACCATGGCCACCGCCTAATGACCATTACCAGGAGTTGTATGTTGCAGTCTTTGCTTCGTGGAAACGGATCAAAAGGCATTGGAGTCCTTGAGAAATACGCCATCGTTTTTCCCAATACGCTCTTTTTGATCAGCAATTTCCACATGCAGATAGTATAAAGCTCTTGACCTTTTTTCGCTTCCGCGGGAACCAAACAAAAAACTCCTCGAAATCCTTTGAATGGTTTCTCCATTTCGTGTTGCATACAACTTTCAGTCGTGCTGCGGTAGCAATAACTAGAAATATATCTTGTTCAACCCGAAGATACAGTCGATTGGATTTATAACTGATGGTCCAGCTTTTTCTTAAAAATAACTTCAACTTGAGGATTCAGGGGAACGGACTTCTGTCTAACAGACAAGTAGTTCACCCAAAATAACCACAGAACTGCAGTCACACAATGGCGCCCAATTATTAAGGCAGCCAAAACCAAGTTAGACAGTCCAAAAGCAAGCTAGATAGAAGTGAGGCTGCAGATATATGAAGCCACCCATTGGAGCCATCTTTGGTGTTGCAAAATGTCAACTGGCAGAAGAAAAGAATTTTCAAAGCTTCTAGATCGTGAATGAATTTTCATCTAAGCTGGTGGGTGAAGTTTTCCCTTCAAAAGAAACGCACACATTACCTCCTTGCAGGCAGTTACTTCTTTGTTAAAGGCATTCTCAAACCAGCGGGAGTGGGAAACAAATACATGGAGATGGCTGTATATCCCGCTCGAAATTCGCTCCCGCTTTCGCATTTCCGCGTTGGTTTAAGCAGACCCTAAAACTGACAAATCTCACATCAAAGCCAGCAACTGCAACTGGGTTTCCTTCTTCAACTGCCATACCTGACATAGTCTACGGCCTGTTCTAACGAAACACACACTTTCGATGAAATGTCATATAGAATAAAACAACGACTAACCTGCTGTCAAAACAAACTGAACAATTTGTCATGTATTGCTGTGCCATTGAGTGCACTTGAAGAAGGAAGTCATTAAATGCCGCCGACTAACCACTGTCACGACTTGGTTGTGCTCCCAGCTCATGGCTTTGAAAATAATGAAAACGTGATTAAAGCCAAGTCTCGTTGCATTGTATAGTGTTCTTGCATAATTTGGCGACTTTAAGTAATCCCATCAGAGTGATATCAATTTCCCAACGCCCACTGTACTTGACATTTGGAATTGCAAGAGAGGTATCCTCTGTCATCTATTGGAATTGTGCCAGTTTTAAACAAGTGCGCGCTAGTTTCCTTTCATATTGCGGAAGGCCACATCGCACATCATTTCAAATTGAGGACTTTAAGAGCTATATCGTGCAATGACCTTAGAACTTAGAACTAAGAACCCATCATAATATTTTTTTATCGATCGTTTTAGGGTTTCCCTTTGCTTTATCCATCCCATCCATCTATAGCTGTCTACAAAAAGAAAATTTCAAACTAAAATAAAAGTGTAAATAATCACCAAATCGATATCAATTACCTACTTATGAGCCAGTACCAGTGCGCTGTCCTAGAACCCATTCAAAGACGCCGCAATGGGGGCACCATCATAATAGTGTCGTGTCTCATAATGCATTTTGCAAGGAAGTTAAGTGCTTCAGTCTTCTGTCATCAGCACTATTTGTAAATACATAGGATATGTGTTTTTTTTTTTTTTTAAACGGATGCAGACAATGACAAATCAATAAATCACACGTACAATCAATTTGGCCAATAAACGCGACAGCAGCAGCACCACCACCACTTACCATTCCATTCACCCGCACCTACCCCAATCGTGGAAAAGCCATTCGCCCTAGCGAGGAATTTCCTCCCTTCGTATTAAAAGGACCTAATGGCCTGCTGAACCTGAACATGAGCAACAAAATACTTGCCATGACGACACGGTGAAAGTGTAGAGCAGAAAGCTCCTTCAAAGCTCTGCTTACCTATTACCTACCTACATATATTGTGTGTTTCCTGAGAATCATACTCAACGCTCGTGTTGTTTTCATGTATCAAATTTTTTTCCAGTTTTGTTTTGTTTTTGGGGATTTTTTTCTTCTGTCGATGTGAATTGTTGTAGTCCAAGTCCACTTTTGGGTTGCGCACAGCCCTAGTTTCACTCTCACGCCCGATGCGATGGATGCTGGAGAGAGTATTGATCCTTGTCTTCATTTGGGTGATATGGGCGGGGGTGGTTATGGTTTCCAGCAAACATTGTCCTTGGTATGGCGGAGCATAACCGCCCTAACGTCTGCACGGTTTTATGTGTTCACATCTGCGTGTGGGTAACGAAATGCCAATTCATTACTTTTTTTCGCATCCTCCTGTTTGATCCTTATTTTTTTTTTAGTTTTTCTGTTCGTTCTTCTTTCTGCTGGTGTTTTGTATACTCGCATTAGTTGTGTTTTCATATTCTTTTTGCGGATTCTCTCGTTTTATAGCCAAAAAGCGAGAGACTTTTAGGCGACATTCATATCCCTTGGGGAGTCTTTACTCGTTTAGTTGAGTGTCGTTTTGGGTGGTTGGGCGTCGTCGTCGTCGTCGTCGTCATCGTTGATGTTGGAAAAGGGACATGGCGGGTGTGTTATGTGTATCCTTGATGGGAGTGTGTGAATGGAAATGAATTTAAAGTTGTTTTGCGCTGCTCGTGCGAATGGCGATAAATGTGTTTTATTAATTTTTGTGTCCTTTTTTTATGTTATACACTCGTAGGAGTAATTTCCGCTAAACCCTACGGTAGTGTGTTGGTTGGTCACTGGTCAGTGCGAATGTGAGTGGAAAAGGTTTGTTTTTGAAATGTGTGCGGGGTGGCATGATTAATTGAGAGATTGCAGGGAACGTGTTGCTTTTTTTTCGAGATCTTCTGCTGGTTGCAGTGATTCAAAATCAGTTTTGAGTGTCTAGTGGTTTTTTGTTTAAGGACATAAATTGTCCATGATGTTGACATCACTGATATTTATGTCTGGTAGTTGGAGTTTGAATGCGTTAAATGAAATAACAAATAACTGCGACATGTTGTTGCGACATTGTGGCTTGGATATGGGAAAACTTTTACGACGGCTTTTGATATTTTGCATTTTTATTACCAAAACAAATAACCTTGAGGGGTATAGTTGGAAAGTTGATCTTATTTGGTGGGGGACATCATTATGAATCTTTTTTTTTTCTGTCTTTTGACTACTTGTGCTCTGTAAATGAAACTGTCGGTACTCGTATATTATGCTGATTTCGAAGCGTTTGGTGTAAATGTATTTAAATGTTCGATTTATGTGGCCAGACTTCGCATTCGATCTGTGAGGAGTAATTTTAAATGAATATCCATAGAGAAACATTGGGATTGGTCCTTGAAATTTACTTTTCTAGTTTATGTTTTGTAATATCCAAATTCCTGCATAAAAAACTGCCCCAAACAGAACATCAAGACCCGATAGGATTGGTCAGATTTTTACTCCTCTTCCTGATACGACCATCAGAAGCCATATAAATCTCCACTGGGATTGCTGGAAATGAGATATCCGATGAGATGGCTAAGCAGGGCTCAGTGGATAATTTCTTGGTGGAAGATGTAAGCTCCTCATCTATAAAATGCATTCTTGGGTTTCTTCGAAAGTCGAAGAAATTCCAGTAAAATGGGTAATACTGGATTATGCTTCCTTGTATTACAATAAACCGGTTGCATCTGAGTGCTCCAGTAAAGTGTTGCCTAACCCGAAAATAAGAACAAATTTCGATGAGAATTTAGAATATTCCCTTCACTAATGGAATATGAAATTTAGGCATTAACGCTTCTCATTTGCTGCCTGCACGTGAATACAACTATATTCCGCTTATTCAGCGGCGCAAAGTGAATGTAATATTTATACCCAAGGCTTGTACAAAAGCTGCTTTAGATCCAAAATCATTCAGCCCAATATGCCAGACAGTCTACTTTCTAAATGAAAGTTATAGAAAATAGTAGACCATCGTATATGAGAATCTAAAATACCTATTAATCAAAATGAATTTGCTGACTAAGCTGACAAATCCACAGTCACTACCAATTACCCTCAACCTACCTCCATATTATATTATGTACAACATTTAAGAAGCAATCCGCTTCTTCATCTCATCCAAAAATGCAAGCGAATTGATCTAAAAGGTAACATGAAGATCCTAAGATCAATAAATATTATGTTAAACTCCTCGATTCACATTCAAGTGGGTGACTTTATGCCATCAAAAGACAACTTCCATCGATCTTTGTGTGAAACTGGTGGCTCTAGGTCAGATGAATCGCACTCGATATCGTACAAGGACAGCTCAAAGATGCCAAATATTCATGTATTTCATGTATGTACAGTACATATGTCAACAGAAACTCAATTATTCACAAGTTAAGTTTAATAGATTTGTCGAGAAAGTTCCTTAAAAGGGTTTCACTTTCAAAACAAAAACAGATTCAGTCACGTAGTTCCTACTTGTTCACGGATAAGGCTATTCAACCTGTGATTGGAATATCTCAGCCTCTGAGCCTCTGAAAAGGAAGTAAGATGTTAAATTGTGTGTGACAGCTACTGTTGTTCCTTAAGGCTATTTTGTCAGACCCGCATTTTTTTCGCAGTTTTTATTGATGATGTTCATAAAGGTGGTATTGTTATCGGAGGCATTGTAATCTATATGAACGCTTTCTGTGGAATTAAACTTAACAGGGTGTACCTATAAGTCTGCATATGTATGCAATATAACATCCTTCAGAGTTCAGACTTTCAAATGTTCGCCGCGGCATCTAAAATTTGGCACGGATCCGAGTGGTAAAATTTTCACGGACCGCGGCAATTCTCTGTGCCGATCTGACGTTTCTTTGACGTACGAGTGCTGCCATGTTTGTTGACTGAACTGGTTGCCTCGAATTTGGCGAGTCGACTTTGTAGGGCCCCTGTGTCTGCTGGAAAATGGGTGCAATGCTCCCAATGTTTACACTGACGAATATTTTGATAATAAAGTTTTATCATTTGGACCTCCTGCCCAATCGTACAACTCGTCGTGGTAATTTGGCATTAATGACTGAATAATCCAAGCTGCCGAAATCAGATTTCTCCATTGCATTGCTGGTGTGACCCGTAGAGATCGCATTAGAAACACAAGAATACGTGAGGAACTTAATGTCGAACAGCTACCTCCCCGGACGGAGCGGTTCATGCTTCGGTGGTTTGGTCATGTTAAACCCATGTCTCGACCAGGATCCCACGACGTGCTATAGAATCCGTATCATCAGGCAGGCGTCCTCTACGTAGACGCAGGATGAGATGGTTAGATCAAGTTCATGATCTTTCTCTTGATAAATTAGAGTCGATGGCGGAGAATCGAAAGATATGGAGGTTCCACTTGAGCAACCTACACCCGAGACACATTTAATGAATAAGCGGGCTTTCAAAAATGAATGACTGAATAATAAACACCAGATTAGATAGATGCCATAAAAACAACATAGCTGCCTCAGGCTGCCAACATTGACCCGTCCTAATTGAAAATAACCTTCGTTTCAGTTATGAGTAGCCAACTTTAGGAGTTAAGCTACGATTACACGGCCATTTTTTTTGAGTCATTTAAATGGCGCTGTGACGTCAGGAAAAAATGTCGCACTAGAGCGACATTTAAGCTACGATTCGTCATGGAAAAAATGGCCATCACACAAAATGACTATCATCGTCATTTGTGTCCCAAAATCAAATGACGGACACTGCGAGTCATTTAGAATTTTCCGTTGGGATGCCATTGTCCTAGGCGTCATTGACGAGCGATCAAACGGCCATTTTTTCCGCCATTTAAATGGCACTTAATTCATGTCATTTTGTGCGCCATTTTCCTAGTCATTTAAATGACGCTGCCAAAAATGGCGATCACACAGAGCGACATTTAAATGACTGCCTTGTGACGGGATTTTTACGTCAGATCGCCATTTAAATGACTCGAAAAAATGGCCGTGTAATCGTAGCTTTAGCTTAAATTTCAATATCTGAATTGGTTGGCATACATTGACAGGATCTTTAAACCAATTTGCAACCTTTGTACTTTAAATGCCAGGTAAAGGCGTTTTCCACTTCCTTGTAGAATATCCAATACCTACTTCTCGAAAAAGATATACATAGTTGGCTTGGTAAATTTTTGGCAATTACCTCCGTAGCGACTGTGTTACTGCCAAGTCGAGGCCAGCATTTATTGAAAATTAAAATTGTTTTTTATGTAATAGTCTTGTCAATATCTCAGAGCTGGTAACACCTAGAGTAACGCTTTACATTTTGCTGGAAAGATAAAAAATAGGCACTTCGTTTGAGTGGTGAACGGTTGCTATAGTAGCTCTAAAACTGTGGCAGTGGTGCCAATTACCAGTACTAAAAATATGTACGTCTTGACCAACCCATTTTTCTATGTAATATAGGTTCACAGTTCACATAGCATACCAAGGGTTACCCTAAAAACCGCTTAAATAATTTCAATCCTCATGAATGATATTCTGACTAAATTCAGTGTTGCCCTTCGAACTATAAAATATCGGTCGCAGCACTGCATTCCAGATCAATGTTTGTTTATCTATTTGATGCATTTTAACAAATAGGTAACCTTGTCATAGCTTTCGCTACACACCGAAGGCTCTTTGGCAGTCAGATATACATATTCTAACCTGTTGCGCTGACACTATGACATTTAGTAATAAATCAGACTTAGACTTGTATTCTCTGCAGAGCTTGCATCACACTTGCAACCTCATTCGAGAAATATTCATTCAGCAATGGCACAGCTGCTGCTTTACATGCGGTACCCGCATTGGTAACGCCGCAATGCAAACACATGCCAGCCACACTAAGAGGTCAAGCACCTGATTTATAAATCTCAGCTTGAATAGTCGATAATTTTCAATTGTACTTGAGCACACTTTTCGGCCAACTCATTGATATTTCGAAACTATTTGCGTCCAACTTGCATCTAAAATAAAAATCAATTAATCACAGCCCTTCCCACAGTATGTACCTACACTTTAATTTTTAGAAGCCACGTAGGTATGTACTGAACAACAATAAAATAAATTAACAGAATAAACACTTAATTAGCCATTTTGCACTTTAATAGCCGTCATCAATTTTTCCGTAGTGTATATGCGGATGGGGTAGCTCGCGCGGTTTGACCAAACAATTCGTCTAGTTAAGCAATAGGACTAGGCGACGGACCATGGCTTGGCCACCATGCAAATACCCGAAATACTTTCAATATCACGGTCGTGATTTATTGCCGATGGTAAAAATGTCCGCCCGAATCTAGTACCGTCCGTCGTGCGCGCAAATTTATTTCGATATTTGCATTGCCAATGCGGCCCAGAGAGTAGGATATCGTAAAATAATAAAATCAATGAGTGTGAGTCTTCAGAGTGAGTCTTTAGAACAAAAATACAGTTTTTTTTTTGTATTTTTATTGTCTATACGGAAATAAAATGCGTGGGCCGCCCATTTGTCGCTATTATTTTGGCAGCTACCAAGGCCGTGATCGTAAAAAAATTTACTCCGCAATATATGCGGTGTGACGACTGACAACCGGCGTAGTAAAAAAATAAATAAAATTATTAACCAACGGATTAGTGTTGGCAATATTCATCAGTTAAGTGGCAAACGAAAATATATAGACGCAGACATTAATAAATAGCGTCAACAAAGCGCTTGCGCTATCGGCAGCCTCCAACGCACAGTGAACTTATCTCTGGCACGGACGTAGCACGCATTTCTGCACTCGGAGATAATATAAGCAAATGAGTCAACATTTCGATTCTCAAGATTGTGGCATATCGCATGTGTCAAATGAATCCTTAATAATTTGATTTGATTAGACGTTTGGTCCACCTACACACTATCATCTGTGATCGTTGGCGATATTCCTCAGTTCTCTTTGAATCTTTGTGTGGGTTCTCAATCCTCATCAACTATTTTTGTAGATGGTGTAGGTGAGTCCAACCTTTTGTGCTTTTACTCTTCCCAACTCTTCCCCATTTAAAGTGACTCCTCAACTGTTCTTCTTCACCCCTGCTTTAAAGGACTTCAATGAATGGCGTGGTTAGCTATGGAACTAACAATGTTTTCGTCCAATCCACCTTCCGCCGTTGGACGGTTTCTGCCTCATACTAAGTTTTAAATTCGCTTAAGCATTTAATTTCCCTACAAACCCTAAAAATGCGGTTTCAATTTCGTTTGCGAAGCCAAAATTCTCCAAATTGTCGAAGAATTACTTTTCCAAGGTGTTTTTTTCTATTCCGAGCAATAGATTGACATTCACAGAGAAGATGAGTAATGTCCTCTGCGACACGTAGTCCATTAAAATACTTTCACGTGTCTGTATTTGTTAAACCTAATCTCCTAACGTGCTACTTAAGAAGGCAGTGACCAGAGAGTAGTATCCCTATCGCTATTCGTAACTTTGATTCTAATTTTTCGATCTAACATAGGCCAGAGAGCCTTTGCGACGCTGTGGCCTCACAAACCATCTTTGGTCTACCTCTACCCTATTTCTAGTTTTCTCGAGAATAATTCTCTTGGCCACTGCTATTGGTTTGGTGGTCTTATGCCTTCAATAATTTCAATTTGTGGAAGCTCTGCTTCGGTTTTGGCCAGAATGTCAGCCATTTTGTTACCCTCAATATTACAGTGTCCGGCAACCTAATACAATCTGACATGGTTCTGCGGGCATTTAATGCGCTAAGCATTGTGCGACAGCTCCTGGTATTGATTTGCCATAATTTTGGGTAGGATTTATATAGCCGTCTTAGCTCTTTCATCGGTATAGGGATAATTCCCCCAAAACATTGGAAATGTTCTTCTCTTTCTACTCGTTAGGTTAGAGAGGCAGTTTGCAATATATGCAATTTTCATCCAGAAGCTAGTGAAGCGCATTGTCGTTCATTCATTTCATTTCAGTAATTTTCGATGGTCCGCTTGTCGATTAAGTGGGTCGCGGGTGTAGGTTGCTCAAGTGGACCCTCCATAGCTCTCGATTCTCCGCTATCGACTCTAAATTATCAAGGACAATCCCCATACGGGTATAGGAGAGATTATGGACTTGATCTAACCATCTCATCCTTGGTCTACCTAGAGGACGCCTACCCGATGGTACGGATTCCATAGCACGTCGTGGAATCCTGGTCGGGGACATGCGTTTAATATGCCCAAACCACCGGAGAAGTAGCTGCTCGACATTGAGTTCCTCACGTATTCTGGTATTTCTGATGCGATCTCTACGGGTTACACCAGCAATACTACTGAGAAATCTCATTTCGGCAGCTTGTATCCGCGATCTTATTCTTTCGATCATTACCCAAACCTCATGACCATAGGTAAGAGTTGGAACAAACACCGAATTAAAGACTGTCAGATTAGCTTTGACACCAAGTTCAGTCCTCCTAATAACAGAATGACCAAGCTATCTCAAAATTGATCCAGCCTGACCAATCCTACAGGAGAACTCGGCATTGCTCCTTCGAATAAGACTCGTGAATAAGACCTTCTCTTAAACTTCTCCACCTGTTTCAATGGGACTCCACTAACATGCAGAGTGCATTGAACAGGCGTTCTGGAGACGACCATCACTTCAGATTTGTTCACATTTACCTTCATCTCAGCTTCAACACAAACGGCTACAAACCGATCGAGTGCGCGCTAAAGTTCAGTCTGAGAGGATCCAAGATTGACCAAGTCATCAGCGGAGAGCAAATGACTTATCCTCAGATCTCCCAATTCGAAACGTTCTTCGCCAAGACTGCGTTTTAACCCCTGACGAAGTTCAACGCCCATGGTGAAAGGTATTGATTTAACGCCGTTTACCCGAACACAAAATGCCCTGGATTGGATTGCGCAATTCAGAAAAGAGCTTGCTCCATCTGCGCAAGATGTCCTCCTCATTAGAAAGAAGTGTACCATCTTTGGATTTGATTCCTTCAATAATGTTTCACAGATTATAAATATTTCTTTTATCCCTGCAATTTCTGCAGAACTCATTTGTAAAGATACCTAGTCGTTTGGTCATGTTTCCAATGATGCCATCAGTGTCCGGTTATTACCCCGACGAGCACTCGGAATTTAGTTTCTATCAAAAGATGTTAGGATCTCTCTACGGGTTAGTTATTTAGCATTGGTAATGTATTCTAAAACGGTTGAGTAAGTCCCGATAGAATTTTACTTTATCCTGCATTGATTTCTACACCATTCTACACCATAAAAGTTGCTGTCATTAGCTACGTGGATTCGTAGATGTCCATAGTTCTATAATAGAGTAAGAAAACGTTGTCAACGTAGTCAAGATGTATGAGTGATCCCAAATGAATTTATTCTGCATCATTTCGTACATCGCAAATTTCAAATAAAAATATTATTGGTGAAAGAACGCAGCCATGAGGGACCCCACTTTAATTTCAAATTTGTTTGTCCACTTTCTCTTATAGCGTTTGCCACCACCACAACGACATTGTCATCTGCAAAGGCGATTATTGACGCTTCTTGGAATCGGTACGCATATTCTCGTCGTCACGTATAGGCGGTATAGATGTAACATCCCAGAACGAGCCTTGTAAGTGGTAGCCCTTGCGGGACACCGCGTGCCGGTTACTTCATAATATTTTATTCCCCTATCAATGTCATAGTGGAAATTTCGTTCTTATTTTAGTAGTCCGGTATTTCAATCCGCTAAAGACAGTTGAGTGCACAGTGGCTTAGTGGCTAATATGCTGGTCTACTGACCGAGGGGTCTTAGGTTAAATAGTCGGTAAAATACATCTAAAAATTGCATCTAAAGGTTTTATTCACTGCGTCACAAAAATCCGAGAATATGACTGTCCCGAAAAGACTGCTCGAAATTGTACGTCCCAAATTATTGTAATACTGCATTTCCTTTCTTTTGTTTCCCTCTTCCTATGAAATCCAAACAACTACCTACCCCAACCCTACACTGTTACCATACCATATATCGATTGAAATTCTAAAATGAAACTTGTTTTGTATTATACGTCTCTTCTCTTATGAAGATGAAGATTATTAATATGCCCCATGCCATGCAGCACGCACCCCATCCCCATCTTGCATCGACATACGATCATAATAATACATACCTACATTATACAACTGACCATAGCACTCACTGTGAAAACAAATCAACCCTCTTCGAATGCGAGGTATACGTATGCTAGTGTGGTTTTGTTTTTGTTTGTCGTATCGCACCGCACGATCGCAAAAGTATAAAGCAAAAGTTGTAGCAAGGTATATGTATATATATTTTCACTTCAAAAAATACATTTTTGCTAAAAACTGTCACTAAGGACGTGGCTATGAACGACATAGCCTATAGCAGTCTCACAGTCTTAAGGAACATTTTAAAAAAAGTTTCATCGAAATCTGTCCAGTAGTTTTCGAGTTTTTAACGGCCAAAGAAAATTACTACAGTTTTATTATACGTATAGATTGATTGGGTCTTTTGGCAGATCTGGACTTGACGAAAACCGTATTGGTATTCCGAGAGACCTTCTGCCATTTCGGTAGCCTATAAATGTTCAATTATTATCCCTCGAAATGTGAATTTTGTACGACCCACCCACAACACAAGACAGGCAGCTAATGCTCATGATCATGACCATATAGTACACTTGACAACCGCGAGGACAACAATTTTCCAAAACTCCTTCTGACACACGACAATCAAACTTAGGAACTCGCTTCCTGTAGATATAATTTCCAGATGACTACAATTTGCAGCAATTTAAGTGCAGAACAAACATACATCTGCGAGCATCTCGGGGCGCTGATGAAGCGTTATAGGTTCCCCTTTCCCGGGAAAAGTAATAAAAAAAAAAAAAAATGGTCTCTTGATGGTTGCTTCGAGAGGAAAATTCTTCGACTAATTTTCGGTCCCGTCTGCATAGACGGTGAATGGAGGAGGAGATACAACGATGAACTGTACGGGCTGTACAGCGACATCGACCTAGCCCTATCCAAAAGAGTGAAGGTCCAACGACTGCGGTGGCTGGGTCATGTAGGACGAATGAACGTGAATGCTCCGGCCCGGCAGATCTTAGAATCCGCACATGAGGGACGGCGCCGTAGAGGAAGACCGCGACTCAGGTGGCGCACGCAAGTGGAAGGAGACCTTAACCGACTTAGCGTGCGAAGCTGCAGACAGTTGGCCAAAGATCGTGCTGGCTGCAGACGCTTGTTGGTTGAGGCCCAGGTCCACCCTCGACTGCAGCGTCCCCTTAACTAAGTAGATAAGTATATGTTCAATTATACTTTCTTTCGACAGTAGAACTAGTTTTTCTAACTTCTAAGGCTCAGTGAAAACCCTCTTCTAAAGACACGCGTTAAAAGTTTCGATAAATAATTTGGGTCTTGTATTTTTAGTTTTATAGGAATACCATTCAATCGCTTATGAGGTTTTCTATCGCGTTCTTTCTTATATGACTCCTGATTGATTTTTAAACTGGCAACACTGTTTCTACAGATTGTCAATTTGACAGTGTTCAAAATTGATTTGTTTTTGGAGTAGGTATGTTTTGTCATTTTACGATGAATAGACAAACTAAAGCTAGAACAACGCGTGCAAATTGTGGAAACTTATTTTGAAAACCATGGTTCGGTTCATCAGACTTATCGTGCGCTACGTCCATTCAAAGTTTGACAGCTCTCGCGTTTATGTCATTGAACGACTCTAACCTCAGTTCATTTCCACTTATGTCGACTATTGGCAAAAAATCGTTTGTCAGTTAATTGACAAACTTATGAACTTGATGCCAATTAATTTTCAATGCCAATTACTGACAAAAATGACTTTGACAATTCAGCTATTTCCATTTGTCAATCAAATTCTTTGTCAGTTATTGGCAAACGCTGTTTGTCAATTCATTAAAATGCAATTTTTCGCTATTTCCACTTGCCAATTTTCAACTTGGAGTAAAAATATGTCAATTGTTAATTTGAAATCGACAAGTGGAAACCTAGCATTAGTCAGGAATCTTGTTTTAGGCCCTAGTTATAGCTATCATTGAAATGTATCATTGAAAATTTTGTTTTCCGATTTTAAGACGATTAATCAAACAATATAGACTTTAGTTGGTATCAAAATAAAGGTAATCAATTGTGGAATTTTTTTACGAAACAATTTACTTAATTCTGACTAAAACTCTTCTTTAAATTCAATTTTATTATTTCACTGATCGAAATTAATTTCAATAAACAGCTGATTCTCGTTTCTCCAATTTGGAACCCAATCGTTTCACTGATGTGTTCGATTCTCTTCATATTCTCAGCTGTCAGTTTTGCTTTCAATGATCAACTCTAACCTCAAAGCCTAGACTCGTTTGTTGAAAAGTCACTGACAGGTTCTTTCACTGACAGGAATTTTTCAATGATTGCTATAACCGACTTGTCAAAAAAAATGAAACCACCATTCCACTAATTTGTTCCAATGATGCATTTCAGTGATAGCTATAACTAGGGCCTTAATGACTGCAAATGCCTACTTTCTACTTTCTGAAACAATGAATTTAAAAAAAATTCGACGTCGATTGTAATGGTTAGGTTCAGTTAGATGTAAGGCCGTGAATCGTGATCGTGATATGATCACATTAGTTGGGTGTCAATATCATGAATGTTCCCTGCATACTTTTTTCGAAATCTGTGCATGCCCTTAGATACTTATTATGCAATTAAATATAACGGTAGCTGTTCAGATGTCAAATTAAGTATACCTACGCCTACGCATTTCGGAATATCACATTTGGGTCACATGAAACTCTTTATATATCTGTTTACTGAATACCACCTCCCATTCCGCGTGACAGCTATACCGAAACTAATAATTCTCCCAACGATGGGTACCATAACAAAATAGAATTTATGCTCAGCAAGCATGCTATACCGCAACAAAATAAATCATATTCCATTACTGTTTACTTTTACCCCTAAAAATGGGAAATTTTATTCCAAACAATCAACGAAATTCATGAGCTTATGTCATTTCCATTTGCTCTGCACTTTCCGCTCAAACGACAGAGAATATCCTGCGAGTTAATGCAATTAAATCGGAACAATAAGTCTCTAACTATGTAAATCATCATCAGTAACTTTGTTTGATCGTTAGTTTCGTGTTAATTCATAGAAACGAAAAACTATCTGCCGCATGTTAGTGAAAAGCAAAAAAGGCAAACATTATCCTTTCGTATAGTGCGGCGACAGAGCATGATGACAAAATCGGCGAGATTCGTACAAATCACCGTCTATTTACTATTTCAATCGTAAATCCACTCGCTACCCTGCCACCACCTCTCGGTGTATAAAAATAGATCACGTGTTGAGCGTTTATTCCGCACCATCCCTCCGCGCGCCGCCGATGGCATGACGCTCTGCGAAAGCCAACCCTCTCTGATTGCTCTCGCATTGTGCACGTTCGATGACGGACGAGGACGACCGTGGTAAAGACTTTTCCTTTCGTCACAATCACTTTCAACAACCACCCATCATCATCAATGGAAGCACCATCATTCCGCGAAATACTAGCCCGTTCGACAGAAAAAAAAGAAAGGCCAACGATGTCACGCTCATGCTGTATGCCAATGCACAATCGCAGCCAACTTCTGACCGGGTTGTTTGACTTTTGAGGGTTGGGCGCAAATTTGCATGCAAACAGTTAGTTAACTTTGTTTGTTCTCCTTTTGTTAGGTACTGCAAATAGGGGGGGGATGGTGCCAGTTACTATGCCACCCACATACCTTGAGAATGCATCGCATGACAGATCATGGGGTAGACAACAGGAACAAAAAAGTATCCCATTGAGTGCGACACTCGTGACTGGTCCTGTTTAGCATTGTTTGACCTTTAGATATGAGTTCGAGGCTTTAAGGGGAAAGCTTTCTTTTTTATAAATTAAATTTCACGCGTGTTGATCAGGAGGAGTGTGGGTGACGCAGGGTTGCACGAGCACGAGAATCATTTCGAGAGCAAAAATGAGAATCTAAAAATATAAAATTAATACGAAAAAATACTTTATAGTGTCGCGTCGCATGCTTTTATTTTTATTTTGTCACATTTTAATGGCCGCGACGATATTGCATAATTTATTGAATATAAATCAGTTTGGAGATCAAGATCATGTGCAAGATCGTTGAGATCAGATTAGCGGCGCATTTATCTCAGTCGCGCAGGTTGCTGACTAATAATTGTGTTCGAAAATAATCGCGTGTATACATTTTGCATATAGAGCGTGACAAAACGTCAATTGGATTTGTTAATTGCATGTGAGATTGTAATCATGGCTGTCATTTTGGTGTCAAAATATTTTCACAAGCGAAATCAATTAATCGTTAGAGTGAAATTGTCAATGAAGGGGGGATGTCAAAAATGTTGTTGATCAATTGATTAATTTTTGTTTAAATGATTGGGTTGATGGATTGGTGTTTTGACAGTCGGTGTCAGTTGTGAGAGGGTCAATTGGTCAATTGTAGTTGGGTATGTAAACAGAAGCTTGGAAGTTTGGCGCCAGTTGATGTTGACATTCTTAATATATAAGACGATCAGTTGGTGTTGACAATTTGAACACACATAATTCTGACGAAGATATATTTGATTTTTAAATTTTGGCGCAAAAATTGAGAAAAAAAAAATAGTAGGCTTTACATTTCCTACTTAATGACGTTTATTTTCAAAATTTGTTATACACATTCATGTGGGATGGATCTTTCTATTTTTTATAACTCCATAAAACGAACGATAAGATTATTAGGGGTGTACCTATATAGTGAATAAATTCCGATGGAAATATTTCCCTTGTCAGCAATGTAAATCAAATTGCTGAATGGGAAACATTCCGGGGGAAATATTATTCGCAATAGGGGTGCATATTTTCCTAGAAATATCTGCAACTTTTAGCCATTAGAGACGACCAGGATTTTCTATTTCAAGTAGAGTGTGATACGATATTTTGCATAAATTTTACTTAAAATTCTAGAGAAATTGATAAGACTCCCATACGGCCATACGCTGCAGTGTTAATACAAATCTTCTGTCAGCCTCTCAACATGCGTATAGTAAAGCATGAAATCGGTTGGAATTGAAACGGCCCTTCACTCGCTTTGATACAAGCTTTGATATTGAGAAATCTCTAGATTGTAAAGAATACATTCGTAACTTTCCTGGATATCGAGAGAGCATTTAACAACGTCGAACCAAAGGCAAATATTGGCGCACTGACGAGACTTGAAATTGATCAGAGGATTAGTAATTGAGTGAATCAATTGCTCACTAAAAGGTTCATCAATTCAAAGCTGGACGAAGCATGTTTGTTAGTTAGGGTTACACCACAAGGCTGTGTGAACTCACCTCTTCTTTGGAACCTAGTGGTGAATGAACTACTTCTAATACTGATAGGGAAAGGGTGCAATGTAGTTGCCTATGCAGATGACGTTGCTATTGATGTCTCAGGAAAACATCTCAACACGCTTAGGGATCTTATGCAGAATGTCCTCTTTAGGCTCTTTAAATGGACCAAAAAATGCGGGCTTGGCGGCAATTCCTAGAAAACTGAACTGGTTCTCTTTACAAGGAAGTACAAAATTCTTTGTACCTCCAAAACTAAATGGCAACATGTTGGTGCTATCTTAGGCCTCATTCAATTGAGCTCGGAACACGAAACCCAACATTCTGCAGAGGGTACAGAAAGCCACCAACAGCAAAAAAGCTATTGGTAGCAAATGGGAACTCAGTCTTGAATTACATATTGGCTCTATGTGTTCGTCATTAGACATATATTTATATTATGGCGTTGTCGTCCGGTGGACTGCCCTTGAAAATGCTATTCACCATACTCACCTTATAGTCGTGTTCAAAGGACGGCATACGTCTGCGTCAGTGGAGCGTTTAGGACCACTCCAACAGCTACGGACATTATTATTCCACATGCTACCACTAGACATTTACTGCTAACAAGTGCCAGAAAACGCAGCTACTCGTATGAAGGCAATCTATCAGAGGACCATTCGGCAAAATCTCGTCTATTGTAGATAAAATAGAGTGCATCCCTAAAGCTACTGATTACACCTTCCTCCAGTTTCAATTTAACAAGAATTTTGAAACCTGGCATACCTTCCAGGACTGACTGGAAGAGTAAAGTAGTTTCTAACAGTGGATATGTCTGCTTTTATACAGATGGGTCTAAAACGGAAGCAGGAGTGGGATTTAAATTCCGACTTCCCAATCACATTAGCCTGTTCTAGGCCGAAATCATGGCGATTATGGAGGCCCAGTCGTGGCTACGACTATAATGTATCTAATATCAGCAAACGATATCTTAATTTTTACCGATACAAGTCAAGCGGCGATTAAATCCTTGGACTCGGTCACCTTTAAGTCCAAAATCGCCCTCAATTGCCGCTGATGAGATGGCTAACGAGATGGCGAAACAATTCAAAGTGCACTTTTTATGGGTGTAGGGCCATAGGGACATTCCAGGAAATTGTAAGGCCGACGAACCAGCTATGCATGGCACAACTATGTCGATTCTTTCGGAAAAGGAGAAACTCTATCCGCCTCTCGCTACGCTTAATCTTATAATCAAACAAAATACGATAAGCGATACTAATCGCAGGTGATCAACGCAACGTGCACCACGTGCTTCATCACGAAACAGATCTAATCCATGCTGGATCTCAAGCGCTCTAACAATCTTGTATCACTAAAAAGATCCATTATAAGTAAATTAGTCATTATGGGACACTGCATTATTGGCATCAGGCTTTCTCTCAGGTTGGGCCTCCCTGCCAACGACTTTTGTAGAAGCTGTATGGACGAGAATGAGGAAGAGACCTGCACACTGCACAGGCCTCTCATCTCGCATAAAACTACATCTCGGAGAATATTTCTTCGATAATCTAGGCGAACTCGCTAATTATAAGACGCTTTATCCTTATCTCCTGCTAATTCAACGGGTAGTTGGGAGATCATTTGATCCTGTGGTATCACAATGGGCCTTCTTTGGCCTAAATGTGGCTGCACGTGCGGTTTGGTTGATAAATTTAACTGACACCAAAAATTAGAAAACCTACTGAACACACCACCGCTCGCCGGCTTTCGTACACTTTTGTTTTCAAGGCTGAAGCCGACGAGCTTACATCTGTTGTGAGATGAAAACTACCATAAACGTTGCTGGACGCGATCATTCCAAAAAACGCCATTTTGAAGAGAAAAATATAGTGGCTTATGGTGAAACTTGTTGTTCGCTACTGTTACTGCTCCGGGTGGAGATGAGAGTGGTGGAGATGAGTTCTTTTTCAGAAAAAGAAACTTATACCCTATTCACACCAAGCCGAAAACCGAATTTTCGTCAAAAAAGTTTAGAAAACTCGTAGATGCATTCACACCGAACACCAACTCGTTTTCGTTTGACGTTTCAATTAGCTGGGAAACTAGCTATGAAATGTCTGTGGCGACTCAACTTTTATTTTAGTTACTAAACTTCGCTCGTATTGACACGATATAAAAACAAAATTATTTAAGCTACTTGATAATCGTTAAAATCGTTTCTAAAATTTGGTCAGAGGAAAGTATGCCTGATGAATGGAGGAGCCTCAGCATTGTTTGCCCGATTCATAAGAAAGGAGACCCTCTAAACTGCGCCAACTACAGAGGCATCAGTCTCCTTAACATCGCTTACAAAATCCTGTACAAAATCCATTTATCAACGAACTGATTGGACCCTATCAGTGCGGTTTTAGGCCCGGTAAGTCCACAACCGACCAAATATTCACACCACGGCAGATCCTGGAGAAAACCCAAGAAGTCCAAATCGATACGCATCACCTATTTATTGATTTTAAAGCCGCGTATGACAGCATTTATAGAGACGAGCTATACAGAGCCATGTCTAGTTTTGGCATCCCTGCCAAACTTGTCAGATTGTGCAGAATGACGATGGAGAACGCTCGCTGCTCCGTAAAGGTCGGAAACAGTCTCACCGAGACCTTTGATGTCAAAAAAGGATTTAGACATGGTGATGCGCTGTCATGTGACTTTTTCAACATCATTCTTGAGAAAATTGTGCGAAACTCGCAAGCCAACACCAGGGGCACAATTTTCCAAAAGTCTGTGCAACTACTTGCATACGCTGACGACATCGACATCATTGGCAGGACACAGCGAGCTGTCACTGGTGCGTTTGCAGGTATCAGTACAGAGGCGGCAAAAATGAGTTTAGTGTTGAATGAGGGCAAAACAAAATATATGCTGTCAACGAGAAGGGACACACAACATCGATGAATCGGACAGAACGTCGCGATAGACAGCTATAACTTTGAGGTAGTTCGGGACTTTGTTTACCTCGGCTCCGCTATTAATTCTGAAAATGACATCACATCAGAAATCAAGCGAAGAATTACACTTGCCAACCGCTGTTACTTTGGCCTAAGAAGGCAATTGATTAGTAGGGCCTTGTTGACATGTGTTTAATTTTTTGCGACTAAACAGTCGCGCGATTGAAATCACTTGTGTGTTTCGGGCCTTATTCGAAATAATTAATCGAACATCTTTTAATAAAATGAATAACAAATGCGAATAGTAATTTGGACGCATTCAAGAATCTAGTCATCGTAAGTCGACTTGAATTGTTTGGACTTAAATTTACCTGAACGCGAAAACTAACTTGAATTGTCGGTATGTCACTTATCGACAATTGCATTTTTTCCCCTGGGTTCTGAGTTTCTGATTGGTGCTCTATATATCAGGGCAATCGAAATGTCAAACTGCGCTCTCCCATGTTCTTCGATAACCCAAAATAAATGTCAAAACTGAGTTCTTCGGATTCATGTTGACACAAAGAGATGTTAACTTAGTAGTCGAGAAATTCTTGAGTTGATTTGTCGGTGTCGCGGACATAATCGTCAACTGAGAAACTATTCAAGTGACCAGTTCGGCCAGTTGTCAAGTGACTGATGACATCTATTCCAATTCTTACTTCAAGAAATTTATTGCGTAAAAACTAGTAAAATTGTCAAAGGAAGGAAGAACTTTGTGAAAATTGAAAGCTGGAACATGTTCAAGCTTACGGAATACACAAAATTTTAAACTGAGAGAAAATATACAGAGATTACTATGTGATGAAGTAGGATGAATGATTTTATTTACTTTTTTGTACTTTTTTCCACTTTTGTTTCTATGTACTGTACATAGTTCAGGTCAGGCTTTAATACGCTCTTTCGAAGCTGTTCTCTTTGATAAATGTTTTGAGTTACGGAACAGAATTGAGTAAAAATTCGTAAAATCTAAAAATGAACAGACCTTACCTTGTTATATATATATATAGTTCTCAATTCTTGACAGATTTCTCGCGCTAACATTGCAAATATTCCATAAAAACCACTACGCTTAGCTAACTAGCAAAATGTCAATAAATAGACATAATATCACTGCGGTCAGGCCTCAGAGTGTACACAAACACAACGTCCTGTCAAAATGTCAATTTATTTTCTACCAAAGGAAGTATCGATTTCAAATGATATTTCCTCGTATATCTGCCATCCTTTATTTATGACACTTTACAGCTCAGGGGATACTGTCAACAGTGCAATGGACTCATGGCTCATGTTTCATTGAAAAATCTTACCATGTTGTCGTAATGTTGATATTGAAATACTCTGTAGGCGGTTATTGGAAATTTAAAAGGTCGTTTATTGGCATAGAAATTGTTTTGAAATTTACCTTTAATTGTTGTTCGTAGTTGGCGCAACAGGGCCTTGCTTTTTACAACGACTCGTTTGTGTGAGTTTTTATTGTTTGGAAAGGATGAAAGGGACCTACAATTGTATGCCGAGTTCGAACGTCTGAATTGCGAAGCTTTTTTAGGACAGTTATACTCCGGATGTGGGCGCAGTAGCGCAGTGGTTAGTGCGTGCTGGACTACTGTGCGAGGGCTCCCAGGTTCGATCCCTGGAAAACACACAAATTACATCTTAAGGTTTTTTCTACTCCGCCACCTCTCGCGAACGTCTGACAAACATCCGAGAGTATGCCTGTCATGAAAAAGCTTCTCAATTCGGACTCGGCATAAAATTGTAGGTCCCTTCCATTCGTCCCAAAAATAGAGACTCACACAAACGAATGGTTGCGAGAAGCTAGGCCTAGGGTGTCTACCGCCTGTTGCGCCACCTATTTATTTTTTTATTTTTTATGCTCCGTGTTTTTCCTTGGATCGAACCTGACACACTAACCACTGAGCTCACTATCTCCCACCAACTGTTTGATTCACTATGGAATTTAATGAAATTTATTCAGTTTCTCAATTATTTCCGTCTACTATTCCCTTGTAGATTTTTCCATACGAAAGCATTTGTTAATATACAGAACACATACCGTTTGGTGTATGTACATTCTGTCCTGAGATGTGAAATTCCCAGAGCAATAATAATCTATGTCATCTCCTTCCTCTGCATCACAGATGACACATACAGTTTCCAATAGATACAAGCACGCACAATGCTTTCGCTATCTTTTGTCATTTCTTTCCTGCCACATTTTACCTCAGGGCATACAATACACAGTAGAATGCAGACAAAAAAAAAAAGTAATGAAAACATTATTCCACGGGATTCTGTTGACCCAGATTCATCCTTTCATCACACATACACAACACACCCACGTCGACGGAGGACCGACTTATTTCTGCCTCCCAAAAAAATCTTTAATTCCCCCCCTCCCGAATGCTTTGCAGCATGTTTATGCTGTCATAACTCTGCAAGCGTCATACTTACTTGGGAAAAAAATGAGAAACAGGATGAAAGTCACCAAATTGTTCCCCAATCGTTTTCAGCACGTTGCACACAGATATTTCCATGGCCACCGTAATTGATTCAATTTCCATAATAAAATCCACTTTAAGGATCTCCAATTCAAATGTACCTACATATATGCTATGCTCGAGGATTATTGTGAATCTCGATGCCATCGAACCAGGAAAGGATGTGTGCGCACACTTTTACATATCTCGGCAAAATCGCCATCAGAAATTCTCCATTTATATGCGAAGCATCAGTGCCAGTGTTGCACACAGGATAACTAAGAAGAACCGACACTGACTACTCGTTTCCTTTTGAATATAAGGAAAACTGTCATTTGGACTGAATGGCGCTGCGACAACGGTGTCACACAGTCCTTTCATTTAGTTTTACAAGATTCGAGAAGAAGGAGCAAGTAATCTTCTATTCAGCGTCAGCCTCTTACAGAGAGGATAGTAGGTATAGGTATCACCTGACGACATTGGCGCCTTACGGGCTGATTTAAATATGGATTTAATTTTAAGTTGCCGCCTAAATGGGGGCGGTGATAGTATCCTACCACCAGCAGGCGGGCAAAGCATTTTAATTCGAAAACGGAACCATTCTAGCTAGACTGGCGACAAAAATGGAACTGAAAAGGTCGTCTAGCTGCCTCTGGAGAGATTTATTATTATTTGCTTTTTTTTCCTTTAATTTTAGAAAGGATATGTGTGTTCAGATCAGTTTCGTAAATCGATTTAAGTTTCTCAGAGATTTATAGGATTTTTATATTTTTTTTTTCTGATGCAATTTAAAATTGAAATGAAATTTGAAAGGATGTAAGGCGCGTCAGATGCAATTGCACAGTTGGAAATCACTTGAAGGAGTGCGATGTGAATGTGACAGTTTTCGAAGGGAGACGGTGAAGGGTCTGAAATTTGTATGTGAAGGACATTTTGGTAGACAGAGACACCTTATGTGGTACAGTTTGCATAGAGATGTTTTTGGTATTTCTCGCAATAATTTTTGCTTGAATGCCTGCATTCAAGAATCTATCTTATCCTAAGTCGACTTGAATTGTCGGGACTAGATTAAATCTGAATGCGAAAACTAACTACAGATTGGTCGGCCTCCTGGGGCCTGTAACACAACGCGACAAGTCGACAAGTTTAAATTCACTTGTCTGACTATTCTTGTCCGACAAGTACAAATTAATTCTGTAACAGAACGTAAACCGTTGCACTTGTCAAAAGAATTAAATTTCCCTGACTTGTCGGCACTCTTCGACAAGTGTTTAACAGGAGAAAAAAAAAAAAACTAAATCTGTTTTAACTAAAATAAGAGAGGAAAATATAGCCTTTTTGGTGCTTTCTGTGTTATGTCCTAACAAAAGAAAATAAATGTTTAAATGGAAGAAAATACACAGCCTGCCAAAAGGCCTAAACGTAGTTCCGCAAAATAAGAATTGGACGTATAATAAGGGACGTATTTTGGCAAAATGATAAGAAACGCGCAATTTTAAGTACTAATTAAATAAGTAACATTAGAATTAATATTTTAATTATACAAAATAAATGTTAGGCATTAGGATATTTCATTAAAAATGCACTTGTCAGCTTTTGACAATATTCAAATCACCTGTCCTCATTGAGCCATAGTTCAACAAGTGTTTCCTGACACCTGTCGTGTTCTGTTACAGAAAGAGGGAAATTATATAATTTCCCACTTGTCATCTTTCATCGCGACAATTGTCCAAGTGGTCACGGACTTGTCGTTTTGTGTTACAGAATTTTTTACAAGTTGTCGAAATTCACTTGTCCGACAACTACTTGTCGCGTTGTGTTACAGGCCCCTGGTGCCATGAATTTGGACTTTAGTGCACTTTTGAAAATGAAATAAAGTCCAAAAATCGTTTGTACTTTATTGCAATTTCCAAAAATCGTTTTGGACCTTTTTGCATAAGACTTTATTTCATGGCACCGGTCTCCTATGTCGCTTTTTGACAATTGTATTTTATTTTCTCCTGGGCTGCGTTCCAAGTTATCCTTGTTGTTAACTAAATGAATACATTTTTTTTGGATTTGACAGTTGTCAAAATTTTACTGTTTTTCATTTTCTTGTATTGAATTTATTTTGATCGAATGTACCTAATCCTGAAAGTCATTTTGGAAATAATAATTTGAAACAACTAAAAAAATGATTTTTTTGTCAGCCATATTTGTATTTTGTTATAGTTCGCCTTCAGGAAATATATTTTTTAAATTCTTTTATTCTTTGATTGATTTTGAATAAAATGTATCTATAAGTGTGGCCATTTTTTTAGAAATTTCATCACATTCAACCATGACATCCACTGGTCGGAATTTATATCAAAGTAGATGACTCGGAAACTTCGTATTGCCTCAGAATAAATATTGTGATTTGTTCAATTGTAGGTTGTTGATTCGTTCTCATTTACTACACGATCAACCGATTTGACGGAATGGAATGTTGCGATTTGATTTCGAATAATCAGCGTTGCCATTTTGACTGCTTTCCAGTCAGATCTGACTGGATTGATATGCATTTAGCTGGAAGATATTTTGAAATCCAGCCGGCTGTTTTTTTAGCTGGATACGAATTTTGTTTGACTGTTTTTAAATCTTTCGTGTAATATCACTTTTCTATCAATATACATTTTTAAATTCAAAGTGGAAATAGAAAAAAATAAAAAAACGAACAAATATTGCTTGAAATTCACTTTTTTTGTTGCTCTGAGCTTGGAAGCATATTCCACTCATACAATGAACTAATTTATACGTTTGCATTTGCACTAGTATACTTGCCTTTGACAACTTACAAACAAAATATTTGAAACTGAAAATTTATCAGTTGTTATGTAAGGTTCAACTTTCCTAAAATTGGTTGGAACTATTATACTTACAGAAGCAGCAAAAAAAAATATTCGACATTATGTATGTAGATGCAAATGATGAGGAGACAATTGAAGCGCTCAGAGAGATTGCTATATACGGTTCAACTTATAACAACTTATAAATTATAATACATTTTATAATTTTGTATACCCTTCACATGAAGGAAATTCGCTTTGCCATTACTTTTGAAAAGTCAAGAAAGAGTCACCGGATTTGCACAGGATCAAGTTCTGAATCGCCATGTCCGTCTGCCTGTCTGTCTTCTGTTAAAAACACAATAGCGTAAAAAGGAATCTACCTAGGCGAATAAAATTCTGTCAGAGGACTTCTTTCTACAGTTGTCAGGTTGGTATGGAAAATATAGGCTATATCGGTCAAGTAGTTCTGGTTCTGGTTCCCCTCACACCAAACCAACATTAGACCCATGCCCATGCCTGCACGTACTAATTTACATAGCTAACTTTTTGCATGACTTGTATTATGTTGCAGTGGAGACTGGAGGGTATCAAAAGCAACGGCCAGACCATTGATAACACTTTTACTTGTATTTTTATTTTTTTTTTATACTTTCATGGCTGGATTTTTAGCTGAATTTTAGTTTGAATTTCTTTAACTGTTTTTTTTGACTGAATTTTAGATTTTTGACTGTTTTTTTTCCAGTCAAATCTGACTGGAAGGCGGATTTCAAAACGGTAACGCTACGAATAATGCAATTTAAATCATCGACTTCTTTACTTTTCGTGCGTTCACTCAGACTCAGCCAATCGTAGCTCAAATAATTGCGGCTGATGTTTGGGAACACTTTGCTGACTGACGAGTTCTTTCTTCAATGATGTGGTGAACTCACAATTTGACGAAAACGAAAATTGTTCGATTGGTTTCGAGATTTGCGATTTTAAATGTATTTTTTTGTATCTAGGCTGCCACATCCCTCTGTCCCATTTTAACTTATCTTCATAGGAACACTCCGGGAACCGGGCCTAAGATTTGAGCTCAATCGGTTTGGTGGTTTTCGAGATATACGATTTTTAATAGGAGATGGCACGCCCCATTTTCCTCTTACGCGGGCAACCATTTTAATTATTTTTTTCGTATAAACCTTATTCAGACTATTGCGAACATTTAAAAAAAGAGCCAAAAATTGGTCCAGTCATTCTTAAGTAATACAATGAGCAAAGAACATTAT
The DNA here is from genome assembly GCA_949372485.1 of Cheilosia soror. Lineage (NCBI taxonomy): Eukaryota > Metazoa > Arthropoda > Insecta > Diptera > Syrphidae > Cheilosia > Cheilosia soror. The sequence continues at coordinate 28,574,022 of OX443561.1, read as the reverse complement.
TATCATTTTTATTTATACTTCAGATCAATACGAATGTCAGATTTGCTCTCTGAGAATCCGATAGAAATGCCAACTTAATAGTAAGACGACAAATTCTTGACTTAAATTATCGGCTACTCTTCCACTGACAACGAAATGAAGAAAACCTAAAAATATATTTTATCCCTGTCATAATTGTACACTTACGTCTTTGTTACACCAAAAATCTGAATTCACCTACGAGATTCAGAACAATACTGACTGATGTTATTGTTGTTCCAATTTTTTTTTCAATGACGGTGTATTATAACGGAACGGAACAAAGACGCATCAGCCCCCTACTGGGAAAATAAGTGTTAATCACGTAGGTCTTTGTTTTATTGGAAAAAAACTCAGAAAATCAAATTTTTGCACTTACGTCGTTGTTTTACTGGAGGTGCGAGTTGACATCAAGTGAGAAAGCTGTCAGACTAAACTGTAGATTGCGGTGGCCATGGTATAGTGGTTAGAGTCATTGCTTGTGACCCGAGTGGCGTTGGTTCGAGCCCCGGCGGGGGACAGCAATACACTGCCACCGACCATAAGAGAAATGAATAATATCAGAGTTTCTCCACCACTATACCAAAAAAAGGGGTTTCTGCTTGGTAGTACAATGGACCGAAATTCGTCTGAGTGCTTTAGGATTTGGAATTCCCTTTTTTATAAAAAAAATTTCAACTGTACACAGCTTCGCAGGCACATTGTACTTTTTGAATTAAATCCAAAATTATAAGTTTTTGTGCAAAAGCAGCCAAAAACTTACGGTGATTTTTTCAGTTCTCCCAACTTGACGAACTGACGAGAAATGCGACTGCAATGGATCATGGTCCGGCACTACAGTCGATCAAGCCCCCGCCACTCTGTAATCTTTTAAAGAAATATCCCAGATCTGGGCGACCAAGACTGAGATTATAAGTAAAGTAACATTATTTTTTTGGGAGCTTGAAAGCGTCTGGTAATAGTTAGCGCCGACGAAAAGTGTCTAAGCAGTATTGATTATTCATTTTTAACAATATTCCCTAAAACATAAGTAAAAATGAGCACTGAGATTTTAAGAAAAGTGAGCTCTGTTTTTACCTACCTTAAGCACCTACCTATGAATTGGGCTTCGGCCCAAGCTAGCAAGTATGCATACACTCAAAAACTTCTGAATTTTGACACAGCTCATTGCTGTATAAGCTAGTAGGGGCTCTGCCGGGTCATAATTTCCCAAGCAACCACATATTGGAACTAAATTTCAAAGATGATGATATCTTTATATATAGAGTCTATGGAGACGAAGAGATTCATGAGAACACACCTCACAATCAGTTCCGCTGTCACTGCCCGAGTCTCTGGCACAGAATATTTTAAAATCATTACATCCATACAAGAACTTTCTGATCTTTAGGTAAACAGGCTTCTGAGGATATCAGGATGTCTGGACGGCATCGGTACAGTAGGATTCTACTTCTACTTTCTGCTCTACAAATAATATAAACCTAACCTAACCTTGTGCTGTTCTCAACAGATACTAGGAATACGTGCTTTTTTGCTTGCCTTAAGAGGGTTGCTATTGAAGTTGTAAAATGTATTAAAGACGAATTCGATGACACGAAACGTGGCCGTAAGGGCTCAGAGAAAGTAAATAATTTTGCTACAAGGCAATTTCAAATCTCATCTTTATTATTTCTTGACTTTCATATAAATTTTGGCCAACAATTGCTTGCTAGGTCCAAATTAGCGCACCAGGTAATTTCAAACACAAATATTTTGTCATTCTCAATCTCAGGATGAGCGAAGTTATACCGCCCGAAATGCGTGCAGATAGCTTTAACTTCTGCATATCAATTGTTTCAAGTTGTAGTCCTCTGGATATAATGTCCCCAGAAAGGCAAACCTATAACGCTTCATCAGCGCCCCGAGATGCTTGCAGATGTATGTTAGTTCCGCACTTAAATTGCTGCAAATTGTAGTCTTCTGGAAATAATCCCCAGGAAGCGAGTTCTTGGCTTGTTATGTAGCCAAGGAAATTTTTGAAAAGTGAAGTCCTCGACGTTGTTAGAGGTACTGAGAGGAGAGGTACCAGTCTTGTAGGGCGCTCATTTGTGACATTTTGAGGAATAATTATTCATTAAGGTCCCTTAAACTTCTGCCATGGTAGTATGTAATTTTCTTTAGAATAGGTATAGGTCGGCGAATAGTCTGCTCAGCCTTATATTTGGTGTTAGTGTAGGATCTTCCATTAATCAAACTCTACAGGCTGTCAAGTAGGACAAGGAAATGTTTTGGGACCGAGCTCCACGGAAGCAATATTCGAGGCCTGATCTTACTTCTGCTTTATAAAGAAGAAGGAGTTGTTTCGGGGTGAAGTACCTCTTTGCTCTAAAAGGGTAACTTAACATTGAGGACGCTGATCTTGCGATACTGGTAAAGTGGTACCGCCATATATGTTATTCCCGCATTGACAATGACTCCAAGAAGGTCCATGGACTCCATACGAAGAATGCATTGGCCGTCCATTTTCATCTGCGGTACAATTGAAACATTTTCCCATGGAAAACTGGTCAGATGTACCAATCTTTTGTGCATAGAAGGATGAAACCTATAATAGTTCTGTCATCAGTAAAGCTACAAATATTATTTGTCGACCTGAAAAGCTCATTGATATGGAGAAGGAATTGAGTTGGTTGAGGTCCTTGTGACACTTCTGCATTTACAGCAAAGTATTTCGATGATAAAGCGTCTATACTACAACTTGTACTAATTGGCCCAAAAGAAATTTTTACATCTGTCCGTTGTGTTATTGTGTTAATCCCTAAAAGGATAATTTGCTTGATAAGGCTCTATGCCATACCCGATCAAAAGATTTTGAGGTGTTCAAGGTTACGGGTCTGAATTCGTCATGTTGTTCGATAGCCTGCGTCTATAAATTGGTTACATAACCCAACAAGTAGAACGAGGGCTTCGAAATACTTTCAAGAATTTTGATTATTTCGACAGTAATTATTGTAGAATTTTCTAAAAGAAAAAAGCATTGAAAAATGCTCGCCTTTTCAGCTATACCCAGAAAAATTATTTAGAGCTTCCGCCTTCGTATTAACTTTAGTAGTCCCAAAAACACAATTTATATTGTGGACATTAAAGTCACCGAGAATAATATCATCGACCGTAGAATGAATTCTCTGTATCCAGTCAACCCTAGCGGCAGGGAGCAGATCAACTTATTAGAACCTAAAATCAAGACAAGCATTTTTGACCTTACATCGAGATCGTCCGGTCTTATATTTGGTTTAACAAGGGCGACCTCTCCCTTGTATCGAAAATTGATATAGAGTTCGTAATTGGAACAGCGAAATTGTGTGGATTCAATTATTTTGTTTTCTGTCTCTGTTACGACTAGGATGTTGTTGTATCCTGAATTAAAGACTCCTGTTTTGTTCAGCAGTCTTGTAAAAAGTCAGATTTGTTTTATTAAATCTGGAATTTTATACAATATTGGCAGAAACAAAACATCTGACAATTTATATAGTATTTCAAGGCACTACACAAATGTGATCCTCATTTCATAGGAGAAGTTGGTGTGTAAGTTGCCTTTGACATTGTCTCGCTGTCATTGACTAGTGTGACGTTGCAAAAATAAAACTCTTGTTTAACCGTGTTATCAAAAGATGCAACTTAACCTCAACAGTCGGCTAAATATTTTCGATAAACTCTGTTACATTCATGAGTTGACCTTTCTATTCCTTAAGGACACTCAAAATATCAATAAAATGTATAGAAAAATCATGCTTTTGATTTACATTTTATTGATGTAACTCATTACTGATGTAGATACTATTGCATGCAAAAAATCCGCCCACATAATAAATGCATTTGAAAGCTAAAACAATACAAAACGCCCATGAAATATGAATATATGTATATTCTGTAAGGGGTAAAAAAAAAACCCCAATGGCATTCTACGAAGGACACCAACGCTCAAGGACAATCGAAAAAACAAAAAGAATAAGTGAAAAATTTCCATTTCAAATAATTTCACAAGGAACCGACAACAACTGTCAATATTCCCACATTCACTTTACCTTTCTCTATACGATTCACCCTCCAATACCAACTATAAACCAACTAGAACGACTGTTAAATAATATCCGTGATTGACATCCTTGAGATTATTAGATCATATTCCATATCCGCTTTTACATAAAAACACATATACACAGACGGCCAACCCTACGAAATACCAACGTTCGATTGATTGAAAATTTAAATACTTTGCCACCACTCTTGCGTTGGTCAGGGTTCTTCTTGAATATGGGGTAGAACAAAAAAAAAAAAAAAAACAACCACCCCACGAGGGAGTATTAAATTTCTGAATACTAACAGGCAATAGTGGCGCTATTTTTGTTATCCTGAGGAGGTTTGTTTGCTTTCTTGTACATTATTGTTGTGTGGGCTTGAAGGTACACTAGTGGTTTTGATTTGCCCGGTCTAGACTAGACTATTGTTAGCCTTCAATAAAATATTGTAGACCAACTGTCGAGGATGAGGACAGTGGAGGGTCACATTGACGGCCGGCGCGCCAAGTGGTCTTCATGGTTTGCCTTTTATATGAAGTTGGAATTTATATTTATTTATTTTTTTTTTTTGCTGACTTTTGTATTCAATTGGCGGCGGTCAGGGACTTTTGTGAACTTAAATGCGCAGTGTAAGTCATGAGTTTGCTTTAATATTTTCTTGTTTTCGAGGTATGCTTGCTGTCATTTGGGAACTTATTAGTTTGGCGCATTAGCTTTGCAGGAATAATTTTTTAACGTGGTACTGCATTGCCAAGGAGTATTGATAAATGAGAAACTTTAAGTGAACCGATTCAAAGTGAGCTCTGGAAATACTGCCGACGCTTTGTCATCCCAGTCTGTATTTAAACCAACCACCTGCTGGCGTGAAAATATCGAATAACTAACTACCTTGTTAGTGGTCAATGATGATGATTTATCGGCCCTTTGCGCCTTCTGCTCGGGGCTGGGAGTAGGCTCATTACCTACCTATGACTTACTTAATACTTTGCATCTTCACAAGCAGATGGGATTTAAAAAAAAAGTGCACCTATTTATGCTATTATACCTAGAGCCTAGTAGTTTACTGTTCAGGTTAGTATATTCGGTTTTGGTAAGCATTTACCTCCCTCTAACTAACGCTTATCGGGAAATATACAAAAGTATAGCCAATATGCCAGCCTAAAAACTTCAACAACGAATTTCCAAACGCCAATCGCGAGACCGGGGGTAATTCTAACCAGAGAAGCTAAGACTCTGATGAGATCTCTTACCCGGCGTCTCCACGAGCAATTTTTCATAGAATGTCATAGCATTCTATGAGAATTACCTACTCGTGGAGACCACAAATAGTATTCTATGAAAAATGGTATTCTATCTATTGCTCAGCTCATAGCTTGCTATCGATAGTATTCTATGGCGTGTACTTTTTTGTTGTGACGCATGTGTTTTCGTGGGATAGCTATGGAAATAGTAAGGTATGAAATGCCCACCCTACATTTTATTGCATACTATCATTTTTTTTTATGAGAAATGACAGATGGCATTCTATGAAAAATTGCTCGTGGAGACGCGGTGTTAGACAGGTGAAGAAAACTGAGCTGAATCCTGTTTAGATTCTTTGAGGATGGTAATGAAAACATACTTCTTAGGCTGTATCACTCCACTCATGGTAAGTATAAGCGCAATATGCTTTGACAGTACCTTTATCAACTGAATTGTTCAGCAAATTTTAAGAAAGACAGATTATACCGAAACTTGGGGCTCTGTGTTAGAAATGTTTCCTCCAGGGGAACTCCTTAGGGCGCGGTTAATTCAATACCAAATCTTGTCACACCTTCTGGAGGTACACTCTTTGAAATCTCGGACACCGCAAAATATCTGAGCTTAATACTATTGACAATGGGCCTCCGCACACGAGATTAATTCTGCCGGCAGAAACTCGTTTTTATACCATACTTCGAGCGCACACGGGATGAATTTCTGCTGGCAGAAAAATTATATATATGAACCCCTTTTCATTGTGTACTATTATTTTCACAATTGAAATATTTTGAAAGTTGTGTATGTATTAGTTTTATGCCTTGTTCAACCGCTCAAACTCGGCAGAACATTTTAATTCCGTTTATTTCCCCTCACTTCAGTCCCCTCGCCTACAAAATCGGTTTTATGCCGGCAGAATTAATCTCGTGTGCGGATGCCCAATAAACTCAATTTTCAGATGAACATTAAGGGTTAGTAGAGCAGCGTGAACCCTAATGTGCCATACTTAGGTCCTTGTGGACATAAACGAAAAAATCACAAAAGCCACAAAAGCGTCCAACTCCTGCAGCAGCATTTTTGGGGAAACATGAGGACAATCTGTCAAAACTAGACTCTGGACCCGACCTACACGGCTAAAGTACAACCTACGACAGTCTCGTATGGTTTAATAGCAGACAACCAACTTTATAAAAGTTCAAACATTAGCGTGCAATGGCGCCACCAACACAATGAAATCCAATTCTAACTGCATGACTTGAAGCTACCCTTATTTGTCCTGCCTCAGCTAGGCAAATTTGTACAATCTTCGCAGACATTAATGTCATAAAAATCAGTCAACCATTTGAATGAAAATTTACCGAAACAGGTCATTCGACTATTTTACAGAAATACATTGACGATGTATCTATTACGGACTACACAAGACCGTTCACGAGCGCCTATTCCAGTAGGTAAGAATGGATAGATCGACTCATATGTAACCGCAATCCACTGCCGTATTTACAGACGGACTATAGAAGTGGACATTATAGGATGGGGTCAGATGTCTTTTTAAAATCGGTACGCCTCCTTCTAGACCATTACGAGGTGAAAATCCTGGCAGTGACAACAACAGCAAGCCGTGAGTCTGCGGTAGGGACGACACCTATTCTCTATCGACAGCTAGGCAGTCAAAAAAGCAATAACTTCACCCGAAATAAACTTGAAGCTTATGAAATCATGTCGGGAAGATCTCATCGTTTTTGAAAACAGCTCAAGGTATAGCTTTGATGGGTCCCGGTAAATGAGGGCATTCTAGGCAATGTAAAAGCAGACGAATTGCTATTTCGAGAGTTTTTTCAGAACAAGCTGATACTTTTGTAAATATCCCACCTTGTACGCTCAATCTCATAACAGGGAGAAAAGCTACAAACGAGACGGACGCTAGATGGACTGCCCTAGCCACTTGTTGTGCAATGAAAAAGCTATGACTTTCAATAATTCCAGGGCCGAGACATTTATACCTCTGAGGGAAGAATAGGACATTTCCTTGCACCTTCCTCGTAGAAATCATACCGGGGCACAAATCGTTGTGAAACCGCGTGAGAAAAATGCGCCTGATATAAAAAAAATACTACGGAGGTTGCGGTGATGAGCGAGTTCTTAAGTTCTACTCTATCTATGTCACAGCCCAGGGCTTCAATGTCAGTTGGCTGTCCTTGGGTATGATGATATACGATATACTCTAAAGTATTGTCATGTGGCGGTATGTTTTTTATTGCAAAAGGCGCGTTTCGTCCAGTGGTGGGCTAATTTTATTCCGACTTTCAGTTCCAAAATCCACAGGTTCGTATGAAGCAGCATAATAAATAATTGATGACAGAATTCTATAGCCAGGGTTCCAATTTCCAATGGATAAGGGATAAACTCTTTTTCCTGACAATGGATCAATATTGACCTGAGATGAGCATAGTAAAGAATACTCCTAGCTAAGCCCCCACTTCTCGCAAAAGTCAGACAAATATTTAGTAACCTTTTGGATGTGGCATAACGAAGTCCCTTCTATTCATTCACACACGAATGCTTTCGAAATGATAGACTTTTGGGCATGTTTTCTAAATGGACATGTTGCGCTTAGGTTAGGTTAGTTTAGAGAGGGGAAGTTTGCAATATATGCGCAGTTTTCACCCCGAATCCATTCAGGCCGATAGTTATTACCCTGTTGTAGTATATAATAGGACATGCAACTAACAAAACTATTCAGATCTGTTGATGAATCGTCCTAAATCTGGTATAGCTGCTAGATTTTCCAAGCCGTCAAAGAACCGTGCTCCCATACAAGAGTAGCGGCGTTCTTGGAGGGCTAAACAGATTCTATTTCCTCTTCATCCCTGCAACTTCTGCAGAAATCATTTGTAAAGGTACATAGTTTTTTGGCCATGTTTCCAAGGATGCAGTGTCTGGTTATTACCAGCGTGCACTCAGATTTGGTTTCTGTATTAAAAGATGTTAGGATCTTTGACCTTTTAGTGTCAATTGCGGGCCACAAGCTGCGAGTTATACTACAACCGGAATTGTTGCGTTTAATATTTATAGTTTTTTTTTACCTGCGTTATTAAGTACTAAACATAACCATTAATTGTTCGGGAAGTTTATCTACCTTAGAGTCACTCATTATAGTATCTACAACACAACATACTGATATCAGAGTTTCAGTCTTAAAATTTTAAGTCTCCATCTACAACATGCTTGCTACAGAGACATAGGTAGGTACAATGGTACAGGCAACTGCAATTTTAATTAGCACGTCTTTGAATTCTTTCTTTTTGACCCAACCCCAACCCAACTTATCCTCGTCGTTGCCCCACAAACTACATACGAATGGCAGTACATATCCTCGAGTATGTTGACACAATTTAGTTTTTTCTGTCCTTCTTCCCTAAGGGAAAGATAAACTATACATTCCTAATACGTCCTCACTATGCCGAATATATATGCTGCCAAAGTGCAAGGTGGAAACTGGTTGTTCCCTTCCCTCGTCCAATGCCAAAGGCATGTAGAACTTTTAAAAATTCATGAATTTTATGAGGTCGAGGCTTATAGAACGACATAAATGCACTCCAAGTCCGTGTCTATGGGTACTATAGGTAGCAGTAACTAACAACTTCATCCACAGCAAGGCCTGTATAGTACTCTGCTGGTTGGCAGGGTTTCAAAAAAAAAAAAAAAAAACACAAGTTGTATTACTGCTTGAACGCGAATGAACTTGGAATTTTATATTCGTCATAACTACAAACAGAGTGACACGTGCAATGGGTCTTGTTGTCCCTGTTAAGCTCGTTAATGTAGGTTTTTTTGTTTTTGTTTTGTTGGAAGGTTAAGATCATCAGAAAAATGTCGTGAATAAGGATAAGCCCTTTGAAATGCAAAGACTAAAGGCTTATAATTAGACGGACTTAAAGTTGAAGGCCAACGAAAACTTTTCTCATTCCTTGTATCGTATCCTAGCCTGAGAATGGGTTTTTATTTTATACACGAACAAGTATTTTCCGAGCTAAAAATAGATTTGAAAGGATTCCATCCTTTGTCTGTGGAATGAAGAAATAATTGTATGCAATGAAAATAACAGAGAAGCGCACAATAAACGAATTTCTTTGGCATTGCCCCTACTGCACCAACGACGACGACGACGACGACGTACCAGTAACACACGCGCGCAGTGCAAATAATTTACACACGAGATGAGAGGAGCACGTATATCCTTTTGAATGGTTTCCTTTTGCTTTTGAATTCAGAATGCTTTATGTGATATGGTCTTGCGGCAGCCATGTAGACATTTGCAGGGGATGCAGCAAATGGAATGGAATTTGCGGAAACAGAATAATCCTGCAGATGTATGAATAAATAACTTTCGAGAAATATTTAAAGTCGGTTTATAGTTTTTTAGTGAGATTAATTTCCGTTCCAGAGCTAACTACCAATTTGCACGCACCATTGCCAATTCCACCACCCGCCATGACGTCAATTGCTTAGTTAATCAGGCGACCTAACAAAAAAATTAGGACAGGTGTTAAGTTGTTAAATATTCAGTCGGCCATCACGGTGTCATTGTCAATTCAGGACTCATTTCCCTCTCTTGGGGGTATGTTGTTTGGCCTTCTCTGTAAAAGTTCTAATGCCGCCATATGACTAATCACAGGCACTTGTGTTCCATCCAGGGACCAACCACACGGACGCTGGCGCTGGTGTGTTTTGTTAGTTGATAATTTATGATGGGCAATTTATTTTGACGCACGACGGAGATGATGTGACAATTAAAAAAAAACAACGGAAATGAACGCTTGGTCTCTTTGTGGTCATTTTTTTGTGATTTTTGCGAGCGGATGGGTTTAGACTTTAGAGGGTTGAAAAAAATGTCACATCTGTGAAAACCTTTTCGCTATGTCCGGTTGAAACGGAAATTATTAACATGTTAACAAGACTCATTGCAATTATGCCTTAAGTGACATCTTCACAATTGTCTTTCCTCCTGTCAAACTATAGATATCAAAATTGTTTTTCCCTCTCTTCTGTTTTTGTCACTTAAAGTCAAATAAAATTAATCTGCAGTTCTTAAATAAATCACTCGTTTTCTTAAAAAGAAATAGAAATTCTATGATTAGAAATTGAAATATGCCGCGTCGTTAATTTGAATCTGTTTTCTCTTTTCAGACTGCTGTTATGTGCTGACTAAACAATCAGAAACTCGTAAGTATTTCAATTTCAATTCAATTTCAATTTCAATTTATTATTATACAATATTAGGGTACATTAAGATAAGTAAGTACCTACTGGCTACTAAACAAGTTTGTGGCACAACTTTGGTTTTTCACTTTTTAACTTTCTCGTAGGTAGTTGTTGCTTCTCTGATTTTTAAAAATTGTGTCTGCGATACATAAGTAAATTTGAGTTGATAAGACACGGTTTGGCATGCTTGTGGTTGAAAGCTTAGCTCGTCGGATTGGGAGGGATTCTTGTGAATACCAACTCTATTCACAAACAAAAGATAAGTTACATGCCAGGAATTAAATCGAACATTTCACTCGCGTAGTTATTTTAAATCGGACGGACTTGAACAGATTACTAGCACTGGTTAAATAAAAAATATAAAGAAGATTAGATTTTTACCATCGGAGTACACTTTTCCCACCCGTAAAATACACCATGGCAACATTAGTACTCGGAGTTTGTTGTTGCCCCTTTATTTACTCTTCGCGTTTACTCACATTACTTTCACACCCAGATCAATCAACATTGCCCCCTTAAATTCAACTTAAACCAGATTCATCTTATTAAAATTTGTATCAAACCGATTTTATTAATAATACGAGATTCGTAATTATAGAATACAGTATGCTCGTAGGAAATTCTTTAACATATGGTTTTTGCTACGCATTGGCAGCACTTAATCTAATCGATTCATATTTCAGGTATATAAATTCACTCAGTTATCGTTATATGTAAAAAAAAACTAGGCTATGGTATGTATATATATATAAAGTATGAAATAGGTAGGTTAAGTATTATATAAAATAGGGTTACTCAATGCATTTAAATAAATTGAATATAAAAATATAAAAAAAATTAGAAGAAAAAAATACCAACTCACTTGTTATATCCAATGCGGATTTAATTGACGACGATGATCAAATTTGTTGTCCATTGATTGTGCGCACAAACATTGAAACGATGGGTGATCTTTCTCTTGATGTTTTTTTAATCGACGAAATTGGTAAAGTTGCAGAGCTAAAAAAATTGGCATTATTTTCTTCTTCACTTAACATAAATATCCTCTTTTCTTAACCTTCATACACTCATCAAATTATTCCAAATCTTAGACTAAAACATAGATGCACGCTTCAACACAATTTTTCACGAAACAACACTTATACAGAAGATATTTTTTTTTTTTTTTTTTTTTTTTTTTTTACGCAAATTTTCACCTCTTTTCAAATTGAAATATAATAAAATTGATCTCAACACGTCACGGCACTCTGGCGATCAAAACGCCTTCTCGCAAACTACCTGCAGCTTCGTTAATGATGCTCTCAAGTACTGTTGTTGCACTCGTAGCGTGGCTGACGGAATTTTTTTGTTATACGGTTGTTTTAGTGTTTGAACCGCTCTTCACTACAAGGCAATCACTGGGTCTTTTGCATAGCGAATTTGTACCACATGTCATATGTTTCGCCCTAGCTTTGGGGTTAAATTGGCTTTCGGGTAAAGGGGTGGTGTGGCGAGAGCGGACTTGCTGATTACCTTTCCACTCAGTAATAGGGAGTATATACTATATTTTTTTTTCTTTTAATTCAGCAATTGGTGACTTTACGGAGAATTTTATACAATTCACTATTTCGAGCGCAAGATCGTGATATTGCCAGATAATAATTTGCGTATGGAGCGTCCAGGAACACAATTAAAAGCAGCCAGGAACGATTTTATGAGACAACTATTGGTGTACATAGATCGGCTATTTACTTTGAGCGCGTCTGTGCACCAGTTGCCTCGTTAAATTTGGTGACGAATTCGATAAAGAATATCTCTTCCTTGTTTAATTATTACAAAAATATATATATTACATATATATAAATTTTGAAGTTTTATTTAATTTATTTTTTATTTTTTTTTTTGCTTGAAATTCTCCAGATCTTACTTTGATGGCGGTTGGATCAAAAAAAGGCGGAAACGTGTGTCTACAAGTATTATATAGGTCGGATAGCTGATTGGGAACTTGGGATATTTTAATGACAGATTGAGAAGCTCTGAAAAGTATTCCAGCAGTTTCGACAGGGGGTATAGTGTTAGGGTAGAAGTAGGCACATTTAAGAAGAAAGCGTTCAATGATAGTTTTCGATTTTATACCATTTAGTTTTCACAGCTCGTCTTTCATAATTTTCAGCCATCCGTAACATAGTAAGCGAAAGATATTGTTTTCGTTTTGTTTTGTTTAAAACTTCATATTTAGAGTTTTTGGGCTTTCCTCTAGGAGGCGTTTTTTTAAGCTAGTTCTAATCTTAACAGTACTTCCCATATAACAATTTTACGAAATATTAAAAAATCTAGATTTTTTTCGAAAACGGCTCTAACGATTTGAACCAAAATTAATAGTTAAGTTAATGTAGGCACTGCATACCCAGTTATTCGCTAAAAAGTCCAGCAACGGCACTTTTGAAAATTGGCTTTTTCTCGAAAACGGTAAAAACGATATAAAAAAAAAAAATATATTTTTAAGGTAGGTACTATTGTCATTCTTAACTTGATAGCAAACTCAGCTTTTACGTCCTTTGATATCCACCCAAATCCCTAATAATAGTAGGTACTTGAAAAAGCTGCTCATATCTCAAAAACGCCATTTTCGATTATAATAAAAATGTAACTGTCAGGTAATGCTTAAATCCATAGTAATACTATATGCTCAGTTTTGAACTAAACAGTTGCAACATTGTGTTTTTTGAACCATGAATGCGTCCTTCGATTTCCACCCCAATCGCTAAAAATGGTAGGTACTTTAAAAACTGCTCATATCTCGGAAACTCCATTTTCGATTTGGATGAAAATGTAACTGCTATGTAATGTTTATATCCTGAAGAATACGTCGTACTTAGCTTTCAGCTAAACACTTTAGTAACAGTGCTTTTAAAGTTCAAGTTTAACTCGAGCAGCGTACTAAGCTTTAATAGGTACACGGATTTAAACAAAGTAAAAAGTATTTTTTTAGAGGTATAGAACTTCAAGATGGCAACACTATTTTAACTGGCGGCCATTTTATCAGTCCAGGTGTCAAGTGGTTTATTTTCAGTTTGGTTTGGCATTTCAACATGAATAGACTGACGTCTGAATAGCGCTTCCAAATTTTGCAAATTTATTTTGAAAATTATGGTTCTGGATTATCAACGTATTTCAACGTATCGCGCACTACGTCCATTTTACGGTCAACATAATCGGATACGTCAATAAACAAAACTGCCATATTTGGAGTGATGATAATCCTAAAGTGTATGTTGAAACACCGTTACATCCACAAAAACTAACTGTTTGGGGTGCTTTGTGGGTTGGTGGAATAATTGGTTCGTACTTCTTTAAAAACGATGCTGGCCAGAAGGTGCAGTCAATGGTGACCGCTATGCAGCCATGATTACTGACTTTTTCGTTCATCAATTGAACAACCATCATGTGCAGGAGCTGTGTTTTCAACAAGACGGCCGGCGCAACATGTCACACAGCTCGTGCCATGATTGATTTATTGAAGGAAACGTTTGGTAACCGCATAGTTTCACTACGTCTGAGCCAGCCGTGGCGGTCATATTTCAGAAATCATATTAAAATTATAATGCCAGAAGATAATCTTTCGAATAAAGTTAATTTCATATCAATTTAAACAAATCATCTTTATTTTATTCCATTTCAAAGTTTTATACCTCTTAGGCGGCTCTCAGATTGAGGCAACAAGCAATAAGCAACTATAGTTACTATAGCAACTGCCAATAAACAATCAGCAACATTTTTCGTTCGAGCGATATTGAGCTGCTTTGATGTGAGACCTTCAATTTAATTCTATGTAAAATAACTGTGAGCGATAATATTGCGTGTTTCCTATTGCTATGCTAGTTGCTTATTGAATGTTGCCTCAATGTGAGAGCCGACTTAAAAAACACCCTTTACAAATAAAAAATATATTTACTGATAGAATACTAAAAAATATCAATTTAATTCGAATTTTTTGCGACCTGCAACTAACTTAAGCTGAAGTACTAATTTATTGGTGTTTATCTAGAAGTAGCTCAAACTGTTGTTCGAATTATACAATTGCTTTGCATGTTCGAAGTGTAAGTTAATCACTACACCGAAATAATTAATAAAAAAAATCTTTTCTAGAGCAGTTTGCTCTGACCTTTATTGAGTTTACTTCTTAACTAACTACAATCAATAATTTTATATTCGATTTTACCTCGGTACTTTGCATTCCTAAGGTATTGAATTGAATTGCAACATGAATTTCTGTGGAAATTCGCTGTATCGAGGCAGACGCTTTGTCAGCATTTCCGTTGCTCGTGTTGATGTTAACTCTTCCCCTCTAAAAAACGATCGTCATCGGTCGTCAGAAGTATGGTAGGTTGTTGAACTTTGGGCTGCTTGGATATTGGAGATAGTTGACCTCAGGAACGGAAAGTCTATCGATGATTGTTACTGGTCCATTCGTCTTTGTTGTCGGTTGTTCAATTATGATTTCTGTGTTGTTTCTTCTTGGCAAGATTTTGCATATGATCGCTATTGTAATAAGTAGTCCTAGTACGGAGATGAGGGAATATGTTGTTACTCGTTGATTATCGTTTTCTGTTTGTAGAAGGTGGATCTTATTGGTATTGTTAATATGGAGATCCTTCATCATTTCTAGTGAGAGTAATTCACGGTATTCGTTTTCCTTGGGACTGGTTTGCAATATTGCCGGAAGTGGTTTAATCATTGAGGCTTCTTTGGAGATGTATTGGATTCCGTTCAAAGTGATGGTCATGTTATGGAATTTTACCAAGAATGTTCCATTTAGGTTGTGTGTTGTGTTATCAAATTCAAGGGTGCCGATGAATTGGTTCAATAGCATTATGCCCGTTGATATTTCATCTATGGTCGGAATATGATGATTATTTATTTTGTTGCAAGTAGCTGGTAGACTTTTTAATAAATTAGGAATGCAAGTATCGTTTGTAATATTGACAATATTTTTTGAGTTACAAATGGATAGATTGTTAAAAGTTTTACATTTGTTTGTTGTTCCATATAATTTTTCATTATTT
Organism: Cheilosia soror; assembly: GCA_949372485.1. NCBI lineage: Eukaryota > Metazoa > Arthropoda > Insecta > Diptera > Syrphidae > Cheilosia > Cheilosia soror. Next base: position 28,558,397 of record OX443561.1, on the reverse strand, counting down.
CTTAAAATTACCTCGTACAATGTTTCTGTTACAATGTTTTTCTTTTTAATTGGCTTTATTAACAAATTTTCGTAAATTTCATTCGTTGTTAAGGGAATGTTTATTATGTAGAGGATTGACGTACTATTGCTTAAAACTTTTATATCTGCAAAGTCTAGGGCTTCTTCTATTGTTGTGTAGGGTAATTTTTGTTCATTAAATACTTTGGTGGCTAATTCTATTTCATTTTTTGACAATATAAAAGAGTTTATTGTACCTAGTTTAGCCCAATGAATGGCATAGTTAATATTCTCTAGTTCTTCTTTTACAATTTTGATTTTATATTTGAGATTTGATATAATTTCATAATTTATTTTATTATTATTTTTAAGTAAGTTTTGGATTTCATTCTGGATTCTCGTAATATTGTTTATTCGTTCGTTATACAATTCATTAATAATAACCTGTTTATTGTTGTTTTTTAGAACATCTGTAATTTTTTCTTTTATTGTAACAAAGTCATCGTGGTCTGGGTTGCCAGCAATCCATTTCCAACCTTTGCCTATAAAGTCTAGAGAACGTTTCGCTATTCTGGGTTGTAAGTTATGTAAAAGATTACGGATTTGTTGAATTTCATGTGATATTAAGGGAAAAAGGATTTGACTTTGGGTTGTTTCGAGATTAAGGACTGGTGATATGTCGGAAAGGAATTGCTCATATTGTTTAAGATTAATGCTATGTATTAACTTGAAATGTCCATCTTGAATTTTTGTTTGCCCTGTATGTAGGGAGACAATTTGGGAGTTTGAGAAATCCATGATCTGGATCTCCGCTCGACCAAAATAGATGGTGCATCTGAAAGAGAATTAGTTTCTTATATTACTTTTATGGACTATTTTTCCGGATTCTGTTACTATTGTAGAGTTTCTATTTTCCTTAATGATTTCTTGTCTATACCTATTTGTTAATTTTGAACCTAACCGTTTGTTGTTTTTTACATAAATGACCTGTCCTATCTGATAGTCCTTCTGCGGTTTTCTTTTTTTATTATGATATTTAATATCTTTTTCCTGTTTTGCTTTAATTTTCTCGATGTTAATTAAACGTGTCTTTTCAAATTGTTCCGGGTTTAGTCTGGGTATTCGCCCATAGTAAAGTTCTATGGGCTTTTTACCTGTAGTTGAATGGATAGTAAAATTGTACTCGTTAACGGCTCGCTGTAACAGTTCTTTGAAAGACCGTGAAGGTCCTTCCGATTTGAGACATCTCATAATCTCAGATAGGGTGGAGTGAAAGCGTTCGACTTGGCCGTTCACTTCACTTTTGTATGGTGGTGTTTTGAAAATTTTGATTTGGAGGTCATCTTCTAACATTGAGGTTATCGAGGCTGAGTTAAGAGCCTTTTCGTTGTCTATAACAACGACTTCGGGGACACAAAAGTAGAACAAGATATCACGTAAAGGTTCCTTGATATCTTCGATTGAACGGGATGATATTATTTTAGCCTGTGCGAATTTCGTGAACTTATCGACGGCGGTCAACACGAGGTATTTTTCCGTAGAAAATATGTCTATATGGAGGATGTTACCAGGATAGCTAGGGATCGGTGTGTGATTCAAATGTGGTTTGTTAGGATGCCTGTCATATTTATTCTCCTTGCATGTTACGCATCGGTTAACTAGTGTTCTAATTTTTGAGGACATTTTAGGGAAGTAATAGTTTTCCAACAGTTGAATCCTGTTTTCTTCGGCGTTACGATGTGCTCTTCGATGTATCTTCAGAATTTTTTCTTCTTGCTCTATTTGGCCGGTTATGTCTTCAACAAATTTTTGGGTGAATCGAATACGATAATCTTTAAAATGTAACGGATAAATTTCTTGTACTCGTCCCATCGTCATTTCGTCTGTTAGAAGTCCGTTAATAGTATTTGGATTAAGGTATCTCTTGAAAATGTTAATGATGTCGTTTGTTGAGTAGTCTTGGCGTATCAGAATATGTCTTGTATAGTTGTCAAAGGGGTTCTGGATTTGATAGCTATTTTCATTTCCTATCTTGAGTAAAAGTTGATTTCGAAAAACGTTTATAGGGATTTCTACAGATGGAATTAGGTTTTGCGCTGAACTGTCAGCACTGTGTTCTGTAGGGGTCATTGAGTGTATTTCAGTTTTTGGGGGTCTCGAGAGAGAGTCAGCAACCACATTTTCCTTACCTGGTTTATATTTTAGCTCATAATTATACTCCTCCAATATGGCTTTCCACCTTTTCATTTTGGAGTTTGTATTTTTGTTACTTAGAGCATAGGTAAGTGGTTGGTGGTCTGTGAAAATGTTGACTTTCCGGGATCCGTAAAGGAAGTTTCTCAAAGAATTGAGGGACCAAATAATCGCCAGCATTTCTTTTTCGTTCGTGGCATAACCTTCTTCTGTTTTGCTTAAGGTTCTGGAGAGAAATGTGATTGGCTTATCATCCTGTGAGAGGACTGCTCCAATGGCGTAGTCGGAAGCGTCAGTTGTTAATTGAAAGCTTTTGTCAAAGTCTGGATATTGAAGAATAACTTCTTCGGAGGCGAGAGAGTTTTTTAATTTGTGGAATGCTTCGATGGCATCTTGATTCAACTGAATAAGTTTTTTCTTTGACATATTTGCGGACACATGTCCATCTTCCCCTCTTAAAAGGGATGTCAGTGGTTTTGCCAACTTTGAGTAATCTCGTATAAAGCGGCGGTAATACCCTGACATTCCGAGAAAGGATCGAAGTTCTTTTAGGTTTTCAGGAATAGGTCGATCAACTATAGCTTGTACCTTTTTTGGATTGGTTTTTATTCCGAATCTTCCAATAATAAACCCTAAAAATTCTACTTCTTTCTGGAAAAATTCGCATTTATCGAGCTGAATTTTCATATTTGCTTTTTCTAAGGTGTGAAATACTTTTTCCAGATTTGAGAAATGTTCGGTTTCGTCTTTCCCAAAGATGACAATGTCATCAATGTAAACATAGCAACATTTTCCAATGAGGTCTCTTAGAATGTCATCTAGCGTTCTCTGGAAAATGGAGGGGGCGTTCTTTAGCCCAAATGGAAGACGAGTAAATTCGAACTTGCCATTATTTACCGAAAAGGCAGTTTTTTCTATATCAGAATCCTTAAGTGGGATCTGATGGAAACCACTTTTTAGGTCCACTATGGAAAACCATTGATTTTTACTAAGGTTTGCAAGGATTTCGTATATTTCAGGGATTGGATACTTGTCGGCGATAGTTATAGCGTTTAGCTTACGGTAATCAATTACCATTCGAAACTTCTTTTCTCCTGAAGCATCCATTTTTTTGGGGACAACCCAAACAGGAGAATTGTAGGGAGATCTTGATGGTCTTATGATACCGTCTTCTAATAGTTTCCGTATTTCTTTTTCGACTTCATTTTTAAGTGCCATGGGGTAAGGATATGATTTCGAGTACACGGGGTCTCGAGTTGTGGTTCGAATTTCTCCTTTGACCATGGTGGTATAGGTTAACTTTTCGTTTGGTTCCGAAAAGAGATTGGGGCATTTATGAATAATTTTAATAAGTTCGGAATGTTGTTCTTTAGTCATGTGGTCGGTTCTAATATTTATGTTATTGACAAATTGTGATTGATGTTGTTTGAGCGGAATGGAAATTCTTGGATGAGAGAAACCAGGGTGAATAGACATATGGTTTCTACTTGTGTTAATGATAGCATTCAAATGTTTTAGTGTGTCATGTCCTATGATACCATCAAATGAAATAAGACTAGGGAGAATAAAAAATGTAATTTTGTCAGTTTGGGGGCCAAAAAGTTGAATAAGTGCATGATGGGTTATTTTAATATTTCCCCCCACGGAGTGAGCGTAGAAGGGTTTAGCATTTAGTAGGGGATTCTTTATGTGACGTGGTTGAACGTAATTCTTGTTGGAACCTGTGTCAACAAGAAACTTCAGGGTCTCTCCACTTCTAGAAATGTGTTCGAAATAAGGAAGTGAAGAGGGCGTTAGTCTAAAAAATAGATGTCATCCAGTTCTTCGTGTTGGTCAAAGTTTTCTCCTCCACTCTGTTCAGTGTATTCTTCTAGTGATTCGTCATAATTTTGGTCTTCCTCTGCAATTTCTGTCTCGTAGTCTTCCATGGATTTTTCTTCGTCACCGAGTTGAGCTGTGTGATGGATTCGCTGCATCTTTTGTGGTTGGTGTATTTGCTGCGAATGTTGTCGTTTTTGTATGAATTGTTGATTCCTTGGTCTATTTTGATAGTCTACTTTCTGAGTCCTCAGGGAGTAGTCAATGGACATTGGTTTCGGTGGGAGAGGTCGTTGATTTGGTGGTATTCTTTGTTGTTGGTACCTAGGTTGGTATTGGACATCTCTATAGAGTTGAGGTTGTTGTGGAGCACGAGGGTTGTGCAGTAAGTGGGGATAGAAATTGTGTCTAGGAGCTGGGGCTGGTGCAGGTCCTGGAGGACTGTTCCTTTTAGCGGGAACTGGAGGTGCTTGTTGAGACGATCTGGGAGAACTGTGGGAATTGTTTGCGTACTGGGCGCGAAAGTCTACGTTTTGTAGTTTCAAACACAAATGCAGGGCCTGTGGAAGGTCTGCTGGTTCACGTATGCTAAGCAGGCGAGGCAGATCTCCTTTCAAACCCCTGACGAAGGTATCGAGGGCCTTGTCACGGTAGCATTGAGTCATGTTGTTCATAGCATCTTGACTCATTTCCATTGATCCCAGTTTGTTTAGGATTAATGACAAGTGGTGATAGACGATCTGATAGAATTCAGAAATCGTGCTATTGCCTTGCACTAGCGTTGTCATTTGATATTCAAGGGTTCCTAAGTCCCTTTTATCCGCATAGTGAAGAGTAAGGCATTTCGAGATTTTCTCCCAGTTAAGAGGCGTGTTGTACGACTCTAGCACGACGTCGGCATGTCCTACGATTTTGTTGCGAATTACAGACAAAATGCCATAGTACTTGGGAGTACCCCTAACGTGATCATAAATTTGGATTATTCTCTCAACACTCTTCTTCCATGAATTGAATTCATGAGCTTGCCCAGAGAATTCTCGTAGACTTTTAACTACGTCTGGTATTTTGTCAAGGTCGGCTAAATTATTATCAACTAAGTTGATGGGTTGGTCGACTTCGTTATTGATGTCGGCCGCGGGATTCATTATCGAATTAAATATTTGTCTTCCTTGTATTTGTAGCGTTTCTGCTACTAATCTGGTGATTAGTTGAACTAAATCGTTAGGATTAATACCTTGAGCAAGTTGGGGGGCAGGTTGGGGAGCAGGGCCAGGGATAGGTGGATCTGCGACGTGTTCCAGGCGTGCTGGCCTAATAAGGTTATTTTGATTTGCCATATTGGCTGAAACGTTTCAAAGTATCTAATTTGAAATAAAAGCAAGAGCACGGATGGAAATAGATAACGGCAAAGAAAGAGGAACGATTTTTTCAGATGTTATCTTAGTTCTAATGTAATAAACTTGTTTGAATAATGTTTTGTTAAATAAAATCAATTAATTAATCAATAGGTTTCTTTACACGGTTTTTAAGTTGTGCTTTTAGGATTTAACTTCACTTGTTTACTCTTATTATTTCTCTTATTATTTCAAAAATTGATTCACTTCTTAGAGCTAGACTTACAATAATAGTATGAAGTGTTGCTCCATGTGTTGATTAACGATATTTTTTGTTTTGGTGGTTCTTCTATTCCTATTCAGGCGGCTGCAGCTTTATAGTTGCTCCTTTTTGTCCTTGGTTATCGGGCTACTGGGGGACCTCTTTTCTGTTCCTTTTTATCCTTGGTTATTGGACTACTGATGGAACTCTTTTCCTGAAGTTGCGAATTAATGTTGAACGTGTAAGTTCGAAAGCCACACAATGGGCGCCAGTTAATCACTACACCGAAATAATTAATAAAAAAAATCTTTTCTAGAGCAGTTTGCTCTGACCTTTATTGAGTTTACTTCTTAACTAACTACAATCAATAATTTTATATTCGATTTTACCTCGGTACTTTGCATTCCTAAGGTATTGAATTGAATTGCAACATGAATTTCTGTGGAAATTCGCTGTATCGAGGCAGACGCTTTGTCAGCATTTCCGTTGCTCGTGTTGATGTTAACTTGTACAACTTTTGCTACTCTTGGGTATATTCTCCGCTCTCTGAGAACATTCCACCAATTTTTTTTTTTAATTTGACAGATTTTTAGTTCCTTTCTCTGAAAAGTATATGCGAAGACCTACTGTGAATACAAAAATATGGTTTCAACTGTCAGATTATGTTGTCAGATTTGAATGAGTGTTGCAATATTGATAGTAACATTCTTTAACATAAAGAACATTAAAAATAAAAATTGAGCGCAGATACAAAATTGAAGACTGAACAAAATATTTTAAATGTCACTTCAAAATTTGGAAATATGCATTCTCTTCGTCGCTCTCACCTACCAAACCGATGTAGATGTTCAATACATTTTTCTAGATAAACACAGTTAAATTTTATTTGAAAAGAGAAAGAGATAGAATGTGATGATTGTATTTACATATAGTTAAATTCCCGTCTCGCTATCTACATTTTTGGAATAGGTTCGAGAGAAGGTATTTGGGACGAATGGAACTGAAGATTCACTAAATTGTTTTTCAAGAAGGACGGATCGACGTTCCGGTAATTTTGCTTCTTAACATATCCGCATTCATCTAAAAATGCGCCTTGTCTTTAAACATTATTTTTCGGCCAAAATTGGGATCCTCTTCCAAACGCTCCGAAGCAAAGTCAGCGAACAAATGGCTTTGTCTTTGGGCGTAAGCCCAAGTTCCACCTTGCTCTTGGCATTCGTAAAGAGAAAAGAAATGCTTTTCCTTTTTCGGAGTCGTACAGCAGTGAAAAAATAAAACTTGCGACGCCCTTAGGATAGCGCCACGACCACCTAGGGCATCACGAAGCACAGTTAGGAACCCCTGGAAGCCATTTTACTTGAACGTGGAAAAACGTATTTGACAGGCGACGAAACTATACTTGGTCCTGTATGTACATATATTTTTTTAAATAAGTAGTAAAAAGGGCCATACACCATAAATAATTTTTCGATTAACAATCATTTTAGATCCCAAAAAAAGCAGAGAGGTTTCCAGTTCAGTCTTGGCCGTACCTATATAATGTTGATGTTTTTGGAAGGTTTTTTGCTTTCCAATTAAACCATTTTTCCAGTTTGCGGCTGTTCCACTCGAAAGTTAAATTAATATTACACTTAACTCAGATCTTTGGAGGGGTTTTTTACGCCCAAATGTACTGCAGGATAAAACGACTCAGAGACTCATACCCGAGTAGATTTGAAGTGATTTTCACTCACAATATAATGTGAATACCAATTACCTGCATTAATTAAAATAACTCGTTTTTAAGCGAACATGAAAGTCCGGTTGCAAACTTTAAACTGATTGGCCGGAAAATGAGTTTTAGTTTTATGTGTTCCATTCGACCGTAATGTAGGGCAATTAATATCAATCTTTAGAGCTATACGCACAGGCACGCTAGTTATACAAATTAATTGCCATCAGCTCAAAGCTGACTAATTACAAGACCGTAATTCCAACACGTCTATTCGAATCCGATTCCTTTCGGAACGCACAGTGTAGTACATTGCACGTCTACCCTTTACGATAATTTCCAAAGTGAAGCACTTACACTGGGGTGATACGAACTATACATTGAGTGGCAGGCCATTTGTGAGCCAACACCATCCAACTATCATTGAAGCCCCACACATGCAGCAGTCCCGCACAATTTCCCACAGAATGGCAGACAAATGCATTTGCAATGCGGAATGCCTCTTAATTACGACATTTATTCGGGACACCACATCACATAACCAGCTCACCATTATCATCATCATTTGTCATAAAGTCCGTTCATATGCGTAATCTGCTGCACGCTAATCAAATAAGCATAATTAGATTTGTGCTCTATAGTTGAATGATGGGGTCGCCCGGGGGAAAACTCTTTGTTTCGCGACAATGTCCCGCCACTGATAGCGCCCAACCCTAATCTTTGTACGATAATTATATTCATTACGGTCATGATTGCACCCAGAGTTAACCCCTATGAAAAAATTATTTAATTACCAATCCCCTTTTGATGAGCACGTTCGCTGCAAGAGGTAGTTGCACTAGGTCTTACTTGCAACAGTTCCTTTGAAAGTCCATAAAACTTTATTACCCCCACGCGTTGGCTTGGCTGCCTTACATCGATTGAACTATCAACGATGGAGACGGGAGTTTGCTTTCCTCCTTCCAACACTTGGCAAGGACTTTTTCTCCGTCATATGCATGCATGCACTTAATTTAACACATGGTACTACATCGCAAAGAAATGTCAAGAGGACACGCAAATCACTTGCACGGGCACATATCCGTAGTCCTTGGGAGGCACCTCATATTACACCAAACAAAAATGTCCTTAACGATGTCGGGAATTGCATGTATGGGGTGGCATTTTTTTTTTTTCTCCCGCCTCGATGAAATGTTCGATTGTGCGGTTATTTTTGTTCTTATAGCTGGGCGGCAAATTAGCAACTTCCTGGAACATAACTCATTTGGTCGAATGCCAAAAAGTCTCCTTGCCTGCGGTTGTGGTGAGTTGTTGTTGTTATTGTTTTTTTTACTCGATGGGCTGCGAGTTGTGGGTCTGTATAAAAACGGTGTTCATATTGTTAGTGATTTTCATGTAATTTATTTTTTTCCGTATAAACAATCAGGACCTGGGGTGGCACAAATTGGGGATGTCGAGCCGAGCAAAGTCGTTTAAGTGAGAAAATTGCAGGAATGTATGTTATTAAAGTCGCATTAGCCAATTTGGATTTTATCCTTGAATGGGCTATATTTTGTACAAATATTGGAGGTCTCGTTTGCTTGACTAGGGTGCAAGCAATAAATGCTATCGCCATGCTATACTAATTCCAAAGCTAGTTAGACAGAAGGCTTAAAGGAAATTACAAGGAGACACATAGAGTTCAATGATAAATCAAGTGACTCTTCTGAAGTTAGGAACCGTAGATATATATAATATTAAGATTGATTAAGATCATCGGTTAGCCTGAAAGAGAGACTTGAATCTTAGATTTGTTGAACTATTTATTCAGCTTAAGTATGAGCAAAGAAATAGGGAGACAATCGCAATCCAAATTTCTATTAGACATAAAATGCCGAATTGTTTCAGAGTTGCTGTAAGGCATCAGGAAGGAGGGTAAAAGGTTGCCTCAAAGGAAAAGAGCTTCGAATTGGTATACTGGCAAAGTTTATGGGTTATACTTACAACCGATTTTGGCTTCGTCTGAAAGTTGCGTCTAAGGACTGAGTAACTCCCTAATCATGACATCAGTACCGAATTTTTTACTACCGACTTTTGACTTCCATCCAGCTATCAAGAGTCAAATTGTATAAAACATATTGGACTGACTATTGCCAGTGAATTGAATAGAAACTCAAGAAACTCATACAACAAGCCGCGGAAAATGTATCCATCTACTGATCACATAGAATGTGAGTTCCAGTCATAAAAATACGACAAAAATACGCAGTAAAGCTACGATTACACGGCCATTTAAATGGCGCTCTGACGTAATAATCCCGTCAGTCATTTAAATGTCGCTCCTTGTGATTGCCATTTTTGGCAGCGTCATTTAAATGACTAGGAAAATGGCGCACCCAATGACATGTGTTTCGTGAAAATTAATAGTTTTTAATTTTCGATTAATTAAAAGATGATACCAGATTAAATAAACGTTATAAAATTTATTCGTGTAGAGACGATCTACTTATAGGTTACAATGTTGTATAGAGAATAAAAAAAAGGAAGTTAACCTATGCAAAAAAGAAAAAAAAACCATGTGGCGAAAACATTTGACAAGTTAATTGTTCAGTGGAGGAGTATGTTCGAAATATTATTTTAAGTAGACATGATGTTAATATCCGGAAGGACGTTACAATTTCAAATAGTTTTAATTACATTATGCAAAATAACTTATAGATTCAACAATGTAGAATTTACTGAACATTCTCCCCGTCTTGAATGGATGCAGATCCTTCAATGTTAATCGGAAATTTTCTTAAGTTTATTGTTGCACGTTGAGTTACCCCTGTCGACGTCCTTATAGTTGCTGTACGGACGATGCCATCCTTTCCTGGTTGAGTTTGCGTGATTCTTCCCATTTTCCAGTTAAGGGGAGGAAGATTGTCGTCCACGATAAGCACAAGATCACCGACTTGAAAGGTGGAATAAGAAGACTTCCACTTAGTTCGTTGCTGTAAGCTCTGGAGATATTCCCTTGACCAGCGTTTCCAAAATGTTTGAAAATACCATTGTAGTAACTGGTAACGACTCAATGAGTTTATTGTCTTGACATCAGTAACATCTGGTTCCGCCAAACAAGCTAAGGGACTGCCTATAAGGAAATGACTTGGGGTTAGTGCATTGAAATCAGAAGGTTTATCAGATAGTGGCGTTATCGGCCTCGAATTTAAAATTGATTCGATTTGGATAACGACAGTATTCAATTCTTGAAATGTCAAAGATGCATCTTGAAGAATGCGTTTCATATGAAACTTGGCCGATTTAACAGCCGCTTCCCACAAACCGCCGAAATGTGGGGATCGCGGTGGAATCGTTTTCCATTTAATGTTGTCCGCTGCGCACGAACGAACTATTTCGTTACGAATTTCAGTCTCTTGGAGCATTTTATATATTGCAGAGAGTTCATTGCGGGCTCCAATAAAGTTAGTTGCATTATCACTATATATTGTCGAAGGATATCCGCGACGACCGATGAAACGTTTCAATGCCGATAGAAATGCAATGGTTGTGAGGTCTTCAACAACTTCGAGGTGCACCGCGCGCGTAGCAAAGCAAACGAATACGGCCACGTAGCCTTTAATCGGATGTGTTCCCCGTCGACGAAAGTGCATTTTAAATGGCCCACAAAAATCAACTCCGACCATTATAAAGGGACGGCACTGTTGGACTCTAGCGGTTGGCAGATCTCCCATTATAGTCTTACTTATCGGAGGCTGTGCTCGGAAGCATTTAATACACTTACGACAGACCCTCTTACATATGGTCCTTCCATGTATTGGCCAGAATTGTTCTCGTATTAGGCTGAGTAAGGTTTGTGGTCCAACGTGTAAATGTTTATTATGGAAGTGACTCGCCATTGCTTGTGTGAAAACATGATCCTTCGGCAGTAGCATTGGGAATTTAGCGTCGTAGCCCAACATCGCGTTGCTTATTCTACCACCAACACGCAGGATTCCATTTGAATCTATAAATGGGCGAAGTGATGCTACATGAGATCTACCTGGAATGGGTTTATTGTTTGTTATCAGTTGGATCTCGAATGCAAAATATTCTTGTTGAATTGTCCGTACAATGCAGCGCAGCGAAAGCTGTAGTTCGGTTGGACTTAGTTCGCCGAAGTGACACTCAATTTGCAACTGTTTTGCTTTGCAATTGTGTACAAATCTAAGCATATACGCTACGACTCTTATGGATTTAAGATAGTTGTTGTGATATTTAATGCTGTCAATAAAGTGTTCAGTCTTAATCATAGATAGGATAATCTTTTGTTGTTTCCGCTCAAGGAGAGACTGATCCACCGGCTGGATGCAGCTAGGATTAAGATTCGGCCAGTCAGATTCGTTTGACCTTAGATAATCGGGACCAGAGAACCATAGGCTTGATTTAATTAGTTCTGAAGGGTATGCTCCCCGCGATACCACATCTGCAGGATTATTTTTGGATCGAACATGATACCACTGATTGCGATTTGAAAACATTTGAATGACAGCAACTCGATTAGAAACAAATGTATTAAAATTGGACGATTCTTCTGACAACTGGCTTAGGACTATTGAGGAATCAGTCCAATAATATATTTTCTGGAATCCGTTTTCGAAAATATGTCGTACCTTTTCAACAAGGCGAACCATCAACACAGCAGCGCACAACTCTAATCGAGGGATTGATATCTTTTTTACCGGAGCAACTCTTGATTTAGAGCACAAAAGCTTAACGACAATGCTTCCATTCTCGCAAACTGAACGAATGTATAAACATGCACCATAGGCGTACTCTGAACTGTCAGCAAACGCATGTAATTGAACTCCTTTGTTTCCATAGAATACCCTACGATCAAATTCGAATTTCTTTATATGCATTAGCTCCTCCCTAAAGCGTAACCAGCGACTGTGGTACTCCAGTGGCAGACTCTCATCCCAAGCGAAACCCTGCCTCCAAAGCTGCTGCATAAAAACCTTTGCCAGGATAATTATAGGATTTATTAGTCCCAGAGGATCAAAAAGCCTTGCAATTTCGGAAAGGACAGTTCTTTTAGTGATGGTTTTACAGTCTGAGCCAGAACAATCATATAACAGTTTGTCCGTAGATGGATTCCAATACGTCCCTAACGTTTTAATTGCGCTGCCATTAGCAATTTGGAACAAAGTTTCCCTATCACCTTCCTCAACATCCTTTAAGATTCGTTCATCATTAGAACACCATTTGCGTAAAATAAAACCTCCCCTGGATAATAGACCAATCAACTCTCTTTTAATTTGTAAAGCGCCTTCTAGAGTGGATGCACCGGTTAAAACGTCGTCGACATAAAAATCTTTGTTTATCGACTTAGCGGCATTAGGAAAATCATGACCTTCATCTACCGCCAATGTTTGCAAAGCTTTTGTAGCTAAATATGAGGCAGAAGCGGTCCCATAAGTAACCGTTGTGAGTTGATATGTTTTGACGTCTTCACATTCCTTATCTCTCCAAAGAACCAAATGAAAACAACGATCAGCTGGGTGCATTGATATCTGACGGTACATTTTGGATATGTCAGCCGTAAACACGAATGCAAATGATCGGAAGCGAGTGGCAATAGAGAATAAGTCATTTTGAACAACTGGGCCGATGAGAAGAGTATCATTGAGTGAAGTTCCCGTTGTTGACTTTGCAGAGCCATCGAATACAACTCTCATCTTTGTCGTTGAACTAGATGGCTTCATCACACAATGATGTGGCAAAAAAAAATGAGATTTTGTAAAATCAACACAAGGCGCAAGTTCCATGTGGCCTAAAGTGATAAATTCATTGATAACATCAGAATATGTTTTATAGATTTCATTGTTTTTCAGCAGTTTCCTTTCCAGATATTTGAATCGTTTGAGTGCTTGATTATAAGAGTCCCCTAGTCTCTCTGCATTCTCTTTGAATGGTAAGCGAACCTGATAGCGACCGTCGGATAATCTGCAAACATTTGAAATAAAGTGCTTCTCACATTCTGCTTCTGATTTCTTTAATACTCGATTAATCCCTAGCTCCTCACTTCCATTTTCAATTTCCCAGAAAGCTTTAAGATCATCATGCAAATTTATATCACAATCGATATTTTGTGAAATATGAGCAAAATAACAAACCGGAGGGTAATTTTGATATGGACCCGAAACTACCCAACCGAAAATCGTTTTTTGTAGGATCGGTAGATTACTTCCCAATTTAATTTGGCCGACTGACATTAATTCAAAAAACAGTTCAGCACCTAAAACTAAATCGATCCTTTGCGATTTGTAAAATAGAGGATCCGACAGAGGAATGTTTTTTGGTATATTCCAATTGGTAATATCTATATTGGTCTCAGGAATACAGTTAGTCAATTTTTTCAATACAATGACTTCAATTGATGTTTCGAATTTTGATAACCGGGAACTAATGGCGAGTGTAGCCTTGTAGCAGGAAGACGATAGATTCTGTGATATGCCGCTAATCAATTGCTTTGCATGATATTTTTTCAAACCAAGCATGTGTATGAATCGTTCACTGATTAGATTTAATTGAGAACCGGAGTCTAACAGAACGCGGCATGGGATTAATTGATTTGAGTTGTTGCAAACATTAATGAGGGCCGTTGCCAAAAGTGTATTCAATTTTTGACAGTTTGGGTTGCTGGGCGACATAGGTTCTGGAGTGGTTATGGTGTGGACAGCGGATGGCGACGGATTGTAAATAGCAGCATTTGCATTAAAATTAGAGGTCGTTGGGAGGACATTTGATGAACTGGGCTGAGAGGCCCCTTGTTGATATGACGATTGCTCTACAATAACAGGCGTCGAAGACGAGTTTGATTTGTTATCATAATGTAGAAGTGTGTGGTGTCTTTCGCCGCACATATGACACCCACTTGAAGGGCAGGCTGACTCTGAGTGCTGGTTTGTTTTTAAACAATTTTCGCACAGATTGAGACCTTTAATTTGCTGATATCGATCAGCGAGAGGCATGTTCAATAATTTAAAACATTTGTAGATGAAATGACCAGGTCGTAAGCAAAATAAGCATTTAGGTTTGGTAGTGACTGTGGTGGTCAGAGATTTTTGAGAGTTACGTTGGTTTTTGTTCTTGGTATTATTCATAATTGTATGTGGTATGCCATTAGAATATGAAATAGAATTATTAAGTATACTACCTTCTAATATTTGACATCTTTTCTTGATAAAGGCGTTGAACTCGATGAGTGTTGGTAGGCGATCTACTGGTGATTCTTCGTTCCAGCGTTGAGCAGTAGTTGAGTCCAACTTGGTTGTTAGGATGTAAACAATTAGATCATCCCACTGATCTACAGGGCGCTTTAAATTCCTTAAGCTGGTTAGGTGATTAGTTGTTTTGTCGATGAGATTCCTTAATTCAGCTGCCGATGGTTTGATGATTTTTGGAAGATTAAAGATGCGGTGTAAATGCTCCTGAGCGATAACACGCCTGTTTTCAAATCGTTCCTTCAACCTTTGTACAGCTTCTTCGTAGTTCTCTTCAATGATTTTCAGCCCTTCGATGGATGACTTGGCTGTCTCCCCCAACTTGCTGACCAGATGATGAAATTTGGATAGTGTACTGAGATGAGAGTTGTTGTGTACGAGAGAGTTGAATGTCTCAAACCAGGGCATCCATGCGGTGATATCGCCTGTAAAAATGGGAAATTCAATTTTTGGTAGCTTAATGGGATCAAACCTGGTTTCCGTGGTGTGTGAAAGCATAGACTCGGAAGGAGGATTTTCAAATTTGTTCAGCATGACCTTTATTTCTGATGAAACAAGATAGTACGACTCCTCATTGTCTGATCGTGTGTCATTCTTTACTTCAGAAAGATCTCCCTCTTCAATCTTTTGTTGCACCTTTTGAAAACTGGAAAATGCGCTATCCAATGCCTTTAATCGTGTTTTAAGTTCGGGAATTGAGGTTAGATCCGTATTCTTTTTAACTCTTGCCACAAAATCACTACAACGCTTTATTTGGTCAATTGATATCGTACGACGACATAGTAGAGCTTCCATTTGCTTCATCTTTTTATCGGCAGTAGATGTTGACTGGCCGTCAGCCTTGAGGTCATCCAAGTCATCATTACCCATTGTACGCGATTGAAAGCAAATGAAAGTGTATAATTCAGACGTATATTGATTAATATCACGTCGGGAAATGTTTCGTGAAAATTAATAGTTTTTAATTTTCGATTAATTAAAAGATGATACCAGATTAAATAAACGTTATAAAATTTATTCGTGTAGAGACGATCTACTTATAGGTTACAATGTTGTATAGAGAATAAAAAAAAGGAAGTTAACCTATGCAAAAAAGAAAAAAAAACCATGTGGCGAAAACATTTGACAAGTTAATTGTTCAGTGGAGGAGTATGTTCGAAATATTATTTTAAGTAGACATGATGTTAATATCCGGAAGGACGTTACAATTTCAAATAGTTTTAATTACATTATGCAAAATAACTTATAGATTCAACAATGTAGAATTTACTGAACAACATGATTAAGTGCCATTTAAATGCCGGAAAAAAATGGCCATGTGATCGCTCTTCAATGACGCCTAGGACGGCCCTACGAACTAAGTCCCAACTGGAACTAACTCCCACTAGCCAAAACGAACTAAGTCCCAGAAAATTTGGGACTTAGTTCAAATGAACTTACTCCCAAATTATTTAAAATAAAACGAAAATTCACGATTTGAAATGAACTAAGTCCCAAAAATGTTTAATCCAGCATAGGTAGGTATATACTTTTGTTACAAGATACAAAATAAGGGTAAATTAAATACATAATGTATAATACAATATTATTATTGTAAGTAAAAGTGAATTATATCAATGATCTTTGTGCGGCACCAAGGACATGTATATCCATCGTTCGAACCTTTGGCGATGCTGTCTGCTTGCAACTTCAAATGACATTCGCTGCAAATCATCATATGCTTACATGGAAGAAGGACGATGTTTGGCTTCATATCAATGCAAACAATGCACAAAGAGTTGTCTCTATTCATACGGTGAACCTCTGTAGATACAGTTTCAACTTCATCTT
The DNA here is from genome assembly GCA_949372485.1 of Cheilosia soror. Taxonomy (NCBI): domain Eukaryota; kingdom Metazoa; phylum Arthropoda; class Insecta; order Diptera; family Syrphidae; genus Cheilosia; species Cheilosia soror. The sequence goes on along the minus strand of OX443561.1, from coordinate 28,542,006 downwards.
TATCTTGATTATCATCCGTAAACTCCTCAAAAATATCCTCAAAAATATTTTTCTTGAGCCGTGATCCTGCCGTTAACATTAAAGCCAGCTCAATTTCTGAAACAACTCTTATTTTCTCAAATTTCCTAAAGCTAAAAATAAAAGTTGTTTCCAAAATTGAGCTGGCTTTGAGCCAGCCGATCAGCCCGACAATTACAACGCAACTACTCATTAATAACTGCTGGTACATAATGCAAACCTATGTATGTACTGTACAAAATCTACAAACCGTATTTTTATGTCTGATTTACATTTGAACCCGTTACCATTCCTAATTTGTTAAGAACATTCTTTTCACAAAATGAACTAACTCCCACTTTCAACAGAACTATTTTTACTCGAAACAAGTTAAATGAACTAACTCCCACTTTCTCAAATTGGGACTTAATTCATTGGGAATTTGTTCATAATGAACTACGAACTATCCCCCAAACATATGAACTAAATCCCACTGAATATTTGGTGGGACTTAGTTCATTTGGCTAGTGGGAGTTAGTTCCAGTTGGGACTTAGTTCGTAGGGCCGCCTAGGACAATGGCATCCCAACGGAAAATTCTAAATGACTCGCAGTTTCCATCATTTGATTTTGGGACACAAATGACGATGATAGTCATTTCCTGTGATCGCCATTTTTTCAATGACGAATCGTAGCTTAAATGTCGCTCTAATGCGACCACGACTTCAAGTCAATAACCATAAATTTGAGCTAACCAGGAGAAGACGTCTGTCTTGTCAAAATATTCAAAGTAATATTACACCTGATTTTTTAGCACCTTACTACCCCACTAAACCCCTTCTCTTTCCTGCCCGCTGGTGAATGTTGCTCCAACCTCTTTCGGAAGGCGGTTGGTGGACATTTTTCGCACGCCTTCTTGTCTCAGGGACGAATTCTCTAAATGATATCAATAGTTGCGTCGACGAGTTTCTGTCAAGCTGAAGCATTTAGGGCTAACCCTATATATAAGGTGCATCGATATAATATTTGAATCGCAGGTTTATAGCGATATCCAAAAATGAGGAAAGATGTCGTAAGAATATTATTAGTAGTTGAACACTTGCCGTAAATTAAAATTCGAAGTTTTTAGTTCAAAGAAAGGGCAGACCATCCAAGCTGGAGTTTGTAAGGTGAGATAACTGCCCTACCCAACAAACTATATTATGACGTTCAGATAGAATTGTATTTACTGTTGACACGAAGCTTAAAAATGAAAGAAGACAACGATGTTTAGGCCCTGAACAAGCGGCGTGAAAAATCTGGTATAAATACCATGCAGACATCACAGGCATTCACGAGCTACAGTAAGGTTAAAAATTATGATTTATGCAACGACGTAAGCATCTATTTCGGTGAATTAGGTATCAGACTTATGCAAGAGTATTTAGGTTTCGGGATATGATTGAACGCCTTATTACAATCCGCCAAAAAAAGCTATATTTCGCCGACATGAGCTTGAAGAAAATACGATACATCATTTGTATACAAGTTCTTCGAGGTGATTTTAACGACAAAATAAGTTATGAGGACATATTTTTTGGTAGTACCTATGTTTATACATAAAATCGGAGAGAATATCCTTCACAGTATAACGTCTAGAAAGAGACTTTGGCTAGTTGACTTTACTGCAAAACATAACGCTGATTACCTCAATTTTCAGAGAGAAACATGGCCGTCATCAAATTTTAAAATCGTGAACAAATTTAAATACGTTTGACAACATGGAGCACTTTGGGCTGTAACTAGTTTTGGAACAAAGTAAGGCACTTCTCCAGTATTTTCAAAACCAATCACAATTCCAAGTGGCCATCAATAGACTGAGACCCGCACTACCTAGTTGCTTCCAAATATTTCTGCGTATATTTCAGAAGGTATTTTTGTAAATAATTACAAAAAATCACTAGACCGTTTATTAGTCGCGTATTCCTCTTCTCAACCTTTTAAAATTTCCTATGCCACAATCGAACCATTAAAAACGCCTCAACTTAGATCCACTTGGTTTCACCCGACCACCACTTGCAAACCTCCGGTTTGATAAGGAATGACGACAAGTATACACGTCTTTCATCAATACCTGATCAAAATAAAGTGATGGTAGCCTTATATCAACTTATGCCCTTCTAAGTCTACTAGACTGTGTATGCTATATGCCGATAAACTTGAGGTATTTATAAAACAATTCATTTCTAAAGTTTTGTCGAGGTAAAGTATGGCCGTCTGAACCTTAGCATCGTTTGCCGGGTGGACTGCCCCAAAAATAGATAGAGACAGCCACCTAAACGCTTCATTTAGAATCTTATCTGATGTACCGTCTGAATGCCTGAGTTGCTGTCAACGAATTGACCCCAACTAGTGAGGCTTAGAGCCCCTATGTACACAAAAGACCAAAATAAACATTACGACTGAACCTGGAAAATAAAATCATCGATTTTAAGACTTTATAAGACTGCATTTGTGGTCAGTGGGCGCGGTGAGTCAGTGGTTAGTGTTCTAAGCTATTGAGCTAGGGGTCTTAAGTTCAATCCCCGTATAACACAATTCAAACCTAGAGTTCTTCCATTGCACCACTTTCTGCGAACTTCTGATAAAGGCTCGAGAGTATAAATATCGTATAAATATCCTGAAAAAGGTTCTCAATTAAGCCGTTCGTATGTGGCATTAAATTACAGTCAAAATCGCTTACAACGACATCGGTTATAACGACGTATCGGTTATAACGACCAAATTCTTAGGTCCCGGCTGAGCTCCATTATAAACCCATTGAATAACAAATCGTTTACAACGACATCGCTTACAACGACATATCGCTTACAACGACCGATTTTTTCCTTGTTTTGAAATAAAATATTGGTTATAACGACTAAGATCGACGCAGCTGTTTGTGCGACTGCATTTTTTCTGAAACGGTAAACTATTTATGGGTCTGTACATGCGATGTATCTGTCTAGACATGTTACAGCTCACCGTTTGTTGAGATATTATTATTCTTTATTTTTGCGCTTAGTATTGGTTTTGAGTTTGTTCAATAGTAGGTGGGGAAATTAATTAGAGCAAATTTTTCTGTGTGACGAGTGGTCGAAGAGTTTTGATTTTATTCGGTTTGCATAAAGTTATCTCGTATGTATGTACATATATCTGTCTGGTACAAATAAAAACTATAAAAATAAATAAAAAATTTAAAACAGATTAATTTATGTATGCACCTTGATATCGGTTACAGCGACCTATCGCTTATAACGACCAAATCCGTCAGTCCCTTGAAGGTCGTTATAACCGATTTTGACTGTATAGATCACTTCCATTCACCCCAACGCTATAACACACACAAACGAATGATTTCGAGGACTTAGGCCTAGGGTATTGACATTCAAGCCAAACTCGTGAGTTTAAATTAAATGACGATTGAGGATGATTTCTACTCCATTAAGGACAGAACTAATCCCAGAAAGGGAAAAATCTTACCTTAGGTAGCGTCCACAAGTAAAAGGTGATTTTAACTAACTTGAAGGTCACAACTTCAGGCTGTTCCCCAAAGAACGAAATAATTTGGACAGCTTATTGGTTGAAGCATGTCACGCGAATTGTATCGCCACCTAGGAAAGTGTTAAATTTAATACAATAGCAGAAAAGTGCTGTCTATGTACTTATTGGATACTAGGGCGTATGTGGAACATTTTTAAACACTTAACATTTTTGTAACCGACCGTTTTTCAAATGTTGCACTCAAGTATTGCCTTGGTTAAGAGAAGGTTTTAATTAAATTAGGAACACGTTAGATAAGGTAGATGTCCACACTTAGACCTTAGGTCCATTATGATACCACAAGAGTGGGGGGGGGGGGAAGTGGCCAGACAAAACTATGGGCCCGACATTACAGGTGGGAATTCTATTCAAAGAGATGTCTTTGTGTATGTTACCTCATTAACAGGTTTTCGTGGTTAACTGAAGCAGTCAACTCAATTTTTTAGCACCTCCTCGTTGTGTTTTGTCTTCGGGTAAAAAGACCCAAGTTTATTTTCTTTGAGAACCTGTCCACGAGGCAGAGACTAGTGCTAAACAGTGAAGAGCTTAACATTAACAAACCACCCTACTGCTTGGCCCCGAAAAGGAAGTCGCAGTTTGTCTTCGGGGAAAGAAAAGAGGAAAGGTGACCGAAACAGTCTAACGCCATCTGTCGGGATGTTCGAACTGTTGAAATGAAGTTGAATGATGCAATTAGCTCTTTGAGGTGACGTTTAGTCTTCGGCGAAGGCTAAGGAGTGACCAAAGTAGTGTAAACCCCCGCTATTAGCCTCTTACAGTTCGCTCATAAGGAGGGTGGCTGGTACAGATAAAAAAAACCGGCCAAATGCGAGTATCACTCGCGCGCCGAAGGTTCCGTCCTCGCCCAGAGTTACTTTAGGTTAGGTAAGGTGACCGTCCCAAAAAAAAAAACGGGGACACACTTAGACCATAATTAATTGGTCCATTGTTGGAGGGGGGATAAGCGGCCAAAAAGATTCTATGTGTCGTGCATTTCAGTGGGAATACCACTGCTATTTTCGAATTTGGGTGCGACTTACCTCGTAGAGAGGTTTTTGGTGGTGACTGAGGCAGTCAAAACTTATGTGTCTTTATATTTTTTACATCTTCACATCTCCGACTTAGTCTTCGCGTCAAGGTGGAGGTCGACCGTAATAGTCTGCCTCCTGCCCCTTGCCTACCGAAAAAGGGAGGTCGCGATTTGTTGTCGGTAAAAAAGGCGAGGGGTTACCGAAACAGTCTAGCCCCCCGCTGGTAACCTCCGACAGTCCGTTAGTGAGGAGGGTTGCTGGTACAGATCAGATGAGAAAGAATGCGACAGGAGAGAGCGACGTAGAGTGACAGAAACAGTTTAACCCCCCGCTTATCCCCTCTGATGGAGTCTGAAAGTTCTACATGTGAAGGTGAAATTGACTGACGTGGTCAGCCCTTCCCGTTGGCGGTTAGTCTTCCAGAAAACAGACAGAGGGTGACCGAAACAGTCTAAAGCCCCCGCTCGCCCAGAGTTGGTGTGCCGGTTGTTCATTGATTTGATAGACCTGGGTACAAAATTAAACAGTTTTTGTTATGAAGGAAACAAATTTGTTTCACCAAATTAATAAATACTCCAAAACTAGTCAATGTATCGCTATCATTGATATTTGTTGTTTAACAAGGGGTTATACTTATACCTAATGTTGCAAATTTCAGCCTTCTACATCAATTAGTTTTTAAAAAAAGACCTAGGTACAAAATTGGCTTAGTGGTTTCGGGCAGACGGACAGACGTCGCGTCGTAGCGAAAACAATAAAGTTCCATTTTGTCCCTATGGGAACGGAACCTTAAAAATGGTATTTGGAGCATCTTCCCGATTTTGTTGAAATTGAAAGGATGACGCACAAGTCTATCTCCGCCTCTTGCCTCAGACAGCTTCTTCGTACGGAGAGCAGAAACGGGTGATCGAAACAATCTACACTACTAATTAACACGGAAAAGGTCTAACCCCTCGCCTATTGTCTCTAACATCGACTGGATGTTTCGACGTGTCCAGGTGAAGTTCACCGAAGTAGACAGGTCCTCCTGGTGGCCAAAAAACGGCAAAGGGTGATTCGCAACACAAAGAATCATTTCCGGCTTAATACTGATTTGTTTATCTACCACTCGTGTTATACGGAAAAAAGTTCCCTCAAAGCTTTTCAGATTTAAAATGAAATCCATTTTAGGTTTCCTATGAACCGGAGAAGTTCACAAAGTTTTCAGCGAATGCTATTATTTTTTTTTTTTTTTGTTCTCCGAAAACCAATGCGGATTTCCACGAATCCCTTTTAACCCAAAGCCTGTTATCGTTAAACGGATTGTGTGGAAATTTCACACATGATTCCAGGGACAGAGGTTTGACTTTTGGAATTCAATTGTCCATTCCAGGAATTCATCATCAGTTTTTATGTTATACAATAATAGTCCCCGGCTTTATGCTCGCATTATTACCCGCAGCATGTTATTCGCTGTTGAGTCCTTAACACATCTCCCTATATATAGAGTATACCATGTTACAGGGAACTTTCATGTAACTCAATTCGGAATCGATACTCAAATACCAATATACCGAACTAAATTATCTTCTCATCGAACTAACTACTTGTTCGGCTAATAATAGACGCAAACGAGTGTCCTTACCGGAGGACCAGATTAAAATGTTTAATCTTAGCGGCAGTGGCATTTTCTATGGTTGGCTACGACCTAGGAAATATGATACAATAATGATGCCTCCACCTGTCACGTGGACGTGGAAAACATAAACAATAGGAGGACACAGTAAACGCAACCAAACTCAGTCATTCATCCCATGGTAGTGGGCGGGCATCGTACGCGGCGAAACGGAGGAGCAGAGCTTGGTTGGTGTATATGGTACTAGATGCATAGCGTTCGCATAATCAAAACATGTGGAGATGTGTCGTCGCAATCATCGTTTTCTGTAAATTAATTAACAAACAGCTCGGGGGAAGGAAATTTGATGTCGATGTCGATGCCTAGCTGCTGTTCACATGGTTCTGCTGGTAGTTCTAATTCCTGCTCGTGATGTTGTCGTCGACATCGATTCTTCTCACGTTGAAAATTGCAATTTTCCATTATATCGATGTCGATAACGATAACGATAACGATGCGCGATAGAGCTACAATGTATAGATACTTGCTAAGCTAAGTTCTTACTGTATATATAAAATTTTTGTTGTTTTTTTTTTGCAATTTTTTAATTAAATTCTCAGTGAATTATGTGATCAAGTGCTTAATTAGATACGAGGTTAAGTGACTGTGTATCGACCCAATTCGAGATGGTTAATTGAGGCCGGGCGATGGGAGGGGCATTATGATAGAAGAGCGATTTATTCTTGAATCAAAGGAAGAGGGCATCTGAGTATAGTGGGGAAGTAAATGTATAAATACTTTGAAAAGCATAATCGATTGGATATGGTTTCGCCGGTTTACTTGAGCAGTACACAGATACACAGTATACTTGTTCATATAACTTGTGTACTAATAGGAAGTTGGATTTTTTTTATAGAGCCCGTGGAGGGTCGTTGAGAACTTGATACAGAAATTTGATTAACTTGGAGGGATAAGTACCTATTTTTAATGAATTATGTACATGATGGCGGGAATGCAGTTTTAGATTCGATTAGGTTAGGTGGTTCTAATAAATTTGAGCTATAAATTTGTCATGGCCCTTCAAGTTTTAGTGGAAACTCATAACTAAAATACCCTTAAAAGTGATTCAGCTGTCGGGGAAATTAAGGTTATTGGGAAACGAATTTATTGATATGAATTTTTCGTATGCTATAAAAATACTAGGGCGTATGTGGAACATTTTTAAGTATATACACCTTTTTTACTCTGACTACATCTGGAAGATGAGATGCCGGTGGAGTTCGGGTTATCATAAAATTGGTTAGTTGAATACTGATATACTGAGGGAGCATTGTACGAGAACATCTTTGCATACCTCAACCTTACTTTCATCAAACCGCATTTGGAAAAAACCATCTTTATCCCTAGCTTTGTGAGATTTCATTTTGGATATCGCTGAATGTAAGTATTGGCTAGAAACAAAAGAGTTTAAAATGACTATGATGGTCTGGAAGATATCGTTTTTCAAATGTTGACAACAGTTAATAATCTATTTACTGGGTGGCTTGTTTCGCTTTTCGGTAGTAGTTGTGGACATTGGGCCTCCGCACACAAGACTAATTCTGCCGGCATAAAACCGATTTAGTAGGCGAGGGGACTGAAGTGAGGGGAAAAAACGGAAGAAAATGTTCTGCCGAGTTTGAGTGGTTGAACAAGGCATAAAACTAATACATACACAACTTTAAAAATATTTCAATTGTGAAAATAATACTACACAATGAAAAGGGGTTCATACATATAATTTTTCTGCCGGCAGAAATTCATCCCGTGTGCGCTCGAAGTACGGTATAAAAACGGTTTTCTGCCGGCAGAATTAGTCTCGTGTGCGGAGGCTCATTGAACTGAATAGAGCTCTCGAACTTGTAACTTTAGCTCTAAGTTGATAGGCTTGAAAGTCTATCGTTTTAACGACTATAATACCCTGACATTTCATCTCTGTCTACATTTTCTGAACTATAATCTGCTGTTTAGTTTAGTTAAAGTGGCTCTCGATGAAAGAAAACACTCAGGCCGTTAATTTGGCCCATTATGCATACCACTGGGATTTGGGGAGCTGTTTCTTTGCTGGCTACCCATGTAAACTATTTGCTGTCGGCTATAAAGCGAAGAAGCTCCTTGGATCGCTTTGCGTCCAGAGCTGGCCAGGTGAGCTTGGCAGTTCCGCAGTATCCTAAATGTTTCCATCTGGACCTGCTTGCTGCGTACACGTTGTGCAGACTTATGCTGTCCACGGCAGAGGAGCCTCGCCTTGCTAGTTCGTCTGCTGCACAGTTCCCTGGGATGTCACAGTGACCAGGAACCCAGCAGAGGGTGAGGTTGTACTCTGTCCAGTTATCTCGTTGAGAGGTACGCGGCAATCTTTCACCGCCTTGGATCTTGTTTCGCTGGATATTAGGGTTTTGATTGCAGCCTGGCTATCAATGTATATGACGATATCCCTTTGTGATAAATCTGCTGTTAGTCTCTGTAGGCTACACCTTATTTGTGCGGGTGCTATGTATCCGCTGCCGCTTAGAAGCGGTATTTCCTCAGTGGCTCAAGTTGAACTCGCTCAGAAACGCATATGTAAGTTACATTAACTTGCTATGCCATTATGAATGTAAAGTGTAAAGATGCAACTACTACTGCCCAGGATTGTGCAGTTTAATCATAATCACACATATTTAAAAAAGCGATCTGATGAATGAACTTCAGGAACTAAAGGTTCAAAAGATTATAAAAGTCCCAGGCGATTCATTGTATGTTCCAATCCAAAAAGTGTTAAGGGCTGAAATTCCAGATTTTTTCTCTTCCTTGTGAAGACTATTAGATCTGTTTTCTCCGCATTAATGAAGATCGCACCGCTTAACCACTTTGAGTGCACTCCTCATAATATCCACCGTGACGTCTATGAATTTGCCTCCTGCTATGTCATCGGCATATCCCACTGTGTGAATGCCAGTTGCATCAAGTGTGTCGAGAAGAGAGTCCACAAAGTGATATTCTATAGTGTAGGTGAAAGAACACCTCATTGTGGGCAACCTCTGCTGACCCTTCCTCTGAGTTTTGAGATTCCCATCTGAATATTTATCGCCCTTGTAATCAACATGTGGGTGCAGTAGCGCAGTGGTTATGGTTAGTGTGCTGGACTACTTTGAGAGGGATCCCAGGTTTAATCCCCGGAAAAACACAAATTACATCTAAAGGTTTTTTCTACTGCGCCAATTCTCGGGAACGTCTCACAAACACGAAAAAGCTTCTCAATTCAGCCGTTCGGACTCGGCATAAAATTGTAGGTCCCTTCCATTCGTCCCAAAAATAGAAACTCACACAAACGAATGGTTGTGAGAAGCTAGGCCCAGGGTGTATACCGCATGCTGCGGCAAATATTTTTTTTTCTTTTTTTAAAATCAACATATTGTCCCATCCCATCTTACAATCAGTGTGTTAATCCTACGTTTTTTCAAGGCTTGTTTCAAACTTTCAAAGCATATCTTATCGAAGGCAACTTCAATGTCTATTATAGTGGTCATCGCAATGCCTTCGGTATTTAGCTCTCTCTCCGCAACGTATACTACTTGATGTAGAGCTATTTTTATAGACATACCTGCTCTGTAGGCATGTTGCCTACTATTCAATTGTAGTAGACAATGTAGACAATTCTTTGTAGTCTACTAACTACAGATGTACTCCTCATACTCGATCCTCCATGATTTCCTTTTGCGTCGTCGCAAAGTAACATTCAGCGCTTTCTTTTTCGCCTTATATTCATCTCATGCTTCGGGGTCTTTTCTCTTCTCATGGCATGATTGAAGGCCATCCTCATAGCCTTGATTAGCTTTACAAGTGCCCGACACCACCAACGCGTAGGATCTTGTTTTTCTACTAAAGAAGTAGTGCCAGCAACTCGGTACTTATCTTCAACAGCTGATTGCAAATGCTTTAGCTGTGATTCTACATGCCAAGTATTTTTCGGTATTTCGAATGCCATTACATTCAGTTTTCCCTTTAACACCTCATGGTACATTCTCCTATCCGTGTTCTTCGGAATTCTGATATATATCCCATCTGTCTTTCTTTTAGATCCATAACGAACATCAAATGAAATGGATCTGTGATCTGCCAATGTAGCCTGATCCATTACCCTCCATTACTCTTTCACTTATATTCTCTCAATTATGTTGCTAATACACAGGGTCACATCAATCACCTCTTTCTTCGCCTCGCATCCACGAAGATTTGCTCTGTTTCCCATAGCTATATCTTTGCATGTTGCATGATACAAATTCAACTATCGCTTCTCCTCTGTAATTATCGCTGGTGCTGCCCCACACTGTATTATGTGCATTAACATCACAACCAATTATTACCTACAGACCCTTGTTTTTGTTCCTGCATGCATTCACCAAAGACTCTAACTCTCTTGTCGGAGAGGTTCTAGCGAATCATACGGCTGATATGCAGATGCTATTTCCCGCACCTTTATAAATGAATTGAATTGAATTGAATCATCATTTCTTATGTTTCTTTGTTGTGGTGGAGGTTCAATTGAATCACCCTAAGCTTTCCCCGGTACGGGAAATATTGGTGTTGTTTTATATTAAACTAGCGGCCCCGGCGGACTTCATCCCACCCAAAAATACAACGAAACTATTGCAAGACAATGCAATTCTAATATTCCAGATGACGTTTGGAATTAAATATGGCGGCATTGTACTATGTATTAAACTAAACCAAACAATTTACATTCTAATCTCTCTATCTTCTTGACTCATATTCGCACGATGAGTCGACAGTCGACACTGCTCGTGCACCAGCTGAACGTCGGCCTAAATTATATCTTTTCGTTGGTGGCATTATGAAGAACAACTGCAATACAATGAAATCCCGAATAGAAAATTTGAAAACAATAAAACACCAATAGAAACGTACCACTTCTTACAGACAAATCCCAATAGCCAACCAACAATGCAACACAGCACAAATTCGCAAAATGCCTCAATCGCTCATTCGCCACTGTTCAAATGAAATGAAAATAGTCCAATATGAATACACTCATTTCTATTCTTCTATATATTCTCTTTATCAATTTTAATTCACAAAAACTCACAAAATCGCAATGAAGATCGAATCTGTAATGCGCAATGGCCGGCAAACGTTATTCGATCGAACAAAAAACGAATTCGCAAAGTGCAATATGGACGCTGAAACAGCAACGAATGAAGAAACTGCGCAACTGAATCAAATGGCACAGTCAACGTGGACAGCGCCACCACACATGAAACAAAATTGGCTTCTCCATTGATCGATAATAGATGGCGTTACGTTGCGTGTCTATCTGACAGTTTAATTGTGATACGATATGTTACATTCAAATTTGATTCTTTTTAACTTTCTCGTATACGTAGTAAGAGAAAGATATTGTTTTCGTAAAAAATTTCGAACTCGAGATTTTGATCTATTATGATATTACGATGATAGGGGAACTAAAAAAGGGTCTCGCAGTTCTGTCGGTCCGTATGTCTGTCTGTCCCACCCCTGGGGAATCTAAACCCTTGGACGGATTTGTTTCAAACTTCGTATTTAGAGTTTGTGGGCTTCCCGCTCGGGACGTTTTTTTTTTTATGCTAGCCCTAATATTAACGGTACCTCCCATATAAAAATTTTACGAAATATGACGAAATATGTCTAAATTTAGATTTTTTCGAAAACGGCTCTAACGATTTGAACCAAAATTGATAGTTGAGTTAATGTAAGCATGCTTAACATTACTGCATACCCAGTTTTTCGCTAAAAAGTTCAGCAACGGCAGTTTTGAAAATTGGCCTTTTCTCGAAAACGGTAAAAACGATTTAAAAAAAAAAATATTTTTAAGGTGCTATTGTCATTCTTAACTTGATAGGAAATTCAGTTTTTCTCTAAAAAGACTGCGTCCTTTGATATCCACCCAAATCCCTAATAATAGTGATTTAAAAAACTGCTCATATCTCAAAAACGCCATTTTCGATAATGATAAAAATGTTACTTTCAGGTAATGCTTAAATCCATAGTGGTACCATTTGCTCAGTTTTGAGCTAAATAGTTGCAAAACAGAGTTTTTTGAACCATGAATGTGTCCTTCGATTTCCACATCAATCCCTAAAAATGGTACTTTAAAAACTGCTCATATCTCGAAAACGCCATTTTCGATTTGGATGAAAATTTAACTGCTAGGTAATGTTTATATCCTAAAGAATACGTCGTACTCAGTTTTCAGCTAAACAGTTCAGTAATAGTGCTTTTCGAATCTAAATTTGTAACATTCGTCAGCACAATTTTACAAAAAACCGCTCTAACGATTTTGATCAAAATACATATTTAAGACAACATAAGCATTCTAAACATGATCACGTACTTAGTTTTTCTCAGAAAACTCGAACCGTATTATGAATATTACTTTTTTAATTAAAAGGGTTCAGTTACTAAACCTGAGGGCATCTTAAGTGGGTATGATTGTAAACATAAAATTTGCTGAAATGACTTTGAGATTCTGCGAGATTGGCAATAAACGAGAAATTTACGTGCGACCCAGTCGTGCACATTTTTTTGGTTGTTGCCAAAATAAATAAATACTACAAAATGAAAAAAAAAAATTTTAAAAATCGAAAAAAACTGTCGTAACACGCTGGGTGGTCAAAATAAGACATTTTGAAATTTTGTTTTTTTTTTACCTTTTTTTCGACTTTTTTTTAAACCCGTACTGAGAAAATACCTTTCCAACAACAAAGTATAAAACATCAAAATCGGTTCGGCCAATCTCAAGAAACAGATTCATAATTTCCAACGGCTTGGCTTTGACAAACAAGTTAAGTTTCGTGCGTTAAACCTCTCATCCTATCAAGTTTTGGGTTTGTTTGACTTATTGACAGCAGGTTCACTCTAAGATTGACTGTAGTCTTATGTGGCTTAGAAAGTGCTTCTAATAAATTGCAAAGTAAGGCAGTGCCTAATACTACTTAGTCGGTACTAAACTTGCATAATACAAGATGACTACAACTTTGCGCCAGTGATTTTGGGCTGAACCCCTTTTAACTGTGCCGATATTTGCCTTGCCAAGTAAGCAAGTAGGTTGGTAGAAATATGATCACATTCCCAATGTTTTGCTTATGAAATCCGCTAAAAAAATACCAACTACTGTAATAGACGTAGAAATAAGACTGATTTTATTTACCTACATATAAGATATAAGCGCTTAAGAGTTCATTTCTAAAAATCGTATATCCGCGAAAGTTTTCTCAAAACAAATCTTTTCTGTTCTCTCTTTTCAGATGCTAATGACAACTCAATCAATCCAGAAACAAACAGCGCCATGTTCAAAGGATAACAACATAAATCTCTAACCTATTTAAAAGTCACTCCTTTTCCCCGCCCCCCAATAAACACTAGTGCTATAACAAAAACTTCCTCTTACCTAAATAAGTACATATACCTATACACACTCTTTATCCGTAAAAAAATATCGAGGCCTTAGAAAGATTGCATTACGCGCACATATAAAGGAGAATAATAATATATATTTAACATTTTCAAACTAAAGCATAATTTAAAACTAATAGCAATTGCTTAGGAATATTATACTAAAACCTAATAACAAAAAAGAAAAAAATCGTAGAGCATAATATAATCTTAAATCTTCCATTAGAATTTTGAAATTAATAAGAAAACTTGTTGTAGTTGTTAAATTTTTAATGCAAATCAATTAAACAAAAAAAATCAGTATTTATTCGAAATTAACTTCTAAAGAAAAATCTTAGTTAAAAAAAAATACAAATAACAACACTACCCCCACTGTATTGCTGTCTCTCTCTCTCCATCTCTCTCTCTCTCAAACCGTGTTGTGAAAACTCCTTGAGACATAATTTGAAAAATAAACGAGCTTTTAAACGACACATACAAAATAAAAGTAAGAAACAAATTAAACAATCAATCACTCAGATAAACCACACCTGCACTGATAATAAAACACACAGACACATAGACTAAATTTTGTATCCTTAACCTCTGTAACAAGGATAAACAGGCGAGGATACAAATTACGAAAAAGACCTCAAAGCCTATACACACGTCAGCGTCCTAGGTCAACCTTGCACTTTGTTCCACTTCTTCTGCAGCCTGTATTGGTGTTCGTGATTTTGGCTTCAATCCAGCTGTATCGGGGCATTTGGCATTCGCGATTGCCGGACTCAACATTGTCCTTCTTCTGCACTCCGCTTGAGTGGATTTTCTTACCATACAACCACGACTATAGTATCGCACACGTTTTGATATCAACCGCCGCAATGGTGCTTCACAACAACTGAGGGTGGACGGAGTGCACAAGCACCAACAACATAAATAACAAAAGCGTCATGACCGGATGTAAGGTGAGTGTTGCGACAGGACATGCCAGCTGATGCGTATCACTGAATTTCGATCTCTGATTGTGCGCTAATTTTTCAAATCCAAAAGGAATTACGATGCAGGGTATGAGTTACCTGCAGAACGACTCAAAACTGGAGGCTTTAACGCAAGGGGTATTGATCCTCATCCTATGCGTAGGAATTGTAGTTTCAAATACAGTAATTATAGCCACTTATGTTAATTTTAAGGGTAAGCCAACAGCTAAGTGTTAGTTTAAGTGCGCTTTCCAGATTAATCACACGCTCTTTCTCTTGAAGGTCCCACGGAGGTCATCAATTATTATCTACTGTCGTTAGCCGTAGCGGATCTACTATGCGGTCTTATGATAGTGCCGTTCTCGGTGTATCCAGCACTGTTGGGCGGCGAATGGATGTACGGCGACATTTTGTGCCGATTCACCGGCTACTTAGAAGTGACCCTGTGGGCGGTCTCAGTATACACATTTATGTGGATATCGGTCGATAGATATTTAGCTGTAAGAAAACCTCTCCGATATGAGACGGTACAAACGAAAACAAGGTGAGTTGTTGGAAGCCTATAATTGATGGCCAATTATGTGCGTTTTTTTTTTCTCCTACTCTTTCTTGCCTTTTCTATGTATTGTGTATTTTGTTGATGCTGCCCAAAAAAGGAAAGTGGTGAAAGTAGGTGGTACAGAAGAAGAAAGAAGTCTTGGAAAATATGATGAGGGAAAGGGTCCCGGATACGAATAATTTTTGGTAAACATTCGGACTAGCTGGGGGATAGAAATATTTTGACAGATAAATTTAAAATTCTTTTAGTACCTACCTATATTTTGTTACCACAAAACTCATTTGTAAGGTTCCGTGTTTTTTCCATAAGTGACTTGAAGTGACTTTTAAATGAAATAAGTCCATGAGGGACCCTAGACCTAGATTCACCATCACCATAGCTTTGTGTGAGTTTTTATATTTTACTCAAATTTGGAGGGGCCAACAAATTTGCGAACTTTATTAAGCTTAAGAAAGGGTGTCCCAAAATGCACGCAAGATTTGAATTTGTCGCCATTTGTGCGGTAAGTGTTGGCAACCAACAAAAAAAAAAATATTTCCAAATGTCATCTTTTGTAAACAATCGCACAACAATTTGAATTTCAACCGTTTTACTTCGCAATTTCACTGACCCCCAATAGGTGTCTCTAGCATTCTAGGGAGAAATCCAAGATGGTTGTCATTTTGTTTCACTTATTATACCCTCCACTGGAAGGTATAATTACTTTGTCATTACTCATTACATTTGTAACGCCAAGAAGGATTAACCGGAGACCCTATAAACTATATATTACATTCTGAATCAGGATCACATTCTGAATCGATTTAGCCATGTCCGTCTGTCTGTCTGTATATCTGTCTGTCTGTTGAAAACACGATAGGTGCCAAACGAATAGGCGAATGAAATTTTGTGAGAGGACTTTACCGTCCGTCAGGTTTGCATTGAAACCGCGACCCAAATGGGGCAAATTTCTTTGTTAACGTAGCCGCCGAGATGAAAATGCGCGTCGTCAGAAACTTATTTCCAAAAAACGCACTCTTTGGGCTACACAGAACTCACTTAGGAAATAAGTTTTCAATAATTTCCAACGTTGTTCAAGCGTAAAGCGATTCATTTCGTTCCGCGGATGTATGATACTGACTTTCTGTCAAAATTTCGAGCGGGAAAAAGCCGTCAGTGTCAAAATAACCTATGATTTCACAAGAAAGGGCTGTATATGTATAATTATAATTAGTCACGTAAAATCCAAAATTTTTTCCGTTATTTTCGTATATCTCATGAACGAGTGATCCGATTGCAATGAAATAAAGCCTATTATATGGTGCCCATTGTTAAGGCCTATATTTTCCAAAAAGATCCATACCAATCGGGTTAGTAGTTCTTACGTGATAGTGGAACAAACATTTTAAAATTTACAATTTTATTATAACGTAGGGAAGAGAAAAAAAAAATTTAAAAAAATTTCTGTTATCTCTTTTTTTTTTTTCCTTCTTCCGGGAAAGGTGAGCCTTGTAAACACTCAATATTCCATAGCCGATTGCTCTATATTTTACTATCAATTGACTTCTATTTTCCGTATTTTTTTTTTATTTTTTAAGTGCGACTTTATTTTCATTGTTTTACATTTTATATAGTCAAGTGTTGGCATCGCACAGTGCCGATACTACAAGCCTATAACGCTTCATCAGCGCCCCGAGATGCTCGCAGATGTATGTTTGTTCTGCACTTAAATTGCTGCAAATTATAGTCTTCTGGAAATATATCTACAGGAAGCGAGTTTCAATGTTTGCTTGTCCTGTAACAGAATCATAAGCTTGCGTTCATTTTTAAACATCATTTTCCTTTATTATGTCTTATGTCGATTTCCATTGAGCAGGAAAACCCCCTTTTTCAGATTCAGACCAGTCTTTCTGTTCTAGAAATCAGCTGTCTGTAAGATTCGTTTTCAATTGGGCGGAAAAAAATACTTTTTTTTTAACATTCGGATCACTTTTGCGAATGTCGATTCGAGAGCGAGACTCCCACATGCTATTACCAATACCAAAACAGGAGACATTTGTAAACAAAAATTGCAATAACAAAATTTGCTGACTCTCAAATAACACACCAACACAAATGCAAACAAAAAAGTAATCTAATTTCATGTTCCATTGGGGCAGGAAAAATAGGATATCTGAGAGCAAAACATTAGACATAAATCGTTAATTCAATGGGCCTTACTAACAATAATTTTTAGTGTCTAAATTTAAGAAGGTAAAAATAGCTAGCTGCATTTTCCATACAAACTTCATAATTGTGAGATTCAATAAATTAAAAGTCGAAACTAAAACTTGTTATTAGTAAGGCGCAATGTTTTTGTCACAAAGCAGTAAGAACTAAACCGCCGACTTCCCGTGCACCTACCCGATTCACCACGGAAAAAATGCCCCTGTCTGTGAATACGTGTAAATGTCAAAATTAATGGCGGCAATAATTTTCCATGCTATACCATGGGCCTAGGATTTTTTAAGTATGCGTGCGTTAATGGCGCTCCTTTGATTTTGTACAGCACCAATTCATGAAAAATCCTGGGCCCGCCGGCAGCTTGTAGGCAAAGTCCGTTATCTGGGAGGGGTCGACGGTTTATTCTTACTGGTTTGTGGTTTTTGTGAAAATACTACCAACGTTATACGGACAGGGACACGTTTCCCCAGTTCTCTCAACTTTCAAATGTTGATAACAGTGTTACCAGATACATACCCAACAAATAAACACACCTTTAAGTTTCAGAAGTTTCGTAATTACATACCTATGTATTTATAAAAATATCATTTCCGGATATATATTACCTAATAAATATTAGATCACAACATGTGCATTATTCCTTGTGGTTGTTTTAACATTCTACAGGTTGTCATGAATGGACATGTTTCCTCTAATATTGAAAATGAAGTTTTTAGCAGATCTTATAAAATAAGTAATTTTTTGCTTTGACACGTACATATAAAAATGAATATAAATCACTAACAAAGTGACAACTCATTTTTGTCTACTCTTGACAATAATCTGATCGCGATATTTTCAATACGTATTTATTTTGTATGTCAATTGCACTAAATAATTATTATCTTGTGTCTCTCTTCATTGAGTTGGCTTAGATACATTCTCTTTTTGACTGGAAATTATTTGACAGCCGCTCTTGTCTCGATCTTACTAAGGCCCTAGTTATAGCTATCATTGAAATGCATCATTGGAACAAATCAGTAGAATGGTGGTTTCATTTTTTTGACAAGTCGGTTATAGCAATCATTGAAAAATTCCTGTCAGTGAAAGAACCTGTCAGTGACTTTTCAACAAACGAGTATAGCTTTTGAGGTTAGAGTTGATCATTGAAAGCAAAACTGACATCTAGGAATAGGAAGAGAATCGAACACATCAGTGAAACGATTGGGTTCCAAATTGGAAAAACGAGAATCAGCTGTTCATTGAAATCGATTTCGATCAGTGAAATAATAAAATTGAATTTAAAGAAAAGTTTTAGTCAGAATTAAGTAATTTCTTTCGTAAAAAAATTCCACAACTGATTACCTTTATTTTGATACCAATTAAAGCCAATATTGTTTGATTAATCGTCTTAAAATCGGAAAACAAAATTTTCAATGATGCATTTCAATGATAGCTATAACTAGGGCCTTACTTAAAACTTACTCGGTGGCTGATCATCAGCGCGCTGCCCGTTTTTGACGTTCGCGCTGAGTGTGGAAGTGAGGTCAGATTTTTAGATTTGTTAGAAACGAGGGCGTTCAAGAATCTAGTTTAGTAAGCCTGACAGCTCTCTAACTTCATGTTGCTGAGTTTTCATTGGTTGCGTGAACAGTTTTCTCAGTTGACGTGTCTTAAGTATATGAGATAGAAGTTGGTAGGGTACGGAATCGGTTGATTTTTAATTTGAAAATCCACGAACATTTAGACATCAGCGAGCCCAATCTTTCTACATTACTTTTAAAACCTTTGCAGAGCCACCTTTTTAAAACACACAATCTTTACTCTTTTAATTTTTTTTAAATTAAATAAGCTTTGAAAATCTAAACCTATTCCCCTAAGCTTAAGGTATTGGCTAAACACTGTAGATGTGTGCTTTCTATACTATAACCAAAAAATATAAAATTAAGGTTAAGTAAATATATTAATTTATTTACAAACTTCTATAAGAATATTATTATTAAACTCGAATAATAAATAAAATTTATTTATTTTTTTTTTTTTTCAACCCTTTAAAAAAACACCACCATACATCTAGATGTCAATGCTGGATGGCGTTCACCTGGATATCAGCAGCATTGTTATGTTGTCCGCCAATACTTGGCTACAATACACCAATATTCCATCGCGACTCTCACATTTGCATGCTCGATTGGGGCAATATGGCTGCCTATAGTGCCACACTCGCGATATTAGTCCTAGGTCCTAGTGTTATATCAATTGTACACAATTATGGTTATATATTCGTTATGATGCGTAAATTACGTTCCGGTGAGCCCATACACGATAAAGAATACGCAACCGCTTTAGCTGAAAATTTATCGAATCCTAGTCATATGATGTCATTCGCATTAGTGTTTGCATTCTGGATATCATGGTTGCCGCTAATATCGGTTCGCATATACGAGGTGGTAACCGGTCAAGTTATCCAAAATACTCTTTTGAATTTCGGTCTCGTCTGGATTGGTGTACTGAATTCTTTTTGGAAGATCATCATCATGACTGGGATGTCTCCGCAATTCCGTATCGCACTGAGAGTATTTTGTTTAACAATATGCTGTAAGACTAAGGGCCGTTTGCAAGCTGAACTAATCGGGTTGGACCCAGATGACTAGAGTCGTTAGATTTTCCCTTTTAATTACCCTAACTGAAAGCCCTCCCAATTATTTCCACAACAAAAAAATTGGCATTACCCCAAATTGGCTAAAAATTTGTTACAAATTTTAAAAAACAATTTTGAATTTGCAAAATTTATTGCTAAATTTAAAACAAATCAGAAAAAAAGAATCAAATGAAGTAACAGACAAGAAAAGCTAAGTTGATACAAAGGAGCGATAAAGTAGTTGCTAATTCTTTTCAAATATAATTATTTAAGTTGTCCATCGATTTATGATCATTCGTTCGATCTGTTCGCTTAAAAAAATAAAAAAAAATCCAAATAACCCTTCAGTATGTAAGAGATCGATGCCAAAATAATGTGTACTGCTGTACTAGTTGTAAGTTTTGTTAGTTTCGCTGTATTTAAAAGGTAAATAATTATATTTAATAAAACAAAAAAAAACTTACCAAATCGAAGGGCTAAATAACATTTTTATTGTACAAAAAAAACCCCAAACAAAAAACATGCAATCGATTTTCTATTAGAAACAAAAAAAAATAATATACGGGCTATAAATATATTTAGACAACAAAATCAATGCTTTTGAGACTACTTGTAAATTAAAGTAAAATTCAATGACACTAAAAATGCCCTCAATATATATTTATATATTTATCTATACCATTTGTTCAATTTCAATGAAATGCAATTTAGAAAACTTAACTACATAACCATAAGGAGTAATAAAAAAAAACAATATTTAGAATAATATAACAACCTATATAGTGCATTTAATGTTAAAAAGAAAAAAAAATATTATTAAATAAAACTCGTATAGCAAAAACAAAGACGTATAAACAAGTAATAATGCAGTTCAATTTATTTTTTATGTTAACTATAATAAAACGAAAATTTAGTCTAAGGTATCAAAAAAACAGGCATAATGCTGTATTATTTTTTATTTTTCTTATTTTACTGAATAAGTGCAATATCTAAACACTGTATAACTAGGACATAAGTTTACGTAAAATTTGTATGATTGTTATTATAAATTTTAATTCGATAAGAAACAAACAACAAAACATATTAAAACCGGACAAAAACATGTATCAAACAAATATGGAGAACAGCCGTGTAGTAGAGTTGAAATGTGTAATGTGTATAAGAAAAAGACTATTAGAGTAAAAGAAAAAAATGTTAAGTTTAAAAAAAAATATTGTTTTGTGATCTCGTATTATTATGTTCATTTCTTTTTTTTCTTTTCAATTGTACTATTATAAGATTTAAATATAATTATTATAAAGTTGAAATATTTGAATATTTTCTTTTATTTTCACTGGGCATGTTTAAAATTACATTTTTTTTTGTTCTGCTTTTTGAGTAACTACACAGCAAGTTTAGGTACTCCTCAGATTCACTGTAAAGATCAGAGCATCATCGACTCTGTTTCACCGACAGGATAATCTTTATCAAACTCACGAACATTTTACTCCATCGGGGGCAATATTTTTTTTTTACATTGGTTTGGGTTGAGCTTACTTTTTTTTTAGGGGTTTTAGGTTTTCAGACGTAATGAAACTCACTTACTTAACCGTTCGTTTTGGATTTGGGACCCAACCAGTACCTACGCCTCTATAGTTATCTCGGTCTTTGGCCAACTGCCTCTTTCCACCGGAGATTAACTCCGAGATTACGATTAATTTTCGTTAACCTCGTATAAATCTCGAGATTTATCATACAAAAATTAATCACATAAAAAGCAGATTAAAAATGAATCTTCTAAACTGACCAGGTTTACATGTAGACTCCACAGACCACAAGTCGAGATGTCCAAAATTAAAAACAAACAGAGCTGCAATTGACATTTATGTCTGTGGGCGCGTGATGTTAGCCCTTTTGAGATGGCTTAGAAAATCTCCAACGTAAGTAGGCAAGAAAAAAAAACGTGGGTTGCTAAGATGAACAGCTTTATTTCTTAGTAGGTAGGTCTTACTTAGTCGAAGGTTATTTCAAGAAGAAGGAAGTTAAGAACAAATGTAGATATTATAGTTATAATTGTATAAGGCGAATTCAGTACAGCGACATCTTACTTTTCATAAAGGTATCAGTAATTAGTGAAACTTAACGATTACTAGGATAAGCTCTGTTCAATACAATACAACTAACATTTCTTGCATGAACAATGTCATTGGAGAGCAAAAGAAAAAAATCTTTTTTTTTTCGGTACATAACCTAAAAGCCACTTCTTGCCAATGCAACCGTTAAAATGTTAGTTTGGGGGACAAAATGATGCGGTAATATTTTTAGATTACTGCCGCTCATATTTTGTTTATACTTTTATTTTCAAAAGTAGAAATTGTTTAATTGTCTGGTATGAAGAGGGTCTTATAGAGAGTCTCGTTAGTGCTAATTGACAAAGCCTTAGGTACTAGTCAGTTGCCTTCTTAGGCCAAAGAAACAGCGGTTGGCGAGTGTAACTCTTCGTTTGATTTCTGTTGTGCTGTTATTGTCAGAGCTTATAGCGAAGCTGAGGTAGATAAAGTCTCTGACCACCTCAAAGTTTTAGCTATCTATCGTGACATTTTGTCCGATTCGCCGAAGTTTTGTTTCTCTTCTTGTTGGCAGCATGTATTTTGTGTTGCCCTTATTTACCACTTAACATATTTTTGCCGCTTCTCGTTTCTATGCTAATACTTGCACAAACGCACCAGTGACATCACGCTGCGTTCTGACATTGATGTCATAATGTCTTCCGCGTATGTAAGTAACTGTACATATTTGTGGAAAATTGTGCCTCTAGTGTTCGCTTGTGAGTTCCGCACAATTTTCTCAAGTATGATGTTGCAAAATTCACATAACAGCGCATTACCTTGTCTCAATCCATTTTTTACATCAAAGGTCTCTGTGAGATTGTTTCCGATCTTAATGGATCAGTCAGTCTTCTCTATCGTCATTCCTGCCGAGTTTGGCAGGGATTCCAAAACTAGACATGGCTCTATATAACTTTCATTCTGTCAAAATATTTGGTCAGTTGACTTGATCTTGTATGCTATTATTGTATATTATTCTTATATATTAAGGAGACTGATGCCTCTCCTTTCCTTTCTTGTGGATCGGACAAACTATGGTAAGGTTCCATCAGAAATTTGTCCGACCAATACTTGGAGATGAGTTGCTCTCAATCAATTGGCCCAGCAGCCTTGTTTGACTTAAGTTTAGATATTGCTTTCCTCACTTAATGGTAGGGATGGAGGTTATTACAAAACAACCGGTTTTCGGTTATTCCGGTTTAATATGTCACAAGTTTCAAGTTTAACCTGGCGGTTATACACTTAACCGGTTTTCGGTTCATTGAAAATGGATTACATTTTTATTGAAATTTATATTTATGGAATGAGGACTAGAATTGAATTACAATTGGTCAGTGAGTCGACTCATCTCATTAAAAACAACATCACTTAATGTTGAAACCAGTCTTTCAGAAACTGCAGAACTTCCGACAAGAGGTACATATTTTTCAGCAATCAATGCCAATCCCGACTTACAAGTTTGGCTCTGTTCCCAAAAAACAATGGATCGTTCAATCGGGGTAGCAAAGGTTGCTGAAGATAAAGTCTCAGTCTATTCAAGTTCCACCGGACTAGTCTTGGCTACCACCTGCTCATAATGTTGATCAAAGAGGGTTCAAACTTTTAATTGTTTCCTTCTCACTTTGAGTTGGTAAAAAAGGTGAAAGCTTTTCAATTCCTATTTCAGTCAATTGCTGTGGCGAAAATGCGAAAGTGAATAAGCAAAATGTTGCCCCTTTTTTTTGTACCCGGTTATTGGATTTTGGGAAAAAAAGATAACCGAGATAAAACAATAACCTAAACAAGAGCGATTAACCGCAGCAAAATAACCACTTTCTATTAAAACAGGCCGCTTTTTCCCATCCCTACTTAATGGTCGAGTGGACGGTAATCTTGTCAAAGTGCAAATTGAATGATTCGTTTTGTCCATCTCCGAAGTCTGCAGAAGTGGTCTTTCCATATCGGCATCATCAACTCTGGCAAGGCTTCCTTGTTCATCTGTACAAGTCTCTTTTGGGACCTTGTTTGCCTTGACACATTCGTCAATTTTTCTCTGGAATAGAACCTTTCTGTTTCATCTCGTGTTCTTTTTTTTTACCTCCTGAGAAGCCAATCCGCGGTACTAATAATCATTTTTAGTGTCCAGGCTGACTTTTACGCAGTCACAATGGCGAAAATGTCCACATAAAATTATCCATTGTGACCGTCAAAATGTTTAAGTTGAAGATTGAAAATGTTTATTGGTAAGGCCCAATGTTTTTCCCTCCTTCTTGCTCATGTAGCTTTCGAGCTGCTCCCTTCCTTCTCTGCAACGCCGCTTTGTAGGCGAGTTGTTTTGCTGAATAATATTGCCGGCATCAAACCAAGGGTTTCGTTGAGGCATCTCTGATGACTCCTTGACATCGATACTAATTGGGCCTCATCAATAATCATTTTTAACCTTCAACTTAAATATTTTGACAGTCACAATAGATAATTTTATATGCGAATTTTCGCCATTGTGACTTCTTAAAAGTTAGCGTGGACACTAAAAATGATTATTAGTTCCGCGCATTGAGTACCTTCATTAAACTAGAGTCTCGATTAAAAATTATATTAGAAAGGCCTATTGTGAATATCAAGAGTGCTTATTCTCGTCTAACCTGCAATTGAAGCGTTCTCGGACTATCGAAGTGGAATATTTTTCTCTGAAAGTGTTCACATATTTAGGAATTTCCTAAAAGTTTTTCATAGAAATTAAACACAATTTGATTTCGTTTTAATTTGAACAGCTAAATACGAGGGAAGTCAACTTTTATTGAAGTTTACAAAACAGTCAGTATAATGATACACTCAGTTAATTGCATGTGAAAATCAAACGCACATTGACAACAGCAATGAAATGCATGAATTATTAATTTGCATACTTTCCATTTCACAAAACGTAATAAAATGCCTTTAGGTTCACGTCTTTTATCCTACGACATTTATCCTTATCCTTAGCAGGATAAATACGATCTCACGACTGAATCTAAAGCATTTTATTTAAATCGACAACGTGGAAAGTAAGCAGTTTTGTTCTTTTGCACACATTATGCACAATAGAAATATTTTTGGCAGGAGTTTTTTTTCACTTATACCATGTTCTTGCAGAATTTTGACGCTTTTTCGCATACACTGTACCTATTCTTGCAAAATGCTAACGCTTTTCGCACTTATTTAAAGTTTTCAACAAAAAGTGGTTTCGGTAGGTAAATTTTGCAAAAACATTTTAGATTTCCAGGGTAAATTTTAAGAAATCACAGTGGGGACATTTTTTGTATACTTAATTATTGTGAACTAATGATAGAGTGATAAAGACGTTAAGGCGGATATCTACAAGAATGCATAAACGAGATTTTTAAAAAAGGAAATTCGATCTATATAAATGAAGACCTTAATTGATAATGGGCCTTACTGGTATCAATTCATTTTTAACCTACATCTTGACTTAATTAAAGCGGCCCATAGACACTACACTTGTGTCTGCACCGGTATCGGTGTACGGAAATATCTGCTGTGTGTGGGCTGGTGCGCACACCGATTTTGGTGTCAGACACGGAGCGAGTAAATTCAAAAGTTTTTGATTTTAAGTGTCGGTGTCTCGATCGGTACGACGTGTATAGGCCCCGACCCATAGAATCCGTCGCACCCGTTGCGTCGACGGATTGGCGTATTCGACGGAACGAACAGTCCCATAGAATTCGTCGCATACGTTGACAGCCGACGACATATGAGAGACAGTTTCTCTCATTATCTGATATTTCCACCAATGAAAATGCTTACTCTCACACTCTGCCAACTGTCAATGGTTCGACGGACAGAAAAGTAGAAAGTAAACCTACTTTATACGTCGCATCCGGCACGTTCGTTGCTCATGGGTCACTTTCCATAAGCTACTGTGTATTCTATCAACCTGTCAGTCAAATACATTGCCGCAACGGATGTGACGGATTCTATGGGCCGGGGCCTTATGGCGGAATGCCACACCGGTGTCAGTACACACCGGCGCAGACACAAGTGTGGTGTCTATGGGCCGCTTAAAATCAAAAGTTTTTGATTTTTGGTGTCGGTGACTCGATCGGTGTGACGTCTATGTTGGGCCCAACTGGTCACATGAACGGTTTTCTCAGTTGACATTTATGTATTTTGTCCGCAATACCGACAAACCAAGTCAAGAATTTCTGGACTTACTACTAATTCCGATTTCGGTTGGTCGTCCAGAACCGTCCGGAAGAACTCTCCGCGATTCTGAATTCAAATCCAGAAGCAAATTTCTCTTCTTTTCAGTAAAAGAACTGTCAGTTGAGTGCTAATCGAACGCTTTTAGAAGCGTTCGGATTGCTTCTGGACGACCAACCTAAAACGACATAAGTCGACATCTATTTGTGCCAACATGTGTCCGGAGACATTAGCAGTTTTCACATTTCTATTGGGTCATCGGAGAGCATTTGAGAGCGCAGTTTGACATTTCGTACACTGACGTAGAGCACCAGTCAGAACTCATAACAGAACCCCTAGAGCCTAGAGATTGTTGAGAAGTGACATACCGACAATTCAAGTTAGTTGTCGCGTTCAGATAAATTTAAGTCCAGACAATTCAATGATTCAATTATGATGACTAGATTCTTGAATAAGGCTAGTCTTTAAACGGCTGTCAAAATGAATATTCACATTCGTCCTGTAAATCGATTGTCGAGACAATTGTACTATGGGATGTTTGTTGGACGTTCACGATAGATGGGGCAAATGCGGGTTTTTTCGGTGATTCAACATGAGACCTACAGCACACTACTCACTCTCACTACCTCTTTTGATCGCCAGACAGCGTGATAAAGTAGGCGTTTTTCTTCTTTAGATCAGAACAGAGCCTGAACTGTCGAAAAAAAGTTCGTGCTCAGACACATCAGAGCTCAGGATTTGTGTTTCTTCTTTTTTCGTTCAGAGAATGATCAGAGCGTGCTCTACGACGTCAGAGTAAAACGGTGATTACACAATTACAGTCACATTTGACAGAAAAACAAAAACAGAGTAAGCAAAATAATTGGAATGGCGGACGAGAGCCTTGTTGTTCTGGCACAGAAGGTAAACCAAATTAAGAAATAACAATTAATAAATAACGATATGACAGCTATGGGCTCAAGTGTTTTTCATTAACAAATCAGAACGATCTGAGCAAAATGCTCGAGCTCTATTCAGAGCGTAGTTCTGAACTAAAAACGAAAAATCCACTAAAATCAATAAGTATAAAGGACCATTCACATTAGAGCGAACGAACGAATTGATGAAATGCGAACAAACCACTTTTTGTGCATTTATAAACAGAAAATTTCACATTTAACTCCAGAGGTTAATTAATTATCCCATCAAAATGTATTAAGAAAACAAGTTTATAAGCAGTTTAAATAACGAAATTTCGAATTCCAAACATTTTGCGGCGAACGAAAACAGCTAAGGTTTATTCACAATCTACATAATTTAATTCGCGTTCCACAAACTAACGAATAAAACATTCGTGCGAACTTAACCTCAAACTAGGCATTGCGGGTACAAACTGATGGCTGAAATTCGAGAACTGCCGCGACCTAGAAAAGTGTTCATGTGCACGGATTGTAAAAACTTGCGAATATTCGTTCGTTCGTAGATAGTGAGTCGCTCTCATGGTCCTTAAGACGTCATAAAGAAATAAATTTAACTTAATACTAAAAGGGGACGCTGGAACAAGATCACCGCGATTTCGGTTTAATTGTGGATAAAGTTACAAAATTGGTTGTCAAAAATTAGGTAGGCATTAATAAAATGCGTTTTTTTTTGGAATGGCTGCCGGGGGCTTGAAGGTTTATAACCTGATTGATTAGTTCCATTCAGTTCATCATTTAATAAGTTAACATTTCTAGATCCGTTTTGACGTTGTCCTCTTACGACCTTTTCTCATCTGGTTTGTCAGTTACATTATATTCTTTGATCATAATTTTGATCATAATAGGGTTGTATGAGAATAATCTAGCTTAAGCCAATGTGCAATTGTATATAAAAATTGCTGCGAAAATACCGAAATTAATGATTCTTTCAAGCGATTGATTAAATGAATGTATGCGGATTTTTGACACTTGCTTAAGCCCACTTAATACTACTATAGTTGCTCATTCACTCTGCGTGATTTTAGTACTCCGGCGATAATTGATCTTGCAAAAAACTTACATAAGATTTCTCATCTTTTTTAGGGGAGATCCATTGTAAGTGCTGGGCCACATATGCCTTCCCATGAAAGTCGTGTCGGGCGAGACAGAGACAGGTCCATTTTAAGTGAGTAGAAGAGAGACGGGATTTTCGATGTGTACCCTTCTTTGTCAACTAACCTAAAAATCTACCCGTCTTGACCGACACGACTTTCATGGAACACGACTTTCATGGGAAGACATTTGTCGCCCAGCACTAAGATTGTACAATGTGCACTGTAACCAATCATTGACTGTAGCTAGGACGGTATCCAGTCTGGCGTAGTGTGAATATATTTTTGGTTTAGCATGGAAAGTTATTTTTTATAATACGCATGTGATGGCTGAATTTTATAAGTTATAGTCGTTGGGCCATTAAATACTATCTCTTCGTCATTAAAACGTAACTTGTTATGCAAGTACCTCAATGACAAGCTGTGACTAATTTTGATTATCCAAGGAATAAATATTTAAATCCAAAAATATGCCCTAACCAAATTTGTAACAGGAACATAAATAGAACCCAATCAAATTTTAGTCTGAGCCACATTTCGGTTTTGTTCTGCGTGACAGACTCGATGAATTGGAAAATATATGTTGCTCTCTTTAAGGCGCACAAATCTAAAAAAAAATCAATATTTAGCTTTTACAATATGTGCGCCTAGAGTAGAGCAACATAAAATGTTTGATGTCACCTATAGTTTTAGAAGGTATACATAACCTCTTTCTTACAGTTTCATAAAAAAAATTATTAAAGCAGTTAGAAGGCAGTATAAGACATAAATATCAAGAAATTTGTTAATAAACATAATTGTTAATATTGTACCACAAAAATAGAAATTACTTACACTACCTACCAGTTCCTAAGAAAATTATTATATATTTTTTTTAATCAAATAACTATATAATCAAAAAACATGGTCAGTTCACTTAAGATGTATTTTAGTTTAAATTTGGTTTACGTACCTATTTTAAATTTTGTTTTCTAAAGTAATAGTATAATATGTACTTGAATAAAATGTAAAACTTCGCATCAATTAATCGAATCCCAACAATATAATTCGAAGCACTACAAAAATATTAACAAATGGGTAAAACATTATATAAAGTAATAATAATTTTAAATTCATAAACAAAAAAAACCTATAACCTAAAACAATTCCATTTATTATGTAAAATAAAGTTGATTTTTTTAATTAGTCTTATATTTCGTTTTTCATTTACCTCGTCCTCCCATTTGAACCATTCAAAGACTGAGACGAGAGAACATCAGCAGCATCGTGATCGTGACACACAATTGGAATAAATTCCTCTCAAACGGAAACACATCTTATTGACATATTTACTCATATTTTCTCCATGAAATTAGTACACTTTCATAATTAATAAATTAAAAAACATAAAAACGAATTTACTAAGGCACAACATCTATTTATTTATTTTTATTACAATTCAAATGGTTTTACATTGCTCATGGTATTTAAAAAAAATAATAATAAAAATAATGTATATCATCAATACCTATTTATAAGGAATACCGTTCTTAATTTTTATTGAACTAGAAATCTATGAGTGAGAAACGTTAAACAAAACAAACTCTGTTGAATCATTATTATATTTTAGAGCTTAAGATTATAAATGAGAATAATATTTATGGCGTAGTCTTAAAATAGTGCATAAGCTCGTAAACTGTTATAATTGTAAATAATAATTAAATTGTTAAAATAATTATTGCTACGTTGACTCTCAGATATTTAATTATTAGGATATAACTAACACTGATGAACATAAAGAGATTAATCAATAAATAAAGCAAATAAATTATATATTTGAAATCGCTTTTTTTGAGAAACAAATTTTAATTATAAAAAATATAAAACAAAAATAACAACAACTCAATTTTATTTATTATGTACTTCGAAGTTAATTATGAATAATAAAAGAAAAAAAAAATAACTATTTAATTTAACAAGTTGTATCTATACGATGGCAATTTTATGTATAAGAGGAACACTGGGAAGGTTGCATAATGCATTTCTTTGCAAACAACTGGGCGAATGTATATAGCGAACATCGCTTGAAATAAGAAAAAAGCGTGTTCACAGCGATCTGATTTATTTATGAAACACAATTGATCACCAACTGTCACATGACTATAAAAATATACCATGTGAAGAGAATTTTTGTTCTAGTTCTTTAGTCTGCTACAGTTTTTTCGATCTACCTACTATAATTCTTTTAAAATATGCCTTCTCTTTCTACGCCAGCATTCGCATTCTTGATCCTGAAAAACAGTCATAATATGGTTACCTGTCAAAATATGCAATGTTCAGATTTTTATTGCAACAGCTGAGTCAAGTTGTTATGAGTTCTGAACTAAAAAAGAAACATAAAGTCAGAGCTCTGATCTGATGTGTCTAATCTGAACAAAAAGGACAGTTTTTTTTGGACAGTTCAATCGCTACTCTGACTGGAACCTTAAAAAGGAAAGACACCTAATGGGACACAAAATACTACGTTTTCATGAGCGAATTGAAAGATCGAATTCAAACTGAATCCAAAGTTGATACCTAACTGTTTTCAATCTCACCGAATTGAAATAGAATTGAGTTATCTATGCAGAATGCGTCGCCATTATCGCAATTAATTTTTTTTTTCACTCTACATAAATCTAAATCCAACAGCCGAAAAAAATTGCAAGCAATAATGAAGAGAGGACGAAATAACAGACAAACTCGATCTTTCAATTTGAGCTTACAAAATGATAATTTTCAATGGCCGCATTCACTAGATACTCTAGTTTAGTAAGTCTGACAGCTTTCAAAATTCATGTTGCTGAGTTTTCATTGGGCAAAACTGGTCACGTGAACAGTTTTCTCAGTTGAAGTCTATGTCTGCAACACCGACCAATCTAGTAAAGAAATTTCTCGACTTATTACTAATGTCGTTTTCGGTTGGTCGTCCAGAACCGTCCAGAAGCAATCCGAACGCTTCTGAAAGCGTTCGATTGGCACTGAACTGACGGTTCTTCTACTGAAAAGAAGAGAAATTTGCTTCTCGATTTGAATTCAGAATCGCGGAGAGTTCTTCCGGACGGTTCTGGACGACCAACCGAAAACGACATAAGTTGACGTCTGTTTGTTTCAACATGTTATTTTGTTCTATTGGGTTATCCGAGAGCATCGGAGAGCATGGGAGACAGCAGGTTGACATTTTTGTTGCCCTGACGTGTAGAGCACCAATCAGAAACTCGGATCTCAAAAGGAAAAAATACAATTTTCAATAAGTGACATGCCGACAATTTAAGTTAGTTTTTCGCATTCAGATCAATTTGAATCCAGACAATTCAAGTCGACTAAATTCTTGAATACGGCGAATACGATAGCAGAAAATTTTGTGATCGGATTGACTGAATTCAATTTCCATCCGATCAGTGTTTATAAGGGATTCAATTCGAACATGTGCTGATTTTGACATTTGCCGCGACACTCACCATGTTTTACTAAATATAATAGGCGTTTTTCTATTTTAGTTTAGAGCAGAGCTTGAACTGTCAAAAAAGTGTGTTTCTTCTTTAGCTGAGACACATCAGAGCTCAGATTTGTAATCTGAACTTCAGTTCAATTGAACTCAGTAAATTTAATAAATAGAATTTAACAGTATTGTACAGCACTTAGCTTTTATACGCTTTTCCAAAATCGTTCCACGTATTTTCTTTCAAAGAACACGCAAAACAATGCTAAATATTTTTGTTTTCAACAATCGCCAGCTTTTAAATTGAAATGTCACTGTGTCAAGTGATCTGAGGTTTAAACGGCAGAATACTGTCGTAAACTATTAGTCTAAGAGCCCACAGCAAATTTTGGGCGTGAAAGTATAACCAAAAAGCTGATACATGAAGAGAAAGGTCTCCAAAAAGTAAACTCAAATGTCGAAGTCTGGCAGCGCTTAGTTGCAGCTGAGGTTAGTAATAGTAGGTTGAAAACGTGTTTTTTTTTCCAAAATCTGAATCTATATATATAAAAATTGAGCCTTAAAATGTTTGTCGCCGATTCACGCTTTAACGCATTTACCGTTCTTAACCAAACTTTCGCACATCTTTGGTATTGGTCCATACATGAATCCTGTGAAGTTTGGTCAAAAATGGACAAAGGGGCGTGGCACCCCCGATACAAAAAAAACATTCAAAATCGTATATATCGAAAACCACCAAATCGATTGAGCTCAAACTTACAGATGATCTTAGTTATTGTCCCTGAAGTGGTCCTGTGAAGTTTGGTCAAAATTGGACAAAGGGGTGTGGCACCGCCTATACAAAAAAAACATTCACAATCGTATATTTCGAAAACCACCAAATCGATTGAGCTCTAACTTACAGATGATCTTAGTTATTGTCCCTGAAGTGGTCCTGTGAAGTTTGGTCAAAATTGGACAAAGGGGCGTGGCACCGAACATCAAAAAAAAAACATTTAAAATCGTATATCTCGAAAACATTATTAGCTAGGACCTAAGCAATACAATTCCTGTGCACGGGCAAAGCCGGGCGGGTACAGCTTTTCGATAGTCTTGGAATTGGAAGCCAAAGTTTTTAAAATTTGTAATATTGATATAAATAATGAAAGTCAATAATATTGTCTAGGCAATAAAATTTCTGAAAAAAAAACAAAAAATGTTGTGTAAGAACCATAGAGCATTACAATTAAAACAGTTTTTCTATTTAACTATTTTGCACTAC
The DNA here is from genome assembly GCA_949372485.1 of Cheilosia soror. Classification (NCBI taxonomy): domain Eukaryota; kingdom Metazoa; phylum Arthropoda; class Insecta; order Diptera; family Syrphidae; genus Cheilosia; species Cheilosia soror. The sequence goes on along the minus strand of OX443561.1, from coordinate 28,508,975 downwards.
GAAGTGTGCACGGGCTACGCTAGTTTTTTTATATAACCACTTGAATATAGTATTAAATGAAAGAACAGACTGCCCTGATCACAAAAATATAGGTCCCACACGTCTTACGTGCAGCCATACCCTTGCCAGACGTACTAAAAGTATGCTAAAAATCACATTGGGGAGAGTACGATAACTACGGCGCCAAAAATTGATAACGGTATTTTGTAGAGGGGTTAAATACAAACACTTTTTACTATGGGAGGGGGGTCTATCTTACTCCGTTTAGGCGGGAGGGGTAATTTAAAGAAACTGATACTTTAATTGGAAAAAAATACATTAAAAAACAATGGCAACACTTAAAATAAAATACTATATCACTTTTAAAAGCCCGGTACCTGTTCTTTCATATTATTTTTAAATCAAGTTATTTCTGTTAACAGTTTTTGAAAAAAAACAATTTCAAAGTTGCAATTTAAGGACAAAAATTGGGGTGAGTACAATAATTTTGGCGATGAAAACTAATGACAGATTTATGTAGAGGAGTTAAATACAAGCATTTTTTACTATGGGAGGAGGGGCCTATCTCGCTCCGGTTAGGCGGGAGGGGTAATTAAAAAAAATTATACATAAAATTAAAATAAAAGATTAAAAAACAATGGCAACACTTACAACAAAGAACTATAGCAATTTTCAAAGCCAGGAATCTGTCCTAAATTGTCTAAAATGCAAATCCGCAAAATTTTGTCTACCAATGTGAAATTTCAGGCCAGAGACTGTAGCTGGAGAAAGTTGTTGACATTGGGTAAACTAATATAATTTAAAGAAAGTTTGCATATACTCAGCCTTGCACCCATTCCAAAATCCAACAGTGACACCAAGCAGGGGGGTTGCAGGGGGGCAGCATGCCCCCCATACACATTTCAAGACGCAAGGGTAACAATTTGTACTCTAAGCGGAGCGACATATAAAGTAATTTTCAATTTTCTCAAAAATTAGAGGCCATAAACCAATCTGGTTTTCAGTGTTCGATTAAGAATTGATTTCGGCAGTAAAAACTACAAAGAAATTAAGTATTTATTTTCTCAATATTGAACAAATCAGCATACAACTTTTATTTTTTATTTTTTTTCCTTAAATTTCAAGTTTGAAATCATTTTTTTCAAAAACTATTATTGGAAATAACTTGATTTAAAAATAATATCAAAGAACAGATTCCTGGTTTCCAAAAATCTTAAAGTTCTTTATTGTAAGTCTTGCCATTGTTTTTCAAAAATTATTTTTTTTATTTTAAGTATTATTTTTTTAAATTGCCCCTCCCGCCTAAATGAAGCCAGATAGACCCCCCCCCTCCCATAGTAAAAAGTGTTTATATTTAACCCCTCTACAAAATACCGTTATCAATTTTTGGCGCCGTAGTTATCGTACTCTCCCCAATGTGATTTTTAGCATACTTTTAGTACGTCTGGCAAGGGTATGGCTGCACGTAAGACGTCTGGGACCTATATTTTTGTGATCAGGGCAGTCTGTTCTTTCATTTAATACTATATTCAAGTGGTTATATAAAAAATTCAGATTTTGGAAAAAAAACACGTTTTCAACCTACTATTACTAACCTCAGCTGCAACTAAGCGCTGCCAGACTTCGACATTTGAGTTTACTTTTTGGAGACCTTTCTGTTCATGTATCAGCTTTCTGGTTATACTTTCACGCCCAAAATTTGCTGTGGGCTCTTGGTCTATATGGAATGAACTCTATTCAAGGTTTAAACAAAACTGTGAAACCGAATTAATTGTTGAACTGAAGTTTAAATTAAAAGTGTAGTTAAAACTTTACTGTAAAACTGTCGCGGTTACAGTCATGTTTGACCGGAAAAAAAAACAGCATAAACCAAATAGTTGAAACGGTGAATGAGCCTTGTTGGTCTGGCACAGACGGTTAACCAAATAAATAAATAAGAATTAATAAATAATCATCATGTCACATGACAGCTATGTGCCCAAGTGTGTTTCATAAACAAATCAGAATGATTTGAGCATGCTTTGATCAAAATGCTCGAGAGCTCTATTCAGATAATCAGCTCTGAACTAAAAAAGAAAAAAGCCAAATATATTGACTGTGGTTCTAAGATGAATTTGCCGAACGAATGAATAAAATGGGGGAGATCGATGTGTTAACAGGATGTCTCGCTTAATTTAAATGACATATCCATAATACTTATGCTTTCTTACTTAACTGGCTCCCGGATACCTACCTACTTAATGTTGGTACATTTCGCCGATTTTTCATTAGATGTACTTATACTTTTTAAACTGATTGATATCGGTAGGTATCATTTGAAAGATTGTGTGAAAAGTTGAAATCGGACAGATTTCTGGCGAATCGCCTGGTTGGTGGGATAAATGAAGGAAATATAAAATTCCGAGACTCGACACTCCGCTTACATTTTTTTCTTCTTCTCTTTGCATAACTAAAATACACAAGGCCCGTTTTAATGAACTAATAAAATAAAGTAAAGTAGAATCTTTAGCGTTAAATTACAGAAAGTAACCTCTACTTGGCACTTCCGAGACTCATCCCACGTAAAAGTGACTCGACAGCAATAGATACCTAGTTCATATTGATAACTTTCTGGTTATGTGTTCATAATACTGCCAAGAAACTGCTATCAGTGCCAATCACTTCCAGCGGGGACTAGGAAAACGTTAAATCAAACCAAAAGTCGCGTGACAAACAACGATATGTAGTAGTTTACAATATTTTATCACAAATGTTACTCTCAACTGTGATCATTTGTCTACTTTGTTGATATAGGTTTTCGATAAAAACAGGCTTGCTAATAGCCTGGGTAAAAAAATATGTATGTAGACATTAAGGCCATGTGTCAATTTTGCTAAATAATTATCCTTGGATAATTTTCTGACACTTATGAAAGTCAAAAAAATAGCTTTTAGGATAATTTTTTGAAAGCTGAAAATTCGTTTTCCATCACGATAGTGTCAGAAAATTATCCAAGAATAATTATTTAGCCCAATTGACACACGGCATAAGTCACGCCACACTATCCGCATTATTTTTAAAAGTGAATAAGTACCATATCTGACCGCCAAAAGTCGGTGCTCGAATCTATGCCGCTCGAGTAACAAGTAAGCATTCTAACTAACTACACGATGGCCATTGTCAGTCCTAAGACCAGTTTACTTTCTGATGTTTAATTTTAGGAGGAGAGTAAGAAAAAATCGAATTAAGTTATGTTGAAGTTGGACAATTACAAGTACATTGAGTCTTTTCCATTCTTGGTTCGTTCGATTCAAGCGAACATCGAACTCAATACAGTGTTAGCCCCTCATTAACAACATCATGGGATGTCAGGCGAAGGACAAACTCCTCTTATTTAAAAAGAATGACATTCAAACAATGTAGTTCCAAGTATGTATATAGATGGAAAATTTGACAAAAAGTACTTGCTTTTGGCGTAATGTAATTTAAATCGCTGTGTCGTCTTGAAATTTTTCGCGCTACCGATATTTTTTTATTTAATCCTTTCAATAAATGTTTTTTTTTTTTTTTTTTTGATAAATGGCTTTTTTTAATTGGTCCGTACTTCCTTAAAAACGATGCTGGTCGAAAAGTTAAAGTCTATGGTGACCGCTATAGAGCCATGATTACTGACTTTTTCGTTCATCAATTGAACAAATATGATGTGCAGGAGCTGTGGTTTCAACAATACGGCGCAAAATGTCACACAGCTCGTGCCGCAATTGATTTATTGAAGGAAACGTTTGGTAACCGCATACTATTTCCTGTGGGGATATGTGAAGTCGCTCGTCTACGCCGATAAGCCCGAAACGGTTGACCACTCGGAGGAAAACATTCGCCGTGTTATTGCCGATGTACGGCCACAAATGTTGGAAAAGTCATCGAAAATTGGACCTCCAGATTAGACTACGTCCGAGCCAGCCGTGGCGGTCATATGCCAGAAATCATATTTAAATTATAATGAAAGAAGATTATCTTTCGAATAAAGTAAATTTCATGTCAATATAAAAAAAACCATCTTTGTTTTATTCCATTTCAAAGTTCTATACCTCTAAAAAAACACCCTTTATAATAAACCACTAATTTCTTTACAAAAAGCAAAAAGATAGGAACTGGCAGCACTTTATTCTCACAAAAAATAGACCTATCTGTCGCCTAACCCGCCAATTTTACATTAATGTTTTAAGTCTATTTACTGTAGTGCTTGTGTACAATAATTTTCCCGTCTGTGGTATTGAATAGACTACCTAGAAGATAGGTAAAGCTTTTCAGAATTCGTATTTAGATTTAAAATGTCGCTCTTTCATTTGGTAGCTGTTTTAATTTTTAAATTTCAGTTCTTAATATCTGTAATAAAATACCAGAATCATTTAAGTAGTCAGCATTCAAACTAGTATCTACTTTTTCCATACTTAATTTAATTTACATATATTATTTTTACATACCTAAGTATTTTCAAACCAAATAAGACTTGGCATCATTGAAAAATATGCCCGCTAGATGTCAGCACAGCTCATTAGAAAGATTTAACGAAACTTCGTCAATTTTCATTCAACTCATCGATTATTCTGAAAAGCTGAAAGGTTATTGTAAACAACCAAGCGAGAGGACAATAGTTTCTCAGCAGATAAGCAAGATGGCGGCTACAGCTGTTCCCAAGTGAATTTAGTTCGGATTATTTTACGCAAAATTACCCCCAACACAAGTAAAGTTTACTCATATTTATAGTGAATAATTGTTTATAAACAAATTCTACGCAATAAAAACATGAATTAAAGCCCTTGCAAGTGAAGTGGAAAAAAAATGATCAGGGAAACGAGAATTCCCTTCAAAACTAACTCGTCTCCCCGTTTTTTTTTTTTTCGTATCTTTACAACTTTCTCTTTGGTGGATGGATTGGTGATGGTGACTAGAGTGGCAAAAACGCTTTTGAATTTGGGCATCATCCACATCATTTCACGCGCAGTAGAAGTAAAAAAAAAACTAATACAGCGTTTTAGTGGTGGAGGTAGAAAACCAAATCTGTAGAGAACAGACTCGAGAACTCGGAACTGGAGTTCGTCAATCAGTTGGAAGTTTTTATGTGTATTTTGTTGGTCCGGATTTTAACAATTTCTTTGCCGTCTCCCCTCTTCCACCTAACATCATCTCGTCAGCCACTCTATCAACATTTCTTTTGTAGCCGATTCGCTTTTATCTCTTCGTCTTGTCCGTTTCGTGTTCTTGTTAAGTCACTCAGTAGTTGATGGCCGTCGGTTTTGCGTTTGTTTTTGCACTTTCGGGCAACAAACAATAACAGAAAAGAGAACATTTTGGCCAAAATGTAGGCATACACCATTATTTATATTTTCTTTTTTGGAAATTTGTTATTTTGTGCGTTCAACGCGAGTCCCTTTATGATAAGCTTCTGTTAAGGTGTGCGTATATTTCTCTTTCTAATTGGACAAGGAAAATGGCAGTCAAAGGATAATGTGGAATTGATACGCAATTTCTGTTGTGAAAAGAGTTGTTGTGTGACTTGCAATTTGCAACCCTGCAAGTGTCAGTGAAAAACCTATTTTGTTACCAATTTAAAAATTTAATTCGGTAAACGAAGCCATACAGTGGCCATCTGTTTTTTATCCTTTTCGGTTTATTCTAAAAAAAAAAAATAAACTCGGGGAATCTTGAGGGGAAATGGTACAACAAATTACCTGTGTTACAGTGTTGCCAGTTTGCTTATTGAAAGGATTTAAAATAAATTACAAAACCGGTTTAGTGTTTCCATTTTTCGTAGAAAGTACGTACTACTACTACATTATGTAGTTGTATAGTGACAGAAAAAAGTTTAATAATGGACATTAGAAATAGAGGCCGACAGTAGTTGTTTTGAAAAAAACATGAAGTGCATCAATCACATGGTTTATCAAAATGTTATTCGCCTTTAAATTAAGAGCAGAGCTGAATGTACATCAGTCACAACTCTCAAGAAGTATAACGGTGGTCCAAAATCAAGTATCTTTTTAAAAATAAAATGAACAAAAATCTATTATTTTCGACATACTATTATGACTTTATTAGAAACAGCAAACATTTCCATTATTTGTGGAATACGATTGCCTCCGCTGACTTTGAAGTAGCACTGCCGACAAATAAGAGAAGTGTCAAAATAACATGAATCAAAAAGGAACTTTTTGATGTCAGTGCTTTATTTTGGCAAAAAAAAAAGAAAAATACGTGGAGTATAAATTAATCGAGAGAAAATCCCCCATTTAAAGTCTCTTCGGCGAAATTCATTTAATGCTAGACGCACTTTCGACATGTACCTAAGAACGCATTGCTAACGACAACACGTCAACTAGATTTGTCTTGACTAAACTTCCCCTGAACGTAAAAACCTCACTTTTACTACGTCAGTCACACAATCGAAATATTACTTATGTCGTTTTCCATTGGGACCATCAGATTTTTATTTCAGATCTCAGATTTTTCGTGGCGAATGGAACACGATAGGCAGATTGATCTGCTTTTGTAAATGTATTAGTGCATTATTAGACAGTACATCAGCTGTGCACATTTTGTTCGTTTGTCGATGAAAACATACGAATTTAATGTGGGTAATCATATCGACGAAGAATCGAAATCCACAGACCACAGATGACGAGGAAGAAGACGAAGATGATAGTAATTGCTCCAAAATTAAGTCCATGCCCATTATTTACGTTTTTGTTCTGAATAATTGCTTTTCACGAGGCTTTTCGTAATTTTGTTTTGAACACAAATTTCGAATGACGTAAAACAGCTGTGCAAGGTATATTGGTATTAGTGAGAGTGTGTGCAAATCTCGAAAATTATCGAGATCTGCAAAAAGTGATCCGAATCAAAAAAAAGATTGATTTTTTGTCCCAATGGAACACGAAAAGTGATCCGGATCAAAAAAAAGATTGATCTTATGTCCCAATGGAAAACCACATTAAGTACTCATTCGAGAACTTGACTTGGATTGTCGGCTACTCCTTTATAAGCGTCAACTGAATAAACTGTCAATTTAGGCCAATATAATATTTTGGAGTCTCTATTCAGCCGCTGATTTTGTACTGTCTGACGTTTATCGATGTTCGGATCGGAACACGACTACGAAAGGCGTTAGGCGTTGCTATAGCTATCAGTAAAATGCATCCGTAAAAAAATGGTTTCACTTTTTTAGAGCACTTTAACTTAATTGTTGAACTCAATCTTGGCCTTAAAATGTTGCTTTCGAATTATAAAACTAATTCAAAAAAGAAATTCTTTATTTTTCCGTACGAAAAACTTTTTCTGTTCAACACTTCTCAACCAGTTTCACGAAGTATTCCACTAAATTCCTATGATATGCTATGGTTAAATGTTTCAGTTTTGTTCTGTTGCGTGTTTTTACGGATGGACTTTTCTGGACCGCGACGCCTAATTTAGGTAACGTATTCATATTTTCATTATACCTAAACTGTTTATGAAGATTAAGAATAAGCGTCCAGCGTACAGAATAAACGTCCAAAAATGATGTACTAGCCCTTGCCGCGAGCGAAGATGGCCACATAACTTGACGCAATAAAAACTTAGAACATTTCGTTAGTCGAGTTCCGAACAACGACCCAATAGCAACAGCCTTAAATTCCAGCCTTACGTCGGCCTATAAGGTCTATTGTGATTGAAGTGTCAGAATTTTTGTTTAAGTTAGTAATCGTCTCTAAAATAAAACTCCTAATGTAGTTGATGCATTTTCTCTCAGAGGACGTTCTTTATTCTTCGGTATACTTATTATCTCTGTGAAAAATGATACCACGAAGGGCCGGCATTCACAAATGACCTTAGCTGTTTCGTCTTCTTGAAGACATAGTCAGCACTCCGATGAGTCGACTAAATGCTGAATAGCTTTTGTGGCCTGTCTACAATTGTTGTGTTCCCAGCTCTTTATAGCCAATTTTATAGCTTATTTGGGGGTTGCAAAGAAATGTTCCGGACCTATAACCGGGATTCCGAGCTTCTTCTGGCTAGTTCATCAGCATTTTCAATTTCCTCTTGGACGGGAACCCACTATAATCTGGTTTTGTTACTATATAAGTACATATTTGAAGGAGTACATGATTGATTTGGAGTCGATAATGGGTGAGCTAAAGGCTTTTGTAGCTGATTCACTGACCGTGAATACGTATATGCATGTTATCACCTTTGATACCTGCATTGTAGATAAATGGTTGCGCTTTCTTTAATGCTCTGCCTATAATACACAGGGGATTTTTATTGAGACATCAGGGTTACGTCCATGAATACCAGCCCCGATTCTTTTGGTTGGGAATCTTGCCAATGCTTCTCTGCATTTAGTCTTGCTTACATTTTTTTATTTCACTCAAAAAATAACCTAGTTCCCTAATGATTGAAAAACGTTTGTATTTCGTAATTTTTGAAATTTGTAACAAGTAGGTAAAGGCACGCGCAAAGGCTCAGTCTGCCAAACAATGAGTTCTGCAGAGGTGAAGAGATGGAAGAGTCCGTCACTAACTTTCTTTGCAGTTGCCCTGCCCTGGCCAATCTAAAAAGGCCCACTTAGGAAATTATTTTCTCAGTGATCTACTAGCGCCGCTAAAATTTTTTCTAACCAGCAGCAAATGGTTTACATGAGTAGCCAGCAAAGAAAAAGCTCCCCAAATCCCAGTGGTATGCACAATGGGCTGAATAACGGCCTAAGTGTTTCTCTTATCAAGACTAAACTTACCAACTTTATACAACAAAACAAAAAACCATTCACATTCTATTGGTATATTTTTAAAACTGGCAACATCGTTATCACCGACAACGACGAATACAGAAAATGGCAGTTGGAACTTGGAGTGGAGAATAGAGAAACCCAACGGCATCGGGAAGGATTTTCTTTTCATCCACTCTAGCAGGTACCCCTGTGTTTGTGTGTAGTCTTTAGGAAAACACGCTTGCCAGGAAAAAAAAAAGGGGAATCATGGCGAGCGAAGCAATCAAACAGGAAAAACAAAGCAACATTTTCCATTTCCTTTACGTTTTCAAAGTCTCCCGTCTAGATTTTCTTCCCTTTTCGCATTGTTAAATTAATATCATGTTATTTTGCCTGTACGAGTCGACCCAAGTACTACTAGTGTGTGTGTGTCTTCAGTGTGCCCTCTAAAAAAAATTCCTTTTTTTTTTTTCGTTTTTGTTCCATCATCACCAGCGCCATCAAAGATATTATATACAGTTTCCATATTACTCTTGTCGTGTTTTATAAATAAATAAATAAAATTGTGTTCTCCCTTTAGCCATGAATTTGTCCTGATTTGCTGAATGAATTTTCCGTGTTTCATGAATTTTGCATTCGATTTCGAATTGGATTGAAATTTGATTTGTTTTCTTCAACGTTCCCTTTGTATACTGCGTCTATTATCAAACAAGAGATCTTGAACGCATCTTCAAGAGAACTTCTTCACAACAATAATAACAACAACAAGAAAAACAATTACCTACCTAATAACAACGGAATTGTTTTATATACGAAAATGGCGAATTTTATACCGCTACTAATTGCGGTCTAGTTTAAATAAAAAAAGCAAGACCTATTCTAAAACAAAAATTGCATTCGCAAAGAAAATAATGAAAAGAAAAAAGCCAAAAAAGTGAATAGAATAAAAATGAAACAAAAATTGTGTACAAACACAAAAGTGCTAAAATAAATTATAAAGTTAATTCAGAAAATAAAAAGCGAAAAAGAAAAAAAATACTCAACACACAAAAAGCAGAAGCAGCAGTAACAAGAAAAAGAAATAAGGAAAGTGAGCAATTTTGAGAAACAGTGCAGTGAAATAAGAAGAAATAAAAAAAGAAAAACAATTTAGTTTTTTCCGATTTATATATTTTGTGAAATTCGTGTGTGTGGTGGTGAAGGTAATACAACGGACTTATCCGAACAAAATGTCAACGTTCTTGAATAACTTTTTCCCAGCAGGTAAGTTTTTTTTTTATTTTATTTTATTTTATTATTTTCTTTACACTTTCTTTCGATTCTATAATCTATAGGTAGGCCTATCGTCTCCTTTGTTCTCACGTGGTTGTGTTTGTTTTTTAGAATTGCAGTTTGTTATCAATTATCATCTTTTCATGATTTTTAGTCTTCTTGCTCTTTTGATAAGTACCTACCTGTGTTAAAGTCGGAAGCTGCTTTTACTTGTTTTAGACTTGTGTCAAGTCGATATTTGTTAGAGGGGGGTACTTAAATAAAACTCATACAATTTTTAAGACAGAACGATATTGCACAATGGACATATACCTACACCCCTATTGTGGAATCCGCCGGGGGGAATAATTCACGGAAAAGAATGTTTTGGTATCGTCAAATCCGCAAGGTGAACCTGAACAGTTCCCCGTGTGGGTAATGTGAAAGAGTTTCACTGTATCGTTGAAAACGTTCAAATCGAATTTTTCCCGAACAAAATGACATTTCTTGCCCGCATCAAATTCATTGCGGATTTCATAGGTTTTCTTGCTTGCTGCACGTCGAGAGAATTTTCTTTAAAAAAAAATGTACATACAAAACAGCTGCTTTATTAAGCCGAACATTTGTAATAAATCTGTGCAATATTGAACTTTATTAAAATCAAAAAATAATCATTCTAAAAACACATTTCATCCGGAAGTTCTATGAAATTATGTATTCACTGCTCCTCTAAACTAAACCTGTCTCATATTCTTCTCTGAGAACACCGCTCATTTCGTTCTTCCTCTTATGCTTCCAGAAATAGTGCATTTAAATAGTACATTGTAAATACATTTATTACACTATAAACACTATTTTTTATTTAAATCACTTTTGAAACAAACTTTTCATATACAAGGTGGCGCAAAAGTAATCCTCCTATCAGAAAATGCTATAAATTTTGCAATTGGCCCCTAATGTCAGTTCTGTTTTGACATTTGTGTAGTAAACACATGCGAAATACACGTTAATAAACAATCTTACGCTACACTGCTCCAGAACGCGGAATATTGGTGACTATTTATTTGAGCAATAATCGGTCGGTGACTTTGGCACAACGTGAATTTCGTCGCAGATTTCCTAGCCGTCCAACGCCTACTGGTGAAACACTGCGACGTTTAGCCGCTCGCCTCGAAGAGACTGGCACAACACGAGATGCTGCCAGGCGTGGCAGACCCCGGAGTAGCCGTTCTGCACAGAATATTGCTGCTGTAGCCGAAGATGTCATGGACATGAAGACGTCGCGGGCCAAACGGTTACTGTGAATGGTGAGCGCTACAGAGCAATGATCAACGAGTTCTTTTTGCCGCAACTTGATGAATTGGGATTGGAAAACATGTGGTTCCAACAGGACGGTGCAACGGCACACACTGCACGTGCCACAACCGATATGCTGAAGGATGCATTTCCCGGGCGCCTAATCTCCCGTTTTGGCGATTTGCACTGGCCAGCAAGATCGCCTGATTTGACCGCTCCAGACTTCTTTTTGTGGGGCTTTTTGAAGTCGCGGGTTTATGTCAACAAGCCTCAGACTCTTGCAGCTCTTAAAGACAATATCCGTCAAGAATTTGAGGACCTATCGCCGGAAGTTTTGGCCAAAGTGATGGAAAATGCCATAAAAAGGGCTCAAATGACAATCAACTGTGGCGGCGGCCATTTACATGACATCATATTCTCGACTTGATGTAAAAAAAATTAAAAGACCAAATAAAAATAATCCACAAGAAGAATCAAAGTTTTTCATTTTTTTTTTAATTACAGCCAAAAAACATCGGAAGGTTATTTTTGCGCCACCTTGTACATACCTCCGACGAATGCAGCTAGAGATTTGTATTGACAAATGAAGGACGGTCGTTTGACAGTGAAACTACCTTTCCCAAAAACGTGTCGATAAGGAAACTTTTCCGGCGGATTCCACGATAGTAGTAGAAGGTGAAAATGATAGTTCTTTCGGGGTTCGTAGCAAAATTCCGAATACGACGGATTCTGTGATCACCCAGATTACCCTTTTCATTGACAGTCAAGCGCCAATAAAAGCCATCTCTGCCGTTGAGTTAAAATCGAAGCTTGTAAGTCGCTGTCACGAAGAACTACGGGCTCTTGTTGACATGAGCTGGCAAGAAAAGGGTCCTCCCTTGAACTAAACCAGGCCGAATCTCAGACAGACGATTGGGAACAAAATACTAATGGCGACAACAATGAAAGATGGTGCAAGATCGACTTCTGTGGCATTCATTCATTCATTTTCAATGGTCCGCTTGTCCATTAAGTGGGTCGCGGGTGTAGGTTACTTTGTGGCATAACCAGGAAAATGTGTCCAATTTATAACAAACAGAAAATTGAAAAACAGGCGCTTTTAATGACCTACTTAAATTTGGAAATAAAACGGGTTGGTTTTGGTGTACCAATTCGTAGTTTTTTCATAGGTTTCCAGTGTGTGGGTGTCATAAACCCATAGTGCATTTCAACGGATCTACATTGACCTAAGAGTGTCATGAACAGTTTTCTCCTGTCTTGCTAAATCACTAAACTAACCTAACCTAAGTACCGATTTCTATTCATTAGGCTGACATTAACATTTATTTACATGATGTAAAAAGTATTGATCTGCAAAACACCGATTTAATAAATAAAACTTCCGAGCGTGACAAGTTCTAAGGCTGCAGTTATAGCTATCAGAAAAGTTCATCCGTAAAAACACGCAACAGAACAAAACTGAAACATTTAACCGTAGCGTATCATAGAAATTCAGTTGAATACTTCGTGAAACTGGTTAAGAAGTTGAACAGAAAAAGTTTTTCGTACGGAAAAATAAAGAAATTCTTTTTTTTTTTAAATTTGAAGATCAATTGCTTAATTTTTTTTGACGAACTAGTTTTAAATTTCAGAAGCAACTAGTTAAGACCAAAATTAAGTTCAACTAAGTTTAAGTGCTTCAAAAAAGCAAAACAATTTTTTTTCGGTTGCATTTTACTGATAGCTATAATTGAGGCCTAAGCTTAATTTAAGCGCGACTCCTTTAAGCCGGGTGTCAATTACTTTTCCGCAATACAACAGATTGTATCAGGTTATACTTCATGTATCTGTCAAAATTCAGCTTGAGAACATTTTAGCCGAACATTGAAGTACAGTCTGAAATAAAAATTAAATTTTTGTAGCTAAAGCTTAGTACGCTGCTCGACCTAAATTTAAGTTCCCATACAAAATTCTCTCCAAAAACTAGCTGAGATTTAAGCGAATCCATTACTTACTTACTTACTTACTTAGATGGCGCTACAGCCCGGCGTGGACCTGGGCCTCAACCAACACGCCTCTCCAGTTAGCACGATCTTTGGCTAATTGCCTCCAGTTGCGCACTCCAAGTTGGTTGAGATCCCCTTCTACTTGTGCACCTAAGGCAAGGTCTTCCTCTAGTGCGTTGTCCCTCCGGGTTGGAATCGAAGACTCTTCGGGCCGGAGCGTTGGTGTTCATTCGCTCTACATGTCCTAGCCATCTTAGTCGACTGATACGTACTTTTCTGACAAGGTCGATGTCGCTGTACAGCTCGTAGAGTTCGCTGTTAACCGAAAATCACTCGAAGAATTTTGCGTTCGAAGCGACCAAGGAGATCTTCATCCGCTTTTGAAAACGTCCATGATTCTGCGCCATAAAGCAGGACTGGGATGATGAGGGTCTTATATAGAGTCTCCTTGGTGTTTCTCGACAAGGTCTTACTAATCAATTGCCTTCTTAGGCCAAAGTAACAGCGGTTGGCAAGTGTAATTCTTCGCTTGATTTCTGATGTGATGTCATTTTCAGAATTAATAGCGGAGCCGAGGTAGACAAAGTCCTGAACTACCTCAAAGTTAAAGCTGTCTATCGTGACGTTCTGTCCGATTCGTCGATGTTGTGTGCCCCTTCTTGTTGACAGCATTATATTTTGTTTTGCCCTCATTTACCACTAAAACCATTTTTGCCGCCTCTGTACTGATACTTGCAAACGCACCAGTGACAGCTCGCTGTGTTCTGCCAATGATGTCGATGTCGTCAGCGTATGCAAGTAGTTGCACAGACTTTTGGAAAATTGTGCCCCTGGTGTTGGCTTGCGAGTTTCGCACAATTTTCTCAAGAATGATGTTGAAAAAGTCACATGACAGCGCATCACCTTGTCTAAGTCCTTTTTTGGCATCAAAGGTCTCGGTGAGACTGTTTCCGATCTTTACGGAGCAGCGAGCGTTCTCCATCGTCATTCTGCACAATCTGACAAGTTTGGCAGGGATGCCAAAACTAGACATGGCTCTGTATAGCTCGTCTCTATAAATGCTGTCATATGCGGCTTTAAAATCGATAAATAGGTGATGAGTATCGATTTGGACTTCTTGGGTTTTCTCCAGGATCTGCCGTAGTGTGAATATTTGGTCGGTTGTGGACTTACCGGGCCTAAAACCGCACTGATAGGGTCCAATCAGTCCGTTGACAAATGGTTTCAGGCGTTCACACAGTACAGCAGACAGAATTTTGTAAGCGATGTTAAGGAGACTGATGCCTCTATAGTTGGCGCAGTTTAGAGGGTCTCATTTCTTATGGATCGGGCAAACAATGCTGAGGCACCATTCATCAGGCATACTTTCCTCTGACCAAATTTTAGAAACGAGTTGGTGTATGCTCTCTACCAAGTCATCCCCTGCTGCCTTAAAAAGCTCGGCCGATAAACCGTCCGGTCCTGCAGCTTTGTTGGACTTCAGCTTGGATATTGCTATCCTTACCTCATTTTGGTCAGGTGGACAGAAGTCTTGGCTTTTATCGCCCAGGTTGAATGGTTCATTCTGCCTGACAGCGGAATTTGTGTCGTCTTCGCCGTTTAACAGTCTGCAGAAATGGTTTTTCCATGTCCTCAGCACCGACTGTGATTCTACTACAAGGTTTTCTTGTTCGTCTCTACAGGTCTCTGTTCGGGTCGTTTTTCCGTGACACGTTCTTTTTACCTTTTGGTAAAACTTCCGAATAGTTCCATTAATAGTTAGGCATATTTTTTCAAGCAACATTTTGACAGATCATGGTTGTGGTTTACTGTTGTGTTTTTGTGTTGCGGAAAAGAAAACAAGGATAAGGTTTTTTAATGAATACTGAGGATTCCTTTGAAAGTGAAGCTGTGCAATGTGTATTTGGCTTTAAAGTTCCATAAATAGGAAGGTTTTTTCCACTAAGCTACCTCTCGCAAACGTCTGACAAACATCCGCGAGTAGAGTTGTAATGAAAAAGCTTCTCAATTCTGCCGTTCAGATTAAGCATAAAATTGTAGGTCCCTTTCAATCGATAGGAAAGCATGCTGTAAGGCTAGGCCATTTTGCAAACGACTTATATGGTCCGTTTTTCGTGGTATAATGGAGCTTTGGTGGTCTACTTTTAAACAAACCAAACCAAGCTCAAACTGATGGTATTTTGGAGAATTTGTCCAAATGACCACTTTTTGTGTTTTATTGTTTTGCAAGCGCAAAAATTTATGGTACAATGTTGTAACTACTAAAAAGATTTTTATAAAATAAAATTTCAGGTGAACTTTGTCCAAGTTTCAGGTCTTTGAAATAAACAGGTCTGAGTGGTCTAATGTATTTGAGAGGGTACCTGGTATACTTTTCATTTTATGGGACTCTCCAATAAGGACATGTAGATATGTAGATGTTAAAATTGAAAAAAAATTGGAATTGTGTGTGAGATTTGAACGAATTTGCACGAACTCTGTGGCCAGTTCATGTGATAATCATGGCATTAAATCGCTCGTGCAGAATATCCATACGTACGTAGCGCCATCCTGTTACAACAACATATCTTTCACATTTATATCCTCCAAATTGGGATAAAAGAAATTGGTTATCTTGTCTGCGAAAGTTCGAGTTCTTCTGCGTGGTGAAAAATTGACTGCCTCGGTTTCTCCTGGCACACTTTTACGGCAGCGCCAGCGGCCCAAATCGACCAAGTCCCAACTAACCTATCTCCCACACTCAGAAACTAAATCTCACTGCATATTTGGTGGGACTTAGGTCATTTTGGCTAGTTTGTTCCATTTCGGACTTAGGGCCACGGACAGCGTCAATGTTTTTGGCAGATCTTGCGTTTCGTTGACGCACTTGGCCGTGGGTTTACTGATTGTTCACTGGTAGACTCTAATTTGGGCACCAAACTTTGAGTAGTCGACTGGGAAGAACAATCATGTAAACATGCAATAAAGTTTCCTCATAAGTTTTTTCCAGAGTCACACTTTTTTTTATCTCAATGAACCCATTATTCTGCCTAGCCTTGAATGATGTTTCTGCTCGTTGTATATGTTGCAAAAAGGAGCCTAGAAAAATTCAAATAACAGACATTAACCTTGAGTAACCTAAAAACTTTATCCGAACAACTGCAGCAAATTCAATGTTACAAAAGTGATTGTCAAATTCATACACTTGATTGACATCTTTGACAAACATGCTGGGCTGCATTCCAGGTTTGACTATTTTAACTACAGCGTTGACAAGCTGTGACAGTTCGAAGGAGGGGAAGTTAACTAAATTAACCAGAGGCAAAAGTGTGGTTCATTTCGTTCATACTACATGACGTTAGTAACAATAGCTGTCCCAGATTCCAAAAAGTAACTAAATAAACAATCGTTGTTAATTTAGTTAAAATAGTTGAATCTGGAATGCAGCCCAGGTGGACAGAACTTTTCTGTTCTTTTGTTAAAAATTTATTTATTCAATTTGTGACCTTTACAGAATGGTTCCATTGATATTTTATAAAATCAACGCTTTCCAGCAGCCCAAGCATAGTTACCCACACCCCTTAACATAATGCTGGCTGAATGGTTTCACCTATTCAAAGCCAATGCATACCTGATATAGGCAGACATTCCCGGAGCTATATTCTCCTTCAGTATAAATAATTGAAGAACAACTCAAACAACTTGAGAACAAAGAAAATTGCCCTCCATGCTTGTATATGTTGCAAACATAGCACATAGCAAAAAAGAACGAACGAACGAATGAAAGACAGACATCAGGGAAAATCCAGAACATAATAATTGCCACTGTTGGCTGACGGACTGGAAAAACAAGAACATTTGCGGGCTGAGTTGGTCTGGTCTGGTCTGGTCGCGTCGCCTTTCTTCCTCATGGAAAAACGTGATAAAAACAGAAAATCCAAAAGAAGAACAAGTGGAGGTTAGGATAGGAAGGAGTTCAGTTCAATTTCTGTTGTGCATTTTCAAGAGGAATACATGATGTTGTTGAGACAAAATACACTTATCGCAGAGGTTATGCTCGACCGTTTTTCATATATATACACCTATAACTTTGTTATAAATCCAATCCGGGAAGGAACTTGATATACCAACATAATATGTTATAGTAATCATTCCCACGGGCAACAGTAAGATACTTTTAATCGTTTAGTGCTTTAGTATATATGGATAACCGCACAGGAAGTATGCTTTTAGCACTTCCTTTTTGTCACGGGTAGGCGAACTGGTTTACGTTTAAAAGTCCTGGTTGGTTTCTATATTTTACAGGAAATTGTTGTCATACTTTGGTAGGTCGTTGGCAGCGATGGGTATCCATAAGACCGGGCTACTACTAGATTTGAGTCAAAGATAGGAAAATATAGATTCCTTCTTAGATTAAAACTTCAATGACCAACTTAAGATGTTAATATGGAGTGGAGATGGTTCCTGTATTTACTACCTACAAACTTTTAAGTGAATAATTTGACTTTGTTGTCCTTTCCAAAAGTATTTTTCAACATATTCAATTTATCAGCCGGAAAACTGCGAGAGTAACTCTGGGTAATGTCAAATTTGCCAACAACCCGATGTGGCCTTGTCAGGTATTCACATTAGAGATTGATTTGTGTTTACAATTGACATACAAAAAATCCATTTCAATATTACCTGACGTTTTTTAAGGTTAAATCGGTTTATTTGCTACTGCACTTCTGTCAATTTTTAAGCGCAAAAGAGCTGTCAGTGTCAAAATTGAATGCAATTTGTAAAGAAACTGGCAGATGACTTATCAATTGGCTGTGGCAAACTGATAAATTAGGTCTGTTCCTTTACTTTTGTAGTAAAAATGGAAAAGATTGTCAAAATGGCATTGGTGGGGATGAAGATTGAAGACTCTCTCAAAGAGAAAAACATACGAAAAAGTTAGGGAACGCTTTTGTAGTAACGGATGCATTTTGTTTTCCAATAAATTGCATGTGAGTATGAATATAAGTATGGGGAAGTGTTTTTACTACATTAATTCGAGAAGAAAAAAAGAGCTACATTATTTTTCCGCCTTCTGATACCATTTTCATACCAATTTGTTTCTCATATGGCAGGAAATCAAAAGACATATGCAAATTGTCCTTACACGCGGTTGAAATCAAATTTCAAATCTCTGTCAATTTTTAGGCGACTGACAGTTGTTTCAATTCTTAAGCTACAATTACACGGCCATTTTTTCGAGTCATTTAAATGGCGCTCTGACGTAAAAATCGCTTCACAAAGCAGTCATTGAAATGTCGTTCTGTGTTATCGCCATTTGTGGGATAACGTTTTCGGCGTCATTTAAATGACTAGGAAAATGTCGGACCAAATGACATGTGTTTAGTGCCATTTAAATGGCGGAAAAAAATGGCCGTGTGATCGCTCTTCAATGACGCCTAGGACAAATGACTAAACTTTTTGGCTGTTGCGTTATTTAAATGGCATCCCAACGAAAAATTCTAAATGACTCGCAGTGTCCGTCATTTGATTTTGGGACACAAATGACGATGATAGTCATTTCGTGTAATCGCCATTTTTTCAATGACGAATCGTAGCTTAAATATCGCTCTAATGCGACATTTTTCCCTGACGTCACAGCGCCATTTAAATGACTCAAAAAAAATGAACGTGTAATCGTAGCTTTACTCCGTTTACAGTCGCGCAAAATTTAATATCTCTCCATTGACTGGCAAATCTGAGATATTTGTAAACATACCTTGGGCTGCAACTGCGTGGTCCGAGTATATTGAATCTAGATATAGGAACCATTGCATCGTGTGTTTTTATAAATATTGAGGTGAAGAAACTCTGTGCTAGCCGTAGAAACATTAAAACCAAAATCAGTCTTAAGTCTGTTACGTAAGTTCATGCCTAGAGAATCGATGTAACACAGGGTCCGGGCGAAAAATAACACAGTCTTCAAAAAAATCGTTCCGTAAAGTCGTCCATGTGTTCGGGACGTGTGCTCATACACACGTGCCTTGAGGTGACCCCACAAGAAATAATCGCACATGGATAAACCAGGGGACCGAGGAGGTCAGTGAATGTCACCAAACCTGGAAATGAAGCGACCAGGGAAGAGGGGGGCGAAGATCAGTCGTTCGGCGTATTACCCAGGCTGCTAAATTGTAGAGGTGGAAATGGAACAATATAAAATACGCCAACGCCATACCGAACAATCATTGAGGCAAAGTTCAGCAGCCTGCAGATCCAAAAAGACTTGTCGAACACTTTCTATATTTTCAGGGGTTTAAACCATTCGTGTAGACCCTGGAGGTCTTCGGTTCGTCAAAACACCGCGTGTACGCAGTGCTTCAGCTTAACGAAGAAACAGCGCGGAAACGGCTTCATTTCTGTGAATATTGAAGTGGCGTCGTAATTCCAGCTGAACTGTCGTGTCTAACGAAAACTGGCATGGCCAACAAACACCGTGCTATACCGTCCACAGCTGCAATGCTCCACCTGGTAAAAATGTGCTAAGACTTCGCAAAAGTAAGTGTACACCAATGCTCTTACGTTTTCTTTAGGGTCTTGAAACAGGTCTTAAAAAAACCAACAATCTGTAAAAAATTGTACAGTAGACTCTCGATAACGTGGACAATTAAAAACCAAGCCAGTTGTGATTTGCGAATGTTGAATTTTAACAAAAGAATAGGACAATTCCACAGAAGAATTTAATTTAAAAAGTTTATATTTATGCATTTTTATTTATTTTTAGACTAGTAGATTAGTTTTGTAGTAAAGCTTTATTATTCTGATGCCATCTTGATCCATTGGTTGGGTTAATGGAGTAACGTTGGCGGCCATAAACATTACAAGATAAGCGTTCGGAGGATGCGATGGAACATTGTCCAACAGAAGACGAGCCTTCACTGGTAGATTCGGATTTTTTTTTGTAAATGACGTAACCTAAAAAAAAATCAGTAAGACAATTATCTTCGACTGTGCCGAAGCTCAAATACCCGTTACTATATTGTTGTAAAAATAAAAAAAATATTTTAGTATTAAAAAATGATATACATAATGTATTTGTATGGGAGGTATGGGTAGTTTTTATTCGACCATTTTTTGTCAAAAAATTTTAAATATTATTAAAACAATATGTGCAAAGTTTAAACTTGTTATCTTTACTGTAGCTATTTAAATTAAATTTTTAACATAAAATAGCTATATATTTTGTATGGGAGGTAGTAGTAGTTTTCATCCGATATTGCTCATCTTCGAACTTAGCCTCAGTTTGGTGGATAAAAGCTTACGTACCAAATTTCAAGTCGATAGACAGACGTACTTAACGACTCACCACAGTCTGGTACCGGGTATAAACAACTGTAACTGTGTGTGCCGACGAATAATTCATCAAACTAATCTTTAAATATTATCCAGGATGATTTCTAACTTTTGTATAGTCTACTGGACAGTAAACATTTTTAAATTAATGTAAGTTTTTAGCTTTTTCAATAACTAATGACTTCAACTTGTGCAAATGAAAACAACATTGGTGTTCACTTATTTCTGACGCTCACTGTAGTCTATGTTGGGAGAACTAAAACACTCCCTCGGCCATTAAAAACTTTTTTTTCTCCTTGATCTTGTTATTGAAACGAATCTTTTGAATGGAACTCTCCATAGCAACGGAAATCTACCAAATCCGGCCTAGGTTATAAGCACTATACGCACCATGGTAATCATTTATAAAATCTTCGCGAATTTTCGAAATGAAATTGTCCGAAACGTAGCCTATTATGGTCGTTACCATTTCGGGAACGATCAGTGTCACGCACGCATAGCTGCTGTGGTATCATAATCGCTTTTAAATACAAATTGAAAAATGTAATCTTCCAAAAGTTTTATCGCCAGAACAGTGACATATGAATTTTGTCGAATAATTGCCGGTATTAGTGACCTTTCTATCTAGGCCTTGTGTTATAGATCGTGTTCTATTGTCATGTTTAACTGGTTTCTCTTCGAATGGTGATTATTATTTGCGTTCATTTTGCCTACGCAAATGGCACTTTGCCGTTAATGCTGTAGTAAAAATAAAAATCAACCTCAAACTTGAGCCCTTCAACCCTTCAACCCATCACCCATTCACCCCATTAAGGGTTTTATAACACGACTTGCCCTATAGTCAGATAAAGAGTTACTGTATCAACACATTTCGTGGACTAACACTCTTGCCGTCATTAGTGTATATTTTCACAGTTAACGTAGGAAAGGCTATAAAAATGAAGAATAAACTTGGTCAGTGCCACTACTTGCCACGAATAGAATGAACAAAAGAAACATCAAACTCAGGGTCATTAGACCTTCAAATTAGAACAGAACCGACAAACTTTCGTGTCTGTATTTTTATTTTTTATACGCCTTCTGCAAAGGTGTGTTTATTTTAATCTCGTTCACGCTTAAATGCACTCTTTTGTAGAAGTTTATTTCATTGCCAAAAAATAAATAAAATGAAAATGTTTCCACCCGAAAATGAAGAAAAAGAAGAAGAGAAAAGCCATCTGCTGTCGTAATACAAGAGAAGATAATCTCTGTCTCTGTGTGAAATTGATGCTTCCTGCTTTCGTCCATGTTGTGGTGTATCCTCTTTTTTTTTTTTTTTTTTTTGGCAGATATCCAATTACCAAAACCACCATCGGGCACATGTAACATCCGTATCAACAATCGAGGAGAACAAGTTCTGAAATCGGACCGAGAAAAAGGAAAGAACTTGATTAGAGACATCTACAGGTGGTTTTTGGAATAATCTCCATCGCATTAGTTTATTCTTTGTTGTGCATTTCGTCTTGATGATGTTCTAGTCCAGTTTGAAGCTTCCTCTCAAGTGGGAACCAGCAACAAGGGTATTGGGTTTTTCGTGGGTGCCAATGTCATTTCCGTATAGAAGTTCTAAGACTTGTTGAACATCTTTTGGTGAGGTTATGTATGGTATACATATCTACTGTGTGTGGCGATATAAAGAAAAAGGTGCAAAGTGGACATGAACTTTAAATGAACATTAGAGAAGAACGACAGGAGGAAGAAGAAACATTTTTGCGCACATCTGTTGAGATGGCAGATGGTTTTTCTTTTAGAGATTTAATATCAAAACTGGACTTAAGAGCAACAATCGAAGTGATTTTGATGATTAGTTTAAAATGCGGTACATTTTACAATAAAAACCGGAACAAGTGAACATTTATCTCTAAATTTGGTGGTCGGAAAATATCGAATTAAATTCTTTACACGCTTTGCTATGACAATTTTTAGTTAAAAGCCAAAAATAGACGAGTTTTTTGATAAAAAAAAAACAGACTTCCTCTTTTATTTCAGATAGCGGCCTACGCCAACAATTTTAAACATCGCTTTTTTGGCGCAACAGGTCACATAGTACCTTAGGCCTCGCTTTTCACAGGTCTGCCATCTCACAGGCCTGGGGTGGGATTCTGTAAAATACGAAACGAAAAACGCTTTCGTTTTTACTAAACCTGTCTCTATCATATCTGTGGCAATAGACAGAGACAGCTATTGTCGAAACGATATCGTTCGATCGGTTTCATTTTACATAATCTGGCCACTGGCTTCTCACAGCCAATCGTTCATCTGTATCATTCGTAGCAACATTGCTGGACAGTGGAGAGACCTATGTCACTGTGTCGTTGTCATCTTCCGAATCGGAAGAGGCCTCGCCACTGATCTTACTTACTAACTTTAGGTGGCAATACATTCCGGGTTGGGCCTGGGCCTCTTTGGCTAAACGCCTCCAGTTGCGCAGGTCCCCTTCCACTTGTGCGCGCCACAAGGCGAGGTCATCCTCTACTACGTTGAGACTCTTCGAGCCGGGGATCGCACTATACGTACTTTTCTGACTGCCATTGATTTTGTGTTTCGTAATGACGCCTTAAACAGCTGACTGGATGACCATAGTCTGATGGGTTTCTTCGGCCTGTGAGATGGATGAGGGACCAAGTGGCTTTGCATTCAGGGCAAGACGCGCTCTGCGAGGATACTACGTCTCTCCTCTTTTCCCTGAACGCGGCCATTTCATGGGAAAATCTGTATCCCCTATCACTATGCAGGTCAAGAGATGCCTTGAAAGGAATCAGCCTTCATCCCTCTTCCGATTCTTCGGATTTGTTTATCCTCCGCAGTTATTTATCGGAGATTTGGATTTGGATTCTTCAGCGCGCGAGTGATACTCGCATTTGGGCGGTTTTTTTTTTTTTACTTTAGCCCCAGGAACTTAGCTGATTTCGCCAGAATAATGCCTTGCAGCACGTATCTCTTTATGCCTGTTGGCAATTGGAGCAGTCTTGTTTTCCACGTTCACCAAAGTCCGGTTTTTATGTTGTTGCGTTGACGGATCTTAAATCTGAGCCAGAAGGTATTCCAGAGTCCCCCTATTTGTCAGCTGTCATTTTCATACACTGTTCTGCGTCGCCGCACAGTGGGGAAAATTCGGAAATAAATGCTAAAAATGAATTTCGTAATATTCATTTTTTAAATTTTTTTTTAAGATATATATCTGTTCTATGTTTTACCAAAATTTGAGAAATATATGTCAGACAGTTTTCGAGATACATCGCACCAAAGTTTCCCATTTTTTAGTTTTAGATTTCATGTATTTTCTTGCAAAAACTCTTTGACAAGAAAAGTAGCATTTTTATAACCGTTTGCTAAAACTTAATTTCTTTAATGAAGAAATTAAATTTAAATAAAAAAAAAAAAATATATAGGGGTTAGTACCAAGTGCCCTAAAATGAATACTTTACAGTTCTTTCCTTTGAGCTACAATTTTAGTTACACTAAGCTACGTCTAGTGGTTACATTTATTACAAAACTACAGTATTCAGCTAACTGTTTTTGAAAGAATTGGAGGCCCCTTTGAGACCACTTTGAACGTAGTGTATAAATTAGTCTCGCTGGTTTAGACTAAAAAAAACACGGTTTTGACTTTGGCAATGTTACAAAAGTAAGAATTTCTTTTCTAATAAAAATTAATAAAAATTGGAAAGAACTCAACCAGGACTTTATTTTAAGAAGAAATATAGGGCTTTCTTTTAAATGCAAAATAAAATTAATCCGTTGAGGGACGGCTGAGATATTCAATTTTTAGATCAACCTCATTTTTCCTACTTCAATATTTTTCCAGTTTCGCAATTTATCCTTTCCTTGAAATTTGGTGTAAAAAGACATTATTTTATGGTGTTATTAAAAAAATTGTTAGTATATAACAAAATGTATACCTAAATATTTTTTTTTATGGGATGATCTCAGAAATTTTGTATGAAAAGAAGGAAAAAGTGGCTAAAATAGTAATTTTTAGAAATTTTTAAAAAATTATAAAAAATATTAGTGAAGAGATTTTTGAAAAAAAGCGTTTGCAGTTACTTTAAGAATTGTTTGAAGAAACCTTTTGCATCAAAAAAA
Source organism: Cheilosia soror (assembly GCA_949372485.1). Lineage (NCBI taxonomy): Eukaryota > Metazoa > Arthropoda > Insecta > Diptera > Syrphidae > Cheilosia > Cheilosia soror. The sequence goes on along the minus strand of OX443561.1, from coordinate 28,484,288 downwards.
TTTTTTTTTAAGACTGGAAAGAAGTAGACTTTCACAAAAATTCTAAATTTTCAATAGGGCTTACTTAATGGGTTAAGGAAAGTTTTGTATGATTCAAACGGAATTTAAATGACGTTTCCATTGATGCCAAAATTTACATTTTGTTACAAGACAATAAACCCTATAATTCCGAAAAAATGTAATAACTTGTCTTTCGTTAAATTTTTTTTACCCAAATTTTGTCCAAATATGTGTTTGCCCCAGCCAAATAGGTGTGCAAAATTTCATTGCTCTAAGTTTATTAGTTCAGATTTTATAGACTTTTTTTCCGCCCAGGATTGTGCCGAATTGTCCGCCCCAAAATAACCGGTTCTGCTGAGTTAAGGTATTTTGATACGACAGGCCCTTCCTGTCTTAAGCAAGTGGCTAAAGTTGTGGACCATGTTAAATTTGTTGACCACGGCGTCTGTTGCATTGTTAGTTGGAAAGACTAGTCATCATGTTGGTTTCCCTTTACTTTGCTGATGTATACTGCCACCAGACGCTGGAACCTTTTCTATGCTTTTAAGCATCAGCTTGAGCTTAGGTTGGATATCGTCTCCATTATGTTGAGGAGTGCATTCATTGCGACATCTTCAACCGCATTTACTTTTAGGAGGATGAGTGAAGATTTCATGATAACAATATGTATAATATTTTCTGTGAAACAATTGCACCTCTACTGTATTGAAACATGTATGAAGTTGGCTACTGGTAGTCCGTTAAAATTTTATAGAGGGCCTTACGTCTGTTACCAGATGACGTAAAAACTACTGCACAGATTTCGATGAAACTTTTTTTAAATGTTTCTTAAGATTTAGAGAAGGTTTACTTTTTGCAAATGTTTTTTTTTCTAATTTCACTACTTAGAAAATTCTTAATCAATTAAAAAATACGTAATCTGGATGATCACAGAATCTGCCGTATTCGGAATTTTGCTAGGAACCCCGAAAGAACTATAACAGCAAACATTTCCACTACGACGGATTCTGTGATAGTCCTTTCGGGGTTCCTAGCAAAATACCGAATACGACGGATTCTGTAATCACCCAGAATACTTAAAGTAGCCAACACTTCCTTCAATATTTTTTAGCTATCAATCAGCTTTCTATTTTATCCCAGCTGCTGGATAAAAAAGAAAGCTCTACAGTTTAAAATTTAACACGATATCCACAATACAGAGAAGAAATTGTTTGTCTGTTGCGCACAATAAGCAAGTTTACAGATCTAGGGCAGTTGTTAAATTGAATTAACATGTCTATGTGACTTAAGCCTACGAGTGTGACATTCTCGAAGATAAATCTTTGTAATATTAACCAATGTGAAAAATATTTTCTTAAGTATGTGTGTAAACAGTTGACATGACATGTAAACAAATAAAAATGCGAAATTACATCGTAGGTCGTAGTAACGACGTTTAGAGTCTTTAAGTGCACGATTTATAACTAACATTCAACTGGATATGTATATCTTATACTATTAACAGTGCTAAAGTAGGTAACCTTGCCCTAGTCCGATTAAAATTTCATGACCTGTATGCTTGCAGCCATATTATTAAAAATCATTATAATCTTCTCAGCGTAATGTAATGTAAACGCAAAATCTTGGTAGTTAAAAGTTGGTCGATAACTACGTTTACCCACCCGCTCCCTTCTTTGACACGAGGCTATAAGAATTACAGAAAGCAACTGCCATCGTCCTTCGTGAAACCCCGCACAGACCCACAATGGCTGCAAATATTCCCTCAACATTGCGGTGTAAATTGAATTCCAGGCTCTCCTACAAACTCCTCTGGCACTGACACACATTTCTCGTCTCACGAAAATTATATGTAGTCAGTTGGAGAAAAAAAACTATGTAATCAATTTTGAATACAAAAACCTACCCCTACGTATGCTTTGTAGGAACTTTTCAGAACAACTTTAGAAATTAAATTCCTTTGGGAACAAACTTGCCCATGTAACAACATGCCTTTAAAGTTTTGCCAAAGCTTTACTGTGTTTAGCCTTGTTTCTACCGCACATTGTCATAGGCAACTTGAAAAAGTTTAAATTTAATAAACCCATAGGGAAGGCTTAACTTAAGTAGGTATAGGCGTCTTTTTTTCCGCACCACCGAGTGGAAATAATTAATAAGTGGGATATCTATTAATATCTACATCAAGTGAAAAAAAAAACTCATCACCAAGATAAGATAACTCCAAACGAATCGTTGAACCCATCATCAGTCCCTATACAAACTAAGGGAGTCCAGGCAATTTCAACTTTAATCAAAATCGCCCACACAATTTATCATTACCAGATAATTGAATGAATAAAATACAATTAAAGCATTTAACGGGTAACGTCGGCGTGGGGCAACACCCTTTTTTACAATTCCTTATCTCTGACACGTCATACTCACACGCCACCCCAGCCCACCTCGAAATGGGGGCAACCCATCCCATCACACCATACTGGAACTTTGTGTGTTCTTTCAACTGAGGTATAGGTTATAGATAAGCCACTTTAAAGGGCTTATCGCCACTTATGCCTCATACTCGGGTGGGCGCCCCCTGAACGATTTCGGTTGAGTGCGTCTAGCATATTCGTTTCTTGACAAGACAACGAGTATTGGTGGAACACCCTACGTTGGCGCAGGGTAGTAGTTTGAGCCTCCGACTATTTATTTCTATATAGTGTGCAGTGAGTTATTGATGCATGTAAAAGTATTTATTAATTCGATTATATCTTTCCTTTTGCCCACTGTCGATGCCGTTGGCGGGCGTGTAATTTGAGTGATTGCTTGGTTATTTGTACCTACGCTCCTTTGGATTTTAATTAGTCAAATGCCGAGCAATTATTGTTATGCTGCTAAACTTACACTAATGAACCGTAAGGGCCAGATGTGGAACAATAATGAAAGTCTATTGTTTAAGCGATTGGGTTGGGGGGCGAGTACCTACCCACACTTTGTTCACATACAACGCGAATAATTGAAAAGAAAGTGAAACCCTATCAAGGCGCACCGCAGGGGTGATGGGCAATACAATAGAATTGTGTAGGTAGTTTGTGTTTCATTATAGTGTTTGGGAGTTCCCAAGCATTTCGCATTGTACTGCGAAATAATTGCCCGAATGAATTGTGCGTGGGAAAGGGCAGACAAGGTGAGTTTGCTGTGAGCCTTTTTTTTTTGTACCATAAAAATACTTTCAAGAAATTTGCTAAATAATCTTTTAATGGTGCTTGACAGGACCCCGCATTGGGAAATAATTTGCTTAACGAAGGCTTTACTGTTTATTCTATGAGATTCCGGGCACGCTGCTACCAGTTATCTAGTTTAAGGGCTCAGCCATCCGCGATGGCTTGATCTTTGAAACGAGGGTTTTGGTTTTCTTTGTCGTCTAGAACCTGGGGACTGCGCTTTGAAGGCAGAAAAGATTAGGAACTTGGTTAGGTTTGTGGATTGGCGAGGAGTACTCCGTGTCAGATTGTCACACTCATGTCAAAGTTATGACCCATTGTGATGCCCGTGTCGGAGGGAAAAGGAAGTAACCCCAGCGAGCATTTGAGTTCGACACCTTCTCTTGGTGCCAAAATATATGCATTGGAGCCACTTGTTAGATTTCTAATACGTAGATATCTAAATGCAAGCCAGCCAGGTTTGAAATGTACAACCGCGGAACAGAGTTTTTACAAACATGTTGACAATAAAGTCGGAAGGTGATATTATGCCGATTTTTGAACAGCTAACGACGTTTTGGACGTTCATATCTCGTTGCACGACACTCGAGCCATTGTACCAGTCTCTTCCAGGCAATACCTCAAGCGTCCATCAGTTTCTTTAGGTGCTTACGTCCATCTTCCGATAGGTTAACCCTCCCAGAATAGCTGAGCTTAACGTGCTCTAGTGATTCTGTCGATAGCTGTCAATGATTTCGGGAAAGCGATGACTTATCCTCTGTCGAAATAACTTCCTTGATATTCATGACGACCGGTCTTCTCCCATACAAAAGGGTGGTGTCAGAATGGTAAGGTTCTGCACGAGGACCAGCTACCTTAGCTGTTACGACTATAAGCTTCGAAGTGCACTTTGGAAACTGTGCGTGTGCATTCCTTATTTGGGATTGATTTACATCCGCCATATTCGGTACAGCAGAATGGTCTTTCTCACCACATATGAATAGAATTTGAACGATAGAGCCAGTTCCAGTTCGTCTGGTCCTCTCTTTCCGGATCTCACAAAGTTTAACAAAGTATTGACAAAGTTCGTCGTACCTATGGTATCTCGTGTCCAGTTTGGAATTGCAGTTAAATCTCGTTACCAAGTTGAGTCCCTTGGAGTCCAACGTAAAGTCCTTTCTATTGCATGTCTGTAAAACATGCAACGTCTCAGTAGCATCGGGAAAAAGTTATAAACCATTGGCTGCGATATATCATTTAAGATTTGCTGGTCGAAAATTATATCCAACCTAGGAATTGTGGCATACAACGAGTCAGCAACTGTTGGATGTAAGGCAGCTCAAAAGGCGCTGGTATTGGGTACACACTATAAGGGACAACATCGCGAAGTAGTCCCTCGAATTGAATGGAACTTCATGGTGCCACGGACGGTTGGACAACCAAGAATTGATGACCATTCGGGCCGATTTATGGGATTTTCCATCATACTCTTGCCAGAACTTCCGGCGATAGGTTCTTGCATTCTTGACAGATATTCTCTTTTAGGGCTTCAATAGTCTGAGGCTTGTTAACTCGTGATTTAAAAAAAAAAAACTTGTTTATTCACATATTCACAGAGATGGAAATGGGCCTCGTCACTCTTGATAATTTTGTCTCCCTCGTGATCGAGATTCAGGATGGCTTTGAGAGGTTGGGTACTTTTGCCTGCAATCCAAAAGCCCATTTCCAAATGCCAGTTTCCAAAAGCCCCTATTACAAAAGCCTGTATATTTAAAAAACCGGTAAATCATATGCCCGTAAAGCAAAAGACCAATGCCTTGTGGAATTTGGAATGAGTGCAAGCCCGTAAAAAATACGGGATTTTTGAAAACATTCATTTACCGGCTTCTGTATTGCTTTCATTTTACGGTCAATATCGAAATGCTGTTTTTGCATTTACGGGCTTTTGTGAATACGGGCTAAAGTTTTTCGGTCAAACGTATAGTTCCGGGCTTAAGCCTAGGTTACACGCGCTTGGGCGTCAACAGCTGATAAACTGGCTGCACTTTGTAAGAGAAAATCTTACAGTCTTTCATCAAAATTCTCTGTAAAGACCGCCGATTGTTGTCCCAATAGAGTGGCACGCCGTCTGATCGATACTCCAGGGTTATCTGCGACATTTTCAGCTGCAATATTCTGAGCAGAACGGCTGTTACGGTGCCGGCCAGACCTTGTAGCATCTCGTATTGTCCCAAATTCTTAGGCGATCGTCTAAACTTCATAGTGTTTGCCCACTTGTTGTCGGACGACCGGGAAATCTGCGACGAAAATCGAATCCGCAGAAAATCGAAACAATTACCTATTCCGCATTCTTTATATACATAGGGTGTATTTTCTATCTGTTTACTTCACAATTTAATTACATCTTAAGGTTTTTTCTACTGCGCCACCTCTCGTGAACCTCTGACAAACATCGGAGCGTATGACTGTACTGAAAAAGCTTCTCAATTCAGACGTTCGGACTCGGCATAAAATTGTAGGTCCCTTGCATTCGTCCCAAAAATAGAAACTCACACAAACGAATGGTTGCGAGAAGCTAGGCCTAGGGTATTTACCGCCTTTTGCGCCACCTATTTATTTATTTATTTACTTCACAAATGTCAAAGTAGAATTGACATTTGCAAAAATTATAGAATCTTCAAATGAATGATTGATGCATTTTGCGCCACACTGTATCAGTATATTCAGCGCTCGGGTGAAGCTTTCTTCACTGCTTTAAAGACCCTGCGTTCCCTTCTTAATGTCCCCTTGGCTTTCTTATAAAACTTCCGGATGTTGTTTCGATTGCTGAACTCGTAGATCTTTTTGAGCTAGTATCTTCTTCTGTTCAATAATCTTTTGACGCTACTCTTGTTATGCGTTACAGTGTCCTTGGATGTGCACTTTCTGTCATCTTCGGTATTAGGCATTCACCCCTATTCCCGTTGGCGTTTGTCGTAAACGCCTAATATTTCATTTCGGTTTTAAATCAATGTTTGTAACTTTTTTGATCAAGCGATTTGAAAATACAGTGAACACATAGAAAAAGAAGCAAAATCGTTAACAAAAGTTCGAAAAAAAATCTGAATACCTATCGTTTTTATAACGACACGACAAATGAGTCGTGAACGACAAACGCCAACGGGAATAAGGGTGATTATCTCATCCTACAACTGGCTATATTTCTCTCCGGGAGTCTGGTAAACTATACGCTTTCCGCCTGCTCTTTGTTGATATCGGGACATTTTGGTACACTTTGTGGTACATATAGGTGTGGGTGGGGAGCTATACTCAATCGGGCGCTCTCTGTAGCACCTCTTGCTAATCTGGGTGCGTCATGAAGGCGTCCAACTTCGGATTTCTTCATCTGGTCGGTTCGCAGATTTTTTTCGTTCAACAGAAAAGTTGCTGTTGTATTGTTAGTTGCATTTCAATGTGTCTTTTCACCTGACTATGTAGACACAGCTACGGCATCAAGTGTTTGAGCCTAACCAGTAAATAAAAATGCGCTAACCTCATGATGTTTCGTCTCTTTAATTGTTTAACCCTGACATGTAATTACAAACCGTACATACCTACAAGTGTACCCACCTCGACCCACTTGAACTGGTTTTCATCATTCCCTTACAATGTTTAACGGTAGGGTGAGCTTTTTACCTACACATACCTACGTACCCTAAATCTCTCTTCAAATTGCGCTATTCACACACGCACTTATCGCAGATTTTATCCTTCATTTCCGGCATTTCAAATGTCGTCCATGTCACTCCATCGCTAACCTACTCCGCCTACGCTCGTTCCCATTATACTTCAAATAGTGACTGTCACGACATCTTAAACAACAGCAATAACCAAAAGAAACATACCTACCCCACACAAACTAGGTAATTGGGGCTATGAAACAGATTTTCGAAATGATTTTAACATTGACCCCAAAAAAGCTGAATCCATTCGCCATTAACAAAACAATTAACTGGTTCGTTTAACCCAATTTCAATCTGTCACTGTATTGTTTTTATTTTTCCATTTTTACTATGAGATAGGTACACCTACAATTTTTTATCGTATATTTCGCTTTCTAAAGCAGAAACCTTTTGCAACACATTTTTGCTAGCAAAAAAAAGCTAATTTCACGCACGTACGCAACTCAAACGACGCATAACATGCGGGCCTTGCTACATACGCACGTTTTGTTACGTTTCATGTTACAAAGCGACTTCAACTTGTGTTTCCTTTCCAAACCCTTTCCTTTCCAATGAAATCCATACCCCACCGCGATGGTGGAAACTCATTAAGTTACACAAATCAATCGAATGCGTGCAAATTTTACCAATGACTTTAAAATAAAAGTGTTGTCCCTCTCTACAATCTATACCGTTTCGTTCGAGTGTGTTTTTAGGTAATCGCTATCGAGTTTCAATTGCACTTTTGTTGAACGAATTTTACAAACACCAAAGGCAAAGAGTTGGCTTGGACCCCCAACAGCACACACACACACAACAGTCTTGTTATGAAACAGAAAACAAAACAGATTTCAGTTGAGTTTTTTTTTTTTTTTTTTGCGGTAAAAAGGGTGTCGTGGAGGAGGTGGTGAACATGGTAAACATGGTGGGGGAGGAGGCTTCCAGCTAAATGTCATAAATATACAAATCGTGTATGCATGTGAATGTGGTAAGATAACTTTACAGTTAACAACCGGCTTCATCATGGCGCGATGGCGCATACAAAATAAAAAGAATGAACCGTTAAAAACCAACTGGATTTTTTCTCCTTCCTCCTCTTCTCATTTTTCTATGTAGGTATATAAAGTGGAGTGACGGCTTGATTTTTCTTCTTCTTCTCATCATCATAGTTTGCTGGTTGCCATGGCAAACTGTGGTAACGTCAGCTGTTTTGGCTCGAAGGGAACATCTCTTTAAATCGATTTTATTTCCATTTCCATTAATAGAACAGAAGTACCAGCTGACTTATCTCTGTTCATCTGTTTGGAAGTGGGTCATCTCATCGCAGATTAGACCATGTGATTTGTAATACAAATACAGAAACTACTTCAGCAAACAGACAGTCATTGGAAGATCTGGTGTGAACTTTGGCGCAACAGCAGAACCAGAGCAGACGGAATACATATCTGTCGCGCCGTCATCGTCATTGTCTGGAAAGAGGTTAATTTTGACGCCATTTAAAGATGACTTTGTCGTCGTATAGTTGTTGTCATTGCATTGGTGAATGGTGACAACTTTGAAGAAAAGCTTGGTGCTTGGCAGATTCGATTGGCTTGGTGGGTGATTTATGCGCCGGTGAATGTATTCGTTTATGACATGGTTATGGTTTCCAATGTTGCAATTTGTAGGCCGATAAAAATTACGACTTGACAAAACGAGTAACATTAGATGAAGAAACTTAAATTTAACTTGTAAACATATCTGCATAATTATACTTTAAGTAGGTATGTATTGTGAACAAGAATTTTGACTTTCATCATAGTTAGTTAATCCTTTTAGCAGATATTCCTGAAGTTCCGGCGAACAAAAAATCGTATCTACATTATACCTACATATTTCCATTTCAAGTTACCTATAGCCAATGCCAGTCGCAGCGGTACACCTTCGATTTAGAGGTAGGTACCTATATATAACCAATTTAAATGGTATACCTATATAACTTTTGAACTATTACCAATAGTCACAAAAACGATTTTGAAGAAAACATCCATAAGGTCTGGAGATCTCGGCGGCCAAGGGCTTGGACCAATTCGACCAATTAACCCGTTCATTAAATGCTTGGTGGGACAGCAAAGCTATCCTGCTGAAATAACCTTATCCTCTCTGAATAAGAGGCACATCTTCAATCTGTTCCGACAATTGATCTCTTAGAAATTTCAATGTATGTAGAAGGATGTGTGGGTCTACTATAATGCTTCCTACTACTCCACCCAAGAGTTTTTCTTTAAACCTCTTTTAAAATAAACAACACATTTTGGAAAAGTTTTTTTTTTCACATTTGAGATGTGGTGCGTATTAAAATGGGGACCTGACTAATAATGGTGCAAATGATGGTGGTTTGCTAGCTGCTAGCCCATCTCAGTAAATTGCCCACCACAAACCAGTAAGAAATAGACCGTCGACTCCTCCCACATAACGGACTTTGCCTACAAGCTGTTGGCACCATAGGATTTATTTATGTGTTGGGCCTGTACAAATCAAAGGGAAGAAATTACGGCACACGCATACTTAGTAAAATCCTATGGCAGTTGCACCTGGCAGTGGTTTATCGCAGTGGGGCTGTGTTCTGAAGGTTTCTTCTTTTTTTCCAGTTACACTTCGTTCACATCACAGTTTAGTTTTAGGAAATGTTAAATTCTTCAAACTGTTGATATCAATTAAAATTAACGATGTAAAGGAATATTCATATGAGAATGAACAAACAAATTTATAATAATATGCGAACAAACCATTTTGATGCATTTATATAACAAAAAATTGCTCATTTTACTATTGCAAGAATAATAAATTAATGCATCAAAATATGGGAAAGACAAGTTTGAAAAGAGTTTAAACAACGAAATTTCGAACTAAAAATGTTTGCCTCGAAGGAAAACACCCTTGGTGCGAATTTTCACAAGTTTATTCAAAATTCACGACATTAAAACCCGCTCCAAAAACTATCAGATACAAAATTCGTTCGAACTTATGTAAACTTAAATCAAAGATTGTTAAGTAGTAGAAATTGATGTTTGAACTTGGCGAACTGGTGCGACAAATAAAAGTGTTTATGTGAATGGACTGTCAAAACATGTGATAATATTCTTTTCACTTATACCATGGCCCCACCAACGTGATTTAGCTAAATTCACTTGATTTAGCTAAAATCATGTTATTAATTTCGTGATCTATTGACTGCAAAAAAACTAAATTGGTCCGGAAAAGACTTGCTCCTGGAACTTTGGAATAAAGAGCTTCAGGAATTGATAGTCAAAACAAAGTGTCAAAATGAAACTCTTTTCGTGATTTATTTTTCACTTTGGTTTATTCACGTGGTTATCCTTTATTTGTTATTTTGATTTTGTTATTAGACCTGTTTCATTGCACATCTATCTCAGTGAAGTAAAGAAAAGTATAAATTTTAACACGCAATTATAACAATTACACACTGCTTGACACTAAGGGTATTCACGCAACGTCGTAAGTTTACCATCTCGGTTTTTTTAACATCTTGTGTGATTTTCCATACAAAATTTGACAGTTCATTTACCACGTTCGTTACAAAGTTGCATGAATACCCCTACTTTATAGATGTGCAATAAAACAGGCCTACTGATGAATAAATGCTGAAAAAGTTAAAGTTTTTCAGAGACAAGAATAAAACACAACGAACTCGCTGAAAAGAAATGAGCTATGAGATAGCAGTATAATAATTTATGGTGATGCCGCAAGGTAATTGTAAGATAATGTTCTCGTGTTAAACTAAACCACAATTCCAAAAGTTATCCCTTAGTTGGTGGCAATTTTAACAAATTTGCTGGAACGTAAAATAAATCGCCAGCGATTTTTTTTTCATTCACTAATCCCTACCTCTTTTTTATTCTCGGGTGATTTGTTGTTGCGATGAATTTCTTGTGAATTGAAAAAAGTATTAGTTTTCGAATGAGCGAACAAAATATTATCAACGATATAGGTTATATTTTCGCTCAAAATTAAAGTTTAAATCATTCCAACCAGCCGTCTAGCTACTTGCAATATGATTTTATCTAAAATGTAAACAGTACCTAAACTTAGTTCCCAACGTTTCTCAACACATCCCAATAAATGGCCGCTCTTATGTTTTATTTACATTCCCGCCATTAATTTTGACATTTACACGTATTCACAGACAGGGTAATTTTTTCCGGGGAGAATCGGGTAGGTGTACGGAAAGTCGGCGGTCTAGTTCTCTGTGGTTTGTGTTGCCCACTCTGTCAGTCTAAAAAAAGTCGTTTGATGAAGACCTCCGTCCTGTTCTTCTTGATGGGCAACATTCCACTCTACTTTGAGCTTCTCCTGGTAGAAAATCGTGTACCACAGTTAAATAGAAAGGGTATAATCCATTATTTTGCAGAGTTCTAAAAACCCTTGTTCTAGAAAGGTTGCAAACTATACAGACGTTGACTGAAGGCTAAACTTCCACAGCATGTAAAATCCAATTCTGTACAGCCGATCTTGTTGATACAAGGCCCTTCTGCCTCACACAACCGCGGGAACCAATTCAGGTTGTTTTCGACTCCCTTCCAACTTCGGAACCAATTGATTCAAAAACTTCAAACTTGAAGCATTTACTAAGGTTAGGTACACATTAAAAAGGTTCACCTCACATCAAATTTCAACTCTCCGCTCATTGATAGATCATTCAATAGTATGAAGCACTTCCTTTCCTGCCATTGTGTAATTTGGCATAATCAGGCTTATCGAGGTAAACTTTCGGAACGGATTTTTCTCCGATTCGTATAAAATCGAAAAATTTGATATCGAGGTATCCGTTCGGATGAACAAATCGGACATATCTTCAGAAAACGTAAAACATATAGCATCGCATCGATAAGTTATGCGATGCATAGCATTTTCTTTGACAGATGTGTTTACTTTTTTCTCCTTTATTCTCCGACGTGAAAACTGATCTGAAAAGTTGTCCGAAATAAATTAAAATGGATTTGAATGAAGAAAACACGTAAGTAAAACAAATATCCATTTTCGACACAAGGCTTCTTCAAGTATATCCAAGACTTCTTGGAAAAAAGTAGAAAAAGTTGATTGCGCCATAGGAACTTCAAAATCTTTTCCTATGCCATGTTGGTAGCTTCCTTCTGCCAAAAATCTCAAAGTAGATGCCAGTTTGTGTTTTACCATCACAGCATCCGATCGAGAAGGATATGGAAATTTATTTTTGACTTCGTTTAATACATACTCAAAGGCAGCTTTATTAAGGCGAACATTTCTTTTAAATCTGTAGGTAAGGTAAGGTAATTTGATGAACATTTTTTGATAAAATAAGCACTTACGCTGTATCTGAGAGTTGGTAAATGTTGGACTTATTTCTCAACGCTCTTCTTTCTTCCTTCTTAGCTGTTTTTTGTTCGATGCGGTTTGCTTCCAAAAATAAACCAATGTTATTCATTTTAATTCTCAAAAAAAACTTTTTTATTCACGTCAACTAGGTTTTTTTTTTTTACATACATATGTCAAATTTCGTTTGATTTGTGTCAATTTATGCATTAATATGCGACAGTAATTTGTGTCCGAAAAGGGTTACCATGAAGGTAATTTTTGTTCCGATCGGAATTTCGCAACGCATCGGAATTTTGTCCGAACGGATACCTCGATAAGCCTGAATTTATTTTAAAAATTGATCCTTCTTAAACTAAGAACTTTTCGTGACTATATAGGTACACAATTTTTTTTATATAAAAACCGAAGTTAGATTAATGGTTGTGAGGAGAACCTTCACAAGACACCAGACACCTTAGTGTGCCCATCGCGATCCCAGGAGAACCAGGGATGGAAAAACCTACGCATTTTTCCTTAAGCGTTATACATATTTCCCTACAGAATTGAAAATTACTAACATAACCAAAAATAACTTGGCTCTTTCTCATTGAAGGGCAAAAGGACTTCAGCCTGGAATATTGACGAGTTTTTGCCAAGGCTGACTGTATAGTTCGCTTGAGGCGACTATCCATAAATGCCAGATTCAGTCCCTGACTCCATCTTAGAAATGTCTGTGTACCAGACTAGGTCAAGTCATCATGGATTGAGTTTTTATTTTGCTCATATAGTTCTTCCTTGGAGGGATGATGATTGAGAAGTTGTTATGGAAGTCATATTCCGGAATCATGTCATCTAGAAGCATGCTGAATGAGCTTAAAGGCTCCATAAATAACGTCAATAGACAGATGACCACCCACCATGGTATATGGTTATTTCCCGGGCTTATCTAAATGCGACTATAGGCCCACATGGCTTAAGTTGCCTTGCAGTTTTGTAATTTAGGATGAGTTCCGATTTAGTTTAACACCTATGGACGTTTTCGCTTATATAACTTAAGAAATTCCAGTTGTATTTCAGACTTCAGAGTAGCTTTATGTATTAATTTGGCTCTTGAGCTCCTGCTGTCCTGTTGAATCTTTTCCCATTAAACCTTGCCATAAATGTAGGCACATATTTCACAATGGAACTCTTTTCCTATACGAATGTGTATAATATTCATTTATTTAACATGCTTTTAAAAAATGTTTGTGGTGCCTAATAAAAGCAAATCCAACATTTATTTTTTTACCAATGCCATAATCTCCTTTAAATTCATCGCCCATCTGTCTATATTATTTTTCCACTTTTAAAATAACTTCAACTCCATCTCCTCTTGTAATAAATCAAAACTTTTTCTACATTTACCTACACCTACACCTCAGAAACTACAACAATGTTAAAAATGTATGCGAAAGTGAAATTTATTAGTGCGTAACAATGGTTAAAAAGTTGCACATTAAAGCATAAAAATTTCAAATAGAAATCGCGTGAATAAACATTTTCATTTTCAAAAAAGAAAAAAAAAGTCGCCGGTAGCAACAACTAATAAACCGTAGAACAAAGCTGCAAAACCTCAGTAGCGGCATGGTTGATGAGCATGAGCATGAACACGTATATAAAAAACACAACAGTAACGTCAATTTGGAAATCGAAATCACATTTAACACTTTAGCGAGTGAGTAGGTCAATTCAATTGATTGTATCATTTTATTGGCGGCAACTCTTTCTCTTTCAAATGTTTGAAAAGAACTTTGAGTGAAATTTATTTTTCTTAGCTTTTTCAAGTTTTATCTCGAGGGCATCATCAGGGACTTATTCATTGTACCTATTCTTTTGCAAACTTATTGGTGACTTTTCGTAATCGAATTAATTAATTAGAACTTCACAATACAAATTCAGTAGGTACTTTCTGTTGATCACCAGTAGGTTTTATTGTATCTGGGTCATTTGTGGCTTTCGGGCATTGTGTATAAATTATTTCGTTTATTGGCTTCTTGAAACTATACACACGGGTAGTAGAATAAATCTTGGTCATTATAGCATTACCATTGAAACTATAGAGCAGGTTTACGACCAACCGGGCAATGTCAACGGATTTATTTTTAATGATGCTGACTGCTGATTGAATAATTAAGTCTCCGAAATAAATCAATAGATGGCGCAACAGGTTCATATTGGGAGTAGGTATAGGTGGGTACCCTTGGCACAATTGTTCGTTGGTCTAAGTTTTTTTTTCCCAAATTTTGTTTGAGTGATTGGCTGAAAAAATACTTCAAGTCTTCCGTTGGCACTGTTTGATCTAAAAGAATCCATGGAAGAGTTTTTGACCACTGCTAGTTCTGGTATAGCAAATGATCTCAGCATTCAACAGCCTATATTCTACCTCCAGTCATTCTATTAGCCGGTGCAGGAAAATAAGTCCCCGGAAAGTAAGTCCACTGAGGGACTTAGTTCCCACCTAGTGGGAAATAAAACCACTTTCGTGAAGTGGACTTAGTTCCCATGTAAGGTGGGAAATAAATTCCGAAAACTCTGAGTGGTTTTATTTCCCTTTCAATTTCAATATACCCAATTTCGCACATAATGCAAATCTGACAGTAAACCCAAGCAGGGGGGTTGCAGTCAGTGTACTTAGTTCCCGGGAAACTTATTTCCATGCACCCTTTTGTAATTCTTATACCTACATAAATTCAAGAAATGATCAATTTTAAAAGTAACGCTGCAACTTACTTCATCATTTTGTGAGGCAAAAATTGTCACTCGATGTTCTTTGGCTGTCATTTTTACAAACGAAAAACTTTGGTTCTGCTTTTGGATTAAGTTTAGTTGATGTTTTAATTATTGTTTTAATCAAGTCGAAAAAATTATGTCGACTGAATGTCCGCCGCCAGAATGGATGACCATTAGTGCCCCATTTATGGCATTTTCTATTACTCTTGTCAGAACAAATAAATTTATGTAAATCTAAAAAATCTTCCGACGATACGTCCTTCTTGACGGATATTCTCTATGAGGGTTTCAAAAGTCTGAGGCCTTGACATAGACTCGTAACTTCAAAAAACTTCACAGGTCTGAAACGAATCAGGCGATTTTGCCACCCAATGCATTTTAGTTGTGACTCGTGCAGTATACGCCGTTGCTCCATCTTGTTGGAACAACATGTTCTCCAGTTCCAATTTTACAGACCCAATTGCGTGGCACGTCGTAGTTAGGGGAGATACTTTGGGGTGCTCTGCGATAATCGCATCAGAACGGCTGCTCCAATGCCGGCCAGACCTGCTGCTGCCAGGTCTTGTGTTGTCCCATACTTTTCTAGGCGAGCGGTTAAATGTCGTAGTTGCCCAGTTGGTGTCGGACGACCGGTAAATCTGCGCCAAAATTCACACTGTGGCCCCTATTGTGAGTGTCAATAGTTGATCGCTGATCGACAACTATCGATCGATCGAAAACTCTGATTGTCGATTGCGATTGATATTTGTCGATTTGACTGTCTCTTGTAGTCGATTACAAATGTCTGGTCGATGCTTTCTCTTGGAAGTGAACAAATTTCGTGCGATCGAATAGCTAAAATCAATCGACGCAATCGACAATTGTCGTGACGATCACTGATCGACAATCACAATAAGGGCCTGTGCCAACACCACCGACGACTTATTCCGAAAAAAATGCGTTCTTTAGGAGTTTCATTTTTTTTATGTGTATTTTGTATCTTTTTACTTCACAAATGTCAAAGTAGAATTGACATTTGCCGCCATTTGCAAAAATGATAAAATCTTCCGATAAGGTGATGACTTATAGAAATAACACACAAAAAGCACAGTCAAAAAATTACAGAATTTTTGCAAAACTTAGACAGACTAACATGCATAGACACTTTGGCAGCCATTGGATAAGTATATCTTTAAAGTGAGTAAGAATAAGACAACAAAAAAAAAAAAAAAAAAAAAAAACAATTCTGTCCATTTAACATGCCGCTGTCATAACCTAAACCTTGACGACCAAAACACAAAAGAAGTTGGCAGGGGGCGACATGCGTTTGAGCAAACATTTATTTTTACCTTTGGGACAAGTTCCAATTTTCATCGCACTCTTTGTTTGTTACAACCGTCAATAAAATAACACTAAATCTTCCAACAATTTTATAACATACAATTTTTAGTGACCCAAATGAACACTAGTCTAAAATCTCAATCGGGAAATCTTCACAACGACAGCATTGATTACAAGTATGTTTACACTTGAGTCTTTTTTTGACATATTTGTCTTTCCTCTCCATCTAGCAAAACAAAAGTTGATACGAACGGCAGATACCAAAATGTTTGCTTTTGTTAATCCGTGTCAATTCAAAACCAAAAACACAAATGTAGACATCATTCAGTTTATGTTTTAAGTTCTAAACTTTTCATAAATGACAGAAAAAAAATAGCTGTCAATTACATAAATGTATTATAAAAGTGACACATTCAGAAACGCTTAAATTAATTGAAACATTTTTGAAAAATCTAAAAGCTCGATCCAAACAAAACATGACAATTGAGTCATAAAACATACAAAAAATGCGTCAGTTGGCAGAAGTCTAAACTAATTTTGGCATTTGTAAGACCACTTTCCCTCAAAACAAATGTCGACATGACCGGCGCGACGTCTCTGTCTGGCAGATTATAATGTCATTTCAGGATTTCTGTTTTCGTATCACCACGTTAAAATTAAGAATAATTGTCAAATATGGCATCACTTATGGGAAAGTTTTGAAAATATTCCTTTCTTTGAATACCTGTACAAAATGAGGAAAACAAAGAAAAGAAAAATCAGCTACAACTTCATTTACATATCAAGATGTGTGATCAATGTACTACTAAGAAAAATTAAATGAATCTGTCAAACTTCTTAATAAATTGTAAATTAAACCAAATACGAATCTCGTCAATGAAAACACTACATCCTAACCAAATTTTGCCCTGTCATGTATCTCTACAACAAACATGTTATTCTACTACAATTAATTCAACAGCAATATTTTTCATCTCGCAGTTGGAGCTTACAATGAAACCTCTAATAATGGCATCGCTTACATTACATAAGTTATTTTCTCAATGTCATAATGAATACAAACATGTTGTTGACACTTTGGCCAACGTCACGATACGCCACGCCACACCACGTGTTTGTTCAGTTCTAATCAATGTGATAATTTTGTTTTCCATAAACATGAGCACATAATAATAGTATAAACCTACATAAACAGCGTAATAAGTTGTAGTACTCGTAACTAAATCCCATTCACACGAAGAAATCACTTTTCACACAAACTTTGATAAAAAAAAACATTCTTTACGTGACATTTTCACTTTGTCATAGACCCACTTGACAGCTCGCCAATTTTTATCATAATGACAGGCAACAATAGCGATGATGCCGATGAGTAGCGCTGCATTTAGCATCACTTGAAACATCAATTAAACAACAACAACAACAGCAACAAAATCTAAAAATAAACAAAAACACACTTCAAACCAGCCATTAAAACCCCACCCCCAATTCAATTCAAAACTAGTTATTGGCCTTGGATATGGCGATATGGCTCACCAGCTACGACCACGCTCTCTCTCAATCTACGCTGACGTCGTCTATTGTTGTAACAAGAGCACAGTTTCTATAGAAAGAAAAAATATAACAAATAACGTCACTAAACGTAATTCAGTGTCATGTATGGGGGAATCTCTGGCAGACAAAACGTCACTCAAATGCCACCCGCCATCGAAGCACTTATAGAGGAGGCCAAAACTTTTAGTTTCATTGCACATGACAACGACGCACATCAGCAGCGGTATATGCAAGTACATCTCTGTGTGCACTTTTACTATTCAAACAAACTAGTGCTAGCTTCGCTGGTGTTGGTAGTACCAATGACCCTCGACTGTTGCACAATCGCGTGCGCTAATAAGCAGCGTCGCGTCATTCTGCACGTACTTTCGAAGTTGCATTTGCAATCGAATTAACAGCTAAGCACGCACTCAACGAGGGTTGTGTTGTGATTGTGTCATGTATAGCTAGCAATAGAAACGACAGTATTTGGCATCACTACTCAAAGTGGTCTTGGGCGCCATTCAAATTTATTGATTCGATTTTTTCTTGACCCGTTCCGAGATGCTGTCCTCAAATTGACCTCTATTTCGAGAGTAAAAACAGCTTGTGCTATTTTGGGGGCGCGCAACTGGTGCTGATAACTGCTGGTGGTGATTAAATAATATTTGCATACAAATACAAGTTTCTTCGATGTATTCGCAGAAGTTAATTAAATGGAAATTGCAGAATCGTTTACTGGTTTTTAAGCAATAGCAATGCTGATATAGAAAAAAAAAAGAATTATGGCAGACAACACTGGTTGTGGGTGGTGGGGCATTTGCGGGACTGTTGTTTGGCAATCAATTTAATGCAGGTGTGCGGCGTGTACGACGAGTTTACTCAAGTGGAAAGGTGTTGTTTATACGTTGCTACTATCGCGCTTAAATTCAGAGCACAAAATGTGTTCGTTCTAAATTTATTTGCGGTTGCAACGAAAACAAGAAAACAAACCGGCCGGAGCGGCGAGCAGAGGGTGTTTTGATTACACACTGGTCTGATGGTACTACGCGGGAAATTGCAAATGTGTAAGGTATGTTGTGACTATGAGTGGGTGATTGCGACAGGAGACTGTTTCGAATCGATTAAATCCGCAATTCCAAAATGGGAGGATTTTGAGCTCAAAATGTAAGAATATTCATAGGTAATTTGTTTTTAATTATGTATCGTCTAGCCCTTGTCTCTGTAGTGTACTACTCGACAAAATATTAATCGATCCGTTTCGAATCCTTTAACAGCTAGGTTCCAGAAATCGACTGAAATCGAAATTGCAAACCGAGTGAATTCGTTTTCAGTGTTCTGCATTTCGAGCGATTCGGAAACTCCGACATTTTTTCGAAATCACAATTTCACTTTGTCTCAATTCCGAAAATTTTGAAATCGAAATCCATTACAGGGAAATATAGAACTGAAAAATTCATTTTCGATTTTATTTCGAGTGAAAGTGAAATGTGGAACCTAGCAGTAAAACATAAATTAGATGAAGAAAAGAGGTTTTCTTATCTGGCGATTTGTAATGGGTTTAACTAACGTTTTTTTGATAAATAAAACCCACTGACTACATAATCAATATAAAGGCGCTGGCTGCTTTGTTTATGTTTTAGCGAAGAGATAAGATGGAGGTGGCTTTTTTACCCGGGATTCCCGAGGTATGGCCTTCATTTTTACGCGAAAGTGAAGATAAGACAGACGCATTTGGTTTTTATAACAAACAAAACAAAGCACCTGCCTTACAAATTTGGCAGAACATTAAGAATGTTTTGGAAGGCTTCAAGTCTACAACTTACCGTATATGTGCTAGGCTATATTTTCCTCCGAATCTCTTTTTTTTTTTTTCATTTTCATAAAGTATCTTCTGTCTGTACAGGGTGAGCCAAATATAAGTTTCTTTTAAAAAATGCAATAAAATGAACAAAATTACATTTTTTTCCAGGTATTATGGCTTTGTAAGATTAAACATTCCCATTAATTATGGAACACAACGTCGTTCAAGTGGCTGCCTCGGCTGGCTTCGCAGTAGCGCATTCTGTCACTCCAATTTTCCAAGACCTTGTTGATGGTTTCGGGCTGTAGCTCACCGGTTGCTTGGATGATATTGCCCTTAATTGCTTGAATAGTTTCCGGATTGTTGGCATAACATCGGTCCTTCAAGGTTCCCCACAAAAAAAGGGGTCAAATCTCAAGCTCCAAATCGGCCAGTTGACATCGCCAAGTCGGCTGATAACACGATTTGGGAATTTGGTCGATTGTGTCATGGGGTATGTGTCATGGCGCGCCATTCTGCATGAACCACAGATCGTCCAAAACCATGTCTTCAATTTCAGGTAAAAAACAGTCGGTTAACATGGCTCTGTAACGCCCACTGTGGACCGAAACGTTGTTCCCAGCCTCATTTTCGAAGAAAAATGGTCCAATGATGCCACCAATTAAGTCTCACACTCTCGGCTACAGCAGCCACATTCTCATCTGTACGACGACGGAGACCATGAGTGTTGTCCACTAGCCTACCAGTCTCACGAACTTTTTGCACAAACTTGCGTACAGCAGGAGCGGTGGGTGCTTCATTTCGGCCAAAACTTCTTTTCAAAAAAACCCACTGTTTGGACTACACAGCTCTCACTTTGGAAATAAGTTTTCAATATTTCCCAACGTTGTTCAAGCGTAAAGCGACTCATTTCGTTCCGCGGAGGTATGATACGGACTTTCTGTCCGTATTTCGAGCGGGAAACAGCTGTCAGAGTCAAAATAACATATGATTTGAAAATAAACTACTAGATGGCCCACCCTTTATCTGTTGATAAAATAGCATTTCGCTGGCAATAACACTCACATGCTTTGGTGGTATGGTCACGTTAAACGAATATCCCCAACTCCGATTCCAAAATGTGATATGGCCATCAGCCAGGCATCTACTAGGCAGACCCAGCCCCAGGTCATCCTGGTTAGATCAAGCTCAAGCTTTGTCCTCTACCCATATGAGGATTGTTTTTAATGAATTAGTTTATGGCGAAAGATTGAGAGTTATGAAGGGTCCTCTTATGCCACCTACAACCGCGACCATTTTAATAAATAAGGCGGGACATTGAAAATGAATAAATGTGCGTTGCTGTCGTCTTTCTCCTCGATAAATTAATGATCAGGATCCAGCGTTACCAGATTTAGCAGTTTCCTGCGATTTTAGCAGGATTTGATCATAAATTTCACATGCAGCAGATTTTTTAGCATTTTTGTAAATATCAGCAGATTTTAGCAGTTTTTAAAAATATTCATAAAACATTTTGAAAAAAAACTTTTAGTCAACATTTAGCACCATTTCATACATTGGCTACCTCTATAAAAAATTGATAAAACAATTTCAAGACATGAATGAAGTTGTGTTGTGGAATAACAGAAATCAGCTCAAATTTCATTCGGGGTATCCGTTTTCGAAAAAGAATAATTTAAATGCGATAACGCATTGATATGATATGACATGATAAAGTACGGGTTTTAAAAGGTAAATTTGCTAAGAACTAACCGTAATAGATTTAGTATAGGTAATGAAAATGTTGCATTAATTTTGCAAGTACCTACTGCAGGCGTTTCTGTAAGTGGAAGCTGTTACAACTTTATTCCAACAAATAAAATGCTGCCTTTAATAAATTCGAATATATTATAATAAATTCTTTATAAAGATTCAGAATAATTGCATTTTTATTAATTTTGTAGGTAGGTAGTACATTTAAATGCAGAAAATATAATCTTTTACAAATTGCCTATAAATATCGTTATCGTTATAACAATAACGTTAATAACAAAAAATTTAGTCGAACTTCCATAAGTCCAACTCTCAAAATATACTCGATATAAACTCGAGTTATAGAAACTTCGAGTAATGAAGGCTAAAAGTTGAAAACGAAAAGTTTAATTTGGAAGTTTGACGTACACAAATACGAATTTTTTTGTAAATGTAAAATAATTTACTAGAATTTACATTAAAAAGTAAAAAATTCAATTATTATTCGTGGAAAAGTCGATCGCAGTTTTTTCAGCATTTTTTAGGATTTTGTTTAGCAGTTTTTGCAGTTTTCCGCTTCCGCTTTAGCATTTTTGAAAAAAATAATCTGGTAACGCTGTCAGGATCAGAGTCATCGTTGCATTAGTTGGCACTTAGGGCCGTTGGTTAATACGACACATACTGCCCGCCCTTTAAATTCATTTGAATTTTGCCCAAAACACCAGTCCATTCATTCATTTTCAATGACCCGCTTGTCCATTAAGTGGGTCGCGGGTGTAGGTTGCTCAAGTGGACCCTCCATAGCTCTCGGTTGTCCGCCATCGACTCTAAATCATCAAGGGCAATCCCCATACGGGTATAGGAGAGATTATGGACTTGATCTAACCATCTCATCCTTGGTCTACCTAGAGGACGCCTGCCCGATGGTACGGATTCCATAGCACGTCGTGGGAAAAACCTAGTTTTCAACAAAAAATCATCACAAACACTTAAGTATATTTCCGACGAACATCAGTTGTCGGAGACCATCAGAAAGAAATTGACGTGTGGCTGTCAAAAACAGATGCAAAAAAAAAAAAAAACCCAATCCATCGCAATGAAACGTAGACTTGCGGTGTTTTGTCGGAGAAATGTTCCGAACAGCTAATCGATCACGTACCTCCTACATACATCAAAGACCTTACATAGCCCCATAGGAAGCAATCGTGTGATTAAAATGAGATCGCACGACGACTTTTGCGTTAGGTCTTATCCCCCAAAACCATAATAAAATAAATAAAAATAAATAGGTGGCGCAACAGGCGTGTAGACACCCTAGGCCTAGCTTCTCGCAACCATTCGTTTTGTGTGAGTTTCTATTTTTGGGACGAATGGAAGGGACCTACAATTTTATGCCGAGTCCGAACGGCTAAATTGAGAAGCTTTTTCATGACAGTTATACTCTCGGATGTTTGTCAGACGTTCGCGAGAGGTGGCGCAGTAGAAAAAACCTTAAGATGTAATTTGTGTTTTTCCGGGGATCGAACCTGGGATCCCTCGCACAGCAGTCGAACACACTAACCACTGCGCTACTGCGCCCACCAATGCCCAAATTAAAAAAAAAATGCATAATGCCTAAGACATTGCTATGCAATTTGTTGCTATAAAATTTACACAAATGTGGGCGATGGACATTGATTTTGGGCATTGATTGGGGCGCAGCATGCCCCTATAAGTACTAAACTGCAAATGTGTTTTGAGCTATATTCCCATGTTTATTGTTTATTTTATTAATATTTTTCCAAATCGATTTCGACGTTATTACTTCACTGTTCCATTTTTCAATATAATGTTGCCACTCAATCGAATCCTCAGTAAGTCAATGGTTTCATGGGAAGTATGGCACGTATCGCAGAACTAACATCTATCTGCAAGCATCCCGTGGAACTACGGTTTGAGTCCGTTTGGATTGCCTCAACAAATGGCCAAAGCCGAAAATTATTTGCATCGTAAAGTATCCCTAAATATGTAATCAAAACACTATTTTATGTGTTTGTTGTTCTTAAAATCATCGCAAACAAATTGTGGTTTAACCTGACGTAATATTCAAATTGAAGCTGTCTCCACGTGGCTTTGCGTTTATAAATCCACAATATTTAGCAATTCTCACATAATGACCAAACCATCAGACGAAACCATTTACCACCAATAACATCGCTAACAAAGCAGTTACCTAAAAAAAAATTAACATAATTTATCGTCGTTTAAAATTTATTTTTCAAATTTGTCAGATTATATCTTGACTAACTTCCTCAGATATAATATAAATTTAAATAACAATTGTTCAACATAAAATAGCCAACCACTCTTGTCAAATTCGCTAAACAATCTTGAAAATGTTCCTCGAAACAGAAACAGAATAAAATTAACTGCACCACTGGGTCACATGTGTAGGCAGCTTAATCACTCGTACATTTTGTGTACTAAAGTTCATTTTAGTAAATTATGTATTTAGAATTTAAATTGCGTGTGGGCCATTGTGGCCCGTAGAATATTTGGCTACATGTTGATAGATGTGGAACCGGAGATAAAACCAAATTTGTTGTGCTTTTTTTTCTCCTTAAATTGCTCGTTGTAAAAAGTGGAAAAATAATTGTTATCTTGGGAGCAAAATTAAAGTACTAAAGAAAAAAAAATTAAAGCTATAAAAAAAAAACGTACTGAACTGCCACATTTTGTGTATCTCAACTGAATTTGCCAAGAGCAGAGTTTTATGAGGGAGCAGCGGTAAACAAATGTTTACACAGTTTATAGTGATTGCATTTTATTAAGTTTGATTCACCTTTGTTCTGTCAAAGTAAGTTTTTTACTGTCAGATTTGAGAGGGTAAGTGGTCACACTTTTGGACAAAATATTGACTACTTTTTGAGAATTATTAAATTTGTCCATAATACCTACCAATGTTAACGTTGAGTTTTTGTTAGCGAAAGAATTTTGATAGGATTCCGCGGAAGTAATCCAGCTTAAACCAAGATTCGAATACATTATCGTTTGTCCGTCTGATTATAATAGGACTGACAAGTGGCCCATTTCAAGTGCTTATCTGAACTTAAGTGAATTTTCGTAGGTAAATTTCTGACACTAGCTTAAGCCTACGTAATTCTTTTGTGGATTTTCATACATAAACGTTGATCCATTGTATTAAAACAAAATTGAGCAGAGTCACAGTATTTCCTTTCTCTGAACGATAGAAATTAACACGGGTAAAGGAAATGAATATATGAAACAGTGTCTATAGAAAACCAGACTTTTGATGATAAAATTCTGAGGTAGATACTGCGTTCCTGTTTGTAAAAGGTAAAAACGGTTGTTTGACAGCAAAATTACTTTTAAAATGTACATATATATTTCCAAGTTGCAGTAGTCGCGAACTGTCGTTGAATGCAAAGCTATGTAAAAGGTGTTTTTTAGAGGTATACAAATTCAATGTGAAATAAAACACTTGACGCTAATGGTAATGTCTATGATATTAGCTGTATTTAATAGATAATTTTATGCCATTACTGTTTAAAAATGACTTCAGGTTCGGGCATATGCGAGCCACACTTATTTCAAATGAAGCGCAACTGTGACAACTTTATCGAGCAACTGGACCACACACATACCTCTCTCTGGTTTATCGGCATAGACTAGTGACTTTGCATACCCCCATAAAGAATATAAAAACATAATCTAAAGGTGTGAGATCACAGGATCATAAAGGCCAGTTAACAGGTTCATTACGCGAAATTATACGCTCAGCAAATGTTTTCCGCAAAAAATTGATGGTGTCGCCGTGCTGCATGTTGCGCCATCTTGTTAAAATCAAAGTTACAACTCTTGCACAAGCTGGATCTTATAAGTTTTTAAGCCAAGATCTTTTCATAAAATCTCCCACAAAGATGGGCATAGCTGCAATTGCTGTGCACGATTGCGAATCGCCTCATTCGGATTCTCTTCAACACTACGCTCCACAACGGCAATAACTTCTTCTGTTCGAACTGTTTGTCGTATTCTCCACCAGAGCGTATGTGGTGTGAAAACGATTCATCGTGTTTTGAATAACTTTGCTCAGATGGACGATTATGTCGACCGTAAAATGGACGTAGCGCACAATAAGTTTGGCGAACCGAACCATGGTTTTCAAAATAAGTTTGCATTATTTTCACGCGTTAATCTCTATTTATCGTAAAATGGCAAAACGTACTCCCCTTTCAACTGTCAAAATGACAATCTATAAAAACGGTGTTACCAGTTTAATAAGCAAACCTCTAAAAAAAAAAAACACACTTTTGCCTTTAGGGTGTCATTACGGGCCACTGCACGCTCCTTGCCGACGATTTTTGTAGAAGGATTCGAAAAAGATTATTCTTCACCTCCTCCACGCGCGCACAGCCCTCACATCTCGTAGAAAACTACATCTCGGAGAATATTTCTTCGACAATCTCGGCGAACTCGCTAATACAACCATAAGTTGCCTCCAACGCTTTATTCTTAGCCCCTGTTGGTTCAACGGGTAGTTGTGAGATCATTCGATTCTGTGGTATCACAATGGGCCTTCTCTGTATGATCGTTTCATTTTTGGAAAACAGATTTTTTGTCGCCAAAATAAAAATTTGACGTTTAATCAGCTTAATTCGGTAGAAAGTGATCATTTGACAGTATAATGCGGTTTGACGCAGTCTGACACTGCGAAGCATTTAAGTGTCAAATTTATGTCAAAAAACAACGTTATTAGCAATGTGTTTAAAACAAATTATGAACATATCAACGTGCGTCATTGAGGTACAATATTGAAATACAGTGCGCGTCAAAAGTGAATAAACACCAACGCTCTTTTACATTCTACATAAAAAGTTTGATAACGAAACAACAAGAACAAAACGTATTTCATTTTGACAGGATAAAATACTTTATAGGCATTTACAAAATATTGTTTCCAAACTTCAAAGACAAACGAAAAAATTGTGTGTTCACTCACTTTTGACGCTCACTGTATATATGTTTTGAATTTTGAAAAAAAATTGAAACACGTGTTTAATAATTTCTACTTCAGTATCGACGCACGAAGTTTCAAGTTAATACGACTAACAGTTCGTATGCTATGAAAAACCTCCCTTTAAAGGGTTTCATATCCAAAATATTTTCTTAGTGGGCTTCTACGTAACTAGTGAAATAGAATTTTAAAGCTTCATGATTCTACTATGAACAGTTTGGGCTGTTCGTTGTCTGTCAGAAGTTTGTCTGTGAGTCACTTGACACTGTAGTTATTGTTATTTTGGTCCTGAAGGTTATGGCCCCTATTGTGAGTGTCGATAATTGATCCTTGAGCGACAACTGTCGATCGTCGATTGTAAATTTTAGTATTGTGGTTGTCGATTGCGATTGAAATTTATCGATTTGACAGTCGATTAGGGGGAAAGCGGGAGACTTGAACATATGGGAGACTTGAGACACTCTCAATAACTCGCTTAAATTCCATTCAAATCCAATGAATTTAAATGTATGTGATGCAGAAACTGACGCGCTACTTGCATACAAAAGGAGTTCTAAATCGTTCGTTCACTTTGTTTGGTGGAGGAGAAAATGTGTTTTTCAATATGAAAACTTAAAAAAAAAAAAAATTTTATTTTCTCCATAAAATTTATGTGCAACATTGTTAGTAAATAATATTGATGTTACCTAATAATATTGATATTTGACTTTGTAAATACTAGCATAAAACTATGCTGGCATGTACGTAACAAAAATTATAAATGTTATTTTGTTAAAAAATGTGAACGGGAGACTTGAGACAGTTGCTGAGGGGAGAGTTGATCAGTGGCTTATTGTCTAAGTGATATGGCAATTTATAAAAAATTAAATTATTTATTAATTTTTGTTTTGTTTCGGAAGTTCATTTAGTTTTTTTTAACTCTATTTTATGTTTGAAAACTGAATTACTTATTTTATATAATATGTATAAACGTTTGTAACATTTTATTATAAGTCTTTTATATTTTTATTTTAAAACATTAAACATAACTTTTTGTTTGTAGATAATGCCACAAAATTAATAAGAATTAATTTTATTCAGATTGGTAGTTGTTATGTTATTTGTTTTATTGTTTTGCTTATAGAATTTGAGTATGTTCAAGTCTCCCCAAAGGGGTGTTCAAGTCTCCCTGCGGTAGGGGAGACTTGAGCCGAAAATCTGTTTTCAAACATTTGCCATTTGTCGAAAATCTCTGGTGTTTATTTTAAGTTGATTGGACTTTTCTTAAAATAGATTTATGTAGCTAGAAAAAAATGCATTTAATAGGTGGCTGCGGTCAATAAAAAAATTTTATTAACGATTTAACAAAAAGTGGCTCAAGTCTCCCGCATTCCCCCTACAAATGTCTGGTCGATGTTTTCTCCCGGAAGTGAAAAAATTTTGTGCGTACGAATAGATAAAATCAATCGACGCAATCGACAATTGTCGTGACGATCACTGATCGATAATCACAATAGTTTCCTTTGCTTTCCTGAGAAAAATATTCATTCAAACAGACTTATTGTCTGTTATTTGCTATTTTTCTCCATAAATCGCAACTCAATGAATCGATAGCTGTCAACATTTAGTGAAATGTCAAACTCAAATTAATTGTAAAACTCTTTCTGAGAAATGTTTTACATAAATTTGTTGACTTTACCTACATATTTGACAACTACTGAAAATATGTTTTAATTTGTCAAATGGTATCAACTATTGAATGCAAAACATCCCATGTCAAAAGGCCAAATATGACTCGAATTTGTGTCAAATAAATTTGTCAAACTCGCCTAGTAATTTCTCCGACACCAATATTTCACCTTAAATATAACAACCATGTAAATAATGTATACGTCGATACCTCATTCAGCTGTTTTTATTTACTGGCCATTGATTTCATCTGACTTTATCAGTCATGCTTCTCACACAAAACGTGTAAACGCGCCTAAACCGCATCTTCTCGTCGGCCATCCTAATTCAATTTTAGCGAGTTTTTTATTTTGTTGTCTCTGTCCTTCTGCTTCACTTCTCTCGTAAACAAGTTAATTGTCAAATCAAGTTGTGCTGGTGGCTGCCAAATTGAATCAAATTCAGTTAACTAGTAGCGGTAGCACAGCAGTCTCTTCGCGTAATCAGAAGCACAATAAATACCACAACGTATGTTGTTTTTGTTGTGATAAAAACGAAAAAAAAAAACCGAACAAAAACTCAATCGAAGGTCAATCAAGTGTTAATCAAAACAGAAAAAAAATGTTTCTTTGATATGGTTGCTACTTTTTTGATTTATTTATAATTTTCCTTTCGTTGGACGGATTCCAGGAAAAAGAACTCCACCTCATAATCGATTTGTTGTTTTTTTTTATTTAGTTAGTGCGTGTCTCATTTGAAGGGTCAAATATTTACCTTTCCGTCATTTGTCATAAAAAATAAAATAAAAATACAAATTACTACCCATGTGATCGGCCGTGACAGTGAAAGTACAACTTTAGATTGCCGATTGATTGTATACTTTTCCTCCAGATTACGAATGATTGTGAGGGTAAGGAAATTAATCTTCTGCAAGCAATTGCAGTTAATGGATTTGATTAACATTAAGTATGAGTACGACGGTAAAAGGACATGTGGAATACTTTATTTCAGAACAAATAAATGACATAGCCTTTAACTCATATCGTCGGCTTCGATAATGGTAGGTAATTCTGTATCTAACTTTTCGATTCAATACCAATCGGTCAATAATGGAAAAAAAAACAAAATTGGACGTCCCTACATAAGATACACATTCAGCAGATAGTACGTTCGGAGGCCGTATAACAAATTATTTTGTATTGATGTTGTTTTTCCTATCGATCTCATTTCGTCTTCCTAATCACTGTAGCGTGTTCCAGTCGAAAATTATGGCGATCAAGGAGGCCCTGTCGTGGCTACGGTATATAATAATGTAATATCCGCAAATGATATCGTGATTTTTACCGATAATCAAGCCGCGATTAAATCCCTGGATTCTGTCATCTTCATGTCCAAAATCTCGCTCAATTGCCGCTTATCTCTTAACGAGAAGTCGGAACAAATTAAAATTTACCTTATATGGGTGCCGGGCCACAGGGACATTCCGGGGAATTGCAAGGCCGACGAACTCGCTGAGCATGGCACAACTTTGTCGATTCTACCGGAAAAGGAGAATCACTATATGCACGCCGCTACGTGTAAACTTTTAATTAAATAAAATGCGATAAGCGCCACTAATCAAAGGTGGTGAAACTGCACCACGCGCTCCATCACGAAACAGATCGCTGAGTCTCAAGCGCTCCAACACTAAGCGCTCTTGTAACACTAAAAAGATTCAATTAAGCACACAAGTTGTAGGTGACAATGTGTCATCACAGGACGCTGCATTATTGCTCTCCAGGCTGGCCCTCTCTTCCAATGATTTCTGTAGAAGCTGCATGGACGAGGAGGAAGAAGAGACAATTCTTCACCTCCTATGCACGTGCCCAGCCCTCGCAGCTCGTAGAAAACTATATCTCGGAGAATACTTCTTCGACAATCTCGGCGAAGTCGCTTATGCAAACATAAGTTGCCTCCAATCCAACGCTTCATTTTCTGCTCCCGCTGGCTCAACGGGTAGTTGTGAGATCATTAGATCCTGTGGTATCACAATGGGCCTCCTCTGGCCTAAGTGAGGCTACACTTGTTGCGGTCTGCCACTCTAACCTAACCTAACCTGTTTTTTCTATAATGATTCAAGTCTTGCGGGATCAGTTGAGAGGATCTCAGCTTAAACCTTCGACAAATTACAGGGATTTTTCCACTAATACCCGAGAGTATAACTGTCCTGAGACAGCCGTTCGGGCTCGGCATATGTCCCTTTAATTCAACTCACATAAACGGATTGTTCTGACAAGTTAGGCCTAGAGTTTTATATAAATATACAATACACATCAAATATGACAGTTTATACCACAGTATCAGAAGTGGTTGCATACCTTCAGGCTGGTCTGGCGCAAGTGACACTTGACAGATTTATTGAGTCTATTTAACTTTACTTTGCTGAGGTAGATGTTCAGTAAACAAAACAATCAGCATAAACCAGATATTTGACATATCGATGACTCCACAAGGAGTAATCGAATGGCCTGGCAATAGCACGACCTTGGTAGCCAATTCAATGGGCGAATCTAATATTGTGTGCAGACATGTCAAAAAATTGACACGGTTTTTGACATGTTTGTTGCTATAGAGGTGACATTATAATCACGTCTTGTCATTCGAGTGGACATATCAAACATGGAAACAAAAACACCAGCGTGACTAGGCTTGCCACCTTCTAGAAAATCTCGTGGAGGACTTTAAAAAAAAATCTTTTTTTAAAACCCAAAATGCGTAGATATACCTATTGCCCAATTATTAAAGGCTTTTACTTAACTTCGTGAAAAATTTGTTGTGTCAAAATCTTGCAAGTCAAATTTGAACCACTTTCTCTAAACTTAGAACTTTGAAATTTTCCATGCTGGTTGGGTTGTGAAGACAATGCAATATTTAGAAAGAATTTTTGGATTTTGACTTCCCCTGTCCCTTTGAGGGAGGCTTTTTCATAACGCATGATCCATTAGCCGTATTAACTTGAAACTTTATATGTCAATAGATAAGTCATAACTATTACATACCTAATTGATACTTTGTACCGTTTCGTCCTATAAGGGCTGAAGAAAGGGCGTGCAAACATTTCTATTTTTACCTTACTACGCTCAACTTGCCATAATACTCATAAATATATGTAGGTCAACTCAAAGAATCTTTTTAATTGTTAGGCAATACTTCACCGAGTATTTTGAGCTAACATTCATCTTTCTAGTCCATCCAGAGGGCAAGATATAATAAATTGAAAATAGATCTTATTCGGCCAAATGCGAAAAAAATTGCTTTCTTGATTGCAGTTGTGCTTAGAAAGGGTAGTTTTATTTGCGTTCTAAAAATAGAATTGTCACTGCGGCGGGCATTCAGAATGTATGCTCATACATATGTATGGCGCAGTTGAATTTGATGTAGGGAATGGATTTGGATAAAACAAACTATGTACATATGTACGTATATAGGAGTTTGTGATGCGTAAATATGTAGGTATGCACATGCACAATCGTACATACTTATATTTGAGATCTGCAGCTATGGAAAGTGTATAGGTAAGGTAGGTACGCGTAGTAATATCAATCAAACCATACCTGTCGCGAATTTTCATTTATGTGGAATACATACCTACCTATTTTGTCCATTGACTTAGGACTTTGAAATTTTGCATGCTGATGTTTCAGTTTTGATGATAATACAATAAACTTATAGTAAAAAAAAAGCTTTTGTGAGTATGTAGGTAGATATTAAACTGCACTAAAAAGCAAAAAATAAAATAATAGTTTAAAAAACTAAAAAAACGCTTTTATCAGTAGGTAGGTACTGCACTAAAAGCAAAAAAATAAAAATTAACCAATCTATTTTGAAGGTTTATCCTGGAAGGGGCTTAGTGTAAGCCATGTTTGTAGTTATGTATTGTATTATTTGAGTGTAAACTACACAAACATGGCTTACACTAAGCCCCTTCCAGGATAAACCTTCAAAATAGATTGGTTAATTTTTATTTTTTTGCTTTTAGTGCAGTACCTACCTACTGATAAAAGCGTTTTTTTAGTTTTTTAAACTATTATTTTATTATACAATAAATATTAATAAAATAATAATTTAAGCTTAGTACCCTGCTTGAGCTAAATTTTAGCTCCCATACAAAATTCTCTTCAAAATTTAGGCCAATCTATTTAGCCGAACGGTACCCTAAAAAATTAAATTTTCATTTCAGACTGTAGGTACTTCATATATCTGTCAAAATTTAGCTCGGTGCCCAATAATGGTTCGGCACATTTTGTCAAGCTAAATTTTGACATATCATGTCAGTTTTTTTTTTCTTGTGTTTTTACGATTTTATCTAATGTTTGAAGAGAAAAATTGGAGAGCAGCTTAAAATTTAAAATTCATTCCCATGAATCGTGCAGCCACCGTCAAAAGAAATGAACAATTTCGCAAGCGAAGAGAGAGTGGAGAATTGTACCAAGCATTCGACTACAATTAGGTACCTCTCTTTGACATTATTTCGCAGTAGCAGCGTACTAGGCTTTAATGGTCAATGCGGATGCAGAGACAAACTGCAGAGGTCAATAAAATCTGAAGAGATGAGAAACATGAAACTCTCTTTTGCAGGCGCTGCCGTTTATATTAAAACTTGACTCTAATGTATTTGTTGCCACATTTGTAAATAAAATCGTACTTTTTGAGAAGTGAGGGATTTGATGTTTTTTGTTTTAGTAATTATTGTGAGTGGAGGACATTTTTCTTTTGGCGGAGGACATCACCTTATAAAGGAGGACGGGTGGCAAGCCTAAGCGTCACAGAAAAGTCGTTCGTATGCACATGCACACTCTCAGGACAGTTTTGTCACCCTCAAGCCGCCACAGGAATTATTTCTTTTCTTGGGCATTAGCATCTTTTCTAATTGCGAACATCTAAAATCTAGTGTAGTCACAAACCAGTTGCGTGACAAAAACTCACTCAATCGCGCCTTGCCTAAATTTGTTAATTTATTATTAACTGATTATAAACCGATTGAAACTACTGCGCGTTCTAAAGACTGATAAACACGTTAAGTTGCTAAAAATTTAATATCTATCGCTCTGCCTATCTACCACTACAAATGTGCCAGATAAAAGCCCACTCACACAGGTTAATCCTTTTTGTAAATAAATTAACTAACGTGTCGATTCATCGCGCAAGCCGTACATATTTACGTAAGCTATATATGTCGCATGGGGAATAAATTATATTTCTCTCTCGTTCATATCGAATAATTATATTGTTTCCAACAATTGTTTACGTCTAGTGGCATAGTCAAGAGCAAGTGTGTTTTGGCATTTCTTTTAGTACTATCGCGGGCAATATTCGTATTGCCTCTGTTTTGGTGTTTCACGGAATGTACTTTATCACAATCCTGCTTATTTTTATTTCGTTATAGATTTTCTGGTAAACAAAAACAAAAACAATTTTCGGTGAATACGTTTTAAAGCAAAACATTCATTTGTTGTTGTTCCTTTTTGGTTTACTCATCATCGGCGCGCGCGTTACGCTATACGAATACGAGGCTTGTACGTAGCTCTAAAATTTTCCATTTTTTTTTTTTTTTTTTTACTTTTTTGTTACTTTTTACTTTATTTTCGCTATTTTTAAACGTGTGATCTTTTTTCGTAGATAATATTGCGTTCTCGATTATTATTTGGTTTTATCGCTCTACCGTGAACCAATCAAAAAAGAATTTTTATTCTGGAGTGCAAGTTGCTTTGGCGAACATTTAATGCATTTGTTTACTTGTTTTATTTTAAACAACAACAAGCAGTTGTCAAATTTAATTTTTATTTAAAGTTTTTTTCTATTGTGAAAGTTGTTGTTGTTTTTTTTTTAACAAACGAACCTTGAAGAACGTGAATTTTATAGTTTTGAAATGTTTAAATGTCAAGTGTGGAGATCAATGAACGGATGAAATGAAATTTAGTTGTGTAAGCATTCTAATGTGTTGTCATTTTTACTCAATGTCTGCGAAGTGTATTTTTAAATAATTTCATTTCAATGCGTATACGTACTTGTGTGGAAATTTATCTTTTAGTAAATCTATCTGCATTCTCTAGCATTCACAGATGTTATCTCTATTATCGTTTGTTTTGGTGGTATTTTATCGGACTCTGTGGTTTTAGTTAATGAGACACGCTTTGGGGGGTACTTATACTGTTTATCTGTTAATCTGAATTAAATGTATTCAAGGGAAGTTATGTGGCTAAATGTTGATAAATATAGTGTTTTCATTGTTGGGCTTTTCGTGGTTGAAAAGTACCCGAAATGTACATATTATCCTGAGAATCCTGAAAAGATTTTGCCAATAAGTTATTAACTTGCTTGGATTCAAAACATGTACGTTTCTGACATTCTCATTATGCGGCCAACAACGTGCCTTGCGTCAAAAGAGGGTATTTGTGTCATATTTTTTTTTGTGTTTAGAGGTTCGCTTTAATGAACAACATCGAAAGACATTGCAGAGCTACGATGCTTCTGCAATAGTGAGAAACTTTAACTTGATCCAAAAAAAAAAAAACTTTCTAGAGGGGACTGATTTTCGTCATCCCGAATTGGATTGCATCTATAGTCGTTCGACTAATCGGCAATTAATTTTTGATTCATTTTCAAAAATTGGGAACATAAATCCGCCGTTTGTCGGATTTCTATATTTTTTTGATTGAACAAATTACTCTTACTCTTATATAGATCAAGAGGTTTTACCAACCTTAATCTCCTGATTACATTGTCAGTATTTAAAAGTTCAGTTATTTCTAAGTTAAGATAGTTAAGAAGTCTACTTCTGTGCCTTTGGGCAACTTTTTTAACTTCTTCTTCAACCAGCGTTGCGTATGTACCAAGGTGCATTATCTATGTTCCTTATTAGTACTTTATTTTGGAAAACTTGAATTATTTGCAAATTTGTTTGGCTTGTGCATGCCCCCACAACTAGAGCTTTTTGTATAGCAATAACTTATTGTAATTGGACAAGAATGAATATCTCCCAATAAGCCAATAGATTTGACTGTATCGCATTTTCAACTTATCTAGAGCCATGCCTAGATATTTGGCTGTATTTGAGTATTCTACTACATTGTAAATCTATACATACTGGAATATATGGTACGTTTTTAAACGTAAAAGAAATATGGACTGTCTTTAGGTCATTTAATTTAATCTGTCATTTTTTGTCCATTCAGAGATACTGTTTATTGCAATTTGGAGCTTCTTTCTATTTCAACAGCTGCTCCTACAGCAAGAACAGTATATTGTCATCCGCAAAAGTTGCTATGGTTCTGTCTGTTTCAGGCAGATAGCTAGTGAATAAAAGGTATAGCACTGGACCTAGCTCACTGCCTTGTGGTAGGTACACCAGCTTTAATTTGTCTTTTTTTTTCGATAATAATTTTTTGCAGACGTTTTCCCAGTATTTTTCGAATAACTTGGACAATATTGGTAGGTAGTATTGATATTGGGCGATATGAAGTTACCTCGCTATGTGGTTTGCCTGGTTTTGGTATCATTATTACCTCCGCGACTTTTCACATGCTTGGATCACATCTCTACTTAAATGCAGCATTTATAATCTGTGCCAGTTTTTTTAAAACCTTTTCGAGGAAATAGTTTTAAAACTACAGTTCTTTAGCTGTTACCGGCTGAATAGGTCCATCTTCTTCACTACTTACTTCGATCCCTTGATAACCTTTATCTTCATAAGGTTTGAAGTCGTCTTTAAGACACTCTGTGTGTTTGCTTTGTCTTGGCTGCTTCATGCCCAGTTACCTTCTTTGGTTTTTACTGGCGCAAAGTGAGCTATTGGCCTGTTCATTTTCTTTGTAGTTTGTTGCAAGATCGATTGCTGTTTTCGTCAAAAAATGTTTAATCAATTGGTTGGTTAAATGCTTGATTTCCTGTTCACTTTGGACCAAGTGTCTACCATTACCATTTAGGCTTTATGAAAAGTGAAAATCATACCAGAGAAAGTCTTCAGAGAATGCTCCGCATGAAGTGCTCACAATAAAAAGGTCACTCTACCACCTTCTTAGCCATACAAGGCACTTTTAATAACGTCCATTTTAATAAATCGATCCAAGAATCTCCCCATAGAATCACGGATTATTTCCATGCTTAGAGCAAGGATCTTTCAGCCAAATCAGTTTTAGTCTATGGACATGGACACACATGCCTTCCCATGAATGACTTGGCTACACACAAAAACAAGGCATCAGTGAAATAAAATAAAATTTGTCAGTTAAAGGAATACTGAAGTCGAAGCGGGAGGCCATTTTTTACGTCCTCACTCTCCCAACGAAAATAAAGGGTTTTCTTCTCTCAAACAATAATTCATAGAATAAAATTCGACAAAATTTCCCAACAGAAATTGTCAGAGTCAACCCCAACTAGCGAGAATCGGTGTTACTCCTCGCTTCCGCGTAGATTTTCGTTGC
Source organism: Cheilosia soror (assembly GCA_949372485.1). NCBI lineage: Eukaryota > Metazoa > Arthropoda > Insecta > Diptera > Syrphidae > Cheilosia > Cheilosia soror. The sequence continues at coordinate 28,447,794 of OX443561.1, read as the reverse complement.
ATTTTCTTTGCCATCTACTTTTCTCTTTTCTACTCACTAAAAGTCTATCTGTCTCGATGAACACGACTTTCATGGGAAGGCATATAATGTATGACCATGCACTTGTGTATTACTAGCATTTAACCGGCGGCGAAGCGCTTCGCTCCCGTACCTAGTGTACTTTGCTCAATAGAATGAAAAGAAATGTTCCCCATACAAACTTAAGGCCGCTTTTCCCGTCGCCAATAACTCAGGCCTGAAGCAAAATTTCCAAAATCAGTGTACACAAATCGAGTTTGAAGTCGATGGGAGCAAAAGTAAAAATTTCCCCATAAAAACTGTAACACACCTTTTCGAGCTCGGATTTCCCTAAATCTGCTTCTAAGTGCTCTCACTTTGAGCATAAAAGTACATTTGTTTCAAAATTTAAGCTTCCTAGCCCTTACTGTTTGGGATGGACTGTTTTATGTATAAAGATGGTAACTATACTTGACAATGGCGTCATCTAGGCGTCTGCGGATGAAAAGGTTGTTCATATTCTTATCGGATTGTTTTCTGGACGTGATTAGTGAAATAATGCAATAGTATCGAGTAACATTAACACCTGGGCTAAAAGTTGTGGCCTTAGTGTTAAAAGAAGTACCTACATAAAACTGAATTATTTTTCACCATCAAACTTTTAGACTCCCCCGCATAAACGACCAATATCTGTACAGGTACATCCTTTACTTAACTGGAAGTCCAACATGAAATACCCAATGTGCAAGACCAGTATTGTACGCCTGTAGTAAAACTTTTGACAAAAAGTTTGGACTTCAACCAAGAATGTGGTACATCCAATCCTTGCAGAATGGATGCCTGGTATGATGACCCGCCTTTAGTTAAGCTTGCAACATCACTAAATTGTGCAAAGTCGAAATAGATAGAATTGGAATCATAATGGGGCTGGACACAACGCGGCCCCTCGTGTGTACTTGGTTCATAGAGTTATTGCATGCTCATGAAAAAGTAGCACATAATTTAAACGATTGAACTTTATTGGTCCCATTCTATCAAGTCTGTTAGAGTTAGACTACCAACTAACTTTAGTGTTCTGTAGGCAGAATTTATAGTAAAAATGCTGAGCAACTAGACCAATAATTTTCGTCAAGCACTATCGTAATAACCCGTTTGGAGCATACTTTTGCTTTAAAATGGCAACGAAATCTGATGACACACCATCAACTACAACTTGAATCCATCTGTCTTGAAGAACATTTTGAAACCTAACCGCAAAATTCTGTAATACAGTTTGATTGGCTTATAATTCAAACCACGTTTTCTTTCTGTTTATGTGTCATCGTTCTCTCGTTTGTCATTGTAACATATCTGTATGTTTAGTTTTTCAATGTATCGTATCATATTATTTCCTCTGTTCAAACCCAGATTGCTAGGAACCTTCTGAGTTTCAATAATATGTACAGTAACCGTCAAAAATAAGTGATACCAATGCTGGTTTCATTTGTCAGTAGTTTGGAAACGATTTTTGTTTTAAATATCTAAAAAGTATTTTATTCTTTCGAAATGAAATACCTACGTTTTTTTTGTGATCTTTTACAGAATATTTTAAGAATCTTATAGTACATTTACACCGCACCTAAATTCAACATTTCAGCAGACCAAATTTCGAAATCCAATTTTGTGTTCCCACTGCAACTTCAGCATTTCAAATGACAGCAAGTATCAGAACCTACAGATGTTTTTTGTGTTTCGAAATCAAAAGTGGTTTGTACCTAAAGAATTAATTTGTTAGTTATATTAATCTAAACATGAATACAACTGATAATTCACTATCCAGACATATTTTTGCTACTTCCTACTTCCTACTTTTTTAGCTTTTACAATCTAGTTTTACAGCGGTTTTTTTTTGTCAGTGAGCCCAAAAGTCATCAGAATTAGGTTTGTTCGATTTGACAAACTTACAAATGCCAGCAATGAAATTCAACATTTCGCTGAAATCCAACATTTCGAAATGTTGGAAAATATATGGCGAAATGTTGAATTTAGCTGCGGTTTAAACGTACTATTACTTAAAGCATGAGTCTTCACTTAATATTAACGGTCACTGGTATGTTATTTAGCTGCGGTTTAAACGTACTATTACTTAAAGCATGAGTCTTCACTTAATATTAACGGTCACTGGTATGTTATTTGGCCGCCATTTTGCTTTATCATTGTGCCATTTCTCCTCTGGCAGTTTGACTGCATCAGTAGGTCATGGGGATAAAATATTTTCAATTCTCTTTCTGAAATAACTCAATAAAACTAAACAACTTCTAATATGTACTCGTACTTATTGTTATTTATTTTCAGATACGGCTGCTATGGATCCAATTTTCTACTCCCCTAGCAATGGAATTCCATCGGAAAGTAAACTGGCTACATACATGGTAAGAAGGAAATATCCTATTTCAACTATTTTTGTCGACTTTTAAATCAAAAAAACATATTTTAACCATACATAACAATCTACTACTTTCATCGTCCTCTTTACATCATCTTGACTTATACTGTGTGTGCGGCTTAACGTGCTTAAATTTGTCTCATAACTAAATGCATTTTGGTTTCATTGCATAATTCATTGTAAATAAATATTATCTACTACATTATGTACATATTCATCTACTACAATACATTTTTCCTGAAAACGGAGAAGCATAACACAAGCAAAGGGGAGAGAAGTATAGCAAATTCAAAACAACCCCAAACCCCATAATGTAAATGATTTTTTTTTGTTTAGGATTTATTTTCGTGGAGAAACTTCAAACTGTGCGGAATGCCTTTTTTGTCTGGCGCTGTGTGTTGGCGAAAAGTGAAAAATAAAAATTACAGAGGCGAGCCCCTTTGAGCGTCACTGATATATATTTTTATGTATATGGAACACGAGTAGTTGACGTTATTCGCAACTTGTAAACAACTTGTCATATAAGCACGTAAAGTCGCTTTTGCAAAATCCAATGCGTAGAAAGAAATTAACTTTAACTTTGTTGGTATTTAGGTTATATTCAGGGTCACAATGGGGCCATTATGATGGATAGTGTTGTAGGTTCCATACCTCATGCAGGATGTTTATTTTAAGTTGTTTACTTATTTACTTAGGGGGCCCTACAGTTCGGGGTGGACCTGGGACCCAATCAGATTTCATTTAGCTCGGTCTTTGGCCAACTGCTCTACATGTCCTAGCCACCTTAGACGACTGACAAAAATTTATTGACCATGTCGAAGTCGCTGAACAGCTCATCATTAAATTTCCTTCTTCAAAGCCCATCTCTCAAACTACCTAGGCTATCTTTAGATAAAGTCAAGGTCTTAAGACACATGTGTTAATTCTTGGCAAGCTGGCGTCACAATAGTTTACTATCAGATGTACATACGTTTCATTCGTGAGTGGCACCCGATCAATGTCAATGCTTGTGTGATTGTGTCCCTAAATTCGAGTCGAGCTGTCACAGTATGACAAACGATTACATTGCGCCTAAGCTGCGATTAAGGCTATCGCCCCTCAGTCAATATAACCTCAAAATTGTATTAGAATGTTGAGAGGAGCTGGCCTCGCTTGATTAGTTCAGGATTATCTTGATCTGGGTTCCAGGCCATAGCAAAGTTTATGGAAACGAACAGGCTGACGAACTGGCCAGGCAAGGTTCAATCCTCCACTGCTCACTTGCGGAATCGGTCCACATTCCAATAGGAGCAGTCAAAGCAAAAATTTCCTCAGAATCCCTATCGAAAGCCAATCTCAGATGAAGGAGGCTAACAAATTGCATCATATCCAGAAGCTGCTGGCCATGTTATAGCAGGGAAAAAACAACAACACGTAAAGATATAGACAGAATAACAGCGATTACCACAGGCCACTGGCCTATAGGGGACCATGCAGTCAGATTAGGCATCCCACGTTATACACACTGTCGCAGTTGTAACGACGCAACCGAAAAAGAAACCCTCACTCACTACCTATGCGCTTGTCCGGCACTAGCCAGGGCTACACAGCGAGCTCTGGGTAAACCCTTCGTCGCATCCCTCGAGGAAGTCTCAAAGAAAAGCATAAAAGAACTTATAAACTTTTTGAATTCCACAGGTTCAAACATTCGACATACCTTACAATAACCGAGTCAAGTGAGTATGTGGTAACAAAACGGCACATAGTGCAACTTTGGTTTATATCAACCGCCAACCTATTTGTTTGCAACACAGGTCTGCTCCGTACAGTTTTAAAATTGAAAGACCGGTCATTCGTACGAAGAACAATAAGGGGCTCAATGACAAAAAAATTGTGCAGTGTAAGGCGTGGATCGTTGTCAATCTGTGACATGCTGTCAACAAAATTGGCTCACTTAATCCTAACAAGGCGACCACACAGTCAATGAAATCAGTCTTTGGTTGTAACATTTAAGTTATGTCAATCGGCGTGACACTTCGCATGACATTCGATCACATATAATGACCACGTTGTCAATCTGACATGTTGTCAAAAAAATTGGCTCACTCAATCCCAACAACATTGTCAAGGCGACCACAGAGTCATTGAAATCAGCCTTTGGTTATGTATGACATTTTAGTCATGTCACGAGACGTGACACTTTGCATGACAGGCGATCGCACAGAATTACTACTTTCAGACAAATTAGGACGTCATAGTGAAGTCATGAGTTAAAATACGGAGCACATTACTGCTTTAAAATTCTAGATTTTTTTTCCAAATTGTTAACCAAAGTAAAAATATCACAATGCATGCATATAGCTAATAAAACTCAAAGACAAATATAATAATAAACCTTAGTATAACTAGAATGAACTAAATCTGATACGGACACTTATAAAGGTCGCTCGATTTGAACCTACCCCATCATTATTTTTATGAGTATTAATTGCAGGGAATTCATCTAAAAAAAGGGGTCTATAATTGTCTCTTAAGTGCTATGGACCCCGATTAAAACAAAAAACATTTTCACTATACACTAACAGTTAATGGAAGCCATTATCCGCAAAAGTCCAGAACTCACTTAAGTAACTAAAATCGATTACGCCGATGGAAAGTGATAATGCTGCTATAACGATGTTTAGTTAACAAGGTTACATTAGTTGGGAATTGGCTAAGAAACGAGGTAGGTTGTTGCGGTTGATGGGTTTTTCTTCTTGTCCTAATGGTGCTATATTTTCCTATGAGTTTTGTATAAGAGCAAAAGAAAACAGTTTTCCCCCTTTTTACTCGGTGGTACCTTTGTAAAACCACTGACAACATGTGTCACGCATATTTCTACGGCATCCTCAATTTTATGACATGTCGTGTTTAATTCATCACCCAAAGTTATGAATTAATTCAGTGAATGGGTAAATTAATTCTGAAGCTCCCAGACACATACTCGTAACAGATTCGACGAATATTAAGCAGTTTACTAACTTGTATCTCTCTATCCATCATCCATTCGAAATAGTATAACTCTTATGTATGGCTGTATACAATTATATTCCATAATAAATAAAACATTTCGATCGGTCACGAATTCGAATTTTGTTGATGCAATTCCATCTGGAACATGAGGCAGGATTACAACGATGGCGACTGTCACTTCACCTCCCACACTTTGAATACATAGACGCCTACATTGGTTAAACGAATTCAACACTGTGTTCAGATGTCTGGGGTGAATGCAAATGCATTCATTTACATTTGAACCAACAAAAGGAAAGAAATAACGTATACTGGCGTTTTCATCCGGAAAGCGGGAGAACAAGTATTCAAATTGGGTCATTTAAAAATTGTCACGAGTTTTATGTTAAATCCAGTTTTTGAAAATATTGAGCAAACTAAAAATGAAAGAAAAAAAAAAACACGCAGAGCCATTGAACTCATACTTTTGAAGTATGGAAGAGGCTCCATTTTTTCACCCCTATTGTCGTCGTCTGTCGCAAACGACTGGCGACATTTGTCGTGTCGCTGTCGAGTCGTTTGGAATTTGGTTTTGCGTAATTGAAACGACTCGAATCTCTGAACTCTCACATTCCACATACAATCCACAAACTATAACACAGCGGGTTGACATTTCAGTCGACGAATTTAAATTTGGTCTGATGTTTCGTCTTTGAGTTGGTTAATTATTTAATAAAAGAAATCAAAAATTAATAGTGTTGAGATGTTTTTTGAAAGCAATGACGAAGAAGAAAACCAGAAAAAAGAGCTGGCAAAGTTAAGGAAGGAAATTCGAACCAAATCTAAGCCATTGGGCTTGCCCGACGTTAAGTGAGTGGTAGAAATAATTTAAATTGTAAACTGTTTTGATAACAATAATTATTTTCACATTTAAAATGTATTTTAGTTAGACTGTCGAAGTCGAAAGTGGTCCAAGACAATTTAGAGATAAGGTTATGTCGGTGACGTCGTCACAAAACGACTCACGCAATACCGACGATCGTCGTCGAAAAATACAATCCACATTTTTTGACATTTCAGACGCCATTTGTCGATCGTCGCCGCGACAAAAGTCGTTTATTTTTAGTCGCCAATATCAAACAGTCGTGTCGTTTTTTTTTAGAGTAGTAAACGACAATGACAATAGGGGTGTTTGTTGTGTTAATTCGACAATTTGCAAATATAAATGACAGGCATTTAAAAATGCTTACTCATTTTGACGAGGTTTGGATTTCAAATCCCTGCCATATGGCGTCTATCAAATTCTTCTGTCATGCATGTGGATAGATTACACTTCCTTTAGAGTATACTTTTAACTAACTGATCGTTTTTCGTTTACCATTTTCAATTAAACTGATTTTAAATGCCTGCCTGAAAAATGTACGCGAATGCACCTAAAGTCTTCTCAAATCGAAGCTGACAGAAAAGCGAGAACTTACAAAGTAACGAGTAACTGGTAATTCCCTCCTTGGCTTAGCTGAGAATTTCTGACGGCTGTAACTATCGCTAAAAATATCAAAGTCAAAAAGTTGACAACTTAACGCAAAAAATCGGTCGAGTAGATTTTTTTGGACTAAATTTTTTGTGAACGCAAAAACTACATAAATTGGTCGTTCATTTTTATTAGAAGAAGGTGATGCAAAAGTCATCAGCTTATCGGAAGATGCTATAATTTTTGCAAATTGTACTTTGACATCCAAATACACGTCAACGAGACATGAATTGCTATACTCCTAAAGTACGCGAAACAATATTCGGCCCTATTGAGGTATCCGATCGGAACGGAATTTTCAACCGCAACGCATACTCCGTCGGAGACTGAAATTACATTCGAGGTATCCGTCTTCGGAAAGAATAATTAAAATTTCCTCGTTTGCCTTTGCCCTGGAAACACATATTTAAGCAATATATACAAAAAATTGTGGGCGCAGTAGCGCAGTGGTTAGTGTGTTGGACTACTGTGCGAGGGATCCCAGGTTCGATCCCCGGAAAAACACAAATTACATCTTAAAGTTTTTTTCTACTGCGCCACCTCTCGCGAACGTCTGACAAACATCCGAGAGTATGACTGTCATGAAAAAGCTTCTCAATTGAGCCGTTCGGACTCGGCATAAAATTGTAGGTCCCTTCCATTCGCCCCAAAAATAGAAACTCACACAAAACGAATGGTTGCGAGAAGCTAGGCCTTGGGTGTCACCCGCCTGTTGCGCCACCTATTTATTTTTTATTTATTTATTTATTTATACAAAAAATTACGTTGCTAAAATGTTTTTTTCTTTATTGCTTTCATTTATCAATACTTCACTGCAAATCGTAAACAAATTCCGCGACCAATTCCCGTCGAAGCATATCGGAGGAAATTCCTATGAAGCTGTCAAAAATATCACTAAAAACCCACTTAATCGCACTGAAACACAAAACGCCAGTGTGCGTTGCGTTGTCGGAAAGAAGTTTCGAAAGGCCTTTCGAAAGAATACCTCGATGCAAAGATCCTCCGATTCGTATGAAATCGGAGAATTTTCCGTTCCGACGGATACCTCGATAGGGCTGATTGTTTCGATTTTTTTTCTTTTGCGGAATAATTCGACGGTGGCGTTGGCGCAGCGTGATTTCCCAACTGGGCAAACATTACGACGTTCAGTCGCTCGCGTAGAAGAGTATGGGACAACACGAGATGCTGCCAGGTCTGGTCGACACCGGAGCAGCCGTTCTGCCGAGAATGTCGCAGCTGTGGCTGAAGATGTCGCAGAACACCCCGAAGTATCGACCCAGACTCACGATGTGTCACGCTATTGGGCATCAATCGGCGGACTTTACAGAGAATTTTGGTAAAAGACTCTAAGATATTCCCCAACAAAGTGCAGACAGTGCATCACCCAAATGACCGCCAAACGCGCATAACCTACGCTCTAGCCATCCAGAATCTCGACCACGTAATCACTTGTTTTGGCGATTTGCACTAGCCAGCAACATTGCCTGATTTAACCGTTCAAGACTTGTTTTTGTGGGATTTTTGAAGTGAAACTTTTTTAGCGAGGCGTAAGTCAGAAAAACTGAAACGCAAATCAATATGAAACGGAAATTAAAGTGAAACACTTATTTTTCTTCTAAACGCCTGAACCGATTTTTCTGAAATTTTAGGTGTGCGTTTGAGATTTTCATTAATTAACGGCTGAATGCAATTTTGATAAAAAAGTTTTTGGGTGTTTGAGTGAATCCCGGGATGTTTTAGATTCATAATTGTACCCGGACACGGATCGTTACTATAAAATTATTTACTGTATGCATGTATAAAGATAAGAGACTTGAAGGATGTTTCACTTATGTAGTATGCTTATGTAGGTGAGGCACATACTAGTTTTTTGAAGTCACGAGTTTTGAATGTCAACAAGCTCAGAGACTCTTGAAGTCTTCGAAAAGAATATTCGTGAAGAATGCGAGGACCTATCGCCGGAAGTTCTGGCAAGAGGGATGGAAAATGCCATTAATCGGGCCTAAATTGTAATCAATTCTGGCGGCGGCCACTTAACCGATGCATTAGCCCATTTTCTCGACTTAATGGAAAGCAATTTAACATTACATTCATAAAAAAAAGTTACAGCCGAAGAACATTGGAAACTTTTACGTCATCCTGTATACTTAAAACATAAATCGAAAAGTCAAATTCGACTAAGGAATCAGTCAAGAAATTCGTAACTAGATCTGTCCCTGTCAGCTATTCTTAATCTATATATATAAAAATGAAGATTCCGACTGACAACCTAAACCATTTGCTCTAGAAAGCTGAAATTTTGCTTCTTTTATAGCGAGGCGTACCCCTAAAGGGGTAAAAGGGGGGTCAAAGTTTGTATGGGACCATTTTTATTTTTCATCCGATTGACCTCAAACTCGGTTAGTGTACTCTCTATAAGAAATAACGATAATTAATTTGTCCGATTTTGGAAATTTTGCTTGAGGTCCAAGTTATTGGCGATGACCCCTTTTAAGGGGGGCCTTTTCTTAATTCACGAACCGTTCGTCGTATCGATTTAAAACATTGTAATGCGTCCAAACTTCATAGCTGTTGAATATGCTGATCGCTTCATCTAACTCCATCGTACGTACTCCAAAGATATTCAACTGGAATTATTTAAGAATGGAGTTATACTGCTAGAGAGTGGTACACATCCTCACGATCTTTCCAGTTGCACAGTGTAGGAAGATCTGTACAGTGTGGAATATAATTAAGGATTGGCTAACTAAGAAATATGTTGTGTTCCATTGATAGTGGCTCAGTCTGCTATAGTGTGATCTTTGTTGAGATTCCCGTGCTTCACAAACTAATTGATCATATCTATATTTTTGATGTGTTTTCACCAATAGGGCGTTAGACATAATTTTAAGAGATACTAACTGCTCCTTAGGTACTTTCTTAGGTAGGTTTCCTGCGCGTTATATTTATAAAAAAGACTGTGAAGGAATTTCTGTGTTTCAAATCCTGAGGACTGCGCGAGCGAAGCCGCGGGCAAAAGCTAATCTTCCATAAACGTCAACTGAAAAACTGTTCACGAGATCAATCTAGGCCAATAATTAATAACGTAGACAGCTATCAGGCTTAGTAAACTAGAGTTTTGAACATCCCTATTGTATTTTCGAAGGTTAATTGGTTTTTATAATGTTCGAATATACTTTTTGGACATTTCCTCCAATTTTTATGTTTCAACTAAAGTTTAAAATATATTATTACCTATTCTTTTTATGCACCTTACCAGTACCTACTTAGCTAATACTGTCTCGAAAATAGCTTAATATACACGTACTTTTGAGTACATTTTACATTCCCCAAGAGCATTACTAATAATAGTTTTTAACCTTCGACTTAATTACATATTTTGTAGATCAGAATAGACATTATATTGAAAATTTCGTTATTGTGACTTCGTAAAATTTAACCTGGATACTATTGTGAGTGTGTGGGCGCAGTAGCGCAGTGGTTAGTGTGTTGGACTACTGTGCGAGGGATCCCAGGCAGTGTTACCGATGGGCGACATATGTCGCCAAATGGCGACTTTTCTACTGTTGGGACGCGTGGCGACAACATTTCGAAATAAGCGTTTTTGGGACCCCTTTCACAAATACAGGGGCCTAACTCTGTAATTCGATTCTAAAGTTAAATCATTCGAATTCGGAAAATATGTACTGTGTTATTCGAAAATCGGAAATTGAAATACGAATTTAATTTGTCTAGATACTTTTGCTCGAAAATCGGAAATTTCGTACTATACAACTCTATTTTCGTTGCTAAATACATTCGAATTTCTGAAATTTCATTCGATACCTATTTACCATCCGGAAAGGTTTTGCTCAAAAGCTAAAATGTAAGTATTCATTTAAAAAAAATACATAAATAATATTTTTTGATGAAATGTTATAAATTAATTGAAGAAAACATAATAAATATTAATATTAATGTGCTTCTTTCGTTTGTTTACCACTATGGGCTTTTTATCTCTCATTAATATAATGATATTTTTAAAAATTTTGTTTTATTTTAAATGGAATATTAATACAAAACAAAATCAATTTGAAATTCTAATTGATTTTATGTGGTCCCATCCGGATTTATCCAAGTTGATTTGTCTCCCTTTTTGAAGTATTGCCGCTGATTAGAAAGATTCCAAACATGCGAGTCGTGAGATGCTCCATCGTATCTTCCAGTAACAGCTCGGATAATCATCCGGTGATAACATATCTTCAAGAAACAAAGCTCCATACATTAAAAAAAATAAATCAAGAACTATACTTTAAACTTACCACCATTGCATTATTTATATTATTTATGCTGTGCTTCAGTTTCCGATTGAAAAATAAGTGTTCATTGTTGTACGGTCTAATAATTTGAATGTGTGTCCCATTCCCATCCACGACCGCAACGATTCCCAGTATTCCAGTATATATCCCGGTATACTAATAATCATTTTTAGTGTCGACGCCAGGTTATACGGAGTCACAATGGCAAAAATTTCCACATAAAATTATTCATTGTGACCGTCAAAATATTTAAGTTGAAAATGTGTTTCGGACACAACTGTTTTTCCATCGCTTTACATACCTCAGAAATAACCGTTGAAACCGTCTGCTGCGCCAGCCCAGTGAATCGATCTTGACCTATTTGGTGCTGGTATCCACCTTGTGCAATAAATTTAAGCGTTGCACCTAGTTTTATGATTGCAGGTATTGAAGACGATCTTTTTCTTTCTCTCAGTGGAAACATTTTTAGTATAAATCATTTCGCCATTAAACTTTGTTTTATCACATTACTTTTTACTTGATAAACCCATTATGTTAGAATTGTCTCTTATTATTTTTCTTTCAATTCTTTCCTCAGCACAAATTTCTTCATCAAACCACAATGCAACTGAATCCATATCCATAGTGAAATTCAATTATGATCGAATAAATTTAAATAATCAAAAACTAATTACATATTTGACTTTTTGTTGAATTGGACATGTCATTTTTGACAAAAAACAGCTCTAGTCTCGGAACATTTATTCGAAAGATGCTAGGTTTCTTTGCAACATTTCCTTTCGATTCGAAAGTTATACAGAGTAACATTTGAAATTAGAATCGGAAACAACTTTCGAACAGTTTTTACTTTCGAATCGAATTACAGAGTTAGGCCCCAGGCGACATTGGGACGCATTTTCAAAGCTTCAATTTATTTCTCAAATAACACCCAAACATTTTGAAGTATACTTAAGCATTTGCGTGTGTTTTCTGCTTTAATAAATCTTCATGTTTGTTGAATATGAATATGAATATTAATGAATGTAGTAGGTACCAAACGGAATAAAATAACCTACAGCGCAACACTTTCCATTCCAAACGTCAATACAATGCCAGCAAAGTCTTATTTGCTTCTACACAAATATGGGTGGGCTTTTTATTAAATACTAAATGACCCGGTGAAGTTCGTACCACCTGAAATTAACTCTTTATAAGCGATTATGAGACCCAATCAACCTTCCAACTTCGCAGTTTAAGTTTCGTTTGGTGATTAAATGAAACTCGTTCGTATAATTCAAATGAATTCAACGTCTTTTATTTATCAACTTATAAAAATTTAGATCAATTTAACTACCAAATTTCAAAGCTAAAACTACGGTGTTTTAAATTACTTTCATGGGTCCTGCCATTCCCCGATTTCGAATCCCACCTTATTCCAATTTTTATTGAGAATGCACATCAATGTTAACAATCTTACAACTTTTGAAATGCATAATTTTTTAGTATGGAATTTTTAATTGTTATCGCCGAAACACCTTCGGGCCAATAGTAAAGATTTTTTTCAATATGTGAGCTCAATCCACTCCGTGGTTTTTGAGATATACGCTGACGAAAGATTTTCTTAAAAATTATGTTCGATCTATTCTGTGTTTTTCGAGATATAAAATTTATAAGAATTTTTTGTATGTCCAATTTTGACCAAACTTCACAGAAACGCCTTTAAGTCAATAACAAAGAGTCTCCCAAAAATTGAGTTCATGGTTCATGGTGGTTTTCTAGTTTTGCGATTATTGGTGGTGTATATTCCTATCCAAAATCGAAATTTAAATTTTTTATTGTTTGGGACGCATTTTTGGGCTCGGGCGACCTTTTTTGGAGACATTTTCAAATTATCCATCGGTAACGCTGATCCCAGGTTCGATCCCCGGAAAAACCCAAATTACATCTTAAAGTTTTTTCTACTGCGCCGCCTCTCGCGAACGTCTGACAAACATCCGAGAGTATGCCTGTCATGAAAAAGCTTCTCAATTGAGCCGTTCGGACTCGGCATAAAATTGTAGGTCCCTTCCATTCGTCCCAAAAATAGAAACTCACACAAAACGAATGGTTGCGAGAAGCTAGGCCTTGGGTGTCACCCGCCTGTTGCGCCACCTATTTATTTATTTTTTTTTTCTATTGTGAGTGTCGATAGTAGATCGTTAATCGACAAATGTCGATCGATCGACAACTGTGATTGTCGATTGCGATTGATAGTTGTCGATTTGACAGTCGCTTGTAGTCGATTCCAAATATCTGGTTGATGCTTTCTCTTGGAAGTGAAAAAATTTTGTGCGTACGAATAGCTAAAATCAGTCGACGCAATCGACAAATGTCGTGACGATCGCTGATCGACAACCACAATAAGGGCCATATTTATTTTGTGATATTTAAACAGCTTTTCTCGAAAAAGATAGCAATTGTAACGACTGTAATACAGTGGGTTGTCAAAAGGCATCATGAATTGAATCAGTGTCAAAATGCATTACAACCATAGGTACCATTGCGTTTAAAGTTTCAGGGTCGCATAACATAAACATTATGTACAACGCACACAACGGTCAAGGTCACTTCTAACCTAACTAATAATGCAAATGGCGAAACAACTCGCTAATGATAACATATCTGTCGGCGCCTGCTTAACACTTAATAACACGAACCCTTATTATAAAAATGACAGATTAGTGCACTTTGAAAGTTGATTACCCAGCTATCTCAGTTTTAATGTATAGTTTAAGTGATAACGAATGACAGTCCATCCCAACCCATTTCAGTATAAAAAAATTCTTTATTACCTACTAAATTCGCACTACAAAAGCAAATACAAATGACAATCACGCTTAGAAAGTATGTACATGTATTAATAAAAGCACGTGATAAGAAAAATAAACACACACATCTCCTTGAATAAATCATGGAGTAATAAATTTACTTAACCTCATCGATATAATATCAGTTAATAAAAGCGATAAAGAAAAAAAACTCACTCAAAAAATATCTAGTCCTCGTTCTAGTTAAGCGCGCAACTCACTTACAAATTCGGTGTAATAAGAATCACAATAAAATATGCTCAACTTGAACATATAACTGGGTCATTGCTTAGTGGCCAGAATGAAGATAGCTCTGCATTGCCAAATAAATTTGCTGCAATATTAAATTTAAATGAAAATCAGCTGAATCACCATCATTGGGCCAAAACGAAACAATTTCCTCAAAATATTGGCCTCACATACCTGCAAACATCTGACACTCACTCCACGACACGACCATCATCTGGTTTGACAGAAACCGAACCGTATACCAGTAGCATACGGCGCGGGGTGGTGAGCTAATGGTGGTGAGCTAAGTGATTTAATTTGATTGATTTGCCGTGAGTAAATTAAGTGGGTTGCCGAAAATCGGCAGTGGGAGTGAATAATAAACAAAATGTGCCCGATGACGACGGTGTATTCAGTATTCCATTTCGATTTGATGACGATGGTCTGTCATATATTTGGTGCGAACGATTTATCCGTTTTACTAACACAGTGAGTCAGTGAAAATTTTAAAACCATCACGTTGTACCATATTATGTTGGCTATAGTGTGCTGCATGCAACCTTGTTTTTAGTTATGAACAGCTCTTACTACGGGTCACGATCGATGCTCAATACAATGAAAACAATTTATTAAAAAGTTTACTCTCCATGACAGTGAGGTGATTGTTTATTTGCGATGGGTGTTCCGTGCCAATTGTCAATATTACATTGTTATTATTTGCTGAATTAGAGATAACTAATAATTGTAGGAAGTTGTTTCAATTTACATTGTAAACCTCGTGCAAGGTTGGTTCTAACCAGTTAACATTATAGTACACTATCAATTCCGCATGGTCAGATCAGCCGATAGGATAGGTTAAGCAAAATAATGATAATAGGGGGGTGCCTGTGGATTTGAGACGATCGGTGGTAACATTGGAAATCGACTTAACCCTGTCATGTAAAATTCTTTAGAAATGTCAGACTTGGGGAATATTTTTTCTAAAAAAAAAAATAAATAGGTGGCGCAACAGGCGGGTGACACCCAAGGCTTAGCTTCTCGCAACCATTCGTTTTGGGATGTCCTACACGACAAATCACTGTCAATATTCACAGACGGTTCCAAGACACAGGAGGGAGACTGAATCTGGGTCTCCCCTTCTGTCTTCTGAAACACTGCAGTGGCTTCCAAGCCGAAAGTACCTACAGCTATTCGTCAAGCTACAATGTAGCTGTCGATTAATTTGGTATCACAAAGGGATATCGTCATATACATTGATAGCCAAGTTGCAATCAAATCCCTAATATCCAGCGAAATAAGATCTAAGGTGGTGAACAAACAAACGCAAATAATTCATGCGGACACAGCAAACAGGGCAAGTTTCAGATGGAAACATCTAGAATACTGTGAAATGCATGAGTAGCCAGTTAAATAATTACTCCCCAATCCCAGTGGTATATGCACAATGGGCCGACTGAACTAACTAACTAGGTAACTAGGGAACGCTTTTGTAGTAATCTATGAAAAATGACAGATGCATTTTTATTTTCCATAAATTACAGTATGCGATGTAACGTATTTTGTTTTTCAATTATTGGGTTGTAATGGGTTTAGTTCTCTTATGGCTTAATCCTATTACAACAATAATTCATAAATTGCAATAGTAAAAGTTTAAAATGGCAGATAAAAGCGAAAATTTTTCTAATTTATTACCAATACATATTCCGAATTAATCGAGTTCCTTTTTAATGATACCAAAATGTCAAATACGTCGACGAATTTCGCTCTCTTTTAGGAATTTTTCGAGTTAAGGGAAGGCATAAAGTAAAAATTAAGTAGGAATTTGTAAAAATTCGTAAAATTTTGAAGTAAATGAACAGACCTAGGGCCATACTATATATTACGTTCCGAAAGCCTGGGGGTCTAGCACGTAACTTGATACAATCGAGTTCAGTCGATACAATCGAGCTCTGGCAGCACCTGATAATCAATCGAGAATAATAGATTGAGACAAATTAGGTGCTGCCAGAGCTCGATTTTATCGACTGAACTCGATTGTATCAAGTTACGTGCTAGACCCCCAGTTTAATTCAAAATTGTTTTTCGTTCCGCTTTTGAATTCGTACATTGTAATACTTTCGATTTTCCAAATGCCTTTGACATTTGGAGATTTCATTCCGCTTTTGAATGATAGTAGGTACCAATGTTCGTTTTCGGAACGAAATACAGAGTAGGACCCCTAATATAAATGGACTGCCAGTGAAATGTCAGTTCCATACAATCTGTGCCCAGAAAACGACGCCAACATAACTTGCGCTGGTGGTTCAAAATGACAACCATTTCTCCATAGAATGCTAGAGACACCTAATTGGGCGTGAATGAATTTGTCAAGTAAAATGGTAAAAATTTAAAATCAAGTCATTTAAAAAAACTTATTGTGCTCTAAACTACAAGAGCTAGCAGATGGGCGCTAATGATGAAACAAACGCGAAGTTGTCTATACTGATGGGTGTATCGTATAAAATGTCGGCGTAATATTCATCCTTTGTTCGTATTACTTTTTCACAAACAGAGTTTAGATCTCTCTCCGAGTTATCTTGTTAAATCGTTTTTCAGCAGTTTTTATTATGTATTAATATTTTTTGCCAATGTCGAGTTAAAAAGTTGTATTTCTTGCTGCAACCCTAATTTTTTAACATACCTCATTGTATTTCCGGATGATAAGGGGGTAACCATAAGACTTAATGGTCTGCGCTCCTATAATGATGCCATAAATTTGAAGCTTTCGCATCGATTCGTTGTATCTGTATGTATGTATATAGCTTTACCTTGTGGCCGACTAATTTGCGAGGTAGGCTGTTTTCGAAAAGCCATTTAATCCTAGGAGCCTTTAATACTCACGAATTGGGGTTCTTTTAAGTTGCAAAAAAAAAACAAAACTGTCCCCCCCTATTTACAAAATTATTATTCAGTGAGACTGAGGCAGAGCCAGAAAATAAATTAAAACAAAATTAGATTCCAAGGTCGACGTTTAGGTTTAAGGCAAGTTAGCATTTCGTCGCATTTCGAATTTTGAAAATCTTTCTCGTTTTTTGGACTTGATTTCTTGTTTGCAACTTCTTATCCATCCAATCCATTTAATCGCTGATGACAGCACTCTTAGCTTCTCATATTCTTTCCAGGACTCACGTTCCTGCTCTTCGGCCGTAGAACTGGAACGGCAACGTATGGTAAGCTCATTAAATTCCGACCTTGACAGCATTTTAAAATGGGATTCAGCCAATAGAGTGGAATTTAATGCTTCAAAGACACAATGCTATCTGCTGTCTCTAAAGCGAAACCCTTGCATCACCGAAACCGAAAGACTTTCCATTCTCGGTGTGTGCGTTCATGACAACCTTCGTTGGAGTGACCATGTACACGAAGTCGCCAATAATGCTGCGAAATGTCTATAGGTTGTGATTCTGAGCTGCATAGAGTAGAACAAGAAATACATAAAGAGTTTTTTTGCGCTGTATAAGTAGAAATGCTGTCTAAGACTGTCGCACTTCTGGTCTTATGAGGCTATATATGTAGGTACTGAGTGTGTTAGCTCCAACCTTTCAAAATTAAATTTTTTGATATTGCAATATTTATGAATCCAGATTTTTTTCATATTGCAGATATTTTTTTTCATAACTGCAGATTTCTCAAAATATTTTCATGGCAAATGAAAATTGCGCTTGATATCAAAGTCGTCCAGTCCACTTGAAAAGATTTGAAGGATCATATTGTAGGTGACCCTTCAATATTTGCACGTACTCTTAGAAAAGACGTGGCCATAACGCATCATGATTTGCAGAACCGTGGTTCTAGATGTCCCATATTCCCAAAGCTCCATGCAATCTAAAAACCTCTAGCTCCATTTTGCAGTGTGTACGTGAATGATGCTTCTTGTGATATTTCGTGGACTTCAGAGGCTCACTCAACCCTGAAACATCTATACTGTCATTCTGTAGTACATCATGGACTCCGGTCTAACTGTTTCCGAATTATGGGAAAGGATTTGTGGCGTATTAACCTCGATTGAAAGATCAGTTTGACTCCAGAAGCTTCAAACCCACCGCTCAACTATGAAACTTTTAGCTTCACAGTACGTCCGTCAATGATGCTCGGTTTGAAATCGCTTCAGACCTCGATTTAGCCGTATATATGAGTTATGGGGCGGTACTAGCGCCGTGTTTCTCTCGATTTTACAGGGCGCTGTGAGTTCAAAAGATTTAAAACCTCGCCTTAATTCTAAATCATCTGTAGGTCTTTCAATCATGCTCCTTTTGAAACCGGTAGCCAACAGATGCGTTTGTGTCTTCAAAGGCTTTAAAGATGCATTCAATCCCGAACCTGCTCTAGCGCCGATTTGTAGTGTTGCCATGTTTTACTCGATTTTTACAACCGAGGCGCAGGGCCTCTTACGCATAGTCGATCTGGAAACATCGAATACCATGTGGTAGTACCTCCCTCAATAATGCTCAGAGAATCGGCTTCATTGGCTGAACTTCTTAATTTGTAGGCGAATTGAATTAAATAAGAGTTAACTACCTTTCTAACAAATTGTGGCATTATGGACAGGCTTAAAATTGAGGACATCACAATAGTTCCACTTGTGGCCGCAGTGATCTGATCACTATACCATCTCCACTTCAAAATCTCTTATGCACATGCTTTTAATGTGTTTAATGTGTAACTATTATAATTATAGCTCATACCAATTGAAGACATTTATACACACCCGTCTGACGGATTCAAATTTATCCATCACAGAGGCAAAGTGTTCCTTAAAACTACAAACGGTGTTTAAATGTCATAAGGCGCAAGATACCTCATAAACCACGTAACTTCTAAAGTGCCAATTCCAAGACCTCAAATAGCCAGACATGAGCCCATATCAAGCCATCTTTAAATAGCGCAGGCAACCTAACCTAGGTATTGACGGAAATTAAAAATTGGGCCTTAGCCCGTCTTTCCTAGTTTGTAAATAATCAGCACAAAAGCCAATATTTTTAACAAAATGTACATAAATAAGCTTTAGGCGTAACTAACCCCCCGCCTTTCTTCCCAAATTCTTGCAACTTTCCCATTTCTCCAACACCCTATTCTCCATCACTATACACACACTGAACATAACAAAACCAATCTAAATCCTAAAAAAAACCTACTTAATTCTTTAGAACCGACAAAATGTTGGAACGCCAACTTATGGTCTTTCTTCGGGGTTTTCTCTAATTAACTTGGACTCACCTATATCAATTAAAAAGGCTCAGGTAAATTTGTAGTGTTGTCAGTAGCTACTAGCTTAAACTAGTTTGTGTTTTTTTTTTGTAGTTGATTTCAATTAAGTTTTGTTTGTTTAAGTTTTTTTCTTCTGTCTTATTTCTCTCATTTGTGTTCTGTTTTGATTTTGTTTTTTTGGTTAAATAAAGAAGGAAAATCAAATTTCTTAAAAAAAAAATTTGGTGGTTTTTTTACGTTTGCCAATTAGTTTTTTAACTCGCTCTTAGTTTTTCTATTAAAACATTCGACTTGTAGGTTACACCGCATTCACCTGAATTCATTCCGTCGCGAATCAGTTCATCGCCAAATTTTTACTCACCATATCAGCCGATGTTAAGCAATGGCGGTGGGAATGGCGGCCAAAATCAGGCACCCTTAGCGCCCGTTTCGGTGAAAACAAATGCCACATCGACTATTCTGGGATTACAAAAAGCCGCCGTAGCTGCTGCTGTACAAAAATTGCAACAGCCACAACAGCAACATCACCAACAACAACAACAACAACATCATCACCACCAACAGCAGCAGCAAGTTCAACAGCAAAATCATAAACAGCAGCCGCAATCGCATGCAGCAGTAACAAATCTGGTTACAGTCGCCACGAATCCAATATCCGCCACAAAAGCGCCGACCGCAACACAAACGTTTGCGATGACGACCCCACTGAAGCAGCGTAACTCGCCATCAAGTATTGGTGAGAAATCACCGCCGCGGATAACACCGCATGGGTCACCCATTCCGACTACGCTCTCCGCCAATGTGCATCAGGTTAGTCGCAGTCAGTAATATTCTTTGTCTATTTTATTTATATTGTTTTTATTGCAGGAAAATGTTGGCGGTACGATTTACTTTTATCCGACTGCCAATCACACTTCCAGCCAGAACAGTAGTTCAGTAAGTAGTGACACTGTGGTGGCGCACGCACCAACCGTTGTACCAGGAGGAGCAACAATTGCTCCAAGTCCCGCCATGATGTATACGGGTCACGTGTATCCGGGGCCATCGTCCAATGTCATCAGTATGCAGCCCAAGACACAGCTAGAGACGGCATTCTTTATGCCCGACGAGATGCGTGCCGAAATTCTTGCCCGCAATGAAATCTCTAATTTACTAATGGACACAAGTGATGCAGCCAATTCGAGTCTACCGCTCGACGTGGACAACTACCACTCGTTATACCCGCTCGAGTCGCAACCAATGCATCCGAAGATGACAATGCCAACATCAACATACAAGGCGACACACAGTACAACCGGCATCAGGTACACCCTAAGAAGACTACATGGTGAGTTGGTTCAAAACATTTGATTTGCTATTCTCCAAATTTTCATTTGTTTTCTATTTCGTTTCTATTCTACTCTCCACACTCACTCTCACTGATCTCTTTCATTCATAAAAAAAACAACCAAAAAACTGTCCGCTACTCTTTTGAAATCCTCTCTTTTTTCCAACTCCCATTGTTGTTTTCTCTCTCTTTTTTTTATGAAGTCACTCTTCTCTTTGGGTTTGAAAAATTGGCCTGGTTCACAGAATTAAGGGCTTTTTTGTCATTTGATACCTTCTTAATCTAGGTTTTCGGCTGCAATCGACAAAATGTATGGCCGTCGTCGAGATGTGGAAGAAGCTTCAACATTCGAACGTTGTCCAATTACGAGAAGTTTTCACAACAAAGGCATTTGGTGATAATTGTAAGAACAATAGAAATGCATATCCATTTAGTTCCACTCGAACCGCAGTGCTATAATCACATTATCTTTCTAACAGCATTAGTTTTGGTATACGATTATCATCCAAACTCACAGACTCTTCTATCGAAGTACTTTACATCGGCAGCGGAAAGCAACGGCTACTCTGATCCATTCCCCGGCGAAGCGAGACCTTTTAGGTAAAATTAAAGACCAATTGCATAATTAGATGCACTTAACTGATAAATTGTCTTGCATGTGTGTGTGCGCCGACACAATAATCACTTTCGCAGTCATAAAAGCAATCTACAGAGAACAAGCAATGGACCACTGCTGCCGGAGGCGACGATATGGGCAATTATAATGCAATTAACCGCTGGCCTACGTGCAATACATCAGGCAGGACTCGCTTGCAGGTTGGTTATTCTATTACAATATTATGATGTGTGAATAATTGAGAAATGATTGTGTGTTTTTCTTTGTCTTAGGGTATTGGACCCAACGAAAATCATAGTGACCGGTAAAAGGGTGCGTTTTAGCTTTCCTGGAATCACTGATATCGCAACATTCGATCCGAATGCAACTAATCCTTTGGCAGTTGCTAATATGCATCAACAGGTAAGCTAAACAAAAATTAGGTTGTCAAACATGACTTGGGGAATGTACAGAGATTAATTTTACATTACAGCTGAGAAGATGTGTACTGTAAGCTTAACTTGTGGTCTTCGTTTTAACTAGGCTTTCTGGTAGTGCTCTGCATTCGTCAATAGGCCATGAAATGAAATTGTATGAAATTGTTGAAATCCAACAGTATGCTTAAGAAAAGAGAGGTAAAGTTGAAGAAAACCGAGAGAACGGCTAAAGCACTTCGTAGCAACAACAACGCATTGAGGTTGATCTTCTCCTCTGTTCTAATCAACATTTTACGGACTTGTACTTATTGCTAATCGGGGCAGGTGGCAGTCACGTGGTCAATTGACAAATCAAAATGGAAGGTTCATTTCCTGAGAGGGGAAAGCAGAATTTGACTGACAAAATTCAAACTGTTTACCAAACAATCACTTAAAAGAAGTCTGACGATGAATTAGTGGTGTAGTTCGAAATAGCTGCCGTTCTTACCAAAACTGATGTCCCTATTGTGAGTGTCGATAGTTAATCGTTGATCGACCACTGTCGATCGATCGAGAACTGTGATTGTCGATTGCGATCGGTATTTGTCGATTTGACAGTCGCTTGTAGTCGATTACAAATATCTGATCGATGCTTTCTCTTGGAAGTGAAAACATTTTGTTCGTACGAATAGCTAAAACAATCGACGCAATCGACAATTGTCGTGACGATCGCTGATCGACAATCACAATAAGAGCCTGACTGTGTCTACGAGTTGGTATTATTTTTTCTCTCAACAATCATTCATCATTTTCCCAGGTAATACGCTGGACGATAACCGGTCTACCTCAATCCATCACCTAGTCCAGAAAATACCGGAGGAGATAGTCGACACCCGTTATATAAACTGAGACAGCCCAGCCCTTCTGTATAAATCCGCTGGACCTGATAATATAACAACAGTGGAGATTCAAAAGGCACTTGAAGTATTGAACCCTTGGCTAGAAGTGATTTTCCGCTCATGCCTGACTTTTGGCTACACTGCTTCCTCATGGAAAGAGGTCAAGGTAGTTTTTATACCAAACAGCGACAAGGCCTCAGGCCAATCAGAGTCTCATCGTTTTTCTTTGAAACCTAAGAAAGACTCATTGACAACTATATTCGAAAGAAACTAAAAGCCAACTCACTATCCAACTACCAACGCGCATATCTCAAGGGTTTCTTGGTACAAAACAGCTTTACAATCCCTAGTAGGCAATATTGAAAAATCGCTCGCCGACAAGCAATTCCCGAGGGTATCCTTTCTAGATATCGAAGGTGCCTTCAATAATGTCAAAACAGAGGCTATATCCAATACACCCCGGAGATTGGAGGTTGATAACTGTCTACGCATTTGGACAGAAAACATGGTAAACAGTAAAATGATTCTTTCCGAGCTAGGGAGTTATCAAACCCAGAGGTCAGTGTGCAGGGGTACCCCCAGGGAGGCGTACTTTTGCGTACGCTTGCTTGCAGCTTCCATATAAACATACGAACCACTGTCCACTAAGCGGCAATGCAAGCTGCAAATGAAAACAAGCGTATTTTGCCGCTCCGTGGACAGAGCTTCGTTTGTTTATATGCCAGCTGCAAGGAAGCTGCAAGCAAGCGTACAACAAGATGCAAATGACGAAAGCGTGCGTATGAAGTGCAGCTGGCAGGGCAGGCAATATATTTTGGTTAGAGTTATGATTTTGCTTTCTGGCTTATTGAGTTTCTTCGTCATAAGAATACGGTTGGCTACACTCAAAACTACTGGATGTAGATACGAATCAGCGGCCGCCGTGTCAATGCCTTAGATGCCTATAGTCACACATTTTTTTAGCTCTGAATAAAAGTGAATCTGCATTTCATCAGCATTTCGTAGCTCACCTCGAGATTGAGAGTCTTCGAAACCACTCCAGAGGGAAGACGCTCTTGGGGAAAAAGAGGTGCGTGCAATTGCATAGGTCATTAACGGTAGCTCTAGCTAAACTAAAATTAAATAAGAATGAGATTGGGGCTCCATCTAATTCTGCATTAGAGATATCACGAATTTGTCATCGATTTGTCGAATGATTTCCAATAGAATTAACCTGTCAAGGTTCAATGAAGACGGCCGTCGCGTGGGCTATTGAATCTCTGTTTAATTTAACCCCTTCACATTCAATTTATTAAAATCGTTGTTGTTTTTTTTTCAGGAGGACCTCACAGCCCTTGGCCGTTTAGTTTTAGCGCTCGCCTGCCGATGTTTGCAGTCGGTGCAAAGAGACAGTGTACAAAACAGCATCGATTTGGTTTCCCGACATTATTCGTCCGACTTAAGAAACTTTATAGTGTAAGTTGAACTAAAAAAATACCGTGTAACCTTCAACTAAAATAATGTAATCCATTTTTTAGATATTTATTCACAACCACACAAAGACGCTCAGTGACTGATTTGATGCCAATGATTGGTGCTCGCTTCTATACCCAACTAGATGCACTACAGAGCCAGTGTGACATGCAAGAGGATGAACTATCCAAGGAAATGGAAAACGGCCGCCTCTATCGGATATTGGTTAAATTGAATTGCATTAACGAGAGGCCAGAGTAAGTACAAGAGAAAATTTCCATTTGATTTGGATTAACAAGAGTTTTTTTTTTTTTGTTACAATTTCAGCTTTAATTTGGATTGCACATGGTCTGAAACTGGTGATAGATATATGCTTAAGCTATTCCGTGATTATTTATTTCATTCCATCTCCGAAGATGGTCGACCATGGTTAGATCACGCACACATTGTACAGTGTCTTAATAAATTGGATGCTGGATCACTGGAAAAGGTAAAATTAAGAAAGGTTCAATTAAAAAGATTCACAGTCACTTGTTGATTGAAAAATCATTAGTCTCGGTGAAAATCGAGCAAACAGTGCGTCTCTAGATCAGATGTGGTGGTCGTCTACTGATGAGCCCACCCACCACATCGGGGCGAAACTCATTACTGGAGTCGAAGCCAACTCAAATTTAAAAATTTGTGATTACAAAGAGAATGTTTTTGACAAGATGAGTGTAAACAAAATATTTAGAATTCTTCTGAGGTAGGTTATAAACATTATGGAGGTGGTCATCCTTTTTAGATATGCCGCTGAAGCTACAATAATGTGATATCTTACAGTTGACTTGTTTTGTGTTCATAATAAACAAGCATTCGGTCCATTGTTACACTTGTGGTATTAGCCTCTAGAAGGTGAATATTTGATGAGGATATTTTTTACTCCTGTCGCTTTTCTTCATTGACAACTTTGAGAATTCTCTGACCCGACGACCGATGACTCGTGAGAGGGCTGTGCTATTCAATTGCCTTTTTCGTCCCTAGAAACTGCCTTTTACTCGTTGAATGGTCATTCATAAGAATAGGTAACTTATAGGCTCTATCAAGCTAAAGAAGGAAGAGCGAGCATGAAATACCTTTTCTGTAATTGTCCAAACCTCCAATCAAGTCTACTTGTTGAACATATAGAGTTTTGTCAAATTAAAGTAAATAAATGTAGGTCTCACTCCCTCACTGTAGTGCATATTTCTTTTCCTTTTCAACGAACACACACACACACACACACACATACCAATATATTGTAAGTTCTTTTGTTCATTCTGTCAACGGCATCGTTTCAGTTTAGACGTATCACGTGAAATAAAGTTTTCTTTTGTCTTTTATAAACTAAAACGCATTGTGTGTTATTCTTAGTTCTTTTTACTTTAACAGATATTTACAAGTGGTAAACGTATAAAAACAACACTACTGCGCTATAAAAAGGGTGACTTTTTAAACGCTCGGTTTTTAAAATTGAAAAAAAAAAAACAACGAAAATTTGCAAAATTGAGTGAAATTTTTTGAAATCAATTCTTGCCATTTACTTTTTGAATATTATATCATGTAAATATTGATCGCGACTGCGCTTCAAGTGGTTCATCCTGAATGTCCAATTTTGGCCTACTTTTTCTAACATATCGACTGATATCTCACCAATATTTGCTTTATCGTTTGTTTACCACTATGGGTTTATTATGGTTTTATATCTCACCAATAAAACGAGTTATGTTGTCCTCCACACAAACTGTAAAAGCTGTGTTCGGGTAAACGGCGTTAAATCAATACCTTTCACCGTGGGCGTTGGACTTCGCCAGGGGTGAGTCTTGTCGCCTCTCCTTTTCATTACTTATATGGACTGGATGTTACAGCGCAGTCTTGGCGAAGAACGTTTCGAATTGGGAGATCTGAGGATAAGTTATTTGCTCTTCGCTGATGACTTGGTCATCCTTGGGTCCTCTCAGACTGAACTTCAACGCGCACTCGATCGGTTTGTAGCCGTTTGTGTTGAAGCTGAGATGAAAGTAAATGTGAACAAATCTGAAGTGATGGTCGTCTCCAGAACGCCTGTTCAATGCACTCTGCATGTTAGTGGAGTCCCATTGAAACAGGTGGAGAAGTTTAAGTATCTCGGGGTCTTATTCACGAGTGATGGAAGGAGCAATGCTGAGTTTTCCTGTAGGATTGGTCAGGCTGGATCGATTTTGAGACAGCTTGGCCATTCTGTTATCAGGAGGACTGAACTTGGTGTCAAAGCTAAGTTTTCAGTCTTTAATTCGGTGTTTGTTCCAACTCTTACCTATGGTCATGAGGTTTGGGTAATGACCGAAAGAATGAGATCGCGAATACAAGCTGCCGAAATGAGATTTCTCCGTTGTATTGCTGGTGTGACCCGTAGAGATCGCATTAGAAATGCTAGAATACGTGAGGAACTCAATGTCGAGCAGCTACTTCTCCGGACGGAGCGATCCATGCTTCGGTGGTTTGGGCATGTTAAACGCATGTCCCCGACCAGGATTCCACGACGTGCTATGGAATCCGTACCATCGGGCAGGCGTCCCCTAGGTAGACCCAGGATGAGATGGTTAGATCAAATTCATAATCTCTCCTCTACCCGTATGGGGATTGCCCTTGATGATTTAGAGTCGATGGCGGAGGATCGAGAGCTGTGGAAGGTCCACTTGAGCAACCTACACCCGCGACCCACTTAATGGACAAGCGGACCATTGAAAATGAAATGAAATGTTGTCCTCCAAGGCAGCAATAGTTGCTGGCTTATCGAGAGACTTCACATATCCCCACAAAAAATACTCCAACGGCGTCAAATCACATGATCTAAGCGGCCAATTCACAGATCCAAAACGTGAGATGAATTGCTCACTAAATTCGCTTCGCAATATGTCCATGTGACATGTCGCGCTGTCCTGTTGAAACCACATGTCGACCATATCCAGCTCTTCCGTTTTGGGCAAAAAAAGTCCAAAATCATCAAACGATAGCGAGCACCTTTGACCGCAACGTTGTTGCCATTATAAACTTCGAAGAAATACGGCCCAAAGATGCCACCGGCCCATAAACCATACCAAACGGTACGTTTTTGTAGATGCAATGTCGGTTCTTGCAGTGCTTCTGGTTGCTCAGCAGACCATATATGGCAATTTTGATTATTAACGTAGCATGCTAAGTCGGACAATTACGACGACCATAAAATTAACGAAGTACTCTAAACATATTTTTTTACTGTGCACGATTTTTGTTAATAAAATTCAATAATTTGCAAACGTTGTTCGGGCGTAAGTCTATCCATGGTGAAATGGCAATGCTAACTGAGCATTTTTTACTTCGACACGTGTCACGTATCACGCGTGAACTGTCAAAAAAATCAGGCTAGAAAACCAAACAGCAAAAAAATCACCCTTTAGAAAATAGTATTTTTACAGATCTGGAGGATAAGCGCAAGCACATCACAGACAGAAACAATCTGGTTTGTAAAATGCACAGGTTGATTTCAATCATTGACTTGCTCATACTCACTTACTAAACGCGCTCCCGACCAATAAGATCCTGCCTGAGACACTGCAGCTTACCATCCTCTGGCACGTTGTTTCCAGTTGTTGAGTTCGGTACTCTCTTGACTGGAGAATTATTGACCACCCTATCGATTCAATTTATTCAACGTGTTTCGGCTTTTTTGGAATAAATCCAGCTGATACGAGTGTATGTTAAAATGTATTGATTCAATTGAGCCCTGAGCTACTTGAGTGTTGATCTATTTTCTTGACGATTTCGCGGCATGTACCTACCTACCACAAAAGGACTAGTTGTATCATTAACTCAATTCATTCATTTATTTTCAATGGCTCGCTTCCAATAAGTGGGTCGCGGGTGTAGATTGCTCAAATGGACCCTCCATAACTCTCCATTCTCCGCCAATGGACTATAAATCATCAAAGACACAATCCCCATACGGATAGAGAAGAGATTTTGGATTCGATCTAACCATCTCATCCTGGGTCTACCTAGAGGACGGCTGCATGATGGTACCTTATCCGTAGATCTTTTCCACTCATTTATCTTAGGAAATTTGAAAGTACAAAGCTAAAAATACAAGTTAGTTTTAGACTATTTTTTGGAGTTGTCTTTTAACTTTGACTTTTAAATTCATTTTTATTGACTTCTTTCTTTAACTTATAAACTAGACAAAAATGATTAAATCTAAATTAAAACTAACATTTATCTAAATCTAGCTTACTGGCTCTTAACGAGCACTCTAAACTTAACTATATTCTTATTACTATTGCCTTTCGGCCTTAAATCTATCAATTTATGTATTTAGCGCTGTTTTTTCATTTCCAAGAAACTTTGCTAAAAACTTGGACTCTTTATTATTTGTGTTTTCTTAAAACTACCTAAAACTACTTAAAACTACCTAAGCTACTTAATCTAAATTACCTATAATCAGGGTGATGAGCAATCTCACGATTGGTCACCATCCCGATTGCGTCGATGGGCGCCTGGCAGTCCCCAACACGGTGCACACGCGCCGCCGGGACTCGAGCGAGGCCATAAGCATCGGTCAAGTCTCGGTAGCACTCATTCATGTTGACGAGCCCGGCCCCTCCCAAAGACCCCCTAAAATACACCTAACTAACTTACAAACTAGCTTAAAACTAAGGAGGATGTTACATAGGTAACGCACCGACCCGGGAGAGCGTGTCTGCCCTCACCTCTTCCTCAAGCCACCAAAATTCGGCGAACTGCTTTAAGGTATCAACCGTGTCCCGATCCGCAATTGCGGTATTAAAACGGAGGAGCTCCTGAGCATTGGCGGCGTACCCGTCGTGGATGAGCCGCTTATCCCTCGCGCCGCGGTGGCTGTGGTACAATACCGGCACACCATCTTTATCTTGGATTAACCCTTTCATGTCTGCATGAAGGAATGCCTCAGGCGGAACAAAGCCAGACCGGAGCGTACTCTCGTGGTACATTAAATTCGGGTAATAACCACCCGAGATCAGATTATTAGCGTTGGCCATCGCCCTTGCAACGTGCCTTCGAATCACCTTAATTAGGAAATTGTCAATCCTATTCAATCGAGCCCCATCGTATAGGGTCTTGTTGGGATAATATTTTATGTACTCAGACTCGGGAGTTCTAAACAACCCTAGGCAGGTCCTGAGACACTGTCTCTCAAACACCCGAATCTTTTCCATATAGGAAGGCGCTATATTGAACCAAATGGGACAGCCATAAGCGATGATCGGCCTTATAAGAGCCACGTAGCATATGACCTTTACTCTAGAATCAAGTTGACTGCTGCGAAACAGTCTCCTTGTCAGAGCATAAGCCCTCTTGGCCCCAGCAAGACAAGCATCTATATGTTTGTCAAAATACAGATACTGGTCGAGCCAGATGCCAAGATACCTGACCACGCTTCGCACCGCCAATGGTTGTCCATTTTGTCCAATAATGGCTAATTTTCGCCAGTTTTTTCTGGTATCCCTAGAGGCCCCAGCCAACGGAGTTCTGAACAGGATTGTTTCCGATTTTTGGAAATTGATTTTCAATTTCCAATCATCGCAATACCTCTTAATTTGATCGAAGTCACGCTGCAAAAGGATGTTGATGACCTCGACTTTTGGACCTGATCTGTACGCCACTAAATCATCTGCGTACGCTATAGCATGTCTGAGGGAACCTACCAGATCACTCGTGTAAATATTAAACAGGATCGGAGAATTCACCGCTCCCTGTTGTAAGCCGTTTTTAATTTCAAAGACTTTGCTCGAAGTCACGTTGCCAGATTTGACAACGAACTTCTTTCCCATAAGCATGTCATAAATCATATATAGCAATGGTTTTTGCATACCCAACCTAGTCAGCTTATAGAAGAGCCCCTCCAACCATACGGTGTCGAAGGCCTTCTCAAAGTCGACCAGGCAGGCACCCGTGCATTGGTTCTTGCATTTGTGCCACTGAATGTCGGACACCAATTTCGACGCGGCATGAATCGTTTCATGCCCCGCTCTAAAGCCAAACTGATTGTCCGGAATAATCTTATTTTCTTCAGCCCACTTCAAAAGAGCTCTATTAATTAAATGGAGTTGTCTCTTAGCCCCAATGCACACGGAGCAAATGAAAAAAAATTGATCAGCGATGCAAATCGGCAACTAGTTTGCTTTGAGTCATACCCTGTGTAATCAAATGGGACAACGACGCTACTGGTTGAAAACTCGTTTGCGATTCACAAAAAAATGTTTGTAACCAGTCGTCTATTGATTGGCATGTCGGGTTGCCTATTGATTTCAGTTTCTAGTTTGTCGAAGATGAGCGAACAACAGACCAACCTGTTGCTGGTGGGGAAAAACAGGTTGAAAAACATGACGACATGATGATGATGAGTTTCCTCGTGTGTGGAGTCAAATCACCGCTGAGTTCGTAACTGGTCCGTAACCCGAGTTGCCAACCGGTTAAGTTTTTTTTCAGTTGCTCCGTGTGTACTGGGCCTTAGGATTATCTCTTGTCTTATTGGGTCGTTGATTGGAATTTCCCTGGGAAGCCTTATGCTATGTGTGTGATTTAGCTCGTAGGCTCTTTTAATTCAACTGGTATCCGGGAAGTAAAGTACACGCAAAGGCTTTGGCATGTTCAAATACAGTAGTCGCAGTATTCTGGAATTCATGGAGGCCGTTAGATCCCAGTTTGATATCCCTTCCATATTTCACATCTGCTAAAATATTCGTTTGCAATCGCGACCGTTCTCTGAGCTTATATAGCTTGAATTTGCTGTAGTAGATTCTCATATCTGTCTCTGCCGAGTGCTGGTACTGCTACCAGATACACCAGTATTATTCTCAGTTAAATATCTACCTCAACAACTGAGCGGTTTTGAATCTATTGTGAAGTTCTGGTTCAGGACGTTCCTTAAATTCGCCACCTCCACCTAATTAGTCTTGAACGGATAAAAAGGAATCCCAAATATCGGACAGGATGCTTACGAGATTTAACGATTCCAAACAAATCATGGAGTTACACCTACTGTACCCTAAATTTTAATCAATTCTCAAAAATCTCCTCTTCTATCAAGTAGGGCAAGTGTTTTACCTATAAAGCTCTTGGTATTTGTTGATCTTCATGAAGAAAATATGTATATCCACACCATTATTGACAAAAAATCAAACTTACCTTACAACATTTCACATTTATTTTTGCAGGTCCAACTTATGTCTCGAGACGAGCAATCGGTTCTCATCGTAACCTACGTCGAACTCAAGAACTGTCTTGAAAACTCATTTTCCGAATTGTTGGCCAACGCAGCCACATAATAAATGCTTCCCGCAAAACGCAACACTCCAACAAAACTTCTCCACCCATTTGAGAAAAATTATAAACAAAACAAACAACAAACATTGTAGGTATAAGCAAACAAGAATAAAGTGTTTTCATCTTGAATATTTTTTTGTTCCAAAACAAAATAAATCCAGGTAAATAAAAAAAAAATTAGAAAAAAACAAAAACACAAATCAAACGTCGAAAATGCAAAGCAAAAAGAAAGAAAAATGTTTATAAAAAAAAAGAAAGCAAAATAACTATTTTTACAAACAAAGAAAAAAGTTTATTTTCTGTGAAAACGCGTAAAAACAAGACACACACACAAAACAACAAAAGTAAACTCTCTCTTCCTATTTTGATATCAAAATAAAAATTAAAAGAAAATTCATATTTTTACATGAACAAAAAAAAAAGAAAAACAAGTATTAAGCGACCACAGCAATAGGAGTGAACTTCTGAAACATCTCTCAGCCACTTTCTCTACCATCTGAACAAAACAAACAAAAAAAAGGCTCGTGTAATTGTTGTTGGGACGACCACGCTCAAAAATTCCCCTCTTCTCTTCGAGAGCTAAAAGCCAAAATGCTCTTTGTTGAAAATATGTAAACAAAATAAATGAGAGAACAAAAAAAAAAAACGTTATTGTTGATCACATTTTGCATGATAGATAAAACTAACTGAAGAAGAAAACAAATTCTAATAAAATAGACAAAAAATCGTTTCAAACATACACCACCTCTATACGCGTATTCAAAGACTAATAATAATTATTGAGCAAAAATTGTCTTGGCGCTCTTTGTATTACATATTAAAATATATTCATTTTTTTTTGTTTCTTTTTGCAAAGCATTTATTTAAAAATCATTGTTACGATATGAGAAATCTTTGAAAAAACAAAAAAATGCCACAAAAGGCAACAATTTTTAAATAAGAAAAAGGAAATTCATTAAATTATTGTATGTACTTGAAAGTAAGACTTATATTTAATTGCAAATAAAAAAAAAGCGAAATACAAACTAAAACAAAATGTGAATGTAAAAAATAAGTGGAAACATTGTCTAATGAACATCAAATCAAAACACCGTAGACATTGATCTCATCTCTGGAGTTTAGTTTTTTTTTTCGTTTAAGCAATCACCACCTCCATTCCCATTGTCGTTTAGGACTTAAACTTTTTGGAGACAAATTTGTATGAGCCGTAAACGACAACGAGAATAGAAGGTAAATAATATAAATATTGGTATGGAGTAGCAGGAAAAATTGTGTTCGACTAAAATATGCAATGAGCAGGGCATAGTTAAATTTACTCTTAAAAGTCAGTTCAAGTAATCAGTAATCAATCCAAAATTAACAAAAGTAATAGCTTTGCAATTAGGGCCGTGCCTCAATTGGGCTAAATAATTATCCTCGGACTCCTACAGACTCATTTTTGACATTTTCTTTTCATTGATATTTGCTAAAATATTAACGTACAAATAGAGACATCTCTATTTCAAGTTTGGTAAACTTTCCTCTTTTCCGCGCACTCATGTCAGAAAATTAGCCGAGGATAATTATTTAGCGCAATTGACACGCGGCCTAAGAATCGGATGTATACAATTTGATTTGGAGACGTAAACAATTTCTGAGGTTAATATCACACGAGCTGTCTCATTGCGCTCCTATTTGATGGCGCGTTATGATTATAAAGGGTCTTTCATTAAGGACTTGACAATTTATTTTTGAAATGCAAACTGATTGAGATATTTAAAAAAAAAATGTTGTGGCTTGAATTACATACTATCAAAATTTACTTGTTTCATATGTCCAACACGGGAACGTATGTAGCGGTCGATAAGCTGGCTCTGAGCTTCTCCAACGTCGCCGCCAGTTTCTTGGGATAGACCAATGATTTAATGTAGCCCCTTAAAAAAAAACTCTAGAGACGTTAAATCACACGATCCAAGGGCCAATAGACGTGTTCCTCGAGATAACACGTTTACCAAACTGAGACTTCAATAACTTGATTGTTGCACCCGCTATGAGGCTTGTGGCACCGTCTTTTTGGAACCACATATCACTCATGCAATTGCTAGTAGCGAATACCATCTACCGTAACGTGAGGGTCATTTTCATCAACGAAAAAAAAAAACAATGACGCCACCAGCATGAAAACTGCACCAAGCAGTGACTTTTTTGCGGATGAAGTGTTGTTTCATGAAGCACATGAGGGTTCTCACCTGCCCAGTTTTGCTTATTGACGAAGTTGTTTAACCAAAAATGCGCTTCATCGCTGAAGATGATTTTGCGATGGAAATTGGCTTTAACGATCTTAAAGTTAAGGCCACCGACTCGGAATTACCATAGTAAATTTTAATTATTTGTAAACGTTGTTCCTTCGTGTACCATAATGAAAATGTTGATTTTAATCGGTTTAAGGGTGTGTTCACACTGGAAGTTTGAAGTTGTCAAGTCGCTAATGAAAGACCCTTTACATAAAAGCAAAAGAACTGTACACACGAGCACCCGCGAACTGTTTTCTCCAGCAACTTTCCTCCATTACGCGCTCAGGAGACATTTTGCTTAAAGTTCTTTAGCCATTTTTAATCACCGGTCGATTACAATTAATTTGAAAATGCGTTCGAAAAGCACGAAATTCCTGCTCATAAGAATTTCTATTTTGAAAAAAAAAATCATCATCGTCCTCATTCTTAATGTTTCAGCCCTCGATCTTGCAGCAACTCTTAAGCGTCAGCGGAAACTTATATACAGAAAGGGCGTCCCAGAATTTTGTTTATAATAAGGTCAAATTATGGACTTATTTTTGAGTCATCAATGTGGTAGCTTTGTTTGATTCCTCACGATTTTGTTGTCCATGGGACCGTTACAAAGTCCGAAATTCGTGTATGCAATCGTTGTGAATCGATCAATGTCCTCATCGACCGCGAATCGATTTTACAGAGGGCTGTATGTAATGTAAATTTATATTGCCTGGATTTCGGTTCAAGTTTACCAAAAGCTATCTTGCTTTTGAAACTTTCAAATTCAGATTCCTTGATCTGCGCGAGCAAGATCGCCGGTTTGTTGGGATATGCCAATGATTTAATATAGCCCCATAAAAAAAACTCAGGCGTTAAATCACACAATATCAAGGGCCAATAGACGGGTCCATTTCTCGAGATAACACTTTCACCGAACCGAGACTTCAATAACTCGATTGTTGCTGTGTGGATTGTGGTACCGTCTTGTTGGAACCACATATCACTCATGCAATTGCTAGTAGCGAATACCATTTACCGCTCGTGACGGTCATTTTCATCAACGAAAAAAAAAAAAAAACAATGACGCCACCAGCATGAAAACTGCACCAAGCAGTGACTTTTTACGGATGAAGTGTTGTTTCATGAAGCACATGAGGGTTCTCACCTGCCCAGTTTTGCTTATTGACGAAGCTGTTTAACCAAAAATGCGCTTCATCGCTGAAGATGATTTTGCGATGGAAATTGGCTTTAACGATCTTAAAGTTAAGGCCACCGACTCGGAATTTCCATAGTAAATTTTAATTATTTGTAAACGTTGTTCCTTCGTGTACCATAATGAAAATGTTGATTTTAATCGGTTTAAGGGTGTGTTCACACGGGAAGTTTGAAGTTGTCAAGTCGCCAATGAAAGACCTTTTACATTAAATTAAAGCAAAGGAACTGTACACACGAGCACCCCGCGAACTGTTTTCTCCAGCAACTTTCCTCCATTACGCGCTCAGGAGACATTTTGCTTAAAGTTCTTTAGCCATTTTTAAGGTTTCGTCAAACAGAAGGCGTTATTAACGCCGCGGTGAGATTATTTTACGCGGCGGTAAAATTATTTTGACGCGACGTTCTCAATGCTGCGTTAGACGACGTCAAACAGATAGCTATTATCAAATTCTCTTAAAATGTCAAACAACTAGAGAGCGTTTCACCGCTGCGCTTGACCGCCGCGGTGAGCTGAACGCGGCGTTGACAACGCGCTCTGTGTGACAGGGGATGTGTATTGCAGTAAATTACAATGCAGCGGTGGAACGCGACGGTGAAACGTGGCGTAAAAACGCGCTCTGTTTGACGGAGCCTTTAATTACCGGTCGATTAAAATTAATTTGAAAATGCGTTCGAAAAGCACGAAATTCTTCCTGCTCATAAGATTTTCTATTTTGAAAAAAAAACTCATCATCGTCCTCATTCTTAATGTTTCAGCCCTCGATTTTGCAGCAACTCTTAATCGTCAGCGGAAACTTATATACAGAAAGGGCGTCCCAGAATTTTGTTTATAATGAGGTCAAATTATGGACTTATTTTTGAGTCATCAATGTGGTAGCTTGTGAGAATTTTTTTTGTTTGATTCCTCACGATTTTCTTGTCCATGGGACAGTTACAAAGTCCGAAATTTGTGTATGCAATCGTTTTGAATCGATCAATGTCCTCATCGACCGCGAATCGATTTTACAGAGGGCTGTATGTTTGTAAATTTATATTGTCTGGATCTCAGTTCAAGTTTACCAAAAGCTATCTTGCTTTTGAAACTTTCAAATTCAGATTCCTTGATCTGCGCGAGCAATAGAATAATATGGCAGCTCCAACCACAAACTGAAAGCTATGACTGCATGCAGCAGGCAAACGTTAGGTTTTTTGTATTTTACCTTATAGAACTATAATATAGATCATTGATTTTCATAGTTGACTACAACATCACGAGGATGTACTCTCTTTGTAAACCATCGAAGTCAATGAGTTGTATACGTAGATAATGGGAGTAAAATAACGAACACCCTTTATTATCGCAGAAAAGCGAAAACAGATTACCAAAACCTACAAGCAAACTTTAGATGGTCAAAAAGTTGTAGATAACTTTTACAAGCATCAGATATTATTATATTAAACAATTGTAGGCTATGTAGTTTAATAAATAAATGCATGAACCAACTTACTAATGTTTACAAAGCCATCTGTAATATAGATGTTTTGTCTGTGATATTTGTAGGTTAAAAAAGAAACAACTTTAGGGGTCTATAACACAAGTAAACTTCTACAAGTGTAGTTAGACTACGAACAGAGTGAACGCGAGAATAGAAGCGAATGCTAAAGCTAAACATTCTAAGCTATAGGCAAAGCGAAAGGTGTCCATAATAAACGCTAACATTAACGTTTTGGAAGTGCATCAGAATAAACAACATCCTGGAAAGAGTAATTTCCATCAAAAAATATATTTTTCAGCCGTTCATTGTTTGGAAAAAAAAATAGTCCGTTGAAGAGATTAAAAAATCACGTAATATGACAAATTTGATCATCTTCACAAAGATTTACGAAGACATCCGTAAACATCCCGACAAAAATTGCTGAATAATTTTGTATGTCATTAAAAGTATTCGACTATGTACCCAAATCTATTGACAGCTGCTTTCTAGCTTGAGTTTCTTGCTAAAAACTTAGTAGAAAAATTATTCGCTTTTAGTGGCAAGTTTCGCTTAGCATGTATCTTAGGCTGCGGTTCCAGTGCCAGCGAATGTAAGCTGAAAGTTCGCTGAAATCATTCAAAAGTACCCATTTCCTATGTTGGGGTTCGAGTGCACAAAACTTACTCGCGCGAATTTAACAAATCGAAGCGAGTAAAATTTGCGATAGTATCGAATCTACTATGGCCAGCCAGGCTTTTCGCATGTACACTTTTTTCGAAGCCTTACAAGTTCACTGCGTATCAATTCAATGCACTTGTAGACCAATTCAGCAATCACTTGTAGACTTGTCGCCTTGTATTATAGGCCGCAGAGGGGTTATTCGCAAATATGCGACGCATCGTATGGAAACTGAAAGCGATCAATTTCGACCGTCTTCCTTTTTTGCTTGTTCTCATATAATATCAACTGGGGGCTGCAAATGCGCGACGGATCGCTTTTAATGGCGAATTGGTATTTTTATATTTCCAAAAGCAATTCGATCCATACAAAAGCGATAGCTATTGTGAGGATTGCTGGCAATAAATCCGCCAGCAATCCGTCACCTGAATAGCTATCGCTTTTGACAGCTTTTGGAAATACAAAAATATCAATCCGCTATGAAAAGCAATCCGCCGCGCCTTTGGGAATAAGCCCCCTGTTATTTCCACTGATTTCTCCAAAATGTTGATAGCTTTTTCCTGTCAAAAAAATTTAGTTTAATTTTTATCCGCAAACAACCTGTCGCGCAAAAAATCTATAAATACAAATCTACCATGAAAAGCGATCCGTTTCGCTTTTGCCGACAAGCCCCCTGGTCTAGAGCTACATTGCATGCATTCACAATACCAATTTTTTCTACACAGGAACCATACCAATATCTACTCACTGAAAAAAAAATCAGAACATAAATAGAGAGAGAGAGGGAGAGATATAAAAAGAAAAGTAATTTCTACTTTTTAATATAAGAAAAATTGATTTATACAATAATTATGAACGAGAAAGAAAGACAATTTACAATATTATTATCTAATAATTTTGTTAACATTTGCAACAACAGCAGTGGGGAAATGTGTGGAAATTCTTTGAACAAAACTTTCAAATTTTTATTTTCTACAGATTTCCTAATTAAATTGTTGAAACAGAAATATAATATATTTTGCTACAAGAGAAAAAAAAAACAAGTTTTGCTCAACGAATATTGTGTGATTATGATCCGAAGGAGATTTTTTGAAAAAGCAAAAAAAAATTGTTAGACATTTTTTTAAATATACAAAAAAAAGCTCAAAATAAAAAAATACTTATTAGGAAAATCTATAGAAAATACTTTGGAAAAAACTGCAAACATTTTTTTATTTTAAAAGTACCGTCCAGTGTTGTGCTATAAGTGGGACAAATCATATCAAAAAAAAAATCTGTAAAGACCACCAAATAATAATCCACACATTTTGTTTCCACTCCAAAAGGATGCAGTACATTTTTTAAAGATTTTGTTTATATACAAAATGAAAAAGTTAAATAAATACAAATCAAATGGGAAGCAAGTAAATTTTAAATTTTAGAAATAAAAAGAAATATAAATGGAAACAAGACACGAGTTCAAGAGTTCAAAATATGCGAAGAAAATTTTTAAAGAAAAAACATAAATTTGCAAAAAAAAAAAACAAGCAACTTAAATTGAATATTTAGGTTAAAACAAGAACTTTTTTGTTAGTTTTTAAGTACATATTTCTGATTTAAAAAGAAAATCAGAAAACAAAATATCGTACAAGCAGCAGCGAGAGATTCTTTTTTTTATTGATTATTTAAAAAAAAAAAACTATTATTTTTTAAGTAAATCGAAGATCTTTTTTTTTAATTTTTTGTTTAATTATAACACGTACTTTATAAGTTTTAAAAGTTTGCAATTTGAAATTGTTATTATGTTTTTAAATTTATTTTGCAACGAAAATGTGGGCAAAAAACAAAACAACACTTGAACAACAATAGTGTTGGAAAAAACAGAAGAAGAAGGTTATACATAAATTTTAGTTATTTTTATATTAAAACCATGAGAAGAAGAAAAACAAGAAAGCAAACGAAAGAAAAGTACATATGTGATTTTTCAAAGTAAAAACAAAAACATAAAACAAATTCCACTTTTTTTATAAACTTTTTTTCATTATTTTTATGTTTAAACAATTTTTTTTTCTTTAAAATAAAACAGAAAATAAAAAAAAATTAAAAAAACCTGTAAAAACAAAACAAAAAAATTAAAAAAACACTGTGTGAAAAATCATTGTAAAAAAATAATAAAAACGACAAAATATTTTGAAAAACAAATGATAGATTTTTTTTTTACAATTTTGCCCAAATCGTCATTAACTTGGATGATTCGATGCGTCATACATAAGCCAGTTAGGCGGATCTAAAATGGACACTGGGAGAGGGTCATGTGTTTTCTCCGAATTGCTGTGTATATCAAAATCGATACGCCTCCTCGACCATAGCAGTGACAACAGCAGCCCGTTAGTCTGTGGTAATATCACCTGAAGGTACATATTACCTTCTTTATCGAGAGCCAGGCAGCAATAAAAGCCATAACTGCACCAAAAATAAAATCGAAGCTGTCGTGAAGTGATGTCGCGAAGAACTCAAAGCACTTGGCATACAGCACAAGGTACGAGGGTGTGTCATCAATAAGTCGCTGGAAAATTAAATAAAATAATAGTTTAAAAAACTAAAAAAACGCTTTTATAAGTAGGTACTGCACTAAAAGCAAAAAAATAAAAATTAACCAATCTATTTTTAAGGTTTATCCTGGAAGGGGCTTAGTGTAAGCCATGTTTGTGTAGTTTACACTCAAATAATACAATACATAACTACAAACATGGCTTACACTAAGCCCCTTCCAGGATAAACCTTAAAAATAGATACCTGAATGACAGGTATGGTTTGATTGATATTAATACGCGTACCTACCTACTTATACACTTCCCATAGCTGCAGATCTCAAATATAAGTATGTACGATTGTGCATGTGCATACCTACATATTTACGCATCACAAACTCCTATATACGTACATATGTACATAGTTTGTACAAATCCAAATCCATTCCCTACATCAAATTCAACTGCGCCATACATATGTATGAGCATACATTCTGAATGCCCGCCGCAGTGACAATTCTATTTTTAGAACGCAAATAAAACTACCCTTCCTAAGCACAACTGCAATCAAGAAAGCAATTTTTTTCGCATTTGGCCGAATAAGATCTATTTTCAATTTATTATATCTTGCCCTCTGGATGGATTAGAAAAATGAATGTTAGCTCAAAATACTCGGTAAAGTATTGCCTAACAATTAAAAGGATTTTTTGAGTTGACCTACATATATTTATGAGTATAATGGCAAGTTGAGCGTTGTAAGGTCGAAATAGAAAAGTTTGCACCCACTTTTTCCAACCCTTATAGGACGAATCGGTACAAAGTATCAATTAGGTATGTAATAGTTTTGACTTATCTATTGACATATAAAGTTTCAAGTTAATACGGCTAATGGATCATGCGTTATGAAAAAGCCTCCCTCAAAGGGACAGGGGAAGTCAAAATCCAAAAATTCTTTCTAAATATTGCATTGTCTTCACAACCCAACCAGCATGGAAAATTTCAAAGTTCTAAGTTTAGAGAAAGTGGTTCAAATTTGACTTGCAAGATTTTGACACAACAAATTTTTCACGAAGTTAAGTAAAAGCCTTTAATAAGGAACACTCTTTTCGGCATAAAAACATTTTATTTTTCAACATATTCCCCTTTTAGATCGATACACTTCATCCAACTTTTCTCCAATTTGTTGAATCTCTTTACACAAACTGTAAAAGCTGTGTTCGGGTAAACGGCGTTAAATCAATACCTTTCACCGTGGGCGTAGGACTTCGCCAGGGGTGCGTCTTGTCCCCTCTCCTTTTCATTACTTATATGGACTGGATGTTACAGCGCAGTCTTGGCGAGGAACGTTTCGAATTGGGAGATCTGAGGATAAGTCATTTGCTCTTCGCTGGACTTGGTTATCCTTGGGTCCTCTCAGACTGAACTTCAGCGCGCACTTGACCGGTTTGTAGCCGTTTGTGTTGAAGTTGAGATGAAAGTAAATGTGAACAAATCTGAAGTGATGGTCGTCTCTAGAACGCCTGTTCAATGCACTCTGCATGTTAGTGGAGTCCCATTGAAACAGGTGGAGAAGTTCAAGTATCTCGGGGTCTTATTCACGAGTGATGGAAGGAGCAATGCCGAGTTTTCCTGTAGGATTGGTCAGGCTGGATCGATTTTGAGACAGCTTGGTCATTCTGTTATCAGGAGGACTGAACTTGGTGTCAAAGCTAAGTTGTCAGTCTTTAATTCGGTGTTTGTTCCAACTCTTACCTATGGTCATGAGGTTTGGGTAATGACCGAAAGAATAAAATCGCGAATACAAGCTGCCGAAATGAGATTTCTCCGTAGTATTGCTGGTGTGACCCGTAGAGATCGCATCAGAAATACCAGAATACGTGAGGAACTCAATGTCTAGCAGCTACTTCTCCGGACGGAGCGATCCATGCTTCGGTGGTTTGGGCATGTTAAACGCATGTCCCCGACCAGGGGGCCAACTATGTAATTCGATTCTACTTTCGATTCTATTCGAAAGTTGGTTCCGATTCTACTTTCAAACGGAACTATGTATGAAATTAGAATCGAATGTAAGTAATGCCAACTTTTTTCCAAACAATTTCCGACTTTCGAACGAGTCTCGCATTGTGTTTGACAGACATTTGAACAAAACGAAATAATCATTTGTTGTGATTCGTGAATAGGTGCTAAATCAACATGGACAGTGTCGCAATTTGATTTTTTACCGAAGAAAATGAGGATAGCAATGATCAAATTGAGCCAAGGCGAATTCGGGATAAATCCTTTAGATAAGTCGGGATGCCTTGTCATGTATTGAACAAGAATCTCAAATTGATATGTCTTTGTGTTTGCACATTTAGATGATTCCCTATGCCTAAATTGTATTTTAATGCTCTTAATAACATTTAATAAGTTATGAACAAATTTCTTACTCACATTTTTTGAGATTTCTGCAATCTACACAGCCTGTTCGCAAACACATTTGCATTAGAGTGATTATTTGCGAATTCGAATGGTTTTGGCATTTACTTTAGGATTAGGTAGTACCAAAAAAATAGACAATTTGAGGTCCGTTCGATTTTCGAATATGAGCGCATGCTATAGAGTTGCA
This sequence comes from Cheilosia soror, assembly GCA_949372485.1. Lineage (NCBI taxonomy): Eukaryota > Metazoa > Arthropoda > Insecta > Diptera > Syrphidae > Cheilosia > Cheilosia soror. The sequence continues at coordinate 28,405,532 of OX443561.1, read as the reverse complement.
GAGTACGTATCTTCCGAATTCGAACATTTTGATGGTAGAATCGAATTACATAGTTGGCCCCCAGGATTCCACGACGTGCTATGGAATCCGTACCATCGGGCAGGCGTCCCCTAGGTAGACCCAGGATGAGATGGTTAGTTCAAATTCATAATCTCTCCTCTACCCGTATGGGGATTGCCCTTGATGATTTGGAGTCGATGGCGGAGGATCGAGAGCTATGGAGGGTCCACTTGAGCAACCTACACCCGCGACCCACTTAATGGACAAGCGGACCATTGAAAATGAATGAATGAATGAATGAAATGAATCTCATTCTTTTTCAATGTAGGTATAACTGGGTCGTTTGCTGATACGGCTCATAGAGATTTCAGTTCCACATAAACAAAAAGTAGCCCAAAAGAATTCAAGTATAACTTAAATCGTAATTCAGCTGGATTCCAGAAATCGAGTGAAATCGAAATTGGTCTTACGAACATGGTCTTACAATTAAACATAGACACGTCTCATAACTTGGCCTAACTTCCTCTTCGTACTCTATCAAGTAGCTGTCGTTGGGCATCACAAGATATACTTAAATCAGAGGTTGCTCCATCCATCTTCTGTTGTGTAACTGAAATCAACCTACTGCCACGATGATTATTCATTATGCAGAGTTGTATCCCCATAGACCAGACTTTTATCAACATTTCAAGGTAAATTAAATTTACTGTAAAACTGTAGAAGAATATTGTAGGATTTTTTTGAATATGAAAAACTAGTATTTTTTTTATAGAAGAATGTAAAATGGCATTACAATATTTATTTGTTCATTTTAAAAATTATTTTGTATACAATTACATCTATTTGTAGTATTAAAATACAAAATTGCAAATACACAAGACAAAATGTTGGTATACGAGTAAATTATTGTGTAAAATATTCAAAAATTGGAAATAACAAACAAAAAAAGTCATAATTTTTCGATAATAGAGATTCGTTCTTAAATTCTAAAAAGAAAAACTCCAAATTGGACGGAATGTTTTCGATATTTACTTGCGGTACATAAAATTCTTAAATTAATTTTATTTAGAAGCATCATTTGCGACTTTTCAAGGCACGGATAATAATATTAGTGGAATGCTCGCAGAGATTTCGTTTTCTGTTTAGTATTTGTGGACGGATATGTATTTTATATTGTATGTGTCATTACTTTGTACTTAATATTATGCTAGACTTATATCATGATCGTAGGCTTCGCCACGCCAATCACGATCATCGTTGCGCCAGTGATGGTTATCGGGAAGCGCATGATGTCGCAGTCCACATAATTGTGGACCGAAGCGCAGCATTATGATAATAACACCAACGATGAACATGGCGAGTGCTGCTATGGCTGGATAGAGTATGATAAATGCCATCTTTTTTTTTTTGGGTAAAATAGATTGTTCGGTTAAATGTCGCTTTCGCGCTTTTGTAGCTCGACGTATTCTTCGCGTTGACGAGATGGGCGCGGTGGGCGCTCTTGATGGTGATGATGATGTTGGGGTTGATGGATTGGAGCTGATTCGATGTCTTCGTTGAATATGTGCTGAGTCTGGAAGGGAAGAGGGTTTACTATTTAATATTGAATAGAGGTTTCAAGAATGATACAGTGAAGAGGATGTTTGTATGTGGAAACATCGAACGTTCTATGAGGTCTTAGGGCTGTTTGATGATACGACTAACAAACACAAAACTCTTATATCTTTCGTATGCCTTACGAAAAGTAGTCCATAAGAATTTAAGTAGAATTTAAATCGTTATAAGTCGTATCAGGGAACGACCATTAGACAACTGTGCAAAACATATCAGTTCCTTAAAGAGTGCTGCAAATGCATTAAAAACTTTAGTAAAAACCTGAAGGAGGAACCAAAACAATCGTAATGCTGTGGTAAACAGAATAATTTCAACGCTCAGACAAAACAGGAAGCAAGGCGTGACATCTTTGGTCCTATTTGATCTATTGAGCTGAAGCACCGGTTGATGCTTGCGTTAATGGTGTGAGGAAAGAAGCCATCTAAGATAACAGTGACACTGATAGCGGCAACTTTAACGCGTTATTGCATTTGTAAGGCATTTGCTAGATGACTTTCCAAACGCATAGTTGGAGAGTTCATGTCGGGTTCTCTTGAGCACATCAGTTCGTTATCCAGTTGGAAATAGAGTAAACCGACCGCAGATCAGTTGTGTTGTGATACGAAAATACGGTATTTGTGTAGGAGCAGAGTCCCTAGAACGGCACAATACCGCTAAATGTTTTTGTCACATTCAATGCAAGATGGAAAGTAAATACCAAAAAATGTTTATGAGAAGACACACTTGCAGTAAATTGTGTTCGAAGAACTCGGCAATAGTCCACCAAACAACTGTATCAAAAACATAACTAGGCGATTGTTGTATAAATCTAATGACACATTTTAAGACATTTGTCATTTTCTAAACACTACCAACAGGCAATGAAACCCTCGTTAATTTTCGATTTAAATCTACCGTCGTCAGACCTAGCAGCAAATAAATGAGAATAACATCTGTGACAATTTTGTTGACAATGGATCTCAATGGCACATAGAAATCTTTAGCGTATATTGTTGCCTTCTCTAACATTTGTTAGATTTCGATAACTAAACTAGGTGCAACAGCATACATTGGTCTCCAATAGCATACATTGAATAGAAACTTTCAGTTCATTGTTCAAAGCTTGTCTCTAAATTGATTGCTGAAAACGTTAATTAATAAACTGTCAAGTGAGTTGACTACGCCCCACGCTAGTTAGAGCACATTCATTGAACCAAAAAAAAACACACGATAAAATGCAATTTTTTAAGAACCTACCTCAGTCCTCTGGAAATGACTGGCGTCCTTTAGTTCAGTAAAATCGAGTGGTGGCTGCTTATGTGGAGTAGCCGACCAAATTGATACCAACCAACGATTGCCTGTAAATAGAATTGCAATTGAAGTAGGTACATTAAAAAATATGCAAACTATTGTTGTTTTCTTACCCGTGTGCCTGTCCTGCCAATACTTCCTATGCTTTGAGCAGCAGGTAAATATAATATTCAATAAAATAACAAAGACTCCAATCACCGTACAGATGGCGATTGTTACGTAGAACGGCGTAAAATTACCGTAGAGATGTTTCGTAAAGTACGGATTGTTTAGATAGGCTTTGCGCTCGTCGATTGTGGACATATTCAATTTTGATTAAAAAATCGAGAACTTCTCTCAGTGATTTGGTTTTAATTGTTAGTTCGCATTGCGAGCAATTATCGAATTGATGCGAAAATATCCACAATTTCTATATGCGACAAAGTGAAATCACTCATGAACTGAAAAACTGGGCGTGACCCTTTTTATACAAATCCTCGATCAGTGATCGTAGCGACGATGTTTCGACAGCTTTGAATACAATTGCACTGCACTTAGGGAAAAGCTTACATTCAATTTGATATTTTATTATTGTAAATAGCTACTAGGAAGTTATTCAATTATTTAATTGTGTTTATAGGGAAAATGTCCAACGCCCAAGCGACAGCCAACGAACAGGAATATACGTTGAAGAAGCTCAATTAAACGTGACAATTCTGTTGTGTTTAGACGAATGGTCGACAAACACTTGTTTGTCTCAGCGTTGCCATTGGTAAATTAATATAGGACTGAGTAAGTTTTTTTCCCTTAAAACTACTGTCACTAATAATTTTTATGATGTAGGTATCTTGTTTTTTGATTTGTTTGCATTATATGAGTTGAGTATGCATTTTCTGTAAATGAAATTTGACGAAAAAAACAATTTGACCGAATCATAGAATACAAGGATATAATAAACAAACATCAATGTCGATTTTATTTCAGAAATTATGAAGGCATAAAACGTCGAGTTCCCAAAATGGCAACGCTGACATATTTGATAACTTAAAACGAATAAAACATTTAGACCAGTCACGTCACCAACACACTTTAGTGCAAATTCCATTCCAATTACCTGTACTATACGTATAGGGGTGTTTTCACATTTTGACAGGTGCAGCTGCTTGTGTAGGTGGCTTGCGTTTTGTAAACAAGTGAAATAAAGTTTGAGGTGCACTGATTCGAGTCAGTAGTCGGACATTTTATACGATTAAGCAACGATAGCATTGCCAGAACTTTTAGAAAAATAAAACGAGTTTTAATATTTTTAAACTAAGGCCGTGTGTCAATCTTAAAAGAGAGATTTTATAGAATTTTAAGCTAGGTAGCTATTAATTTAATTAAATTCAGTGTTTTATTTTCTTTTTTAACATTCTAACAAAATGCAAACCAAAAGAATTACTCTCTAGAATAATTGGTAGACAGCTGAGATATTCTGTTCCACTAGTGTCCAGTGTCAGAAAATTATCCGAGGATAATCATTATTAAGCCCAATCGACACACGACATAAATATTTAGACAAAATTCATTAAAAATACCAATGAATGCCAATACAGCAAAGTAAAATGTAAAATCAATTGTTAAGACTGTAGCCGGTAGGAATTGCGAGGTTCATTCGTTTTTAAGGCTGCGATTGTACATAAGAGACTGTTGTGGGTAAATACATACATTATGGTCTTTAAACTGAAAAGGGTAAAATGCAAATAATTGGCTTTGTTTCTAATAAGAAATTGTCTATTTTTAAAATTTTGCGACGAATGAACGAATATGCGCAAGTTTTGACAGTCCGATCACATGAACACTTTTCTTGGTCGCTGAAGATCGCGAATTTCAGAACTCAGTATTTAACAGCAATTTCTAATTTCTAATTGGAGGTTAAGTTCGAACGAATATTTTATTCGTTCGTCTGTGGAACGCGATTTGATCTTGTGCATTACGAATAACCTTTGACAATTGGTGCCAAGGCTGTTCGCCACAACAAATTTGGAATTAGAAATTTTGTTATTTAAACTGTTTTTACTTATACACTTTTTTTCTTAATACATTTTGATGGGAAAATGAATTAACCTCTTCTTAGAATATCTAATAAAATGTGAAATTTTCTGTTATAAATGCTTAAAAAGCGGTTTGTTCGCATTTCAGCAATTCGTTCGTTCGCTCTTATGTGAATGGTCCTTTAGGCTAGTTTTGCAAAATGTGTTGGTAGATATGCTATGTAGGTACCTACCTACTGTTGTTGCACTTGAACAAAAAAAATCCTTTCCCACTTGTGCCGTGACCGTGACAGCCCTGACTTTTTAACGCATCAGTGAGTTATACATTATACAACTCATAGAAGTTATTTGTCTATGAGGAATCCATTCTCTGCAAAACAAGTTTTATTAAACCATTACCTATATCTGGTGATGTAAATACTTCGAGGACAGCTATCTCTTCCACCAGTAGACCTGCTGTCTTATTTCCTAGCTCACTAGCTCATATTAGGTCTGTTCCTCTACTTTTGTAGTAAAAATGGAAAATACTGTCAAAATGGCAGTGGTGGGGATGAATTCTTTCTCAAAGAGAAAAACTTACGAAAACGTTAGGGAACGCTTTTGTAGCACTAGGAACTATGAAAAATGTCAGATGCATTTTGGTTTTCCATACATTGCATGTGAGTATGAATCCAAGTAAGGCGTTTGACTTTTTTAGTTCAAAGCTGAGCTCATATTTCGTTTATCCTGTTTTATTCTTTCAAATGTGACATCAGCTTTATACTCAGCCTGCTCAGTCAAATTATTCTGAAATCTGAGCTCATAGAGCGCGCTCTGAACCTGCTCTGAACATTCTCTGAGAGAAAAAAAGAAACACCAAATCGTCACCGCTTTTGCGTCTTACAAATACAATACTCACAAATAAATTGAGTGGTGCACACAAACGTGCGGTGACGCTGCGATGACGCTGCGGCATCGCGCGTCATTCTCGCTGGTAAAAAGACTCGCAGGTTCCCGCGAGATCGCTTTTAGTACATTGTTTGTTATTGAGTAGTGCACACATGCGACATTTTGCCGCTAAGACGCAAAGCGGTGACGCTGCGGCACCGCACGTCAAAAATAGCAAGTGTGCACCGGGGCTTATGTGGAAGAGTTTTTGCTGACCGGACTACATGCATTCAAGAAGAGGAAAAAGCTACACTATTTTCCCGCCTTCTGATACCATTTTTATACCAATTTGTTTCTCATATCGGACAAGGAAATCAAAAGACAAATGCAAATGCTCATTACACGCATTTTAAACCAAATTTCAAATCATCTGTCAATTTGCAGGCGACTGACAGTTTTGCAAATTCTTACTCAAGGAAATTTGTTGAGTAAAAACTAGTAAGATTCTCAGTGGAGGGGTAATTATCTTGCTCTCTTCTCTTCATTGAGTAAAAATGCGTAAAAATTCGTAAGATTTAAAAGTAAAGGGAACATACCTATTATCTTCAGTCAATCGATTCCTTTTTAAATACACTATGGATATAGACCAATCAAAAAAAGTTGTCAGTCTTATAAAACTAGAAATCAAAATTCACATTGGCTGCGTTCTATTGACCTAGAACTCTAGCGCAAATGCTGAAATGTCAGTTTTTTATAGGGAGTATGGTAGGCATTGACATACTATACATGGACTGCTAGCAGCCAATTTTTCGTTGAAGCAAAAATAAGCACTAGCTCTTTTGGTTCACGGCTGAGAAAAACGAAAACACTCAAATGTCATCGAGCAATTCGTGCGATTAGGTTTGTGTCGAGGTTTGTGTGCTGAGCTGAGTGTGTCATACTGCCACCTACTATAGATCGTCTAAAATAATTTGAATAAGTCGTTATTTTTGCGCAGTTGCAATGTTTCTACAATGGATGGCACTGTGTTCTATGTAAAAAAATAGCAAAGGCAAAGGCAGAGGTTGAAATCTCTTTCCTACTTTCGCCGCACTGAACCAAAAGGGCTAGTGCTTATGTTTGCTTCATTTTTCCTCGCAGGTTTGTATGAAACTGACATTTCACTAGCAGTCCATGTATAGTATGTCAATGATGGTAGGTATGCCGCTAGTCATTTAGCGGTATCACATATCAAAACAATATTGCAGTAGTTCATACATAACCTATTCTCATTTTTGCATTAGGTACTTAGGTAGAAAAGGTAATCACCCCTATTCCCGTTGGCGTTTGTCGTATACGACTCATGTTTCGTGTCGTTGTAAAACAATGTTCAGATTTTTTTTAAAAACTTTTGTGTACCATTTTATTTTATTTTCTTTGTGTTGACCATTATTTCAATTCATTTGTCTCAAAAAAGTTACAAACACCGGCTAAAAAACGATATGAAATACGAGTCGTTTACGACAAACGCCAACGGGAATAGGGGTGAATATATTCCGAGCACTCATTTTGGTTTCGTTCTGCGCATCTGTCAAAAAGGCATGCTTTTTCATACGAATAGTCACAATTGTCCGCCATATCTCATGCGCGCGCATATTATTTCTATACGATTATTGCACTGTCACAATTGGCCGCCATTGCGGGATGCGCAATATATTACCTTCTATTCATATACCTTGGGTAAAAAATACAAATCTTGTAAAAACCGTTATACCAATAACACTCGGATGCAATATTAATCTACAACATCAACAAGAATGCAAGCGCATTCTGTAATGGGATCAATTGAACTATTAACAATCTTTTCGTATTTAACGGTGTTTACATATTCTTTTTCGTAAAACTCCAATCATCACTCGTTTGGTCCTCTTCCTCGCCATTAACTTCACTTTGTAGCGAACATTTAAATAATTAATCAGCTATATGATATGTAAATTGAAACAGAAAAGCAAACGGAGGCAGATGCGATACCACGGTGGTAAAATGGAAGAAAGGAAAGTCATTACATTTCTCCGCCCATTCGAACATAACATAATTTACAATCTGTTTACGCTACATAACCTGACAACTGACAACACGTAAAGTTTAACCAAGCGTAATATGCTGTACCCCAGCAAAGGGATTCGGCCCCAACACACGATGTCCGTGGCGGCCTTTCAATGCCTCGATTTACATGAGTTCGTCGCAATGAGGCGTGCAATTCGCATACACAAGCTCAACTTTCAAACTGGTGGTACCGTTAAATTCAATCAACAACACGACGCGGTGGGCGGCAGGCGGTGATGTGGTATCGTGCCACTGAAGGATGAGGTCCAGCATGAGTAGTATAATAAAATCATTATTGATCCGTTTTCATTCCACTTATGAGGATACATAGCTACTTATTTGAATATTTATGAATCTGATTACAAATTTATATACATACATATAATATGGAGTTGTATATAATTTTTGAGCTAGACACGGAAACTCCTTGAAGTAATTATTTCTGCTTAAGCATCATTCTAGTCAGACACGCCTCTTCGATCATTGTTTAAGTCGACAGAGTGGAATAAGAAAACGGATTCCCTGGAACAATTCATCTTCCTCTTCCTTTTGATGTTCCACTGAATCCATTAAAAGTATAAGCATTGTCTTTCAGGAGCTAACACTGCTATTAAGGACTGGCCGTCACCCACGAAAACAATGATAAGCAGTTATGCAAATTGCATTCAAAATGGGTGGTGGTAGATATTCATATAGTGATTTCGTTAGTTCGTTCACATAAGCAAACTTACAATAGCTCGGGTACATGTATTTCCTGCTGTTTGTCCTCGTATATGCATCATGCGCCAGGATAAACAGAATGATGGATTTACGACAACATGAGCTTTGTATGCATACAGTATGTGGAAGCAGGGAAGAATGTGCCCAGTCAGGGGAGAACCAATATGGCAAACCTATTTTTTTTATTCAATGGGGGAATAGAATTGAATATTTTATGCTCATGTGATTTTAAAGTAGCTAAAAGTTTGCTACAGGGCAAAACGCTTTATAAAAGGGTTCCTTGGAAAACGCGTAAAAAATATTTTAGGTAACTCCTTAAATTTTTCAAAAGTCTGTACAACTGTATGTAGATAATACGTGGATGGTATTGGCATCATTGAACTCAATAAGCTGTCGCTGGTGCGTTTATGTTGGAAGGGGGATTACCGATCATTACCGATGAAAGCGACACCGATGACTCTACCAAAGCGCAGAAAACTTTACATGGACTGCTAGTAAAATGTCAGTTTCGTACAAACCTGCGGGGAAAAGTGAAGCAAACAGTAGCACTAGCCCTTTTGGTTTAATGCGGCGAAAGTATGAAACCTCTGCGCGCCATTGCTATATTTTACATAGAACACAGTGCCATACATTAGGCATGTTTTTTTGAAACCTCGCCAGCCAGCCTTTCATTTGGACAGCACAATCGCCAGCAAGATGAAGCCAGCCGAATGAATTTAGGCAATAAGCCTAAAAGCATAAAAGCATTTCGTATAGAATTATGCATTTGGTAGAAATATTAGATACATTCTGACATTTTTCTCTGGAATGTTGTGTGCATGAGATAATAACGCAATTATAATTTAAGCAAATTGTACGGAAATTCTAAGCCACTTGGTGCTTTCAGCGCCACCTGTTTGTTCATTGTGAATTGATTTCAGCCAGCTGCCAGCCAGCAGCTCTCCGGCTGGGGAGAAAATCAAGAGTGGTTACCAGCAGTTGCCAGCAGGTTGTTGCTTTAATTAGCATGTAAAATGGCTCCAACTGCCAACTACTTGCTGGCGAGGTTTCATTAAAACGCAACTATTGTAGAAACATTGCAACTGCGCAAAATAACGATTTATTCAAATTATTTCGAACTTTCTATAACAGATGGCGCACACTCAGCACTCAAACAAAATCGCACAAATTCTTGGATGACATTTGAGTGTTTTCGCTTCTCTTCACCGCGAACTAAAGGAGCTAGTGTTTATGTTTGCTTCAACAAAAAATTGTCTACTACATACCAGTTACCAGTCCATGTCCATGTACTGTATAATAATGTCAATGGATTCTCATATAATGTTTACGTTGGAGCAGTCGAAACTAGTGGCGATTGGAGCTTCGATAATTCGGTTGTATTATTTTCTCAGCTCTCATCGACGATGGACGTGGAATAATTTTTTTATTAATTAGTGGAATTTTTGCAAAACCCGCATTGTGAGATAAAAAGACGCGAATCGTTTTTTTTTTGTCGTTATCGAAGCTCCAACATGGACACATAAAGACGATTTTTTGCTGCTGTTCACAGCTCCAACATAAACCCACCCTAAAACATTGGCATACTAGGCTGAATTCCAAAACGTAAAAAAAAAATCCGCATTGTGAATGCACACTGCTTTTCTGATGCCAGGTTATGAATGCTTTTGCTTTGCTTTGCATTTGTTATGCTTTGCAATTTTTGACGTTTTGGAACGACTTTGATGCGAACTATCATAAAAAGCCTGAAACACCAATTAATTAATTTTTTTGATCTCCTCCAAAACGACTCTCCACAGCACCTTTTTCTTCCTTCTTTTGTTTCGGAAATCGGGCTCAATTGGCGGTTTAAAATTAAATGTCAAAAGTCTTGCATCATAATCAATCATGATGCTCTGTTTGCTTTTGTTTGCGCAGTTGATGCGTACACAATGCGTTTTAGGAAATTATGCATTGCATCATAGTAACCCGTTTGCGTTTTGGAACGCTTGATTAAGCAGTAATGCAGAAGTACTGCGTTTTGGAATTCAGCCCTAGCTACATAATGGACTGCTAGTGAAATGTCATGTCAATTCCATACAATCTCAGAAAATGACGCCAACATAGCTATAGCTACTCTTGGTTCGGAGGGAAAAATAAATGACAACCATTTTGGATTTCTCCATAGAATGCTAGAGACACCTATTGGACGCGAATTAATTTGCAAAAAAAATAAAACGGTTAAAATTCAAATAGTTGCCTCAGTGTTTACAATAGATGGCACTTGAAAAAAGTGAAAGTTTCAAATTTATTCCGCTCCGAACCACGAGAATTAGTGGTTATGTTGGAATCAACGCGATGTTGTCTTACCAAATCGACGAATTACGCTTGTTAGTCAGCCATCAGTCAGTTTTGCTTTGGTCTATAAGAAGGCCATGACCCATGAGTAGTAAGACCTTGTAAAGAAACACTAAAAAACTTGATATGAGAATGAGACCCTCATCACTACAGTTCTGCTCTATGCCGCCGGAACTACCGGAACATGGGCATTAGCAAAGGCGGATGAAGATGTTCTAGATGGTCGTTTTCAACGAAAAATCTTCGAGTGATTTTCAGTTACATTCGCGTTGACAGGATTTGAAGAAAGAGATTAAACAGCGAACTCTACGAGCTGTAAAGTAACTTCGACCTAGCGAATGGACATCAGCTCTCCGCTTCGAATAGTATTCGACTCCAACCCCGACAGGAAACGAAGTAGAGAAAGGGGTCGCCATAGATGGCATGCAGAAGTAGAAGAGGACCTCAATCAATCAATCTTAGAGTGCTCAACTGGACCCAAAGATAGAGCTAACTCGTTGAGGTCCAGATGCATCCTGGACTATAGCGCTCGATTTGATATAAAAGAATTCGTAACTTTTATGCCTAACCTACTGTAGTTGATATTTATAGGACTATGTTACAAATGCATTTGAAAGGATAAAGTTTAAAGTGTGTAGGTAAGTACATCAACTCCACAAAACAAAGTAGCTTATTCCGTTGGCAGTCATAATTCTGGGAACAGTATACAAAATTACAGGCTGTTAGTTATAGTAAATATGTATAGACATGCATGTGGGTCTGGGTAAGGTGAGGTGCACATAGGTTAGGTTAGGTTTACGGGTTGATAGAGCAGGGCAAGCGGCAGCGGGGAAGGATTTTATTTCAATAGCAGTTACTGCTTTTATTGCCGCCTGTCTGTCAATGAAAATGGTAGTATCCTTACGTGGTATTACCCAACAATGACAGCATTCGGCTTGCTTCCGCGATTGCCAGAGCCTCTGATTGGTAGACACTGGTGCTATTAGGAAGCCTGATTGAGCTATGTATATTTAATTCATCTGAGAATATACCGGCACCGGTTCCACAGTCCATTTTTGATCCATCTGTGTTGTGTAGGTAGATGGATACCGATTTCATCTTTGTGGGTTTATTTGTGTTCCATTCATCCCTACTCGGAAAAGAGCTAGAGAAGGGTCAGATGGGGAGATATGAAGTCAGAAGTGACGCAACGTTTCCAACGTATTTCCCTGCGGAATCCGTGCGTTACCAAAATTGCCCGGGTTCCAAGTGTTAGTTTGACTAATCCTTAACTTATCGACCTGAAATCCTTGGTGGTGGTGTGGCTAGATTTCCCCGCCTTCTGAATGAAGACGACCTTGACCTCTCGCCAGGCTTTATAGGAATGTAACCACATTCCAGACTGCGAATTAAAAAGTATTTTTAAGACCGGCGTAATAATGGTTTTAGCTTTCTGGAGCATAATTGGAAAAATCCCATCGCCTAAAGGGGATCTAAGCAGAGAGAATGTATCAATTGCCCAGTGTTTAATGATGTATCTACTGTTTCTATAGTTCTACTGAAACTGTGAAGGTGATCATAAGAATATCCAGGATAAAATAAATTATTATTGAAAAGTGGAAGACATCCCATTCCGCACTTCTTTGATGTGGATAAGATTTTAATTAATTTTCCAAAACGTGCCACAATTTAGGTACACAGTCCGCGGGCTAAGTTCTAAGGGTGTATACGGATACGTAAACATTATTAGAAATAAAATTTGAAAAACCAGAACAATATGGCCATTATATAGCTAATCCTAGACCCGGCACGATGGTGATTTGTGAACCCTTTTCGGTCCGAAAATGCACGATTAGACGAGAACAGAATTTTCATATCCCTTAAATTCATTCCAGATTAGGTATAGGGATGCTGCTAATTGGGGTGATGGTATTACACAAAAGGGGTTGAACCTATATTTTCCTGTTATGTTTGGATTTAAATAGGGATGGTGTACAATTTTGGCATCCGCAGGGTAGCTTAAAGGTCTTAAGTAGCGAAACAACGATTATTTTCTCTTGTAGATTTCCGATAAACTGTGCACTAATTATTGGGAAATTGAAATACCTTGCGGCAGCTTCTGTAACAAGACCTATAACTGTCAGTGGCATAATTCATCATTTCGTTAATTAACTCGCACCGCCAGCAGTGTAGGTACCTATACCCTAATTATATCTATCACCAATCCGTCGCCATAATTATATGGAGACGTTATTATATTTTTATCTCTCGGAACAGATGTGTCTACTATTCGGGTTTCCTCTCATTTATCTTGTAGACAAAGACAACATTTCAATAAGGATTTCTGACAAAATTATATTTCGCAGTAGTAGTACCTATACCTACCTATATGTAGAAAAGAAAGGAAGAACTTTACTTCATGGTGACAGGATAGACCGATCAAATGACAAAAAAAAAAAAAAAAAAAAAAAATACCCATAGAGAAGATAAATCCTCGAGCGGAATTATGTCCTGGCGGCTGGGCCGTGTCGTATACCTACCAACAAAAGCTAAGACGGAAGAAAAGAAATAATTTACGATTTCGCCTGAATAATAAATCGTTTGACATTCCAATTATTCCTGAGAAAAGGGTATCTGGCATTCATATATATGCGATGCCATGTGTGCATAAATGGCAAAAAGCTGTTCTTAAATGATGTGACATTTGTACATCTCTATAGTCCTTTATGTCGTGTATAAAAAGACTTAAGTGACATAGAACTGTGTTCCATTTCAGTCTTTTAGTCATTTTTTTTTTTAGCTTTTTTTGCTCACTTTAGCACACTGACATTGTCCTTCATTATTATTCTCAATTCTGTTGTAGGTATATTGGAAACAGGATACGCGTAGAAGAATACACACAATCCTTTCGAACTTTGTGGATTGAATTGTAACACGAAAACGGCAATCTAGTGTAGGTGTGAAGTGGTAGGTAGGTACATTACTGTACGCAAATCTGTAGTTTGCGAGTATTTCTGTTGCCAATACGTAATGACTGAACTTATGATTTTTTCAACATTTCAGAAGACACATTCACGAACGTCAAAATGAGATCACAAATTTATAACAAACTAATGTCGTTTTCGGTTGGTCGTCCAGAACAGTCAGGAAGAACTCTCCGGGATTCTGAATTCAAATCCAGAAGCAAATTTCTCTTCTTTTCAGTAGAAGAACTGTCAGTTGAGTGACAATCGAACGCTTTCAGAAGCTTTCAGAAGCGTTCAGATTGCTTCCGGACGACCAACCGAAAACGACATATTAAATGGCCGCATTCATGCTGTCAATGACAACTAGATGACTAGCGGTATGTCAAACTCTCTGACATTTTGACTAGCGGTCAATGGAACGCGGCCGCATTTATAAACAGATCTTTCAAAATATATCAATAATGACTACTTATGTCGATTTCCATTGGGCAAGAAAAATCTGTCTTTTTTTTCACATTCAGACCAATTTTTCTTCTCTAGAAATCAGCTGTCTGTCAAATTCGTTTTCCAATGGGCGGAAAAAAACACTTTTCTTAAATGCAAAGAAAAAGTAATCTCATTTCATGTTCCAGTGGGGCAGGACAAATCTGAGATTTGAAAGCAAAACGGTAAAAGCCCATAATGAAAATCGATATTAAATTTCAAAATAAATATCCCGCATTCAGGAATCTTATCATCGTAAGTTGACTTGAATTGTATTTTTTTTTTCTTCTGAGTTCCGAGTTTCTGATTCTGATTGGTGCTCTACATGTCAGGACAATCAAACTGTCAAACTGCGTTCTCCCATGCTCTCTGATAACCCAAGAGAAATGTCAAAACTGAGTTCTCCAGACACATAGACACAAATAGACGTCAACTAAAGTAGTTAGTCGAGAAATTCTTGAAAATCTAGCTAGCCCAATAAAAACTCAGCAACATGAAGATATAGAGCTATCAGACTTTACTAAACTAGATTTTTGAATGCCGTCATTAGGTATCTCTTTATTTTCTACTTTAAAGTTGTTTTTGTTCCGCCAAACTTACAAATGCAGCAATGAAATTCAACATTTCGCTGAAATCCAACATTACGAAATGTTGGAAAATATATGGCGAAATGTTGAACATTGCCTGAAATGCTGAATTTAGCCGAAATGATGAATTTAGGTGCGGTGTAAACGTACTATAAATGTTAAATTTAATCATTCGAAATGTGCCTTTAAATTGAATCATACAAATTTGCAAATTAATAATCGGAAAAGTGCTCTCCATTCCAAAAACGATTAATTTTTTTGTGTCAATCGAACAAAAAAGTGGCCTAGAGTAAAAAAAAGTGATCTTTATTAAATATTCAAAAACGCCTTTAGTTATTGACGTGGCGCAGTTGCGTAGTAGATCAATTTTGTTTACGAAAAAAGCAGCAGATCTACTGCAATTGCAGTAAAGTCCGAACCGTTCGAACCCTGCCTTGCCGTTGACACGTGAAAGTGTTGAAAAAAAACATTTTTACCAAACTCCAATCTTTAAACAGCGATTTTTGTAATTCCACACTTTTAATCAATTGAAATTCTGTGTTTTATTTCCTTTTCAACATTTTAGCAAATCCCAAGCAAAAGAAAACGTCAAAAAGAATAGTTTTTTCGGAGTGTCTATTCGCCCGTTCATTTTGACAGATTTTGCACTGAACTGACGTTTGCCGATGTTTGGGACACGACTAGGTACATAATCAACGTAACGTAATCCTATTTTCATTAAAAACTCTTTATATGTATAAAAGTTGGATCCTAAACGTACGTCCGATAATGATTATACGTATACCTACTGGAGTTTAGAGTCCTTGCAGCGAGCGTAGCGACTTGACGCAATATAAATTTAGACGTTTCGTTACGTACCCGTGTCCCGAACAACGGGCGTAGCAAAACTCTAGTTTTTTGACAGCTGAAAAATCGTTTTCCATCATAGGTACTACAGTGTCAGAAAATTACCCGAGAATAATTATTTTATTTTATTTTACTAGAGTATTTTATGTCGTACCACTAATAAAAATATGTGTTGCTATTCGGCCATTGTTCGGGACACTAACGAAATGTCAAAGTTTATATTGCGTAGCTCGCTTCGCTCGTGGAAAAAACTTTAAACTCCAGTATAATAATTTTCGGACATTATGCTGTACGTTTAGGAGTGAGGACCCAACTTTTATCTTTATAAACAGTTTTTAATGAAAATATGATTACGTTACTTTGATTACGAACTACGGTAAACGTCAGTCAGTACGAAATCAACGGCAGAATAGACACTTCGTAAATATGTTCTCCCCTACTACTAGAACTAGCTGATATTGCTGATGTCGTCATTTATTGCGTCAGTTCGTATACGAAAAGAACCCGGCTTCTGCATGTAAACTCGTTGTTTATGGTTTTCTTGAACGAGTCTTGGGCTATTGTCTTTTTCCATAGGTTACTATAATATACTATACTACAAGACTGAATCACTCAAAGATGGTATTAATGATAGACCTTTGACTGCTTTGCGGAGCATGCATCGATTCGGTACCATTGTTCACCAGAATTATATCTAATGATGAGAAGGCTTCAAGGAAAGATCATCGCCTTGTATCCGTGTAGTCCTGCTGACCAATCTAGCGTTGAAATCACCAGCAATGACCACATCGACCAATTCCAATAACATCAGATAACAATTTAAATGGCAGACGGTTAACCTTTGTTACCGTCATAAAACAATGTAAATTCCTAAAAAAAAAAAATAACCACTCAGCAAATAGAGCCATTGTTGTGACAACAATAACTGCAACTCTAACTAACAAGTGCACAAGCTGAAACCCTAAGCCAAACTATCACAAAAACAACCATCCAACTGAAGCTAAATCCTCTCTTAATGAGCTCGCCACCAACAGGACCAGGACTATAGTGTGTATATGTGTCTCATGTGCTAATTAATCCTATTTTCCTCATCTAATCTAACTGGCCTCACATCTATCATCAATATACACCGCACACACAGGTTGTTAACAAAAGACTAACAACCCATAATGAAGTTACTTTAAACAATGACGAGGATATGCAATGTATGATTGTATGTACGTTTAAGGGAAAAGTTTCAAAGTTTCCTTGAAGTAAGACTCCGACGTTCTAATGACATCACCATCATAATAATGTCATCCACTGAACCCATATAAACCTCTGAGCTCTGACAAATATCAACCGATAGCATGTGTGTCCTGATGTCCATTGTGTGTTGGCGTGTTTGTTTGCCAACATAATAACGGCCGGGACAACCCGATCCCCGTATACCACACTGAAAACGGGCAGCGTTTCGAAAACTTGTAATTAAGCTAGTAAAACTGTCAATTGAATTGCATTATTAAAGGATCAGGGCATATGGGGCATTATAGAGAAGAGGGCTTTGCGAGCATGACTTTCATTGCTCATACAAATAATACAAGGATGACTTTACATCTATATATATGGGAATGCGGTAAAGCGGACAGATGTGCTGAAGGATTTTGTTCAAACGACCATTATACGGTTTGGGCTTTTTGTACGAGTTGGCATGGTACGAGTCGTGCTCTTAATTAGCTTACAATGTCATTAAAAGTTTTCGCCATCGCATCATGGCAAACGGTGTATGCAACTGATATTGCAACTTTATGTAAATTTACGGGACTTCCAGGCATTCAGGGTGCACTGTCTGTAACAAGATATTCATGTCGTATCATTGCGAAGGTTGCGTTTTTGAGATCTCAAAGTTTAATTGTGGGGGCTGGAAATTTGCATCGGTCTGGATGTAGGTACTCAAAACTGCCGTTTAAATGCGACTCGACCGAATATATCTGCATAATATTATTATCCAAAGTTCTCATTTTAAAGGACGTATGTATATGATAGAGTACCCGGTTAAAGATGCAGGTTTAACCGGGTTGGTCAAACGAAATAGTGAACTAACTGATTTGAAGCTGCGAATTGACCAACGTTTTCGATTGGCTTTTAAATTTCGAAGTGTCTATTCGCACGTTGATTTTGACAGTTTTTGTACTAAACTGACGTTTACCAATGTTCGGGACACGACTACGTAATCAACGTAACGTAATCCTATTTTCATTAAAAAATCTTTATAAATATTGAATAATATTTGGTAAATTAATGGACTGTAGCCATTGTATGTAAGTATGCATCCAAATATTAGTAATAAAACAACAACTGTTTCTAACGAACACTTTAACTTTATTAAAACGCTAATTGAATATACTATACTGGACCAAACACGTCCGACGTCTTCGGTGGTTGAATTGTAAGTTCCTTTTTCTCGTCTCATTAGTGCACACTGCACAGGATAGAAGGATCGTGCACAGCACACTCGATCGCCCACGCCCATACACCAACCGACGACGTGCATATGTGTGCGCAGACACTTCCTCGCTTCGACATATATTTTGTCCGTACATGTATGCGGACAGCTTATCGCCATTCGATGTTCTTCAGAATATTGAACAAATATAAAAGTTCAATCCTAAAGCCCAGTATCCTGCTCGCGCTAAATTTTATCTCCCATACAAAAATGTATAATATACACACTTAATGTCAGTTCGATATAACAATATTGTGTGTTAAACGTACTACCATAGACATAAAGACACCCCGCTTCATATAGAGAAAAAGGCACCACTTTGAGGTTTCCTCCACGGAGATTGCCTCCATTTCATGCATGTTGTGTCGTTAGCTTGTGTTTCAGAAGGTGCATCACACGAAAGTTGTTACTGCGATGACTGGTGGTGTTTTTTTTTTTACTTTGTTGTATTTACTTTGTAAGTGTGTATGTAGGTATTTCTTGCATTTCGAATATTTTTCGTGAAAGTACCTAGGCCTAGGTATTCTGCTTTTAATCAAGGGTAGGTGATTTTTTCGTATATTTGCTATGATTTCAAGGAAAAAGTGTGTACTATAATGTATGTAGTTGATAGCTGTTGATGTTGCATAATATCCTATTTTTTTCAAAATTAAAGAAACAGGTGATATTTATAGGTACATATACCTATAATTAGTTTTTTTAATTTTTGTGTTTTTTTATACCCTTCACTTTGCCATTACATTTGTAACGCTAAGAAGGAGTCACGGAGACCCCATAAAGAATGTGTATCCTGAATCAGGATCAAAATCTGAATGGATTTGCCATGTCCGTCTGTCTGTCTGGCTGTCTGTCTATCTGTTGAAAATACGATAGCGACCAAACGAACAGACCTAGGCGAATGAAATTTTGTGAAGGACCGCTTTTCACCATCGTTAGGTATTGCAAATGGGCTATACCGGTCAAGTAGTTCTGGTACCTCCCATACAAAGCCAAGATATATTAACCCACATGCCTAATATATGTAACTATATACGTATGGGGAAGTTTTTTTTTTTTTGTAATTTGCTAGCGCTCAATGTTTTTTTTCTGTATCTAATTTTAGTTAGCTCCAGAAACGCAATTTCCACTTATTCATTGCAAAGTGCTGATATTGTTTTTAATTTTTTTTAATATTTTTTTTTTGTCTTTTTTTTTAGATTTTTTGTGTTTTATATTTATTAAGTATTCAAGTAATTCAATTCAAGTAATTTAATTTTTTTTTACGATTTTTGGTTTTTTGTCTTTTTTTTTTTAGATTTTTTGTGTTTTATATTTATTCAAGTAATTCCAGTTTTTAATATTTTTTTAGTTTTTGTTGGGAATCATTGTGAGCTTCAAAAAAAAGTTATTCCTGAATTATTTTAAGCTTAGGGTGTTGTTTCGGTACCTTTTGAGAAGTTGCACGCTTTGCACTTTCCCAGACACAACATTTTTTTTAGAAGACCAAGAATGATGTAATCTAGAACTGCGATGTGGTGGGATTTACAAACGTTGTCATCGGAAAACCAAAAAGCAAACTTTGGAATTAGATTCGTTTCTATTATGCAACTTTCTATTATTGTAGTTTTAATTTTTTTCAAGTGTGGAGTACTATTTATATAATTTTTGAAAATTTGTATATGAATCTTACATATTTCAAAAAATAAATTGGTAGGAGCAATTATGCTGCCAAAATCGGATGTTTTGGAAAAGTTTTTGTGAAAGAGGAATGTTTCAGAAGCTTTTTTCAATTTAATAGATTCGCCACATCTTTTCATATCGGTGTCACATAGTTTGCAAGGTATTTTAGTTTTAGCTCTTTATACTGCAGCACCGATGAAATATCTAAGGGAAAGATCCTCTATTAAAAAATTTTCTTCTAATATTTGAAACTCAGAAAGCTCGCAGTGTCTTCGTTTTCTTCCAATGTTATAGCATTGTCAGAAAAGCTTAGATTTACCCTATCATTTTGCAAACAATCTTCTTGTTTCGACTGGGAAAATAAATTTTCTGACAAAAATTCCTCTGTGTCGTGTTCGCAATTTGATGTATAAGTGCTTATTGATGAGAACTTATGTGACATTATTTTTGCAATAATATTATTGAAGGTATAAACAGATGGATTTGGATCAAAACCCCCTACTTCTTATCAATGAAAAGCAGTTTTCAATGGGATCTTGATTTATCTTATACGCTAGGAAATAGTGTTTTTCTGGATGGTCCTCAAACAATTTGGAAGATAATTGTAAAACTGCCCTTACAACTTGTAAAAAGCCTTTTACCCAAAAAGTCTTATTTTGACCCTCAAAATTTAAAGCTTCCAGGTAACTACAACTATCTTCTAAAAATGATCGAACCTTATTGTTTCGTTTCAAACCACTCCTATATATATTTTTGTTAAAAGGCGTCTTAAAATTCAAGCAGTCAAACAAATAATTGTCAAGGAACTCAAAAAAACATGCTGTAGACAAGGCATGTGGAGCTACTTCCGAGCTAAATATGTCCATTTCAAACGCAGTTTTTATCGATGCAGTATGCACTAACAGTATGACTAAAAATTTGAGTAGCGTACCTAACTTTCATTTTTTGCCAACTGTTTGGCCTGACATGCTTGAAAGTTATTTTGTGTGACATTTTTGTTGTTTTATTTAGCTCGGCTTCGAAAAGACTTTCTACAACTTTCCAGCTTGCGTTATCCTCAACACATTGAATATCATTTTTCAATAATGTATTACTCGCGCTTTTAATGAGATGACAAGGGTCATACAATGCAAAAATTCGTTGGCAGTTGTGATAAAAAAAGGCTTTTCTGGTGTTATACCCAGGCAATTGAAGCAACTTCTATTATTCGAACCCTGGTCACATGTAAGGCTTCTGGCGGACTTGCATTTTTGGTACAGTATTATGCTATATTGTGGGCGCAGTAGCGCAGTGGTTAGTGTGCTGGACTACTGTGCGAGGGATCCCGGGGCTTATTCCCAAATGCGCGGCGGATCGCTTTTCATGGCGGATTGGTATTTTTGTATTTCCAAAATACATCTTATGGTTTTTGAATACAGTTGCGGACACATTAAAAACCAAAGTTACAAATATTGTTTCCAGTGTAATTTGTATTGGATATAGGACACGCAGTAAAATACAAAAATTAGGAAATCAAATGTTTTTATTGAAATCGAAATTCAATTCATTCTTTATTTGAGGTTAAAAAAATAAACGAAAATATTATAATGTTTATAAAGTTTCTTAACAAAATAAAAATAATAAGCTTAATAAATTAATTAAAAAAAACATAACAAAAACTCTATCATTCTTATTCGTAGTTTGTATCACTAATAGTGTGTGCAAAGTAACTTAGTCAATTTTTAAATTTCGCTGTTATACATATCATACCAAAAACCTAAATGTAAAAAAACAACCAAGTTCTTTTATAAAGTTAAACTAAAAAAAAGTGTGTAACTAGTCAGCCACGAAAAGTAATGAGATGTAAATGTGAGTCAAGTTCTTAGTTTAAGAAGGTTAAATGTTAAAAAATTGGTAGGTTCACTGATGGTCAAGTTTTCAAATTCTACTAGATATATTGTACCTATTTATACATTTTTAAATATTTAGCCTTCTTAAACTAAGAACTTGTCGCACATTCAGATGGCGCAGCTGCATAATGGGCATCACGTGAAGAGAGTGATAGGGCAAGAAGAGAACCCACGTCCAGTCAATGAAGAACTAGTTCCACCACCTAGTATAGAAGAAGTTGGCTTAGCTATAAAAAAGGTTAAGAACAACAAGGCCGCAGGCTCTGATGATTTACCAGCGGAACTCTTTAAATACGGCGGTGGTGTTTTTGGTAGGGAGCATGCACCGAATCATCAACCAAGAATGGGTGGAAGAAAACATCTCGATGACTGGACTATAGCGATCCTATGTCTTGTAAGAACTATCGAGGCATATCCCTGTCGCATACAAGATCCTATCCGACGTACTGTGTGAACGTCTAAAACCGTTCTGAAAGACACTAATTGGCACATACCAGTGTGGCTTCCGGCCCGGCAGATCGACTATAGACGCAATTTTCACACTGAGGCAAATCCTGGAGAAGACCAACGAATTTCAAGTCGAAACTCACCACCTATACATCGACTTCAAAGCCACGTGTGATAGCATACATCGTCAGGAGCTCTATATGGCGATTGCCGAATTTGGAATCCCGGCAAAACTGATCCAGCTGTGTCGCGTGGCGCTGGAAAACACGCGCCTCAACGTGCAGTTTGGAAGTAGCTCCACCAAACTATTTCAAACATGCACCGGATTTCGGCAAGGAGACGCGCTTTCATGCGACTTCTTCAATCAATGGAGATCCGGCAAAGAATTACACTAGGAAACCGTCGCTACTTCGGTTTGGCAAACCAACTGGGTTCAAAACTCCTAACTCGAAGGACGAAATGTGTGCCCTGATCCTGCCAGTTCTGCTTTATGGCGCGGAGTGCTGGACGATAAGCAAAAAGGGAGAGCTGATACTAGGCTCATTCGAAAGAAAAATACTTCCGCGGATTTTTGGTCCTATGTGCGAGTAGGGCTAATGAAGGAGAAGATACATCTGTATGTAGCTATGTGAATGTAGTCCAATCCTAGCCCCCTTGTTCGAGAAGACAAGGAAGACCGAACCTCCGTTTCAAAGACCAAACCTTCGCGGATGCCAGTGCGCTTGGTCTGGACAACTAGAAGCAGCTTCCCCGGGATCGTAGAGGATGGAAGGCTGCAGTGTCTCAGGCATAGACTCTTCACGGGTCGGGAGCCCGATAACTATGTTTTTCCTTAGTTGCACGATTCGATAAACCAGTAACACGATTGAAATTATTTAACAAAAAAAAATAGTAAATTACTCTATGCGAAATAGAAAGTGTGTTCCGAAAAAAAACCGACAGACTCAGGGCTGCCAGAAATCATGATTTAGCATGATTTTCATGCTTTTTGGACTCAAAATATGTTTTAATGTTTTCGAGTCCAAAATCATGTTTTTTTGGTATTAAAAAAATAAAAAGTTGTTCTTCATTCTAATCGTTTTGTAAAGCAATATTAACACCAAGTTCAACATGTCTAACCTACCCTACACGAACACGACTAAGTATACTAGTTTAAAACAAACAGAACTAAAGTGTCGCTTTATCTCAAAAGCAGAGAAGATTACCGCTGTATTTTTGTAGATTATTGTTTCTGTAATATTAACTGCGTTTTTTTCGTCCCTACATGGCTTTAGGATAAGTAAAATAAACAAATCTCTTGTCAAATACGACAAAGACTTAACCTGGATAATTATCGGGGTTAACAGCTTCACGGGGATAGAAAAAAGGGTAGCCAGCACAAATTTGTGTATGTTATCGATAACTTGTATGGAGATGTCATAAATGAAAATGACATTTGACATGCTGACAAAAACTAAAAAAAATCTGCTTTTTAAAGATGCCAAGATTGTTTTTGACTTCCTCAGCAATTGTTTTTAACCTTTACCGTGCAAACACTTGTTGAGGAAATCAAAAACAATCTTGGCATGACATCTTTTTTTCTGATCTGATTGGGTTGAACAACGCTTAAGGAGTAGTTGCTGAAAGCTACCAGAAAGAATCATTCCCAAGTTATGGTAAGAGTAAAACTGCCATGCAAATTCTGCCAACTCCTTATATCCAGGAACTGCAAAGAGAACTTCAAAAATTCAAAAAAAACCATCGAACGAATACATCCCCATCATCGTCAACAACGCAGGATTACAGCAAAAATTGTCAGTTGAAAAGTACAAGTCAAAAGCAAATTTCCAATTCCAAACTTTTTGCCGCGCGAACAAAAACACCCTTTCTTTGAAATTGGAATTGGAAATTTCGTTATTTAAAGTCTTTTAAAACTTGTTTTCTTAATACAATTTGATGGATTAATTAATTTATATTATGATTAAAATAGTAAAATGTGAAATTTTCTCTTTATTAAAATGCTAATGCATCAAAAGTACCTAAGATTGATGCGTTGCCAACTTATTTTTCATTCTTCAATGTTCGTTTTTTTCGGCAATTCTTGATAGGGACGAAAGAAACCCAGCTAGTCCCTCATTCTTTCCCTTTTCAATGCTAGTATTTTCCTGTCACTTCTTGTTTTGAAATTAGCAGTAGATGGTGGATTCTTTTAAATAAATAAAATTTATTTCTAAAAAAGTTTTTTCATGAACTAAAAAGTTACGAAAAAAGTAACTATTTATTTTTTGTATTTGTAAGTGCTGTTTATTAAATTATAGAATATTTAAAATTTATACTTTGAGCATACATAATTTTATGAATTTATTTTAAGTTTTCCTTCCATTTTTTTTTTTTAATAAATAATATTAATGTATATTTGAAAGTACCTACTTGTTTTACTTGCCACGATGCGGTTTCACCATTTTAAATGATGCGGTTTCTATTTTAAATGTTTTCCTTTTTCTCTTTTTACCATTATCCAACTACGAAATGGAAATCATGCTTTTTGAACCTAAATCATGCTTCAAAACTATGTTTTTTTAAATTTTTAGTGGCAGCACTGGACAGACTTCATGTTGAATGTCTTGATTACCCAGGATAGGTAGTACTTGGAAGTGCAAACAAACATGCAAATCTTAAAATTTTCAGATACATTTCGTCCTATATCCATTATGTCATTGGATATAGGACATTTAACCACAAACTTTACGTAATTATAATTCCAGTATAAAATGTGTCCTATACTGCATACAAAAATGCATATAGGACAAATAAGCATAAAATTCATCGAAAAAAATTGGTCTGTAAGACAAAATCAAATTTTTTATCTCGAAAACTAAAAGAGATAGGACAATTCTGATTGCAGCAATCGAAAGAGCATGGCCGAAAATATAAGATGGCATTTATAACTCATTTTCGGCCAAAATGGTCTGTAGGACAAATAAGAACTCACGTGACGAATTATCTTCGACTATGCCGAAGTTCAAATACCCGGTATGTACTATATTATTGTAAAAATAAAAATATTGTTTAGTATTAAAAAATTATGGGAGGTATGGGTAGTTTTTATTCGACCAAGCTCATTTTTTGTCAAAAATCTTTAAATATTATTAAAACAATATATTCAAAGTTTAAACTTGTTATCTTTACTGTAGGTATTTAAATTTAATTTTTGACATCAAATAGCTATATATTTTGTATGGAAGGTAGTAGTAGTTTTCATTCGATCTTGCTCATCTTCGAACTTTGCCTCAGTTTGGTGAATAAAATCGTACGTACTAAATTTCAGGTCGATAGCTCTTAAATTACGGCCGTAATCGTGCGGACAGACGCACATCGCTAGATCGACTAAGAAAGTGATGCTGATCAATAATATATACATATAGTTTGTCCTCCTCATTATGTGCGTTACAAATGGAATGTCAAAGTGAATATACCCTCACCACAGTATGGTACCGGGTATAAAAACTAAACAAACGAATGGTTGTGAGAAACTAGGCCTATACGGACCTGTTGGCCCTACTATTTATTTATTTTATTTTTTACATTCAGGGATACTCACAGTATGATTGTGTGGCTAGGTCTCTGTCGGACGCATGTAACTTCTCGTATACCCGCTTCGTAGAGAAAGTTAGTGTCAGCAACAGTACACCCAGTGACTTATTTTTGACCGACACAGGTACCTATAGATTATTCTCATTTTATACCTCGAAGTCAAATTCAGTCAACATTTTGCGAATTCCGTCCCAGTTAACGCGGCTATTAGAAAAAAAAACCCACCACAATCATTTACAGTCGTCGTTGGTTTGGACGAAAGTTCAATATGTAATGAAATGAAAGTTCGTCGTTTCGCACCGTTGTGGATGGATATGAAATAGGATACGCCGGGAGCTCTACATCCTATTTCTCGAATGACCACGCCAATCACAAATACTATGCACATACTGAGTCTGCAGTCGTAATAAAGTTCAACAACAACCTCGCTGACTATTTGGTGGGCACTTGGGCCATTAGGGAGTATGAAGGAATAGCGACCCACCATCAGCTCATGGACGTGTGTGTTCGTAAATAACTTGCCAAAACCAATCGCCTGCAGATGTAACGGAACCAAATGTCCATCCGCAAATCAATAAAGCAGAGCTCCAAAGGGATATCGACGACCTACACACATACCATGTATTGGTACTCTCCCTCTGCCGTCATCCAAATAAATAGCTGTGCGTCAGGAGTGTTCAGCTGGTGCCATACTGCTACTACTAGTATACTTGGTAGAGGTAGTGTAGAAGCAGCAGGAGCAACGGCCAGTGTATTCTGGTTCCGTAAATAAATTATGAATACGAAAATATCAATAATAGTACTTCACTGGCAATTGGTTTCCTGCGACCGAATATATAGGTAGCTATGTGCGTGCTCGTGTTCACTTGCTCACCGTATGCGCCCTAGGGAAATACAAGAACCTATGAATCCCTTCGGCACGGCACGGATACGTATCCTGGTGTCCATTATACTGCTATGATTTATCCAGGACCGAAAGTGGTTTTGGCGTTTTATTAAAGAGCTGAAGTGTAATGGTTTCTGAATTATTTGGACTTGGTCCGGTGAATGGGCCAATAACCGATTGAGGAGATGAATGCTTATAATAGTCTAGAGGGGATGTTTGTGTTTAAAGGTTAAAGTAAAATTGGCATTTAAGGCCCTCTATGTGTCCAGACAGTGAATTCATTTATGGTCATCGGAAACTGCTTTTCATATTCAGATCAGGTGAATACTTAACAGTACAGTGTACCTTCTTTGCATATGTAGCTCAGCTATATATACTGGCATCCCTCGCACACAAGAGCCTGGATATTTCAATGCATTCAAAATAGTGCATTGCAAATAATAGTTGCATATTTAAAAGGAATCACTTAAGTCGATGGTACTGTTTTTAAGTATCTTTTGCTTGCAGCCAGAAGCTGTCAATGAATAGGCCTTTCTTAAAAGCTTTTTGAGCTACACTTTAAGGCGTTTTGTTTTCGCTACATCAAATCATCATCATCGTCTCTGTCAACTCTGTGTTGGGCATATGATGACGTAAAATCTCTTTCATCTTTATCGATCTGCGGCCATATATTTAGCGACATCTTTTAGTGAAAAGTAGAACCTCTAGGTGCATTTGAAAATTGATCCTGACAAAACGCTTAATAAATTAGGTACCAGCTAAAACCAGCTACAGGCACAAAGTTAATTTCAGCTTTTGTGCATGCAAAATAAATTTGAGCTTCCTGCCAATTGCTTACAGCCCATCAATTGCAGTTAAAACCACATTCTTAACGATGAAAATCGCGCTGACTAGTAGTCATTGCCCTTGTGTGAGATGCAATTTATCGCTCAATGCAATCACCATACACTACAGCCATCGGTATGTATCTATTATTTAAAAATTACCTACTACACCCTCGTGCATTCAAATGTTACAGTAATCAAATAAATAAATGAAACGCGCTTGCAGTCCATTAATTTATGCAAGGATAATAACATTCGCCAACAAATGCATATCAGATGCATTAGGATGCGTAAATCAATTGTCCACCCTATAGCAAAGACCTACCTCTATATCCAATGAAATATAGCAAAGCACAAATATACGCATGCAACATCCTTCCCTGTTTAAATGAACTGAACCAAAACACACCACCCGCATTGTGTTTCCGCCATTAATATGGTTGAAGCCCCATGACCGACCGTGGGCAACCGGAAAACGTATATCTATATCTAAAATTCAGCTTCGCACTGGTCGGGTTAGGTTAATAATATTATTTTATATTTATCGTGTGTCCAGCAACAGGATCCGCATCAGTTATGGAAAAAGCAAACCCACCAGCACACACACATATGAATTGCATTTCAAAAGAGGATATTAGTCATTAAGGTGAATTCACCGTTCGCCAGGACCCGCAACTAAATTGAAGTTTCCCATTCAAAAATGATTGCCGATGAGCTGTCTCCTTCCGGGCGGGTTGGGTTTGAATTTTGGATATACCAATACCATACCATGGTTTGAAGATAGGCCAATGGACTCATAACTCATTTAAATGTATTCCGTGTGCGATGACGGTGTGGCCAAAATAATTACAATGAATTATTAAATTGTATTCTCTCATGCATATAGAGAGCACAAATGAATCGGCCCCACCGGCCATGGAGCTGCCATTTTATCATATTTCGTTGTGTGTTATACTGTTATCCTTGTGTGACAAAATAATTATTATCTCGTGCCCAGTCGGGATGTAGATACATATATATGCGTGTGTGTGATGGTGGAAAATTTTAAATATAATGATCTCCAGGTCCAGGTGATATGTGGAAACCATGCAGCTGTGTCTGTCCTTGGGGAACAACTGTGGTGTTAATTTGTTGAATTTTCGGTGTTTAATCATTTAAATTGGCATTAGGTTGGGTGGGCTTAGTGCATAGCCGATAGGATTCTGTTTAGCTAATCAGAGCTAATGAACAATTTTTCGTAATTAATGAATCTGCTGAATTATGGCTGAATAAATTCGAGAACCAATGTACAAACCAATTGAGAATTTATCCGTCGCATACCTACTTTTTTTTTGCCATGAACAAGGAGAACAAGGAAGGCATAATGATCTTGAATTTGGTTGCGGGAAATTTCAATCATTATTGTCAGATTGTGAGTTTTCACCCAATTTGTTGGTTAAAGGAAACACACTGGGCGAACGCATTTTCCTAAATGAATTTGGCCCGAAAATAGTATGTAAAAGAATGCAATCTCTGAATGCTGAACCTGCCTTCTACCTCTTTCCATTTTCGAATTGAGTGTATAAGCCATCCCGCTCCAGTTTGAAGAGGCAACAACTGTGATCTTTAATCTTGTACATGTAGTCCCAAATGTGAAAATAAATGGGTGGGCGATGTTAGACCAGAGATTTATTTTTCTAACCGAGTTGAAGTTGCTGTCAATGAAAAATCCGTTCTGATATTTACAAGTAAAAAGCTGATGCGACGACACTTCGCATATTCTTCTCCTGTAAGCTTAAATTATCCACGCCCGCAAATCTGATTATTGCTTTCTATAAAGATTGCATTATCTTCCCATCTGTTGAGCGTTGGCATAGATGTTCTCTGGATGTTTGTGGCGCTACAGTCCGTGAGCCTGAACCGTTACGCCAAGTCGGTAGAGGGTCCCTTAAACTATTGTGCGCTAACTAAGGCGAAGTCTTCCTCTACTGTGTTGTCCCTCCGGGTTGGAATCGAAGAATTTACGGGCTGGAGCGTTGGTGTTAATGCTACTAGTGATTTCTTCAGATTGTTGAAGAAAAAAATATGTGCCCAAATGTTATGTGCACGCTTTTGAAATTTTAATTTTCTCTGAAACTACTCTGTGCTTTATACAATTGATAAACGAAATAAACATTTTTGTTTAGAATATTTATAGTTTCTTTTTCTAGTCGAGGGAAAATCTAATTTTCTGCTATGTGCAAATGATTGGTATTAATTTATTACTTGGTGTACCCGCTCTTTTGCTCGTGCCAATGAATTGAAATGCTTAGGTAGATATAGCTACATATTTTTTATTGTCTATCGGGACAATGAACATGAATATGCGTACCGATTTTGACCCAAATTCACGGGAATTCTCCGTCCTATATCGAAGATTCCCTGTAAATTTGAACTCCATAGGCGGGAAGGTTTTGAAGTCCAGCCATAGGAATATAAAAAAATGTCTGGACAGGATAGCAAGATCTTCGCGGAAATATATAGCAAAATGTTCGTGTATTTAATTAATACCAGGCAAATGACCCTAATTAGAGGGTCATAAAATCCTTTCAATATGCATTGCCATTACCCAGCGAGCGACGAAAAACAGTACCTGCGGTCGCAATCGTCCGAATGAATGTCCAGCATTCCACCAAATGTATAAATATAACTGAAATAAAATATAAATATGAATTGAAAACTTTTTACTATTTTGAACAAATTTCCTCTTAAATCGTGCATTAAAAATAACAGGTATAAGCAAAAAGGAGCAGACTTGCATTCTGCTCTGAATTGGGGTATATTAACATAAACCAAACAGAACTTTCAGTCTCTCATACTCTAGTCTCTCAACGCGCCAAAGCTCTGAAGCGGCATTTAGTTTTGGAAAACTGCTGGTTGCGTGCGTTGACATAAAGTACGGTAAAGTTTCTAAAACGCCTGTCAACGCACGCAAGCGGCAAAGCGCCGTTGTGATTTGGGCATAACTCTTTGTTTTGATTTCTACTGTGGTGTAATTTTCAGAGTTAGTAGCGGAGCCGCAGCCGACGTAGACAAAGTCCCGAACTACCTCAAAGTTATAGCGGTCTATCGTGACGTTCTGTCCGATTCGTCGATTTTGTGTGTTCCTTCTTGTTGACAGCATATATTTTGTGTGCTATTACTTGCAAACGCACCAGTGACAGTTCGCTGCGTTCTGGCAATGATATCGATGTCGTCAGCGTATATGCAAGTAGTTGCACAGACTTTTGGAAAATTGTGCCCCTGGTGTTGGCTTGCGAGTTTTGCACAATTTTCTCAAGAATGATGTTGAAAAAGTCACATGACAGCGCATCACCTTGTCTAAATCCCTTTTTGACATCAAAGTTCTCCGTGAGATTGTTTCCGACCTTTACGGAGCAGCGAGCGTTCTCCATCGTCATTCAGCACAATCTGACGAGTTTGGCAGGGATGCCAAAACTAGACATGGCTCTGTATAGCTCGTCTCTATAAATGCTGTCATATGCGGCTTTAAAATCGATAAATAGGTGATGAGTATCGATTTGGACTTCTTGGGTTTTCTCCAGGATCTGCCGTAGTGTGAATATTTGGTCGGTTGTGGACTTACCGGGCCTAAAACCGCACTGATAGGGTCCAATCAGTTCGTTGACAAATGGTTTCAGGCGTTCACACAGTACGGAGGACAGGATTTTGTAAGCGATGTTAAGGAGACTGATGCCTCTATAGTTGGCGCAGTTTAGAGGGTCTCCTTTCTTATTGATCGGGCAAACAATGCTAAGGCTCCATTCATTAGGCATACTTTCCTCTGATCAAATCTTGGTGTATGCTCTCTACCAAGTCATCTCCCGCTGCCTTGAAAAGCTCGGCAGTTAAGCAGCCCGATCCAGCAGATTTGTTGGACTTCAGCTTGAATATTACTATCCTCACTTCATTTTGGTCAGGTGGACGGAAGTCTGGGCTTTCATCGTCCAGGCTAAATAGTTCATTCTGCCTGACAGCGGAATTTGTTTTGTCTTCGCCATTTAACTGTCTGCAGAAATGATTTTTCCACGTCCTTGGGACGAGGTGTGACTCTATAACAAGATTTCCTAAATTCGTCTCTATAGGTCTCTGTTCCCGTGACACGTTATTTTTACCTTTTGGTAGAACTTCCAAACATTGTTCCTGGTAGCACCTCTATATTACCTCGATCGCACGCTTCTTTTTTCCTCCGGAGAAACGGTTGTTCTTCCCTCCTTTTTTGCTCGTAGAGCTCCCAAGGTGCTCGCGTCCTTCCCTGCAGCGGCGCTTTGTTATTTTGCTGCATGCACTTGCGAGCACTCTTCATCAAACCAGGGGTTTTGTGAAACAAAGGACATTAGTTGCGGCTTTTCTGATGGCTTCTTGTTACCGATGGCATACTGGTCCTCAGCACTTGATGCTGGCTTCATAGGACTTCTCGAGAGGTTGAGAGACACACCAAAGGTCTCGACGGCTTGTTGCAATTGTATTTGGCATCAAAACCACCTAACGGATCTTAACATCATATTCAAGACATTGCTCGTTTTCAAAGACTGCAGCTGTTTAATCAAAACTCGTCAACATTGTCTATATGCAAATTCTACCTTGAAGCAGCTGAGCCTTAAGAGTTAAACAAATGGTACGATATCAACATCACAATTGGCCGACTTGTGGCCACCTACGGATTCG
This sequence comes from Cheilosia soror, assembly GCA_949372485.1. Taxonomy (NCBI): domain Eukaryota; kingdom Metazoa; phylum Arthropoda; class Insecta; order Diptera; family Syrphidae; genus Cheilosia; species Cheilosia soror. Next base: position 28,373,300 of record OX443561.1, on the reverse strand, counting down.
TTATACAAGCTTCATCTTCAGCCTACAATCTACAATGTACAAGTCAGTGGTCCGAATACCCAGACGAAGAAGAAGATACGGAGCACGCAATGTTCAATTGTAGGCGCTTTGCTTGGGGAAGAGCGAACTTACCAAACCCCCAAAGTCTAACAAGCCATATGTTAAGGTCAGAAGATGACTGGCTGGAGGTATATGCTCCTTTATAATGAGTATACACGAAGAATTAAGGAGACTTGAAAAAGCCGAAATGGCGGACCCGGAGGATTTAGCATGAGTTGCTAACCAGCCCCGCGAAGTAATACCTCGGCAGAATCGCGGGGAGAGTGGTTGAAGGAAATAGGGTGGGGATTAGTACGTCAGGCGCACTCCTGGCATCGATTATTCAGGTTTGCGAATCGTGCATGTTGGTAGTACGGGCTACCGCATCTTTAGAAGATTACCACAACCGTCCGAGTCAATGGTGGCCGCTCAAAAGATGTGGACATCCAGAAGACTGAAGGCTGCTGTCTGATGCAGAACTTTGTCGAAAGCGGATACAAATTTGCCAACTTTACAGACTTCTGTCAAATGACAACACATATTGTAGCAAACATGGAATTGAACATTAACAGTATTGGAAGTCGCTTCATTGACGATTAACCGACAGTAGTTGGCAGCGAACCCAGACAATGACACCAGCGCTGAGATTAAGCGAAGAATAACTCTTGCCAATCGCTGTTTCTTTGGCCTAAGAAAGCTACCCAATTGCAAAGCCCTCTCTCGAACAACTAAAGTGACCCTTTATAAGACCTCAATCATCCCAGTCCTACTTTATGGTGCAGAGGCATGGACTCTATCAAAAGCGGATGAGCTTACTCTTGGTTGCTTCGAGAGAAAAATTCTTCGAGTAATTTTCGGTCCCGTCTGGCGTCTGCATAGACGGTGAGTGGAGGAGGAGAATATACAACGATGAACGGGCTGTACAGCGACAATGACCTAGCCCAGAAGAGTGAAGGTCCAACGACTGCGGTGGCTGGGTCATGTAGAGCGAATGGACGTGAATGCTCCAGCCCGGAAGATCTTCGAATCCACACCCGAGGGACGGCGCATTTTATCTTTTTGTATATTGAAATACAAGTTTCTGTGCCTACAGAGAGATTCGAAAAATTGTTAAAACGGATACATGTTACACTCTAACCGATTATCAACTTCCATTTAAAGCATATTGAGCCCGGTCAAAGAAACTCGCGTATTTTCCAATCATGCTTCCGGCTAAATGCTTCCAAACTCCATTCGCATCCTAAATTCTCGGAGTATATCCGAATTGAATTCGAATTACTTAACTCGATCGCATGCTGCTCGTAAACTGTGCTGGATTTCAAATATAGAGTTTCATAGGAGAGCATCCTGTCGAACTTTTCGCCTAAACCCCAAAATGTTATTTTCTTTCCCATTTCCTTCATTTTTATTATTTCCATTGCACTCAATTGCAGTTGGTCTCCGTCCCCCAGCTGTAAAATGTGCCACAAAAACTAGAACACATAACATGCATTGATTCCTAGTTCGTGACTTACATGGCGAGGATTTAATCAGCTAAATGTAACCGAGACTAATGCATGCTGCACCGGACACGTTTTCATTTTGAAAACTTTTATGGCAGCTCTTCGAACGGGACGGCTTGATTCAATCATGGGCCTTGGGTCAATAATGTACTAAGAGGGCGGTATTGCAGCTGATTCCCAGTTACCCACCACTTGCGATAAAAGCCAAACACTTATCTCGTCCCTAGAAGCGAAGATCTGCATTTGCATAGAGCCTTTTTCAATCCATTCTCTCGCTTTAGTTTCCATTTTCATACATCGAACAATTGGTCACAAACAAAGCAAGGAAGACCCACGACCACACCAGCGCAACGTCAACGAAGACGATGAAAACGATGTGCATTCGATTTAACAAGTTAAGTGAAAAAAAGTCTCACCAGATATCCTTATTCGGTCTTGGTGCACTCTCATCTTCGCAAGCATATCCTTCCTGGAAATGGCTTCTTTCATCCATTATTTGCGATATATTAAACAATTTTTTTTCCAGTCTCTGCTTTGTTGCTGGTGAGTTGGTGACCGCCTGCGGATACTCTCAAGTTGTACCGGTTGCACCATACCAGAACCACATCCATATCCTTTCAAAATTCGATTCTTGGAAAAGTTCTGCCTAGGGATAAGAGTAGGAGGGGGTTATCCTTTGATTTCTTAGTTCTTTTCGTTTTGTTTATACATGAAAGCATTGATATGCAAATTTCATGCAAAAGGATACACACACACATATAACACTGTGTTCCGGTGAAAGAGTGTACCCAGACCCACCGATCTATGCCCGATCACAGCCAGACAATTGAGTGAATATTAAATTTTCTATTGTGAATCACATCCTGTTGTGTGTCGGTCTTCTGCCCACCATTTTCATTTGCTTATCCTTGGTTGGGTTACAAGTTACAACAGAAAAAAAAATCTGAACTTTCTCAAACATATATCTACGATAGTAATGAATATTCGGTGAAAAAGGGATAATGGAACAAATTCGGGTAGCGGGCGAGAAAGGACAAAATTACAACCCCATTGCTGGGGGAGTATTGATTTCAGATGCGGAAAAATGAGAAAACTTCTGTGTTTTCGATTTCAATGGTCGAGAGAGGTTGAGGCTTGTTATTGGGAATCCATTTTGTGTTCGGTTTTTCGTTTTGTTGTTTCTGGGAAAATATTGTTTCCCTTGGCTGCTGCTTGAACAGTAATCTTCATTTGCATTTTCCGGACTTTGCTTGGTTTTTTTTTTTATTCTTTCTCTTCGACTGTAACAAGTCAAACGGAAGGGATTGGGTTGCTGTGTATAAAATATTACTGCAGGGCGCCTCTGAAACAACGGACAACAACAAAAAAAAAGTCAATTGCATCATTAAAAAGTTTAATTAAAAAATGTTTATTTGAGTGAATGGGAAGTTCGACGAGGGCTTTGCTGCATCGAGTGTGAGTCCTGATTTGAAACCTCAGGCAGCTACACTTCAGTTGGAATTATTTGCGCCAATATGAAATCGACTGTAATTGTTTTTTTTTCTCAATTTTGTTTTTGTTGGAGAACTGCAGCTGCAGCCTTGTTTCAACTGGGTTTATTTGGAAGTAACTAGCGGAGGCCATCAGGATGCTAATGGCTCTTGAGTTGATTGTGGTAGTAAGTACGTTTGGTGTGATTTGTATATTTCCGTGGACTGTTGAACTGGGAAGTCCTCGTTTAGTTGTCCTCTGAGCCATTGAACCCACAATGAACTACCCAGCAGTCTTTTTTTTAGGGGACATTTTTTACTTTCCCAAATACCAATACTTCTGAGTCTAAAAAAAGGACTTTGAAACTAAGAGTACCTACCTAGCAAAAAACGCGACTAAATAGGTTATGCCCATATTATAGAACAATTATTCAATTATTCAACTTAACTTTCACACAACCCAAATTAACTAACAACTTAAGGTGGGTTTCCACATGTCGGTTGATTGACAAAGTTTGACAGCCCTCGAGTTTATGTCATTGAACGACACCAACGTCAGTTCATTTTCACTTATGCGAATAATTGGCAAAAAATCGTTTGTCAGTTGATTGACAAACTCGATGCCAATTAAATTTTCTCTGTCAATTATAGACAAAGTGACATTTTGTTTGACAATTCAGCTATTTCCACTTGTCCAGTGGTTTCTTTGTTAGTTATTGACAAACGCTGTTAGTCAATTCATTGACAAGCAATTTTTAGCTATTTCCAATTGTTTAATTGGCATGAAAATACGTCAATTGTCAATTTCAAATCGACAAGTGGAAACCCAGTATTATAGACAACCACCGCCATCTTTGTTGTGTTTTGACAGACAACTTTTCTATCAAGGTTGTGTATGACAACACGGACAATACCGAATTTTGAATGACATAAAACCAAGAGACAACTCAACTGTAGTTGTAGTCGTCTTACACAATAGGGGTATTAATTTTAGTTGCTACATTCAGTGCGATTTTTTATGAGAAATATTTCAGCTATATGCGTTTTTCGTAAGTTGTAAAACGTTTTTTTTTTGCAACGATTTTAGTCAGTATTTATTTTGCATTCTTTCGCATGCTTTAACGCGCGTTCCCTAAATCCTAAGCTGTATTTTATCCAACAATTTTGACCTTACTTACTAAGGTACATAAGGTGGCGATACAGTCCGGGGTGAACCTGGGCGTCAACCAACAAGCGTCTTCAGCCATCACGATCTTTGGCCAGCTTTCTCCAGTTTCGAACGCTAAGTTTGTTAAGATCTCCTTCCACTTGCGTGCGCCACCTGAGTCGCGGTCTTTCTATCTCCTCCATCTCCATCCTTCTCATTCAAGGGACCGAAAATTACTCGGACCGAATTTTCCTGTCGAAGCAACCAAGAGTAACCTCATCCGTTTTTAATAGAGTCCATCCCTCTGCGCCAAAGCGAAGGACTGTGATTATTAGGGTCGTATAAAGGGTCACTTAGTTGTTCGAGAGAGGGCGTAGACAAAATCCTTAACCACCTCAAAGTTATATCTGTCTACAGTGACATTTTGTCCCGAGACGTCGGTGTTGGGTGTCCTTTCTTGATGACAGCATATTGTCTTGGCTTAATTGACCGCCAAAACTATCTTCGCCGCCTCCGTCTCCAATACTCACGAACGCGCCAGTGACATCACGCTGCATTCTGTCGATTATACCTACAATTTTGACCTATTTTGAGCTTATTTATACGTGATTTTGGGAGCGCGATTTTGCGACTGTTTTTTGTCACGTTTTAAGATTTCCTTTGAAGTAGATTTTTTGATATTTTCATTGAACGTTTTCGACGCCTTATTTGTTGGTATTTTATGTTTTTTTTGGGTCAAATAATAAGTTCTTAAGTTTTTGCTTGTCATTTTTGAACGTTTTCTGGTATGCGACTTTAGGTGTAGTTTTATAGTTCGTTTTAAAATTCAAGTTTTGGGATAGTTTTATTTCATTTTTCGATACATTTTTATGGATCTTTTGAGTTTAATTTGAAGCCAAGTGTGAAGACATAACTGACGTGACTTTTGGCATGTTATTCGCCACATGTTGTCACTATCTTAGACATAATTTTAATGCGTAGCCTTTTAAGCATTTTGCGACTTGTTTTTTGTCGGTTTAAGCGTGTCTTTGCCACTTTTTAGAGCCATTTATTTCAGCATTGAATCTTATTTTGTTGTGGCTTTTTAAGGAGCTTTTAGGCTTTCTTTGAAGCTTATTTTTGATCCATTATTGCGCGAGATATAGATCCGTCTTGTATGATTTTTTTATTCATTTTCAGGTTCAATAAATTAGCAGGTATATGTTTGCTCATTTCAGACAAAGTTTTATGAGCATCTTTTGGGACGGCGTTAATATTGTCAAAAAACTACTAGTCTGACTCGTAGTTGCGGCATTGAAACATGTTACAATCGTCCACTCAAAAAATGTTACAACAGTTTCGCGCTCGAATTTCACCTTTTAAAATCTATTTGACACCATAACACTGAAGTGTGATATTTTGGGGTGCATTCAGGACCTAATTGCAAGGAGATCTGCATCTAAAAATGAACGCATGCGGCTTCTATTCTTTCTTAAAACATCAGTGTTACAACCGACTCACCGTTACTTTCGTACCCTCTCTCCCCTACTCTTACTCACTCAGTTGAGATTTTTTTCAGTTGAAATTTTCATCCGATTTTGGATGTTAACTCGGACATTTTTTTAAACGCATTTGTGACATGATCTTAGAACCAATTTTATTCATTTAGGATCGTATTTTTGACACCTTATTAGCACAAACCAGAGAGAATAGACCACCAGCTTCGGCCAAAAATAAGAGATCCATAGAGCCAGTTTTGAAATAAGTAGCTTCGCCTCTTTTTCTATCTATGAATAAGCGTGAACAAGCAAAAAAAATAAATTCTAAATGGCGGGAGGTGAATTAATTGAATTGTCATTAAGCTGTCATAATGGCGTGTTGAATTTTTTCCCGTTGACAGTTCAGCTTAAATAAAAATAATTTTTTGTTGCGTATTTTGGGCAAAAGTGCCTCATAAATGACGAGAATCTAATTGTAGCCTTCGACATTTCTAAATTTCCAAGACTCAAAAGTATTGGGTTGCAAAGAACAACGCTAAGTACCTATGCGTTATTTTATCTGGAGTAAATTTTTTGCAGCAAAAAAATGACAAGATGAGTGCGTAATATCGGCAGCTGCAGGACAGAACAGCCAGTGCAAATGTCATCTCGAGGTTGGAGTAGCAGATTGATAAACTTACCAAAAACGTTAGTAACACTGCAGTTCATAGGAAGTTCTGGAGTGCCTATGTACATTGAAATTTGTTCTTTGTTGCAGAAATTTCATCCACAGACAGACACCACACAACAGTCCTTCTCTCTGGTTTGTGTTTATTAGGCTCGATAGGCTTGTTCCTTTAGGAACTTAGTTTGTTGCAATTGTTGAGAGAAATGTTGGTTCTTTGCTAACTTGTTATTAGGGAAAATTTGACAAGAGTTTTTTGTACGTCGAGCATTTTTTATTGGTTTTTAGGGCTGTTTTCAGAATCGCTTTAAGTCTTTTTCCCAATTTGAATCTATATCGTGGTGCAGTTTTTAAACTCGTTTTTAACTCGTTTTAAAGGACGAATTTTTAAACATTTGACGTTTATAGCTACCTTTTCGAAACATTTTTATTAGTTTTTAAGGATTTTAACACTTTACACGCTTTTGGCTAGTTGGGCGCAATTTTTGGAGCCAGTTTCGTTACCACTATTGGCTCGATCTTTGGTCCATTTTTAAAATTGTTTTTTGTTGTTTTGTTTGATATTTTACGGCGTTTCTTGATGGGCTGTTTGTTAGACTGACGGAAATAGATATATGTGTTACTCCAGGAGCAATATTCAGTAGTCTTGCACAAAAAGAACGCGTCAATGCAACAAGAGCCGAAAAGAGACCTGGTAGACATATGAGCAAAGTAATCTTGTAGTAGTCGCCTAACCTTGAGGATAGGATATAAAAAAATATTTTTTGCAAATTATTAAGCGAGGAAGGCTGCAAAAATCCGCTGTCAGGCAGAACGTCTTGTGGGAGAATAAACGTATACTTATCTAAGAGGTTTTGACGTTTTTTCTAAAATCTGCCGGAGTGTGATAGTTGTTCGATTCTATTGTTGTTTTTTTTTGGACTTAAACCGTACTGATATCAGCGAAAGGTATCAGGCGTTCAAAATAATCTTACAGGCGACATTCAGGATGCTTGTATAGATCGGACACACGAGCTGATGTTCCAGATAAGTTAGTCATGCGTCTTGTTTCTGCTTTAAACAGACAAAGTCAGTAGGCCATCTATTCCAGCAGGCATATGATTTAAGTTTGGATATCGTTATCCTCACCTCGGGTGGACGGAAATGTGGACTATTTAAAGCGGGTTGTCCGCAGAATCTTTTCAAGTTCTCAGGCCCGACTGTACATCTACAAGCTAACTAAAGCTCATACGAAGTCATTGAGGTTAGTGCCAAATTGAGCACGAAATCAATAAAGGGTGGACAGAAATGTGGACTATTTAAAGCGGGTTGTTGGCGGATTCTGTCATTAAGCAGTCCGCAGAATCCTTTCAAGTTCTCAGGCCCGACAGTACATCTAAAAGCTCACTGTAGCCCATACGAAGTCATTGAGGTCAGTGCCAAATTGAGCACGAAATCAATAAACGATCTCTGTCTTTAAGGATATCCCGTCTGATGTAGTGACTTTGACAAGTGCCTGGATTTTAAGTTGTCTTTCCATGCCGTCCTTGGGTGGCAGTAAGGTGAGGAAAGGAATCTCACTCACTTATGCCTACAAAACTTATCAAGACTAAAAAACTCCTCAGATCCTACAAATCTTTTGTTTTAGTTTTTCTATGATTCTATGAAGTTCGTTGGAATCATCAGTCATTCAGGAGGTATATACTCGTATGTCTGATGTTTATATACCTACTTTAAAACTATATCACAGGTCGTAGTATACACACATTAGGCCCTGCTCAACCATTCCACTTCACAAATAATGTGGGAATTTTAAGCAAAATTACCGTATAAGTGGCCAAATTTCTTGCACAAAAGACAACAATAAACATCGCATTTTGTATTATGTACCCTGTGCAGACTTAAAAGGAAAACTCCTTGTCATTATTCAGGACGCAATCCGACAGCAAAATGCTCCAGACAAATAGTGTTTTTGTGCTTTCATTCGTCTACACGATATCCTTCATCATTTTTCTTCTCCATTTTAATTGTGAACCCTTAAAAGTTGACTCCTGCCTGGACCCATTTGGCAGCACAATTTTGTTGGTCCAATTTGGAAAATTGCATTCATCTTGTTTCTTGCACACCCACCCAGCGGCGGCATTGTGTGGGCGACACGGTGAATGGCGTTCGTGTGGGGTTGACCCTCAGTATTTCATTCTTACACAGATGACAACTCACAAATGCGACACCACTGCCGATGCACTAGAACAACACGACACCAGTACTTGGTGGCATGTGAAAAACGGACAAGTACGAAAATAAATTTCCACCGTTTTGTTAAGCAACGTAAGCAAAAAAAAAAAAAAGAAAAACCCTGCCGTTGTTGGTCGGCGCCACAGGTACCGAGAGCGAGACCTTAAATGTAAGTTTGGTCCTTTAGGATTTCAATTGCATCAGGAAGAAAAACGCTAGGTACACCCTGAAATGGGTACAATTGTGTATATCGTATCGTTGCAAAAATATCTCACGTAATGCCGACATACAAAAGTGAATGTCGTTGCATACAGTAGACGTCTGATTGGGTGAAATGGTGGCAAGTATCATACAATTTTCTATGCGTTGGCTCTACGTGTCCTTTCTAGCAAATTGCGCCAAGTCACCTCCACATGTTTAGATTTGTAGCCGGCAGAGTGGGAGGAAAAAAAAAACTACAACAAGCGAGTTACATATTTCACATGTCAGGAGGTACACATTTGCCAAGATTATAGACACAATGTCGTGTGTATGACATTGTCCACACTCAAAGAAACCAGTTCTGTGGCCTATACCTACTTCAACTATCCTTTTTTACACTGTATGCTGACTAGAGCTTCGTTCGTTGTGAGAGCTCCTGATAGGTGCGGCGTATATAGAGCTGAACCACTCTGTATATCAAAATCCTCGTGGCATATCTTAGGTCCACCGATATTTCTCAGCATCCGGGAAATCGCTGCCTGTATCTGTGAAGCCTTCTTGCTGGCATACCTGGCGTGCGTTTTAAAGCCTTAGTTATGTTATCGAGCATTGCTCCTATGTACCGAATATTAGCCAACTCACCAGTCTTTCGGTTGGTTATCACACCAGCCACAGTATTGTTGCCGCTAATTATATTCTAGGCCGTCAGACTAGCCAATTTTTGACTGCTTTATCCGTAGGTTAGTTTTGCAGAACGCAGCGTGATGTCACCGATGCTTTCGTGAGTATTGTGATGAAGGCGGCGAAGATGGGTTTGAAGGTAAATGACGGAAAGACAAAATACTTATTTGCTGTCAACAGAAAAGTATACCGACGTCTCGGATAAAGTTTCACAATAGACAGACATATTTTTAGGTGGTTGTGGACTTTGTCTACCTAGGCTCCGCTATGAACGCAGATAATGACACCAGTCCTGAGATTAAACGAAGAATAAATAACAAATCGCGGTCTGTTTGAGCTAAGAAGGCAATTGAGTAGCAAAGCCGTCTCTCGAACAAATAAAGTGAACCTCTATAAGACCCTAACCGTCCCAGTCCTTTTTTATAGGGCAGAACGCAGAAGCACGAACTCTATTAAAAGCCTATGATATTACCTTTCGTTGTTTCGAGAGGAAAATTCTTCGAGTAATTTTCGGTTCCGTCTGCGTAGGGGCTATACACTGTACAGCGACATCGACCTAGTCAGAAGACTAAAGGTTTAACGACTGAGGTGGCTGGGTCAAATAGAGCAAATGGACGATTGGCGATTACTCCTACTCTGATGAATCCTTCGAATCCACACCCGAGGGAAACTAGAGACGCTGGCTAAAAATTGTGCTGGCTGGAGAAGCTTGTTTGTTGAGGCACAGGTCCATCCCGAACTGTGTAGCGCCACGTTAAGTAGTAGGACTGCTTCACCCGTTGTGAACTCTATCTCGTGGATGTGTGTTGGCCAGGCCACACTCCTTGGGGCAGCGTTATGTTCTGCAGAAGAGGTCCAAGAACTGGGTTCATCTGACAAAGGTGCTTATTTTTCTGCGATACCTTAAACAGATTGTCGTATATGGTAAGTTCTCGAATTTTTGTTCCATGGTTCTTCAGGAATTTTTCTCCACTTGGTATCGCAAAGCCAGATGTTGGAGTTTCCAAGGGTTAGGGAAGACCCCCTCCTAGAGGAACCTTTGCATCGTTGCAATAAACAGGTCCGGTCGTTTTCAAAGGGCGACTTAAAGTGCCATTTTTGTGATGGCATCGGGCCCGGGCACTTTGTTGTCGCCTATCTTCCTCTTCGATTCCTGTAGTTGCTGCATTGTGATTGTAGGGATGCTTTTCGAGCATATATTTCTTTTATGGTGCTGATCAAAGTAGACGCACATGTGGAAATAGTTAGTTGGCATTGGTATACAACTATCCTCAGTCCCTTAGCACTGCCCGGACCTACTGCCTTTCATAGCTTCTTCATCACGATGCTGTAAGCTATTACCCAACGTTCAGGGGTCTAGAGGCCTGCTCCATCACCTTTGCAAATTGCTTAAAAAAAAATATAGCCTCCAGTAATAAGGTCCGCCCATTTTACAATCTGATCTTCTAGCCATTACTCAATTTTTGCATCCAGTTGGTTGTCCCACCATCTCGGTATTCACCATTTCTTCTCATTCCATCGAACGGGTTTTTGTCGAAATAAGTATCATTCCACTTTGGCCCTGTTAGTTCGGGGCGCTGCCTGGGCTTATCTTGATTCGTGTTAAATTTGATTCTGGTCTTCGCTTAATCGCCATATGCATCTGCTATAATTTCATAGTAATTTAAGAAGGCAACCGAATACCCCTGGTCCTATTTAAGGATAGGTTGCCATTTTTTCTTGCCGAAGTTTAATGACCCACCATCAGCTAGTTCAAATATACACTTATCCCAATCTCAAAGGAGTCATATCCTTTTCCATTAATCATCAAAAGGTACACAACCGCACGTCTCTAACTATTCCCAGCTTCGCAATGCAGATAGGTTATTTGCATTCTTCGGCATGAACTCACTCGATTTGGACACCTCAATTGGTCAGTTAAATCGCTCAGGCTCCGCAATAATATTCGATTTACTCAAATTCCATTTGTGCTGTGCAATTATAGCAGTACGCCCCAAAGGCTCTCTCAATCATTGTTTATGTTTTGCCACAAGACTATTGCGTTAACTGTTTATGCACCAAATTACAATTATTTAGAATATCCAATCGAAGCGAATGCAAGCAAACAAAGCCACAAAACCGAAAACACAAACAGCCAAAACCCCAAGAACACTTTGCGGAAGTGCAATTGCAAGTGCATCCCATTCCGCTCTCGATTGCGCCATCTAAGACAATAATGTGTCAGTCTCTCCTTTTGGCAACCGAAAATTTGGGTCAAATGCAGACGCTGGCCTCTGTCTATATACATACATTGCGCTGGCTCTATAGACGCTTGGCCAATATTGATTCCATTTGCATAACAGCATACAGGACTTAACTTTTGATCAATCCCTTCAGTGTGGTGGCTCTATTTTAGCCCACATCGTCACTGTCTTTTCGGGATTACCAATGGGGAATACGAGCAAGTTTATTCAACTCTAGGCTCTCACTCACATCGTACTTTGTATATTGTGTGATAACATTTCCCTGATGGAAAATGGGAGCACAAAAATTTTTACTAGGTCTGTCATGGTGTGTGTATAGATAAATCTTAATTTACATTTAGCTGTGTATCTACCTGTCCATTGGGGGTGGTTCAGCATGTCTGCCTTGCTGCATCATCTTGTGTCTGTTCCCCGAACAGAAAGTGAAGTATGATTGCGGTGGTAGTCGAACAGCATTTGCTGACCATAATCCTGCATGGAGTGCTTGTATTTTTCCGTGGATTTTTTTTCGCTCGCAAACATGCATAGAATTACCACTCGGATGTCATCATCACTTTCAATCGAGAATATGTCAGCTGGGCCAACATCGAGCACATAAAAACACGATGAAATAAAAATGCAGATTACTTTACATACTGGAAGGAGTCGACATGATGATGGTGTCACGTGGGACCAAGGAGAGTGCTCCTGTCGTGGTAGGAACGGGAGTTGTATTGGTTTTACATTGAATATTAGATAGTTTGACAGATTTATTTTTTTTTACATAAATATGGCAGAGGAAACTTGTAAATATTGGAGTAGGAGCCTCAGCCCTAGCTCATATGTCAAAACAAGGCTACTGAAGTGACACAGCATCCGACATCAACATTATTAGTCAGTCAACGTGAAATGGGCGAGATGCCTTAGCAGCAACTTATGGAAGTATACCTGAGGAATGGAACTTTAGTATATCTTCTGTCGCATCTACCGAAGGTAGAATATCCAATTATTGTTGAGGTAGTTAAGTCTTTATCAGTATACCACGGGCAAACGTGGATAGACACGATGGGCTTCCCTCTATATAGGCTTTGAGAAAAACCTCACCAAAAACAAGCGTTTATTAATCACGTTTCGTGCAGTCTTAAGCAATTAACTTACCTACTTAGGCGGCTCTACAGTTTAAAGTGAATCGAGGTCAAGCCTTTCCAGTTAGCTCGGAGTTCTGCTCTTTAAGTCGGTTGAGGTGTCTTTTCTAAGGCGCGGTCCTTCTCTCCTGCTTTGCCCCCTGGCGTAGAATTAAAGACTTTATGCGCCGGAGCATTTTTATCCAGCCGGTCTTCATGTCGCCTAGCCATCTTAGATGAGTGCAGGTCGATGCCACTGCACGCGCGTATAGCTTGCCGGAAAATATATTCCTCCCAAGCACTTCGACGCAAAAAGGACTGACAATTGCACGAAGAATCTTTCTCTCGAAGCCACCGCGGATATCCTCATCCGCTTTAGATAGATTCCAAGCTATAGCGCCTTAAGAAACGGGTATGGCCAATGCCTTACACGGAATCTCATTACCCTTAGTGGATAGCAATCTAATAAATTCAATTAGTCCTTCTTCGTCAAATGTCTGCTGAGATGTTATTGTCAGCATTTTTAGCAGACAAAGTCCTTTACTACATCAAAGTTATAGCTGTCGAAATCTGACGTTTCGTTCGATTCGTCGATGATGAGTGTCCCTTCTCGTCCAGAGCCTAGTTTTGTCCTCGTTAACAAGTAGGTAATAGAAAAGATTTTTAAAACGATCGTGCCTTGTATGTTGGCCTGTGAGTTGCGCACTATTCTTTCAAGTATTATGTTGAAGAAGTCACATGACATCGCGTCCCTTTGTTTTAATCCTCTTTTGACATCATAGGTTTCGTTAAGGTTGTTACCGATCCCGACCTTGGTGTAATAGCGAGCTTTCTGCATCGTCATCCTGCACCAGAAGAACGAGTTTTGAAAGGACGCAAAAGCTAGACATGGCTCTGTATAACTAGTCTCTAAAGATGATGTTATAGGCCGTTTTGAAATCGGTGAAAACACGATGACTACGGTATAGTCTATACTGATTCGGAATTCTTCTTCTTTTTTCTTGATCTGCTTAAGTGTGAAAATTTGATCGTCAGTGAACTTTTCTGGGTTCAAAACCGCACTGATTAGGGGCCAATCAGGCCCGTTCACAAAATATGCCAGATCTTATGCGATGTCAAGGTGACAAATATACAACGTGCGTAGCTGAAGGGGTTTCCTTTCTTGTGGACCGTGCAAAAGATGATGAGATTCTATTCATAGGGCAGAGGCCAAGGCATCTTTAGCTGCTTTACAAAGCTCGGCGGCTAAACCGTCAGATCTAGCAGCATGGTCGATCTTTTGCTTGGATATTGCTATCCTAACTTCGTTTTGATTAGGTGGACGGAATTTTGGTCAAACATTCTTCCATGTTCTATGGTACGTTCTGTCTAAAAGCGGGATTCAGGTCTTTGTCGCCATTACATAGCCTCCAGAAATAACTTCTTGGCACCATCTCCGATTTTACTAGTTCGTCAGCTACTTATTGCTTTTGTAAAAATGTCGCCGTACATTGTTCCTGAAGTGGCATCTCCCAATCTAAATATCTTCGATCGTACGCCTCTCGTGTTCTTACTTGTGCCGATGTTCATACCGTCTCTCTTCTTCGTAGATCTACTAGCAGCTTTAGTACTCTTTCGCAACGCTTTCTAAGAACACAGTGCCCTGATGACAATACTCCCACCAGTGTCCTGAGTTGTTCCCTGCCTAGTTTGAGTATTTCCCTAGATCTCTTATGGTCGAATTGAATACTGGGTGTCCGGTAAGATATGTATGACCACCTCCTATCGGCTTACTTTATTATAGCGTCCTTTATGATGCATGGTGGTGATTTAATATCCACCTCATCTCTGTCTAGCAATTCTCTGGCTCTTCTCCCAACTCGTCAGCTTGCTCATTTCCAACTATATAGCACTGTTCTGGTACCCCGGGTTGTATCAAATCGGACTTTATAGTCCTCTATAATGATTTCCCAATCCTGTTCCCAAGCTGGCCACAGTGGGAGTCCCTATTAGGGATCACAATATTTACGAATGGGTAAAAAATGGAGATATGTACGGTAGCAGTTGTTACTCAGAGGCACTGTTAAAACTGGAATCTTATAAGCTACCGGAAGTAGTGTATTCCAAGCTGACATTATGGCAATAAAAAAGCTGCAAGGCACATAAAAGACAGTCATCTTCCTCTTCGTTGATACTTGACAGTCAAGCAGCCCTAAAAATCGAATAAATCGAACACAATCAAATCAAAGGAGGTCAGGATGTCGCAGCGCACTGATTACCATCAAACATCATTCGGTCAAACTCTTTCGGGTTCCTGGACGCGGCAATGCCGAATCTCACAAAAAGGCGGACGCTTTGACAAAAATGGGATCTGATATGAAAATCAGGAAAGACAATACATCCTTACTACGTACCACCGAATGGAAAATTGTATAGCATAGCATGAGAGTTGACTTGACATATAATTGTTGTCTGCTCCAGCTCTCGTTACTTCCGTCGGTCAGTAACTTGATGGATCTTTGCCTCTTTAGTCTCATTCTTAACAGGGGATTTACCTTTAAGACCTCCGAAGTCCGAATTGATGTGATGAGATTTTCTTTCCATCGCACATTCTTTCAAAGCTTAACCTAACTTTTTGTGAAGTTGATGAGATTTTCTTTCCATCGCACATCCTTTCAAAGCTTAACCTAACTTTTTATATGAAATCAAACTCTGGCCTTCCAATCGCAAACTTCTAACCAATAGATATTAGATAGAAACGCCCAAATCAAAACCTGCTGTAATTTCCTTACCACACTCGCTTCTATAAGAACTATTGAATAATCAATAATAATTTCAGTAGACACAATTATGAACCGAAATATCCTTCAAACAATAACCCCTCATCCGTCCCCTCATCTCTGTCGAAATGTTACTGAACTCTGAAATTCAAATACACTTCTCTTGTTTAGTTATTTTATGACTTCACTAACAGCAATCCATTCAGACATTCATCAATTCCACCCCACAGCAAAAGATAACCCACCACCATCATACAGAAATAGAGCCCACGCAATACATAGATAACATTTGCAAATCAAATGCGATAAACTTAAACCTCAAGACTTCGTTAAACAAAATTTGTCTCTTCTCTGTTTATATATTGTACAAAAGCGGAGCAAAATTCATAAGGACATCGGAATGCCACTCCGAAGAGGAAAACTATTCCTCCCATAGAGTTGCTGTCTCTACTAGACTTCAACTGAAGACTTGATATGAAAATTATTTCGTCCTGGAATTTCCATTGCAAATTCATAAACAATAGAGACGTCGACTCGACGCACTTAGAGAGTACAGAGCTCGTCACGTGATTCAGTGGAAGGACGAAGGAGTAAGCATGTAAAACATCAACAAATCGTCTTCTTCAGTTGTTTCTCATTCCCGGCATTCCATCAAGCAGCTCCACTTTTGCATAATACGTACACAAGCTATAGTCTTTATATAGGCAGTGTCTACATAAAGCTGCAGCAATCAAAGGATCCACGTCACGACAACGACAACGACGACGACGATGATGATGAGAGAGCATTTTGCAAGCATCGCCAGCGCCACCGCATACTCATCTCCTTATGCATGTTAAGAGTCTAAATGACTATGGAGTTGGCATGTTCCGTGGAGGCGTAAGTGGAGGTGCAACACATGTACTTGGTGTTTTTTTTTGGGAACAGATCCAAGGATGTGTTTATACTGGTGTTGTCCCAGCGAATGACTCCTTGAAGTCTGGGGCTGTGTCGTTGTTTTTGGTTTGGGGGGGTTTGTCGTTTGTGTCTTGTGTAATGTTGTACAAGGAAAATACAAAAAAAAATACCAACACACACAGTGCACTCAAAAGGAAATGCATAAGTACGATGGGCAGGCGAGTACACATTTGAAGTGCACCTGTAGCTTAGGTTAGAGTTGGCGTTGTTGTCCTGTGGTGTTTGCTGGCGGATTTATGCAAAATTCTTTCTATGCGATCTTTTAAGCGGTTCAGTGTTGTTTGCATTTCGTTATTCTTTATAGTAGCTTTGGCTCTTTGTAAAGGGCTTCCCGTTGCAATCTGTTTGATGTTTGCCAACAGAGTCCTTTGAAGGTGATGTAAATGTTACTGTTTTGCATGTTCACATGATGAATAAAGTGGAAAGTGCAATGTGGACGTCGACGTGTGCTGGTATCCAGAAGGCATAATCTATTCAGAAGACAGAGTCTGTTTCTGTTGGGCACATGCCATACAAAAATATGCAAGACTATGAGAATGTTTAGTACTGTGAACTTTGAGCGTAGGTACTTTCTGATACAGACATGAGGTTTTGTACTTCTTTAAAAGGTGCGCTTAAGTCAGCAGACACCTTTACCACCCATATATGTGGAAGCTATATCCAGCACAGAATGGGCGTAACAATTGTGAAATACCGGGGCCACGAACCTTGGAAGTTGACCTGTTATACAGTTGATGGTAGGTACTCTTAGATGAGATAAGATGAGATATCACTAAGTGTGATAGGGAGCATAGTAGCCCCGGAGAACTTCAGAAAGGACATTCGACGACGAGAAGACCTTTAAGATTGTCGTTTGTGAAGCTATTCAATGAAAAATACCTAAACTGGTTGTCAACAAGGTTACAGAGCCCGTCGGGGGGAAGAGGTGGTCCCTTACCCATTGGAAGCCTATTTATGAATACTGTAATGAGTTACTTACTCTGCTGCTACATACAAAGTATGTTGATGAAATCTATTAAATTGCCTGTTGATGTGCTCGTCGAAATCTTGCAAAAAGTACCTCCCTAGGTTTAGCAAGAAACACCTGTTTTTTTTTATATGTTGGAGATTTAAGCAGTTGATGCATATAGGAAGTGCGTTTTATTTTCAAGAACTTTCTTATCACTGCAGTGTCTGCAAAAGCTATTCATCCGTCTGTCCCACTTACCTCATGTGGTACCGCAGAGTATCGTGCCCGGTTATTCCACGAGGGTGGAAGAAATAAATGTATTTATTCTTTCGCATGAGACTCTCATAGGCCAGGATTTAGGAATCAGCGATTCGAGTTGGGGTATGCGAGACCCTACGGACATAACAATATTCTGCTTTCTCTATCAAGAGAGCTGGTACCATCCTCAACGGAATACAATACCCTCAGAATACTTTTTAAAAAACAGTTTGAAGTAGAATTTCCTTCAAGATTAGATTAGCGGGACGGACGAGTAAACAGGGATTCGCCTAATCAAACTACACACGAACATAGTTCCGAGCAAAAGATAGACATATTCATTGACAACAGTCAAGCTGCGATCAAGGCTATCGCCTCAGTCAATATAACCTTGACATTAGTAGAAAAATATCGGGAGGAGCTGGCCTCGCTTGATAAGTTCAATATTACCCTGATCTGTGCTCCAGGCCATAGCAACGTTTATGGAAACGAACAGGCTGACGAGCTGGCCATGCAAGGTTCAATCCTCTACTGCTCACTTGCGGAATCGGTTCACATTCCAATAAGCGCCTCTCTTCTCGCTTTATTCACTGTGCTGGCGCTATGTTTACAGAGGAATCAGTCAGCGTGCTTTAAGTTACCGAACCTTCCTTTCTTATTGCCTGGGATCAGGGGCGTAGCGAGGGTTCGAGCCGTGGTGTGTGACCTTCATTGAAATGCCGACTTATTTTAGGAACTTGCCGACTTTATAGAAATCATGAAAATCCGACCAGCGGTTATAACATCATCGAATTTCACCCCATAGAAGAAGCTTTCTGTATGGGAGATGCCACGCCCCTTTGTCCAATTTTGACCAATCTTAACAGGAACATTACTTAAGACCACCTATAAATTTGAGATCAATCGAGTCGGTGGTCTTCCTGATATAATATTTTGAATGTTTTTTTTTATGGGAAACGCCACGCCTCTTTGTCCAATTTTGACCAATTTTCATAGGAACTATCCCGGGGCAATACCTAAGATTGCCTGACAATGTCGACCGTCCTTTTTAAAATCGAAACTCGGAGAAGGTACCTACATAAAGATAAACAAATATAAATTGGCATTTCTGAAAGGTGGAACCAACCTGTATACAATTACAAGTTTGAAAACCTATACCCAATGAAAATCTAAACTTACTTCTTATTTTTTAACATTTTGTTCCGAGCTAAGTTTTGAACATTTTTGAAAATCCCTGCCCACGTCTACAACTTTTAAGTCAAGTTTGGCTGCGAACTGCCCAGGGGGCTTATTTTAAACAACCTTTATAGAAATATTCGATGTTGCCAAATATGACATATCCATTTACCCTTGGTGTGAAGAAAACCCGATTGTTGGAAAACCCTGAAGAGCGATTAACTCCAGAAAACACGATGGGCTATAATGATGACAGATGATTACAACAGATGGTTGAGACGCAGTTTAAAATGACGGAACTCAGAATAAACAAGCTGCCCTTAGAGCAGCTTTTCCATATTATTGCGAAGACCTTAATAGTGGTGTCTGGACTAAAGCTTAAAAAATTATGCAAAATTATACGGTTTCTATAAAATGTTAAGACCCTATTACCTCGACGAAACAGTAAAAAGCTGGGCAGACACCATCCAGTCTCTAGATTTAAATGATCGTCGAAAACTGTTCATGTACTCTAAAGACTCGAAACACAGAGGCAGGAATAGAGTAAAAAATTTGTATTCTTGCAGAAAGTGACAATTCACAATAGTTAATGTTATTAAGCGCCTCGAGATTTAAGTCTTATGTCCGAGGTTGTAAGTTTAGGTACTTATAGAATTGCTAGGTTAGGTTTAGGATTGTGGACTGGCTAGGAGTACTATAGGTGAGTGACACACTCAAGTCACTACTGCCCCATTGTGATTCCCATCGGGAAAAGAGGTTTGAAGTTACTTTAAGTTAAAACCCTGATGTCTATAAATACACTCATCAATTACTTACATTCTGAGGGTTTGATGAAGTTCTCAAGTTCATTATCGTCTCTTTTAATGTGCTGGAAAGCTCGTCTAGGTCAGAAGTGTCTCACCAGGAATTTATACCTAGTGGGTGGGAGACCTAGGCATTGATATATGAAGTGGGTTGAGCTCCCTCAGCCTTTACAAAATTCATCCTCCGTCAAGCGTTCATTCCTATGAGGGTGGCAAGGTATTTTCTATGCCTTCAAATGATTTTCTCGGTCATCGCTTCATTTTCAGGAATCACATGGCAGGACCACATATCCTATATCGCAAGATCGGCGTCCGCTAAGTTGAGCTACCTATTTAGAGGTACTTTAATCCAAAGAAACTTCTCCTTCTCTACAAAGCATAGGTTAGACCAGGCCTGGAATATTGCTCCCATATATGGAGCTCGGCCCCAAAACATTCACTTAACCTACTTCACAGCATACAGAGACGAGCAGTTCGACTTATTGGATACCCTACACTCACATCGAATCTGCAACCGTTGGTACACAGAAGACAAGTCGCTGACCTATGCTTGTTCTGTAGGTACTTCCATGGTAGATGTTTCGAGGAACTCAAGGACATTATCCCTCGAAATGCAACTTTTGGGCGCCCCACAAGACAGGCTGCTAATACTCATGACCATACAGTACACTTGACAACCGCGAGGACATCATCTTTCCAAAACTCCTTCTATTACAGGACAAGCAAACTTTGGAACTCGCTTCCTGGGGATATATTTCCAGAAGACTACAATTTGCAGCAATTTAAGTGCAGAACTAAAATACATCTGCAAGCATCTCGGGGCGCTGATGAAGCGTTATAGGTTTGCCTTTCCCAAGAGAAGTATTTACAAACAAAATTAAGGATGACAATAGCATTCTTGTGGTACAGCAGGTTTTTATAGGGCGGTCCATTTAGAGTTCGCATATCTTGTGGCTTGTCTCCCTGCTTCAAGCTTGAGTAGGGATTTACACAGAGAAATCAGGTTGTTTTCGAACAGGTTGCTATTTCGTCCGCTTTCTCATTGCCTAGAATGCATTCATGTCCCGAAACCCAACAGTGCGATACCTTGTGCTGTGTACCAAGATCCTTGAGTTCTTCGCGATAGCACTTCACAAGCTTCGATTTTGAAAAGGCTGTTGATAAGGAAAGTGATATCCTCAGGTTCTTACCACAAACTCGCACGGGCTGCTGTTGTCACTGCTACTACCTCTGCTTAGCTGACACTACTATGATCGGGGAAGTGTACCTATTTTGGCGGTTGATTATTGTATAAAGATGTCTAATGGAAGCAGATTGAGGATAGGCTCAAGACCTGCGGTTTGAGGCTGTTGTGGCTCTTTTGATACTGTCGTTCGTATTCATTTTACAGTTCAGTTTTTTTGTCTAATATAATTTCCAAGTATTTTGCGCTATCAGAGATTCTTAGGGGTGTACCACGAACAGAAAGTGTTGCCACCCAGATAAAACTAGCAGTAGCAGACCGTCAATTGTCCGTAGCAATAGCAGTAACTTCGATTTTATTTCTGGTGCAGTTATGTAAAAACACTCGTTAATTATTTTTTTGTGAAAAGACATTTTAAATAAATTGCTGATCTAAATATGTTTTTACACTCTACCAAAAAACTAAAGACTGCTTTCTCCGCTCTTCGGACGAACGAAAAAAAAGCTCTGGCAAAAAGTTATTCCCCCTTTTCGTTATGAATTTCAACGGCGACTTTTGTGCTCTTTGTATTGAAGTCCCCTTTTGCACAGAGGTCTATATTTAGTAGGCGCTACGTGCCATTCGCAAGGAGTAGGCAAGTCATCACTCTATAGATACATTCCCTTTCAATTTGTGTCTCCTCTTTTACTGGATGGTGAATATCCCTATGGAACTCCCGTCCCAACACATAGTTTTTCTATAGTAGTAACCTGCAAAGAAAGAAAACAACATTTTTTGAAACTCCCAAATGAAAGAAAGTTCGAAACATGTCCGCTGGCACTGCTCGCTGCATCCGGAGTCCGGACTGCGACTCGACTTTTTGTCCAATTTGTAATTAATCATACTTACGGTTAAGTTTCGCTTTAATTCTGTTATACACTTTTTCCGCTCAACTTGTGCTTGACAGATTTGTTCATGCCTCGGACTTTGCATGCTCTCGTGTGACGGTTACACCAGTTGAGTGCGGGACAGGGAATTCGGGAGCGGCAGCGTACAATTGGATTGTGCTTGTCCTCATTGATATATACACGAAGATTCCCTTTATTCTTCTACGTGTTTTTTTTTTTCTCGTCTTGACTTCCTAGCGATTTCTGTTAAATTGATTGAAAAACTTTTACGTACAGTTTTTCATTGGCTTCCTGTTTATTGTGTTACATCGAATGGCGGTATGGGGGATGGTGCCTGTGATGGCGGCGGGTGGGATTGGAAGGGCTTTGCGAAGAAAATTAATCATCGGTAGAAGGAAGAAGAAAAAGAAAAGTTCAGTTCTTCTTTTCCTTGTGGTGTTTCATTTCATTAATTTCTTTTTTTATTCGATTGGTTGTGCGCATACATAAATTTTGAGCACATATTGAAGTACATATTTGTGTAGGTACCTATGGTGAAAGGATTTCAAAGGGAAATGTAAGGAGAGGAGGAAGCCATCCGTTGATGTTGGGAACATTTTATAATTAGTTTAACCTTAGTGAATATAGCAAGTCATATCAATAAGCGACTGACGTGTCGTAATGAGATTCCTGAGCAAAGGGGCGATTTCTATAGAAGGAAAGTTTGACTGAAATTTAATTTTCACATTGAATACATTGACGATGATGATGATAAAGAATGTACACATTTTTAGAGATCTTATGCATACGATTTTTAAGTGGAAATTCTTTCATCTTTTGGAGCAGCATCAGATAACTCGAAATGATGAATGCTTTTGACGAAACTAGATACAAGTTGGCCTGCGATATCTGGTGGCGAGAAAAAGAAACCTCTCATATATACAGGAATCTGTCCGCGATAAGTGTAGGTCTAGGTACCTACGTATATTTTTGTACAGGTTATTTATTTATTTTATAAATGAAAAACTATGTATTCGAATTGATGTCAATGCCTTGTCGGTCTAAAATTCAAATATGTATTGTACTTATATAAAAAATAACATAAGTAGGTAATCCCGAGTCCATAAAATCCATCCATCCTCCTACTACTTATAAAATGCAACGTCCGTCTGTTTGTTTCTTCATAACTCGAGAACCATTCGTCCGATTTTCATGATTCTTTTTCTGATTTATAGATGTGTGGCCAACTTAGTCCGTAGGGTGGGTGAGAGTTGTGCAGTCCCTAGCCCTATCTCCAAAATATCCATACCAAAACTAAAATAAAACCGGAGCACCCTGACAGAAAAAAGGCGATTTGGCAAAGTGGGATCAGTCACATCAAAATTAGCGAACAGCACAAAGGACAACAAATTCTTCCTTGAATTAAAGAATATTTTGGCACCTTAATCGATTTTTGCTATCCACCATAAAAGAGTCGCCCTGCTCTAACCACCCCTACCCTTGCCTTCTGTTATCTTAAAACTAAGCATCCCCAGCATGAATGCCTGGATTTGATGAAATGTCCTTTGGCTATTATGTAAGCTATATAGAAGTCACAATTAATTATACATCACTCCATATACAGCAGAACCTATATATACAAAATGGATGACAGAGTTGCTTCATCGTAAATCACATACACTTGACTGAGAGCTCTGATGCGATATATAATGCACCAAGTGAATACGTCTTCACATATTGCTCATAGTTAAGCTTCATATTCTTAACCTAATCAAGTTAAACAATTTGGCCATAAATGTTCCGCATATACGGCTCATTAACCATCCATTTCGGTGAATCACATGACAAACCACCATTTGTTATCCTTCAGCCATATGTCCAACCAAACCGCTGCGCTGGCTGATGGGAAAGTTCCTTTTGTGCTCGTCCACCCACTTCCAGTAAATCAAATAAATGATTTCCATTGCCGTTGATTAATTGGCAGCGTTCATGGCACTCAGGACACTATGACGACGACGATGACGACGAGGAAGTTTCCAGACGATAAAAGCGTGTGCACATTTAATTTATTTATTTTTCCGTTTTCCGATTCGGAGACGCTCTCTGTCATCAGCCGTCACACATGGACGATATTAAATGGCATTTACCATTTGTCAAACGTGGGCTGCCATACAGATTCTGTCACTTTTAAATGTTTCTTCAAGGGAATCCTGCTATGAAACACTTTTCCAAATTAGTTAGGCGCATACACAGAGAAACGCACACACCCAAAGTTGAATTATAGATATTCCTCCTTGAGAGCGACTCCATTTATATCCAACTTTCAGGACAAACAGAATCCGTAAAAGCACAAAAAAAAAATATACAAACCGCCATCCTGTCATTTGGAAGAGTGCTTCAACATCCGCTGCAGAAAAAAAATAAAATAAAACAAGAAAACATTAATTGATTGATGAGCCGTGAATTGAACATTACCCGGATACTGAAGGAGGGGGCGGCAGGCGGGGGGATGGATATTACCCATTGATGAACTGAACAGTCTCGCATATATGCCGATGGTAAGTCGTCCTTTCATTTATTTACGAAGCGATTTATTCTTTAATGAAATTCCATCACTGTGAGTGCTGCGAGTTGTGAAGATGCCGGCAAGTTGGTTTCTTCCTTCGTTCGAATACAGTTCCAGGATTTGATAGAGAACCTCTAGCACTGGTACTCTCTTGTCATTATTTTTTTTCAATTGTTCCAAGGACTTTGTTCCAGTATTGTGCGCGAGGAGATGAAAAATCAAATTTTTTACTTATGATTGTCAAGGATGTGCGCTTTGTGTTTGTTTGTTTGGCAGCATTTTGCTCTTGTCCTCCTCATCATCGTCATCGTGTCGTCTGTTGTGGCACAGGATTTTGTCTGTGCATTAGGGAAATTGTGAGGAAAATCACGTTTTGACTTTTTATACCCCGTGGTTCATGACGATGTCTATCCTGTCATTGTGTGCTCTGGGTGTTCCATGTTTCTTTGTTCTCGGGGAAAGAATACCAATTACAATGGAGTTATATGGGGGGCAGCAATACAGAACAACAAAGGACGACGACGAGGATGACGAATCGAGTAGAAAAGGGTGTTAATTGGATAGACATCCACAGCTGGAGGTGGTTTAATAGGATTTTGTCGGAACGCAAAAAATTATTCTGTAAAGTTCTTTGTCTAGGGAGAGAAGTCAGATCGAGGGTTTGCATTTCATTACTCAAGACACTCTTGGCATCTATTTTACTTGGAGCTTATGATTTTTCAGCACACATTGTTGGATGCGTTTATTTACCAGCTAACATTTTTTTTGGTTGCTATGGCTTTAAGAAAGGTTTTCTTGTGTGGAGCTAGAGGACTGTGTAACATCAACCGAAAGAGAAAGGTCCCCATTTTACTAGGCAGATGAAGGTTCTGCCAACAAGACTACAGGTCATTTATAGGCAGCTACCAATGACAGTTATGTATTTTAATTTTTCAATCTTCAAGAATCTGACTTTGTTATCAAAGGACCAGAACCTACCTTCGCGAAGCCTGTAGCATGATGCTTGAAAGGTTCTTGAATGGGATGTTAATGCGTCAGGCAACTGTATCGAATCACAGAGGTTTTGCGAGTGAAATTGTGTATACGTGTCTAGATTATGAAATAACAGAGGAACCGTCAGGATTCAGGAACAGGACCGTTAGGCACCCCAGTCCTAACTTCGCACAACCATTCGTCATGTGTGAGTTTTTATTTTTGGGACGAATGGAAGGGACCTACAATTTTTATGTCGGCTGAATTGAGAAGCTTTTTCATGAGAGTTATACTCTCGGATATTTGTCAAACGTTCGCGAGAGGTGACGCAGTCGAAAAAACCTTAAGATGTAATTTGTATTTTTCCAGAGATCGAACCTCGCTCAGTCTAGCACACTAACTACTGATATACTACGCCCACGACGCGGTCCTGCTCCCACGAATTTTCGGCTACTACGGTTCGAAGTGGTCTGACGTTTCAACATTGCGGCATCAGACGAGTACTACTTGGCTCGACTTTATATTACGTTACCACGCTTCGAAGCAGTGATATGGTTTTTCGTTTATGCCTTAAAATGGTCTGACTTTTTTTTAGGCTACTGTATGCTTTGACGTACTCGGAAGATTTTTCGGGTGCTATGATTCAACGTGGTCCAATGTCTTCCATCTACTGCTCTCCGACGTAGTGTGATGTTTCTCCATCTGGCAAGCTTCTTTCTCGTCGAACCTTTTGACATTTTTCTTGATGTGGTCCCACAATTTTTAGATAACAATGCTTTTTAACGTTTTCCCACCTTCTACGCTTGAAGTGCTCCTATAGGTTATCAGGCTAATGTGCGTCGAAGTGTCCACCCGACCCGGACGAAGTGAAGAAGTGGAAGATGATGATATCTAAGCTCAAGTCCAACAAAACCGATGGAGCAGATGGCCTAGCCGCCGAGCCGAGGCATTCAAAGCGGCAGGCGATGACTTGGTTAGGAACATGCACCAACTCATCTGTAAAATATGGTCGGAAGAAAGTATGCCCGATGAATGGAACCTCAGCATTGTTCGCCCGATCCTCAAGAAAGGAGACCCTCTGAACTGCGCCAACTACGTTTTAGTCTTCTTAACATCGCCTACAAGATCTTATCTGCCGTGTTGTGTAAACGCCTGAAGCCTTTCCTCAACAACCTGATTGGTCCCTGTCAATGTGGCTTCAGGCCAGGAAAGTTTACCATCGACCAAATATTCACACTGCGCCAGATCTTGGAAAAAACCCAGGACCTCCAAATCGATGCCCACCATCTTTTCATCGATTTTAAGGCCGCCTATGCATTTATAGAGACAAGCTATACAGAGTAATGTCTGGTTTTGACATCACTGCATAACTCGTATGTTTATGCAAGATGACGATGGAGAATGCATGCTGCTACATCAAGGTCGGTAAAGAACTCACCGAAACCTTCTATGCCAAAAAAGGATTAATCGATGAGCTACCATGTGACGTCTTCAACATCGTTCTTAAAAGAATGGTGCAAAATTCAAATGCCAACACCATAGGTACGATCTTTCAAAAGTCCGTCCATTTACTCGCCGACGACGCTCCGATGAATATCGACATAATGGGCAAAACGCTGCGGGATGTCATTGGCGCGTTCATAGGAGTATTGAGACGAAGGCGGTGAAGATGGGTTTAGCGGTCAATAAGTCAAAGTATATGCTGTCAACATGAAATGACAGCCAACACCGAAATATCAGACAAAACGTCACCTTAGAGTCTTAGACAGATATAACTTTTTAAGTAGTTTGCTACTTTGTTTAGGCTCCGTTATATGAACTCAGACAATGACACCAGAGCTGCGATTAAACGAAGAATAACTCCTGCCAATCGCCGCTCTTTGGACTAAGAAGCTAACTGATGCATGGAATGTGTATTCAAGCTCAATAAGTGTTCATCTAAAAATCAGGTAACACTGACTTGGACACATAGGGATCGACGGCAACGAGTAGGCGAACTCCCTTGCAAAACAGGGGTCAACTGAAAAGTTGCTGGGACCAGAACCAGAACCAGAACCGCTGATTCACATCACAAATGGATCACGGCAGAACACCTGAGAAGGTGGTCAACCGTGGAACAATGTAGACAAGCTAAAATGGCAATACAATGGCTGCTCCACTCAGAGAAAGGTTTTAAGCATTAGTCGAGGAACATTGAAATGGCTGGTGGCGTTAACTACAGGTCATGGTAATTTCGGGTATTATTTAAGGAAGATGGACCCTAGAGAGGATGATACTTGTAAGCTATGCCTGGAGGAATCTGAGACAGTGGCACATAAATATTGTGCCAATGTCCAGCTTTGGCTGGCAGAAGAATGAGGATCTTGGGGAAACATTGGGTCGAGACCCATTGGATGAAACAGATCTCACATAAACAGATGCTAGCGTTAACACTAGGAATCGAAACTTAGGGAAGAACACTGGAGAAGTACATAGAGTATCGCTGGGTAAGGTTTATAGTGGTAGGGAGACGAAAAGCAACCTGACAATGGTGGCCTGTTTCAAATATCTCTCGAAATTTTTATTTAAGAAGGCAACTGAGTAGCAAAGCCTTTCTTCGAACATAGACCTAGTCAAGCGAGTGAAGGTCCAACGACAAAGGTGGCTAGGTCATGTAGAGCGAATGGACGCGAATGCTCCGGCCTGAAAGATCTTCGAATCCACACCCGCGACTCAGGTGGCGCACGCAAGTGGAAGGGGACCTTAACGAACTTAGCTTGCGAAACTGGAGACACCAGGTCAAAGATGGGGCTGGCTGGAGACGTTTGTTGGTTGAGGCCATCCCGGTCTGTAGCGCCATCTTAAGAAGATGCGTTGATTTGGTCCGATTTAGCTCTAATGTTAAGTGAATGAACATAAAATATTTCAATCGCCGGTACTTTACGAATCTCCCACACACCGGATTGACCTCCTTAACAGGACTACCCCGTACACATAAGCAACATGTTCTACTGCAAATCTCCATGACCGATATGCACGAAAAAAAATAATAATACCTCGGCAAACAGTCAGAACAAAAAAAACCATATTTAGACAGACTGGGCAACTGAATGCCGTCATAAGCACTGCGTCTGCACTCGAATGCAAAGTGAAGAGCTTTACCATTCCTTTGAAAGGATTACAATTGAAAATCACTTAAATCTACTCCGCCACCGGCATCATCTTCATCATCATCATCATCATCATCGTCGTTGTCGTTGTCGTTGTCGTTGTCATTGTATTCTGCACTGTCCCACTCTCGTTCACCTTTATCTTTGTTCCCTTTTTATACTTTCACATAATAACTTGGATAAATATTTTCCTTTGATTCCTACTCCTTTTGAAATTCGAAAACAAGATTAAAGGACTCTCCAAAACAAATAGACAAAAGCGACGCTAAAAACCCAGAGAAGTCTATCGCATTAAACATCGAGGACATAGGACACATCCCGCCCACCATAAATTCACAATCACATCATAATCTTAAAAAATAATATTCATGCAGCTTGTGTCAACAGCAGGGATAGAATAAAAATAAAAAATAAAAAAAATAAAATACCACCCACACACAAACAGAGAGGAAAAATCAGGAAATATCTCCTGGATAATAAGTATTCAGGATGCAAATGGTTGAGCACCTGGGCCATAAGAGATGAAAACGAATACCCGCACATTGCGAAGAAAATTCCAGGACTTGTCATTAAAAAGGGAAAATTTCATATCCCATTTAGGCGGCGCGTTGTCCTCTCCCCGACCACCCCTCTATTTGCCAGTTTAATGTGATGCGTCGTGGGAGTGAAACGCCCCCGTTTTCACTCCAGGGTACTCCAGGATATTCGCGTAAATGAGGTCGTCGAAAAGGTGACTTCTCTTCTTAGGACTTGCACTGTTATTTGTATGCATGCTTGTCGTGCGTTGCATTCCTCCCAAAAAGCTTCTCAAAGAACTCAACGTCTGCAGTGGCAGAAGGGGTCGCCATATTTAAATAGATGAAAAGGATCAAGTCTTCCGGGGTTAACCACTAGGTAGTGTATATTCACCATTATGGCGAGCATGAACCCCAGCAACATAGAAATACAAAAAAAAAAAAAAAACGAGGGTTTCCTGTTGTACACCCATGCATATCCTGGTGCAGCAGAACAGAATAGACAAACTCAACCTGCGGGTCCAGTCGACGTTTATATTCCCCACCCACTTGCTGGAGGTTAAGAGAAAGTTGCTCAATGCATCATTCTCCTTCCTGGTCCGTGTTATTCTTGTAAGCTGCAACCGAATAGATGTGTGGCTTGATAAGGATTAATTCTTACAATTCCAAGGGTCCTTGCATATATTTTCTGTGGCCAGAGATTGGTGGACAGCGCAGAGGCGAGGCAACCGCGAAAGCGCCTCCCAACTGCATATTTGTTTTGCCTGAGTTCATTCATCCTCACGTTCTGGTTGTTTTATTTTTTTATTGTCCTAGTGGCAGAAAAGGACTCTACTTGTGTTTATGAATTTCCACAGCCGCCGCCGGGGATTTAAGTACATATAACAAAAGTTGAGTTTGAATTTGGTCGGTGCGGCAAGTTGTTGTAGTTGCGCACCCTTCAGTGGTGTACACTGGGCTATATACCAAAAAGGATCAAACATACGAGTAAAACAGTTTTCAGATTAAAATATTTACCTAGTCCTTTTGTTGTGCGCCGCTTTTATGTGTTTTCTCCATTTTTTGAGCACAGATGTGTCACCAAATTGTTGGCTTTTTACGACTGGCTGTGTTCGCTGCGTATGTGTGTAGCTAATTTTCGGAATATCCCTCTAGGGTTTAGAGGGTTAGATGGTTTTATTCCCTTTTTAAACCGGCAAGGGGGGGGGGGGGCTAAAGGATGATATTTTATTCAGCCAGCTTGGAGTGGTTTAAATGTGTATTAACGAGGAAAATTGAAATTTGCGGCGAGACACAATAGGCAGCTGCTGTTGATTCCATCAAAAAGAGATCTCGTAAAAAAGGACGTTTGGGGCTTTTAACAGTTATTAAATTAAGGAAACAATTAAAGGGTAGCTTCTTTGGACACTTTAAGCATTTAAACCAACAACAGTGTGATCTGAAACACGTGCTGTGTCAAAATGTCATTTTTTTTTGGAAATATACGGCTATCGCGTCCTTGGAAACTATTTTTTATACACGTTCCTCCTCTCATACGGCTACGTTCCAGATTACATGTTTGGTTAATGGCAGTTGTCTCAGCCTCAGCTCTTGCCCATCGTGATGCGACTCTTCGTCAAATCGGTCGGTCAATTCTTTATTCTTCTTGAGTTGCCTTGGCGAGACAAGAGAAACCTTCACCCGCTATACACTTAAATCAATGTAGATCCGTTGTAATGTCCTTTGGGTTTATGTCCTATGGAGAAACCTGTCAAAAATCTACGGGTTATTTTATTGACCTGTCGGAAAGTTGTACAAAGGCCTCGAAAGAATGACTACTCTATTTCTTATGTATAGCGGATCGCTGGACAGCGGGTATCACAACTAACAAAACCCTTGGGATCTGTTGATAAATCTTTTAAAATCTGGTAGGACGTATATCGATGGTAAATCGTCAAAGGCGTCAAAGGACAATCGAAGACAACAGGCGTTTTTGTATGACAGGGCCAAGATATAATCTACAGATTCTATTTATTTTTAATTTTTTAAAGATGCCAAGCCTTTTGGCCATATTTCTAATGATTCGGTGACCGTTTACTACCCCAACAAGCACTCGGACATGGTTTAAAATAAAAGATGTTAGGCACTTTGACCTTTTAGTCTGAATTGGGGACTAGAACCGGCGGATTATGTGTTGATCTATCGTTTACTTATCCAAATTTATTGTGACATAACCACGAATGACCAAGGAAGCTCTTAGCTGTATTGGAAGCTGGTATGTAGAACTTGTTTGTCATTTAATAGTATGTCGAGTTTAGAGCTGCATTTGGCTAGCTTATCTGCTCTCAGATGGCTCGTAAACACTACACCAATATGATCAGGAACCTAGCACAGCAGTCTTGTCCAATGGTTTATTGACGTACGCATTTGGAATTTACTAAGTCCAACTAAGCTGCAGGACCGGACGGTTTATCGGACGAGCTTTTTAAGGCAGCGGGAGGTGATCCGCAAGAAAGGAGACCCTCTAAACTGAGCCAACTATAGAGGCATCAGTCTCCTCAACATCACCTATAAGATCATATCTACTGTATCGTGTGAGCGCCTGAAACCATTCGTCAACGAGCTGATTATTCCCTATAAGTGTAGTTTTAGGCCCGTTAAGTCCACAACCGACCAAATATACACACTACGGCAGATCGTGGAGAAAACCCAAGAAGTCCAAATCGATACTCACAATCTTTTAATCGATTTTAAAGCCGCATATGACAGCATTTATAGAGACTAGCTATATAGAGCCATGTCTAGTTTTGACATCCCTGGCAAACTCGTCAGATTGTGCTGAATGACGACTTAGAACGCTCGCTGCTCCGTAAAGATCGGAAACAATCTCACCGAGACCTTTGATGTCAAAAAAGGATTTAGACAAGGTGATGCGCTGTCATGTGACTTTTTAAACACCATTCTTGAGAAAATTGTGCGAAACTCGCAAGCCAACACCAGTCCCTGGTCTGTTCCAAAAGTCTGTGCAACTACTTGCAAACGCTGACGACATTGACATAATTGGCAGAACGCAGCGAGCTGTTACTGGTGCATTTGCAAGTATCAGCACACAAGCGGCAAAAATGGGTTTAGTGGTGAATTAGGGCAAAACTAAGCACATGCTGTCAAAAAGAAGGGGCACACAGCATTGACGAATCGGACACACCGTCACGATAGACAGCTTTAACTTGGAGGTAGTTCGGGACTTTGTCTTTGTCGGCTCCGCTATAAACTCTGATAATGACACTACAACAGAAATCAAACGAAGAGTTACACTTGCCAACCGCTGTTTCTTTGGCCTAAGAAAGCCACTGACTAGTAAGGCCTTGTCAAGAAATACTAAGGAGACTCTATATAAGACCCTCATCATCCCAGTCCTGCTTTATGTTGCAGAAGCATGAACGTTAACAAAGGCGGATGAAGACCTCCTTGATCGTTTCGAATGCAAAATTCTTCGAGTGATTTTCGGTCCCGTTTGCGTTGACGAGCTTTGGAGGAGAAGAATTAACAGCGAACTCTACGAGCTGTACAGCGACATCGACCTGGTCAGTAAAATACGTATCACTCGATTAAGATGGCTATAACGTGTAGAGCGAATGGACACCAACGCTCCGGCCCGAAGATTCTTCGATTCCAATCCGGAAGGACAACGCAGTAGAGGAAGACCTCGCCTTAGGTGGCGCGCACAAGTGGAAAGGGACCTCAACCAACTTGGAGTGTGCAACTGGAGGCAGTTAGCCAAAGATCGTGCTAACTGGAGAGGCGTGTTGGTTGAGGCCCAGGTCCACCCCGGACCGTAGCGCCATCTAAGTAAGTAAATATTTGAAATTTACTAAATATTAGGAGTCGATAAAAGTACAGCTTGACTGTCCAGAAGATAATTTCCTTTGCTGGTAGTTATCCGTTGCTAAGACGGTTTTTGAGCCATTTTCTTAATAGCGTTTTTCTCCGCCTGGCAAACACTGCCGTATATTCGCAAGTATAGGTAAGACTGGCTGACAATTCGTCCATCTATAAGAAGATTTCCGTTTCTCTATCTTGGAGCCATCTGTGAATATGGCTTGGCTATACCTTTTGTGGCATTACGGGGGGAGATCCAGTCCTTTCTGTCCGGTATGCAGACTTTAAACTTCTTGTTAAGGACATATCTTGCTTTCGTGGCATAAGTCGGCTCTAATTATAGATGCCAAGTATGCGCGAGAGTAGTTATGATTGGCCGGTTCTGGCACAATTGGAAAGTGCGGTCGTTCTTCTCTGATGGAGTAGGTGTGATTCAAAAATAAGTTTAATGGTGTGGTTTATTAATATGTGCTCTCTAACAGGGTGGTCTGGTAACCTCAACAGTAACCGCCTGTTTAGATGAGCATTAGCTCTTTTAAGAACTGTACAGTGTACAGCCCTGTTTGGAATTGTAGCCGTTCTGTTTGGATCTGCAATCACTGTTAGAGACTTTTCTTTGAATCACACACAATCGAGCAAAAACACCACTAGAGAAGAACGACTTCACCTTGCATCTAGTCGCGAGTTACCGACCCATTCGGGCTTCCAATTTTGTTCTCTATTTGTCTGGGAGCACCTTTTACTCGCACGTTCTTGTATAGTGTTGTAACATCTCTTCCTATGCCGCCTGCTCTCTGCTGTCTCTGTCGATCATGTTACAATTTTTTAACTAATTTTTATTATTTATTTTACCGACGTTTTCCACTAAGTTGCTAGGATACTACAAGTGTAATGCTCGATGAGTTGTATTTTTAGCTCTGGTTGTGGTGTAGATTTTTTTACCAATCCGCTGTAGCTCGTTTAAATGCTTAAGGTGGGCTTTAGTATTGACAGCCTCCCACCAAACAATCGAGCCATAAGTCAGCAATTGGTCTCTGTTCAGTTGAAAGCCCCATTTCCTCCCGACGAAAGCCTTTGGGCAGGCGTTAAAAGTATTAAGTCCTTTCTTCATTCTTTCCTTTTTATTCCGTTTCCAGTTAAATTTGTTGTTGAGTGCGATTTGGCTTCGGGCGAGAGATTAAGACGAATGTTTGGCTCCGATTTTAGTATTTTAGATCGCCTGGTAAACATTATGACTTCGGGGTTAACCGCTGGACCCTTGGTCTCTGTCAACTTTAATAGTTCGGAGTATAACCACCATAAAGACTCTAAAAAGTGCAAGTACCAACTTGGCAACACAATTACCCCAATTCTAACGCCGTCCAGGATCCAGCCGTACTTCGTTCAATTTCACTGAAATACGAACGAAGTACGGTTTAATCCCATGTTCTCTTTCAAATTCCAAATCACTTTTGCAAACACCTGCCCGACTGCAAACCATCGCATCAGTTGAATACTAGAAGATCCTTTCCTCGTTAAGCCTTAAGTAGACTTGACCTGAAACGGTTCCCTGTCCTTCCATGAAATATCTATACTCCAACTGCTTACATTCAAAACCACATTTCATTGATTTGCTCTAATCCTCTTAGAAATTCAAAATAGGGCTTTGCACACCTCTATCCCGGAGCGCAAACTAACCTCAAACCTCATCTGCGTTTAACTGTTCATCTTTGCATGACCATTTGCCTAAACCAACAGAGCTTAAAACTCAATGAAACTATTTCCACTTCTCCACCCCCTCCCCCGACCAACATTATAAATGCGCTTTTGGAAAACACTGAAGAAATTCCTGAACATGAAACTTGCAGATTGCCAAACTCGCTGTGCAAACATTTCCTATCTAATTCCGGCCATCAAATCCCAAAATTCTCATCTGGCCTGATGGGTGGCAGGTTGAGACCGTTTGAATAGCGGTCGGTTGGTCGGTCGGTGGCGGTTGATTCGGTGGGGAACATTTAAATAAAATGCTATGAGACTGAATGGCGGGGGACTCCTCATCGCCAGAATAATGATTCCCCAAAGATTAGCATTAATTCAGTGGACCCCAGGCCGGGGCGGACGTCCCACTAAGGTTTTAGTTGCAAAACTAAAAATTGAATTCCACAAAATTCCCCCGAGAAAGTTATTCTTCCTCGTTGTCGTTTTGTGTCTGTGTCTGTTTGTCTGCCAGTGGCCTCAATTACGTGAACCCCTGTCGTCATCTGTATATATCATAAACGAAGTCCTGTTGTGTGCGACAGAACTATACGATTGACCGTATTTATTCCAGTTAAGTTTTTCTTCAATTGCGCAATCAATCCTGCACTCATGGATTATGCACGTATCCTTGAAGCGAAATTTATTCAAAAATCCCAAGGATATACAGCGCACGACTTTTAATCCGTTTTGCCTTATCAAAGTTATCTTAACGATGCCACGACAAAGTTTTCCTTAAAAGTCTGATGGGGGTGGCGGCGCAGCGCCATACGTGTTGGCTGGCGGTACACATGTAAAGTTTTGATTTGAAAATTTAATCCTGAATCAAGGGGAAACTGTCTTCCGGGAATATCTACATTTCTGTTGATGCGTGCGTGCCTCTTATGTGGCTTTGCGAAAACTTTTCATGTGGAAAAACGTGCTGAATGAGTCGCATAAAGACCCATGTATATAGTCTCCTCCAGGTAGAGTCAAGGTGAACAGAGCATAAGTACGGGAGTGGCGGTGGAAGGGTGAAGCCTATCGTTGCTTGAAATGCTGCTTTATGTAATTTCTAAGATTGCTAGACGTAGATGTCAACGGTATATTCGAGCAGTGATTTAAATGGGTTGGTATAGCTATGCCACTTGACGTAGAGTGGCAGTGGATGAGGAGTACCTGTACATATTTGCGTTCTAGCTTTCCCAGGTGTTGGATATCAACTTGTCTATGTTGTTTCTGTCACTCCGTGATAATCTAGAACAAACAATCATACTTATGTAGGTGTTTGTGGATATTTGTCTTTTATACCAAGCGAGTGAGAAACTCCCTAAGCGAAGGAATTGCAAAGTTTTCGCAAATGAAATCCTGGTAAGTCAGGCGATAATTTTCTTAACGAAGTCGCGAAGTGCAAATAAAGAGGGCGGGCGAAATGAAAAATCTCCAAAGAGAGTATCTACGAGTATGAAAGTCAAGGAGAACTCTTTTCACAGACGGTGCGAGCGGCGGCGGCAAGGATGAAGGTTATAGACGCGTCGAAGTTGTTCCAAAGTCATTTGATTAGCAGCAGCTTTGAGTGAAGAAACTTTTTAAAAGTTCGATGTAGGGGTCGAATTAGAAATCAGATGAAAAAGAAATAAATTACGTCGAGGATAAGATAATTCGGCAAGAATTGTAAAGAATATTTTGGTCATAATATATTTTATTTTGTGTCATTACAGCCTATCGGAAAAAGAGTCGCAACATGGCCCAAAGGATATAACATATATTTCTTGTGTGAGCAAAAGATGATCTCATGTTTGGGGTAGGTGCAAACATGAGATTTCTTAGCGTACATTTTCCATTATAAACTAGCGGACCCGGCAAACTTCGTCTCGCCCAATTTAACGCCTTCAGATAAACTCCAAAGTGATATTAAAACACAGATATGTAGTTCAAATTTTAATGTGATTTATTTAAATGGAATCGAAATCGACCGTGCGAAAAACAGGGAAATTCAAGATTAATCTCACAGACTTCCAACGTTTGGCCTTGCGATTTATTGATTGTCATCGCAAAAGCCAATCGTACGGGGAGCTGAATGCGCTTGAAATGGAATGGAAGATCAGTTGGAATAATCAGAATTCGTGTAATAGGTAAGGACTTCCTCTCCTTTGAATTTGCCACTTATCTAATGATAGTCGCTTGAATCACATTGCTCATCAGTTTCAACCGCGTACCATTGCACAATTTCGGATAATTCAGATTCCACAACATGATTATGATCGATCCCACTTTCAGCTGTAAAATATGCGGTGGATTTCCTGGCACATTAAGCGAGTTCAAAAATTCCGTCGCGCCAGCAGTTGTCTCGAGTCTGCAATGCGACTCTCATGTTCGTGGTCAATTTCTACCTCTTGACATGCCGCCACAAAGACGAACATTTCAGGATTTTCCACCTCTGCATCGTCCAAAATCATCAAATTGTGCGATACAATGCAAAATTTCGTCAAACTAAAATTCAAATTTTTCGCCTTTTTTTTTTTTTGGAATTTTCCGGTTTTTTCTACTTTTTCAATAAGAATTTTCTAATTTTCCATTCGGAAAGCCATTCCAGAACAACAGCACACAAAATTTCATACAAAAAATAAATTTTCGATTTTTCCAATTTCCCGACTTTTTTGGTTTTCCCCAAAATTTCCTTCCGTATATACCTTCTGACAATAATTGCGAATTACTATAAATTTTTGCCACCATTTTTATATATAGATAAGAAAGGCGAACCGTTAGTTGTATGACCCCCTGTAAGCCATATAGTCAAACCCCCGTATTAATAAATACCGAATAGCGGTGAATTAGCCTTATCACTTCTGATAACTCGTAATTCTTATTAATAAACATATCTTAGCTTTCACTGACATGTTTAACGAGCGGATAACTTAATTCACCAAATTCGGCGTATAGAGAGTGGTTAACTTACTCACACACAGAACTAACCTATCCACATAATTTCAAATACACGTATACCAACAAAATGTTCGATTGGACGCGAGAAATTTAAAAGCTGAAAGAGAATTACAGAGAGATTCTAAAAATCGCAAGCGGAAGCACATAACATGCTCTGAGCATGATAGTGTCAGCTGATGGAATATGACAGATTTACAACCATGTTTAGTACAGTTTGGACGCAGTGCTGTCGTGCGTTTAATGATAAAGAGTGGATAGCTAATATGGATATAAGATGTATTTATAAATAATAAAAGTTATCAAACGAACAAGTCCACTATTCGTCTGCTAGCTATCAGATGGATTAAAGAGCGAATAAGGTTTTTTTATTAATACCGCTGAAAGGCTTTAACTTCCTAACCAGAGAAAAGAAAATAAGTCGACACATGTTTCGAAAGATTTTGATTACTTTTCAATAGCCAGTTATAGGGGCAACGAATAAGGGGAGTATGTACAAACATTAGTAAAGCCCAGTATCCTGCTCGCGCTAAATTTTATCTCCCATACAAAAATGTCTACAGAGATAAAATTTAGCGAGGCAGTTTAGCAAAGCAGTATCCTGTTCCGCACGCTAAATTCTTACTTTCATATAGATGGGACACACTTAATGTCAGTCCGATATAACAATATTGTGTGTTATACGTACTACGTACAATTTTGTTATACTCGGCCAAGAAAATGTCTCCACTGATTTAGCTCGCAAAAGAATTGCCTGGTACCTACATTAAATCGGCGATAAATGTTGACATTTTCGAAACAAAACAATTTTTTAATTGAATATTTCGTGGAATACTTGATAATCGATGTAAGTGAGTAGGAAAAAAGTGAAAAAATAACAAAAATCAAAATACATGTGGCAATAAACTATGGGTGTGTGTCCTATCTATATCCTGTACAACGAATTTAGCGAGCATTTATCTGTGCTGTGGAGAGAAAAGCGCTCGCTAAAATTAAGCGCGAGCAGAATACTAGGCTTTAAAAAAAAATATATATTTTAGTTGTAAAATTTATTTAGTAATACATATTAATATTACTAAAAAATACTTAAAGACGAAATTTATATTTTAGCATTTTGCAAAATCTCACCCATAAGGTATAGACCTACCTTAACCTTTTAGAGGGTCTTTTCATAATTTTGAAGAAACCGTAGGTGTCGGGCTGAATTCAAGACTGGACGTTGGTTGACAAGTAGATTATTAGACATGTGTTTCTATATTTTTCCAAAATGCCCTTTTACCCTATTTTTAGGGCACTTTTCTCAAGGGCTTTTGCTATAATTTAGCCGCTTATCACAGCGATGTGCAATTTTACATGGTTATCGAAAAGAGAAAATAATTGAACACGTATTTCAGGAAATTCCAATTTTTGGCCAAAGCGCGTTTTAGGGGGGCAGTTCCTAAGGTTCAATGACATATTTTTTTTACCGAGTTTACTCGAAACTTGAGAATAGTATACAACAAAATAATATACCAGGGCGTATGGATACAGCAACATCCTGGACGGCGGCATGGTGACATCTCCAACCCAAATTAGAATTCACTAAAGTCGGCGCAGTAGCGCAGCGGTTAGTGTGCTGGACTACTGTGCGAGGGGTCCCAGGTTCGATCCCCGGAAAACACAAATTACCTACATCTTAAGGTTTTTTCTACTGCGGCCACCTCTCGCGAACGTCTGACAAAAATCCGAGAGTATGACTGTCCTGTAAATAAAATAAAATCTCACACAAACTAATGGTTGTGAGAAGCTAGGCCTAGGGTGTGTCTGTGTAGGTATGTACTCGCATGTTGCGCCAACTATTTATCTAATTATTTTAAAGGCTTCCACGTAAGTTTCCCCACAAGAACTAAATAGAAGAGGGACTAAGTAGTGAAGAGCTTCGACAGAGTCATATACATCGACGGATCTAAGATGAACTGTGTTTGGGGGCCGGTATCTACTAGGAATCAATCAGGTTCTCCACTTCTTCTTCTCAGTTCGTTGTTGCGATTCTGAAGTGCGCCGGTGTTATAGTAAATCAAACGCGATTCAGGGTCAATAGCAACACCCATCAGTAGATCTACTATTTTCACTTTGGAAGGTAACATTTTCAAGTCTTCCTCTTTTGAGTTGATCTATTGCATGGTGTCCCAATTTGGACCAACTTGTGTCAAGTTGTATGAGCAGTTTCTCTGTGGTTGGTATCAACTTTTAAAGACTTTATTAAGTATTAAAACTATTTACAGAACTAAAATGAACGGAGAGACATTTGCTTTAGCAAAAGAGTGATAATTTTACAAGATCGAATTCCAATAATTCAAACTACGCACACGCGAGAAGAGATAACCAAATTCCCAATTGACAAATTTAAGAGTCGCCACTGAACTGGCGGGCGTGCGTGTGTGTTCATAATGACAGTGTTCAGGCGAAGCTAGCGAAATTGCTTTGTTAGTGCTGTATGTTTATTTACTAGCGCGAATGCATTTTCTTTCGAAATGGGATTAATTCATTCATTCATTTTCAATGGTCCGCTTGTCCATTAAGTGGGTCGCGGGTGTAGGTTGCTCAAGTGGACCCTCCATAGCTCTCGATCCTCCGCCATCGACTCCAAATCATCAAGGGCAATCCCCATGCGCGTAGAGGAGAGATTATGTATTTGATCTAACCATTCCATCCTGGGTCTACCTAGGGGACGCCTGCCTGATGGTACGGATTCCATAGCACGTCGTGGGATCCTGGTCGGGGACATACGTTTAACATGACCAAACCACCGAAGCATGGATCGCTCCGTCCGGAGAAGTAGCTGCTCGACATTGAGTTCCTCACGTATTCTGGTATTTCTGATGCGATCTCTACGGGTCACACCAGCAATACTACGGAGAAATCTCATTTCGGCAGCTTGTATTCGCGATCTTATTCTTTCGGTCATTACCCAAACCTCATGACCATAGGTAAGAGTTGGAACAAACACCGAATTAAAGACTGACAACTTAGCTTTGACACCAAGTTCAGTCCTCCTGATAACAGAATGACCAAGCTGTCTCAAAATCGATCCAGCCTGACCAATCCTACAGGAAAACTCGGCATTGCTCCTTCCATCACTCGTGAATAAGACCCCGAGATACTTAAACTTCTCCACCTGTTTCAATGGGACTCCACTAACATGCAGAGTGCATTGAACAGGCGTTCGGGAGACGACCATCACTTCAGATTTGTTCACATTTACTTTCATCTCAGCTTCAACACAAACGGCTACAAACCGATCGAGTGCGCGCTGAAGTTCAGTCTGAGAGGACCCAAGGATGACCAAGTCATCAGCGAAGAGCAAATGACTTATCCTCAGATCTCCCAATTCGAAACGTTCCTCGCCAAGACTGCGCTGTAACATCCAGTCCATATAAGTAATGAAAAGGAGAGGAGACAAGACGCACCCCTGACGAAGTCCAACGCCCACGGTGAAAGGTATTGATTTAACGCCGTTTACCCGAACACAGCTTTTACAGTTTGTGTAAAGAGATTGAATGGCTCTCAAGAGAGAACCATCAATTCCATACTCCTGTAATACACTCCAGAGTTTCCCTCGAGGGACTCGGTCATATGCTTTCTCCAAATCTACGAAGCAAGCGTAAACAGGTGTAGCATACTCCCAAGCCTTCTCAAGTACCATTCTAAGAGTGAATAACTGGTCGGTTGTGCTTCTGCCGGGACGAAAGCCGCTCTGCTCATCTCCTAATCGTGCCTCGACCACAGCTCTGCAACGCGTTTCCAGCACCTTGGTAAAGACTTTTCCGGGGAGACTTAAAAGTGATATACCCCTGTAATTGGAGCAATCCCTTTTATCCCCTTTCTTGAAAAGGGGCACAATCACCCCAATCTGCCAATCGCTGGGAGTTTCGCCGCATTCCCAGGCCACTTTAATGACACGAGAGAGCCATTTGACTCCCTCTTCACCTAAGGCCTTTAGCATTTCTGGCCGGATTTCATCCACTCCGGCAGATTTGCCAGCTTTTAGCGATTTGATCGCAAAAGTGACTTCCTCTACCGTGGGACTATTTTCCGCCCTGCTTAAGGCGATGGATGTGCATCCTCAATGCCCTGGATTGGATTGAGCAATTCGGAAAAGTGCTCGCTCCATCTGCGCAAGATATCCTCCTCAGTAGAAAGAAGTGTACCATCTTTGGATTTGACTCCTTCGATAATGTTCCACTTCCTTCCTCTAAGACGGCGGATGGTCTGCCAGAACACCTTGCTTGCAGATCTGTGATCACGGTCCAATTTTTCGCCGAACTCCTTCCAAGACTGTTCTTTAGCTGCCTTAACAGCCAATTTGCAAGTTCTTCGCGCCTCAATGTACAGGTTTCGAGAAGAAGAGTCCCCCAAGTGAATCCACACCTTGAAAGCCTTCTTCTTCTCTCTGATGGCTTCTTGAACTCCGGGCGTTTTAAACCACGGGGTTCTTTTCTCACCACCAGCCGCCACACCGAGTCGCTTCACTCCGCAAACATATCCTGCAGAGGCAATAACTGCTGTTGAAAACAACGAAATGGGATTTTCATTTAATTGAAAGTGTAGGGTGTATTGTATGTATACTCTTATAATTTGTTGGTTCATTTATCTTCCTATCCTTAAAAGATCGGACGAGGCATTAAGCTTCATATTTAAATGTCTTTACGTAACGTCGTTCTAAAAGAACAAACTGTCATTGAAAAGTTAAAAAATAAAATCTCCTCCATTCGTTTCAACCTTCTTCCCATCAAGATAACTGAAAATAGATTCCAAACTTAAAACTCATATACGCAATATCCAATCGCAAAAGGATACGTACGTGTAGAAAACTTTTTAATTCAAAACAAGCGTTAAAGAAACTTTTCAACTTCGACAGCACCTGATAACATTTTAAACTATTTTGTGGTTAGTTACCAGGCAAGTTGCACTTTCCGCAGAGAAACTTCAAGTCTTTTCAAGAGGAGAATCTTTCCTCCAATCAAAGTTTTCGGGTGACCACTGACCAGTGACCATCCCCACCACACCATCATTGCCATTTCACTTATACAAGTGCATCGAATAGAAATCATTCCCATCCATCATGAAGCTGATTAGCTTTTGAGATGTGTTCCAGATAAATATAAGGATATACCAAAAATTGCTCTGGGGAAATGAGATATACGACTTCCTCATATCAAATGTCACATGTCACACCACACGAAATGTTATGCATATAAGGTGACCTATCCGACCGCTTCCATTGCATACTACTCCACAATCTGCAAGATTACTATCCTCAACTCTGTCGTATATGTGCCACTCGTATAGAGCATTCGTCCTATTCCCTTTGAGAAAAGGAGCGGGGCGCAAATATGGAAAGCAAAATCCTGTTGGAGATGGAAAATATAATTTTTTTTTTTATCTGTGGGCGAGACGGGAAGCCATTTCGATATGATAGTGACAAATATTGAAATCATCCTGTGCAAGGAATAGTGCATTCGAAATTGGCATCGTTGAAGGTGGTAAACAGCTTGCAATGATATGCGCTTGAAGCAGAAGGTGAACCACCGCGTGACAATATCCTGGAAAATGCACCCAACATTATGTATGATATTGCGCCATCCGACTCTGAGATACAGTATCTATAGTGAAAATTTCCGAATTTAATATCACACATCAGGATATACGAGGGGAAATGATACGAGTGTTTGGCACATGTTTGATGTGTCAACTGTCATCTGGGTGTCTAGTGTCTACAGGTAAACAACTAAACACACACATATACTGCAGCAACCTGAAGTGGAACGTTGGAAGGTGCGGAATGGGAATTTAATAAATTTTATTAAATTCAAATTCATGCTTTATGATCGCATTTGTGTGCATTATCCTGTGAGAAGTGAAATATGTTCATTCAAATCATGTGCATGCAAACATAGCTCGGAGATACTTAGCTGAAAGGTAGTAGGTAGTTAACATTTGTTTTTGCTCTGATAAATATATTCGAATATTATTTTTTATTGGTGATAACGGCAGTCGGTACCAAAGTGACACTCATCTATATTTGAAGAGCTGCGTCGGTAAATCGTCACCGCAAGCGGTCTTGTTGTTCTTAAGCTACACTAATACCAACCTCAACGCTGCAAGTAGAAGAGTGCATTCGATTCCAAAAATACAGAAAAGGAAGACCTTGTAATGTTCGCAAGCTTGTGACAAGACCTTCCACAAAGTAAACGTTAGCGGAGATCCAGCGGAGGTACAGCTACGATGGAGGAAATCACTTTGCGATGTAAAAAATTAGAGAGGATCGAATGCAGGAAGCTATCAAAACTATGTACTACAGCAACGCTCCAGCTTCATACAGCTGCTGTGGCTGTTCGACGAAGTTTAGAGAGTACAGCACTAGGCAGACCAGGATTTAATACGACTTATTTTAGTAACCCAAGTATTTCTCGCAATTTTTCCAACACCTTTAATGACAAAGCCTACACTGTGGATGTAAATATTAAAGATGTGGGACTAGGTATAAAGAGAATCTTTGAATAACTCAGACATCTCCGAATACCCCAAGGCACTTGGGAAAAACTTACACACAATATAGCCCTTAATTTTGGAATCAACAATAAAACTATGAGGCTTATCAACAATTTGTTCTACGAAACGTTTACAGAACAGCTCATAAGATAGCGCTATGTGATATCGGGGTAGGAGGTCCAGATTGGACAAGTTGCCGGAGAGCGCAAAATACACTGAAAGAAGAGGAAATGCAAGGCATTGAAATATCACCAACCACCCTTGATGCTTGATGGGAACGGTTACTTTTAGATGTCACTAGAAGACCAACTACGGACCGCGGACGTTGAAGAGTACAAATGCTGGGAATACGTAGGTCTTGAAGGGTTATAGCCCGCCAACATTTGCTGTATTTTTCACTCCAAGCTGCAATATGGAATTTCTTGTTGGGGAGGTGCTTATCGTAACAAAATACAACCTCTATTAGTTTTACAGAAGCATATATTAAGAAAATTATGTCAGAAACCTGTTAGATATCCTAGTTTTCCT
Organism: Cheilosia soror; assembly: GCA_949372485.1. Classification (NCBI taxonomy): domain Eukaryota; kingdom Metazoa; phylum Arthropoda; class Insecta; order Diptera; family Syrphidae; genus Cheilosia; species Cheilosia soror. The sequence goes on along the minus strand of OX443561.1, from coordinate 28,328,830 downwards.
TTGTTCAGTGACCTAAAAATCCTTCCTGTTCGCCATCTATATTGTTTTAAAGTATTGAAGTCATTCTTCATGAAATCTGGTAATCGAAATTTTCGATTAATTTCTAATTACAATTTACGTGGAAACTTTTCGTGTTTGGTATCTGTTCCATTTGCTCGTACTACTGCATACCGTAATTTTTATTCCGTTTTGTCTTTTCGGCTATTTAATAAACTTCCACAGTCTATCAAAGCAATAACAACACCTGGAATGTTTTTAAAATGTGTGAAAAATTGGCTTTTAAATCTCAACTACGCTAGCTTAGACTCTCTTACTTTCGACATTCCGATTTAACTCTTACTTAAATTTCTTTGTTTTCTTTGATCATTATTTATGAATTTAATTTAGTTTTTTTTTTCTTCATCCTGTTTTCTTTTTTTTATTGAATTTCACAACTTTGATGTTTATGGCCACCCCATCATAAACTTAAATTTAAATTTCATTAATTGTTTGAAGTGGCATTCAAAACTATTTTCACTACTTTTGTTAGTAAAATATAGAATGTCTCAACTTTTCATATAATTTTATCATTTTAATGAATATTATTGTACTTAAATTATACTTTATAATATTATATGAAATAAAATCTATCTATCTAATTGCAGCAAAGTGGCAACGCTGGTCTGCCTTCTGTTTATTTCCTTTTGACGACCAGTTCACATAACAGAGACTGGTGCTGAGCTGAACAGCTTGATTGAAGCACTCCGTTCTACTGCTTGGTACCGAAAAAGAGAGGTCGCGATTTGTCTTCGGTGAAAAGATGAGAGGTGACCGTTGGCCGAAATAGTCTAACCCCCCGCTGGTAGCCTCTGACAGTCCGTTGGTAAGGAGGGTGGCTGGTACAGATCAGATAAGAAGACTGCGGCGGGAGAGAACGACGAAGGGTGACCGAAACTGTTTAACCCCCAGCCTATCCCTTCTGACGTAAGTTAAAACTGATTGAATTGAATGTATAATCTATACTTAACCTTATTTATTTTTCAAGGAAAAAACTGGAAAAATCAAAAAAAATTTGTCATTTCAGAGGATTTATTGCGATATTTGTCAGACGTTCGCGAGATGTGACGCAGTGAAAAAAAACTTACGTTAGTCCATGATGGAATAAGTATAAGGTGGTCTCGTCGGCTGCCGAATCGTTCGTTTTTTGGTCCCTTAACGTTCAGTCTCAGTGAGCGTTTGCTTGTTGAAGCGAAAGGTTGTGCGGACGAATTTGTTTGCAAAACGTCAACCCTTGTGCAAAAAAAAAATGTTTTTTTTATTATAATAGGCAACTTCAAACCAATTCCACTCCACTTAAAGGTTAATCAACATACTCATGAACATACTCTCTCTGCAAACTCTATTGTCGTTTCGCTTACACTTACTACGCTGAACCCTTTCACACGCACTTATTACTAGTATAGTTAAGGGACTACTTTTTGCCGACGAGACCACCTACACCTTATACTTATTCCATCATGCGTTAGTCGATCGAAGAATTGAGACGAAGGCGGCGAAGATGGGTTTGGCGGTCAGTGAGGGCAAGACAAAGTATATGCTGTCATCAAAAAAGGACATCTAACACCGATATCTCGCACAGAATGTCAGTATAGACATCAGATATAACTTTGAGAGGTGGTAAAGGACTTTGTCTACCTAGGCTCCGCTATGAACTCAGGCAATGACAAAAGCGCTGAGATTAAACTGTTGCCATTCGCTATTTCTTTGGGCTATTGTGTTTGTGTAGCAAGGTCCTCTCTCGAACAACTAAAGTTACCCTTTCTAAGACCCGAATCATCCCCGTCCTTCTCTATGGTGCAGAGGCATGGACTCTATTAAAAACGGATGAGGTTACTCTTGGTTGCTTCGAGAGGAAAATTCTTCAAGTAATTTTCGGTCCCGTCTGCATAGACTGTGAATGGAGTTGGTAGGAGGAGATACAACGACGAACTGTTTCGGGCTGTACAGCGACATCAACCTATCCAGAAGAGTGAAGGTACAACGACTGAGGTCGCTGGACGTGAATGCTCCGGCCAGGAAGATCTTCGAATCCACACCTGAGGGACGGCGCAGTAGAGGAACACCGCGACTCAGGTGGCGCACGCCTTAACTAACTTAGCGTGTGAAACTGGAAACTGGAGACGTGCTGGCTGGAGATGTTTGTTGGTTGAGGCCCAGATCTAACCGGACTGTAGCGCCACCTTAAGTCGTGGATCTAACTTGGGACCCCCTGCAGCCAGCACACTAACCACTGAGCCACTGCGCCCACATTATAGCAAGATTAACCATTACATTGTAAATATGATTGAAGTTTGCGCCATTTAAAAGTACAGTGATGCCAAAAAAATATAACAATGTGACAGCTGACAGTTCGGTGTTAGTAAAAATGAAGCGCTATACGTAAGAACAACGCATTTTCATTGTTGAGCAATATTTTAAAAATAATGAAGGTTTGTCAGCTACAGTCCGCAATTTTCGAACAAAATCATTTTCAGTGGATGAAGCTCATTTACATCTTTTGTCGTACCCACGAGTAGTTGTTAAGAAACAAATGCATCCACAACGCGTGACTGTTTGGTGCGGATTTTGGGTTGGAGCTGAGGCATTATCGGACCATTCTTCTTCGAAAATGCGGCTGGTCAGGCAGTAGATAACAATTAATGGTGGTCTTTATCGTGCCATGATGAACCCAGTTTTTAGTTCCTAAATTACAAGATATGGATGTGACCAACGTGTGGTTTCAACAAGACGCTGGCACATGTCATACCAGTCAGAGAAACAATTCTATTACTGCATGAGTCATTTCCTAATAGTGTAATCGGCCGAATTGGCCATTCAGATCTTGCGGTTTTACGCCATTGGATTTTTTTCTTTAAGGTTTTTTGAAGTCAAACGTCTATGCAAACAAGCCCACGACCACAAACGCCCTGAAAGAGTTAATTGGGAGGTGTATTCATGAAATTCAGCCACATTTATGCGAAACGGTCATAAAAAATTTCAATAAAAGTGTACGTAGGTACCTATTTGCCAGGAAAGCCGTGGCGTCCATTTATCCGTATACTCTATGAATCAATACAAAATTTAAGCTTTCTGTATTTTCTATCAAAATTACATTTTGCGTGAATTATGGGACACCCTTTACTTCTGGGTGTTTGTCAGACGTTCGGCGAGAAATGTGGCTAGAATTGAGTTCCCTTTCTGGCCTATTATGCTGTCTCTATAATGCCTTTTAAGCAACTTCTGAAATACAACTACCCCGCCCTTACTTAGGTAACTAGATTTCGCCGCTTTGAAAAGTCTGAATAACAGTCTTAAAATCAGCAGACAGTCGATTGGCTTCCTTATCTTTCTTCGATCGAATGAGGCTTCTCTCCCAAATTTTCTAGCTCGATATACACCCATGGCCCTGTAAACTGCGCTGATTTTGGCTACTTATTTGGCAATGCGACGTGACTGCATGTTGTCACCAACGCCCCGTATACCTCTACCACAAGTTCGACTTTTTTTCTTCTCGTTGGACAGTCGATCTCTGAATTAATTGGCAATGAGGAAATAGTCAGGGTCGACATTTGCCCCTCGGAATGTGTGTATTTTGAATAAGTTGGGGCCGAGCCTTATGTCGATTAGCACGCATGATTATCTGTTCAAATTTCATTTACGTACGTCTCAAATAAATGTTGAAGGGCACAAGTGCATTTCCTTCCTCGCCTTCATTTTAACTGATTCAAAATCCAGCAGCCAACAAATCCAATAAATGTGCTGCAAATCTGAACCGCCTTTCGTCTGATTATATTTTCCTTCCAGCATGTTTCGCCCTCAATAAAGTATCTCCAAGTCGTCATAAATTCGTTGACCACAATATGAAAACGTAACCAAGTCATAACTCAAACTTAAGTCCCACCAATACCCTTCTAACGTCAGACTTTGTGGCATAAATGACCAACTCCTCCCACACCGCACGGACCAATGTCCTGGAAAGTGGAAAAATTGAATTTTCTATGCGGTGATGGTGAATTCGTCAGTCCTTTGGCCGGCATTAAAGTGATTTGCGCTTGATTTTCTTTTACTGTCCTGTGTCCGCCCCTCGGACGTTTTGTCCTTTTTGTGGGTTTCTTTGCTTCGTTTACTTTAGGTTGTGGCAAAGTTTCACTTGGATAGTCGCTGCTGGGGGTATGTGACAAGAGTTTTGTCCGTCTTTTTTTTTTTTGCTGTTAACCGCAAAGTAGTTGTATGGAGGTCGAATGAGGCGAAACGAAATGTAACAGTTTTTTTTTCTTTTGACACACAGATCACGTACGGTACGGAATGAACTTCACAATGGACCCTAAGTTGGCGATTGTTTTGCTTACACACACTATGGGTTGGTGGTATGGGTGGGTGGTATGGGTGTGTGTGTGTTTGAGGGGGGAATACAATTTATGGAGTGCGTAAGAAATACTCCTTGAATGGTTTCGATAATAATTTTAGTCGTGGTGGTGGTTGAACTGGATGGCAGAAGTCAGAGGTGCAACTTATGGTACCTGCTTGAACATAATTGAAATGGAGAATGTGCCAGCGTCACTCGTCACCTGAAATGTTATAAGAAATGTCCTTTGTCTGGCAGAGGTGCGGTTTTTCTTAATAAATTGCAGTGCAGTGTCAGACTTTTCAATAACCCGCACGTCCTTTTGAATGGAGACTTTTCAATTAAGTTGAAGGAAATTAATTTGTGCAATTAGAATGGCTCGGACGTCGCATGGTCCCTAATGGGAAAAGTTTAGCCATAATGTAAGAGCTGCGGTTGAACTAGGGCGAACTGATGTTTCTTCATCAATTTGGAGAATATTTGTGACTGGATTTCATTATTAAGAGTCAGGAGTCCCTACACACCGCGTTCTAATGCCCTCCTTTTCACCGTCCACAAAAGAGTGAGATGCGGATATACTGCTTTTCAAAAATGACGTCCCTTTGCTCCTATTTCAAGCCACGTTCAACCATGACAGTCGTACGTAATCCATTTGTAGCATTTTTTATGGTAGCGAAAAAGTCCTTTCGGTAAGGCACAATCGCAAAGCGAATTAAATTTAAATGAAAAGAAAATTAAAAACCCATGTGAAGGAAGCAGGACTTTACAAAATTTCGCAGAAAGTATATAACAAGAGCATTTTCACCACATCATTAAGATAATTGATTTTTAATTTACTTTCCGCGTAAATCCTTGAATGGGAATCCTAGCGAGTGCTCGTTAAATGCGTGGCAGCGACGAGGAGTAATTACTTTCTCTGTGGTTCTATTTACGTAAATTTATGCGAAAGCGTTTTGCCAGCGTTTGGGGTTCTTGATTTTGTTTGTATCTGTTTGCCTTCCCAAGCAAATATCATGAGTGACATTTATATAAAATTGAATCACCGCAGAAGGATGACGATGATAATTTGCCTTCCGGCGGGAATACAAAAATGATAAATGTATCTTTGATGAGCCGTTTGTCATGTGTTTTATCTTGCCGCTGAATTTGATTGAATGGCGAAATGAGATTGTTTTAAAATTTAAACCGCGACGACGGTTAGCAACGCAAAAGGGTGTTTGTTTAATGAATGAGATACCTCGTGAATGATGCATGAGATTTGGGGAATTCTTTGAAATTCATTTGCCAGTCTTATGCGCGGAAAGGCATTTAATGTTTCATTATTGTTTTGACAGGTTTGCTGAAAACCGGAGTGGATATAGAGCCCATGAAGGTCATGTGGTTGTGGTTATTTGAATATAAGATAAGCACGAATGAGAATTGTATAATATGACCCTTAACATTTAGCAGCTGTTGGCAAGCTGGCGTTTGTATGGCATTCGTCTGACATTGTATTGGATTATGCTTGGTATCCTTCATCATTGTCAATGTCACATTGTATCATTGTAAGGACGGCGCGTGTAAGAAACATTCTTACCTTCATTTGTACAATCAGGGGTGCACCAGGGTACACCCGAACCTCAAGCAAAACGCCCTTCATTATGTGCGGTTTTTGTGTAATACCTCCAATCAGAGACTCCAAGTTGGTTAAGGTACCCTTCCAATTTTGCGCACCACCTAGATTAGATTAGATTATAATTCGGGAGACCCTTCGCCGGTCCTGGCACAGCTGCCTCTTTAAAGGGCCTATTGTGCCTTCCTTGGTAGGGTCCTAGAGCAATCTTTATACTCCGGAGGTAGTCAGAAAGAAAAGTATCTTCTCTGGGGGTAATTCAGCCAGATTTGCTGAGGTAACGATTTCTTCGCCAAGGACATTCTTTCTAATTCGAAAGACAGACGGTCTTTCCGTGAGAACGCGAAGAGAGGTTGCGTCGCTCTCCAGACATAGTCTACATGTGGGGTCCGGTGAGACTCCAATTCCGTGAAGATGTTTTTTCATAAGGCCATGGCCAGTAATTAAACCTCTTAGTATTCTTAGGTTTTTTTCCAGGTTTGTAAGAAAATAGAATTTCCTGGGGGACATTTTTGGGAAGAATTGTTTGGTGCAGTTCTGCCCAGGTGTTTTAAGCCAGTCTTCATTGGATTCGATTAGAGCTAAGTTCTTGGTGTGCTTCCTGAAGCATCTCTTACTGACACCGCAAATAAAGGGTTTACGTCCAACAAGTGGCATTGTCGTCGCTCCGATTTTGGCTAGTGAGTCAGCTGTTTCGTTTCCAGCAAAGCCACTGTGGGCTGAAATCCAGTGTAGTATGACTAGGTGTTTCTTTGCAAGTTCGTAGATGGGCATGTACGTTTCCAGGACCAGCTTCGATTTTGAGACAGATGAGTCCAAGGCTTTGAGAGCAGCTTGGCTGTCTGAGAAAATGAAAATAGTTTTACCACGTATGTATTAAAACCTAAATAACGCAATGGTTAATGGCAAGAACTTCAGCCTGGAATATGGACGAGTATTTGCCTACTGACTGAAAAGTTCGCTTGAGGCAATTCTCGATAGATGCCATTTCCCTGTATCCATCTTGGAACCGTCTGTATACCAGACTAGGTCAAGTCGCGATGGATTAGATTTGTATTTTTCCCAGTCTTTCCCTTGGAGGGATGATGATAGACAAGTTTTTATGAAAGCCATATTTCGGCAACATGTCGTCTAGAAACATGCTGAACGCTCTTTCAGGGTCCATAGTGTCAATTAAAGACAAGTGACCTCCATGATAGGAATAGGGGTCGATATTATTCGAATGGAATAGGCGATGAATGCTTAGTCTTGCTTCCATTGGAATGTGTACTTGGATAGGTAATAAGCCTAGGATGAGATTCATTGCAGTGGTCGGGGTGGAGCGTAGACAGCCCGTCATGCAGTTTCCGGCTATACGTTGGACCCATTCTAGTTTTTCAACTGAAGTCACTTCGTTAGTCTTTGTCCACCAGACCACGGCCGCGTAGGTAATCGCTGGTCTAACCACAGGCGAATACAAACAATATAGCATCCGGGGTTTTAGATCCCAATTCAGACTCGATGGCAGATCCAAAGGGATCTGGGGCTTTGTGGTTTCCATGATAGTTTGCCATCAAGAATGATTCCCAGGTATTTGGCTTCCCGTGAAAATTCAATGGTTTCGCCATACATGGTGGGGCGAATTAGAAGATCTAGTTTTCTTCGTTTGGTAAAAGTGACGATTGTCGTCTTTTTTGGATTTACAGAAAGTTCTTCTTTGTGACCCCATCTTCGGACTGTGAATTTTGTAGTATTTCTGATATCGTGCTTTCGAATTTACCACCGAATATGATTGCTACGTCGGTCGTCAGCGTATCCTCTAGCATCTATCCCTTGATTAGACAGAGATTGGAGTAGGTCGTCAATGACCATTGTTGAGAGCCCTGTTGGTGGACTTAAGTGATGTGTAGTTGAAAGCTCCTTCTAGATATTGAGCAGAAAAAACAGATTTATTTTCTATTCAATTCTAGTTACTAGGTCATTGATTGCTGAGTCGGTATATTTGCCCGGTTGATAAGCATGTTGAGATTTGCTAAGCGGAAATATCTGCAGTGCTTTGTCTCTTATGTGTCTATCAACTAGTTTTTCCATGCTTTTGAGGATAAAAGACATGAGGCTGATGGGGCGATATGATTTCGGATTAGAGTCCAAATTTCTTCCTGTCTTGGGTAGATATTTGACTTTTACTTTTCGCCAGGCTTCTGGTATACCTAGGTATGACCATATGCCAGGCTGCAGGTGAACATTTTGGCCAGGATGGGTGCTAGCGTGTCAGCTCCATGCTGTAGTAGTGCCGGAAAAATGCCGTCATCTCCTGCTGCTTTATACGGCTTCAGGGAAGATAAGACCCATTTAATGGCATCGGTTTTGCATATTGATCTCGCAGTTTTCCAGTCTTCTCTCGTCGGCAGGCAGATCCACTCGACTCGAGGAGATAGGTTGAGGGTGTTTTAAGTAAGAGTTCAAGTGTTTCTTTCTTATTTTGTGTCTGGCGGCCATTCTCATCGGTTAGTGTTACTAATATGACGGTTTTGTCAGAGGCAACAACTTTATGGAGTCGACAGCTGGAGATTATGTGGGCGCAGTAGCGCAGTGGTTAGTGTTCTGAACTACTGTGCGAGGGATCCCAGGTTCGATCTCCGGAAAAACACAAATTACATCTTAAAGTTTTTTCTACTGCGCCACCTCTCGCGAACGTCTGACAAACATCCGAGAGTATGCCTGTCATGAAAAAGCTCCTCAATTGAGCCGTTCGGACTCGGCATAAAATTGTAGGTCCCTTCCATTCGTCCCAAAAATAGAAACTCACACAAAACGAATGGTTGCGAGAAGCTAGGCCTTGGGTGTCTACCGCCTGTTGCGCCACCTATTTTTTTTTTTTTTGTAGCTGGAAGGTATGTTAGATATATCTTCACAGAACCGCCTGAATGATTCTTATTCTTTGCCTTTTTCTTTGTTGTAGTTAGTAAGAACAGTAGAGTAGGTTTACCAATCGCCATTTGGTTTTGCTTTGTTGAAAAGTTTTCTTACTCTAGATCTGTGTTTTTCTAGATCTTTGTTCCACCATACTGTTTCCCTTTTCAGACAGTTTTCCTTGTAGACATTGATGATGGAAGATCTGCAGTTCGGCAGAATGTTCTGGTTTTTCTCTGGTGTCAATTCGAGGTAATTTTCCATTGAGTGACTGACTTAGATGCTCTTTGTAAGAGGTCCAGTCGGTGTTTCTCAAGATGGAATTGTATGTTAGTTGGGTTGGGTTCATCTATTGAAAATCGAATGTAGTGTCGATGATCTGAGCAAGACAGTTTTTGTGGGCACATGCCAGTTGAAGATGAGGTTGTTAGATGGAGAAGTTGATAAATTCATATCTATAAAGTTAGGTTCCCTCTCGATATTGCATATATTTAGGTTTAGGTTATGACATGTAATAAAATCATGTAAGGACTCACCTCTGTTATTTATGTCCGTACTCCCCTATATGGCGTGATGCGTATTTGAATCAAAGCCAAGCACAATCTCTGTCTTGGATTGCTGTGCATATCGTAGCGCACCACCTAAGGTGAATCCTTTACTGCATTGTCCCTCAGAGTTATAGTTAAGGACCCTTCCGGAGGAAGTTTTTTGTCACTTAACTATCCTTACCTAGTTGCATTTTGTTTCCAATGTGGTTCACTTCATAAAAAACCCTTTATTCCAAAAAAAAAAGCTCCCCATGTCAATCTATTGCTGGCAACATCTTTTTGCTTACCCGAATCCTGTGAGGTGATATCGTTTTCCATATAATTATGTCTGCGCAACTTGTCAGTGGACAATGTAAAATCTAAGCACGTTCGCAAGCAAGCTCTGCTCTTTTATAGTTAAATTGTCTCATTTGTCCAAGTTAATTAACTGAAAATCTCCATAAAATGTTATACATCCAAAATGCTTATCCAAACACTGAGCCCCGTCACTACATACGCTGCGAACTGAGCTACACCTTCAAAGCAAAATTCACCTGCCAGAGAGCGTACGTGCTACTTCTACTTAATGTCATAAACAGACACGAAGACCCGCTTAATGTGCACATTGCATGCAGGATGCATAAAGGACCTTCCCAGTCGGATATTACAATGATAATTTGGAAAATTCTCTACACACATCCAACGTTCTCACACACAAAATGGCTGAGAAAATTTCAAAATGTTTCCTTTGCATCCGCCAGCAAGGATGTGCAAATGCCAGACATTTCAAGAAGTTTCCTCTTGACCGCCCAGCGGGCATTGTTCACCCCCTCCTATACACAGTACAGATATAGGACGCAACGTTCTGATTCTGAACCTCTAAAGAGAGCTTTTCGCTTAATTTGAATAAGTTTTCGCTGAACTGAGTGCATTTTTTTGTTGGTCTCATTTCGTCCTGGTTGTTATTGTTGTTGCTGCTGTTTTCGTTTCCCTTGTCTTATATTGTACAGTTTTGTATGGGACAATAGTAAACGCAGTTTTTGTTTTTTTTTTGTTGCTCCCTGTCAACCCCGCTTGGTTATAATTGTTAAACGGTCTTCGCAGGAGCAAAACTTTTGTCATTGTACGTTTTTCCAACTTTTCTTGCTTTTTTCTATAGCTGTAGCTATATGTGTGACATCGTGTTGCTGTATTTTGTAGAACAAGAACGGTTTCGAATGCCTTCAAGGATTCTAAGCAATTTAACCTTAAAGTGTATCGTTTCAGTGGTGCAAATGACACTTCTAAATGCTGAGTGACATTACTGTGAATGGAATTAAATGGCGGAGGTGATTATTCTAATTTGGCGAGGTGAAGAGAGCCAGTATTTGTTATGGACGATTGCCTGTTGAATAGGTTGGGCAGAAATTGAGAACTGTAATGAGAAAGTGGAATTTTGAAAGAGACTTTTATAAGGGAGAAGAAGATTATGCCAAAATGACACACCATTACACCATTAGCATTGTCCGGTTATTGGTTTGTTGAAGAGGCGACCGATCGATTAATTAGAATTACAATTACAATTAGTACTTGTCAGACAACTGCGCACTGATAGAAAATCCACGACCCGAATTTAAGTACTTTTAAGATTAACTCTAGAACACACACATTATTTTTACAAAATGCTTACTTTAAAATAGATTTCCCTTATTTCAATCAAAAACATTTTAATTTAAAAACTTGCGAAGTTAAATTAATCTAGTGATTCTTACTCTAAAAACGTATAGGTTCAAAATAAGAATTAAAAGAGTTACAGGGAGATTAAGTTTTCGACCTGTATTGCCTACTTGCATTAAGCGCTTTTGGAGTAAATATTACTCTTGCACACTTTCATGTTTACTCAGTTTGGTTAGTAATTACATTTCGTACATTCTCAATCTAAGAATGCGCAGAGTAAAAACAATTCTGAAGAAGTCACATTAAAAAAAAGTGTATTCAATGTAAGACATTAATTTCTTGCACAGTTACTGCGAACCAGTTTTGCTTTATGATTCTTGTATAATGAGGAGACGCAGAGTAAATAAAATTCCGTCTACTCGATTTGATCTCACTACTACACCCACGTTCTTATTTTATCTATGTTAAGAGTAAAAGTAACATTTTGTGTATCAAAGTTATCCCATTTATGAGTAAGTTAAGAGTGCGTTGAATTTAGCCAAGTATGGAATTTTAACATTTAAGAATGAAACGTTTTGGCAGCTTAATTTTAATTGCATTCGATCTCTGCAGATCATTCTGTCTTTGTTTACATAGTGTTCGGTCGCGTCGCGTCGGTATCCCTTAAAATGAATTTCGTAAAAAATTATTTCTGTGGCAGAAGAAAGTGGTAAGTATACCAAAATTTTTTGAATAAAAAAGTATCTAATTTTATTATATTGCTCCTTTTTAGCACACTATCGACGACGACGACAACATTCAAGATGAGTGCCTGGCTGCAGATAAAGAGCAGGGACAAAACACTGACGGCCAGTCAGTCAAGTACCACTTGTTGTTTTTTTTTTTACGTATTTTAATTGTTATGTTTAAAAAAATAAAATTGTTTAACAAATTATTGTGTGTTTTTTTTTAAATTTTTATATCAGGTCTAGTTAAAAAAGGTCAGTATTAAGAACGTGCCTCTTCAAACAATAATGCTCCAGAACGTCAGATTAATTAATCTTACATAGTTTATACTTAAACTAAGAAAGAGCGTTCTAAAATAAATAGCAAAATGTCATAATAATAATCAAAATCATGATCAATTTAAGAACGTCTGGTATTTTAATATAAGCACATCGTTCTTAATTCAATAAAACTACGTTTTAGGAATAAGAAAATTCATTATAAATTTAAGAACGTGTAGTTACTAGAAAAGTTCTTAAATTAATCACGCGATTTCTAAATGTAAGAACGGCGTATTACTAGTTTCAGAATGACGTTCTTGATTTAAGCACAGATCGGATAGCGATGAATATGAGTTTGAAATTGATTAATTTAAGCGTGTTTTTGCTTAGTACTACTCTATTTTTCTCTCGGTGCGCAACTGAACAAAAAAGTTTTTGCCTTATTGTGTATCTTAAATGAGCGGACCTTAGAATTGATTTAGGGTGTCCTGAAATGATTAAGTTCAATTTAAATAGTTTTATAAGTCGGGAGAGCCTTCATGGGGCTCCAGCATTGCGGCCTTATTAAAAGGTTTTTTGGATTATTGTTGAATAGTTTTAAATTCTGACAGTCAATTCTCCGTATAATAATCTACTTGGAAAGACATTTCTGCTTTTCTCCTGTCAGGAATTGAGCTTTGCATTTTTATTTGTCAATTGACTACTACTTGCGCCAACTGAGCGATAAGTACAAGTCCACCAACAACTGGTGATTAGAACTAATGAGCAGACCAATCTCTGTGTTTTGTTTGTTCATCCTGTGCGTAGCAAAGCACCCTAGGTACTTCTGTAACGGGTGCGAAGACGGAGATAAAAAAGCTTTGAGCTAGACTTGAGGTTTATCTCCATTGGACATTTAAAAAATGCAAACAATTCAAATGACAAACAGAACAAGTGGTTTTGGTTATACACGGTAACACCTACCTAATAATGTGTAACCCTAACAAACCACTGCCTGAATCTGTTCTCCTAACGGACTAACCCTTAAGGCACGAAGTGACAAAGAACAGAAACAGAATCCCATACATTTGCAACAGAAATAGAATTAGGAACAGAAAATTGTTATTTCAGGAACAGAATTTAGCGACAGAATGTAAACAAGACTGTCGTGTTGAAATGCAATTTATCGTGGGAGGGAGGTTTTTTATTGGCACAGAATAGACGACACGACAGCCATCTTTTTCTGGATCTGTTCTGTTCCTGTTTCTGTTCTTTGTCACTTGGTGCCTTTAATGAATTGATGACGAATGTTGTTACGTTTTATTTTAAAATAGAAAGAGACCAAAGGTGTTCATTGTATTCTTTAAGTTTTTGAAACAGGTGCGACATCAAGAAACATTTTAAGTGCATATGTTATCTCACTTCAACTTGGAATGGGATTTTTGACAGACGAAAAGATGATTACCCGTTACAATATTAAAAATGCTTCACTTCCTGGTAAGCCGCTGCTGTCAAAAATTGAACAATTTTGTTTTTTTCTTTTTCGAATAAATTGATCAAATCTAATGACAGAAATTTGACATTGACACATTAAAAAAAATAAATAAATAAAAAAAAAAAAAAAAATTTTAATTTTTTGCTTATCTACATAGGTTTGTACCTCTAGATTTATTCGAAAGGCTTAGTACGCTGCTCGAGTTAAATTCTAGCTCCTCTACAAAACTCTCTTCAAAATTTAGCTGAGCTATATATTCAAGCGATTCTATTTAGCTGATGCTGCTTCAGCTAAAAAATCAAATTTTCATTTCAGACAGGAACAGGACTTCATAATATCCGTCAAAATTTAGCGCGCCCATTAATGGCTCGACACATTTCCTCAATCTAAATTTTCACAAATCTGTTGGTTTTTTTCTGTTGTGTTTTTGTGTTGCGGGAAATTAAATAAGGATGAGTCCTTTCAATGAATACCCCGTTGCAGAATCCTTTGATACTGAAAAATTTTGAGATCAAAGAACAGCAGACAAGGAAAAAATATAGCGCAACGAGAATATAACATTTTCGCGTCGAAGAATTTTTGAAGTTATTTTCAACGAATAGCTGTTTTCAGTGATACTAATATCCAAAACGTACTCCACTTCATGTCGAAATTTAGCTGTGGATTTGGAAATGAAAATTGGAGATGAAAATTGGAGAGCAGCTAAAATTTAGTTTCGCTCGAGCTGCGTACTTAGTTAATGTATATAAAGCAGTGGCGTATAGCTCGCACTTTCTTCTTTATCACAATAACCACTCCTGTACCTTTTTATATCGTTTCTCAATTCGCATAACCATCCTTCCTTTAGACTAGATTTTCACATTTGTACCTAACCTAACCTAAGTTTCCGTTCCCATAGGGACAAATCGGAACCTTATTGTTATCGCTGCGTACGATGTCTGCGATATCTGTCCATCTGTCTGAACCCACTCAGCCAATTTTATTCTTAGGTCTATCTCAAAAACCAGTGGGCGCAGTAGCGCAGTGGTTAGTGTGCTAGACTACTGTGCGAGGGATCCCAGGTTCGATCCCCGGAAAAACCCAAATTACATCTTAAAAAGTTTTTTCTACTGCGCCACCTCTCGCGAACGTCTGACAAACATCCGAGAGTATGACTGTCATGAAAAAGCTTCTCAATTCAGCCGTTCGGACTCGGCATAAAATTGTAGGTCCCTTCCATTCGTCCCAAAAATTGAAACTCACACAAAACGAATGGTTGCGAGATGCTAGGCCTTGGGTGTCTCCCGCCTGTTGCGCCACCTATTTTTTATTTTTTATCTCAAAAACCAATTGACGTAGAAGGCTGAAATTTGCCCATAACATCAGGTCGTATACTTAATATTTTTTTAAATACTTCTCTCGGCAAAGGCGAACCTATAACGCTTCATCAGCGCCCCGAGATGCTTGCAGATGTATGTTAGTTCTGCATTTAAATTGCTGCAAATTGCAGTCTTCTGAAAATATATCCCCAGGAAGCGAGTTTTGAAAAATTTATGTCCTCGCGGTTGTCAAATGTACTGTATGGTCATGAGCTGCTTACCTTGTGGGGCGCCCAAAAGTTGCATTTCGAGGGATAATGTCCTTGAGTTCCTCGGAACATCTACCATGGAAGTTTCTATAGAACAAGCATAGGTCAGCGACTTGTCTTCTGTGCACCAACGTTTGGAGATTCGATGTGAGTGTAGGGTGTCCAATATGGAACAATATTCCAGGCCTGGTCTAACCTGTGCTTTGTAGAGAAGGAGACGTTGTTTGAGGCTAAAGTACCTCTTTGTTCTAAATAGGTAGCTCAACTTAGCCAAAGCCGATCTTGCGATATGGGATCTGCGGTCCTGCCATGTGATTCCTGAATTGACTGTGACTCCTAGAAGGTACATTATTGAGTCCTTGGGATGGATTGGATAGTCATATATACAACCCCTAGTTAAACGACAAATACCAATGATAGCGATACCTACATTGACTGGTTTAGGAGTAATTAGTTATTTGGTGAAAAGAATATTTTCCCTCACACAAAAAACTGTTTAACGTACGTAGGTCTATCAAATCAAAGAACAACCGACCCACTAACGTTTTCAAGACACCAACTCTGGCCAAGTACGGAACCTTCGGTAATATATGCACTTGGCCGGTTTTTGAAGAAATTTCTGTTCGAAAATTAAACAAACAAAATCCCATTTTTTTTTAAAGTAAACTTTTATTAAGAACTAGCGGACCCGGCAAACGTTGTTTTGCCTAAAATATTTATTTTAAATATTACACGAAATATAAATTCTTTATATTTATGATTTAGAGTCGATGGCGGAGGATCGAGAGCTATGGAGGGTCCACTTGAGCAACCTACACCCGCGACCCACTTAATGGACAAGCGGACCATTGAAAATGAATGAATGAATGAATGAATGTTTTTTTATGTATGGGCGGTACCACGTCCCTTTATCCAATTTTGACAAATCTTCACAGGAATACTCCTGGGCCAATACCTAAGATTGTATGAAAATGTGAACTCAATCAATTTGGTGGGGTATAAGATTTTTTATGTTTTTTTTTTGTATGGGCGGTGCCACGCCTCTTTGTCCAATTTTGACCGTACCAACTCAGTAAACTTTGTGGGCTCATGCACAATAACTTTGCTAAAGATCGTCACATGATCAAATGCATAGTTTACGATTTTATAAAGGACATACCTACAGACAAACAAACATTCATTTTTATATATATAGATTTTATAAAATGAAAGAAAAAATTAGGAATAGAAACACAGATAGAACCATTTTGTCGGTCCATCATTTCATTCTAATACTACATGGTCTCTATGCCTGCCTGATGACACGAATTCCATAGCACATCCTGAAAGCCGAGTTATTCGGATCGGAGCATGTGTTAAACGTGACCAAACAACTGAAGCATCATCATATCCAAAGAGGTATCTCCTCGACATTGCTTGTTTTTGTGAAATATCCTTCTTTTGCCACTTTCTAATACACTGAACTGATTGAATGAGGTTTCTTTGGGTTTGCTAAACCCACTGGCAGGTTCCAGGACCTTTGCTTTATGTCGCTTGTACTCATGTCTTAAGATGGCCTCAATTCATATAACAATGAGCTGATTTGTATTACGCTTCAATTATGAAAAAACTCAAGTGGTAATTGTTCGTCCATATAACAGCAATCCATTATACCAGTCTTGCTTCCTAATCGGTTCACGTAGTCATGTCGTACATATGACATGCAATTTTTTAATTAAATCTTTTCTTCATCGCAAAATGGCGAGCAAAAATCCCTTAAACTATGTTCGTCTTAAGCTCCAACATGTATTCCCCAAAGTGCAGTCACATCGCCAGCGCACCAAGGCATCACTTAGGTTCTACAACCACCATCTCCGAGTCATAAATTTTCACTAAAGAAGATTAACGTCAGGAGCTTCCCAATTAATGTTTCCGCTAAACGAGTACGAGTACGAGCAAGCCTGTGTACGAGAGACCTCCGACACGATATCAAACTACAAGCCGTCGAGCGTGGCAGCGCCCCGCGCGCCGGCCCTCAGCCTCGACAACCCCACCATTTAAACTTAATTATCGAAATTAAATCCTTCGCCTCGAACTCATAAATCCTCTTCGCAAAGCGAAAGACAATTATGTCAACAAGGATTTAAAGCCGCAGAGGTGGTGGCGAAAAGGAGCATAACATTTTTGTTCTTCGACTTCTCCGCCCTCAGTGAGACTGAAAGTCCTCTCGGTATGTTCAACTATTAAAAGTTATCCCTTCTATTTAGGACGTGTACCTATAATCCGTCCGACATGTGTATATGGGAGATATCCGGACGCAAGGACTCATTAAGTGCAATGGGGTTTTTGGTCCTGCGGACAAGGCGAGACCGAAGAAAAATTGCATCTTTTCAGACGAAACTGTATCCGATAGCCAACGCGACCGACCGACGTTGTGTGGGCGGGTTAAAAGGAAAACAAAAAAATTTGTTCGTTATCCTTTTTGCCGAGAAAAGAAGAGTGAAATCCTATGACGCAGCAAACGAAATGGGGGCAAAAAATAAATTTTCGTTTTGTTTGGTGCATTGTTGTGGTCCATTCGACAAAGGATAACATACACAAGTAAGTACAATTTTTTCGATGTGATGGTGGTCATTGTGTGGAGGGTGTAGTCTGTAGTGCAATGTGAAGCAGCTGTGCAGTGGTCGTCATCAGGCGTGGAGCTGTAAAAAGTAATTAAGACTTTGGGAAATTAAATAGCCACTCTGGGTAGACGGATGCAGATGGAGCTGTTTATGGTACTTAAATGAACAGATAGATACAATAAATGGAGTTGGTGGTGGTTTTTACAAATTAAAGTCAGCAAATTAGTGAGTCTTTGTGACTCCACGAATTGCTCTAAATTCATGTTGAACTTCCTTAATAATAAAGTTAAGCGTGTACAGTGCAAATTAAAAGCTTCTATACCTAATTGGTCTATGAAAGACGTTGAAAATAGGTTTCAGGAATACGCCTCTAGAACGAGAGCGGTTTGTGGGAAGCGCAATTTTGTAGGTATTATACGACCTTAGCGCTTTTCTTTTTTGAACCGTCCGTTGGTAAATCATCATAACTGTCGTGAGTGTTTATAGTCAAGATAAAAAGCTTCACTTACGGAATTCGTACGCACTCAGAAGAGAATAATTTTTTTGCAAGGAAACTCCACGTTCGATAGGGTTTGGCTGTGACTGTGTCTTCATTGGCCTCATACTCTAGTGAAATTTTAAGATTTCAGTACCTATCTACTCAAAACATACAAAAAACAAACTATCTATAGGTATATCAGAAGTGAAACATTCACAAACTTAAGAAAAATAGATTTTCAGCAAAAAATATGTCCTCACTCAACGTGACGTGACAGTGATACATTGCTGCTGCCCTTCTCATCTGTAGACAGCAAGAAGAGGAACAGCACTGATGTTTGTCTATGTTTGTGTCCGGCCCTATGCCATACAAACCGTGACATCCGCTGCGTCAACAAATACGTAAATGTTGTCATACTTAACGGACAAACCATTGACTTATTAGCCGTGTTTCAATCGCTAAAGCGCTAATACCTGCGGAACAAAAATTACAATTTTCGTTTTGTTTACATTCTTTTCACTTTAAAAAATAAATTTATGATTGAAACATTTATTTAATTTTATTCTGAATTTTGATCGATCAACCCCACCTTCCTCTTTATTTGCTTTGCCAATTTATTGACGAATTCCATTGACAGGCAGCTCATTTGCATTGACAGGTAATTTTGTGCGAGATTTATAAATTTCCCTGAAAATTTAACATGCCTAGATTTCAATGGTAAAACGTCAGTTTTTTTATATGGAGTTTGACATGCCGCTGGTCGTCTAGTGCGGTCAATGGAACGCGGCCGTTATATTACGAACTGTCTGGTCAGTAGCAAACTTCACAAGATGTTCCAAAACTAAGCAATGAAAATCAATATCAGAAGATTGTCCTCGTTTTGTAACACAATATGTTGTTTTCCGTGTTAGGGAAGTTACTCCGATGCAGAACCTGAAACCTGGAGAGCCAGATTCTTTGCTGAAAGCCTTGGAAAAAATGGGCAGAATATTCCGGTGTCAGTATAACCCACTTTGGGGATGTGAGAGCTGCCGTTGGGCCATAAAGGATACATGCGCTATCATCTCTTTTTTGGTTTGGTGATGAAATCTCCTTTTCCAAAATCCCCCTTCCAAAATCCCCTGTTCTATAATCCCCTGTGCTGGAATCCCTTACTCCAAAAGACCCTGAGAGAAAATCCCCATGGGAAAAAATCCATTTTTAGATTTGGTGTTATTAAATCTGTCTCGCGACAGAAGTGAGAAGTGCAACCCTCCTGCTTGTAGCCTCTGTAGGATTTGGAGAAGGTGCGAGGTTTGGTATATGCAAATTTTATATTATATGTTTGCTTATTGTTACTGCCAAAACTACGCGTTTAAAAACGGATAAATTCTAAATTGTGCAATGAGGGGATTTTAACGAGGGATTTAATAAGTATGCATGTTGGTGGGGGATTTTGGCATAGGGGATTTCGTCCCAACAGATTTTGGAAAAAGAGATAAAAAAAGAGAGATTTTGTCCAATAAGGGATTTTGGAAAAGGAGATAACGTAGGGATCCACTCTTTTTCACCAAACTGACTAGTGCCGAAAAACCCTTACTGACCTCAGCTCCAAGTATATATCAAAGTAGCTCAAATTGGGTACCAGTCATCTTGACTGTTGCCGATAACGTTGACTCAATCCATTTAATTCATCCGCAGTACGTTCTCTTTCTGAGACTTCTGAGACTCGATCAGTCAGTCTTTCCGACAGAGCATTATAGTGCTGTTATTTTCTTCATGTTTGACACTAGCGCTTGTGAAGTTTAGCAAGTTACGCCCGAAAAGACCAGTACCCATAGGTAACCACCGCACGGGGAGGTAAAATAAACACAATTGATATGAAAAAGTTGCAATTGGGCACCACCAAGTTGCTGCTAATCAACGCCTACTTTATTCATACACACCCACCCAACCACCAACCAGGCAAAAGGTCACAATTGACAGATATAGGCTCTAAAGGTTTCGTCAAACAGAAGGTGTTATTAACGCCGCGGTGAGATTATTTTATGCGGCGGTAAGATTATTTTGACGCGACGTTCTCAACGCATAGAACTGTGTGAAAGGGGATGTGTATTGCAGTATATATTACAACGTAGCGGTGGAACGCGACGGTGAAGCGCGGCGTTAAAACGCGCTCTGTTTGACGGAGCCTTAAATCCCCTGGCAAAACGTTATCGGCGCAGAAATCAAAAGAGAATCCCTCCTGCAGATCGCTGTTTTTTTCGGGCTAAAAAGGCATCTAAGAAGTAAAGCCCCCTCTCACAGAACCACGGAAATATTGTACAAGACCTTAATCATCCTGGTCTTTCTGTATGGCGCTGACGCATGGATCTATCGAAAACGGATATAAACCTCTTGCCACGATTTGAAAGAAAGACTGGATTGAGTGATTTTCGGTACAGTTTGTATTGATGGAGTGTGTAAGGAGGAAATTCAATAACGAACTTTACCTTTACCTAGTCTAAGAGCTCAAAATACAGCGACTGAGGTGGCTAGGTCATGCGAAGGGTATGGACAGCAACGCACCAGCCCAAAGAGTCTTTGAGTCCACCCTTGAGCGAAAAAGAAGCAGAGAAAGACCACACGCCAATTGGCGCGCACAACAACTGGCGAGCGATCCCAACCAATTTGGTGTGCATAACTGTGAAGGCAGCAAGCAAAGGACCGAGCTTGTTGGTTGAGTCCGTGGTCCACCCATGATTGTCAGCGCCATCAAAGTTAAGTAAAGTAGGTTAGGTTAGGTTAACAAGTTGGTGAAGCTGAATAGCCTCCTCTTCAGCCCACTTAGGTCCTCGTGCACCCATTGTTATGCCCTTCGATGGGGTTAGCCGTGTTGTACTGCCTTTATTTCATTCTTCCCGTGGTTACTCGACTTTGTCCAGCCATCTCGTTGTCCTCAGAAGCCTATAAAGATTAGATATTGAGACGTTAGAGAGTTCTTGGATATCCTGGAAGTAGTAACTTCCAAGTGTTCTATTCCTCAAGTGACAGAGACCTGGGCAGTGACAGAGAAAATGAGGGGTGTCCTCGTGGGCTTCTTCATCACCGCAGCCTCTACAAATGTCGTCATTCTTGAGATTTAGTTTCATTGTATGGCTTCTTAGAAGGTTGTGACTAGTGAGGGCGCCAGGAAGTTTGTTGGTCCTGCTTTTGTTGTACTCTGGCCACATCTTCCTCGATATGTCACAGGTGGTAAGTGTTTTCCACCTGATATTGGCTTTCATTCGGATCTTGTATTACACTCGCTCTCTGAGTGGATTGCAGATTTGTGGTTTGATCGACTGAAGTGCCTGGTTTAGGTCCATTGCAGAACCTTTTCTTGGCAGTTTGTCAGCTCTCTCATTGCCGGTTATGTCCCGGTGCCCAGGAACCCAGCAGAGATTCGTATTATGCTGCGAGCCAAGAGCCTTGAGCTCTTCGCGACAGCGGCGAACTAGTTTGGATTTTATCTCATTGTTAAAGATATTTTTCTCTCTTTTTGAAAGAGGATTTAAAATAAGAATTCATTTTGGTAGGTAATTATTTTTCCATTTTCAAATCAATTTTCCATTTTAAGAACTCCTTAATATCAATATGAACCTTCCCGGGGATATTTGGATTTCTGTCCCATTTCCAATGGAAAACTTCACAGTATTTCGCACCAGACTGCCATCATTGTGGCAGGTGATTTTTTTGCTGTTTTGTTTTTCAGCCTAATTTTTTGACAGTTCACGCGTGATTTGTGATACGTGTTAAAGTAAAATATGCTCAATTGGTATTGCCATTTTACTATGGATAGACTTACGCCCGAACAACGTTTGCAAACTATTGAATTTTATCACCAAAAATCGTGCTCAGTAAAAAATATGTTTACAACACGTCGTCCTTTTTATGGTCGTCGTAATTGTTCTATTGAGCAGGCTACGTTAATAATCAAAATTGCCATATATGGTCTGCCGAGCAACGAGAAGCATTGCAAATACTGACATTGCATCCACAAAATTGTACCGTTTGGTATGGTTTATGGGCCGGTGGCATCATTGGGCCGTATATCTTTAAAAATGATGATTTCAAAAACGTTACGGTCAATGATGCTTGCTATCGTTCGATGATTTTTGGACTTTTATTTGCCCAAATTAAGAAAGCTGGGTTTTGTCGACATGTGATTTCAACAGGACGGCGCGACATATCAGACAGCACGCGAATCCATGGACACTTTGCAAGGCCAATTTGGAGAGCAATTCATTTAGATCGTGCGTTCTGACGCTGCTGGACTATTTTTTGTAGGGGTAAGTGAAATCTCTTGTCTATACGGATAAGCCAGCAAGTATTGCAGCCTTATAAGATAACACATCTGCTGGAAAAAGTATGCCATTCTGGATGTACCACTTGAGGCGAAGTCGCGGTCAACATTTACACGAAATAATATTCAAAAAGTAAATGGCAAGAATTAATTTATCGACCCTAATTAAAATTTCACTCAATTTTGAAAATTTCGTTGTTTTTTTTTCCAATTTTAGCTTAAAAAATCACCCTTTATAAGAAAATATTAACTTCAACATAATTCATTTCAATTGTCAAGTATGCATTTCAAAAATTCTTTTCGCAAGCGACAGGCACAATTGCATTTTTAACTTTCTCGTATACGTACGTAGTAAGAGAAAGATATTGTTTTCGTACAAAATTTCGAACTCGAGATTTTGATCAATTCTGATATTACGATGATAGGGGAACTCAAAAAAGTGGGTCTCGCAATTCTGTCCGTCCGTATGTCTGTCTGCCCCACCCCTGGGGAATCTAAACGCTTGGACGGATTTGCTTCAAAATTCGTATTTAGATTTTGTGGGCTTCCCGCTAGGGTTTTTTTTTTTATGATAGCCCTAATATTAACGGTACCTCCCATATAAAAATTTTACGAAATATTACGAAATATGTCTAAATTTAGATTTATTCGAAAACGGCTCTAACGATTTGAACCAAAATTGATAGTTGAGTTGATGTAAGCATGCTTAACCTCACTGCATACCCAGTTTTTCTCTAAAAAGTCCAGCAACGGCAGTTTTGAAAATTGGCCTTTTCTCGAAAACGGTAAAAACGATTTTAAAAAAACTTATTTCTAAGATACTATTGTCATTCTTAACTTGATAGAAAACTCAGTTTTTCCCTAAAAAGACTGCGTCCTTTGATATCCATTCAAATCCTTAATAATAGTACTTGAAAAAAAAAAAACTGCTAATATCTCTAAAACGCCATTTTCGATTATGATAAAAATGATACCTACTGTCAGGTAATGCATAAATCCATAGTAATACCATTTGCTCAGTTTTGAGCTAAACAGTTGAAAAGCAGTGTTTTTTGAACCATGAGTGCGTCCTTCGATTTCCACCCCAATCGCTACGAACGGTACTTTAAAAATTAGTCATATCTTGAAAACTAGATAATGTTTATATCCTGAAGAATACGTCGTACTCAGTTTTCTTTAAAAACAGTGCTTTCCGAATAAGCATAATTTTACAAAAAAACCGCTCTGACGATTTTGATCAAAAAACATATTTAAGACAACATAAGTATCAGGGATGGAAAAGTCGATACAATTGTATCGAATTCGATACAAATTAGTTTGATTCAGTACAAAAGTACATTTCGCCTTAATTCGATACAATTTATCTTTCTCTGTATCTTTCAAATTTGCAATTTATATTCTGAACGCTCTGAACGATTTAACTTTTTATTCCAGTCTCTATCTCTATCGAGTATCGCCATCGGCTGTCAGTGTCCTGTCAGTCACAGTTACTGTCACTGCTATGAGGTGCATTTTCAGGGGGGAAAAACACATCTCGAAAGGCATGAATCCAATTCAAACCACCAAAAAGCTTTTCTCGCGGCACGAAAAAATATAAAAATAGATTCCTTTGCAAAACAAGTACAAGAGTCTTCTCAGAAAACTCGAATATGGCCGTTTTATGAATATTTCTCAAAAATGACTACCCAAATCCCGATCTTTATTCACACACGGTAGGTATATTTTTGCAAAGCCCAAAACTTCAGTGGCAATATAATTCGAAATTCGTCGAAATTCAAGTGTCAGTTCGGGGTGAAATTAATACGTATGTTTATGCAGTATGTATTAAAAATAAATAAATAGGCGGCGCAACAGGCTGGTGACACCCAAGGCCTAGCTTCTCGCAACCATTCGTTTTGTGTGAGTTTCAATTTTTGAGACGAATGGAAGGGACCTACAATTTTATGCCGAGTCCGAACGGCTGAATTGAGAAGCTTTTTCATGACAGTCATACTCTCGGATGTTTGTCAGACGTTCGCGAGAGGTGGCGCAGTAGAAAAAAACTTTAAGATGTAATTTTGGTTTTTCCGGGGATCGAACCTGGGATCCCTCGCACAGTAGTCCAGCACACTAACCACTGCGCTACTGCGCAGTATGTATTACGTTGTTAATTAACAAGTGCTCAGTTATCTGAGTACATCTTGAGTGCGTATGATTTTAAACGTAAAATTTGCTGAAATGACTCTGAGATTCTGCGAGATTCGCAATAAACGAGAAAGTTACTTGCGACCCAGTCGTGCAGATTTTTTGTTATAGCGTCCGAGTCGAGTTGGTGGTCAAAGAGCTTCTCAATCTCACATATGTCTGCATCTGTGAACCCCTAATCTTTGGCGTCGACTTTGCCCTCTTTTAACCCGTCAACTATTAAGCATTGCCATACCATTTAAAATATTTTTCTACTTCCCAACCTATCGTTAAATTCTCACAGACATCCGAGAGTGCATACTGAAAATAAAAATTTCGGTTGGGAAATGTAAATGCACTTTGAGAGACATTAGGGAGACTCAGCCTCAGCGTCCCTGTCCCATATAGACCTGTTGCAGCCAATAGTTCTAGTTTGCTCCTATAGTTTGAAAGTAATCATCTAACAACCTGATATCCTCTACACTCTACTTGAGGCAGGTAGTTATAAACAGCTACAGACGGGTAAAGGAGCATTCTGTCAGTGGCCAAATTCCTATTAGAGATATATCGCATTCAACAACACGAGGTTGCAAACATCCTTCCTGGATAAATCGTTAAGGTACGATAACATATGTCACGAAAAGTGTCAAGTGCCTGTAAAGGCTAACGCAACAAAAAATAGACTCATAAGGTCGTAGATCACACAGTGTCAATCCAGAGGTCATGCGCGTGTCATTAAGCCTCAAAAGTCAATAATACGCTATGTCATGCTGTGACAGAGCTAAATGATAGAGACGAGTGACCGGCGGATAACAAACGATCACATAGAGTGACCACTGTAGGACAACACACGATAACACGATTCGTGACATATATAATAGTAGCTTTACAAATTATTGCATTCCACTGACTTTTTCTATTGTCATTATGTTGCCTTTCATACATTATCTCGTAAAATAAAATCTCCATGCGTTAGGCAGTAAAACTTGTTATTTGATTGACAATTCCCTAAAGCTTGTACATCAAAGAACACCACCATAACTACCAAATTGCATTCCTGAAAGATATCAGTGACACTCTATGAAACTACATCTCACTTAACCTCACTTTGCTGCATCATATCCTTTTGCATTTGCACTTCAACTCCATCGCTTTGATAACACAGTCGCAGCACGAGATCAGGCGCACATTCTCAAAGTGCATACCAAATCCAATGATAGTGGGGACAAAATGGCATCCTTCCCATCTCGACTTCGACTATACCTATACCTCCTCCTAGTGAATTGTTTCCTTACTCTGGTAATTAGCCAGATTGAAAGCAATGGCGTCGCGTATACACACGATGAGATACAGTAAAACAAAGCAAACACAAAAAAAAACGGCATCACCCCAATGACTATACGGCAGAGAGAAATTTCTTTAATGTCCTCCTCACTGAACTGGATGATACTTTAAAACAATAATCACTGCACAACACGGCTGGAAGATAAACAAAACTTCAACCGACCGGAAAGGATAATGAACAAAATATAACAGAGAAAAAGAAAAGAAAAACGAACGATGGATTGGTGAGATCAAGGATACACACCGTCACCGAAGAACAAATACTGAATTTTGTTGTGTGCGTCTCAAAGCAAACCCGCTGCAAGGATAACACCAACAAACTACAGCAACAATGATAATAATAATGATGATGATGAATTCTTCGAAAGGATAAAAGTTAAACAAGAGCGCAAAGTGCTCTCCATATAAACTACGAAACCGAAAAGTAGTTGCTTCCTTCCTCAAAGAGCCATAATGGTCTCCAGCTCCACTGCCAATGCCACCCATCAGCGAGGTAGGACAATTCTGCTCCTGTCACTGCTGATGATGATTATGATGACGACGCAGAGTGAGTACATCCGCGTGTAGATGATAGCTAGCATCGACTACAACGACAACGACGACGAAGAAGCTGCCGGCTGTTGCGGGCCTGATGCTAATGGCAGTCATCATAATTATTATTGTGATTTCAAGTAAAATTTTCCACGAGTAACAAGCGGATAAAACCAGAAAACTGAATTAAAGTTTCGTATTGCCGCTATCCTCTCTATCTCCTGCTGGGGGAAACGAAGAGAAACCCTCATCGTTGGAGGGATGAATCTTTCCGCCTGAATTAACCAACGGAAGTTCTAAGGTGGCTTTGACAAAAGTCATGCGAAAGTTAAATGGGGTCGTTCAGTCTTCGACTAAAATTTTCGAAATGAGCTGGAAGCTGCGTGATGTCCTTGTGGCGGTATGTATACTGTATAGTATATATTTACAACACTTTATGACACTTTGCGAACAATGTTAATTTCCGTTTTAGGGAAATGAGCTGGCAGCCGCACATGAACAAATCTCTCTCGCGACTAACTAAGTGAGATCATTTATTACATTTGGTCCTTCGTACCGCGTTAAGCACATGTTTTTCCGGTTTCAGTTTATTTTTTCTGATATTTTTTTTCCGCTCGCAACTATGTACATACCTACTTATCTATCCGCCGTTAACTGCGAAACTTCAAAAGGAAAAATCTTAGAGGAGGGCCATGATAAAAGCCATGGCAAGAGAGATGTGGCAAATTAACACTTAAAAGAGAAACAGGAATCATCCTTACTTCATTTGCGGGGTTTGAGTAATTTATTCCGTTTTCGCCTCATTTCCTCGTTATCATTCGCAGAATACCGCATCATCTTCGGATCCCTGATGGAGGCAAACTCAGCCAGATATTCTGTCATCATAATATCTCATCTTTTTTGAATAAATTTCGATTCTGCGGCGTTGTTATGGAGTTTTCACGAAAATCTTGATGGTGATGGGAAAATTCCTTTCAAGTTTCTCCTTTTGACGTGATTCGATAGGGATAGCAAATTTCTAACTTTAATTGATGGATGGATATTTTGTTTTTGAGTGTGGAGTTTGAGAGGGAAGGTGGTTAAAGTGAAGACTTTTTCAAGGACGTTTTGGGGGTAAAAAGTTAGATACATTTAAAACATCAGCAAATAGGTAGGTCTAGGTACATCTCATCTAAGTTTGGGTGATGCCGGTTTTAAGAAAGGACGATGGAGTGAAGATGCTTATAACTGGCTCGGGGAATGCTGCATAGACAAGGTGGGCAAAAATGTGTGATAATATTTCCCGCAAATTTGGTGTTTCACGAACATCCTTTTTGTTTATTTTAAGGCAGCGGCAGAGGACTTGGCTGAGAGCATACTAATTGTTCTCCAAGATTTGGTCAGAGGAAAGTATGCCTGATGAATGGAATTGAACCTCAGCATTGTTTGCCCGATCTACAAGAAAGGATTCCCTCTGAATTGAGCTAACTACTTCTATACTGCGTGAATGCCTGAAACCATTCGTCAGCGAGCTGATTGGTTCCTATCAGTTCCTATCACAACCGACCAAATATTCACACTACGACAGATCCTGGAGAAAACCCAAGAAGTCCAAATCGATACTCACAATCTATTTATCGATTTCAAGGCCGCATATGACAGCATTGATAGAGGCGAGCTGTACAGACCCATGTCTAGTTTTGGCATCCCTGCCAAACTCGTCAGAATGAACAGAATGACGATGGAGAAAACTCGCTACTCCGTAAAGGTTGAAAACAATCTCATCGAGACCTTTGATGTCAAAAAAAGGATTTAGACAAGGTGATGCGCTGTCATGTGACTTTTTCAACATCATACTTGAGAAAATTGTGCGAAACTCACAAGCCAACACCAGGGGCACAATTTTCCAAAAGTCTGTGCAACTACTTGCATACGCAGACGACATCGACATCATTGGCAGAACACAGCGAGCTGTCACTGGTTCATTTGGAAGCACAAAAGCGCCAAAAATGTGTTTATCCTTAACAATATACATGCTGTCAACAGGAAGGGATACACAACATCGACGAATCGGACAGAATGTCACGATAGACAACTATAACTTTGAGGTGGTTCGAGACTTTATCTACCTCGGCTCCGCTACAAACTCTCATATAATGATACCACAGTAGAAATCAAACGAAAGGCTACTCTTGCCAACCGCTGCTTCTTTTGCCTGTCTGCGTTGACGGGCTTTGGAGGATGACATTTAACAGCGAACTCTACGAGCTGTACAGCGACGTCGACCTGGCCAAAAAAGTATGTATATCAGTCGACTAAGATGGCTAGGACACGCAGAGCAAATAGACACCAACACTCCGGACCGAAGAGCCTTAGATTTCAACCCGGAGAGGGACAATGCAGTAGAGGAAGACTTCGCCTTAGTTGGTGTGCGTAACTAAAGGCAGTTAGCCAAAGATCGGGTTAACTGGAGAGGCGTATTTGGACGAAAATGGGCCTCGTCACCCATGATTTATTTTGATGTAAAATCAGTACTTTCATTGTTGAGATTCTGGCGTGAGCATAGATTACCTAGGCGTAATTCACGGTTTACAAGTTCAAGTCTCTTACAAAAATGCGAAGCAAAAGCGAGTGTGCGGAGAATATTCAGGATTTGTGCGGTCCCGTGTTTAAAAAATTGTGCAGCTGAGATACATTCGAATCAGACAACTATAACTAGGGATCAGTTGTCTCTTTCCCACTATTTTTATATTATCCGGAGAGACTCTCTGAATTTCTTCACGGTTCATTTTGGTTTTGGTTTCTTTTCTAGTGCAAATCTGCCACCATTGAGTCTCGACCCAGTGATGTCCCAATGGGGAGCTCTTGTTCTATACACCACCGCTTTTCCCATGATGTCTGCACTCTACAGGAACGACCTCTTGCCATCTTGTCATTATTGCTGTATCGTCGACATATCGTAATTAAATTTCTAAGCCTGTCGAAGAGAGGGTCCAATGAGATATTCCACAATATAGGTCAGAGAAAACCTCCTTGTGGACATTCTCTGTTAACTATTATACTGAATTTGCCATCTGAATAATTAACTCCATTGTATTCAAGATATTGTTCACCTATTTTATCACCATATCCGAAGGTTTGCTTCAGGCTTTTAAAAGACAGCTTATCAAAGACACTTTCAGTGTCCATTATAGTAGCCAAAATACTGTACCCTATTCCTCCCGTATTAAGCTCTTCTTCCCCAGGGCATACGTCTTGATGCAGCGCTCTTTCTATGTAGATATGACTGCCTTGTAGGCGTCCTGTTTACTTTTCAAGGGATACGTCTTAAGAGTGGTAGTCTCCATACGGTCTACCATTCAAAACACTTTATATTCTTTTTAACACAAAAGATTCTGATCGATCCAAAGACTTCGGCCCGGTGCGGTGAGCCCAACGAACTAATTCCCATGCGGAACTTACTTCCACTAGCCAAAACGAACTACATAAGTTCTAAAAATATGCAGTGGGATTTAGTTCCTAAGTTTTTGAGTTAGTTCCATGTGGGACTTATTTCGTAGGGCCGCCCCGGTATTATGCTGTTTTCCCAGTTTTTGAAGGAAGACCACATTTTGCCTCCCTCCATGCCATAGGCGATATGCAGTCTATTCCTAATCAGACGCATTGTATACCTGAGCATTAGTGCAATACTTTGTATTGCTTGAGAGCTGGAAATACGGCAACCCGGACGGCCCCTTAAAGGGGGGAACGTTGCTACCTTGATCATATAAATGTAGATAGATATAGAACTCGCGTACAGTCATTAAAGATTTATTTAGATTGTATTTATTTTGTATTTACTAAACTTACACTCCGACCAAAGAGTCTTAGTTCTTAAAGAAAAGTTTGCCCTAGATAAAGGCTGCTTTTTTATAAGTAAAATAAATAAATAAATAGGTGGCGCAACAGGCGTGTAGACATCCTAGGCCTAGCTTCTCGCGACCATTCGTTTTGTGTGAGTTTCTATTTTTGGAACGAATGGAAGGGACCTACAATTTTATGCCGAGTCCGAACGGCTGAATTGAGAAGCTTTTTCAGGACAGTCATAATCTCGGATGTTTGTCAGACGTTCGCGAGAGGTGGTGCAGTAGAAAAAACCTTAAGATGTAATTTGTGTTTTTCCGGGGATCGAACCTGTGATCCCTCGCACAGCAGTCCAACACACTAACCACTGCGCTACCACGCCTTTTTTATAAGTACCGAACTATAAAATAAAACAGAACACATACAAAATGTTCAGTTCAAAATGAATGCCAAATCTTAATAGTTTGGGACTCGTGTCTGATTTTTTTTAATTAAGTCTTGTTTTTTAAGGATTAGTTGATGTATTTCAGAAGCACTTTTTAGATCTCTAATCAGAATTCATTAGAACTGCCAACTTTTAAATTTGTTTAGTAGTGGCTAGAAATATATTTGATCAGAAATATCAAATCGAGAGCCACAAATTTTGCGATCGTGACTGAAATGATCAACGATAAGGAAAAATGGAAGTCATTTAAAGGTTGTAATTATCAACAACCTCAGAAAAGGAGTGTCTCAAAAATGTCGAACTTTTTCTATCCACAATTTCCAAAAATTTTGCAAAAATTACCTTCTATTCAACACGCATCGCCTATCCTGGGACAAATAATCAACTCCTGTTTAGAAAAGAGAATTACTGAAATATTTGAAAATTTACGACAAGCGCAATTTACCTAAACAGTATCTGTATCTGTAATAGTGTAAACATAAATCCTGCGCATCCTTTTAACTTCTAATTTCCATCCATCCATTATTCTGTCTGCTTACGTCTGTTTTCATGTCTTCTTGTCTAGAGGATATGAAAATGTATTTAAATCCCAGAGAATTCATGTCCTTCCTGTCGAAGCTGTACACTTCACACTCAACATCCTTCTAAAGCTCCTTCTTCGTCTGAGTACTATTGAGTGTGTACACATTTAACCAGTTCTAACAACACTATTCCCCAGTATCGCAGACTAAATTCTCTGAATTACGCATTCTCCATTTACCCACAACACCCACTCATCCTGCAGGATTATGGCGTAAAAAAAAAGAAAACCCTTTCCTCATGGCATACCGATACAAACTTGATATTACTGCTCCTTGCAAATAAGTGTAGTGTTTGATATACGAAGAAGGATTTCTTTTTTCTGGCAGAAGGAAGAAGGATCTGCGCAACACGAGCAATTAAATTCATCCGTTTAAATAGAGCTCTGCCAGATGAGAATTTTCTCAACTCTGTCGTTGTGGCATTTTCTATGTCGTCTCACCTTAAATCGAATACCTATTTGATTTTGATTGAATCAAAAGGAGCTCGAGATGTGTTTGAATCCTTTAATTAGCATTTTTTGTCGTCTAGCTTTGAATTTCTAGTCTAAGGGGAACATGGTTTATCACTGGGCTTTGAATTAATCAAAAAAAGGATAAAAATCCTTTTTCGCATATCTAAATCCTGGAAAATGTCTCTCTCCGTGGGGGTCCTTTTCAATTCGACCTCATTTATTCTGGCCACAGACGAATAGGCAAAAGAAAAATACAAACACCGTACCTATGTATACAAGTTGATTCCCTATGACAAAGAAACAACTCCCACAAGGACATTTAAAATGGATTCATGCAATTTATACCAGCAGCAGAGGGAACCTGTCCAAGGGAGAAATCATCTGTGACTGTGATATACATACATACTATTTTTGCTTACATATTTTTTGTCTGTTCCTTTATGTTAAGTATGCAAAAGTTGGGTTGGGTTGCAATTGATACAGGATACAGGAGTGTGGTAAATTAGTGTTTACTTCTTTGTCACATTCATGCAGTAATTTCGATGTGTCTGGTCTTTTTTCTACTGAAAACTGTTATTTGGAATGGAAAAGTTTTTCATGTTCATGCTAGTTTTATGTATCCTGAAATGGATCTCATTTTGCGGTTATTAAGATCCTTGAAAGTGAGATTTGTTATGCATGGAATTTTGTGACAGATTTCCGTGGTAGATGGTGTTCGAAATAAATTAGCTGAATGGCCTCTTCCATATAATTGGTTGGAAGTAATGGGAAGTTGGCGAAATAGTCCTAAGAACAAGTCCTTGGAGGTTGTGAAATGGTAGTAGATACCTACTGACCAGGGACATTAATCAAAATTATGAAATGGTTCACTTTAAATAAAATATTAGCTATAGGTACCAGTGGTACCTATACCGCAGTCGACTAAAAAACACACGGCATTTTGAAAAACTGAGCGAAAAATATTGATCCTTAAATTCAAGATGTGTTTTTGACGCTTTGTTGAGACGGTTTGCGAAGGATTTCTGCAGGTTTTCTTCCTAAATCTTTGCTAATTTTCACATGACATGAATCAGTTACTTGGAAACTACTACGTTTTTGTTGTTACTTTAGACCTTTTCTAACATGATTTTTGACTGTGTAATTTTTTAAAGCACATTTTCGATGGAAATCTTTGTAATTTGCGAATTGCATAAATTTAGTCACTGAAAACGTCTATAAAGACACACCCTGTTGTTTTGGTGTGCCCAAAAATTGGTAAAAAACTGACCCCAGGTTGAATTGGTGAATTTAAGAGACGAAATTAAAAATTGAATCAATAACAAAACGTACTCGTGGTTGCAGTTTAAAAAAATGTGCACGACTGGGTCGCACGAAACTTTCTCGTTTATTGCGAATCTCGCAGAATCTCAGAGTCATTTCAGCAAATTTAAAATCATCATACCCAATTAAGATGTCCTCAGGTTTAGTAACTGAATCCTTGTTAATTAAATAAAAAGTAATCTAAGTAACACATACAACATAAACATACAGCACTTTATTACTTACTTTCAAACAACTGACACTTGAAGGAGGCAAGTAAGCGATGAATTTCGAATTCCAATTTTTGATTATTTAAAAAAAGTGGTCTCATCTCAATGGTCGGGATTTGGATAGTCATTTTTGAGAAATATTCAAAATACGGCTGTATTCGAGTTTTCTGAGAAAAACTAAGTACGTGATCATGTTTAGAATGCTTATGTTGTCTTAAATATGTATTTACACTGTTTAGCTAAAAACTGAGTACGACGTATTCTTCAGGATATAAACATTACCTAGCAGATATATTTTCATCCAAATCTAAAGTGGTGTTTTCGTGATATGGGCAGTTTTTAAAGTACCGTTTTTAGCGATTGGGAAGGACGCATTCATGGTTCAAAAAACACTGTTTTTCAACTGTTTAGCTCAAAACTGAGCCAGTGGTACTACTGTGGATTTAAGCATTACCTGAAAGTAACATTTTTATCATAATCGAAAATGGCGTTTCAGAGATATGAGCAGTTTTTTTTTCAAGTACTATTATTAGGGATTTGGGTGGATATCAAAGGACGCAGTCTTTTTAGAGAAAAACTGAGCTTACTATGAAGTTAAAAATGGCAATAGTACCTTAAAAATATTTTTTTTTAAAAATCGTTTGTACCGTTTTCGAGAAAAAGGCAATTTTCAAAACTGCCGTTGCTGGACTTTTTAGCGAAAAACTGGGTATGCAGTCATATTAAGCATACTTACATTAACTCAACTATCAATTTTGGTTCAAATCGTTAGAGCCGTTTTCGAAAAAATCTAAATTTAGACATATTGCGTCACATTTTGTAAAATTTTTATATGGTACCATTAATATTAGGGCTCCCATAAAAAAAAAACGCCCAAAAACTCTAAATACGAAGTTTGAAGCAAATCCGTCCAAGCGTTTAGATTCCCCAGGGGTGGACAGACAGACATACGGACATACATAATTGCGAGACCCACTTTTTTGAGTTCCCCTATCATCGTAATATCAGAATTGATCAAAATCTCGAGTTCGAAATTTTGTACGAAAACAATTTTTTTCTCTTACTACGTAGGTATACGAGAAAGTTAAAAATGCTTATGGAATTTATATTTTTTTAATTTTCGACATAAATTCCCTTTTTCGATCCTACTACCATTTTGGTATATGGAAATAAATTCGACCTTGAAAATATGAAAAAATGAAACATTATTTCCAATTTGAAATGGAAATAAAATCGATTCGACCTTATTTCTTTCGATTTTATTTCACGGCACCGTGCGATATTCACATCAAGGATGTTAAATGTAGGCAACACCAAAATTCTTTTCAAATTGGATTTCAACAGTTTTTGGCAACACCAAAATTCTTTTCAAATTGGATTTCAACAGTTTTTGGTCGTCAGTAAAATTTCTGTGGCATACGCGTTTTTTCTCTACTTCTCAGCTCAATTTAAAAGCTAACAAATTAAGTTGCCCAAAGCGGATGCTTTTTTTTCGAAGTCGTTGCACATTTTTCTATATAGTAAATGGTATCGTGTACACTCTCTACGACTTCTCCTATATGGGCGCATAACCAACGTCTGGTTAAATCAAAATTTCATTTTGGAATCTAGTAAAAGACCAATCTCTAAACCTATCAACTCCAGTTGAGCGGAACGTGTTCCAAAAATCACAAATCCTGGCCGCGGGCGGCAAGCGAATAAGAAAAATGCATTTCAAACCACTGACACCCAATTGACCAACTACTCTTTTAATCCCATCAGGAAGCGAACTACACCATCACCATCACGCTGCGACTATGCGATTATAATTGAAATGCAGCAATCAGCAAAATGTTGCACCACCACCATTACACACCATCACACCATGCACGACAAGCAAAACCACAGTTACATTGCCAGACGATGACGATAGGGATTACAAGGATCCGCAATTACTTACCGGTTGAGGATGTTGTAAGGCTACAGGGTAGAGATATCCAACGTAGAATGAAGGGGGTCCCCGTGCAGTATGGCTATAATCAACTCAAACCTAACAAGCCAGGGAAGTTTCCACTGCAATCCTTACACATGTTCAGTCAGACATGCAGACACACACATGCGACACAAGGACGACCCAGATGAGATGTAAGGAATGGTTTTGTGTCTTTTTTCGAAATTGATTTTGAGCATCGTTTAATGGGACGATACACGACATGGCGAAGGCGGTGAAAGGGATGTTCGTGTCTGCCATCATGACGACAACGACGACTGTGTTAGACCAACCAAAAAAATGCTTCTCGGACTAGGATTAACCTAATTAGCTATGGAAGAAGATGGAAAAAACCTATTCGAGCTTGAAATTGCCACAGTCCTTTAATCCCGATGATGATGTTGACGACTTTTCCAAGTTGAATGTGACCTGTGTGTGTGTGTATAGACAGACGGCGAGTTAATAAAACACTCGAGGGAAACAACATTTTTGCCACTTTTCTAATTGGAAAGGAATACTGTATTTTTAAGCCCTCGCCCTCGTGCTTCCACTCGTGCAAGTGGTAGGGTGGGCGACACCGCCGTCATTAGAGGTGAAAGCCTTGTTGTTGACTTTGAATGTTAACAGTCCCTAGATTGCATATAAACGTATATGCA
Organism: Cheilosia soror; assembly: GCA_949372485.1. Lineage (NCBI taxonomy): Eukaryota > Metazoa > Arthropoda > Insecta > Diptera > Syrphidae > Cheilosia > Cheilosia soror. Next base: position 28,292,877 of record OX443561.1, on the reverse strand, counting down.
AAACGCAATCGATGTAAGGCAGGATAACCGCCAAGTCGCTGTACTGGGAAATGAAGAGAAATTACTTTGGTTTCCTCCGTCTGACGACAGGGTGTGCACAGTGCACCCTTTTAATCGCATAACGATTGCAATTAATGCAATATTACGGAAGGCAGATGTTTGTTAGAGGACTTACAAGTAATCGGATCGGGGACTCTTCAAATCAGTTATGATTATGCACACTCGTCGAGCGAAACCAGAGGCGGATTAATTGCTAGGAGATATGGAAAATCATACATGACAATGGCATTAGCGAGAGGAAATGGAAAATTAAGTCACCGAGCTGTATAGAGGGTATATCTATCAGTTGGCGCGGATGGATCGATGATTTGCACAGCTTATGGGATTGGTGTAGGTATACTCGTTTAATGTTTCTGGTTTCTTTTCTATTTGCCATTGGTTACAGTTGAATGACATTTGCGACAGTCAAATGAGGTTGGGATGAAAATAATAAATTTTGTTTGCGTAAAATAAAAAAGAAAATTTTGCTTGCTCGTAATGTAAACCTCAGTCCAAGTCTGATCATGGTTTACGTCTTCTTAGAAAGTGTACCTTTATCAGGACCAGTTTGCCCACTATTTCTTCCATTGTATTACCAATTGAGTCCGATCTTGGAAACTGGACTGTGGAGACAATCTTTGTCATCTACTGACTTCAGATATACTCCTCATACTCGACCAAAAGCCCTTCCATATCTATTTATTTCAAGCCGTTGCGGAGTAACGTTCTTTTTTTTCTTGTATTCATCCCATGTCTCTGGTTCTCCCCTTCCTCACATTATTCCTTATGATTTTAAGTTTTCAACATAACCATGGCTTATAGGGACAGATTAGGCTAAATGTAACAAAGTTAGCTTAGTTTAGAGCATTTAATTCGGTTTCGGATAGAATAGGGTTAACTTAGGATATTTTAGGATCAGTTTCTGATGCATCTGACTTTCCAAGCTTATTCCTCGATATAGACATAGGTTCTGTTGAGTGGAAGTAACTCCTCCGAAATATTTCAAGCATTCACAGGATTTTTCCAAGGAGACGCGCTATTATGCGACTTCTTCAATTTCGTACTGGAGCTGATAGTGCGCAGGACAGATGTCAACTCGAAAGGCATTATCTTCAACAGGCCCGTATAGATTCTCGGGTATGCGGACGATATTGACATCATCGAACGTTCCCAGCGTGCCTAGATAAGAGGCTTTCCAATATGAGGTGTTATTTTGGTATTCAAAGAAAAATGCCAATTTTTTGAGATAAATGATCGGAAGGTATGCCGTTAATAATGAAAAACAACATCAGCCAAATGGCCACCATGAGCATCGCTTACAGGACCATATCCTTTACATGAAATTTTCCATAACCAAATCGCAAAGTGGCTGCCCTATGTCCTCGATAGCCTCACGAATTTTATCTCTGAGGTTTTGAATCGACGCTGGGCTGTTGGCGTTGTTGATGATGGGCCGGCTTGAGTTCTTGTGTTAACTGAACTTTATGAGCCTTAAGACCCAAGTCTTTATGCAAAATACGGTGTTATGACGTTTGTGGAATGCCCAATTGCAAACCTGGGTTTTCTTCAACACTTTGGGCTACAGCAGAAATTTTCTCAGTTGTTCTTGAGCACGGGTTTTATTCTTCACATCACTAACTTGCCCCAACTGCTCGAATTTTTCCACCAATTTCTGTATTGCGGTCCGACAAGGTGCTTCGCGACGACCAAAAACTGCTTTAGTTTTGCGAACTGTGACTGCAAGATTTTCACCATTTTTGTAGTGAATTTTAATAATTGCAATGCGTTGTTGAAGCGTGTATCGTTCCATTTTTAGTAATGGCGTAGTTTTTACTTGTCAAATGTCAAAGAATAAAAGCTTCAAAAGTGACAGCTACCGAAATAGCGGGCCATTCACAATAACACCTTTCATTGGAAAACAATTTATAAGCTTTCATGGCGATAGGAATAGACCATTTCCGTTGGCCTTTAAATCAATGAGGACAAGACTAAGAATATGCTGTATAAAACAAACAACAAACAGTCTACGGCATTTGATAAAATGTATCTATAGATAACAAGAATTTCGAGGCATTTAAGGAGTTAATTTACCATGGAGTAAACTATGAACTCCACGAATGACACTCTAGTGGGGATCCAGCGAGGAATTAGGCCCATTTCACACTATCCCGTAGCCGGGAAAACCCCCTGCTACTTCGTTTTGGCAAAACAATTGGGTTCAAAACTTCTAACTTAGAGGACGAAATATTATGCTCTGCAAAACCCCTTATCCTGCCAGTTCTGTTTCATGGCGCCGAGTGTTGGATGATAAGCAAGAAAGGAGATGCTGATACTGAGCTCCTTTGAAAGAAAAATACTTCGGCGGATTTTTGAATGGAGGAGAAGATACAACCGGGAACTCTAAAATCTGTGCCCAGATGTGGATGTATGTAGTACCAAAAGCCAAAAAAAGACCGCATCGAGCGAATGGATAATAATGCTTCAGCTAAGAGGATCGGAAAGAACGTTCGTTTCAAATACTAAGCCAACGCGGTTGCCATGATGGCGCTTTGTCTGGACAACTAGAATCAGCGTGCCCAGGATCGCAGAGGATGGAAGACTGCAGTGCCTCAAGCAGAGACTTTTCCAGGCCGGGAGCACATTAAGTAAGTAAGTAAGTAAGTTCGCCTGATGAAGCATCATTTTAGTATCTAGTCTTCTAATCGTTCTTATATATTGATCCAAGGCTCTTGTCTTCAAAGGTTCTATGTGTAGCCGTTTATTCTGCCCTTTGTCCTTTGCATTGGTTTCCTGTTGTTTTTTTACAAATTCAGGAAAAAAAACTTTGCACTCCCCTTCTCAACCCTTAGAGGTAAAATTTTCAAAAATCTCTCTTTAGTAAGTGTCTAGAGTAAACAGGCAGATGAGATTGCAAGAAACGGGTCGAAAATGCACGCATCAATGGCCTTAGCCCATTAGCCCATAAAAATAGTAGACAGAGGATTTTTAACAGCTTCGTTTTTGATGACATAAGAGCTCACAATTAAAAGTAAGTAGCGCAACAGGAGTGTAGACACCATAGGCCTAGCTTCTCGCAACCATTGGTTTGTGTGAGTATCTATTTTTGGGGCGAATGAGAATTGAGAAGCTTTTTCAGGACAGTCATACTCTCGGATGTTTGTCAGACGTTCCAGAGAGGTGGCCGCAGTAGAAAAAAACCTTTAAGTTGTAGTTTGTGTTTTCCCGAGGATCGAACCTGGGATCCCTCGCACAACAGTCCAGCAAACTAACCACTGCGCTACTGCGCTCAAGCGCTCACGATTGCCTGATGTGATTAATACTAAATTAGGCGAATCAGATAAAAGCGGTACATTGTTTTTTTTTTGCCTCCAACAGGTAGGAAGGTTCCTGTGACTGGACCTAGTGGATGATCTATGTGAAGCTGTGGCAACCGCCACATTATACTATATACCTACCTAGTATTTAGAGTTCTAAACTGTCTTTCATCTTTTGTATTTTATTTCGTTATTAAACTTTTTACAGATTTATTGGTTTTTGTAACTGTTCTTTGAAGAAGGGTCGCAAATTTTGCTGATGAAGCAATCCCGGCTAAGGGCTGGTTCAGGCGACAGCACAGTATCTACAAATAAAAAAAAATAAAAACAAATAATCTGAAACTCTAAATTTAAACAAAATTCCGGTCTAAGGCCGAAGGGAAACCGTCCGGATTAGGAGTCCAAAATGTTGGCGTTAGGACTCCTTGCCCACCCACCCAATCCGTGTTGATACTATGACCGATAGTGTACCGTATCTACCCTAAATTAATCGCGTGCATCTCCTCCACGACCTGCGCCATCTATGGGTTGTTCAAGCAAATTTAAGCCAACATTCTTAGTCACTCAAGTTTCAAATTTTAATTATAAAAATAAATATGGCTTAATTGTAAAGTGTTTTAGACTCAATAAACAAACAATTAAGATCCACAGATCGCGCACTTCTAGACGTTCAAAGTTAAGGCCTTTGGAGTCAAAGAATGACTAAGTATATGAGAAAACATAAAAAAAAAACTATTGCAATAAACTAAAACAAAATTAAGGTCTTTACCTTTCCTTATATATTCCTTAGGTCAATAGTTAATGCATGGTGGATGTTTATTCATTTAATGAAGGAAGTTATAAGTTTTCTTTTTTTTATGAACTTTTGCTTTTTAAAGTTTGTAGTTTGTATGACAAATAATTTTATTTTTTTTTCTCAAAACAAAACTTACTGAAATAATTTTATCAACAATATAATTTCTTAAGTGGTTATGAACATTCGGACGCACAGACGGAAAGAGCAAAATCAAGTCAATCGTTACATTTTTTAGACCAATTTCCAGAGCCCAAAGAAAACCCAAAGGAGTATCGGTGTTCATTAATTTTTTTTGACGCTGATTGTATATATTTGAATTTATAATATTGACGCAGTAAACCCCGCATTAACCAACACATTTATAATGAATCCAAGCCCTGACTATTATGTCATACCTCCATAATATGCAAAAAAATGTTTAAAGGACAAGACGATAGATAGATACCTCTCCGTTTGACGTGGGCGTATACGTAACATTTTTTCATAAAAATACCAAGCGACATATACAAAAAAAAAAAAAAAACAAAATGCCAAAATCAACGAGTTGTGAAATAAAGGACAAAGAATAAAAAAAAACTGCAGTCAACTATGTATACGCAATCATGAACAAGCGGGTGCCCTTCCAACCATTTTTCCGTTGGTCGTTTGAAAATGTCACATTTGCCGCATTAAGAATATTAAAATAGACAGCGACAACGTTACGGTAACGGCAAGTGCGCAATGAGAAAGGATAAAAATAAATATGAATGAAAAAAAAAGCATGACTGACACCCATATCACATTTTGAGCTCACTTTTCTGCTTAGTATTTCAAAAACGAACGAAGGAATAATTCCCTTTCATCACTTTGCATGGTACTGGAACAGTTTTTATATTGTGTATTCTCTGCTCCTGCATTTTCTTCCATTTATTTCAAAATATTCTCTTTTTTGCACGTCATTTTATTTGATGAAAGCGTTCTTCTGTGCCGTTCACATGCCATAGTCAACATCTACTAACAGATGTTCGCACTTTCTGCACGATATGACAGAATGAATGAATTGCAACAGCAGATGGCAAATAGAATCTTATCCTTCTTGACCAAACAAAGAAATGCAGGAGCAGGACACTCTTGGCAATGTGGCGATAACTTAAATTCAACTGATGCGAAAATTAGTCATTGCAATTCCGAATTTAAATCTGAAAAGGATACGGTTCAATGTTGGCAGCGGTGTTTTTTCTACAAAAGCCATTAGCCGAATTGAAGTCCTCCCAAAAAAAAATATATATATTTCTAAATAAATCCATAAAAGAACTTTACGGTGGTGTTGCGTTTGCGTTATCCTTGCTTTTTTTTCGTAGCACCTATACGACCTTACACGTTACACCTACATAAGTGGATCAGCATTGTGGGTACATTTACTTTGCTCAGAGGCTGACTGCTCTGAAGTGAAATATTCGACATATTTTCATGTTGACGTTGTTGCCGTTGCTACCTTTTTTTGTATGTCCTTTTTTTCAGGTATGCCGTGTTATTGTTCTCTTCTAATCTTTTTGTGTAAAGAGTTATTTTTTTAAAAATATTATTTACGGTGCAGTTGGCTTTGGGTGGATTTTTTTTTTGTTTAACCTTTTTCGTGTTTTATCTGTGTCCTCTTTTGCTGTAGAGTTGAGTTTGTTAACACACAACACTCTTGTTTGTAAGCTTCGTTCATTTGTTCATTGACTCCTTTACATACGGTCGTCTACCCCCTACCTACATAGATGGTAGAGAGAAACGTTGTTTTGTTGAGATATTTTATTTTACCCGGAGGCTTAAAAAGTAAAGTCTGCGATATACAGTATAGTAATTTGGGTACGGAATATAAAAAGTATAAGGGTTAAAGGCTTTGTCCACCTAGGCTCCACAATTACCTCGCAAAAAGACATCAGCGTATAGAAATCAAACGAAGATTCACTCCTGCAGATCGCCGTTTCTTCGAACTAAGAAGGCATCTAAGACCTTAGACCTTAATCATTCCAGACCTGTTGTATGAAGCCTGAACCTTATCGAAAGCTGATGAAAACCTCTTGGCACGCTTTGGGAGAAAAATGTTTTGAGTGATTTTCGGTCGAGGAGGAGATTCAACGCTGAACTTTACGAAGCGACGTTGACCTGGTCAAAAAGCTTAAAATACAAGGACTTAGGTGGACACCAACGCACGAGACCGACGAGTCTTTGAGTCCACCACCCCTGACAGACAACGAAACAGAGAAAAATCCCGCCTCACGTGGCGCGTACAACTGGAGAGCGACCTCAACCAACTTGGGGTTCGTAACTGTAGGCAAGGCAGCTAGCTAGGGACCGAGCACTTTCTGCACCTAAAATGAAAAAAAAAATATATATATATATAAATAAAACCATGGCAACACTTACAATAAAGGACTATAACATTTTTGAAAGCCAGGAATCTGTTCTAAATTTTCTATAATGCAAAACAGAAAAATGAATGTCTATAGCCTGAAATTGTAGGCTAGATGAATGGGTTGTATCACAATTGGCCTTCTCTGGCCTAAGTGAGGCTGCATTACCTGCGGCCTACCACCCTAAACTTGCTGATGAAGAATATTGTTGACATTGGTTAAACTATAAGTTCAATTTAAAGAAAGTTTGCATTTATACTCAACCTCGGACCCACCCCTTCGTAATCCGAAAGTGACCCCAAGCAGGGAGGTTTTAGGGGGGCATGCAAGAAAGACAGGGGGGGGTCTTTCTCCATAGTACAAAATGTAGTACCCCTCTACAAAAAGTGATTATCAATTTTCGGCGTCTAAGTTATCGTTCTCTCTCCGAACACTCTATTCAGTTGGCAAAGTATCAGCTGACACGTGCTCTGCTGCTTTCGAGTCCTCCGAAGTCGTTCAATAAGGGGAAAAGTAAGAAATCACCCCAGCTGAATAGGCTACTGATGGGCAATGCCCGACATAGTGTGGAGAGTGGGAAGCTTAAATTTGAGTAGTTCAGGGGAACGACACGGATGGATAGAAGTCAATGAGACCATTCGAAGCTAAAGGAGTAGCTCAGATGCCGTCGTAGCTTCGAAACAAACATTTGCATTTTTCAAAAAATTTAAATTTTGCAAAATCTCATAGATGGCAGCACCTAAGTTGACGTTTTAAATTTTGCTGGATAGAGGACACATTTGCGTCGTAGAGCCGATAGCCGATAAAAAATATGAAGACTTGTACTTCGCAGTATACCCGGTCTACTATCCGGGAAATAATAGAAATCGTGCGGTCGCACTGCCATGGAACAGTAGTTAAATCGCAAGGAGAAGTTTCAAAAGATTTTCTCCACAGAGGGCGTAGTGTTGTTGTGTTCAATAGTGTTGGCTGAAATTGTGGTCGCAAGGTTTTTGCTTGTGCGATGACTCCCTCAGAGAGTTTGTCTTGAGAGTTGGCGAAGTCAGCAGCGGGTTTCAAATCAAGTGTGTGACTGCGGCGGCGTAGCTGGTTAAGTACTCTCCATCCAAGGCTTGGCTCAAACTTTTTGTGAAACATAAATAGGGAATCGCTATCATTCATTGAAAAGGCCAAGAAATTGTACGCAATAGAATAAAGAAGGTCGTGGTGAAGCTCAATGCTAAGGAAGAAGTATTAAGTTAGGTTAGGTTAGGTTGAATAGGGTGTGAGTTCATCACATTGGGCTAGGCACCATATTAGGCCCATCGCCATCGCTGGGATGGTCCAAAAAACCTAAACCACTTCTCCCAAACAGTTATTTCCCTACAAAATCTGAAAATTGCGAAGCCGCAACCTCCTCCAAATTGTCGAAGAAGTACCTTGCAAGGTATTTCCTCCTGTACCGAGCAATAGCTTGACATTCACAGAGTAGATGAGTTAAATCTTTTGCGACATGTAAGTCTTCGCAATATGTACTTGCGTGTGTCCGTGTCTATATTAAACCTAACCTCATATCGTGCCTCCTTAGAAGACAGTGCCCTGAGAGTATATCTATTTGCCATGCTGAGCTTTAATAATTCTACAGATTTTTTTCCGATCTAGTGACCTACTAGGTATATCCGACCATCCTTGATCTGCCCTATTTTTAATTTTCTCGAGAATATTTCTCTTGGCTACGGCTATTGGTGGTCTTATACCCTCAATAGTTTCATTTTGTGGAAGCTGTGATCCGTTTTTGGCCAGAACATCAGCCCTTTCGTTACCTTCAATGTCACAGTGTACGAGTATCCAAAGGGGAAGTTCTCAGCTTCATTGGAAAATCTAACGTACCATGGGTCGAAAGTAGTTCAGTGGTTTTAGAAACTTTAATCGAGGTAGAGGCCTCCTCTAGGTAGACCCAGGATGAGATGGTTAAATCAAGTCCATAATCTCTCTTCATTCCTTTGAATTTAGATGATTTAGAGTCCATCGCGGAGAATCGAGAGTAATGGAGGCTCCGCTTGAGCAACCTACACCAGCGACTCACTTATGGATAAGACGATCGTTGAAAATGACATGAATGAATGGTCGATGCTTACTTTCTGAGAACACTGACTTGTCACTTGTCAGTAGAAGTGGAGTTAGATCACCTCATCACATGGAAGAAAGTGTGTTAGCCTTTCAAAGCGCCAGGGTGTAATTGGTTTTCTGTCAGCTGTGCTGTGAAAGGCTTCTTTATACAAAATTAGGGTAATTTGTAGATGTATACTGCCGTAAGTTAGGCTATGAACCTTTGGCTTGGTCTGAAGTGCGGTTTTTATTATACTGAGACCTGGCCACAATTCAGAAGCTATAGTGGTGCAACGAAACTTTAGCTGATGCTGGAAGGGTATAAATCGATAGAAATAGCTCTAAACTAAGTAAAAGGTAGAATAGAAATCAGCCTTCACGATAGGGAATTCCGAGGCTGCTTTCCTATACATTGAAGGGATGTATTCTCTGGGTATTGCCTTTTGAGGAGGATTAGGTTTGATGAATACGGATATATGTACTATGCAGATATTATGTGAATTGTGATGACTGATGACCAACATCACACAGAGGATACTACCGGATCTCCTCTGTGAATCTCAAACCATTACTCGGATAAAGAAGCACCTTGGAAGTGGTTTCTTCGACAGTTTAGAGGAGGTTGGTTCTTCATTTCATATTTAAGTTCCGTATGAATGGTTCCCCAGGAAGGCACAATAGGCTCCTTTAAAGAGGCCGCAGTGCCAGGGCCCGATGAAGGCTCTCCCGGCCGTTTAATCTAATAGCCAGGAATGACGGTGCGGTGGGCCAGTCTCTGAATGATGAAATTTAAACCCTATACCCTACATAGCCTAACATAAGGCTCACTACAAGATGGTATAGGTTTTTATAGTAGAAACCCCTCGTCAAAAAAATGCAACCCTCGTCATAACCACTCTAATTTCACCATTCACTCAATGAAACATTTACCAACCGCATACAACTTCACTTTATAACCACAAAGCGCTACTTGATCCCATACATTTCGCTGATAAATCTGCCAGTTTGTGTTTGACAAATCGTTGCTGATTGTGTTCCATTATTACATACGTTTTATGGAAAATACGCCAAAAATATTTTTTCATATTCCCTCTCGTAGGTAGTACATTTGAATTTCGTTTTCAATTTTCATTTTAATTTGCACGCCCCCGCCACTCCATGCCACTGCAGTCTTTTGTTCAAGTTGTTCACATCATCTCAGGTTTTTTTCTCTCTCTGTGTGTGTGTGTATGTTATTTTAAAATTCTTTCCATTTTTTGGTTACTCAGCGACATGATACGATCTTTTCATATGCTCAGCAAGATTGGGAAACTTTTTTTCATTTTTCATTTTCCTTCCTTAGCTGGGGCTCAATGCGCGAGGACGACGACGACGACAAAATCAGATGGGAACTGTACACTGTAACTCTATTGCTACGGTGTAGGTATGGTATGGTATACTCGTTTGCTGAATGGAACACATGAAATCCTTTTCATGGAATTTAAATAATTCACTTTTCCAAGGAGATTTCCGAGAATAAAAGAATGAAAAGAATAAGAGATTGTGAAAAGGAAGCGCAGCCAAGTTGAAGAAGAAGATACATTTCTAGGAAGATGAAAAAAAAAATGTGTCTCTAAAAAAAAACAAGCTAAAGGTCCTTGCTTTTGGTGGTGAATATGGATGAGGTATATGAGAGGATACATCACATTCGCTTACACATGACATTACCTTGGTTTGTAAATTAAATGGCACATTGACAGAATAGCTTCCAAACGATGGAAGGAGAAGGGACGAGTTAAAATGGTATGAATGCGCAATGAAGATATCATTGCAATATCTACTTGCTTCTGCACCTCCTCCAATCAGGACAGCGAAGGCTGTATATGCAAATCTAAGTTGGATGTTGGATGGCATTTTTTAAAGGAACTCAACTTACAGATTGGCATTTTGTTGACGTATGGAAAGCGGAATAGAATTGATGGAATCCTTGAATGCTCTAGGAAATGGATGACATATCTATGCAAGGCGTTACACATGTACTTGTACATCTTATCGAAGCGTCGACGGAAGGTAATTATTAGATGTAGATACCGTCGCACTATGGAGGTCCTCAATTCGAGTGGAAATTCTTAGATAAACTTTATTGGGCCATTTTGTGTAATCTTATGCCACAAACACATGTGCTGAATTTACTGGGGACCAAGATTAGAATACATATGTTGCTATGTGGCGATGTACATGGTTTATTTTGCACCCACCGCAGATCTTTAACATTTCCCTATTTCTAAATCCACTTTGGGTAGTTAATTTAATTAAATAGACTTGGCAGCATTGAATTTTTAAATGCAACTTCTGGTGCATACGAGGAAAAGGGACGGGAATTGAGTTTCAGTTTCGTATTTTTGTTCTCGCATTGACAGCTACCTACCAATGCAAACTGAAGTCTGCACATCTGTTTCATATTTGTAGTACTATGCCTGCATTCAGAATTTCTGCACATGTGCGCACTGTAATATTTTTTTTACATTTTTACTTATTTTTAAAAAAATATTTGTCTCGGGAAAGGCAAACCTTTAAGGCTGTAACATCTCCTCGAGATGCTTGCAGATAAATGTCAGTTTTGTACTTAAATTGTTGTAAGTTGGAGTACCCTGGAAATATGTCCCCAGGAAGCGAGTTGCAAAGTTTACTTGTCAAAAGAGTTTTGAAAAATAGATCTCCTCGTGATTGCTAAATGTACTGACAGGTTATGTGCAGTCGTTGTTTGTCTTTTTGGGTGCTTATATTTCCCATTTCGAGGAATAATTTTGGCCGAGTTCATTAGAGTTCCCCGTATATTGTCAAGCAGGTTAAGTCAATCTTTCAATCTCTCTAGGCTCTTTAAATCTCTAACAAGAAAACTGAACTGGTTCTCTTTACAAGGAAGTCCAAAATTCCCATATTTGTTGGCTCAAAGTGGGCGCAGTATAGCGCAGTAGTTAGTGTGCTGGACTACTTTGCGAGGGATCCCAGGTTCGATCCCCGGAAAAACACAAATTACATCTTAAAGTTTTTTCTACTGCGCCACCTCTCGCGAACGTCTGACAAACATCCGAGAGTATGACTGCCATGAAAAAGCTTCTCAATTCAGCCGTTCGGGCTTGGCATAAAATTGTAGGTCCCTTTAATTCGTCCCAAAAATAGAAACTCACACAAAAACTAATGGTTGCGAGAAGCTAAGCCTTGGTTGTCTACCCGCCTGTTGCGCCGCATATTTATTTATTTATTTTTTTTTTAAACTAAATGGCACCCTGCTGGTGCTTTCTGACATGGCCAAGTATTTAGGCCTCTTTCTCGACAGCAAATTGAGCTGGAAGCCCAATATACTGCAAAAGGTTGAAAAAGCCACCACGGCATTATACTGCTCTAAAAAAAGCTATTAGTAGCAAATGGGGACTCCAGTCTCGAATTACATGTTGGCTTTATGTATCCGTTATTACACATATATACACTCACGTATGGCGTCTTCGTCTGGTGGACCGCGCTTGAGAAGGCTATTCACTCCAAGCACCTTAGTCGTGTTCAAAGAACCGCATGTGTTTGCATCAGTATAGAATTTAGGAACACTCCAGCAGCGGCGATGGACATATAGTTCCACCTGCTACCGCTAGACCTTTACTTTAAACAAGCGGCAGCTAATGCAGCCACCTGTATATGAAAGCAATCCGTCTGTGGATCAGTTGACGATAAAATAGAATGCATCCCAAAAGATACTGATTACATCCTCCCCCAGTTTCAATTCAACAAGCATTTGAAACCTGCACACCCCCCAGGACTGACTGGAAGAGTGATGTAGTGTCACACAGGAGAACCGTCTGCTCTTATATACAGATGGGTTTAAAACGGAAACAAGAGTAGGGAAGCGGGGGTGTTTTCCCCCAAGATTTAAATAGTACGATCTCATTCCGTCTTCCTAATCACTGTTCCAGGCGAAAATCATGGCGATTAAGGAGGTCCTGTCGTGGCTACGGTATAAGGTAATATCCGCAAAGGATATCGTAATTTTTAAAAAAATCGCCCTCATTTGCCACTTATATCTTAACAGGATGGCGTAACAATTAAGAATTCACCTTATATAGGGGCCGGGCCATAGGGACATTCCAGGGAATCGCAAGGCCGACGAACTCGCTAGGAATGAAACAACTTTAGCGATTCTACTGGAAAAGGAGAATCTCTATATATATCTCGCTAAACTTTCAATTAAACAAAATGCGATTAGCAAGCGCCACTAATCGAAGGTGGTCAAACTGCACTACGTGCTCCATCACGAAATAGAGCTGGCCCATGCTGGATCTCAAGCGCTCCAAAAGTCTTGTAAAACTAAAAAGATTCAATAAAAGCGCATTAGTAGGTGCCATCAGGGGACACTGTATGAGAGACATGCTCTCAGGCTGGGCCTCCCTTCCAAAGATTTCTGTAGAAGCTGCATTGTCGAGGAGGAGGAAGAGACTATTCTTCACCTCCTATACACGTGCCCAGCCCTCTTAGCCCGTAAAAAACTACATCTCGGAGAAAACTTTTTCGACAATCTCGTCGAACTCGCTACGCTACTGCAAGCATAAGTTACCTCCAACGCTTCATTCTCAGCTCCTGCTGGTTCAACATGTATTTGTGAGATCATCAGATCCTGTGGTATTACAATGGGCCTCCGCTGGCCGAAGTAAGGCTGCACTTGCTGCGGCCTGCCACCATAACCTAACTTAACCTAAGTAAATTTTTTTGGGACCATGATATGAAAGCCTCTACCATATAGAAAGGTAGCAGGTATTTCGGGCTGAAGTACATCTTTGCTCTAAATCTAAATAGGTTACTTCACTCTGAGGACACTGGTCTTATAATATTATATAAGTATGGTCCTTTCATAATATTCTCGAGTTGACTTTCACCCAAAGAAAACGCATGAATTCTTTTTGAAGGATGGTTTGGTCCATTTTAATCTGTGCTATAGCCGAAGCTGTTTTCTTTGTAAACGTATTGATCTGTGCCTTCTGTGCTTTAAATGTACCCATGTCTATATTTCACTATTTTTGGAATTAATTCAGTTGACGAATTGTTTCATCCGTAAACGAACAATACGTGACGGAATTTGGTTTTACTTCACGTGTAAAATTGGTTAATTCCGTAAACAGCTCGTTCACGGATGTGGCGATTCGACCCCAGGATCTTCATTGAGAGAAGTAATTTGCTGAGATCTTTGACAGTGTGATGTAGTTGCGGAAGATTAGTAGGGCCTTGATAAGTTGAACCTTTTAAATAGTATTTATCATCAGCAAAGCTGTAATTATTATTTTTTGTCGACATTAAGTGGTCTACTAAGACTTGGATTAATCTGCTTAAAATAAAGCTTTGCATCCATTCGCAGAGTTATTACAGTAAGCCCTAAGAGAGACTTATTTGGTCAGTATAGAGCTCTATGGCAGAATCGATTAAAAGCCTTTGAAATGTCCAAGGCTACGGCTCTGGAATTGCATGTTGTCCAATTGCCTGCATCCATAGGTGGGTTACATAACTCAAAAGGTAGAAAGGCGACTTCAAAATACATATTTCCTGACCTTCTAGATATTTAATTATTTATACATTTATTCTCCTTTCCTTTACCTTTGTTAGCATAGAAATCAAAGCCTTTAGGCGGTAGTTTTGCGGCAGGCATTTCATTCCTATTTTAGGAATCGGTCGAGTGCGATTCTTTCATTAAGATGTTAAGGTTTTAAGGCCACACCACAGTAGAGAAGTGGTTAGTGTGCTGGACTACCGTGCGAGGGGTCACAGGTTCGATCCTTGGAAAAACACAAATTATATCGAACGTCTGACAAACATCCGAGAGTAGAGTATGACTGTCCTGAAAAAGCTTCTCACTTCAGCCGTTCGGACTCGGCAAAAAATTGTAGGTCCCTTCCATTCTATCCGCCTATTGCGCGGATGGGGGTTTTACAAGAAATTTTGTTTTTACTAAATCAGTCGAACTATTCTTCGCAATAGTTGCCACAAAAAGAGAAAGAGAAAAAGCCGAGATGCCGGAAGCTAGCCGCCTTCAGAGTGACCATCATTATTTTCTTAAATCTGCTAGATTCTAGCATTTAGCAGATTTTTTTTTTTTTCAAACCAAATCCTGCTAGAAAAAGTGCTAAACATTTTTTGGCTTATGGATTCTGCTAAAATGCATGCTAAATTTAAAAAATTGTAAAATTACATAAATAATGTTAGAAAATTTTTTTTTTTATTTTATAAAGAATTAAGGACATCAAGTATGTAGGTACATGTAGGTATTTCGCTACAAACAATTTATAATTATTTCTGTAAAGTAGACATTTTTATCACATTATGAGTTCAGCTTTATTTTAAAACTAAATTTGGTTGAAGATTGTTTGCTGTGAAAGTGTTATTGATTGTATGCGAATTTAAAAAAAAATATTAAGAATTCGGCTAAATTTCCTGATTTTGAATTTTTTTTCCAGCTAAAAAATATTTTTGCCTGCTAGATCTGGCAGGAAAAATGCCAGATTGATCAGTCTGGCCGCCTTAACTCATTGAACTACTGAAGTTGGTTGGGTTTTAAAATCTATGAATTTGTAAGAAAAAACGTGATATATGTACTAGATTTTTAGACTGTGGGTTTCTTACACGTTCATAGATGGCGTCAACAAAAACCATCGAATACTGAGTATTGTAGGTTTTCCTAATCCTATAGTGACCACAGGCACCATGCCCCCCCAAATAATTACGGGCTTTTGGATTGCAGGCAAACGTACGTAGCCTATACCCGATTGAAGAAAATCGGATGCTGGTCTGAAAGGCCCTATTTGGACATTACCTCCTATATTCTCCACACGCTGGACAACAACCAAAGTTTGGTTTAGTTGATATACTGCCGAAAAGGATTCTCTGAGGTTTCCATCAATATCGGAATGAAGCAGAAGATAATAAGATAAGACAATAAAGTATATCCCAAACCCAATCTTTTCACCTCCCCCAATGCAGTGTTTTAACGGCAGATGTTGTGGTAATCATGGAGGCGGTGAGATTACTCCTGAATAAAGAAACAACCAGCTTTCTTCTTCGGTGCGACTACCTACGTCTACGTCGAATTTTGTTGCGGACTTCAGAGAGACCATGGCTCCGACAAGTCCTCAGTTTGAGATTTCTCTCGTCTTAGGCTCCTGGTCGGAGGTACATAGAGCTAAACGAAAGAGAGGATGAATTTGCCAGACAAGGGCGTGATTTATCATACGCTGGGATACGTGAAGAGTGAAATATTCCTGAACTTTTATATCGAAGGCAGGGAGTACATACTACATAGGTGTATGAATCTCACGAATTGCGTCATTTCAAGTAAGATGTGATCAAAGCGCATGCAGGCGTCGCTATATTACGCTATATTAACGTCAGTACGAACCACTTACTAAAGAGTCCGCCTAAAAATTTTTTTTTTTGAAAATGCTATAAAAAAAAACTACTGAATATTTTCTCAAATTTCTTTTTTTATTTGAAAGTACAATCCTTCCGGTTAATAACGGAAAATAATTTCATTCAAATAACTGCCTCGGCTGGCCATGCAGTAGCCTACACGATCGGTCCAATTTTTAAGCACATTATCGATTGTGTGCAGCTGTATTTCACCAATGGCTTCACGAATATTGTCCTTTAAAGCGTCAATTGTCTCTGGCATGTCGGGGTAACACTTATCTTTTACGGCACCCCACAAATAATAGTCCAACGGTGTCAAATCGCAGCTTCGCGGTGGCCAAACGACATCAGCTCTGCGGCTGATAATGCGATCTTCAAAAACAGGGCGCAAAACATCGAGTGTAGCTTCGGCTGTGTGGCACGTAGCGCCGTCCTGTTGAAACCAAATGTTGCCAATTTCCTCCTCTTCAGTTTTTGTGAACAAAAATTCGTTCAACATGGCCCGATAACGATCGCCATTGACTGTAACGGCCACTCCTTGCTCATTTTCGAAGAAAAATGGCTCAATTATGCCTCTGGACCAAAATCCGCACCAAACAGTGACTCGTTTTGGGTATATCGGCTTTTCAATGTATGCGTGCGGGTTTTCTGTGCCCCAAATGCGACAATTTTGCTTGTTTACATACCCGCCAAGATCAAAATGAGCTTCATCTGAAAAGATGATTTTTTTGGAAAAATCGGCATCTTCTCTAAGTCGATCGCAGGCCCACTTAGCGAAGCGAAAACGCATTGGATGGTCAGTTGGCTTCAACTCCTGAACCAATTGGACTGTGTATGGCGTCATACCAAGGTCTTTATGCAAAATTCGTCCCAATGATGTCTCCGAAATGTTCAATTGTTGAGAACGACGGTGAATTGATGTTGATGGCGCTTCACGCACACTTTTTGCCACAGCAGCAATTTTCTCGGGTGTGCGCACTCTTTTTGGCTTTTCACGCTTTGGTTTATCGATGAGGATGCCAGTTTCTTTCACTTTTTTCCCAAGAACATACTGAGCTGACGGTGCTTCACTTCTGCCAAAATCCGTACGCAATTTTCGCACACATTCTGCAACATTATCATGATTTTCAAAGTAATGTCGCAATATTTCCCAGCGTTGTTCAAGCGTATACACATTACACAACCATATTCCTTCAGCGGAAGGATAAAACTAATTATCTGTCAAATCAGACATGAGCTAAATGTTACCATTCGCGAAATAAGCACTAGTTGAAAAAAAAAAAACGTTAGATGGCGGACCCTTTATAAGAACACACGTAGCCAAAAGCTTTGCATTCCCAACAACACCCAATACCGTAGCTGCGCTGATGCAAATTAAGCAGACTTTCACTTTATTTGTGGAGCACAAGGCCTCTTTCCTATTTCAGGCGTCAAATTCAGTAACATCATTAATTTCCTCACCTCCTCGGGCTGGTTTTAAGCTTCACATGAATCTCCCGCCTTTTATCTTCCGGTCTCGTGAGTTGTGGTCTCCAAACGGCGTTCAAGTGCTAATTGTATTTTTCCCTCCAGGAAACCGGAAGGGAGATACAAGTTAACATCAACACGAGCAACGGAAATGCTGACAAAGCGTCTGCCTCGATACAGCGAATTTCCACAGAAATTCATGTTGCAATTCAATTCAATACCTTAGGAATGCAAAGTACCGAGGTAAAATCGAATATAAAATTATTGATTGTAGTTAGTTAAGAAGTAAACTCAATAAAGGTCAGAGCAAACTGCTCTAGAAAAGATTTTTTTTTTTATTAATTATTTCGGTGTAGTGATTAACTGGCGCCCATTGTGTGGCTTTCGAACTTACACGTTCAACATTAATTCGCAACTTCAGGAAAAGAGTTCCATCAGTAGTCCAATAACCAAGGATAAAAAGGAACAGAAAAGAGGTCCCCCAGTAGCCCGATAACCAAGGACAAAAAGGAGCAACTATAAAGCTGCAGCCGCCTGAATAGGAATAGAAGAACCACCAAAACAAAAAATATCGTTAATCAACACATGGAGCAACACTTCATACTATTATTGTAAGTCTAGCTCTAAGAAGTGAATCAATTTTTGAAATAATAAGAGAAATAATAAGAGTAAACAAGTGAAGTTAAATCCTAAAAGCACAACTTAAAAACCGTGTAAAGAAACCTATTGATTAATTAATTGATTTTATTTAACAAAACATTATTCAAACAAGTTTATTACATTAGAACTAAGATAACATCTGAAAAAATCGTTCCTCTTTCTTTGCCGTTATCTATTTCCATCCGTGCTCTTGCTTTTATTTCAAATTAGATACTTTGAAACGTTTCAGCCAATATGGCAAATCAAAATAACCTTATTAGGCCAGCACGCCTGGAACACGTCGCAGATCCACCTATCCCTGGCCCTGCTCCCCAACCTGCCCCCCAACTTGCTCAAGGTATTAATCCTAACGATTTAGTTCAACTAATCACCAGATTAGTAGCAGAAACGCTACAAATACAAGGAAGACAAATATTTAATTCGATAATGAATCCCGCGGCCGACATCAATAACGAAGTCGACCAACCCATCAACTTAGTTGATAATAATTTAGCCGACCTTGACAAAATACCAGACGTAGTTAAAAGTCTACGAGAATTCTCTGGGCAAGCTCATGAATTCAATTCATGGAAGAAGAGTGTTGAGAGAATAATCCAAATTTATGATCACGTTAGGGGTACTCCCAAGTACTATGGCATTTTGTCTGTAATTCGCAACAAAATCGTAGGACATGCCGACGTCGTGCTAGAGTCGTACAACACGCCTCTTAACTGGGAGAAAATCTCGAAATGCCTTACTCTTCACTATGCGGATAAAAGGGACTTAGGAACCCTTGAATATCAAATGACAACGCTAGTGCAAGGCAATAGCACGATTTCTGAATTCTATCAGATCGTCTATCACCACTTGTCATTAATCCTAAACAAACTGGGATCAATGGAAATGAGTCAAGATGCTATGAACAACATGACTCAATGCTACCGTGACAAGGCCCTCGATACCTTCGTCAGGGGTTTGAAAGGAGATCTGCCTCGCCTGCTTAGCATACGTGAACCAGCAGACCTTCCACAGGCCCTGCATTTGTGTTTGAAACTACAAAACGTAGACTTTCGCGCCCAGTACGCAAACAATTCCCACAGTTCTCCCAGATCGTCTCAACAAGCACCTCCAGTTCCCGCTAAAAGGAACAGTCCTCCAGGACCTGCACCAGCCCCAGCTCCTAGACACAATTTCTATCCCCACTTACTGCACAACCCTCGTGCTCCACAACAACCTCAACTCTATAGAGATGTCCAATACCAACCTAGGTACCAACAACAAAGAATACCACCAAATCAACGACCTCTCCCACCGAAACCAATGTCCATTGACTACTCCCTGAGGACTCAGAAAGTAGACTATCAAAATAGACCAAGGAATCAACAATTCATACAAAAACGACAACATTCGCAGCAAATACACCAACCACAAAAGATGCAGCGAATCCATCACACAGCTCAACTCGGTGACGAAGAAAAATCCATGGAAGACTACGAGACAGAAATTGCAGAGGAAGACCAAAATTATGACGAATCACTAGAAGAATACACTGAACAGAGTGGAGGAGAAAACTTTGACCAACACGAAGAACTGGATGACATCTATTTTTTAGACTAACGCCCTCTTCACTTCCTTATTTCGAACACATTTCTAGAAGTGGAGAGACCCTGAAGTTTCTTGTTGACACAGGTTCCAACAAGAATTACGTTCAACCACGTCACATAAAGAATCCCCTACTAAATGCTAAACCCTTCTACGCTCACTCCGTGGGGGGAAATATTAAAATAACCCATCATGCACTTATTCAACTTTTTGGCCCCCAAACTGACAAAATTACATTTTTTATTCTCCCTAGTCTTATTTCATTTGATGGTATCATAGGACATGACACACTAAAACATTTGAATGCTATCATTAACACAAGTAGAAACCATATGTCTATTCACCCTGGTTTCTCTCATCCAAGAATTTCCATTCCGCTCAAACAACATCAATCACAATTTGTCAATAACATAAATATTAGAACCGACCACATGACTAAAGAACAACATTCCGAACTTATTAAAATTATTCATAAATGCCCCAATCTCTTTTCGGAACCAAACGAAAAGTTAACCTATACCACCATGGTCAAAGGAGAAATTCGAACCACAACTCGAGACCCCGTGTACTCGAAATCATATCCTTACCCCATGGCACTTAAAAATGAAGTCGAAAAAGAAATACGGAAACTATTAGAAGACGGTATCATAAGACCATCAAGATCTCCCTACAATTCTCCTGTTTGGGTTGTCCCCAAAAAAATGGATGCTTCAGGAGAAAAGAAGTTTCGAATGGTAATTGATTACCGTAAGCTAAACGCTATAACTATCGCCGACAAGTATCCAATCCCTGAAATATACGAAATCCTTGCAAACCTTAGTAAAAATCAATGGTTTTCCATAGTGGACCTAAAAAGTGGTTTCCATCAGATCCCACTTAAGGATTCTGATATAGAAAAAACTGCCTTTTCGGTAAATAATGGCAAGTTCGAATTTACTCGTCTTCCATTTGGGCTAAAGAACGCCCCCTCCATTTTCCAGAGAACGCTAGATGACATTCTAAGAGACCTCATTGGAAAATGTTGCTATGTTTACATTGATGACATTGTCATCTTTGGGAAAGACGAAACCGAACATTTCTCAAATCTGGAAAAAGTATTTCACACCTTAGAAAAAGCAAATATGAAAATTCAGCTCGATAAATGCGAATTTTTCCAGAAAGAAGTAGAATTTTTAGGGTTTATTATTGGAAGATTCGGAATAAAAACCAATCCAAAAAAGGTACAAGCTATAGTTGATCGACCTATTCCTGAAAACCTAAAAGAACTTCGATCCTTTCTCGGAATGTCAGGGTATTACCGCCGCTTTATACGAGATTACTCAAAGTTGGCAAAACCACTGACATCCCTTTTAAGAGGGGAAGATGGACATGTGTCCGCAAATATGTCAAAGAAAAAACTTATTCAGTTGAATCAAGATGCCATCGAAGCATTCCACAAATTAAAAAACTCTCTCGCCTCCGAAGAAGTTATTCTTCAATATCCAGACTTTGACAAAAGCTTTCAATTAACAACTGACGCTTCCGACTACGCCATTGGAGCAGTCCTCTCACAGGATGATAAGCCAATCACATTTCTCTCCAGAACCTTAAGCAAAACAGAAGAAGGTTATGCCACGAACGAAAAAGAAATGCTGGCGATTATTTGGTCCCTCAATTCTTTGAGAAACTTCCTTTACGGATCCCGGAAAGTCAACATTTTCACAGACCACCAACCACTTACCTATGCTCTAAGTAACAAAAATACAAACTCCAAAATGAAAAGGTGGAAAGCCATATTGGAGGAGTATAATTATGAGCTAAAATATAAACCAGGTAAGGAAAATGTGGTTGCTGACTCTCTCTCGAGACCCCCAAAAACTGAAATACACTCAATGACCCCTACAGAACACAGTGCTGACAGTTCAGCGCAAAACCTAATTCCATCTGTAGAAATCCCTATAAACGTTTTTCGAAATCAACTTTTACTCAAGATAGGAAATGAAAATAGCTATCAAATCCAGAACCCCTTTGACAACTATACAAGACATATTCTGATACGCCAAGACTACTCAACAAACGACATCATTAACATTTTCAAGAGATACCTTAATCCAAATACTATTAACGGACTTCTAACAGACGAAATGACGATGGGACGAGTACAAGAAATTTATCCGTTACATTTTAAAGATTATCGTATTCGATTCACCCAAAAATTTGTTGAAGACATAACCGGCCAAATAGAGCAAGAAGAAAAAATTCTGAAGATACATCGAAGAGCACATCGTAACGCCGAAGAAAACAGGATTCAACTGTTGGAAAACTATTACTTCCCTAAAATGTCCTCAAAAATTAGAACACTAGTTAACCGATGCGTAACATGCAAGGAGAATAAATATGACAGGCATCCTAACAAACCACATTTGAATCACACACCGATCCCTAGCTATCCTGGTAACATCCTCCATATAGACATATTTTCTACGGAAAAATAGTCCATAAAAGTAATATAAGAAACTAATTCTCTTTCAGATGCACCATCTATTTTGGTCGAGCGGAGATCCAGATCATGGATTTCTCAAACTCCCAAATTGTCTCCCTACATACAGGGCAAACAAAAATTCAAGATGGACATTTCAAGTTAATACATAGCATTAATCTTAAACAATATGAGCAATTCCTTTCCGACATATCACCAGTCCTTAATCTCGAAACAACCCAAAGTCAAATCCTTTTTCCCTTAATATCACATGAAATTCAACAAATCCGTAATCTTTTACATAACTTACAACCCAGAATAGCGAAACGTTCTCTAGACTTTATAGGCAAAGGTTGGAAATGGATTGCTGGCAACCCAGACCACGATGACTTTGTTACAATAAAAGAAAAAATTACAGATGTTCTAAAAAACAACAATAAACAGGTTATTATTAATGAATTGTATAACGAACGAATAAACAATATTACGAGAATCCAGAATGAAATCCAAAACTTACTTAAAAATAATAATAAAATAAATTATGAAATTATATCAAATCTCAAATATAAAATCAAAATTGTAAAAGAAGAACTAGAGAATATTAACTATGCCATTCATTGGGCTAAACTAGGTACAATAAACTCTTTTATATTGTCAAAAAATGAAATAGAATTAGCCACCAAAGTATTTAATGAACAAAAATTACCCTACACAACAATAGAAGAAGCCCTAGACTTTGCAGATATAAAAGTTTTAAGCAATAGTACGTCAATCCTCTACATAATAAACATTCCCTTAACAACGAATGAAATTTACGAAAATTTGTTAATAAAGCCAATTAAAAAGAAAAACATTGTAACAGAAACATTGTACGAGGTAATTTTAAGAAATAATGAAAAATTATATGGAACAACAAACAAATGTAAAACTTTTAACAATCTATCCATTTGTAACTCAAAAAATATTGTCAATATTACAAACGATACTTGCATTCCTAATTTATTAAAAAGTCTACCAGCTACTTGCAACAAAATAAATAATCATCATATTCCGACCATAGATGAAATATCAACGGGCATAATGCTATTGAACCAATTCATCGGCACCCTTGAATTTGATAACACAACACACAACCTAAATGGAACATTCTTGGTAAAATTCCATAACATGACCATCACTTTGAACGGAATCCAATACATCTCCAAAGAAGCCTCAATGATTAAACCACTTCCGGCAATATTGCAAACCAGTCCCAAGGAAAACGAATACCGTGAATTACTCTCACTAGAAATGATGAAGGATCTCCATATTAACAATACCAATAAGATCCACCTTCTACAAACAGAAAACGATAATCAACGAGTAACAACATATTCCCTCATCTCCGTACTAGGACTACTTATTACAATAGCGATCATATGCAAAATCTTGCCAAGAAGAAACAACACAGAAATCATAATTGAACAACCGACAACAAAGACGAATGGACCAGTAACAATCATCGATAGACTTTCCGTTCCTGAGGTCAACTATCTCCAATATCCAAGCAGCCCAAAGTTCAACAACCTACCATACTTCTGACGACCGATGACGATCGTTTTTTAGAGGGGAAGAGTTAACATCAACACGAGCAACGGAAATGCTGACAAAGCGTCTGCCTCGATACAGCGAATTTCCACAGAAATTCATGTTGCAATTCAATTCAATACCTTAGGAATGCAAAGTACCGAGGTAAAATCGAATATAAAATTATTGATTGTAGTTAGTTAAGAAGTAAACTCAATAAAGGTCAGAGCAAACTGCTCTAGAAAAGATTTTTTTTTTTATTAATTATTTCGGTGTAGTGATTAACTTACATACTAACCATGTCCATGAGTGTGCGTAAATGAATTTAAGCTCTCTTCGTTGTTTAATACACACATCTTATCAAATATTTGTATTTTATTCAAGTTGAACGCATGGAAATCAATTGGTGCGGGCTGGGCAACATTGTTTCAACATCTTCCGTTACAAGATCCGACACTTAATTACTTTTGCTGAGAGTTTGGTTTTTCCTCACACTTCTTTTCTCAGAACAATCAATTACAATCACTGCCACAGAATTCTATAAGTATATCTCACCGGAAAATTAATTTTCCTTTGTCAGCATGACGTCGAAGGTGTTGACTTGTGTTACCGAGTACACACCACACGTTCACATATAGAGATATAGGGCAGGTGAGTGTAACAAAATGGTTCAATTCAAATAGTCCTGCCAGAGGCAGGTGTTGCCAATTTCCAAAAAGAAAAGAAAGAAAAAACACCCTACAACATTCGGCCACAACGGTTTTTGTTTGTCCTTTCCAAACCGAACCGTGTTCGCAGTAACGGAAACACATTTGACCCAATTACAATTTTTCAGGATGCATCTGGGGAAAAAGTATACCGAGCAAAATGCGACAATTGAGCTGGAAAACTATATACCGACACGATAGTAGATATTGCAGTAAACCATGACCGACATTCTTTAAGAAGCAAGAAGCCAACAATTCTCTTCAAATGGATATTCGTGAGAACACCGTACACAGGTGGCTTTCTCATCAACATCATCATAATCGAAATGGTGTTTACCTTGCGATAAGTGGATGAAAGCGATACCTATGTCCTTTTAGTGTGAAATGGGATACGACTATACGAGTTGAGTGCCACCCTTCGTGGCGTTGGTTTTAAGTAATTTGGGAAGAAGTATCCTTCCTTAACGCACATGCGATGGGGGAGTTTTATCGGGTGGACTTATTGACAAACGATGAAAGTGATTTCAGTCTTGAATGTCATCCTATTTGTTATAGCAATTGCGTTGTCCTTTAGAGCAGAAAACACGACCCGATATCAGTTTGTTGTTGGTTATAGCTTCGCTCATAACGCTTATAAAGAAGGACAACTTTGGTCGTTGCGGAATAGATTGGATATTGTTGTGGACACTTAAATTGACAGCGATGGTGATAGCTTCACACATAATGGGATGAATTGAATTGATATGTATTATTGTGTCGTTTGATTTGACAGATGAACGCTTCGCGGGGAATTCAAATAAAAAGATCGCATGCATTTTTTTTTATGGATTATGGACATCATTTCAAAGGACACCCAACCTTTGGACATGCCGAACGATTGTGTCCTGTTATGACGTTTACATATAGTTAGTGTGGAACAGAACAAAATTACCTCTCTTGTGCTTCAGAAGTCTGCTGAGACCTTTTATGGTCTTGCATTGATTCAGGCGAGTCCATCTAAAGGTTACCATTTTAGGCGGATTTTATTCTTCACAGATGGTTCGAAAACGTCGGATGGTGGTCGGGTGGTGTTTTTTCTGATACACTAAATATCAGTCTCTCCTTCCGTCTCCCAGATCACCGTAGGAATGAAAGGAAGTCTTATCCTGGCTAAAAAAAACGTGATATTGTGGCAACTCTGTATACCATACAGATGCATGTAATTTATTTTTAAGAGAAAGAATGGTGAATACAGACCACTGAGCGGCTGTCGGTGGTAAGTAGGGTAGATATAAGAAGGCAGTCGACAACGTATATCCGACCGCGACATACATCGTGAACGTAAAGAAGCATATCATTAATAAACAATTATACATTTAATATTTGAATAACTTGTGTTTTATTATTTTCATCGAAGAGGCCAAGATCCTTACAATATCCGCTAAAGATATCCGCATCTTCTCGACTGCAATTAGGTGCCTGGAATCAGTCTCTATTAACTCTACTAAAGCCCTATCGCACGTCTCTCAGAGAGATGGTGGAGCAGTTCAACATTCACCTCTGCTGGGTGCCAGGGCATAGGTAACTGTAAGGCTGATGAACTTGCCAAGCTCGGAACTACACTACCTATCGTACCAAGCAAATGTACCTTAGGTATCCTGATCGCTTCGTATAAACTCATAATAAAGCTGGCTGCCATCCAAACCCAAAGAACAAACCTTAGGTGGGACATGTGGGACGACATGTAAACAGATCTGGCCAAAGCTAGATCTTGAACGTTCTAAGAATTTGATCTCTCTTGACAGAAGGCATATCAGCGCCACAATGGGTGTCATTAGGCAGGCATGCAACAAGGCTTGGCGTTTTCTTAAACGATTTTTGTAGAAGAGGAAGAGGAAACCATTCATCACTTTCACTGCACTTGTCCGGCACCCTCCCGAAAACGGAAACTCCATTTGGGAGCATTCTATTGCAATGATCTGAACGATCTAACAAACCTAAGTCTCCTATGCTTCATCAGAAGCTCAAACTGGTTCAACGAGTAGGACAAACGTTTTACTGGTATCACACAAGGGACTTTTTAATGGTCTAAGTGTGTCGGCCTTTTGCCGGCAACCACTTCTACCTAACCTTACCGAAGTGTATCGTAATGAGTAAGGTTTTTTGCAAAGAACACTGACGCTCCCCAATATTGTACCTTTGTACTATTTTCACCAGATGCCAATTCGTCAGCTTTGCTATTCTGTGCGGGACATAGCAATAACCTGAAACCTGGCGTTAAACTGTTTGGCAATCTGGTTAAGAAATATATGCCAACCAGTCAGCGACTTGTCGAATGGCGGTAACTTTCGGCTCGAAAAATGCTTTAATTATTCGGGGAACTGAAGTGGGTGGTTGCCCAGATCTTTCTATAGAAGACATACAGCCAGGGAAGTGAGTGCCGATTAGTAGAATGAATGATTCATTTCCGTATTCAACATAGCATTAGATTGCTCAGTATAAAAGGTATTTTTGAAATTATTTTTCATGGCATAGCAGCTTGAGAAGTGTTCGCAATGTCTCTCTCTTTGAATTCGGGTCAAGCTGTCTTTGTTAATTTCCCAGTCCACAGTCCGCAGGTAGCCTTGTTCATTTAGCTCTATTACATTTTTATTACATTTTATTACAGCTCCGTGTTCCGGATGGTGGACGCTTGTCTAACCATATACTGTTGGATATAGCCTAGTTTATAAATCGCAGAGTATACAGACTGGCCTCGTTGGTTGATGTCAGATCACTCACAACTACCCCACACTTCATGGTGCGCATTTGAAGGGGAACACTAGCTCCGATGTCTTCTTTTCTTTTGTTGGCTTCCTGGATATAGAGCATCTAAAGGCCCAGATCGTCATACGGAAGGTAACTTGAAACTATCTGGTACTTCTTGCCGTCCCGTTCATGCAATGATACTGCGAGGTCTTTTGTGTGACTTATGTGTGATTTAATAACGAATAATGAATAATGAATAATGAATAATGAATAATGAATAATGAATAATGAATAATGAATAATGAATAATGAATAATGAATAATGAATAATGAATAATGAATAATGAATAATGAATAATGAATAATGAATAATGAATAATGAATAATGAATAATGAATAATGAATAATGAATAATGAATAATGAATAATGAATAATGAATAATGAATAATGAATAATGAATAATGAATAATGACTAATGAATAATGAATAACTCAAACTCTTCATCAAGCCAATAGATTTGGTGGGGGTGGTCGGATGAAACTTTTCACATCAATTTCGGCGTCTCTGATGGTCTCTTGCCATCGATGCCACTGCGGTCTTCGGCATTTGATGATGGCTGCAAGGGTCTTCTCAATGTAGGGCAAAAGTTCCCGCAGTTTGTTGTGAGTTATGAAGTCTTTCAACGTCAAACCCTCGCGGCGCTTAAAATATGTGTATTCGTAACTTTTTGTTGGCCTCATCGTTCTCCTCTGGTGACATCATGAACGCATATCGGGCCGATATTTGCAAATTTAACCTTGAAGTTGGTAATAGATGTAATAGATCTTACTGTGCTCCTTATCTAAGACTATGGGTCACTAAATAAGTCAATAAGACCCATTCTAGTGATAAAGTTGGTTTAAACAATAAATTCAAAACATAATTTTGATGACGCACTATGTCCAACGTGTACCTATAAATATTTTGATTTTTTTGTTGTAATCCTGCAGCCACAAGAAACAAACGACAACTTAACATCCCTACTCCTACTCTTAAAGGTGAAATCATGCCATATTTTCTGAGAAACAATAAAAACACACAAACACTACCCAACCCAGCGGCATACGCATAAGGCTTAAGGATTCTCTCTTAAAGATTTCAAGTATAGCTACCTAACATCGTATCCAAGAAAACGCCGTAGTATGTCGACACCGATGCCGTCGACACTATAACCGCCAAAGGGAAACAAGAATAAAAGCAATTAACCCCCAACCACGGTTTGTTGCCAAATTGATTGATTATAGGTTTCTCGTGTGTTTCCAACTACAAGATTTAACAAAGCCGCGACGTTACGTATACGTATACCATCCGGAATAAAGAATGGGGTGGTTGCTGAGTGACATGGCGCAATACAAATCAATTTCATTTTGTAAGGAAGAAAAATTTGTAAAAGAAAATAATTACAACTTATCGAAGGAAATATAAAGGGATTTGCCCTCCCACTTGGGCCTAAAAACCAAGTCGAGTGGTGTAGCGCGAGTCGAGTATACACCGTTGTACCCGAGCTAAGCCGTCTTTTTACATTGATCGATGGTAATCTCTGGAAAGTGCCACAAATTGATGTAAGAGGAAACACAACTCCGACTAATTAGATGCGGGCGATATAATTACCAATTTGGAAGGTATTTAGCTCTAACGATGGAACTTGCTTATAAAATAATTGTTAATTGAGAGTACCGCTCCAATTATGTGAAGAATGTTGTATAATTACTCAAATTGGCTGAAGCGTGGCTTGGGGTAGATCTTCATGTAGCTTAGTTTTAAGGAACGTGTCGCCAATTGATCTTGAAATACATAGCATAACTAACATTGTCGGAAGAGGCCAGAGATTTGTAAGGCGATTGCATATGTTATTTTAGGTGGATATCCTAAAAGGACACACTTAGACCTTGTCTTGTGGACAGGTGAAAGTGGCCAGACAAATGATGGGACTGACATTACAGGTGGGAACTCTATTCCTACCTGTGAATTTGTATGCTCAAAAATAGACTAATCAACTCGGAACTAGGAGGTGTACACACTAGGGCATCTGCGTTTAGAAGCCTCCAGCCGGGGTCCTTACACCCCTACTCCGGATTCTTGTGGTAAACGGGATCCTGAATGATTTAACTAGACTTTAGTGGAGTTAAAATAGTTGCATATGCCGTCAACTTGGCACTGCTCGCGACAGGAAAATTCCACTATCAGTGAACAACTAAACAGACCTCAATCTATGGTAAATACTGTGGACTGGCAGTAAGCCCACATAAAACGGAATCAGTTATCTTTATCAACAAAAGAACAATTCCGGAATTTAGCCTGCTAACAATTGAAAGGATTCCGCTAATAATTTCTGATAACGCCAAATACCTAGGAGTTTTCGTAGATCGAAAATGAAACTGGAAACTCAACATTAAAGAAAGAACCAAAAAGGCAACGATAGCAGTCTATGCTTGTAATAGAATAGAAGAAGAATGAAGATTAGGTGCCAATCCTAAAATAGCCATGTGGCTTTACACGGCGGTTGTAAGACCCATACTAACATATGGTATAGTTTATTTTGGTGGCAAGCACTGTCAAACGTCACTAACCTGAGAACCATAGACAAAAATTTCAAAGAATGACCTGTATTGCCACCATGGGAGCGATGAGAACCAGCCCCACCCCTAGACCTTTTCATACAGGAATCTGTTGCAAACAACGCCCTTTGGCGAAACCAGACCAAAAGCTGGAAACATTGCCTGGCGGGTCAGGCACAAACTACACTACTCCCCGGCTAGCTTTCACAAGACCATTTGCCACTTGTTTTCCCAGCAGGAAAATGTCAACCGACATCCATCGGATTAACCACCTATCTACACGGATGCATACATACATACATACATTTTCAATGGCCCGCTTATCCATAAAGTGGGTCGCGGGTGTAGGCTACTCAAGTGGACCCTCCATAGCTCTCGATCCTCCGCCATCGACTCCAAATCATCAAGGGCAATTCCATACGGGTAGGGGAGAGATTATGTATTTTATCTAACCATCTCATCCTGGGTCTATCTATAGAGGACGCCTGCCCGATGGTACGGATTCCATAGCACATGGTGGGATCCTTGGTCGGGGACATGCGTTTTACATAACCAAACCACCGAAGCATGGACCGCTCCGTCCGGAGAAGTAGCTGCTCGACATGGATTTCCTTACGTATTCTTGTATTTCTAATGTGATCTCTACGGGTCACACCAGCAATATCACGGAGAAATCTCATTTCGGCAGCTTGTATCCGCGATCTTATTCTTTCGGTCATTACCCAAACCTCATGACCATAGGTAAGAGTTGGAACAAACACCGAATTAAAGACTGACAACTTAGCTTTAACACCAAGTTCAGTCCTCCTAATAACAGAATGACCAAGCTGTCTCAAAATTGATCCAGCCTGACCAATCCTACACGATACTCCCAAGCATACTCCCAAGCCTTCTCAAGTACCATTCTAAGAGTGAATAACTGGTCGGTTGTGCTTCTGCCGGGACAAAAACCGCACTGCTCATCTCCTAATCGTGCCTCGACCACAGCTCTGCAACTCGTTTCCAGCACCTTGGCAAAGACTTTTCCGGGGAGACTTAAAGGTGATATACCCCTGTAATTGGAGCAATCCCTTTTATCCCCTTTCTAGAAAATGGGCACAATCACCCCAATTTGCTAATCACCGAGAGTTTCGCCGCATTCCCAGTCCACTTTAATGACACGAGAGAGCCATCTAACTACCTCTTCACCTAAAGCCTTGAGCATTTCTGGCCGGATTTCATCCACTCCGGCAGATTTGCCAGCTTTTAGCGATTTGATCGCAAAAGTGACTTCCTCTACCGCGGGACTATTTTCCGCCCTGCTTAAGGCGATGGATGTGTTATCCTCAATGCCCTGGATTGGATTGAGCAATTCGGAAAAGTGCTCGCTCCATCTGCGCAAGATGTCCTCCTCATTAGAAAGAAGTGTACCATCTTTGGATTTGACTCCTTCAATAATGTTCCACTTCCTTCCTTTAAGACGACGGATGGTCTGCCAGAACACCTTGTTTGCAGATCTGTGATCACGCTACAATTTCTCGCCGAACTCCTTCCAATATTGTTCTTTAGCTGCTTTAACAGCCAATTTGCAAGTTTTTCGCGCCCCAATGTACCGGTTTCGAGAAGGTTAGTCCCCCAAGTAAATCCACACCTTGAAAGCCTTCTTCTTCTCTCTGATGGCTTCTTGAACTCCGGGCGTTTTAAACCACGCAGTTCTTTCCTCACCACCAGCCGCCACAACGAGCCGCTTCACTTCGCAAACATGTCCTGCAGAGGCAATAACTGCTGTTGAAAACAACTGCCATTCTTCCTCTACATTCAATGGAACATTTGGAATTTGTTCAAACCTTGCAGATACCTGCCGTGCAAATACATGGATGGATCAAAAATGAAAATCGGCGTTGGCGTTGGGTTGTACTCCGAACGTCTGGGACTATCCAGTTCAATCAGCCTTTCTGACAGCGTATATTCCAAGCTGAGTTACTGGCAGTGACAACAGCTACTAAATACGTTGCATTGATGGCAATATCTCATGCAGATATTAATCACCCCTATCATGGAATCCGCCGGGGGGAATTGTTCACGGAAAAGAATATTTTGGTATCGATCTAGCCTTATCTTTTTCATGGACACTCAAGCGGCAATAAAATCGAAGCTTTTAAGTCGGTGTCACGAAGAGCTACGGGTTCTTAGCACGCAGCATAACGTATAAGACTATGCTGGGTTCCCGGGCACAGAGGTGTGTCTAGAAATGAAAAAGCTGTTGAGCTGGCAAGAAAAGGGTTCCCCCTTGACCTAAACAAGTCCGGCCAGTAATGATTCCTTCCCGTAATCTTAGACAGACGATTGGGAAAAATGAAAGAGGGATCAAGCTCGACTCCTGTGGCATAATCCGGAATAATCTGGCCGATCTATAACAAACAGGAAACTGAAAGAATTTTATAATTGAACAAGAAATCCTTGTCCTCGATTGTGGGTATTATCATCGGACACAATATGCCGAAAAACCATACCAAAAAGAATGGGAATCAGCACAGATGACCAGTGCAGAGAATGCGGTAATGAGGAGGTGCGTAAGGACACCCCACACTTTCTTTACCACTGACCAGCGCTTTGTCACGTAAGAAATAGAATCCTGGGTAGTTACTATATGGAGGATTTAGAAGAACTTTCTGACAGGTCCATAGATGACCTACTTAAATTTGTAAATACATATATCGGGTAGATTTACCAATGCGTAGGTTTTTCATAGGTTTCCAGAGTCTGGGAAACCTAACCTAACACCAATAGGCATCACAACTGCATCAGCTCTACAAAAGTGGAACTTTCGAAAATCCAACAGTGGTCCAGCTCCAGCTATCAATGAGCGCATCGATTGAGTAATGGATTCGGCAGATTATATCAGATGCTTCCTACCTCAAATCGACTAATACAACCCGTCATAGGGCTGCCCAGGACCCACGTAAGGTAAATGAAGGGTTCATAAAAATACCCCCACTGAATGATTTCATTCAATTGCTGAGTTTGTTTAGGTACCCGTCCACCTCCTCGTTCCAATTTCAATATTTGATGTTCACATTCCCAGTATCTCGTTCCAAATAGACAAAAAAAAGAAGAAATTTAAATTTGTAATTTAATACTACGAGCAGAAGACATCTATCGATCCATATCCCTGATGCAAAAGGGGAAAATGTAAGAAATTATCACATCAATCCATCGACAGCATATCCTTGAATGAGAAATTGAATTCTTATCGCATTTGCATTGGATCTCCCCGGAACATCGAACAAAGCAATATTGGATTTCCAATTGTAAATGTGTGTTGATGTGTACATCTTCGAAGCAAGCTCCGGAATAGCCGAATCACAGTTGTATCATGTTGCCATCTTCCCTCTCTGACTGCTGTTCGTTTACCCTTCTGCACCAAGTGGAATTTTAAGGCCCCACACGTACACTAGGTATATATACTCGTACAACTATAGACCGAGGCATATTGTGTGGTGCTCCTCAAACAGCTGCAGGCATATGTAAATATAATTCCATTTTTTTTTTGGAATATCTACGATGGGGATCCCACTGCGTGAACTTAACAATTTTATATCTTTTTTAAGGCAAACCAAACCATGTGTGAACAGTTGTGATATGTAAGGGTTGCCTCTTATGATGCGGACGGTTCTCAAGTAGCTTCTTTAGTGGGTGACAATCATTTTGTAAAAGTTGTGCGATGTCGTTGAAATCAATTGAAAGTGAGTTAGGCTAATCGTCCTGAGGGATGGACAATTTTATTCAGTTTTCTCTTATTGTTACCAAGATCATTTATTTTACACAAATGCAGACAACTGACCCTCTGACCACTAGGGTGGAAGTGGATAACGAAAATATCCCGATTGAACTCCCGGTTGCAACCGTTTAAAAGCTTTCACAGATTCATCCAGAGATACATTGGATAGATTTCCACTGGGATTTGTCGGCGAGACAGAAACTTGCAAATGCCCGAGCTAAATTCCACTAGACTCCTTTGAACTGTGGCATCCTTATCAATTTGGACTTCTTCCTGATGCTTCCATTGCAAATTTCATGGGTTAGTGCATTTGCGAGATATTAACATGGAGACAGCTAGCTCTCCCATCGGGATGCTTCCACAATAAATTTCAATTTATTGCAACTGTCCTTCGCTATCTCTTTCTCAGCAATGTTTGTCTGCTTAATCAAATTTACATGCAGAAACCTTGAATGTCCGTAAAAATCGCATATAGACGAAACATGGTTACAGACAAAAATCCTTCCTTGAATGATCGCCCAAGGACCAAACAATGGGTGTAACCCGTTTACAATGTCCGACATGAACGGCGATGATGAACCACGAAGGAAGAGGTTTATTCCTGGAGTGGCAGGGCAGGGCAGTATAGCCCGTCCTTTTTGTGCAAAATGATAAATTACTTTATTAAGTTTTCCTGTCTGTTCCGCATGCAAGAGTGCAGAATGGAAGAGAGGGCCGCAATACTATAGCGAGTGTGTACTTTTACATATCTACTATGCGGTACCTCATTTGTTTGATCCTTGGAAGTCCTAGGATGAAACAAGCGAACAAAAAAAAATACATGAAAATAAATATCCCAGCTCAAGAGTGTGTATCCCTGTGAGTGCCATTGTCAGTCGAGGTGGTTAGTACTTGGTATATTCGGATATTTTATGTGCAAGTGGGTGTAGGAGATTATGGTTGGGTGGTGTCGCCATTGTACTGCAATACCAGGACATCTGCACAGAGAAATCCCCTGTTATCAAATAAATTTGTGGCAATTTGTTTGGCTCTGCAGCTGCCGCTGCTGGGATATGGTAGCACGCAGATGCAGTTGTTATTTTTTTTTTTGGAGGTTGAGCCTTGCGACAGATGTCATGCGGCTGACCAGCGTGTGGCACGACATTTTGTATTCATGTTTGCAATTTTTGGATGGCACAGGTGCAGCCTGTAGTGAGAGATACTCGATTATTGGTAGGTGCATTTAAAATTCGATTTGCCCATTGGGCAGTTGAGTAGCAAAGCCCTCTGCAACTATAAGCACGGTCCTATGCAAACAATTAAACGGCTAAGATGACCCAAACTCCACCATTCAATCTGGACGATCAAAGCGAAGATTTTCCTCTACCCCACTCAAAACGAAGTGAGAATTGCAGCAAATAAAATCAAGCCCAGCAAGACTGATGGACGATGGACCAATCGGCCTATACCAGCTGAACTATTTATGGCAGCCGGAGATGACATGATGGAGAGCAAGACCAACTCATCTCTAAGATTTGGTCGGAAGAAAGTATAAGGAATGACACCTCAGCATCGCATAACATTGCATCCTGTCTGCGGCACTATATGCAACCTTGAAAAAATTTGGAAACGAACTGATTTGTCCGTACCAGTCCGGATTTAGGCACCGTAAGTCTACGACCGATCAAATTCACACTACGGTAGATCCTGCAGAAAACTCAAGAATCGATACCCACCACCTGTTTATCGACCAATGCGTCCTATTGGACAGCATTTATAGAGACGAGCTATACAGTGCCATGTCTAGTTTGGGCATCCCTGCCAAACTTGTCAGATTGAACAGAAGGACGATGGTGAACGCTTGCTGCTCCGTAAAGATCGGAGCCAATCCTTTGAGATTGGAACGAGACCTTTGATGGTCAAAAAAGGATTTAGACTTTTTCAACACCATTCTTGAGAAAATTTTGCGAAACTCGCCAGCCAACACCAGGTGCACAACTTTCCAAAAGTCTGTGCAACTACTTGCATACGCTGGCGCTGATAACGTCGACATCATTGGCAGCAAGCTGTCACCAATGCGTTTGCAAGTATTAGCACAGAAGCGGCAAGCAACTTCTCCTTCTCTACAAAGCACAGGTTAGACCAGGCCTGGAATATTGCTCCCATATATGGAGCTCGGCCCCAAAACATTCACTTAACCTACTTGACAGCATACAGAGACGAGCAGTTCGACTTATTGGAGACCCTACACTCACATCGAATCTGCAACTGTTGGTGCAGCGAAGACAAGTCGCTGACCTATGCTTGTTCTATGGCTACTTCCATGGTAGATGTTCCGAGGAACTCAAGGACATTATCCCTCGAAATGCAACTTTTGGGCGCCCACAAGACAGGCTGCTTATGCTCATGACCATACAGTACACTTGACAACCGCGAGGACATCATCTTTCCAAAACTCCTTCTGTTACAGGACAAGCAAAC
Source organism: Cheilosia soror (assembly GCA_949372485.1). Classification (NCBI taxonomy): domain Eukaryota; kingdom Metazoa; phylum Arthropoda; class Insecta; order Diptera; family Syrphidae; genus Cheilosia; species Cheilosia soror. The sequence goes on along the minus strand of OX443561.1, from coordinate 28,256,853 downwards.
TTTGGAACTCGCTTCCTACAATTTGCAGCAATTTAAGTGCAGAACTAACATACATCTGCAAGCATCTCGGTGCGCTGATGAAGCGTTATAGGTTTGCCTTTCCCGGGAGAAGTATTAAAAAAAAACAGGACACACAACATAAGCTAATCGGACAGAATGTCGCTATAGACAGCTATAAGTTTGAGGTGTCTCGAGACGGGACTTTGTCTACCTCGGCTTCGCTATTAACTCTGAACGACATCACATCAGAAATCAAGCAAAGAATAACATTTGCCAACGGCTGTTACTTCGGCCTAAGAGGGCAACTGACTAGTTAGGCCTTGTCGAGAAACACCAAGGTGATTCTATATAAGACCCTCATCATCCCAGTCCTGCTTTATGGCGTAGAGTCATGGGCGTTATCAAAGGTGAATGATGATCTCCTTGGTCGCTTCAAACGCAAAATTGTTCGAGTGATTTTCGGTCCCGTTTGCGTTGACGGGCTATGAAGGACGTTTAACAGCGAACTCTACGAGCTGTACAGCGACATAGACCTTGTCAGAAAAGTACGCATCAGTCGTTTTAGATGGCTAGGACATGTAGAGGGAATGGAAACCAACGCTCCAGCCCGAAAAGTCTTCGATTCCAACCCGGAGGTACAACGAGGTAGAGGAAACTTCGCCTTAGGGACCTCAGCCATCTTGGAGTGCGCAACTGAAGGCAGTTAGCCAAAGATTTACAAACCCGTAGGTTTTTCATAGGTTTCCAGAGTATGGGGGTCTTAAACCCCTAGGCCTAGGGCATCACAATCACAACGGATCTACATTGATCTAAGTGTGGCACGTACATGTTTCTCCTGTTCTGCCAACCCACTAACCTAACCTAACCTAGCCAAAGATCGCGCTAACTGGATAGGCGTACTGGTTAAGAGGCCCAGGTTCACCCTGGACTATAGCGCTATACTCGGCAGGAATGACGTTGGAGAATACTGGCTTCTCCAGTAAGTAGGTCGGAAACAATTTCACCGAGATCTTTGATGTCAAAAAAAGATTTAGAAAATGTGATGCGCTAACTTCGTCAACATCATACTTGAAAGAATTGTACGGAACTCCCGGACCAAAACACAAGGGAGGTAATCACAATAACGACGATTTGGATAGAACCTCATAATAAACAGCTACAACTTTCAGGCAGTAAGACACTTAACCTAACTTGATGGCTACGCTAAACTGAATAGTACATCGCACTATAGCGACCAATTAAGCCTGCCAATCGCCGTTTCCTTGGCCTGAGAAGGTGTAGTAAGAGTAGTAAGACGTTGTCAGGAAAGGAAGGTTTATATAAGACCATAATTCTACTATACCTACTGTCATTTGCGAAGGGGATGGCGTACTGGTTGAGGTCCATGTCCACCACGGACTGTAGGTAGTGTCAGCTAAGTAAGCAAGTAACCCAAGCATTCCATAAATGGTCAAACCTCATGCGGAGTATTGGCATCAAGGTCCAATAGGCTTTCGCGAAAAATTTACTCAACTAAATTCGAAGCAGGTAAAGGACTTGTTTTCCAGCATTTCGTTCCGCAAACCTGTCCCCAAATAACGACCCCATTTCGAATCGTCATGGCAGATTTCATTTACTTACACCGCCCTCTAGAGTCTCAAAACAAGAATCCCCATTTTCTGACTAAGCATCTACCAATTACACAGCGATATCCTTCAGCATTGCAACTTCCTTGTTTTTCTCAGAAAAAAATCCCTATATTCGCTTACAAAATTCCGAATCAAAAGAACGCTCTTACCACTGCTATAGCTACCAGGCGCGCGCCGCCGGCTGGCAGAATTTATTGTCCCTAATATAATTGGCTACATAATCACAATAAATATCTATGGCTCGTCTATATACAGAAAAACTATACTCAGACAAGTATAGGGAACTGGGAGAAGGTCCTTAATTAGTTCCAATAGATTGCAAATGCAAAAACAACGAGAGCTGCGCACCAATCGAAGGCATCCTTGAGGCGATGTAACCAAATTTAATTAGCTACTTCATGGTATGAGCTGGTGCTTTGTCTACCGCACCAAACCCAATAAATCTCGCAAAATCCAAATGCTAAACGCAAAAAAGGACGAAATCCTCGAACCAGTTAACAATGGATTTCGAACACAAACTATGCACCTATATACAGTTCCGGAGTTGAGTTGAAATTTGTTTTTCTCGTTTTTTGTTTGTTTTTCTTCTCTTTCATGATGAAAAAGTGGAAGAGGATACATAAAGGACATTTCCTGAGGTTATTCGCCAGCTTCAGCATTAAGATGCTATTTTTTTGTGTGCCACCAGTTCCTTGGAATTCTTTTGATTTCATTCGCTTGAAGAGCTTCTTCGTTCAGCCACGGACAAATTAAATTATGAAAGGGACTGGAATCCTTGACAATTGAGCGCTCGTCATATTTGCCAGGACGCTTACTCATTTCTAAAATTGTAACCATGTACTATATAGAGTTTTAATCCTTTTTTTTCCGGTGGCACTCGTACCCGTCATCATCCAAAGCAAATATCGTGCAGATCCTTCGAGAGATGAAAATGTCAACACATTCAAACTAATTAAAAATCCAATTTAAATGGTAAACATAAACTGAGAAAGAGGAACACAGCGAGATGGGACGCAAAAGGACCCAGCATCAGCGCCAGCACAACAGCAACAACAATACGAGTAGCAATATGAAAAGGAGGACTGAAGATGATTTCACTGGGAAAATAGTGCTTAGGCGAGCGTGTTGGTTGGAAAACTATCCGATAGAACACTGCGCTGCCTGTGAATGTACCTACTGTATCTATATAGACAGTAGTTGGCCTGATGGATGAATGACGAAGGTAAATATCTACAGACGAAGTAGCGTATTCTTAATTCAACTTGGAGATGACTTTTTTGCTGTTTGGCTAAAATAAACAGAAAACAAACTGTTTTCTATTTGCGCTGGTGACGTTGGCAAATAGCTAACGGAGGAACTTGGGACTTGGAAGGGCAGCAGTCAGCACAGCCACAGCAGTATAAAATTGCTAGGAAATGAGATGAGTACGCGACTGCAGATCTTAATCGGCGAGTGTCAATCGCAGGAAATAAATGAATTTCGCGCCACTCGCTGAGACTCACCTCCAGGGCACAGTCAGTGGTTGGAGTTGCAGGTGCAATTACTAATCTGGGATTGAACAAACAGAGCGTGAATATTAAAGTGGAAGTTGAAACGACAAAAGGGTTGAGTCGATGCTTATAATTTGTATTAGAGAAGGCTAGCGATTGACTTGGGCAAAAAATACCCCTATATAGAGGAAACGTTTGAAAATAACGCCGAAAGTGGTTTATCTACCTCATAATATAGCAGGGGATCCAAAGATGCGGCAACAACGCTCCGATTTACCACACAGCTTCTGTTCTTCGATATGCTGTTTTAAGTTTTCCCATTATTCAAATAAGACTGGACCGTTTGAGATGTGTTTATAGTGGGACGAGAGAGCTTTAATTCGACAGGCATGGTTATAAAGTTAAGGTATTGTTACTTTCCAGGTCAGTCGAAATCATCCCCGTTTTCGGATGTGTTTTTTTTTTAGAGATTTAGACTCGTTTTTTGACACGCTTTGAATATGTTTCCAGATGAATTTGTAAGCGTTTCCGATGTATTTTCGAACAGGGTTTTAGGGGAATATTTTTTTCTAAGAGTTTTCCAATCGCTTTGGAAGCAATTTCTTTTGCGTATTTCAAGCCGTTTTTTGAGCATCGAGTACTGTCATAAAAGGTATGCCCATCTTTACAGATAGCTCAAAGACGGAGAAAGGAACGGAGAGCAAAACTCAGCCATTCATACCGAACTGACTGGCAAGTCAAAAAAATAACAATAAATAGTTGGTGCAACAGGCATGTAGACACTAGACACCCTTGACCTAGCTTCTCACAACCACTCGTTTGTGTTTGTTTGAGTTTTTTGTTATTTTTAGTACAAATGGAAGGGACCTACAATGTTATGCCAAGTCCGAATGGCTGAATTGAGAAGTTTTTTTCGGGACAGTTATACCCTCGCACAGTCGTTAAAGAAGTGACTCGCTAGGAATTTATACCTGGTGTATTGGAGACTTGGGCAGTGACATAGGAAGTGGGTTGTATCCTCAAGAGCTTCCTCATCACCGCAGCATCTGCAAAGTTCTTCTTCCGTTAAGCCCATTTTCTTCACCGTACTGCAGAGTGTTGTGCCCTGTTATGATACCTACGAGGGTGGACAGGGATTTCCAGGGCGCTTTCAATTTGTTCAGACAGTGTTAGAAGGAATTTTCCTGTTGCCAACAGTACGACGTCATCCGCATAAGCCGTTATTCTGATGCCATTGTTCTTAAGCTTCGTGAGTGCTTCATTAAGAACAATGAACCACAAAAGTGGGGAGATTACCCCGCCCTGAGGGGTTCCTCTGGAGGCATAAGCTTCTAGCTTAGAGCCCCCAAGTTTGGCTATAATGTGTCGTTCTTCAAGCATGCTGGTTATCCAGTTGACAATAATACTGATCAAGGAGGTGAGGCTTATTGGCCTGAAGTCTTTTGCGTTGGTGTGACTCGGTTTGCCAGCCTTTGGTATAAAAATTACCTTCATTTCTCTCCATGTTCTTGGTATATACCCCAGTATGAGGCTGCCCATGTGCAGTTCTTTTAGTACCGGAATGATGGTGCTGGTGGTTCTTTTAAAGGGGAGAATGATCGGATAGCTCATTATATTCTGTCCTCTGTGACCAAATCTGCCGGGAAGTTCGTTTCTATCATGCTGTTTGTGTATATACCGGGGTGTGGCTGAGTGGTGCAGCCTGGAAAGTGTGTGGTCAGTAACAGCTTTAAAGAATCTGAACAAGATTCAGTCCAGTTACCTTTGGGGTCCTTAAGAGATCCCAGAGTTATTGGTTCCCTGGTTAAGATTTTCCTTAGTCTCGCGGTTTCTGTAGTGCCCTTTATTTCATCACAGAATTTTTGCCACGATTGGCGTTTGGATTTCTGTATTCCGATAAAAAAAAGGGATTAACTCCAATCTGCTAAATTCTAAGTCCCTAATCCAGTGTCTCTCGGCATTGAGAGCAATAAACCATCACACAGTTCTGCGGGTTGGGTTCCGGGACATGTTGGTGTGGAAGGTAATGAGGCAGCAGATAAACTAGCCAGATGCGGCTCTGAAATAAATGTATTATTAGGGGGCAGACAGGTACTACCCGCGTCACTGACAATGTCACATTAAACCTTTCTAAAGAACGATGGAACAACACCTTCGGTTGTATCATAACTCGCAACTTGTGGTCCGCAATTGACACTAAAAGGTCAAAGATCCTAACATCTTTTGATAGAAATCAAAAATACTGCATCATTGGAAAAATGGTCAAAAGACTGGGTGTTCACTTGTGTTTTGACCTTCAGTCATAATCAAATAATGTAAAGTTGACATCACTAAAATGTTACGTGCCACAACTGCAGCAGCCATTTTTTTTTTTTTGTTTAATGCAATTGTCATCTTTCACATTTTTGCAGTCGAAATTGTTCTCGTCTTAGCTTCAATTGCAGATGGCTGCCTCCAAACGAAAAAGTTTTTATAATCGTGTGCGCAGCTAACTTTAAAAACAATAAAAAAGGATTTAATAGTGTTTTTTGTCTTTTTATTTACTCGGAACATGTCGCGTCGCTGATAAATTTGCCCGCACGATTCCGAACTACCCCAAGCCACCACTGGGTATCTTTACATAGACTTCCGCAGCAGTGATGAAAAGGAAATAGAATCTGTGGAATATCTCCTGTAGTCCTGTGTCTCTGGCCAGCCATCCAAGAACGCCGCTACTCTTGTATGGTTTTTTGTATGGATAATGGCACCCCCCTTATGTCACGTCCCGCCAACATTTTGTAAAATGGCTCCAATAGCCAACGATACGATTTACAAAATTTCAAGGCTAAGCCTGTGATAAATGCCAAAATATAGTGTTTTAAAAAAATTTGTCAAATGGTAGGTGCCACGCCCCATTTAGCACAGATGTAGCATTTTATATGTAAAGAGATAAACAAATATAACAGATATAGATTAAAGTGTAAGATGGATTCCAAAATTGTTTGCGTGATTGAAAAACATGTGATTTCAAAGGATACGCGATACAATATAGGTACCTACCTACTGCCACTTCAAAAATGGCGGAGCAATTCAGCGAAAATATCATCCAACGAATTGTATCAGCCTAGTGCCTAACAAGATTGTACTAATACAGTCCACATTGTCTGTCCTACACGAACTTTCTTGAAGTATTCAACAATTGAACCACATGAACCTTGTATGCAGCCTAGGAAGACATACTCGCTCTAAGTTGTCTTGAAATATAAAGCCACTAAGCTCAAATAAAAATAAAAGTTTCTACTTTTCAAAACCTATAGTTAGTCTCGCTAAAACTCGAGAACGGCTGGACCGATTTGGCTAATTTTGGTCTTGAATTATTTGTGAAAGTCCATAGAAGGTTTTAAAAGTGAATAAATATAAAAGTTGTTAAACAAAGGGGCGTGGCACCGCCCATAAAAAAAACATTAAAAATCGTATATCTCGAAAACCACCAAATCGATTGAGCTCAAACTTACAGATAATCATACTTGACCCTGGAGTCATCCTGTGAAGTTTGGTCAAAATTGGGCAAATGGGCGTGGCACCGACCATACAAAAAAACATTCAAAATCGTATATCTCGAAAACAACCAAATCGATTGAGCTCAAACTTACAGATAATCTTACTTGACCCTGGAGTCATCCTGTGAAATTTGGTCGAAATTGGGCAAATGGGCGTGGCACCGACCATACAAAAAAACATTCAAAATCGTATACCGCTGATACCTCCTATACAAAAAAACATATTCTATGGGGTGAGTAGCGCAGTGGTTAGTGTGCTGGACTACTGTGCGAGGTATCCCAGGTTCGATCCCCGGAAAAACACAAATTACATCTTAAAGTTTTTTCTACTGCGCCACCTCTCGCGAACGTCTGACAAACATCCGAGAGTATGACTGTCTTGAAAATGCTTCTCAATTCATCCGTTCGGACTCGGCATAAAATTGTAGGTCCCTTCCATTCGTCCCAAAAATATAAACTCACACAAAACGAATGGTTGCGAGAAGCTAGGCCTAGGGTGCCTACTCGTCTGTTGCGCCACCTATTTATTTTTTATGGGGTGAAACTCGATGACGTTTTATCTCGATAACCGCTAGGCCGATTTTCATTATTCTTTTTATGTTTTGTTCGTATTGCTGTATTGCAGGTTTAGGCAGAAAGAAAATTCCAGTAAATCGATTTATTATCATTTCTCGCATTTTACGAAAGAACATTACTATACCTAAGACCTAAGCAATACAATTCCTGTGCGCGGGCAAAGCCGGGCGGGTACAGCTAGTGTTGTATATTTTATTCAAAACTAAGATCTTAAAAAAAAAAAGTTTTAACTTCGGTTAACCTGCAAGTTTTGAAAAAGCGCAAAAATATGTTTAAGAAAAGAACAAAAACTTAAAGATGCATTTTAACTTAAGAGCAATAATGTATAGGTAAGGTCCCAATCCAGTGACCAATTCTTTTCACCAAACATGTAAATAGGTTTAAAAAATACAAATCGCTATAGATTTGACATCCCAATTTAAGGCACCTAGGCAATGACATTTTGTTTGCCACAAGTAATGTCACCAGCAACTTTGTATACCTACGTTGCTGAAGAAATCGTAAAAGTTGTAGCAAAATACCCAACCCCTAATAATTTTATCGAACAGCTTAGCACTATGTGTATGGGTCGCTTAATGTCCAGTCTCACTTTATTCTGTTGGGGTGTAACGTAGAAATAAGATGAAGTAAAGGATTAGGTACCGCGATCCATTTATAAAAAAGCAGCCAACTTGTAATGGCAATGCTATAGCTAAGATTTCTACACGCTACATTCCATAGCTTAACCATAAATCATTCCCCGGCAAAAAGAGTCAACAATTTAATCGAAGGGACACTTCACCAGACCCCAGAGTATCCCTATCCATATATAAATGTTTCCGCAAAAAGCATTAGAGGTTACTTTTGAAAAATGAGCACTCAAATTTTATCTCTAACGCCAGGTACCTAGCTTCCTAAAAGCTATCTCTACTTAAAAACAAAATGCCATAAAAAAAAAAGGACATCATTCGTGAGCGTGACGATGAATCATATCTCATGTTGCTCGTGTAGATGAGAGTATATCGTGAGTTCATCAATTCCATTAAGAATATCTCTTTCATATTGGCTTAGGACGAAAATCCATTTCAGCCTAGGAGAACCCAAAAGAAAGGCAACCCAGCCCAGAGTCTCGAAGAAAAGCTTAAAAACGCGATAAGACTGTCGAGATTGAGGTACATCTTTGAGTGCAAAATATACGAGTGAGTGCGATTTTCAGAACCATGCGCGATGCTCCCCAACAGATACCGCCCGGAGAAAAGATGATGAGCCAACGTGATAAAATAATAGATTCATTTTCAACGTCTTGCATCGCATAGCAACGCTTACAAGCTTTCCAATTTCTCTCGCATGCTCAGTAACGACCATCATACACAGAGCAATCAGCACAGCAATATCCTTTAGGAATATACTTTCGCAATTTAAAGCTTTCTATAGGGTGGAGAAAATGAAAATCACCACGCAGCTGAACTTTCGTCAAATTCATCACAGATACCGTTTTCATCCCTCGCTCAGAGGATAGCAATAGCAGTCGGTAGGGTGACTGCAAATTTCAGTCAATTTCAGTCAGTCTCCAGCGTACTTCGAGTTCAGTTCTGGTTAGTTTTTGGGATTCGAATTCCAGCATAATCCCATAGTTGAGTGTGTTTGTGCTTTTTTTGTGTTGTTCCTGAGTTGAGATCTCGCGCTAACCGACCAGCGACCAGTGGACCGTTTCTACAACAGTTCTAGTGTGTATACAAAGGGATATCCGTAAAGTGCACCTACGTGGATAAAGTGGATACATAGTGAAAAATTCAAGTGAAAACAAATTTGATAGCAAAAATAAGTATCTAACATCTAAACAGATACAAATAGTGTTCTTTTGAAGTGATCTCTCGAACTGAGAGCATTGAGAGCCCTCGAAAAAGTGATAAAATCTTCATACTCGCAGTCCAGCTGTTGGGAGGACATCTCTAACTGACTGACATCCCCTATCGCCTGCAAAAGGTAATTTACTAGAATTTCTAACTTCTTCTTTTTTGGGTACGACTCAAAGAAAATGTTTCGGTTTCTCCCCACGCCCACACCCTGTCGCCTGTACGTGTCATCGTCGCCGTTCCACATGAATTTTGTTTGCTCTCCTTAAAATCGATTTTTTGCCTTAGGTAAGGATAACAGTTTGCGAAACGCTCTTCCTTACTGAAACTAATGGAAAAGTACATTTCATTTGCTACACTGCTACTGCTACTACTGTCTGTCGGTCGGTCGGTCGGTGGTGGGTGAATGGTGAATCCTTATGGATTCATTCACACTGCTGTGGGGAGCTGAATCTACTGGTAAATGTGTAGTGCGGTAGGCGTGCATATTAGACGAACTTCAAATGCATATTTAATGAGGCTGTTTTTCCACCCGGAGAGAGTGGTGCTTCTGCGAAAGAGAATCATCCAGCCAAGTGCTGGTGCTGGGGAACTCATGCCCACCCCCACCCGCCACCATCTACATCTACATCTACCCTGTGGCAAAAGTTTATATCATCAAAGAGGATTTGCTCCCTCCACTAGGCGTTCAACGACGACAGCGAAGAGCCCTAAGTGCTGTTTTATAAGCAAATACACTCTAATGTCTGATGGCAGGGAGAGAATGAGAGCGAATAGCATTAGCTGTTAGCTATATATACGTCGTGTATACATTACACAGTAATTCCCAGCAAAGTGAGTCTTGAAGACATTTGAGGCCCATCTGAGCACTGACACGACCATCATCTGGTGATGGCGCATTTTCCCACTGAAAAAGCGACATGCGGAAGTGATTTTCTTAATTTCGTTGTCAAATTTAGTTGCTAATCGATAAATCACAACGCTGCTGATTTATTAAAATCAAAGGGCCTCTATCGCAGCATCCCATCTTTGGCGTAGGTAGGTATCCGTCGTGTGAGTCACACTTATCTTTATCGGAATGGAAGATTGATTTTTTTTTCTCCTTGTCGCCCTTACCACGTTCGCAATTTCTCATTTTTTTTTATGGGCGTATAGCGATTAAGTCGATCAGCTTTATAATCGTTTGTCCCAAGCTGGGTAATAAGTTTGTCGAGAGTGGTGGAGGGGGGGCAGTATTTTATTTTAGGGTGGAGATTGGAGAAGGTGAAAAAGAAAAAAAGGAGCAAGCATATTATTTTCCAAGTGTGCTTAGGATAAAATTTCAATTTTAATTTGGGTGAAGTTTGTTTTTGCTTTCCTTTATTTTGTTTGCTTGCTTTTGGGTTTAGTGTTTAGTCATTGTAGATATTTGTCGAAGAATTTTTAATTGTACCTTTGAAGATGGTGTATATAAGCAGGACCTTTGTAAGTACAGATGTGTGTGTGTGTGATGGGTTGTTCGTTTGTTTGTCTGCTAATTACATTAATTATGAATTGAGTTACTCTGCTGAGCTAACCGGTCCTCAAGTTGATTTGGGATGAGTGGCGTCCGATATGTGATCTCTTTGAAGTTGTATTTTGTTTAGTCAGAGATTTTGAAATGTCCCCAACTCGGACGTGCTATGGAATATCTGCCATTATGAAGGTATCCTCTATGTAGACCCTAAATGGTTAAATCAAGTCCATTTTCCTTCGTAATTTAGAGTCTGTGGCGGAAGATCAAGAGTTATAGTTATAGGTTATCCTTTTAATAGATAATCCGTTGTTCGGACGTTCTAAATGAATAAATAAATGAGGGTTCGAGGTCGAGCGCCAGTTAAGGATAGCCCATCATTCAGCCCCCACCATTAGGGGAAACGATAAATGTCAGTTTCTCGGATACACCGAAATGGGGTTTCTACTTTCTGGTTCGTTTGACGGGTATACGCGGCTTATTGCTATTGGACTTACATCACATTTTTGTAAACAAAAGTTTGTGCAAAGGACTGAAATCAGGTCTAACATTTTTCACTTTGTGTACTTTTTATATGCGTGGACACACGATGGTCAAATATTTGTCTCAGAACTCGACACCTATAGTAAGATTCCCTGAATAAATTACACATGAAATGAACTACGTAATACAAATGTCGGACAGTCTATATAGGTGAAATTCGAAAGGGTGATTTTTTAAGCGTTTGTTTTTTAAAATTAACAGTAAACAACTAAAATTTGCAAACATGAGTAAAAGTTTTATTCGAGTCGATAAATTAACTCTTGCCATTTACTTCTTGGATATTATTTCGTTTAAATGTTGACCGCGACTGTTCCTCAAGTGGTCCATATGGAATGTCCCATTTTCACCAATAACACGAGTTATGTTGTCTTCCAAAGCGCTTTATCCGTACAGACGAGAGACTTCACATATACCCACAAAAAATAGTCCAGCGGCGTGAAATCGCACGATCTAGGCGGCCAAACTTTAAGATGAATGCTTCGAAAAAAAGCTGATCTTCTTCGAGCATTTCTAAAGGAGCTAGTACACGGCATCTAGCAAGCCACATATGTATGTAGCTCTGACACCAACAGAGAGTGCACAAAGAGAGCTTATACACGGCATGTACCCATTGGAACCATTCGCTAAGGTAAAAATGACGTCAGTGATACATACGTATGTGACTTGCTGCATGTCGTGTACTAGCACATTAAGGCCCATTCATTGAATCAGGTCATCTGCCGTTATTGCGCCAGCTGGATTTTGTATGGTTTTAGACCGTAAAATTTGCCATGTGGTCGAATAACACGTACCCAACGGCGCCGGATGGACATTTCACGGACTTCATTAACACTGGTTGACACGGCAGCAATATTCTCCTATGTACGCACTCTACGCAAACAAGTCAGTGGTTTAATGTCCAATAAAGTGAAATTGGTGCGAAATTTGGTCTCAATGGCTTGAATAGCCTGCTTAGTGCTTAGTGCTTAGTAGGAACTAGGACGATTACGATGACCATAAAATTTAAGTGCTCTAAACATTTTATATATACCTACTGAGCACAATTTTTGGTAAAAAATTTCAATAATTTGCAAACGTTATTCGGGCGTAAGTCTATCTATGCTCTATGGTGAAATGGCAATGCTAACTGAGAATTTTTTACTTTGAAACGTGCCACGAATCACTCCTGAACTGTCAAAAAAAATCACCCTCTATAAAAAAAACGAAGGGAAAACCGCTTTCACTTTTCAAAAAACTAAAGAAAAAAAGCGAAAATTTACTATTTATAAACTTCTTTCGCTTTTTTTTTTCCTCTTCGCAAACTTTTAAGAAGCAGTGTAGTTGAAATTGTCTGCTTTTAGGACCATTTTCACAGTTCGAGAGGCTCTGGTTTGTGACAGCAGTGCCTAAATGTATCTTTTTGTACCTTCTGACATTCCGCATCTATAAATTAAGATAATAATATAAAGGGTCTGCCAAATAACTTTTTTATTTTGAAAATGCTATAAAAAAAAAACTACTGAATATTTTCTCAAATTTCTTTTTTTATTTGAAAGTACAATCCTTCCGGTTTTTTTTTTTTTTTTTTTTTTTTTTTTTCTAAAAAGGGGATTCCAAATCCTGGAGCACTCAGACGAATCACGGTCCATTGTACTACCAAGCAGAAACCCCTTTTTTGGTGTAGTGGTGAAGAAACTCTGATATTATTCGTTTCTCTTTGTGGTCGGTGGCAGAGTATTGCTGTCCCCCGCCGGGGCTCGAACCAACGCCGCTCGGGTCACAAGCAATGACTCTAACCACTACACCATGGCCACCGCCATCCTTCCGGTTAATAATGGAAAATAATTTCATTCAAATGGCTGCCTCGGCTGGCCATGAAGTAGCCTACACGATCGGTCCAATTTTTAAGCACATTATCGATTGTGTGCAGCTGTATTTCACCAATGGCTTCACGAATATTGTCCTTTAAAGCGTCAATTGTCTCTGGCATGTCGGGGTAACACTTATCTTTTACGACACCCCACAAATAATAGTCCAACGGTGTCAAATCGCAGCTCCGCGGTGGCCAAACGACATCAGCTCTGCGGCTGATAATGCTATCTTCAGAAACAGGGAGCAAAACATCGAGTGTAGCTTCGGCTGTATGGCACGTAGCGCCGTCCTGTTGAAACCAAATGTTGGCAATATTTGTGAACAAAAATTCGTTCAACATGGCCCAGTAACGATCACCATTGACTGTAACGGCCACTCCTTGCTCATTTTCAAAGAAAAATGGCCCAATTATGCCTCTGGACCAAAATCTGCCACAGCAGCAAATTTTCTCGGGTGTACGCACTGTTTTTGGCTTTTCACGCTTTGGTTTATCGATGAGGATGCCAGTTTCTTTCACTTTTTTTCGCCCACATTCTGCAACATTACCATGATTTTCAAAGTAATGTCGCAATATTTCCCAGCGTTGATCAAGCGTATACACAACCATATTCATTCAGCGGAAGGATACAACTAATTATCTGTCAAATCAGACATGAGCTAAGTGTTACCATTCGCGAAATAAGCACTAGTTGAAAAAAAAAAACGTTAGATGGCGGACCCTTTAGAAGTCTCACTTTCAAATTAACTTTTTACTGCTCTTTGTCCGACTACCTGTTGCTAACTAGCCAATTTAACCGGTGCGTCTATTCAATGGAACCAAGAAAAATGCATACGTTTTTGCATGGTTTAGGAAAAAATTAGTAAAACTACTATTATGGGTCCATCATCAAGTTTGAAATTATGTTTCTTTTATAGTGTACTAGCTGACCCCCGCCAGCTTCGCCAGGCATTTTGTTGCTTTTTTATTTTTTTTTTATTTTTTATTTTATTTTATTTTTTTTTGGGTGACAATGTTTTAATTTTTTTATATTTGAGGTACCATGCTCCTTTATCCAACTTTGACAAATCTCCACAGAAGCACTCTAGGGCCAATACGATTACCTGTAAGTTTGAGCTCAATCGATTCTGTGGTTTTCGAGATATCCGATTTTGAATGTTTTTTTTTTGTATGGGCGGTGCCACGCCCCTTTGTCCGATTTTGAATTTGTTTAGCCTATCACTCAATCACCGTAATTACCGACATTTAAAAAAAAATCAACAAAATCGGTTGAAAATTACGGGCGACAGAGGGAAACATTTTTTTCGACTTTTTTTTATATATATATAGAGATGAATGTAGGTACCTCTCTGCCAAATAAGTTTTTTTTTCTCTTTGTTCCACTTACGAAAAAAACCAAGAAATAAAACGTAACTCTTGTGCGTCTAAACAAGTGAACCGCGCTGTATAAGCCAGGAGTTCCCTAACTGCGCGTCGAGACGCCCTGGGGCGTCGTGGGGCTATCCTAGGGGAGTCGCAAGGTCACCTGTACACGACGTTCGATGTTGCCCATTGAGTTTTGCCGTGCACAAGAAGTCGGTATTTTGCGAACTTCAACTTGGCGAATTTTGCGTCGGGACTTGGACCCGTTTAAGATCCAACTGACCCAGGAGCTCAAAGTTAATGATAAAACATAAAATAAATAAATAGGCGAGTGACACCCAAGGCCTAGTTTCTCGCAACCATTCGTTTTGTGTGAGTTTCTATTTTTGGGACGAATGGAAGGGACCTACAATTTTATGCCGAGTCCGAACGGCTGAATTGAGAAGCTTCTTCATGACTGTCATACTCTCGGATGTTTGTCAGACGCAGGTGAGGTGGCGCAGTAGAAAAAACTTTAAGATGTAATTTGTGTTTTTCCGGGGATCGAACCTGGGATCCAAAGTTAATGATGATAATGATAATAAAAAAAATCATCTTTAGCGACGAGCCGCATTTTTGGATGAATGACTATGTTAACAAGCCGAATTGCCGTATATGGGATGACGCCAACCCACACGAGGTGGCAATGCAGCCATAAAAAGTTGTTTGGTGCGGATTTTAGACCGGCGGTATCGGCGGCATTGCTCCGTATTTTTTTCTTGAAACTGGCGTTGGTAATTTTTGATTAATGGCATGTAGTTCTAGTAAGACGTGGCTACGTGTCACTCAGCAGACGCTACGGTGGTCATTCTCCATGAACGGTTTGAGGGTATGGTTATCTCTAGCAGAGGCGACGTAAATTGGCCACCAAGATCCTGCGATTTAACTTCGCTAGATTTTTCTTGCTGAAGTCGCAGCTCAATGCGAACAAAACGCAATCGATCGATGGCCTTAAACCCAACATACCTAACCAATGTCATCGCTGAACTTCAGCCGGATCTATGCGGCAGATTGGACAACTCGGATCAGTCCGTGACAACGTGAAAAGCTGCGGTGGACATTATTGTTACATTTCATACAATGTTATTATTTTACCGCGGAATGGTTAATGACATGCATGGGATTCGTTAATACCTCGCACACAACTTGTTTTATTCCATTTCAACGTCGACCAACTGTCATTGAAACCCCCTTTAGTGAATCTTCAGTAAGCTCAGTTTCTATTCAGATATCTGAGCTTTGTTCCGTTGCAAAAAATAGTATAACCTGTATACGGAGTCGCAGTATCGAAAAGATTGGGAACCCCTGGTATAAGCAATATAAAAGATGTACTCCACTCGTTAAAATTTCAAAATTTTGCTGCGTTAATTGTCAGTCATAAGACCGATACTGATTCTGTTCGCATGGTTAATGTATGTTTAAGAGCTTGCAAGCTCTTATAAGCACTTTGAAAGTCGTTATAACTGATTTTCACTATAATAAGTTGTTAATGTCCTTTTATAGACATATTTCTACGAAATTCTACCTCCGTCCGTTGATTTTCGCACTCAGCGATAATGGAATCTAATAAAGCATCCCCTAAAAGAGTCTTAACTCTCAGCATTTTTATTACCTACTTTGCGAATGAGTTATAATTAGTTATGGGGCTAATTTGCTTTTCATTTCAATTCGTGAATAAACAAGGTCTGAAAAATAAAAATGCCACATAAACAATCAGCCTACGGAGTCTATATTTCACATCCCATGCCCGGCGGCTAAAAAATATTTCTTTGTGGGGGTGGTTTTATTTTGTTCTTATTTCCGTGTATTACTTTAAAGGTTATACGGGGGCTTATTTTTTCGATGTTTTTATGTTCAGTCAATCAAATGGAACTAAGTCGTTATTAAGGTTTATGCCACCTGATAGGTACCTACCGCACATATAGAATTATAGACAATTAGTATCTATCTACCTACCAATTTGCATTGGTGAAATGGTAACGGAATTAGAGGTATATATTTATGACTGGTATGCATATGATACCAAAATGACATTGAACTAAAAATATTTATGGGCACTTGCTAGGCTTTGAAAATATGCAATTGCACTCATTTCCTAAACAAACCTTCCAACATAATAATTATTATTATCTCCATCACAGACAGGATATCCGATCAGTTATACTATCCCCCTCCCCGTCTGCTAACATAAATTTACCACAACTAAACAATTAGAATTAAATTTCGGGATATTTCGAAAAATTGACTGGGCAAATGATTTGCCACAAATGAATCTCGTCCTGTTCATCTGTATTTCTGTATTCAACTGATTTTAATTACTTCCACCACACCAGAGGGAGCGCTGAGCGCTCTACAAAACCATCAGCAAATCAATTAGTTACACTGTGCCGGACAGCAAAGGAAAATAATAAATCCTCTTTGAAAATGCGCACAGCCGCAACGATGCATCTCATTAAAAATATGGAAAACAATACAATCCTGATTTTGTTGAAAATAAATTCGAAAATAATAAATTGTTTTTTTTTTCTGTGCGTCCTTTTAATTTATGTGCGTGCTGTGGTTATACATTTTTTTTTTGAGATACTTTTTTGACCAACAAAAACAAAGTCCATCGGTCCGCTATAGAGTTGTGTGCCGTACTTTGCAATTTGTATCTGTGGAATTAATATTTCCTTTCATTTGGGGATGGGGATATATTACAATTTACAAGAGCAACGATTTTCACATATAAATTCTACCTATACCTACCTATACTTACCCAGCATGAGGGTGGTGGGTGGAGCGGGACTGGATGAAAAATCGGTAAATAAATGTAAATGATACCATATTTCAATGGGGAAATTTATGCAGCTTCAATTAATAGATTTTTTTTTGGTTTGCATGACCCTTTTGATAGAAGGCTTTCTCTGAGAATAGGGTTGGATGGAGGGGATTTTTTGTGCATGTGTGTAGCAAATAATTTGAATACACTGTGATTGAAACGCCGGTAATAAAAACTGAACAGTAATATCAAAAACATCTGCTAACTACGTGTCTTGTTTGGGAAATTAAATTACACATTTCCTAGTGATGAAAAGGTGGTTTGAAATGTATCCATACATCAATGGAACTAGTTGCACATACACTGGGGCAGGTTGTCCATGTTTGGGGCATCAAAAGTTAGCAATAACCGTCTATTGTTCAGTACACTCCGATTCAGATTGAAGTGAGTACGACGATCATTGTTTAATTGAAAATCATTGAGCTATTGGCTTAATCGTTGTTACCTGGTAATAAACTTAAAACTACGAAAAGTACCTATTATCTTTCCAAATCCTGTATCACTCAGACGAATCTCGGTCCATTGTACTAGCAAGCAGAAACCCCTTTTTTGGAGTAGTGGTGGAGAAACTCTGATATTATTCGTTTCTCTTTATGGTCGGTGGCAGAGTATTGCTGTTCCCCGCCGGGGCTCGAACCAATGCCGCTCGGGTCACAAGCAATGATTCCAACCACTACACCATGGCCACCGCCTATTATCTTTTTGTACGCACTAAATAATCTGTCATTCGTCAATTTAAGGGAAAAATTATTTTTGTTTTGTTTTAGAAAATTTTAACGCGAAATTGAACAAAATGTTTTCCGAGGATAAAGATGATAACATATTTGAAGACTTTGAGCTATTAAGAAAATCTAAAATGGACATCTTGTTCCATCTCACACCTCTTGACATTTTCAGCGGACAAATTTCTGCTAATTCAGCCGTTCGTTTGAAAGCAGTATCGCATTGGGGTAGTAAAGATATTGGACACGCTTCTATACTGAACAACTTCGAAACCGTTTCTGGAAACACACACTACACTACACACAAGTAAAAAACGTTGAGTCTACTATCTACTATCCCAGGTCTCTCTGGGAGGGGGAGGCTTTTCATGAGGACAAGTCGGTTCACTTTTATACCGACGGATCAAAAACTGACGAAGGGGTGGGTGGTGGTGTTTTCTCTGATAGACTCAATCTCAGTCTCTCCTTTCGTCTTCCTGATGATTGTAGCGTGTTCCAGGCGGAAATGTTGGCGATTAAAGAAGCCCTAGCCTGGCTTAAGAAGAACGTGTTATCTTAAAAGGATATTACGTCATATTAGCGCTATGATAGGTGTCATCACTGATCACTGTCTGATCGGTAGGCACCCAACCAGACTTTGTGTTCCCTCAAATGATTTTTGTAGAAGCTGTAGAAACTGTCCCCCACCTTCTCTGCTTCTGCCCTGCTCTTTCTCTTTCACAGCCATCACAAAATAAAATTAATTTGATATTTATTAATTTCAATTTGTTGTCCTTTCGTTATTTGTCAGTTTATTATAGGTTTTGTTGAAATAGAATCCCCCAAACTGAGTTTGGTTTCTCAATTTGTGAGCCTATTTGACAAAAACTTGAGTCAGGTCTACACTAAAGTCGGTACTAGTTGTAGGATTGTAAAAAAGCATCTATAATTCAACAAAAAGTTAGGCGACAGTTTTGGAGTTAGAGTGCCGCTACTTAGTGCCTACTAACCTTCCTTAGTACCAAGCGACTATAATTTTTCGCCATTGTCTTTATATTAAAATTCTTTGATTACAATGTCTATCTTATAACCCATTTTTATGGATCTATTTCCAATCTTTATCGTCGGCATTAGATGGTAGCAAAAACGAATGGAGCCAACTTGGAGCTTACCTTTAAATAGGTTATCACCGCATTGAAACGGATTAAGTACGATGCAAAACATTTTTCATTCTTTTCATGTTTTGTAAAGGATATCAAAAGCTACCCAAAGCTACTCATACTCTTTACAAACATTTCGAATAAACAGACCACTTCCAACGGCTACTTTAGCAAATATAGGGTCTGTGCAAAATTACACTTCTTTACAAACGAAATCAAATAAGGTATATTTTTCTTTTTAATCTATACACTTTGTAAACACTCTCACATTTTCGACAAACAAGTCAAATACAAAGGAACGCTTTCAAAAAATATTTACAAAATATTTCCACGCGCTGTTTAATCCGAAACTGAACAAAAAAATAAGAGAAAAACACCAACAACAGCACTTAAACAATAAATCCAACACATTGCGATAAAAAATATTATAAACGTGAGTGGGCGGAAAAAAAAATTTTTTTCGATGAAAAGCAAGGGTGGCTCGTATTTAACTTTTGTTCGAGGATCAATATTTTTCGTATCCATTGAGTAAATTCAAAAAATTTTTTTTTTTATTTTTTACATTCTCCCCAAAACAAATTTGTACCTCTGCGCATATACTATCAATCATCATTCACAGCATCAATCAATCCATCCCCATCCCGACTCATTGCAATATGCTTGCAGGCAGAATAAATATTTGTTCGTTCGTTTTACTGGCACACGGGGATATTTTTATTTCGGCTTGAGGACGATGACGAAAGGAAAACTTTTTCAATCAACTAATAGAAGCGTATTTTTCCAATACGTTCCTCAAAAGTGCGCAAAAGAGTATTTTTGAAGCGATATTCTTTTTTTTTTTTTGGCTTGCTTACCCCTGAGAACCCCTTACATTGTAAAACCGAAAAATGAGAGGGATGTTAAAAAAAAATCTTTCTGCTAAAATTTATTTACAGGTTGGTAGTCACCGTAAAAAAAAGGGACTCCAGTCCAAGTTCCGTGATGAAAAACCATAATAATAATGTTTGAGAGCACATGCACAAAATTTTCCACCAGACAGCAGCAACCGCCCCTCCATCACAATGTCGACACTTGAAAAGTGCCAATGAGTAGATGAGTGAATGAGTGAATGAGTGAGTGGGGTGAAAACTTTTTAAATTAGACGAACAATTTTGTTCGCTTCCTGCGTCCAGTTTCAGTGGTTGTGTTTTTTTTTTTTTTGTTAGGTAGGACATTGATGGTGGTACGAGAAGGGCTTAAAAAGTTTCCCTAACTAACCCCATTTGTATATTTGCATGAGTTGGTTTCGTTAGAGAGGATTTCGACGTCGTCGTTGAGGGTGGTCGACTGTAGAAAGTGCAATCTGAAGCGGGTGTTGGTCAGTGCTCCGCAGGAATATGATGATGTTTACTCTGCTCTAAGTTGTCATTTTTAAT
Source organism: Cheilosia soror (assembly GCA_949372485.1). Classification (NCBI taxonomy): domain Eukaryota; kingdom Metazoa; phylum Arthropoda; class Insecta; order Diptera; family Syrphidae; genus Cheilosia; species Cheilosia soror. Next base: position 28,236,403 of record OX443561.1, on the reverse strand, counting down.
AGGAACGACGATAAAGTTGCTTTTTTTACTTTACAAAGACTTGTGTCGTGATGAGGTTGTTCTAACAAAAAAAATCCTCGAGTTGCAAGAAATTTTTTACCTTTATGTTCGTCAAGAGGTGTTTTCTTGAAAGTACGTTCGCCTGGCAGCACTGATTAGTTGGTAATTCTATCATTATAGTGAGTAGATGGGGAGTTTATATATGCAGCCTGTCGTTGGAAAAGGTCTGTAGGGAACGTCCAATGAGTTTACTATCTTGACCGTGCCCACAAATTTAAGAACTTAAGAAATTGTGGTGCTAGATTAGAGGGCGTGGCACCTCCTATTTTTTTTTAAATACTTCTCCCGGGAAATGCAAACCTATAACGCTTCATCAGCGCCCCGAGATGCTTGCAGATGTATGTTAGTTCTGCACTTAAATTGCTGCAAATTGTAGTCTTCTGGAAATATATCCCCAGGAAGTGAATTTGCTTGTCCTGTAACAGAAGGAGTTTTGTCAAGTGCACTATATGGTCATGAGCATTAGCAGCCTGTCTTGTGGTTGAGTTGAGTTCCTCGGAATATCTACCATGGAAGTACCTATAGAACAAGCATAGGTCAGCGACTTGTCTTCGGTGCACCAACGGTTGCAGATTCGATGTGAGTGTAGGGTCTCCAATAAGTTGAACTGCTCGTCTCTGTATGCTGTCAAGTAGGTTAGGTGAATGTTTTGGGGCCGAGCTCCATATATGGGAGCAATATTCCAGGGCTGGTCTAACCTGTGCTTTGTAGAGAAAGAGAAGTTGCTTCGGGCTAAAGTTCCTCTTTGCTCTAAATATGTAGCTCAACTTAGCGGACGCCGATCTTGCGATATGGGATATGTGGTCCTGGCATGTGATTCCTGAATTGACTGTGACTCGTTGAAGGTGCATTGAGTCCTTGGGATGGATTGGATGGTCATCCATTTGGATCTGAGGAACTGTTGATGCATTTTTCCTGGAAAATGTTGTGAGCTGTGTCTTGTTTGCATTAAATACAACCAAGTTGTCTTTTCCCCATTTCAAGATTTTGTCCAGATCACCATTTAGCGAACTAATTTGTTCACATCTCTGACTGTGTGATGTAGCCGCATTTTTCGAGATAGTGGATATAAGAGTGCTGTCATCAGCAAAGCTGTAGATATTATTATTTGTCGATCCAAGCAAATCGTTGATGTGGAGAAGACATAGAGCTGGGGAAAGAATAGATCCTTGGGGCACTCCTGCATTTATAGCAAACGAATTAGATGAAACACCATCTACCACAACTTGGATCGATCTTCCCAGAAGAAAATTTTGCATCCATCCGCAGAGTTGTTGTGGTAATCCATAAGACGCCAACTTGCCTAATAGGGCTCTATGCCATACTCGGTCAAATGCCTTTGATATGTCCAAGGCTACGGCTCTGCGTCCATAAGTGCGTTACGTAGCTTAACAGATCTCCAGTGGAACAACGGCTCCGAAATCCGTATTGCCTGTCACTTATTAATCGGTGGTCTTCTAGATATTTGATTATTTCGACATTTATTGCCTTTTCCATTACTTTTGAGAGCATTGAAAGTAACGCTATTGGACGGTAGTTTTGTGGCAGACATTTCCTCCCTTTCTTTGGAATGGGTTGAATGCGAGCGGTTTTCCAGCAAGAAGGAAACGTCTTCTGGGAGTACGACATGCTAAACAGTTTACATAGTACAGGTGCAAGTTCTGGAGCACAGCTCTTGAGTACTATAGCCGGAATTCCGTCGGGTCCCGTTGCCTTATTGCAATCTAGTTCCTTAAGGATGCGTTGAATTATTCGAGGCCGAAATTTCACTTCTGCCATCGATGTTTGCACCCTCGGGATATTTGGTGGCTCTAGTTGTGCAGAATCTAGGGTGGAGTTCAGTGAAAACATGCTAGCGAAAAGGTCTGCATTTGTTGCTAGCATGCCATCTTCTTTTACTAGAGGTGGAAAGGAAGAGCAACTAAAGTTAGAACTGATTGTCTTTGCCATGGACCAGAATGCCGTTAGGACATCCAATTACTTTGTTAGTGAATGTCTTTGTTACTCCAAGTTTTATTGAGAACTCTGCGCTTTCAACTTTTCAACTTTTCAACTTTTGGCCTCCATAACTCGAAGGTTCTACAACTCGAATTTATTTTATTTCATTTTGAGAGTTCGATTTATGGAAGTTCCACTTTTTCCATTTCAAAGTTCTATAGCTATAAAAAAAAACACTTTACAATATTTCCTTTCTGTTTTGTGAGAGAGGGCTTTTCTTCTTTAATGCCTTCTTATTTTGCGAGGTATCTGTGTACATTAACGACCAGACCCCCATCGTCGCTATCTCCGTTTCAAGACTTAAGGTGGGTTTCCACATGTCGGTTGATTGACAAAGTGTGACAGCCCTCGCGTTTATGTCATTGAACAACACCAACGTCAGTTAATTTCCACTTATGCCAATTATTGGCAAAAAATCGTTTGTCAGTTGATTGACCAACTTATGAACTCGATGCCAATTCAATTTTCTCTGTCAATTATAGACAAAGTGACATTTTGTTTGACAATTCAGCTATTTCCACTTGTCCAGTGGTTTCTTTGTCAGTTATTGACAAACGCTGTTAGTCAATTCATTGACAAGCAATTTTTCGCTATTTCCATTTGCCAATTTTTTAATTGCCATAAAAATACGTCAATTTTTAATTTCAAATCGACAAGTGGAAACCCAGCATTATAAAGTTAGACGCCCTGACAACATGTCATGTCCTCCCGCATATCATCAGCATATGGATATGCCAAAAATAAATAAATGTTGAATTGCGTTTTTCTTTTAATTTAAACCTCAGATATTGGCTTTGTGAGTTTAGTACAATAGCTTCAAAAATAATGTTTGAGAAGTTATATAAGCCAGAGGTTGAAATCTTCGAGCATACATACTTACAACCGACCAAATTTTACAGACCATGCACAAACTCATGCTCCAACTCATCCAACTGTTTGAAAAACGTCGGCCAGTAAGCTATCCGCTTTAGCAGCTTTTTTGGACTTTAGTTTTTGTATAGCTTACCCACACTACACACACACTCTCGCTACCCTCGTACTAGATAAACGGATTATTCTGCATGGCCGCAGATTGTTGGATGTCCTTGTCAGAAGTGATCTATTCAAATCTTTCGGCTGTAAGTCTACTATCATGATCCCATCTCTAAATTTGTTTCTTCGGGACTTGTAACATTTCGAGCTCTAAAATTGATTTTAACCTCTGGACCTTGAAAGATTGGTTCTGCAGGAGCACCCCTTAATATATTCGGCCGTGTCAGCCTCTTGCGATCTTTCATTTTTTTTTTCTGATATAAAAGGGTATCTTCTTCCACAGCTCTATACTTTTGGCCTTTATCATTAAATAAGATGTCGCTCTTGGCCGTATAGCAGAACGGGGATGATAAGGGACTTATACAACGTCTGCTTAGTTGCTCGGGAGAGGGCTTTGCCATTGCCTTCTAGAAACAGCGATTGGCAAGAGTAATTCTTCGCTTGATCTCAGCGCTGATGTCATTGCTGGAGTTGACCGCAGAGTGCTGTTTGGTGTTTTGCTTTTACCAAACTTAACGGAGCAGCGGGAGTTCTCCAGAGTCGTCCTGCACAAACGGCCGAGTTTGGCGGGGATGCCAAAACTAGACATGGATCTGTATAATTCATCTATATACACACTGTATCTTTGCCAAATGTTGCAAAATTATTATCCGCGATCAAACTACTTCTATTAATTATTTAATTTGGCGAAACAAACGAAAGAAAACAAAAATTGCAGTCGCCACTGCCCGAGAAAAAAAAGTCGAATGACGAACTGTCACTGACCACAGACTATTTCACGAAGATCGCGAACTTTTGCAACAACAGCCACTGGAAGGTGTGCTGTGTTCAGCTAAGCTCAGCGAGGGTCGGGTTCGAAATTATGTGTGAGCGATCTTTATCGATTCACCTGAATCAAAAGGAGATTAAGTACTTTACCTATTATGTGTGTCTCTTCGTCTTTAGTGGGCGCCACGTAATTTTGTGGTAAATTACGAAACCTTTCTACCTGAAATTCCACAAAAAGTTCCAACAAAAAAACAACGATTTGTACCACGTTATAAAGCTCCGTTGGAGCACGGTCTTTTATTTAACTTGGGGTAGAAGCCCCGAAAAGGAAAATTTGGCGATACAAATTAAAAGAGGGATTTATGAATCCCAAGATGGCGTTCGGACCGTTGGACTGGCCCGCTATCGCACTGTCTCGAGTGTTTCAAATAAAATTAATGGGTCGCGTGTCCCGCTTTCACCGGGATTCTGACGAAACGAGAGCCTACCGAGATTTCAATCTAACAAAGAAACCTACACAAACGAATTTATAAGTTCACTCTACTTATCTTTTTTTTCCTTCAAACACCACCTGATGGATTTCTGGTCCTTTGTGTTTTTTTTGTATGTGCCCCTCTCTGACACCTTCTTCTCGTCTTTAATCTGTCCTCTTATCCTTAACTCCTTTCTTCTTTTTCTGTTTATGTTTTCACCACTACCTCTACTTTACTCATAACAAAAACTACGTTAATCGTTCACTCCACGAACTACTTTTGTTACAATTAAAATCCAAAAATTGCTATTTCGCAAAACAAAGAAAATTTTCAAAACTTCGAAACTTCAACTATCTTAAAAGCTGGTCAGCCAAGAAGTGACTTCCAAAAATTCCTCTTTGTTCGAAGTCGCTTGACTTCCTCTCACACACACTCTCATACATTCGCTGGTATTAGGCCCCAACGGTGGGACTCAGCTTGGCATTCAGCAATGCCTCCCACGACCATTAACCACCACATTCATACACTCTAGCGGGCTAAACGGTCGTTATATGCGACACCAATGCGCTGCCGTAACCCGCTAGGCCTCTCAAAACTTCCAGTCACTCTTCCCTATATACTGGAATTCGCCTTGTAGGGGATCCTTCCAGTATATTTGGGATTAGCCAGCCGACTTCGAACAAATGGTCTATGTACTCTCTTTTCGAGTCTCGCCTCTCTTTTTATATATTATCTTTGGCATTTGGCCAAAGACAAAAAGTAAATAGTTCGTGGAGGAAATTTGCAACCGGCATTTTTCCCCACGATTAAACAAAATAAAAACAATTAAAATTATTAAATATAAAAGAAAGAAGGATGAAGGTGGACGCTATTCCCCACCCGGATCTCAACATCCCCGTGGGAAATTCCCCAACAACCCCCCCTGTAGCCAAAGGACAAGGAATCCCAGGTGATGGTTTGTTTACTTTTTTTTCCGCGAATATTTTAATCTACCTCGGTGGACTCTCGCGCAGATTTGGGGGATGAGACTTGCTGATAGCAGGCCATTCCTTACAAATTTGTTGTGTTTAGGGTGGGCTCTCGGCCATGTAAAATGATCGCAGCATTTTTAGCGATTTCGGTGCAATTATGATTCGTGGTTTGATTTCGTGGTGTCGTGATGTGTCGCCTTTTCGATTCGTGTTATTGTGGTGTGTAGCCCTTTTGCTTTTCGTGTTGTTGTTGTGTTGTAATGTTCTTTGGGTCTTGCGCCCTTAGTTTTGCACCCCTTTTGTTGATGCTGCGATCGTGCTTGTGTTTTGTTGTGCTCGTCGTTAGTGTTCTATCGCCCCCCCCTTCAGGTACGGGGAATTAATGTTGCGCGACTCGTGGTTATTATCACGCACTCTTCCGTGCGGGTTATTTTGAGAGGGTGTGTTTTTACATGGCCGTCCGCCCACACTCCCCTGTTGCTCCTCCGTTGCTCCAGCGGCGGGGTGATTTGTAAAAAGGGATCGTCGTCCCTCCACCCATCGAACAAATCTTTTGCGTCACTCGGGTACTTGTGAGTGACGTACGTTGGGGTGTTTTGGTTGGCTGTCCGCCCCACCCTTTGTGTAGACACGGTTTTCGTGTGTCTAATAGTCCCACGTTGGAGTGTCGCCTAAGGGGATCGTCCTCCCCCCACTCTTCGTCTTTATCGACCGCCTGTCGATGTGGACAGTGTCGGTGGGAGTCTCCTGACGGCCCGCCAGGCTCACCATCCGACGTTCGCTCGCTGTTTATCGACGGTTACGAGTCTCCCTTCCGTCCGAAGGGCTACGTAACCGGATTCTACTTGTACTGCCACTCAGACCGTCCGTCTGGTGGCTTGTGACCGACCTGTCACATAGGCAACCTGTTTGGTGGCACCCTTAAGGCTCCAAGGAGGTGGTCCGGAGGCTGATGGGGGCAACCTTAAAATTCATGAATATGTGGTGGGTGTCGATTTGAAATTCCTGGGTCTTTTTTAAAATCTGCCGCAGTATGAAAATTTGGTCAATGGTGGATTTTCCAGGTAATGATAAGGGCCTATCAGGTTTCTGACCATCGACTTAAGGCGTTCACAAATTATTGCAGACAGGATCTTATATGCAATGTTGAGGAGACTTATACCTCTGTAGGTAGCGCGAATCAAAGGATATCCTTTCTTCAGGACAGGACAAACGATGCTGGGCAATCCATTCATCGGGCATACTTTCATCCAACCAAATTTTACAGATAAGTTGGTATATGAATACTCCTTATCAAATCATCTCCTCCAGCCTTGAAAAGCTCAGCGGCTAGGCCGTACGCACCTGCAGCTTTATTGAATTTAAGTTTAGATATGGCTATCCTCACTTCATTTTGATCAGGTTGATCGGATTTTTGTCTATTATCATCAATGTTGAACGGCTCAAACTGCCTAACAGCGGGATCTTGGTCATCTTCGGCGTTTAGCAGTCTGCAGAAGTGGTCCACGATTTCCCCTTGTTCGTCTTTACAAGCTTCGGTTTGGAACTTAGAGCCTTGACATGTTCTTTTTACCTTTTGGTAAAATTTTCGATCCTCATTCCTGGAGTGACATCTCTCTATCGACTCAACCGCGCGCTTTCCCTCTTTTTTCTTCGGAGAAGTTTGTGCTCTTCTTTTCTCCTCTGTTATAAGCAGTTTTTCTCTCTGCCCTGGGTCCTTGTCTGCAGCGTTGCTTTAGATATGCCTCTTGCTTAGCCGCATGCGATTGCCGGCATTCGTCATCGAACCACGGGTTTCTTCTTCGTGATCGCCTGGTGAAACCTAGCACATCAGAGGCGGCATTTCTGATGGCAGCACTGCCATTGGTCGTGTGGGCTAGCATCTCGCGGAGTGGAGAGATTAAGGGATACACAGTCGGCAAAGTCTCTTGCGATCGAAGGCATATGCTTCTACAAGTCCACGTCGTCACCATCGGCTTGTCATTCGAAAATTAAACTTGTTCGAGATACCATAAGTGGGACCAGACTATGTCACTAATGTCACGTCAAACCCGCTCCGCTTTGATGAGCGCGTCTAGATTTGTTTTCATGAGCTTTAGCGATTCCATCCGATACTTGGTCACCAGGCCACTGCTACACCACTTTGGTGGGCGTCATGTTGCAGAGCTCAGGCTTTTCAGACTTATTCAGTTTATTTTCCATTTGTTTACCGAATTTCCATATATGTGGGGCCTTGCAGTTGCAGCTGCTAAAGATTTTTATTTAATTTAATTGCATTGAGCCGTCCCTGCTTCGGTGGTTTGGTCAGGGTAAACGCATGTCCCCAACTCAGGTTGCAAGACATGCTATGGAATTCGTGCTAGAGACAAGTGGACGCAAGATTTAAATACAAAAAAAAAAGTCTCTGCTTTACCCGCTTGTGAATAATTGATTCTTCTTTTTTAGAGGTACGGCGATAACCTGCATGAAATATCCTTCGAAAGGAAACGCAATTATCAACAAGTAGCCACTTCCCAAAGACTGGATAACCTCTTTCGAAGCTTCTATTTTCTAATAGATACTCAGACAGACTTATCCGCCTCATTAATCTTGAATTCCAAAATGCGAAAGAAAATTTCACCCTCAATTGCCTCCGATTCAAATATCCTTTCGATTGACATCCAATACTCTCATGTCTACCCCCTATACGCAGAAATGCCTTCATCTCTCACAGCCTCACCTTCAAAAAACAATTCTTTGGAAAACAAAAGGATAAATGTGAAATCATCATCCGACATCGGATCTTCCCATCTCTCGGAAATATCTTGAGGGAAATCAAGCTGAGCACCCTCACAATATGAAATGAACATCAACAACACAATGCGCAGCCTTTCACCTCGCACCTCCACACGTCCGCATATATTTGCCGTATATTTGCCTCATATGTATTTGCATTCGACTATTTCTCCGTATCGGCGAAGGATATACCTACAACACATTTATGGATATTTTTGCACAACGGATCGCACACAACGCGTCTCTCAATCTCCATCAATTTCGTATGGTTTATCCTTCCAAAATACCTACACACGCATGTATATACAATTCACACAAACACATGAATCTGTGTATTAATTTGTGCCAACAAAAAGGACTCTCCAATATCAATCAAAGGTTTCCGTTTCTATGGTTCCATTAGGAAGCTATAAGACTTTATGTCGCAACGAATCCGATCCCATATATGCCCGTCTGTATATGGGTGGACCCCCAATCAATCAGTTCAATGAGCAATATTTGCCTTTCGTTCGATGGGTTTTTGCATGTTACAACGAGAACCAAAAGGGATATTGCAGTTTCAAGGAAGAAATGGGAATGCCAATTACGAGATGATGTTCTTTTGATATTTCCTTTGTGTGAATGCCTGAGAATGAATTCGAGTACTGCTATCAGATTTCGAATTTCCTCAAAAAGGACATTCGACTATTGTAACCACTTGCCAACGTAGTACAGCTGCAAACACTGTTTGGTGATGTAAAAGCCAATTTCAAGGTATTTTCATAGAACAAAAATTGTTACAAAAGCCGCCTCGAAGACTGCTGTAATTAAAATGCCCGAGGTATACGTAATCAATAAGATTGCGCCTGTGGAGGGTGAAACTAAGTTTTCCCTAATGAAAGTCCTTTCCGGAACAAGTTGGGGAAAAAATAAACAATTTCAGAGCGGGACGCTAAAACGACTCCAATTTCAATTGCTCTGCGGTTAATTGTTGGGGCTCTGAACATCAATTGAACCCTCGAACCCCATTCCATCCCACCTTGGGTACAAAGAAGCAACCCCAATCCCAACCCCTTCATCTGTGGTGCCCTCTCAATAACAGCAAATATATCCAATGTCAGTTGGAGTGGAACGCTCGTTTAATTATTAAGGTACACACGAAAAGGATTTTCAAACGGTTAATGAGTGGGCGGTGCTTGAATTGAATGCCACCGTTCGTCCTGAATAGAGTGGTAGAAGGCGAGCACGGGCACTTTTGACTTGCAAAAGTGGATTCTGCTAGAAATATCGAGTGGGTATGGCAGGTTGGGCTGGGCTTACACTTCTCGCATTCGCAATGAAGCGAGTATAGTATTCATGAATTAATTTCGCTCCAATTACGGGAAATTTTCAATGTTTTCGGTTTTGTAGTAAACTGACGACGGACGAATCGGCTGTTTAGGTAGCATGCTAATGTTCAGAAATTAGGTCGTTTTCCGGTGGAGAACTTTTCGAAATTTGCCATTTGAGGTGAGGGTTAATTGTGACTGGGAGTGGGCATGGGCATTGTTTTCAATTATGCTCCGATGTTGTACAATGTTTTGACATATGTTTGATTTTTAGTCTTAGGAGAAAATGAGTAATTACAGTTCAACAGGAGAGCCGTTGGTAATTTTAGAAACGGAATTCATTTGAGTTTCCCTTTCCAATTTAGTGTAAGTTATAGGTAAGGGTGTGTTTGGATTTCAATAACAGTTTAACAGCATTTTGTCACATCATTGAAGTGGATAGGTTTTTTTTCAGTTGGAAATCTAGGGCAATCTTTTCATTTCATCTCATTTCAAGTTAATTTTTTGCCAACAACTAGGCTCTTGTAAACCATCAACCAAATTGCTTTTTGTTACTAGACAGATCAGTGTCGCTGTACAGAGTTAGCTTTAGGATCTTCCTCTCCAAAGTCATTAAATAAAAGATTTTTGCGAAAATCGCTCAAGGAATTTTGCGTTCATTGCGACCAATTATTTTCAGCAGCTTTTGCTAACGCCTTATGCGCCATAGAGCAGGATGATGGGTTTATACACAATATAGAGTCTCACTTGTGTTTCTTGGCCCGGTCTTGCTTACTCAATTTTCTTGTATGTCTTTTCTTGCTGCCTAATTGATTGGTTATGTTTTCTATACATCTCGTTGACAACTTATCTCGATTATGCCTCTTCTGTCTCAATATTGACAAATTGGCCGCCAACACGTAAAGGGTGCTTTTTTTAAAGGTATAGAACTTTGAAATGGAATAAAAAATGGAATAAAAACAAAGATGATTTCTTAAATTGACATGAAATTTACTTCATTCGAAAGATAATCTTCTGGCATTATAATTTCTGACATATGACCGCCACGGCTGGTTCGGGCGTAGTCTAATCTGGAGGTCCAATTTTAAATGACTTTTTTCAACGTTTGTGGCCTTATATCGGCAATAACGCAGCGAATGTTGTCCTCCAAGTGGTCAATCGTTTCGGGTTTATCGGCGTAGACTAGCGACTTCACATATCCCCACAGAAAATAGTCAAGCGGCTTTAAATCGCACGAAATTGGAGGCTAATTTACGGGTCCGCAACGTGAAACTATGCGGTTGCCAAATGTTTCCTTCAATAAATCAATTGTGGCACGAGCTGTTTGACATTTTGCGCCGTCTTGCTGAAACCACAGCTCCTGCACATCATGGTTGTTCAATTGATGAACGAAAAAGTCAGTAATCATGGCTCTATAGTGGTCACCATTGACTGTAACGTTCTGGCCAGCATCGTTTTTAAAAGAAGTAAGGACCAATTATTCCACCAACCCATAAAGCATACCAAACAGATAGTTTTTGTAGATGTAACGGTGTCTCAATATTTCATCACCCCAACTACGGCAGTTTTGTTTATTGACGTATCCATTCAACCAAAAGTGAAACGATTATGTTGACCGTAAAATGGACGTAGTGCGCGATATGTATTTCAAACAGAACCATGATTTTCAAAATAAATTTGCACAATTTGGAAGCGTTGCGTTGTTCAGACGTCAGTCTGTTCATGTTGAATTGCCAAACCAAATTAAAAATAAATCACAAAATGGCCGCCAGTTAAAATAGAGTTGCCAACTTAAAGTTCTATACCTCTAAAAAAAAAAAGAACAACCTTTACATCAACAGGCCTGCTTTAATGTTCAGTAAAGCAAAGTAAAATGGAATCAGCAAGTGGGTACTGGTTATTAGAAGAACGCTGAATTAAACCAAAAGTCGTGACACACACCAAAATAACCAGTTTTCAGTTACCAGTAGGTACATAATTGCATACTTGCAGGCTAATTATCTTATCTACAAATAAAATGATTACAAGCGGGTAATAGTGCGCTTCGGCTAACTAACGCAGTGTTCTTCAAAACCGGCCATGTAGGAAATCTTTCTCCAATATGCCTGATAAAGCGTGTGAAAGTTTAGGTGCATCAAGTACGCAACACCGCACACCGTACGAACTACTATACCTAGATGGGGAGTATTGGAAAAAGAATAAATTTTCAAATGATATTGAAATTTAGATTTATACGTATATTTCCAAAACTAAGGAGGGTACAGGGTCAGGTATACCTACCTACACGCGTCAATATGATTTAACTGCCCAAATTCATTGTTTATAAAAATATTGAATCTAAAGATCTGAATACAACACTAGAATTTTTTTTTGCGAAATTCTTTGAATCTGTGTACTCAAAATTGATGATCTTCAGCCTATCAAGTCCTGCGCCCGATGATATTCCAGAGATTTATTTTCGAAATGCGTTCTCAAGCCATTTGAAATCCCCTTCATCAAATTTTCAATCTGTCGCTGTACTCTGGAATTTATCTTGAAAAATGGAAATCGTCTTTTCCTATTTTAATTTCTAAATCTAGTTTTAGGAACGATATTGAAAATTATAGAGGAATTTGCAAATTATTAGCTTTGCCTAAGCCTTTTGAAAGTATCGTAAAATCAAAATAAGATTTTTGTATAAAGAAATTTGTCTGTGATACACAGCTCTGTGTCCAGGAGGCCCACGACCACGACCACTCATTTGGATTCCTTCTCATACTATGCCATTAATACTATAGAAGATGGTTATCAAGTCAAGTATGCTCATAGACTGACTTCAGTAAGGCATTAGGCTCCGTCATATTTTCCTAAAAAGTAACTTGAAAGTCAGCAATGCTGAGTGGTTATGATCCTATTTGACTGACTGCATTCAAAGGGTCCAAATAGATGACTAGGTACTTTTCATGATCATTTAGGTGCGGATTAGGAGTACCACAGGGTAGTCATTTGGGTCCGCTACTCTTTATAACTTTTAGCAAACGATATTTCAGTAGTATTAAAATATTTCCATTGTTTGATTCTATTTGTTTCCATTCTCTAACTCGTAAGTAATTGTTTTTATATAATTTCTATAGATATCTTGTAATCAGTGTAGCTTAGCTAGTAGATGAAAACCACAGTACACATATTACAGGTAATATCTTCCGAGTACTCATTTTCGTTTGTTCTGCGCATCTGTCAAAAAGGTATGCTTTTCCATAGAGGTACGAATGGGGTCACATTGTTAGCCATGAAAATTCATGCGCGCGCATATTATTTCTATACGTTTATTGTCAGGGGCACATATGCCGCCATATTGCAGATGCGCAATATATTACCTTTAATATGTGTACTGTGGATGAAAACTCCCTAGGTTTTCCGAAAAATTCTACTGCAGAATTAGAAGGCCTTGGGCCTTTTTACCTTTGGTAAAAGATGGGTCCGGCAAACAAAATATACCCTATGGATATTAAAAAATTCTAATCCTCACTTATGGATCAATAGGTTGGTGGCCTGGTATAAGCAAAGCCTATCAACAAGTTTAGAAGAACAACGGTTATAGTATATGAACCAGAAGCGCTCTATGATCAACAACTTACAGTACCTCCGCTTCTTTCGCCTCTAGACCTTCACATAACTTACATCAGAGCACGTATTGCGATTAGCTTCAGAAAGCCTGGAAGTGCTCGTCTTCGAGACAATTTGACCAATATTCTGCTTACATTTTTTTTTAATTAATAAATAGATAGCTCAACAGATCCGTATATAGGCCTAGCTTCTCAAAATCGTACGCTTGTGCAAGTTTTTATTTTTGGGAATAAATGGAATCGACCTACAATTTTATACAGAGTATAAACGGCTGTATTGAAAAGCATTTCCATGAAATTTATATTGTCGAATGTTTGTCAAATGGTCGCGAGAGGCGGCACTACTCTATCAAAAAAGCTCCTATCACCGTCGACGGATCTCATTACTAATGCTTTCGCAAACATTTTGAAGCATCATTTTCTACAAAATGGAGTTGTGACTAATGACTCAGATTTAAGAATCTACACAGAGACGGTTAAAAAAAGGACTGCAAAACTGGGGCGAATATATTTTCTAAAGCCCTCAACTTCTTAAAAATGTATAGACTTTCATATACCGCCACTGTGTTCAGGATCTATTCAGTTAGGCCTGCGTCAAACTACAACTACACACAAATATAACATCAAGCCAAAAGATAGACTCACTTCCCCGGCAAACTGCCTTCAAAACTGTCGCCTCAGTCAATATAACGTCAAAATGTGTACTAAAATAGGCTCTCCTCTCGCTTGATCAGTTGAACATTGTTACCCTGATTTGACTTCTAGTCTATTCCATATTTTATGAAAGGGACATGCTGGAGAACTGGTCAGGCAAGGCCCAGCACTCCACTGTTGACTTGTGGAATCAGTTTAAATTGCACTGGGGGCAAAAATCTCCTCAGAATTCCTTTGTAAAGACTGTTAAGTCTGTATGTCATATCTAGAAGGTTGTTTCCAAACTACAAAATAGTACATCACGACTCATTTCTCTTCTCTAGGAAATCTTCTGCTCTCGCAAATTGTTTGGGACTAAATTGTATTTCATTCTCATGAGAAAGTTCTATTTCAATACCGAATTGAAACTAAAAAATTGAAATGACATATCTGAACATCCTCATTGGTTGTAAATGATAGATTTAAATCATAGATTTAAATAAAAACTCTTCAACCGAAAAATCTGTTTTAAGGAAACGCATTGTTGATAATCCAAATCCCTATCGAACACAGCCTGTTTGTGTTCGACACGGCATTATTGATATCCACTCAACGAGAATTCCATTTATTGAATGTAAATCAATTGGAATGACGGAAGGCATAGGAAGGATATACCACTCCGGAACAATTTTGAATAAAAATCTTATCAACCGCAACAGTGAAGCGTCATATTAGTCACTACAGCCATTGTTCCGGTACGTGAATTAAATTTATTATTATCATCACTGATTGAACGAGTTTGCATTATATTGATTTTTATCGATAGGAAATTAATGATTCCGTTGTGGAAATCTACTATATGGTTCGTTAAATAGTTTTCAATGGTTGAAAGGTGTTTTTTTTTAATGATAACAGCACAGCGCCAATGATGGTTAAAATCAGATTAGTTTTTTTTTATTTACACACTAGCTAGATGAAGCGATGAAATTCATCAAAAGCAATACCTATCGGATGAAAATGCATTTAATATGTTATTTTGTTTTGTGGTAATATTGAGAAGGTTTTTCATATTGTTAGTTAATTCCAGTTGGCAATCAATTTTAATTGCTAATAGATATACAAAATATGTGTTTGCCGAATTTATTAAAACAATGTGTACCTACTGCACCGGTAACGCATATTTTTTTTAAGGACAAATTAACTGAGGTGGAAATGGGCTTCATCTGATAGTTTTTTTAAATAGCTATGCGATCCCACTTATGATGAATAAACCTGTATTTTTATGTGCTTTTTCTGAGGCCGAGGGTTTCGCTCGCCGGATCCAGGATTTGCCCAAAGAAACACCAAACTTTGGTTAAGAGATATCCTTTATTTCAATAACCAACGTATAAACTTAACTGCTTAACAATAATTAAATTCCTAAGTTGAATATACGCTATACAAATACAATAATTCGGCCCAACGCCCAACGAGAAGCGTGGTTCCGTATTACAAAAAGCGCCCCACTGACAATCGTGGCTCCGATATGCGGTTCAGCGACAAGCGTGGCTCCGATCTGCGGCCCAGCGGCAAGCGTAGTTCCGTATGCGGCCCGACAAGAGCGGCTCCGATTTGCGGCCCAGCGACAAGCGTGGCTCCGATCTGCGGCCCAGCGACAATCGTGGCTCCGATATGCGGCCCAACGACAAGCGTGGTTCCGATTTGCGGCCCAGCGACAATCGTGGCTCCGATCTGCGGCCCAGCGGCAAGCGTGGCTCCGTATGCGGCCCAGCGACAAGCATGGTTCCGATCCTAAGCAGGATCGGAACCATATGCTGACACTGCCAGCTTCCCCAAAGGAAACAGCCACCAAAAATTCACAAGACTGACCGAAGTCAATTTCTTTGTGGGAGCCTTATCTGGTACACTACATTGGTTCAAAACAACAAGTAGACAGATCTCCCCAAATGTTAATTTCCTTCGGGTACTCATGTAATTTCCTCCAATAAGCCAGTGTGACTTATAAGTGACGAATGAAAATTTCTTGTCACAGATGTTGGTTGGTTAAAGAGTCTAGGAAGGTAATTTGTGCAATAGCAGTGGGTGGTGTCTCTGCGGTTGCCTGTGTACAGTACTGGCCATACAAAGTGTTTACAGTGGGGGCCATAAAAGTGTAACGAACGGGGACGTTTCGTTACAGTATCTTCAAAATAAATTTCTTCTAATATGGAGACTGGGGCGACTGAGGAGGAAAAGTGGTTGTAACGACATGTATTTTAAATAAAGAAATGTTATGAAATAGACAAGACGTTCACAACGTTATAATAGTTTTATTTCGCACCCTAGTGACATTTATATAATGTTTTATGTTATAATATAAGCAATTTGTATATAACGTTAGTTGCTTATATTGTGTAGAATGTAATGGCCGGACCATCAAACTTCTACAGTTCGACAGGTCATCGCTGTCTAAATTGGTAGGGGCTCTAACGGGTCATAACTTCATAAGAAATCATACAATGAAACTAAATCTCAAAGATGACGATATATGTAGATAGATAGAGGATGCGGAGACGAAGAGGTTCATGAGGACACACCTCACTTCCTCTGTCACTGCCCGAGCCTCTGTGACTTGAGGAACAGAACACTTGGAAGTCATTACTTCCATGACATACAAGAACTTTCTGATGTCTCACTTCCTGATCTTTACAGGTTTTTGAGGATATCAGGATGGCTAGACGGCGTCGAGTAATCGCTAGAGTTAGGGACATGAGGCTAACCATCCCAACATCAGCGGTTAACCACCATCTAAAAGGGCATCATAATGGGTCCACAAGGACCTAAGTGTGACACAGCAGGATATATCCTACTCTGTCAACTCGTCAATCTAACCTAACCTAATCTAACCTAATATATAATTTATGATGTAATATTTGTCTGTCTCTTCGTGTATTTGTATCTTCTATCATCGATGATGAGCAAGGCCGGAACTAGGGGGGGGGGGGGGTCACAGGTGGTTTGATCCTCCCCGAAATTCTTAACAAGTGCACTTTTTTAAAACGAGAACAGAGCAAATCCAAACAAAAAAGAGCCAATTCGGCCATTTGTCTAAATGCAAAAAGATTCAAATCAAATCAAGCTTTGATTATAAAGACGACATTTTTATTTCACGAGAAGATTTTTTGGAGTTTCTCCAACACACTCTTGTTGCAGGAAGACATTAAAAAATGATCCTAAAATTGAAGAATTTAACGGCTATGTGTGAAAGTCGATGGCTTGAAAATGATGACGGATAATTAAGGTTTAAAGAAATTTTTAAAGGCACAGTAGATACTTTGTATGTGTTGAGTATTGATAAGGACTCTGAGACCTCATCTCAAGCTTACTGTTTTTTAAAATCAGTTTCGGCCAGTGATTTTTTGATCAGCTTGTGCTAGTGACTTTTAAAATTTAAAAACACACATTCTATTAGTTAGTTCCTAAACTTGTTTTTTTTGTCCATTTTTCACTAAATTTTTTGGTTTAAAAAATGCAACACAACTGATTAAAAGCAGTTGTCTCATTCAGGACAACTCCAACACACTTCAGTTGTCTTATACGTAAAAAAAAGTTGTTAAACAAAATTTTTAGTCAATTTCTCAAGGATAAAAATTTATAAAGTTAACATTTTGGAAACAGGCATTTTAAGTAAAAAAATGGGTATAGCGTTTTAAGTGGTAACACCTCCAAATTAGAGGTAACCTACAACTTTGATGGGCTATAACGGAAAATACGATGAATAAATACCTGGCATACAATTTTTTGTTCGGCATAACTTTAGGAATCTTCCCTTAAAGGATTATGCTTCTTAACTGGGACACCCTGTATAATACAGACAGACAACCGAAAAGACAACCATTTTATTAGTTGGTTGTCTACTCATGGGCTGATTGTTGTCCTTTGACAGACAACTAGTTGTAATCGATAATACCAATTGCAGAAAGTCGTGTGTTTTGGTTGTAGTTGTCTTCCATAATAGGGGCATTAGTTTCGTAACAGCTCTTTTTAATTAATGATCTTTTTACCTACCAGGTAGACGCTAGACAAATTCCAATTTTTGTTTAAAAGCACAGAAATTGTAATTTGGACACCACAACACTCGCTCAGACCGTTTAACGATTTGTTAATTCTTGTTGTGTATTCGCGGATACATCCCAACCTTCTGCCAACATCAACGCACCCTAGAGAGAATTTAACCTTGCCGAACTCCACTTCCTACTGTCAAAGATACCTACTCTATGGCAGCTCTCTTTTCTCTAACCTTCAACCCGTCAGGAAGGATTCTTTCATTTTCTCTACGGACCAAACATAACAATTTTCTAGAAATACACTCATCCTGTGGCAACAAGGAAAAAGCGCTAAAGTTGATTTTGAAAATTTTTAAGCAAAACACTTTTAAGATTCGACAAAAAAATTTAAATGGTTCTGGTTAATCAGCGGAAAGTCTGATCTTCCTGTAAGTTACTATGTAAATAAATAAAAAATGTAATTCTCTTTAATAATCTATTAATGGTTTTTATTACGAGCGTGGTAAGCAAAATAAACACTTTAGTTGTTATGGCCTCCCTACTACACCACTTTATGGCAAAACAAGTTGAAGTCTTATCATCGGCCTGTCCGATGCTTTGTTACTATCCTCCACTGCATAAAAGTCATGGAAAATGTTTGTCACAGTAGTTAGTATGTACTGTACAGGTATGGAAGGTACCAGAACTACTTAACCGACCAGTTTGTGTTTCCTTTATCTATACATATAATAAAAGTGTAGGAATTTTCTTTGGCCGTTAAAAACTCAAAAACTACTGGACAGATTTCGATGAATCTTTTTTTAAAATGTTCCTTAGGACTGTGAGACTGCTATAGGCTATGCCGTTTATAGCCACGTCCTTAGGAACAGTTTTTAACCAAATTGTATTTTTTGAAGTGAAAATATATCCATATAAAATTTTGACCGCCCTTTTCCCCAAATCGTTTTTCAGTGTTCACTTTGGTCATAAAAGGAAAATTGGTCAAACATATCGATATCAGCTTCCTAGGCCTAACCGATTGGGCTGGGCGCTGATCACCACTCGCCAATCAGTCATCAGAATAAACTATTTTATATATCTCCGAAGACTTTGTAGTAAAATCGTCGACAAGTATGTCTTGATCTAAGATCTAAGCTCTAAACGGGCCTATCTCATCAGAGTGCATAGACCTCCTTCTACGCTTTCTGACGTCTTCATAAAAACGAAATAATATCGAACATTAAATGAACCAAACACGTGTGGGTTGAGTACCTACTCGCGTTCAATCTCCAACGAAAGCAATATCTTCTTCAAAATGAAATTCTCAATATGCGCGCTGTAATAAATAATTTCAACTCACTGCAAAGTATCCATGAAAA
Source organism: Cheilosia soror (assembly GCA_949372485.1). Taxonomy (NCBI): domain Eukaryota; kingdom Metazoa; phylum Arthropoda; class Insecta; order Diptera; family Syrphidae; genus Cheilosia; species Cheilosia soror. Next base: position 28,217,377 of record OX443561.1, on the reverse strand, counting down.
CTTTTTCAATAAAGCGAAGGAAAATTTCGCTTGCCCGCAGAAAATATACTGCAATAGACATTATTGCCTCATAGGCAAAAAAATTACAACGCCTCACCCCACATCCTTTTGACCATACCGATGGCTATAATCCAATAAAGTCCAAAATAATTTGCATACCACGCTTTTACAATACTGTGAGCATTTTAGATACACGAGGAGGAGCTGAAAAAAAAAACAACTTCCCTCAACAACGTGCGGCCATAATTTGCATTATTATGCCGAAACAAAAAAATAAATAAATTAAGCGAACCAAAAAGTCCTCGTCTTCCTCTACAAATGTCCTGTCATAAAATATTAAACAAAATAATAAAAGTCCATGCCAAGAGAATGTGTCCACCCACATCATAAAGTACACATTAAATAGATTACCCTAGGCACAGCAAGTGTGAATTTTCCTCATCCTGTAGAATGGTAGAATGGGCCATGACAGCCAAAAACAGCCCAACTACCATTACCTTCACCCGAAGGAAAAATGATAAATATCCTTCCATCAGGATAAATCGTTGCAGAAATTAAAGCGAATAACTGCCTCTCTCTACGTTGTTGGGATGTAAATGAAATTCATGAGCATAAATTGAGTAGGAGTCCCTGTCATGTTATTGTTTTTTCGCCATTGTTATGCTGATGTCCTTACTTCTTATATAGAGGATTCTCTGTAAGTATAATCTATATGATGGGGACGCCTCTTTTAGTAAGACTACACACGACATAATCCACTTAGATACATGTTTATTTAATGGGAAGAAATGCAAGCATTATCCTGCATACTAACATCCAGTTCCGTTGAGGAGGATATAAATCTTAAGATTCATGCATATTACGAGCATCTTTCACCGAATCTATCCAGGGCATCCTATACCATCGTCGTCGACTAAAATTAAGACCGGAAAGTAGCTAAAGCGAAAAGAAAAAAAAATATATGAAAAGAAAACACGTTTTAAGGATAACGATCGAGTTGCATGTGTGCTGTGTGCATGTGCACCTTTGGATAGTCGCCCTGCAATGTATACTCGCTTACAGCAATCAAAGTGCACTTTTCGAGGAAAATGTATATTCTGTGTCTGTACTTTATGAAGCTATGCACGTGCTCAGTCGACTGTATATCCTTGCGGCAGTGTAGCAAGTTTAATGAATTCGTCTGCTCTCATTCGGGCTAGAGCTAGCTGACAAAGGACTGAGATGCGACTATGAAAGAAATTCCACTTGCGCCGCGCGTTCTGGTAGTTTTTTTTTTTTCTGTATCCCATATCGTCTCCTAATTTCTTCTTTGCGTGCGTCCTTAAAGCGGATTCCGTTTGAAATTAGTTTCGAAACGCCTGAGGTGTTTTTTCTTTACTTTAGAAACGAATGAGTCGAGTTGAGTTTCGAGTGAACGCAAACGGATAACATGATGATGCACTGGCAAGTGTATTCCATTAGCTACAGTATTATACAGTATGGTAAGAAAGTTTGGATGCAAGATCAAAATTAAGTGAATTTGTAACCATAGTAGGTATAGGTTATTGAAAAAAGAACGAGATTCTTGAGAGTAGGACATACATGCCATATCATACCTATTCGAAGAAGGCTTCTCAAAAATAGCCATTTTGAACATTCAATAGTTTTTTTATTTTGAATAAAAACTCACACAAGCGATTATGTGTGAACCTGTTGCTCCATTGTCCAACTATGTATTTCAATAGAATTTATTTTATAAAACAAACACGTTTTAATTTTTCAAATTCCATCTGACAGGTGTCAAGTAAAAAAAACACACACATTTTTCGGTGCATTGTTATTATTATTTTTTTTTTAATAAAACACTCACAGCTTGTTGCAATTAAATCAAACCAATTAGCAAATTAATAAATTGTTTGGACAATTTCAATGAAATTATTACGAAATGTGCAGTAAATTAAATTTAATTTCCATGCGATGGATTTATGGATGTAATTTGCATTTTATTATCTGTAGTACAGTAGTTGCTGTCAATTTGGTTTATAAATTGAATTTATTGAATGGCCAACGGTGGATGTGTCCCTTTATAGTTATGTTATGTTATGTTTTTTACCTATTTTAGATAGTAGACTTAGGGCCAGTTTCAAGACTAGCTGATAAAGTCTCGGCTAGCCTATCCGGATATTTATATGTCAAATAAACTCAATTTTTGGTTTCAAAGGTTTCGGATAGTGATATCTGACAGATATAAAATCTCGGATAGTCTATCAGCTGGTTCAAGTGGCTGTTAAAGCCTCTATCCTGAAGATAAACAAAATATTTCTTTGAAGTGGCTGGAAAAACATAGTTTCAGAGCATTCTTTCGTTGACTGTCGTAGACATTATTAGTAGACATATTTGAATTCTTAGACGACGAATTGGATGAAAATTACAACCAAATTAGGCGGCCCCCTAGGAACAGAGTATTTGAAATTATTTTGAGAAATCCTCGACGATGAAGATTTTTGAATATTCACTATTTTGTTTGACTTTATCCATAACTTTTACCCTGAGCATTGGACTTTGCCATGGATGCGTTTTGTCTCCTCCCCCTTTCATTACTTATTTGGCCTGAATATTACAGCCAGCGCGGTCTTGGCGAATAACGTTTCGGAGATCTGAGGATAAGTCATTTGATCTTGGCTGATGACTTGGTCATCCTTGGGTCCTCCCAGACTGAACTTCAACGCGCACTCTATCCGTTTGTTCCCGTTTGTGTGGAAGCTGAGATGAAAGTAAACGTGAACAAATCTAAAGTGCTGGTCGTCTCCAGAACGCCTGTTCAATGCACTCACAAGAGTGATGGGAGAAGCAATGCTGAGATTTTCTGTAGAATTGGTCTGGCTGGGTCAATTTTGAAACAGCTCGGTCATTCTGTTATTAAGAGTACTGAACTTGGTGTCAAAGCTTAATTGTCAAGTTGTCAGTCTTTAATTCGAAGTTTGTTCCAACTCTTACCTGGTCATGAGGTTTGGGTAATGACCGAAAAAATAAGATCGCGGATACAGCTGCAAGCTACAAGCTATGAGATTCCTCCATTGTATTGCTGGTGTGACCCATAGAGATCGTATTGGAAACACCAGAATACGTGAGAAACTCAATGTTGAGCAGCTACTTCTACGGCGGTCCATGCTTCGGTGGTTTGGTTATATGTTAAACTCATGTCCCAACTAGGATTCCAAGACGTACTATGGAATCCATACCATCAGCCAGGCGTCCTCTAGGCAGACTCAGGATGAGATAGTATCAAGTCCATAATGTCTCCTCTACCCGTATAATGATTGCCCTTTATGATTTAGAGTCGATGGCGGAGAATCGAGACTATGGAGGGTCCACTTGCACTTGAGCAACCTACAGCCGCGACCCACTTAATGGATAAGCGGGCCATCGAAAATGAATGAATGAATGAATTTGTCCATGTTAAATTACCAAAACCAGAACAACACAATTCACTTAAAAATGTGATAAACCTTAAAAAAAACATCATTGCCATTCCTGTCAAACAACTAGTGCCTGATCAATTTTTCTACAAGATAGTTTTTCCAAAAGAAATGTCGATAAGGAAACGTTTCCGGTGGATTCCATGATAGCATAGAAAGTGGAAGGGAATCGAATAGGTGAAGTGAAATTCAATTCCGATGGATTCCAGCTTCCAGGATAGCGGTGAATAAGCAATTCAAAAAGAAACCAATATATAGCGCACTCGACTTGTAAGTTATGGTTCGATCTTTGTGGATCCGTTTTTTTTTTTATTTTAAGTTTGCTAAAATGAGGTAAATTTATTTCACTTTTGAAGTTATGGCATTAATATATAAACCAACGCACCACTGCCAGACATATATTTTCGTATTCAGTAGTCACCTCGAACTAAGCTCACAAAGTTACAGCCTTGCGTTGCTAGCTCTTAGTCTATAAGTCCCATTCTTACAGATGAAGCGATACTCAATACTCATCGCATGGGAACGGATTTTGTTGACCTTGCCTTTTTTTGCCTTTTTTCATAAGATTGGATTTTTCTGCCTTTTTTGGTCAAAGCTGCAGTTTATGTCCACTTACTTCTTAACTGTGCAATTTAAACAAATAATATCGCCGAAGCATTACTTGCACACGTTGTTTGCAAACTTCCGACAAACATCCGAGAGTATAACTATCCTGAAAAATCTTCTCAATACTCAATTCTGCCGTTCGGACTCGGCATGAAAATTGTAGGTCCCTTCCATTCGTTACAAAAATAAAAATGTAAACAAACGAATAGTTTTGAGCAGCTAGGCCTAGGGTTCCTATACGGACCTGCTGCCATGTATTTATCTTTTTTTTGTGTCCTGTGTGCAATTGATCGGAGATATGTACTTTCAATATTTTAAGGGGGATCGTTGAGAAAATAATTGCAAACAGCAAAAGGACCAGCTGCTGAAGTTGTGGTGAAAGCGCGCGCCTTCTTTTCTGCAAACGAAAGACTCAAGACCATAAATAATGTAGGAAATGGCGCTGAAAAGTTCAAATTGCCTCCAAATATTGCAGTCGATGAAAAGACGTCTTTTAGATGGTCTCCACTTGTCTCTACCCATGTCCTCTCTTCAGCTCTTTCAAAGCTTTCTTGGGGAACAATCGCAGGCTTTTGTTGCCAGAAAATTCTAAAATGCTTATATGGTTGTACACTTGTCAGTGTCATTATATAAGGCTTAAAATCTTTTTTTTTTTTAGTTTTGCTTTTTTTTTTTTTTGATTTTTTTAGGTCAACAAAATCCGTTCCCTGCTCATCGCCAATTACTTGGACAGTCGGGCCCCATAAAAAATACCCAAAATGGGCGAAGTCGATTTTCTTTATTTTTTATATAAAGTGCACAAACCTATTTTGAAGACGATCGGATGAAAAATAAATGTTGACCCAGTTTACCCCTTTAGAGGTGGAATTTCAAAATATTCGTCATTATTGTATTCATCATAAATGGAATCCCTGTGCAAACTCTTAGGTTCCTTGTATAAAGTGTTTGGGCTGGGCGTTTTTCAATCAGTGAGTGAATCGTAATTTCCATTTTTATATATGGGAGAAGATATAGTTTAATAAATATAGTTAGTTGTTAGCTAGATATTTTAAATTCGAAGCTCAAGTAAAGCTACGATTACACGGCCATTTTTTCGAGTCATTTAAATGGCGCTCTGACGTAAAAATCCTGTCACAAAGCAGTCATTTAAATGTCGCACTGTGTGATCGCCATTTTTGGCAGCGTCATTTAAATGACTAGGAAAATGGCGCACCAAATGACATGAATTAAGTGCCATTTAAATGACGGAAAAAAATGGCTGTGTGATCGCTCTTCAATGACGCCCAGGACAAATGGCATCCCAACGGAAAATTCTAAATGACTTGCAGTGTCCGTCATTTGATTTTGGGACACAAATGACGATGATAGTCATTTCGTGTGATCGCTATTTTTTTCAATGACGAATCGTAGCTTAAATGTCGCTCTAATGCGACATTTTTTCCTGACGTCACAGTGACTCAAAAAAATGGCCGTGTAAGTGTAGCTTAAAACAAAGCGTTTATCATTCAAAGCTCCCCGCATACATTTTTCAAATAAACGACCCAAAATCTTGATCTCTGGCGGTCTTATAAACATGTGTCTGTGATGTACTCGGGCGTATACGTAACAAAAAATAGAATATTTTCACACGATCCTTTTTTTTTCAATACCATTCTTAAAATTCAACTAAATATCATCTCTGTCAAATATAATAAAAAGTAATGACAATTAAATTGCATATTGTGTGTAAGTCTGACTCCGAAAACATCATCCGAAACCCGTCCGAAAAGCCACATATTACGTTTTTTTGTCCATAGCTAACTAACTCAAAATAAATAGCTGGCACAACATGACCTGACCACTGTCCAAATAATGTAGGACCTTAAGTGCACCTAAAATCAGAATTTTCCTGTTAATAACTCTTATTCGTTCGAACTCACTTTTCATATGGCGTATTGCGTATACAATCTTGGGCCATATTAAATCGCCTTAAAAAGTTAAAGATGAAAATGAATTTCATTTCATGCCACAACGAAGACGAGTCCTTTTGCCTCCAAAGCCACTTGTTTTCCATAGAGAATTTTCCACTTAACGAAGTACAACGATAAAACCAACTCAAATAGCTATATAGCCCAAAGTTGTTTAAAGAAATTTCGTGATCCATGCATCTGGTACAATTGAATTGATTCCTTTATTGAATCTCACGCCGATAATCTTTTCATTTCACTAATTCTCTAGCGAAAAAAAAGAGAAAAATTAAAAGCAAAAAAAGTTTCATTCGTTATTTCCAAGTGCCGCCCTCGAGCAACGTGCCAAATGATGCGTGCCCTGGTCATGGTCCTTCGAAAAGAAATATAATTTCGCTTATTGAAAATAATCTCCATGGTATGCTCCTCGTCCCATCTGTCTTTCGATTGTATGGTCGTCTCCGGCCGACACCCCTCGATTAAATTTTCACGAAAATCAACATCTGGCTATACTTGTAGACTACGAATATAATATTGTGTGCCCTTTGTTTGGCTTCTTCTTTTTTTTTTTGCAGGACTTTTAGTTGCGCACAAAAATGAATTTTCTCATTGTATCAGCGGTGCTGGTAATCGCATCATTGTCACTACTGCCCACAAAGGCTCTGGGCACAACAGAGGTACAGGAGACACCATTAGCACTGCCAGTCGCAGAACAGACACAGCCTACAACAGTGGTGTCTCAGGGTGAAATCTGGGAGGAGGACGACCACGAGATACTCATCCGAAATGAGAGGGGCACAAAGACCGATGGTAGTCAGAGTGGTAAGTACAATTTTTTTTTTAATTTACTTATACGATGTATAGGCGTGTCTGTCGTTTTATGACAATTGTCTGTCCTTTATGTATTATTGTTGCGTGAAAAAAAAGAAGAAACGATATAAATTCATTTCAAGGATTACTCCTACTGATAGCCAATGGTCATGGCACCCACACAAGTCATTAAGTGGAATAAATGGAATGATGAGTCCTTGAGAGAATATTACTACCTACTTACAGGATAATGAAAAAAAAAATCCCATTAGCCAAATAATGACCGGTAATGGCATGAAGCCATCATACAAAGGACGGACACCGAAAAAAAATACATAAAAGAAATTTGCAACAGTTATGGCGTGCTATTTAAATTTGCAGATCATTAACGGAACGGAACAGAAAATTATTCATCCTAATTTGTTTCTTTGTCTGTAGGTCTCTCCTGCCGATACGGAAAGAATCCATGGTCAGAGTGTGATGCCAAGACCAACACCAGATCACGAACGTTGACACTGAAGAAGGGCGACCCCGGTTGTGATCCCACTAGAACAATCCAAAAGAAGTGCAAAAAAGGTGAGTCAACTAATATTATGTTTACAATGTTTAACATATGGAGTCAGGTCTTAGAGCAATTTTTTTAAATCTAGGTAAGCCTTATAAGGCTTCTGTTGGTAGTTTCGTTCATTAAGTTTTGCAATAGTTATTCATATTTTTAACTTATTTAAATGAGAATAGTACGACAGGACTAATTCGCGGATAGAAGCTGTCGAAATGAGATTCATCCGTTGTATTGCTGGCGTGACCCGCAGATATCGTATAAGGAGCACTGGAATACGTGAAGAACTCAACGTCGAGGAACTACTTCTCCGTGTTCCATTAGTCAACAGAATGGTTCGGGCCTTATGAAGAGTTTCGTTACCCACTGTCTCACCAGAGACTCGCTGTCCCATGATACCCATACTTGGCCTGACCCAGGTATCCAGTAGACGTTTATACTCTGCTAGTCTTGCCTAATTTGTAAAATCAGCGTAGTCATGCTAGTCTCAGGTTTCCATTGGAAATATTACTTGTTGTTGACAGGTAAATTAGTTTTTCTCATGCTACGGCTCCATCCATACATCCAGCGCAAGATGCTAGGGCTGCATCCCCACGACTTTCCAGCTGGACTCCCACAAATTATGAGAGCACAGGTGGCATTTCTTGTTATAAAATTAATAATAATAGAGAGGGTTTAGTGCACTGCGACCTTGTGGGCTATTGTGCCCCATACTTATAGCTTGGAAAGGTAAGTGTCCTCTTCCAGAACTCCATCGAATTACAGTTCTATTAACAACCGTCTTTGAGGGTATTTGCTTTGTCTTAGCCTTGGCAAGAAGATTAACTTTAGAGCACTTAATCCAGCCCAGTTTCTTTCTTTTGTGAATCTGAGAATGAATAGCAGGTCCAAGGTTTGTATATCCTTATATGTTATCTGGTACTTACCCAGATGTTTAATCCTCTTATGGGTTTTTTTTTTTTAAAGGGGATTCCAAATCTTGGAGCACTCAGACGAATCTCGGTCCATTGTACTACCAAGCAGAACCCCATTTTTTGGAGAAGTGGTGGAGAAACTCTGATATTATTCGTTTCTCTTATGGTCGGTGACAGAATATTGTTGTCCCCCGCCGGGGCTCGAACCAACGCCGCTCGGGTCACAAGCAATGAATCTAACCACTACACCATGGCCACCGCCCTCTCTTATGGGTTAGTGCCCCACAGAATTCCCAATTGTCACCTGAGGTTTAAGCGCAGAATCAGCAGGGACACACTCCTAGTGTACCTGTACAGTGCCATGTTAGGAGACCTGTGAGGATTCTTAGTTTGTTTTTGCTTAGACCAATACATGCTTTGTAAGGACTTAAGGAGCGAGCGATTCTTTCATTTAGGCGCCTCTCACACTGAGGCAACATTCAATAAGCAACTAGCAATAGGAAACACGCAAAATTATCGCTCACAATTATTTTACTTTGAATTAAATTAGAGGTCTCACATTAAAGCAACTAAATATCGCTCGAACGAAAAATGTAGCCGATTGTTTATTGGCAGTTGCTATAGTAACTATAGTTGCTTATTGCTTGTTGCCTCAATCTGAGAGCCGCCTTAAACAACAACTTCAAACACTTCAAACAGCTTTTATTCACACACTACTCATACACTTGAGCTTCCTAGTATTTGCACCGCTACAGCTTTGATTCATTTTAGGTTATAGTTCCCTAGAAGATTCTTAGCTTGCTTCAGGCCTTGAGGGTTTTTAAAACCTGCGACTCTATTTTCCTTCTCAATCCGACTGATCTCTTCTCGTAGAGTGAGTTCCAGCCTATGCCGCAGAACTGTTCAGGTTCTATGAAGGGCTCCGCTGCTCCCTGTATTGCCAGAGAGCTCGCAGCCCTGTTCTACATGATGCCTGCGTGACCAGGTATCCAAGAGATGGTTACTCTGTTTGTCTTACCCAATTCGTTAAGCTACAGTTTTGAGAATGATTCGAATGATTCAACTTGGAAGATGCTGGTACATTTGCCCATGGATTCGTAGTGCTTAGTTCTTGGTCCAAACATTCCTGCACCCATTCCATCGCCCGTTCTCGATCCATCTGTATACCATTTTGCAGTGAGGTTGCTCAGTCCATAGATCGTGGATTCACTGCGCGGCGCCAGTTTTTATTATTTCTTCTTAAGTCAACTCGTATGACACCATTCTTAGGTCACTGTGAGTCTCTTTGCAATATGTCCTCGAACCATGGGCAAATGTATAAGAGTTGATGCGAAGAACTGGTTAATTTTCCAACACATACTATACCTACAACTAGGCCCGCGCTTGAGCTTTAACGGATCGATGAATCCGCCCATTCTACACTCTGCCACCTCAAAGAATGGTGGAGCAACAAACTCTTAAGGCTGAGAGATAAAAGATCTACGCGGTTAAGAAAGCGGCTCTAACTGTCTTAGCTAGGGGATTATGTACCAGCAATGGAAATAAATTTCTATGTGGACAGCCAAGCAGAGCAGCTCTTAAAGCAATTAACTCCAATTTGGTAAACTCTAAATCCGTAAGTCAGTGACAGTGCGTCTCGGCATTAAGAGTAATAAACCATTACTCAGTATACTGCTGTGCTGGGTCCCGGCCTTCCGGGACATGTTGGTGTGGAAGGGAATGAGGCAGCAGATAAACTGGCCAAATGCGGCTTGGAAATAGACATACTCCTACTATTACCTGAGAGACTACAAGCTTTCAACGCAGCTGAAAAAAAATCCCCTTAACTTGGAACAATGGAACAACACTTCCACCGATTGTACCATTAACATCTTTTGATAGAAACCAAATCCAAATGCTCGTCGGGGTAATAACCGGGCACTGCTTTATTGTAAATATTTTCAAAAGACTGGGTATCTTTACAAATGACTTCTGCAGAAGTGTTGCAGGGATGAAGAATAAAAAGAATCTCTGGAACTTCTCCTGTGTCACTTTTCAGTCCACCAAGAACGCCGCTACTCCTGTATGGAAGCACGGTTCCTCGGCAGCTTGGAAGATCAAGCAACGATACGTCTACTAAATTTAGGAAGAATTATCAACAGATCTGAATGATTCTGTTGGTTGCATGAACTATCATGTGCTAGAAAAGGTTAATCACAATGAAGCCCCCGCCGGCTTCGCCAGGCCTTTTTTTTTGCTTTTTTTTATTTTTTATATTATTTTATTTATATACGACCAATACCTAAGACTATCTGTAAGTTTGATCTTAATCGATTTTGTGGTTCTCGAAATATAACATTTTTAATGTTTTTTTTTTGTATGGGCGGCGACACGCCCCTTTGTCCGATTTTGAATTTGTTTAGCCTATCACCCAATCCCCGTAATTACCGACTTTTAAAAAAAATCAACAAAATCGGTTGAAATTACGGGCGACAGAGGGAAACAGTTTTTTCCACTTCGTTTAAATAAGGGGTTTTTCAATAAGAGCGCTACAAAAGTTTTTTTTTAAATAAAACAAAAACGGTTTTGGATATCAATGAAATTCGTTATTCCTGTGAAAGTACGTTCGATGCCATTATGTATGGAACTCGATTTCTTTTGCAGAAGTCCAGACGCTGAACCCAATTTTCGACGGTTTTCAAGCATAAATCGGCCGATACTGCTGCAATTTCACGTTCGATATTCGTACGAAGTTCATCATTTGGGCTTTCTTCAACTGAAGCCTCAGCGGCAGCAATATTCTCTACACTATGTGCACTTCTTTGTCTCACTGGCACGGGAACATTTTGTACTGTGCCTGTGGATTCAAATTTTTCAACTAGACGCCCAATTGTTGATCTGCTAGGACGACTATGACGACCATAAATTGGACGTAGCACTCTTAACGTTGAGGCCACCGACTCCGAATTTCGGTAGTAAATTTTAATAATTTCGACTCGTTGTTGGCTCGTATATCTTTCCATCATAAAATGGCAAACCTTACTGAAGAGAAATGTTAAAAGAGCGGCAAGCAATTCGGCGTCGTTTGCTGTCCCTGTAGCTCTACTTTTGTAGCATCCCTGTTGAAAAACCCGTATATATGTATATAGAGATCTGGTGCTTCCCTCTCTGATCTTTGCAGGTTCTCGAGGACATCAGGCTGTCTAAAATGGGGACCCACATTTAGAGTAGGAATGCACCCTTGACGAAGGAAACCCTCAGAGTGGGTCTACATATTCATCAACCAACTTACCTATAACCTAGGCTTCACATTAAGATGTGATATTACATCCCTGTTATTTCTACTTTAATAGCTCCAGGCTAAGTATTGATATTATGCTCAACATCTCACAGATACACCTATCCGTACTGTTCTGTTTGCGTTTTCCATTTCCTTGTCTGTCATCGTTTCATTGCTTGATGCGTAATGTATCAACTCAGAAAAGCTTTCAATTACTTGGATGATTGAGTGACTACAATCCTATCCAATGATTTGATCAAGTACATTCCTCATTTGGAAGGATTTCACTTTCTCTACATTTTGACTGACAAATTGTGCATAGTGCGACTGCATTTGAAAATGTATCATTCTACGTCCAAGTACAAGGGGTACTGACCAAGTTAAGACAGTCGCACTAAATAAGGACCTCCATTACAATATAATGGCAATTATAATGCTTCCTGACAGGTCAATGAAATACAAACACTCATGAAATTAACATAAACCCCCGAATCCCAATTATCCTGACAGAGACGATAGTCCTAATTGTTAATAGACCATGAAGTCAAAAGCCCGATTTGATAAGTCGGTTTCATGTGATTATATTTAGCGCCAAGGTGGGTGGATGGGTGGTTCTCCCACGAATTATGATCCGGACGACGAGCAGTGTGAATGGAATTCAATTAGATTGCGGTCGTTCACTTGCCCACCTCTAATAGGTATGCACATGGACATACACACCCATATAAACACAGGCTGATAGCGAATACTAATTATCATGCGGACATTAACATTTTATCAACCGCACACAAGTCTCCGGCGGGATAATGCATGTGCGCGGGGGTTGCATGCGAGAATTAAATTGTCATCCTCGCGGCAGTGAATCCTTTACCGTAAATCCCTCGAGCTGTGCTAAAGCTTTGACTGCATGTGCAGAAGACATAAAAACTAGTTTCACCGATAGCACGGCGGCTGCGGGAAAAAAAAATCCAGTCCGCCAGCAGCGAGATAACGAAGAAAATTTGCATTTTTCCTGTTACAAGGAAAAAAAGGACATGAACATGAACATGAACATTAATTTGCGTCATTTTGGTATGCTAGACTTTTTTTTTGTGCTGCGTCTTTCTCGCTCTCTGTCTAGGATTAAAGCGCACAATTGTTCCTTTGAGATCGTGTGCGATTTAATACGAATCCAGTACAAGGTAGCGGAAATGTAATTACGACGCTGATTCTGTGGGTCTGGTCGTAATTTCCTCTACGAATGACTCCCAAATGCCGCATAATCCTTTGAAATCACAAAACACGCACTGTACATGCGGTACGGCCACAGATAGGGCAGCGCGCCGCAACGCGGCCATTGACCATTTAAGTGCAATTCTGGGGACGGATGTAGACACAAGCCTTTCGTAATCGCTTTGTATGCACAGAGCGGTATATGGAGGAGGTCCTTTTATAAACCTCAGTTCGTTTATTTTAGTTTTTTTTATGTATGCACCCCAATTGGGTGCACATCGGTAATTAGGAGAGCCATATACCGATATACATTTTCACACAAAGGATAATGCAGGATGTCGCCGGGTTAGCGCTTAAGCTTTGACGATACCGATAGGCGACTGAGTAATTTGTTGGGTGATGGTAATTTGCAGATAGATGGGTTGGGCGCACTGGGGGAGGTTTTGCGAAAAAGGCTTTCCTTTGGAAAAGACCTTCGGTCTTAACGAGAAACAAATTAACCGATTAAAGACGAAAGGGTTTTCCCCTAGCGTAAAGTTTCAGGCGGAAGATGATAAGATGGATACACTTTGAATGGCAGTAAGGGTAGGTATATGTACATTAACGACTTGAATGGAGTGAAGCTCCTTTTTGCTTGTTTCTTTCTTTATTCTTTCGCTATAATAAAGTTGGCATTGATGGACGGGTTCTAATATTGATTTATACTCAGTTCACTGTCACTTAGGAATGAGTGATGTGCTTGGAAATGGGGACAGGTCTGCTTATTGATTACTCTATTAAAAGGTTGCTGTGATAAAGAGGGTTGTTCGGTAGACATGCAGTCAGGAACCTTGTACAATGTTCAGCCTAAAATATTTACAATGTTTTCAATAACTCGAATACTATTGTATCGTTTGACATACGGTGGCCGATGTTGACAGAAATTTGTAACCGCTATCAAAATAAGTACATTTTTTTTTAGAATCACGGCCATGGCCGGCATAAGGGTGTCAAATAGAAAGAAGGACATTGGGGCGGCTTTTTTTTAGGTTAGTAGAGTCAATATAGGTACGTTCCTAATGTGGCTAATGATGCATTCAGCAGACGATTTCTTTAATTCTTCTGATACCACAGAGGGCTGGGCATTCACACATGATTTATGCTCAGCTCTTTTGTCTTCCTGAAGACATAGTCGGCATTACGCTGAGTAGAGTACCGTTTTTTAAAGGCTGTATAGATTTTTCTTAGCCTGTCGGGCCATAAACTGGTTTTATTCCGGGTACTAGGTGTATTAAAGGAGTGCAGTACTGATTTGAAGTCAACAGTGGGTAAGCTAAGGGCTTTTATGGCTGATTCATTGTCCGTGAATATTTGGAAGTTAGCGCCTTCAATATACCTGAATTGTAGATAAGGTTTGTGTATTCCTTAATGATATGCGGCTCTACCTAAAATAAAGTGGGGTATTGAGATATTTCGGTTTGGTCCATAAATGCCAGCTCCTACCTACGAGTAAATTTTGGAACAATTCGTATACCACTTTAGGCCGATTTGTCATTTATAAGGTTTATTGCTAACCTATGCTTCCCTGTTTGTGATCTGGAGAAGCATAGGCCCCTATTATGAGTGTCGATAGTTAATCGTTGATCGAGCACTGTCGATCGATCGAGAACTGTGATTGTCGATTGCGATTGATATTTGTCGATTTGACAGTCGCTTTTAGTCGATTACAAATGTCTGATCGATGCTTTCTCTTGGAAGTGAAAAAATTGTGTGCGTACGAATATCTAAAATCAATCGACGCAATCGACAATTGTCGTGACGATCGCTGATCGACAATCACAATAAGGGCCATAGTGTCTTTGGCAGGGATCTGTGACAGCATAGACTATGTCAAGTTCTGGAAGTTCCGAAAGTAGTTCCATTAGTTCAGGATGTTCGCAAACATTTAACTCTTTCGCTTGTGTCAAACTTTCTAAGCTGCGTATTGCCTCTTTCCTTATGTAAATGTGGAGGGGTGTTAGTTCTATTAAGACTTCTATATAGAGGCCGTAGACAGGTACTTTGGAATAGCCCAGATACACGAGCCGTTGTACCTTATTAAGCTTTTTGATGGTTGTTTTTTATGTGGCTTTGTTTTACCATAGTATCGAAACGTATGTTATAATGGGCCTGACAATGACTGTGTACATGCAGTGTGTGATCTTTGGAGAGATCGCCCAGGTTGTACATATCATACTTGCCAGTACAGCGTCAACGTGCACCTACCCGATATTTAGAGATTTCTGAAAGTGCATGACCATTTTGGATCCAACTATTGCTGATTGGAGTGCTTTACTGTCTCAATATATATCTTACCTTCAGCGGCTTAGACATAGTTGTAAAATCTGCCTAAAGATGACTTCAGTTATTGCTATAGTCTAAAAGACTGGTTTATTAAAAATGGAACTGAGAAAATAGCGGCTCCTATGTAAAGGGTGGTTAAGTTTTAAGGGCCGATGTTGATTTTGAATAAAACACCAATTATTTAGAAAATTATCGTCATTTCTTTTTGATAATATTGGTATGGTTCAATTATGTATGGAACAAAATATCGGCCAAATGGCCGCCGCGACCTCGGCGGCACACCTCCATCCGATGGTCCAAATTTTCGATGACGCTGAGGCATAATTGAGGTTCTATGCCGTTAAACCGCACCAAACAGTCACTCTTTGTGGGTGCATTGGTTTTTCGACAATCACTCTTGGATTATCATTCGCCCAAATGCGGCAATTCTGATTATTGACGAATCCACGAAGGTGAAAATGTGCCTCATCACTGAAGATGATTTTCGTCGAAAATTGATCATCCACTGTTTCCATTTCTTGCCACCATTCTGATCATAGACGACGCTTGAAATGGTCAAGAGGCTTTAGTTCTTGAGTCAATTGCACCTTGTAAGCGCGTAAATGCAAGTCTTTATGCATAATGTTCATCAACGACGAGCCTGATAGGTGCAATTGTTGGGCACGACGACGAGTTGAGGTGGACGGCTCTTCAGCCACACTATCGCGAACAGCAGCAATATTTTCTGCGGTACGAGCTGTATGAGAATGCACTGGTGTTTTCACATCTCCTACAGACCCGGTTTGGTCAAATTTTTGCACGATTTTTCCGATTGTACGCACATTTGGACGATTAAATTGACCGAAAAAATCACGAAGTGCACGATATGCATTTTGATTTGAACGCATTTTTTCCTAGGAAGAAAAGCCAGACTTTTCTGGCTATCTTTCCGAAATTTCTGGTCTTTTTTCCAAAAAGTTTTCTGGTGAGAGAGAAGATGTTTGGAAAAAATGGCAGAAAAAATATTTTCTAAAAGAAAGAGAAAAAGTGCAGTCGTGCAGTTCCGAGCTTTACACACAAAAAAACCTCGAACCCACTCCAAATCCCCAAGCAGGGGGGTTGCATGCTTATTTTCCATTTTACTTTCTGGTGCCTTTTCCACATCTGTCTGGCATAATTTCCTAATTTCTGGCATATTTTCCAAACAAAATTCTGGCGTAATTTCCAGGAGCCTAGCGAGGGCTGATTACATCAAGTCCCATAATGTTGGGAGGTATTTCTTTACAGTCGTTTTTCTCCAGGATATTTTTTAAAGTTCCCTGCCCATTTGGTTGACACTATACGACCTGTAAGATCTATTGTATCAATTTCTCCAAGGTTTCCGGAATTTCGTTCGCTTTTAGAGCCATAGTAGCGCTAAAAAAATACTCCACCCTGCGGAGTGCCGTGTTGCACTGACCCTGTTTAGCAACACTTGGTTGATCTAATAACTTAACCTTACACCGATCCTTAAGTTCTAAGGTGCGGTAATTATAGATGTCGATGAATATTCGCATTTGTAAGGCATTGGCGGGTGGAGCGATATAGGTTCACCTTTACAGAAAGAAGTATGTACTTTAAAAATTGCTGGTACTATTGTCCACTTTACTGCAAAATGTAAACAATTACATGTGCTTAAGTCTACTTCTGTCTTCTGACATATATACTTTGTCATAGCTAGGTGGGATGGTTAATAATGGGTGGTGGTTGACCTATGTCCCTTGGCAGCAGTAGGCACGCTTGCGATCGCACGGCGTTAGCTCGACAGTGGGGTGGGATCTTGCTGCCTCCCTATGCACACATAATTATCGTGCCTGTATCAAATTTAATTTTTGTTGACTTTAAAAACAGAATAGAGAGAGGGGAAGAGAGAGGGAGAGAGAGAGTAGGAAACTATTCAAGAATGAAGGTGTAAAACAAAATAAAAAAAAGAGGCATATGAACGAATGAAGCTGATTATGTTTCAGGTGTTGCGAAACATTTTGGACAAGCCCTCCCCTATGCATCCGGTGAGACGAGATGCACCATGACTATCCTTCGTCCATTTTTATTTAGGATAGTCCCAAAAGATACCCTTGCAAAGTATCTACCAAATCACGACCTTAATAGCTAAAAAGTTAAACGCTTAATGATTGCATATTGATCATACGATATGATACAGGGTTTTATTGAATTCAGACATTTAAGTGCATTTCAGATTTATGTATTCTGTTATATAGTGCTATGTGCTTTTATAGATTTCATAGTGAATACGATTTGTTAATATTTAAGTAGGTAGATGAATTGGTAAATAAGTAAACAATTAAGTATGAATATATGTATGTAGGTAGCTAATTTTATGTTTAAGAATTTATGTAGGGTAATTCACGTTTGTGTCTTTATATATATATAATTTTAGGAAATTTATAGTTCTAAGTTTTAAGAATTTAATTGTAATATTTGTAATTTAATGAAATTTTAAAGTTTATATACTCGTATATGTATATATATTGCCAAAGAAAATTTTATATGCAATTAAATAGAATGCATGTACTTACAATAATTATCCATACGTTGAAAGTTGTGGCCACAAGTTTCCTTCGTTGGTGATTAGATGATGTGTTGTGTGTATTTTGTGTGTATGTATGTATGCAATAAATTTCACTTAGGATTTTCAAAGTTCTTAGGCAATTTAGATACGGTAGTATGTATATAATAGGCAAATTAGAGATTAAGTATATATTTTATCAAATTAGCATTTTTATGATTTAGTTTAAGGTTATTATGAATTTTAAGTTAAGTAGGTTTAAGACTAATCAAATCAAAAGTTAAACAAGCAAAAAAATAACACTATGAGCACTTTTTTGTAGGTTTTTGATGCACTTGTTCTTGTAGCGATGGGGTAATGGTGAGGTGAGGATGATGGACAGTGTATGCTGGCGATTTAATAATCCCGCGTGCACGTGTGATGTCGATGTATGATTCTTGGGCGCGCGTGTTCTCCTTTTTCGCGTCAGAGTGAAACTGCGGCAGAGCACGGCTTGCGTTGCGATAATCGATATGACTCGATGTTGGGATATTATCCAAATATAAAAAAAAACTGTTGCGGACGCTCCCTTTTCGGCTGCTGCTATATATACATTTGCATATATGTAATAGGCAGATTAGGGAACCGAATTATATAGGGTGGGCGTCCGCAAATTTCTGTGGACACCAAATAGAAATTTAACACCTGCACGTTATTATAGATAATTTTACATACCTAGTTTCTTATTTTTTTCTTATTTGATGCTATTTTAAGGATGTGTGGGTGCGTGGGTCAGGATGTGTAAAGATATGGCTAATCCTGTTACCACATGCGGCTTATTTGGCAGGTTTTTGCGCGTGACTTTTACGGCGCGGTAGCGGTTAAGATAGGTATATAGGTGCGCTATAGAATTTATGCAAATATGTATAATTAGTTTTATGCTTCTATTGCACAAAAAAAATACCACGCTTACCTCTTGTATTTCACTCCGAATGTATGGAGTTTAATCGAAATTTCTTGGCGGCTTTGCGGATTACAAGACGCTACCACGATCACTGTCTGCAGGCAAAAGAAAGAGCTTGCAATTCTCGCTTGCGAGGTAAGTGGTTCTTGCGCGTAAGTGTTATCGTTCAGTGGTAACCAAGTTTAAACTATGCGGTAATAGTAATCACTTTTGGGGGGCATGTTCGTTAAATGTCCGGTTTGTGTCGGGATTATGGGGAGTCGACGGTTTCTTTTGAAACTGAACGAAACTTAATTTGTATTAGGGATATTAGGTTTAAGGTGTACGCTACAACTTGTCAATACTACATTCTCTGCCAGTTTAGTGGGGATCGGTGAGCTAAGTACTCTAACGTTACAGGTCATTGGCTCGAATAGGTTTGCATGCCTTCCTTTAGTAAAGGGCATACTTACTTTACTTTAGTTAAGATGTCACTTAAGCTGGACCGACACGGATCTCAATCAACAAGCCCCTCCAGTTAGCTCGATCCCTTGCAAGCTATCAGTTGCACATCATATCAGTTGAGGTCGCTCTATAATAATTGTGCACATGACCCAAGGTGGGATCTTTCTCCGTTGCGCTGTTCCTTAGGACAGGGCTCTTAGACTCTTCGGGCTGGAACCATCTCAGTATCTTTAACACAGAGTTACGTTTACGAGCAGAGCTAAAGAACTTACAATCTTTATAGGTTACTGTGTCAACCAATTTAGCAGGATCCGCAGGTGGGCAAGATCGCGAAAAAAACTTTGAAGTCTTATTTCGTTTTACGCCGATGTCGAGTCGCTGATGTTGAGAGTCCATTCTCGGTGACAGCGTATCTATACCTACTTCGTTTTGTCTTTATTAACAGCCAGAATGATCCTCGCAACATTGTAAGGAATAGAAGGGTCGGAGTGGTCGAAGTATCTGCGTCTGTATCGACGTTGCGATTAAGGCCTTACTCAAGCGTGTTACCCGTTCAATAGTTCGGGAATGCAAGAACTTTGTTAACTCGCTTGCACGGTTGAACTCTTTGACTCTTGTATTGGTCCCAGATCAAGCTCGGGTTGCGGGAAATGAGATATCCAATGAGACTCTGATGTTGGCTTGTGAAGTTTGTGCAATAGATTTAAGAACGATGTTAAAGAAACTATAAGTCATAAGCCTGTCTTAAGCCTTATTCGATTTTAAAGGGTACGGCACTGTATGGTTTTGATTCTGACTTTGAAGTAATATCTATAATTCCCCATTGTCACCCTGCAAAGACGAACGAGTTTTGCAGGAATGCCGAATGGTTATTATATGGTTGTAAAGTAACTTAATATGGCTTTGAATAATTCGTCCATATACATGAGCTTTCAAAGTCAACGTTTGAATTTCTGAGCCTAAAACCATACTCACGTGGCCTTCTGAGGCTACTTCCGAAGGATTTTCGCCGTTCAAACGGTATGAAGCTGACAAGATCTTAACCCCGACATTGAGAAAACTTATGTAGGTATCTGTGGTTTACATAGTTCACTGTATCTCCATTTATCGTTCATATACTTTCATCTGATCAAGTTCTATAGATAACTCGGTGCATTCTCCTTACCAATGTTTTAGTCGAAGTTGTCCCCTTTTTTTAGATCTCTCTCTCTCCCTCTGCTACTCCTCGCAATAAAAACTGAAATAAAAATTAAATCCCACCAATATCCTTAATGCCGACAAATGCCTACTCCACACAATTAAGCAAAAACTGCCATAAATCGTGCAGCAAAGCCCGCTTCATTGGTTTATCTGATCCTTTTTCACAGCCATTTTGGATTAACAAAACTTACCCGACTTTCTTTTGTGCGCCCCCAAAACTTTTCCCAATTAAATTTCCGAGTCAATTATTCACTCGCTTTTTACAGCCTTCGAACAGCAATAACCTTTCGCCATTAGGTACCTACCCCCAATTCAGAGCCAACAAAAAAAAAATCAATTTACTCCCAACTTCTCGAGCCTGGAAAAGCCCATAAAACAAATCAAAATAAATTAAATCCAATGATAGCAGTTAAATAAATTCAAATTCATTTGTATTTGTGTGTGTCCACAATGTGAATTTGAAGCCATCATCAGCCTCTACTTATTCGCCACCCAATGCGGCCTAGAATCACCGGCCGGCCCCTGTGTTGACATCGTTTATGTTGAGCGTTGAAATTCCTGCTGACAATAGTGGTAACCGTTTTAAGATAGAACGTCGCCAGAGAAACACAGCCACCATTCCACTATAATACGCAGCTATAGCGAAGAGGATACCGCCGCCACTCCATCTCCATCGCCTTTGAGAATAATAATATGTCGAATGGATAGTTGTGTAAAGCATACTCAGTGTGGGAGTGTTAACACAGCCTCTGCATTGCATTCAAGCGGAAACACTTAAAACGAATGGAGAAAACACAAAGAAAACGCACAAAAAAAGGACACGAGGAGAAACTTTTCCGTCCTCCCGTTCGCATAATATGTACAATTGTACAAGTCTTTATCCTTTTTTTTCGGTTTAAATGGCGAAAAGTTTCAATGTTGCACAAGTGGAACATTGCGCAACAATAATAACCCCGAGCTGCTGCGGAGTTATTTTTTTTTTGTCTTAGTTTTCTCTGTCAAACCACCCTCCTCCGAGTCTGCATCTTTGCCATGAAAAATGTACCTCATTTTGCACATAAATGCTTTGTGATTATGATTGCGAGAATATTTTTTTTTTTTTGTTTTGTTTTCTCCATTCAAAGTTTAGAGTTTTATTCGAAATATGCCGTCCTCTGTGTGTGTGTGTAATAAATGCAAATGCGCAACAAAAAACCATCCAAGGGCTACCGAAAAAGGACTGCAGAAATCCAAAAAAACCTATGTGAATTATAATTTTTGTTATAGAAAAGAGGGAAGAATTAACATTTTGTAAATACCTGTAGGTGAAGTTTTTAATGCACCACCGGCCGCCATTTTGTGTAACTTTCGAGGTTATGATGTGTAGTTTTTTTTTTTAACAATTTACTCGAACCACAAAATTAACATACATATTTAAATTTTTCGTGGGCAATGCGGTATGAAAATGCTTCTAAGGATGCATGACCCGATATACAAATTTGAAGGCGGTTGTATTCGGTAGGTTCAGTAGGCTTGGTCAGCTCCGCCAAAGACCATGGGTAATAACCTTTGAGATGCTTCCATAAAAAAAATGCCACGGGTGTTAAGTCTGTAGACGTCGGTGGTTGCGAAACCTGTCCAAGTGGCTGATCTGATCGCTCCAGAAGATCCAATTCATTATTAGGAATCTCTCTTTTTGTATAAATTAGTCATTTTCCTTTATTATTAAAAGCTGATCTTTCAAGTCTTCCTTAAAAAAAGTTCTGTTCAAACTAACGCCGAAATGTGAATTTCGCGCGGGCAATAGTTGGTCATGGATTTTCGCCCGGGTTGGGTACGAAAACTCCAAAATTAAAACCCCAAACTGAAATTCCCAAGGCAATATCTCCAAACCCAAAACCCCAAATCCAAAATCCCCAAAACCGAAATACTCAAATAGATTTCGAATGTATTCACAATGCATAGGTAAAATAGGTATGGGGGGCATGCTGCCTCCTGCAAGCCCCGCTTGGGGTCACTGTTGGATTTGAAGTAGGCGCAAGGTTAGGTATACGAAAATTTCTTTAAATATTTTGAATTAACATTTTGGGGATTTTTTATTTGGTGAATTTTTCATATGACCCGGGGGGAAGCATAGAGTATTGGTGGTAGTGGTAGGTGATATTTTGTCAAATCATTCCATGCATATTGTTCTCCATGGCTTTAATATATCCGCCTGCTATCAGTCTATAACCGTGGAGATGATTCCATCGAAATGGTTCAGTTTCCACATATCATTTGCTGCTCGGCTTATAGCAGGTACTTCTAAACAAAATGCTTAAATAGTTGCACTTGCAGACCCTGTACGGGCTAACGGAAATTACGTCGGATTTTTTCTTTTTTTTTTTCAGACAAAGTGTCAGAAATTGTTCCTTTTTTCAAATTTGGGAAAATAGCAGAATTTTGTTTGAGAAATATGCCAAAAAATGTTCGCAATTTGTGCAAGAGATATGTAAAGAAAAGTACCAAAAAATAAAATTGAAATTAGACAAAAAAATTAACACATATGGTCAAATTTCTAAACTAATTTTAGAAAAAAAAAACAAAAAATATTGTTTCAGGGAATTTTTATAAAAAATAACTAGCTGACCCGGCACACGTGCCTAAAAAAATTATTTTAAATATTTTAAGATTTATTTTGATATATTTGTTCAGTATTTTTTTTAATAGGAATGAAGGCGGATAGCTTCAGTGGTTCAGCGTGGCCATTATCGGACTTACATACTCAGCAACGTTTTTATATAATATAGCTGCTCCCCGCCCCCCTGGTTTTGCCCGTGCACAGGAATTGTATTGCTTTGTCTTGGATAATAATGTTCTTTCCTAAAATGCGAGAAATTAATGCCTGAAATACAGCAATACGAACAAAACAAAAAAAGAATCATGAAAATCGGGCTAGCGGTTATCGAGCTATAACGTCATCGAGTTTCGAGCGGTGCCACGCCCATTTGTTGTTTTTGTTTTTTTGTTGATTCCCTTTTAATAGCACGTTCCTCTTCCTTTCGACGTGCTACTATATTTCTGTGTCGCGTTGCATTCTGAGTACGCCGGCTACTGTTACCATTATCTCTTCTTGGCATCATAACAAATATCGAACTGTTCAAATGATTATTATTTTGTATAAATCGCACATAAATTTTTCACTAGCCGTTTTTTATTATCAGCTATGATGATCCATAGATCACCGATTTACATGCACTTACAACGACAACATGTGATCCTGCTTTTCATCGAGATCACGAATCATGATCTGATAATTAATTCAACTATTCCTCGTAGTTATTTCGTGGCGTTGTTAAGTTCATTCACTAAATGTTGGTGTCCCTGTAAATTAAAGCCACACAGTAATGTTGCCAGGCCAAAAAATCTTTCAATGATCCAGTTTGTTTTATTTTCATGATATGATCCGGATCAGATCACGCTGATAATAAAATACGGCTACTATCAATAATTTACCCTTGAAATAGCCAGTAAAGAAAGTTAACGAACGAAAAAGATACAATTATTGAAATTTGGAGAAATCAATTTGAGAAACAAAAGAAATTGATTACTTTTAGATTTTTTTTCCTAAACCTTCGGGTAGCAATTACGAAGAAACCCGTAGAAGAAAGTATCCAATTTGGTCGCGACATGCCCCTTTGTCAAATTTTGGCCAATGACCACTCCTGCGCCAATACCTTTGATTGTCTGCAAATTCGAACTGAATTGATTCGGTGGTTTTCGAGATATAATATTTTGAATGTTTTTTTTTTTTTTTTGTATATGCGGTGCCACGCACTTTGTCCAATTTTGACCAATCTTCAGTGGATCACTCCTGTGCAAATACCTAAGATTATCTGTTAATATGGGCACAATACAGCATGGTGGTTTTCAAGTTATACGTATCCGAACACATTTTAGAACTCATTTGTATAGATTTCTCGTGTTTCCATTTCCATTTCTGAAAATAAAACAGAAAACATTTTAGAAAAAAGTGTCTGAAATTTTCTAAAGATCACAAAAAAAAATGTGGCCTTGTTTCCTTGGCCAGACATATTCTGGCATCATTTCCGGGAGCCTTCTCAAAGATCGTTTAGACCTAAAATTTCCCAAAAGACAACAACTTGATATGCCAAAAAAAACAGGAATTCTGTCATATAGCCAAAAAAAACATATAGCCTGTCTCTTTTGACTCCTTTGAGGCACTTCTAGACAATTCTGATTCATTGGCTCAAATTTTTGCTCAAATTCTCTAAATATCGTTGCGGTTTTCATCGCCTTGCTGCTGCAGTTTATTTCCAAGTGGGTTGATTATTTAATATTTGTTTCTTTTGATAATTTTCAAAAGCTCGCTTGTTTCTCGTCGGGTTTATTCCTCCTCGTCGACGAAGAAGAATTTACATTGTGAAGAGAATTTACTTTAATTTTCCATTTCGACGAATTATAACACTTTGGTTCAAAGAACGTTATACAAAATTTAGTTTATTAAAAAAAGATAAGCTATTATGCGGCTGAACTACTCAACGATCTAATTTCAACTATTTCGAGAACAAAGACACAATTTCTTACAGTAATTAAACTCTTCATTAAGCTATCTTGGCATCTTTTTACTACCAAGTTTCAATATTAAATTGAGATGCTAGTAATGCCATTGTGATTCGATTTTAGTACATATTAACATTTCAATAATTTACAATACAAATTCATTATTCTTAATCTACGCTGCCTTCTGCAGCAACAATATTACCTACCCTAATTGCTGCAGTGGGTATATAGTTAGTATAGTTTTTTTAAAAACTTTAAACCATACTACTACTATAACGTTAAAATTGGCCTACTATCCTTGCGAAAATCTCCACGTACTGGCGAACGTTTTTCTATGGAGCCTTCAAATGAAGAATTTCTTTAATGGTTGCGATTTGACCTTAACTTCACCACTATACATTTGAATTCCCAGGTGCTTCCTTCTACCCCAAGCAATTTATTATCCTTCAGAGCAGAAGATGTGTAAAATTGTGCGTTGCTTAATAAAATTTGTCACTGCCCTTGTCAATATGTCCATACCTTAAGAGCCAACTAATAGAATTCAACTGATGAACTTAGAATAACCAGCCATAACGAAATTCCGACTGTTCCCCCTTTAATAAATATATAATATGTACATAGAAAACTTCAAAGAACGTGACCAGAACCATAACCAACCGCAACGTGCTATATATTACCATTTGCTCGCCTTAATTCGAAATCACCGTATTTTGCAAATAAAATCTCATCAACACCATAATCATTATTTTTCTTTCCAGCTTGCCGCTATGAAAAAGGATCCTGGTCCGAATGTGCAACTGGCCAAATGACTCGTGCCGATAAATTAAAGTCAACCAGTGACCCATCGTGTGAAGCAACACGTGTCATTAAGAAGAACTGCAAACCAGGCAAATCCAAGGATAAGAGCAACAAGGAACAACGTAAGAACAAAGATAAAGGTATGAGCTTGCCTATAATACAGCCGCCGCAAAATGTGTTATATAAATCCGACCCCATCCCCAACTGAAGGATGCTCAGTTGGGCGGAGAGGCTAATTAATTAATTATGCAAATAAACGTTATTCTCAATGAAACTCTTTAACCCGTGTGCCGGTGTGCGAGCGCAAAAGAAGTTAAATGAAATTGGCAATTAATGCCAACATTATAGTCGCTTTCAGATATATTCAATGAAAATGTCCTTAAAGAGGTATCACAACTGTGCAGAGAAAATCCCTGTTGGATTTTGTGCAACTCTTACTATGTGTCTGCTGTCGGTAATGTGTCCGACGTGCCATGTCGGGTTTATTAGATAGTTAAACTATTAGCCTGGTATGCAGAAGAAATATTTTCTGTTAATTGAATATTCATACAGGTCAGGGCGACACGGAGAGTGTTACGTGGCAAAAAAACAAAACATCAACGAATGGGGAATGGGAGTCATTAAAAAAAATCCTATTGTGTGCATCATTAGACTATAATGAAAGTTCAATTAATTTAATTGAAAAACAAGGATATATGCATCCGGACGGGTGCAAGCGCAAGCATATGTGCAGTGCATTGTGCATATTTGCGACCGCTAACATTAACTCCTGACATACAGTGGTGGTGTCCTGTATAGTGGAGTTGGAGGATTTTTACATTTTCCGACTTATGGCTAAAGATTTAATTAAACGTTAATGACTTCATTCACATGTTTCGAAAAGTTACCATGGCTAATGGCTGTGGATGTTAGTGGTAATGATTATTAATTAGGGAGTAACGAGTCTTCGCAATTAAAATAATATTTCTCAGGATAATGGCAAGTTTTGAGTTCAAAAATAAATAGCACACTACCTTTGAATACTCTTCACCACCTTTTTCTGAACGTCTGACAAACAACCGAGAGGATACCTAACTGTCCTGAGAAAGCTTTTCGAATGCAGGACAGGATATAAGACAGTATATTCCATTAATTCTTACAACATTAAAATCAGGCACACGAGTAAGTCTGACAGTTGTGGATCTATTGCCTTCAATGCACAATTGCACATTGCACAGACAACACACATATGTTTCTGTTAATGAAGAAAAGTGTTGCCACAATGCACTTAATCACAATACCAACAATTTTAAATAGGAATTAATTTTCGTACTAAATTAAATTGTGAAAATATTACTTATAGCCTTGTATAAATTGGGCTAAATAATTAACTGCAGATAATTTTCTAACACTATCGAATTTTTCAGCTGTCAGAAGTTATCCCTCTCCGAGAGCAAGATTTTTTTTTTCCGCGGGTAGGTGAAAATCTAGCATAGACACTATGAAAACAACGCGTGCTCATAGTAGTGTTAGATTCTTACTGACTAAAAACACCATCCTTTGTTATAAATTGTAGATACTGCAACTAAGATATAACTTATCAAGCAATTTTCTATCACGAAATGAAAACTTTTGACAGGTTTCCCGCCAATTATTATTGGTGTGTCCGATTAGTTGGTTTCTACTATGTTTTCGCGCAAAGCAAAGGTTTTTCAATAAGAGCGCTACAAAAATTTTTTTTAAATAAAACAAAAACTGTTTTGGATATCAATGAAATTCTTTATTCCTGTGAAAGTACGTTCGATGCCATTATGTTTGGAACTCGATTTCTTTTGCATGGCCACCACGGGCACGCTTGCAGAAGTCCAGACGCTGAACCCAATTTTCGACGGTTTTCAAGCATAAATCGGCCGATACTGCTGCAATTTCACGTTCGATATTCGTACGAAGTTCATCAATCGTCGCTGGCTTGTTGGCATAGACCATAGACTTGACGTAGCCCCACAGGAAATAGTCTAACGGCGTCAAATCGCACGACCGAGGCGGCCAAGGGACTGGACCATTTCGTGAGATAACACGTTCTCCAAACTTGGTTTCCAATAAATTGATTGTGACATTCGCTGTGTGGCTTGTGGCGCCGTCCTGTTGGAACCACATGTCCTCCAAGTCCATATCATCCAATTGGGGCTAAAAATATTCGGTTATCATTGAACGGTAGCAATTCCCATTCACAGTAACTTGCCGGTCTTGATCATCACCAAACCGTAATTTTTTCGGGATGCAATGATGACTCATGGAGTACGTGTGGATTGCTGCCTGACCAATACCGCATATTTTGTTTATTGACGAAGCCATTCAGCCAGAAATGAGCCGAATCATTTTCAAGTTGTTGCTCAGTCCAATTCACGAACATACGACGCTTCTGGTGGTCAAGCGGCTTCAGTTCTTGCGTCAATTTAATCTTGTAAGGATGTAGGCCAAGATCTTTTCGCAAAATTCGCCACAACGACGTCACAGAGATGCCCAACGCTTGAGAACGACGTGTGAGAGACACATTTGGGCTTTCATCAACTGAAGCCTCAACGGCAGCAATATTCTCGACACTACGGGCACTTCTTTGTCTCACTGGCACTGGAACATTTTGTACTGTGCCTGTGGATTCAAATTTGTCCACTAGACGCTCAATTGTTGATCTGCTAGGACGATTATGACGACCATAAATTGGACGTAGCGCTCTTAACGTTGACGCCACTGACTCCGAATTGTAGTAAATTTTAATAATTTCGACTCGTTGTTGGCTCGTATATCTTTCCATCATGAAATGGCAAACCTTACTGAAGAGAACTGTCAAAAGAGCGGCAAGAAATTCGGCGTCGTTTGCTGTCCCTGTCGCTCTACTTTTGTAGCGTCCCTATTGAAAAACCCTTTAGTTTCAGCTTCGATTGTAGGTATTCCGAGATCCCTATGGATATCGTCGTTTCTAATATACCACGGTGCTTTTACAATTTCTTGAAGCACTTTATTTTGAAAATATATATATAAAATGAAAATGTATAATATTGGCATTTGTTTTCTTGGTGCAACCCCAAAGTTGTATGTATACCGTAGGTCCACACCGGCTTTAGCTTTTGCATGCTTCAAATAGTTCGGATGAGCAACATACTTCTAAATTGCACATTGTAACGCATGTTTTCCGTCGCGCTACAGAGCTGGATAAGTTTTGCCAAGATCCCGAATTCGGCCATCTACGTACAGAGGCTCTTGACGATGACTACAATCATAGGCGACTTTGAAGTCGATGAATAAGTGGTGACTGGTGAGTCTCGACTTGAAATTCGTTAGTCTTTCCAGGAAGGAGAGACTCAGATTTAGTCTATCAGAAAAAACTGGACCACCTACACATCTGATGTTTTCGATCCATCCGTGATGATTCATCATCCAAGAATGTCCCCTCCTCCCAGAATGACCTACTGGGGATAGAGACTTGGAAGTTTTTATCAAACTGTAGTTATGGTATGGTATAGTCGATGTTTTTCCTGAGAGTCTTAAGCACTATTTAAGATAGCAGCATGGCCAGTTATTTTGCTGGTCCGCTGTGTGCTTTCAAACGAACTGCTGCATATGCTGCTGTTTGTTTGCTGAAAACATCGATGGGAGTCAGATGAAAACAGGATGTCAAGTGCAGCAGAAGGTGTGGTGCGAAGAGCTCCATTGATACACAAGCAAGGGTTCTTTGGACTTTGCCTAGTTTATCGCTTTCTCTAAGGCAGTCCACCAGATAGCCACACCGTACGTAAGGATAGGCCCTATGACTGAGATGTTTAGCCAGCGGGTGATGCGAGGTTGTAGGCCCAATTTGTTTCCTATTGCTTTTTTGCAAGACAAGAGAGCTGTGGTTGCTTTTTTAACTCTTTCTTGTATGTTAGACGTCCAGCTAAGCTTCCTGTCTAGAATAAGACCCAAGTATTTAGCTTCATTGGAGCCATTTATATATGGAGGGTCAAAGTGCGGAATTTTGTATTTCCTAGAGAAGAGAACAAGTTCAGTCTTGTGAGGGTTAACGCAGCCCACATTGGTTCGCCCATATGAGTTCTTTTAAGGTGCTTGAAAACTTTCCTGAAACGGCAATAGCAACATCATCCACATATGCAATCACCTTGTAGCCCTCCGCTTTCAAGCATGTCAGCAGTTGATTGACCACTAAGTTCCAGAGAAGAGGAGACAGGACGCCACCTTGTGGGGTTCCTCTACTGGCAGATCTTCTGGCAGATGCCCCGGTCAGACTACGTTGATAACTCGGCTATTGAGCATCATATTAATCAACTCCCTAAGTGAGGTGTTCACGTTCAGAGCTGACAGTGCTTGTTAAAGTCCATTTAATACCCACGAGTAGCGAAGAAAGGAGGTCCATCTGCACAGAGATTCGCTATATGCAGATAAGGCTAGCTAATCCAAAGGTCGCCAGGTATCCGGATACTCCGTTAGCGACTGAGCTATGGCCCGCAGCCAGGTTGACCCTTGGCACGGGTCGTATGACACCTTGGCCCGGCCTTGATTTAGGGTTTACTCCCACCTCATCTAACGGTTCACGCTTTCACATCAGTCGTACGTCACAACGAATCACAGTGTACAGCTGATATGTAAGTGTCACCCTGGGCTGACACTAACCAGACAAGCTGATTAGCCATTTTCATGCAGGCGCACACGAGAAGGACATAAGTATGAAGATTTTCGCCCAAGCCCTGCTTAAACAAATCTACTATTCCCTGCGCTTCGGTGACTATGGGTTTCCTTCGCTGTGTTGAAGAGCTTGCGTTCCTGTTTTGAAGCCAGCTGCCTGTTGCTTAGCTTTTTTTTTTGCTAATAGTAGTGAAATGTACTTTCTAAAAAAATAGCTGCGATGCACTTACCAGTGCTTCAACTAAAAAGCTTTCCCGTTAACCTGGTCCTTAGCTATCTGCCTAAATTTGCGCGCACTCCAAGTGCGATGAGGCCCTTTCCAACTTGTGCTTGCCACCTTAGGCAAGGTCTTTCTCTACTAAGTTGACTCTCTGGGCTTAAATTCCCTTTTCATTTCCTAGCCATCTCAATACGCAGTTTTATTTAATAAATTCGATATAATATTTATCTCTATGCCTTTCTAGCATATATCCTCCTTTATCATAAGTGTGTATATCTTTTTTATTTTCAGTAGCTCGCAAAGGACGTGCTTAAGCAGTTGCCAACTAAAACTGATACCCAACAGAGATGGTATCAAGAATTTTAAATTTTAAAAAAGTTCATAAAAACCATCTAACTTCAGACACACACATTCCAATACAGCAACAACAACAACAACATACACACACACATTCTCATATTATCAAAATGAAACGTATACACACAAACAAACTGTTTAAAATTACTTTCAAATAAATAAAAAACCAAAACAGTGTTGAAAATTGTAAACAAACATGAAACTAAAAATAAACGTTTAATGATTAAGTATACAGAAAAAAAAAATAGACCTAAAAATATTCACTGGCAGCGAATATTTCACAAAACAAAAGGTAATTTTTAATTAAGCCAACAACAGTTAAGTATTAAATTGAAAACAAAAATAGTACATTTAACAACAACCCCTCGATACCGAATTAAAAAAAAAATAAATAAATTCATCACTGAACGGATAGGCAACTAATATAATATTAATTATAAAAAAAAATTAAACTTAACAAAAAACAACAGTATTTGCATTTTAAATATTATAATAATAAAGAAAAACCCAAACATAACATTTTTATTTACGTTCTTTTCGAAACAAATAGTAACTTTACATATATAGATTAAATGTTCTTCTTAAACACGAAAAATACAACATCTATATATATACATAGTTATATATGAAAACCCAATTAATATTTAAAACAAAAAGAATTAATTAGACTATATATACATACTACATTGTAATTCTTTGGTAAAACAAAATAAAATTCAGAAACCATAAAAAAAACAATTATTGTAAATATTGTATAAAAAATATACACACAAAGCAAGAAAAAAAACAGTTTGTGACGTTAAAGAGAAAACAACAAAATAAAATCTAAAATTCCAAACACTTTCACTTCGAAACCAAAAACTCTCTCCCCCCCCCCCCCTCTCTCTCTCATTTACCCTAAGTTTTTATACCTAACAATTTATTTATTTAAACAAAAAAAATTATATTTAATATGAAAATAAATAACATGTTCTATTAAGTTTCATATTTTATAATAATAATAAAAATTAAAATAAAAAAAAAAACAATACAAAATAAATTTACATAAATGAGACAAAACGTTGACACACAAAAAAAGAAAACCAAAACATAATACTAGACATTTTTAAAATGAAAAGAAAAACCGAACAAAACAAAAAAAGAGATTTTAAATTTAAATATAATGAAAATAAAATTCATATAGAGAAACAACACAAAATGGCGAAACCAACCAGAATAATGTGAATTATTGTATGAAAAAAGAATGCATTCTTTTTGTGGAAATAAAATGAAATATTAAATAAAACTTTACGATAAAAATTTAAACTCAACAAGTGTTTTTATTGCCAATTGAAATGACATTGATATTAATTTTTAGTTTGATTTAATTTTTTTTGTTGGTACAGATGGAAGGACGGTGTCAATTAAATACGCACGTAAGTATCTAGTAAAGAGGTAAGGGTTAAGCTCTGGAATGAAAACACTGTACCGATTTCAAAAATTATATGGGAGAGACTACTGCGATGGGCTATTTTATTTTTCAAAATTGGTCAAAGGGGCGTGGCACCTTTCATACAAAGAAAATTCAAAATCTTATATCTCGAAAACCACTGAACCGATTGAGTTCAAATTATCAGAAAATCGTATTCATTGGTCCGGGAGTGTTCCTGTGAAGATTGGTCAAAATTGGACGAAGGGTCGTAGCACCTTGCCTACAAAAAAAGAGTCAAATGGAAACATTTATATGCATTGTTCAAGGAAAGCCCTATACGAAATATGGGAGGGACATACATACAACAAAGTTATATAAAACTCTGTGGGCTTTACCAATAATCATTTTTAATCTCCAACTTAAATATTTTGAAGTTCACAATGGATAGTTTTATATGGAAATTTTCAGCATTGTGACTTCGTAAAAGTTAGCCCGTACCGTGGTGTATCTTGTCATTTTTAGTAGGTATTAAGAATAATGTTTTGGCGGAGCAACGCACGGCGGGTACCCCCTAGTGGGATAAGCTGCCAGCAATGGATTCTTTTTTTGTGAAATTCACATATGGTACACATACGTATGTGAGTACAATATGTAGCACTCTCTGTTGACGTCAGACCTACATGCAAATGTGGCTTCCTACATGCTGTGTACTACGGCTTTAAGAACGGATATTATAGTGGGTTTCAATAAGTATTCCGCGGTACTAATAATCATTTTTAGCGTCCAGGCTAATTTTTACGAAGTCACAATAGCGAAAATTTCCATATAAAATTGTCTATTGTGACCGTCAAAATATTTAAGTTGAAGGCTAAAAATGATTATTGGTAAGGCCCATTGACTTTATCGCGCATGTTTTCTCTTTGAGCGTTAGTATCGTAATGGTATTGAGTGTAAAATGTAAATCTTCTATATATATAAAGGGTCCGCCATCTAACATTTTTTTTTTTTTCAACTATTTCGCGAATTTATTTCATGTCTGATTTGACAGATAATTAGTTTTATCCTTCCGCTGAACGAATATGGTTGTGTATACGCTTGAACAACGCTGAGAAATATTGCTACATTACTTTGAAAATCATGGTAATGTTGCAGAATGTGTGCGAAAATTGCGTACGCATTTTGGAAGCAGAGAAGCACCGTCAGCTCCGTATGTTCGTAATCTTTTGAAAAAAGTGAAAGAAACTGGCATCCTCATCGATAAACCAAAGCGTGAAAAGCCAAAAATAGTGCGTACACCCGAGAAAATTGCTGCTGTGGCAGAAAGTGTGCGTGAAGCGCCATCAACATCAATTCACCGTCGTTCTCAACAATTGAACATTTTAGAGACATCATTGAGACGAATTTTGCATAAAGACCTTAGTATGACGCCATACAAAGTCCAATTGGTTCAGGAGTTGAAGCCAACTCACCATCCAATGCGTTTTCGCTTCGCTAAGTGGGCCTGCGATCGACTTAGAGAAGATGCCGATTTTGCCAAAAAAATCATCTTTTCAGATGAAGCTCATTTTGATCTTGGCGGGTATGTAAACAGGCAAAATTGTCGCATTTGGGGCACAGAAAACCCGCACGCATACATTAAAAAGCCGATATACCCAAAACGAGTCACTGTTTGGTGCGGATTTTGGTCCAGAGGCATAATTGAGCCATTTTTCTTCGAAAATGAGCAAGGAGTGGCCGTTACAGTCAATGGCGATCGTTATCGGGCCATGTTGAACGAATTTTTGTTCACAAAAACTGAAGAGGAGGAAATTGGCAACATTTGGTTTCAACAGGACGGCGCTACGTGCCACACAGCCGAAGCTACACTCGATGTTTTGCGCCCTGTTTTTGAAGATCGCATTATCAGCCGCAGAGCTGATGTCGTTTGGCCACCGCGGAGCTGCGATTTGACACCGTTGGACTATTATTTGTGGGGTGCCGTAAAAGATAAGTGTTACGCCGACATGCCAGAGACAATTGACGCTTTAAATGACAATATTCGTGAAGCCATTGGTGAAATACAGCTGCACACAATCGATAATGTGCTTAAAAATTGGACCGATCGTGTAGGCTACTGCATGGTCAGCCGAGGCAGCCATTTGAATGAAATTATTTTCCATTATTAACCGGAAGGATTGTACTTTCAAATAAAAAAAGAAATTTGAGAAAATATTCAGTAGTTTTTTTTATAGCATTTTCAAAAAAAAAAAGTTATTTGGCGGACCCTTTATAAAAATGGTGGCAAAAATGTATAGTAATTCATCAATTGAGAACGGCTGGGCCGATTTGGCTCAAATTTTTTTTTCAGTTGTTCGTAATTGCCGGAAGAAGATTCTTCCGAAAGAACATTTTGGAAAAACCCTCCGGGAAATTGGAAAAATCGAAAATTGATTTTTTGTATGGAATTTAGTGTGCAATTGTTCCGGAAAGGCTTTTCAAATGGGAAAATGGAAAACTCGGAAAATTCCGGAAAACGAAAAAAATTAATTCATTTTTTTGGCGAAATTTTGCATTTTATCGTTGTGAAGCTTGGAAAATTTCGGATAATTGCGAAAGTCATTGTGATAAAAGACGTTTTGTCGAACTGCACAAAGAAATGCAATTTATCGACTTACCGGAGTGCCGACTATGTCTTGTGGAAGACAAAACAGCTGAACCTATAGGACCAACAAAGGAAAACATGTCTTAAGTAAGTACTATTTTGCTTCATGTGTACCTATATTTTCGAGCTCCTTGCCTGCTTTAGCCTGTGGAGCTAAAATATCTTTTTCCACCAAAATTAACGAGTAAATATGGGAGGACAACGTAGATGCATAAATGTAAAGAAAAGGGAACATTTTTACATATTGTGTTTAAACCAAATGGCGCATGAGTGGCTCTACTGTCCGGGGAGGACCTGGACCTCAACCACCAACAAGCGTCTCCAGCCAGCAGGATCTTTGTCCAGCTGTGTCCAGTTTCGCACACTAAGATCCCCTTCCAATTAAGTGCGCCACCTGAGTCGCGGTCTTCATCCACTGCGCCGCTGTCTCTCGGGTATGGATGGATTCGAAGATTTTCCGGGCCGGAGCATTCACGTCCATTCGCTCTACATGACCCAGCCACCACAGTCTTTGAACCTTCACTCTTCTGGCTAGGTCGATGTCGCTGTTCGTCGTTGTACCTCCTCCTCCAATCACCGTCTATGCAGACGGGACTGAAAATTATTCAAAGAATTTTCCTCTCGAAACAACCAAGAATAACCTCATCAGCTTTTGATAGAGTCCATGCCTCTGCACGATAAAGTAGGACTGGGATGATTAAGGTCTTATAAAGGGTCACTTTAGTTGTTCGAGAGAGGGCTTTGCTACTCAATTGCTTTTTTAGCCCGAAGAAACAGCGATTGGCAAGAGTTATTCTTCGTTTAATCTCATCGCAGGTGTCATTGTCTGATTTCATAGCGGAGCATAGGTAGACAAAGACACCACCCTAAAGTTATATCTGTCTATTGTCACATTCTGTCCAAGACGTCGGTGTTGATTGTCCTTTCCTAATGATAGCATATACTTTGTCTTACCCTCATTGACCGCTAAAACCATCTTTGCCCCTTCCGTCTTAATGCTGAGGAACGCGCCAGTGACATCACGGTGCGCCCCGCCGATTATATCGATGTCGTCGGCGTAGGCGACTAGGTGGACGGACTTTTGAAAGACAGTGCCTCTGGTGTTTTTGAGTTTTGCACTATTCTTTCAAGAACGATGTTGAAGAAGTCACATGACAGCACATCGCCTTGTCTAAATCCTTTTTTAACATTGAAGGTCTCGGTGAGTTCTTTACCGACCTTGGTGGAGCAGCGTGCATTCTCCATTGTCATCCTGCACAAACGGACGAGTTTGGTAGGGATGCCAAAACTAGACATCGCTCTGGTATAGCTCGTCTCTATAAATGCTGTCATAGGCGGCCTTAAAATCGATCAAAAGATGGTGGGTATCGATTTGGACTTCCTGGGTTTTTTCCAAGATCTGCCGCAGTGTGAATATTCGGTCCATGGTAGACTTTCTTGTCCTGAAGCCACACTGATAGGGACCAATCAGGTTGTTGATGAAAGGCTTCAGGCGTTCACATAACACGGCAGATAAGATCTTATAGGCGATGTTAATAAAAAGACTAATACCTCTGTAGTTGGCGCAGTTCATAGGATCGCCTTTCTTGAGGATCGGGCAAACAATGCTGACGTTCCATTCATCGGCCATACTTTCCTCCTTACTTTTACAGATGAGCTGGTGCATGCCAAGTCATAAATGGCGCATGAGTTCATGACCAATTAATCATGCAACACGTACAAGGAAAGCATATGCTGGGAGCATAAGGTTGAGCTTTGTAACAAATGCTAATTATTTTAATGAATTCAATTTTAAGTTCTTTTGATTTGATGTTATATTTTCTTATTTTTCTTCTTTTTTTTTTTGTACAAAAAAAAAAGTATGAACTGGTCTCAAAAAACAAGGATTCCAAGAACTTTTTCATTATAAAGGCAAAAGTTTAAAAAAAAATTGTTTTTTTTTTTTGATTATTTTCATAAACAAAGAAAAAATGGTCTATAAATATAAGTGTTAAAATGATCAAGCATTTTGTGCACACTTTTCGCAAAAATTGCAGTCCAATAGTACTTCTTCGATTTGACGAATGTCCTTTAATGTACTAAAAAGTATGATTACCTTTCTAGGGTTAAAAGCTCTCTACAAACTGAAGGTCAACACACTCTCCATTATAGAAAAACTTTTTGTATCGAGATTTTCTTAACCTTTAATGGCGCTACATGGACCAGGACCTGTGCCGCAATCAAACCAACATATCGAAGGTCCCAAACTATTAACACAAGTTTCACTATGGATTCTGGGATATCCATATCATTATTTTGCGTCTATTACTGTCACTCTAAATAAATGACATTTTGACTACAAATCCTATGGGTAAACTTTTAAGAGCTCCATCTCGCTCAACATCTTGCAAACGCGCTGTTGCAGAGGCATTTCATGTGACAAGGAGCTCCGTTAATAGTCCAACTTATAAATTCCCTTACTGACTTGTTAAATTGTTTTGACAAGCAGTCGACGTCATACTCTTCACACAATGTTTTGAAAGCAACACATTTTCGGAACTACACCGAAACCAACATCCAACACCAATACCTAACTCAAGACGCAAAAACCTTCAAAATAAACGTAAAGTCCATTAAATTCTCACCCCCTCCCCACCTACCCGAAATACCTACATCCATCCTCTGGGGGGGAACTATACAAAACTTTCAAACTCCTACCATTCATCTTCTCATTTCTCATTGCACTATCTCTCCGCGGGAAATGAGCAAGGATTCGCCTTTTCTATTTTTCGAGGTAGTAAACCAAAAAAAATAAAAAAAATAAATAAAAGGCAAACTTCGACTCTTAAAGTGTCCGAAAATGGTGGTCTATAGTAGACTATCGCAATCGCAACGCAACGTTGTTATTTATTTGGCGTACACGCTTGTATCCAATTCGGTGAATTTTATGACGCTATAGGGGTATACGCTCGTATTAGGCGATGTGTATCGCTGTGGGTGGCAGTATGGCAGTATACCAGCGAATCTGTGAATCCTTGAATTATGCGCTTCCGTTTGGGAAGCGCTTCTTTTTATTGCTGTGCCATTTTTCTTGCGCTG
Organism: Cheilosia soror; assembly: GCA_949372485.1. NCBI lineage: Eukaryota > Metazoa > Arthropoda > Insecta > Diptera > Syrphidae > Cheilosia > Cheilosia soror. The sequence goes on along the minus strand of OX443561.1, from coordinate 28,179,453 downwards.
CGTTTCGTTGGCCATAGAGTCATAAAGCATGGTCGAATGAATAGCGTATCTATGTTCGCCCCTGCTGCTGCTGCTGCATGCATGCGGTATCTAAGCTTAACCACAGTGTTGGTGGGATGGTGGAATGTGTCTAAACCACGAAATGCCAAATGCAGGGATTTTATTGCCATTGTTTTGCGAGAACACACACACAGAGAGAGAACGAGCGATGGTTTTATGCTAATTTTAAGTGACGGATTGCATAGGTTGGGTGAATGGATTGGTCTGGGCTGAATTGTTATCATGGGCCTTTCCGAACCGAACAAAAGTGTTTATTTTATTCGCAATTGCTTGTTCGTTTGGTGGTAACATATAGAGCCTGATGGACTTTTATAAAGGATGAGACATGAGAGTGCTTTTGTCGAAATGCCTCTCAGAAATTAGGTTAGACATAGGCATATACGTTATAGGTATCGATGGGGACTAGCTGAGTCTATTTTATAGTTAGACAGAGAAAACTCATAGGATTTAGAGTATATATGAATCCCACGTCCTTGCATATATCTTTATCTAAAATATGTACCTACAACTGGTTGGTATATTCACAAATGTTGCTGTTGTCAACAGATGGTAGATAGCTTTGTTACAATATCATGTTTCCCCCATGTGAATCAGCGCCTACGCGCATCTATGACTATGTCTATATATTCGGTTAAAAATCTATATTTACAGCTTCACCCGATGACAAGGTAGATATACCTTTTCCCCGAACGGATACCTCATAAAAGATGTCACGTTTCAATGCTCGCCCTGCACACAAATGAATAAAAGTTCGGAGGATGTGAAGAAATACGCAATAATCTGCCGACACTATTGGTGCGGGAAGGGTCCTTTCTATCGGAAGCAATTCTTCCGCCATTGCCAGGTTTTATAACACCCAAACACAAGGGCAACCGGATGAATTTCAAACCAAAGTGAGTTGCTACCCACATACATTTCCTTTCGTTAAATTGAAAACATCTGCCCAAATTGGGAATCAAATGAATTTCTTTTACCCCACGGTCCTGTGTTAGGGGACAGTCCATCAATTTCCTTCACACAAACACACACACCCCGATGCCAATAGATTGGGAAAATATTTTGATTGAATTTTTGTCGCAAACACCAGTGATTCGTCTAAGGACAAGGACTCACGTTCAGACCCTAGTTCCGGAAGCTAACGCACACATTCTTCCACAATATATATTTTATAACAACTCGTATACCTGTATCTGGGGGGATTTTTAAGGGTGTCCTCTGGTTTGACTTGAAGATGAAGAACAATCCTTCATTTTCAAGGCTCCACACATTTAAACGAACAATTTTTTTTTTGAGATACGAACTTTGTATCGCGTATTCTAGACGTGCGTACGCGTGTGTTGACTGTGCTGTTTATTCTCATGCTGATGTCGATGACCCATATCAGAAGGAGTATAACAACGAAAACGAAAAGGAAAACGTGCTCAGTTTTAAAATTCAAGTCAGGTTTTATTTGCCGCGTTCTTGATATGTAATCACAAGAAACGGATGCAGGGCACCGCGTACTCTAGTCAAACACTTTTCCTTTTGTCGGTTGATTTGCATAATTTCCTTGTGCGGAGATGAATTGACAGCTTGCGACAGTCTGTTGAGGTAAGAAATTGAGGTGAACATTTTCCAAGTTGTAGGTTGGTACCTTGGGTTGGCCTTTAAAAGTTCGCAGATGAATGGGCGCTTTATTGGATCGTGTGATTGCTTAATCGGGATCTATTCTAGCAGAAGAGCTCCATTCACACCTTTGGATACGTGTCCGTCACATTTGGCCCATTTGCATTGAAAATGGCTATGATTATCATTATGAACGATTTTGAGAGATTGTCAGTCTGCGAAAATGATGAAGAGACGTGAGCTCATGGTGGGCCGTACGTAAACAACAAACAACAACGTAGATCTATTTTAGTGAACTTTCTTTGTGGTAAGCAAAATGAAGTAAAATCTTTATGAAACAATTAGAACAACTAAATTTCGATCGCTAGCTGAAGTCTATAGGTATATTATTAGGTCAGTAGTTCCCTAACTGTGCGTCGCGAAACCCTGGGGCGTATCGTGTCGCTATTCTAAGGGCGTCGCAAGTTTTATTTTTTCACTTCTGTAAGACTCCCAACAGCATTACGTTTCTCTTTACGAATAATAAGAGCAAGGTCGAAGCAAAATCCAATAGTCGAATATTAAGCGCGTTTGTGTGTTCTGTATTTCCAGTCAGACTTGCTTCGTGGCTGTCACTCGTATTTACCTGGAACTTAAAATTAAATAAGGATTTTTCAATTGGTATGGGTCATTACCAACCAGATTCGTCGGGAGAATTGCCGTGGTTCTTGAGAGTGTATAGGAGAACTCGAGGCAATCAATTCGACGTGCATAAGAAATCGGCCTTTCGCAGATTCCAATTTGGCGAATTTTGCATCGGGACTTGGGCTTACGCCAGTACAAGATCCAACTAATCCAGAAGCTCAAAGTTAATGAACATAGACAAACCCGTTTGTTCGCTGGCTTGGCCTCGGGACGTTTGGAAGAGAACCTCAATTTTGGCTGAAAAATCATCTTTACCAACGAGGCACATTTTTGGATGAATGCGGGTATGTCAACAAGCAAAATTGCCATAAATATGGGACGACGATACTTCATCGTTTACCCCAACGTTTGAAAACCCCTTTATTGAATCTTTAGTAAGATCAACTTCACATATCTCTGATTTTAAGGGCGTCGTAAATATATTTCAACCTCTCTAGGGAGTCGCATTATGAAAAATATTGGGAAACCCTGGGTTAGGTATAATTCATGTTGACCTTGACATCTTTCTGGCAGTAAGTATTTGTGATACTGCTACAATGACGCAATTATCTGCTTTTAGCGCCATCTCAGTGAGAGGGAAGTAAAGAACGCTGAGTAATTAACTTTATCGATTGATCTCTCTCAACAGATTGCATATCGGCACTACACAATAGGTGTCATTACTGGACACTGCCTGATAGGAAAACATGCTGCAAGGTTAGGCCTTTTCGCAAATGACTTTTGCAGAAGCTGTATGGATGAGGAAGAGGAGGAAACTAGACCTCACCTTCTTTGTTCCTGCCCAGATCTCTTCCGTAGAAGGAAGCTTCACTTTGGAGCCCTCAATTACAAGGACTTGGGCGATCTGACAAATACAGACATCAGAAGCCTCTTACGCTTTATAAAGAGCTCAAAATGGTTCAACTAGTAGGGAGATCTTATATGATCCTTTTTTTTTAAATCATAGGTTATTTTGACACTGACAGTTTTCCGCTCGAAATCTTGACAGAAAGTCAGTATTATACTTCCGCGGAACGAAATGAGTCGCTTTTACGCTTGAACAACGTTGGGAAATATTGAAAACTTATTTCCAAAGTGAGTGCTGTGTAGCCTTAACAGTGCGTTTTTTGAAAAGAAGTTTTGGGCCGAAATGAAGCACCCCCAGCCATCTCTTCTGACGAGGCGCATTTTCATCTCGGCGGTGACGTTAACAAACAAAATTGCCGCATCTGGGGCTCGGAAAAGATGCACGTTATTGCCGGAATCCACAGAGAGTGACAATTTGATACGGATTGTGAAGTGGTGCACAGTTGCAAAAAGGCTTACTATTGTACTGAATTCAGTACAATTTGACTTTCCTGAGTACGCAAGTACCACTTTCCAATTTTCGGTACTATTTGTACTAATTTAATTAATTTGAACGCACTGCTTTGTTTTTCAAATTCTGAATGCATTCATAACTCATCATCGTACATGCTTCGTTAAAAATTGACTTTTGAATCTTCTTGCACTCCTCGAAGATGTGGAAAAAAAGATTTGATTTCGGAGAAATTTTTTTGAACTCATTACAACGTTTTTCACAAACTGTCATTTGGACGATCAAGTATATTCAATGGTCCAATTTGTTTTTTCCTGGTAAACAAAAAAGTGTTGGAATTATCAATAATAAATATCGAGCTTTATCTGACTGCGATAGAAATAGGTACATACTTCTATTTCTTCGGTTTGGGCTGAAATGGGCCTTGTGCAAAATGAATGCAACGAGTTCATGTTTTCAAATCCTTCACCGCATTGTCTATGGTGCTTTTTGTATTCATTCTTATTCTTCCGCAAACGTTTAAAGAATGTTTTCTTATCAAAATAGCTATTATAAAAAAATATGACCAAGGCTAAAGAATCGATTGCAGGCTTAAGTATACACTATTAGAATCTAAAATCTTATTAAAAATTAAGGCTGCCATAACTATAAAAACAAATTGAGCTCGAGCAGCGTACTAAGCTTCAGCTAAAAAATTAAATTTTCATTTCAGACTGTACTGCATGTATCTGTCACAATTTAGCGCGCACATTAATGGTTCGGTACATTTTTTTCAAGCTAAATTTAGACAGATCATGTTGTTTTTTTTCTGTTGTGTTTTTGGGTTGCGGAAAAGTAAATAAGGATAAGGTTTTTCAATGAATACCTCGATGAGGAATCCTTTCAAAGTGATAAATTTGAGATCAAGGAATATCAGACAAGGAAAAAAGAAAGTGCAACGAAAATATAACACTTTTTCGCTTCGATGAATTTTTGAAGGAAGTTATTTTCAACGAACAGCTGTTTTCTGACTTATATCCACAGCGCACTCTATGTCAAAATTTAGCTAGGATTTTAGTTAATGTTTGAAAAGAAAAATTGAAGAGCAGCTAAATTTAGTTTCGCTCGAGCTGCGTAGATACTAAGCTTTAGATTCAATTAAATGCGCCTTTATTACACCCTTCACTGGAAGGTATAGGTAAATATATACTTACATTTCAAACGTCAAGACGAAGTCCCCTTATATCCTATAAGTCATAAATATTCTGAATCAGGGTGCAATTCTTTAGCCATGTCCGTCTATCCGTCCGTCGGTGTCGGTCTGTCTGTTCGTTAAAAAAACACAAAATAGTCCATAGTCCAACCAAACGAATCGACCTCTGCGAATGAAATTTTGTGAAAGGACTTCTTTCTTCCGGTAGGTACCTCCCTGCACATAAAACCATAATTATACTCACGTACGTATGTATACACGAACTCACACGCTTAACATTTTGCAAGACTTAAATGCTGAAGGGGGTATCAAACCAGGCCGATGATAACATACTTACTAATACTGTTTTTTTTTTGTTTAATAAAATATTTATTTTTTATGTTTTCGATTCGTTTTATACATTTAAGAAATTTGAGTACTATTCAGTACAATTTCTTTTCAGTTTTCAGTACAATTGAGAAAAGTTGATTTTCATCACTGAAGTGGTGTCATGATTCGACCATTTTTCTTCGAAAATGAGGCTGGGAAAACATTTCGGTCAACAGTGAGCATTACACAGAGTCATGTTAATCGACTTTTTTTTTACTGAAATTGAAGATATGAATTTGGACTACCCCTGGTTCATGCAGGATGGCGCGCCGTGCCACACAGCCCATGCCACAATTAATATTTTGCGCACCAAATTCCCAAATCGTGTTATCAGCCGATGTCAATCGGAATTGCGATTTTACCCCTTTGGACTTTTTTTAGTAGGGAACCGTGAAGGACCGATATTATGCCAACAATCCGGAAACGATTCACGCACTTAAGGCCAATATCATCCAAGCAATCCGTGAGCTATAGCCCGAAACCATCAACAAGGTTTTGGAAAATTCGAGTGACAGAAGGGGCTACTGCGAAGCTAGCCGAAGCAGCCACTTGAACGATGTTGTATTCCATAAATAATGGGAATGTTTGCTCTTACTAATAAAACCATAATACATGGAAAACAATTTAATTTTGTTCATTTTATTGTATTTTTAAAAAGAAACTTGTGTTTGGCCCACCCAGTACAATACACAGTGTCATTCATGAATATTGTCCTCGATGATCTACTTTAAAAATTCTGGGAGCATCAGAATTCTGGAATTCTTTAGAATACAATAAAACTGGTCATCGTGTAGAGTAGCTGATCCGTCTTCTTAACACTGGTGAGTGCAGATTTCCTGAATTGCAATCTTCTCTCGGATTTGACATTTTTGTCAAAAAATTCGTCGGTAATTGTTCGGGCATAAGACCGCACTAATAATCCACGACTAGTCCATCGAGATATGTCTTCTTTTCCGATAAAAGTGTCGGAGACATTTCACTTTTTTTATTATTTCTCATGTTTTAGGGGCCGAGTTCCATATTTGGGTGCGATTTTGGAGGCAGTGATGCCAGATCGTGGGTAATTCTAATTACCCATTTCGTGGGCATTTTGCATTTCAAAATTAACTTAAAGGGCGAAAGGGCATTTTTCTATCTCTCAGAACAAATATTTGAAATACTTCATCTAATAGCTTAGCAATAATTTTTTTTAAATTATTTTATTTTATATCTGAATGCAATTATTAAAAAATTCATACTCTGAAGCAACCCATTTAGATTCATTCATTGAATGCACTCATTTTCAATTTTACAAATGCAAAAAATGCAATGTCTGTCATTGCGTTGTAGTTTCGTTCACAAACCAGTAAGAATAGACCGCCGGCTTCCCGTTCACCTACCCGATTCCCACCGGAAAAAATTTCCCTGTCTGTGAATACGTGTAAATGTCAAAATTAATTGCGGCAATGATTTTCCATGCTATACCATGGGCCTAGGATTTTTCAAGTATGCGTGCGTTAATGGCGCTCCTTTGATTTTGTACAGCACCAATACATGAAAAATCCTGGGCCCTCCGGCAGCTTGTAGGCAAAGTCCGTTATGTGGGAGGAGTCGACGGTCTATTCTTACTGGTTTGTGGTTTCGTTGTTGTCAACGTCAACGTCTTCGTGAACGCTCTTGGTTCGGAGCGCAATAATTTGAAAATCCACACTTTTTTGAAGTGACATCTATTGTTAACAATGGCGCAACAAGTTGAATTCCAACCATTTTAGTTGCCAAATTTACTAACGCACAATACCTAGCTGTCTATAGCAATCTATGGAGAAATCCAAGATGGTTTGTCATTTTTTTGTTGAGGTCATCTTTTCAATCAAAAGATTTTACTTGCTTTAGTTTAGTTGTAAATGAGGGGATATCGTTGGGTTTTTTCTAACAACCGCATGGGCAAAAAGGGTATTTTTGATAATCATCGTGGGATATTCAGTGCGAAAAGTCTGGTATCACTTTGCAGGCCGTCTAACTCTAACCTGTGCTTTATAGAGAAGGAAGAACTGTTTTTGACAGAAGTTTTTTAGCTTTAAATTGATAAATTAACTTTGAGTAGGTACGATGATCTAGCGATATTAGTTGAGTGGATCTGTTATGTTATTCCTAAATTAGGTAACTGTAACTCTGAAAAGGTCCATAGATTTCTTGGGATGAATGCGTTCCTTCATTCCAGTCTATGGTACAGTTGAAAGTAAAGGTGATAAACTCTGTCTTCTGTGCATTAAATGTAACCACGTTTTTTCCCCACTTTAGGACTTTTTTTTAGATCTTCATTGAGAGAGCTCGCATCGTTGACTGTGTGATGCAGTTGCTTTAACAGGAGTAACACGGTTCCCCATAAGTACATAATTTTCATCAGCATGCGATTTTCCCTCAGATCTTTTCCTGTCAGTCTCTTTCATTAGTCGTTCGTTGGGTTCAATGTTTGATTCTACCTTCTACCAGTCGTAGTGCTAGGCGCTGGCGCTGGGCCAAACATACCTTCCCATGAGAGTCAGGTCGGGTGAGACAGCAGACAGGTCGATTTTAAGTGCGTAGATGAATTTTCGGTGGAATCTACCCCTCTTTATCAACTAACCTAACCTGTCTCGCCCGATACGACTTTCATGGGAAGGCATGTGTGGTCCAGCCTATAGCACGCTTGGTTTGGACACGACAAATAAAACAAATCTCAAAAACTCTCAAAAAAGCTAAAGAAGGCAAAAGAGAAGAGAACAAATTTTATAAATTTCCCCGGGGCCCAGACCATAGTTTAATTTAGTATAAAGTGGCTCTCGATGTGCATACCACTGGGATTTGGGGAGCAGTTTCTTTACTGACTACTCATGTAAACCATTTGCTGCCGGTTTTAAAGCTAAGAATGTTACCGGCGCTGATGTTACCTAGATCACTGAGATCATTGATAAAATAGTTTCCTAAGTAGGCCTTTCTTAGATTGGCCAGGGCAGGGCAGCTGCAAAGAAAGTGAGTGACGGACTCGTCCTCCTCCTCGTCTCTACAGCTTCAGCAGAAGTCATTGTATGGCAGACCGAGCCTTTGCGCGTGTCTGCCTATTATGCAGGCCCGGAGATCACATTAACGACTTTCGAGATGCTGGATCTATTAAGTCGAAGAAGCTCCTTGGATCGCTTTGCGTCCACAGCTGGCCAAGTGAGCTTCCATCTGAAGCCTGCACTGATTACCGCGTCCGCATGAATTATTTGTTTAGCATGGGAAAGTGGTGCATACACTTTGTGCAGGCTTATGCCTTCCACGCCAGAGGAGCCTCGTCTTGCTAGTTCGTCTGCTGCACAGTTCCCTGGGATGTCACAGTGACCAGGAACCCAGCATAGGGTGAGGTTGTACTGTCCAGCTATCTCGTTTAGAGATACGTAGCAATCTTCCACTGCCTTGGATCTTATTTCGCTGGATATTAGGGATTTGATTGCAACCTGGCTATCAATGTATATGACGATATCCCTTTGCGATACCGAATTAATCGACAGCCACGCTATAGCTTGAGGAATAGGTGTAATTTCAGCCTGAAAACCACTGCAGTGTTGCGGAAGACTGAAGTAAAGGCCCAGATTCAGTTCTTCTGAAAAGACCCCGGCGCCAACTCCCTCTATAGTGTCTTAGAACCGTCTGTGAATATTGACAGTGACTTGTGTAGGGCATTTTGTGAATCCCACTGGTTTCTGTCCGGTATTTTATGGGTGAAGCCTCTTTCGAAATTGAAAGGCAGATAGTCGGGCAGGGGGATCGTCTGTAGAAGGATGCTGGCGTGTCCAATTGGTTGCCCTCTCCATTGTTTCCCTTCCCTTAATCTGATCGCCACGTTGGTGGCATATCCTTTACTGGCGATTTCTAGTGGAAGTAGGTTAAGCATGGTTTTGCAGAGCGGCGGTTGGAGATGTCCTCAGTGCGCCCGTGACCATACGACAGGGTCTATCCTTTTCATCCCAATTACCAGTAAAAATTGTCTAAAAATTCTTATCGTCAAAATTTGGACGCACACACCCTATTTGTGTGAATATTAGTTGGCTCGTTCATAGTCTACCTACTACAGTCCTCTTAGGTACTTATCTGCACTTCAGGAGTATACCGGTCTCAGTTTTTTTTTTTAGAAGTGTTCATACACAATAAATCCAATGCAACCGTCCATCTGCTGGCTGATTTGGTGTTCGCCAAGTATTCCAATACTGCGTTAGCGATGGAGCTACTTTAAAAAAAAAAAAACTGTTCCATCAGTTAGGTTGGGTCATATGGCAGCCAGGCCTTTACCTACTTTATTCTTTCAGGCCTTTAGCCACATAGAGGATAAACAAAATACCCATTTCGGATTACTCATGATTTGTTGAAAATGTAGGACAGTCTAAAAGAAATCACCCCTTAAGGGAGTTCGAGTCATTAATTAGGTTAAGATCAAAATGAATTTATACTCTCACTACCGAACAACTTACGATCCATCAACAAAGTTAAAAGCCTCTAGGCGAGTCTGTGTTAATTTTTTTTTTTTTTTTTTATTATTAAATTGAATCCTCTTCCCATAGTATGTGCTTATCCAGGATAAAAATCCATCAGGCTTCCAATTAGCACCGCCATTAATTGCTTAGCCAAAGTTAATTATTTTGGAAATAATGCCCGGCGGACGTTGTCGAAGCCACCAACTTCATTCGTCTGCGTTGCTGGCTGTGGTGTATTAGCCACTCGAATGGAACTCAATTACGAAAATCGTAATTAATTCGACCATCCCTCGATGTAATTGTATTTTGTGGTATCTCTGAGGGTGCTACGTCTGTATATAGCTGCAATCCGCTTAAATTCCGTTTGCAATTAATTTTCCACCTTCAGGTGTAAGTGCTGACTGCATTTGGTCAGTGTTTATGACAGTGGTCTTCCTTGATCCCTTCAGTTCGAAGACGATAAAGACAAAGATAAACTAAAAAAAAAATATCATATTCATCTCATTTTCTCTCAGTGGTGCAACATTTTGATTTGATTTGAGAGGAATCCTTTTACGTTTGGAAAATCTCATTTTGCTGTTTTTTTGATGGCGGCGAAATATCTTCACAGCAGTAAACGGAGGATACGCGCGAGAAACAGAGAATTAATGGAGTTTCCCCTCTCTTTATCAGGACTTTAATCCTCCTTCCATGCAAATTTAATAAATCACAGTGACAGTGGTGTGACGCTATAGCAACCTGGGTAAATGTGTTGACAAACAGGAGCACCAAAGTGTCTTAATATTATATCCCCATTCCCTACCCTGGGGGGTGGTTTGGTTTATCACAAAGCATGGGCATGGCGTCGGTAGAAAACTCACGTGTTATTGGTTGTGTACAACGCACAAGGATTGTTGTTTATGCCTCTGGAGGATAAATTTATATACACCTACATATTGTTATAAAGAGCAATTGTAGGGCAAACAGTGGGCGGAGACACGTTCTTTGTGTTAAAAATTTATTCGACAGAATATCAAATTTAATTGTTCGATTGTCGTAAACATGGTTTTAAGGAGAAAGAGAAATATTTCCCCCTTACCTTAGAATATATTTTTAGAGGCGACTTCCAAGTCTTCAAGACATTTTTTTTGTTAGCATCTTGTTTAGGGAAACTGTCGTTGGTCACAATGACTGGCCTTCAATTATACTGCAAAGACTGATAGACCAATTTTTGTTGGAGCCTTCAGTCTTCAGACATAGTTTCTAGTCTGTGACATGCCATCTGAGAATTACCTGCCTTTGTACTCTAGTTTGTATATATGTTTATCAAAGAAACTCTAACGTGGATATTATGTGATGAGAAAATTAAAATTTCCGCCATCTATGGGTCAGTATACAGTATTGACCTTAGTGTGGCAAAGAGTACGCCTCGCTAGTCCACAAACCTAACCTAACCTAGATCTGCCGCCTGGTGCGTCAGTAATTGAGACAATAGCAGAGGAGATATGCCGCTCTATCGTCGTTTTAGAAAAGAAGTAGTCCTTGAGAACAACAGTTGGTCATCTACAGTCAGAGGAAAATTCACAAATTTTGCCAGACATTATGGCATATTTCTCTGTCTTACGTAAGTCAGAGCAGAGTTACGATATCGGCGCCAGTAGGTATTCAAGCTAACTTTGCAATGGAAATTCTAACCGCAAATACTGGCAAGACTAAAGTTTTCTTTGGGCCACCAACATAGGCTCCTCTGTAACTTATCTTGCTCATCCTGATCCAATGAGACCAATGTAACCTTAGCACAATTTACAAAGTACAGTCTTGCTAGACCAAATTTAATGTTAACTTATACGTCCATATTCGAAGTGATTAAAGCGTAAATCAAGGTCTTTAATTCAGCTTGGCTGGTCCCTACATTGACTTATTGTTCACAACACAATATAGCTACGTCTGCCTAAGGTGCATGTCTACATTTCCAACGAAAGACTCTCGCATCAGGCCTTTTGGGTAGTTTTAAAGACTGGCGTGGAAAATTCGATTACACGCCGAAGCCAGTTTTAAACAGAAGCTATAGGTCTACTGGCTTTCAGGCCAAAATAAAATTATTGTGCTGCCACGTGCCGTTGGGAAAGGAAAGTGTTTCACTCTGTCTGCTCCTAGAACCAATTGCTGCAATTGATGAACCTGCAAACGTTCGCCGGCATCAGAAAGATCGTTGAAGAAACTGGTAATGACCTAACAGACCTTTGTAGACCTTTGGATACTTGCGTGTGCAGGGCAAGTGCCCAAAAAGTGCCCATATCCTCTTCTCATAAAATTTGGCAGCTATTGTGCTTTGAAAATCCCTTGGGCCCTTTGACAAAATGAATAGCCGAAGTGGATGAAAGCCTTTCGGAAACACTTAAGGCCCTAGGTGAAGACGGAGTTGTATGGCTCTCTCGTGTGATTAATATGGCCTGGGAATGCTGAGACCCACGGTGCGATTAGCACAGGGTGATAGTGTCCCTTTTGAAGGACAAGATGTATGAAATAATTACAAGGTGTTGAAAATGCGTTGCACAGCTGTGATTGAGTCATGGGTGGGGGATAAACAGTGCGGCTTTCGTCCGTGCAGAAAGGTAACCGACCAGCTTTTATTCACTCTCAGCATGGTACCTACTTGAGAATGTCTGGAAGTATTCCACACCGGTTTGCAGGAGTATGCAGTACATAAGAGCTATTCGTTATCTACAAGCTGCTAAGTTTCAATAAACAGGGTTAAACAGGTTTCAACTTCACCTTTGGATTTTGTCAGGGGTGCGTTTTGTCTACCCTTGTTTTCATTATACATACTTTTATAGACTCGATGTTTTTTTAAATTACAGAGTAAATAAATAAATAAATAAATAGGTGGCGCAACAGACGGTAGACACCCTAGACCTAGCTTCTCGCAACCATTCGTTTTGTGTGAGTTTCTAGTTTTGGGGCGAATGGAAGGGACTTACAATTTTAAGCCAAGTCCGAACGGCTGAATTGAGAAGCTTTTTCAGGACAGTCATACTCTTGGATGTTTGTCAGACGTTCGCGAGAGGTGGCGCAGTAGAAAAAACCTTAAGATGTAATTTGTGTTTTTCCGGGGATCGAACCTGGGGTCCCTCGCGCAGTAGTCCAACACACTAACCACTGCGCTACTGCGCCCCATTTACAGAGTAGCCTTGATGAATTAGGTAGGAGTCCTAAGGACAAGTCATTTGCTCTTCACTGATGATTTAGTCATCCTTGGGACATCTCAGGCTGAATTTTAGCACGAACTCGACAGGTTTGTAGCTACTTGTGTTAAAGCTTCGATTGTTGTCTCTAGAATGCCCGTTTAATGCACTCTGTAAGTCAGTGGAGAAGCTTAAGTGTATCATATCATCTTACTCACAAGCGATGGAAGGAGCAATGCTGAGTTTTTCTATCGAATTTGTCAGGCTGGGTCAATTTTGAGTTTTGAGTCAGCTAGGTCGTTCTATTTTATCAGGAGGATCGAACTTGGGGTTAAAGGAGCTGTCGATCTTTGGTTCGGAAAAGTCAGCGGAACATAGAATAAGTCGTTTTTTGAAAAAAAAAAAAAATCTGCTTAAGCTAAAGAATTATAGTCAGTGGCTAAACTTGTCATTTTTAAAAACCTACTTATTAGGACGACACCACCGGACAACTCTATCTTATCTTCTTTTCCTGTCCTAGTGCCTACAATTGAAGTCAACTATAGACATGTTTTTTTTTCTTTTTGAAACCTTGCCAGCCAGCGGTTCATTTGGGCAATTGCCAGCAAGATGAAGCCCAGCCAGCCGAGTTTTAGTATAAAACTATAGCTGGACCCGTGCACGTGCTCGCCTTGCCCGCTCGCAGAAAATTATATTTGGTTCATTTAAAATTACACTTTGAGTGTTTCATTGAAATCTGTCCAGTAGTTTTCGCACTTTTATGAGAAAGGAAAATTGCTCCCTCTCCTAGATCTTGCTACTTATTTGTAATACTACATTTTCTTTTGAAAATGAATGAAATTCTGAAATGAAACCTGTTTTATATTATACGTCTCTTCTCTTATGAAAATGAACATTATTAATATACCCCATGCCATACTGCAGCATTCAGCCCATCCCCATCCTGGGGGCTAACTATGCACTTCGCCGCGAATCGCATAAATTGCGATTCAGTCAGTTCGCTTTGCGGCGAGCATGGCAACTATGCAAAACGATCGCTTGGATTCAGTGATGCCATTCTGACCGAAATCGATTTACTTTGACCGGAGAAAATTTTGAAATCCGGTCTAACCGTTTTTTGACCGGAACGAAAAATGTTTTTAACCGGAAAACGCTTTTTTGACTGGAAAAATAAAATTGCTCTATTAACTATAAATAAAGATATATTTATATAATTTGAATAAAACTTAGCCTTACATTACGAACACACTCTCATGTTCAAACAGAAACCAATTTACTGCGAATAATGGGATATTTACATGACGCATGGAATTCTGCTCCGGGGGCATTATCTTATAGGCTAATTTTTGGACGTTTTCTTTTGCTAGAATGGTGAAATTAAACAATAAATTTTAATTAATTAAAGTGTGAAATTCGATAAATCACAGATTGGAGTTTGGTGAACTACTCTTTTCAAGTGTCAGAAAATTATCCCAGAATACTTATTTAGCCCAATTGACACACGGCCTTAGTGTATGCATATGGCCATACACGAACACGTCTTCCCATGACTTTTATTTCCATTAATGACTTGGCTACAAACAAAAACGAGGCGTCATTGCAATGAAATAAAATTTGACAGGTAAAAGAATATTGAAATCGGAAACACAAACAAATTTTATAGTAAAGCCGAAGCCTACGCCCGTTTTTGACGCCCTCACTCTATGAATGCAAATATCAAATGCAGATTTATATCGAAAGCACAATGGTACGAAAAAGAACCTTTATGCCCTGACCAGGCCATGCCAGAACTATTTCTGAAAATGGATTTTCTGCGCGTTTTCTAGGCCATCTTCATTTCTCCTTTCTACTCACTCAACATCTACCTAACAAGCTGGACATTGGAAGACGTGTATGTCCATGCACTAAAAGCGTATTTCAGGACTTAAAACACGTCATATAAAATGAAAAATTAGTTTCAGTAAATTTTAAACAAACGAAATAAAAAATAAGTTTACAAACTCAAAATTCGCATATTATAAAAACGTTTTCTCAACATGGATAATGTTTATAATGTAAAAAAAATGGCTAATGAAAGTTAACTTTTGTTTTATATTTTTAATAATATGTACATATTATGTTACCATAATCTATTTTTGACCGGGTTTCTGGTCAAAAACTCTGATTTTGACTTTTGACCGGATTTAGAAAATAAAAATCCGGTCATACGGTCAGATTTGACCGGATTCACTTTTTTTTAACACTGCTTGGAATGTCGACTTTCAAAGAAAATCACACTATTTCTCTCTGCCGTCTATTTTTTTTTTTGCCATGCAAATGCACCGCTGACAACCTAATTCGCCATCAAATTATATATTCACCCCTATCGTGGAATCCGCCGGGGGGAATTATTCACGGAAAATAATATTTTGGTATCGTCGCATCCGCAAAGTGAACAGTTCCCCGAGTGGGTACTGTGAATAAGTTTCATTGTATTCTTAAAAATGTTCAAATCGAATTTTTCCCGAACTGAGAACTGCTCACTTTGCGGACTCGACGATACGACATACGACGATACCAAAATATTATTTTCCCCGGCGGATTCCACGATAGGGTGATTGCATTTCACGTCGATAAAATGGCGTTCGCATTTACATAGTTGCGCGAATGTAATGGAGCGAAGTGCGATAGTTTTCGCCGGCAAACTGAATAGTACCAAAAAGCGAAATCGAAAAAAAATGCGCTTCGCGGCGAAGTGCATAGTTAGCCCCTTGTATCGGACATACGATCATAATTTACATACCTACATACAACTGACCATAGTGGGAAAACAAATCAACCCTTTTCGAATGAGAGGTAGATATACGTATGCTGGTGTTGGTGTGTTTTTGTTTGTCCTGTCGCACGATCGCAAAAGTATAAACATCCATTTGTAGCAAGGTATATGTGTATGTATATATTTTGACTTCAAAAAATACATTTTGGCTAAAAACTGTTCCTAAGGACGTGGCTATAAACGACATAGCCTATATCAGTCTCACAGTCTTAAGGGACATTTTAAAAAAAGTTTCATCGAAATCCGTCCAGTAGTTTTCGAATTTTTAACTGCCAAAAAGATTCCTACAGTTTTATTATATGTATAGATTATGCATTTGGTAGAAATATTTACTAAATTCTGACATTTTTCTCTGGAATGTTGTGTGCATGAGATTAGAACGCAATTATGATTTAAGCAAATTGTACAGAAATTCTAAGCCACTTGTTGCTTTCAGCGCCACCTGTTTATTCATTGTGAATTGAATTTAGCCAGCTGCCAGCCAGCAGCTCTCCGACTGGGGTGAAAATCAAGAGTTGTTGGCAGCAGGTTGTTGTTTTAATTAGCATGGGAAATGTGACTCAACTGGCAACTACTGGCAACCACTGGCTGGGGAGGTTTCATAAAAACACAACTTATATAGGTAACTGTGGTAACTAAGCCTAACTTTACGCACAAGTTAAAATATTGCACTTACGAAGTAGTAGTCTTTATTAAACTAACAAACGTATGTGTACGATATGTGGCACTCTCTGTTGACGTCATAGCTACATACACGGTTTGAGCAGATTAGAGACTCTGAGTTGCACTTAACCAGGAAAATGTGGCCAATCTATAACAAACAGAAAACAGTGGGAATCTTACAATTGAACAAGAAATCACAAATTTTAAAATTTGATTGGCCTCTAGGTACTCCAAAAATGAGTTTCGTTCGAATGTAGTGTGTGAGCTCACCTCATCTGATCTAGACGCACTGTTTGCTCGATTTTCACAGAGACTTATGATTTTCCAATCAACCAGTGACTGTGAAATCATTGTCCTCAATTGTACTGCCGTCCTAAGAAAAAAGGGCGCAAATGCCAAAATTCAAAAATTGAGTTAGCGGCATATTTGGAATCATTAAACAGTGCCTTATTTTTGTGCGAAGCTTAAAGGGCACATTTCCAACAGCAAATGGCTTAAAATCAGCAATGCAAATGGGCACATCTACCATGCTTAGCTCTATTGCTAAGCAAAAAAGGCTTATCTGCCATTTACTATGTTAAAAAGGCCCATTTGCCTACATTTTCTGCTTATGTGACTTTTTTGCTTAGTGTCATACGATTTTTGGTGGTTAATGCGCCTTTTTTGCTACTTAACTGTTTGAACAAGATCTCACGATTTGAAGGGATTTTATATTGCGCTGCTGCGTGAAATTTGTAGTTTGACGAAATCTTTGAAGTGAATGGTAAGAGCAATTGATTGTCCTCGTTTTAAACAAACCGGCTGACGGTTACCCTCCATCTTTTTTCAAGGCAAACCGCCACTCTTTCGATGTCAAACTGTAGAGCAGACTGCTTAAAATACCCTTCTTTGACCTGTACCAGCCACCCTCCTAAGAAGTTGACTGTCAGAGGCTACTTACGCGGGGTTAGACTGCTTCGGTTACCTTTTTGCCTTCCCTGAAGACTAACTGGTAGCTGGAGGAACTGATTTTATCAGTCAGCTTCATCTTGAGACAAATGTAGGCGGGGTTAGACTGTTTCGGTAACCCTCCGTCTTTTCCCCGAAGACAAACCGCGACTCACTTTTCGGTAACAAGCAGTAGGGTGGATTGCTTCAATCAAGCCTTTCGCACCAGTTTCTCTTCTGCGGACGGGTTTGTCAAAGGAAATTAACGTTGGCAGATTGCTACATGTAGGTATACTTCGTCTTTTTCTGGAAGATAATCCGTCACAAAGACTTTCGGTGTCAAGCAGCAAAGAGGATTGATGCATTCACCTATTTTTGCTACGCACCAGTCCCTCTCCTTGCGGATAGTAATAGGCAGGGGCAGACTGTTACGGTCACCCTCCGTACTTCCCTAAAGACAAACCGCTACCAATAGGTGGTAAGTTGAACTAATTTAACCTATTGAGTTAACTGCTTAAGTTACCACACCACCAAGACCTCTTAACCTTCCCTGACCTTCAATGGAGCTAATAATATTGTCTAAGTGCTTCCTTTTAGGAAACCTACCTAACCTAATCTAACTCAATGAAATAATTTATTTTAATTTCTTCTTCATAAACTTTCAAAAAAACTTTATGAACTTATTGCAAAAACTCAGTTTTATTAAAACTTCAAGCTATTTTTTTGAGCTTATACTAAGAAAAAAAGTCGCAAGTCCATTTACTCAAAGTAATCGCCAAAATTACTAAAACTTAAGGGGACGATAAAATTACATAATTTTGTTTAATAAGAAATCGTTTTTTTTAATTTTCAAAGCTATTTAATTTGAAGGCGCGAAAACCAAAAACAGTAAATGGCATTTATCTCAAAACTACTAAAAATGAGATGCACCCTTTCTTCTCACGACGGCAGTGTAGGTATCATCATACCCTGACTATACCCTGAAAATGGGAATCAGTACAGAGATGCCCTGTGTAGAGGATGTGGTGATAAAGAGGTGCATGAGGACACCCAACACTTTCTTTGCCACTAACCCAGCGCTCTGTCAAATAAGAAATAGAGTCCTGGGCCAGTTACCATTTCGAGGATTTATAAGAATTTTCATACAGGTCCATAAATGAACTTAAATTTGTCAATACCTCCGCAGATTTTTCATAGTTTTCCAGAGTCAAAATCCATCCACAAGTCATTTATCCATTTCCTCCTATCCTACTACTGTATAGGTTTATGTCATTCCTTCTGGGATATCACTATGTATATGAGCTCGCACCTTTTACCCGCTGCTTTTATACGATTATGAGCGTTGTTTTTATGACTACTTAATTCGAGAATTGACATGTAACGCATGTGCTGGTTACACGCGCGTTCACCTTTATTTTACCTTTTCGAGCGTCAAATAATTGGATTTACGTGACACTCACGAGAGTTATATATCGCGATGAAAGTGTGACTGAAAGGTGGGCCGTGGGACCCGTGGGTGACAAAAATCAAACCTCGTTCCAGCGAATTCATAACGCATAAAAGTAGGTTATGTCTGGTGAAGTCTTGGCGGCAAATTTCCGCCCCAAGTGCGAACACACAATTAACTCATTCTATATTATGGCCGCCGGCAAAAACACGCATGAGTTGGTCAAGTGTTTTAACTTTCTTCCAAGGACACGCAAGGAAGCACTTTTCAATTCTTTGATAAATCCTTTTTAAAGCTGAATTTGACTAATTTCTTCTCTCACTTATTAAATTTTGTATATTCCGTGACTATAATTGAGAGAAGGCAGGTACGCCACTAGCCAACCGCACCGCACCGCACACACATATCCAGTCAACCTTTCAATGATCGATGTTGGCTGAGTGCTCTTTTCTATAGTGGAAAGGATAACAAAGGCGGCTGTGGTGATTAAAAATGGGGGGGGGAAAGGTGGTTAGCTACCTATAGCAAAGGATATTTTAGCGAATGACACTATATGGACGCATCGTATGTGTGAGACCGTTGTCGTCAGTTTGTGGTATAAATATGGGTTATGGTGCCGGTCACAGTGAGGTTCTCTACACTCATGCAGTATATTATACAGGAGCCGCACTTGGCATAGAACTATAGAAGTAGCTTCAAGTTGAAAATAACATTTATACGCTTTGAAAGGATATCGGTTTGGGGTTGATGGGGGTATGACAAACTGTGTGGTTAAAATTTTTTTTTTTTTTTTTTCTCTATAGTGTGTTAAACTTGTTGACATAATTTTAGAGTCGGGGTTACTATATATTGATACACCAGGAGAGGAATTTTATTTTTTATGATATTTTTAGCTTTATGGTTGGTTAGAAGGATATTGTTTTTTTTTTTCGTTTGCCAGTCAAGTGTATATTTTGCACTTTATATTGTTTGATCAGGGGAATAGGTCGGTCGGTTTATTGGATACACTGAAACTTGCTTAACCCGATCTCTGGGTAGCATGTGACATTGGAGATGGGTCCTTCGACATTGTGTAGGTATACAATATACACACAATCAAATGTCACAGAATATCCAATTAAAAATTGGCTAAATTTCAACTGACACTGCTAGAGAGAGC